>OU898282.1:33813870-36615790 GCA_918026665.1 Diabrotica balteata | reverse complement strand
TCTTTTATATGATTCTGTCAAGTGCAAAAGCAATTAAACTCGGCACTATGACGCTTGAGGGTTACGATGGATGTTGAATAATCTTGAAGTTATGACTAATGGTAATTTATTGTCCTCTAGTGATGGAAACGTTTTATGCTTTCTTAGAAGGATTAAAAACCGAAGAAAAGATACTACAGAGAACCAAAAGGTAGCTGCATTTACTCAGATGCTGGCCAATAAAATCAATTATTAAGTTAAAATTAAGATTCGTCAACAGCATATAGACTTGCTACTTGTGTACAAAAAGTTATCAAAAGCATGGTATGAAAAGAAATTATCGAAAATAAATATAAAAAGCATAACCACATGGCATGTTCGTATAATATATGCAGAAAAACTGTATAACTGAATAAAGTAATTTATAGTAAATAGAAAAGAAATATTTAAATAAGCATAAAATCATGTACAATAAGGCCGAAAATTACAAATGGCAAATAAATCTGATGATTTCTAATAATATTTTGCACAGTAAAAATATTAATAATTCGTCGAAATAATTAGAATAAAAAGTGATTTGTTATAAAATGGTTTTATTGTTTTTATGTGTTGTAGCAAGTAAGTGCTGAAAATGTTACTGTGCTGTTAATGTAGATGGAAAAATTGTGTTAAGTAGCATCATGTAAAAACAAATTGAGTCAAATTTGAAAATTGTAATTAAATATATTAGGTGTATATGTTTTTTTGTGTAAAACGAGGCGTTTAATACCATTTGCTCCATTACATAAATATGACAAATAGGACTTTTGTATCAGGGTGTCATTGAACTATCCCGCACATCAGCAATCAATAAAATACAGTGGATTTATGATTAACTGTCATTATTTTAACTGTTTATGTTAATTGTCAATAATGTTAACACAAAATACAATTTATATCCAACTAGAATTATGTCTCATAATAATTGGCAAATTCTGTATCATATCTTCACGTTTTTACCTTCAGCTCTGCCCTCAGAAGATACGACACAAAAACTAACTGTGGATGGCATCAAATGAGAATAGGCCGGAAATATTACTTTAAACCAAGAAAACTCTAGAAACGTTCCCAAAAATGGCATATAGCAATGGAATAAGAAAAAAAAAGACATAGTATGCCGACGGAGTCTAGCGGTGAACAGCAAAATAAGTTTGAACATAAATATCGAAAAAAAAAATAAGAATATGTGCAAAAATATTTCGATATGGAATGTACGAGGACTATACGAGGAGAAAGCGTTAATTACCTAATAGAAGAACTTAAAAAATATAAAATACACGTCGTAGCAATACAAGAAATACATTTCACTGGAAACAACACTGAAAAGATTAGTCCATCCACGTTTTATGCAAGTGGAAGCGATAATAGGAATTTTAGAGAGGGTTTTCTGCTACATGAAGACGTGGAGCAGGTAAAACGATTTCTAAGAAAATCTGACAGAATGTGTGCAATTAGAATTAAAGGAAAAGAAAACATGATATTGCACACATTAATAAGATATGGAGACTTTTACCATAATTGCGAGGTCTTATCTTTGATTTTAACTAGGACAAAGGGTTGTATAGTAGAAAGTGCAGAACTGCTAAATGGTATTTTAGGATATTTCACATAAATAAAAGCATTATTTTATGAACAATATAGCTGCATGCGGTCGAAACTTATAAGGCAGTATATGAGACAGCTGTGGAGATTAAACCTAGAAATAAAGAGGGAAGGAGAAAGTTTTCAAAATTTAAATGAGTGAAACCAAGGTATATGTGTTAAACACTTTATAGACTTATATTTCTGACTATGTTTTAGACTTATGTTTAGTAAACATATTTTTTATTTGTAGGAAATTTATATAGTTACTAGTGATCCAACAAACAGGCAAGAATATCAAATCCCATCGTTAGCTCTCAAAATAGGATATGCCATAAAAGCGTGCATCTATTGAAAGAGAACAATGTCTAAGACGAGGAAATCTGAGAAAAAATAGACAACTTGTTGCATTCCTTCATTTGTTGGACCTAGAATGGAGTGTTAAAAGTTCCATCGAATATATTCTATAGCTTGTATTCAAGAAAATAGAATGTAGAGGACTTGGTTCTAATTTCTAATGATCTGCTTACGCTTTTTTTTATGCCGTATTGCCAGATTCCAGTAAGAGCCTATGAAGGTATCCATTGAATTCTGAGAGGCAACGGCGGGGGAAATCTTTTTTGGACATTACGTCACGGAACAAGACACCCTGGCATCTTTCGGTCGAGTAGGATACTTACTAGACCAGAAGATCCCAGGGTAGTGCTGGATTAACCGTGTTCCGGCAATCAGACAGTGTACTTCTATCCATTCTTTCTCTCCTCCCAACATTATGTTTACAATCTCCCCTCTCATTTGCCCATCTCTGACAGTTAAAAATGTGGGCCGGAGCTTCCGATACCCCACAAACAGTACAGTCTGCCGAGGCATATTTGCCTATTCTATTTGTGAAGGTGCCAAAACTACCGTGCCCGGTTAGAAACTGCGCCAGGAAGTAGTCTAGTTTCCTGAACTTACATTCCCACCACGGTCTCAGATCGGGATAAGCACCTTTGTCCACCTTGCTTTTCCTCCATCATTCGCCCATTATCTCTGCCACTCTACTATCGTTTTTTCTCCCTCATTTTCATCTATATTTACATCCATACTCCTCGCATACACCCTCGCTCGCTCTTTGCACAACAAATCGATCGGTATCACCGCTCCAATCACATATAGAGCCTCAATTGAAACTGTCCCATATGCGCTAGATACCCTGAGGATCATTCGCCTTTGCGAAGTCTCCAGCACGAGGTCTAGGTCCATACCTCTAAAGGTGACTTCAAGGAGCTTTCTGAGGTTCATACCTCGGTAGCCGCCCACTACTTTTAGGGATCCCTCTCTGGTTCCTACAATCTATGTCTTCCCTCAATTTAGACAGAATTGCCAGTTCTTGTCTCTTGTCCCCGTCCATTTCCGTCTCCCCTTTTTCCCACAGGGACTATAAAAATGGTCTGCCGGCTTCCTCGGTTCTCCTTCTAATGGCCCTTCCTTGTAATTGTGGATATAGTATTAAGTTGGAAGTATTACACTTGTCCTGATCTATATGTCATAATAACCTTCACTGCATAATTCCAAGTTCCGGTTTTTTCTTTAGTAGGTTGTCAATATTTGCTAAGTTGTTTTCGAACCTATATAACTTGTCAAATTCCATTTAGCGATTTTAATTATCCTCTCGAGGGTATTAATGCGAAGGTATCTCTTTAACATTGAGACAATATAAAACACTTTGTTTATCATAATTTTTTATCAGCTCTATAATCCACTCTTCATAAACAAAAGAGAGAAATATATTACAAAAAATAATCTATCTTTGTGACAGTAACAAATTCCAATTAATAACAAACAAGATTTTAATCCTATTGGCTCATGCAATTATTTCAGGTTTATGATTAATTTACTTTTTTTAGAATATTTTTTTATTGTTTATAAATCATTCGTTTGGAAATCAGTTGCACAATAAAATATCATATCTACAAAATCCACCTAATATCTTTAATACATTCGTAGAACGTCTTTGTAAGAGATTTTTATTAGTGTGTCGATATTAGCTAGTAGTTTGCATCTTATGAATATTTATTTATTGTTTACCTTTTTTACTTTTGATATATTTTTTTTGTAAATATATTGTTACACCTTAACACGTGTTTTATTTCCTAAATCTGTTAAATAACAATGAGAAGGAAGCAATAAATATAAATAAGAACCGTTAGGAGTAGTAGTAGCCTATAATTGATATATTACACCAACTTATTAAGAAAAGATTAAGATTTCTGATAAGATATGGGGTGAGACGATCAACAATCGTCAACAAACCGTTAAGGACGGATCAAGATTTTTTACTGATATGAAGCTTCAGACTTATAATTGAAAAAAGTAAAGGTCAGATGATTCACAACAGTGGGACAGGAGCGAATAACAAGGAAAAGCGATAACAATAAGGAAGGATGAGGAAATAATCAGAAGCTTTAGTGATAAGAATATAGCGGAATGCAATAGTTGGTGTTGGGAACTTTCAACGATAAATCTATTGTAGCGTTTGTTTGCAATGTAAGACTTACATTGTAGCGTTTGATTGTTCTAGGAATAACGACCCTTAAAATTTTGATGGTGCTGTACATACACTATCTCGTAGACTGTTTTTATTACGTCTAAGTACGCCGTATTTCGAGTTCCCATATCAATAGTTTCGTATGTGTTTAGACTAAGTTAAAAAGTATGAGTACTTTTGCTGTGTAACCGAACACAGATGCATTTTCTTTCTCGAAGTAGTTTATACTAACTTTCAGTTCTAGTTGTCTAACTAAAGCGTATAAAATACCCAGATTTGACGCATATTAGTTTTGTTGTTGCCATGGCTGGAAAAGTTAAGTAACTAGTCTTTTAAATATAGTTTTTGTTGCAAAAACTAGCGTTTTGCGGTAAGTCTTGTCTATTTTTTGCTATTTAATTATAAAATATAGAAATATTATAATATTATCTTCCTAGTTTTACCGCAGGGCGCCATTAATGACTCCTCTGAAAAGGAGCAACGAGGCCTTCGTATTGTTCTTGTTTGTGATCGGCTTATTACCGCCCAAAGTCCAACACGAATGAGACCCCAACATGAATCAGTTAACTCTTAAAAGCCGTTCGGACGGCTACTATGGGAAGCAGTCCACAAAAATGTCTCAAATACCGATGGATAAGAACTTGAGTAATTGAGCCATGATTGAGGAATTACTGGGAAGCTACAAAACTTCCTGCTGTTTGTGGAATTTTCAGTGTGATGCGTATTCAAACCGAGATCCGAACAAAAAAGCATACAGTTTCTCTTATAAAAATCTTTCAAATAGTTTATCCAAAAGCAACGTTGACAATTATTATGAAAAAGAGACTGAAGAATCTGAGAACTGTAACTGTAATAACAGTCGGAACGTGTGTAGCAACAGGAATGGTCGTGTGGGGTAGCATTGTCAAGACGTTTGTAGAACTCACACCAAGTATGATCTGTTAGTTCAGTCATGTCGGATGGCACAATCGGGACGTGTGGAGGCCGTTTAAGTCTAGATGAAATACTCTCATTGTGTGCAGATGTTTCTTGACTGGGACATGTACAGTAGGGAAGCCTGCTATGATTATAAGTTTATTTCTGCTATCGTATCGCTAAAGCTCTATTAGCGCATGTTCGTTCAGTATACAATTTGATTTGTGTTTGACCGGGTCTGCAACTTAATAAGTATATTTGGTATTCGAGTTTATCATGGCTGTTATTGAAAGCTCCACTAAACAGTGCAGTGGCTGCATTGAGTGACCAAGTTAATGCTAAAGATTAACTGCATCTAAAGAAGGATAAAAGGTTCAAATAGTCGAGAGTATCAAGTTATCATCTGACGAGTAGTAAGTGAAGCGCAGCCCCTCATATATCACGTCGCCTCTTCATTACCGATGGTGCTCCCCAACTTCAGTTTCTTATCGCTATAGGGGCAGACCTAAGTGTGCTTCCACGTAAAATCTGCACTGCTACTCACCCCAGCACTGTATACCTATATTCTGCAACCGGATCGTGCATCTAGACACGATCTGTTGGTCTAGGCCAACCAGTAACAGGGACATTTGTAGTCGCAGATGTCATCACACCTACACTAGGAGTTGATTTTCTGCCATACCAAGGCATAAGTGAAGACATGAGAAACAAACGAATAGTAAGTCTCTCAAGCAGTAGGGTAAAGTGTGCAAATCGCGGTCACCTAAGAAGAAAATTTAACATAAAAAAAAGTAAAACTTTGTGAATCAAATTTAAGCCGTCAATCCGTAATTTGGGGTTTTAACTTATTGCAACATACATTTAATTTCAAAAATATAAAATTTTTGTCTTTGACAGAGACAAAACATAAAAAAGTATCTTTGACCGGTATTGTCACCATACATGGACAATACCGGTCATGAGTGTGGGTAATGCCAGTCAATTTGTTTGTGTTATTATTAAAATAAAAATCAATATCTATTTAACATTTTTTTGTTATAAAACGATTAACGAATGTGGCTTAATGGGTCATAATTCAAGTAAATCAGTAAGAAAGGTGAAAAAATATTTTTTATTACAAAACAAACAAAAAATAACAAAAATATGTGTTTTAATGTAAAAATAGTTGACAGTCATCGCAGGTATAACTCTCTGCAGAATCCCATCCACTGCACTCTGAATAAGCCCATCGTGAGCAAACGGTAAATATATACCACAATTCATTGTTTTTACCAAACTCGCTGTAAACCAGGCATCTATCTTCGTATGCATCGTCACTGTTATCACATGATATATCAATATCCGATTCTAAAGAACTAGAATCAAACACCTTTTTCTTGTAATGCCAATTACAAGAAAAATGTGTTTTATTACAAGAAAAATTATCTTGTAAACCTAAATGCTAATTTTCTCAGTTCTATTGCTGTTACGCCATAAAAAATTAAGCCTAATTATTTTTTTGTGTTGCTATTTTAGCTTCTTGTTCGGCAGAAAATACTGATTTTCTACCTAATGAGACACCTTGAAGATTTTTATTTTTTATTCTTTCTTGCAATGTCGAAAAATGGATGGATTAATCCCTAAGGATTAATAGTATAGGGTATAAATTATAGCATGGGGGTAATACCGGTCAACTGACCGGTATTGCCTCCTGTTGGCATTTTTTTTCTTAGAATTTTTTACTTGTAAACATGTATTAAAATATTGATCTTTAAAAAATGGAATAGGCAGCTAACGTCATTATAATCAATTGTAACCAATTTTAAGATCTACAAGTGAATAAAAATGAATTAAGACCTTATATTACTCAGCATAAAAATAAGATCGAAAACACTGAAAACAGGTTAATAATATTTCTATGACAATGGTTTGCGCCAACTCAACGCTCGTCAGCAATCTGAATACAGAGTAGTGTAGCGACACGTTGGTAGTTATAGGAGGTTGCCAGATTGAATAGATTTCGCACAATCGGGATGACCGCCATTACCCACTGACCGGTATTTGCACAGTTTACCCTATTACCTGAATGTCTCGTCGTGTTAAGGTATCAGAAATAAGCCTATCCACTGCCCATCCTTATGATCGTGTAACTGCTGCTATACCAGAGGATAATGGAAGAGTCCAGCATTGAATTGAGACTCGAGGTACACCAGTTTTCTCTAAACCACGAAGACTTCCACTAGACCGTCAACAAGCTCGTGCAGGCAGACATTATCTGACCATTAAAGTCATCTTGGACAATCTCACCCACATGGTTCAGAAGTTTAATGGACGATGGCGTGCATGTGAAGATTTCCGCAGGCCCGCCATCGGACCATCTCCATCCATCAAGAACATTTTCTCATGTATTGATTTGATACGTGCTTTTTCAAATTCTAGTCCACCCTAGGATATACAAAGATGGCTGTAATAACCCTTTGGCCTGTACAAGTTCCTCCGAATGCCTTTTCATAGACTTAAAATACAAACATATACCCTAACATAATCTAACTTTATTATTTTTTAAACTTAAAAGAGCTTTTTGCACTTCTGATTTTAATATTGGTTGTCCAGTTAATTTTGTGTTTTCATTGTTAGCATCCAGGTTACCATCGTGGGAGACAAAATCTAGTATTATGTTTACCAGAGTTTTCATAGTTCTGCGAGATCTGTTGTTTGGTCGTTTTTAAGTTTTTTCTCTTAAGGCGTCTATTATTCTTACACCATTTTTTAAATTAAATTAATTAAATCAATTTACTAATGTTTGTATTTTGAGAACGATTTCCGAAGTGGAAAATGAAACGTCAATAAACGTATTTTAACCTTTAATTGTGGCTTATTCTCATTTAAATAGTAATTAAGTAAATTAAAGTTATATAAAGTTTGCCTTGAAGAATTATGCTTGGTCTCATATCTTAATTATCCATTTTTTAAACTCTTCTTGTGGTGCGTATACTTTCCAGATATTGGCAATCACAATGGCAATTTTGACTTTTTTAAACCTGCTGAAAAAGATTGTGGTTATCATATTGAACCAAGAAATACGTCGTCGTTCCAGACTTCACTTACCACACCGGTAAGAACGCCCGAGAGGTCACAATTTTTTATTTTCCTTTCGCAATAAACCATTGAAGCCCCTCATAACTCATTGTTTCTCATATGTCCAAATTACGCTATATTTCGTTTTTATCGTGCTAAGAACTTTGTTATTTTGACCTTTTGCGGAAAAATTCAGATTTCTTCACCCCATCAAACCATGAGATGCGCAGTGTTCGTCTGTAGCACCACATCTCAAAATCCTCCAGTTTATGAATAGATTACTCCAATAACGTTCAAGGTTATACGTCATACCGCAAAACTGGAATTATGCAGCATTTTAGTAGCCGACATTTTGTTGTTTAAGTTCATCTTAATAAATGCTAATTTAGACTTTGCTAATAAACTCATGCAACAATAATATTAATCTATCCGAAAATAATATTTTTTTATGGGCACTAATGACAAATAAATTATTTATCAATCTTATCAGGTAAGTAATATTCTTATCTATATTTCTATTTATTTATGATAAACCTATATTATGTTATATCTGATTTACTTCACTGATAACATTATCTTGAGATATCGGAGGGACAAAATGATTTGAAATTATTTTTTACAATTTTCAGTAAATTAAAAACAAAAACAGCATGAATTATCTAATGAATTTAAAGAAAAACATCACAGAAGAGAGAAAGCTACAACACTATAAAAAGCTTATAAACACGCGATAAGATAATATCACGTATCCAGTATTACCTAAAAAAAAAAAAATAACAACAGAAGTCACACTTTGGAAGGCAACACGGAAATAAAAAAAAACCACAACCCTCCTATTCTCTTAGCCAATACATGCTAGGCTAAGAGTAATAGAGAAAAAGTTGAAGGGTGTGCCGACCACCTCATAGAAGTGTTCCAGTCATACTCTCTAGACAAAAATCTTGATATTGTCAACGAGATCCAATGTTTTGAGAATCTCTATATCAACTTGAGGTACTTTTAGAAAAATGCACTGCCAAACAAGTTCATTAGAAATACAAACAAACCTGAACCCAAGGAAGTATTCTAAATATGACTTAATTACTGTCACAATTTTTCAAAAAACTCTCCAAAAAAAGTATACAGTACTTAACACAAACCTTTCAAAATACAAAGAGGTAATTTAAACAAATGTTGTTTTTATTTTGTTACTTAGTAAAAAATTCTTCTAATTTAATTTTATCTGACTCATTTATATTGAAAATTCAGACATACATTATGCATTTTAAAGTAGACGACTTTAAAATGATATTGCCAATATTGTTGAGTTGCGCTCCTGGGACGACTTTACTAATAAGATAGTTCATTCAATTACATGAAATCAACTTTAACTTGAGAATATCCGTCAGAAAAAAAATCATAGCATGCAATTTGTCTTTAAAAAGACAAACACATGCCATGATGACAGTAAAATTCTCCTGTTAGTGATTCCATAGTAAATTATGAGGGAAAACCAGGAAATGTGTGTGAAATTGTGTATGCTGTAGGATCTCGTTCTAAGTTGTTCAATGAATAATACTAGGAAAATAAAAATACCGTACATAAAAGGATTATTAGAAAAACTTAGAAGGATATTAAATAAATTCAACATTTCAACAACATTCAAAACAACAAACACGTTGAGATCTATTTTGTCCAAAACCAAACCTAACAATGAACAAGAAAGGACAAAGAATTGTATCTATAAAATACCTTGTGAATGCGATCAGTTTTATTTAGGTGAAACATCAAGGCCATTAAATGTTAGAATAAGTGAACATCAATCTTATATTAAAAATAGAGAATTTGATAGATCTCAAATATGTAAATACGCATGGGATAATGAACGTAGGGTTTAATGGAATAATTAAAATGTAGTCCTAGAAGAAACGGATGGTAAAAAAAGAAAAATCAAAGAAGCGGCTGTAATTATGCTAAATGAGACCAATTGTGTCGCAAATTTCTCGGTAGGGTGTCGGTAGGATCTGGTTACCAATATTGAAAGAAAAAGTTATTAATAAGAAAATACCAGTATTAGTAAGTCAGTAATATATAGAGGATATATCATTTATGTTTTTTAAATAACAAACATATAAAATCAGAATTTGGTGTTTATTGACGGCAAACTAAATGCACGACCAAATACTTACCATGTCGGAATAGTATTATGAGGTTTTTTTCCTGGTTTTCCCTCATAATTTACTATGGAACATTCCATTTGACCCTAGATTGATGGAAGACCGAACAAATTGGAAAAAAGTTGTACAGTCAGCCAAGACCCACCCAGGGTTGTAGCGCTACGTGATGATGATGAACAAAAAAAAAAACAAAATTTGTTTAATTTACTGTTTGTATTTTGAAAACGATTTTCGAAGTGGAAATTGAAACGCCAATAAACGTATTTTAACCTTTAATTGTGGCTTATTCCCAATTAAATAGTAATTAATTTAAAATGCCACAAGAAAAGAGCTTTAGAATAAAGCTATAGAAGACAATAAAGAAAGGACGAGATAAAAGTACTCGGTTTTTCTTTTGGATATTGCTCAAGCTTTCGATTTGGAACATTACTGATTTGGAATCTGGCACATTGAGTCACTCTACAAAGTTAGAAAAGTTATCCCACAAGCTACTTCCTTATCCCTAAGTCCTACCGCAATGACTGGAATTTCCTTCTAAAATATAACGATTAGTACATAATATCCAAATAAAACCGGAATGTCTCAAGGTAGCGTAATTGGACCTGATCTGTACCTAATGTATACAGCTGACTTTTCAAGGTGTAATTACATCACTAAGCAAGGTATACAGAAGTAACATCAGCTTTCTACATCACTTCTAGTTTCACATCATAATTCATATACTGCTTCCCAACTGCTACAGCCCAACATTGAAAGAATACAAATTTGACGAAAAAGGTGGAGAATTAAACTAAGTTAAAGCATTCACAAAACGAAACAGTTTCAATCACAGAAGACTCTACTGGTTACTAGGAAAAGATCACAACTGACTTTTCATAACAAAACCTTAGTTTTAAATTACTCATAAAACCAGTGTGGGTTTATAGAATCAGCAACGAGATCTAATGAAGATATCCAAACACTATTATGAAACTAGCAAAAACCTCCTAAGTACAACAAATTATTATCTTGATAAAAGAATGCGCATAGCTACATACTGTTCATATCGAAGGTTGGAAATTATCATGGCTATGCCGACCCTGTATTCTGCCGCCCTAAATAGTTCTGCACTACACATTTTAAACCATTCCCTCAAGTTCTTAAGCTAGGATATTCTTCGTATTTCCACGTTTTGCTTCTCTCAAATTTTGCTTTGCATAATAAGTTGCAATAATGAGTATTTTTGTCATCTCATCACATGTCCTAAGTACTCAAGTTTTATTCTTTTGATAGTCAATATTATTTCAGCTTCATTTCCTATTGTTCTAGTAACTTGTACGTTTGACACTCTTTGAATCCATGATATTTCTAGTGTTCTTCTGCAACACCAAAATTCAAAGGCGGCCAACTTATTCAGATGCACTTGTTTTAATATCCATGCTTCCAAGCTATAAAGAAGGGTAGTAAATATGTAACACTGAAGCATCCTTATGCGTAGTCCTAACCTTATATCCCGACAACAAAAAAACTTTTAAAGTTTAACGAATGATGGAGGTGCTATTTCAATACGTGTCTTAATTTCTTTAGTTCGATCTACATTTGTTGTTATCCATATTCCTAGGTATCTGTATGTACTCACACTCTCAATTACAGTATCTTTAACAATCAACGGGATGTTTATATCTACTGATTTAGTCATGATCAGACATTTAGTTTTTTTTCAAATTCATCCTTAGTCCGTAATCATGACAGCGTTATCTGTCATTATTACTCATTAGTAATGTATCGTCTATTTGAAACTTCTTCATTGACAGATACACCTTTTATTGAATCTGAGAGCGCTTTTTTACAATACCGCTTCATTGTAGACACTGAACAGTAGTGGTGACAGCAAGCAACCATGACAGACTCCTCTCTATATTTTGATATCTCGAGTGTTCTGGTTGTCAACTTTTACCTTGGCATATTGATTCCAATATACATTAGATATAATTTTCATTTACGACTATCAATATTTTTGCTTTTTAATATATCTACAAGCTTTTTATGTTGAACCTTATCAAATGTCTTTTCAAAATCTACAAGTACATGTCTTGATTCATGTCCATGCTTCTCTGGGCCAAAACATTCAAACTAAACAAAGCGTCTCTTGTGCCCATACCATTTCTAAAGCCAAATTGTGTGTCACTAATTTCATATTCAAGAGTTTTAACAATTCTACTGTGTCTTATTTTCAAAAATGTTTTAAGTGTGTGACTCATTAAAGCTATTGTTCTGTAATCTGAGCAGGATGTTGCACTTCACTTTTTGGGTATTGCCACGAAGGTCGATTGTAGCCATTGTCTGGAGATTGTTCTGAGATATTACATTAAAGAGTTCAATCATTACATAAATAACATCATCAATGAGGTTATTAATTCGATGGGCACATCATCTTGTCCAGTAGCTTTGCCATCCTTTGTGTTTTTGATATCATATATGACATCTTCCCGTATTATTGGGGCTCCGGTCTCATCTGTCATCATCACGTAGCGCTACAGGCCTGGGTGGGTCTTGGCTGACTATACAACTTTTTCCAAATTTGTTCGGTCTTCCATCAACCTAGGGTCAAATGGATTGTTCATTTTCCGGAGATCTGCTTGGATGTTATCTCTCCATCGCATTCTGGGACGTCCGAGTGGTCTTTTGTCTGTGGGAATCTCCTCCCATACCAGTTTTACAAGTCTCTCGTTATGCAGTCTGTGCACGTGGCCTGCCCATCTTAGTCGCTGTGCTTTAATTTCTTGGACAATATCGGCGTCGTTGTAGAGTGCTTTTAATTCGATATTGGTTCTGATCTTATACTAGTTTGTGGTGATGTTATGGTGAGGTCCGAAAAGTATTTTTCGTTCAAAGCGTCTGAGCTTTTATTCGTTTGCTTTGGTCATGGTCTACGTTTCGCATCTGTATGTAATTACAGATCTGACGATGGATTTATAGATTTTGATCTTTGAGCTTCTTGTGAGATTTTTTGATTTTATGAGCTTATCCAGTGTGAATAGACGGCGGTTTGCAGATTAGATTCTGTCTTTTATTTCTTCAGTAACATCGTTTTCAGCTGTGATTACGACCCCCACATACTTAAAACATTGTACTCTTTCGAAATTGAAGGTGTTGACCGTCACATTTTGTCCTATTTTGTCTCTTCGTGTCGTTCTATGTATACACATATATTTCTTCTCTTCATTAATTCAGCTCTACTTCACTTTGTTGCTCCTTCCACCTTGTTGCAAATGTCTTTCGTGGATAGGATGGAATCTCCAACGAGATCTATGTCATCTGCATATGCGAATAACATCATCTGTGGTTTCTAGTTTTTCTCCTTCATCATTAAATAGCTTTTAGATGTAATTGGTCTGACACAACTTTTCCTTCACATCTGTAATAAAATCTCCTAAATTTTCTACAATCTCATAAATTATTATTAAATTAGAGTTTAATTTTTTTGCTTTCACGTCCATGGTATTAAGTTGATCTTTTAGATTTGTGTGCACTTCTGCTTTAGCTTTTAAGCTTTTTCTACTACTACTTTCGCTTCCATTTTGGTGACTTCATAGTTTTAAATATATATATATATATATATATATATATATATATATATATATTTATCAAATTATTCTCGACCGTACTGTGTTATTATATGTAATTGTTTATTAAAACTTGTTCGCTAAAAATTGTACAATGGGAATTCACTCTATAAAATATTGCGGTTACCATAACTCCCAAATAAATTAAAATCAAAAAAAAAATGTCATTTATCTAATTGGGTATGTTATCAAAATTTAAATTTTTAATCTTAAGTTGTAAGTATTTAAATATTCATTTTGTTTACATATAATAATTATAATAAATTTACAGTTTTCTCCTGAAGAAGTCACAAAATCGTGACGAAATATTGAGAAATAACAAATAGAGTTTTATTTCATACAGACCAATTGCTGAGACTACAAATAATATATATATATTTATTACCATGGAGTTACCATTATACTAATTTATATATATATATATATATATATATATATATATATATATATATATATATATTTCCTTTGTTTTTTCTTGAACTTCGTTTGACCACCACCAAGCCGTTTCTGAAACTTCTTTCATGAGAATTTTTCAAACAGTTTAACATCTTATTTCTAATTTCAAGTATCTTTCATTCTCGGAAAGCAGCTTGCAATGTTTTCCAGTAATGAACTATTTCTTTGTGAAGTATTTCCTCCTGTTAGAATTATCGACTTTAATCTTCTTACGTAGATTAAAAGTGACATGTATCTGTTCTCTTCTTCTTCTTTTTGTAGAAATGACCCTGTTTTTCAATCTGCCTCCAGTAAGTTGTCGTTTCATCGTTTTATTAAATCGTTAAATTCCTCTGTAATTTTCCGAGTCCCATTTGTCTTCCTTTTTTAAGAAGAAGTATTAGGATCCTTGATCTCTATTCTTGAGGAATTCTATTTTGTTCTATTATTTTTCAGATTAGTTTGAATAGTTGGAGTATGGCCAACCAAGAACCAATAATGAATAAAATTATACCGACCCGGTTTTATCTCTTTGTACTTACATAGAAGCCGGTTTTCAAAAGAAACTGAACAGTTCTACGGCTTTCATATATCTGTCAGCAGCTTTCGACACAGTCTGGAGGCGAAAAGGAATTACCTATAAACTCTTACGCACTATTCTTTGCAAATTTCTCAAGAGAAAATATGCTCACCGACAGAGTATTTTAATATACCATATATTAATATATATATATATATATATATATATATATATATATATATATATATTAATATATATATATATATATATATATATTAATATATATATATATATATATATATATATATATATATATTTATTATATGTATATATATATATATATATATTATATAAAGAATAAATCTTTTAGCAAAAAGCTGCTATCGCTTTGTTGTATTAAATTGGCCAAATATATGGCCTAGGAGGACAAATTCGTTAAACTTCCCGTGCTCGGGAAGTTTAACGAATTTGTCCTCCTAGGTCATATATTTGGCCAATTTAATATATATTATATTTTCTATATATTTATTTCCTTTGTGTTTTCTTGAACTTCGTTTGACCACCACCAAGCCGTGTCTGAAACTTCTTTCATGAGAATTTTTCAAACATTTTAACATCTTATTTCTAATTTCAAGTATCTTTCATTCTCGGAAAGCAGCTTGCAATGTTTTCCAGTACTGAACTATTTTCTCCTGTTATAATTATCGACTTTAATCTTCTTACGTAGATTAAAAGTGACATGTATCTGTTCTCTTCTTCTTCTTTTTGTAGACATGACCCTGTTTTTCAATCTGCCTCCAGTAAGTTGTCGTTCCATCGTTTTATTAAATCGTTAAATTACTCTGTAATTTGCCGAGTCCCATTTGTCTTCCTTTTTTTAAGAAGAAGTATTAGGATCCTTGATCTCTATTCTTGAGGAATTCTATTTTGTTCTATTATTTTTCGGATTAGTTTGAATAGTTGTTTGGTCAGATCTGGTCCTCCATACTTTAGGAGTTCGTTCGATATTCTGTCCTCCTCTGGTAATTTTCCATTTTTTAATTTTCTTAATACTTCCTTTGCTTCTTCCTCCTCAATATTTATTTCTTCGTTTGTCTTTACTTCTGGTGCTGGTGGTTCATTATCGTTACTTTTAGCAAATAGGGATCGAAAGTAGTCTACCCATGTTTCCATCTGAATGTGTTTTGTTTTTATTAGTTTGTTCACGTCTTTTCTTTGTCCTCTGATTGTTCATATTTCTTTTTGTGTTTCGTAGAAGTCATGTTCCACCTGTTTTGAGAAGCTCTAACAGTGTTTCTTTTTTATTTGTCTAACTAAAGTATTCGCTTCATTTCTGTTTCGTTTATAGTGGTTACATGCCAGTTGTGTTCTGTATTGTAAAAAGGCTTTCTTCTTTTTTTCAAATTTTGTCTTCACTTCCTCTCTAAACCATGGTGTTTTCTTTTAATGATATGTTAGTGTTCGTTACTTTCCTCTCTCCAAGCGATTCTGTTGTTGCGTTAATTATGTTATTTTTGAGTTTCTCCCAGCTTTCCTCGACGTTATCCTATTTCTAATATTTCATTCCCATCGATCTTCTTTGATATTCGTTTTCTGTATAAGTATTCTGTGGATTCAGTATTTAGTCCTTCGACGTTGATTTTTATTTGTGTTGTCGCCGCTCTCTTGGAGGTGAAGTCTTTTAAGATTTCTGTTCTCAGGATTCTATTTATATACATTGGTTTTGCATTTACAATTCTTTTAAATATTTGATTTTGTAAATGATTATGTTTATTTTTTTGTACCTTCATTTATTGCTACCTACGTCCTACCTTTGTTGGTCAACCAAATTTTGACATTCTAACGCATTTGACAAATAGTCAAAACCTCATTTTTAATTTTTGCATTCAAAATAATAATATCTACTTTAATTTCTAAGATAAATATTGTTATCTTCTCGGTAAACAATGATAGCTATATCTGTTATATCCAGATACACTTTAATTTATTTTTACCTGATTGAATATTTATATAGTGTGTCCTAATTTCCCAGCTACTTATAATATTTGAGATATTATATATATATATATATATATATATATATATATATATATATATATATATATATATATATATATTGTGGCTAAACACCCCGTACGGGGTTATGCCGCTTAAGCTCTCTAGATCTATTTTACGAGGTAGATCAGTCCTCATTTTCTTTATTTAATTTTTCTTGTTATTTTTCTCCACTGTTTCCTATCTCTGGTTTTTTCTCTCCATTGTCGTACGTCCGCCCTGTTGAGATCGTTTGTTACTTCTTGTAGCCATGTAGATCTTGGTCTTCCACGTCTTCGTTTACCAGCTGGTGTCCATTCCAATATTGAGAATATTGTCGTAGATGGTCCTGATCTCCATATATGTCCTAGCCATTTTGCCCTTTGCTGTTTTATTTTACAAACTATATCCTCTTTAATTTCGTTTAGTAGTTCATGATTCGTTCTTTGTCTATATTGGTTTTCATTAATTTTTATTGGTCCTAATATTGCTCTTAGTATTTTCCTTTCTAGTATTCTAAGGTCTTCCTCTTGTTTTTTTGTCATGCTAAGGGTTTCGGCAGCATACATCATAGTCGGTCGAATTATTGTTTTATATATTTTCATTTTCGATTTTTTGCTCAGTCATTTATTTTTTAGAAGCTTTTTATTTGCATAGTATGTCTTATTTGCTGTAATTATCCTTTCTTTAATTTTTGTTTCCCTTTCTCCATTGTTTGCTAATAATATTCCCAAATACTTAAACTTTTCTACTTCTTCAAATATATATTCTCCCAGTCTAACCTTTTTGTTTTCATATTTTTTGTCAAATCTCATTATTTTTGTTTTTTCTTGATTTATTACTAATCCCATTACTTTCCCTTCTGCTACCAATTCTTTTAACATACTTTCCATTTTTTTTCTGTTCTTTGTTATTATCACAATATCGTCGGCATATGCTATTATTTGTCCCTCTCTCGTTCTAAGTGTACCTTTGTTGATTTTTCTGACTATATATTCCAGAGCAAGATTAAACAGAGTTGCAGATAATGAATCTCCTTGACGTACACCTTTATTTATAACAAATTCTTCTGTGTCTCCTTCTTGTGTTTTTACAGTTACTACGGTTTTGCTCATTGTCATTTTTATTAATCGTCTTAATTTGTTGTGTATTCTCATTTCTCTCATAGCTGTAAGTAATTTCGCTCTGTTTATTGAATCAAATGCTTGTTGGAAGTCTATAAAAAGCAGTTCAATTTCTATTTTATATCCATAAGCTTTCTCCATAATTTGCTTTACCATATGTATGGCATCTGTTGTTGACTTTCCCCTAATAAATCCGCATTGATACTGTCCCATGATATTTGTTGTCGCTTTGGCCAGTCTTCGTTGTATTAAGGTTGACATGATTTTATACGCTGTGTTTAATAATGTCAGTCCTCTATAATTATTACACATTTGTTGGTCTCCTTTTTTATGGATTGTGATAATTTGTCCTTTGTGCCATTCTTCTGGCATCTTTTCTTCGTCCCATATGACTTTTATTAATTGGTATATTTTTTCTCTGAGTTCATGTCCACCATATTTTATTAGTTCCATGTTTATACCGTCTATACCTGGTGCTTTACCGTTGCGACTACTGTTTATAATTTCCTCAACTTCATCTCTCGTTGGTTTTTCTAGCTCGATTTCTATCATCGTGGTCTCTTCTTCCACATTTTCATTTAAGTCTTCATCCTCTTGTACTGTTAATAATTCTTTAAAATAATCAGTCCAGATTTCTTTAAACTCTTTGTCATTTTCTGATACTTTTCCATTTCTATCCTTTATGCCTTTTATCTTTCCTTTGAAGGTTTTGTTCTGCTCGCTAATTTTCTTATAAAATGCTTTTGTGTTTCTATTTGTGTTTTCCTTTTCTATTTCATTTATCTTATCATTTAACCAGGTTCGTTTAATTTTTCTTATTTGTTTCTTACATTCTGTCCTTAATTTGTTGTATTCTTCTTTATATTCTTGTCTATTTGTTCTGATCCACCTTTGTCTTATTTCTATCTTCTTTTTTAACATGTTATGACAGTCTTGATTATACCATTCTTCTTTTTTGTTCTTTCTATCTATCCCTACATGTTCAGAAGCTGTTTCATTTATACATTTTTTTATATTGCTCCATTCTGTTTCAACATCCTCTGTATGTTCACAGTATTCCTTCAGTTTTTTGCTTATATCTTCTGCATATTTAATTCTTCTATCTGTAGAATTTAATTTTTCTATGTACCATTTGTCCTCTGTTGTCTTGTTTTTTAGCGTTCTTTTGACTTTTTGTCTTATCGTTGCGGTAACCATGAAATGGTCTGTGTCTGCATGTGCACCTCTGTATGTTCTCACGTCTGTTATCGATGTTTGCTTTCTCTTTGTGATGAGTATATGGTCTATTTGGGACCATGTTTTTTGGTCTGGTGAGACCCATGTTACTTTGTGGTATACAGGGTGTGCAAATTTTGTACTACTGACAATCATATTGGTGCTAGCTGCTAAGTTGCATAATCTTTGACCATTATCATTTGTTTTTTCATGTAATGTATATTTACCTGCAACTTGGTTAATGTAGTCTTCTTTGCCTATCTGAGCGTTAAAATCTCCCATTACCAGAATTGTGTCTTCTTTGGGTAAGGATTCAATTTCTTGTTCCAGTTTCTTATAGATGTTATCTATCTTTTTCCTCTGCTACAGCACTTTCAGTTGGTGCATATACGTTTATGATGGATATATTAAATGGTTTGGCGTTAATTCTCAGATATGCCATGCGCTCATTTATTGGTTTAAATTGCATAATATTATTTTGTATTTTTCCTGTAGTTATAAATGCAACTCCATATTGACCTTGTTTTTCGTGCCCAGAGTAGTGTAATGTGTAATTTTTTTTATTTATTTCTCCTTGACCTGCCCATCTAATTTCTTGAATTGCTGCAACATCAATTCCGTATCTTTCCAGCTCTGAGACAATCTCTTGCATTTTTCCTGGTTCAAGCATTGTTCTGATATTCCACGTACTTATTTTTACTTGCTCGTGTTTTTTAATTTTTTTGTTATGTTTTTTTATGTACGTATGTTTTATTATTTTTTCTTGAGAATTCATATCCTTTTTCTTTGCCATTTTGTATTTCGTTTCTTGTTGGATATCCGATATTTCTTGTTGTATCAGTTTTTTGACGTCCCGTGGTTATCTTTTTCCAACTCTTTTTTTTCTTTATTCCATTTCCATATGTCCCCGTCAATATTTAATTTTTGATAGCCAACTCGGATGTTCTTATTTTTAAGTTTTTCTCATTTTCCAATTTTCCGTATTTCCTGTTGTATCTTCATCTCTTCGTGCGTTAGATCATTATTAATGTATATTTCTGGTTTCATTTATCTTAGTTTGTTTTTATTCCGCATAATTTTTATTTTTTCATTTCTGTCTTTTGTTTTTATAAGACATGTTTTTTCACCTAGTTTGTAAGCTTCTTCAATTTTTACTTGTATGCCTAATTCTTTTTTCATAAAATTAGTCATGGTCTTGTTAAGTTCATTTGGATCACTTGTATCCATCGACAGTCCTTGGACTATAACATTGTTAGCTTTTCTTTCTTTCTCGAGCTGTTCTATTTTAATCTTTACTATTTGAGATATTAGTTTACAATAATTACAAAAATCAAATGTTTTATTTAGTTAATCTGCCCGTAAACGAGAAATCTTGACTTCGCCGGAGCTGCATGACCGGGAAGGTAGCTTACCACACCTGTGCAACATATATACGTATCGACCATGTTGAGTTCTGATGCAATTCTGATACATCAGGTCTTGTGTGGTAGGGAAAATTCAGGAAATCTGTATGTAATGCAAGATAAACTTATATTTGGTTAAGTTTCCGACTATTCATGGGTCCATTCAGTGATAATGTTGAATTGGATGGTCGCAGCCCTTTCTGCGGTTTCTGTGGGAGATGTTTTAGAGCTCAGTCGACTTTTAGTTGCATCTTCTATATAGTTAGGTATAACCAGCGTCGTGTTGTTAACTTCTTCTTTCTTGCATCTACAGCTCTAGGTGAGTCTTGGCCGGGTTTACTATTTACCTCCACTTCGGTCTTGTGCAGCAATCTCCCATTGTTGTACCCTTATCTTACGTAGATCACTCGTTACTACATCTTTTCATCTTTTTCTTGTGCAACCAACTGACTCTCTGCCACCAGGTCTTTCATCATGTCCTGCCCATCTTATTTAATTTGCCTTAATATATTGTACTATGTTTTCTTCTTCATAGAGTGCTTGGACTTCCTGGTTATGTATTTATCTCTACTCTTCTGTTTTCTCACCTCTACAAGGCGAAACGATCGTCAGGAGGATCTTCCGATTTAAACTAATACGTTACTATGGGTCGAATTACAGTTTTATATACCCTTGTTTTAGTTTCCTTTAAGATCAATTTTAAGTTAAGTAGCTTAATTTCCTGCCGTAATTCTAGCTACTACATCTTTTTCATAACTATGTTCGGCTGTTATCGTTGCTCCAAAGTATTTGAATTTTTTGACAATTTCGAAATTGTATTGATTTATAGATCAAATAATAAAATTATTATATACAAAACATTGCTGAGGCCGGTCCTCACATATGGAGCAGAAACATGGACACTAACGCAGAAAGATGAAAGACTTTTGGGAATATTTGAGCGTAAAATACTCCGCAAAATATTTGGAGCTGTAAACGACCAAGGGCAGTGACGCAGAAGATATAATTTTGAATTGTATCAGCTCTTTGATGAGCCAGATGTAATAACGTTCATTAAAACACAGCGACTTAGATGGGCTGGACACATAATACGAATGCCAGAAAATACCATTGCTAAAAAGCTAACCACAGGAACACCTGTAGGAAAAAGAAGCAAAGGCCGACCTCGAATTAGGTGGTTAGATGGAGTAGAAACCGACTTACGAATATTAAAAATCAGAAGATGGCAACATGTTGCCAAAAACCGAACAGAATGGCGACGAATCTTAGAGCAGGCCAAGATCCACAGAGGATTGTCGAGCCAAAGATGATGATGATGATGATTCATTTATAGAGTTGTCAACAATATTTTTATATTCTTTGTTCAGAACATTGAGTCGCCAAAGGTGTGGTGGTGAAATATAGCTAAGCACTTCACTTGTAGCCAATAAGTTGGTGTGGATTTAATTAATTACTTCAGCGATCATTTTTATGGTGTCATTTAGCTGGACATCTATATTAATGCGCAAAATTTAGCTGCAGAATAAATAAGAGCTAAGCCGAAGAACCTGAGTGTAGATGCCAATGTTTCCAATGTAATGCCGTAGAGCTTTTGAATGAAGTTATTTTTAGTTTTTACCTTCTCGTCAACTGTACTTTAATATTCTTTAAACCTTAACGTTATGTCCAGAATTAAACTTATTTATCTTAGGTGTTTAAGTTGTGTATTATCAAATTAAACCTTAGTGTTCTTGAAGCCAAATTGTTGTTTTGGTGGAAGCAGGTTACTTTGGATTTAGATGCGTTCGGTCGAAGTCTCCATTAAAAGTTATTTCACATAACCCCAAGGTATTCTGTCATAATCTCTTCAGATTCTTCTACTGATTTTTTGTGCTAATAAAGCCACTTATCGGTATAGACAAACTTTTTTGATGTTGTTATCGCTCTGTCTGCGATGTAAAGGCTAAAAAGTAGTGGTGAAAGTACTAAACCTTGCAGGCAGACTATTTTTGAGTTTTCTGGTGTACTTATTTCTGATCCCATAATTAGTTAAAATACTCTGTCGGTGAGCATATTTTCTCTTGAGAAAATTTCAAAGAATAGTGCGTAAGAGTTTATAAATAATTCCTTTTCGCCTCCAGACTGTGTCGAAAGCTGCTGACAGATATATGAAAGCCGTAGAACTGTTCAGTTATCTTTGAAAACCGGCTTCTATGTAAGTACAAAGAGATAAAACCGGGTCTGTACCATTATATTCATTATTGGTTCTTGGTTGGCCATTCTCCTAATAGTCTTGTTGTCTAATCTATCCCATTTTGTCTTTCCGACTATTCTTCTTAGATCTCTCATCTCCATTTCATTTATTTTACCCTTATACATTTCCAGAATTGTCTAGTTTTCACTTGCATAGAGTACATTCGGTATCACTATTGTATTATATATATTTTTATTCTTGTCTCTCGTGTAAGTTCTTATTTTAGAGTATTCGGGCTAACGCATAGTATAACTTGTCTGATTTCTTTGCTCTATTTGTTATTTCCGTCTATTTTTTCCCCAGAAAACTGGAATACCTAGGCCAAGTGATAAGGCGACCAAAATATAAAATTTTGAGACTATACAGGAAAAGATTCAAGGAAGAAGATCTGTTGGCCGAAGGTAGAACTCATGGTTGAAGAATCTTACTTGATTGGTATCAATGCAGATTTATTGATTTGTTTAGAGCAGCAAGTTCAAAAATAAAAATAGCCATTATGATTTCATTAATATTTTAGCAATTGTCTCCAAGGCATGATCCGCAGATTGCATTGCAAAATAACCCTACTCTTCAACACCCGCAAGAAGCGCCGCACCCATTTTTGCAGTTGCAAAAAATCATTTTTAACAATTCTTCTGGAGCAGGTGGATTGGGATTTTTAGTTGGAAACAAAGACTCTTCAATTTTGCACCATTCCCAGTCAACTGGACCAATGTCTTTGTTTACAAGCCATATCTAGGTTTGTAAATAAACTCTTTTGATGTATTCATCCAATGCAGCAACCGTTGGGACCAGAGATGAAAACTTTAACTGCACTATTTTTAGTGGTAGCCTTAATAAAGGACTCATTACGCATCTGATTTTTTTACAATAACTGAGTTAATTTTTGTGATATCAAGTTCATTCACAAACCATTTTGAAAACGTGAAAGGTAATTTCAAGGGCTATACCGTCGTATTAAATTTAATCTTTTAAATTCCTTATTAAAAAAAATAAAGGGCCCCGGTTACATGGTTCCCTCAGTAAAATTTAGGTTTTAAACGTTTTTATCTTAGTGATTTTTTATCCTACAAAAATATACAAAAAAGGAAAATATTTGTTAAAGAAAACCTCAAATTTTATTCTTTATCATTTTTTAAGTATATTGAGTATATGGAGTTATTCTCAAAAGAAAATGAAATTTATGAAAATTTGAAAAATTCTGATTTTTTTAAATCAATTTTTTTTAAATCAAGATATGCATTCTAAACCGGTCAAAATTTTTAAGGTCATTACTTTTGCTTAAATAAAGAAGGTTTCATAGGGATTACTATAAATTTTATTTTTTTGTGGAAATGGCGTATGTCTTATTTTTCACTTTTTCTAAAAAACTTCGAAAGGGTCCTTTTATTTTCATCATAACCCTATACTGCGCAATGTAGCAGATCTGCTACAACCTATTTAAATAATCGATTCCTTAAATTGTGTGTGTTTAAAGCCGTCGCTGCGCTTCGTATTAAATCTGATACGTCCTTACGTACTAGGAAATAAAGCTGCATACCTCGCAATCGTTTTAGTTCGCGCGTGAATTTTGTTAGTTGTCCGGCAAGTGCCTATTCGCATTGAGCACGCATTGTAGCTTCTCAGATTTTTTTTTGTTTTATTCGTTTTTTCGTAATTCTTTTATTTTGGCTGTATGAACTTTGTTTAGAAGGTAAGTAATATAAATATAGATCGAGCTAATTTATACTTTTATGAGTAATTTCTTCATAATTCGCCTCTTTTTACGGTTGTATCAGATCTGATACATTGCGTTTTGTTACAGGGTCATTATGTATGGTAAAAGATCTTTGTCAGAGCGTGAATTAGAGGAGTTGGCAGCAAATTTTTGGAACAGTGATAACGAATTGGACAATAGTGATTCTGAAGAATGTTTTAGAGATGAGACAAACTTAGATCCTGACGAGAATATTGATATTCAAAGCTTACCTGTAGAGTTTGAAGATGAGGTTACTGTCACAGAGTTTCCAGACCAACTAATAGAACCTATTGAGGAGCCAACTATCGTCGATGTCGATGTGGAGGTTGAGCCAATCACTACTCGAATCAAAAATATATTGTGGAAGAAAAAAAACCTATCCATTGACGAACTGGCGAAGACTTTTAGAGGAGATACCAACCTTTCTAATGCTATAATGGATTTGTCAACACCATATGCTTTTTTCACTTTTTTGACAATGAGTTGATCGAAAAAAATGTAACAGAGTCCAATACATATGTTATTCAAAAGGATCCGAGTAAAGCTGCTGGACTGACCACCACAGATATAAATCAATACCTAGGAATTTGCATCTATATGTCCCTAGTTCACATGCCTAATTGTCGTAGTTATTGGTCCAATTCCCTAGGCTATCAGCAAATAAAAAACGTAATGAGTGAGAAGAGATTCGAATTTATCAGAAAATGTATACATTTCAACGACAATACAAGTTTGGACCAAAATGATGTGGATCGAGATCGTCTTCATAAATTACGACCCCTTGTCGATCATTTGAATAACAAATTCCAAAGCATATCATTGGAACAAAAACTTTCAGTAGATGAGCAGATGTGCGCCTCAAAAGGAAGGC
The DNA here is from genome assembly GCA_918026665.1 of Diabrotica balteata. Classification (NCBI taxonomy): domain Eukaryota; kingdom Metazoa; phylum Arthropoda; class Insecta; order Coleoptera; family Chrysomelidae; genus Diabrotica; species Diabrotica balteata. The sequence goes on along the minus strand of OU898282.1, from coordinate 36,590,355 downwards.
ATTATATGAAACAATACATGCCTGCCAAACCCCACAAGTGGGGATACAAACTTTTCGTTTTATGCGGTGTTAGTGGATATTCCTACAATTTCAAAATATACACTGGTACAGAAAATGATAAAAGGAATCATCGGGTAGATAAAACAGACCTAGGAGCAAGTGCCAATGTAGTTGTCAGATTATCTAGGATTATCCCGAAAAATCACAATTATGTTGTTTACTTTGACAATACGTCATTGCCTTTACTTCATTATCTTGCTACCATAGGTATATATTCCCTAGGCACTGTTAGACGAAACCGTATTCCAAACTGTAAGTTACCATCTGAAGATGAAGCAAAAAAAATGGATCGTGGGACTTCAGTTGAGTATGTGTGTGACTTTGAAGGCGTGGAAATATCGTCAGTGGCCTGGAGAGACAACAAGACTGTTTGTTTGTTGTCAACATATGCTGGAGAATTGCCGAAAGGAAATGTTGAAAGGTTTGATAGAAAAAGAAAACAAAAAATCAACATTGAATGTCCTAAGTTGGTCCCAGGAATATAACCAACATATGGGAGGGGTGGACCTTATGGATAGCCTGATTAGCCGCTACAAAATCACAATTAAATAAAAAAGTGGTATATGAGGCTATTCTATCATCTTCTTGATATGACGCTTGTAAATTCTTGGCTTCTATACCGTCGATGTTCCAGAGAAAAGGAGGCAGAGAAATGTATGAAACTTGCCGAGTTTCGGGCTGAAGTGGCATATTGCTTATGCAACGTTGGAAGTAATCGTTTGGTGAAGAGAGGAAGGCCATCAGATCTTGAAAAAGAAATAGCCGAAAAAAAGAAAAGGTCAGCAACAACAACGTATATTCCTCCAAAAGACGTAAGGCTTGATGGTCACTCACACTGGCCATTGTACAAAAACACAAGACAGAGATGCAAGATGCCCAAGTGTACTTCTTTTTCGTATATTCAATGTTCAAAATGTGGACTATATCTTTGCCTGAACAAAAATAATAATTGTTTTTATAAATTCCATTCAACTTAGATATTTAGTTATTGTAACATATTATACTTATTAATAATGTAATAAAATTTGTTTTGTAAAAATTTCCGCTATGTATCATATATGATACAACAAGATTTTTCAAAAAATTAATGTTTTTTTTGAAAGTTAGATTTTTTTTACTATTTTTAGGCATAAGTTTATACCCTAATGCAGTTAAAAATATTTTTTTTATTACAATACAAAAAATCGCGCATTATAGGGATAACTTGCTTAATTTTTGATGCTATTAACTTCCTTGAGAGCTCATTTTATAGGTGTTTCTGAGTAGTTTGTAAAATTGTTCAATAAATATATTTTATAAAATGCATTGATTTCTCGTTATTTAAGCTTGAATATTCAGATTTGAGTACTCGCTGAAAAACAAAAACTACATTTAATTACCTATAACTCACTTTGAATTATTATTAAAAGGTTTTTCAAGCAAAAAATTTATTCAATTTTTTATTAGCTTCAATTTGGTAATGACAACTTTTTTATAAAAACTTATAGTTATTGAGTTATTTATGAAAAACCGCTTTAAGACATGCATTTTTTTCAAGAAAAATCAAAATGTTTGATCTTCAATAACTCAAAAAATATTGATTTATTTTAATAACTTTATCAGATAAATTTTATTTAGATTTGGTCCCTCTATCGATTACTGGGGTTATTTTTAATAAAATAACTTCCACCCCCGAGAAGGGAGGCATCCACCCCCAGGGTAAAAGCGCAAGTTGATACCATGTCACTTTTGTTTCTTAAGGTATCCTCTAACTACTCATCAATTTGCATGAAAATGTATGGAGGTTCAACGAAATCGGAGTGAAAACCTTTAGTGACTGTACTATATGTGTGTTCGTGTAACTTATCTATGCTGAGTATATTATGGGACAAGTAGTATGTATGAAATAATGTTTATTTGAATAAAATCGTGTAGATAAAATTTGTAAATGTTATCGCACCTGATTCAACTCATTAAATTATTTATTCATATCATTACAACATGTATAAAGTTTTAGACGAAAAAACCAAAAATGAAGTATTTTCTTATATCGAAAGAACTGTGGAAGATGCAAATTTTTTCGAATATAAAATAGATTTTCAAGTGGTACCAATTTTCTACAGGTTTGAACTAGACTGGCTTATCGTCTTGACACATATAAAAGGAGTTGATTATAAGAAAAACAAATTATATCTGGATTTAACTCTTAAAATAAGTGAAAAATGTGAAAGTGAAAACGTTTTAAGACAATTTTTTAAAAGGGAGCAATATCTTTTTAAAAATGTAGTACACGTTTTAGTAAAACTGTGTAGGAAAAACAAAGTGAGATGTCCGCCGCTTCCTTTACCTATGTGTTATAAAATGTTTTCTACAGATGACAGAGATGTGTTAGTTTATAATAACTTGTTTTCCATGGGGTTTAAACCACTTCGAAGTAGAGGAGGTTCAAGACCAATTCCAGTTAACATAATTTTAAAGAAATTGGCTGAATTCCATGCTCTTTCCTTTTGTGTATTTGATCAGTGTAGCGAGGAGTTTCAGGAAGTTTTGTCAAAGTGGGTACCAGATATTCAATCTTTACTAGTATCCTTAAACCTAGAAGATAATCTAAAAACAGGTCTAACAGTTGTTGCTGATATGTTGGTGGAAGAAAAAAGATTTGATCTGAAGGAGAAAATGGATAAGGATTTAAAAGATGGTTTTTTCGCTATTGCTAATAAAGTACTGTCCGATATCCCTGAGGAAACTGTAGTAATTCATGGAGATCTATGGGATCATAATATTTTAGTTCAATATGAGGTATGTAATCTATAGAGAATTTTATAAAATGCTATATACTCAAGAGTATTACATTTTTCACTAGTACATCTCAATGAACTTTTTCTATTTGGTACCGCCGTTGCATTGTCTTATCTCCTATATCCCGTTAAAATATAGATTCGTCAACCTTATTTCTCAAAGATCTTCTTTTTAGTTCACCTCTGTTCGGATTTTCAGTTTTCTCTTATTATATATATATATATATATATATATATTATATATATATATATATATATATCTCCGAGCTAGTACATTCAAGCGGAACAAAGCATAAGTGTATAACTCATTAAAGCTAATGTTCTCTGATCTGAGCAGAATATTGCAGCTTTTTGGGTATTGCCACAAAGCTCGATTGCAGCCATTGTTTGAGGATTATAGAAGTCTGATGTATTCAACCATTACATTAATAACATCTTCATCAATAAGTTTTAATAATTCGTTAGGTACATCATCTGGTGCGGTAGCTTTGCTCTCTTTCGCGTTTTTGATGGTATAGATTATTTCTTTCCGTAATATTGGTGGTCCGGTATTCTATATGGTTTCTAATGATTGGTTAGTTAGGAAACTATATGGTTTCCTTAAATATCTTTTGGATGTAATTGGTCCAGTGATACAATCTTTCCTTCATATCAATAATAATATCTACTTTATCATTTTTAAGGATATTCGTTCTTGTGCTTTTTCTAGAACCTGTCATTTCAATGTGTTTATTCAGGTCTTTTGGTTTATGTTTTCTTCGTTCTTCCATAAGTTCAACAATTTCTACTGTCATCCAAGGTTTTGTTTTTTTTTCAATTGGTTTGAGGGTTTCTTTTCCAATTGACGCAAGAGCATGTTGATTTCTTTCCCATTTTTGGTCAATAGTTAGAGTTTCTGCATTATCTTCTTTGAATTTCCTTAAGATTTCGTTTATTTTAAATTTCGTTTCCGCATACGTATTGTCTTATTTGAGCCGCATTGTATCCATGATTTTTTTGGAGTTAAGGTGTTTTACATTCTTTAGTTTCACTCTTGTTGACAAAACAACCGGATTGTGATCCGAGAATATGTCCGCTCCTGGATAAGTTTTGGATGATATTATTGAATTTATATATCTTTTGTTGACAATAATATAGTCTATTTGATTTCTGACTATTTTGTTATTATTGTCAGCTGGTGACCTCCAAGTATATGATATACGTTTAGGAAGTTTAAAGAAAATATTTGCAATTATGAGTTCCTCATTTTTACAGAAGCCAACCAGCCGATCTCCACGTTCATTCCTCTTCCCGAGTCCATATCGCCCCACACAATTCTCCACTTCTCCTTGTAAGTATCACAATCATTAAGTAAATTATCGACAAGTGGGTCCATGGTATTTTTTACTCAGGATATCTATCCGGATCTTTAATGTGGTAGTCATCATGTAGCTTCTTAGCTCTTCCGGCTTCAGAGTTAATTTCTCAGCTTCAGGGCAATGAAGTGCCCTACCACGTATCGGTGCTTCCACCCGTAGCTGTTGACCAACAAGTGGGGATTACTTATACCGGTAATCGATCGGTTAATTTAAAACTTATATTATCCAATAATAGACCGATCCAGGATCATTTCCCTTATGCTCTATCTTGGTACTGGTGATGCCGCTGCCCCACATCAGAGTAGGATATGGGAAGGGAGACTTTGGTAATTACATGAGAGAATGGGTATAGGACATAATTTTTTCTAGGTACCAGGGGATTTAAAGATAATTATAGCTCACATGGGCAGGGTCGCATCCCTGAAGTAGATCTATCTTTTATCGGGAACGTAAAAGCGTATCTATCCGCTACCCTGATCTACCCGCTACCCCGGGTAGATTAGAGAGTAGATAGAAGAGATAAATGCAGGCAATTAATTACCGTACACCACGTGGAGTCTCTAAATAGACAGAAAAGACACGCCACGGTGTAGGTCAAGCTTAAAAAATGGGGTTATGAAGAGCATAAAGTGTGCGACTGCAGCGAAGTGCAAAACATCGAACATCTATTGATTCGCACAAACTTGGCATGCACTCAAGGGAAAAAAGCAGCAAAACAAAGAAGGTGACGAAATGGATAAAGAGAAAGACGAAAAAAAAATAAAGTCTCTAATAAAAAAAAGTATGAAAAGAAATTCAGAAAATGGCAAAGCGCCAGGAGAAGGCAATGTTTTATACGAACTGATAGAATACGGAGAAAAAATATATTAAGAATTATATCATGATAATATAAATCTGGATTAAAAACAGAAAACCTAAAGAATGTAACAATGGAATCAATTAATCGATCTTTCACAAGAAAGGAGACAAAGGATTATGTGAAAACTATGTTACCAATAACTTTTAAATTTTATAAACACTAAAACATGCAAGAAAAATGCAGTTAAATGTAATACAAATAAAAAACGAATAAATAAGCAGATTAAGGTTTGCAAATGACGGGATATATATATATATATATATATATATATATATATATATATATATATATATATATATATATATATTATATATATATTTATATATATATATATATATATATATATATATATATATATATATATATATATATATATATATATGGGATATACTCATGCAATAAAATAAGAACCGAAATATGTAAGATCAATGAAAACTGGTTAAAAATACAGTGTAAAGAGATAGAGATGTTGGAACAGAAACACGATACATTTAATATACATGAAATGGTAAAATAAGCAGCTAGTATTCAAAAATCGAACACAGTTAGCAAACTGCCAGATCAACATAGGAACATCATCACAGATAAAAATCAATAAATATCCATATGGACCAAATACATACAAGAACTCGTTGATCATAATAGGTCTGAACAACCTCCATACTACATATGTAATGACCACTTACCAATCACATCAGATAAAGTGAGAAATGAAATATCACAACTAAAGGATGGCAAAGCTCCTGGACCTGATAATGCATCTGCTGAACTCATAAATCTATTTAACACCGACGGTGTAGAGTACGGAGTAATACCAAGATAATGGCTAAAGTCAACGTTTATTGCTCTACCAAAGAAAGCAAAATATGTATGCTGCAATGATTTCCGGACTCTCAGCTTAATGAGCTACATAAAGTTATTTCTGAAAGTCAAACATTAAAGGATATATAGACGATGGGAAGAAAAAATCAGTCATACACAGTTTGGTTTTCGGAACTCAGTGGGTACGAGAGAGGCTCTCTTTAGCGTACAAGTGCTATTTCAACGGTGTAGAGATGTGAATTGCGATATTTATTCATACTTTATCGATTACCATTAAGGATTTGACACAGTAAAACACGACAAGGTATTGGAAATACTAACAAATATTGGAAGAAACACCTGTGATTTAAGAATTATTAGCAATATTTACTAGAATCAAATATCCTCTATCCATACAGAGGTAGGAGAATCCGATGATATCAAAATCAAACGTGGGGTCCGAAAGGAATGTATGCTATCATTCTTGCTGTTCAACATACATACTCAAGATGCATACTCTGAGGAAATCTTTCAAGAAGTAGTAGAGGATGTAGAAGCTGGAATTCGAATTAACGGAGAATGTATCAATAACATCAGATACGCGGATGTCACGGTTTAATTCGCTGATAGTTATAAAGCCTTTTAGGCAGTGGCGCACCCAGGGGGGTTTTTGGGGTCAAAGAACCCCCCAGAACCCTATTCCGACACTGTAATTTACAAATTTTAAGGAGTTAAAATGGTGGAGGTAGCATAAAAAAATTTCCGTGCCCAACCAAAACCCCCCCGCCCCGAGGATAATTCTAGGTGCGCTACTGCTTCCAGGAGAATGAATAGAACACAGAAGTGAGCCAGAGGTATGGACTTTTACTGACCATTAAGAAAACAAAATGTATCTCTAAGAACAAACAGTAAATTGAAAGAATTAGTGTGAAAGGTCAACAAATAGAAGGAGTAGTAAAAACATACACCTTTCTTGGTACGAAGCTCAATGAAAAATGGGACCATTCCCTCGAAATAAAATGTAGGACAGAGAAAGCAACATCTGCATTTCAAAAACTGGCTAAGATATTCAAATGCCATGATTTATTAGTACCCATAAAAATTAGGTTACTACGATGTTATATATTTTCTATACTTCTGTACGGAGTTGACTCTCACAGACGCTACCTACAAGAAAATTGAGGCTTTGAAAATGTGGCTTTATCGTTGAATTCTGAAGATATCCTATACCGACCACGTTACTAACCAGGACGTTTTATTGGGGATGCAAAAACCAGAATAAAAACAGCCAAAATCGAATACCTCGGTCACATCATGAGGAACAGCGACAAATATGGATTGCTGCAATAAATTCTACAAGGAAAAGAAGGAAATAGAGGACCAGGAAGGCAAAGGATTTCCTGGCTGAAAAATCTACGTACGTGGTTTAACAAAACAAGCACAAATCTTTTCAGAGCAACAGTTTACAAAATAGAGATTGCCATGATGGTCGCCAACATCCGAAACGGATAAGCACTACAAGAAGAAAAAGAAGTCTTGTGCAAACATAAATTGGTCATCTGCGAAAAGTAATGAATGTTATATATTCTCTTGTACTGGTATGCCCATTGTTGCGCATTTTCTATACCATCTCTTCAAAACCTGTTCTATGTATGTGTTAAAAAGTGTAGCTGATAGATCACATCCCTGTTTGAAACCTTTTGTTGTGGTGATTGTCTTATTTCATTGCCCTAGCTGTATTTGCACCTCGGTTTTTTATCATCACCTGTCCCATGATAAATATATTATCTAAACATGATCTGGCTGTTCGCAATCCGGCTTGTTTTTATTCATAATGGTCCATGTGTTGTTCCATTTTTTTATTACTGTGGAAAAGATTCTTGCTATTGAAGGTGAAAGAAAAAAAAAGTTAAGAAAATGCAATAGAAGAAATCAATAACATTCAAAAATGAGTAGGATTACATAAAATTAATATTTCCGGTGACAAACATTTTCGACTACCGAGCAAAAATAAGTTACATATTATAATCGATAAACTTTTTTAAAAGTTTTAATTTTAAAAATCTAATTTAATATTTAAATTTATTTTTCAGAGAGACAATCCGGACGTTGCTAAAGATGTAAAATTTTTATGCTGGAATATGTCAACTGTTCATTCTCCCGTACTGGATTTGGGATATTTCTTGTATTTTATCTATTCCGAAGACATAAATCAAAACTTTGAAAGTTACGTAGAGTATTACTATATGGAATTTTGTAATTTTGTAGCGAGGGTAGGAAGTGACCCAAAGAAGTTTCCGTTTTTGACTCTCTTAGACCATTTTAAAAGATATTCCATAATTAATTTGCTGGTTGCTCTTGGTGGAATTCCAGTAGTAATAGTTGATCAGCATCTTGGACCAGGCAAAGAGGATTTCGAACCTTTTACTTACTCTGATCTTCAAGATGATGTTAAGAATATTATTAAAACAAAAATAATTGGTATTCTCGAATTACATTATAAGTATTTTGGAGACTAGTTTAATAAAAATTATTATGAATTCTTTATTTTATTTGAATCGTTGTCGCAGATATCAGATTCACTACTAATGTAATTGGTGTAGAATTGGCACACTTGTTAACAAATAAAATTATTAATTTTTGGTTATACAATTTTTTTAGCATATAGAATTGTTCGAAGATGAGTATCAACTACTTGATATTCTTCAATTTTTATATATTTGACGCTCCTGATTTTCTTACGTCTTACTCTATATGGTCCTTAAATCTTGTTGTGGAAATTCCTGATGATTTTACTTTGATCAGGTCTTCAGTTATATAGTTTTATAGAGTTTCCTTTTCATTCATCCTCTCTATGTCGTCTAGACATCGTAATTGGTATACATAAACTCATTTTGAGGTTCCATTCTGCATTTATTCTTATATTCGACTATAGAGAGAGTTAATTTTGAATTTTGAAGTTAATCAAGTAAATTTATGTAGAAGCTGTGCTTACTTTAAAAGAAGTATTTGATTGGTAATTAATTTGTGATACTACCAACATATATCAAAAGTACAATAAAATCATAACATCAATTTTAAAAAGGGAATCATTAAATCGTTATATATATGATAGAGCCAAAATTACTTGCCCAAATTCGTTCAAAAATTCGTGCCAAAATTCGTTCTAGAGGAGAGTATTTTATTATTTCTGAAATAAACCTAACGAACCTAAACGAACAAGAAAAAACAAAGAATTGTGTTTATAAAATATCTTGTGAATGCGATCATTTTTATTTAGTTGAAACATCAGGACCGTTAAATATTAGAATAAGGAAACATAAATCTTATACCCAAAAACAGAGAATTTGATATAAATACACATATAAGTTAATAAAAAGATTCATGGATAGTTCTAAACGAAACAAATAGTAAAAAGAAAAAGATCAAAGAATCTGCTCTTATTATGTCAAACTTGCAAATTCGTTGGTAGAATGAGGTAGGATCAGAAGTCAATAATATATCGAGACTACATCATTTATATTGTTCTGAAGCTATTTTCTTGTGGCGTTTTAAATTAATTACAATTTACCTGGGAATAAGCCACAATTAAAGATTAAAATACGTTTATTGACGTTTTAAATTTTTTACATCGAATAGAACAGAACAACTTAGAACGAGATCCTACATCATACACAAGGAATAATACGAGGAAAATAACAATACCGTACATAAAAGGATTATCAGAAAAACTTAAAAGGATTGGAAATAAATTGAACATTTCAACAACATTCAAAACGACAAACACGTTGAGATATATTTTGTCCAAAAATAAACCTAACAATGAACAAGAAAGGACAACGAATTTCATTTATAAAATACCTTGTGAATGCGATCAGTTTTATTTCGGTGAAACATCAAGGACATTAAATGTTAGAATAAGTGAACATCAATCTTATATTAAAAATAGAGAATTTGATAGATCTCAAATATGTAAACACGCATGTGATAATGAACATAGGGTTCAATGGAATAATTCAAATGTAGTCCTAAAAGAAACGGATGGTAAACAAAGAAAAATCAAAGAAGCGGCTCTGATTATGCTAAATGAGACCAATTGTGTTGCAAATTCCTCGGCAGAATGTAGTAGGATCTGGTTACCCATATTGAAAGAGGAAGTTATTAATAAGAAAATACCAGTATTAGTAAGTTAGTAACATATAGAGGATATATCATTTATGTTTTTTAAATAATAAACATATAAAATCAGAGTTTGGTGTTTATTGAAGGTAAAATAAATGCACGACCAAATACTTACCATGTCGGGATAGTATTGTGAGGTTTTTTTCCTGTTTTTTTCCCTCATAATTTACTATGGAATCACTAACAGGAGAATTTTACTGTCATCATGGCATGTCTTTATCTTTTTAAAGACGAATTACATGCTATGATTTTTTCTGACGGATATTCTTAAGTTAAAGTTGATTTCATGTAATCGAATGAACTATCTTATAAGTAAAATCGTCCCAAGAGCGCAACTCAACAATATTGGCAATATCATTTTAAAGTCGTCTACTTTAAAATGCATAATGTATGTCTGAATTGTCAATATAAATGAGTCAGATAAAATTAAATTATTAGAAGAATTTTTCACTAAGTAACAAAAAATAAAATTTGTTTAATTTACTGTTTGTATTTTGAAAACGATTTCCGAAGTGAAAATTGAAACGTCAATAAACGTATTTTTAGTAATTAATACATAATTTTATGGTTTAAAATGGCATACATATTTTTTCCCAGTTGCCTTTGCTGTCCGTTATTGTTTCCTACACCTAGTAAGGAATTTTTGTACACTGTAGAAGTTTATTCAGGTTTTTCTTGGTGTGTCCTATATCTTCTCTCGGTTGCCCATATAGTTTTTGTCTTTTGAGGTTAGAAATTCTCTTTCTGGTGCATGCCCGGTCAAAATTTCTGTTACTGTTTTCAGTTTGTTTCTGCCGATATAGAACAGTTTCTCTGTTCTTTTTGTACATGATCCACCAATGAAGATTTTTCAATGTGTTTGGTTTGGGATTCTCTCCCAATACCATTCATAACTTTCTCGGATCTAGTCCTCTACAGCATTTGGTAATTTCAGAGTCATAGCCAGTCCGATTGATCTGTTTGATCCTCTTTTAGAAAGTTAATCTGCTTTTTCATTGCTTTCGATGATCTAATGCTCTGGTAGCCAGACAAGCTCAATCTTATTCCGGTCTTCAAGTTCATTCAGTTCTTTGATGCATCCGATACCAGCCTGGACGTCACTTCCTAGATCTGCTTTTTTAAAGCGCTCCCTCATTATTTCCCTTTGTAAATTACAGCATCGCATACAAATTCACTTAAAAAAAGGTACCGTTCCTCCCTAAACAAAGCTTTCGCTACTTCTTGGATTATTGGAGTATATTTACTGCTCCCCACCCTCTCTAGTCTAGCTTGGATTTATTTGTATACCATAACTTACACTGCTGGTTTATTGGTTATAGTACTCCTTATTTCTCCGTACACACTCCTAATATAAATTCTTAAACTTGTATCTTTTTGTTATATAATCTAGTTCCGCAATAAAAATGTCATTCGTCACAGTTCTTGTTATAATGTTGTCTTGTCACTTCAAAGTTTCCCTTGTCAAAGTTTCAGTGATTGATTTATTCTGTAGGCTTGCATAACCCCTCTTGCTTCTTCTTGTATTATCAAATCCAAAGGAGGCAGGCTTAGTAGAACCTCCATAGTTGCTGTTGGAGTAGTACGAATGGCACCAGTTATCCATATACACGCAGGTGTGTGCATCTTGCTGAGTTTCGTGTTTGCAGCTGTTTGAAGTATCTTACTTCACCATATCGTCACTGCATAGGTAATTAAAGTTAATCAGGATGGTGTACACCCAGTGCACTATGTCCGATTTTAATCCCAATTCCTGCCCATACATGCGTCTGACCCTCATAAGAGTTGTCACTCTGCTTGTTGTTTTTTCTAATTGCCGGTTTCAGGTAATTTTTAACTCTAGTATAACCCTTAGATACTTTACCTCTCCCTTTAAGTAAATTGATTGTCCCTACAGATTTAAAGGACCTAACACTACCAATTTTCGTCTAAGTGTGAAAGTGATTATGATGGATTTATGGAGACTTTACTAGTTCTAGGGCCTCGTTCATACGATATCTGACTACCGTATTATATATTTCTTGCGAGATGATTACTAAATCATTCTTATCTTTAATTGTTTTATAACAATTTGCCTTTAAAGCTCCTATTAGTTCGTCCACCACTAGACTTTAGAGCAGTGGAGACGGAATAGAGCGGTCTTTACCACTCTATTCCTGAGCATAAATTATATTCAGTTCAAACAAATATTGTCGACTCATTTACGTTCTAGGGTATTGGTTATGGATATTTTTGAAGTGTTGGGAAAGCCTCCTCTATTTCTTCTTTCAAAAGAGACCTAGGAGGAAAGCTTCCTCCTAGGTCTCTTTCGTAATAACATTGGATATATACCATCAATTCCTGGTGACTCATACGACTCGCATGAGTTTATGCCCATACTACTTATTCATAGTTTGCAATCTTTTTAATTGTCTGCCATTTAGTTTTTAAGGGCCTCTGCAAAGCCTCGTTGTTTGCTGATTTCCAGTCAATTGGTGATTCGACTATTTGTAATCCATAGAAGAGTACTCTGAAGTGCTCTACAGCTCTGTTTCTTTCTGTATTGGTATACTCGCCCTTATTATTTAGGAGTCAGTAAATTGATTGTGATCTCTCATTTCAGGGCACCTTTTAAAGTTTAGCAGAAGTCTGAGAACTTTAAATTTCCTCACAGTGCTTCTTCCATGTATCTCTTCTGACTTCTCCTATAGCTGTATAGTATTACATCTATGTAATTTTGTATTCTCCCTCATCCTCGGTTACTTTAACTCTGTTGAATAGCTTCCTCGCCCTTTTTCTCAACACATATAGTTCTTTATTCCACCATGGCGTATCCCTGGTGGAACTCCTCTCCGTTAGAGGGCCGGTTTCTTGTAATGCTGTAATGATAGCGTCATTTAGACTATTCACTGTCATTTAGCCTCACAGTTAGTTGAGCAAGGGTTCCGATAAGTAACATTTGCTGTTTTCCCCACTAAGGCGTATCTTATGTGTCTATGGTCTGAGTACTCTCCTCCTCAGACATATTCCATTATAATAAAAAATTTTTAGGCAATTTGATGCTATTACAATGTCTATTACTTAATTTCTACTTTTGGTTATAAAAGTCGGTTTTTGTCAACATTAATATTTGTAATTACTATTTTAATGGGAATAAGCCACAATTGAAGTTTAAAATAAGTGTATTTACGTTTTAATTTCCATTTCAGAAATCAGTATCAAAATACAAACATCAATAAATGTAACAAATTTGTTTATTTTCAATTACAACTTTGTTCTTCGTAACAATAACAAGTTTTTTCAAAAGAAATAAATATTGGTATAAAATACATGATGATTCCATATATGTTTGGTTGTATATATATTTTCAGAAGCATAACATCTGGAGCACCTGGTTACATCAAATTAAGTTAACGATCGATTTACAATCAATTCTTCGTATTCTCTGTATGCTGTCTATATGGCTACGGCGTTAACACAATTTGTATTTATAAATATTAATTAATGTATTACTTTTCACGTTTTGTGCAATATATTTCACAAAATCATTGTAAGAATACATAAAATTTAAAGAGCAATTTCATTATAATGCAGACAATAGATTCGATAACGAAATCTTGATTTAGTGTTTTTTTACATATTGAGTAAATAAACATGAGCTTTTAACTGGTAATTTCATTTGACTTATTTCAAGGATGCTTTATCTAGCCATTTCATTTCTTTAATTGTGTTATGAATTTTTTCTGGCTCGTATTTCCTGCCCCATTTAAGAGACTTTCAAATTTAGGACCGTTGTATTTATCGGTCACTACTATTTTTTTTTAAATTAACACCGGTTTTCCTTGGTTTCCTAGATTGGGTAGTAGAAAGAAAGTACCTAGTGATCCGAAAGCCTAACATTAACTTGATGTCTAAAAACAAGAGTGAGTTAAGGGAAGCTGGTAGAACAGATTGAAGGCATTTTACTTAAGACATGTTTGAAAATCAGTAAAAAAAAATGTTAAGGATCTTATGATCAGCCGGACTTGTTTCATAAGCGTCTAAATATTAATATACCTTGTGTTCCCATTAAACTGAATAAAATTATAATACTAGCAAAAGAACAACAAAGTTTTAGATCAGGAAGGTCATACACCGACGCTATATTGACGCATTCGTATGAAAATACAATAAACCGGCATATCTATGTGAATGCATTTGATCAGGTCAAATTAAAGAACGTTATCCACTCGTTGTACTCAAGAGAAATATCTCTAGAAATAATCAAAACTATTAAAAATATCACATCACAATGGGAATTGGACAAGATGAAATAGAACAAGTTAAGGATTATATATATCTTGGTCAAACTATAAAACTTAACAAAGAGGACCAAACAGCAGAGATCAAGAGACGAGTTAGACTGGCATGGGCGGCATTTGGCAAACTAAGCTACATTCTTAAAAACAAAAGATATCCACAGCATCTTAAGACCAAAGTATATAATCAATGCGTACTCCCTGTTCTTACTTATGGTTCCCAAACGTGGACATCTACAAAAACAAACATGGACAAAATCATAAAAACCCAAAGAGCAATGGAAAGACAAATGTTGCACATAAGACTAATGGATAAGAAGAGAAACGAGTGCATAAGAGAGAAAACAAAAGTGAGGGATGTTAGACAAGAAGTTGCAAAATTGAAACGGAGATTTTCCGGACACAATATAAGACAAAAAGAAGACCGATGGAACAAAATTCTTATAAGTTGGAGACCGTGGGAATATAAACGAAGCAGAGGAAGGCCCCAAATGAGATGGGCAGATGATATCAAGAAGCACGTGGGCTCTAGATGGATGACTGTAGCGACAGACAGAGAAGAATTAAAAAGGATTGGGGAGGCCTATGTCCAAAGATGGACCGAAGAAGGTTAATTAGATAGATAGATAGATTAAAAATATCTATCAAAGCAACACAATAAAAGGAAAAGTAGAGGAAGAACTAACTGACCTTATTGAAGCTGGCAATGGAATAAGACAAGGAGATTCCCTGAGTTCATACTGATTATGGATAAAAATAATAAAACAAGAAAGAACTCAGAACAGAGCTAAAAGTACAGATATATGACGTAGATGTAAGGTGGACAACATCAAGGACAAGAATGGAAGAGTAGAATAGAACGATCGTATAAGCCGAATGACATTAAACAGAGTCGTAAAGACTGCAAGAGACGGTTCTTCAATAGGAAGACCATCCATAGGTAGACCACGTAAACGATGGAATGACAACTTACTGGAGGCACATTGAAAAACAGAACAGAGTCATATCTACATAAAAAGAAGAAAAAGAAGAGGAAAAAGCGTTCCCATTCTATATTGGAGTGTTGACTACAACCTATATGGCTCTTTCAAGATAGCATATCACTGGGGGGTAAGGGGCACGTTATTTAAAAATGAAGTAATCCACACACCCCTACTCTTTGACCATATAGTAGTTTGTGTTTTAATTCGTCTTCTAGTTACACAATTATTTACATAAGTATTAACATAGTACATTGTGGAAATTTATGTATAAATAAAACTCTTAATATAATATATACTTCTATAATTTCCAGACTTGTTACATGTGTATGTGGCATTGCTGCAGTATCTCTCGAAAACTGATTTGGAAATTCTAAAGCTGGGCTTGGTATCTTCGTTTGTGACGTCAAGAAGACGTAAGTTTATTAAGATTACGTTGCGCTCATAAGCTCCAGTTAGGCTGCTATCATAGTGACCAGTGTCTAAGAAGATCTCTCTATCAGGAGGTAATAGTAAATCTCATTAGAAATCGACTAGCCACGGACTGGAATTTTTTCGTGAGTAGCTCGATTATAATCAAATGGGATTTTCTATGTACCAAAGAAGGGTTATCTAGACCAACATCTCTGTAGATAACTTATCTAGAGTCATGATCTCAGTATATGACACTAGCTGTCCATTCATGCAGAGGACTACTAAATCTAGCTACGGGATATAAAAAGTGCACGTTAATTTGAGGTCTTTTCAATAGAATTAAGAGGACCAGACAATCCGCCCACTGGAATTCTTTTGAAGAAGCGAAGAGGGAGTATGGGGGTCTTACTAAGAGGTCCAAAAGGTGCTTTTGGAGAATTAATTCTTACAAATTTCTTCAAAGGTAGACCTAGTGATCTAGATCCGCTTCACGTGATTGTCCTAAGAAAGAAGATTTTCTGCTGTGACATCTGGTAGTTGACAACTATAAAATACAGGACAGTAAAATTTTCTTCTTCTTTCATGGCTTTACAATTTTAAGTAAGTCGTGTTTACTATTTTCCAGCACTCTTGCCGGTCTGTTCCAGCCAACTGTCATTGCTCTATCCCCATCTTACAGATCACTTGTTACTGCATCTTTTCATATTTTTCTTGGGTAACGATCGTCTGCCATTGGGCCCTCAGAAAGTTGTGTTTAGTAGTCTTTCATCATTCAATACCAGTACATGTCCTGCCTATCTTATCCAGTTTGCCTTATTGTATCGTAATATGTTTTCTTCTCCATAGAGTGCTTGGAGTTCCTGTTTATGTCTTCGTCTCTACTTTCTTGTTATCTCGTCTCTACAAGGCTCAAAAGATCGTTCCGAGATCTTTCATTCTAAGACTAATAATTTTTATTAGTTATTTTATGGTGGTTCAGTGTCCACGTCCAACTTCCATACCAACATATGATACGTTTATTTTAGCTGTCTTTGAAAGCAATTTTAATTTAACTGGCATAGCTGAGTAATGATACGCTCTACTTTCTGCCATGCTTCTAGCTGGTACATCTTTTTTATAACTTGAGCTTATTATACCATACCAAAAAAGTAGAAGATAAAATAAACAAAAACAGAAAACGAAGATTTTTGAAAACAAACACGAAACTGAAATCAAAACGCCTTTGTTCACCCAAGTTGTAACCTTCAAGATATAAGTTTAAACATTATAAGTTTTGGTAAATGTTTCTACATTAATTTTTGATCAAGATATGGAAGTTTTAATAAATTGCTCTGAGGCGCACGGTTAGTTCGCATAGAACAAATTCCAATACGCATCTTACTTTATCATAATAGATAAAAATGTCATATAGTATATTTGAAGAATAAGCTGGAGTAAATTCTCATAATACTAATCTTCGCACCTCGAAATACATAGGCGTGCACATCTTCTAACTAAAAATTCTGTTATTTGTGAAACATACAGTTAATATAAAATAATATAATACAATAAATTATACTGAAACGTAAAATACATACACAAAAACTGTAAGTTTTTATATATTCCTATTAATAAATAATAGTATTCTTAATACTAATAATATTGGAAGTAAGAATAAAAATTATATTACTATTAAAGTATAAAAATATATGATATAAAATATATTATTATATTAAAGCAATAAAAAATAAACAATGAAGTTGTCGGCAATTAGTTCAAATGTAAAATAAACTTCTGAGCTACAGTTTAAAGTTAAGCTTCCTCATATTCTGTTTCAGACGAAGTGTTATCCGATCCGGGATGAATTATTATAGGTTCTATACTGCTATCTATTATATGATCAAGCTCCCACATATTTTTCTCAATATCCATAACGTGATTAATACATTTTTGCTAATGTTCAGTCGTTACTTCGGATATTAATTAATGAAAAAGAATAGTAACATCTGACAATTTAAAAGTTGTATTATTTCGAGCATTATCATTTAAAATGATGAAAGAACTGGACGTAGAAGCTGGAAAGATAGGCCTTAATATGAATTACAGCAAGACCAAAACTATAACAAATACAGATGAAGACATCACAATGAGAATCGGACAAGATGAAATAGAACAAGTTAAGGATTATATATATCTTGGTCAAACTATAAAACTTAACAAAGAGAACCAAACAGCAGAGATCAAGAGACGAGTTAGACTGGCATGGGCGGCATTTGGCAAACTAAGCTACATTCTTAAAAACTAAAGATATCCACAGCATCTTAAGACCAAAGTATATAATCAATGCGTACTCCCTGTTCTTACGTATGGCTCCTAAACGTGGACATTTACAAAAGCAAACATGGACAAAATCATAAAAACCCAAAGAGCAATGGAAAGACAAATGTTGCACATAAGACTAATAGATAAGAAGAGAAACGAGTGGATAAGAGAGAAAACAAAAGTGAGGGATGTTAGACAAGAAGTTGCAAAATTGAAATGGAGATTTGCCGGACACAATGTAAGACAAAAAGAAGACCGATGGAACAAAATTCTTATAAGTTGGAGACCGTGGGAATATAAACGAAGCAGAGGAAGGCCCCAAATGAGATGGGCAGATGATATCAAGAAGCACGTGGGGTCTAGATGGATGACTGTAGCGACAGACAGAGAAGAACGGAAAAGGATTGGGGAGGCCTATGTCCAAAGATGGACCGAAGAAGGCTAATTAGATAGATTATTTCAAGCAACGTTACTTTTAACTTCGGCCCATACTAATTCAATCGGATTTAGCTCGCAATGATACGGTGGTAGGCGAAGTATTTAAATTTCTCGTTTTTTTGCCACGAAGAATATGCCAAGAAGCTCTCTCAAACCGAACAAATATGCCAAGAAGCTCTCTCACATGCAAACGAAGGGATAATAGTCAATGGAGAAGTTATCAATAACATTAGATATGCTGACGATACTGTGATAGTGGCAAGAACAGTGGAAGATCTACAACATCTAGTTGAAAGTATGAATGAGATATGTAATAACTACGGCATAGGGATGAACGTCAAAAAAACTAAATATATGACCTTCAGAAGGAATCCAATTCATGACACCAGTATCACAAATAAACGATACCTAACTTGAAAAAGTAAGCGAATACAAATACTTGGGAACCCTCATTAATGAAACAGGTGACCAAAATCACGAGATAAAAAGACGTATTGAAATTGCCAGGTCTACCTTTGTAAAAATGACAAAATTATTTTGTAATCGTGATATTAGTATTCATCTACGAACTAGAATGTTAAAAAATGCTATGTATTCAGTTTGCTTTACGGTGTTGAGGCATGGACTCTTAAACAGAGGAATATTAAAAATCTTGAAAGTTTTGAGATGTGGTGCTACCGCCGTATACTAAGAATAAGTTGGGTGGATATAATTACAAATGAAGAGGTAATACGCCGAATAAATAACGATCCAGAAGTTATTATGAATATAAAAAAGAGAAAACTTAAATACTTAGGCCACCTGATGAGAGGACAAAAGTACACGTTCCTACAAAATATAATGCAAGGAAAGATCCAAGGACGCAGAAATCCAGGCCGTAGAAAAATGTCCTGGATGAGAAATTTAAGAGAGTGGTTTGGCTGTACCACTAACGAAATATTCAAAACAGCAGTACATAAAATTAGAATCGCCCTAATGATATTAAATCTCCGATAGGAGAGGCACTCAAAGAAAAAGAAGTTAGAGTTTCAAAGTTTATAGCCTAATTTTGTTTAAATCTCTTATAAACAAATGAATTCGGAACTTTTTAACGGTTTTTGTAAAGTTTAATTGTTATAACTTTTTGACTAATACAGATAAAGCAATTTTGCAAACTTTATTTTTAAGCTGAAACAATTAACTTTTAAATGAAAGGTTTGATCTCTAGTCTCTTTTTGCACGTTTGATCTCAAACCATTTAAAATATACAATTATTTTAACAATTAATTGTTAATAACAAATTATCTGACGAGTTTTCAGCCTGATACCCTCGAAACTAATGCCTCCTAAACTAAATGCTAAAACAGTTCATTATTAATTATCTTTGGACAAATATAAACGATCTTGGAAAAAAGAAAAAAAAAATCACAAGGATTTTATTAAAGCCTTTCCTTTTTTTCTAAATTATTTAGGTAAGACGCAGGATATAAGAATTTCAAATTTTTCGAAGAAAGATTAGTTTTTATGCAATACCATTAAACGTCAAAACAAATCTGTTCTACCTACTTCAACGTGTGTACGTAGTTTTTTTTGGTTATTTCGTTTATTGGAATTGTTTTTTTCGAAAGATTAATGATTTTAAAATACTAATAAATAAAACAACCTTGATGCCTTGATGACTTAAATGAATAATTGTTCTTGTAATACAAGTCATGGGTGTGGAAGTCAATGATGCATATCGTAAAAAATTGGGTGACACTGCATATATAATGTTTGTAGTCGTATAGGAAAATACCTATATTTTTTCAATATTTTAGAGATAGTCGTCGGGTTTTGTTATTATAGTTTTTTCTTATTATATCTGTCTTTCTTTTATTTTACAAATACAGTCGCATCGATCTCTGAGGTTTTTCATCATCATCATCTTTGGCTCGACAATCCTCTGTGGATCTTTACCTGCTCTAAGATTCGTCGCCATTCTGTTCGGTTTCTGGCAACACGTTGCCATCTTCTGATTTTTAATATACATAAGTCGGTTTCAACTTCATCTAACCACCTAATTCGCGGTCGGCCTTTGCTTCTTCTTCCTACAGGTGTTCCTGTGGTTAGCTTTTTAGCAATCGTATTTTCTGGCATTCGTATTATGTGTCCAGCCCACCTAAGCCTTGTGTTTTAATGAACGTTATGACATCTGGCTCATTAAAGAGCTGATACAATTCAAAATTATATCTTCTGCGCCACTGCCCTTGGTCGTTTATAGCTCCAAATATTTTGCGGAGTATTTTACGCTCAAATATTCCCAAAAGTCTTTCATCTTTCTGCGTTAGAGTCCATGTTTCTGCTCCATATATGAGGACCGGCATCAGCAATTATTTGTATATAATAATTTTAGTTCTTCTTTGAATGTTTTTTGAGTGGAAATGCTTTTGGAGTCCGTAGTATGCCCTATTTGTAAGATTTATTCGTATTTTGATTTCTTCGCTTGTTTTATTGGTAGCAGTCAATAACGACCCAAGGTATGTGAAGTTATCAACACTTCCAAAAGTATGACTTCCAAAGACTGTTTCTCGTTCCTAATTTGCTATCGGATCCTTTGTAACCAACATGTACTTGGTTTTGTCTTCGTTGATGACTAGACCGATCTGTTTCGCCGCTGTTTCCAATTCTAGGAGATATTGCTCAACATCTCGCTTGCTACGCCCTATTATGTCAATGTCATCAGCATGTGCTAAGACTTGTATCGATCTATTGTAAATAGTACCGCCATCCCTAATTCATGTATCTCGGACTACCTTTTCTAAGGCAATATTAAATTGAAGGCAAGCCAGAGCATACCCTTGTCTGAGTCCATCCTTTATCTCAAAGGATCTAGAATTCTCTCCCTGTATTCTAACAGTGGCTTCTAAGTTAGACATTGTCATTCTCGTTAGTCGGATAAGTTTCTCTGGTATACCAAATTCATGCATTGATTGGTGTAGTACTGTTCTCTTGACACTGTCGTATGCGGCCTTGAAGTCGACGAATAGGTGATGGGTTTTAATAATAAATTCTAATGTTTTTTCGATAATCTGTCTTATTGAATGAATCTGGTCAATTGTTGATTTTTCTGGAGTGAATCCAGCTTGATATTTACCAACTATGCCCACCGTGTAAACTTGCAGCCTTTCGTAGAGAATATTTGCTAGTATTTTGTAAGCAGTTGTTAACAGGGTTATACCTCTATAGTTGTCACACTGGAGCTGGTCACCTTTTTTATGTAACGGGCATATCACGCCTTGAGACCATTCACAAGGCATGGTCTCATTATGCCAAACAAGAAGTAAAAGCTTATGCAGTGTCTGTAGTAGGGCATCGCCACCATTCTTGTAGAGCTCACTGCAAATTTGATCAATTCCTGGTGATTTATTATTTTTAAGCTTTTTAATGGCTTGGGCAACGATTTCGATGGTAGGTGGTTTTTCGTTTGGGTTGAAAGGATTCCAATCATTTCGATTTCCTAGGGTGTTATCTGCTTCTTCTATATGATGGCCGCCATTAAATTTTGCATCAAAAATTCAACCCATCTGTTTAGGATTGAGGCCGTATCATTTAGGATGTTTCCTTCTACATCCTTACAGCTCCTTATTCTTGGCTTAAACTCTTTGCGCATTTTGTTTAGATTTCTGTAGAACTTTCGAGTTTCATTTTGATTTCTTAGCTATTCTGTGCTTTCCAACTGCTTTTTTTTTCTATGTGTTTTTTTCTTCTATGTAATCGTTTTTCTTCTCTTCTTAATGTCCGGTACTCTTCCTTCTTCTTGTGCATCCAGCTTGATTTGTCTTTAGGTATGACTTGTTTTTGTTATCTGTTGCTTCTTGGCACTCCTTGTCAAACCATTCGTTTTCTTTAACTGGTTTGATTTTCCCCAATATTTTTGTTGCTTTCTTAGTTATTATGTTTTTACATTTTGTCCACAGTTCCTCTACATTTTCCCCCACCTTCGGGCTCTCCATTTCCTCCTCCATTTGTCTTCTATACTCTCTCGCAACGGTTTCAATGCGCAGATTATCAACATTAACTCTGTTTTGTTTCGTGTGTTTATCTTTCTTTAGGTTTGATATTATTCCTCTGATTTTTGCCATTACAAGAAAGTGGCCACTGTCAATGTTTGGGCCTCGGTAGCTCGGGAGCTCTAGACTCTCAAACAGAATAACATGAAAAATATTGAAAGTTTCGAGATGTGGTGCTACCGTCGAATGCTGAAGATTAGTTGGGTTGAAAGAATAACAAACTGTGAAGTAATACGAAGAATAGGAAAAGACCCAGAGATTTTGTTAACGCTAAAGCGAAGAAAACTCGAATATTTTGGTCACCTGATGAGAGGACATAAATACGCATTACTACAGAATGTCATGGTTGCGGAATTTGAGAGAGTGGTTTGGCTGCACCACTAATGAACTCTTTAGGTCAGCCGTAAACAAGGTCAGAATAGCCTTGATGATTTCCAATCTCCGATAGGAGTGGCACAAAAAGAAGAAGAAGCTTCTGACGTCTATGAGATCGGAAGAGTGCCTTGCATCTATCAGGATGTGATCTGTCTGGTTAATGGTTTCGTTATTAGGGGATTTCCATGTTCCTTTGTGTATCATTTTATGGGGAAATCTTGTTCCTCCTACTATCATGTCTTTAACCTCCGAGGTTATTAGCGACATTAAAAACATATACCTGACAGTGGCGCACCCAGAATTTGTCTTAGAGGGGGTTTGAAATTTTTTTATGCTACCTCAATTTTGAGTCCCTACAATTTGGGTTTTAGTTAAATTTAAAGTACTAAAGATAGCACTGCCAAAGATTCAGGTATCCATTATCCTGCCTACCAACTAAAACCACTTTCTCTTACTTGTGCGCAGTTGAATGTCGCACGTATCGTACTCCGAAAGTGGGGTGACTGCTGTAAGGCTGACGACATTTTTGGAACACTCTCTTCTCTTATCTAGATCTTATCTATTGTTCTGAAGCTATTTTCTTGTGACATTTTAAAGTAATTATTATTTTAATGGGAATAAGCTACAATTGAAGGTTAAAATAAGTTTATTGACGCTTGACATTAATTCAACTTGTGAATATAATACATTTTGAAGACGGCTATCGCCTTAGTCCCCCACAGCGCCTTTGTCGCCCACCAATCCTCCCGGTCCAAGGCATGCGTCTCCTCCAAACCTCTCGATTCCATCGTTCTTCTAAATTTCTTCATTCCATGAGCGTGAGGTCTAACCTTTTTTCTTCTTCCACTGGGCTTCCATTTGTGAAGTTTTTGGGGCCAACGTTCGTAAGGCATTGTCAATAGGTATCCAAACAATTTTGAACTTCTTCTTTCTATTCTGTCAATGACCTTTTTTGTAGCATTCATGTTATTTCTTATAGATTCGTTGGTTTTCCTTTTCTTGTCTTGATGTTCTGGCACTTTTTCTGAAATAATCCATTTCAACTGCCAACAATCTTCTTTTCAGGTCTGCATTAATTGTCCATACTGCATAGCCATAACAAAGAACTGATTCAACCATCGTTTGCCCTATTCTCTTTTTTTCCTTTTGGAAATGTTGCGATGCGATCCCACAATAAGGATTTCAGACATCCTATGTCCCTGATTAATTCGGTGTTTACCTTCGGTTTTTCCGAAGCCATTCTTAGCAATGAGTGCACCTAATATTTCAATTTTTCCACTTGTTTGATTTCTACATCCTAGTCTATCTACTCTTCAAACCTTGCATCTGCCGTGATAACTAAATATTCTGTTTTCCTCATGCTAACTTGTAACACCCATTTTAAATATTCTCTGTATAGACACTTTATCATAAATTATAGGTCATAAGAATCTTGGACTAGGACGACTTGGTCATCCGCAAAGTTCAGGGAGAACATTACGTCATTTCCTATGGGGGTTTTCATTCCTTGGCAGTGGTTTTTCCAATTTTGAAGGGCTGCCTCAATACATAAATTAAACAGTAAGGGTTACATACTGCATCCTTGTTTTAGTCCTTTAGTTACTTTTATTGGCTCTTATAGTCTATTTCCGATTTTTAGGCAAGTATATTAGTTATAGTTCCGTTAGGTCCTGTATACTTCTGTGATTATTCATAAAAGGTTAGGACTAATGTCAAGTTGTTGTAAAGCTTGCCACAATTTAAATCTTGGAACTGTATCATACGCCTTTTCTATATAAATGAAGGCTAGATATACTTCGGTACCAACCGCTATTCTTTTTTTCCATTAATTGTTGGAGTATAAACAAGTTATAAGTGCAAGATCAAAGATTCCAATGAAAATAAACTTATTTTAACCTTCAATTGTGGCTTATTCCCAATAAAATAGTAATAAGATTGTATCTTTGTCGTTGACCCGGTTGGTGTTTCTCTTCTTTTCTTTCTATTTAAGGACTGCTCGGATGTAATTGTGAACACTATTCCATCCATCCTTTCTTCTTGTCATCTTCATGAGATACTCCCTAAAACAGACACTCTACCCAGTCCCTTAGGCTCGGGATCAGCATCTTGGTCCACTGGGCAACATCTTCCTTATTGTTCCACTCTTATTGCCATCTTTCCATTGATCTTTCCCTTTCTTCTTTTTTTATAGCTGTTGTCAAATGCTCTCTTCTCTCATTAAGGTGTCTCTTTTCTACTGCTAATACATGCAGAGGAACACAACCCGTGATAGTCCACAAGACCGCTGCAGATAGAGTCCTGTAGGTGTAGGCACATGCTACTGGCAACAGACTCGTTCTGTCTACTTTTGTCATAAGCCTTATATTAGGTATCTATATATAAATATAATGAAAAATATTATTAATTATTGTGTATTTATACAATAATTATTGTGATCTACATATTTAAAGTGCTAATTTAATTATTCAATAAGCGTTTTGTATTTTTTGTATGGTGTGTGAAAAACAAATTACATTTTCCTACTATTCTTTACATATTTTTTACTTTATATGATCTGGAGGGGAGGAGGTTTAACCCCCAAAATACCACCTGGGTGCTCCACAGATACCTGAGATAGTTTACTTATATTAAAAGATTTATTAAGTATAAGTATAATAATAGTATAAGTTATAATAATAGTATAAGTTATAATAATAGCATAATTATATCTTTGGGGCATTTTACCAAAAGTTTACAATTTTCTTTTAACATTTCACTTGTTGATCCGATGATGTGGTTGGTCTGTCTCTGCAACTGGTATCTTGGACATTATACAAGGACATGCTCAACACTGAGAGGACACACACACAAAGGATCAACCCTGCCCCTAAGAAACATGTGTATACCATTGTAAGAGTGGGATCCACATGTCCGAAGATCAAACTGGTCTCACTTCGCTAAAGAAGTACCTACCTGACCCTCAGGCTTTTTCTCCACTCCTCGTCAGCGCCTGACTTCCGTGAGGAGGCTTATGCTCTGAAAGTTACTTTCGGTGCCCCGGATAATGGACACTTTCTGTTTTTATTGACTGTGGTTAAGCCACCTAACTGTAGGGGTAGCACAAAATGTCTGCTTTTTTCCCTATTTAAATTACTGACTTTATAGAAGTTACTCTAACATTATTGCGCGAAATGAGTCCCTAGAAATGGTGTGTGTCCCGAGCAGAGTGCCATCAACCTGACACTCTACCCGAGAAGTATGTAAACTCGGTCACTCAGCCGACGAATTGACAAAATAAATTTTGTTCTCCTCGCCGGCTGGGCACCCGAGAGGGTCTAGCTACCGAGTTCATGTATGCTGCACATGACCTTGATACTCATGATTTTTCGTAAAAATATCTATATTTGATCTTCATGCACGTTTTTTTGGGTGTTTTCTGTCTTGCTTCATTTTGTTTTGATTTGTTTGTTACTGTGTGTGGCTATGTCATTCTTGATCTTCCCTATATCCAGTTATTTGGTTTTTTCCGTGTATGTACTGTCCTTATGTTTTCATTGTAGTTCGTTAGTTCTCTCAGTACTCTGCTTGGGTGGTTTCGGAGCCCGTTAAATGTCTCGTAGGCTTTCTCATCCATTTTCCTAAGAATTCTTTTTTGACCAGAGTCTCTGCACAGGTATCTAGGAGGTACGTACCTGGGTAGTTTCAATGTGTTTCTTATGATTTGATTTTGGGTGGTCTGGATTTTCTTTCTGTTTGTGTTGCATGTATGCTCCCAAGCGACTGAGGCGTATGTGAGCACTGGAAGTATAATACTAATTTGCGACTCTTATTTTTGTTTTGAAACTCAGTTTGTTCTTTCTGCCTATTAGTGAGGAGAGCTGTCATTTGATCGCTTTTGCTCTGTATACCGTTTGATTAATGTTTTGTGTGTATGTTAATTTTCTATCTAGTATCACCCCAAGATATTTAGCTTGGTTTGTCTACTCGATGGGGGTATTTTATAACGTAAATTCTCTTTCTGGTATACCTCTTTGGTATCTGTACATAACTGCCTGTTCAGGGCTATTTTCGATTTGATGCACCATCTTTGGAATCTGTTCAGTGCTCTTTACAGATGATTAGCTGCAAGATTCGGATTTCCCCAACTGACTGCTATGGCTTTATCATCTGCATATAAACTTAGCCGGGATCCTGGCTCTTTGGGTATATCGGCTGTATAGATGGTGTACAGGTATGGTAACAACACCGCCCTCTGCGGCGGCACCCACGCCTCCACGGTTCCGATTTTGGATAGAGTTGCCCCTAGCCGAAACCTGAACCTTCTGTTGGCCAGGTATGATGCAAGAAGACATGTTATCGCTTCACTGTAGCCGATGCTGTTCATTTTATAGAGCAGGCCTCGGTGCCAGACTCTGTCCAATGCCTTGCTGACGCCCAGGAAGGCTGCGACTGTACATTTTTTTGTTGAAGCCTTTTGTGATGAATTCAGTCAGTCTTAGTACTTCTAGTTCATAAGAGTTTTCACTTTTTAATCCAAATTGAGCCTCTAGTATGGTGCCTAGCGTTTGCGATGCTTCATTAAGTCTTGTTAGTATTAACCTTTCTGCAATCTTACTTACAGAAAAGAGTAGATTTACTAGTCAGTAATTTTGTGGAAAAGCGCCGTTTTTTCCTGGTTTTGGTATCACTATTACATGAGCTTCTTTCCATCTATCCGGGAAATATCTCACTGTAAACTGTTTATAATGTTAGTTAAGTGTACTCTAGCTCTCGTCGAAAGACTTTTCATTGCTTTTTTTTATAAAATTGTCCGGTACTGTGACTTTCTTCGCGTTTGTCATTTTTCAGGTATATGTGATACCTAATCTGCCCCTTTTTCTTTTTAATCTTCTTGAACCTATTTCTACTTCTTCTGTGAAGTCTAGATCTTCGCAGGAATGCTAGTTGTTTTTGCAAGCCTTTTCTAGTTCGTCGTTCATTACTTCTGCTTTGTCTTCTTCTGTATGTACTATGTCATTTTGGGAGGTTTCTCATGTAAAGGGGGTATTGGTTTTTAGTCATTTCGAAGTATTTTAGATAGTTTCCAGAACGTGGACTTATTTGGATTTAATTCCTGGATATAGTTGTCCCATCAGTTATTCCTATGGGCAAGCAGTTGAGATTGAGTGGAACATTACACTTGTCACATAAAGTGGGACTGGTGTGACCAATATTATATGTCCGTGGGTGTTGGGTGTGGCCTATGCGAAGTCGAATAACAACGACTTATTGCGCTCTATTGCGGATTTAATATTTTTTGATCACGGTTTTACATGTTTTCACTTAGCAAAGTTTTAAAGTTAAACTGTCCAACTGGTTCTGCCACAAATTTTCGACCTTCACTTTAATAAATGATTTTAAGTCATTTAGCAAAACATTTTTCACTTCACTCGCGGTTTCATTGTCTCTTGCTTGTTGGGCAATGCGATACGCTTCTTAATTTCCTCGAAGACCAATGTGTGAAGAAACCTATAAAAATTATACAGTATGGTTGCTGTTTTGTATGGTAGCTAGTTTTTATTTAATTAGAGGAGCAATTGAATGTGTTCAATGAAAAGTTGATTAATGGTACTGATGGAACTAAGGAAATCAGTTATTATAAGAGCATTGGATATATTACTGGAGTCAATATGAGTGAGAGCATGATAGATGACATTCATGTATACAGTTTAAGGTTGGTAGTTTATACTTAAGCGTAATATTTGGAGTAACAACAGCTACCCTAACTCCAGTAGCTATTTTAAAGGCGTCTGTGTATACGTGAGATTCAAATTGAAACTATTGAAAGTATTTTGATGAAGGTATTTTCATTAAGGAGTAGGGAGTATCATTCGTTCTGACGATATTTAAAGATGTGTTGACTTGAGTTATGCTTATTGTCCAAGAAGAAAGAATTCTTATGAAATTGGAATAATTATTTGGTATCGGAATTTGTTAAGCCATGAGCTTCTAGCTCTTTCGTAGAATGCTCAAACCCAAA
This sequence comes from Diabrotica balteata, assembly GCA_918026665.1. Lineage (NCBI taxonomy): Eukaryota > Metazoa > Arthropoda > Insecta > Coleoptera > Chrysomelidae > Diabrotica > Diabrotica balteata. The sequence continues at coordinate 36,561,510 of OU898282.1, read as the reverse complement.
TGCTGGCTGCCACAGGTTGACGATATATTCTTCATTTGGCCTCCTAGTTTACAATGGAGGTGGAAAATAATTCATCCCTACGTTTTCTCGGTGTTATCATAAAGAAAAACTAATCCCAAAGTTTTAATCACTCTGTTTATTGAAAAATCACCCATACCAATCATTACTTGCATGCCAACTCTCATCATTAACCTTCACAAATTAATTCAGTCATTAATACCCTTGTCTTCAGATAAATACGCCTTTGCGATGATGTAAGTAGATCCGCTGATCTCTTTAGTTTAAAACAAGCCCCGATCCAAAACGGTTACTACGAAGATCACATTATTAGGAGCATCCAGAGACGTCAATCTTCCACTCAATCTTAACCCCAAGATCCTCATCATACGAAAGTTGTTACTGCTTCCATCAAAGATGTCACTGACAAAATCGAGAAAATTCTTAAATCAAGAGGAATAAAGACAATATTTACCCCGCAACAAAAAAATTGTATCTATTGTCCGATCAAAGAGAACATTCCATGTGAACAATCCGTAGTTTATGAAATTCCTTGTGCTGACTGCCCCCGATCCTATTTAGGCCAAACAAATTCTTGAATCCAAAATAGGATTTACGGTCATTCCATTTTTGTTTGCAATTCCGATTTAATTACAGCTCTAGGTCACAATATTGATTTTGAAAACTCTTCAACCATAGGTCCCATCCGCTTCTATAAACCAAGACTTATTCGAGAAGCTATAGAAATTAAAAAAGGTCCAAAAAAATTAAAAAAAAAAAAGATGACAGCATACGGTTGCAATCCCCTCGACAATCCCACGTTAACCTTATTGTAATTCACGTCTTGAATAACGTCCAATCATTTCAGAATTTTCATCTCTTCTTGTAGTGCCTGTCTGTTTCGAATGTTGGCGACCATCATAGCAATCTGTATTTTGCAAAATGCTGCCCTCAAAAGATTTGTGGTTGTTATGTTGAACCACATACGTAGATTTTTCAGCCAGGAAATCCTTCTCCTTCCTATTCCGCGTTTGCCTTCTACTTTTTCTTGTAGAATTAATTGCAGCAACCATTGCAGCAACCATTACAGCAACCATTGCATGATATGACCAAGATATTTGATTTTGGCTGTTTTTATTGTTGTTTACAACTCTTTTCCTTTTGACATTCTTAATTAAACGTCCTGGTTAGTAACGTGGTCACTATGGGGTATCTTCAGGATTTGATGATAAAGCCGTATTTCGAAAGCCTCAATTTTCTTGTAGGTAGCGTCTGTGAGAGTCGCCGACTCAACTCCGTACAACAGTGTAGGAAAGATATTACATCGTAGTAACCTGATTTTTATCTGTACTGATAAATCATGGCATTTGAATAGCTTAGGTATATTTTGAAATGCAGATCTTGCTTTCTCTACCCTACATTTGATTTCTAGGGAATGGTCCCAATTTTCATTGACGTTCATAAGAAAGGTAAGTGTATATTTTTACTCTTTCTATTGGTTGACCATTCACCCAATCACCCAAAATATATGATGACCAATCATCATATATTTTGTTTTCTTGATATTCAGTGAAAGTCCATATCTCTGACTTACTTCTGTGATTCTACTCATTAACTTCTAAAGGGCTTCATAACTGTCGGCGAGTACCACCGTGTCATCCGCGTATCCGATGTTAATGATATTTTCTCCGTTAATTTAAATTCCGGCTTCAACATCCTCTACTGCTTCTTGAAAGATTTCCTCAGAGTGTGTGTAGAACAGCAAAGGTATCCCTGTCGGTCCAACGTTTGATTTTGATATCATCGGATTCTCCTGCCTATGTACAGATAGACGATGTTTGATTCCAGTAAAGATTGTTATTAATTCTTAAATAGTCTAGACGGGATCTGTTTTGGATTGGACATTTTCCATAGGAAGCTATTTTTTTGCTGGAATCCCTTCAGGATGTGCCCAATATCGATAATCACGATATGCGCCAGTCGCAAACCCTGTGCTAAATTTTTTATTTAACAAAATCTGAAAACAATTGAAAATTTCTCATTTTTTTGCTCCTATTTTCGTTTATAATTCGGAAAATATTGATCCTAGAGAAAAAATTATAAGAAGTTACAAGTTACGTAATTCAATTTTACACAATATTTCGTTAGCTAGAAATTGAAAATTTAATGTAAATTGTTGAAAAAATAGCAATAATTGGAAAAAAAGTACAAAAAATGAAGTTAATCCTTTAAATGTTTTTGACTTTCTAAACTTGACTTACAAGCTCCATATTCTGCCAAGAAAAACTTTTTAATATGTTTAAAACGTATGCTAAAATTTGTTAAGATCGGTCGGATAGGTTTTGCATAATAATTGTGCAATCCAGCCTACTGGAAAAAAATCGCAAATTTTCAAATTTATAGTGGGCCCTAAATAAGGCCCTCAGATAGTTGCAATTTTTTTTACATATAAAGGAAGACTCAAACTTCTAAACGCTTTTTGTAAAATTCAAATCGGTTCACTAGGAGAGCCTAGAAATTTTTTAAAAGTTTTAAACATTTTTTAGGCTTATAAACAAATTGAATAACTTTACGAGTTTTACGAGTTTTACGAGTGCAGAAATTAATTATTTTAAAAAGTTTGATTTTTACAAAAAAAAAAAATTCTTTTGCCTTTGTTTTAACAATTCAAATTATTTATTAACAATTTATAAATACATATTTGTTTACTAAAAGTAACAATATATAATAACAGTAATAATTTGAATTGTTAAAACAAAGGCTAACGATTTTTTTTTGTAAAAATCAAACTTTTTAAAATAATTAATTTCTGCAGCTTTATCATAATAATGACATTATTTGATTTGAGAATATATTTCTATTCGAAAATGATAGGTTTAAAGCTCGTAAAGTTATTCAATTTGTTTATAAGCCTAAAAAATGTTTAAAACTTTAAAAAATTTAAAGATTTTTATTTTAAAAAAATTTCTAGGCTCTCCTAGTGAACCGATTTGAATTTTACAAAAAGCGTTTGGAAGTTTGAGCTTTCCTTTATATGTAAAAAAATTGCAACTATCTGAGGGCCTTATTTAGGGCCTACTATAAATTTGAAAATTTGCGATTTTTTTCCAGTAGGCTGGATTGCAAAATTATTATTCAAAACCTATCCGACCGATCTTAAAAAAATTCAGTACACGTTTTAAACATATTATATAGTTTTTCTAGGCAGAATATGGAGCTGTAAGTCAAGTTTAAAAAGTCGAAAACATTTAAAGGATTAACTTCATTTTTTTGTACTTTTTTTTTTCAATTATTGCTATTTTTTCAACAATAAACATTAAATTTTCAATTTCTAGCTAACGACATATTATGTAAAATTGAATAACGAAACTTTTAACTTCTTATAATTTTTTCTCTAGGATCAATATTTTCCGAATTATAAACGAAAATAGGAGCAAAAAATGAGAAATTTTCAATTGTTTTCAGATTTTGTTAAATAAAAAATTTAGCACAGGGTTTGCGACTGGCGCATATTGTGGTTATCGATATTGGGCCCATCCTGAAGGGATTCCAGCAAAAAAATAGCTTCCTATGAAAAATGTCCATTATGGACTGAATTTTTACAGATCCCGCCTAGTCTAAAACCACAGGTGTCTATTCCAATATTTGTTAATATCTCCATCAGCTTGTCATGTTTTACTACATCGAACGCTTTATGGTAATTAAAAGGCATGCATAAATATCGCAATTCACATATCTATATAGTTGAATTAGCAATTATATGCTAAAGAGAACCTCTTTCCTACCCACTGCGATCCAAAAACCAAACTGTGTACAGCCGATTTTTTCTTCGCATAGTTTTATATCCGTTGATGTATGATTTTCAAAAATAACTTTAAAATGTGGCTCAATAAGCTGAGGGTCTGAGTTGTTTACCTCGGTAGAGCAATAAACGTTGACTTTGGAGATGATCTTAGATAGTATTACTCTGTTTAAATATATGTCATTGAATATTTTTGTTAGTCGTTGATTACCGTCGGTGTTAAATAGCTTTATGAGTTCATCATGTGCATTGTCAGGTCCAGGAGCTTAGCCATCTTGTAGTTGTAATATTGCTTTTTCCACTTCATTGAATGTGATTGGTAAGAGGGCATTACATATGTAGGATGGAGGTTGTTAGGAACTATTATCATCAAAGAGTTCTTGTATGTATTTGATCCATATGCATATTTCTCTTTTATGCATTTTAAATGCATCGTGTTTTTGTTCCAGTAACCCTACCTCTTCACAATGTATTTTATTTGGACTGTCATATTTCGGTTCTTGTTTGCCTCTGAATATTTTTGTACATTCTTTTGTTGTTTTGTTATTTTCTTTTTTCTTCCATGAGTTGCAGTATATTGTCATTTATCTAACTTTTTCTCTTCTCTTTATTTTTTATTACATCTCATTCTCTGATTTTGTTAAAGATTTCACATATATTCTGGAGTTATTTCTTTAAATCATATGTTTGCTCCATGTTACTTAGCTTTTCTAAAAGAATCCGTCCGACTATCTTTTGTTTTCTCATCTATTAGTCTTCTCATATCACTTTTTATCTTACTACATATCACTTATAATTTTTGTTACTATTCTTTTTTGTAACCTTTTTAAATCTAAACTTAAATTTACCAATAACAGGATTATGATCTGAGGTTACGTCAGCAACGGGATAACTTTTAACTGATCCATGATGGAATCTCTTGTGCATCATTATTTAATCAATTTTATTCGTTATTAAGTTTCCTGGTTAATCTGACGAATGGACGAAGTATACAAATGTCTTGATGGTAGTTTGAAAAGCGTATTTAGTATTTCAGGATTAATATAACAAACATATGAAAAATACAAAATACTATGTATCTTTTTGTAAAATATAAATACTTAACCCGTTGTGTTTATGTATATTTTAAATATATTTTACTTATTAAAATAATCTTTTATAAAAAACTAAATCCTAGAAACTGATATTTTTCGTAAATAATTATTTATTTCTAATCTTCATAGTCTTCGTCGTAATCTTCATCAATTCCGTTTGCTTTACGAGCTTCACCAGTTGGATCGTATTTACTACACAGATCGAGGAAAAGTTCCCTTTCCTTAAGTAGAAGATGGGATAGTATTATTCCGGCTTGTTTCTTCTGTTTTTCATTGCATCTACCGCACTTGTTGGAGATTGCATCAGGAATGATATCTGCAACAATATTTTTTGTTAGTAATAATGATAATAAAAATCAAGAACTTTATTCATCATACTAATATTTACATAATGTAACAGGAATTAAGAAACACGGTTCGGATTTCTCTACATAGATAGTTTATTTAACTGTTTACAAATTTAATATTGGCCTTCTTAAATTTATTCTATGACTATTCTTCAACCAAATCAAGCGGTCTATCATATTAAAATAAATATATTCGAACGACTTTTGGGGATTTCTATGCCAAACCTCGAACTTCGAGATGATGCCTCGCCTGTCATTCACATTCTAGATTAATCGGCATGTGTCAACAACATTCTGAGTTCAGGTGAGAACTTGTAAAACTTTAAACAATAAATTAATTTCTATTAAAGTTCCATAAGAGTTTCAAATAAAAAATTGAATGAAAATTTCATCTGAGTTGCATTCGTGTTTCTTTAAGTTTTTAACATACTTGTTGATTTCTATGGATCCTATGTATTGAACACAGGCAAAATAATAAAGCAGTAGGAACTTATCAAATTTGTGGTGAGTTCTACAAGAATGGTGGCAACGCCCTGCTACAATCACTGCATAAACTTTTACTTCTTGTCTGGCAAAATAAGGCCATGCCATGTGAATGGTCTGAAACCGTGATATGCTCGTTACATAAAAAAGGCGATCAGTTTTAGTGCGACAATTACAGAGGTATGACCCTGTTAACAACTGCTTACAAAATACTAGGAAATATTCTCTACGAAAGGCTACATGTTTACTCAGTTGGTATAGTTAGAAAATACCAGGCCAAATTTACTCCACAAAAATTAATAATTGACCAGATTCATTCAATAAGACAGATCCTCGAGCAAACATTAGATTTTAACATTGAATCTTATCACCTATCCGTCGACTTCAAGGCCGCATGCGACAGTGTCAAGAGAACCGTACTATATAAGTCAATGCATGAGTTTGGTATAACAGAAAAAGTTATCCGATTAACGGGAATAACAATGTCCAACTTAAAAGCCAGCGTTAGGATACAAGGAGAAAATTCTAGATCCTTTGAGATAAAGGATGGACTTATATAAGGGGATGCCCTGGCTTGCCTCCTATTACACATTGCCTTGGAAAAAACAGTCCAACACATAAATTAGAGATGGCGGTACTATTAACAATCGATCGATATAAATCCTAGTATACGCTGATGACATTGACATGATAGGGCGTAGCAAGAGAGATATTGAACAATATTTTCTAAAATTGGAAACGGCGACAAAACACGTCGGTCTAGTCAGCAACGAAGATAAAACCAAGTACATGTTGGTTACTAAGGATTCTATAACAAATAAAGAACAGGAAACAGCATTTGGAAGTCGTATCTTTGAACGTGTTAACAGTTTGACATTCCTTGGTTCGCCAGTGACTACTACCCATAAAACAAGCGAAAAAATTAAAATACGAATATACCTTACAAATAGGATATATTATGGACTTCAAAAATAATTCCACTTAAGAAATATCCAAAGAAAAACTAAAATTATTATGCACTGCTGAGGCCGGTACTAACATACGGGTGGAGGGGAACATGGACTCTAACGCAGAAAGATGAAAGACTTTAATGAACCAGATATCGTAACATTTATTAAATCGGTGACTTAGATGGGCAGGACACATGATACGTATTCCTGACAACATGATTACTAAAAAACTAACGATTGGAACACCCATAGGAAGAAGAAGCAGAGGCCGACAGGTGGTTAGATCGAGTTGAGAGCGACTTATGGATACTAGAGATCAGAAAATGGCAACATCTTGTCAAAACTGTACAGAATGGCGACAAATCTTAGAGCGGACCAGCATTCACGGAGGATTGTCGAAAGCTGATGACGATGATGAACTATCATGTTTACGTTAACCAGTTTTTTAAGTGAAGAAAGAGGTAAAAGAATGAGAGAGATCCAATGTATAAATATTAAACAAAACGTGACAAAAACTAAGTGACTGTTTATGGAAAAAGCGAATATTAAATTTATACGGACTGTTAAATAATACATAAAATAAAGCCAACTATCGTTGGTGACATTGACAACAAAAATCTGATTAGGTATATTTATACACAATAATTTATAAACAACAATTAGGTATATCGATTTGAATATCTCTGATCCACATTTGATCAGACTCTGGAAGTAAAAAGTAAAATATAAAAACGTACCGAGGTGATATCATCAGGCTATAAATGTATGCAGGAATTTAATGGATTCACTAAAAATACAAGTATAATAAGAAAACGAAAGGAGAATCTATGAAACCATCATAAAACCAACAGTTTTGTATGCCTGAGAAATATTGGCTTTAAATAAAAGCCCGTAAAATGTTTAAAGATACGAAAACGGAAGTTTTACAACAAAATCTATGACTGCAAATACGTAAATAAGACGACTTATCGGAATTGGAAGATTTATAGGCACAACCAAAAATGCTGGAAGCGCTTAAAGAAAATGACATAGGTTAAGTGGAAGGGGGACTACAAATAAAAAATGCCAGAAGGGAGACGATCAAAAATAATACTAATTAGTTCAGCAGAAGAAAAACAAGAACAAAATGAGCACGATTAAGATAAATTAAGGGCATTAAATATGACATTATTACTACAAACTTGATCAATTAGAAAAACAAAGTTTTAAATGAATATAAAACTAAAAGAAAGGACAGTTAAGATTTGATTTCACGTATAGTGCCTCTGTATTTTCTCTTATACATATTTCATCTTAGCAGGAATCATCAGAGCGACTGGTGCCGAAGCTCTAAACGTGAAAACAATTTTTTTTCGTCAAAAGAAGTAACAATAAAATGGCTTTAATTTGGACGCTATAGCGGCATCTGATAACAAATCTCAAAAGTAGAAATCCGAAGATTTCTATTGACGAAACCAAAATTCAGATTTTTCTTTAATCTGTGCCTACTATAAATTTACAAGACAAAACAGACGAAGTTAAAACATATAAAATTGTTATATAAAGACATATAAAATATATAAAACAGTTTGTTGCATGAATCGCCAATTATGATCTTTTTTCTTTAATGGGATAGAAATATTCAGATTCTTCAATGCAACCTTTCTCATCAGAGTTAATCACGTCTTATATCAGGCTTTATAAAAATATAATTACGCTCTACGATACTATTGAATTCAAGGCAGACTTGCGTGGGCAACAATTTTAGAGAAATGTAAAACTCACCTTGCGGAGACCTATATAGAGAAATCTGATAATGGATGAAATAAATAATAATCTAAATGACAATTCAGCAGCTGCAGAGAGAGGTTCACCAAATTTTGACATACTGTATTAGGTAAGATCATTAACTGATAGACTAAATAAAATTTTCAAAGAATAAGCCAATCCTAGAAGTTGATTTTCTATTGATGAATGTATGGTGAAATTTAAAGGACGTAGTTCTATTAAACATTATATGCCCAAGAAGCCAATTAAGCTTGGTAATGTCCAATAAAATTTGGGCAAAGTTTGATGGAATTACTGGGTATCTGTAACAGTTTATTATCTACATCGAATTGACTAAAGGCATTCAAAATTATGGCTTGGAATACAAGGTTGTAACTGAATTATGCCAAGATAAGCCACAAAAATCTTTGGTTGTTTTTGATAACGTTTTTCCAAGTTGCAAACTGTTGCAAGATTTATATGCTAAACGTACACAAAAAAATGGTATAAAGAAAGATAAAATGTGCCCAAACGTTATTGCAGATTATATGCTAAACATGGGAGGCGTTGATCACTTTGACCACGTAAGAGGATCATATCCTATAGGTAGGAAGTCTAGAAAATCGTGGATGAGATTGTTCTTTTTTTATTTTGGATGCAATTGTGATTAATAATTATATTATGTACACAAAAATTTATAATCAAAAAATACTTCCACAAGAATTTTGGTTCCCAAAGGTTTGGCTTCCAAAACCAAACGTTGGTGGTAGAGACCAAATCAAAAAACTAAGTACCAGCATAAAAAAGAAAGTAATGAAGACAAACAATGCGAAGAAAAGGATTACGAACTATGAAAACGAAACAAAACAAGATAGTAATACAAAAGTAAAGCCGAAGAATGACAAAACAATTAGAATCGGAAATAACTAATATAGAAGATATGGTGCTTTTCAAAACTTGAAGTAAAGATAGAATGCTTGGAACTGGTTTTTTAGTAGCTGAATGTATCAAGGACAAAGTGATAGCTTTTAATTCTATCTCTTTTAGGATGTGTTCAATACGAATTAAAAGTAAGAAAAGGAATTGGAGTATAACTATTATTCATGCACCGTCTGAAGACAAGGACGACGAAATAAAAGATCTTTACTATGAACAGCTAAATGATGAATACGAGCGCCTACCTAAACGTAATGTAAAAATAATAATGAGTGATTGTAATGCTAAAGTGGAAAAAAACCTCTGTACACTGCAGTAACTGGTAACTACAGTAAACACGAAGTAAAAAACGATAATGGTCAAAGACTTATTGGATTTGCCATGGAGAAAAACATGGTGGTGAGAAGCATACAAGTAAAACGAAAAGAGATATACAAAGGTACGACGGTGAATCAAATAGATCACGTTATGATTGAAAGTAAGTATATGAATATCGTTCAGAAGGTAAAAAGTATGAGAGGAGCTGAAATCGACTCGGACCATTACCTCGTTAAAGTCACATGTGGGAGGAAGCTGGAAGAAAAAAAGAAATCGAAAAATAAAAAGAAGAGAAAGTACAATATTGAAAAACTTAAGGAAGTAAAAATAAAAAATAAATATAAAGAAGAAATAACTAAAATTCTACAACAATATGACAAAAATTTACAGACAGATCTAGCTTGGGAACAAATTAAAACTGCCGTAGGAGAAGCTAGCGAGAAAATAGTTGAGTGCGACTCCAAGAGAAGTACAAACAAAGATTGGTTTGACGAAGAGTGTCAGGCGATAGCAAAGGAAAAGAAAAAGATCAGACAACAAATATTAACAGATAATAGAGTGTGTAAAAAACAAGAATATAGAATTGTTCGAGAAAGATTGAAAACTCTGTGTAGAAGGAAAAAGAGAAACCACAATGAGTTGAAATTAATAGAGATAGCAGAGAAGTTTAAAAACAAAGAGGTGAGGTCGTTCTATCAAGAAGTTAAAAAGATGGGAAAAGGTTACCAAAGCCACTGTAGTTATATGAAAGGTAAAGACGGAAATTTAATTAGCGATCCGACAGAAATAATGACGGAATGGAAAAAACATTTTGAAGAATTATTAAATGGTGAGGAGGACCACGAAGCAGTAGACAGCTGGCAGTTGGAGAAGATCCGATAGTTGAAAGGCAGCCTACAGAGGAGGAGGTGGTGATAGCAATACAAGAAATGAAAAATAACAGAAGTCCTGGTAAAAATGACATATGCATAGAAATGATCAAGTTTGGTGGAGAACAACTACAAAGAAAAATATATCAGCTACTAGTGCAAGTATGGAAAAAGGAAGTAATGCCATCGGAGTGGTATGAGGTCCGCATATGCTCTCTGCATAAAAAAGGAGACAAACTGAAGTGTTACAACTATAGAGGTATAATCAGATGGTTGGGACATGTGGAAAGAATGACAGCAAACAGAATGCCTAAACTAGTAATAATTAGAAAATTAATCGGCCCCAAAAGAAAAGGTAGACCCAGAACGAGGTGGATTAGTAAAGCGGAGAAAGACCTTAAACACGTGAAGGTGAGGTACTGGAAAATAAAAGCACAAAATAGAAGCGAATGGAGAAATATTGTACACTAGGTCCTTCGGAGTAGTTAAGAATGTTATATATACATATTTAAGTTAAAGTTTTGTTTAAAATAATTGTAATTAGTTAATATTAGGATTATGTTGTAAAAAAATGTCCTAGGCCTTAACGGCCTGTTGTGCGTAAAAAAATAATGTAGGACCAAATTTACCAGATGTTTAAAAAATATATACAAGATGCAGATTTTGCTCAACAAAAAAGGAAAAAAACCAACTTATATTATGTAGTTATTGTCAAGTAGCTTTATGTCCAAAAAAATGTTTTTAATCATTTCACACTGCTGTAGTTAAGACCTAAATTAGTTTTGTAACCCATATATGTATTTTTGTATTTCTTTAATAAATAAATTGTTTCACAAACTGTATAAGGGTAATTAATTTCCCACCTACAAACATTTTTAAGAAATAACGCAAATGTAGTTCCCGCCACTTTTTTTTATTACTTTTTCAAATTATTTTTTATTTCAACAAAAATATGTGTTATTTACCTCCTTTACAAACCAAAAGTATATAAACAAACAAATTAATTCTCCTTATATCTTATGTCTCATTAAGAGTTAATACGGAAAAGAAACCAATAAATATTACAATTAAAAAATATTTTTGTTTTCGTTGTTATTTTTTGCAAATATAAAAATACCATAACGTACGTAAAATTTTACTAAAATACTACTTGCTTCAATTATTTTTATTAGCTTTTTCAATTACAAAATACATAGGAATTACATTTATTAAGTGTATGACTCACACAAACTTAGTCATTATGGTAATATACTGAAATACTCAGTTGTTAAATGGACATTACCATTGAAACCAATTTATTTATGTTTTACTACATCATTCAATTTCTAATAATAAAATTACGCCAGATTCCTAAAACCACAAAAATAAAATGACCAAATCAATTTTAGTCTGATGTAGCATTTACAATTTAATAATCTTTAATTACTATTTAACTGGGAATAAGCCACAATTAAAGGTTAAAATACGTTTATTGAGTTTCAATTTCCACTTCGGAAATCGTTCTCAAAATACAAACAGTAAATTTGTAGGACCAAATAAATAATTTACTGTTTGTATTTTGAGAACGATTTCCGAAGTGGAAATTGAAACGTCAATAAACGTATTTTAACTTTTAATTGTGGCTTATTCCCAGTTAAATAGTAATTAATTAAAAATGCCACAAGAAAATAGCTTCAGAACAATATTATTAATCTTTATATGAATAATAATTATTATTATCTTTACTGAGAACAATAGAACCAGGGATGCAAAAACATTAGTTTCTATTATATTTTCGTACGCACGACTTAAATATAGAGGTAGAGATCAAAAATTAATGTTAAAATCCAACGGTGGATATTAAATCTATACACATCCAAAGTTATATGGAATTTTGATTTAGTTTGAGTCTTCTTACAAACTCTCTCTAATGGCGGGTAGACCCACAAACACGTGTAAGAGAATAGTAAGAGACTCAAATTAAATCGAAACGCAACCGTAATTTATTTTGTTATTGTCCTTACTCGACGCAATGAGTACAAAAATAATAGGAATTTATATGGGTAAACTGTTGATGCATAGTGGAATATAAATATTCCCAACATCGCTCTGAATGGCTTGATTAAGCTTGGGTATACAGTTTACTTTAATTGCTATCGATATTTAACTTTATCTTTCCTCACTAGAGGTCTTTGAGGGTTTGAGTCTTCTTACAAACTCTCTCTCATGACGGGTAGACCCAGAAACACGTGTAAGAGATGTATATTTTATTTTATATGAAATCATCTGATATTTCTTACTAAGTAAGAAGTTAGAAGTTAGAAAAAACAACATCCGAAGTCAAAGAATATTTATTTTAGAGCATTTTAATCAGCAAGAAATAAAAATTAAAGAAAACGGTAAACTCTTGAAATAATAAATTGAAACCACCTGTTTTAAGGTTAATAACATAAATTTTTTTAATGTGAAACAACTAACGTTTAAATTATTTTTATTTATTTGTGTGTTTTTAGTAGTCAGTGTAACTACCTTTAACCCTTATCCAAGCTTCACTTTGCGTAGGCATGCTCCTAAACAAATTGTCAATATTTTGTTGCGGCAGGTTATTCCATTCTTTAAGAGCAGCTTGTACTTGTGCTAGCTGTGAAGTATTTGTGGATTCTTCCAGTAAGCTCTAATTTTAATTTAAATCATATGCCACAATTGCTCCATACGGTTATGGTCGGTGAGCAAGCAGGTCATTTCAGAAGCCTGCTTAAAGAAAGCCTATAATCACTCTGCTGGTATGTAGAGGCGCATTATCATGCATGAAAATTAAACTTTCTCCCGTTGCACCTATCCAGAGCCTAACTACAGGTTCTAGAACTAAATCAACATACCTACGAACTGTTAAAGTCGTTGGATAAAAATGAAAGAAGTTTTTTATATCTGTGAAAAGATCTGGTATTTTCCATTTTTGCTTGTTTTCTTTGCTCATTAAGTATATGAATTCGTCGATTATCTAATTTTTCATAAATCCTGGTTTCCACTAAAAATAGCACACTTTGCCAATGTTCCAGTTTTGGTGGTAAGTACGCTAATTCAAGCGATCAATATTGAGCTGTTTGGATTACTCAGGAACTCGTAACTGTCTACTGTTGTATAGTCCTAGGGTACGAAGTCCTTTTCTTATTTTTCTTATTTTCTCAAATGAAACACTTCCTGTACAAACCTGAAACACCTGTAGCTTCCAAAAGTTGCTTTTGGAGCTGTGGGTGAAAATTTATTTAATCTCTTCTAGCTAATTGGCCAATGACACGATCGGGGCGAGCCATTGTTGGTTTTTGGTCACTTTGTTTTGGTCTATTCTTAAGCGTTACTAATTCCTGATACCTTGCATAACTTTTTAACACAACGCCCCCCTGCTACGCCAACCACTGCCGCTATGTCCCTCTGAGACATTCCTTGTTCCACAAGAAAACATAATCTTTCTTCTTTGCACCAGCGTGGACCACACATAAGGCATATTTTCGTTTTTGAATGCAAAAGTAAGTTTATTTATTTTTGTTTAATGTACAACTATAGCAAATAATGTTCTGAAGCTATTTTCTTGTGGCATTGTAAATAAATTACTATTTAACTGGAAATAAGCCACAATTAAAGATAAAAATACGTTTATTGACGTTTCAATTTCCACTTCGAAAATCGTTTTTAAAATACAAACAGTAAATTAAACAATTTTTTTTTGTTAAAAAAAAAACATCTATATAGAGTCTTATATAGAGTCTGTACTGGAGTCACCTTGAATTATATATGTTTCATTGATAACATAAAAGCAAACCCAAACTATACCTAGCAATAATTATAGTAATGTCGCTAAACAAATAGTACATATCCTTACCGTACATTAATGAATTCTCTGAACAAATATCAAAATGTTGGCAAAATCTGACATAAATCGTCAAAAATATCGGTAAAATATTTTTTTAAATTTAAACCCAATGTTACTAAAGATCATCAGTCAGATGTTGGTTATAAAATAAATTGTAAAGTCTGCAACTGAACATATATTGGGCAAACACATCAATATCTACATATAAGGATTATTGCACACATGATGAAAAATGTACAGATTTTGGAAAAAGAACAGAACTATAACAAAATATGTATATTGGAGATGATTCACATAAAAAAGACCAAGATTCTATGTCGTAGTTTTTAAGTACCTTGCTATTTGACTTTAGATTATTTTGAATTTAATTATACTAAATTAACAGGTTTCAATTATTATTGATTATTATTATTATTATTCTTGTATTAATTTAGGTTGAAGATTATAGAACCATAAGCCTAATGGGCCATCTTGTGAACGCAGTTGGTACGGGAGAAGCTTTATTTAGCGTGCAGGTATTGTTTCAGAAATGTAGAGATGTCAGCTGTAATGTTTTTGCAAGTCGGCACATCTCGAGAAACTATCATCTTGGGAGACTTTAACAGCAGAACTGGAAAAAACCCCATAACGCAGTTATAGGTCAATTCGGAGACGGCCACGTAAATGGTAATTACACCAGACTAATATCATTATGCGAACAAAATGAAATGAAAATTGCAAATGGATTTTTCAACACAGAGATATACAAATATACACATGGACGCAAAATACGAGAGAGTTAAAATAAATCATAGACTGTACAATCATACGACATAAGACAAATATGATTGTACAAGATGTAAGAGTACTTATTGAGAGGAGCTACCTGTGAAAGCTATCATCACTTATTAAAAGCTAAGATCACATTTGGAGTAAATAAACCTAAAGAAGAAAAAGAATGAAATGAAAGGGAGAAAGTAATACAGAAGAAGTATAATCTAATCAGCTTCGAAAAAGAAAGTGTGAGAGAATTATACAGAAATAGATTAAATCAAAAGTTGGAAAAAAAACAATTTAATAATAATGAAGAACATTATACTCACATAAAAAAGTGTCTCCAGGAGGCAGCAACAGAAGCCATTGAATACCAAATCCAGAATCAAAGAAAACTGCCATATTGGCTTGACGTAGAACAAGAAATAAAGAAGAAAAGAGAAGAACAGGCAGGATTTAGTGCGGGTAGATCTACTGTTGATTATTTGTTTTGCATTATTGAAAAGAAAATAGCCGTTAATGAAGAAGAACATCTATTGTATGTAGACCTACGAAAGGCTTATGAGAGCGTACCATATTATAAATTATGGGAATCGTAAGAGAAAACAAAGATAAGCACACATTTAATAAATGCGACGAAGGAACTGTACGCTAATGCTAACTAAAGGGTAAAGGTTAGAAATAATCTGTCAAGTGGATTCCAAATGAATAAAGGCCTTAAGCAGGGCTGCTGTCTCTTCCTAACAATATTTAAAATTTATCTAGAACAGGCCCTAACACTGTGGAAGCCCAAATGTAGAAATTTGGGAATGCCGATTAACAACAATAGCATTAACACTTTGTCATTTGCAGATGATCAACTCGTGATAGCACAAGATTATGAAGATATTGAGTATGTGGCTCGAAAATTAATCGAGGACTATAAAAAATCATCATCATCATCACGTAGCGCTACAACCCTGGGTGGGTCTTGGCTGACTGTACAACTTTTTCCAATTTTTTCGGTCTTCCATCAACCTAGGGTCAAATGGAATGTTAATTTTCCGGAGATCTGCTTGGATGTTATCTCTCCATCGCATTCTGGGACGTCCGAGTGGTCTTTTGCCTGTGGGAATCTCCTCTCATACCAGTTTCACAAGTCTTTCGTTATGCAGTCTGTGCATGTGGCCTGCCCATCTTAGTCGATGTGAGTTAATTTCTTGGACAATATCGGCGTCGTTGTAGAGTGCTTTTAATTCGATATTGCTTCTGATCTTATACTGGTTTGTAGTGATGTGATGGTGAAGTCCGAAAAATAAAAAAAAGTATAAAAATGGGGACTTGAAATCAATATCCAAAATGCCGAGTATATGTGTATCGGCGGGAAACAACAGGACCTCATATTGGAAGATGGAGAAGTTATCAAATATTGCAACACATATAAATATTTAGGTATAATCATTCCAAAAGAAGGCAACGTAGACGACAAAATTGAGGAGAAAAACAACAAAGCAAGAAAAGCAATTTCCCTTCTCAATAGTATCCTTTGAGATCAATTAATCTCTAGTAATAACAAGCACAAAATATATAATACAATCATTAGACATATAATTACCTCCACTAGTAAACTATGGCAAACAAGGAAAAGATACAAGAGAACACTTGAGGCAACGGAAATGGATTTCTGGAAACGTACAGCTAGAAAATCTAGACTAGAAAGAGTAACGAACAGAATAAGAGAAATTATAAAAGTAAAACATACAATGCAACCATATCCAACCTATATAATATTGTAATCATATAGTTATTTTATCAAATTGTGCTCTCAGGTCGTCAGCTATCGTGTTAACGTGTGTGCGACTGATTTCCTACATCAGGTACCCGTCCTCCCCTCGTTATATAACTTAGGAAAGACAGTGCCAATTTGCCTCTCGGCAAGTGAAGGCCGGGTGTGTGTGATCCCGAAAAGTACGTAAGCCGCGTATGCGCTACCGTGAGCCGGTGTTTTCAGTGTTTTGTGTTAAAACGTATATAGTTGGTCTCTCTCAATTTTATCATTTCATGTATATCTGTTACTGCCTCCCCGCACTCACTGTAAAGCTAATATTTGTATAACTCTTTATGTAACTATCAGAATTGCGATAATTGTCAATGTTTAAACCAGCCCTTTTGTGTAAATAAATCAAAGGAAAATACCTCTTAATTGTTTTATTGCTTCAGTGGTCCTTAATAAATATTTTGAAGCAATTAGGTGTTCAAATACGCCTCTCTTACGCCTCGACAGGAAGTTCTCATCATTATGGGCGATTTTAATGCCAAGATTAAAGCTGGAGATACAACACAGTACAATGGAGCACATAGACTTGGAGTCAGAAACGAGAGAGGAGACCTCCCAGAAAAATTCGCAGAAGACTCAGAACTAGTTGTCACTAACACATTCTTCCAATTACCACCTCGCAAGCTGTACACGTGGAAATCCCTTCAAGACAGACCCGGAAGAATTATTAGGAATCAAATAGACTACATTTTAGTAAATAAAAGATTCCGAAACAGCTTTACATCTATCAAGACTTATCCTGGAGCAGATTTGGAGACAGACCACGTTCCACTGGTGGGAGTATTTCGAGTCAAACTCAAAACATTGCAAAAAAGAAAAGCACAATCATACAACCTATGCATGCTGGAAGACCTTGATACGAAGATGAGAGTCCAAGCCACGTTAAACGAGTAAGTGACTGCAATCAAATACCAATCGAACGAAGAACAAACGATCAAACAAATTACAGAAATAGTGCAAAATGTAAAGGATAAACACTTAAAGACAGATAGATTAATGAAGAAAAATCATGGATGACAGATGAGATCCTGAAACTAATGGACGAAAGAAGAAAAGCCAAAAATGATGCAGACAAATATAAAACCATGAATATATTAATAAGAACGAAAATCAGAAAAGCGAAAGAAAAAGAAGCAAAGGAAAGATGCGAAGAAATTGAGACTCTGCAGTCAAAATACGATAGTAACAATGTACATAGAAAAGTTAAAAAACCCACAGGAGAACTAACACGAAAGCAGAAGGGAAATATAATTGATCCTGACGAAACATCATCTTGGACAAACAGAATAAAATAAGAACGTGGAAAGAATATCTAGAACAACTATTTAAAGACCAAAGAGATAACACCTTTGAGCTAGAAGAAGAGGTAAATGATGGACCAAGAATATTACAGCAGGAAGTTTATTCCGCAATAAGACAGTTAAAGGATGACAAAGCTGCAAGCCCTGATAATATACAAGCCGAACTACTCAAACTAATGGAAAACGAATTAATAGCAATAATCGCAAAGATATTCAACAAACATATACAGCTCTGGAGAAATACCAACAGAATGGCTGAAATCTGAGTTTATTGCACTTCCAAAAAAAACCAGGAGCCAAAAAATATGAAGATTACCGTACTATAAGCCTCATGAGTCATCTCCTAAAATTGTTCTTAACGATTATTCATAAGAGAATCTATTCCAGAGATGTAGATACGTCAACTGCGACGTATACGCATGTCTTGTTGATTACGAGACAGCGTTTGATCGAATACAGCACGCCAAGATGATGCAAATACTAAAAGAAGCAGGAATTAACAATCAAGATCTAAAAATAATTAGAAATCTTTACTGGAATTAGACAGCAAATCTCAGAGTTGAAGGTGAACACACTGACTATGTGAAAATCATATGCGTGGAGCGAGGCAAGGCTGCATTTTGTCTCCTCTAATCTTCAATCTGTATTCTGAAAAAATATTTATCGAAGCTTTGCACGAAACCGAAAAAGGTATTCTACTAAATGGTTACCGGCTTAACAACATCAGATATGCAAATGACACCATAGTATTTGCGGACTTAGAAGACCTACAAGTTCTTATAAACAAAATCACGTATTACACTCAACAATATGGACTCAATATAAACGTTAAAAAGACAAAGCTTATGATAATTAGCAAGAAAAGGATAACAGAAGGTTGACGTAGAGAATAAACTATACGTCAACCAATCTCCTGTAGAAAGAGTGATGCACTACAACTACCTCGGCACCATAATAAATTAAGAATGTCTTTTCTGTCCTTTTATATGGTGTTGAATAGTGGACCTTGAACGAAGATATGTGCAAACAACTGGAAGCGTTGAAGATGTGGCTATATTGGAGAATTCTTAAGAGTCACAAATGAGTAGGTCCTTAGAAGAATGAATAAGAACCGAGAGGTACTGACCACCATTAAATCTCGAAAGTTATAATTCTTCGGACATATTATGCGAAATGAATCCAGATATGCTCTTCTTCATGCCATCCTGCAAGGAAAAATATTTGGAAAGCGAGGTCCAGGAAGGAGAAGAACATCTTGGTTAAAGAACCTCAGAATCTGGTTTAATACAACATATGTGCAGCTTTTCCGCGCTGCTGCAGATAAGACAACGATTGGTATGATGATCGCCAACATTCGTAACGGATAGCATCATGAAGAAGAAAAACATACAATAGTAGACCTAACAACTGTGTACCCAACAACTCAGATGGTACGGTTATGTACAGAGAATATCTAAAGAATGTCTACCAAACCAAGTTTTAATGTGGACAAAAAAAGAGGAAGACCTCGCCTTAGTTGGAGAGAAGACATCAATAGACAAGTGAAAGATAGAAACATAGAAAAAGACTTATGGATGAATCAAGAAAAGTAGCAACTGGGTATTGGAAGACGTTATTTTTAAATTTATAAATAGTTTTATTAAAATTTTAATTGAAATTTTAAATTGAAGCAATTGCATATAATTATTATTGAGTACTTTATGCTTTTTAATTCATTTTGAATTCCACATAATCTTATATAATGTATGCGCTTTCCTGAGAAGTATACAGCCATATTCGTAAATTTAAAAATGCTTATTTGTGTAAATCGTTTTACTATTTTAGGAACTATTAAGAAAATGTTTGTACATTTCATATTTAAATATGTTATTATCTTCATTACGTTTCACATAATTAAAAATTTAGTTCCTAAAAACAAAACTAAAAAAAAACCCGCTGTAAAAACAATTCTTGCTAAAAGGATGACGTGAGTAGGTAAGCGACAATAAAACAAAACTACTATAAAGAAATCCTGAATTATAATAAGGCTGACATTAAACTGATTACATAAGTAATTAAAGAAGACAGATACGGTGACCATGTACAATTTAAATATTGTTACAAGACCGTCTCCATAAACTGGTTTTGTTGCGAATGATGTATACTTTCTTGGTATGGTATTAATTATATTTTACAGCACATACAAAATATATAAGGTGCTTTAAATAAGAGATTAAAGATAAAGGTATAACGTTAATGATATCATTCTAGGACGAACTGGAAAATATAACTAAAACTAATCGATCCGTAGACAATATTGAAAGCACATATTCTCTGGAGACAAATATAATTCCCATTTATCTTGAATTAACACAAAAGAGATTTATTTGTAAAATTTTAAATTTTATTGTTTCTGACACAAAGAGAGATACCAATTCATATTTACAACCTATCGTGCCAGTAAAAACACAAAATGGATAAACTATAAAAATGAATGAGAAGCTCAGAAGAAGGTACAAAAGCCAAGCGACAAACTAAAATAAAGTATGACTGATTATCCAGCACAAACAAAAGTAACAACCTATAAAATGTAAATGATAACGAAGACATATTTGATAAACAAAGAAAAGAAAAATACAAACCAAAAGCATCTCCAATTTTTGTTGCTAGCGTACACAATATAAACCCGCTAGTTAAGCCACTAAACAATAAACCTAAACACCTCTAATAAATCAAAGTAATACTATAATCATTTAAGTACTTATTGAAAAAAAAAACAAACAGAACTCCATACCTACCAGCCAAATCAAGATAAAAATTTCCGAGTTATTTTAAAGAATATTCATTACTCAATAGCTATAAAAGATATTAAAGAAAACATCAATCAACTGAGCAATAGAGTAGTGAATGTTTGGAATATTATTCAAAACAAAACAAACAAAGCACTACTTCTATTTTTTGTAGACTTGAAATAGATGGCGAACGACAAAGATATCTCCAAAATAAAGACACTGGTGAACAACACTGTCCATATTAAGTCCCACATGTAAGACGCAGTATAACACAGTACGCAAGATGCCAGTGGTATTGACATACAAATAATTTTTGTCAGATGATCCTAAGGTGTGTAAAATGCGATCAATCTCATTATACCGCAAATTGCAACAGAAAAGAGAAAGAAAACAATGTTAAGTGTGTAAACTGTGAAGAAAACTACCTGGCAAATTGGGTTGTGTAGTACACAAACAACTGCATTAACAATTACATTTAAAAGTCAGCGATAAATACAGGCAAATAGTAAGTAACACACAACAAAAAAAGCAGCTTTCTTCTTGTTCTTCCTCTTTATAAGCAATTCTGCTTGTTTATTGGAGGATTAATACCTCTATGGAAGGTTGTCACTCCATCTTTTGCGCGGTTGTCCGATACTTCTTCTGCTGATTGGTGACTTATCTCTTGCTACTTTAACAACACGGGTCTCCTCCATTCTGCTTATGTGGTTATGCCATTCTTTTTTTGTATTTTTTGTCCATTCATTTATACAGTGTACGTTACATTGTCTTTTAATGTCTTCACTTTTCTTTCGAGCTCTCAGCGTATTTCCTGTAATTTTGCTCAGTACTCTCATCTCTGCCGATATTCCAGTAGCATTTGCGTTATTGCTGTGTCGGGTCTTGTTTCTGAGGCATATGTCATTATTAGTCTTACACGGGCTTTATAAGTTCTTGACTTAATCTTAGTATTAATGTTTATGTTTCGCTATATATTGTTCCAGGTCTCCATAGCTAGATAGTGTAATTCCCAGTTATTTTATTTCCATTACTTGTTCAATGCTGATGCCATCAATTTCTATTTTACATCTAGTTAGTTCTTTGCTGACTACTATTATTTTAGTTTTCTGAGATGAGATTGTCATATTAAATTCTTTTGCTCTTATGTTAAATCTGTGGACCAGTCTTTGTGGACTCTCTTCATCTTGGGCTATCAGTATTTTTACAGAGTATTTTTATTTTTTTGGTTCCCTTTGGATCCCTTTTTTTTTGGTTTCCTCTTGCTTTGGTAACGCTTTTGATGATATCATCCACGATCAAATTGAAGAGCATGGGGCTCAATGAATCTCTTTGTCTTATTCCGCTGCCTATTTCTATAGGTTCTGTAAGTTGTCCATCTATTCTGACTTCCATATTGTTGTTTTGGTAGATGTTTTCGATAGTTTTTTTATAATATTTAGGGGAACTTCTGTGTTATATAATATTTAGGGGACCTATCTGAAAATAATATTTAGGGGAACAATCTGTAGGTACGAATATTCCACCAACCAAACCTGACATAAAAAAATAAAATCACCGAGCTCAAATATATAATGTGAGTACTCATAATACAGATGGATACTCCCACGGTCTGAGTCAATATGCTCATGAACTAAAATACTTCATCATTAACAATAGCATTGTTATTATGCTTTTGTCGAAGACACACTTCACGAAGATAAAGTATTTTAAATTAACTAAATATAGCAGCTACTTTACTGACCATTCTGGTGGAAATTCCCATAGTGGAAGTGGTGTCATAGAGAAAAACGGTTGAAGTATTATAAACTCAAAGGATCACAAACAGGACATAAGTATCGCAGTAAAAGATAAAACAGGAAAAATTATCTGTAGTTTACTGTAGTTACTTATCTGTAGTTTACTACCCACCCAAATTTAATAACAAGAATAAACAATATGAATTGTGACTATAATGTAAAAAATACAATTTGGGGTTCGCGACTAATAACAACAAAAGAACGGGAGTTACTAACAGCAATCACTGGAAACATAATGAAGTTTACATCTACCGGATAACCTAGATATTGGCTGAGGGACCCTAATAACATGATAGACCTTCTAGACTTCTACATATGAAATGGTATTAACACTAAGCTTTTCAAAGTTGAATTGCACCTAGATTTGACATCTGATCTTAAGTTCAGTTATCTTAACTATTTATACGAATATACATCAAAGCCTGTACCTCTAAGACTTTACAACCATAACACCAGATGGGAAGAATTCTAGGAAGAATTAACATGGTAACAAACCTACAGGTATAATGATCAAAAACACCAACTGAGGTAGAGAATGCTTCAAGTGAATTTAGAAAGAATGTACAAAAACGATGTTGGTTACGCCACAATGTAGTTTATAAACTCACAAAGAATATTGTTAGGTAATAGTAAAACAAAAAATTTGTTTTTGTGTTTGTTTTTGATCAATTTTTTACAGATATAATGAATCCAGATGCAAAATCAACATTTGGATGACAATCAGATGAAGCAATAAAAAAATTGGTTTCGGAAAATGTCCCATTAAACACGCAGAGATCCAGAAGCTCTATTTGGACCCAATTTTCGAAGTTCCTACGGGTGAGAAATTTTACGCTTGGAAGATTCGGACTACCATAACAAAACTAACAAAAATTTTCGAGAATTAGGCTTTTAATATGAAGAAAGGCACTATCGAACACTATAAAGAGTCGTTTGTAAAGTCAATGTGGAATACTACAGCAAAAATGGTACAAGAGAAATATTTTACGGAGTACGGCATAAAAATCGAGCCTTTCATAGATATATCTTTTAAATGTGCAAAATCAGCTAATCAGAGATACAAAGCAGAGGCAGCTTCAAAGTGTTCAAGAAAAAAGAAAACTCAGTTCAAAAGCAATATCCACCGAAGAACTATCAAAAATCATCCGAAGCTACGACGAGGAAACCCTCGATGGAGCACAAAAAAGTTTTTTCACCTCTGCTCGTTTGAACTTGCTTGGAGAGACAATGAGGCCGTAAACTGCAAGATTCACTTTTTCCAGAAGAAATTTGATGTTATGGGAGAATTTACGGACCGAATTGATTATAACAGCATTTTTTCCAAAACAAAAATAAAGGCGGTTCGAAAAGTTTGGCAAGCAGTAAATGGCTGGTAAGAAATTCATAAAACGAAAATTTATGCCCAGCTAGATTATTTTGAATCTTGGTTCAAAAACTGTCCACTTGGAATCAACACCATATATAAGATAAATAGACACAAAAAACATAAAATAACAAACGATTCTTATAGAGCTTCAGCTGGGTCAGCCTTTTCCAAGCAATGTGTTTCTGAACAGAAGTTAATGACTCAGAAATGTGTGACTATTGTTAATCCACATATATAAATGTAAAGGGAATGAGCAGGGGAACGACTTCGGTCGCGGTATTTGTCTCTATCGCAAAATATGTCACTGAAACCATTCAGGTTCTGCAGGCGAACTCTTAACCCAGCAAGGCAGCTTTTGCTGAACTTAATGTAGCTCTGAAAGTGTTCAATGTCTCTTTGATACAAATTAACTTGCCTTACACCAGTACCAAATAAAAGATCTATCCAAAGCTTGATCTGTTCGTAGTAGAATCAAAAGAGAAAAAGAGATCAAAGATCAAATCTAGATCAAAGAGAAAAAGATTAAGTACTTTATCTATCATATTTAGAAATGAAATTAGGTAATGAGAGATTGTAATCAAAATTAAGACAGGTATTTAACCCTTTAAGTGGCGTTGTGAGGTCAGGCGGACCCTCGTTATTTTTTAAATCCATGTAAAACTGACAGACTTAGCATTTATGGCTGCGCTATATATCATTAAGTTGGTGAACTCGTAATCCACTCTGGTAAGCACGTCAACTTGATTCAGTATTGCTCTTAATAGCCAGAGGTAAAATTCATTTAGGGTCTATGTCGTACCGTGACGCTAATAGTATTTTATTTGTGAAATGGCAGATTCTTCCAAAATAGTGTATTTCGGAGAGCCTAATTTTGTTGAAAGTGTAAGGCGCTGGTATGATGAATTAGAAACAAGTTTAGTGATTATGAGGACTACAACGATTATTTTTCTCTTTTCAAAAAGAGGGGCCACAAACAACAAGTAGAAAGTTTTATTTTAGTAAAAATCGATTTAAGTGGTCTGCCGGTTCGGCCAATCCAGATTTGAATATTAGAACAAAAAAATACAATCTGGTAAAAGTTCTTTCGGGGTTGAAAGGACTAACAAAAGCCTAGAGCCTTCTTTTCACAGAGGATATGGAAAACGAAAACGAATTTCTGGCTATCTTGTATTACTTTGCAGTTTTTAAGTCAAATGATGAAGACTTGCGATAAATGTTTGCAACAGATGGAACGGGACGAGACATATTCAGATCCGTTATGTCTTTGAAAAGAGAATATGTATTCCTCGCATGTCTAAGGTTTGTTGACTGAACAGTTAGTGTTAATATTTGATTGGTTTTGTTTTAAATTTGACAATACATATGATCGAAAAGAACTTAAAACTAATGATCGAACTGCAGCAGTGTCTTGATTATTTGAGCGTTTTGTAAAAAATTGCCAATACTGTTCGGAAATTCTCGGAAATTTGAACTAAAAATTATGGCCCGAACAGAGACAGGTACCTAATATTTCTATAATGGCTATATTTACTATAGTAAGGATAGTGACTCAGGACGCCCTCTTTGCACTAAATGTATTAATGCAGAAATATCGAGATCAAAGGAAAGACGTCTTTGCTGTATTTATTGACTATGAAAAGGCCTTTGATCGAGTACAGCATCACAAATTAATTACAATATTAAAAGATAAAGGAGTTGATAGTCAAGATATACGATTTATAGAAAAGTTATACTGGCGTCAACCAGCGACAGCTTGCATAAACGATAAATCAACAGAAATATGTAAAATACAAAGAGGTGTCAGACAGGGTTGTATACTATCCCCACTGTTATTGAATTTATATTCTGATAGAATATTTAAAGAAGCGCTGCATAATTTGGAATGGGGCGTGAAAGTTAATGGAATTCTGATAAAAACAATCAGATATGCAGATGATACAGTTATTTTAAGTGATGACATAAATGGATTACAATACCTTTTAAATGCCATTGATACAGTGGGAAGAGAGTTTGGTCTAAACATAAACTGTGCAAAAACAAAACACATGGTGTTTAGCCGTTTAGCACATCAAGATGCACGATTATATGTTGATGGTCATATAATTCAAAGAGTGTCCAGTTTTAAATATCTTGGTTGCCATATTACTGAACAACTAGATCCAGATCAAGAGATAAAATGTAGAATCGAGATAGCCCGCACGACATTTTTAAAAATGAGGTCATTCTTCTGTAATGATAACTTGCAATTTCAACTTCGAAAGCGCATGGTTAAATGATATATTTGGTCTGTCCTCTTATACAGTGTCGAATCATGGACATTAAAAATATCCACCATTAATCGTCTGGAGGCCTTTGAAATGTAACTGCACAGACGTATACTAAAAATTCCATGGACGGCTATGCTGACAAATGTGGCAGTCCTTGAGAGAGCAAATGCTGCTCGCGAGCTGCTTGATAACATCAAATATAGAAAGATGGCCTATTTTGGACACGTAGTAAGGGGAGACCGATATAATATTCTTCAACTTATTATGACGGGTAAAATCGAAGGACGCAGAGGAATTTGTAGAAAGCAGGCCTCTTGGTTGAAGAATATCAGGGAGTGGACAGGAATAAAGAAAGCTGAGCAACTATTTAGAACAGCTCGAGACAGAGACAGTTTCGCCATGTTAATCGCCAACGTCAAGGGGATTTGATAGGGCACGTTAAGAAGAAGAAGGATAGTGATGGTTTGTCTCTTACAAATGAGGAGAGATATTTCATGAAACCAACACAAGTAGTGTTAAGACTGTATCATCCAATTGCTAATTTACGCCGAAATGTCATAGCAGGCAATTGGTTTTCATCCATAGAACTCATAGATGCATTCAAAAAACGAGGACTGACCTATGTTAGCACGCTCAATCGAAACAAAAAGGGAATACCTAAATAGTTCCTTCCAAGTCGAAGCAGAGCTGAATGATCTTCCATTTATGGTTTTACAAATGGTTATACTAGAATTTTCTACATTAAAAAAAGGAAAACAATTATGTTAATATCATCAATGTACCATACCAAGACTACTAGATCAAAATTGTACCACATATTCTACGAACCGGCGAACTAGGCGATGTCCAATGAATGTTTTTTTTACAATATTGAATATTGCATGTGTCAAAGAGAAAAGCCTTTTACAAAATTCTTGTAAGACAACTTGTAGAACCATATCTCAATATAAGATTGTACAATTTTCGATTACCTAGGAAGCTTCGCATTCGTATCAGTGGAATACCAAAGATAGCTTTACCTGAAGCAGAAAGGGAACAATTAAATAATCAGAATCAGAAACGAAAGCGATGTGGTATCTGTGATCGAAAGTATGACAAAAAAAAAAAAAAATAAAAATCTGTAGCAAATGTTCCTGACCCACTTGCGGAGACTGCAGGACATATGTTTGCAAAAAACGCATTTAGAAAAATGTTACTTGTAAGTAGTTCGCAGTTTTGTTGATAATAATATATTTTAATTAAAGTGTTTGTATATTTTAATTCCTTGTTCTTTATATGAAACGAAAAACTCGAGAAAGAAATATTGATTTTATTTTTTATAGTTCTTTTGCAAGAAATTCTGTTCTGCTACCAGAAAACCTTAAAAAACAAGTTACGTTACATTTTTTCCATTTTCCATTCCAGTTTAAATTATTACAAATTATAACGAAATAATGAATTATGTCTTTATTAATTTCATAAAAAACTCAAAAAATAAGGTCCGGTAGACCCCAGAAGCAGTTAATGACAGAATAAACGACTCCAGTTGAGGGTTAAAGAAAACTAAAAAGCCATTTAAATGTTCTAAAAGTACTAAAATAAGCAGAAGAAGATAGATTAAAATTAACCCGCAAAATATTTTTCATTTGAAATGCTGCAGAGTTTTATTAGACTACAGAAACTAATTTGCATTAAATTATTTCTAAAACAAAAACATTTATGGTAATATTGTATGAGTATAAGTATCTATAAACAAAAGTTTATTGTGCGTTGCATGTATATTAGGTCAATTTATGATTTTTATTACATAACTGCTCAAGTTGAAAGCTCATTGTCTTGTTTTTTAAGTTTTGTAAGTTATTAAAAATAAACATTATTAAAAGTTCAAGCCACCTATTTGGAATTTCGTCATTATGCTTACCTTTCAAAAACTTTCCTTCTGGCGGACATGGCAACCTGTCCATTAAACAGTCCACGTATCTCCTGACTAATCTAGTGCTGTCCAAAATCTTCTGTACATCGTAATTGTCATACTTTGTAGAATAACCTTGAAGTTTTGTTGTCGTTTCAATGACACCTGCATTATTCTCAATTACTGACAATAAAATAAATAAACATGATATTGTTAAATGAACCATGTTTTAAACTTTACATAAAACTTTTAACCTAAGTAGTAAGTAGTGTTCGATACAAAATGGTATCTAGTTTTATGTTTATATCTGTCTTTGGTGGTTCAAATTTCAAGGTGGTCTAGGGAAGTTCTAGATTTAATTTATTATATAACTGATTGCTTCGCTGGAGTGATCACAAAAAACTAATGTATATTTATTGAAACTAAATGGTAATTTTAATTAACTGCTTGGCAAGGTTTCGTATGTGTATAGATCTTCCTATAAAGAACTAATAAAGGAATTACATTTGATAATTGTTTGTTTAGTCTTCCGGGTGTATTGCATTTTCTGAATATACCTACTAAAAATAATGAGCTTTATTTAAATTTTTCATTCATATCTTTCAAACAATTGCGAATTAAGAGTTCCAATACATTATAATCTTATAAAAATGTCTTGAACACTTGAAACGATTACTATTATCTTTGATGCATAGAATATATAAAATATGTTTTTGGTATTTTTGGAGACTTTAGTAAAGACGAGTAAAATTGATGAAAATTCCAACACCGACAAATTTACTTTTATTCTGGTTCATATTTTTGTTTTAAATATATCTCAATTATGTAAATAAAAATGACGCGGTTGTGGGTAACAACATTGTAATATTCGTAACTTATATAGTTTCAAGTCCCCTCCTCATTATAAATGTCTCATTTGTTATGACATTAATTTTTTATTACTAGTAGGGGAATGTGGGGCAAAGCGGTCTCTCTAAGAGTTAAAAAATCACCGTCGCTTAATTTTTTCCATAAAAGGCTTCTAGGCGAACAAATAAATTCTAACAATTGCCAAATTGATTCACGAACATTTTTGTTGGTGGTTTACTAAAGAAAACAAGAAAAACGTATCAACATTAGTTTTTAATTTACCTCTGGTCTAGAAAGCCGAACTTAACCTTCCGTCGGTCGCAACTTCTATCTATCTATACAGCCCTTGGTGTCCAATTTTGGACATAGGCCACCTCTTCTTTCTTCCACGTCTCTCTATTGTAGGCAGTTTGTATCCACTTCGGGCCTGCGTGTTTATTCAAGTCATCTGACCATCTGATTTGTGGCCTTCCTCTTTTTCGTTTGTAACTATATGGTGTCCAGTGTATAATGATCTTATTCCATCTGTCGTCTTTCTGTCTTATGGTATGTCCAGCGAACTTCCACTTAAATTTTGCTGTCTATGTTTATATATCGGCCACTTTTGTTTTGTTGCGTTGTTTGTTGTTCAGCATTTGCTTTTCCATGACTCTTTGCTATTTTTTTCATGTTTTTCTTTGTAAACGTCCAAGTTTGAGAACTGTAGGTAAGAACAGGAAGTATACATTGGTTAAAGACTCTTGTTTTTAAATATTTGGGGTATTTTCTATTTTTTAGTATATAGGAAAGTTTTCCTAAGGATACCCAAGCCAACCTTATCCTTTTCTTTATTTTTCCGGTCTGATTTTCTTTAATTTAACTAGTCTTGGTCTTTAATTTAACTAGTTGTCCCAAATATACATATTCTTTTACTTGTTCCATAGTTGTTTGTGCAATTGTAATTATTAAATCTTCTGGTTGGTTGGTCATAATTTTCATTTTATTACAATTCAGTCCTTCCCTTCTATCTGTAAGTCTTCCCTTTTATCTGTTATTAATACAATGTCGTCTGCATATCTCAAGTGATTCAAGTATTGACCATTTATGTTAATACCCCGTTTTTTCCATTGTAATTTCCTCACAACGTCTTCCAAAGCTTGATTGAATAGTTTGGGTAATAAAGTGTCACCCTGTCTGACTCCTAGTCGTATCTTAATAGGCTCCGTTTGTTCAACTATTTTAATAGATGTTTTTGCTTGATCATATAAATATTGGAAATTAAGTCCATATATCTATAGTCTATTCTCCCATTTTGTAAAGAGTTCTTTACTGCCCAATGTTCCACCCTATCGAATGCTTTTTCAAAGTCTACAAATGCCATATACATTGGGATTTGATATTCATTGGCCTTTTTAATTAATATTTTTATCGTAAACAAATGGTCGCTTGTACTGAATCCTTTTCTAAAACCGGCTTGCTCTCTTGACTCGTCATTATCTAACTTAGTTGTTAATCTGTTTGTTAGTAGTTTAGTTAACAGTTTGTACATTACATTAAGTAGCGTTATAAATAGGCCTACAGTTTTTCAGATCTTTTCTATCGCTTTTCTTAAATAGTAATAGTGATATTGCTCGTTCCATGTGGTGGGTATTTGTTTTGTGTTCAATATTTTATTTATTAGTACATAAAGGACTTCCACTGTAGTTCCGCCCCATTTTTTAGCATTTTCACAGTTATTCCATTCTGCGGTCGCAACTTTTCCACTCTTGTATAATAGCTATCGCAATGTATCAAAATGATACATCTAACTTTGACTTAAAATTACAGTAACAGCAATAGTTTTTGGATCAAGCGTAATTGTAGATTACATCCAATAATTAATTATGTTCCTTATTTTTTGTTTATGTAAACATTTTGATAACAAAAAAACTATTTGTGTATGTAAATCCGAAGACGTGACTTACGGGTTCAAAGCTATTGACAGCAACAGTCGCAGTGCATCAGTTTGATACGTGATTATAAAATTTACTAACACGCAATCAGATATATGTGGCGTTTTAATTGTGTTTTATTATTATTTTTATAATTTATTCTTTTAGTAGGATTTAAAAGAATTATATATTATTAAAAAAATGTGTCACTTGAGTCTTCTTGTTCTTGTAATCTTGAATGACATGATGTGCACACTGGGGTTGTACGCTTGACACAAATATATCGTTTACAATTCTTGCAGCTACTAGTCCAGCTTCTTCATCGGGCTCTTTCGTTGGTCTAAATCAGCTTCAGAAAGACAACGTGGTGTACCCTGTGTCATAAGACTTCTTTTTGTAATTGTGGTAAGACTAACTGATGGCCTAGTTTCCGAAGAAAAAGGCGACGTCGTATATTCTCCTGTCCATTTCCAATTGAAATCACTTGGGCATTAATGAACGTTCAACATGGAAGAAAAGACGACGTGTGTTTCTAGTAACGTTGTAGGAAGAGCAAAACTTATCTACAACGTCGACACCTGACTTGGCTTTATTATAATATGTGATCATATCTGATTTCGTAGCTTGTCCTGACGTTTGATCTATGGAATGATCGTGATGCTGAGAAGATATAACAAGAAAATTTCGATTCTTTTTTGGTACGTAGAAAACAATCTAGATCTGACTAGATCTGACCAAACAACTATTAAAACTAATCCAAAAAATAATAGAAAAAAACAGAATTCATCAAGAATGGATATCAAGCATTTTAATACTTTTCTTCAAAGAAGAAGACAAATTATGCCTGGAAAATTACATAGGAATTAATGTATTCAACACTACACTAAAATTAACAACCAAAGTGATAACAAATCAATTGAATAGAATTATAGCAGCAGCAAAAGAACAACAAGGTTGTAGGTCGGGAAGATCATGCACCGACGCTATATTTATAATGAGGCAAGTGCAAAAGAAATCATTAGAATACAACAAACCGGCATATCTATGTTTCGTGGATCTTACAAAGGTATTTGACTTTGACCGGGTCAAATTAAAAGACATTATACACTTACTGTACGCAAGAGGATACCTATAGGAATTATCAAAACGATCGAAAATATCTATCAAATCAACACAATAAAAGTAAAAGTAGAGGAAGAACTAACCGACTCTATTGAAGCTTTTAATGTGATAAGACAGAAAGATTCCCTGGATACACCATTGTTCAACCTGATTATGGACGAAATAATAACAAAAAAAGCAAGAAATAAAAAAGGTTACCAAGTGGGAGAAAAACAACTTAAAATAATCTGCTATACAGACGACGCAATACTACTCTCTCAAAGTGAAGATGATTTACAACGTATGCTGCACCAATTTAATATAACCGCCAGAAAATTTCACATGTTAATTTCCCAAAAAAAAAGACAAAATGCATGGTTACAACAGCATATTTATTAAGATGCAAATTGAAGCTAAAAGGTCAGATGATAGAACAAGTGATGGAGTTTAAATATCTAGGCATCAGATTATCTAGCTACGGAAAGCTCGAAATCAAAGTGAAAGATCAAGTGAATACAATCAAAATGAAAGGCAGAATTTACAAAACAGTCATCAGACCAATAATGACATACGCGGCAGAAACAAGACCTGAGAGGACAAAAAGGATGTTGGAAACAGCAGAGATGAAAAATTGATGATAAGACACTATGAAACAGAGCTAGAAGTATAGATATACGACGTAGTTGCAAGGTGGAGAACATCAAGAACTGGGCAAGAAATAGAAGAGTAAAATGAAACGATCATATAAGCCGAATAACAACAAATACAGTATTAAAGACGGCAAGAGACGGTTCCTTAATAGGAAGACGATCAGTAGGAAGACCACGAAAACCATGGAACTTACTGGAGGCACATTGAAAAACTGACATAGTCATGTCTATATAAAAAGAAGGAGAAAAAACACTTTGTATTAACAATTACTCATTAATACCTAAATTTTGCAGATCTGAAAAAATCCTTGGAGAAACATTGATTCGACGTTTCAGTATAAATTTAATTTGGTTGACTAAAATAAATTTAACCACCTCTGCATTTAATCTGAATTCTTTATTACTTTCAGTTAAGAAGTTTATACTTTTCTCATTGTTGTGTACAAACCCCTAAGTCTATTATTTAGTTATTCTTTTACATATTGGATTCCTTGCTTAAAACAAATTCACAAAATCTTTTTATTATTTTGACTGGATTTATCACACAACCATGTTATTACCATTATAAATTTACCCAATAGTTTTATTATGAGAATGCTAGCTACCGAACCAACCAGAGATAACAGCATATTGAAATATATTTGTATTAATTTTCATCGGATCATGATCCCGTTTTATGTGAATTCCCCTCTAAGAATTTACCTTATACAGCCAGATAGGGTAGGATTTTCAGCAAATGTAATTTTTACAGGTCTATCAAAATATGTAATCCAGAAGATTGGCATAATATTTTTTGCTCCCCTGATTTGCTCCCACAATTTCATCACATTCTCATAAAAATTTTCAATTTGGCATTTCAAAAAATAATTGTTAAATCGAAAAATAAAAAACTTGGATTAGTAAAGGAATTAAAATTTTCTCCAAAAACTTAAAATCGTTCAATTACATTAAAAAACATATAAAATGTAATAATGAATTTTTGATGTATTTCTCTAAATAAAGATCCTTTTATAGAAAGGTTACTTAATTAGCTATATGCACATCTTTTAAATCTCGAATGGAAAATGCCAATAACAAACAAAAGGATAATTGGCAAATAGCTAGTAATCTTAGAGCTAAAGTTCCCCAAACTGCTGACATAGTCTTAAAATTTAGTGAGCTGAATAGATATTACTGCTCGGTAGGTCCAGAACTCGCAGAAAAATTAATTCTTCTGATCCAAAGCATTTTTTAAATAAAATAAACATTGCAGACTCCTTTTCTTTTCTTTCTACTAACTCGGCTAAAATAAAAAATATTATATGGGCTAAAGTCGGTCGAGGAAAAACTGGAAATATTGTAGGACATTTTGGGTTACGTAAAAGAAACGAAAGAGGTAATAGACTAGTGCCAGGAGAAAGAATTAGTCGTAACAAATACATACTACGACCTATCCTCACGAAAATTAGACACGTAAACTTCTTCAAAAGATAACACCAAAAATATAATCAGAAACCCAGTAGATTTTATAACGATTAACAAAAGGTTTCGTAATGGAGTACAAAGTGCAAAAACCTATCCAAGCGCAGATGCAGATACGGATCATAATCTATTACTAGAAAACGTCAACATTAAACTCAGAAAACCGGAGAACAAAGTTAAAACTAGCAAAATAAACATCAAAAACCTAAAAGACGACAACTTCTAACAGCAACTAAAAGCAGAGATAAACAAATAAACTGAAGGAAGCGTGGAATTGGCAGATATGAAAAAAGCCATACTAAAAGCGGGAAAAGAGGTCGTATACGAAGAAGAGAAAACCAATAAAAAGACTGGATGACACCGGACATAGTTAAGCTAATACCTGAAAAAAGAAAATACAAAAATAAAGATGGAAATAAATATAAAACCATCAAGAATAAAATCAAATATGAAATCAGAAAGGCTAAGGAGGAATGGATGAACAAGGAATGCCAGGGACTGGAAGAACTCAGCAACGAACATGACACCTCAAACTTACATAAAAAAATGAAAGAACTTACAGGCAACACCAGACAAAGAAAACACTCATAACAAGAGATAATATTAGAGAAATACTTACTGAAAACAGCAAAATAAAGGAAGTATGGGAACAATATATAATCCATCTGTTCCATGATGAGAGGAAAAATAAAAAACAAGATATAGGTGAAGAAGAACAATACCTACAAATTTTACCTTCAGAAGTAAAGCATGCCCTACAGAATGCAAAACAAAGAAAAGCACTGGGTCCTGATCAAGATTTAGTTGAACTGTTAAAAGCTTTAGATGACGGTAATATAAAGAGACTCACCCGAATTCTCAACCACATATATGTAGAGGGCAACATCTCGGAGGAACGGCTTGAATCCATATTTTTACCTCTACCAAAAAATAACAATCCCAAATCATGTAATGACTATAGATTGATAAGCCCAATGTGCCACCCTTCAGCCCAAGTCATATTCAGGTCATATTTTATGGGAAATAAAAGAGGGAATAAGAATTGGTGGAGAAATCGTAAACACCATAAGATTTACAGATGACATGGTAATTATGGTTGAGATTATACAAGAACTACAAACTTTATTAGATGCAATAAATAGTGAATGCATTCAAATGGGACTTTTCAACTTTAAGAGATCAACATCGATGATACCAAATTTATGATAGTATCAAGGAGTCCAATAAATAATGAACAACTAACCTTTGGTTGACAGTAAATAGGGAGAGTGAAAAGATATAAATACCTGGGAGCTTACATCAACACAGAATTAGATCCAGACTAAGACATCAGGGTACGAATAGAAATGGCAAGAGCAGCGTTCTTAAAGTTCAAGCAATTGTTGTGTGACAAAAATCTGAATACTGCGCTGCAACTGAGGTTTGTTGAATGTTGCGTCTGGTCCCAACTATTGTACAAGGTAGAAACATGGACGTTAAAAGCGCAAATAGTTAAGAAGCTTGAAGCCTTTGAATTTGGGATATACTGGAGAATGTTGAGAATTCCATGAACTGCCAAGGTCACTAATGAGGAAGTGCTAAAAAGGATGGTGAAATGGATGCTGAAAAGTGCTCGAGACAAAAAATTGTTGAGAACAATAAAAGTACGGAAGACTGCATACCTTGGACACATAATAAGGAAAGATAAATATAGTCTTCTGCAGATCATTATGCAGGGTAGAATCGATGGCAAAAAGGGAATAGATGACAGAGATACTTTTAGAAATGTGGTCGCCAACCTCCGTTAATGGGGACGGCGTAGGAAAAAGATCAATGTGGTAACCACGATTTACCTGCAAATTATCGTACTAACTCTTTGTTACCGTCGCTTTCAAAGGTTGTAGAAAAACTGAATTGTAGGTTGTTGTAGGAACTGGTTGTAGTAAAAATCCGAATGATGACTTTCTTACAAAAACAAAATTTACTTTCTTTTAATTCGATTTACAGTCATTAAAAAGTACATATGACACCATCTTCGAAATCATGGAAAATAAATAAGCCTATACTTAGGCTTAAATTAAAATTATGTTGCTA
This sequence comes from Diabrotica balteata, assembly GCA_918026665.1. NCBI lineage: Eukaryota > Metazoa > Arthropoda > Insecta > Coleoptera > Chrysomelidae > Diabrotica > Diabrotica balteata. The sequence continues at coordinate 36,525,113 of OU898282.1, read as the reverse complement.
CTTCGATTTTGTGTGATCAATCTAAAGGCTTTGACTGAGCACTCACAAAATACTTCTTAATAATAAAATATGCAGATATGGTTTTAGACTGTTTTAAAGTGGTTCACTTCATATTTGGAAGACAGATGCCAGTCTGTATTATTCAATGAGAGCTACTCGAGTTATATATTTATTAGTTGTGGCATACCCATCGAGCAAAAAGAAAAAAGAGGGAATCTAATCCTTATGAAAAGGAGACCAAAAAAGTGGCCTCTGATGGCGGACATATCCGGAAATGCAAATGCGCCAAATTTAAATTTTCCGACACTTATTAACAGTAGCTATATAATATTTTTCCAGAATGTGTCTTAGACGAGAAAGTTTTAATTAGTTATTAACGGTAATAGTCTAAAATGCGACACAATTGTTAAAAAACTTCAATATAAATAAGATTTCATGTGACATTTGGGACAAACAATAACATAACCTAACTAAATTTGATGTCAAACAAGGAGTGAGACTCTCTTTCCTTATTTAATGTGGCCTCTAAAGATCGCACTTCCTGTCTAACAATATTTTTGCCCCAACTAACTTTACATTCCCTCTTTTGTCTTTTTGCTCGATGGGCATACCTTAAGGCTCCACCTTGAGTCCTTGAACTTTTTCATGATGTATTTTAATAACATAATTAACCACAACTTTATTGGCCAGTTTACTATATTTGCAGATAACCACAATCTTATGCCTAAAAAAGGACTCTGAGGTACTGAATCGGGTTATTAGTATTGATTTGCTAAAAATCTTTGAGTGATGCAAGGCTAATTATTTAACATTTATTTAAAAAAAAAATTAATTTATTTCAAGAATTATCTAAACAACAGTGCTCTGGACACTGAAATTATTTGTTCTGATATCATAAACAACTTTTTAGGTCTATGTATTGATAATAGAATTAAATTTGAGCAATATACTGTATATTTCAGCAAAAAGATATCATCGGATTCCTTCTGTCAAATTAGTTGCACACCACTTATATGACTTTTTGTGCTACAATAAAAGAGAGCACTAAGATATTTATGCAAGGTGAAGTTTAGTACATCATGCAGACATTTGTTCCAGAAATGGTATCTTGATACTATAAGCATATATATCCTTGACATAGTGTGCTTAATTTTTTAAAACCTAAAGAGGATATTCAAAAAGATTCCTTTTCAAACACTCTATTAACTTATGATTACTATATAAGATTCTCAAGCAATAGCTTTGTATTTCGTAAAGCAATCAAGAATTTTGTATGACCTAAGTATTACTATGTTATCGAGGAATTTTGTAAGATAGTTACACTAATTGGTAGCTTTGTACTTATGAAAATTTTATAGCTAGTATGTATTTTAATGGGACGAGTATGAACTCATCACTTTATAGCACCCCATAAAATTGTTAGACCCTCCGAGATATAATAAACTGATCACCCGCATCCTTTGGAGATAGGTAAACTCATCACCGCAAATAGGTAAACTCATCACCGCAGATAGGTAAACTAATCACCAGCATTTTTGGCCCAAGGCGTTGGTTTCTAATGCAAAAGATTGCCTTTTACCTGCTACACTTCATGTTATTGTGGTAATTTATTAAATTTAGAAATTATTTTTAACAAATTACTTTAAAATATATATATTAATATCGGGTTTCTTGCGGTGTGGCCTATTAAACGGATATGCCAATCTAAACTGTTTTCAGATCTGAAAATTTAGTTGCATAGGTTTTTGATATTGAACTTTATAATTAAAATATTTATAAGCATGTAATGTTTCCGTTTATATCAGAAGTAGTCCCCAACTTATTAACTAATTAGAAATCTATTTATTATGACGGAATGAATCACAATGCTTAAGTACAGTTTCCTGGCTGTTATAAACGGTCAAAGCCTGCTTAATAAAATATTATCCTAAATATATAAAAATTAAAATGTCTTAAAACCTTGAAATATGGAACTGAATTTAAAATTGTTCGCCAATATAAAAGTGAAGAATACTATGAAAATTTGAAATATAACGAAATCTATGTGGGTAGGTTAAAGAAAATAAATATTTACTAATTTTTTAAGGTGAGAAATTGAAAAAAAAAATGGTCTGTATGACACAAATTTCACAAATTCGTAATCGAAAATTTCGTTTCAGCTCTTCTAACTTTTCACGTAAGTCGTCTTCAGCCTGCTTGACCTTCCCAATTAGTAAACGGACAGGTACATGTAAACTCTGCAGTTATATGTACACCATGGGTTAGTACTATAGAAGCTTATATACAAAAGTGAGAATATTGTGATGAGAATGGTAAAAAGGGTTTAAAAAATGGGAATTAAAGGATTCACATTTAAAGGACTCGTTTAAATCAAGTTTTTGAATTTCGCGAAACCAACTTTGAGTCAAGTTAATAAACACCTGGAAAGGTTCGAAGTAGTTATGAGGTTCGAATCGGTTTGTAAATGTCCCTGTGTCCGCTTCTTGTCGATCGACGATGATAGGTATAATAAAAGGTTGAAGTTATGGAGAAAAATGTTGATTTTATTGACAGTTACTAGTAATTACACAATATGATGTTCGTTAGGTAACTACTTATGATTGACTATGCTCATATGAGCTCAAATCCCCAATTTATAATCTCACAAATAATTCATACCTTAGTACAGAGGTTATTGCTTTCTATCATATCATACCAACAAACTTTGAACTATTTGCTTACATAACATTTTAATCTAGGCCTTAATTGCGACACTTAGGAAGTTCAATTAGAAAATATATTATTCGGCAATTTATTTAGTTGTAGGTAAATGAACTAGTTATTAAAATATTATACGATATGGTTTTACAATGTCACCTATACACGGTGAAACTATAAAAGATTAAGAAGTTAAGAATAATGTGAGATTACAAATTAAGGGTTTAATTTGTGATTGAACATATTGGCCACTATATAAAAAACAAAAAAACAATCAATACAAAATATTGACACACATACAAAATATAAAATAATAATAAAAATAATCATAGCACTAATTCACTCGGTTTATGAATTATTATCTCACCCGAGTACTGCTACCTATAATTTAATTATTTAGAATTTATGTTTCAGCTAAACTATCTAATTCAAATCTAATGTCATTAAGTGAAAATGATCTGGGAGGGGCTTTCTTTAAAGTACTACTTAAATTTGGTTGTGATAAAGTATGTCTTCGAGGCACTGGATGAGGTTAGATGCAAGAACCTTTATGCCTTTGTTTTCTGGCTCTGTTGGAGTTTCGAAAATGTCTGACTACCTTCCATGTAATGACAATCAACATAACAACGAATAAAGTGACTAGTCCCCTGGTTAAATGAGGAATCTACTGATAGTTAGCAATGGTTTTCCACGTGTGTTCGGATATATCTTAAAGTCTTAGTCTTAAAGTAGCTTCCATTTGCTTTTTCCAATCCGTTACTGGATGTGAGTAACGTTATGTTTCGAGTCTGAGCAACGCATTTTGGTGACAGTTTGATAAAACTAGTTTGATCGATTATATGTTCAGATCGAGAACCGTCGCACATTATAGCTAAATTTATAGCGTATGGTGGAATGACTAACCACAGGTTCGGTGTGCTCATTTTCAACCAACTGACTTGCTTTATCGTGTATTCTATTATATTGCAAGTGGAATTGGTAGTTCTATCATATAATTCATTTAAGATACAGTTTGGCTAAGTATTCATATTAATGATTCCTATTAGTGAACATGCCAACTCTCCTTTGTTTAATTCTATACACCTTCGTTTATCTTTATATGTCACTTCAAAATAATGTAAGATTGTTATCTACTGCAAGTAGATTCCTTGGGACCAACAACGAGCGCACAACACCACCTCTCACGACAACGGAAGAGCTATGACTCTCAGTAGGTTGTATCTAGTGTCGTCAATTATTAGGAAATAGCCAATACTGATGACGTCTTCTTCTTCATTTTGTACGACCGTATCTATTATTGGCTGCCTTCTTATATCTACTACTTGTGAAAGGAACCTTATAGCATTCGAAATGATTGACTCTATTTGTCCAGGTTTTATAATATCTATGAAATGTCCATGATTGTAATGAAGATTTAATATTTTTTCGTATGCGTTCGAATATTCTTTTGCATATTCCATTGCACGGTTATAAGTCGTTTCCACTTTAAGTCGTATGTAATCTTTCTCTAATGTGTCAGCTCTATATAAGATATCACTTAGCCCCTTAGACATTTCCTTAGTTTCGTTTATCAGTGCTTCTCGGAACCTATTTAGATGTTCGTTTATTCTGTCTTCTGTAGAGTTTGTCGAGGCTATTGTTTGTAACATCAGCTTCGTCTGATGTTTTGAATTTTTTATTAGATCCTTCTGATTTTCGTCCAAGGAATCTATGTCCCTGTATACTTCACCATCTACCCCAAATACTGATGTGAGAACTGTTCCTAGAAGACCTCTCTTCGATCTTCTTTTGACTTCCAGATCTAAAGCTCGACTTATCATTTTTGCTCGTTGTTGTTCTTCTTTTAGCTGGCTCGATAGTGAATCACAATTTATTATATTGCTTGTCTTACACATATCTTCCAGAGTTTTTACCATTGAATCTATCGTTATTTCACCACCTAATTTTTTTTATTTTCTAGATAAGTTTTTATTCTAAATATCCCTCGATCTATGTATACATTGCTTAGATGCTTTGAATATAATCCGGGGGATGGGGTATAAATTTTGTACAAATCTGCATTTGATGGCTTCGAAAATACTAAAAATAGGATGCAAAACATAAATTTTCTCCACATACTCTACGTGCTCTATTTGTCTTTTGTGACGTTGGCTCTCGTACTATTTATATTAACTTGTGTATGAGACGAGTAGTTACTTTTCCATTCACTTTTTGAACTGTTGCGACTCTTATCTTCGCTAGTGGCCATTTCCCCGGCGAGGTGTCATCCTCCTTTATTATCACCACTTCTTATTTTTCTAGGTTTGTAACGAGTTTTTGTCACTTGCTGTTGTAGATTTGACAAGTAGTCATGTCTCCAACTGTTCCAAAAATCTCTTTTTACTTTTTCTAACTGCCTCCACCTTAGTGGCATATTCGTGTATGTGCTCAACTCTTCCTCCCTATTTGGCGAAATTAGTTCTTTCCAAATTAAAAAGTGTCCTGGGATTATTAATATTCTGTTCTCCGTATTTTCCGTATCAGCGCATAAAGGTCGGGAATTCATGCATGCCTCTATTTGAGCTAGCACTGTGCTTAGCTCTTCGTATGTTAACGAGCTATCCTCACTTTCTCTCTTCAAGTGATATTTCATAATTTTAACAGCACTTTTCCATAAACCTCCAAAATATGGCCCATAGGCTGGTGTAAAGTGCCAATGTGTTTCTAATATTGTCAAGGAGTCTGATAATGATGCCTTCACTTTCTCACTATTTTGGAATAACAGGTTTGCTGCTCCTACAAAGTTTGTTCCATTGTCACTATATATATGATTGCACTGTCCCCTTCTTGTAAAGTAAATCTCTTAAATGCAGCTACAAATGAATTTTGTCATATCGCTTTTGTGGCTATGCTTATAAATACTGCTATATCCTTTATAGCTCTTGTACCCTCTTTCTTCGGTTGCTCTTATTTTGATTGGTCCGACGTAGTCTACACCAGTATTTACAAACGGATGAGCTTGGTTTACCCTCGCTCTTGGTAAACTTCCCATTAATTGTTGAGCCGTTTCGGCCTTGTATCTTTTACATTTAACACAAGTGTTTATTTTTTCTCGCACTACTCTTTTTCCGTGCGTGATCCAAAATCTTTTCTTTATGTAGTGCAGAGTTTGTTGTAGGCCTCCACATAGGTTATCCACATAGGATAGTAAGTTTAGTAGTTTACTTCTCCCGTTAAGTGGTTTTCCACTTTTTAGCGTTTTATCTCTTCTGCATAATATAATTCTTGATATTCTTTATTACTCTTTGCAAGGTATTTTCTAATTCGTGAGGGGTGAGTGGTTCATGTTCTACCTCTCTTTTTTTGCATTTGTCTGCAAATCTAATGCAGTGAGATATTACTCGTTGCATTCTATTTAAATTTGAGAATCTTTCGCAGATGTCACTAATCTTGACGGTTGTGATAGCTATTATTTCTATTCTCTTTTTTTCTTCTTTGGTATCCAATTTCTCTGGTAGTGAAAACCTAATATTTGTTTGTTTTAGCCAGATTGGCCCATGCCACCATAGGTCCATCTTCACTAAGTCCTTTGCTTTTATCCCTCTAGATAAATAGTCTGCTGGGTTGTCTTTTGTACCTACTTTAAACCAGCGATCACGTTGTATGGTGCCTGTTATTTCCGTTACTCTGTTCGCTACAAACGTTTCCCATCTATTTGGTTGTCCTTGTATCCACGCCAGAGTAATTGTGCATTCAGACCATGCATATATTTCCACATCACTGCGATTTAGCGCTTGAATTGTTCTTTTCATGAGTCTGCTAACAAGCAATGTTGTTAAACCTTTAACTGGTGCAACTTTTGTTGCCTACTAAGCCATTTTCTTGATACAAAACCCCCTTTTTTAAACATTTCTGTTAACTCTGTTTGAGTTTGTTGAGCTTCAGCCAACGTTTCTGATCCAGCTAGCACGTCGTTTACGTACATGTTGTGTTTAAAAATTTCTGCAGCTAGTGGATATTTTAATTTCTCGTCATTACATAATTCCTGTATCGTTCTTAATGCAAGGTATGGCGCTGCCTTCGTACCGTATGTTACTTTTGACAACTGATACTCCTTTATTGGTTCTTTTACAGACTGTCTCCATAATATCTTCTGGTAAACTTGATCTTCTTCAGCTATCTTTATTTGCCTAAACATTTTCTCTAGATCTGCCGTGTATGTTATTTGTACGCCCACCAATTTATTAATATATTTGTAAGATCTTGTTGCAAACGAGGTCCAGAGTGCATTACATCATTGAGGCTGATTCCTGTTGAACTTTTACTGGAAGCGTCAAACAAGGCCCTGCATTTTGTTGTGATACTATCCTCTTGTATTACTGCATGATGAGGAAGGTTTTTCTAAGCACGTGGTGTTCGTGTGTATCAAGGTATAAAAAAGTACTTATTAAATGCTTAAAACTTTATTTTAAACAAGATCTTTTCGGAATAAAAATCATTCCATCATCAGTTTAATAAAAAGTTGTTAACAACATTGTTTGGCCACAGAAAAATACTAGAAGGACATCAGTAATAAAAAATCCTCGTGGAATTTACAAAGGTAAATGCAAGAGACCAATAACTTCAGTATTAATAAAAACTACAACTGGGGGCTGGTGAAGGGTTGAGGGCAACTAAAACCAGGAGCTGGTGAAATTTTGTTGACTTACATTACCTCTGAACTGTGTTAGAGTCTAGGGCTAACTCAGTTAGTATATGTGGGATGCGTGGACATTAGGGGTCCACAGGGCTCTCCTTGTGTAGTCGTGGATGTTGCGCAAAAGGAGCTAGATATAACCGAACAAAAAAATCGGTGACAACTTGGCGTCTCACTTTGTAGATCATGTATTACAACTGTGTGAATTGCACAATATTGAATTTGCGTGCCTTCCCAGTAATTCAACAAACATATGCCAGTCTTGGGATGTATCCTTTTTTAAACCTATGAAAGTTTCTTGGCGAAAGATTTTGACGGACTTTAAATTGCGACACCCAAAGATTACTGGTGTACCTAAACCTAGACCTAACCTAACCTAAAGATCAATTTCCGTCGTTATTAAAAGAATGCTTGGAATTAATGGATCAGACACTTTTAAAAACTGAGCACAAACGTGGAGACTATGAAGAAAGTGCAATTAAGAGAGTTTTGAAGAATGGGTTCGAGGCTTGTGGCATGATTTCTTTCGATCCAAATAAAGTCTTGAGTAAAATTGCACCAATCAACCACGATGTTAATTATGTAGAACCTCTGATTAACGATAGCCTCAAAGACTATTTGATGAATAATAAGTCCGAGATAAAAGTAACTAAACGTCGAAGTAAAAAAAACTTAATATATAACCCGGTAAAAGTGTAAGTAGACATGTAACGACGGATGACAGCTCCTCCGATAGCGAACTAAATAGCTATACTAGTGAAAGCGAAAATGAAATTGAAAATGAAGATTCTGTGGAGAACCAATCATATGAAGATGAGATAAATACAAAACCATCTCTTGCTGATTTGAATGTTGGAACTTATGTGCTTGTAAAAAGTGTGTCAGGTAAACGAAAATGTATAAATTACGTGTATTCCGGAAGGATACAAGAGAAATTACCTTTTAACGACTACGAACTCATTGGACTTAAACCACTGGATGAAACCGATAAGCATTTTCAAGTTGTGGAGACCGACGTTTTTAATGCTCCTTTCGCTAATATCTTATCAATTCTGAAGACCTCATCAGTTGAAACAAATGAAACAGCAACGAAATGCATATTTCCTGGCAGAGTTGATGTTAAAGAAAAATAACGTATTTGCTAAAATGTTTTTTAGCTCAATAAAGTATTAGCAACTTCTGGAATCATTTATTATATACTAGTTATTGTGTCTGTAGCAGCTATCAAAGTCAACCTCCCAAATTAAAATTGAAAGATCTAAAAATTGGCTTGATCGATTAAAAAGTGGGTTGACATTGATATTACCACAGCTTTTATGCATCGGCTAAGCTTTTTGAAAATGGGGTATCAAAGTGACACCACATCAATGGCTGACTTTGATATACACTTTTTTTTATTTTTTTTTTGAGAAAATCCTCAATTTGAAAACATACATACTATTAATTTAAATTAAATAAACTTAAAATGCATTCCAATGGTGAATTTTCCACATTTTTGGGATGACCCATTCAAAAGTTACGCTAGAAAATACGGAAAAAATTAACAAAGTCATCCCGTTCTACGGTATATATAATTTCGTGTTTATTAAGCTTTTGTGATTCTTTAGCCGTTTAAATCCTATACTACCAATAAATCTACATACATTCACAGTACTATATGGTCAATTTAAAATTTTAAGCCTTAAACAATGTAATTTTCTGAAAAACCAAGACCTCATTTGTTTAAAGCATCTTATTAAATTAATTATTATTTAACTGGGAATAAGCCACATCAAGGGCCTTGATGATTCAAATAAATAATACTGATCGCATTCACAAGGTATTTTATAAATGCAATTCTTTATCTGCAATTTTTTCTGACGGATATTCTCAAGTTAAAGTTGATTTCATGTAATCGAATGAACTATCTTATAAGTAAAGTCGTCCCAGGAGCGCAACTCAACAATATTGGCAATATCATTTTAAAGTCGTCTACTTTAAAATGCATAATGTATGTCTGAATTGTCAATATAAATGAGTCAGATAAAATTAAATTATTAGAAGAATTTTTCACTATGTAACAAAAAACAAAATTTGTTTGATTTACTGTTTGTATTTTGAGAACGATTTCCGAAGTGGAAATTGAAACGTCAATAAACGTATTTTTATCTTTAATTGTGGCTTATTCCCAGTTAAATAGTAATTAATTTACAACGCCACAAGAAAATTGCTTCAGAACAATCTTATTAAATGTAATTTGCCAAAACTACCATTAGCTTATTGCTCAATTATTATTATTGCTTGATTATCATAATAAGATTTGCATTTTAATTACAAGAAACCTATTTTCCAAGGAACATATTTTATAAACACCCATTGTCGACGGTGTTTTTTTTAATGGAAACTTTTCTGCAAATTAGCTCGTTTGCTCATTAAAAGTTTGTTGTAAAATCTTTATTTATTTGTTTAAATATGACTAGCTTGTAAACTGATTTTAGTATTAACAAACATTTCCTTAATATAGATTGTATTGTTGTTTATGTAAATTTTAATAATTCACATGATACTATGTCTTTTTATACAAAAATACGTAGAAATAATGTTGATTATTAAAAACATTCTAATTAAATAGGATTGTTATGTCGAATAATTTTTGGAGGTTGGTCAATAATACGAAACTTTTGAATAGTTGTGAGATTAATATATCTTTCAACTAAACAGAAAAAAAACAGATTGGAAGAGATAATTTTTGGCGACAGAAGTTTCAAAGCAACATGGGAACAACCAGATAGATAGATTCAATGTTGTGGCTTTTATCTGGACCAGCAGCTTTATTATTTTTCATGGACTTTACTGCATGCATAACTTCTGACTTCGTTATTTCGGCTCCCTCGTCTTAACTTTGATTAGACTTAGACTTCAGAAATCATACTTCACATCACGTAAACTTTAACAAATCGATGCATGAAGTTAGATTTATTATTTCCCGAAGGAAGGGGAATAATAGTGAAGAAAAATAAAGATCTATTATCATTGTTAAAGTACGTGCCACCTATCCACCACGACTATTTTAAAACTGTCACGTGCACCGATGAGTTGGATACATGTCTAGCACAGATTCAAGAGGAAGAGGAATAATTCTTTTTTTCTGGTTTACACTATTTTTCAGTTTTGTTGGTGCGAAAAACGCCTATACAATATTTTTTTCCTTTTTTCTTTAAAAATAAAGCTAATTTTAAAATCATTTTTTTTGCTACTTGAATTATTTTAGTTTCTCCTATATAAAAACCCCAAAATGTAGTTATGTTACTTTATTTAGAAATTTATATAACCGATTAAATTAAAAGAGTGAATTTGTTATATAGTCACCTATGGTTCTGAGCCACTCATATAAGAATCGGCACTAAATACAGATTACTGAAAATATTCCTTTAAGGTACAGTACAGTAGGTGATCAAATTATATACCACCTATAATTTTTTTTTACAAAAGGGGTATATAATTGGGCTGTATAATATATTAATGCATTTGTTTTCATTTTGAAAGTACAATAAATAGTCTTACACAGCGGGCGTGGCTGTACATGACTCAGTAGCCATGTTTTGTCAGTGCTGTCGAACTTATTTTAACTGGTGTGCATATTATTTTGTATTCTGGATGTTTAAAGTTATAATAAATAGTTTCTATTACTCTTTACTGATATTTCGATAGTCGTATACTACGTTTTGTGAATTACGCAAATATTGCGTGTTCATTACACCAGTTGTACTAGAGCATTATGGAAAAGCCAAAGACATCTCACTAAGGAAAATAGCGGAAATAAAACTTTTATTATGGAACACTTATCACTTTAAGAGAAAAATAGCATTAATTTCGAAAGTTTCAAGACCAACCGTGGACGTTTCACAAATAAAAAAAACACCCTAAGATGAAAGAAAAATTCGAGATATTGTCTTGGCAAACAGAAAACAACCTCAAAAGATTTCAACGAAAACGATGCAGGAGTCTGGCATCAATATTTCACCAGTGGGGGGGGGGGGGGTTGGGGACCTGTCGTACTGCAAAAAGCTCACAATAGCCACGAAGAAAAAAAGGCTTCAATGGGCTAAATATTGGATCATTGATGATTAGAATCAGGTAAATAACATTAATTAACATTGTTTTTTTTACGTAGTTTAAAGTTGATCAATAATTTGTTCAAGATTCTAAAATAATAATAATATTCTAGGTTTGTTCTTCGGACGAATCTTTCTGCACATCTTCATAGATAGAGCTAAATTTTTGAGAAGACGACCTGGAAAAAAATACAAAGCGGATTATATTGTGAGGATGGTAAAGTATCCCCTGAGCATCATGGTGTGGTCTATTATTAGCAGTCATGTAACTGGTAGACTCAACATTGTCCAACTAACCATGCGACAGGACCCGTATTTAAGAATACTGCAAACAAAAATGCTTCCCCAGGTCTAGGAGTGGTTCCCGAATAAAAGTTTCATGTTTATGCATGATTCGGCGCTTTGTCACAAGGCAAAAACTTTTACAAAATTCCTTGCTGACAACCAGATAAAGGTGCTCAACTGGTCTGGCAATTCGCCAAATCTGAATCCAATACAAAATCTTTGGAAGCTTATTAAGAAAAATTTTTTAATGAAATTATAACCACGTTTATTGATTCAGTGTTTAATATCGGTATAGCATAGGAGTAAAATATTTCAACACAATTGACAGAAATGCATAGAAAATATGTCAAGAAGTCATTGCTGCAAAAGATGACACTATCAAGTACCTATTAGGCTTAAGGCTTAATTTAGATTTTTCGTTTAATAACTCCTTTCTTTTTTTTAATTTGTAATCTTTATTGGGTTCTGAATCACAGTAAAACATAATTAACTACAAAAATATGCTTTAGAGCCCAATTACATAACTTCTTCTTATTCTTCTTCAGCCTGTGTTTGTCCATTGCTGGACATAGGCCTCTTCCATTTGCTTCCATCGATTTCTACTTTTGGCAATTCTCATCCACTGCTTGCCCGCGACTTGTTTGATATCGTCTGTCCACCTCTTCTGCGGTCTGCCTACTCCTCGCCTGTTCTCTCTTGCTCTCCAGTTTGTTAATCTTTGTGTCCATTTTTCGGGATTATCTCGGGCAATGTGTCCGACCCATTGCCACTTGAGCCTTGCAATACGTTCTGAGACATCAGTAATTTTTGTTCTTTCACGAATGACGTTATTTCGAATCCTGTCTCTCAAACTAATCCCTAGCATGGCCCTCTCCATTGCTCTTTGGGTTGTACTGAGCAGCTCTAAGGTTTTATTTGTGAAGGCCATGGTCTTAAGTCCATATGTAGTTACAGGCAAGATACATTTGTCATAAACTCTACGTTTTAGACACATTGGTATATCTTTATTCTTCAAAATAAAGCTTAATTTGCCGAAAGCTCCCCAAGACAGTTGTATGCGTCTTTTTATTTCGGCTATTTGATTTTCTTTGCCGATTTTAATGGTATGTCCAAGATATATATATAGTGGTCTACATTTTCAAGACTGACGTTGTCAATAACAAGATTAGTTTGTAAATTACTCATTATTTTTGTTTTATGAAGGTTCATTTTGAGACCTATTTTATTTGACTGCTGGTTTAATTCCTTCAACATTTGCTCCAGTTCCTTGATATCTGTACTAAATAATACTATGTCATCCGCAAACCTCAAATGACTCAAACGTACACTATCAATGTTTAGACCTTTTTCCTCCCAGTCAAGCTGTTTGAATACATTTTCCAATGCTAAGGTAAAAAGCTTTGGTGAAATAGTATCACCTTGTCTAATACCTTTATCAAGGCGCATTTTTTCAGTTTTTGCGTCTTCATTGATTTTGATGTGGAATGTGGCCTGTTCATAAATGTTTTTAATGAGTGTAGTGTACCGTGAGTCTATTGAAGCATCCTTCAGGGCTGACAAAAAGGACCAAGTCTCAATACTATCGAAAGCATTGTGAAAGTCGATAAATGCCATATGTAAAGGTACATTATATTCTGTGGTTTTTTCTACTAGTGTTCTGATGGTTTGTAAGTGATCATTAGCGCCAAACCCTTTTCTAAATCCCGCCTGTTCAACCGGTTGATATAAATCAAGTTTTTGTGTTATGCGGTTGGTTATTATTCTTGTTAACAATTTGTATAAGTGTGTCAACAAACTTATAGGTCTGTAGTTTTCAATATTAGTAGTGTCTCCTTTCTTGTGTAAAAGTATTATTTCGGCGTTTTCCCATAGGCTGGGTATTCTTTTTTCTGTTAGACACTTATTCAGTAAGACTTCCACAACTTCTACAACGATGTTGCCGCCCATTTTTAACATTTCAGACGTTATACGATCCTCGCCGGGAGCTTTTTTGTTTTTCATTTGCTGTAAGGCATGTCTAATTTCCGAAGAGGTTATTTTAGGGAGGGTTTCCGAGCCGACGCGCGACGTTTAGAATTGTTCTGTGGTCTGTTTCGGGGTTCTGTATAGTAGATGTATAAAGATTCTTATAGAACGTTTGTATTTCCTTGATTATTTGAGTTTTTTCGGTCACCGTACCGAACTCATAACCCAATTACATAACAACTCATCAATTTAAAGCAGCAGTTAATAAAATAATTATAGCCAGAATGATCGCCAATATTCGAAACGAATAGGCAATAAAAGAAAAAGGCTCTTAAAAGCGTAAGATCTTTTGCCGGGTAACATAAAAACATTCGCTTGTGTATATTTCTATTCTTGTGCTATGTTACTTATGCGTATTTAACTTTTCTACAAATTGAAACAGTGTCGCCTACGGAATTACGTTTCCAAGAGCTAATTTATTATTTCTCACTGATTTAATTATGCGGCATGTCTACATAATTAATTAGTAGGTCCTTCAACCCGAATTACTTCTTATTTTTGGAAAAATGTCATTTTTTATTTCTTTTATTAACCATATACAAATTTCGATGGCTCGGATCAATCTCCGAGGTGTGAAACAAGTTTTGACCGACTGGTTGAAAATTAACTGCGATTAATTAAAAGACTTTAAAAGACATTTTTCATGGTAAACGCTTACAATAAAAAAATCGGCAATATTTAGCGCCTTTTTTCGTTTTATATATTCTTAAATATATTCTTAAATATATTTTAAACACATTTTTTATCGGTTGCTATTAAATAAATAGAATACAACGTTTCAGCACAAGTACTTTTCATTGATTACAAAGCCGCCTTCGATACAATAGACAGAAACAAATTAATAGAAACGCTAAAAGAATTCGAAAAGAAAAATGCCAGAAAAAATAATAAGTTTGGTAAAAATGACATTTAGACAAACCATTTGTGCTGTGAGATGTAACGGTACAGTCTCAGAAGAATTAGAAGTGAAAAAAGGGATTCGCTAAGGAGACCCGTCGTCTACATTGCTATTCAACATAGTTCTAGAAAAAATTGTAAGGGTTACTGGGGCAAATAGGTCTGGAACTATTTTATACAAGTAGCACCAATGCTTAGCATATGCTGATGACGTGATTCTCATTGCAAGAAATGTAAAAGAACTATCAAATATAGCAAAAAGACTGATTCTGGAAAGCACTAAAATGGGACTGAAAGGTAATATTATTAATAATAAATTGAAGTTCATGGAGATCTCGAGCAAAAAAGGAATAAACACCAGGGGATCCTTTAAATTGGAGGTGGAGGATGGATCAGTTGTAGAATTCGAGAAGGTGGATAAATATATGTACTTAGGTACTCTTATTCATCAGACATGTAAGGAAGAAACTGAAATCAACCTGAGACTAACCAAGAGCAACAGGTGTGCTGGAGCCATGAGCAAAATAATTAAGGCCAAGGATATATCTCGTAATACAAAAATAAGAGTATACAAAACTATAATTAGACCCACAGTACTATACGCTGCCGACACATGGACTATAAACAAAACCATACAAAACACATTAAAAGCATGGGAAAGAAAGATACTTAGCAGAATGTTTGGTGGAAAAGAAGTAGAGGGAAAATGGAGAAGACGAACTAATGCAGAAGTGTACAATTTGTATGCTAACCCTACAATAACAAAAGGGGTGAAAAAACGTAGACTAGAATGGCTGGGCCATCTAGAAAGAATTCAAGATAAAAGACTAGTCAAAAATATTGCTTGGAGAGTATCTTAGGGAAAAAAAGAGAGGAAGACCAAGAAAAAAATGGAGAGATGTAGTGATGGAAGATGTCAGAGAGATGGGAATCAGAGATTGGAAGCTGATAGCTAAGAACAGAAAACGATGGAAATTATCCATCCAGCAATGGGCCTAAAAGGCCTGTTAACGCTGTACATACATACATTAAAATAATTATCACAATGAAACGGGGTCAGATTCACAAATTAACGAGGTCCAGAACCGCCTCTAAATTAGATTAACTAAACTATGTAGTAGTGTAGTAACTAGCTTAGATTATTTAACTAAATATAAGATTAAGGAGGTTCTTTTGTAACTCAAATGACGCAATTAATTTTCTGGCGGAATAGCAAGCTAAGGATCAAGACGTTGTAGATCTGAGAGCAGAACAATATTATAATTGCATTTCTTTACTTGAAGAAAAACTCGAAACCCTCCACATCCTACCTGTAAATTTTGCATTATCTTTTGTAGTCCCTAGTGCCATGTCTCGTTCGATTACTCCAGTCATTCAAAATGCCTCCACCTGAAAGAGCACTGTCAAGCTATCAGAAATTCGAACTAATCCTTTTTTCAGTTAAACTAATTTAATTTTAATCTTTCTACCAAACTTTTCTCAGCATCATCGATAAAAACGGAACTCTCTTTAATATTGAAAAATTTATCTAGTTAAGAAATCTACGCAAGGACGATGTTCACCGCTCGATAAAAAAATTCCATGGTCGAGACGAACTGTACCATGGCAGATACGCTAAAGGCTCGATATGCTAATGATCGCATTGTTATTAGAAATCTAGTTTCAGGTATTGTTGACTCACAATCCTTGAAGTATCATGCCAATTTCTCACATTGTTTAATCTCAATAAGACTCAATACTTTGAATTTGACCAAAATTTTCTTTGTTAAATTTTATTTGCATCTGAGTATATATTTGTTTCAGAAACCTGATCAAACTACATTTCGTTCGATAAAATTTGTCCCTGATGCTGATAAGGTCATAGAGTTTTTAGAGCTCCTAGCAGATATAGACACCAGAGCCAAACATTTGGAAAATCTTCAACCTTCTTCTTTCTGTAAGGTCCAAAATAGTTTTAAACCTTAAACTTTCAAGAAAGCAAAACATTCTTATCATATTACTATCGATAATCGACAAACGAACTCCTTCAATTCTGTCTAGATTACAGTTCTTGGTAGCGCTTCTTATGATTGCATAAACTATTATACTATACGTAAAAAGGACATCAGAGAGAGTGTGATAAGAAAACACAAAATAGAAACGGTATTTAATACTAAGAGAAAAATCTCAACTATTTAATCATTTAAAAAAATAAAAATAACGTTGGAAAATCAATGAGTATACGAGATTCCATGTGGGGACTGTGATAAATCGTACATTGGACAGACCAATCAAAGAATTCATATTAGGCGAGAGGAACATCAAAATGCCACCGAAAGGAGATACAGGACGTCTCAAATACAGGATATTTAATAAACCTCAACCAAACGACAAAACTGGCTAACAATAAAATTAAAAGAAAACATGAAATCAGTGAGACAATTTGGTATTTTTTCAATTTCTACAGCTTTTTGGATAATACCTTGTTCCTACCTACCTACCTGGTAATACCTACAGATTCTGAAAATGAGTTTATTCACAACTGCAGCCTGATTTTTAAAAGTGGAAGTAAATCAGGTGACTACTATAGTTTATTGGACTGAAATAAATTTGAGAAACGGTTGAAGCATTAACTTTTGCCAAATTTAGAAGAACTGTAATTGATACTAATGGACAATGAATTTTATCACTCAAATTTATTTTAAAAAATGACCAAATTTAAAATATTCAAGTATGTATAAAGGTATATTTATTCTCAGTGTCTCTATTTATTTTGATTTTCAGACTGGATATATTGGCTGTTCAACATGGTCATTGTGTTGTAAGACTTTCTTAATATTATTGCCATTTAATTACAACAAATATTGTTTGATCTGACCGCGAAAAATCTTATTATGTTAAAATACTCTCTTCTGGACATTTACTGGAAGTCACAGTATTAATCAGTGTTAGCAAAGAAGCAATCGCATGGGTAAAATAAAGGTTTCTGTTAATAGGTGCATTCTTAGGTGAATTAACTGCAGTTTCACTTAAACTGACACTAGAAAAATAGTAAAACCCTGTTAGATACTCAAAAAGCATTATCAGTAAATATTGAAATGCAACAAAAATACTTGATACCAGTTATAGAGATAGAGGATTAGACTTGAATTGAATGGAGATATAGTCTCAGTGTCTCAAAATAAGTGTAGAATCACAAACAATGCCTAAAAAAAGATCTTCTGAGATAAAATAAAAAAAACTCTGCAGAATTTAAGGAACTTAATCGAGTAATAAGAAAACAGATAAAAGAGAACATTAAAACCACCAAGAAGAGCGTATAGAACAAATCATAGAGAAAAACCGAAGTGTCAAATGCACCAAGCCGAAACTAGAAAAAAACATAATAACCATTAAAAATTAACAAGGACCACTAGAAAAAATAAATCTGATATTGCAAACTCAATTGAAAAGTTGATAAAAGCTCCTTGTAGCGATGGAATTCTAACAGAAATGCTGAAGGAAGGTGGAGAAGAAGCCATCATATATATCAAAATACTATTTAATAAATGTCTATTCCATGGCAACATACCAAACAATGGTACTGCTAAAACAATACCAATACTCAAAAAGGGAGACACCACAGACCTGAAAAATTATCGACCAATTTCACTTCTTTCACAATTTTACAAAACCTTTACAAATATTATTACAAACAGGTTAACAATTACATCTGACGGATATCAACCAGTAGAACAAGCCGGATTTCCGGCTAATCCTAATAGAAAAAACTAGCGAATACAATCTCCCATTATGTCTGGCTTAAATAGATTATGAAAAAGCTTTTGATAGCGTAGAACTGTGGGCGATAGAAGAAGCATTAGTCCACAACCGGATCGACTACAGGTACAGAATATTTATACATAATATTTACGAACAAGCTAAAATGGTAGTGACGTTTAGTAATGGTATCGAAACAAGACCAGTAAAAATCAACCGAGGAGTAATACAAGGAGACACAATATCTCCAAAATTATTTACACCTGGCCTAGAAGATATCTTTAAGTCAATAGACTGGGAAAATAAGGGAATCCCTATTAACCGAAGATACTTGAACCATCTTAGACACGCAGATGATGTAGTACTAATAGCCGACACGTGTAATGCACTTAATACGATGATTGAGGAGCTACACACAGAATCCCTAAAAAACGACTGAAAATGAATTTCAGCAAAACTAAACTAATGTCAAATAAAGATGACATAAATTATGATAAACATAAAAGGGACAGAGATGAATATACATATCTGGGTCGAAATGTCAAGGTCAAGTAGACGTGTAAAAATGAGATGGGCAGCATTCGGAAGACTCTCATACACACTTAAAAATAAAAATATAGCTCAAAGACTGCGAACCAAAGTGATTAATTCCTGCATCCTACTTGTACTTACATAAGGAGCTTAAACCTGGACATTCACTAAAATAATCATGGAGAAGATCAGAAAAACTCAGAGAGCTATGGAATGAGAGATACTGGGTATCTCACTCAAAAACCATAAAACCAATGAAGACATTCGTAATAGAACAAAATTAAGAATGCTGTCGAACAGGCAACTAAACTAAAATGGAAATGGGCTGGACATAACGAACGTTTTACGGATGGCCGATTGAATAAAGAAATCGGGAATTGGCGGCCATATGAAGCCAAAAGACCACGAGTAAGACCGCAAATACGATGTAGCGACGATATTAAAATAACTGCAAGTCCCAGGCCCCCAAACACTGTAGAAACGTCTTACAAACAACATAGATAATTGGGCAATAATTAGGAGAGGCCTATATTCGGCAATCCGAATAGAGAAAAGGGCTTAAAACTCAGTACAACTGGTCTTATGCCGAGATACTTTCCAGATTTCTACGTCAACAATAGATAAGACAAAAAAAAAACGAACAAAATTTTATTACTAATTAGCTGTGATTAACCTGGAGGTGGTTATCTCTTGTATTTTGTTTAATATACATATTTATTAAATTATTTAGTTTGTTTAAATTTATTATTGTACGTTCTCTAAAAACCTTGCTGGCTAGCCATTAACTTCCAACTTTAATTCTTACATACAAATTAGCGTTTTGTTGATTAAAAATTATATATTTTTATTATTCTTATGGCGATTTGTATGCAATTTTAAGCCAACTAATTTTAATTTAAAATTACTTAATTAATTCTGCCCATTGCAGTAGTAAAAACAATATGTGTTTTTAGTCAAGTACAAGATCAAAAGAATAAATCCACCCATTTTTTAAACAAACTTAGATTGGCTACAAAACTTTAAAATAATGAAAAAAAAACAAGATGGTCAAAGAAATATACTGTCAAATATAGTACTTTATACATAATGCAGCATTAGAGGCCATAGGGTATGAGGAAAATGTGCGAAACGAAGATCCGAAGTGGTGGTCTCAAGAAATAATACAGTTAGTAGATACCAAAAAGAAAGCCTATCAAATCTGGATACAAACACAAGAATTAGAAAACTAGAGACATAAACTTATTGGAAAAGAGAAGTTTAGAAAACTATGACCACAAGAAAACTTGAAACGTGGGTCAAACATGTGACGATATAATTATCATATTTATCCATGAAGCATGGAAGTTTATAGAAAATCTCAAAAAAGATCAAAATGGGACAGGGAGATTAAACCCCATATATATATATATATATATATATATATATATATATATATATATAATATATATATATATAAATATATATATATATATATATATATATATATATATATATATATATATATATATATATGTGAAAAGAATATTACAAATCCCTACTGACGGAAGCAAGACCAAATTGCGAACTAAATCACAGATACTTTATTTTATACCTCCTTATAAAGGAAATGTTGTTTGCAACCAAAACAGCAATGCCTTCATAGCCGTCACGTCTATTAACTCAAACATTATTAAAACCTTTAATATACATATTTTTATTTTTTGACAACCAACCACGTAACGCAACGTAAATGAAATAATCCACAGTTAATCTATCATTATATGTATTTATTGTACTGTTTAACTGGTAATACATAATAATACGTACTTGTTCATAGCTACATTCCTACCTATCAAACGAAGGTACAAATTTGAAAAATAAACACAAACTTTTATCCAGCCACAACGGCATGTCACGTATGATTTAAAAATAGTTAATAATAACAACAAAAAAGTAACGCACTATCATAAGCATAAACATTGAAAAATAAAAAAGCACGTTCAATGAGAAGGCTGACACTCAGACTCATCGATAATTTTTTTAATGTTTGCAGTATAATTTGATGCAGCCATTCGAATACATCCAAATGTTCATCTGTAATTCGATTGCGATATTTTGTTCTTAATAAACTTCATATTGGAAACAGAAGATTCACACAAATAGGTTGAACTGAATAATGCTTTCACTTTCAAGGCAAAACGGCATAGAACTGAATATTAATTTGTCTTTGCTTACAATAGGCCAGATACATTCAGTACTTAAGACTAACGATTTTAAGGCTAAATCATTTTGAAACTCAATGACTTCCATTTCTGTTGCAAAGATGTCTTCGCCACAGTTCTGCATAACAGAAGCTGCAAACTGCTGGATATCAATTTCCATAAACGGTGAAACAACAAACTGCGCTACTTTCATTAAACTCCTTAAAACGATTTTTGAAGTTACTCTTCAGGGTAGAAATTATTTCTACATGATATTTGTTGTGATAGGGTTCTAATGGATTTTGAGATATTTTTTTCTGAAAGAATAGAAAAATGCTTGGAATCGCTGATAATTAGGTTTTGTTCCCAAAACTCCAGCTTTTTAATAAATGCTTTTATATCAGAAATCATTTCCGCTAGTTCTTTGTCTCTCCCCTGAAGCTGCAAATTAAGTTCGTTTAATTTCTCTGTAATGTCCACGAGAAAACCAAAATCTCTAAGCCAGATTGAATTTTCTAGTTCCGGAGTCGGTTTATCGCGTTGTTTGAAAAATTGAACTATGCCAAATAGGACATCCTTAAAACGTTTCAGCACCCGTCCTCTACTTAACCATCGGACTTCAGAGTGAAGAAGTAGGTCCCCTTATTGACAGTCAACTTAATCGGTCAAGGTTCTGAATAATCTTCTTTGTAACGCTTGAGCTCTAATCTTGTTCACAATTTTTACCACCAGTTTTATAACGTTGTTTAGTTTCAGGAAATTTCCACATAATGCTTGCTGATGGATAATGCAATGGTAACAGAAAAATTGTGAAAAAGTTTCATCTATACGACATAACGCCACTATACCCTTATTACAACCCACCATAGCTGGAGCGCCATCGGTTGTCAAACATACCATTTTCGATATTGGAGTTTTCTCGGAAGAAATAATATTTTTTAAATGAGAAAACAACTCCTGTCCAGTAGTGTGTCCTTTCAGTGGAATGAACTTCAAAAGATCTCTTTTAATCGTGAAAACACTAAAAACCATCCTGAAGAACACGACCATCTGGGCAGTGTCAACGACATCTGTTGATTCATCCAATTGAAGTGAAAAATAAACACAGTTATTTAAGTCAATTCTTAACTTTAAAAAATCATTGCTCATTACTTATACACGTCTCATCACTGTATTAGCACAAAGTTGCATAGATTTTATAGCTGAAACTGTCTCGTCTTTATTTCTAAAGCTGGCAAATAACGGATCAGCAGCTTCTAAAAACGCCTGTCTTATCATTTCCTTGTCTTCATAAAGTTTCTTTTTTTGTGAAATTATCTGGGTCACACGGTACGATGCTTCAGTTGCAGCCTTATTTTTGTCGACTGTTCTTAAAAATATTGATTGTTGTCCAACTAACTGTTTTTTTTAACTGTTTCAGTTTCTCCTTTCTGGCGGCAGAATGTAGTGGGAATGATTTTTCAAAATTAAAATGTATAGTTTTATGATGTCTGTCAATATTTCCTTTTTTAGCAACGGATACCGAAGTATTACATAACAAACACACATTTTTATCTTTAACTTCTGTAAAAAAGTATTGTTCTTCCCATTCCGTATGAAAGTGGTATGTCTTTACCTTCTTACAACTGCTTGCCATAATATTATTTTTGTTTTTCTCTACTAACCCAACCACTGGACGTTAGTTACGCGTTCAGTTTTAAACTAAGCGCAATGTCACCGCGCCGTGCGTATTTATCCCGTTCAAAGCAATCCAGATCGTTCTGGAATACTAACGCGCTAGTCCGGCTGGTCGGTTCTATAAATAGCCGATTCTAGCTTGACGGCGTCAGGGGCAGATCGCTCACGGCAACGTTGCCGCTGTTTATGTTTAATATTATGACAATTAGATTTTTTTGTGGAATTTTCGGAAGCTTCTCTGATTTTTGCAATTTGTGTTTTTTAAATTAAAATCGTTGTGAGAGCTACCAGAGTTGCCTCCGCGAGCTACGGGTAGCTCGCGATCGACAGGTTGGCGACCACTGCTATAAATGATCACAACTTCTAAGTGGTTTAAAGAAGTTAAGTATCTAGGAGCAACAATCACAAATAACAACAAATTAGAGCGAGAAGTTGAAACGAGAATAATGGCAGGAAACAGATCTTTCTTTGCAATTCAACATCTAATGGAGTCAAAACTTCTGTCACGAGGTACAAAAATCCTGATATATAAGACCATAATACGACCAGCAGTCGCGTATGAAGCGAAACATGGACGCTATCAAAAAGAGAAGTAAATAAATTTCTGGTGTGGGAACGTAAAATTCTTCTAATTTAATAAAGACATAATAATAAGATAATAAAGACAGCGTGACAAAAGAATGGAGGGGCAGATACTATAACGAGCTAGAGTCTATATTCGGAAAAGAAAATCTGCTCAGATATTTAAAGGCCAATAGACTCAGATGGGCAGTGCACGTGATACGTAGTAGCGACAATCGCCTTATAAACAATGGAAAAGGCCAGATGGAAGAAGGTCTGTATTGCGGCCTAGAAGAAAAAGGTGGAAAAATGCAGTCAAAGAAGACCTAGAGAAAATTGGAATGCGACAATGGGAATAACGGGCACAGGACCGACAAACATGGAAGGCAATAGTACACGCGGCAAAAATTCATGAAGAATTGTAGCGCCATTGATGATGATGATGATTTTGGCATAGGATGGATTTTTTGCTATATACTAAGTTTCTTTAAATGTGGT
This sequence comes from Diabrotica balteata, assembly GCA_918026665.1. Taxonomy (NCBI): domain Eukaryota; kingdom Metazoa; phylum Arthropoda; class Insecta; order Coleoptera; family Chrysomelidae; genus Diabrotica; species Diabrotica balteata. The sequence goes on along the minus strand of OU898282.1, from coordinate 36,501,255 downwards.
ATTCTCAATTGCTATTATTCTTTTATATTATATTGATGTTGATTAGCTGGATATTGTTTCGTTAGAGTCGTATGATCTTTTATTTTACAGTAAACACAACATTGTGAGTTACTACAGCGGGAGTTATCTTCGTGTTCTTTGCCACAATTTTTGGATAATCTGGAAGTGGACTTACACTGTAGGAGCATATGACCGAATTTAAATCATTTTAAATATTGTACTATAGAATATATATGTATTGTTCAACTTGAAACCCTACCAAATCTAACGTGATATATTGAGGAGTGATATTTTCTCCAAATTTAAAATTATAATACCATTTTCATTATTATTTGAATCGATATTCTTTTTAAATGTCGTACCTCGGATATTTTTTGGTCGGAATAATATTACTTATTATACATTTTTCGTTTAAGAAAGTATCTACCTGTCTAATTATTCCTTTTTTGTGATTAAAGAAATTCGGAATATAGGTAATAAACTTATTAGAAGTAACTATATCGTGATTAACTAGACTATTTGCACAAGTGTAAAAATTAAAAATAACTTTTAATTTATTCTCACCGACCAGTTCAATATCGACAACATCTTTCTTAAAAAAGCTATTAATAAATAAATAATAACCTACTCGGACTGGTGATAATCGTTTTTTATTTGGGTCGATGGACTCTACAAAAACAAAATACGGGCCTTTATAAGAAGATTTGAATCTATTATTGAAATTGAAACAGGTATACATAGCTTCCATATTTTCATCTTTATCTGGGGGTGGCTTTTCACCAATTATCTATAGTGGTATAACCGTTATTAGCTCATTGGGGAGGTCGTACAGTCGATAAGAACAAATCGAAAACCGATATGAGGAAATAGAAGATTAGAATGGATTCCGTGATATCAGATATTGTGTTAATAATATATTTTTACTTCAAGTTACAAAGAAAAGAACAACCAGAAATTTACACATTCATTTATTGTTCACTGATTTAGAAAAGGCTCATGATACAGTACCCTTAAACAGATTGTTTGATATATTGACGAAAGTAGGTGATGCATTCATCAACGTTAAAGTGAATATGTACATAAATTCAAAAAGTGCTGTTAAAATGGAGAATAAGCAAAAACAAAACTCAAAAACAATTAACATTTATACAAAAAAATCCAATAAATCTAGACCAGCCGTACTCAAACTGTGGTACGCGTACCACTGGTGGTACGCAAAGAACTTTATGGTGGTACTCTATAAACTAGAAGAAACGAAGAATTTTAATCAAATTTATCAACGAATGTTATCTTTTACGTGGTGCATGGTGCGAGTTGGAAACACAAGCGCGTAATGACTTATTCATTGTTGGCAACACTGGAATCCCGGCAAACTGCCACCGCCCTTGATTCACGTCATCAGTGGTCATTAGTTTCCTCGTGGCCGTCAATCGTTGTGGTTAATTTTGTCGAAATGAGTAATTTGCTGTTACTGATTCGTGCTAATTGTTGCATATAAAAAATGGATAAGTGGCTTAAAAGAGACAAGAGAACATCTGAAAATCCCGGTCTATTGAGCTCCACTTCAGAGTCGGAGCCTATCCAGGGTGACGACAAAAAGAATTATTTCAAAAAAGTGGCGGTTAGGAAATATGATCCTGAATACATTAATATGGGATTTACATTCACGAATATAAATGATGAGCCAAGGCCCCAATGTGTAATCTGTTCGGAAATTCTTTCTAACCAGTGTATGAAACCTTCGCTATTAAAACGCCACTTCAGTACAAAACATTCAGTGTTGGAAAATAAACCTAAGGATTACTTCGTTCGGAAGTTAACGGAGATGAGAAGCACAAAAAAATTAATGTCGAATTTCAACGGCAGCAGCCAAAAAGCAGTAGAGGCATCCTTCCTCGTGAGTTTTAAGAATTGCGAAGTGTGAAGAAAAGCGCATACAATCGGCGAAGAACTAGTTCTGCCTGCCGCACAAGATATTGGTAACGTGTATTTTTTAAGAGAATTCAGGTAAACAGCTTAGTATTATACCATTATCCAATGATACCGTACGTCGTAGGATTGAAATAATGGCATTAAATGTTAAAGATAAATTGATAAACCGGATAAAAAATAGTATTCTTTTTGCAATACAACTTGATGAGAGCACAGGTATTACAAACTATGCTCAGCTTATGGTTTATGTGCGGTATATATCCAAACCAAAATCGAAGAAGAATACTTATTTTGTGAGGCGTTAACGGAACAAACTACTGCCGATGAAATATTCAAGAAAATCAATGATTTTTTTGTGGAAAATGGACTAGACTGGAAACAATGCGTTGGTTTCTGTTCGGATGGTGCCCGAGCCATGACAGGAAAATACGGAGGTGTAACTGCCAAAGTAAAACTGGTTGCAGAAAATTGTACTTTTACTTATTGTAGTACCACAAAGAAGCTTTGGAGGCAAAGCGAATGCCCGATGAATTTAAACATGTTCTCCATGAAGCCGTTCAGATAGTCAATTTCATAAAATCTCGAGCCTTAAACTCGCGTTTATTTTCAAAACTATGCTCTGAAATAAGAAGTGATCATATTCAGTTATTGCTACACACGGAGATAAGATGGCTATCAAAAGGAAAAATGTTGAAACAGGTTATTAGAGTTGCGTTCTGAAGTACATGTGTTTTTAATGGAAACAAATTTTGAACTGAGTGATCGGTTATTAGATGAATTGTGGCTTACAACACTAGCTTACTTAACAGATATATTTAATCGATTAAATGACCTAAACTTAAGCTTACAAGGTAAATTACATAATCGATTTTCTGTAAACGACAAAATAAATGCTTTTATCAAGAAATGTTATATGATGAAAAATAGTGTTTCAAACAAAGACTTGCAGTCGTTTATCAATTTAGAAAATTTTGTGGTTGAGCATGAAATAAAGATTAAAGATGATCTGATTTTTAACATAAAACAGCATTGTCAAATGCTAATTGATAGTTTTAAAGAATATTTTGACGAAGACTATGCTCAGTGTCTTTGGATACGACAACCATTTATTTTGGATAGCATTCCTGAATCATTAAAAGAGGATGAAAAAGAATCTTTAATAGAACTATCTTGTGATGGAGGCTTAAAAATAGAGTTTTCTAAATTAGAATTAGCTGAATTCTGGCTCAATATTAAAAATGAATATCCAGCCTTATCAGAAAAAGCATTGTTATTTTTACTTCCTTGTACGACAACCTACCTGTGTGAAACTGGATTTTCTGCTATCCTACAACTGAAAAATAAATTTCGCAGAAGGCTTAATGTTGATTCAAATTTACAAATGAAACTAAGCACAATTGATAATGATATCGATTCACTTGTTGTATCTATGCAGAACCATCCTTCTCACTAAATTTTTGGATTGGGTCAGACTGTAAGTTTTATTTTGTAACATTTATAATGCCCCTTTTTAAATAAATACATTTTTGCCAAAATTAGTAAATTTTATTATCTACTTTTTTAATAGGTGGTACGCGATTAACGCAGAATTTATGTAAGTGGTACGTGTAAAAAAGGTTTGAGAATCGCTGATCTAGACAATAAACGTGAAACATTCAGTCTCTACAAGAAACATCATATTATACTTATTCTAGCTGACACCAAAGAAGAAGAGCTGAAGAATAATTATAGAAAGAAACAAACAAATGCAAGTATGGAAGGAATTTATCGGAAAAGGTTTCACGGATGATAGACCCAAATTGCAACAGACATCGACGTGGAAAATAGAAGGACTCCTAATCCTAGCTATAAAGGGTTACAACGTAAAGAGATTTGGAAAGATTTTGGACCCGACGAAATGGAGATAGATGTAATCAGAAAAATATATATCTTTATTTCTAGGGACATCTTTTTCTGGGTAAAAAATTTCGAATTATAACCAAGCATGTGGTTCTTCTTCTTCTTCAAAAAAAAAAAAAAAACCTAGATGAAAGAGATTTAAGGCTAATAACACACCTCTATTACAATCAGCGAGCAATAGTAAGAATCGAAAAAGAAACATCTGAAGAAATGGAAATAAAGAGAGGAGTCAGTCAAGGCTGCATTCTATCACCTCTATTATTTAACGCCTATTCTGAAGAGGTAATTCGAGAAACTCTGGAAGATAAAACAGTCGGCATAAGAGTAAATGGAGTCTTAATTAACAACATCAGATATGCAGATGATACAATAATAATAGCCGATAGTTTACAAGACCTGGAAAGACTCATGAGCAAAATAGTCATGTGCAGTAGGGAGTACGGACTCTCTCTTTATGTCAAAAAGACGAAGTTTATGAAAATTTGTAAAAACAACTATAATACTAACGAATCTTAATAGTAGAGGGCCAGCAGATCGAAAGAGTAAAAAAGTACACTTACCTAGGAACACTTATAACAGAAAATAATGACTACACGGCAAGAAATCAAAGTCAGAATCGAAAAAGCACGTTCTAATTTTATAAAAATGAAAAAGGTCCTATTTGGCAAAGATCTAACATTAGCTCTTAAAGTACGCCTAACAAAATGTTACGTATACAGTGTACTATATTATGGAGTGGAATCATGGACGTTAAATCTAGATACCATGAGACGACTTAACGCCTTTGAAATGTGGACCTATAGAAGAATTATGAGGGTTTCCTGGGTAGATAGAGTTACAAACAATGAAATACTGAGAAGAATAGGCAAAGAGAAGGAAATTGAACTTACAATTAAAGAAAGAAAGCTACAGTATCTCGGACATGTGATGCGGGGCGATAAGTATTTCATCCTGCGACTCATAATGCAAGAAAAAAATAGATGGCAGAAGAAGCATTGAAAGAAGACGAATTTCATGGCTGAAGAACCTGAGAGAATGGTTTGGATGCAGCTCAAAACAACTATTTAGAGCTACTGCCTCAAAAATTAGATAGCTATGATGATTGCCAACCTCCGTAGCGGAGATGGCACCTGAAGAAGAAGAAGAATGTGGTTCTTAGTAAGTGTAGGGTTATTAACTAGATAATTAACTGTGTTATTTGATTAAAAAATTAACTCAACACGAATTGTGATTTTTTTTAAAATAATAATTGATGGTCACAATTTGATTTTTTGTCTCTAAGTTTTTTCTCTTATATATTTTACATAAACACTATTTAAATCATTTTTTTATTACAAGAATATTTTTATTTTCCCGTTTTTTAAATTAAAATTGATAAACAATTTACGGAGATATTTGCAAAAAAGCAGTTTTTTGCACTTATTTATAAATTTTATTAATTTTTTTAATAACAAAATAAAATGTTATTAATACATTTCGACACTGAGTAATTACCGTCATTTAAATATGTGCAAAATTTTTCCTCGATCGGTCAAATAGTTTAAAAGGTATTTAATTTGCTTATTCCTGATGCTAAATATTTAAACTATTGAAATTGCTCTATTAATGATGCTAGACACATTTAGCAAATTTCATAGGATTCTTTAAAATTCAAACTATTTTAGAAGTTAATTGCATATAAGGTTTTCATCCATCAACATAAACGTTTGAAAAAGAGGTATGTTTTTACTTATAAACAATTGTAATAATTTTTTTAATAACTACATTTTTCAAGCTACAAGCTTGCACGTACAACCGTTGGATAGCTAATAAAAAACTCACATTTTAAAGAAAACATTCAATGACCAATAGGAACGAATTCTAGAAGGAGTAAAACAAACAATATTTCACTCATACAGAGGTATATCATTGGCATCATGTGTACTTAAAACATTCGAGCGAATGCTCAAAACAAGAATGGAATATTGGCTAGAATCAATCTCAAACTACCAAAATATCAGTTTGGGTTTAGAAAAGCTCATTCCACAATAGAAAATGTTACTCATCTAGTCACTGACATTAATATCTCATTCTCATTAAATCGTTCTACCATAGCGTTGTTTATGGATATTCAGGGAGCTTACGATATAGTAAATCTAGGAATTCTACATCAACAAATGGTGCGAATTGGTTTTAGTTGTGAATTTTCTAGAAAAATAATAAAATTATATCGTAATCGCATAATTAACCTTAAAATAAATGAGGACATTTTAGATACAAGAACAACAAGTCTGGGATTACCTCAGGGTAGCGTTTTTAAGTCCTATATTGTATACAATCTATACCTTTGACCTAGAAAAGCTAAACAGACGAATTCAGGGATATTAAGATACTGGAATATGCTGACGATATATGCATTTACATTGATAATTGTGATTTTGAATCTGGTTACAGTTCTTTAAATCAATTTTTTCTTCGATTTAACCAATGGTGTCACGAGAAAAGTTTAAACATTTCACTCACGAAATCAAAAGCATGTATATTCACCCGGAAACGAACTATTCCCAATCAGCTTGTTTTACAAGACCATAGTTTTCCCGTCATCTCCCACGTAACATACCTGGGAGTAACAATTGATAGAAAATTAATCTGGAAAGAGCACATAGAAAGAATATTAAAAAAAGCCGAGAAAGGGATTAAATATATTAAGAGCTGTAAGTCCTTACAGTTGGGGAGCCGATTCAGAAATGTCCCTGTTATTATACAGGTCATTTATTAGATCAATTCTGGATTACGGATGCTTTCTATACTCTCAAGCAGCCTCCAGTAACCTAAAAAAGTTAGATATTTTAGTGAATAAATGTCTAAGATTATCCCTTGGAGCCTTTAAAAGTACACCAATTTCAAATCTTCAAGTAGAATGTTGTGAAAATGCCTTTAGAGCTAAGAAGAAAATATCTCTGTAATAAATTTTTGTCCAAAATTTTCATCTAAAAATAGTAGTCTAGTTAATAAAGTTCACAACCTTTTTATAATGGATTTAACTAATAAGTACTGGCAGAAAAAAGAATCACTGGTTTTATGTAAATCATATCAAGGCTGCTTACAATATAAAGACAATATGTATAAAAAACGAACTGTTACCGATATACCAAACAAACTTAACTGATGTGCCTGAAATAGACATACGTTTTCTAAGAGATTGTTCTAATTACCCCATGTCGTTGAGAAATGTGATGTTTTAATTCAGACATAGAAAATTATTTTAAAAATTATCATATCATATTTACAGATGCATCAAAAAAAGACGATAAAACGTCCTGTGCATTTTGGGACCTACACGAGACTATTTCGAGGCAAAAAAACTTCCGAGTGAATTTTCAAGTTATTCAGCTGAACAACTCGCTATATTAGAAGCAATAAAATATATTAAAAATAAATTATTTAATAATAAATTTTTTTTAATAATATCAGATTGTAAAAGTGTTTTACATAAACTTTCAAACATATCTATTAATATTAATTATATCTTACAAAATATATCAATTAATTTTAAATACTTGTATGAGGAAAGAAAAATAGTTAAGTTTGTTTGGGTTAAAGCTCATTGTGGGATCATCCACAATGAAAAAGTAGACATACTGGCCAAGGAAGCATTAGATTCCGATACTGTTGTAAAGTATTCATTAGTTCCTGAAGACCTTTATATTATTTCAAAAAATATAATTAAGCAGGAATGGATGAATAAATATGATCATTCCACCAAGGGACTTTTTTATAAAGGCATTCAGCCGAAAATTCCTACCAAACCATGGTTCTGTAATTTTATAACAAAAAAGATGCAATCAGAATTCGAAAGCTGTAGAATTCGATTCAATCATTCCCTAGCACCATCTCACCTATTTAAATTAAAAATTGTAAATTCCCCAAACTGCGAATGTGGAGAATATGGCACACTAGAACATATGATATTAAATTGTAGTAAAAATAGAATAAAGACCAATGTTTTTATGGAAACCATTATGAAAATAAAAATTTTAGTAAAACCCATCAACCTTTATGGGTTAATAGTTTCTAACAATTTAGAAGTTTATAAGTTGCTGTATCAATACATAAGCAGTTTAAAAATAGGAATATGAAACAATAATTTATAAAGACCAATGTATACCAAAACTTGTATATAAATGAAAAAAGAAAAAAAAAAAATAAAAAAAAAATATATATAAAACAAAATAAAAAAGAAAGCATTTCAACAATAAAAAAAAATATATATATTAGACAATATTAATAAAACGAAATACAGAAAAAATATTGAAAATATTAAAAAAAAATAATAAAAAAAAAATTAAACAAAAAAAAAATAAAATAAAATAAAAAAAAAACACTGCTTGCGGAATTGGATAATACTGGATAAACAACCACTGGGCACTGGATGCATGGATACGAAACTAGATACCTTCTACTAGAAAATTGTATACAAAATTGTATAAAATTAAAAAAAAAAAATAAATAAAAAATATGATGTTTGTAAGTTTACCAATTGTATAATGTAGAATTTTTAACGTAGTGATATTGTTTTTAAAATTATTAATAATGTAAATTTTAAATATTAATAGCTTTTATTTTAATCATTGGTAAGAATCAAAGTAAAACATGATTAGGCGAATGAAACCATAGGTTTCGCAGTCAATATTCCAACCACACACACACACAACAATATTTCACTATTTATTGAATTCTTTTAATAATAAGAATGTTGACGAGCCAACGGCCATTACAATACCATAATAAAAAGAAAACAAAACAACTCTACTGATTTATTCTATAGTGACAATCTGACATGACAAGTGTCACTTTTAAAATCAAGGCGGGAATTGTGGTGTTTTGACACTAATTTCCGAGTCAATTTTCCCAATTTGAATTAGTGACTTTCACGGCTAATGGCCGTGGACAATATAATGTCTCAGTTGAGTATTTTCAAAGTAGTTTTAAAAATTGTTTTTATTCAACCCCATGCTATTTTATTAAAAATTTAATAAAGGATATTTAAGTAATACTTATTTATGTACTGTATTTACCTTATTGTTTTTTGGATAAAATATGTTTGTGTTTATTTAGCAGTGAAAATAACTTGTTTTCACCTCGATATTACCTTCAATTTTACAATGATTATGCATAGTATTTCATTAACTACATATACAAACTGTCGTATCTGATCTGTTACACATCTTCAGACAAAACAAAAAGGAACATTCCAAGAAGGTTCCACGCAATTAATTGTAAAACTGGTTTGAAATATTTTTTTTGGGTAAAAAATGTAAATAATATTTTACGTCAGAGAGAACCAACTCATATATAAGATTCTGTTAGAGAAGTGTAGTCTATACTGACAACAAATCTTAAAGAGAAAACATTAACTCTTATCAAAATGAATCGTTGGTGTCTATCGGCTTTATTGGTTACAGTCTTAGTGGCGGTTGTGTGGGGTGCCCCGAAGAGTTTGCAGGATAACATAAAAATCCTTAAGAAAATTGATATTGAGACGGTGTTGAAGAATGACCGAATTATTAAGGGCTATATCGATTGCGTCACTGGTAAAAAGGGTTGTACTCCTGAAGGTGCTGCGTTAAAAGGTATACAATTTTATTAAAATTTTTATTATATAATTAAAACCTGAAATAGCCTATAACTGCCGTTTGCCTGAGAATCAACCGCAATTGAATTTTAAAACATTTTTTTATCTTCTGACTTAAAGCTCGTTAATCGTTCTTAATTTAATAATCTTACACCCTTTTATCTGTGTTGGCTGATATTTTTTTTTCATTTTAATAGACTTTAATTATTTTATTTTACCCAGTACTTCTTCTTTTTCTTCATTTACGGTTTACATTATAGTAAGTTGGGCAGCACTTGGGAGTATTGCAATTATTTTGCTCCCTTGTCCAATTTACTTACCACTTTATCCCGGCTTTTATTATTGGGAACCAGCTATTTGTTATTATGTATTTCGTATTTAATATGTTTATTGCTTTTGAATGTTCGCAAACTAATCGTTTTCTTATATGAATTATCTAATTTCCAAAAATCATAAAAACTACAATTTTTTTAGAATTCTATACAAACAAGTTTTCTAAAATTTTGAGTTTTCTAAATTTTTAATTTGTTACAATAAAAATGCGTTAAAATATGAATTGACGTACTGCGATTCCTACTTTATATTACTCAGTATTTATCCACATGTCATTTTCTAGAAATCTTTCTTCTCTCTTTGTCGACGTTTCCTCTCTAACTCTTCCGTGATCTTCCTATTATTTTCCTTAATTTTGGGTCTCACTCTAAGACTTTTTTAGATTTTATTATTGGTAATTTTGTCTTATTTTTTCTGTGATTTTATTTATGTTTATCATTTATCTGTCTCCTTTATTTGTAGTCTGTTCTCAAATTAATTTTCCCATTGCTCATCTCCAGTTATCTATTTATTTGGCTCTCAGTATTTTTTTAATACGTTCCTTTAATAGGCATGCTTTGTAGCTATATAGTATTATGCTCTTCACTATAGTATCATATATTCCCATTTTTTATCGTTCTATATCGTTTTGTCTTAAAACTCCATTTAATATTGTTATTGCCTATCTTTTCCAAATGTGTTTGTTTGATTATTTCACTGATCTGGATTTGATTTTCTGTCCACCTGATGGTCCACTATTCGTCTGATGACTTAATGCTGTGTAAATTCTGCCTTTAATTTCTTTCATGATATTTTTTTTTCCAAATTGTCCCATTCAGGTAAGTAGATGCTCCGTTTGCTCGATTCACTTGATCTTACACTTCAGTTTCGAGCTTTAAGTAGCTAGATAATGTGATGCCTAGATATTTAAACTCCATCACTTGTTGTATTATCTGACCTTCCAGCTCCAATAGACATCTTAGTAAATTTGTTCTCGTAACCATGCAGTTTGTATTTTTTGCGAAAATTAACAAATTTTCTGCAGGTTATATTAAATTGGTGCAGCATACGTTGTAAATCATCTTCACTTTAAGAGAGCAGTATTGCGTCATCTGCATAGCAGATTATAAGTTTTTTTTCTGCCATCTGGTATCTATCATTTTTAAGTTAATATTTTTTTATTATTTCATCCATAATCAGCTTAAATAATAGAGGACTCGGGAAATCTCCCTGTCTTATCCCATTGCCAGCTTCAATAGAGTCAGTTAGTTCTTCTTCTACTTTTACTTTTATTGTGTTGCTTTGGTAGATATTTCTGATCGTTCTGATTATTCCTAGAGTTATCTCTATTGCGTATAATAAGTGAATAACTTCCTTTAATTTGACCTGGTCAAATGCCTTCTTAAGGTCCATGAAATATAGTTATACCGGTTTATTGTATTCTAATAATTTCTCTAACAGTTTCCTTATTATTAATATAGCGTCGGTGAATGATCTTCCCGACCTAAAACCTTGTTGTTCTTCTGCCAGTGTTATAATTTCATTCAGTTAATTTGTTATCACTTTGGTTGTTAATTTTAGTGTTATGTTGAATAAATTAACTCCTTTGTAATTTTTCTTGGTAGGTATTAGGATGCTTGATCTCCTTTCTTGAGGAACATCTGCTTAATATAAAATATTTTATGCGATTTGAACTCTTGTTGATTGTATTTATTGTCTTTGTTGATTGTGTCTCTAACAGAGACAAACCCCGGACCAATCGTAACTTTTACAGTCCGATTTCTCTTCTAAACGTTACGAATAAAGACTTTGAGAGGATTTTGAAGAAAAGTCCCGTTAACTTTACGACAGACAATCATCATTCTTTCATTTAAATTTAGCTTTTGGTTACTTCACCAAAACCGCGTTGACTAAAGTCGTCATACATATTACCCAAAAAAGTTAAACGACAAAAAGCTTTCTATCGGCATTTTTCTTCATACACAGAAAGCCTTCGACCAAATATGGCATCTAAGAGTCTGGAAATACAGAAGATCGGTTTACCTATCCCATTTCTCAGACTAATCTATTTATATCTCTCTAAGCTCAAAATCACGGTCTAGGTCAGAAGTTACTGATAAACGTCTTTCACTCCTACAGTAAGAGTACCACCAAGTTCCGTCTTGCTGTTGATACTATACACCATATAAAACACCGAATTTTCGAATTCCACAAACACTCACACTAATTTTCAACAGAAGTTACTGCTCTCGTAATAACAGCATGAGATATATATGTCTGGAAAGGCACGTTCAAAATTACCTAAATCATGTCGATAGGTCGTACAAGAGATGGAGGTTATCCCAAGTAGACCTAAGACTATGAAGCGATCGACTTCAATTCAGAGATCTGTTCTAGTATCTAGTGGTGACATTTACAGAAACACTAAACTGGAGACAAAACCAGTGCTGCCATTTTAGTAAATCAACACGTCCTTAAGAGGCAACCAAGTCAACTAAACAGGACTTTCAGAACACCCAATCAAGAAAACACACAACTACCACAATCCAAACGACAATTACTTGAATCTTCGACGACATTTTTTTATTATTTTTCTACTCTTGAATTAAAGTTGTGACATAAGATGAGATTTCTCTTCTCGTACCAATTTCTGCTATGACTTCATATAACTCTTCTAAAAATGTATCATTGTTGTGAACCGGTTCTTTATCTTAATCTCAAGTATATACTGCTTCTCTTTTCGTTTGGTATTTGATCTTCTTTGTTCTTAAGGTGACTTAAGGTGAGTCTGCGCTGATATTGAGCAGCGATGTCATTCATCGCCTTCTAATGCCAACCTTTCCTAAAATTTTTCTCTGCTTAATATTCTACAGAAGCTGGTATTTATCCAACTTGCATAATTCTATTAAATACACATAACCAACTTGTTTTTGTCTACCCTAATGCAAATTTTTCTAATTTTAACTAATATTTTTATATGGTTATATTCATTTCTGAAGCAGATTGTAAATTTGTTTTAGTTGGTTCTTTGCTTTACTTTGCTCTTCCATTGCACCTAAAAAATATAAAATTGTTATTAATATTAAAGATTCAAAACGTAAGTAAAAAGAAATAAATAAGACTTACTCACAATCAGTTTAATTTAACTACCTAGACGACCGGTTTCACTTTCTACAATTTGCAAAGCATCTTCAGGTCAGTCGGTACAAAGTTAATTAAATGCTGAAATTATAAAAGCCCATATTAGGGTGCTGTCTTACAAAGATAGGGCTTTTATAATTTCAAACATTTAATTAACTTTGTACCGACTGACCTGAAGATGCTTTGCAAATTGTAGAAAGCGAAACCGGTCGTGCAGGTAGTTAAGTTAAACTGATTGTGAGTAAGTCTTATTTATTTCTTTTTTACCTATTTGAAATGGACTCGCACAGGCAACACATTCATGATTCAAAAGGTAGTTTATTAACCATAAATAATATGAAATAAGTCGTCGACACCACGCTACTAGCTGATAGTACCGGATGACTACAAATAATAACTATATAAATACTATAGATACTAAATTGTTTGCAGTTTTGCGAACACAAAAAAAGTTTTCTTTCTGTTATTCACTCTCGCATATATAGAAAACTTGAAGAAAACATTAGCAGTTCAGTTTGGGTTTAGAAGCGCACTGGGAACGCGAGAGGCCTTATTTTCCATACAAGTATAGATACAAAGAGCTCGAGACGTAAATTGCGAAGTCTACGCATGCTTTATAGACCTTGAAAAAGCATTTGACAAGCTGCAACATCAAGAATTATTTCAGATACTGAACGAATCTAGTATCGATGACAAAGATTTACGCCTAATCAAAAATTTATAAACTGTAAGAAGACAAAATTATATATCTTGGATGCAGCCTAAATAAGGAATGGGACCACTCACAGGAAATAAAATGTCGCCTAGAAAAGGCGAGAGCTGTCTTCAATCGTCTCAGTTATGTAATATGCACCTGAACATTGATATAAGAACACGAATTTTGAGATGCTATGTATTTTCTACCCTTTTATATGGAGTCGAAACCTGGACCTTGACGGAGGCAACATCCAAACGATTAGAAGCCTTCGAAATGTGGTGCTACCAGCGCATGCTCAGAATTTCCTATATCCGTCATGTTACAAACAACACCGTGATCCAACGTATAAATAAAGATCTGGAAATTATGCGTATCTTGAAAATCAGAAAGATGACATACTTAGGGCATGTGATGCGCAAGGAGAAGTATCAACTAATTCAACTAATTTTATAAGGCAAGGTAGAAGGCAAGAGATCTCAAGGGCTCAGAAGGACATCATGGTTGAAGAACATCAGACAGTGGGCAGGAATGATTACCATACACCTATTTAGAGCAGCTGTCAACAAAGTTGTATGAACCAACGTGATTGCCAACATCCATAGAGGATAGGCACCAAAAGAAGAAGAGTTTTCCCTTAATTTACTTAAATAATAAGAGTTACAATTTCAAAACAAGAAAACCAATCTCTCCTCCAAATGTATGTTAAATGAGGAAGTACTCGTATATTATACTTATGAGATAAATGTGGAGTTACGACTAAGAACATTAAAATGTTATGTCTTTCCTGTACAATTATAATATGACGCTCACTTTTGGAATCATGCTTATGACTCTTGTAACCGCTTCAAAGTTTTATGCGTAGCCGAATTCTTAGGATTAATAATAAAAGGATCCAGGAGTAACCTTGAATTGGGAAACTTGGTGACAAATTTCTCACCATGTGATGATCACTTTCTACACCTAATAATACAAGTGCAGTTTGAAAAAGAACATCAAGGCTAAAAATAATAAAAAAGTAATGTTTTCAAGCAAAATAATTCAAAATTGTGATACTAATACCCTCCTTGACACACATACAGTTTAAGATATTTTGAAATATCGTATACTTATTAATAGGATTCTATGGAATAATGTAATATATGTGAAAAATATGCGTTTACTAGGTTTGAAACTAATTTATTGAATATACAACATGATTTGCTACTAACTTGTATAAATATTTAATTATATTATTAGATCCTTGAAATCGATACTGTATTAAAATAAAAATTCCAAACATGTATTTAGTTATTATTAGCAAGTAGTAGATTGGGAATTTCTTAAAATATCTATACCGTGTTCTGTTATTTTTACGATGTATGAAAAAACGTATTCTAAATTATTGCAAAACAAAACGTAAAATAAAACTATTGAAAAAATAATTTTTTGAATAGAAATGTTCCATAATTAGCATTTAATCTGTATTATTAACCGTAATTTTTAACATTTGTTCTTATTTTTTCTGTTTTCTTCTTCTCCTTCAATTATTTTCCCTATATCTTTTGTAAGTTTTTATTTACCGGTAAATTCTGCGGTTTGGTGTTTTCCTTCTTCTAGGTGAAACTTTCTTTTATTTATCTTGTTTTTATTTTTTGAGATATGTAGGTCTAATACCGGGCTGTGTTGGGGAGATCTTCTCTTCTGTATATTGTCCAATCAGGCTCTGAAAAAGTAATACATATGGTACAAATCACAATCACTGGTTTAATATCAATTAAATCAGTGCAAATCCTCGCCTATGCTGATGATATCAATATTGTTGGTATAATGGAAAATGCTGTACTAGAGATGTATGCAGCACTAAAAGAATCAGCTACAAAAATGGAATAATAATAAATAGCAACAAAACTAAGTACATAAAAATAAGCAAGCAACCACATATCCTATGGCCTCTTGTTATGAACAACGACGTCACCAAAGCAGTTAACGAATTTGTGTAACTGGGAACGCTCGTCAACATTCAAAAAAACACTAACGCAGAATGTGCATGGCAGACAGATGCTATGTTGAGATTAACCTACTTCTTAAATCCTTAATTATATCGATACATTCAAAGATAAAATTCTACAAAGCAGTAATATGCTCAGTCCTAACATATGAGACCTGAACTCTATCAAAAAGTAATGAAAGCATGTTAGAATAATTCAAAAGAAACGTAAGTCGAATAAATAGAGCGGTGAATGAGAGTGGAGTATGGAGAAGAGATATAACTTCAAACATTATAGAACATACCAGAAACCAGATATAGTAAAATATAATAAGATAGGACGTCTGAGGTGGGTAGGGTATGTAATGCGAATAGATCAAAATGGCCCAGCTAATAAAACGCTCCTTGATACACCCATTGATTAAAAAAGAAGAGGAAAATCTAGAACAATTTTCTCTGATAACATCGATGAAGACATTAAGAATATGGGAAAATATTCTTTGGCACCGGAAGGCAATGGATAGGGATAACTGGACCATGCAGGGTTGTAAAGATATTATGATGATGAAATGTAGATTTCTTCTTTGGTTTTTGTACGACTACTTAGTTTTCTACTTTCCTAATGTTTAAGTAAACGTTAATATTAAGTTCTATGTCATCATCATCATCATCAGGGCTTTTCATTCCGGGTGGAATGTTTGCCGCTCTTACTTAGAGCTCTCTGATTCGCTTATTGCGGTAAATCACTCCCCATTCCACTTGTATGTTGTCAAAGTTTTTTGTATGACTTGGCTTTTGTTACAATTTTGTTCCACTCATTTCGATATGTGCATAGTTCCCTCTAGTTTCTCACTTCCAGAAATCTGCCTTCATTACGTCTCTTAGTTCATGGTTCATTATTCTTCTTATTTCTTCGTTGTCCATTCTTATCGGGCCCATAATCCGTCTGAGGATTTTCTTTTCGAAAATTCTCAATTTTTTTCTATCCTTTTCCGTGAGGCACATTATCTCAGCTGCGTACGTAACTACTGGTCTGATTGCAACTCTGTATATTTTCAGTATTGCATTGTATACATATGTATTATATTGTGTATTTTGGATAAGCTATTGTCCTTTATAAGCCTATGATATCCGTATGTTTTATTGCCTGCTAGTATTCGTTCCGATACTTCTTCACTTCTCTGGTTTTGGCCATTTACTATTACTCCCAAATATTTTCTACTTTGATTTCTCTAGTCCTGTTATCTTCTCTTCAAGAGCAGAGTAGAGATTTTGTTTTTTCTTCAGTAATTTCTAGACCTCTTTTCCGTGCTTCTTTGCCGGGATTGTTACTGCTTCTTTTAATCTTTCCTTGTCTCTTCCCATAAAAACTAATTCATCTGCATATGCAACTATTTGTGTTGAGCAGTGGGCTATAGATTCTTTAATTTGCCGGCCTTAACTGTTCTTTCTACTGCTAAGTTGAATAATGTGGTTGACAGGGAATAGTCTTGTCGCACTCCTGTTTCTATTGCAATGGATTTTGTGCTACCTTTTTCTGTTGTTAGTTTAGCTTGAGCTCCATCCACGGTAATTTTTGTTAATCTGATTAATTTTGTTGGTATATCTTAATTTTTCATTTCAATAAATAATTTATTTCTTCCAATACAGTCAAAGGCTTGTCTGAAGTCTACGAAGAGGATGTGGAGTTCTGTATTGTGTTCGTTTTCTGTATCTGTTAAAAATTCTTTTATTTCTTCCTTATATACTTGCTTTTCTTGTGATAGTTTTTTCATGTCGAAATGCATAGTATTCTCCTAGAAAGGTACATTTCTAAAGCGTCGATGCTTTTCTCTAACGAAGGATTGAGGATACAACTTTTTTTCTTCTTCCTATACCCTTCTGGATTATTGTGAGTTAGCTATCAAATTTGCTATACTAATTTTGTTGACGGCAGCTCGAAAAAGGGATGCGAAGGATTTGTTAAACCATTTCCTCAGGTGTCTAAGCCATGACGTTCTTCTTCGACCTTGCCATATTCTTCCATCTATCTTGCCTTGTTTTATTTAATGCAGTATATTCTGACCACTTCTATAACTTTTCACATCGGCTGCAAAACAACATCGCTACTAACTCTATCTATCTAACTTAATTATAGGATTCTCCGATGCACTCAGATTTCAGAAGCTTTAAGTATTCTTTGAAGTAAATCCATTAAAGTGCAAGCTTTGACACCATATAAAAGAAAAGGGAAGGCAAAACTAATATATCTTACTAATCTAATTTTCAGTCTCAAAGTAATATTGTTTTCACATAGATCTGTCTGTCTAGCCTGTTCACTTCTTGTCATAATTTCTTACGTCGAATTTCAATTGGTGTTCTATAGAGCACTCAGGTATCTAAAGGAAATCACTTATGCAACAATAATGTTTCGTAATTATTCTTTAGTCACCCTTATCTTTACTTGTTGCATTAGGCATTTCTTTTAGTTTCCGGTGTTGGACGCAGTGAAAAACTTAACGATAGTCTAGAAAGCAGGTGTATATTTCCATATTTATATCTCGGACTCCCTGTGTAAGTATCTTAAGCGAGAATAGAGCCTTTCGAGTTCCCAATCCGCTTCTGAAGCCAAATTTGGTGTCGTCGAGTTGCTGATACAGGGCTTTTTGTTAAGACTTCTTACTCTCCTACAGCAGCCGTACTTCTACGAAGCTGCTATATTCTACATTTTTAGTTGTAGATGAAGAACAGTCACTTACGTTTGGTCCTCTTCTAAACCATCACTTTTTGTCATGTGTCTTTTTTTTTCTATGACTTAAAACGAAACGCTGCTAGGTACGACAGTGTGCCTACCATGTGCCAATACTATAATCTTCCAGTTCATCAGCTCCATTGGGCATGGTTTAGGTACCACTGTACCATGCTTAACACTTTTGCTTCTGTGCCATGTATCCACTGGGAACGATGGTATTAGTGATTGGGGAGTGCACTAGCTACCACGCAAATCTCACAATATGATGAGATAGTTTTGGTGAGACTAATTTGTGATTTACTGGATTACGTTTATTTATCTGCAAGTATGTGACTTGTTCAATCAACAAATATACGTTTAATGACATAGCTGCATCCCATATATGTATATATATTATATATATAATATATATATATATATATATATATATATATATATATATATAGGACGTTCCTTATTAGCGCATTGGACGCCTTACGGAGATCAGAACTTTCTTATACTAAATACTTGGAGTCGTGATAAATATTTGGATAAATAATTTTATACAAATTCCTCCTTCTCAGTCCTAATCCCTTTTTTGATGTGGTGACACCATCAGGTCTTTACAGTTTTTTCATGATTTTCCTCTTCCTTCTCTGTCCTGGGCTAGTTGTTCGGCTTCATGTAATCCTTGTTTATTCAATATTTTTGTTTGATCTACCCAACGGCTTGGAGATCTTCCTCTAGGTCGTTTTCCTTCAACTCTACCCTCGACTATCAGTTTTTCCATCGTACCTGTTCTTCTAGCAATGTGTCCAAAATACTGCAAATATCTCAGTTGTATTTGTTTAAGCAGCCTATCTTTACTTGAAGTTGTTCTAATATCGATACGTTAGTGCGATGATCAATCCAGGATATTCTTAACATGCGGCGGTATACCCACATCTCAAAAGTGTCCAGTTTATTTTTATCCGCTTTCTTTAAGGTCCACGTTTCGGATGCATATGTGGCTATGGGAAAAATGAGCACCCGTACTAGCCTTAGTTTGGTGTGTACTATTGTCATTCTAGAATTTTTCCAAATTGCTACCAGTTTCATCATAGCTGTTCTAGCAATAGTCAACCTTCTACGTATCTCTCTGTCACACCCTCCATCATTTGTTATTGGGACCCCAGATATATGAAACTATTTACTACTTCAAAGCCCCAAATTTCTTTAATGCGTTAAAGATTATTCCGAGCTCTGTCTACTATCATGATCTTTGTCCTACTCCTATTTAGCTTTAGTCCAAATGTTTTGCTTTTTTTCTCCAGACATCTCATTATATCTTCCATTTCTTCTCGGTTTGCCGCGATTATGAAAGTGTCATCAGCATATCTCAAGTTATTGATTTTATGACCTTCTACTGATAGTCCGCCCTTCCATCCTTCTAGTACCTTTCGCATAATGTGTTCGCTGTAGATATTAAACAGGAGTTGGCGAGATTATGCATCGCTGCCTGACATCTGCCTTTGTTCTGAAATGATCGAAATGGGTGTTGTTTATTTTTAATGTGGTATTGTATATAAACCATAGCTGCTGCCATTTGACATTATCGAAGGCCTTTGTGTAATCCAAAAAGCACATAAGCATAGGAGTATTGAATTCACGAGTTTTTTAGATTAGCTGTCTGACATTAAGGATGTATTTTCTTGTGCCTTTTCTTGGGAGAAATCCCGCTTGTTCTTCTGATATGTATGATTCTATACAAATAACATTATAAATATTATAAATATACTTTAAAAATAATATGTTCAATTATTTTTTAGAAAGCTGGAAAGAAGGAATCGACAAAGGCTGTGATGATTGCGACGAAGAAGAAAAAAGAAAAATAAAGAAAGTTGTCAAGCACATTTATTTAAAACACCCTGATTGGTATGAAGAAGTAGCAAATGCTTTAGATAAAGATAGGAAATACCGTACAAAGTACCAAAAATACATTGATGAAATAGTTGCTGATAAGACCATATAAATGAATGTTAGTATTTAAGAAACATGTTACCAAATTGTTGTTAAGGATGAAATTTGTTTTGAATATTGTAACTATTAATTATATGAATCTAAATAAAAGACAGTATTAAAAGATAATTAGGGTTATTTATTATACAGAGTTGCCACTCAACAATCATCATCACCATCTTTGGCTCTACAACCCTGGGTGGGTCTTGGCCTGTTCAAGAATTAGTCTCCATTCTCTTCTATCTTTCGCCCTGCTTTGCAATTTCTGACCGCTAAATCCCTCAAGTTATCTTTGACTTGAGTTTTAAATCCAGATCTTGGCCTGCCTCTCTTCCTGGTTTCTACTAGCTCTTAATATAATATCTGTCTTTGGGGATCTCCAGTGTCCATTCTTTCAAGGTGTCCTAGCTACCTTAGTCTATTAATTTTAATAGACCAGACGATGTTGCATTTTTCATAGCATTGATACAACGTAAAATTGTAGCACCTGCGCCAAATCCCGCTTTCTTGTATTCCTCCGTATATCTGCCTAAGTATTATTCTTTCAAAACGGCCTAACAGTTCTTCGTCGCTTTTAGGACAGGTTTAATAAAAGTTTCATATATTAGTATCTTGATTTTTTAGCTAATTATGTATGATGTGAAGACCTGCTTCAGTCCACAGTAAGCACTGTTTGCCAGGTATATATTTTTCTCTTAATTTCTACGCTTACTAGGCTGCTATTATTTAGTTGTGTTCCAAGATATATAAACTCCGAGGCCCCTTCGAATGTGTGTGCTTCTGTCACCAGATCTTGTGTTGCCGCTATTTGTGTGCTCCTCGTGACTTTCATGGTGACCTTCATGCCATGGCATTATAAACTGCGCTTCTGTCTACACTGTCATGAGCGGTTTTTAAAATCTATGAAGAGGTGGTGTGGTGTCAATTCCATATTCATATGTCTTTTCTAAGGTTTGTCTGAGAAGCAAAATCCGGTCAATTGTTGACCTTTTCTTCCGAAATCCACATTGATATTTGCCCACTTTTTTCTCAGTATAAACTAGTAAATGATCATAGTAGTATATAAGCCAGTACTTCGTATGCAGTATTTAATATGCCTCGATAGTTGTCACATATTAGTGGATCCCCTTTCTTGTGAACGATATTATAAGACTTACATTCCAACTGTCTGGGAGTTTTCCTTCTCTCGAAATATCAATATGTATTTTTACCGCGTTTGCTCCATAATTGAATAGCTCAGGGGGTATATCATCTTCTCCAGGGGATTTGTTGTTTTTAAACGTTTTTATTACTTTGGCAACTTCTTCATCTGTTGGTATATTATTTTTCTCCCTCTTATCGTCTACGTCTCCACTGTGGTCATTTATGTCAGTCACTTCTCCGCCCATCTCTCCACTATTTGATCCAGCTCATTGTTAATTTCGGAGCTTATCTCCATTTACGTTGATACTATGCTCGTTAAGATGTGCCTTTTTACAAGTATATTCTAAAAGCATCGTAAATAGTTTTTAAGAGACAGTGTCTACTTGCCGTACTTCTCGCTGTATACAGAATTTATTGGTTTCTTGTTCAGATAGTCTTATACTTTCTTGTAGTCGACAAATACCAGTGCCAATGGTTAGTTGTATTCTGTAGACTTCTCTATGGAGTTTTTTTTTTAATAATAATAAGTGATTGTTAGTGCCGTATCTCGATCTAAATCCAGTAGTTTTTTTAGATCTGTTATGTCTCCTTGCTTGTGTAATAAAATAATGACTGCATTGTTCCATTTAGAAAGAGCTTTTCCTTGGTAGATGCATTTAGTGAAAAGCTTGGCCAAAGCCTGGATACATTTATTTTCAAGATTTATATATATATATATATATATATATATATATATATATATCCGGATATATATCAGGATATATCCATATCATGGTTTGATCGCTTCAAGCACTACTCCGTCATTGCCAGGGGATTTGTTATTTTTCATTTCTAAAAGTGCCGTTTTAATATCGTATGGAATTATTTCTGGCATTAAATCTGATCCCTGGTTTGTGATTTTAGACAGAGGCTGATCTTGCTTTTCGTCGGTGCTCTCATATATTTGACGATAAAAACATTTGATAATCTTACTGATTTTCATTCTATCGGTAGTAATGTTTCCATCTTTTCCAGGATTTCGCCTCAAAACTTCTAAACTTTTGTTTTCTTGAATTATTTTAGTTATTTCTCCTGTCTTGTTTTTTCTTACGTCTTTTCGGATTTACCAGTAAATATCTTTCATCATCACTAAACTGCTGGCTTCATCTTTGCTCTATGAGCTCGAGTCTTCTGCTGTTGAAACAAAATCTGGATCTTTGTCATCTATAATATCCACCTCTATTTCCGCACCATTTTGATTGATCACGTCAAGGTTTACATTTTGAAATCACTTTTCCTTACTGTCTAATTTTTTTTTTATTATTTATTGTTGGCACAGTTATTTGAATATTATCAATATCTTGGTTTAAGTCGATTTTATTTAAAACATCGATCTGAGTTTTTGGCTTAAAATCTAGATCGGAACATAAAATTTCTTCAACTAGTTAATTGCTCTTTACCTCTGGTAAGCAGATTATGTACATATATAATAATTGTATAATTGTTATATAGTTTGTACCAGACAGCTACACTGGTAATTGTAATTTCAACGTTTAGTTTGCCATGTACCGCTGACCTGAAAATTCATAGCAAATTAGCATATGCAAAACCGGTTGTCTGTGGTAAATACATTGATTGTAAGTCTTTTATTTATTTCTCGCCATTGCACCTTTTTGGATTTTCCAGATTTTTCATAAATAATAAAGAAATTTTAAACATAGGTATTTAGTGTTTTATTTGTCATGCAAAATTATGGTTATTTAAAAAGACAGTTACGATTTAATTTCACGTATAGTACGTCTATGTATCCGCTTATACGTATTTAGGCCTACTAGGCCTCATCAGAACGGCAATTCATAGAACGTGAAAATAAATCGTTTCTGCCTTAGGAAGCAACTCTAACATGGCTTTAAATGAACGCAAATAGCGACATCTGATATTAAAATCCGTTAACTCATTTTCAAAACCAATTCAGATTTTTGCTTTAATCTTTCACTTTAACCACCTTGATAATTTTCCACGACTAAAGTAATTTTATTTGGAAACGTTCCCGCTGGCTAAATATTCGAGCCACCAGAATTAAAAAATACACATACTTTATAAGTACATAAAAAATACATAGTGTATTGATAGGATTTTACAAATTTATTACCAGCTTAATAATTTTTTACTTCTAAACTACTCCTTGTGGGAAGTAAATGTTAAGCTATTAAGCGGAAGCTCGAATATTAAGCTAGCTAATTCAAATCAAACTTTTGAAATACCACATGATTCTGCTCGATTTTTACTAATTTTTCGCCTCTCAACTCACCCGTGGTAGCTCAGGTTAAAAAAAAAGTAATTTTAAAATTCCACTGTGCTGTGCTACAAAGCTTTTTCAATTCATTTACCACCCTCACAATTGTTTACCCCTCTATAGGAAGCCAATAATTCTGCTAGGTTGAATTTTAAACTGACAAAACCAAATTATAAATGTATTTTTAATATTTTTTTTATTCTACTTTGACTTCAACCTTTAACTGTTTTTTGTTATCTTCATATTTTTCACCCAACACACTGGGCATAAAGTCGGCACTTTACGTTCTAATTTTTGGGGCACAAAGTCGTACTTTTTCGTCCTGTATAAAAAAATGAAATTTTTTCACATTTCAACAGTTAAAAATCAACTGAAGTCGTGATCGTGCGTAGATAAATGTACACCGGTGTTTACTATTAAAAATTATTAGAATGGTAATAAATTAGTGAAAAATGAGAGAAAAAATATTACGTAGGTTAAAATTGGATTCCGCTTGTTTGTCCCCGCTAGCTTAGGGGTACTTTTTAAAAGCGATAAACTTGGCAGTACATTTTGATTTTGTAAGGTACTCTTCTCGTGGTATTTTTTTTACCTAATTAGATGGCTTTGGTAAAGACTGGTAGATACTTATAAATAATATAAAAATTACAACTTAATATTTGATACCCTATTAACAATTTCATAGCAATTATTTTAATTTTTAATTTTATACTCTTATAGCAGCAGTTTTACCCAATTTAATAAGTAGTAAAATAAAACCTTTTTTTTATGTAGATTTGGACTATAAAAGCAAATAATTTGGCCTAAAAAATGCTATTATGACAGGAAACAGTGCATCCTTTTTATTAGTAGTATCCATGAAAAATTAATATTTCTAATAACTATTCAAAACAATCTAAAAAAATTTTGAGATATAAAAACGGGTTTTATGTAGTGTTAAATAGTTAAATACCATTTAACGTCATTTGCATTTAAAATATATCGATTTATTATAGGTATATCATTATGAGATTTACATTAAAAAACTTGGATTAACTTAATTTTTTCCTCAAAAAATGTTAGAATTTGTTGTTGTTGTTTGTTTGTGTTTAAATGACTGCGGACACTAAATCCATTCGCCAATCTTACAATTTGAGGTGTAGTGTGTGTGTGCGTAGAGTAATTGTCTTGATACTTAGCAAAGTCGACGTCATTGTCTTTGCTAAGAGACGCTAATTGTATCCGAACGTCTGCGGTCCCTCCGGTGTGTACCGATCACACAAGGATAGAAATTATTTTCATTTATTAATTTTTTTAATAAACGAAAATTTCCACCAAGGTGGGATTCGAACTCACGACCTTTAGGTTTAAAGGCAGGCGCTCTTACCACTGAGCCACAGAGGGGTTATGTTAGAATTTAAAATTTTAATTACAATATTGGGCTATATTAAAAATTGTTTGAACACAAACGGGTTTTATAACTCTGCAATTCTACAGAATGTTAATGTTGCTATGAAATTAATAATAAAAAGTAATTATATTTTAAACTACCTCGTATTACATGCAAAACCTTACATTCCAAAAACGAAAACGTCGAGAAAAGTTCTTCTTCTTCTCCTTTTTGGCTTTTTCCCATTATGAGTTCACCGTTTTTGTACTCCATATCACTCTATTCTCTAGTAACCTTCTCTGTGGTTTCTATCTATCATAACATTTCCTATGTACGTTTTTACATATTTTTGTTTAGGGGATAGGTTACACGCCTGCTTAAGGCCTTTAGTTCCGGTGATTGTTTTTGTTATTTCATTGCCTAACTTTATTTGCACCTCGATTTCTTTATACAGAATTTGTGTTACATTTAACTATTTCTCTCTAAAATTCTTCTTATTGCTTCCCATAGTTGTTTCCTGGATACGCTATTGTATGTTTTCTCCAAGTCGATAAAGGTCATATATTTTTTAATATTTTTTTCTTTGTTGTTTTCTATCATATATTTTATAACGAGTATATATTATCTAAAAATAGTCTGGCTTTTCGGAATTCGGCTTGTTCTACACCATAATGATCCACGTGTTTTTCTATTCTTTCTAAAATAACTGTGCATATTTCAACAGTTCAGCCATCAAAACAGCCAAGATACCCTCCCGAATACACTTCTAAAGGCCAACTGGACTGAGTACTCTGACAATCTGGATACCGGACTCAAAGCCCTAGATCCTTGAAAACTACCTAACCTTCGTACAGATCTTAAAATTTAAATTAAACATTTTAACACCATAGCAAACAATAAATCGTATGCTTGTTTATTAACTTTATATATTTAACATATCAAAACTATGGAGAATAGCAAAACTCATAGCTATTCTAAAACCTGGAAAAGACAGAAACGTCAAAGGGTTACCTACCAATATTGATTTTCTGCTACATATATAAACTATATAAAAGACTTATCGTACATCGCATAGAGAAAGCGTTTGACTCAATAATCGTACCAGAGCAAGCTGGTTTCAAATCTGGGTGAACCTGTACCAGCCATGTTGTAGCTCTGATAAAACACATTTAAAACAGATTTAAAGAAAAAAAATAACAGCCTAGCTCTCGTTAGCCTAAGCGCCGCATTAGACACCTTCAACCGCAGAAATCTGTTGCAGAAAATCTACGCCATTCTTAAGGACTACCAACTCATCAAAAAAGTCGAATTACTATTGCAAAATAGACGATTTAACGTGAGTCTTGAGGGGAAAAAAAGTCGCTGGCGAATCCAAACAAACGGCTTGGCTCGTGGTAGCGTACTGGCACCTAGAAAATTTTTATACGCAGACGACTTGGGCGTCATATCCCAAGGTTTAAGCTTTGACGAGGTAAAAAAAAATTGGAAGCTGCCCTAAAATTTGATGTTCAATTATTGTAAGGAAAATTCGTCAAAAAAGACCAAATCAAACCAAAACTCAGGTCTGCGCTTTCCACTTTAAGTCCCGATTAGCCAAAAGAAAAATCAATATTACCTGATAAAACACTTTGCTAGAGTACTCCAAAAAGTCAATATACCTAGGAGTCACAACACTCATTAACATATAGGTTCCACTGTGAAAAACCAAAAAGAAAGTGGATGCGTGCAACAATATTATAAGAAAATTACAACAATAATATAAGGCAAACACCCATTAGTATATGAAATTTACTTCTTGTATTAACAACTTGTAATTAAAGGATATATTTAACCATTCTATGAATATTATACCTTCTTATACAAATATTACAGAAAACGAAAAAGCCGATAAAACTGTAAAATACATATCTAAACTAAATTAAAATTAAAAAATCTACAGGTATATAAAAATATAATTTTGTACTTCAAACTTCTAATGTGCAAAAATTAGCAAGAATATTCGAACACTTCAACATCCAAGCTCTATGAGGTTCAACACAATATCGAAGGTACTGGATTGTAAAATATTTTAAGAATGTTAAGGATTGGATATACTAAAATGACCTATCTAGGTTTAATTTAAAGAGTAAATCAATCGATATGTTCTATCTGTGATGACAATGTAGTGGACCAATTTACATCCTTAGGCTCTCGAAGAAAAGTTCTAGCAGACAGGTGTTATTTTGATCTAGCTAATTACACAAAAAGTAAAAACTCAAGCCAGAAAACAAAAGTAACAATATACAAAATTCTTATGCTACAAGTGCTGATATATGGATTGAAAACATGGGCCATCTTTAAGTTAGAAGAAAACCTCTTACTCATATTTGAACGAAGAATTCTAAGAGAAATATTCGGTCGCCTTGGTGAAAACGGTATTTAGAGAAGAATGTACAATAATGAGATATATCCCAAATACATACAGATAGCTGGTTGTAAACTCGTGACAGGATATCTATCCAGATCACAGCAGTACAACAGTTCTAGACGAATCCATAAGTCAGAACTGGTGGAAAGTAGACAGATAGGGAAGTCAAAACTTAGATAAAAGGTTGATGTAGACGAAGCTGCTAGAAAAATAGGTACAGACTGGCAACGGTTGGTAATGGCTAGATTGTTAATGGTCTAGCGAAATATACTTGGGCAGATCACGGCTCTTCTATAAGATTGTAGCATCATTGATGATGATGTTGATATTCTAACTGTAATGAAGTTTGTAGTACTCTTTGTAAAGCATATTCTTGTTGATTATCCAGGATACCAACCTTTCAGGATATCTCCATTTACAAACAAGTCTAGTAGGTATTGTGAATTCGGTTAACGTGCACTTAAATCTTCTAACTTTTTAAAAGAATGTCAATCGCATTAAAAATGTAATGTTATTCCTATTATTTTTTTATTAGAAAAATAGTCGCACCAACCAAAAGATAATTAGTCACGGAACAAAATATAAATAACAAAATTGAATTAACAACAGATTATAAAAAAATGTTTATATATCTTAGATGTTTAACTATAATATTATAGGAACACTTTTGACTCAGAGCGTCTGCCAGAGAGTTCAAGATATTGTAACAATGTCTATCTTGATCAAACGTTCCACTGATCACGTATGTGTGTGTTATTCTTTGTAAATAGGTCAGAGTGCCATACCTTGGTATTTCCTAGATGTAAGCGCGCAAGCATAATTTGTTCACGCCTTTTAAAAGACAATGGATCCACTGAGAAACATGATTTTATTATGCCACTTATTTTTCCACAAGCACAATACTTCATTATTAAAATGAGTTTCTAAGTCATTGGAAACACACTTGTCTTTAGGCTCCGAATAATCACTTAAAATTGTCTGTCGTATAGCCCCGTTAGCTTCTTCGTTTCCCATTATTCCGACGTGTGATTAAACTCTTCTTTAATGTTAATGAGCTTGGGTCAAATGTTATTTTAAAAACTTTTCAAAAGGATGTTTCGAAAAAAATTTTTGAATCGGGATTTTGTGAAGGTAACCTCCTTAAAAAGTTTCACAGCACGGTATATATCGTAGAGCTGAGCTAAATATATAATACATACTGGGAATAGACGTAAAAGATTTTTTCTAAAGAAACGATTGATGCCCAAACTCCGTCTTCGGACTTAGATGCATGTGTGTAGATTTTGTGGTAGTCGGGGTATTTTTCATAACTGAGTTTCAAACTTAAGCCGAATCAGGTAATTGTCTCTACTGGATTCATCACAATAAGCCAGAGATATATTACTTACTTACTTAGTCCTAAGCCTTTCTACTGTTAAACATATAAACACTCGATTGGAAGGCCCTCAAACTGTTGCTGTCTTATATTGAACGTAAAATTTTGTTGTAAAATGCGTCTGCCCAATATGTCTTATACATGCTCAATTTTGTTTAAATCTAGCAATTGTGCAGGCCACGGTAAAGCTTCAATTTCATTAACTTCGAGGTATTTTCGTTCGACTCTGACAGCATGCGGACGCGCATTGTTTTGTGTGCATTAATTACAATTGGGGATCAGCTTTTTGTGCAAAGGATACACTAATAGGTTTGAGAATACTATCGCGGTAGTCTGTTGCATTTAGAAATCGTTCCAGACAAACGAGATTGGTTCTTCCACCAAGATTAATGCCACTTCTTCTTCTTTAAGTGCCGTCTTCGTTCCGAAGTTTGGCTATCATCAAAGCTATGCGTATTTTTGATGCTGCAGATCTAAACAGTTGGTAATTGGTGCAATTGTACCATTCTCTCAAGTTTTTCAGCCATGAATGCCTTCTTCTTCCTATAGATCTCTTTCCCATTATCTTTCCCTGTATAATCAATTGCAGCAACTGGTATTTATCTCCCCTCATAACATGTCCCAAATATTGTAGTTTGCGCTTTTTAACAGTAAGTATCAGCTCTTTCTTTTTCCGCACTCTCCGCAAAACCTCCACATTTGTTACTTTCTCTGTTCAGGGTATTCTTAATATTCTACGATACATCCACAACTCAAATGCTTCTATCTTTTTGGTATCGATCTTTTTTAATGTCCATGTTTCCATCCCGTAGAGGAGAACTGACATAACGTAACATCTCAAAAGGCGAATTTTAAGTTTTAGACTTAGATCTCTTCCGCAGAACACCTTTTTCAATTTAGTAAATGTGGCTCTAGCTTTCTCTATTCTGGTTCTGATTTCTTCAGAGCAATCATTATTTTCGTTGATAACAGTTCCCAGGTAATTATATCTTCTTACACGTTAATGCCACACCATACCTTTATAGTGCCATCTTGCTGCCTATGAACCTCCTACACCATGGCTAATCGTTTAGCATTGACAGATTACAGACAAAAAACGCATATTGAAGTTTAGTTAAATTTTTTATAGCTATTCTTAACAGCGTCACCGTTCAAGTTGGTACAACAATCGACAAACCAACAAAAAAAAATTAAAATATTTTTTTTGTATTTGCAGCTAGCATTGATTTAAAGCTATTAATATAGTTGCCCCCTAGAATATTTTAATGTGTTATCTTAGATGTATAGATCTACAAAATACTAATTGTACGATTTCGAAATAGAATATTTTTACTCATAAGTCTACGTGAAACACCATGTAGACTAAAACAAACAGTAAAAAAAAATCATAAAAAGCATGTTTCTAGAAGATTAAGGAACATTCCGAAAGAGTTTACAGCCTATTTTCCAAATAGCAAGTGAAAAAAGTAACAAAATAAAAAGATTTTTATAGTCATCTTATCTTGACCATAATTTTATCAATATTTACCGCCATCTTCTCACGCTAATAATGTGTGCCCTTATGACATTACTAAGCTGAGCTCGATAGAGAAAATGGATAGAAACCCTCGAGCGTATGGACATATCTCACAGCAGAAACACTGATTGGAACCTAATAAGAAAACTAAACGGCAAAACAAAGGTGAGCAAAGCTCTTTCGAACTTTACTTCCAACCAGATAACCCACCAACTACTTCTTAATAGCAAACGTAACACCACAAGCAAAAAATGGTTATGAATTGCTTACCAACAACTAAAAAGCTACTTTGGCCAACTTTTTACCATAAAAAAGCTAAATAAAGAACTAAATTTAATCAAAAATGGTAAAGTTACAGGAGTCGACCATATATGCGTTTTGATATTAACATTTTGACATCGTGGCAAAAAGTTAGATTCTATGCTTGTTTATTAACTGCCAAATGACATTTAAAATATCAAAACTGTGAAGGAAAGCAAAACTCATAGTTACACTAAAACCTGGGAAAGATCTAGAAACCTCAAAGAGCTACCGCCCTATATTGCGTCATCTATATAAGGTATATAAAAGACTTATCCTACACCATATAGAGAAAGCGTTTGACTAAAAAATCATGCTAAAGCAAGCTGGTTTCAGACCTGAAAGAATCTGTACCAGCAAAGTTGTAACTCTGATGGAACAGATCGAGAACTGATTTAAAGAAAAAAAGATAACAGGCCTAGCTCTCGTTAGTCTAAGCGCTGCGTAGGACACCTTCAACCACTGAAACCTGTTGCAGAAAATTTACTCCATTCTTAAGGCCTACCAACTTGTCAAAATAGTGGAATTACTACCCAAAAAAAACAACGATTTTGCGTAAGTCTTGAGGGAAAAAAATCGCTGGCGAATCCAAACAAACGGTTTGGGTCAGGGTAACGTACTAGCACCTAACTTTTGTGAGAAAATCTATTTCTTTTTTCTTGTTTTTAGGATCATATTTGTTCTTTCCAATTTGACATTTAATAGTAACTTAGCTCAAATTAATCTATGGTCACTTCCTATTGATACTTTGTTGAGTATTTCGATGTCTTTGAATATATCTTTTCTGTTTGTTATGATATAATCTATTTCATTTTGACACTACCGAAGTTAATAATAGTTCTATATATCTTAGATGTGTAGATCTACAAAATGCGAATTTTCCGATTTCAAATTCTAATATTTTTAGTCATAAGTCTATGTGAAACACTATGTAGACTACAACAAACAGTAAAAAAGTCATTAAAAGAATGTTTTCAGAAGAATAAGGAATATTCAGAAATAGTTTACTGCCATTTTCCAAATAGCATGTGAAAAAAGTAACAAAATAAAAACATTTCTAAAGTGATCTTACCTTGAACATAGTTTTTTCAATATCTACCGCCATCTTCTCACGTTGATGATGGGTACTTATTTAAACTGCTATAAAGATTTTAGAAGTAGCTTTGCACCTACAAGTTAATATTTTAATTTTTTTAGGTAATTAATTTAATTGTTCTATAAACCATTGTCGACATGGTATCATTATTATGTATTTTTTATACCTTCCTCTTTCATTACATTTAAACTTATTATGTGTTAATTGGCCATTAAATGATCGGATCCCACTAAAAGTAAAAAATATTTTTAGTTTTATAACCACGAAGAGAAGAAAAGGGGTATATAAACTGTTAACAATTTCAGATAAATTCACATTAAGTCTTTTCTTGAAAGCACACAAGCACAGGGTAGAAATAAAAATCAAAATGAGGGGTTGGTTTTTATCTACATTTCTTATTGTGACTTTAGTAGTTGTGGTGTTTGGTGCCCCAAAGACCTTTGAAGACAATGTAAAAGCTCTACGAAAAATAAATTTAAATGATGTGCTAAAGAATGACAGAATCGTCAGAAGTTACATAGACTGCGTCATCGGTACCAAACCTTGTACTCCAGAGGGCTTGGCAATGAAAGGTAAGGTATAAGTTACTTTAATATATTAGTAAGGAGAAATTATTTTTCCATTTTTTATTCTCGTTTTTGTTTATTTGCTGATTTGCATGATAACCTAATTCTAATCTTTGTCCCAATATTTATAGTCTACCTTGTATATTCATATTTGGAAACAATTTACAAAATCTTTAAGTTTGTATAATCCTTTGATTATGAAATGTATCGTTGCAGTCCTATTTTCAGACAAAGATTCTGTATATTTCGTATCTAACTTTATAAGTTTAAATCATTTACACTAGAAACTGTTATTTTAATGATTTAGTGCCTTCTACTTTATTATTATTCTTCTTATTCTGGTGCCGTACGCTATGCAGTGTGTAGGCGTTCATGCTGGTTGGATTAAGCGTAGGGATCCTTCTTCTGCTCTTCTTATTATTGCATTGATATCAGACATGTTTTTTGGTAACTGGTGCGATCCGACCTCCAATTTTGCCATTTAAAATGATTTTTAAAGGATTATATTTGTCGCCTCTTAAAATATGGCCTAGATGTGAGACTTTTCGCTGTTTAACGATGTTTAGAAACTCCCTCTTGTGTAAAAGATCAAGTACCAACCAAGAAACCCACCTTATGTTTATAGACCTTCAGAAGGCCTATGATACTGTACCCGCTAAAAAGCTATGGAAAGTTTTGCAGGAAACAAACATTAACCACACAGTAATTAACGCCCTTAAACAGCTTTATGCAGGATCAACGTCGGGAATAAAACTTGGAAATAGACTTTCAAAAAAATTTCCTGTAAACAAGGGACTCCGGCAGGGGTGTTGCATATCCCCCACATTGTTTAAAATCTACGTGGCGAAAGCACTGTATCAGTGGAAGAGAAAGTGCAGAGGAATGGGCATTGACCTGGGAGAAACTTGCCTATATACCCTACAGTTTGCAGACGATCAAGTCATTATAGCCAACGATAAAGAAGACCTGACATATATGGCCAGAAAACTACAGGAAGAATACAAAAAATGGGGTTTAGAACTCAATACACCAAAAACAAAATATCTCCCAATAGGCGCAGAACTATCCAACATTCAGATGGACACAACCGAAATTGCATTCTGCACTGAATATACATACCTAGGAATTGATTTCGACACCACAGGCACAGACAATAGGGAAATTAGAAAACGAATAACCCAGGCCCGTAGAACAATTGGATGCCTTAACGGAGTTCTTTGGAGCTCAGAAATTGGTAAAAGACGAAAATACAATATATATGAATCTCTCATAAAAACCAGCTTAACCTATGGTACAGAGACATGGAGACTAACAGAAAGCAATAAAAAAACTCGAAGCAACAGAAATGGATGTATTTAGACGATCACTTCGAATATCTAGGGCAGACAGAATTAGAAACGATGAAATAAGGAATCGGATGGGGGTAGATGGATCACTGGCAACAGACATAGAAAGGAAACAACTTATATGGTATGGCCATGTTCAAAGAATGCCAGAAACAAGACTACCAAAAATCGCCATGAAATGGATACCACCAAATCGTAAGAAACGAGGAAGACCAAAAAGAACATGGAAGGAGGGAATAACAAAGGCAATGAGCTCCCGAGACTTGACCGAAGAACAATGGAATGATAGAAATTCGTGGAAATTAGGCATCGGACAACGACGCAAGACGGCAAGATATATATATATATATATATATATATATATATAATATATATATATATATAAAAGGACGTTATACACTTATTATACGCAAGAGATATACTTTCAGGAACATCTTCCAAAACAACACAATAAAATAAAATAGAAAGATAACTAACTGACGCTATTGAAGCTGTCAATGGGATAAGACAGGGAGATTCAGAGTATTTTAGTGTTCAACCTTAATATGGATGGAATAAAAAAAATAAGCAGTAAAAAAGGATACCAAATTTGTAACGATAATATTTTGCCTACCTCAGGCTAAGATAATGGGGGTAAAGATAGGGCAAGCAAAATAAACGCTACTTGTGCGAAAGGCACTCAGGGTTTGGTAAAAGAGCTGGGGTCGTGAATAAGTAAAAGATAAGGAGGGTGGATTGGGGCAACTACAAAAATATAAAACAAAAGGTCATGGATCTCTTGGGATAAACAAAGCAAAAAGAAACAGAAATCACCTCTCGTAATTTAATATAGGGCGTCACTTTGAGGTGCCTAATTATACATATTATAACTACTAGTTGTAACTAGGAAATAATTATTAAACGTAAAAAACATATCTTTATCAAAAAGGGGTTAGTTAAAAAAATACTCAAAAAAGACAATACAAAAATATTACCTCAATAAGTCGCAAAATAAAAAAATACAAAAAACTTAGATGTCATCCGTTTAAAAACTCCAAGAGTTGGAGATACTACATAAACTTACAAATGTTACCGCATAGAGATTAACCCTTTTTTTAACAAACAAAACAAATAAATATCGAAAATAATAAAGCTAGCTGTCATATGTTATCATTAAATTTTAAAAACTGAAAACAAATAAAATAACAGCTAAAGTCAAAACCCAAAATTTACAATATTAAATATTACTATTTTTAAATTGTAACGAAAGCAATTATTTATTTAAAAAAATGTCTGTCTTTACTTTAAAATTTGATCAAAAAGCTACCTGGATTTTTCACTAGCAAACTGCACTTAAATTTCTGGAACCAGACGCTACTGGAACCTCTGAAATCATAACTGGAACTGGGGCTTCACTCTCTCTGTGTAACAAACACACGAACACCTTCATCTCCAAACTGCCAAAAACCCTTGGATGACAACCAGGGAGAAACAAAACGAGGATGGAAACGACGATTCTTCCAATCCTCACTCAAAACATTAATTGAACCATTAACTGCCACAAAACTACTTTGCACTGCTACATATTTCCATAAAAAGAGGCCAAAAATAGAAAACCACAAATTCGACGGATGAATTTGGATCCATAATTGAGCCTACAATGACCCAAGTAAGAATGACGAAATTATCTTAAGAATTCGTTCACATAACTTGAAATAAACAAAACGCTGAAATAACAAAACACAACGAAAATTACAGACGTAAATTATTAATTTGAAAACGTAGTTTGCGTACATCGGGCGGCTTAAATCAAAGAATTATGGATTGCAAAATACGCAACCGCGAAATAAATAAACAACTCTAAAATGCTTTTTATTACTTGGCAACGCTAAGAGGAATTGAAAACATATTTGGGTTTTTATACGTGCGAATAGGAAACTGAATATGCATCAAAAAGACTGTTCGATTTTTCAAACATATATGAGGGGATTTGATATATTACATATACGAGGAAATTTCAATATATTTTAAAGAATTTATATATCAACTATTTGTAAATTCTACAAATTGTAGAACAACACCTTAAAATAATCTGCTATGCAGACGACACAATACTATTCTCCCTAAGTGAAGATGATTTACAACGTATGCTGCACCAATTTAATATAACCGCCAGAAAATTTTTTCATGTTAATTTCCCCGAAAAAGACAAATGATTATAACAGCAAATTTAGTAAGAAGTAAATGCGAGTTGGAAGGTCAGATAAGAGAATAAGTGATGAGTTTAAATATCTAATCATCCCATTACCTAGCTATGGAAAGCTCAAAACAAAAGTGGAAGATCAAGTGAATAGAGCAAACAGAGCCGCAGTTTGCCTGAAGAAAACAATATGAAGAAATTAAAATATCGGAAATGAAATAAAAGGCAGAATTTACAAAATAGTCATCAGACTAATAATGACATACGCGACAGAAACACGACCTGACAAAGCGAGGACAAAAATAATGTTAGGAACAGCAGATATAAAAACACTTGAAATGGATGGTAACACACTATGACATAAAGCGAGAAGTACAGATATACCACC
The DNA here is from genome assembly GCA_918026665.1 of Diabrotica balteata. NCBI lineage: Eukaryota > Metazoa > Arthropoda > Insecta > Coleoptera > Chrysomelidae > Diabrotica > Diabrotica balteata. Next base: position 36,465,026 of record OU898282.1, on the reverse strand, counting down.
TTGTAAGATGGAGAACATCAAGGACTGGGTGAGAAATAGAACAGTAGAATGGAATGATCATATAAGCCGAATGATAACAAATAGAGTAGTAAAGACGGCAAAAGATGGTTCCCCAATAGGAAGACGATCAGTAGGATGACCACGAAAACGATGGAAGGCAACTTACTGGAGGCATATTGAAAAACAGACAGTCATGTTTCCATAGAAACAAGAAGAAGAAGAAGAAGAAGAAGAACTACAATTGCAATATCGGCAATTACCTATATACTTATTAATGTTTATTTCACACAATTAACAATTAGATAAGTTTATTTGAAATCCCAAAACTTAGTTATTGTTGTTATTAATTGTGTTTCTGAATCGACAGTCAGGTTAAGGTTTGTACAACTAAGGGTTCATCCCTATAGTCCACTCCTGACCAAGTTGCAATTAAGGTTAAATTTTAATTTTATACTTAATACAAAGTCAAATGCACATATTGAATACCCCTGGATTACAAGTCTCACCTTGCACCAGTGACATCACAGCGCGAGAGCGCATTAGATGCGGTGTACCTCAGTTTAAAAATGGACACGAAGGAGCAAATATGTGTCATTACTATTTGCTGATAAAGCATTAATCACCAGAATAAATGTATGTAGATTTAACACTGTTATTGGAGGACTGTGCTGTGTTTTACGACGTAGTGAGAAGGTTATGCAGCGCGTTTAAGTGTGGAGGAGAAATCTGTGAAAATAATCATGGCGGAGGGTCCTTAATCACCATTACAACCAAAGGAAATGACATAAAAGTCCACGATATCATTATAAAATATTTGAAGAGTCTATTTAAATCAAATTGTGGAAGAAACAAGGCTTTCATTTCATGTAGTTCGAAACATAACATCCTATCTTTTAGCTCTGACGAGTGTTTTTAGCTGATCAAAGTACGGTAGAGAAGCATGTTTCGCTCTACATTTGCGTAAAATAAAAATACCTAATTCACATCTGTGTGTCAAAAAAGGAAAATTTTGATCAGTTCCAGAAATCAGTAGAATATGGGCCGCTTGGGCCTGGAAAAATTTTGTAGCTCAACACCATTTCAAGCTCCTCATATTCTAACGTCACACGTTTGATTCTCTGATATATCGTCGAATAAACATTATAACCTTTGGTGAATTGTTATTGTGAATTAGTCTGTTTTTCAGGGATTACAATTGGGCGACCGTATTTTTAACAGACTAATAAAAATGGCAACCATATTATTCTATTTTTCACTTATTTATGCCAAACTTTCACAACATATGAAAATATAATAAAATAAGTACTTATATAAGATGGAAGTACAGAAGGGACGTCACCAAAGCTAATAGAAACAAACTTATGACGACAGAAATAGATTGATTATCTGAGACGAAGCTGTGGTTGATCGAAACTGGAGAGAGTTAGAAACGAAAAAATAAGAAACGAAATATCCTCACTCAGAGTCCTCTAACATTATTGCCATAAAGTGATCGCATTGCTCCTGTAGTGATCCTTTCCCAAGTAAACATTCTGCTTTTCTAACTTGGCTGCATCAACCAACATAGTTGGAAATACGTATTTGCGCTTGCTTTCTACCTTTTATATCTCTTTTGTTTTTTTCCTTGCGAGATACCTTACACTATTTTTGTTATTTACCTACTGTGACTATATAAATAGTTAAAACTAAAGTAAAAATCTCAATATTTTTTTATTTATACTTTAAAAGTCTTATTTGGAATTTACGTATAGACCATTATTACATAAAAAATGATTTTGATTTATTAAATATACTTAAAAATAATAATTTTATTTTTAGAAAGCTGGAAAGAAGGACTCGACAAAACTTGCGACAAATGCGAAGAGGAAGACAAAATTAAAGTTAAAAAAGTCGTAAAGTACATATACTTAAACCACCGCGATTGGTATGATGAACTTGCCAGTACCTTTGATAAAGATAAGAAATACCAAACCAAATACCAAGAATACATGGACCAACTTCTTGCCGACCCCGCTATTTAAGAAAACGTAAAGACTAATAGAATATTGCATAATTGTATTTTGTTTTTAGATCTAGTTGTGGAGAATAATTTTAGATACATATAATAAATATAAATAAAATTAGAATCTTTCATTTATAATACCTATTTAAGCTTAAATACTCACTATTTTCTACGCTTGTCCGAATACTAGTTACTCCTTGATATATTTTAAACACTTTTTAGACAATTTTAAAACTTTTCACCGCAAATTGTAAATATGAAACATCATTAAAAAATATTATATAGCACTGTTTTTGAGGTAAAAAATACTCAATAAATGTTAAGCATTTAGTGTATTAATTCAGTTTTGTTTATTTTTTTATTGAAATTCGACAGCATAGATCACTGACATTGGTAAAATTATATTAAATTGCAATAAATCCATTCATCCATAAAATTTAGAGCTAATTCACGATGCCGAGTTGAGGACATTCTAAAGGTTTTGGCTCAGATGGTTCTTTTTTCTGTAATTGCAAGTGAACTATGGATGGAAAAGTAATTTCTCTATAAAAAAATCATAGTTTAACTAGTCATCAATTTGAATGCCATAAACAGAGATTTGCACCAATCAGAGAGTGTTTTATGGAGACGTGCTCAAAATATCTTCCAAAGAAGGTGCTAGTTTGTGTCATTCGGTAAGTAAATTAATTTTGTATATGTTATTAGTTATGTATGGATTGGTAAACTATAATTATAGTTAATTAGGTCTTCAGCAAATATTTCTTTAAAATAAAATTCATGATATCTTCTTCTTCTTTTTCAAGTGCCCTGTCCGTTGCAAACGTTGGCTATTAGCATGGCAATTTTTGTTTGCGGCACTTCTGAATAGTTCGACCGATGTGAGCTTGAACCACTTCCGCAGATTTTGGAGCCACGAGTGTCTTCTCCTGCCTGGACCTCGAATACTGTCTATTTTCCCCTAGACAATCAATTGCAGTAGACGGTACTTATCGTGTCTCAATATGTGGCCTAAATATTCAAGATTTCTTTGTATTATTGTGCTCACGATTTCTTTTTCCTTTCTGATTCTTTGGATTACCTCTGTGTTGGTGACATATTCGGTCCAGGATATACGAAGAATGCGTCGGTACACCCACATTTAACTAGATTTAATCTAGTTAAATGTGGGTGTTTACACACAAGATTTAACTAGACGTAGTTTTAGGGGAAGAGACAAATCCTTGCTTATGAGGAGCTTTTTCATATTGTTAAATGCTGCTCTAGCTCGTTTTATTCTCGCCTTAATTTCTGTGGCCTGTTTTCATTTTGCATTTACGTTGATGCCAAGGTACACATAAGATTCTACATTGTCAAAGTATAATACTTATCCGTAAATGAATATTGAATAGGAGTGGGGATAAGATACACCCTTGACGGACACCTCTTTTGATCTGCACACTTCCAGTGAGCTTGTTGCCAATTTTTGCTCTTGATATTTGACTTCAGTATAGGTTTGCCACAATTCGAATGTCCTTGTCGTCAATACCTGTCTTTCGCAGAATATCTATCAATTGTTCATGATTGACATTGTCAATCATGATATGTCTATAAACAAACAGATAGGATCACTTTGAAAAGTAGTATCTCTGAAGATACATTGCCAGATAAACAGAGGTATTTTTCTAATAACCTGGAAATGTATCTATTGGTCATCAGTACTTGTTTTATAGTATTCCTGATAATGTGTCTTGCGAGGTACATTGTAATGTACGGTACGCTTAGTAGTATATCTTATGAGATACAATGTTAACAAAATGTTAAAAAATTTAAAATAGAAACAAAAATGTAATTGACTCTAAAAATGGAGCCCTTAAAAATAATATTCAGTAAGCAAAAACATTTTTCTTACAGCGTTTATGTGCGCGCCAAGCTAAGGGTTAAAGATCTGTAAGATATGAATAGAATAGTCATCATCGCAATAATAACAAAGAACGTAATAGTAGAAAAAACGAGGATCACAGGACTTTTAATGTCGTTAGCAAGCGAAACAATTATTATATCTGGGGCAGATATAACAAGTAACAACAATCTTGTTTCAGCAGACATGAAACTTAACAAAAAAAAGTAAATAAAGGCAGCCACCAAAACGACTAGAATTAATCTGAGAAGACTGAAAGAATCTGTCTCTACCAACAGATTAAAGGACAAATAAGTCAAGCAGTTCAGAAAGTAGAAAGAGAAGAGTAACGAAACAATAAAATGGATAAAGTTAGAGAAGACCCTAAGGAATATTATACTCCAATAACTGGAGGGCGATATCTCCTAAAAGCAAACAATAGATAATACAAGAGATAAAAGCGTTGATATTGAAAAGGAGGAAATACAATAATAAAAACGAACAACATAATCTAAGAATCGCGAATATCGCTGTTCATACAGTACTTAAAAAACGCAAAGCATTGAAATGTGAAGAATATAATGCGAAGAGAGTGATGAACCATATTTTTAAAATCTTCTAAGAGATAAAATAATTTAATGAAAGAAAAGCTTCGGTGAAATGAAAGAAACGATGCATTGAGATGGCCAAAAGATACGTTTTCAATAAGATAAAAACAGTATTATATATTATATATTACAGTTTTACAAAAGGCCCTCCTAAATCTCCCATAATTACAGCAATTTCTGAAGATTTAGTTAATTTTAAGGCTTTTTTGACGTCTTTCCACTTTATCGTCAGAACCATCAAAAGTAGGAATATGATATGTATTATATTAGTTGCTAGAGGGGCTCTACTGATCTGTGGTACACTGTGCTAGAATTATGCATACAATTTTTTATGCAACTCTTTAATTACCGCCTTAAAACCCGCTCTTGTTTCTCCTACCGCTAAGGTAGGAGGAACAAGAAATGATAACATCCAAAATGTAGGAAACTATGGGTTAGGTATTAGAAACAGCCGAGGCGAACGTTTAATAGATTTTGTAATCAAAAACAGTTTGGCCATTGTAAACACAATCGTCAAATATATTGCCCGTCGTTTATCGACGTGGACCAGCCCAAATGGAGAATACAAGAACCAAATCGACTACATATTGATTAGAAACAGATGCAAAACATGTTTGACAAACAAAATAATAAATTTGTATGGGCTTGCTTCAGGATGAAGCTAAAAAGAACAATGCCGCAACAAAATCAAAACAGGCTGGAGATTTCAAATTCGAAAACATTTAGAGATACATTAAAGGAAACTAGTATGTTGAGCACACAAGGCAACCCAGATGAAATGTGGAAAGGTTTCAGAAATGCCATAGAAATCTCTGTAGAAAGAAACAGAACCGAAAAAAAAATCATCAAAAGAAAACACTGGATGACAGACAGAACGCTACAACTTCTCGAAGGGCGAAGGAGAATCAAATCTCTCATATTATCGAAACGACAGCAACAAAAACGAATTATTAAGGTTAAATAGAGAAATAAAAAGAGCATGTAGGGATGATAAAAATAAACATATAAATGAAGAATGCGAAGAACTAGAGAGACATGCAAACCGGTTTGAATCCCATGAGCTATATAACAAAGTTCGATATCTATCCAGGGAATTTAAACCAATCACACAAACAATAATGGATCAAAACCTACATCTTACAAATGACGAGAAAGGGATTGCGGAGGTATGCAGAAAATATTGTTAATGTCTATATGCAGATGATCCGCAGAATGCAAATCACGATGAGTTCACTGCAGAGAGAGAACCAAACGTTCTAAAATCAGAGATAGAAAAAGCAATCAAAAAGTTGAAAAATTGAAAATCTCCTAGCGCAGACCAGATCACCGCAGAAGTTTTAAAAGAGACTGGAGATGTTGGAGTAAATGCTATGAATATGATCTGCAAAAAGATTTGGGAAACCGGAGAGTGGCCCAACGACAGACAACATCCACTTTTATCCCTATATTCAAAAAAGGAACTCCGCTAGATTGCAGAAACTACAGAACGGTAACCCTAATATCCCATGCAAGCAAGGTTCTACTTAATGTAATACATGAAAGACTAAAAGCTTTTCTATTGCCTCAGATATCAGAAGAATAAGCGGGATGTGTCCCAGGAAAAGGCACAAGAGAACACATCCTTAATGTCAGACAGCTAATCGAAAAAACTCGTGAATTCAATACTCCTATGCTTATGTGCTTTATGGATTACATAAAGGCCTTCGATAAAGTCAAATGGCAGCAGCTATGGTCCCATACTAGCGGAAATAGGAACACCCAATACTTAATAGTGTTAACAACACTTTAACTAATTAGAAATCTGTATGAAAATATTAAGTGCACGGTAAAAATAAACAACACCCATTCCGATCATTTCAGAACAGAGGCAGGTATCAGGCAGGGATGCATAATCTCACCAACTCTGTTTAATATCTACAGCGAACACATTATGCGAAAGGTACTAGACGGATGGAAGGACGGAATATCAGTAGGAGGTCAAAAAATCAATAACTTCAGATATGCTGATAACACTTTAATAATCGCGGCAAATTAAAAAGAAATGGAAGACATAATGAGATGTCTGGAGGAAAAAAGCAAAACACATGGACAAAAACTAAATAGGAGTGAGACAAAGATCATGATAGTAGACAGAGCTCGGATTAATCTTCAACACATTAAAGAAATTGGGGGCTTGAAGTAGTAAATAATTTCATATACCTATTGTACCTAATAACAAATGACGGAGGGTGTGACAGACAGATACGTAGAAGGTTGACTATTGCTAGAACAGCTATAGCTACAGCTAGAGAAAGCAGTGGAATACAATAAACCTCTAGTTCTAATATTTATCGATTTTCACAAAGCCTTTGACACAGTTGAGCTAAGCAAAATATTACATGCGCTTAAAGAATGCAGGCTAGATTATAGATATACTAAATTATTATACAAAATATACCTGCAGGCAACAACCACTGTCAAATTACATACTAACAGTAATCGCATAAAAATAGAACGGGGGTTAGACAAGGAGACCCAATGTCACCTTTACTTTTTAATACGGTGCTAGAACATGCTTTTAATAATTTGGATTGGATGACAAAGGGAATAAAAATAGATGGAGAATATCTAAACAACTTACGTTTCGGCCGATGATATACTTATAATAGCTGAAGATCTAGGTATGGCAAGAGAGATGGTACAGGAACTCGTTGTGGCTAAAAAAAATGTAGGTTTAAATATAAATATCTCGAAAACAAAAATCATGACCAATTTAGTGCCCAACCAGAACATCAGTATTGGTGGGAAAGAAATAGAACTCGTAAATAGATATAAATACCTGGGACATGAAATTATGATTGACAGAGATAACCAGACTCATGAACTGAAGAGAAGAGTCGGCCTTGGGTGGGCAGCATTTGGAAAACTGAGAGAAACTTTTAAAAGTGAGCTGCCCACATGCCTAAAGAGAAAGGTATTTGATCAGTGCGTCCTCCCAGTCTTGACGTACGGAGCAAAAACACTTACCTTAACAAAAGCAACAGCTACCAAACTGAGAGTCACGCAGAGAAGAATGGAGCCGTCCATGTTAGGAATAACTCTCCGAGACAGAATAACAAACGAAGATATCAGGAGAAGAACCGGAGTGACTGACATCATCGAGAAGATAGCCAGACTAAAATGCAGATGGGCAGGACACATAGCCAGAATGACAGATGGGCGATGGACAAAGAGGTTATTGGAATGGAGGCCAAGGGAAGACAAGAGAAGCGTCGGTCGACCACCTACAAGATGGACTGACGATTTAAGAAGACTTAATAAAAACTGGATAAGAGCGGCGCAAGATAGACGGGGTTGGAAACATGAGGAAGGGGCCTATGTTCAGCAGTGGACTCTTGAGGCTGGATGATGATGAGAACAGCTATGATGAAACTGATAGCGATTTGGAAAAATTCTAACATAACAATACACACAAAAATAAGGCTGGTAATGGCGCTCATTTTTCGCATAGACACATCTGCATCTGAAACGTGGACCTTAAAGAAAGCGGATAAAAATAAAATGGACCCTTTTGAAATGTGGGTATACCGCCGCATGTTGAGAATATCCTGAATTGATCATCGCACTAACGTATCGATATTAGAACAACTTAAAAGTAAAGGATATAACAGATATAACAGAGATTCTTGCAGTATTTTGCAATGACTACATTCGCAGTAAAACTGATAGTCGAGGGTAGACATCATCGAGCAAAAAGATAAAAGAGGGAATCTAATCGTTATGAAAGGGAGACCAAAAAAGTGGCCTTTGATGGCGGACATATCCGGAAATGCAAAGGCGCTAAATTTAAATTTTCCAACACTTATTAACAATAGCTACAAAATATTTTTCAGACGAGAAAGTTTTAATTAAATATTAACTATAATAGTCTAAAAAGTGACACAATTGGTAAAAAACTTTAATATAAATAAAATTTCATGTGACAGTTGGGACAAACGACAAACAACAATAACATAACCAAACTAAATTTGACTTCTCAAACAAGGAAAGAGACTGTCTTTCCTTGTTTAAAGTGGCCTCTCAAGATAGCACTTCCTGTCTAACAATATTTTTGTCCCCACTACCTTTACATTCCCTCTTTTATCTTTTTGCTCGATGGTAGACATGAAGGAAAGAGACCTAGGGGAAGATCTCCAAGCCGTTGGGTAGATCAACACAAAAATATTGAATAACCAAGGGTTACATGAAGCCGAACTAGCCCAGGACAGAGAAGAATGGTAGTAAATCGGGAAAAACCTGTAAAGGCCTGATGGCGTCACCACATCCCAAAAGGGATTAGGACTGAGGAGGGAGGAAAACACAGGCTGTCAAATTTGCCACCTCTGTTTTTATCTTTTTTGCCCCGTTTTTCCACGCCATTATAATTTTTGTTCGCAATATTGCACAAGCGGCTCCTAAAAAATAGTCTGGGTTTTAAGTAATCTTGATTTTGATAAAGGTGAAACTCTTCTACATTTCCTTTTTATTCAGAGTCGGGATTTACTGCATCAGGTGTAGAACTCAGTTTACCTCACAATCAATGCAAGCAGAGTTAAACTGTAAATAAACCATTTTAAAATTTGTTAAAATAGGGTATTGTTTAAAGATATATAAAATGAAATGAAAAATAAAACAACGATAATTATTTAAATTTATTTTTTCCAACAACCTTCATCTACCTGCATTAATATTCAGGTGGACAATGTTCAGATTGTCACTCCAGCTTTTTCGGTTTCGGACTATACTTTCCGTCCCGTTGACGATTAATCTCGAGCGATCCTCACTATTTTTCTTTTTTCCATTTTGCTAATATGTTCATTCCACTTTTTTGTCCTACTTAGAATTCAACCGTTAATATCGTCTACCCCATATGAAGTCCTTATGTTTTTACTTCTTTCGCTGTCTAGAAGAGTCTTTCCAGTTATGTCGCAAAGTACCTTTTTTTCTGCTTTTTCAAGCAACTTCTTGGTTTTTGTTGTTTGTGGTCTAGCTTCTGTGAAATATGTAATTATAGGCCTTCTATCAGCTTTATATATAATTGATTTAGCCTCAATACCAATGTTTTTATTACGCCATATTGTACTGATTAGACATCCAGCTACTTTTGTTGTTTAGTTCTGTTTTAACGTCGCCCTATTCTAATAATTCTATGCTCTCTTGCTAAATAATCGATCCACTCTTATGTTTACATTTTACAGGTATCTCTTTTCAGCTGATATCACAATGTTAAACGATATTGGTGTAACGAACCCATCGCTGTGTCATCTGAAAAACACATGACTTTAATCTCCCTATCTCTTATCATATAACCTCTCATTTTGCGTAGTGTATTATCTTATCCTTAAAAATGTTAAAGACAAATGAGCTTAGTAAGTCACCCTAACTAATGTCTTCCTTTAGTTTAGCTTGATTTTGATTTTCTTTATATATGTTTTCCACAGTTTCGATTTGATTATGTAGAATTTATCTATCATCTAGGTGAAATGTATTATGTATTTTAGTTAGACACGACTAAATGCCTTCACTAGATTAATAAAACGAATAAAAGTAGGTTCGTTGTATTCTATCGATTTTTCTGTTGTTTGTCTTAGGACAAGGACTACACTTATGCAAGATCTGCCTGTTAGTAACCCTGGTTGTTTATTTTCTAGGGATAAAAGACCATTAATCTTGTTTGTTTTCATGAAAAATCACTACAAAAAGGCCTAAAAATTAACTTCAACAAAACAAAAGTAATGACAAACACGGAAGACCAAGAGGCAATAAAAATACAAACAGAAAAAATAGAACAGGTAAATGAGTATATCTATCTAGGACAAGCAATCAGAGCTAACAGAGAAAATCAAACCGAAATATCAAGACGAGTAAGAATGGGATGGGCAGCGTTCGGCAAACTTTCTTACGCTCTAAAAAATCAAACAATCCCTCTATAGTTACGAAGCAAGGTATATAACTCCTGTATAATACCGGTGCTCACCTACGGAGCACAGACATAGACATTTACACAGGCCAATTTGGATAGGATAAGGAAGGCACAAAGAGCGATGGAGAAACAAATGTTGGGTATATCACTTTAAGATAAAAAACGTAACCAGTGGATCAGAACCAGAACAAAGACAGTAGACGCGATAGAACAAGCAGTAACACTGAAATGGATATGGGCTGGACACAATGAAAAGCTGTTCCCAACTGAGTTCCCAACTGAGTTCCCAGCTGTTCTCCGAGTGTAGAGGTTCTCTCTCACCGGCTCTGGAACCCGATTGAGCCATGTGTTACCTCTAGTCAAATTTAATTTAATACTGAACATCACAGTTATTTTACAACACAATGTACAATCTTTCATAACTAAATGTAATTTAAAGGGTTTTTACCCTAGTATTTTGGTGGCTCAGGCATTGTGACCTAGCATTTTTCGATTTTAAAAACCTGATGATGGACTGTGTGGTCCGAAAACGTTTGTTTTATTGATGTGGCCCTTTTAAGGGTTTTTTAAATAAATATACCCATTTACAAAGATTAACCTCTTTTTGTTATACCTGGTATACAGCCAGCTACAGGAATTTTTCCTTGTGGATTTTTTTATATTACTGAACAACTAGATCCAGATCAAGAGATAAAATGTAGAATCGAGATAGCCCGCACGGCATTTTTAAAAATGAGTAAAATATAAGTAAAGAAGAAATATCTGATGTTGTTTGAAACATTAGGTTAAAGAAAACATTGTGATAAATATGCAAGCTTTACTGCAATTTTGAGTTTAGTTCTATTTAGAAGCTTCTGGATAATGTTGGGATCATAACCATTATTGAAAGCAATTTGCTTGAGAGTATTAAGTTCTAAATCAAAGTTATCATTATAAAGTGGAAATTTAAGTAACCTATGAATATTGACATAAGTAACCTATGAATAACCTATTGAAAGCATCCATTTTATGTTGAGATATAATCATAATCTGTTTCTGCCTAATTTTTTTAAATGCGTCTAAAACTTCAAAAATCGTTGATTCCTCTTTCCTCTCGTCGGTAAGCATTTTTCTGTAGACTTTATATTTTCTGTTGTTGCATTCTTGCATTATTGTCAAACCAATGTTTTTTACATAAGTACACAAGTTTCTGTTCCTATTTAATCTTTTTCTGCAGTTTCAATGTCTTTCATTATTCTGGTCCAGTAGCAGCCTATATTTTCTGATCTCCTTCATTTAGAATTTGATTGCTTAGCCTGTTAGTAATGTTTTTTGAGTAATCTTCAGCAGTTGTTGTATCTCGTATCTTTTGCACATTCCATTTCTTTCTATCTATCAATCCATTCTTTATTAGGCTCGTCTCAACTAGATTCGTCTCAACTAGTTCATTAACTTCTTTTCTTTGTGATCTGATCTACCTCCATGTCTCTTTCTGTAGACCATAGAAATTGTTTTTCATCATTTTGAAAAGTTTCCCAGTATTGGTTTTGTGCTTATATTAACAAAGTCAACATTTTGTTTCTTGATTTTTGATATTCAGCAAACGATACTGGTAACTGGAAATTTACTAGAAATTTTCAAAAAATTTGTAAATATGTTATTAAAATTGTCTGTTACTTAGACCATGGAATTTGGGTATTACAAAATGAAGATGTCCTTTAAAGAGTAGTTTACAGATTTATTAAAAGATAAAAATAATTTTACATAATAATTTCAACACAGTAATCAGTAAAGAAACAATGAGATGTATACTGGAAGTAGATGGAGTTAGCATTGAACAAGTTTTGGAAATAAAGTTCCTAGTGATTACACTATCCAGCTATGGAGACGTTAAAAAGCAAGTAAGACATCATGTACAAAGAGCAAATAGATTAGTAAAATGCCTTAGTAACACTATATGGCGTAACTGACAGTTTAACTATGAAAAATGAAATCAAGACTTGACACAGCCAAGATATAGATAAGGCTGGAAATACCAGAAATACTCAATAGGAATTACAAAAAACACGCTGCGAAACCGAATAAGGGGTGAGAAGATCAGAACAAAATATAATGTACATGGTACAAACGAGTGGGCACTGCCTAGAAAAGGATGAAACAATCACATTAGCAGAAGGCGGATACAGAGTCTATAGATATATCAAAATAGCAAGGGACAAATCACCACCTGTTAGAAGTATCGGCTGACTGCGAAAGAACTAGAGAGACGATCTTTCATAGACGCAACAATCCGATACTAAACAAAAAAATTACTAAAACAAAAGAAATTATTAAAATTTGCAATTAAGTTTGAATATATGCAGTTAAATATGTAAATATCCCTGTTTTTTTTGGATAATTATGTTTCTTTTCGTTTAAAATTTATAAACGTTTTCTAAATGCTCTTGAACTTATTAATATTATATTTTAATTAGGAATAAAAAAATCATTTTAATTCATTTATATGAAAACATAAAAACTGTGATAAAAAGTATTCATTTATAAAATAAGAAAAACGTTTTGGGACTATAAATATTGAAACAAAACATTAATCAAACATAATACGGTTCTAACTCTAGAATGAATCATTACTGTTTATCTGTGTTCTTAGTTGCGCTTGCAGTAGTAGGTGTAGTACTAAGCGCCCCAGAGAAGTCGTTTGAGGAAAACTTGACAATTTTCAGGAAAGTTAATGTGGATGATGTGCTCAAGAGCGATCGCCTTGTCAAAAATTATGTTGACTGCATGATTGGTTCAAAAAGTTGCACCGCCGAAGGAGCTGCTTTGAAAGGTAATGAAATAAATTTGTTTGAATGCAATTGCTGCAACAAATGCTTCCGTTTTTCCTTTTACATGATATAAAACTTGACAGCACTATAGCCGTCAGACGAGTGTTGTTAGGAGAGTGGAGTGGGGCGTGACTGAATAACGACTCTATAGGTATACGTTGAATACATTTTTTTTCTAGTCCTGTGCAAAATAGAATAATCCACAATTGATTGTAATGACAATAACATTTTATATTTTTTAAGTATTTGTTGTTTCTACTTCCAATCAAGAAATCGTTTTCAAAGATTATTTAAAAAGAAAACATTTTTAAAACCTTTATAATTAAAACTATTGTTTACATAAGTAGCATCATTGATGATGATGGTTTACATAATTGTATTATTTTTTTTCATATTTCTTTTACAGCAATCTGGAGAAAAATTCTTGATGATCCCTGTAAAGAAACGTGTTCCCAAGAAGATAAACGAAAAGTACAAAAATGCATAAAGCATCTCTATGTAAACCACCGCAATTGGTACGACGAGTTGGAGACAACATTGATTAACGACGAGGAATACCAGAAGAGATATAAAACCTATCTTGACGCTATTCTTAAAGATGATACTTTGTAAACAAATATTAGTAATTTTATGAACATTTCAATATAATTTAAATTGTGGAGAATAATTATTAAGATTAAAGTTAAGAATATAAACTTGAAAATTAACTTTTCCTCTGTTAACAAACATAAAATGATTTTAGATTTTAAACGTGTCGTTTGAACCTCCTATAGAAAATGTCAGACCGAGAGTGCAGTACGGCTAATATAGGAATGCGCAATTGCCGGATTTCACGCCTTGTGCTTGGCGATACAAACAGGTCCAAGTGGTAGTCACAGAACCGTACCCAGATCTCTACGCCGGGCTCTGTTATTTATTATAAAATAATGTATTGATAAAATAATTGCCTTCAAGTAGCCAAATAAGAGGCATGAATTTGAATAAAAAGACTTTAAGTTTTTAGCAAGAATTTTATTATAAAACTGTATACTTTATTAAACTAACAAATGTATTTTAAATTACATTTCTTGATAGCTATAAATATACCGGGTGGAACCTCCGGTAACTCGATTTCCGTGCACTCAGCCCAATATCCAAGAAAAATTTTTTCTTTTGTAAATATGTGGAACATTATCAGAAACGGGAATATCGAAAAAGCTTTGCACATTTTTTAATCCCGGCGATGGTATTAAAAAAATAAGTTGCGCACTTGAATCACTGCGAAATTTTAACACCTACTATGAAATTTTTTTTTTGTGGAAATCTGAAGTGCAGTTTTTGTCTTTGTTAAAACATAATGCAGTCTCGCAATTTTTTACACACAACATAAGTTTACCTAGTTCCTTGGCATACCAACCTGGTAGTTGTCAGCGAAACCTTGTGTTATTCCATATGGGATAATGGTTTTCCTTGCCCACACTTGACCAGATAAGCAGGTATAAGATTTATAGTGTAAGTTATTTAACATTATATTATTATATTTATACTTTATTAAACTAACAAATATATTTTAAATTACATTTCTTGATAACTATAAATATACAGGGTGAAACCTCCGGGAACTCGATTTCCGTGCACCTAGCCCAATATCCGACAGATATTTCAGCCACGTTTCTTATAAACAAATCCAATATCTTTCAGAAGTCTGTATAGAGTAGAAAGAGACAACGGCTGTATATTCTCATTATCTTGTATGAAGTTATGTATATGCTTTAAGAATGGCGGCAATATTCTAGAATTTGATTGACACACTCGTTTTTTTACGTTTTTTTTGGCGATTTCAACGTTCCACTCTGTTCTTTTTCTTTTTTGAAATTGTAAATGCTTTTTCGCTAACACCAGTCATTAGCGAAATACGTCTTACAGCAGCGCTTACATTAAGTTGTTCAGTATTTTGTAAAAAACACAACACATTTAACACTACGAGTTTAGCGCAACCGTTAAATATTTCACCGGATTTAAACTTATGGGACTCCATGCTCTCTGTTGAAACTCGGACTAAATTTTGAAGTGTAGTTTTGTTTTCCAAAAGCACTTTTACCTAAGGATGGGTAGGGGGTGAAATAGGAAAAGCTTGGAGTTTATCAAATACTAATTATGACAAACAAGTTTATGGCCATATTTAGGTGATTATGTTAATGAGTGTAATTTGTAGCAGAAACTGTATTTTTTAATATTTTACATACAATAGAAAAAATCTAATTTCTATGAAAGAATTGGAAATTTGAATATTATATATAATATCTATAAATAATATCATTTCCAAGTTTCCAAATTCTTTCCTAGAAATTATGTAGGCTTTTTCTATTTTATGTAAAATATTAAAACTACAGTTATGGTATGTTGTTCTTGTAAAGAGGTGTTCAAATGTTACTCTTATGAATATGATTCAATTGTATATCTCATGTTGACGTTTTATATGCAAAATTTATAGTTTTCGTTGTCAATACCTCATCAATGCCTTTTTATTCTCCTGTATACGTATACATGATATAAAATATTTTACTCGTACTGCCTGCAGATGCAGTTTATCCAAGCCGGTCCTGTGGGACAATGAGCAATCAACAGCTGGAAAAAACCGACAACCCTGCGCGTTTATTCTCCATAAGAAAAGCATTGCCGTATCTTACCCATACTGCATTCTCAGTGTGACATTTTCTATAGACATTAACATTTTGGCGACTTGAAGAATTTTTTTAAAAGTTTTAGTTCAAAATATCTAGAGTTTGAGTATTCCAGTGTTCGAGAATTGATCAACACCAACAAAATAAGTAGAAGTAAGAAATTGAGGGGACTTAAATATCACTTACTTCGTTAGATCCTTCAGGACAAAATAGAAGGAAATCACTGGGTCGGAAGAAAACAAGTCTCCTAGCTGCATAATATTCGAATATAGACGGTTAAGTAATTGTTTTATGTAGCTACCGACCGAGAAGAATTTCAGAAGCTTGTTAACATGATGATCGTCAACACTTGAAAACGGGCATGGCACACAAATAAGTTTGTATTTTGCATTTTTATACTTTCAAATAAGTTGTGAACCTTCCAAGTTATTATCCTTCTCATCAATAGAACTGGGATCATTAGCATTCTCTAACCACGAAAAGGCTGCCGCGGACTGGAGGCCATGATTTGATTCTTCTCGATAATGTTAAATATTTTTATGGAATGTGCTTGTGGAATAATTAAAAAAAGTTCAAAGAAGCTAAAAAACTGGATGTCAACAAAATACCTAGAAATTGAATAGCTACAAACAAAATGAGATACCTTTTAATGTCCATAAAAAGTGAAAGAAATGACAGTAAGAAACATAAAGAGAAAAGAAACAATAATAAAAAATAGTAATCCCGAAAGAATTATAGGTACATAAGGCAAACTGTAGAAAGATAGAAAGAATGCATTAAGACACTTTTTGACGACGATATACCTTATTTTCCACCATCCGCAAATTATCCAATGAATGCAAAAGGTCAAGAAATAGCCAAAGAAGAAGTTACTAATGCAGTAAAAGCTCAAAAAAGCGAAAAAGCTACTGGTTCAGACAATCTTAATGCCAAACTACTTAAATTTCTCGAACACAAGAAGCTTTTTTTCTCTTAAATGTGTTAAGATGTGATCTGACTGTAGATGTATATAAATGTTTTATTAAACAATCAAAAGATAATCAACATTCTGAAAACAATTGGAATTGTTGAACAAGACTTGGGAATTATCTCAGAACAATATTGGCACCCAACGGCAACAATTAAAGTAGAAAACACAACACCCGAAAATATACGAAGCCGACAAGAAGTGTGACAGGGTTACGTCTGCAAAAAAAAAGAAATCTTATCAATAATCGACCAAGCGAGACAAACACGTGGCATATGATCATTTTTTACAAGATCAGACCTTAATCTAGAGCTCAGAATCCAAATGATCAGATGTTATGTTACCTATTTCTTGCTATATAACTGTGAAAGTTGGACAATGTACTCTGAAATAAAAAAAGAAGAGATGCCTTTGAGATGTATATAAACAGACGGATGCTGAGTATTCCATGGGTACAAAAAGTTACCAACGATGAGGTACTTCAGCGCATGAGAAAACAAAAAGAATACTAAGCAAAGAATGGAAAATACAATACTTGGCTCATTTATTGACAGAGTACCACCTCCGACGAATTTGCTGTTCCGAATAATTTTTTTCTCTGTATTTATCGCCGTTATGATCTTTATTTCTATCCTTGCACAAAAGGCGCTTTCAACGTACCATCAGCCGAGTCAGTAGAATCTTGGGTTTTATGGATGAGTTACTTCTGTATTATTCCTTTTTTATCCGGCCTTGGTATCAGCTGAATCCAGTGTATACCTACCTAGTTCACTTCACAACCAATACAGGCAGTCCCAAATTGTGAGCAAACAATTTTAATTTTTAAAAACGTTTTAAAACCATAACAATATATATATATATATATATATATATATATATATATATATATAAATATATATATATATATATATATATATATATATATATAGTAGTTTTGAGTTTCTTGAACCGTATTATATTTAATATAAAATTAATGTTTCTTGGGTTTAGGTTCAATAAAGATATTACATGTGGAACTAGATTTTATTTTCCATTGCAATCAATCAACGTTTCGGCAGGAAACCCTTGCCTTTGTCAAGATTCTAAAATGTGTATATATAAGGACAAACAGATATTGTAAAATATGTAATATATATATATATACATACACATATATATATATATATATATATATATATATATAATATATATATATATATATATATATATATATATATATATATATTATAATATATGACTTACCAAAACGTAAAACGTGACACAGACATTAACGAACTGACATATAAAAGTTGATATCTGATATCTCATTGTTTACTGTCATTAGTATATAATTATTTTTATATGGGCGTATCGTTGATGTTTTTGAAAAAGGTAAGGTGGAGATATGTTATGACTTTAAGAGCTTTTTATGATGTTTTATTATTATTGTTTAAATCAGATTGAAATATATTTTATTTAGTTTTGTGTATCTTTTTTGTCATTTATTGCGTTGGTGTTTCTTTTTATTTCTATTGATTCGTATATCTCCCTCTTCTTTTTGTTTTTTTCTGTTTTTAAAATTTTGATGTTTTCAAAGTCAAATTTATGCTTCTTCCCCCTTTCATGTTTTGTGAGCGCAGTGACGTTGTTCTTGTCGTATTTGTGAGAACGAATTCTGGATTGAAGCAGTTGACTGGTTTGACCGATATAGACACCTTCACAGTTTGTACATGGTATCTCGTAAGCAACATGTGATTTTTTAAGTTTTGGAGTTTGTGTTTTTAGTTTTGTGAAGTATTTATTTAAGAGGTTGTTGCCTTTGTAGGCCACTGTTATATTATGTTTGGCTAAAAGATTTGTTAGTTGTTCGGATAAACCTTTTATATATGGAAGAGTTGTATAAGTGGTTTTGATACTGTTAGGTTTGTTGTTAGTTGCATTGTTATAAAATTTATTGAGTCTTGATTTGAAAATAGTTTCGATTAGATGTTCGGGATATGCATTTTTTAGAAGGGCATTTTTTGCTTTTTTTATTGCAGTTGGTCTGTATTCTGGATCTGTTAGTCTTATAGATTTATCAGCGAGACTTATAATTACAGACTTCTTATGGGAAAATGGATGATGGGAATTGTAGTTAAGATATCGTGAAGACCATGTTTCTTTTGTAAACCACATGGTTTTAACTGTATTGTTAATGCGATGTAAGGTGATATCCAGAAAGTTTATTTTATTATTTTGTTCAATTTCTATAGTGAACTTTAATTTTGGATGGTAACTGTTGAAAATATCTACGTTTTCGGTAGTTTTATTTGTTGGAATAGCACAGACACAGTCATCGATATAGCGGTAGAAGAATGGTACATTAAAATCTAAATGACTCATGACAGATTAATTTTAATTAATCTCTTTAGATGTCATTTCACTATACACTAATATCCCAGTAAAACTTGCCACTGACATCATTAAAAAGAAGTGGAATGACATAAAAGAATACACTAACATCCCATTGGAAGAATTCCAATCATCTGTAGAGTTAACGTTAAACTCAACATACTTTTTATATAAGGATGAAGTATACCAACAAATGGATGGATGCGCAATGGGTGCAAGTATATCTAGTGTCATTGCCCAACTGGTTCTGGAAGACTTAGAAGAATCTGTCATGAGTCATTTAGATTTTAATGTACCATTCTTCTACCGCTATATCGATGACTGTGTCTGTGCTATTCCAACAAATAAAACTACCGAAATCTTAGATATTTTCAACAGTTACCATC
This sequence comes from Diabrotica balteata, assembly GCA_918026665.1. NCBI lineage: Eukaryota > Metazoa > Arthropoda > Insecta > Coleoptera > Chrysomelidae > Diabrotica > Diabrotica balteata. The sequence continues at coordinate 36,445,406 of OU898282.1, read as the reverse complement.
CAAAATTAAAGTTCACTATAGAAATTGAACAAAATAATAAAATAAACTTTCTGGATATCACCTTACATCGCATTAACAATACAGTTAAAACCATGTGGTTTACAAAAGAAACATGGTCTTCACGATATCTTAACTACAATTCCCATCATCCATTTTCCCATAAGAAGTCTGTAATTATAAGTCTCGCTGATAAATCTATAAGACTAACAGATCCAGAATACAGACCAACTGCAATAAAAAAAGCAAAAAATGCCCTTCTAAAAAATGCATATCCCGAACATCTAATCGAAACTATTTTCAAATCAAGACTCAATAAATTTTATAACAATGCAACTAACAACAAACCTAACAGTATCAAAACCACTTATACAACTCTTCCATATATAAAAGGTTTATCCGAACAACTAACAAATCTTTTAGCCAAACATAATATAACAGTGGCCCACAAAGGCAACAACCTCTTAAATAAATACTTCACAAAACTAAAAACACAAACTCCAAAACTTAAAAAATCACATGTTGTTTACGAGATACCATGTACAAACTGTGAAGGTGTCTATATCGGTCAAACCAGTCAACTGCTTCAATCCAGAATTCGTTCTCACAAATACGACAAGAACAACGTCACTGCGCTCACAAAACATGAAAGGGGGAAGAAGCATAAATTTGACTTTGAAAACATCAAAATTTTAAAAACAGAAAAAACAAAAAGAAGAGGGAGATATACGAATCAATAGAAATAAAAAGAAACACCAACGCAATAAATGACAAAAAAGATACACAAAACCTAAATAAAATATATTTCAATCTGATTTAAACAATAATAATAAAACATCATAAAAAGCTCTTAAAGTCATAACATATCTCCACCTTACCTTTTTCAAAAACATCAACGATACGCCCATATAAAAATAATTATATACTAATGACAGTAAACAATGAGATATCAGATATCAACTTTTATATGTCAGTTCGTTAATGTCTGTGTCACGTTTTACGTTTTGGTAAGTCATATATATATATATATATATATATATATATATATATATATATATATATATATATATATACATATTTTACAATATCTGTTTGTCCTTATATATACACATTTTAGAATCTTGACAAAGGCAAGGGTTTCCTGCCGAAACGTTGATTGATTGCAATGGAAAATAAAATCTAGTTCCACATGTAATATCTTTATTGAACCTAAACCCAAGAAACATTAATTTTATATTATATATATATATATATATATATATATATATATATATATATATAATGTAAATATTTAAGTTTTGTCGACTTAGAGTCTTTTTTGTTTACATTTATAAAATGACAAAACAAAACCTTTATTTTGTTTAAAAAAAATATATTTAAATAAAAATACAATCTTAAGTAACAATTTTAAACACAAACATTCAGTAATTTTTTAAATGCTGCAGAATACCATGTTTCTTCTAAATATACCGTTTTCTCTGGTTTCACCCACAAGTACCTCGTATGTAAAATAAACATTATGAGCAGCCCTCGCTTCTGCACCGTTTTTTCTGGGTGTATGGGTTTTGACATTGTTGCAAGTAATCAATGATTGTAAAAAATATCCTGCTTATTCTTAGTTTCTAGTGTTTTCAAACGAACGAATATTTCTTCAGATTGCAGTCTGTACACTTATGCTCACATCTAAAATATAAGAGTATTCATGAAATAAACCTTAGTTTATTACATGAAAAATATATTTGGTACAATGCAAACATAGGCTATATTAATTGAACGTTATTTTAATATCAATGTCGTAATATTTTATTATCAAGCTATACAGACTGCAAAACGTATCTTACCTGCAATCATTGCCAACAGTGATAGCTGGTACAACTATACGTTTGTAAGCAATGTACTCTTCACCTTTGACTCTAGTATTTCTCACCATAAATATTTTCCACTTTGTTTACTCTCGTCGCTAGTAACGATTTTTTCTTCATTCATATCCATCGCAATTTTTACAAATGTAATAAAATGGTGCTAAAACAACTTTAACCTCACAAAAACAATCAAAACTGCCAATAAAAACATTCTAAGTCACTGACATAGAATTTTTAAGTTAACATGCATAGAGCCATCAGACTGTTTTTGTACCAAAAGAGGCAATGGTTTTCATAAAACAAATTACCATCAAAATGTCAAAAAAAAATTTAGAATGTTTTTGCTTACACCGATTACAAGAAAAAATGGGACTTTTACAAAACAATTGCAGATGGGATTGTTTGAGATGCAAAAAATATTTAAAAAAGTATACAGCTTCAAGTTATGCAGTTAACGCTAACCTATTGAAACAACTACATAATCAAAAATTTTGGTTACTTAACAACTGAAGAATTGAACGAAATTACTGAATTTAATAATGAAAACATTGGGACATTTTAGTTCAGTAGTTATAATTAATATTTTGAAGTTTAGAGTTGTAAGTCTGTTAAAGTATTTTAAACAAGTTGGTGTATAATAAAGATATTTTTAACAAGTGTAACATTATTTAATCCTTTGTCTGGTTTTTTAATATTATTTCTATGTGTTCTTTGCATTCTAATTTTCTATCAATTGTTTCTCCTATACTACGTTCCACGTTAGAAAATAACATTGCGGAGATAGGCCATGATTCTATGGACCATAGCAACGCGGCGTTGCACGACACTCACAAGCACAATTTAGGGTTGTATAATTTGTATTTTGTTTCCACAAACATGATTAAAATGTTTTTTAACGTAATTGACCAAAAGTGCCCATTCGAAACAAGAGATGAAAAGTAGGGCAAATGATTTTAATTAGATAAATAGTATTTACAAAGGATAATTTTATTTTATCTATTTTAATTATAGTAACATTTGTTTTTCGGTGAGAATACGATATGCCATGATTCATAGAAATCAGTAGAAAATATTGACCGCTTGGAATCCGTATATCTAATTACTAATTGCAACTTAAAATAATACGATGTGCGTATGTCAGCTATTTTATGTCGTTCTCTGACTACATAATGATAATAAGGCTTTTATTTAGTAGTTATTCTGACTTACAGTTAAATGTTAATTGAAAATGAAAATTCAAAAATTAAGCAAAGGAAATATCTTGGACATCCGTGCAAAAGAGAGTGTCTGAGAGTTTTGGCAACACTGATCTCCATAAGCGTAATGTTATTTTCTTAACTTGAAACAAAAAATAGATAGGAGAGCCAGCCCAACAGTGGGACAGTTTCTACAGTGAGACACTGTTTCTCCCTTACTTATCACGCGACCGACTAGGTTTTCCATTGGTGAGCAGAAACCTTACATACCACCAAGTAATCGCCGACAGTGTTGAACACGCGGCTGGCAGAGATGCACGCGCCGTTTAAGTTAAGTTAATTTCCACGTGCGTAAGTAAATATTTTCAAGTTTTGTCAGTTCGTGTTTTTGGAAGTAAAAGAAAGTATTTTGGTGATCTGTCTAGGTTAAAAGTAAGTGTTTTTTATGTAGATTACAAGAGTGGGATCATTTTGTTTCTATAAATTTTATTGTATAAGTTGGGTTATAAAATGGCTGCCGACTACACGTGGGCAAATGTGACTAAATAGTTTTTTTTGTAGGTTAATTAGGAATCCAAAGAAAGAAAAATTTAAAATTGCACATAGGAAATAATGAGAGAAGCAGTAAGTCTGACAGATAGGAGGACTTTGAGAAAGACGCTGCTTTTAAAGATATACCATTTCAGATATTGGCTAGATATGTGAGAAAGCCAAAGACGTTGACGACATTAGTCAAATACAGATGAGTTCCAACTACAGTATGAATATAGTATTTACGTCCACAGAAGAAGATTCCCTAGAAAACTATATCATAAGCTGCTCACGCATGTTTTATGGGTTGTCTGTTGACGATTGTAGAAAAATTGCCTATAAAATAGCAATCGAAAATAAAAAAAAAAATCCTGTCAAATGGCATGAAAGAAAAATAGCAGGGCTGAAATGGATAAGTTTTCGCCAAAGACATGTTCGATTGTCGATTCGCACCCCCGAAGGATGTAGTTTATTCCGTGCGACGTAATTTAATAGACATATTGTTACAATTTTTTTCCAAAATTTGACTAATATATATTCAAGAACTGATGCGTTTGCTGACGGAAGAAGAATCTACAATTTGGATGAGACTGCGACTACGACGGTTCAAAAATCAGCAAAGGTTGTTGCTGAGAAAGTTGTGAAGCAAGGTAAGTAGGGAGAGAGGTATATTGGTTACCACTTGTTGCATCGTTAGTGCCACAGGATAATGCACCTACACCAGCAATGGTTTTTCCTATGGTGCATCTAAAGGAGCATACGCTACAAGGCTCTCCATCAGGAACGTTGGGGCTTGCTACTCCAAGTGGATGCATGAATGCTTCTTTTTTTAGATGTAATGAAGCATTTTATAAATTATTCTAACAGCTCTGAAGAAAATCGATCGCTTTTAATCTATGACAATCATGAAAGTCATCTTAGTATTCGTGTTCTTAATTTGGCCAAAGACTCTGTAACATTCTCCTCAGTCCCAAACAAATGCATACTAGATGTGGGGGTATTCAGAGCATTCTCAACATGTTATAATGCATCTGTAGATACCTGGATGATGCAACATCCAGGTAAGCCTTTCACCATACATGAGATAGCTGAGTGCGTCGGTTTTGCTCATGAAAAAGCTCTCACACCGAGCAATATTATAAATGCATTCAAAAAGTGTGGTATATATCCATATGATGCCGATATCTTATGATGATATTAAAAGTATTAAAAATTGCAATCAACAGAACGATAAAAATGGCAAGACTGTCACAGATGTTTTGAAAAGCCCAAAAGAATTTAAGGGCTTTCCAAAAGCAGGAGAACGTGAAACTAAAATACGCGAAGAACGAGCAAAAGCATTATAGCTACTGATACATCCGAAAAAGATGCCATAGAAGAACGAAGCATTACGAAGAAAAAAATTGATAAAATCGAAGTGAAAAAAGTAGAAAAGGACAAGAAACAAATATTTGAAGAAAATTCTGAAAGCTCAGAGGAGGAACATGAACTTGGTTCATCCTCAAGTGATCACTGCTGCTATACAATCAATCCAGATCAATTTGAGGAGCTTCATAGAAAGACCATAGAAAATGATTTTGTGCTCGTGGAATTTTTTTGGAAAATTGGAGAAGAAGAAGGTGTATTATGTTGGAAAAGTCTTGAAAATAAATGAGTCAGAAGAGTATGAAATTTCGTATCTTAGAAAACAAACGAAGATTACCAGCAAATTTGTATTTCCAAATATTCCAGCTTTATTGCTTTAAAATATATCAAGCTCGTCATGCCACCCCCAATTCCTTGTGGGCACACTAGCCGACAGATGGCTTCTTTTACGTTTGACATAGATTTTTGGATTAATGGACATTAGGTAGATACATACCTAGATATTATATTTTTATGTTTACTCATTTTTTATGTTCTGTATCTTTTTTTTTGTTTATTTTGAAAGTGTCTTTTGTGTACAATAAATATGATTTATAAACTATGTTCGCAACAATCAGTATCAAAATTATGTTATGAGGATGATATATTAATCTTAATAATAATATCCTCAATAAACTTTTTCAAAACACAACAGCCTGAATAAGATTTTTTGACAAGCTAGATTATATATTTTCATTTATTTTCCCTGTCTCACTGTAGGATCTAAAGAGCCTCACTGTAAGGTATATGTGTCCTACAGTTAGACAAATGCACCTATCTATATTCTTGCAAAAAAATATCAAACTTCAAAGTTACAAATATTTCACTTGAAGAGAGATTAATATAAATGTCAACGCCTAGGCTGGCGTTTAATTTTTTCAATTTGGACGGGTAAAAATAAAATTACACTAAAATAAAAAAACTGTCTCACTGTTGGGATGGTTCCCCTATATTTCCTAGGATGTAATGGAAAAAGTATACTCTTGTAATACAATTGATTGGGAATTGTTCATTTGCGGATGAATATACATATTTTAGATTTTTTAGTTTTATATTTATTTATAATAGTATCTATAATAGTTTTAGATTTATTTTTGTACTAACATTTATGTATAAATATAAGTATTTTATTGGTTAGGTACTTATTAATGTTTATGGTGATTAATATTGCAATTTGACAACTAATAAATAATATCTTACGTTCCACAATGATGGAACCTAAACTAAAACTTCCATAAATTTGTATATACATAATTAAAATCTGCACTTAGTCTTTGCAACAAACACATTTACTTAAATATGCAAATACTATTATATAATAGATATAATTTATTAAATTTGTCATTAAAAAAGATAAACACCTTTTTTTAGTAATAGATTACGTATATTCCCGAGTTTTGGCTCGTGATTGAAATGTGATTCATTTTGTATAACATTTAAACATTTTTGTGAACGCCCTTGAAGTTATTAATACACTGACCAGCAAAAAAAGTATCCACCCTATGAATTTATGAAAATGAAAATTATTGGGGGTTTTATGCTGTTTCATATTTTATACTCAATATCTTTCATTTTTAAAACAAAAAATGACCATGACTGCTTAATGCCTTAGTATATTTATTTAATTCGAAGGATAAATATATCAATGATGCGGAAGAATGGAAAATGAAATGGAAAAGAATATATCAATCATGCGGAAGAAAAGGGTTACAACTCAAGAAAACGCAATTTTTTGCATACAAAATGTTTGCTACTATTGACGTCCTTTAAAATCTAAAATTGGTTTTATTACCTATATATAGCTTTTATCTTTCACTTCAAAGCTTGGACTGTACAATATTCAACAAAATAGTAGTTTTAGAAAAAATAATAGGTGTAACCGTTTTGAATATAAAAATTTTATGATATAAGATCTTGTAACAAAATGACTTTAGGGCTTCTAAATGTAATAATATTATCTTTATCTTAATGATTTTATATATATTTTTTATTAATATAAAATAGTTGTTTAACAAACATTGGTTTTATGAGCAATTATTACTTATTGCAGAAAATTATAGAACTACACCTTTTTTTCTGTAGAAAATGATAAACTTATTCCAACTTAAAACTATTTTATTTCTATTAAAAAATAACAAAAGTAATACATGCTTGTCTAAATGATAATTTTTTAGCATTTTATACACTATGATTAAAGTTCAAATTTGATGCAATAGCTGAACATATAGCGAATACCAAAATAATTCAGGTTTTTAAAGAAATCTAAGTAATAATGCGGAACACATTTTTTAAAATTAACTCTAGTAACCCTTTTTCTTTGCGTCAGAAATCCATAGTTTGTTTCCAAAGGCCAGTTCTAATATTATATTATCAAATTTAATATAATTTAATTTCTGTGATTAATAATTTCGGTTTGCATAAAACTTTTTTCGCCATACTAGTACTTATAAGACAATGTAGTGGGATCAGATTTTTGCAGTTTAATAGCTCAGAGAGTGGAAAATGGGACGTGCTTTGGAATATTAATGTACATATTTGAAGACAATTTCCTTAAATCAAGTATGTTTGAGAAACACAGTTCGTTCAGCTGATATTTCTTGCCCGTTTTTTAGCCTGTCTGATTATTACAGCATATTTATCAGAACAAAGATGGGACTAACCTCCTCTGTGGCTCAGTGGTAAGAGCGCCTACCTTTGAACCTAGTTTCCACCTGGTTGGAAATTTTCGTTTATTAAAAAAAAATTAATTAACAAATGAAAATAATTTCTATCCTTGTGCGATCGGTACTCACCGGAGGGACCGCAGACGTTCGGATACAATTAGCGTCTCTGAGCAAAGACAATGACGTCGACTTTGCTAAGTATCAAGACAATTACTCTACATATTGTTCTGAAGCTATTTTCTTGTGGCATTGTAAATTAATTACTATTTATAACTGGGAATAAGCCACAATTAAAGATAAAAATACGTTTATTGACGTTTCAATTTCCAATTCGGAAATCGTTCTCAAAATACAAACAGTAAATTAAACAAATTTTGTTATACGCTAAAATGATTGTTTGATTTGACATGGTCGAGAACCGAACAAATACTGTCTCGCACCAGATGTGCCGTACAGTGTGTGGGCGCACCAGATATGCCAACAAATTGAACAACGCCGCTGTCCGATTATGTCGAACGACACCGCTGTACCGTGAGTGGCTTTAAACTCAATAAAAAAAAAAAATAAAATCAATAAAAAAAAAGATGGGACTGGACTTTTTTTTATTTTGTAATCTCATTCTCAATTTTGGCATGTATGCTGTCTCCTTCTTGTTGGCTATGACCTTAACGAAAAATTTGTGGGTGATAGATTTGATTCTTAGTTTCTTGATCATGTATACATAAAGGTCAACTATATACTTCTTTTTGTTTTGCTCACAACAATTGTCAGAGTAAAAAATTATGTTAAAATCTGCTCCATTACTTTTATTAGAAATATATTCAACATATTTAAATAGGCATGTTCCTATTTTGTTCTCACCTTCCAAACCTTCTCCTTCGTGCCACAAATAGTAGACTCCTTCTGTGGTTTAGATGTTAAATATACTAAAATTAAAAACATTCAACTTTGAGACGTAATAAAATAAATAATAACTACTTACGAGTGATCTTAAACAAAATTGTCTAATATTAGGTTAATTATGCCCTAAATCATCAATAACCGTTTGAATATGATTTGGAAGGGAAAGGAACAAATTTTGGATAAAAACTTTAGGAATACGTTCATATTCTTTACACAGCATGTTTTGAAGTTCTGAAAGACTTTCTGACAGACTTGGTTGATCTTCTAACCCTATGATCAAGTTCATCCCAAATATGTTTGATAATATTCAGATCACGGCTGCAGGCTGGCCATTCTAGAGTATTAATCCCTACTTACTCCAAGTAATTAGTCAGGATTCTAGCAGTATGCGGTCGTGCATTATCATGTATAAGGACTAAATTGTCGCAATAAATAGACTGAAATAGAACTACTGCTTCTGCCAAAACATTCTTTATATACCGCTCAGCATTCACGGGGCCATTGATAAAAATAAGTTCAGGTCATGTTTCAAATGAGATTCCAGCCCAAATCATGACATCATCACCGTTAAACTTTTTTCTCTGGGACATACATGCTTGAGCATTCTTTCATTTCTCCGTCTCCAAACAGAACCACGATTCATCAGTAAAAAGAATTGGGCTCTAATCCAGTGTTGATATTGTTGTAAAAAAATTAATCAATTTCATACAGTGTCTGGGTTGTGATTCGGGGACAATAATCGGCCTTCATGCCATTAGTCCTCTTTCATTGAGGCGTCTTCTAATTGTTCTCTCACTTACATTCATATTTCGAACCTTCTGCAGACGGTTTCTTGCAGCAATTGCAGTGGAATGGCGATTTCTTAAATGTTCCGAAATCACAATAAAATAATTTTCTCTTTGCGAGATAACCCTTCTACGACCGGAACCAGGTCGATGTGAGTATGTACCGCTCTCTAAAAAGCGATGGAAAGCTCTCCGTACTGTAGTTCCCGAAATGCCTAAAGTTTCAGATACATAAACTTGACTTCGTTTGTGTTGTAGCAATGCAATAATTCGAGCAACATCTACTGTAGATAACACCATATCTTAATTATTGACTTTGTCGAAATCCACGTTTGAAAAGCTAAATTACTGTTTAATTAACTGTTTTTAACATAAACAGCGACTACAGAAAACAACAACATAAATGTCAAAACTATCAAAAACAAGCATACACGATCGCAATAAATATTTAAATTGAGACGTAATATTATGAAACAGTGCATAAAACTTCTAATGAATTTTTATTTTCGGAAATTTATAGGTTGGCCACTTTTTTTGCTGTTCAGTGTATTATATTTTAATTAGGAATAAACAATCATATCAATCTATCTATATGACAACATATTATAAAAACTGTGGTAAAAAATATTAATTTACGACATAAAATAAGTATTTGGGGACTATAAATATTGAAACAAAGTATTAATCAAACATAGTTCAGTTTTAACTCGAAAATGAATCGTAACTATTCATTTGTGATCTTAGTTGCGCTTGCAGTAGTAGGTGTAGTACTAAGTGCCCAGGAGAAGTCGTTCGAGGAAGATTTGGCACTTCTTAGGAAAGTTGACATAAATAGTGTGCTTACGAACGTTCGCCTTGTCAAAAATTATGTCGATTGCTTGATCGGTACAAAAAGTTGCACCGCCGAAGGAGCTGCTTTGAAAGGTAATGAATTACTTAGTACTTACTTACTTAGTCCTACGCCTTTCTACCGTTGGGTGTCAGGCTGGTGGAGTTAAGTTTTGCACTGTTGTCTCCATGCTCTCCGGTCTTGTGTTAGATTTCGTGCACTGTCTTATGTCAATCCTTTCTTCTCAACTTCTTTTCTGATTTACCCATCTAACTCTTGGTCTTTCTCGTTTGTTTTTCCCTTGCACTCTCGTTTCAAACACACGTTTTAATAATCTTTCATTCGACATTCTAAACACGTGTCCGAACCATCTTAGTTGCCCCTCTACTATTTTTTCGTTTATTGGTATAGTTTTAGGTTTTGTCTGATTGTTTCGTTTTTTATTTTGTCTGTCCTCTTTCTGTTTGCTATTTTCCTTAGGAACCTCATTTCCCTAGCACTGACTCGAGATTTTTGTCTCCTAGTCAATGTCCATGACTCGCTGTTATACATGATTGTAGGTCTAAATACTGATTTAACGACTGCCGTTTTTACCTTCTCCGGTATTTCTTTTTTCCCCAAAACTGTTGTTTTCATAGTATTAAATAAGCTTCCTGTTCATGCCATTCTCTCATTTATTTCCATGTCTTGTTTACAGTTTGATTCCATTATTACTCCTAGGCATTTAAAATGTTCCACTTGTTGTAGCTGTTTTCCTTTTAATTGTATTGCGTGTATCTTTCTCTTATTTGAAATTATCAATATTTTTGTTTTCTCTGTATTTATCTTCATATTTATGTTTAACAGTTCTTCTTCTAGGATTTCAAGTTTGTTCTATAGGTCTTCTCTGTTTTCTGCTATCAAAACCATGTCGTCTGCAAATAGAAGCTCTGATAGTTGAGTCTGTTTTATTTGCCAGTATCCTGTTAGTTTTCTTATTCTTCTTTTGGCTTTCTTTATTGCTTCATCCAGTACCACTGAGAACAGCAGTGGGCTTAACACGCATCCCTGTTTGACTTGTAGTAAATTCTGCGGATTCCTCGTTATTGGTTCTTACCGTATTTGTATTATTATTGTACATATCATTTATTACATCAATTATTATCCTGTCAACTCCTCTTTCCTTTAATGTCCTTCATACGTCCTTTCTTTTGATTCTGTCAAACGCCTTTTCCAGATCAATAAATCATATATGTATTTCTCTATTTTTATTGATTACTTTCTCACTTACTTGTCTTATTGTGAATATATGATCTTGCGTCCTTCTGTCCTTCCTGAATCCACATTGTGTATCTTCCATAGTTGGTTCTATTTGGGTTTTTATTCCTGTTTCTATTATTCTTGCGAATACCTTCCTAGGAATATTTGATATAATAATACCTCGGTAATTATTATAGTTGTCGCCTTTTTTGTGCATTCTTTATATTCCTCATAATCTTCAGGGCGCTTTGTACTTAGATATCTCTACCATTTTCTTTTTTGTTCTTTATTTTTCTTCGTATTTCGTCCGTCCACCATTCGGTTCTCCTCATGCTAGTATTTGCTATTTTTTCTATTTTCCTCGGCAGCTATGATTAAGTTGGTCTTGAGATTTTCCCACTTTTCTTCTATACTTGCAGTTTTTACCCTACCTTTCAAAATATTGTCTAATTTTTCTTGGAATATCTTCTTATATCTTTCTTCTTTTGATTTGTAGCTTTTTACTTTTTCATTTACTACCTTTCTCCTCTTTTCTTCATTTTTTTTGCTGTTCTCATTCTCATTATTACTAGATGATGATATCATCTAGTAATGTCATACTAGGTAATGAATTAAATTTATGTAATTGTATCTGATGTAAAAAATGTGACAGTTGTACTTTTCCAGAAATGGAAAACTTTTATTTCTACCATTGGCAAAGTACACTTTATGCATATATTGCATGTAATATTTTTTCATTGCATGTATTATTGCTTTTTAAATAAAACAAAAAATTACAACTAACGACCCAATTAGGTTTAATACTTTTTTTTTCTTTAAGTCCCATCATTGTTACTGAAGTCAGCAGCCATCATAACCGCTCTAACTTTCTATAGTTGTTATTTTTAACTTAATTTTTTTAATTAATAAACACTAATAATATGCTTAAGAACGTTATAATCTGAACAAACAATATGATCAGTGAGCAACGTTTTTTAGCCTAAATTATTACTTAACTATTAAAACTAAGAAAGATACATGCACTAGCATCTCCTTAGGTTCTGTTAATTTATTGCACAAATATTAACCTGTACCATCACCTGCACTATACTCTGCATTTTATTTAACTAATTCGAAGAGTTTTCTTCTCTTCATTCTTTCAGCCAGATACGTGTTGTCAAGGAGCTGGATGGCTCCAACATTCATGTGTTACAGGAGTCGTTGTTCGTGACTTTGGAAAATTGTTCAATGGTCTTGTTAACAATATCCATTTCTAGGTCAATATGGATTTCTTATGGTATGAAGAAGTGTTCTTATAACAGCAAGGACAATGCTCTAAATTACCCGTACTAGCACAACTCCATAGTTGGTACCATATGTCCATATAGGTTTTAAAATCTGTTTATACAAGAGTATTTTGTTGTAGATTGAAGGACCCCAAATTATATTTAGTGTAATCAATAATATAGGTTAATAATACACATGCATATTATGCGCTTATTATAAAAATAAAAAAACCCGGTTAAGCCTGAGGACACCTGAAAATTGTACCCTGTCCAGAGCTATGTCATTTAACAGACATATTGTGAACATATTTTATGATAAGTTACAAGAAGTTATGATACGTAAGCCTGAATTTGCTGATGAGAATCTATTTCTTTATGTACCATGTCCTTTCAGAAGGTTGGTTACCATCATAGCTATCTTAATTTTATTCACTGCCACCCTTAATAGCATGCTTATATCAACACCATTCCAATCTCGCAAGTTCTTCAACCATGAGGTTCTTCTTCGTCCGAGACTGCGTTTGCCTGCTATTTTTCCTTGGATGATATTTTGTAGCAACTTATATTTGGTCCTCTCATTATATGTCCGAAATACTCCAGCTTTCTCTGCTTGATGGTTTTTATAATCTTAGTAGTCTTACTGAGACGTTCTAGTATTGCAGAGTTTCAAATCTTCTCCACACAGGAAACTTTTAAAATTCTTCTATAGCACCATATTTCGAAAACCTCAATTTAGATCGATTAGATGATTGAATCGATTTAGATCGATTTTATTAATAGTCCAGGACTCGACACCATAAAGTAAAACCGAGAACACGTAGCAGCGAAGTAGGCGGATCCTCAATGCCAATTTCAGGTCTCTGTTACATAATACCTTGGACATCCTTCTAAAAGCAGCTCTAGCCTGCTCTATGCTAGATCTAATTTTGCCGTGACTTTCTGCGTTACAATTTAATTGCTGTCCAAGGTAAACAATTTTATCAACTTGCTCAAGTTTGGTATTATTTACATATGTAGAAGGTTCTAGATACTGATGGGAATAGAATAAATAATCTTGACCAAACTATCTTCCTATCGTGCAAAAATCTCAATAGGTACTCGAAGCGAAAGGACAAGAACAGGTCGGAAATTTACTAGTGTTGAAAACGGAACACTAGTAACTACCTGTTGTATTTTCAATGCTTCCGACAATTTTTTACCACCAGTTATGATTTTTCCTTGTGATCCCCAACGTCATGTGGGGATTGGCAACACAGTCTGGTTGGATGAACAGCATACTATTTGTAGATAAGATGGAACACTTTATTAAATTTTTAAACACTAGCAAAAAAAACCCCAGCTTATTGATGCAACCTTGGATGTTTGCATTTATAAACCTATTAAAATTGTCTACAGCTACATTGTAGACAGTTGGATGATGCGGAATCCGGAAAGACCTCTAAAGATTTATGAGATAGCTGCTTCAAATATTTGTAGTACCTTTAAGAAGACAAGCATCTTCCCGTATGATAGAAATATTTTTACCCATATGGACTTCTTGCCAAGTGATGTTACTAACAGGCATATTACTTAAAATAATGGGAATACTTCAGATGGGCAAACCTTTAAGACAGAAAATCCACTGACAGTCGAAGAAAACGTAGTAGTAGAAGAATGTTCTGACTCTGAAGCTGAAACACCTTTGGAATTTATAACTGCGGATCAGTTCCGAGAGCTGCCAAAGATTGGGCTGAGGAAAAATAACCTATTGAAAGCATAAGTTATGATAGTTATAGACACCCCAGAAAAATAGAAAAAAGAGAAACTCGAAGCAGAAAAGCAGAGAAAGAGAAAAACTTAACTCATAAAGAAAAAAACGTTTCAGGAACCAAAAGATACAACAGATGGAAAAGATACGTTAAGTGTTTATTCCAAGAAAGAAGACTATTATGAAAGCGGCGATGAGGTGAATCTTATAAACCCCGACTCTTTTACACCATGAGAAAAATTACCCAGCGAAGGAGACTATGTGTTAGTTAAGTTCAACTCAAAGAATCGTAAAGTCTAGTACGTTGCCAAGATATTACAAGAGGACAAGGAGCAAGAAGTAGAAGTAAGTAAGTTTTAAGTAGAAGTAGATAAAATTAAAGGCAGATATCGAGCACAATTTTATTAATTAAATCGTACCCAAGTAATTTCGCTTTCTAAAGCATCATCAGGGGCAGATGAAATAAGCCAAGAAACGTTTTTTTAAATGTAGAAATTGATTAACTTTGATAAAAAACTCGAAGATGATAATTTTTTTTTATGATTAACGTTTTAGACTTACTTCGTCAATTTTTAGCTATCCAACAAGCGCAGAATGTAATAAACATAACAATAAACATAAATTTGTAGAAATACTACATTAAACAAGGACAAACGTTAAGAAGACGTGTGAAATATGACAGCTTGGATGGGCAGTCACAATCATGGAATTGTGATCTGCACATATTAAAATTCTATGTAAATAAGCATTGACCAAAGGTCCAACTTACACTACTATAGGAAATCAACTGATGAAATATGACAAATAGAAAATTTTAGTTTAACTAGATTGCATAATCCAGATCTCACACTCACACCTGTATATAATAATTAGGTTGTTAGTTTGAGAGCAAATAAAGTGGACATAAAGTGTAAGTGCAAGAGATAGACTAAAACAATCTATTAGACAGTGGGTGGTTGACTACAATCAGATAGATAGATATATAGATGGTTTATTGGTAATAAATTAATACATAAGTATTTTTTACAAGTCAAATAAAATAAAGTAAATGTCAATATAGTTAATATGCACACATAAATATAAACACAAAACATAGATACATTGTTTTAAATTGGAAGTGAAATACTTCTCATATGTAAAAAAAGGATTCACTATAAGGTAACTCTTAATTTGTGCCTTAAACTGATGAAAATTAAAAACCTTTATTCTAGCTGGCACTAAGTTGTAGAATTTTATGGTTAAATACCTTGAACCATTTCTGGATCTCTCAAGACGGCTAAATTCTGGTATAAGATTATTGTTAAATCTGGTAGAATAATTGTGAAAATCTACATGCGCATTGTATTGGCTAAGATTTTGTTTAATGTGCAACAGTCACTGCATAATGTATACACAAGGTAAATTTAAAATTTTTAAAGCTCTAAAGGAGTTTCTACAGTCTGCTCTATAAGAGAGCCCAGAGATAATACGAACATCCTTTCTTTGTTGTGCAAACACTTTATCGATATGACAAAAGTGACTCCAGGAGAGAATAGCATATGTCAGATGAGAATGAAAATTACTATGATTCTCCTTCATGTACCATGTCCTTTCAGAACGTTGGTTACCATCATAGCTATAGTAATTTTATTCACTGCCACCCTAAATATCATGCTTGAAACAACACCATACCAATCTTGCAAGTTCTTCATCCATGAAGTTCTTCTTCGTCCTGGTGTTCGTTTGCCTGCCTTTTTTTCGTTGCATGATATTTTGTAGCAACCTATATTTGGACCTCTCATTACATGTCCGAAATACTCCAGCTCCTAGATACTCTCCGTATATGATTAATAAAATGGACCATGCAAAACTGCTTATAAAGAATAACTTTTTTTTTTGGTAAAATAATAATAGAATAATATTGCTAATAAGGTAGAAAAGTGGACACAGTAGCGCTGCCCGGAAAAATGGGTGACCAATTACTAATAAAAATATGATATATAGATATATATTTTTATTAGTAATTATTGTTTAACAACTTTTTTTTC
Organism: Diabrotica balteata; assembly: GCA_918026665.1. Lineage (NCBI taxonomy): Eukaryota > Metazoa > Arthropoda > Insecta > Coleoptera > Chrysomelidae > Diabrotica > Diabrotica balteata. The sequence continues at coordinate 36,428,958 of OU898282.1, read as the reverse complement.
TATAACCTAATTTTGAATATTGATTACATGTACTAAGTTAATTTTTTTTGTATATATTGGATTAAGCTACAATTGGATCGAAATAATGAAAATTTTAAGTTCCATAGGTAGAAAATCCCCCTCATATCTTTTCAGCCAAAGAATGGCTGTTGCCTATAACACCGTCCAAAGTGTAACAATTTTTAATTTTTCAATTTTGATACATTCTTTTCAACAAAATTTTAAATAATCTTTTTTGAGAAAGATTTCCTGAAGCAAAAACAGTGGATGCGTATCACAGCCGACCTTTACTACCTCGACAGAGGGTGCTGTATTCTGGAATACACTTAAAGTCATAACAAAACAAAAAAGTCACTCTCGATCTCATCTCGTTAACAATATCATTCTCAACAATCTACAAGAAAAGGCCGAAACCTTCAAAAATACACTACAGGCCGCCCTCATTTCCACTAATAACTCCAACTTCAGCGAAAGATTCAAAAGAGAAGCCGAACGGAGAGTGGAAGATATATTCTACTACCCTCACGTACATGATGGGCCGCATCCTCACCCGATTATGGCCCCTGTGACTGAGGATACCGTCAGGCAGATGTGTAACATTGGAAAAAAGACATCTCTTGGCCCTGATGACATCCATAGAAGATGCCTCAAAAATCTTCCAGAGAATATTATTCCGTTTCTCACCAATGTAATCAATGCATCTTTAACGCTGAGCTATTTTCCAATTTCATGGAAAATAGCCAGCACAGTCATGATTCCCAAACAAGGGAAACCCCTCACCAACCCTAAATCGTACAGACCTATTTCTCTACTAAGCACAATAGGTACTTAGTCTACGAGAGGATCTTTAAAGAAACACTCGTAGAATTCCTAGACCCTCACCTTGCCATTCCAGATTACCAATTCGGATTCAGGACTGAACACTTCACGCAAAATGCATTGGATGAAGCAACACCTTCCATTTCACAATCACTTAACGAAAGAAATCACGTCATATTCCTAGACGTTCAGAAGGCATTCGTTCAGATCTGGCATAAAGGCCTGGTCGAAAAACTCCACCTTGCTGAATTGCCACGCCTTTTGTGAAACTAACCAATCAATCAATTCCTATCTCTATAATCAGACGATCAGGGTCAAAGTAGCAAAACTTATCCACACCCTTCACTCCACAAGCTGGTGCACCCTAGGGCTCAATACTTGCACTAATATTATATACAGTCTACGACAGTGACATCCCCCGCCTACAGCATAGATCAGAGTCCATAGTAGAGTAGAGACCATAAATCCCTCCAAAACTCAACTAATTTTATTTAAAATTTAAGTGTCGCTATGTTCGGGGCTGAATAACTCTGTTAGGAGAAGATCTTATTCTCAGAAACTCGGTTTTCTATTTGGGAGTTCATTTTACCAGGACTTTTAACTTAATAGGGTGAGAAGAAGGTTTAAACTCCTGGCAGTGTTGTCCGGTAAACTAGGCAAGACATCATCCAAAACTTTATTACACACCTATAAAACATACATCAGATCCATAATCGAATACAAGGCATGCATCTATGCTTTTCTGAAGATCTATTACATCAATGCCATCATGACAACCAAAAGAAAAATCCTTATATTCTGCATGAGGCGGAGCAGGCAATATTCATTAGCATACACACATACACTGGCTAATATCACACCAGTTAAGGACATAATCCTATCCCTCAGCAGGAGGTATGTCCTAAGACCCATTGCAGGCTCGAACAACAGAGCCAAACGAACACTAAAGACTCCTTGCAATCGCCGAGGGCAAATACTCACCAGGCTTCCTAACAGAAAAGTTCCGTTTCCTCCAGCTAAACTTCTCCACAACACCGAACATGACCCCCTGATGAATATTTTTAAATTTTAGAATCATTCCCTATCAAATATCGCAGTTAAATACTGCACGCCAAAAACTCTTAGAGCCGTTCTTACTATATGGTTGGTGACCTCTGAAGTACCTCGTCTGACATGCTTGACAAAGTTCTTCCATATCCCTCTTGTGCGCTCCTTACAATCTGAATCCCCTCTGCTTCTTAGTAGTCCACTACTTCACCACCAATACAACAAACAACTCGTTTACCACATTACCATTACTCCGAAAAAAAAAGTACTCCTTCCTTGAAGAGTCACCAGCCTAAACAAGGTAAAAACTCTGGAACAACAGAAAGATTTCCAGAGTAGAAATCGAAACGTCAATCATTACAGTCAATTATGGCTTCATTCCATCCTTAAACACAATATTTGAATTAGACACACCATAATAAAAACAGTTTCAAAACCTGATAATTGTACTAACTGTTTTATATTTCTTTTGCAGCAACCTGGAAAATACTTCTTGATAACCCCTGTAAAGATACGTGCACCGAAGAAGACAAGACAAAAGTAAAAAAGGTTATAAAGTATCTCTATGTACACCACCGCGATTGGTTCGACAAGTTGGTAGAAACATTAGATCAAAAAAAGGAATACCTTACCAAATACAAAAAACCACTTGAGGATATTGTTAAAGATGATTCATTGTAAACAAATAATAGTATTTAGTTATTATTTCTATCTAATTTAATATGTGGAGAATATTTTTGTTTAATAAATATTGAAAATTAATGTTTTTTCATTTTGATGAATGGATAATGACCTTATTTTTTAAAAGTGTAATCAAGCCAGCAAAAAATAAACCTTTTCGTCACAAGTGTATTGAGAGGTTTGACACTTAAAATGAATAGTATGAAATATTACAAAAAATTTCTCATCTACAAATCACCTACCTCTACATGCTTCACAATACTTTAGTTAGATATGAAATTCAGCGCTCCAAGAGATTTGTATCGGAACTAATTCAAGCGAGAAATCACGCGGGAATTTTAAAATTTAATTTTGGTGGGAAAATTTAAATAAAGCTTAAAATATTTAAATATAATTTGGTATATTTGAGAAAAAAAATTGCATTTGAAATTTTAAAATATGCAAATTATTTGTAAATTCAAATATACACAATACCATTTACGAAAAAATAAGACAAAATATAATTTATTTATTTCATAATTACATGTAAAACAACTTTGTATATAAAAGAATACAATAAAAATATACTTTTTCGCAAATCGCCAGCAAATTTTGACATTCCTGTCAAAATTTCTTGAAGAAAAAGTCAGGACTTCCTTACTGTAAGGAAATGTCATTTCCTTACTGTAAGGAAATGATATTTCCGTACAGTTGTTAGTGTTCTACATAAATGATAGAAAACACATTGCTTATAAGGAATTAATTTATATTTTGAAAACATCAAGTCATTGCTGAATACATTTTTAAGATCAATTTGGTATATTTACAGTAATTTGACAGTTAGTGCAATTATTGAACATTGGAGGAACACTCTTAGACCTATGAGAAACATTTTGGACAACATGCAGGGTGGAAGTGTCATTTTGTTGAATATTTTGTACTGTGAAAATTTTATTTGCCACCTCAACCTTATTGTTAAGCGATTCTTCGATATATCCTTCAGCAACGTTTGATGACTTCCATCCGCCATGCCTCTTTAAACTAGTTATGTCGGCACCAGAGTCAACCAATATTGTTGCAGAAGACCGACGAAAGCAGTGACCAGTATATTCTGTCGGATTTACCAAGTTCAAATAAGTAGCAATTATTTTGGGCATTTTTCTAAATTGATGAATTCCTACCACTTGTCTACAACCCTTTCCGCTTTGATATTTAAAGAAAAATCGGTCACTGTTCATATTTTCTGGTCTTAACGAAACATACTTTCGATAAACATTCAAGTAGATCATCTGATTAATTACAAATGATCTTGGTTTGTTGGTTTTCGAATCAGGTATGCTGATTAAAAGCTTAGATTCTAAGTCTTCTATATCGTGTACAGTCATTCGGACTAACTCATCCATTCTACAGGCCCCAGAAATACCAAATATTACAGCCACCTAAAAAATAAATAAAGCTATAATCTAAATAGAAATTAAAACCTTGTAAATTACCTTAATCATTAAATTTTCTTTATCTGGAGCTTCCTGGATAAATTTTTCAATTTCTTCCTTCGTTAAAATCTTAGATTTCTTTGCCCTATAACCTTGAGCTTGCCGTTTCAATAAAGAACGAAGTTTTGAGTATGTAGATATATCTACATTGTGTTTAAGTGCAAGGGTTGACTTCAGCATTGAATAATTGGCCCATAATGTTGAAGATTTCATCTTTAAACAAAGGTCTAGGAAGTATGCCATTACAACATTTTTGAGAAAGAACTCGTATTTTTACTCATGCGATAATCCATAAAACGTCTGTATGCATTTTCGTACTTTTCTCTTGATTTCTTTGGCAATAATTCTAATGAAGCAGTATTCACTGCCTCAACCAGCTCTGGAGGAGTCCCAGGAATGGAAATTTCATCATCACTTATCATTTTACTTTCGAGAACACCAGCAATTAAATGTTATAAGCGTCAAGTTTGACAATTCAACCTCAATACGTTTCCATAGTAACTCAAGTAATTTTATTAGGAATTTCAAAGCACCATTCATTTGGGAATAAAATTATCGCGTTTTTTTAAATCAATCAATATCTGTCGAATTTTAAACGATTTGCGGAAAAATAGTATGTTTACCTCGTAGGAAAAGCCACATTCCTGGACTTTTTATTAAAAAAAAAAATTTGTTTAATTTACTGTTTGTATTTTGAGAACGATTTCCGAATTGGAAATTGAAACGTCAATAAACGTATTTTTATCTTTAATTGTGGCTTATTCCCAGTTATAAATAGTAATTTATTTTTATAATTTGGTGGTTTATAAATTTGGTGAAAACTTGCCTTAGTATGTATCAAATACACTATAATTTTTTAGAATTGAAAAATTTATTTTTTTACCTGATATTGATTTATTATCGAAAATGTACCCTATTTTTCAATCGAAAATTCACGCGTCAAAATATCTGCTTTTTAAAAAAGTGGGTGGGCTTTTTGTTAGTTGAAATCTTTACTATCCGATAGTGTAAAAAATATACATTACTATGGGAAATGTTCACAAAAAACGCAAAAAACGAAGAAAACTCGAATCGAATAATTTTTTTTCATCATTATGTACAATTAATTATAAACTATGATCATACTTGTGAAAGTTTGCAATGAAATAGAAGATTTTTGTAATGTTTATTTTGCAACTGCAGAGCAGTACATAGATTCACGGGAATATAGAATAAAAGGAGATGTAGCTGAATAATAACTATTACATAAATTTTTCAATAGATATGATCCCTTTCCAGAGACTGAAAACATTATGTCAATATTTTCTGGAATTCTTGGCAGTGCTTCTGTAAATTGGTTATGTGAAAAAAGTGTAAATACAAAAGTTGTAGATCTTTTTGTTACCTACAACTTTGCTATTTAACATTTTTCCATAGCACTTGTAGTTTCACCGAAAGTCGCGATAAACCGATTTTTACCCCTTAACCCCCCCCCATTTCCCGACGACCTCGGATGGAGTGTAATTTATTTTTTCTTCCAATTTTAGCATATTCTTCTTTTTTTCCAATAGGTTTCATTCTACTATATATTTTTTTTACTTTTTATCCTTTTTTAAAGGCTTCGACACTGGTCTAATAAGCTATTCGTTCAGAAACTCTTCTACTGAATAACGTGGTCTTTCAGATAGATAGGTTTTGTCCTTTTACGGAACTTAGAAAAAAAATTGAAGATTTAAGTTGCAAAGGGAGAAGGTTGTACAACTTTTTGCTGAATATAATATAGATTTATTTCCTAACTCAGTGGACAGGTTCATTAAATACAAATTAAAGGTTGAATTTCTGATAAAGTAGTCATGATTAGGTCTTGCTGGAAAAACATGTAGGTGTTTACAAATTAAGCAAACACGTTTTGAAATATATAAAGCAGGAAGAGTTAAAACCTTTTGATTTTTGAGGCCAAAAAGATACTATATTGCTCTTTTTTAAATTTCAAAATAACATCAGATTATGGCAGCTGTTCTAGAACCCCAAAAAAGAAGACCATATCGAAGATGAGACTCGAACAAAGAAAAATATGTTATTTTGGAAGATGCTAAATTAATTTCCTTTTTTCCTGAAATAAGAAACTAGAAATGACTTCCACCAACACGTTTTTAATTGGAGGGGTTTTTGCACCACTACTGCTACAACATTGGTATGAAATAGATGATTTCCACTGTTTTCTTGGACCTTTTTACCATAAAAACTAAAACATGATCTGCTATACAGTATGGTGGAAATGAAAGGAATAAATTCGTTATTTCGTAAACCGGAAACTTTAAGGAAAAATCCTAAAACCGTCGATTTTTATTTTTAAATAAGCTAGTCGTAAGAATACATTTTTATTTTTGACGTCATCTATGTGAGCGTGATGACGTCATTGCTTAAATTTTTAAATAGAAAGGGGGGTATTGTAATACATCATTTGAAAGGTCTTTTAATTACCTATTCAGCCATATTAATATGTCTGAGTATTTGATGTTTGTAATTGTTTAAAAAAATTATTAAATATTTATTATTACAATAAATATTTATTAAGTATTGATATGATGTATTATTGACACCCAAAAATAAATTTTATAAAGGCCATCACTGGTAATGAAATGTCTTTTTTATCTACGTTTTACCTTTTTAAAAAAACTAGTTACCTTATCAATATGAACATTGATAGTTGGACATTCAAACTTAATTATCTTTCTGTCAAGTGATTAATAGTATTATTGTAGTAAACGTATTCAAAAAGTCTTTGTATCTTTGAACATGAAGCTAACTGAAACGCAAAGAATTGAAATTCTCATAATGATTGGTTATGAGATAAAACACGTACGCAGAAAGAAGTATTTGCGTTATTTAATAATAAATACTCCCGTCGAGAACCAATTTCACAATCCACTGTAAGCAAAATTGAGAAAAAATTTAGAGAAACGGGTTATGTTAAAGACCTTCCTAAAGTAGTAGAAAACCAATATCTGAAAACTAACAAGTAGACGTTCTGTTAGCTTTTCAAGATAATCCTCATAACAGTTCACGGCAAGTAGCATTAGATAATGACATGGACCATTCAATAGTTCTTAAACAGCTAAAGAAGGAAAAGTGGCATCCCTACAAAGTAAGTTTAGTACAAGAACTTATGGAAGATGATTTTGATAGACGAATTGAATTTTGTGACATTATAATGAAACGAAATAACAGAGATCCAATGTTTTTAAAAAAGATTATTTTCTCTGATGAAGCTACATTTCTACTAAACGGTCATGTCAATCGTCAAACTTATCGGTACTGGGCTACGGAAAATCCACACTGGATGCAAGGTTACCGTACTTAATACCCAGAGAAAATTAATGTTTGGGTGGGAATAATAGATAATACGTGTATTGGACCATACTTTTTCGAAGAAAACTTAACAGGTTCTCGATATTTAGAATTTCTTTCAAAATTTCTTGCTTCCAGAATTGAACCGGTTGTTTCCAAACAGAAATGATTTATGGCTACAGCAAGATGGTGCGCCTCAACACTATGCTGTCTTGGTACGCAACTACTTAAACAACGTCTTTCCAAATCGGTGGATAGGTCGAAGAGGAACAATAGAATGGCCGCCTAGGTCACCTGATTTGACTCCTCTTAATTTCTTTTTATGAGGATATTTAAAAAGTAAGGTGTATCAAAATAGACCACAAAATATTAATGAACTGAAAGAAAGAATACGTAATAAGGTTGTTCAAATAACTCCGGAAGTTTTAGAGAATGTTAGAGAAGAGTTCGCGGCACGCCTTGCTTATTGTATTTTAGCTGAAGGTAAACAATTTGAGCACTTAATTTAGGTTTCGTTGTATTTATTGAATAATACTTAATAAATATTTATTGTAATAATAAAAAGTTAATTTTTTTTTAATCAATTACAAACTTTAATTACTTAGATAATTATTAATTACTGATATGGCTGAATAGGTATTTAAAAGACCTTTTAAATGATGTATTACAATACCCCCCTTTCTATTCAAAAATTTTAGCAATGACATCATCACACTCACATAGATGACGTCAAAAATAAAAATGTATTCTTACGAATAGCTTATTTAAAAATAAAAATCGACGGGTTTCAGGATTTTTCCTTAAAGTCTCCGGTTTACGAAATAACGAACTTATTCCTTTCATTTCCACCATACTGTATACGAATCTCTGTCATCTCACATATCTTCAAAACCATCTATACACCAACTATGCTCATTGTAACGAAGACTTGGCATAATCGCCATTTCATCAAATATTATAGCTTTATGCTTATCAATTCTTTCAATTTTTGATATTATTGCTTTTAGTGACTCAAGTATTAACTCATTAATTCCTGGGCCCCCAATAGTTTAAGCCAGAAGTTTGTTTAATGATGACTTACTGGTTAAGATAAATAGATTGGAAAGAATACTATTTGAAGGAGCACTTTGTTTTATAAAGACCAAGTTAGACATTTCTCATTAAGAGTAAATCGTTTTATCTTTTTGCTTTACAGCTCTCTCTGTATTACATTTGAATTAGTGTAGCTGCCATTCTATTAAGGTTCTGAAGATCAACCAATTTATTTTCTTTATAAAACTCTTTAGCTTCTAACACTCTGCGTTTAAAAGACTTTTTACTATTTTTTTTAAAGACTATTGATGGTGTAGTTGTTTTATTGCTTCATATAAATTTTTTTCTTTTTAGGGGTAATTGTACTTCTTGATATCTTACTCTGCTGCAATATTTTCAGCGTGATATTCTTAAGGACAACACCTAAAACTAAAAGTGATGTTGATTTCTTTATTCATTACTTACAAGGTAAAATCTATTGACTATATTAACCTTCGTGTAGTGGTATTACTACATGACAGACTTAGTAGACTGTTTTTTGACGTGAGTATTAAACAATTTATTGTATGTACTAGAATGTTTCAGTACCTTCATATCTTTGTTATATTTAAGCAATAGGAGATTATGAACACAGGCAAGCTCCTATTTCTGGTTTTTAGCCCCAGCTCGTCTATGACACGGAGGTAACTTAACTTATAAAAAACTCTAGTATCACTATCACTAACTGGACTAAAACAAGTGTATCAGACCATCTTTTCTGAGGGGTGTTGGCTGAACTGAGTAGGCCGCTAACCTCGGTTACAATGGTGGACACGATACATTCTTATACCCCACCAACCCGTCTGGCCAGCGTGGTGGGTTATGACCAAAACCTCCAAAACCAAACACCTATCATTACATATGGATGTCAAACCTGGACGCTAACTAAGGCAAACATGAATAAACTAGCCACAACAGAAAGAACAATGGAAAGAGCAATGTTAGGTATACTACTGTCAGATAAAAAGAGGAACGACTGGGCAAGATCCAAAACAAAAGTCGAGGACATAACAATAAAAATTGCAAAACTTAAATGGAGCTTCGCGGGCCACACTGCTAGACAGAAAGACCAACGTCGGAATACTACAATACAACATTGGAGACCTTACGAAAGTAAACGACCAAGAGGAAGACCACAGATGAGATAGGTTGATGACAAGAAGAAGAAGAACTCTTGTTATTATATAGTTTTGTCCATTATTTTTTTTTGGATTTACGATATTTTTACGTTTGGTGTTTTATTGTACTACTCTTAATATGTACCTAAGTATGTTATTTAAAGCAGTAAAGTAAATAAAATAAAAAAACTTCTACATTCTAGATAAAGATTTGAAACTGATATACTTAAAGAGGCTCGAAAGGACAATTCTAGGCATTTATGCACTAAATTATATATATTTTTTAAGTTACTGTACGCTGCTTAAGAGTATAGAAAGTATCTGTAATCCCAAATTGACTAATCTAATCTAATAAATGACATATAATATAATAACAAGGAATTTCTGGATCAGCTCTCCAGCTGTAAGGCTGCATACAGGGAATATATAGCTCTTAATATATTTAATACCTGCTGGGCTTTTTTAAAAAATTATCTGTTCCTTCCAGGTTCATTTTCTATCAATTGTTACTCCTAGGTATGTTACGTGAGATGTAACGGGAAAACTATGCTCTTGTAGTACAATCTGATTGGGAACTGTTCGTTTCCGGATGGATATTCATGATATCTTTTTTTTCTAGTTTTATATTTATTTATAATAGTTTTAGATTTATTTTTTAGAACCTTATAGAAACATTTATGTTTAAATGAAAGTTTATTATTTATTACTTATTATTTACCTTGATTGTTATTGCATGTTACCAACTAATAAACAATACCTTACGTCCAATAATCATACGCCTAAACTAAAACTTCCATAAATTTGTAAATACATTATTAAAATCTGCACTTAGTTTTGAAGACATGCACTTAAATATGCAAATACATTATACAAGAGATATAATTTATAAAATTTGTAAATAAAAAAAAGATATACACCTTTTTTAATTATAGCTCACGTATATCCCCAGTTTTTGGTTAATTATGTTTTGTGAACGCCCTTGAATTTATTAGTATTATATTTTAATTAGGAATAAAAAATCTTATCAAGCCATCTTCATGAACACAATTGTGGTAAACAATATTAATTTACAACATAAAATTAGTATTTGGGGGCTATAAATATTGAAACAAAACAATAGTCAAACATAATACAGTTCTAACTCTAAAATGAATCGTTACTGTTTATCTGTGTTCTTAGTGGCGCTTGCAGTAGTAGGAGTAGTACTAAGCGCCTCGGAGAAGTCGTTCGAGGAAAATTTGGAAATTCTTAGGAAAGTTAATGTAGATGATGTGCTTAAGAGCGATCGCCTTGTCAAAAATTATGTCGATTGTATGGCCGGTACAAAAAGTTGCACCGTCGAAGGAGCTGCTTTAAAAGGTAATGAATTAAATTTCTTTAAATGTATTTGATGTAAAAAATGTCAGGAGGTACTTTTCCAGAATTGGAAAAATTGTACTTTCATACTTAAGTGACACCACAATGAAAAAGAAATATTTGCATATTTTAATTAAAACTAAAATTACAACTAACATTTAAGACGAAATTAGGCTTATTAATATTTTAAGTCTCATCGCTGTTACTTATTTTGGTAGTCATCATGGTGACCCTAACTGTTCTCGAGTTGTTATGAGCTGGAAACATTTCATTCGTTTATGATTATTCTGCCAAAATATTCACATTTTTTCACATCTCCCTCCATAAATACCGTATTTTTCTACGCCCATTACATATATCAAAATATTATAGTTTTTTTTCTTGTATTGTCTTTGAACTTATTTTTCTTCCTTCATTATTCTTATCACTTCAATATTCTGAACATGATTTTCTCATAATATTTTCATAGTATACGTAATATTTTGTTTTTCTTAACGTGCTGTATCAAGTACCCTTGACGTTGGCGATTAACAGGACAGAACTCTCTCTGTCTTGATCTATGGTAGTCCATATTCTGAACAGTTTTTACACTCTCCGTATGCCGGTCTATTCTTTAACATTCTTTAATCACGAGGCTGTTTCTCCATGCACATACTTCCTTCGGTTTAGTTGAAGAATATTATACTGTTTTTCCTGCATTATATGTCCAACATTTTTCTGGATTTGACGCCATCAGTCGCTTGAAAAGAAGCTTCTGCTCTGTTGAGAACGACTTTTTTTTGTCTGCTTAGTCCTCCACGGTATTTTTAGTGTTCGTCTATACAATCACATTTCAAAAGCCTCTAAGTGGTTAATAATAGCTATTAAAGTTCAAGCTTGAGCAACATATAAGGCAACTAATCATATACAACATTTAATGATGCGTTTTCACAATGAAAGTTTTCAAGTTTGAAGTTTTAAGTTTTCAAGAAAATTGCATTCATTTTTATAAAAAGTTGCACGAGTACTGTTGCACTGTTCTGGATCTAATTGTTCGGCAAAATAACAATCTAAATACTGATGATTGGACAGGTTCTCTTTAATTATTAATTTAATGGTCCAACTTCTTAATTTATCGATTGAAAATATCTACCAAAACAACACAATAAAAGTAAAAGTAGAAGAAGAACTAACTGACCCTATTGAAGCTGGCAATGGGATAAGACAGGGAGATTCCCTGAGTCTTCTATTGTTCAACCTTATTATGGATGAAACAATAAAAAAGTAAGAACTAAAAAGGATACGAAATGATAGGAAAACAGCTTAAAATAATCTGCCATATTATTATAACCGCCAGAAAATTTAACAAGTTAATTTCCCCAAAAGAGACAAAATGCATTTTGACAACAGCAAATTTACTAAGATGTAAATTGGAGCTGGAAGGTTAGATAATAGAACAAGTGATGGAGTTTAAATATCTAGGCATCATAATATGCTCCCGAAGTGGAAGATCAAGTGAATAGAGCAAACAGAGCTACAGGCTGCCTAAATGAATCAATATGAAGCAATAAAAATATGGGAAAGAAACGAAAGGCAGAATTTACAAGGGAAGACCACGAAAATGATGGAACAACTTACTGTAGGCACATTGATAAACAGACGTAGTCATGTCTATATAAAAAGAAGAAGAAGAAGACGAAGAAATACTTCTTATTTATATGAATGGTCACGTTTTGTCTCTAATTACGTATGTCTCCAAAAAGTTTTCGGAAAATTTTAGATTTTAAAATATTATTGGTAGGAAGCACTGGATCAAGTTGCTAGTGGAAACCAAAGTTAAACAACTTAAACAATGTAAAAAATGTCAGTTTTGACTAATACGGTTCTTTATTATTCCGTACAAACTTCTTCAAACTATTTATCGTTTAGTTGGACATGTACCAAAACGCGATATTGTAAGAATTTTTAGTGCTCAAAATATTTCTGTGTCAACGATTTACCTGACAATTAAAGAGTGCGAAAATGATATACCATGCCTTAATTTGCCAAAAAGTGGAAGACCAATAGTTTTAACTCCTGCTCTTAAACAGAGATTAATTCAGAGTATGGAGAACCAATTAGGAAAGTCTTTGCGAAATATTGGCCGAAGATATAATGTTTCACGAATGACTGTAAGTAGAACAATTTCTAGAAATAATTTAAAACGATATAAAAGAAAAAAAAGGTCCTAAGTACACACCAACTCAGTTAGAAACAATTTCTCGATGTTGTTGTGCATTGAAACGTATTCATTTTCCTGGTAAAATTCTCATTACTGATGATGAAAAGTGTTTTACTTTATCCAATTCCAAAATGAAGGGCAACGACGAATTTTATACACGCAATGTACAAGATGCGTCGAAGTTGGGTTTAGGGGAAAAGTAAAATTTGCCGGTAAATTTTTGGTATGGTGTGCCATCTCAGATGCTGGTGTGTTCACAGCCGATTGTTGGGCGTGTTCGCGGTGAAGCTCTCAATGCTGACAATTACGTTGACATGTGTCTTACAAAGCTTGTTCAATTTATAGATAAAAATTAACCCAATGATGAAATTCTATTTTGGCTCGATCTAGCATCATGCCGTTACGCCAGGAGAATGACAGTTAACGTTGGTTAACTGCTCAAAATATAACTTTTGTTCCCAAACGCGACAACCCTCCAAATGTGCCTCATGCGAGTCCCATTTGGAGTTTTGAGCCGTTTTGCGTCGAATAGTGTATAATAATGACTGAAAAGCCCAAAATGAATATCAGCTAAGGCGAAGAATTTTGCAAAAATTTCGTGAGATCAACTTAGAAACCGTCCAAAGGCTTATTGTACATGCAAGATCAAATTTACGTGTCATCTAGGATCAGAGACCTCTTTCTGCCTTACAAAAATACATTATATAGGTATACCCTTAAATATGTAGACTTAATTTTCTGTATTTAGTTAATAAAATAAACTTAAGTTACAATTAAAAATCCTTTGTAATAAGTATATTTTAGGCCCAAACGGGCTAAGTTAAAAAGACAAAACGTTTTCGGAAACCATGTTCCATCATCAGTGTCCTAGAAAATAGTTAACCACTTAATTAAAAAGAACATAGGTTAAAATTTTGACTAAGGTTAAAGAACAATGTGGTTAATACTTACTAGAAGTACATGAATGTAGCCACCAAGATTAAATATGTGGGTAAAAACCCGATTACATATGTTTAATTACATTTAGTCTTAAAATAATGTTGTAATGATTTAGGATTATAGAGTTACCGATGGATTAGGTAACATGGCGACATATGACTCCACGTTGAAGTTGCTAGTCCTGAGACGGTATTTGAGCTTTATATTTGAGTTAAAAGTTAAATAACATGTGAACATTTACTAAAACAGTTTTATTTTATTCATACAAGAACACTTCCAATTATAAATAAATACATTTAGATTCAACCATTAACATCAATATTTTCTAAAATTCAACCTTCCACATGTGTCTAGTTTATATTTTCTGGGTACCAAATGTTTAAGTAACATAAAGGGCCATATAATAAAATTTTTTCTATATTACATTGCTACATACATGCATAGTTGGTTGCCTAACTACAACCATACAATTTTTGCCAGCTTATATCATCTTAATTTCATAAATTAAAAACTACAACTTTGATGGTTGATACTGTTATATTAATTTACTTAATTTTCACAATTTTAAATAACGTTGGCTTTAAGTAGAAACATACAGCTACATTGACTGCTCTGTGATTATTTCCGTCATAACTTAACAATATTGTCATCAAATGTCATTGCCAATCAGTTGCTTTCATACAGTCCTCGAAGACATACCGTCTCAGGACTAGCAACTTCAACGTGGAGTCATATGTCGCCATGTTACCTAATCCATCGGTAACTCTATAATCCTAAATCATTACAACATTATTTTAAAACTAAATGTAATTAAACATATGTAATCGGGTTTTTACCCACATATTTAATCTTGGTGGCTACATTCATGTACTCCTAGTAAGTATTAACCACATTGTTCAACCTTAGTCAAAATTTTAACCTAAGTTCTTTTTAATTAAGTGGTTAACTATTTTCTAGGACACTGAGGATGGAACATGGTTTCCGAAAACGTTTTGTCTTTTTAACTTAGCCCGTTTGGGCCTAAAATATACCTATTACAAAGGATTTTTAATTAAATTTTTAATACATGGTATACAGCCAACTACAGGAACGTAGATTCTTTGTGGAAAATAAACTTAAGTTACAATTAAAAAATATATATTTATTTTTTTCAGAAAACTTTAAGGATATGTGGCATAATATAATTTTCCAATTTTCCCGACGTCGCAACTATCATCTCCTTTATCTCTTCATATTTTAATAAACTTATCTCTACCATGTTAAATACTTTTTTTGTAATTAAAAATGATAAAAACATCTTTGTAATGATCTTGACATTTTTGTACTAAAACATTCAGTGCAAAAAGTGCTACTCTAGTTCCCAATCCAAAGTGCGTTTTATCTTGATATTCTGTACTATTATTATTCCTTAGTCAACTGTGAATGATACGTAGAAATAAGGGTTGTATGTCTATAGTCGCCACAGTGTTTCGGCCGTTGTTGTTGGTACAATTAGAAATTCAGACATTAACGAGTCCTCTGGGAGTTTACCAGTCAAGTACATATGATAAAAAGCTTTACCAATATTTTAATGCTAACTTTTAACATATCTGCTGGGATGTTATCAGGGCTAAAAGGTTTTCTGTTCTTTGACAACTTGTCTGTTGTTCTTCTGGTCTGACGAGATTAAATATGTAGTTCATTTATGTACGTATAGCAAGTTATCCAAATATCTTCTTCATATATCATTAATTTCCTCGTTGAATCTATGATTTTAAGAGAAAATTTTTCATGTTAGAAGCTAGCTATTTCTTTGCTTTTTTTTTGAATATATTGCATCAATATTCTAAGTTACATTCAATTGCAGTTTTTTCCATCCATTTTTCTTTCACCAACTTTATCTTTTTTTTTTATTAGTTTTCGTTTTTTGTTATATTCCTCACCATTGTTTCTCTGTAGTCTATTATGTTTCATCTATTTAAGAATTTCGTTAATTATCCATTTTTATTTTTTTTCTTTGATTCTTTTTTTTTGGAGACGGACACCAAGAAAAGGTTTATACACTTTAAAATTTAAAGTACTCGAACCCAATCAATGTTGCCAAGCTTCTGAAAAGTATTGTTTTATATCGATCTTTGTAGCTGGAATTTTTTTAATAATATAAATATTAATATCAAGATATATAGTTTTAGCTCTCAAACTTTTAAAATTAAAAAGATTCTCAGAAGTTAGATATTTTTTTAGAATATTAAATACATTCTTACTAGCTTTCATACCAACAGCTATTTCTGGATTCTATTATGGCACAGGTTTTCTTTTACATAAATATGTTTTTCCAATTGATATATTAGCAGCTTTTGTAATCATTAAAATATTGTATCTTAGTATCTATATCTTATTCTAAGTCTAAGATGTCAGATGTAACCAGCTGTTGACGGTTCCCAATTGGCAGAATCTACTTTCCACTTTTGATAGATAGGGCTTTTTGGTGGGTGAGTTATAGTGGTTCCCATTATTATAGGATAGTGGTACAGTAGATCACTACTATAAAGATAATTTAGACTATCGTAAAATAGTTTTCGAAACACAATTCAGATTTCTGCTTTATAATCTGAGCCTTCTAAGAATTGCAAGGCAAACAGACGTTGATAAAAGATGTTAAAAGAGACATGGGGAATCTAAAATTTGCATTCCACGACATGTCTTTTACAACTAAGCAGAAATCCTTAGCGAATTGTGTTCCTTGTACTCCCACAGAGTAAATCCGAATAAAATGAGAAAAGGCAGCAAATATTTGATTTCACGCAAACAAATCCTATGTATCTCTTGATACGTATTTCGACCTAATAGGTCTCGTCAGAAGAGCTATTCATAGGGTTTCTCAACGTGAAAAATCAATATTTTCTGCCTTTTAAGAAGCAACAATAACATGGCTTCGATACGGACGCAGTAGCGACATCTAATTAAACAATCGTAAAATAGTTTTCGAAACACAATTCATGGGAATGAACGATGGAATGCAAATTTTAGATTCCCCATGTCTCTTTTAACATCTTTTATCAACGTCTGTTTGCCTTGCAATTCTTAGAAGGCTCAGATTATAAAGCAGAAATCTTAATTGTGTTTCGAAAACTATTTTACGATTGTTTAATTAGATGTCGCTACTGCGTCCGTATCGAAGCCATGTTATTGTTGCTTCTTAAAAGGCAGAAAATATTGATTTTTCACGTTGAGAAACTCTATGAATAGCTCTTCTGACGAGACCTATTAGGTCGAAATACGTATCAAGAGATACATAGGATTTGTTTGCGTGAAATCAAATATTTGCTGCCTTTTCTCATTTTATTCGGATTTACTCTGTGGGAATACAAGAAACACAATTCGCTAAGGATTTCTGCTTAGTTGTAAAAGACATGTCGTGGAATGCAAATTTTAGATTCCCCATGTCTCTTTTAACATCTTTTATCAACGTCTGTTTGCCTTGCAATTCTTAGAAGGCTCAGATTATAAAGCAGAAATCTGAATTGTGTTTCGAAAACTATTTTACGATTGTTTAATTAGATGTCGCTACTGCGTCCGTATCGAAGCCATGTTATTGTTGCTTCTTAAAAGTCAGAAAATATTGATTTTTCACGTTGAGAAACCCTATGAATAGCTCTTCTGACGAGACCTATTAGGTCGAAATACGTATCAAGAGATACATAGGATTTGTTTGCGTGAAATCAAATATTTGCTGCCTTTTCTCATAATTTAGACTATTCCATAAAAGGGAAGTTGATAATGAGGACTCACATAAAGATAAATCTATGGCGGAGGAAGTACTATTCTGAGAGGTGGTGTGGGATTACCAGTATTCATGGGTATTAAATATTGGGCATCTATAATTTCCATGAGAAATTGTAGACTCTCAACATAGATTTGTAATTTGATTAATTAAATACTACAGCTTCTTTAGTGCAGTTTCGTTAGGATGAGATATATAAATATGGCAAATATTGATGTTTTTGCAGTTGATATTGCATGTCACTGATAGAGTTACAGCTTCTAAATAAATTAGTATGTAGGTTAATTGGTTTGATCTGAATGTGACTTTTTTACAAAAATACCTCCACTAGCATATCTTGTGTCACAATTTTTAAGAAAATGAAAATAATTTTTTATATTTAAATTATTAGTTTTATGAGGTGTGTTTCCTGTAAACATATTAGAGGAGGACATTAATTGTTTATAAGTAAATTAAGAGACTCTTAATAAAATAACCATTAGGATTCTATTGTGACATGAATGTATTATCCATTTTATTTTAAAACGTGAGAAAGGGAGATATCGCTTTCAATATTCGAGGATAAATCAGCAACTGTACATTGCATCGTTTTTCAAATCCTTGTTAGTTTATTTTTTATGTTACGGTCAGGAATATGGTCATGGGCAAATAGAAGTATTTCTCGTAATTTTCTTTTAATTTTCTACTATAGAAGTAGAATATTTTGAGTTTTATTCATTACATATCGCGTCTCAAAAAACTGCAAATTTAAGAGAAATGTTGGGTATTTGGCTCTAGATTTTACCTTTAGTAGATTCAAGTAACTCGAAGATATCAGATGGTAAGGATTTTGGCTGCCAATCCATATTTTTTGGTTTGGTAAAAATCGTTGGACCATCTGTCATTTCATGTATGTCAGGAAAGTCAGTAGACATTTTGTCTCTCTTTTTTTTTAATTTTGTTTCTTCTTCTTATTGCGTCGTTCTAACGAAGGTTGGTGATCACTTCTTTAAACGCTTCCCTATTATTGCAACGTGAAATATCTATTCAACACTAAGGTTAGCCCAATCTCTGATATTTTTCAGCTAAGATTTCTTCTTTCTTCCGAAGCCTTTTCTTTCCTCTCCTCTTCCTTGCATGATGACGTGTAGAAGAAGTATTTATCGTTTTGAAGTATGTGGCCCGAATACGATGTTTTTCTTATTTTAATTCTGTTCATAAGCTTTGTGTCATGTACAGTTCGTCGTAATAGTTCTTCATATGAGACTTTTGCTTCTGATGAAAGGCATCACTGTTCAAGTTAATAGGATTGTTATTTGTAGTCGTTTAGTTGTGGATATCTTGCGCTGTTATTTAAATATTAGTGGTATAATTAATAGAATTTCCAACTTCCGCCGGAATAGTTTGAGGTTTAGAAGGGAGTGGCATCAAACAATATTGTAATGATATCTAGAGTAGTTATATTTTTAATAGGGGTGATGAAAATTTATCGTCGAAAACTTAAACCGTAGTTATAGACAGTGTCCCGCATTCCAACTAGCTGAAAAATTATCTGGGATACAGCATAAAGCCCTAATTTTTTCAGCTCAACTTCAAGTATACATTTTGGTATGATAGGACAAACTTTTCAGAAGATGACCAGTCGTAAAGCAGGAGTACTTAGACGTCTTACTTCAAATAATGCATTATTATTGATGAATATCGATATAATATGTGTCTTGAGCAATGTGTTGACTACTTCAGTATTGGAGAAGTAAATAGAAATTCTGTTATTGGAGATGCGAGATGCAAAAGATATATGTTCTAGGTTTACTGTTCACTGAAAATATTTAAACACCAAGAGGAATTAGACAAGGCGACAGTTTAAGCCCCTTCTTGTTTTACCTACTCATGGACTAAATTATAAAAGTAACATCTCTTAATCTCGGATACAGAATGGGCAACAAAAGAATTGGTATGGTGTAATACGCATATGATGCAGCAATTATTGCAGAATCAGAAGATGATCTTCAGAGACATTTCTTTCAAGCAAGCTGCGAACTAAATATGACCATTTCTACCAACAAAACTAAATGTATGACAATAGCAAAAGATTCGTTCAGATGTAAGTTAGTGGTTGAGAACAACCCCATAGAACAGGTGATGTAATTCAGATATCTAGGCATAGATATATTAGTAAAGGACCTAAGGAGTCAGATCAACAAAGCATACGCATTGTCAGGATGTCTGCGGTAGATAGTCTGGTCAAATCCGTATATATGCGCACAGATAGTAAAATTAGAATCTACAAGACTTGCATACGATGGATCATGACATATGGTATAAATATATGGTATAAATATATGGTTGGATGAGAATAGACTCCTAAAAATTGCCCTAGAAAATAACCTGCCTGGCTTAAAAGCTCTCGGAAAACCACCTAAAAGATAAAGGGATAGTTGGCAATCTACCTCCCAGGAAATTAATCAGAGGCAACTTCAGAAATAAACAGATCGAAACATCTCCAAGAAGTAAAAGAAGAAAAAGGAGAAGGTTTTACTACATTCCCTATTACTATAAGATATTCATTTATTTTTACTCCGTTGAGAGCAGATAGGACAATATGATCGGGAACTTGTTTTTATTTATGTATCCCAATTAAAATAGATATTACTTACAGATATCTCCAATAAGTTCACCAAATTATTTTTATAATAAAACTACACTTCATTACAAATTTGTCAACTGGATACAAATATCATCGCAAAAAACCAGGTGTAATTAGATTTTCAATTAAACACGTCTCTTAACGACAAAGGTTTGACTTAGTTTGATTTCAAACTTAGCCTGAAGTATTCTCTTATGTAGTTTAAACCATATTTGTTATCATCATTGCTCTCTCCTAGTACCTATCCGCCTATTACGTCAGATTTTCGACCTTTTCCAATTTTCGCTTTAAAAAAATCAAGGATATACGCAACTTTATTTCTTTTTAGGCTTTTAAGTGTCTGTTTAAAAAGTCTAACGCAGTAGTTTAAAATTCTAGATGAATCTGCGGCTTAGACTAGGATATGCTGGGTTCTGATCGGCCTATGGTGGAGCAGTACGGCAAGAGATAAGGGCTTGCGGCTCGGTGATACTCCTCCATAGATCCCTACCGGACGGGCGTAACGCCTAAAAAACCGGATATATATATATATATATATATATATATATATATATATATATATATATATATATATATATATATAGTGTCTGTTTAAAGTTACTATAAAAATATCCTACTTTATTGAAGTATCTATTTTCATCTATATTAGTGCGTATATCTGAATAATAATTACATTAAATAATGGTGTGCTATTTAGTCGAATCAACGCTATTCTGCTACTAACAGGTATAATTTTTTCACGTGGTTTTTAATGTTATTTTTCTGTAAGGTAATTAAAAATAATGATTACATGATTGTACTAATTGTTTTATATTTCTTTTACAGCAATCTGGAAAATACTTCTTGATAACCCCTGTAAAGAAACGTGTTCCGAAGAAGACAAGAAAAAAAGTAAAAAAAGTTATAAAGCATCTCTATGTAAACCACCGCAATTGGTTCGACGAATTGGCAGAAATATTAGATAAAGATGAGGAATACCGTACCAAATACAAAAAACCTCTTGAGGATATTGTTAAAGATGATTCTATATAAACAAATAATAGTTTTTATTTAATATTTGTATCTAATTTAACATGTGGAGAATATTTGTTTAATAAATTTGAAAATTGATTTTTGTTTTGTTTTTAAGAATGAATAATTACATACTATAGATTTTAAAAGTGTCGTTTGAATATTTCTTACCCACAAGTAGAATTTATAATTTTAATTTATAATTAAATTGAGTTAAATTAAATCTATAATTTGATTTAATTAATACAAAAGTTTTTATTTGATATTTCTATCTAATTTTACATGTGAACATTATTTGTTTAATAAATTTGAATATTAATATTTTTTTGGTTTTTATAAATGGATAATTGATTTTAAAGTGTCGGTTGATTATTTCATACCAACAAGTTAAAGTCTATTAATATAAAGAATATGATGCTGCAAAATTACAGTCAAAAGTTTACACAAAGTTTACCACGGGAACCCGTTTATAACAATTTTTAAACAAACTAAAAAAAATTCGATTGGAATTTTTTAAAATTATTTTAAAAATTGTTATAAATCAATATGTTCTCGTGGTAAAGTTTGTGAATCTTTTTATTGTAATGTTGTAGGACCATATTCTTTCGATTTAAACAGAATTAATTTTGTGGGTACGAAATAATCAATGTGTTTCGAACGTTAAACTTCAGACATTCATGAACCATATACAGGGTGTCCACATACTCTCCTGACAAACGAATACCGGAGATTCCGCATATAATTCTAAGACAATTTAACCTAAAATTATTTAGTCAAAAAATACTTCCTAAGGGAGCTAGAACTCTATGAAAATGGCGCCTTGCAATTAGTTTTTTTTAATATTTCCAAAACGCTTCTATATAAAAAAAAAACGAAAACTGGTACGATTATTTATTAAACGGTTATTTTACTGTATAACTTTTTTGTCTTTACTTCTTAAGTATTCATAAAACTATAATATTCAATTTTTAGGTATTCTGGTACTTAAAAATACTCTTACTCTTCGATAGAATACACCATTTTTTAGAAAAATCAATCTGAAAATTTTTTCGTTTTTTCGTCATGAGAGTTAAATGATCATTGTTTGCACTAGTTGGCCATGGGCCTGTCAACAGTAGTATAATAACCTTCCTTTTTCAATAAAACATTGTGGCAAATTCGCGAAGTTTATCATTTAGTTTTTTACTTTAACTTTATGGCATTCAAATATAACAATTTCAGTTAAAAAAATGGTTTTTACTAATGAGGGATATGCTGATATGCTTTAGTCCATGGCGAAATGACGTTTAACGCTCGAGCAACACAATGTAGATACCCTGAAAAATTTCCCAATAATCGTCATCGTCATCCAACGCAATGATCATTTACAGCTCTTCATCAGAGCTTAAGAAAAACAGGTTCAATAGTCCCAAAAAATAATGATTGAGAGCAATGATGATATATCCGCAGCACGTAAAGATTATTTTAGTAGAACTTGAGGAAAATCCAGAAATTACAAACCATCGAAGACATGTACTTTCATAATAGAATACAGGCAAAGATAAGTGAAAATCTAATACAGTGTATTCCAGTACGAAGAGGAGTCAAATAGGGTGACTCGTTAAGCCTACTTCTCTTTAATATAATAATGGACGAAATATTCCAAGCAGTACGTAAAGGTCATGGCTACAGAATGGGGACCAAAAATATCCAAATATTATGTTATACAGGCGACGCCATATTAATCGCCGAGACAGAAGACGAGCTCCAAAGATTAACACACATCTTTAATCCAACAGCCAAGAAATACAATATGATAATATGAGCAGAAAAAACGAAATGATTGACAACATCTAAATACCCACTACGATGTAATATCGAAATTAACAATCAAAAGACTGATATTTTTTGTACACACTTATGACAAGTCGAAAGAAAATGCAAAAAAGTATTTTTGAAGTGTGTATATTTTAGGCAATTCCTAGCTGAGCGCTTTCGGCTTTACAAAGCCATCATCAGAGCTATGCTACAATAAAATGTTCTTATAAGTACTAATTGGTAAAGATTGTAATTGACGTAATTGTAATTGTAATTGTAATTGTAATTTTAAAAAATTGACGTAAGTTAAAAATTACAATCTTTACCAATTAGTACTTATAAGAACATTTTATTGTAGCATAGCTCTGATGATGGCTTTGTAAAGCCGAAAGCGCTCAGCTAGGAATTGCCTAAAATATACACACTTCAAAAATACTTTTTTGCATTTTCTTTCGAAATATCGAAATTGATGGAAAAATAAAGTAAAGTGTCAGGATCTCTTAATGACACACTCCGGAAGAACAAACACCTAAGATAAGATGCAAAAACAAGAATCTATAAAGCAGGGAAGCGAAAACATAAGAGAAGCATGTGATATAGAAGACATAATTAGATGGGTGACAAACCTGAAACAGGAGTGGAACGAACACATTAGTAGAATGGCAGAGCATATGATACTACGAATAGTACGAGATAAGTCACCAAATGGAAGAAAAAGTTTTGGTAGACCAATAAAAAGATAGTGCAAGAATTTAAACAATTTAGGAGACTAATATTAAAAAAGAAACATGCTTTAAAGCTTACATACAAGAAGAAGACTTTTTAATAAAATAATTAACGACAAGCAAGTTCATTCATCGTGGGGTAATATAATCACAACAATAATACACAAAAAAGGACCGAAGAAAGACCCTAATAATTACCGAGGCATTGTGTTAATAAGTTGTTTATGCAAAGTATTTATGCACATTTTATAAACCATGGCAGGGGACATGGTGCAGGCAAATTTCTATACTTCCAGGTTGTCAGTCGTGATTTTGGCCGAATAGAAGTTGCACTTGTAATGTATACACATTCTCCTGCGATATAGAAATATGGCGACGGAATGTAAAACGTAATGTTTTTGTCACATTTGTTGACTTTAAAGGCGCATTTGATAAAGTTAACCACTCTTTCGTAAATTGTATAACTGTGGAGTCAGTTCACGTGTTGTTAGTTTATTTAAGATTTTTTACGCAAATGCGACTACCCGTGTAAAAACTAATGGCTCTTACACATTGCCATTTTTCGTCGGATCAGGAGTTCCCCAGGGAGAAGTAGTAAGCCTTTTTTTATTCTCATTGCTTCTGCTCGACAAGGAGTATTGCTTCAAATACAAAGGCTGCCGTGGCATCCCTTTAGATGAAAATACTAAACTATTGTTGTTGTATTCAGATTGTAACATTTTTTTAAATTAATATATTAAATTATTTTTAATTCCTTTTACCCATGTGGATGATACGCCGATGATCGTGTTTACGATTAGAAAATATTATTGAAAACTACCGAAATATAACGAAAGAATCTACCTACCAAACTAGCATGGAATTTCCTGAGTCGAAAGGTTTTTAATCCTTTCCGTCTTAATCCTGAATATGAAGGGAACTAATGCTTTTCGGTGAAGGCGGATTCCTTTATGATAGATTTGTAAATATTCCGAAGGCACGTATAGTAATTTTTCGGAAAAACCTAATCTAGAAGATTTATATTTCATCACGTTAGAAGGGTACCGTTAGTTTCGATGTTCGTTAGAATCTTTTTACTTTCTTAGAACTACATACGACTGGACTATGATTTTTGAATGGGAGATATCCCCTCGTTTTTCTTGGGTAGTTTGTGAAATTTTAGAAAAAATAAGTTACTTCTCGGTAGGCTCTCGTTGAGTAAAGGCTTACATGATCGTATCTGTTATCTTACCGTCTGTGAATTGTTTTCTCTAAGTGTGTATACACTTTATATTTGAGTTTTCTTCTCTTATACTATATTAGATTATATATAGTTCTAAAGTACCTTTAATGTTAATTAAAGTCAGTGTTGATAGACCTAGTGCAGCAATCGTCAAGATTTACTGTAAGTAATCATTAGCTTCAAATTATCTGGGCGAGTAACATGGTATGGAATCACATCATCTGCCATTATCTGAACGTTTCTAAAGTTCCTCCATGTCTTCACCTGTAGATTGTTGATTTTTGCAGTCAATTTAAAGAACATTTCAATAGATTCAAGAAATTTCAATAAGTAATAATTATGAACATTTAAATCTCAGTTTAGCATTACATAATAGTGCGAGATAGCTAATCGATTTAACCAAGTGCGGTTTGGTTAAATTTTTTGGTTTTCATTTCTGTAACCTTTTTGTATTTTTGTAAATTTAGAATTGATTAATTTTTTATTTTTTTGTGTTGGTTTTAACTTTTATTCATTTTTTTTTGCTGTAATATCTCGAGATACGCCAAAACTTTATTTGTACATGATTGTATTATATATCTTTGTAAAGATATTTTCTAATTATATTACTGCTTATTTTTATATGTATACCACCATTTTATAGTTGTTGGTGTACTTTTATTACTTGTGTGCATTCAGCAGCGTCATAATTTTGTTGTTGAATATATTGTTATTGTTTTATGTATGTATTTTATTTGTCGGCTCCTAACAAGTTCCCTGATAAAATAATAAACGGTGAGTATTTGCTTTTTACCTTTCAATATTACTATACCTTTGAGAAGTAGAAAGATCAGGCTGATTAAGTTTCATAGGTAAGTAATATATTTATTATTTGTTTATATAGTATGTTGACCAAATTTATTTAATAATTAACTGTTGGTATCTTTCCTTGGGTTTGATCTCTGAACCTAAATATCTTTCCTTATCTCTTTTTTTTTTCTAAGGTTTCTTAACATTCTCCTTAACCCCAAAAAATTTAGTGACGCCCTGTTTCTATCTTATCGTATCTTTGGTAG
The DNA here is from genome assembly GCA_918026665.1 of Diabrotica balteata. Lineage (NCBI taxonomy): Eukaryota > Metazoa > Arthropoda > Insecta > Coleoptera > Chrysomelidae > Diabrotica > Diabrotica balteata. The sequence goes on along the minus strand of OU898282.1, from coordinate 36,402,726 downwards.
TTTTACCCATCTATCTTTTTGTTAATTTCTGTATCTTTTCTAATATCTCTTATCCTATCTTTACTTATTTCATACGTTGGACTCATTCTCGGTTTCAAAAGTTAGTTTCGAACCCACGACTTGCTCTCCACCAACCATCTCGCTGCCGTCCGCAATGTCTCCTTTGGTGACCTTTCTAGCACCATCCAAAAAAAAGATTTCCGAGGTTACAAGATGACATTGTTATTCTCACAGACTCAAAAATAGATGCCAGAAATAAACTTATTATTTTGCATGGTTATGCTAACGTCAAAAACAAAAGTTGCCATCCCTTTTGTCTTACCATTTTTATAACAAGAAAAATTTGATCTTGGACCTTCATAGTTCATTTTTTTAAATATATATATATACATATATATAGTAACGGATTGATTACGGCTGTCCATCTTTTTCTGTCATATACATTGCTTCATCAATATCGTTGCGCCAACTTCTCCGTGGTCGTCCTCTTTTTCTTCTTTCAGGAGGGATTCTTTTAACATGTCAAAACCAGATTAGGTGTGTTCTTTCTATGTTATCATTCATATTTCGTCCCAGTTTCATTTTGTTTCTTATTTGTTCGTTTCTAACTCTCTCCAGTTTCGGTCTACCGCAGCCTTGTCTCAGATCTTTTCAAATCCCTAGTTTATAGTATTGTTGCTAATTGTATACCAGTTTGAAGACTCCGGTATTAGGATATTGTTTAGAAAATCCAAATACAGTTTTTTTAAAGAATTTTACTTTTACCATTAAACAAACAACTGCGTTGTTAGATTAAAAACTGGCAGTGTTAGAATTGTATAAAATGTATTGAAATGGTGCTTGAATTGGTTACTGAAAATTCTAAAATTTAACAATAATCGACTGTCTTAGTCACTGCCGAAAAAACTTGGATTATACTTAGCTATTCTTCTCTAAATAAAACAAAAACGTCAGTCTTATTAAAAATAAAACGAAAACCTTACGAAGTCAATTCCACTAAGGCAGACATCCTTCTTTTTAACTTTTTACAATAATTTTACCGTTCTTCTTTATACTAAAAGCTATCTTCTGTTAAATTTGCCAATCCATATAAGTCGAATAATAGCTCAGTTTAGAGTTTGCAATAACCACAAATTGAAACTTACACTTAGTGCAGCGACTCACAGCATCAGACCAAATGAAATTTGCACTATTTGTAATAGTAAAGAATTTGAGACAATCGGTATTTGAGACAATTTTATTTAATTGTCCAATTTATGCATCAATAACACCTAAAACTGAGAATTGTTTATCCAGTTTAAATAATGTTGTTCTTTCTCTTGACAATATAACACCTGATTTCGCTAAAGCAATTTTTGCTTTTATCCCCAGTATACTTAAACCCATGGCATTTATAATCAATAAATGATATAGGTACCTTATTCTGTATTATAAATCTTGTTATTATATAGTTTTGTTTATTACTTTATTTTGGATTTACGATATTTGTACGTTTGGTGTTTAATTTTACTACTCTTGATATGTACCAAGTATATTATTAAAAGCATTAAAGTAAATAAAATAAAAAAAAAGTTCTACAGCATTCTAGATGAAGATTTGAAACTGGTATACTTAAAGAGGCTCGAAAGGACAATTTTAGGCATTTATTCACTAAATTATATATCTGTTTTAGGTTATTATACGCTGCGCTGCTTAAGACTATAGAAAGTATCTGTAATCCCGAATTAATCTAATAAATGACATATAATATAATAACAAGGAATTTCTGCATTAGCTCTCCAGCTGTAAGGCTGCATACAGGGAATATCATCATCATCAACGGCGCTACAACTCTTCGTAAGTCTTTGCCGCGTTTACTATTGCCTTTCATGTTTGTTGGTCCTGTGCCAGCAATTCCCATTGTCGCACTCCCATCTTCTCTAGATCTTCTCTGACTGCATCTTTCCACCTTTTTCTAGGCCGCCCTACAGATCTTCTTCCATCTGGCCTTTCCAGAACACATTGTTTATAAGGCGATTGTCGTTACTGCGTATCACATGTCCTGCCCATCTGAGTCTATTGGCCTTTATATATCTGACTAGATTTTCTTTTCCGAATAGAGACTCTAGCTCGTTATTGTATCTGCCCTCCATTCATTTGTCACGCTGTCTCTGCAAGGGCCATATATCATTCGAAGAATTTTACGTTCCATACCAGCAATTTATTTACTTCTCTTTTTGTTATCGTCCATGTTTCGCTTCCATACGCGATTGTTGGTCGTATTATGGTCTTATATATCTGGATCTTTGCACCTCGTGAAAGAAGATTCGACTTCAGCAGATGTTGCATGGCAAAGAAAGATCTATTTGCTGCCATTATTCTCGTTTCAACTTCTTGCTCTAATTTGTTGTCATTTGTGATTGTTGCTCCTAGATATTTAAATTCTTTAACCACTTCGAACTTGTGATCATTTATGGTAATGTTTTGCCTTATTCGCCGTCGTTCTTGTTTTGAGACGACCATGTATTTAATTTTGTTTCCATTTATTTTTAGACCGATGTTTAATGCAGCTTCTTCAAAGCTCGAGAAGATATTTTTAATTTCTAATGCTGATTGTGCTACTGCGTCTACATCATCGGCAAAGGCGAGTATGATTTTTGCTCCCTGAGCAGTTATGTCTGGTTTAATTTTTGGATATATTTTTTGCATGACAAATTCTAAGGCCAGGTTAAACAACAATGGGGACAACGGATCTCCCTGTCTCAGTCCAGAATTTACGCAGACAGCATTTGATATTTTTCCCCCTATTCTAACTTGTGCAAAAGAGTTACTTACACACATTTGTGTTACCGCAGCTAGTTTCTTGGGTATGCCGAGCTCGATCATTGCCTTTCATAATGTTGCACGATTAATTGAATCATAAGCCTGTTTGAAGTCTATAAAAATCTGATGCACGTCGTTATTATATTCCCAATATTTTCAAGCATTTGTCTTATTGTAAATTTATGATCAATAGTCGATCTGCCAGGCCTGAAACCACACTGGTACCCACCAACTATTTCTTCGGCGTATGGTACTAATCTTTTTAATAATATCGAAGCCAATATTTTATATCTAGTGTTGATTAGTGAGATTCCTCTGTAATTCATGCATGAGTCCTTTTTTCCTTTCTTGTGTATTGGTACAATAATACTACAACACCTTTCTTTCGGCATTATTTCTTGTTGTCAGGCCATTTGTATTAATTGATGGATTTTACTTATGAGTTCATGACCGCCTGTTTTAATTAGCTCGGCATCAATATTGTCCAGACCACGGGATTTATCGTTTTTAGCGTTTTTATGGCATGCGTAATTTCTTCCATGCTTGGTGGGGGTATTTCTAATTGAACGGTTTGATACTCATGTCCTCCGTTGTTTGCACCATTTTCATTGTTTTCATCAGTAAAATTTTGGATATTCAGGAGCTTTTCAAAATATTTAGCCCATCTTTCTATTATTTTGTTTTCGGCAGCCAGCATTTCTCCATTTTTATCTCTTACAAAGTTGGATGTGCTTATATAAGAGCCTCTTTTATGTTGTCTTACCTCTCTGTAGAAATTTTTACTTTGATTTCGTCTGTGTTCTCCTTCTACTTTTTCAATTTGTTGCTGCAGATATTGTCTCATTGTCTCTTTTTCTGTCTAAGTGTTCTTCTAGCTGCGGCCTCTCCCTGTGGAATCGTATACGTTTTTCTTCTGATGGATTCGACAGATAATCAATTCTTCTTTTGTTTGCTTCTTTTAGAGTTCTTTCACATTCGTCGTCGAACCATTTTTTCTTTTTTGTTTTTTTCATTCTTCCGATAGATTTCTCTCCTTCTGTAATAGTTGTTTTTATTGAGTTCCATCGTTGATCTATATCTTCACTTTATTTTAATTTATTTCCAAAACCTGAAACCTATTTCTTAATTCTACTTGGTACCGTCTTTGATTATTTTTTTTTTCTTTCGCTACATTCCATCGTTCGATCTTTGTGTGTTTATCTATTGTTTGTGTTGAAATTCTTGTTCTGAGCTTGGCCTTACGAGAAAATGGTCTGTGTCGCTGTCAGGCCCTCTCATAGTTCTTACACTTATTATGCTGCTAGAATGTCTCCCATCAATCAATACGTGATCTATTTGATTAGTTGTTCTTCCATCGTTTGATCTCCATGTTGCTTTGTGGATCTTTTTTCTGGCGAACTGGGTGCTTTTGATGGCTAAGTTGCAGGTTGCATGGTCGCTAAATCGACCAAACGTGATCCATTATAGTTTGTAACTTCGTGTAGACTATATCTTCCTGCCACCGGTATTACGTAGTCTTCTGTGCCTACCTTTGCGTTTAGATCACCTAATATTATTTTAATAGGAGCTTCTGTGTAGAGTTGATTTAGAGAGTCGTAGAATTTATTTTTATCATCCTCTAATGCGTCTTCGGTTGGTGCATACACTGAAAATATAGCTAAATTGGATCATTTACTTCTTACTCTGGTGATGCAGATTCGTTCGTTTATTGGTTTAAAGTCTAACAACTCTGATTGTAGTCTTTCATGTATTACAAAGCCACATCCTCTTTCATGTCGAGTTTCATGTCCAGTACTAATGACTTCTCCATGTGTATTATTCCAGATCCTGTCTATAGCTCATATAGTCTATAAATACAGGGAATATATAGCTCTTAATATATTTAATACCTTCTGGTTTTTTTTAATTCTATGTTCCTTCCAGGCTAATTTTCTATCAATTGTTACTCCTAGGTATGTTACGTGAGACGTAAGGGAGAGCGCCCACCAAAGTGGCGTGGCAGTGGCAAGTAGCAAGTAGCACGCGTCTAGCATAATGTAACCAATCCTAACGAATGATTAGAATGAATAACGTCACTGTCATTTTGGTGTGAACTTAATCATTCGTTTTCATTGGTAGACGCGTGCTACTTGCTACTTGCCACTGCCACGCCACTTTGGTGGGCGCTCTCCCTAACGGGAAAACTATGCTCTTGTAGTACAATCTGATTGGGAACTGTTCGTTTCCTTATGAATATTAATGATTTCTGATTTTTTGAGATCGATGATTGGATCATGAAAAAGATCATGAATTATATGATCTTTTTTTTCTAGTTTTATATTTATTTATAATAGTTTTAGATTTATTTTTTAGAACCTTTAAGAAACATTTATGTTTAAATAAAAGTTTATTATTTATTACTTATTATTTACCTTGATTGTTATGGCATGTTACCAACTAATAAACAATACCTTACACGTCTAGGTTATATATATATATATATATATATATATATATATATATATATATATATATATATATATATATATATAAACACTGTTTTTGATGGGTTGGAGTCAATAAAAGGGGCTATTTGTTGACTATTTTTTACTCGAGCTTTCAATTGTGATTACAATTTTTATCAAGAGCTTCTAAAAAATACAAAATGTCTTACAAAGTTGAACTAGAAATAAAAAATTTTTTGTTAACTCACCAAATAAAATTAGTTTTTTATATAAAACTACTGCTTACATAATAAATACAAAAAATATTAATAAAAAAATGTCTTATTCTAATAAATGTTTCTCTGAAAAATTTAGATGAAGTTTCTTAAGAAAAAAAATTGAATTTATAAACAAAAATAGAATAGCTACAACCAGCCTAAAATGTCATAAATACTAACTTAAAAATTTTTATTTTTGACATATTGTCAAAAATAAAATTTTGTTTAAAAAATTCTTCTTTGTTTAGTAACAAAAAAGAAGAAGATTTATTCACCATTGATAGATGCCCGAAAAAATGTAACAAATACATGGAAAATTCAAAATGTGATATTTTACTGACTGCATAAATTAAATAGAAATTATATAATTATAAATTTTGCTTAAATTTTGAATTTCTGACCTTTTGTTTAAATTATTATCACTTTTGCTAATACAAACCATTTCCAAAAAAGTTCTTTTAAATTTATTACTTTCATTACATAAAATTTTAATATTATCAAAATCCATAATATGGTCTTTGTCTATTACATGCTCTGCCAAAGCACAAGATGGTTTCTTAATTCTACAATCACTCTTGTGAGAAATAATGCGATTTGAGAGATTTCTTCCAGTCTCACCAATATATAATTTCAACAGAGTACAAACAATGCTATATACTACATTATATAATTTCTATTTAATTTATGCAGTCAGTAAAATATCACATTTTGAAGTTTCCATTTATTTGTTACATTTTTTCGGGCATCTATCAATGGTGAATAAATCTTCTTCTTTTTTGTTACTAAACAAAGAAGAATTTTTTAAACAAAATTTTATTTTTGACAATATGTCAAAAATAAAAATTTTTAAGTTAGTATTTATGACATTTTAGGCTGGTTGTAGCTATTCTATTTTTGTTTATAAATTCAATTTTTTTCTTAAGAAACTTCATCTAAATTTTTCAGAGAAACATTTATTAGAATAAGATATTTTTTTATTAATATTTTTTGTATTTATTATGTAAGCAGTAGTTTTATATAAAAAACTAATTTTATTTGGTGAGTTAACAAAAAATTTTTTATTTCTAGTTCAACTTTGTAAGACATTTTGTATTTTTTAGAAGCTCTTGATAAAAATTGTAATCACAATTGAAAGCTCGAGTAAAAAATAGTCAACAAATAGCCCCTTTTATTGACTCCAACCCATCAAAAACAGTGTTATATTTTTTCCAAACGAGTCACAAGTACTTCTTTTTTCTTACTCTTATATATATATATATATATATATATATATATATATATATATATATATATAAATATATATATATATATAAATATATATATATATATATATATATATATATATATATATATATAAAACCTGTACTTAGTTTTGAACATATGCACTTAAATATGCAAATACTATTATACAAGAGATATAATTTATAAAATTTTTAAATAAAAAAAGGTATACACCTTTTTTTTAATAATAGCTCACGTATATCCCCGGTTTTTGGTTAATTATGTTTCTTTTTGTTTAACATTTATAAGTGTTTTGTGAACGCCCTTGATGTTATTAGTATTATATTTTAATTAGGAATAAAAAATCTTATCAAGACATCTTCACAACTGTGGTAAACAATATTAATTTACAACATAAAATTAGTATCTGGGGGCTATAAATATTGAAACAAAACAATAGTCAAACATAATACAGTTCTAACTCTAAAATGAATCGTTACTGTTTATCGGTCTTCTTAGTGGCGCTTGCAGTAGTAGGTGTAGTACTAAGCGCCCCGGATAAGTCGTTCGAGGAAAATTTGGAAATTCTAAGGAAAGTGAATGTAGATGATGTGCTTAAGAGTGATCGCCTTGTCAAAAATTATGTCGATTGTATGGCCGGTACAAAAAGTTGCACTGTCGAAGGAGCTGCTTTGAAAGGTAATGAATTAAATATCTTTAAATGTATTTGACATACAAAATGTTATCAGGTAAGGTATGTGCAGGTAATATGGCCACCTTAAGAACTTTTGTCCGTATTTGTGGCCAAATATAATTTTTTTAAAAAGTAACTGTTATTACAGTTACATGGGTTATCTAAATATATATTTATTGTATAATTTTTCAAAAATTGATAAAAATATGATATTTATGACTTAATTAAAAAAATACTGCTATTGGCCATATTACCAACATGGTGTCGCTAATATGGCCACTCTACAGAAAGTAAATTTTTATATCTAATTATGAAGCTTAACACAAAATAGAATAAAATAGTTTCAGATTTTTTAACAGTTTTATTACATGTTAAGCAAATACAGTACAGAAACTTAATATTGTCTTATTTTTCACAATCAGGGCATAAGAACGTATCAATTTTGTCTTTAGCTGTGAGACCCATGCACTCTTCGTGGATATAAGTGCTACATACGCTACACAGTCTCATATCTACCATCCTGTCTTCCTTGCATAATTTGCAGAACCAAGATTCTTGTTTTTTTGTTCCCTTTTTCTTAGCAGGCAAGGTCTTAAATTTGTTTTTTGGATTGGGTAATTTTCGTAGCATTGACGAGACTCTTTTACCATCTGTAGTATGCGTATTGGCTTCAATATTTTCTGAATCACTTTTTCCAATACATCTACCGAATAAATCTTTAGTAACAACTTGGGCTCGACTGTTGATAGCTGGTTTTCTAGGCTTTTTGTTATCGTTCTTTATTGCTGCATTTTCAGGTGTTTCGAGCATAATTGTGAATGAAGTATTTTGGATGTTTGAGAAATCACTGTGATCGTCTTCTGAATCAATAACTTCATCACTGCTAGAATCATGCAAACTAAAGGATAAGTCAGAGTTGCTACTATCAGTGTCTAGAAATGGTTTTTCCGGGCGATTCTTCGGTTGAAAATCCGAAGTAGAGGGACGACAAGAGTTACTACTATCAGTGACCAGACATACTTCTTTTGAGCTATTTTTCGGTTGTAATCCCAAAGTAGAATGACAACGGTAATATTTTTGTTGAATGCCTGAAGTTGATGGCATGGATAAATCATCTGCTTTATTACAAGCGTTAGTTTCTGATAATGTGACATTCTCTTTATCTTCCTGATGTTGGTATGTGATAGTACTAGGGGCAAACGCTATCTCTGGGATAGCTTCTGGGTTGAATGGATAAATTCCCGTTGAAGAAAACCCCGATTTTATATTAGATGGTGTCATTGTTTTGTCCCAAACTGTAGAAAAAATTGCCCCAAATCTCTGTTTGGTAATAACACGATCGCTATGAATAGAATAATATTTCATAACTTCATCATCCCAGTAATATTCAAAGGCTCTAAATACAGCTTTGTCCATTGGTTGGAGCTCGTGAGTAGTATTACTAGGTAAACAGTATAGAGTAATTTCGTATCTTTCGGCAGTTTCTACAATAGTGTGATCCAAATGGCATCTTGCACCATCAAATATGATAATACATGGACCAGCAACCTTAAATTTTGAAAAGTGTTGAAGCCAAACTGAAAACGTTTCAATATTCATGCTACCTTTTGCAGTCATTTGAACAACAGCACCTGGAGGTAGTGAGTCAACCCATTCTGGCTTACTACGTTTACCCTTAAAAAGTACCATTGGAGGGATTGCTGTACCGAGAGCATTACCACAAGAAACAATGGTAACACTTTCTCCATGTTCGTTTGCAACAACATGTACTCTTCTAGCCCCTTTTTGCGCCAAAACTTTCTGCTGGTGGTGAAGTGTTAACCTGCAACCTTTCTCGTCTACATTATATATCCGTTCGGGCTTATCAAGTATGTCCATTTCTCTTAAAATACCTTCCAGCTTAGTAAAATGATCTTTTACAATAAATTTATTAAGCTTTTGTGCCCTAGCCGGATTTAAGTTTTGTGCTTTCCTAGGTCTGATTTGAGGATTGCGCTTCATAAAACCACGTAGCCAATAACGACCAGCTATTCCTTTGCTTTCTTGAAAAGGATTTGGGATATTATTGAGTTCTGTAAACCGATATACACACTTACAAAGTACCCTTGCAGTAAGTGGATATCCAATTTGCGAAAGACGGATAATACGTTGAACTAATTCTGCTTCTTGGGCATTTGTAAGTATAGTCTTTCGCCCTAGACAAGACTTTACTTGTTTTCCCTCTTCTAAATATCGTCGAAGTGTCCGCCTTGGGATGTGATATGTACGACTAGCTGTGTTAACTGCGGTCCCATTTTCCACCGCTCTTAAAGCTGCTGACAAATTTTCTTCCGTCCAGTTGCCTCGTAGGCCCCTGCGCTGATACTGGGGCATTTTTTATTTCTGTAATAAAAGAAATAATATCAATACAGCAAACAAAATATGCATTGTAGAGTAATATGGCCACGTAAGATAAATATGGCCATGGCCATATAACCCTACTTTTCACCTGGCCATATTACTCAACACTGTATTTTGATATTTTGTCTAAGAAAAAATGTATTAAATCAAAATTTATACAATAAAATAAGAACATGTACATGATTTTGAAGGTACACGAAACATGTAAGTACAATTAATATATTAAAAACTTACCTATTAGATTCAGTTAAGATTTTTTTAAAAATTACGAAATTAATAACCAGCTTCTGCAATGACGAGTTTTCACAACAATGGTGTATGGTTCTGACGTATAGAGAATGTGGCACCATCTGTTTAACAATTTCGGCACTAAATGTGTATTACTATGCTAATATCAAGAGTTCTACCGTTTAAACATAAAAATAGTAAGAAATTTGTTGGATGGCCATATTACTGTACATGGCCATATTACCTACACCTACCTTACTTTGCCATTAATGGAAAGCTAGTAGTTCCATTAGTGGCACAAAACATTTTATACATGTAGCACGTCATCTTTATTCTAGTCCTGTGCAAAAGAAATATTTGCTATATTTTAATTAAAACACAAAACTAAAACATTTAAGACAACTTAACTAGGACTAGGCTTAATAATATTGTAAGTCTCATCACTGATACTGAAGTTGGCAGTCATCATGGCGACTCATAATTTTTTGGAGTTGTTATTTTTATTATTATTTTTTATTTAATAAACGCAATAAGATTCTTAAGAATTTTACAATCTGATCAAACAATATGATCAATGAGCAACTTGTTTCTAGCCTAAATTATTACTTAAAACTTAAAACTAAAGATAAACTCACTAGCATCCCTTAGTTTCTGTTAATTTATTGCACAAATATTAACCTGTACCATTATCTGTACTATCATCATCAATCAGCCAATCGCGTCCACTGCTGGACATAGACCTCCCTCAGTCAGACTTTTAAGCGAAAGCATCATGGAAACTGTATCATGTAAGTTATCTGCGATTATTACAACATCATCTGCAAATCTTAGGTGATTTAATCTTTCTCCATCTATATTGATGCCCATATCTTGCCATTGAGTGCTCTTAAATATTGACTCTAGAGCTGCCATGAACAATTTTGGTGAAATATTGTCTCCTTGTCTAACTCATCGACCTAAGCTGAATTTTTCTGTGTCCTCGTGTATTCGTATCCTTGATGTAGCGTCCTCGTAGATGTTTTTGATTAGTGTCGTGTACCTGTAATCTATTCGACTTTGATTTAGGACTTCCAGTATTGTTTCAAACTCTACAGAATCAAAAGCCTTCTCGTAATCGACAAATGCAAGATTTGTCTTCTATTAAGATCTTTATGGTATGCAAATGGTCATTTATGCCATATCATGCCCTGAAGCCTGCCTGTTCTTTGGGCTGATAGAAATCAAGTTTAGGTGTTAGCCTTTTTGTTAAGATTTTCATAAAGAGTTTGTACATATGTGTCAAGAGGCTGATGGGTCTATAATTTTCTAATTTAGTAATATCGCCTTTTTTGTGTAACAAGACTATTACTGCATTGTTCCAGTCTTTTGGATTCGTACGCGCATGTAAGCATTTATTAAACAGTTCGCTTACTGATTTTAATAAAATTTCTCCTCCTGCTTTTATTTCCTCGATATGAGTCCATTATCACCAGGCGATCGATGGTTCTTCATTTCCTTTAAAGCTGCTCTTACTTCTGACACAGTAATGGGTAAAAGTATTTCCGATACCTAATTTATGAGAGTCTTTACTCGTGTCGGAAAATTGTCTTGTGGTCTTGGGTTGGTATCTGCACATATTCTGCTTTTAATTTACCTAACAACTCGCAATGTTTCTTCCTCTTGTGTCTTTTAGCCAGATCCGCGTTGTCAAGGAGCTGGATGGCCCCAATATTGACGTGTTAAAGAAGTCGTTGTTCGTGACTCTGGCAAAATTAGAGCTAGAAATATTTTATTTGCTTAGATTATTCAGCAAAAGTGTTAATATTTTTCTTCTCTCTATAAATACCATATTTTTCTACGCCCATTACATATTAAAAATATTAGAGTTTTCTTTCTTGTATTGTCTTTAAACTTATTTTTCCTCGTTCATTATTCGTATCACTTCAACATTTATAACATGATCCTCTCATAATATTTTCATAGTATACGTAGTATTTCGTTTTTCTTAACATACTTTATCAAGTACCCTTGGCGTTGGAGGATTAAAAGGACAGAAATTTCTCTGTCTTGATCTATACTATTCCCTATTCTGAACAGTTTTTACACTCTCCGTATACCGGTCCATTCTTTTACATTCTTCAACCACGAGGCTTATTTTCTACCCATGCCTTTGCGTTCTTCGATTTTAGTTGAGGAATATTATACTATTTTCCTGCACTTTCTGCTATTACACTTATATATCTAAGATTTTTCTGGATTTGACGCCATGAATCGCTTGCAAAGAAGCTTCTGCTCTGTTGAGAACTACTTTATTTGTCTGCTTAGTCCTCCACGGTATTTTTAGTGTTCGTCTATACAATCACATTTCAAAAGCCTCCAAGCGGTTAATAATAGATACTATTTAGGTTCATGCTTCAGCAACATATAAGGCAATTGATCATATACAACAATTAATTCTGCTTTTCCAAAATTGAAGTCTTAAGTTTGAAGTTTTCAAGAAAATTGCGTTCCTTTTTATAAAAAGTTGTACGAGGCATCTCAATCGTACATTGTATCTCTGGGTCTGGATCTAATTGTTCGTAATATAACAATCTAGATATTTAAGATTGGACAAATTGGATACACATAAAATCGCAAAAAATCAGGTGTAATTAGACTGTCAATTTAACACGTCTGTTAACGACAAAGGTTCGACGTAGTCTGATTTCTGGTTATGTGATGTAGATTATCTCCTTGTTCCTTTTATGTATAAAGTATTCTCTTATGTAGTTTATGTAGTTTAAAACAGGCATTTGTTATTGTCATATACTTGCTCTCTCCTAGTCCACATACGTCAATCAAGATATATTCTTCTTCTTAACGTGCCCTATCAAGTCTTCTTGACGTTGGCGATTACCATGGCGAAACTGTCTCTGCCTCGAGCTATTCTAAAGAGTTGCTCAGCTTTCTTTATTCCTGTCCACTCTCTGATATTCTTCAACCAAGAGGCCTGCTTCTACCAATTCCTCTGCGTCCTTCGATTTTACCCATCATAATAAGTTGAAGAATATTATATCGGTCTCCCCTTACTACGTGTCCAAAATAGGCCATCTTTCTACATTTGATGTTATCAAGCAGCTCGCGAGCAGCATTTGCTCTCTCAAGGACTGCCACATTTGTCAGCATAGCCGTCCATGGAATTTTTAGTATACGTCTGTGCAGCCACATTTCAAAGGCCTCCAGACGATTAATGGTGGATATAAGAGGACTGACCAAATGTAGCATTTAACCATATGCTTTCGAAGTTGAAGTTTCAAGTTATCATTACAGAAGAATGACCTCATTTTTAAAAATGTCGTGCGGGCTATCTCGATTCTACATTTTATCTCTTGATCTGGATCTAGTTGTTCAGTAATATGGCAACCAAGATATTTAAAACTGGACACTCTTTGAATTATATGACCATCAACATATAATCGTGCATCTTGATGTGCTAAACGCCTAAACACCATGTGTTTTGCGTATACAAGATATATATACAATACAAGATATATACGCATGTTTTATTGACTATAATAAAGCATTCGATAAAGTACGATATGAACAATTAATGTTCTCAAATTAAAAAAGATCTTAGGATCGTATAAAATTTATACTATAAACAGCGAGCAAAAGTACGTGTTAACGAACAGCTGTCAGAAGAAATTAAAATTAGATGTGGAGTGAGACAGGATGCGTATTGTCGCCAATTCTTTTTAATTCCTACTCCGAAGAGATCCTGAAAAACGATCTTGAGGGTAAAACAGCTGGAATAAAGGTAAATGGAGTTCCTATTAACAACATTAGATATGCAGACGACACTGTGATATTAGCCGAAAATATTAAAGATCTTCAGTGACTAGAATAGCGGAGTATGGAAAAGAGTATGGTCTAACAATGAATGTCAAGGAGACGAAATTTATGAAAATATCGAAAACTCAAAGAAATAAGGAGAATCTTCTAATAAACGGAACCAACGTCGAACAAGTGGACAAATATTCATATCTGGGAACAATAATTAACTTCAAAAATGATTACATTCAGGAGATCAAAATTAGAATAGAAAAGGCTAGAGCAAATTTCAACAAAATGAGAAGAGTGATATGTACAAGGGATTTAAAATTGGAACTAATAGTTAGGTTGGCAAGGTGCTATATTTTTTCGACTTTATTTTATGGAATGGAATCTTGAACCTTGAATGCGACATCAGTGAAAAAACTGGAATCATTCGAGCTGTGGGTGTATAGAAGAATTCTGAAAATATCGTGGACAGAACACGTCACAAACAAAGAGGTTCTGAGAAGGATGAATAAAGAAATGGACATTTTAAATACGATTAAAACAAGGAAATTGGAATATCTCGGACATATTACACGTGGAGAGAAATACACCTTGCTCCAACTGATTATACAGGAAAAGGTCCAAGGAAAGAGAAGCATAGGAGGCGTAGAATGTCATGGCTGCGCAACCTGAGAGAGTGGTACAGATGTACATCAAATAAACTTTTCAGAGCAGCCGTCTCAAAAGTCCGAATAGCTATGATGATTGCCGACCTCTGCCGCGGAGATGGCACTTGAAGAAGTCCCCATGCACCTAATAAGTCAGATCCTTGACCTTTTCCAATTTTCGCTTTAAAATCACCAAGGATATACCGCACTTTATTTCCTTCAGGCTTTTAAGTGTCTTTTTAAAGTTACTATAAAAATATTCTACTTTACTGTCGTAGCTATTTTCATCTATATTAGAGCGTACAACTAAATAATAATTACATTAAATAATGGTGTGCTATTTAGTCGGATCAAAGCTATTCTGTTACTAACAGGTATAATGTATTTTCACGTAGTTTTTAATATTTTTTTTTGTAAGGTAATTAAAAATAATGATAACATGATTGTACTAATTGTTTCATATTTCTTTTGTAGCAATTTGGAAAATACTTCTTGATAACCCCTGTAAAGAAACGTGTTCCGAAGAAGACAAGAAAAAAGTAAAAAAAGTTATAAAGCATCTCTATGTAAACCACCGCGATTGGTTTGACGAATTGGCAGAAATATTAGATAAAGATGAGGAATACCGTACCAAATACAAAAAACCCCTTGAGGATATTGTTAAAGATGATTCTGTGTAAACAAATAATAGTTTTTATTTAATATTTTTAATATATCTAATTTAACATGTGGAGAATATTTGTTTAATAAATTTGAAAATTATTGTTTTTTTTTCGTTTTTATTAATGGATAATTACTATAGATTTTAAGTTCCGTTTGATTATTTCTTACCCACAAGTGGAATTTATAACTTTAGTTTATAATTAAATTGAATTAAATTAAATTTATAATTTAATTTAATTAATACAAACGTTGTTATTTAATATTTCGATCTAATTTAACATGTGAAGAATATTTTGTTTAATAAATTTGAAAATTAATATCTTTTTGGTTTTTATAAATGATTAAAGATGAAAACAATACTGGCTGTGCGGTCTGTACTGAAAACATAACCTTAGCTCTACATCGACTACCAACCACTTGTATTATTCACACTGCAGAATTATATGGTATCCTTAAAGCTCTTGAAATGACTTCTCCTAATACAAAATTTCTAGCTATCTGCACTGATTCTCTTTCTTCAATTCAGTCCACTGCCAACATATACTCGTTAGATCCGATAGTCCAAAAAATTCAACATATCTGTCATCAAAACCACAGCAGGGGAACATCAATAACCATATAACCATAACAACAATTATAACCATAAAACAAAACACTTGCAAAACATGGCAAAATCATTGGAATGGACAAAATTCAAAACTTCTTTTAATCAATCCTACTGTTTACTCATTTAAGATGCCTATAATGACTAGGACGGACAAACTTATAATTCGAAGACTTCGAATAGGACACACACGCATCACTCACGGATACCTGATGACTTTCGAAAACCCACCTGCTTGTGAAAATTGTGATTATCAGCGCCTTACAGTAGAACACTTACTCGTCGAGTGCAGTTATTATAGACTATATAGATTAGCTCATAATATAAACGGTAACCTGAAAAAGATACTTAGTTCGCCAAATATGTACAGTGCTCTAATTGACTTTTTAAAAGATTGTAGATTATATTATCGTATATAACAATATTGTAACATTGTTCGTTCAAAAACAAAAAAAATACTGTATTTATATTGTGTAAAAAATACTGTATTTATCTTATGTAATGTAATCATCTTATATGTATAATGTAATATTCCAGATGCTTTTGTACCTGTGTCAATGGCCATAGATGTCGAGAAACGTTAATTTCAATAATAAAAAAAATTACCGTAGATTTTAAAAGTGTCAGTTGATTATTTTATACCCACAAGTTGAATTTTGTATTAATAGAAAAAATATGATGCTGCAACATTACAGTCAAAATTTTACACTAACTGTACCACGGGAACCTATTTAATAGTATATTACTTTATGTAATAGTATATTTTTGAATGCTCGCGTAGATATTGCGTCTTCCGGGAATTAACACAGACTGAACGATTCACAGATGTGTCGTCAGCTTGTGATGATACATATGTAGATGCGTCCGCAGGTGCTATTATTATTGTTAGTGTCTGCAATTTTGGTTTGACAATTATTTTAACAATGTCACATATTTTTCGCATATTTTTCATATTATTAATTATATCCTTGAGGGTATTTACAATATTTTCAGTCAATTATTTATTTAATTCGTAAGTGAGAACTGGGAAGTACTACGTATTTATAAAATAAGGATATTACTTTTAAATATTTGTGATATCTTACCTAATCGAGGGATATTCTTTTTGTAGTTTACAGCATTCATTTCTAATAATTTTAATTCTGTGCCACTCGTATACATATTTATATAGTAGACCTATGTCCATGTGAGCTATTTTTATGTATTGGTTAGATACAAAGTTTGCCTTTGTGTTAACTTTACTTAACTTTACTTTTCTTTCCAAAGCTACTTCCTATTTGAGATGTTACTTGAACTTCTCTAGGCATATTCTTGTGTATACAAAACTTAAATGTGACGACTGCCGAAAAACTTACATTGGTAAAACTGGTAGAACGTTAACAAACATATAGCAGAACATAAAAGGGCTTTCAGTTATAGAAAAACAGATTCTTCGTACGCAGTTCACCTTCTATACCAGAATCATTCTTTTAATGACGAATTCCAAATTTTTTTTATTTAAAATAAGGGCCCTAAGTTATCTTTATTAGAATCTATGGAAATCAACAAAATAAAAAATACAGACCTACTTCTGAATGACCAACTGGAGACAAATAGTTCTCCTCTCCTCAACCTATTAAATTAAAGACTAAAGTGTAAACGCATGCCAAAAATAGATAGTTCCATCAAGTAACGGTCCAATCCATTACTTAGTTAGAAGAAGACCACCTTTAACAGCTTTGGTTTTTTTAAGGCTAGTACAGAAGATCGGAATTCTACTAGAGCTATAGCGCTATGGATGTAAGTTTCATCTACTGTCACTTTGTCTAACACGAGAGACCAAGAGAGTAATTGCCTCAAAATGTCCCTTATTTCTATGCTTTAGCACGTCCTTATACGGGCATTTTCAGAGCAATCAACAATTACAATTTTTTTTAAATTGTAAAAGGCGGGGCAATACACGTCGAGGTGCATATTAGGTCCTAATTCAAAAAACCCACAGCGACAAATATGAAAAAGTTATTTTTCTAAAAATAATGATTCTTCTTGTTGTCTGTTAAAAAACATAATTCCGTTTTGTGTTTTCTTAGTTGTGTAAGATAAAATTAAAGGATAAATTAAATAAAAAAACAGGCAATATTAACGTCTGCTTTATTAACAATAAAAGTATTAAAAATTACAGGTTTTATCACAAGTTTAAAGCAATATTCTAATTCATACTAAAATCAGATCAACTTCTTTTCACAAGTTAGGAACCCTAGGATTTGCTAATGGGTTCGACCTTAACTTCCTCTTTCTTAGATTCAAGATATCTTTGTTTATAAGTCCCGGAAGGATCATACTTCTCTTGCAAAGGATTCCAATACTCAGGTTTATTGTCAATTAAATATCTTATAATATATTCAGATCCTTCTTTCTGCTTTTCGCTGCATTTGCTGCAATCGGTCTCTATAGCATCAGGCATATTTTCTAAAATAAAAATATTTTTATGCTCAAATATTATATATTTGTATTTTTCAAATGTATGTATTTGAAAATAAATAAGAAACCAATTTATGTATTTTAATTATTTGGAAATCAGTCTATCGAGAAATGCATAAACAATCACCTAACCAAATAAAAAAACAGGTGCGTTAAGAGACAGTGTGGAGGTACTAAGAGATAGTGTGGTAAAATAAGCATCTTGAGCTGAGACTTGGACATTAAAAAAATGTAATTTAAAAAGAATCGAGGCCTTCGAACTCTGGTTATACCGCAGAGTATTGAACATATCATGGACTGATAGAATTACAAATAAAGAAGTACTGGAGAGGGTTGGTAAAGAAACAGAACTAATCACCACTATACAAACCAGAAAACTGGAATACCTAGGCCACGTGATGAGGGGACCAAAATATGAAATTTTGAGACTGATAATACAGGGAAAGATTCAAGGAAGAAGATCTGTTGGCCGAAGGCAGAACTCATGGTTAAAGAATCTACGTGATTGGTACCAATGCAGATCGATTGATTTGTTTAGAGCAGCAAGTTCTAAAATAAAAATAGCCATTATGATTGCCAACTCGTAGGGAGACGGAACTCTAAGAAGAAGAAGACTGCCCAAACACTTCGGTCAAACTAGTAGAACTTTTAACAAACGTATAGCAGAACATAAAAGGGCTTTCAATAATAGGAAAACAGATTCTACGTACGCACTTCACCTTTTACACCATAGCCATGTTTTGCCAATAATAATTAGATGGGACAACGAATACTATAAAACAAAGTATTCGAAATTTGTAAAATGTATAGCGTAGAAACTAATATTAACATGATAACTATCAAAGAAAAATTAAAAGTGTACGACTTATAATTAAAAAAATTGTGTCCAATATGTATAACTTCATACAGAATTTAATACAGTATGGAACTATTTGCAGGAATAAAAGTTAGAATTGAAATAGAAAGATCAAGATTCATACAACTTTCAAGCTATTCACAACATATAATTTGTAGTAAAATACAATGACAGTTCGAGATCATGAGTAATAAAAGAATTTTGAAAACCTATACATGGATAAAATATTATATCTAGGATATATCTTAAGCAAAAAAACCATATAAGTTATTGAAGTGCAAAAGACAAGCTTCGGCGAAAGACTAATATATTGACTAAAGAATTTGGGAACTGATTTGCAGCATCCACTAAGAGACTCTACAATGAAACATTGGATAGAGAATACATATAAAGAACAGGAGAAACCAAAATCCTGTTTGTTAATATGAAGCTAGAAGCTACTATCAAACAGCTCTCCTAATATGTCCTAATAAATAAATTTTAATAATACTTTAAAGATATATCTTAGATAGATAGATAGATAGATAGATAGATAGATAAATGTAACCTACTTTTGAGTTCCAATCCATCTGGTGAACAATTTCCCTTTTCCATTAAACAATCAACGTAATTTTTTAATAGTCTGTCGTTATGTACTATCTCCTCCAAATTAATATTATCATACTTGGTGGTATATTTCGCTTTTTCTGAGACTGCAGACCAGGAAGTTGCAATAAAGCAGCAAATGACAAATAAGACCTTCATTATCTAAAATACATGCAAAAGTTTACTGTTATTTGAGCACAAGCCATCAACAATTATACAAGAAAAAATAAATTAAACAAGTATTCCAATTCCCATAGTTTTTCATGTAAGGCAACCTTATATTTCATACATTTTTTATTGGTTGTTAAGTGACAAAGGACGCATCGCGTTCGTTTTTCTTGGTAGAAATAAGATTGTCAATGTTGTTTATGGAAGAATGAGATGGACCAGGTCCTCTTGGAGGAGTTCCGGGAACATCGTTAACAAGGTTTTGGCTATATTTTGACGAAACTGCGGCAAATCCACTTCGGGTTGTTCAGGGATAATGTGTCTCATTCTACGGTAAATAAACCAAGCATTGTGTATAGATACATCAAGACTCCAGAAAAATAAAGTCCAATACCATTTCTTGGATCTTATATTTGTTCTGTTTTAGGCAACATTTTGATCCATTCGATCAGTTCCTTCCATATTTTCGTTATAAGCGCGAATAAGATCTGGTTGTATTACTTTGATTTTTTCGCTTTGAGCAAAGGAGTATCTGTTTACTTGATAAACTGACGTCGTTTTATAGTAATTCGATGCCAAATTAACTATACTGTTGTCATTCCACCTACACAAAAGCATCTTATTTTTTCCGTCGTACCAGTTTTTGTAAATTTCACGTATTTCTTGAATGTTTCACTGAAAGGAGATTTCTCTGTTCTATTTGCTCGTATGGTTCCTACTTAACCTATTTCCTTTTCTGTTAAAAAATCAATTAGTTTCATAGAGGTGAAATAATTATTAGCATATAAGCAATAAAATAAGCCCTGATAAACTTATAAGATTGGTTAAGGCTACAATGCGTAAAGTTGTTTGCAAAGTTGAAATACAGGCATTTGAAACGCATGTTGAGCTGCAACAGGGAGATGCGCTGGCGTGTCTCCTTTTCAATACAGCTCTGGAAATGGCGGTCAGGGATGCCCAAATAAAACACAGAGGGAACATTTTTAATAAATCATCCCAAATTTTGGCATCTTACTAATATTTAGGCGCAATTAGCATTTCAATCAACTGAAGATGAAAGGACCGCATGCGGATGTAGAAATAATAGAATTAACAAATATTTAATTTATGGGCTAACTTTATTACTATTGCAAGAAGATAATAAATAAGATCTGATCAAGCTCCATTCGTAAAGTTCGTATCTCACCTGCGTCAACTGTGAAATACAAACACACAGTAACACTATTTACAATTAAAGACAACTAACTAAGATGAGCTAAAGATGTTGTCTATGATAGTAATCAACTTAGGTAGCTATATAATAATAAGCAGCGTTTGCTAACGTGTCGCTGTCAAACTTTAGGCGAGACACAAATGAGAGAGAGTTGGTACCCTAAACAAAATTAAATGTGGCGTCCATACTCCAAGGTGTCTATACTATTATTCTTTAATTATTCTTTTTCCCATCGGGGTTGGAAAACAACTTTAAACAACTATCCGATGCGATTATTACGGAAAAAATATTCGACTATCAGAGCGTAGCAACACTTAGACAATTTCTTACAGACATTTATCCAAAGATCTCTAAAAATATTGATCATTTTGTTCTTCTGTATCTTACCGATGATATCTTGTAGATATCGGATACGTATATTGGTGCATAAACTGATATAATATGTAGTTTACTGTTTTCTACATTTTATATCTTCAAGATTCTTCATTTAAGATGTCTTCAAGATTCTATGGCTGATATATTTAATATTTTCTATGCTTTATGTCCAAATTTAACGTTAAGCAGAAGACCCCCTCCTAAGCTAGCCTTATTTCTTCATGATGACGGACGGTGTGCGTACCGCAACATAGGTACTACGGGGAGGGGTGGAGCCCTGTGTTGTTTCATGTAACATGCCACCCTCAAATGGTGTCGGACTCGTAGGGGTAGTGGTTAGCTAACGGTCGTACGCCGAAAGGCCAAGAATATCAGGGTCCAGCTGATGCTTTATCATCAGAGGGTACACGAATTCGTCCATGTCTTTTCCGCTACGCTATCTAACAGTGGCGATAGAATCCTGCTAGGACCACTTTTTGCTGCCTGTCCTAAAAGGCGACTTATGGGAAGGAATAATATTTAAGGAGCTGTTTGAGGTGTCGTGATCTCAGAATCACACACGAGGGCTGCTAGACGTCCAGTCAAGTCTGTTCTTAGTATTAGTGACGAATGCACGTGGGGTCACTCTACTCTTATTTTGCATAACCTCGGTGTAGTTAAATGAGCTAAAAGCAATAGCCATCTAACCGTTCCCCGTAAGCATACAACCAGTGCCGACCTCTGAGAAGAGTGGTAGAAGAGGAGGTTCCTCGGCGGCAACCTATCTAACGTGCGAGGTCAGGAACATATTTTCTACCTGCGTTCACTTCCGTGGAGTCCCGAAGCCAGCGTCCAATACTTATCTGGTATCTAACTCATATGGGCAATGGTTTCACTAAGGTGACACCAATGTGCTTCATGTCTTATCTGCTGTATATGAGTAGAAAAGCATGGTATTTTAAAATTTTTGTTGTTTTTTTCTTCCTGGTTTCGATGTGCTCGTATATCGATTTTATAAATGTTTAATGTATGATATTATAATAAAATAAAAGTTGTGGCAATTAACTAATCCTCTATTATCAAACGCTGGATTCATGCTATTATCTTATTATTCATCATAAAAAAATCATCTTAGTCTCTAACCTATTTAAGTAGATATAGAAAAACATTTAAGTTTCATTGAAAGTTCCATACATATTTTAATGCATCTCGATGTAAAAAGGTTGGTACTTATGTTGTTTGGTAATGCAACAAAAACTAGACTAGCTCACTCGGGCATTTGTTCAACTACTAGTGTTTAGATTTTTAATAGCAGATCCTACTACGATCAATGAATTGTCTTCATAACCAATAAATAATCATTTTAAAGTTTTCCTTTTTAAATACCTGTTCATTTTGAACCAATAGATATAAACATCCGAAGTACTTTTTCAAATTTTCTTTTGACACGATGACAGTGAATATACTTCATAAAGTATATTTTTTACAACAATAAATATATTTAAGAATATTCTCAGGTTATTAGAATCATTTTTTCTTGTAGAAAATATGTAATTTTTTTTGTTATGACGACAGTGTTATAGGTATAAATAAGAAAAAAGGCAGATATCGAGCACAGTTTTATTAATTAAATCTTGCCCAAGTACTTTCGCTTCCTAGAGCATCTTCAGGGGCATTTCGTCAATTTTGGCCTATCCAACAATTATAGAATGTCATAAACATAAAATTGTACATTACATAACAATGTTATTTTAGATTTATGACATTCTATAATTATTGTTGGATAGGCCAAAATTGACGAAATATCCCTGAAGATGCTCTAGGAAGCGAAAGTACTTGGGCCAGATTTAGTTCATAAAACTGTGATTAATATCTGTTTTTCATTTGATCAAAGTTCATTTATTCGAGCATTATACAAATATTTATTTATCTCAAATATTAAAGCAACAAGTAAATTCCAAAGATTCCTACTTGTTCGAAACCAAAATTTCAAATTCTTCCTTAAATCTGTTCTTTCTCCGATTTACAAAGAAAACATACGATGAATGGACTGAAGAAAGCTTGCTTTGTAAATCGTAGAAGGTACATGTTTAAGTAAGAATTTGAATTTTGGTTTCGAACAAGTAAAATTCAATTAATTACTATTTAACTGGGAATAAGCCACAATTAAAGATAAAAATACGTTTATTGACGTTTCAATTTCCACTTCGGAAATCGTTCTCAAAATACAAAATGTTTGTATTTTGAGAACGATTTCCGAAGTGGAAATTGAAACGTCAATAAACGTATTTTTATCTTTAATTGTGTTATCCCAGTTAAATAGTAATTAATTTAAAATGCCACAAGAAAATAGCTTCAGAACAATATTAAGTAAAATTCAAATCATCGGATTTTAATTTTTTGTTTTCTTTTAGATGTCGCAGTATACGACTTGTCGCAGTATACGATAGAAAGTTATTTCATTATTACTTCCTTTGACGAAAAAGATTTAATTTCACGTTCAAGGCTTCTTACTGAGTCGCTCTAGTGAGTCATGAAATAATGAAATACGTATAAACGAATTGTACGTGAAATCAAATTTCAACTGTCTTTTCTGTATCATAAATGTTGTTGAAATGATAAACGAGCTAGTCATAATCAGCCAATAAAGTACCACAGCGAAAAGAATAAAATACTATTAAACAAATGAAAAATGCTTAAAAATTTAGCATCCCTGAGCTAGGGAAGGCAGTGAAAACTACCTCCTGTAGTACCTGTATACCTGTGTCTAAATAATATAATACAATCATAGACTTTTTTAATTATAAATAAATGGATAATAAATATCTTGCGTTCTATATAATGTTGCAATTGAAATTTAACCGTGAAAGATAAATACTGTTTTTTTATAGTGAAAGAAAATTATTTATCGAATGCAAGTAGAATACGTTTAATTTTATTACAGAGTTAAATAAACAAGTAAACAAGTTATTTCAAATTACCACAAACACGACTTACCGAAGATAGAAATGGACACAATTCTATAAAAAACTGAATTCAACAACTAAATATAATTTCAACGATTTTTCCTTTTATATCTGAAGAAACATTCGATTATCTTATTTGCCAACAATGTCAAACGTATTTTTTGCACGAATTCTTCTTCAGTAAATAAAGAAAATTACCTTAATAGTTTTAATAAAATCGGTGGCCATGAACCAATATTTTTCAAATTGTTTCGATAAATAGTTAAATGTTCTTAACGGATCAAAGAACTCTGAACTATTACTAATAATTATTAACTAGTTAAATGGAAGGTAAATAGAACTAAAAAGTCTGCCGGTGGTGTAGAGTAGATTAAGAACTAAGCAGATAGATGAGCTCATCCAAACTGAAAACTGATTTTGTATTAGAGAGGCATTGGTACAAATTACATCATCTAGCGACAACTACCAGTTAATGTTGGTAAGATAATATTATATAAACAGCCAAATAGTAGCATATGAAATTATAAATGAGAGAGTCGGAATGGAAAGTAAGTAAAAAATTAAATTCTAAATTTTACAAAGAACAAAAACCTGGTTTGTCAAACAGTCATGGATATTAACACTAAATAAGTTTAATAACCAAAATGATTCTAGCGTCTGACGATACCAGCAATTAGTAACGAAAGAAGAAAATTAAATAGACAATCAGGTCTCACAATTCCAGCAGCTGATTTTTTTGTTGTGGGCGCATCTGGTACTGGGTCTGGTTTTGGTGGATCGGGGTCCTGTGCAAACGCAAATTGTACCATTATAACGGCGATTATGCATATCAGTAATATTCTTTGCATTGACATTTTCTTTATCGTTAGATGTATTAATATGTTGGAGCTAATTTGATGACAGTTCTGTCTCCGAAACAATCATCAACCTGATTGAAGGTTGAAGATTGTTTCGGAGACAGAACTGTCATCAAATTAGCTCCAACATATTAATACATCTAACGATAAAGAAAATGTCAATGCAAAGAATATTACTGATATGCATAATCGCCGTTATAATGGTACAATTTGCGTTTGCACAGGAGCCCGATCCACCAAAACCAGACCCAGTACCAGATGCGCCCACAACAAAAAAATCAGCTGCTGGAATTGTGAGACCTGATTGTCTATTTAATTTTCTTCTTTCGTTACTAATTGCTGGTATCGTCAGACGCTAGAATCATTTTGGTTATTAAATAATTAAATTGTTATTATTCTTGTGATTCAATAATAAAATTACAATAAATGTATAAAAAAAAACTAAATAAGTTAATAACGAGATTAAATTTGGATACATTTTCGGTTATGCTAAAAATACTTTTTATTGTGAAATATAAAAAAATAGAAAATGCCATTTTGAAATAATTAAAAGTATTTAAACTGTTTTGTGTTTTATAAAAAGTTATATAGAACGGTTGAATATCAATAAATTACTCTACAGTTATATTAAAAAAAAAGGGTACAAGTATTAGAAAGGGAAGTTAACGTCATCCTATTTGTGTAAAACCGGCTGGGATTTTTGGAGGTTATCAAATGTCATAAGTGATCAAAAATGCAACTCATAGACGTCAAAGACGTTTAATTTGATTGAGAAGGTTTAACGTTACGTACAATAAAAAATTAATATGCCTCGTCATTTAAGTGAGATTGAAAAGGCTCAAATAATTACGAAAATGGAAGAAGGATGGTCAATTCGTGCGCTAGCAAATTTCTATAATAGAAATTTGAAAACAATCTTCAGAATTAAGCAACGATGGGTCCAACAACAATCATTAAAAAGAAAAGTTGGTTCAGGGCGTTCCAAAGTATCCACTTCTCAACAAGATGCTGCTTTAGTTAAATTCTTAAGAGATAATCCATTTACGACGTCGAAGGATTCAAGGATTCATACGGGATTTCCTGGTGCCCAACCAACCTACTGTAAGCAGAAGGATCAATGAATCTGAATTAAAAAACCGACCAGCTGCTAAAAAACTATTAGTAACTGTTGAACATCGGCAAGCAAGAGTAATATTTGCAATAAACTATATTATTTACGGCAACCCACAAGTTTGGAACAACGTCATTTTTACTGATGAAAAGACTTTTCAGTCGACCTATAACGGTCAAGTCCGTGTTTATCGTCCAGCCAATACTAGGTTTGGAGAACGATATATTCACTCTCATAATAAATCTGGACGTTTTTCTGTAAATGTATGGGGTTGGATTAGTATACATGGACCTGGTGTTTGTTGGCGATTAGAGGGAAGATTTACTGCCGACAATTACATTAACGTTTTGGAACACGTAATGCTCCCTTCTATTGAGCAATTGTATCCTAATAATACTTTTATATATCAACAAGATAATTGTTCAGTTCACACTGCCCATGCCGTAAGGAATTGGTTTCAAACGCAAAACGTGGAAGTATTGCCATGGCCTGCGCACAGTCCAGATATAAATCCAATTAAAAACATTTGGGGCATAATTGGTAAAAAAATATATAAAAGAAATTTTATGCCACAAAATTCAGATCAATTGTGCATGTCATGTTATTTGCCTCATTAATCTGACGAAGGCGTTTGACAGGGTTCGCCTGGTAAACATTTAAAATATATTAATAAAAAATAAAATACCGAGAGACAGCTTCAGAATTAAACAGATCCAAAGATCTCCAAAAAGTAGAAGAGAAGAAGAAGTCTCCAACATCCGTTCAACATGACCCATTCAACATTCGATCTTTATGGATGTTATGACCTCGGATTCATTGTATCCTATGTATAGTTCAAAATTATATCGTCTGCGCGATATGCCATTTTCTTTCATCCCCTTATATGTGTCTAAGGATTGTCTCTGATCCATATACAAGGACCGGTTTTATTATTTCTATTGTATATAACTGTATTTGATGCCGTCTGTATTTGCATATGGAACAAAGAAGTCGGAAACGGCGACTGTACGATGTGAAGAGACCAAGAGGAAGACCTCAAATGCGCTGGAGCGACGATATCAAAAGAGTCGCAGGACCCATGTGGAAACGCCTAGCACACAACAGGGATGAATGGCGAGAAATGGGAGAGGCCTTTATTTGACAATTCGGATAAAAAAAGGGCTATAAAAAAATAGCTGTATTTGTTGTTATTCTGTGTATTTAAATCATTTCAAACAACAGAAAAAGCGCTATAACTTGTGACGTCATAAAGTATTTTTTTGTAAAGACAGTTCTCCTGTCTCGTACAAAAGTATCAACTATTTTGTTTATATTGGCATTTCATATGTTTTTGAAAGTACAGTAATGAATTGCCTGTGTTTACTATGGAAAAAAAAGTAAACACTATAAGTATTATTTAGTAACATTGTGTAAAAGTAGAACCATTAAAACCCCTCAATAAAATATTTATTCAATTACCAGTCGATAAGAAATTGCGTTTAAAGTGGTTTTAAAGTTATTTCAGTTCATTATCAAACTCTGTATATATATGTTTAGGTCATTTTAATGTAAGTATTTAATATCTGTTGTCTGCTTAATAGTTTTTTTTTTAAATAAATCAAATGTTTTGTCTGGTCTCTTTTGATCTTTCTGGGTACATAAATTCTCAGAATATGAGGAATGCAGATAACCCGAATTATTTTCGAAACGCCTTTATATCCACAAAAACTTAAAGTTTGGGCTAGCAGAAGCAAGC
This sequence comes from Diabrotica balteata, assembly GCA_918026665.1. Classification (NCBI taxonomy): domain Eukaryota; kingdom Metazoa; phylum Arthropoda; class Insecta; order Coleoptera; family Chrysomelidae; genus Diabrotica; species Diabrotica balteata. The sequence goes on along the minus strand of OU898282.1, from coordinate 36,374,663 downwards.
GACGTATTGTAGAATCCAAATTTTTGGAAGAGGTTCTAAATGCTGAAAGATGCCGTCAAGAAATGTTAACTTTATTTATAAATCAATTGATGGATGATGAATTCATAGGACATGTTTAGCAAGACGGAGCTGGAATTAATTTTTTTAAGCCCTTTCCCTATTCGGATTGCCGAATATAGGCCTCTCCTAATTCTCGTCATTCATCTCTGTTGCGTTTCCACATTGGTCCTGCAGTTCTTTTAATATAGCCGCTCCATCGAATTTGCGGTCTTCCTCGTGGCTTCATATGGCCACCAATTCCCGATTTCTTTATTCCATCGGCCATCTGTAAGAGATTCGTTATGTTCAGCCCATTTCCATTTCAGTTTAGCTACCTGTTCGACAGCATCTTTTACTTTTATCGAATTCATACAACGCTTTTTATGGACTTTTTCGACTAGGGTTATAAGTTTAAATACGCCCTTATTTAAATATTCCCCCTCGATCCTGTGATTTGACTCCCTGTGATTTCTTTCTGTGGCCACAATATAAAAAAATTCGATGTTTAACACTCCCGTAGCGGATTTAGAAGATCTTGGACAAATAATAGAGAGTCACGTTGAATATTTAAATAATAATATGTATGTCCTAAACAACGGTATCATCTCAATGAGAAGAAGAATTACGTTATGTAGAGATGTTGATGGTGGAAATTAACAGCATCTTCTTTGATTTTATTTATTATTGTTACTTATATTTTTGTTAATTTCTTTGATTTTTGATTAATGTTCTGGGTTTAAAAGTTATGGCTGAGTTTTTCATGTTTTACAATGTTAATCAAAATTAGTTTATTAATCAATGATACAAATTTAGATTAAAAAAGACCTACGTAATTTTTTGTTCGGACAGGTTTGATACTAATTGTGGATTTCTCGTTATAATAAAAACCAAAAATATTGACAGTGGTGGTATGAAAATTATATCTAATCTATATTGAAATCAAATTGTCAAAGTAAGAGTTGATAACACTCGAGATATCAAAATACAGAGAGGAGTCCTTCAGGGAGGCGTGCTGTCAGCACTACTCCTTAATGTTTACAGTAAAGCTGTATTTAAATAAACACTTTCAGATTTCGTAGGGAGTATATCTGTCAATGGACAAGTTTTGAATAACTTGCGTTTTGCAGAAGATACAGTAATTATGACGGACAACAACAATAATTTACAGAACGTTATGGATAATAACATGGATAATAACGTAAGATAAATTTGAAGAAAACTAAATGTATGATCGATCATAAATAAATCAGCAGATGCAAACATAAAATTTATTATATGAATATTATTGTATTGTATAAGATATTGTAATTGAAAGTGTGGTATGTTGGAGTATCTCCCAAAAATTTTCGTACACATATGGACGTCGCGAGAAGTACAGCTTTCTGTATGGGCTTATAGAGATGTTCATTTAGACCAGCTGTTTCATGTTTTCTAGGAAGTGTTTGGGAATAACACCAGTATTAGATAGAATAATAGGTACTGTCTGGGTACTTTCCATTTTCCATTATCTCCTGATTTGTATTTCTTGGTCTCTGTACTTTGCGATCTTTTCGTTATATTTAACACATAAATTATTGGTGTTGGGTATCGCCACATCGCCACAAGTGTTTTTTGCCTAGTAAGTTTATTAACTAGTATAAGATCCGGTCTATTATGCGCCACTGGTTGGTCTGTAAGCACAGTGCGGTCGCAGTAAAACTCGTAGTTATCATTTTCCAGCATTCTGTCAGGGACGTATTGATAATAAGGAAGAGGTAAGATAAGGTCGGTTTGAAGAAGTCCCAGTTTGTCAGCCAGTTCTTGGTGGAAAATATTTCCTATTGAGCTATGGTGTTCTTTATAATCAGTACCGACAAATGCCTGGCAGCCACCGGTAAGATGTTGGATGGTTTCTTGGACTTGAGGATTTGAGGTTTCCTTGAGGATCTTTAACAATATATTTCAGGTAATTTTTAGTTAGAATAACCTGATCCTGAATGACAAGTAGGAAACCCCTCAGTCTCGGGAAACATATTTCCTGATGTTTCAACCAATAGTTCGACGCTGTATTGTCGACATATTCTTGGCTGATTGAGCTGTCGCCCATGTAGAGGTTTACTCATCCAGGTGCGCATTTTTTCTTGCTGAGTCAGGTGGTTTATGCGCATTTCTTGTTCCCTCAGTTTAAATGGCGTCGTATTATCTACTGCGCAAATTGCTCAATGTAAAGGAGATGTCTTGACCTGTACCTGAAAATATGTTTTTAAATTAGCAATTTGTTTATCCAATTGCTCACCTATATCCATAGGCCCTCTTCCCCTTGATACCGCGGTAATGTTGTTTTCTCTACTACACTGCGTGGATGATGATTTTGGGCCTTTGTGAGAAGTGTTCTTACTTTCCGCTGAAGACCCTCTATACCCATTTTCGACCACTTTATAATACCAAAAGAGTAGCTCAGCGCGAAACAGGCGTACGTATTTAATGCCTGAAACAAATTTTTACTATTAATATATGACCGATTTATTTGTCTTACTCTTCAGACAAACTCTGAAGTTAGTTCAATTTTCATTTGTTTATGGTCAATTTTCCGCACTTGTTTTATTCGGAGATATTTGTACATATCATTTTAGCCCATTGTCTCGATGTTTTGGCCATCTTGCTCATTGAAACCTTCGAAATAACCCTTTCTTTTGACTATATTTAGTATACGGCACTTGTGTAGTCCAAAATTCATACTGATATCAGTTGAGAAATTTTCTACAGTTTTTAGCATCTCTTCTAGGTGATTTGGAGGGAAAGCCATTCATTTTAAATCATCCAACAGTGTTAATATTTTTGATACTAAATCCTGAGTCAGTGGAGTGCACCAGCTGAGATAGTGGGTTCATTGCTAGGCAGAACCAAAGTGGACTCAATGAGTCCCTCTGGAAAAGGTCCCTGTTAATAGGGATATTTTTAGTTTCGACATTAATTTCACCAGGTATTTAAAGGTGAATTTTAGTCTTCCACTCGGTTATTATATACTTTACAAAGGTCACGAGATTATCATCGAGTTTATATATTTTTTATATATCTATAAGCCATTCATGCGGTACTGAATCAACGGCTTTCCTGTAGTCAATAAATGCCCACAGGTTATTATTATTATACATAAGTAAACGCAGACGGACAACTCCCTATTATGCCCGAAAACGAAGATATTTCATTAGTAACCTACTAGTAAATTACACAATTACAAAAAAAATTACATTTTTTGGTTTAAAAGAAAAACAATATTGTACCGTTTTTAAATAAAACGAGTGGTTCGAATTTATATAAATATATTTATTTATGAGTTTAAAGTTCGGTAATCTGTGATCTGAAAATTATATCTAATTTATATTGGAATCAAACTACCAAGGTAAGAGTTGACAGCCAGTACACCGAAAATATCAGAATACAGAGAGGAGTCCGCCAGGGATGCGTGCTGTCCCCACTACTTTTCAATGTCTACAGTAAAGCGGTATTTCAAAAAGCGCTCTCAGACTCAATAGAAGGTATATCTATCAATGGAGAAGTTTTGAATAACTTAAGTTTTGCAGACGATACAGTAATAATTACGGATAACAACAATGATTTACAGAACGTAATGCAACGCCTTAATGAACGCTGTCATGAGTACGGACTGAAGATAAATTTGAAGAAAACTAAATGCATGATCATGACTAAATCTGCACATGCAAATATCCAATTGACTATTGAAGATACTGCAATTGAGAGTGTTAATAACTATAAATACTTATGAACATGGATAACATCAGATGTAGACCAAACCAAAGAAATTAAGACACGTATTGGAATAGCACGTACATCATTTATTAAACTTAAAAAGTTTCTTTGTTGTCGGGATATAAGGTTAGATTTACGTCTGAGATTGCTTCGATGTTACGTGTTCTCTACTCTTCTTTATGGTTTGGAAGCTTGGACACTAAAACAAGTTCATCTGAATAAGTTGGCCGCCTTTGAATTTTGGTGTTACAGAAGAATCCTACGAATATCATGGACTCAAAGAATGTCAAACATGGAAGTAACTAGAAGCATAGGAAATGAGGCGGAAATAATATTAACTATTAAAAGACGAAAATTTGAGTACTTGGGACATGTGATGAGAGGGCAAAAATACGCATTATTACAACTTATTATGCAGGGCAAAATCCGAGGAAAGCGAAATGTGGGAAGACGAAGAATATCCTGGCTTAAGAACTTAAGGGAATGGTTTGAATGCAGTAGTGCAGAACTTTTTAGAGCGGCAGTCAACAGAGTCCGCATAGCCATGATGATTTCCAACCTTCGATAGTAGATGTAACTTAAAGAAGAAGAAGAAGTTCGGTAATATCCTATCAACTCAACTCAACTCATAACAGCGTTCACATATACCAAAAGTATTATTCTAGAATCATCTGGAGTAATAATTCCCATCCTGTGAAAACTGAGGTCTTAGTTCTCAAAGGTACCCGCAAAAAATCCTCTCTTCGCTTTATAGTGGAAGGTGTGCAGGTTGCACCGGTAAAATCAATTAAGCATCTGGGAGTCTGGTTGTCGGAAGGTCTAACGTTGGAGTACACATCCAAAAGACAGTAGAGAAGGCGAACCGAAATCTGGAGGCGTTGATACGGCTAATGCCAAACATTGGAAGTTCAGGAAGCACCAAAAGAAAGGTGGTAAATGGAGTTTTTCAGTCGGTGGTAACCTACGCTGCTCCTGTGTGGTGTAGGGTACTAAACACAGTGAAATATGCTAAGCTAATGGAGACTTCTCAAAGGCGAATGCTCCTCAGGGTATCTAGCGCATATAGGACAGTTTCAAATGAGGCTCTATATGTCATTGGAGCGGTGATACCGATCGTTTTGTTGTGTAAAGAGCGAGCGAGGATGTATGCGAGGAGGATGGATGTAAATATAGATGAGAATGAGAGAGAAAGAACGATAGTAGAGTGGCAGAGACAATGGACGAATGATAGTGGAAAGGCAAGGTGGACGAAGGAGCTTATTCCCGATCTGAGACCGTGGTGGGAATGTAAGTTCAGGAAACTAGACTACTTTCTGACGCAGTTTCTGTCCGGGCATGGTAGTTTTGGCACCTTCACAAATACAATAGGCAAATCTGCCTCGGTAGACTGTACTGTTTGTGGGGTACCGGATGCTTCCGCCCACATTTGCCAGAGATGGACAAATGAGATGACAGATTTCAAGAGGCGAATGTGTTTCGGTTGGATGAAAGAAACATTATAAACATAATGTTGAGAGGAGAGAAAGAATGGAGAGAAGTACACTGTCTGATTTCTGGGGTGATGAAGAAAAAGGAGCAGGAGGACAGGAGAGAAAATTGAGCCAGAGGTCTGAAATTTATAGTTAATTTTATTTATTAGTTTATGGCCTAACGTCTAAACATTTTCTGATTTACGGTAATAGGTATGATTATTTATAAATTTTTAGTTTTTTATTTTAGTTGTTTATTGAGTGGCAAGACCACCTATCTGGAACGGTGGTTAAGGTTTTAGCCGAAACAAGGTTAATCCGGCACTACCTTGGAGTGTTCTGGCCTAGTATCCTACTGGGCTGAAAGATGCGAGGATGTCTCGTTGCGTGACGCAGATATATCCAAAAAGATTTCCCCCACCGTTGCCTGCCTGGAAAAAATCATCTGGAGTAGTCCATTTCTAGACTTCCCGTTGGAAGCGCCTTGAATGCAGGCGCTATTGAAAATGTCATCGATTGTAAATTCGAGATTCATCCTTTTTAGAATCTTAGAAATTCATATTTCGTTACAATATTTCAACTATAATATAAAACAGTCAAGTCTGTTTTTGAACGATTTGGTAGAGGGAGCAGAGACAATCATTAAGGTTATTCCAGCATTCAAAAGCTCTAATTAAAGTACTATCTTGATCTTGTAAAAAATTTTTCTTTTTTTAGTTTAAACTGATGACCTCTGAGGCGTTCATCGTGATTTACGGTAAACATTTTATCGAGATATCCAAAATTGAATTTTAATATTTTAAATGTTATAATTAAGTCTACAGGTTATCGGCGAAGTTCAAAAGAAGTTTTGCGAAGTCTTTCTGCATAAGAAGGTTTTCTAGGTCCCAAAGGAATTCGACTGGCTTTTCTTGTAACGTTTTCCAAAAAAGTCTTGTCTCGAAGCAAATCAGGATACCACGTTTGTCCAGCGTATTCACGAATGTGTCTAACGTAAAGAGTGTAAAGTTTACAAAAGATTGGATTAAAACTCTCAAAAAACACCTCCGATTAAATATATAGTCTGGAGTTCGCACGTTTACAAACAGAGGTAATATGGTCGGACCAAGTTAGACTGCTGTTTACGATAACACCAAGGTCGTTATACGAGAACACAGAATTTAATGGCTACCCGTTAACACAGTACGGTACAAGTGGGATATTTTTACCAATTTGAAGCACTACACATTTTTCCGTATTTAAGGGTAGTAACCACTGGGAACACCAAGTTAAAATAGAGTCCAAGTCCATTTGGAGGATTAGCTGGTTTGTGATTGGATTGGCATATATTTTTGTGTCATCAGCGTAGAGCGATATTTTACTTGAACAATAATAGGCAACATCGCTGGTATAAACAACAAAAAGCAGAGGTCTAAGGACAGAACCCTGAGGCACTCCACTTTCCACTAACCTGTCTTGTGAGAAAGATTCGCCAACTCTATGTTTGTAATGTCGATCTGTCAGGAAATCATCTATCCAACGAAGTTAAGTACAGCTTACTCCGAATGTTTTAGTTTAGGTAGAAGTCTACCCTTAGGTATACGGTCAAAGGCTTTAGAGAAATTTACTGTTAAGGGATAACGTTCAGTCGTTAACACAATGTAGGAGATTGGTTAGAGTAGAGCGACCACAGACAAATCCATGTTATTGTGTTGGAATAACATATTCCTGGAGAAGGAATTTGATCATCTCCTCGAAAATAATGGCTTCCATGACTTTGTAAACTACTGGCAGCAAGCTAATCGGACGATAATTGTTGGGGTCCAGTTTATTGCCTTTCTTAAAAATATGGGTTACTGATGCTAATTTCCAACAATAGGGTAAGGAGTGCTGGATGAAAGAAGTGTGTTGTTTCACATGATCCACTGTGAATTCAAGTTGCTGTAAGGATGCGCCGACATGATTCCAGTTAATAGCAGGTAAGCCCGGTGTGTTTAAATTTCCGCCATAGATGTCATATATGATTAATACATGTTTTATTGCAGTTCGATTTATCCAGGGTTTAAGGTTGTTTTTATAAATCTTTCGGAAGGTGGTATTTGTAGAAATTATATTGTATAAATGCTATCGATAAATCGATTTTAGAGAGTTCAGTGTCAACTACAGAAAAGTCGCTAGTAGTATATGTAATAATATTATTTTTGCGGGGTAGTATTTAATTGAACTGGATGTGAGCCCTTATCACTGCATGATCTGACTTTTCTATAGAAGAAATGACTTCGAGAGATGAAATTAGTTGTTCGTCATTTATAAGCCCTAGATCTAAAGTAGATGGTTGGTTAATAATTCTAGTAGGTTCTGTGATAAGTAGTATTAGGTTCGAATTTACTGCAAAGCTTTTAAATAAATTATGAGCGGTTTGGCGCATCGAGCAAAAAGATAAAAGAGGGAATCTAATCGTTATGAAAAGGAGACCAAAAAAGTGGCCTCTGATGGCGGACATATCCGGAAATGCAAAGGCGCTAAATTTAAATTTTCCAACACTTATTAACAATAGCTATAAAATATTTTTCAGACGAGAAAGTTTTAATTAAATATTAACTATAATAGTCTAAAAAGTGACACAATTGGTAAAAAACTTCAATATAAATAAAATTTCATGTGACAGTTGGGACAAACAATAACATAACCAAACTAAATTTGACTTCTCAAACAAGGAAAGAGACTGTCTTTCCTTGTTTAAAGTGGCCTCTCAAGATAGCACTTCCTGTCTAACAATATTTTTGTTCCCACTACCTTTACATTCCCTCTTTTATCTTTTTGCTCGATGGTTTGGCGTCAGATAATAATAAAGTTATTGGCAAGGTGATCTCTGGGAAATTAAAATCTCCAGTAATGATAAGATTATCAAAAAATGATAGTTCCTCAAGTATTGTAAAGAAAAAAATTATTGTAAATGGGGGAGGACGAAGAATATCGTGGCTTAAGAACTTGACGGAATGGTTTGAATACAGTAGTGCAGAATTATTTATAGCGGCAGTCAACATAGTCGGCATAGTCATGATGATTTTGAACCTTCGACAGAAGATGGAATTTAAAGAAAAAGAAGCTTTTTTAAAAAATATGGTCTGTATTTCTATGGTCTGACTTCCTATGTGAATTTCAGGGATTGATTCTGAAATATTGTTTAGTCCAAAAATCATTGGTCGTATACACAGCAGACGTACTAGCAGTGCGAATAATATCCTGAAACAGACCTTAAAAATCAACAAATACCTTTTTCCAGTATAATAGGTCACAATTTACAGAGCTTATACAAAAATAGTCAGCACAATGTTCACAACCACTTCACATATATTAGAATAGACGTTAGATAGCACTTTTTGCATTTCAAATGGTAGGCTGTTATGCCATATTGAAATTCGTGTGTACCGACACAAAGTTACGGTTTTTCGCAAATGTTCCTCAATGGGGTAATAAATAGTCCTATGCAAGATTACTTACATCAAAAATATAAAAATCGACAAAATGCGAGATAGGACATTTTGCCTGCTCACATTCGATATTGTAATATAGGCCTCTTAAAGATATGTAATTGTGCAGTTACTTTTTTCTGTTAACATGTAACGGCTTAATATAAAAAAATTTAATTATAAGTTTAATATCTCTCATTTGCCCGTTGGTTATAGAAAAGCAATTATGTTAATGATTTATTAAATAGTTTAACAAATCAATTTGTCAACGCAGCAACAAATGGACTTTGTATTGCAGTTTAATGCCTAGATATATTTTTGTATGTAATTATTCTGTAAGGTTATATAAGACAGTGTACGTTGATAGTTAATTATACATTAGATCCCTTATCCATACCTAATCGAATTGAAAAAAAAACTATCATGTTTCAAAATGTATAAAATATTAATAAGTACTCATTACTAGAGACCGGAATATCTGCTAAATACATTTTTTGCATATCTGGCCTTTTTTGCATAAAGGCGGGATAAGATGGTCAAAAGTGCCCCCTAACCGATCAGCAGCGCAACTTGTGCTTTCAATAGAACTTCTTGAATCTAAAAAAGAAGCTTTTTCCGACTTTTTTTTCTGGACGCAATTTTGCTTTAAAAAATCTGAAACTATTCATGAAATTTTTATATTAAAAATTGAGCTCAGAAAAAATCATTGAAATTTTCAATATTTTTTTAGGTTCTGTTAATCATTTTTGGCTAATTTTATTTATATTTTTTATTCTTTTAAATGGCCAAGGAAGGATTTTAAATATCTGAGCGGAAACATCGAAAAATAAAAAAAAACTGTTTTTTTACTTATTTATTTGCACATAACGTCAAAAGTCAGTTGATAATTCAACATTTTTCACCATTTTTTTTTTCACATTATCAAAATCTATTGTAAAAGTCCCCATTTAACTCTTTCTTAAACATAAAATTTGAAAATACCACGTTTTAGCTAAAGGATTTTACTTCACTTGTCTTTTTTTTCTTAACTACTCAAAACTCGAAAAAATTGGTGTCGGCCTTGGTGTCGCCCTGGAATCAGGATATAGGATATCAGATGGGTTACAGGATATAATAATCGAAAAAATGTTAAAATTTAATCAAGGTGAGAATACTTTAGCATTAGAAGCTGAGAAAGCCAGGTGGTCAAGACGTCCTACTACAACGTCTAAGCTGACATCGCAAGAAACCATTAACTTTCCAGAGATGAGTGAAAGGGGCCTCAAAATGTTTTTTTTTTTTGGTAACCTAGCAGTTAGGTCAAGCGATTTGCTATTTAGGTGAGTTGATGGATGATAGAAATAGCATCAATTTGTAGTATATTACGATGAAACCAAATATTATTAAAGTACTGATTAGAATCAGGCATATAAGCAGTAAGACCTATAAATGCTACATTGAGTATAAACCTGATTCAATTGGATGTGATGGTAGTTTGCGCCACTCATGTGACTGTGAAAATGGGTTACGCACTGTGGGTTCGTGTTCTCATATAGCAGCAGTCATTTAGTATCTCAGTAATTCAAGATATAAATGAGAGTCATAAGACCCGCAAAAATTCTATCATAAATTTTTACATCTGATGTTGAATCAGTAGATGCGAAAAGTGATGAGGACTAAAATGTAATTGAATGTTTAAACTGTTAATTTAAATTACCTATTGTATAACAATTTTATAATAATAAATATTTTTGTAACCAAATATTATATACAGGGTGATTGATTAGTATGGGGTCTACTTGCATCATCGGAAAGGCGTATTGATCTGGAGACAAGGGTATTAATGACTGAATTAATTTGTGAAGGTGGATGGTGAGTGTTGGCATGCAAGTAACGATTGGTATGTGTGGGTTTTCGATAAACAGAGTAATGGAAACCTTGGGTTTGGTTTTTCTTGACGAAAACATCGAGAAACGGTAGGGATGAATCAGTTTCCATCTCCATCGTGAACTGGATACTGGGATGTATACCATTCAGATGAGTTTGAAAGGATACTAAAGCATCCCTGCCATGGGGCCAAATGACGAATGTATCGTCAACATATCGTAGCAAACATAGGTTCCCTAGGTTCTCGGGAAGAACCGCGTTGAGAATTTAATGCTCGACGTTTCGGCTCCAATTTTGGAGCCATTATCAAGAGTGATACGGTTCGGTTCGAGTTCGGCGTCTCAATCTCCTTACGTTCAAGACGTACCAGTATTGTGTTCTGTATAATAAATACAAGAATTGTCCTTTTCCGATCCTAAGTCGTTTTCCGATCTTAGTGTTGAAGTCTCGGTTGGAGCATTTACTTTTCTAATTTTCAGAAGATGTTATCGTTTACATTTAGCCTAATCATTGCTATTCTTTCAGATATTCCTATGCATAGCTCTACATTATGTGCTTATTTCTTGTAAATTCCTACGCCATCTACATTGAGTATAAACCTGATTCAATTGGATGTGGTGGTAGTTTGCGCCACTCATGTGACTGTGAAAATGGGTTACGCACTGTGGGTTCGTGTTCTCATATAGTAGCAGTCATTTATTATCTCAGTAATTCAAGATATAAATGAGAGTCATAAGACCAGCAAAAATTCTATCAGAAATTTTTACATCTGATGTTGAATCAGTCATAGATGCGAATAGTGATAAGGACTAAAATGTAACTAACATCTAGGCTTTGTTCTTCTCGTCCTTTGTAATATGGGACGTTACCGGACTTTAGTGTTATGCACTCTTCCCCTTTTCTTTTTACCTCTGCTAGACTCATTATGTCCCATTTTAAGCCCTTGATGTCTTCTTCGAGTTCGTAGACTTTTCCACATTTGCTTAAGGTCCTTATATTTAGAGTTTAGACGAAAATAATGTGATAAATCCTTCTTTACAGGGGAAAAACTTGTTAAGCCCATGAATTAAAGAGTTTTAATGTTTAAAAAATGTTCTCCTAAACAAAAACAAAAATGTGACTTATCAAGATATTGTCCTGTAATCTTCAGTTGCTTACAAAGTACAATTTTTCTTTTCTCGTTTTTCTAGATAAGCTAAGCAATAACCTCTACATAATAAACTATTAGTGCATCAAAATATCGCAATAAAAATGTGTAATTGATAATTAAAATTATAATTATTTAAATATATGCAAAATGTGAGATGCAATGATATCTTTATTTAGTTACAATCAAGAAATAATTACGTGGCCTAGAAAAATGACTTAGCGGGTCAATATATTTTACCTTTACACATCAGATTGCAGTTTACAATGGCTGCGGTATATATTTATGTGTTTCCTTGAACTTCTGGAAGGTAAAATGTATTATGCACTTGCTTTAATTTCTTGTTAAGAGGATATGTCCGACTCCAATGCTGTTTACTAAAAAGGATGTATCATTAATACGTATAATAACTTTATTTTAATCAAGATATGAACGACTTCTTGAAATTTAGTTTATATACACTCGGGTGCATAAAAAGTGGACGCCTCAAAATTTAACATGTCAACAAATTTTAATCTTAAGTAACTTTTTGTATTTGCACATGTTATACGCATTTTTAGCAGAAATCTGCAGGATCTTTTGATAGTACAATAATAGTCCAGTCGTCACGGATTTGGCGTCTAAAAAATCTCACGAACAAGGAACAAGCTGTATTTATCTGAGAATGTCAATTTTGCAACCACAAACAAGTTGCAAAAAAGTTTACCACTCCTGCCTCCGGCTTTCCCTTGGTATCTTGCTATCTTTTGTCAATATCTCGATGTCACATGTAACTAGGTTATATTTATATCTACACCTTATTAAAACAAAACTTAAAAAAAAATACAATGAGCCGGGAAATGAAATCTGTTCTCAAGTGCGGTCATCTGTGTATGCTATGATAAGTTGCCTCCATATTCCAGTCTGTTACGTCTTGTTAGGCCTTGCTGAAACAAAAATGACTAAATACAACTCAAGTTTTCCACATCTTTCTTACCATTTATAGAAGAGCTACAGTTATGGATGTAGTACATTTCTAGAAAATTTCTCTTGAATTGGTTATCCACCTTTTTAGTACTTTCACATTGTCATAGTTGGCAGTGTGTTCAGTATTCTTAGCCAACATGTTAAGAATACTAACCTACCTGCACTTGAGAACAGATTTCACTCCCTGGCTGATTGTATTTTTTTAGAAGTTTGGTTCTTTTATATTCCAGTTTGCGTTCCTCTCTGGCTTCACACACAGATTAACGTTGACTTTTATTTCTCTGATCTCTCTTTCAAACTCTAGATCTTCCCTAATTCTCTACACATGAACAATAGTGGCTTAAGGTTAATGTCTTTGGTTATTGTATGGTCATGGTTATAGAATGGGGAACAAATAAATCCAAATATTATGTTTTGCAGACGACGACTCACCGAGACAGAAGATGATCTCCAAAGATTAAAATATATCTTTAATACAACAGCCAAGAAATACAATATGATAATGTCAGCAGAAAAAACCAAATGTATGACAACATCTAAATACCCATTAGGATGTAAAATCGAAATTGATGGGAAAATAATAAAGCATGAATCAAGGTTTAGATATCTGGGAATTGATATAACTGGTTACGAGGATGTTGGAGAAGAACGACAAAAAAGATTAGAAGCAAGTAAAGCGGCGGGATCTTATAATGACACAATCTGGAAGGACAAACACCTAAGACAAGACACAAAAACAAGAATTTATAAAGCAGCAATTAGACATACACGGCAGAGACAAGACCTGACACATCTAAAACAAGACGACTATTAGAAACAACAGAGATGAAATTACTTTGACGAGTATCAAGGAAAGGTGCGTTGGATAGGGAGAAAAGCAAAAACAAAAGAAGAGCATACAATATCGAAGACATAAATGGATGGGTGATAAAACGGAAATAGAAGTAGGACAAATAAATTAGTAGAATGGCAGAGGATATGATAGTACGAATATTAGAGTTAAGTCATAATGAACAAAAAAGTATTGGCAGACCAAGAACAAGATGGTGCGATAATTTAAACCATTTAGGTGGCTAATATTGGAGAAGAAACATGCTTTAAAGCCTACATACAAGAAGGAAGAAGAATATTGTATGCATGACATTCGTAATTTCTATTATTCTAATTATTTTTAATCTTATCTAACCTTGATTTACCCGAAAATCTTTAAAAATCCATTTCGATTGCCTTCGACTTCCTTTCGAAGGTTTTAAGAGTTTATTTTTTCGGAAACCGTACCTTACTGCTTTTAAGTTGTTATACTTTTTATGATAATTATATATGTTCTGTGTTTATTTTTATTTGTATTTTTCGGTATTTGATTGAATTATCGACTAAAACATAACATTATCTTTTCATGATTTTGAATTTTAACAATAATTAAGAGATAACTAACAATTAAACAGTAATAAAAAAGCGCATGGAAAAATAACGTTTTGCCACTATGCGTAACTCCAATTAAGATGTTGATGAAAAAAGCCAATCTTTCCACTCGGTGACTGACGTCTCAATAATTTTATTCCGCTAACTGGTCTGCAAACTTTTAACCAAGCTTAATTGGTAACGCACTATTCGGTTAACAACTTCCAGACACTCATTTATTTTGTAAATTGTAGTAAATACAGTAAAAAACTGACATTCTTGAACACACTACTAATTTCGTTGTATCTGTTAAGAGAGCTAATAGTCCAGTTGTCAGAGATTTGATCTCTAAAAATGGAATGAACAAGCAGAATTTTGCTGAAAATGTCAAAATTTTTAGACCCTAAAAGTAATTAATTTCCAAAATCTCCCCTACTTTTTATTTTTGCTTGTTTGACAGTTTGGCCTCATTCCTGGTTTCTATTATATTCATTTCTACCTTATATATATTTTTGTTTTAATATATCGTTGGTATGCGTGCCAAGGGGTACAAAGTATACATTTGGTGAAAAATGCGAAAAGTACACTACGCTGTGAAAAACAATATTATCTGTGGTTGTGCAAAGATCATATCAATATTAACACCGTTATCTAGATATGCGTATGCCCAATGAATCTAAATCAAAATTGTGTGCGGAGGAGTATAACTTGACTTACATACAATAGCACCACTAGCGCATCCCGTGCGATTTGTCTTCTGACACCAGTATTCAGTTAACTTTTGACACGTGGGATTCTAACCTCAAAATAAGTGTTATGCACGTATTTGTAATAAATTTTAAAAGATTGTTAATAGTTTCAAATGAGGTCTTTCCGAGATAATAATAATAATTCTGGAAATGTGTGGGAATGTACAATCAAATAATAAATGTAAGTTATTATTATTAAAATTTATTTTAATGTGACTAATAACTACAATGACACGTAAATTTCGATTCCGAATCTTATCAACATCAAGAGGAAGCAGATGAGAAATCAAAACCAGTTTTTCTGAAACTATTTCTGAGTTTCCATCTGGCATACTATGTGGTATTGATGATGATAGTGATATTGATTCTTCCTATGATCCGGAGGAAGATTCTGACGCTTTATTATCGGATGAAGAGTACATTTTAAGACCGAAAAAACAACATAACTTACCGGAAATGAAAGCAAATCCAATGTGGTTAGGTCACGTAAATTTAGAAAACACAGTACACATAACACCAGTCAAACGAAGTAGGAAAATTCCTATAAAAAATAGAGGAAATACACGTATAAAAGGTGACACAAGAAAACTAAGGTTAGAAAATAAATCTAAAAAAAATTTAGGTCAAAGCTACAAAGCTCGAAAAGACAATGAAGCGATATAGTGCAAACCACTAAATGCCAGGAAAAGTTTAATGATGTTACAAGACATACTTTATTTATGAATCTAAATAAAATTTCGTTTGTTAACCTATCAATATCATCTCCAGATTAATGATTATTTAATACCAACATGTAAATTGCGCTTTCAAAATACTTTTGGTGAAAACAGTAAATTTATTACCAAAGCTTTACGCCAAAAGGGCGCTTCTAGTTCTGGAAGAACACACCACGATACTAAAGGATTTCATAAGTCATGACATACATTATCCAATGAAGTTATTCAAGCTGTTAAACATCACATTTTGTCTTTGCCTGCATACGAAAGTCACTACTGCAGAAACCAAACAAAAAAAAAGTATCTTCCACCGCACTATATAGTTGAAAAGATTTATGAAGAATATCTTAAACAAGAGTGCAAACACCAACCTGTAAGCAGAAAGCTTTACGAGAACATTTTTCACAACATGAAAATAACTATGAAGGCACCAAAAAAGGATACATGTCAAACATTTGACCAACTGCATATAAAAGTTAAAGTAAATGTTCAAAACAAAGACAAATTATGTACACAACTAGGCATTCATTCAAATTCGAATGACCAAATAAACAATAAGGACAACACTTCTATAAAAGTGTACACTTTTGATATGCAGCAGTGTCTCCCAACGCCTAATCTAGTTATATTCGTTGCGTTTTGTAAAAGACAACTGTGGACCTTTAATCTTACTGTCCATGATTGTTTTACCGGACAAACTTTTAATCATATGTAGCACGAAGTAATTTGCGGAAAAGGTGCAAATCAAATTGTTTCATGCTTGTATAAGCATTATATGTATATGTATAAGCGTTATATTGTACTCAGACACGTGTGGGGATCAAAATAAGAATACACACGTTATGGCAATGTTTTTTACGTTACTACAAAACAGCCGCCATTTGAAAATCATTGACCATAAGTTCCTTATCTCAGGACATACAAATATGGAATGTGACACTGACCATTCCATGACAGAGAGAACTAGAAAGAGATATAGAACCCCAATAAATTATCCTCACGGCTGGATGAAACTAGTGAGACAAACATGAAGGAGAAAACTATTTGTCGTGAAAGAAATGAAAAGGAGAAAACTTCTTTACAGCAAAAGAAAGTAAACAAAGAAGGCGAAAAATTTTTTTGGAGGAATGTAAAGTGGTTATGATACAACAAAGAGCTGTGTGGAATTCTATATTATAAATTACTTCTATTACTTCATTAAATCCTTTAGAACCTTGTAAGAAAGTCTACATTTAGCGAAAATGCCGCAATACAGTGTCTTTGCCTCCAAACCTTTATCATGAAGATCCGGTAGCTATTTCTGATAAGAAAAAACAAAACTTAATAGAATTACTTCCTTACATACTGAAATTTTTCAAGACTTCTACAAAAGTTTTGCCTGGCGAAATTGATGTACGTGATGTATATCCTGATTATATCAAAGATGAAGATAAATTTGATGCAGATTAGTAGTTTGTAATAAGAACTTTTATCTGTTTGCTAACTTGTTCTAACTTGTTTTTGCGAACTTCTAGTATTATAACATAGCTATTATTATACTAAAAAAATAAGGTATATGTTTTTGTGATAGTACAGGTTAATATAAACAAAATTGGTTTTTATTTTTGTAACAGTAGAGTAAAACTTAGAGTAGCGGGTAGACACTTTTCTACATTCCTGGTGGAAAATAGGTCTACTTCAGGGAAGCGTCCCTGCCGATATCCCATTCCTTTATTCTTCCAAAATCTAGCTTTCTACTTCCTATCCCTCCCTGGTGAAGGGCAGCAGCTATTATCAGTACCAGTTTAAGGCGTAAAAGAAATGATCCTGAACCAGCTTAAAACTGGATTACCACAAGCATGACTGGAAAAGTTTAAATGGTTGTGGTACTGCGATGGGGAAGGCAACGGGATAACCACCCCATCATATTTTCCACAAATCTAAATGGCAGACGAGAAAAAGAAAATGGCCCTCAGTTCGGGGCACCCTTAAATGGGTAGAGGGTGCGAAGAATCCCCCCCATCAACTACCAAAGAAAGTTAACAGAGAATACAAATATACGATCGAATAGTACTAATTTCCACCTGGAACGTACGCAAACGTACCAAACACTGAAGCCGGGATGGTAAGCCTAAAATAGTCATCTTGGAGTTAAGAAAAGTAAGATGGCCTGATTTAGGAGTACAAAAAACAAAACATGGATACATATATTATTCAGGTGGAACCGACCCAGAACATCAATATGGCACTGCTATATTAGTGTCGAATAAAACTGTTCAATCAGTCACAGACTTCATCCCTCTAAATGATAGAGTAGCAACGTTAAAATTACAAACAACTCACAGAAAACTAAATATTATTCAGGTCTGTGCTCCAATAAGTGACGAGTCAGACAAAGAAATCGAAAAATTTTATAATAACATAGATGAAATAAGCGACTGACACAAAGAGGTAAGATAACGATGGTCTTGGGTGACTTTAACGCTAAAATTGGTCGTGGTGCTAAAGGAGACTACATAGGAGCATACGGTCTTAGTACCAGGAATAATAGAGGAGATAGACTTATCTCTAAGAATTATCTCTAAGAAGTACATAGAATCTACGAAAATATACCCTGGAGCTGATATACATAGTGATCACAATCCAGTTATAATGGATTTTAGATTAAAAGGATTTCTCAAAGTCAAAAAGAAAATAGTGACAAGAAAAATAGATATCTGACAACTGAAAAACCCTGAACAGAAAAAAGAAATAAGTATCAAGCTTGAGGAAGGAATAACAACGATCGAAAACTTGGTACAGACAGACATTAAAGTAACATGGACTGATCTAAAAACAAAAATAACAAAGATACAAGAAGAAGACATCGGGTTCTTAAAAAACAACAAAAAACAAGCATGGATAACGCAAGAGATCATAAACGATGATTATCGAATATTTAGCTTGATGTCTCATAACTTTGCCTGAAAACTATTCTCAGAATTATCCATACACGAATTTACAAGAAGTGCGAGTTCCAGATGAATGACACTTAATTCGGATTTCGAAAAGAATCGGGAACACGAGAGGCTCTTTTTGCTTTAAATGTGTTTACGCAGCGATGCAGAGACATGCATGTAGATGTATATGTATGTTTTACCTACTATCGAAAAGCAGTTGATGGCGTTAACCATCAAAAGATGATCAAAATTCTAAGAACAAGTGTAGTTGACGAACAAGTTTTGAGAATTATCTCAGAACTATACTGGCACCAAACAACAACAATTGAAATAGAGCACACAACATTAGATGATTAGATGTTACGATTTTTCTGTCTTGCTGTATGGCTGTGAAAGTGGGACAATCGACTCTGAAATAGAAAAAAGAATATATGTATATGTATATATGTCTATGAATATGTATAAACAAAAAGAATGACTAAGAATAATCAAAGAGAGAAAAATGCAATACTTGAGTTATGTGTTGAGAGGCGAAAGATATGAATTACTTCAAATTATACTGGAAGGAAAAGTACTGGACAAAAGATTAGTAGGAAGACGCTAGAACTCGTGGCTGAAAGACCTGGGGGGATAGTTTAGCAGCTCATCCGCAGAAATCTTTCGCGCAGTAGTTTCCTAAACTAAAATTACCATTTGGATTGCCAACCTTCGAAAGTAGATGAGAAGAAGAGAGTAAAACTCAGGTCTACAGTCATTTCTATTTTAATGGATAAAACGATAAGTAGATCTATTTTGTTGTGTCAATGGACTTTTCTTCTTCAGCCTTCATGTATCCGTTGTTGGACATAGGCCTCCTCCAATTGCTTCCACGCTTCCCTTCTTCTTCTTCAGGTGCCATCTCCGCTACGGAGGTTGGCAATCATCATAGCTATCTTAATTTTTGAGGCAGTAGCTCTAAATAGTTGTTTTGAGCTGCATCCAAACCATTCTCTCAGGTTCTTCAGCCATGAAATTCGTCTTCTTCCGATGCTTCTTCTGCCATCTATTTTTCCTTGCATTATGAGTCGCAGGATGCCATACTTATAGCCCCGCATCACATGTCCGAGATACTGTAGCTTTCTTTCTTTAATTGTAAGTTCAATTTCCTTCTCTTTGCCTATTCTTCTCAGTATTTCATTGTTTGTAACTCTATCTACCCAGGAAACCCTCATAATTCTTCTATAGGTCCACATCTCAAAATCGTTAAGTCGTCTCATGGTATCTAGATTTAACGTCCATGATTCCACTCCATAATATAGTACACTGTATACGTAACATTTTGTTAGGCGTACTTTAAGAGCTAATGTTAGATCTTTGCCACATAGGACCTTTTTCATTTTTATAAAATTAGAACGTGCTTTTTCGATTCTGACTTTGATTTCTGCCGTGTAGTCATTATTTTCTGTTATAAGTGTTCCTAGGTAAGTGTACTTTTTTACTCTTTCGACCTGCTGGCCCTCTACTATCAAGATTTCGTTAGTATTATAGTTGTTTTTACAAATTTTCATAAACTTCGCTTTCATAAACGCTTCCCTATCTTTTGCAATTTTCATCCACTGCTTTCTGGCTACAGCTGTTATATCGTCTATCCATTTCTTTTTGGGTCTTCCCACGCTTCCCTTTGTTTCTCGAGGTCTTCAGAATGTCACTTTATGAGACCATCTGTTGGTGTCTTGTCTTGCTACATGTGCTACCCATTGCCATCTCAATGTCGCTATTTTTCCGATGATGTCGGTTACTTTACTTCTTCGACGTATTTCGGTGTTGGGAATTTTATCTTTGAGGCTTATTTATTTAATATGGCCGTCTCCATGGCCCGTTGAGTGACTCTTAATTGTTCTGTCATTTTTCTTGGTATTGCCATAGTTTCCAATCCATAAGTTGCAACAGATAGTATACAAGTGTCATAGGTTTTTCGTTTTAAGTGAATTTAGATTTTTCTGTCTTTTAAAATAGCGCTCAACGTACCAAAAGCAACCCATGACAATTGTGTCCTTCTTTTAATTTCTAGCGTTTGATTTTCCTTTTCGTTTTTAATTGCATGTCCTAGATATATATAATATTTTACCATTTCTATATTGATGTTATCTATCGTGATGTTTTCTAGGCTGTTGCTTAATATCTTTGTTTTGTCGAGATTCATTTTTAATCCTATTTGATTCGATTTGTGATTTAAATCTTGTAGCATTGATTTTAGTTCATGGATATCTGTGCTTATTAGTACTATGTCGTCTGCGAAACGCAAATGGTTAAGATATACTCCATCTATTTTTAATCCCTTTTCGGCCCAATTTAGTTTTTTGAAGACATTTTCTAATGCCAAAGTAAATAACTTGGGTGAGATGGTGTCGCCCTGTCTCACACCTTTGCCAAGGTCTATTTTCATAGTTTCCAGATCATCATATATTTTTACGTGAAAAGTAGCATCATCGTATATATTCTTAAGGAGGGCAGCATATCTTGAATCTACTCTGGCGTCGTCCAATGCTGTAAGAAAGCCCATTTCTCGATACTGTCGAATGCTTTGTGATAATCGACAAATGCCAGATGTAGTGGTATGTTGTACTCTATTGTTTTTTCAATAACTGTCCGGATTGTTTGCAAGTGATCGATAGTGCTAAAACCCTTACGAAAGCCTGCTTGCTCCACTGGTTGGTATGCATCTAGCTTAGCTGTCAATCTATTTGTTATTATTCGGGTTAGTAGTTTGTAAAGGTGTGACAATAAGCTTATTGGTCGGTAGTTTTCTATATTTGCGGCGTCCCCTTTTTTATGAAGTAGAATGACTTCCGCATTTTTCCATGCTTTTGGTATTTGTCCTTCCAATAGGCATTTATTCAGTAATGCTCTCATTGCCTCTTCTAATGCAGTGCCTCCCATTTTTAGCATCTCTGAAGTAATTTTATCTTCTCCTGGTGTTTTCCCCATTTTTCATTTGATTTAGGGCGGCTCTAATTTCTGATGTTATTATTTCAGGGAGATCCCTAAGCCCACATTTAAGATATGTTTTGTTGGTATACCGGGGTTTGGAAAAGGAGAAGTATACAGCTTCTTATAAAATTTACGGATTTCTTTAACGATCTCTTCCTTATGCGAGCACAATGTTCAACGGTCATCTTTTATCTTCATGATTTTATTCCTGCCAGTGGATTTACATATTTTTAGTACTTTCATGTTCTTATTGTGTCAATGTACATAAGTGTATTTATTTTCAAAAATCATTGTTACATCAAATAAATAAAGTTGGCAATTGGCGGTGTTCTATAAATATCAATTAATTCCCAGAAAATAAAATTTTGGCAATTAACCTAATTTGTTAAACTTATGTTTGAAAAGTATGGCTACTTTGTATCTCGATTTTTCTCAAAACTTTATTTTCTTGACTTATAACCCTTATGTTATCAAAGATTTCTTTTTATTTTTACGCTTATTTGTTCCCGTGCTCAAAATTCTTATTTTTTATTTTAATATTTTCCTTATAACAACTGCAAATCATTAACTTTTATTAATTTAATAAAAATATGGATAATTCATAAAAAAATACTCATTATGAAATTATCGTATTAGTTTTATAGCCGTAATCGCTATTTTCTATTATAATCTGTTCTGGAATTAAATTGTATTCCAAAGAAATCAATTAAAATGTAATAAAAATCTGACAACAAAGGGAATAAATTTTATGCAGATTAAGTGCAATTATTTATCATGATGGACTAGAAAAAACTGTAACAATTTTCTCCTTCCCGATACGAATGTTAATTGCAAATATAAATACCCTCCTTCTTATCGTAATATCAGAGTAATATTCGACACAAAATGAAAACAATTGTCCTTATTGTCACAGTGGCTGCATTGGCCTTCGTTAATGCACAAAAATACACAACTAAATATGATAATGTTGATCTTGACACTATAATCAAAAGTGACCGGTTGCTCTTAAATTATGTTAATTGTCTCTTGGAGAAAGGAAAATGTACTGCTGATGGATTGGAACTTAAAAGTAAGTCAAATGTATTTTGTTTCGTCTAGATTAATTTTTTGTATGTAAATTAAATATACAGTTTAATTCTTTTTATATAACTATCTATTAAGTAATTTTTGTTCGATTAAGGTATCTGTTGTTGGAATATATAATGAAACCTTAGTAAAACGGCATCACGTAGTTATAAAATTTTTGGCCTAATGTTCTTGATTTTTCAATCTGGAATTAATAAAACACTTTATTTCTGTTCAACACTTTATTAATTTATTAAATTATTAAACAATATTATTTATAATTTATACATGTTAAATTATTGCTATCTTCAACCAAAATGGTGTATGGTGGTGGTATGGTCGCATTTGGCTTATTTCTATTAAGAAATTAATAAATTCGTCTTTATCTTCTTCTTCTTAGGCTTTTTTCCAGTATGAGTCTTTTTCTTCCACAGCATTTTATTCTCTCACTATTCATTATCACAATTACTAGTTACCATTCTATCATCTCTGGTGATTTGTAAACATCTTCTTATAAAGTTCAATTCAACCGTCCTTACGCTATTTTGTATTGTTGTTGTTACTGGCCATACTTCCGCTTCATATAGGGTAATATTCAGCACTTTGCTCTGAAAGATTCTTTTTTTCTTTGATTAGAGTATTATTTAATATCACTCCAAGGAGTGTTTTCGTGGATTGTTTTCTCTCTGCTATTTTTATTTCTATATCTTTCTTACAAGTATCATCTTGGTATATCATTGACCGTAAATACTAAAAGTCTTACAACTCTTAATCGTCTCCTCTTCTAAACTTAAGTACAAATCTGGAACCTCGTATGCAATACATAAGTATTGAGTCTTACACATATATATTTTGAGTCCATGTGTCTTTTATTCTTCCTTTAATGTATCACATATTCCATGTATTTTCCATACCTTTTTTTTATTGTATAATGGCTTTGGCATAGACAATTAGCCAGATTATTTGTGGTAGTTACAATTTTTGATTTATTACCTAAGCCTATTTATAATATAATTTTACAGGAAGTAATATGTTAGTATATACATTAAATTTTTGACATATTTACAATTTTTAATTTGAATACCTAAAACTACTTATAATTTAAATTTACAGGACGTTATGTATTCGTAGATACATTTTAATATCTGCTTATTATTTGAAAAAATAATTGTATTCAAATTGACAGGCAATGGACAATTTAGCTCAATTAGCTTTTCATACATCATTTTGATACTTTGTTTGTACTGTCCACACTCCAATATAAGGTGCTGCAGATCTTCCACTTTACCACAAGCAATATGGGTTATCAGTGAGGCCTATGCTGTGTTTGTATGCAGGAGTGAGTGCGTGGTTTGATCTTATTCTGTTTATTGTTTTTATAAATAACCTGTTTGTCTCATATTTGAACCATCTTTCATTGGGTATTAGAGGTTGGCAAGCTCTAAAGTTGATTCCAGTTGTACTTTGGTTGTATAAACGTTGCCATCTTTGTTTGCAGTTGTTTCTACTCATATTATCTATGTCTGCTACTGGAAGAAGTATGTTGTTTATATTATGTTTGGTTAAAGCTGCAGATTTAGCTAATTTGTCGACTTCTTTATTTCCTAATATTCCAGAGTGTCCTTTTACCCAACAAATAATAATCGAACTACCTGCGGAAATAATATCATAATGTAACTTCTTGATTTCTATCTCAATATGGTTTAAGTATTTTGTGGTTTTCATAGAAGTGAGTTTGTCCATAATGCTTCTACAATCAGTCAGAATGATATAATGATTCATTCCAATAGAGGCTATATATTTTAACGCAAGAAATAAAGCTGATAGTTCGGCAGTATATATTGAAGCTTCATTGGGCAATCGACATGATGCTTTGTAATCAGCATTCCAGTGATATATTGCACAACCCACTTTATTTTGAATTTTAGAGCCGTCAGTAAAAATATATTGAGATGCAGGCCACTTATCTTCAATTATTTTATTGATCATATATCCTGGAAGATTTGAATTCATATAATATGTTTCTTTTATCTTAGAGAAGAGAGTCTTAGGAGGTTGTGTATAAATTGGTGGTATTTTACTTTGATACATTTGTTCTTCAAATATTGTTAATTTCCTATAACTTTCAACGTATATGGGAGTTTTTTTGTTACGCCAATATTTATGGTTTAAGTCTGATATATTCAAGTTACACATATTTTTTAAATAGCTGAAGTTTTTTGATATAGCTCTAGTTACAAACTTATCTGTAAAGAACTGTCTGCGTAGTGTAAGGGGATTCTTTAGCTTCTATTTCAATAATACTAATAGGAGTAGATTTTAAGTAATCGAAACATAGCCTCAAACATTTATTCTTTTGGGTTTCAGTTTTATTAAGATGTCTGTTGACGCAGACCCATATAAATGACAACTATAGTCGAAAATTGGTCGAATCATTGAGCGATACAATAGCAATGCAATATTCGGGTCAGCTCCCCAACTGGTTTTACAAAATGCTCTAAGGATATTTATGGAGTTTTCCGATTTTTTTTATAATAGAATGAATTTGATCCTTCCATAACAGTTTACGATCCAAATATGTGCCTAGATATTTTACACAATTTTTGATTGGAAATTCTATTTTTCCTAGTTTAAAGTTACCTTGAGGAGTTTGGCGTTTTTTGGAAAAAAAAACAAATTTCAGTCTTTGTAGTTGATATTGGTAAGCCTAGAGAATGGTAATAGTTTTTTACACAATCTAGTACAGATTCGAGTTGACACCTACAAATCTCAAGGGTAGTATGTGAGGTATGCAACACAACATAATCTGCAAACTGCAATATATTAGATTAGAGTGTGGAGGTACTCTCTGATCTAGATTTATATTATACAATAAAAAAAGAAGTGGACTTAAAATACTGCCCTGTGGTATACCTATATTCGTTATCCTTGGCGCTAAAAGAGTCTCATTTATTTTTAAGTAAGTCCATCTATTCTTGTATAAGGATATAATGAAATCTAAAATTTTAACTGGCATACCAAGATATAACAATTTTTTATGTAGAATATATAAATTTATGTTATCAAATGTAGAGGTTACATCTATAAATGCTTCAGCTGTTGATTCTTGATTTGTGAAATTGACCTGAACAGAGGAAACTAGTAAAGTGAGAGCATCCTGTGTAGACCTGGATTTCCAGAAGCCATATTGAGATTTGGGTAGGATATCTTCGGATTCAAGCCAGTATTCAAGCTGATTTTTGATTAATCTCTCTAGAGTTTTTAGTGATTTGTATTCTGTGGGTAAAAAGTATAACATAGAGTATAATATACAGTCCATCCCTGGAGACGAACTATTATTTTGTTTGAATCCATAATTTAATTCCCACATTTCAAATGGTTATCTAGATTGGAGTATTCTTTGGAAACGGTGAATGTAGCTTCGTTTATTTGGTTTGGTACCCAAGGAGATGAAATTTTCAATTTCAATTTCCATACCTAAAAAATAAAATGCTACAAAATGCTCAGAATATTAACTAATTAGTCTGAGACACACTCTAAGATTTTCCTAAAGATACTTTACAACAGATTAGACGCAAATCAGACTGGAATCAGACTGGAATCAAACATATTCTTTCCGTACAGAGGCAGGAGAATCCAATGATCTCAATATCAATGGATTCATCCTTGTTAGACGAGTCAAACAGGGATATATACTATCAGTCTTATTATTTAACATATACTCTGAGAAAATCTTCTAAGCAGCAGTAGAGGATATTGAAGCCGAAACTCGAATTAACGTAGAATGTATCACAATCATCAAATACGTGGATGACACGGTGGTATTCGCTGACAGTAATAAACCCCTCCAGGAATTATTAAATAGAATCACAGAAGTGAGTCAAAGATATGGACTTTCATTGAAAATTAAGAAAACAAAATGGATGATGACCTAAGAAGTAACAGCAAATTGAAAGAATCGGTGTGAATGGTCAACCAAGAGAAAGAGTAAGTACCTTGGTATGAACGTTAATGCAAATTTGGACCATTCCCTAGAAATAAAATGTAGACAAAGAAAGCAAGATCTGTATTTAAAAAAATGGCTAAGGTATTCAAATGCCATGATTTATCAGTAACCATAAAAATTAGGTTACTACAATGTTATATCTTTTCTATACTGTTGTACGTAGTTAAGTCATAGACTTTCACATACGCTACATGCAAGAAAATTGAGGATTTTGAAATGTGGCTTTATCGTCGAATACTGAAGATATCCTATATTGACCACGTTACTAACTTGAACGTTTGATTGAGAATTTAAAAAGGAAAAGAGTTGCTAACCACAAAAAAAAACAGCCAAAATCGAATACCTCGATCACAACACGAGGAACAGCGAAAAATATAGGTTGCTGTAGCACCAAGATCCGAAACGGATAGGTACTACAAGAACAAGAAAAATATGCAAATAAAAAGAAGATCTCGAAAATACCCAATTTGGTTTTAAGAGTTATGGAATCTAGTGAGGCACTTTTTGAGCTAAATATCCTATAACAAAAATGCTATATTCAAAGAAACAATGTATTTGCATATTTCGTGAACTTCGATAAAGTACAGTATGTAAAACTAATGCAGATGCTAAAAAATATGGAAATAAATGAAAAAGTTATTCGTGTGATTAAAAATATGTACTGGAAACAAACTGCTATCGTAAAATTTGAGACAACTACACCGACGAAATTTCTATACAATGAGGAATCTGACAAGGTTGCATTTTGCCCCCAACATTGTTGCAGCCTTTGCCATCATATGAAATAAAAATCACCGGGGAACTACTTAATGTACAGTACACGCTGACGATAAAGTAACTATGTCAAAAATAAGAAAGTTCTCCAAATTCTGCCTAATCTAATTTACAAAGAAAGAGAGAAACTGGGCATTAAAATAAATTCAAACAAAACCGACCCACATCCAGATGCAGAGCTTCAAAAAATTATGTTGAAAAAGTTCACATTTTTTTTATTTGTGAACTGTTATAATGGACCAATTAGATCTAGACATAGAAATAAAATAGTGGGAAGACGAAGAATATCCTGGCTTAAGAACTTAAGGGAATGGTTTGAATGCACTAGTGCAGAACTTTTTAGAGCGGCAGTCAACAGAGTCCGCATAGCCATGATGATTTCCAACCTTCGATAGAAGATGGAACTTAAAGAAGAAGATAGAAATAAAACGCAGAATAGCAATGACTAGAACTACAATTAATGAAAATAAAAAGACATTTCTTTGCAATAATTATCTCAGTTTAAAACTAATCAACGGATAAGGCCTATATTTGGTCTGTACAGCCCTGCTAAGCTGAAAGGTTTGCTGCGCCATCCGTAATATTAATAATATCAAACTGTAATTTTGAATGAACTTGATTTGTGTATATACAATTTATGGGATAATCCACGGAAGTAATTAATTAAGTTTACATGAGTTTTGATCGATATGATGGTTTAGCTTAGGATTTTATTAAGAATCTCAGAGAAAACGAAGACAAAATTTTTTATAACGAACTTATATTGCAGGTATAATGAGACATTGTTTTACATACAAAAAGCTTCTAAAATCTAAAATATCCTTCTAATATAAAAAACTTAAAATTCTCCATTTTCGTCCTCTTCAGTAGCATCCCCTACCGGTAATTTTTCAAAAAGTTTCTCCTGTTGTGTGGAATTATAGCTTGCAGGTTATTCAGCAAATTTTGCTTTCTCCCTTGACTTATTCTTTGGTTAGATGTTTGTGAAGATGGAAGTGTCACACCAGTTTTAAATGCACCTGCAGTGAAAAAGTTCAGTTCTGTCAAATCTTCTGTGTATTAATAGTTTTTATATTTTAACGTTTTCTTGTCCCTCTTAAAAATTATGAGCGAAATATTATTAAGATAGCAACTTTTGTAATTTGTATTTTAAACTGAAATATGTTCACTTATAGAAATTTCCAATCTCTAATGTTTCAACATTGGTCTGTTTTGTTGAATTTAGAACACATTGAACATGGAAAAATCCCAGTTTTGGCCCTCCTTAATGATTTTTCTACCAGGTGGTGAAAATGGTCCGCAGATATAAACGTGTGTCGGCTTTCAAAATATTTTATGGTTAATTGTTTTAAGTTACCTTCTGAAGCATTTACTATATAGACAAGAAAGCTGAACAAACACTGATTTTTGTTCTGTGCCGAGCTATTATCCAGCCAAATTGTTATGAATTCTTTATCCCTGTAGAATTAGGAAGAATATGTAGAAAGTAGAGACTATATCTTCTTTTTTTCTTCCTTACATTCCTTCATACCAAAAAATTTCTAAAGCACGGACGATCCTATCTTTCCAGACAGCCATAAAACTTTCGTTAAAAGCAATTAAGCGCCTAATAAAGTGACTGTTTTATATATGTGTATCTGCTATGGGAAGCATTATCACGTTTTGAAGATCTACTGAAACTGAGATCTGGTGATTTTAGTTGCGATTCCCATCTCTTTCGTACTCTTTCCTGACAGGAATATATTTATTTCTGTGAGATACATAGTTTTCACACACTACACAATTGTCTGGTGGATTAATATAGTTGGTTTCGGTCTTAAAGAGATCATATGATGCACATTAGAAACACTCTTCACAGCCAAATTGTGCAACTCAACGATGTGTTTAGTTTTGCAATTGCCTGACGATAGAGCTCATAATCACCCTGATAATCGGGATTCTTTCTTATGTAGTCATTGTAATTGAAATATCCGATGGTAGGTATATACGATTGGAGCATGCTTCCGACGATAATGAGATACGGTAGGTCGAAAATACTTTATAATATATTCAACGATCGGTTGGGTGTTTGTCAATATAATTCAGAGCAGGTCGATGCCTTCGTGCCTTGGTGTTATTGAGGAAGAATAGCATTATTATTATAAGTTCCTCTAATATTTTTTAAAAATCGAGCATTACTTTTGTCATAGACTAACATGGCGAGGAAAAGAGTTTTACATACTTGCATATCTAATTCGTTAGCATCCCGTAGGTAATATTTGTACGAATATTTGCGACGCGAATCAGTTCCAACAGTAGTTTTTCTTTTGTTTAGTTGTTTAACATTACCGCGCACACACAAACGTTAAGCTTGCTTGTTAAGTTACCAATGCTGCTTGTTAGTATCTTTTCGTCTCACTTCATTTATCACTTCTGAATGCTTCAGTATGCAAGTGTTTTTATTACAGGACCTTTTATTTGGTAGTTACTACCGACTAATGATAATTTCTGCTTTTTTTCTGCAGGTGCTTTCTCATTTTTTGTTATCTTTCTAATTGTTCTCTTTTTGGGATACATCTTACAGTGATTGTTTTCAGCAATTACTATGAACGAAGTAACCATGTAGTCGACCATAGACTTCACTAATCGATAAACAGACGCATCTTGTTCGAACTTTCATTATCAGACATAGTTAGAGTATAGAGCCCTTTTTATCACTGATACAGCCTTCTTCTGCCGACTAGAACTCGCTACACAAATCGTCTTGCTTTTGATCGCAGTCGGGATCATTGTACATTTGTATTGTATATACATTGGTATTGACAAGCTTTTTATTTGCATGTAGGCATTCTCTTAATTGTCTATTTAAGGCAAGATGTTAGTCAATTTAATTTGAGTCTTCTTCTTCTCGACTGGCTCTACAACTCAAAGTGTATCTTTGTACGATTGTTATCTTCTACGATCATTCGCTTTCATTTCCCATTGCTGTACCCTTATAAGCTTCAACATTGCCCTTCCATCTTTTTCAGGGACGGCCTACTAATCTCCTACCGTCTGGTCTCTCAATAAACACTGCCTTTAGCACTCTGTCTTCCTCTGATCTTACCACATGACATGTCCATCTTATCCTCTTATATTTTATATGCCTGACAATGTTTTCAGTACCATAGAGAGCCACCAATTTAGCATTGCATCGCATTCTCCATTCTCCCGTCAATTCATCATTTTGGGGTCTAAATATCATCCTAAGAACCTTCCTTTTAAAACTAGCAGCTTATTTATTTCCCGCTAATTTAGAGTCCATGTTTTACTTCCATATGTAACAATGTATCAGTGTCATTTTTTCACGTGGTCAATAAACCTAGCAAGTTAGAACAAGATGCAGGGACTGCTTTGTGTTAGGTTTCTTTGTTGGAAAGGAGGAACAGGCTCGTATTGCAACGATAAGTCTATCTTGTATTATATGTCTATGAGTGCATCGCTGAATATGTTCTATCTGTTATCTAGAATGTGCTAGATTTTGGGTAGCATAACATATTGCAATACGCAATGTCCTATCTGTTACAATAGGACACTTTAAGTTTGTAAAGATCAGATAGAACGTAATGCTTAGTAATCAGGTTTTAGTTTTAACATTATACACTAAGCATCACAGAGTAGCCCTTAAATGATAGGTAGGACAGCTCAGGTTTAAAAGGAAGGTAAAGAATGTTTTCGCTACCACCCAGTACAGTTAGGACCAAAACTGCAATTTTGTTAGTTAGAACCTTTCAGCTTAGCAGGACAGTGTACTTGTGTAAGGAACAGATGTGTGGACAATAAAAGTAACAAGCATAAACAGAATTAAAGCATTACAAATGTGGATTCAGAAACGTACGCTGAAGATCCCTTGGACGAGACGAATAAGTACTGAGCAGGGTCAACAAAAATAGAGGATTGCTAAACACTGTTAAATACCCAAAAATGTCTTATTTGGGACATATGGTAAGGGTAAATTAACTGATATTTAAAGACGAAATAGACAACCGTAGAGGTAAAGGAAGGAAACAGGTTTCTTTCTTAAAAAACATTCAGAAATGGACTTGGATATTATATGCAGGACAATTGTTCCAAATGGCAGAAGATCGCAAAGCCTTTGCAATGGTGCAACATCGATTCCTCGAGCCAGAGATCCTTTGATGGTATGATGTTGCTTTCCGGATGTAATAATCTTAATAACACCATTGGTGCATAAATAACTATTATACCATTGCTTTTTAATTGATAATGAAGCGCGTATGGCAGGGCGGGCGCTTATTTGTACAATGAGAATTTAAACCACCAAAAATTTGTGCTCTAGATATTGTTTCTCGCTCTTACACACGCCGCAGACCGATCACCTCTCCTGTTATAAGTGTTTTATTAACGATTAGAAACAATGTTTTAAAATTTTTAACTTTAATTTAGTTCCTTGGTAAATTTAAAAATAATGTTATTTACTTGCGTAGGTCTTGAAAATCGAAATTTTACGTTTTTCTCAGTTTTAAATTATTTATACTTAGAAAACAATCAGGTTCAATGTACAACTACAGCATACTTATTTTGTTCAGAATGATCTAAAAAATAAAAAAAAATTATGCGGGAAATAACTGATCACTACAATTTGTTTAAAAAATTTGAACAACTTTTCGTCTGAGCGACCTCTTGAACCTTATTTTGGGTTTTTTTTATAATTACTTATATATTCCTATACCGAAATTACTGCTCGTTATAAAGAGACCAATTTTGACAAAAAGTGATATAAAAAAAGGTAAATTAATAATTACTTTGATGTTTCTTACTCCTTCTTATGTTTCCTTTCTTCTATTCACGGGCGACAAAATTTATCCCTAGAACTTGGTTGAAGGATCTTGTACCAAACTGTGTCTTTTGATTAAGATCTACCAAGATATTCTGAGCACTAGACAAAAGTCCGCAATTTTCGTATGGGAAGTTGATAGATTTGTTCGGCCTACACAAGTAAGATCTACAAAAGGTAAAAGTTCTAAATTTTAGTATCTGTTATGCTCATAATTAGTTCTTATTTTCCAAAATTTAGTTTACTAATCTTTTGGTTATTCCACTTCTTGTCTCTGTGATGTTATTTTCTCTGTAAGTACTCCCTTGTGTCTATTCCATAGATAGGTTGTTCTAAGCTATGGTTTATTAGTATCCGCAGCCTGTGCAAGGTTTTCTTCGAACCAATTGTACACAATGGATTTGGTAATGAAGCAGATTGTGCAGCCTGATTGTACCTCAAATTATTTTTAAATTTCTTTATTTCGTTTATCCAGATGGGCTAATGTCATCTTTAGACCTCCATTTGTAGTCTCTCCAATATACACGCATAGAGAATTCTTTACGCTTAATATCTTTCTACTCAATTTTTGTTAAAGTACATGTTTTGTGAAGATGAAGAACTTATCTTTAGTAAATATTAATCCAAAGCACTCGTCCATGAGCCAACTTTCATTATATAGATGAAGTTTTATAAGGACATCTTTTAAGAACTATTGTGACCATAATGAATCACTATTGTCTTGTTACTCAAAGAAGTTGGGTAATTTATAACTGATAGGCAACTTAGTAACCTGTGTTGCATGAGTTCTCTCTTAACAAGAGTTTCCGTGGTGTAATACAAATCTATGCAATTTTAGTATTTTTAACTTAAAAAAATTCTGGTTACATTTTTTTAAATATTACTTTTTAATATAAATTTTTATTTATTCTGGTTGTCAATGGTTTACGTTTTTATATTCTCCATATTTTTAAATCTCTTTTATTTATTCTCTTAAGCAGAATATAAAGTCAATATAATATAAAGACAATATATTAATAAATACAATCTTTTAGAGGTTTTGCCAGATGCCCTGTTGACCGATTGTTCAAAATGCAGTGACGCTCAGAAAAAAGGAAGCAAGAAAATAATCCGACACCTTATTGACAACAAACCTGACTGGTACACCGAATTAGAAGCTAAATATGACAAAGATGGAACATACAAGAAGAAGTATGAACAGGAAATTAAATCAGATTAGTAACAGATTAGAGTAGGTACTGAAATTGTAATCATTTTACACGTACGTAAATAAATTTTGTGATATAAATGTGAAACTAATAAAATTTTATTCGTTATTATTTTGTTTTGTTTGGGTTACCAATAAAATAATTTAAAAACTTTATTTAGTATAACCGATTTCCTTTTTCGAGGAAAAAGGCAACCAGAATATAGCCTTAAATATCGATCATGGAACAAAACATTTGGGTTTTGACATTGTTGCCATTTTTTTATAATATGTATGGTTTAATATAAGAGCTTTCAAAAATGTACATCTTGATTGTATTATTTTATGATTTCTGCATTTTTTAATTTATATAAAATAAGAACAGGTAAGTCAATATTTGTTTCTTTAAAGATACATTGCAGTTAATTATTAGAATT
This sequence comes from Diabrotica balteata, assembly GCA_918026665.1. NCBI lineage: Eukaryota > Metazoa > Arthropoda > Insecta > Coleoptera > Chrysomelidae > Diabrotica > Diabrotica balteata. Next base: position 36,340,936 of record OU898282.1, on the reverse strand, counting down.
TTTTTAACAAGTATCCTTCTATACATTAGCGGATAGATATTGAAACCATTCCTTTATTAATTTAGAATTTATTTGAATTGTACTGTTTTCTTACTGTTTCTTTAAATTTTACAGGATGTTTCTCCACTCTCACTATTTTGCTACTTTATGTTTCTTTTTCATGTTTAATTAATTAATATATATCGTATGCTCTTTCCTGATTATATAAGAATACGGCAATACTGCCAAACTCAAATAATTTGTTCCATGTTTGACATTTGCGGCTATATTCTGGTTGCCTTCCTCTTAATGATGTTCGTTTGTTTTCATTTCATAGTTTTTGAATTATTCCTTTTCTGTAGTAAATTTGTATTATATACAATAGGGGTACAAAAAAGTCACATGTTTTGTATACCTACTTGGCTGTACAAACTATTAATAAAGAATACAAGGTGGCCTAAGGAAACAGAAAAGGAAGAAATCTAACAGTGCTAGTAAAATTAAAATAAGTATAATTAACAAAAATAAGACTATGAAAAAACTGTTAAAATCAACAGTGACCAATGCAGCTAAACATGGGTTTTAAAAAATTAAAGAAGAACAGATCTCAAATATGTATTAAGAAAAATTAGGCAAGTAAAATCACCAATAATATGTAGAAAACAAAAAAAAATAGGATTTTATAATGGGTTCCAAAAATTACCTTCTAAAGACACTTTGATGATTGTGAGTAGTTTTTTTTTGGCTTAGACTATCGTCATACAGCCAGACACAAAAGAACTAAGACAGTCATCATTATAATTATTTACCTAAATGCCCTATCAAGATAGAAGATTACATCGATATTAGGAGAACAGGGACACACTCTTCTCGCCTAGGGACCTATCAAGGCATTGATTTATATAAGACATAACAACACTAGGTCACGGAGAGGAGGAAGTTATACAAATGGTTTATAACAAAGGTAACAAGATTAACTAAATAATTTTTAGAGAATTATAATGATAATTTGCTGTCTTTTAAAAATTTTATTAAAGAGTTGTAAATATCTACAGAGCCAAGTGATAATAAATGTAGCATATTCCAAGGAGCTGCTATTTTATATTTTAATAAATCATTTATAAGTTTGGATGAGTAGACTCTGTTTTTAGAACAACCAAAAAATATATGATCTAAATCACTTTCCTCTCCACAATGCTCACATTTGTCATCATCCAAAACCTTTATTTTAAATAAGTGCTTTGGATAACATGCGTGTCCGAAACGTATTCTAATAATGGAAGTTATGTGCCTCCTGGAAGCTCTAAAAGACTTGTACCAAGGAAATTTGGGAATATCTGGCTGAATTATCGAGTATCTATTTTGGTTCACAAAAGAGTATTCCTTCCACTGGTAGCTCCACTCTCGAAGCAATGTTGACTTGCAAGAAACAATACTGTCAGAAAGCGTTACTTTATGTAAAATATCAGTATCGGTTAAAATGCTTTCTTTGGCTAATAAGTCGACATATTCATTATGTTCAAATCCTGCATGTGCTTTAATCCAGAGACAATGTACATTGATTCCTTTGGTTAAAAGAGTTTGAATAATATGTTTAATTCTATAAATGTATGGGCAGTCTTGTAAGTTTGGTGGTCCATATTTACCAATGGATTTTAACACTGCCAAGGAGTCCGACAAAATTATAATATGGGCGAAATCAACTTCAGCTACATATAATAAAGCTTCATATATTGCAATGGCCTCTGCTGTATAAATCGAAGTTTCCGGGTTTAGTTTGAATTTCTTTTCTATATGATCCGATGGTATAAAAAAAGCGCATCCGGTTCCATCTGGAGATTTAGACGCATCTGTATATAGAGCTATTGCCTCTTTGTATTTGCTTGTTATAGATAGAACAATATTTTTATTTAAATATATATTTTCACTATAATTTGGTATAATAATATCTGTATGTAAAAAGAAAGAAGAGTAATTTTTGAATATGTAGTTCGTTCTATCTATATTTTTTAAAAGTGCTATATTTTGATTATACGCTTCGCAAAGTAAGGGAGATTTCTTTTTTTGCCAATATTTATTTGTCAGGTCATGGCAATTCAAAGTGACTATCTTTTCGTATAGAGATGAGTTCAGTAAGTATACTTTCATTAAATATTTTTTGGACAAAAACCTTCATCTTATATTTAAAGGAGGTTCCAAGGCTTCCAAATATAAAGCTTGTACTGGAGTGGATCTCATGGCTCCTAAACATATTCGTAAGGCTGAGTTCTGTAAAACGTTGATTTTGTTTAGCAGTACATTAGTAGTTAAGTACATTGTGAGTAGTTGATTATGACTCGTTACACAAGATCGGTCTACTTTCTCTCAAAACGTTAGTTGTGAATCATTATTGAGTTTATAAGCAAAATATTAGGGGAGCATCGGCGATGTCATTTCAACAACATTAATGGGAATCAATTTCCTTAAATTTCTCCGCCAAACAGCTTCTTTTGCTCCTTTTATCTCCTTTAGTATAGTCTTATGCAACTTTTTGTATTCGTAGTCATTTCTACCTCTTAGTTTTCTTTGCTCTTCCTTCTTCTTCACGTGCCATCTCCTCTAAGAAGGTTGGCAACCATCATGGCAATTCGCACTTTCGACGCCGCTGCTCTAAAGAGGTCAGCAGAAGTGCAGTTAAACCAAGCTCTCAAATTATTCAACCAGGAGATGCGTCTTCTTCCGCGACTCCTTCTACCCTGTATTCTTCCTTGCATTATTAATTGCAACAAGTTATAATGCTCGCCCCTCATAACATGTCCCAGATATTGCAGTTTTCTGACTTTAACTGTATTTAAGACCTCTTTATCTTTACCCCTTCTTCTCAACACCTCGACATTCGCGACTCTATCTACCCAACTTATTCTTAATATCCTTCTGTAGGTCCATAACTCGAAGGCTTCCAATTTGTCCGAAACATCTTTCTTTAAAGTCCAAGCCTCCAACCCATAAAATAATACGGAGAACACGTAGCATCTCAGAAGTCTTATCTTTAAATAAATTAAAATGTCCCTGCTGCAAAGTACTTTTTTTCAGTTTGTTGAAAGAATTTCTTGCCTGTCCCATTCTTGCCTTAATCTCGTCTGCGTACTCATTATTTTCATTAATTAATTCGCTCTTCCATCATCTGCAATATTTTATCTGTCATCCATTCTTGCTTCTTTTTTATTTTTGATTTTAGATATTCATGCGAAATTGTGGTATTGGATGTCTTCATTTTGTTCCACTGTTCTTCTATGTGGCTAGTACTGTCGGTAACTATTTTCGCAAAATTCTTATTAATATTTATTTTTACTTTTTTTTGGATGTCATTTTCTTTTAGTAGTCTTATATCTATCTTGGACCTCATTTTCTTATAAATTATTTTAAATTGTATGTTGATATTTGCAGCCAATATACTATGACCTGAGAAGACATCTGCGCCTGGATATGTTTTTGTTTTGGTATTTGACAAATTAAGACTTGAAAAATTAGTCTAAATTAAAAAGAAAAACCAAATAGTGTCAAAAATATAATAGATTATTTCATAACAAATAGAAAAGAAATAATCGAAGTACTCAACAAATAAGGAGCGACCACAGATTAATGCGAGCTAAGATAATATTAAATGTCAAATTGGAAAAAATACAGATATCCTAAAAATGCAAGAAAAAAACAAGAAATGGATTCCCACAGAAAACAGCAATATGTACAAAGTTACACTAAACAGATATATACAAGACTTGCAAGATGAAATAGAAGATGTAGATGAAATAGATTGAAAAATTATATCACGCTTGCTTGGAGGTTGGACTAAAGATTAATATGAACAAGACGTAAATAATGAATAATCTGGTGCAAAATCGAAATATTGCTGTTGACAAAGATAGATAGAAAGTGCTGAGGGAGACCTATGTCCAGCAGTGGATGCATACAGGTTAATGACGATGATGGTGATGATGATGACTGGAATCAAAGAACACAAATTGTAATAGATAACGAACCCAGATCAGAAATTGAAATCAGGAGAAGAGCTAGGCAAGTATGTATTATGTCTCCGTTACTATTCAATGTACAGGGTTACGCAATTGAACTGTTACCAACTTCACATCGATATATCTGGCAAACCGATAATGACAGCTACGTCAAAGTTAGCCTGATAACAATTTAGTTTGTTTATAAGCCGGTAAAAGCATTTGCATGTTTTATACATACAACAAAAGTTGTTCGCAATGGAATTTAAACGTAATAGTGTGATTGCGTTATATTTGGCTGGAAAATCGCAACCATCTATTGTTCATCAGCTCAAACACCTCAAAGTGAATAAAATGTTTGTGTATCGCACCATAACTCGTTATAATGATACTGGTAGCATTGCCAAATGCTATGGTGGCAGACAAAAAAAAACATTAACATCACCTGAAATAGTTCGGAAAGTGAAGGCTCGACTTGAGTGAAATCTACGTCGTTGTGGTAATCAAATTGTCAAAGAACTGAAAATATCCCAGCGAAGCATGCAACGAATATTAAAAAAGGAGCTCAAGGTCAAGCCTTATAAGTTTCAAAAAGCACACAATCTTACGCCAAAGCAAAAAAAAGTTCGGCTTGAAAGAGCAAAGGAGTTGCTCATAGTGTTCTCTGATAAGAAAAATTTCCCTATTGAGCAGTTCATAAACTCTTAAAATGATCGTGTTTCGATGATGATGACAAGGATATCTAATCTTCTATTGGGAAACGGCACTTAAGAAGAAGTTGTAAAGGAATAGAATTTTGTTAAACAAAATGTGTCTTAGACTTCGAATCGAGACTCATTAGTAACGTGTCGATAAATTTCAGCTCCGAATAAAACGTGTTTTTTGTTGGTTTATACCAAAACTTTAAATACAAGTTTGTACTAAGAGTGAAATTAAAGTGTCTTCTAATTACAGAAAAGAAAAATTGTAAGTACAATTTTTATTTGATCCAGATAAAACCATTTAAAGAATTTTATTGAAAACTAAACAGAAGATCTATTTTTATTTCAAATAAAAACGCCGATAAGCCGGCTTAATTACCTTAAATCAGTAGCGGCTCTAGTATAATTATACTAAATGAAGAAATTAAAAATTAAAAATGGATAACAATTTAAAAACAGACACAGTAATCACCAAACCATTATTATCATCTTCAACACCAACCTCTTCTTCAACATTAACCTACTCTAATGCCGTAAGCAGCTTTAACTTTCCATCCAAAGAACAAGCAATTGTTTTGTCATCAGTACCAGATATAAAAATACACGAATACATAACAGCAATAGGAACTTTAGTACAACCAAAAAATATCATCTTTGCGTCCAGAATTTCAAATAACAGAGTATGCATATATCTCAGTAACACTACAATCCTAGAAAAATTACTACATAATCACAAATCCGTTTCAATACAAGGAAACGACATAGAAATTAGAAGATTAATTACTCCTGCGAGCCGACTAGTGATATCAAATGTCTGCCCCAGTATTCCAAACACTATTATCGAAGAAGAGCTCAAAAAATTGGAGCTTATTGCAGTGTCTAAAATAACATTTTTAAAAGTTGGCATGCCTGAATCTGAATACAATCATATATTAAGCTTTAGACGTCAAGTATTTGTTGCTCCAACAACTAATAATCATATCCCAAATTCACTTCTAATATCTCATGACAATACCCCCTACAGAATTTATCTTTCCTTAGATGGCCTAAATTGCTCTAAATGTAATACCACAGGACACAAAGATGAAAACTGCACTATCGAACCAATTAATTTACAAAATATTGACCAGCTATCTCAATCTATAAATGTTAATATTTCTGAAACAGAAAATTATCCAATAAATAAAACATCCCTTACATCAGAAACCGCAACTGCTCATCAATCCAGTACTCCTGCTGCTACTTCCTCAAACAGATCACTACCAAATACCTCCTCCAACTCACAAAACCTACCTGAATCACTATCTAATAATACCAACATAATATCACACACTTCTATAAAAAGACAAATGTCAACATCTCCTGAAATAATAGAGTCAGAAAATCAAGAAATAATAATTCCTGCTCCAAAGAAATCTGCACCTAAAAGGATTAAAAAAGCTTTGAACATCGAAACCTCAATGAAACCTATAGAAGCCATTTTATCCTCAGCTACTATTCCTTACACACTAAGATACACAGAACTATGCGACTATATTACAAATGCTATAGGTTCAAAGTTTCCTGAAAACGTAGCAAAGGATTATACAAATGACCTACAAGGACTTAGCGCTGAATTGCAAATGGTACACACAAACACAAACGATCGACGTCTTAAAAACAACATTTCAAGAATCTTAAAAAAGATACATGGAACAGACAACTCTTCTATTACTGAGGAAGAAAGCGACAGCAACTCTATCCAATAACCAAATTCATAGTTCAATGGAATTTGAATGGCTTTTACAGCCATATCGAAAACTTAAAAATATTAATCAATGAATTCTCACCTCTAGTAATATGTTTACAAGAAACACGACTTTCTAATAATAATGTAAAATTGAAAAACTATACACCATACATCAGAAATAGACCAGTGCAGCAAATAGCTAGTGGTGGTGTTGGCATCTTTGTGAAATCTACGGTCGAATCCAAAGAAATTCCGTTAGATACAAATCTGGAGGCTGTTGCAGTATCAATAATTCATCATTTCAAAATTAACATTTGCAGTGTATATTTACCACATCCGGAAGAATCCATACTCCTGGAACTACAAAAAGTGATAGAACAAATTCCATCTCCTAAACTAATTCTTGCTGACACAAATTGTCATAACGAATCTTGGGGATCTTTGAAAACTGACAAAAATGGCAAAACTCTATTAGAAATAATTAACAACCTTAAAATGGTGCTATTAAACACAGGAATGCCTACCCGTTTCAACTCATACAATGGCACGTTTTCAACCATCGATTTATCCCTCAGCAATTCAACTTTAGCACCACTACTTGAGTGGAATACACTTTCACACTTATTTGACAGCGACCATCTACCAATTTTGATTACTCATATTAAAGACACAAAGATTAATACAAAACCATATGAAACATGGAAATTAAAATCGGCGGATTGGGAAAAGTATACTAGTTTAATAACTGAACGGATGAAAGACTTCAAAATATTAGAAGATATAAACATCACAATATCAAATTTTAATGATATCCTAATAGATTCAGCCAGAGAAGCGATTGGAAAAACTAAAGCTACCACAAAAACACCTCTGCCCTGGTGGAATATCGAAATAGAAACTTCCTTGAAACAAACAAAACACTCCTTTAATATATTGAAAAAACACAATTCCGAAACTAACTTAGCTAGATTTAGAGCGTTAAGAGCCAGGTCCAGATTTCTAATCAAAAAATCTAAAAAAGAAAGCTGGGCCAATTATGTCTCATCAATAAATTCATCTACACCAATAAGTGATATTTGGCAGAAAATAAGGAAAATAAAAGGCTCAACCAAAATTAATCATATTGACACCATTGCTACTGATAACTTAATTACGTCAGATAAACTAGAAATTGTAGAAATCTTAGCTGATCACTATCAACTATATTCGAGCAATGATCAATACAACTCTACATTTTTAAAACACAAAGAAAAAACCGAATTATCACAAATCAAAATAGAAGATATTTTATGCCCTCTCAATATACCGATTACAATAGAGGAGTTAAACGAAAGCTTAGGCAATGCTAAAAAAACTTCTTCAGGACCTGATGATATTCCAACAATATTTATTGAGAAACTACCTGAAACAGTAAAGAAAATTTTAGTTGACATCTTTAACAATATTTACACAAATAAAACGTTTCCTTCAATATGGCGTCAAGCAATTATCATTCCTTCTTTAAAAATGAATAAGCCAAAAACCTTACCATCCTCCTATCGTCCAATATCTCTCACCAGTAACATTTGCAAAGCAATGGAGAGAATATTGAGTAAAAGACTGAAATGGCACTTGGAAAAGGAAAAACTTTTTACTCCAATACAAAGCGGATACCGTTCAGACAGATCGACAGCTGATAACATTGTTGCACTAGAATCCGAAATACATAAAGCATTTACAAATCAACAAAAAGTAATTGCAATATTTTTCGACATTAAAAAAGCTTTCGACACAACATGGAAGCATTATATCCTCAAAATTATGAAAAACTGGAAAATAGATGGTAACTTTCTCGCTTTCACCAAAAATTTGCTTCAAAACAGGTCCATACAAGTAAAAACGAATGGATTCATGTCAACATCGAAATCACTTCATAATGGAATTCCTCAAGGATCGGCGTTAAGTCCACTATTATTCTTAATCGCAATAAATAATATAACAAACCACATAAAGCTTCCCGTAAAAGCTAATCTTTTTGCTGATGATCTAGTAATATATGTTAAAAGTAAAAATATAGAATTAGCTACGCAAATTTTACAGAGAACATTAAACAGCTTAGAAATGTGGTCTTTAGAGACTGGTTTAACTTTTTCAACTGAGAAGACTAAAGTAATAATGTTTGACAAACGAAGAGCAGAATACAACTTAAACTTGTATCTAAATGGCCATCCTCTAAAACAAGTCCGCGAAATTAAATTTTTGGGTGTAATATTTGACTCACAACTCACATGGACTTCACATATCAACAATTTGATCAAATCCTGTCAACAAGGAATAAACTTACTAAGAGTTTTATCCAATCATAAATGGGGATCAGATACTAAAATTCTTCTTAATTTATATCAGACATTAATAAGAAGCAAACTCGACTACGGATGCATCTGTTATGAAACAGCAAATAAAAATCAACTAAAAAAACTGGATGTTATTCAAACCACATCTCTAAGACTAATCTTTGGGGCCTTTAGAACTACTCCAATAAGAAGCCTTCAAGTGCTAGCAGGAGAAATGCCACTATACCTCAGAAGACAATATCTATCACTATGCTACGCTTCAAGAATTCTAAGCGCAAAGGATCATACCTTTCTCGCAAGTTTAGTATCGGAAGAATCACTAGAACAATACACAAATTACACCACCAAGACAGTACCATTTTACGAACGAGTTAAAAGATTACCGTATTATATCAATCAAATTACCTTGGCACCCATAAAAATATACCAAACACCTCCCTGGACAGTTTCTTTACCAATAGTAGACCTCTCCTTACTTAATCATGATAAGCATTTACACAATTCTGCAGAGATCAGGCTTCAGTATCATACAAATTTACTCAAATATTCCACTCACAAATTGTTTTTCACTGATGCCTCCAAAACTTGCAACGGAGTAGCAGCTGCTACTGTATCAGAAAACTTAATTTCTGCCACTAGATTAACTCACGGCTGTAGTATTTATACTGCAGAGCTACAAGCAATACTTGACGCACTAAATCATTGTAAAACCATAAATGAAAAACAAATACTAATATTATCAGATTCATTAAGCTCTTTACAGGCCATTAAACATGTTTATCCCACACACATCAATCTATTCCTAATTAAGGACGCGTTGCAACAGCTCCAATTTTCTGGGAAAATTATATCATTTATGTGGGTCCCATCCCATGTCGGAATATCTGGTAATGAGCTAGCAGACAAAACAGCGTTTGAAGCAATAAACAATGTGAACATTCCGACTACAACAGATATACCAATATCAGATACTAAGACTTTATTAAAGACTCATGTGAATAAAATATGGCAAGAAATATGGGATCAAACAAACACAAATCTTAAAAATATCAAACCAGACGTATCCTCAAAAAATCTTAATATACCACCAAAACGAAAAGACCAGGTAATTATCAGCAGACTCCGACTTGGGCATACACGACTTACACACGGCTACATAATCTCCAAAGAACCACTACCAATGTGCCAAAGATGCCAAACACCTTTCACAGTCAACCATATATTAATAGAATGTCCAGAGTACACCTCAGCCAAGGCGATATTCAAGATACCCAACAGCCTGAAAGAAGCACTGGATATAAAATTCAATGAAGTTCTGTCTTTTTTAAAACACTGTAAACTCTATAATAAATTGTGATTTAATTTTTGTTACATTTACATACATGTACATAATACCATATTGTTGTAAGTCATGACTTTTAAAATGTATCTTATTTTCTCTATTTGTATCATAAACCTACCGCTAATAACCCTAGTGGTTGATGCGGATAAATAAAAAAAAATGTGTCTTATATTATAAGAGCTAGTATATATTCTTAAAAAAAGTTTTTTAAATAGCTCTTCGACATTTTTAAATACTTCGATATTGTAATATACCGTACAATTTACTATTTTTACTGGGAATAAGTAATAATTTAACTAACGTTTATTTGACGTTTCAATTTCTATTTCGGAAAGATAAAATTAAATTATGGCTTTTTCTCAGTACACATAGTCAATTGTATTTCACAACAAAATAGGTTCAGTACAATATGTACCGTATTTATCATCAATGTAAACACACTGTTAGACATACCTACACCTTGACAGCACGTTTGGTACTAAACAGCTTAAACATTTTAATCTCTAACGCGATCTAAAATTGTTACAAATGATTACCTATCACAACCATTAAAAGATACTTTTGTCAACCTACCATTACATAAACAATTTTAAAAACATCTAGACAATGTTAAAGTCATCAAGTATTTAGGCTAACATAAAATTTGGCAATAATTATTTTTTTGTAACTATTGACGTGTGATTGTCACGAGGAAGCAACAACATGATAATTTTTTGTAAGATATTTAGTGGGTATAATTTGTACTTTTTATAAAGATGTACATAGTTTTACAAAAATTGTTTAATACTTACAGGGTGAGGTAACAAAGCTTAAATTATAAATGTAAGCATTATATTTGAGATTTTGTCAGAAACTCGTAAAAAATTGTTCGAGCATAATATTATGAGGAATCCTGGAGAACGAATAGATTTATTTAGCGTGGACATATGGATTACTCGTATTTTATTCCTAGGAAAACATAAACGAAAAAATAATTAAACAAATTAATCCACAAATAAAATATATACCTTATACATTTTTATATCTATCTAAACAGCACTATATATTCATTGTTAGATATAGAGCTCCTTTTCTTTTTTTCGCGACACTCTGCCATAGACAGTTTGCCTTAATTTTCCGGCAGTGTCTTTTATCAGATCATTCATTTTCTTTTTCACGTCTATTAGTTTAATGTATAGCACTTGTCCCCCTAAGGATATTTTCGTTTTTGCTCAAACAATATTATAAGCTTATGTCAGGTGACTCAAATATTGCTCGTCTATGTTATTACCTCAATTGTCTCAATGTAATGTCTCAAGTCCAAATTGGTAAAAATTCTAAAAACAAAAAACACAGACCATAAGCACTGACGAATAATAACAAACCTCTACTGGAATTTTATTTAGCGTATGGACTTTCACAGTGCGATAAATATACAAATACAATTACAATAATATACACATATATATTATATATATTATTCAAACACTAAAAATAGTAAAAATAGAATGAATAGAATGAATGACACTAAATATTAATGTCCAATTTACATAGCCATTCAATTGCTTCTGGGGAACATTCCGCAAAGTCCTGGAGGTTTCCACGGTAGGCACGATTCAAGCAGTCTGAAACACAATGGCTTATGGTCTGTCTAGATTCTCCGCAATCGCACTGTGGACTTTCTGCACGACCCCACCTGAACAGCGAATCAGCACATTTACCATGTCCGGTACGTATACAATTAAGTCTTGCCCAAATGGACCGAGGCAGATTTGATCCGATGAAACCCTGAGTTGGGGTGGATATCTTAATATAGTCCGATTCTACTGTTGCCATCCATCTTGTTGTCCATTGCCTATGTATATCATAGAAATTACCAATTCTTCGGGCAGATCGTGTTTAGACATAAATTTTATTTTGTTAAGCTTAGGTACTTGTGTAGTAAAAGACAAGGCAAGCCTGTCATGATTGATGTAACGGCTGTCAAATGATAATTTCGCTCTCTTGTCATGCAGCAATAAATAGGTAAACACGTCTCCCTAATTAATTAAAGTTTTTTATATTTGTAATAATAAATGGTACAAGCAGGAATATGGTAAATCATCAATGATTAGCCAGAAGTTCATACATATTTAGTTTTTGGTCCAATTCGAGCGGATGGAATGAATATCTGAAGTAAAAACAGCGAAAATTGTCAAATAAAAATAAAAGGTTAAACACGACATTCAGTGCCAGCCCAGCCGATGTCAGTTTGAAAGGTTTATAAGGTTTATATATTATATATTTATAACGTTACGACATTCAGTGCAGAAGCCGATGTCAATTTGAAAAGGTTAAGGTTACGACATTCAGTGCCAAGGAAGCCAATGTTGATTTGAGGTTATAAAACCATATAAGGTAAGTGACTTTGGTTCATTGTATTTTTCATCTGTGCAACAATGGCTGAGCAAGAGTTAAAGAGTTTAAAATCAAAAAGGGGAGTAGTTAAAGGGAAACTTACAAGGTTTAAGAATTATTTTGATAATATTGATAAGGATTATGTGTCTAAAAAGTTAATCACAGAACTAGAGTTAAGGTTAAGCAAGATTTCACCCTTGTATGAAGATTTTCATGAGATTCAAGAAAAAATTGATGAAATAGAGCAGAGTAATGATGATATAAATGAAATTAACACTTTTGAGACTTCCTATTTCGAACTTGTTAGTGATATGCAAACACTTTGCGATAATTTTAAAATAGAAAATAATACTGAGAATGCATCAGTTCATAGTGATTCAAATCAAGGGATTAATAGTAATAGTTTTCAGGCCTTGGTTAAGTTACCACCTATAAAACTGCCTAGTTTTAATGGCCATTATGACTCATGGCTCGAATATAAAGATTGTTTTTTGGCATTGGTTCATAATAATGAATCTTTAACAGATATTCAGAGATTTTATTATTTAAGATCTTCTCTTGAAATGGATCCTCAGCAAATAATAAAATCTATAGAGGTTTCGTCAACAAATTATAAAATAGCTTGGCAGATGTTGACAGAGCGTTATGAGAATAAAAAACTTATTATTCACAACCATTTAAAAGCAATTTTTGATCATCCTAGTATTAATAACGAGTCTTATGTTGAACTAAGAAATTTATTTGATAATGTCACTAAACATTTACGGTCATTAAATAGTTTAGGCTTAGATACAACAAGTTGGGATAGTATAATAATATTTATAATGTGTTCTAAATTTGATGCTACCACCAGAAGGGAATGGGAATGTTTTAAACATGAAAATGATTTACCCAGTATGGGCGATTTAAATAGATTTTTAAAAGAGAAATGTGAAATGTTGGAGATGCTTCAAGTATCTTCCGGTTATACAAATAATAAAGCAAAGGTTCGCAATGTAAGTTCTCGAAGTTTTGCTTCTATTGAAGGATATTCCAATGTCAAATGTTACTTTTGTCAAAAAGATCATCCCATATATAAGTGCGATGTATTTCTAAAATTAAATGTAAATGACAGAATCTCGGCTGCTAAAAGATTAAAGTTGTGTTTAAATTGTTTAAGGAATTCACATCCAACATGGAAATGCAAGCTACAAAAATGTATAAAATGTCAAAAGTTGCATAATTCATTATTGCATTTAAATCATCACATCACAAATAATGTTTCTAGAAATATGGCTACTACTGATTCAATTGATCCGAATCAACATAAAATAGAATCTAATCAAAACATCGAGAACTGTATTGAACGCTCAGACAGCGGTCAGCGTCATCTAAGTTCTGCTCTTCACGTTTCCAACCGCCTTGTCAGCTCTCATGAGATTTCTGAGGTTTTATTATCGACGGTCTTAATTCGCATTGTAAATGGAAATAAATCAATTGTTTGCCGTGGATTACTGGACAGCGGTTCTCAAAGTAATTTTGTTAGTGAGAAAATTTGTAAATTTTTAGATTTAAAATTTCGAAGAGTAGAACATTTGGTCAAGGGTGTTGGAGAGGCGCTAGCAAAAATTAATAATGAAGCTATTGTCACGCTAAGTTCTTGCGAAGGAGATTTTAGTATGGAGACTCATTGTTTGGTTATTCCCAATATTACGGGAAAGTTACCGATTAGGTCTTTTAATAAAAATGATTTAAAAATTCCCTTAGGTTTAAAGTTGGCAGATCCAGATTTTAATGTGTCTAATGATATAGATTTATTGCTAGGATCGAGTATATTTTGGTCTGTTTTGTTATCAGGTAGAAAAACTTTGGGTCCAAATATGCCAATTTTGCAAAATACAGAATTTGGTTGGATAATTGCTGGGAATTTATATCTTAATTCGTTAGAGCCTAAAAATTCTCTTACATTTTTTAATGTGAATACTTATACTAATAATGATTCAATAAATAATCAAGTAATAAAGTTCTGGGAAGTTGAAGAATTGGGTTCGCAAAAGAAAATATATTCAAACGAAGAAATGTTTTGCGAAAATTATTTTAAGGAAACTGTTAAAAAGGATTCTTCAGGAAGATATATAGTTAAAATCCCATTTAAGAATACAATAAATGAATTAGGGGATTCTAAAACTATGGCATTGCATAGATTTGACTTATTGGAAAAACGTTTAAACAAAAATACAGATTTGAAAAATATGTATGTTAATTTTATGAATGAGTATATAGAATTAGGCCATATGTCTGAAACGGATTTTAACAATGATAACGGATATTTTTTACCGCATCATGCTGTGGTAAAACAGTCTAGTTTGACGACTAAATGTCGAGTAGTCTTTGATGGTTCTGCAAAATCAAGTTCAGGTCTGTCTATAAATGATGTGCAGTATATAGGTCCATCTCTTCAACAAGATATATTTTTAATTCTCCTAAGGTTTCGTCTACACAAGTATGTAATAAGCAGTGATATCTCAAAAATGTATCGTCAAGTTATGGTAGACGAAGATGATTGTCAATTTCAAAAAATTATTTGGCGTGCAGACTCACAGGAGGATTTAAAATGTTATAAGTTAAATACTGTTACATACGGTACCGCATCTGCGCCGTATCTGGCTGTTAAAAGTTTGATACAAGCTGCTGAAGATAATAAGCATGATTATCCATTAGCATCAAATATAATTAAGCGAGACTTCTATATGGACGATTTGCTTAGTTCCTCAGATTCAAAAGAGGAAATAATAAAGATACAAAAAGATGTTTCGAAAATTTTGAGTGATTCGGGGTTTGAGTTACGAAAATGGCTTTGCAATGATCCAAATATAGTTAAAGATTTTAACATTAATAATGATTTAGATGTTGCTGTACTCCCATTAGGTGAGCAAAACAAAATGTTAGGGATCTATTGGGATCCACAGAACGATTTTATACGGTATAAAATAAATATTGATTATTCTATTGAACCAGGTCAATGGAATAAACGTAGTATTCTGTCGGTAATTTGTCAGATATACGATCCATTGGGACTATTAGGTCCGATTGTAATAAATGCAAAGCTAATCATGCAAGATTTATGGAAAAGAAAATTTGGATGGGACCAAGAGTTACCGCCAGACTTTATTAAAATTTGGTTAGAATTTTACAGTAACTTAAATTCTTTGAATGCATTAAAAATACCACGTCATGCTAGTATATCAGGTTATATTAATATTGAATTACATGGTTTCAGTGACGCATCTACACGGGCTTATGGTTGTTGTATATATATAAGATGTTTAATGTCATCTGGATCTTACATATGTAATTTGTTATGTGCGAAATCACGGGTTGCACCATTGAAATTGTTAAGTCTTCCTAGATTGGAACTTTGTGCGACAGTTTTACTAGCTAATTTATTGAAAAGGGTTTCGGATTTTATATATATTCCAGTTAATGGTATTTATTGTTGGACTGACTCCACAATTTGTTTGAGTTGGATTAAAGGTGATCCTAGTAAATGGAAACAATTTGTTGCCAATCGAGTGCAAGAGATACAAAATTTGACTAGTATGAATTCCTGGAACCATGTTCGTTCAGAACACAATCCAGCTGATTTGTTGTCACGAGGATTCTCGGCAGACAATTTAAGGAATAATAACTTGTGGTGGTCTGGACCAGAATGGCTTCTTGAAGATAGTAAAGAATGGAATATTTTAAATCCTGAACCGTGCCAGAATGTACCGGAAGCAAAGGTTGTTTCTTGTATTGCTGTAAATAACTTTAATTTGGTTAACTATTTGTTAGAGCGTTTTTCTTCATTGAACAAATTTTTAAGGATTTTAGCATATATTTTACGATTTTCTAATAATTGTAAAGTTGAACTATCGAAGAGAAGGACTGGTATACTGACACCAGAAGAGATTGAAGCAGCTCTAACATTAGCAATCAATTCTGTTCAACAGGAATGTTTTCCCTTAGAATACAAGAATTTAATTAATAATAAAGAAATACCAAATAAAAGTAAAATCATAACATTGAATCCTTTTATTCATGAAAGGTTACTAAAGGTTGGTGGACGTTTAAGAAATAGTAATATTCCGTTTAACAGCAAACACCAAATTATTTTACCAAATAATCATGTTTTAACAAAAAAAATTCTATTAAATGAACATGAACGATTGCTTCATTGTGGTGTTCAACAATTAATTTTTTCATTAAGGCAAAAATATTGGCCTATTTCAGCTCGTAGCTGCTGTAAATATGTAATAAATAAATGTATAGCTTGTTTTAAAACTAAGCCAAAACCTTTAAATTATTTAATGGGTGATTTGCCCCAGAATAGGGTAAATAGTTTTTCAGTTTTTCAAAATGTAGGTACTGACTATGGTGGTCCGTTCCTTATCAAGGATCGAAAAACTAGAGGTGCTAAATTAATCAAGGCTTATATTTGCATTTTTATTTGTATGTGTACTAAGGCTGTACACATTGAGTTAGTGTCAGACCTTACCACTGATGCGTTTTTAGCGAGTTTCAAAAGATTTATTAGTAGAAGAGGAAGACCTTCTAATATTTACTCTGATAATGGTTCAAATTATATAGGCGCAAACAAGGAAATAAATGCTGTTTATGAGTTTTTAGAAAATTCATCTGACTCCATTTCTCAAAGTCTATTACATGAAAAAATAAAATGGCATTTTATACCTGCAAATTCTCCTACGTTTGGGGGTTTATGGGAAGCGGGAATAAAAAGTATCAAGTCTCATTTAAAAAGAGTAATGGGTTGTCGGTTTATGACTTTTGAAGAATTTAGTACATTGTTGCATCAGGTGGAAGGTATATTGAATTCTAGGCCACTTTGTCCTATTTCCGGCGATCCTGATGATAGCACTGCCTTAACGCCAGCACACTTTATAATTGGACGTACTTTAACTATGTTGCCAGAGTGTGATATTACTCATGTTCCTGAGAACCGTCTTGATAAATGGCAATCTATACAAGTAATGGTTCAACAGCTGTGGTCGAGATGGCAATTGGAATACTTGAACGAGCTACAAATGCGCCAGAAATGGAAATATAATTGCCACCAAATGTTAAAGCTAGGTTCTTTGGTGCTGATTAAAGACGACAGGACTCCTCCACTTCAATGGCCTCTTGGACGAGTGACAGAAATGCATCCAGGTCCAGATGGAGTTACTAGAGTTGTAACTGTTAAAGTGCGTGGTAGTGAAACAAAAAGAGCACTCAATCGTATATGTGTTTTGCCAATAGACTGTTAATTTTAGTTGTTCAATTCATAATGTTTTGTATGTTAATTTCAATTTAAGTAATGAGAATTGACAATTTTTAACTGTATTGTTAACCATTTCTTTTAATTCATTAATCATTGTTTTTATTTTGTTAGTTCTGTAGGTTTTGAAAGAAACTGCGTCCTTTCAAGGGGGCCGACATGTTTAGACATAAATTTTATTTTGTTAAGCTTAGGTACTTGTGTAGTAAAAGACAAGGCAAGCCTGTCATGATTGATGTAACGGCTGTCAAATGATAATTTCGCTCTCTTGTCATGCAGCAATAAATAGGTAAACACGTCTCCCTAATTAATTAAAGTTTTTTATATTTGTAATAATAAATGGTACAAGCAGGAATATGGTAAATCATCAATGATTAGCCAGAAGTTCATACAGATCGTATTGGAGGATTTCTAGATCTCAATCGTTGGTGCTCTTTTGAGATGTCTGGGATATCTTGATGTATTGGTAATTGTACGTTGGCTACAATTTTCTGGTACTCTCTCACTAATGCTGCTGTACGGCGTAGATCTGGTGGAGCAATATTGCTCAGAGTCAGCAGCCATCTCACTGGCGTTGATTTTATTGTTCCAGTGATTATTCTCATGGTTTGGTTAAGTTGGACATCAATTTTGCTTGTATGTGCACTATTTAGCCATACTGGTGCACAATATTCTGCCACTGAAAAAACCAAATCTAGAGCAGAGGTCCGAAGAGTATCTGCAGAAGCACCCCAAGTTGTTCCAGCAAGTTTTGATATTAAGTTATTTCGTGTTCTTAGTTTACCGGCTGCGTTTGTAAGATAACTTTTGAAGGTGAGTGTTCTATCAAGTGTGACGCCTAGATATTTGGGGTTGTTGTTTTGTTTGATAGCTGTGTCATTTAGAGTTACATTGAGAGTATCGCCCGCAAGTTGATTCGACAGGTGAAAGAGACAGGTTTCAGTTTTGCTTGTGTTAGGACGTAAGCGCCAGTTCTTAAAATAGTTACTTAGTGTAGATAAGTCCTCGTTTAGCCTTGAGGTAAGCCGTTGTTAAGTTTTCTAACGTTACTCTGTGCATCATTCATATATACCTGAAACAGTCTGTTAGTCAGTAGATTGTTTATCAGCTGACAAGTTTTGAGGCAAGGTATGATTTTCATCAGCTTATAAATAAGGCTCTCTCTCCACACCGTGTCATAGGCAGCCGTGAGATCTATAAATGTTATGGCAGATTTTTCGCGTCTTTCAAAGCCAGCTTCAATAAATGTAGTTAAGGACAGCACTTGGTCACAGCAACTTCGTCCTCTTCTAAATCCAGCTTGTTCAATTGGTACAGCATCCTCAATAGTGTTACATATTCGATTATATAAAAGTCGTTCTAGTAATTTATAACAGCAACTGAGTAAGGCAATAGGCCGGTAACTTTCAGGCAGCTTGTTGTCTTTGCCAGGCTTCTGGATTGCGATAATTTTTGTTCTTTTGAATTCTGGGGGTAGCACAGTTGTATTCACAATGTCGCTAAAGAATTTTTTGAGCCACTGTCGTGTTTTTGTACCAGTGTGGACTATAAACTCAGGATACATTCCATCGAAGCCTGCTGCTTTTCCTGTTTTAGTTTGGTTACGCGCTTCGTTTATTTCATCCAATGAGAAGGCACGTGAGTATTCTGATGTTGCGGGAGTATTTGCTTTAAGTTGTTTAAGAGCTCTTTTTACGGTAGATGTATGAGTTTTCTCAGATGGAGCTCGGGAGTTCTCAATTATTCGATTGGCTATTTTATTTGGCTCAATTGTTGATCTGTTTAAGTGTTGCGCTTTGCTTGCTTCGCCCAGTTTGCGGATCAGTCCCCATGCTTTTCGACTGGAACGTGAGAAATCAATATGTTCTACGGTAGACTCTAATTTATTAAGTCTTGTTGAGTCCAGTGACTTCAGTAAGTTGTCACCAATTTCGAGATCTTCTGATTTCAAAAATTCGTCATATAGTTTTTGGCTTTCTTCCATCCAGCTTGGGATGTACTCCTTTCGGAAACCTCGGGGGATATGTTTTTTGGCGATAATTATTAGATATTTTATCTACTGGAATCAAAGAGCATAAATCGTAATAGACAACGAACCCAGTCCAGAAATTGAAATCAAGAGAGGAGTTAGGCAGAGATGAATTATGTCCCCATTACTATTTAATGTATATATTAAAGCCATTTTTAGGAAGCATTTATACCTCAAAGTAAAGGAATAATAATTAATGGAAGATCTAGTAACTACACAAGATATGCAGATGACACCGTGATTATGGCAAGTAATTACAGGCTAAAAAAAGTTGATCAAGTAAGTGCTAGCATGTTATCTGTGCTACTTGGTACAACTTCCCAATTATCAGTTTCGCGTTTTGCAACACAGGGCACAAGCATATTATTAGTACATAAAAGGTACATATTTTTGTTCTAAAAGGTAGAAAGAAGATGTCAAATTAACTTGGCGCGACCAGTTTCGGTTGTACTAGTAATAATAGTCGTTTTAAAAAATGTTTTTACGAATCAAGGACACATAAAGTTATTGTGTCCATGCTAGAAAAATCGAACCTTATGGAGTCGGCTTCAAGTGCAAATGGTTTCCTAGCAACTCCTGACCCCATTGATTTGACTGATAAAGATAGTGGAGATGAAGACTGTGGAGAAAGATTCAATAACCTAAACAAAAATATGTTGGATTCGGAATCAAAAGCTGTAATTCGTTAAGAGGAAGAAAGAAGGATCGATGAAGAAAATGTAAATCTATATGAAAAAAATGCAGATCTTTACCACGGAAATGAATTAAGGGATATTTACCAGATAGAAGTTTCCTTTATTTGAAAATAGAACATAAAAAACTCAATGCAACACATACAGTCCTTCATTTTATTCACAATTACTCACTCATTTACTTATCTTTGAATTTTTTTTTTCAATAAAGAGCTTTTAACAAAGATTGTAAAGGGTATAGACAGTTCGTTATGCTCTTCAAAACGGTGTTAGTTTAGAATTTGAAGTAGATGAGTTAAAAGCCTATATAGAGATTTTACTAGTTAGTGGATATAGCACGGATCCAAGAAGACGCATGTACTGGGAAGAATTTAATATCGTTAACAATATACTGATTTCAAATAACATGCGTCGTAACCGGTTTAAAACCATTATAAAATTTCTTCATTTTAACGATAACCTAAACATAGAACGTTCAGACAAAACGTACAAAATTTCTTTGTACCTTGAAAGTACCATCGCTAAAAAGAACCAAAGTGGGCTCAACGAGTCCTCCTGGAGTATTTGAAGCTAAATTTTAGTCTTCCACTCCGTCATTATATGCTTTAAAAAGGTCACTACTATACTATCACCGACTTTATATATTTTCAATATTTCTATAAGCCATTTATGCGGTACTGAATCAAAGGCCTCCTTGCAGACAATAAAGGCAGTAAAAGGTTCATTGTTTTGGTTTAACCCTAATTAAAAATGACTGAGTCGATTTTAAGTTGTTCTTTGCAGCCCATGGGACTCTTAACGCATCCTTTCTGTTGAGGCTCTACGAGGTTTCTATGATATTGTTTAGAGAACAGGTTGGTAGATATGCTGGGCTACACAGAATTTGACTAATTTGTACAAATTTGTAAGACCGGTAATTGTGTGATACTTGGCTGGATCTTATGTGTTATTTTTATCCTTCGGTATTGGATAAGTGGTTCCCTGAGTAAGAAATGGTGGTATTTTCTGCAAATTTGAAATAACATGATAAATTAATACTGTTAAAAGCTCATAACCACTCCAAAACTGAACTTTAACCAGAAGTTTTGAACTCCGTCTGGTCAAGGAGATTTCCAAGTGTTACCCAAATGCAAGAACAAGACGAGACTTGGTCTTGCTATAGCTATTTATTAAATGTTACTTTAGATCTTAGAACATAACAGAGCAGGTACATTTTAACTTGCTTTAGCTTGAATTAACACAGCCATAATAAAGACCAACCAAATTATTAAATGTTTAAACAACTGACACCGAGTGGTGTTTGAACCCACTATCTTAGCGATCCGTACCTATGCTCTAACTAACTAAGATATCTAGCATGTCCCACGGGAGTCAACCTGTTTCTTAATAAACGTTTGCATTTGATAATTACATGTGCTAAAACATGTTTAAAGCACAAAAATCCAAATTAATGACATAACCTTATATATAAATACAATAAATACAAAACAAATACTTGACTGTATTTTAACATTAGATGAAAAACAATTATTACATTAAATTCGAAGGAAAGCTCAATTGGAAATAAAGTTTAGTGAAGTCGAAAAAGCAACTACTCGTTACTTTATATTCGTTACTATCTAATACCCTAATTATATATCGTTACCTCGTTAATTTAAATATTTCGGTATTTTGTTTACACAGTAGTCGGCATTGTCTGCTATCAATTTTATTTTGCTCCTTAATTTTGAATATTAGTTGCGCTCTTTCAGCAAATTTTGTTTAACCGAATGATCTCATCACACACTCAGCAGAAACCATGTTTAGTCTTAGGCCGATAAGATTTGTGGTATAGATTCCTCAAATTCTTCCTACAATAAGGACAAAAATTGAATTACTAAGTATCCTTAACAGTAGATATACTAACCTTATTATATTTTTATCAGCTGAAGTGACATATACTTACTTAAAAAGTTTTGATACGATATTACTGTCGGCGTCGCAATGCAAGAAGATTATTTTATGATTAGACGGCGGCTATTTTCAAAATCTGGACAATTAATTTCAGCATGAAGAAGTCGTCTGCTAGAAAAGAATGTACAAAATATTTTATTTTTACATTGTAATTATGACATCTGAGTACGTGTCAAATGTGTTAAGTATTTTTTTAATGAATATTTTAAATAGCTAGGTTATGGTAGGTAGTTCCAAATTTTTGTTACATATTTTTTGCATCGCCTCGAGTCTCTAAGCATATAACCGAACTACTATACTCCCTAAAACGACACTTAGTCCATACTGCAAGACACAAGAGTCTCGTAGGCTTAGTCTTGTTCTTGCTCTTGCATGGTCAGTCTTGGTCTTGGTATTGCTAAAATTAGGCTGTCCTGGTCTTGGTCTTGGTCTTGCGAAAACGCAAGAACAAGAACAACACTGCAAAACCAAGACCAATTTTGGGCAACACTATTTGATAAAGATCTGATAATGTTTGATACTTCTTTAGTGCTGATAAGGAATATTACTGTAGTTTTGATAGTTGATCGTCGTATCTTTAGTCCATCCAGCATTGTTGTCATAAGTAGTTCGCGTCAAAAGTTGGTTTCTCTAAAGTCAAGAATTTCTTCTTGGCTTGGTCAGAATTTATTTTTATTTTCTACAGTGGAATTTAGTTTCCTATAAAAAGCCTTCTCTGCATGCTAAAAAAGTATATTGTCGCATTTCCAATTGTTACCAACTCTGTATCTAATTAAGTGACGTGAATAACCGGAGATTTTTGTTTTAAAGTATCCAGGCAGTGTTGAGCTGTGCTGTTTGCTAGATCATGTTGTGAATATCTTGGAGTGCTCAGAATTATTTTCAGTATCCCTTCGCAATAACTCAATTTTTCTTAGCAGTTGTTTTTCGCACGCTGCAATTCTGTTTTCAGCTCTCCGATATTGGTACCCCATCGTGTTTTGATCGTAATGCCGGTAACATTAGCAATCGCTATTGCTGGAGAGTAAATCAGTATATGTAATACCAATGATACCAATTTGTAAAAACGTTTATTTATTCCACCTTGCTATACGGAGTGGAAACATGGACTCTCGGAATTATAAGTATGAGGCGTATAGAAGCCTTTGAGATGTAGGTTTTTCGAAGGATGCTGAAGATCTCTTGGACAGATCACGTGACCAACAACGAGGTGCTAAGAAAAATGGGTACTGAGAGAGAACTCCTAAATATTGTAAAAAACAGAAAAACGAGTTATCTAGGACATTTTTACAGAGGAGAAAAATACAACTTCCTACGACTTATAATGGAAGGGAAAGTGGAAGGAAGAAGAGGTCCAGGAAGAAAAAATGCTCCTGGTTGAAGAATGTAAGAGACTGGACAGGCACACATTCGATACTAAGAACAGCTCAAGATATAGAGCAATTTGCTGTAGTTATAGCCAACCTTCAGTAATGGAGAAGGCACATAAGAAGAAGAAATATTTTAATGTATGGGCTTCCACGACATAATTGGGTAGAAATTTAGTATTCACAATTTGTAACAGCGCAGCTAGTTTCTTACACGAGTTTATTTTTGGTAGCGGTTGTCTGCTAAGTGGGTTTGTCCCATTAAACTCTTTCACGATCCTTGCCTTTTACTTACCAGGCTATCGTGCAACTCGATGTTGCCCTGCTGAGTATTAACGGGTTGAGTTTCTTGTAATGAAGATTTTGATCTGCAACTAGCTCTGAGTTATGAATCTTCTGTTCGATTTTGCTTCTGATGGTATCGGGTCTAGTATCTGAGATAAGATTATATCTTATAATTACCCGATATTTATCTTCTATTCTCTGTTCAGATCCTGAATTTCTGTGTACTGAGGTTTATCACCTTGCAATAAAAGCGCAAAATATTTTCGTTTATAGATACAGTACATTTTATGTGCTGCCTCGGTCGTCCCGCTTGAGTAAACGGCGGCTGATGATCCAGCGCAGCACCTTCAGCGAGTGAAACTCCTGTTGTTGTTTGGTTTACTTGTGGTTCTTCTTGTTGTTGGGCTGTGGTTAATTGTATGACAGGATCCCGCCTCCCCAACACCCTGTCACCGACGTCCCACATGCTGTCACGTCCAGCGCCAACTCCAGACGTGCCCTGGAGATCCCCAGGCAGCGACCCTAAGCAATAATTATAATTCAGCATTTTCATGGGTTTGCATGTTATAACTACTGGCAGGTGTCAGTTTTTATTACACGGCAAGTATCTCTACTATCGTTTGGGTATAGGTGCTCTGAATGCCAGAAAGTATCCTCCATTCGCAAGGGGGCGCGCCTGATAGAAGAACTGACAAAAACTCACACATTAAATATAATTAATATTATTATTTTGTATATATGACTAAAGTGTTTACAATTTTGTATTCAATACTAAGTTCTTATGAAATGCCACCAACTAAATGAGTTGTTAAATAGATATAGCTATAATAAAATTATTATTTTAGTAAATTGAATAAGCAAATAAAGACATAAAATATACAATAACAATGAAATTCAGTGACTGCTGCTTCGGTAATAGCTTTTCCTAGCATTTGTTGATGCTGTAAAATTAAACTCAGGCTATATATACAACAGTGCAAAAACGAAAAATTCTAGTTAAAAATTATTAGCACTGGCGTTACAATGAAGTCTTTATTTGCATTGGGTCTCGCTTCGATATTAATTACAGTTTGTGTTGCAAATCAAAAGTATACAACCAAGTATGATAATGTAGATATAGATGCAATTATAAAAAATGAACGATTACTTAAAAATTACTTCAATTGTCTTATGGATGAAGGACCGTGTAATGCAGATGGAAAGGAACTAAAAAGTAAGTTTATCAGTCTTGATATTTTCAAAACGGTTTTTTGTGTTATTTGTTATAAATTTCTTAATATTCTGTCAAAAATAAAATATTTCACCGTTAAGGGATTCCAAATTAATTTTATATTGTTCTAATTCTATTTTTCTGTGGCATGCTATAATAATAATCTAAATTACTGTTTTAATAGGAATAAGCCACAATTAAAGTTTAACCTGTGAAAAATTCTTCTAATAATTTAATTTTATCTGACTCATATATATTGACAATTCAGACATATTATATACATTTAAAAGTAGACGACGTTAAAATGATATTGCTAATATTGTTGAGTTGCATTCCGGGGGCGACTTTATTGTATGATAGCTCATTCGACTACATGAAATCAACTTTAACACATTCGCTGCCTATCGAATCGGATGGAACTCCGCTAGGAGCAATTTTGTTTTTTTTTTAAATTTAAAACAGTTATTAGTATTATTTCTTAGTATTGTATTTTTAAGCTATTATGATAATTATCTTCAAGATTTTCATAATTCTGTCAAATTCTTGTACATCACGCCCTGGCGCGTGATCGGCACTAGTGGTCCGTTTTCTCTCCAATAGCCGAATTACGCACTCGCAGGTGTCCTGATGTATTCTTATTTACACTAATTTGTAAGTTATAAGTTACTATATAAGTTACTATATAAGTTACTATATAAGTAAAGTTATAAGTAAAGGTCAAAAAATAGAATATTTCATTTTACAAAATAATAATACTTTTGATATATAAACGTAAACATACTGAAACTAAATACACTTATTTTCTTGTAAATATGTAATTTTATATGGATATGGGATACGATATATAGGGCGTACAATTATCAAGTTACTTATGAGTTATTTCAGCGCAGTCTAAACAATAGCCAGGATCTCCAGGGCAGGTTGAACATATGTAGATCGTATCTTTTCTTTTGCCATTTTCGTAACAGTTTTTACACTGCTTTCTCAAAATTTTGCCCGCCTTTTTTTCTTGTCGTGTCTTTAAAATGTGATTAGAACTGCATAGTGCTGTAGGTTTAGAACATTTCTTCAACAGTGCTCTTATTACTGACAAGCGGAACTCGTATATATGTACATGTCGTTGATCCCGAATATTTACTGTACAGTTGATGGGCATTTAGTAACATCAACTGTAAAATATGTCCAAAAATTTTAGAAAGCCATCTAGGAGTCTTTCTTTACCTCGATGGTATGCAAGCATTTGATCTTGCTTATCTACACCAGACATATATATTTATTATATTGGATAATTGGAATCAATTTTACTTTCTTGTCTCGTAGTTTTATAAGAATTTTCAACATATCCTTCTTATATTCAGTGGAAATATATGCAACCTCTCTCTTATTTTTCCCTTTACCGATCATTGTGCCATTCGCATACTTGCATAGTTTCATTTTTTAACACTTGTCTTTACTTCCGGGAAATGATTTCTATTAGCTCGCATAGTTCCTGTGCAATGCATTTTTTTTATATGCAAGACGCTGTGCTAGTTCATACGAGTTATAATAATTATCCATATACAAGCTATGTCCAACACCTAAAAATTCTACCATTAAATTTAGGACAACTTTTTCTGTGTGTCCTTTTCCTTCACAATCATCTAAAATGCCTTTTGTAAACCATGAATTTTAATACTACTACTCCAGATGTCGTCAACATATTTATATAATTTTATTTCATATTTGTGGCGTTTGTTTTTTATATATTGGCGAAAACTTGTACGACCACGTCACAGCACCATGGATTCATCGAGTGAAAGTTCAAGTCCTGAGTAATATATTTGAGACATTTGGGAGTTAAACATTAATAACATTCCTAACTTTATACAACCTGTCCACTGGAGTCACTTCACCATCCCGAGGATTTTCGGCAAAATGTAAGGATCGCAGTAGTAAAAGAAAACGATTTCTACTCATAGTGTTTGCAAATACACTAAAGCCAAATAATCTTGTATCCGGTGCAATAATAATCTCACAAATACAAGTAATTCGTCTCGAGTAACATCTTTCCACATTTTAATAAATGATTTTTCTTTTGTATTTGTTTTTACTAACAATTCAACAACATAGTTATTTGTTTGTGTATCAATTTCATCAATAAATTGGTCAGTCAATAAATGTCTTAAATCATAAAGTGAGCTAAATATTGGTACTAAATTAGTAACAAATAAATCCGAAAACTAAGTTTTGGTAACTGACATGGTAAGTATTTGGTCTTACATTTAGTTTACTCTCAATAAGTATTAAATTCTGATTCTATATGTATCTTATGTAAAAAACATGAATGATGTATCCTCGATATGTTACTGACTTACTAATAGTGGTATTTTCCATTTATTAACTTCCTCTTTTAATATGGGTAACCAGATCCTACTGCATTCTGCCGAGGAATTTGCGACACAATTGGTCTCATTTAGCATAATTAGAGCCGCTTCTTTAATTTTTCTCTTTTTACCATCTGTTTTTTTTATGACTATACTTCAATCGTTCCATTGAACCCTATGTTTATTTTTCCATACGTGTTTACATATTGAAGATATACCAAATTCTCTATTTTTAATATAAGATTGATGTTCACTTATTCTGACATTTAATGGACTTGAGGTTTCACCTAAATAAAACTGATCGCATTCACAAGGTATTTTATAAATACAATTATTTGTTCTTTCTTGTTCATTGTTAGGTTTAGTTTTAGATAAAATATATCTCAATGTGTTTGTTGTTTTAAATGTTGAATTTATTTTCTCTCTTTAAGTTTTTTTGATAATCCTTTTATGTATGGTATTGTTATTTTCCTCGTATTATTTCTTGTGTACTCTCTACGATCTCGTTCTGTTCTATTTGTTGGATTGTTGAAAATTTCCTAGTGATAAACGATAAACGATAATAATTTTTTATTAAAACAGATGTTAACATTTTTTTTCCTTTAACAACGAATTTTTGTTAGAACAAGTAATTTTGGCTCTATCGTATAATGATTTAATAATTTTCTTTATAATATTTATATTGTGATCTGATACAACAAGAAATATCGGATATCCAACAAGAAACGAAATACGAAGTGGCAAAGAGAAAGAATATGAATTTTCAAGAAAAAATAATGAAACATTCTTCTTCTTCTTCTCGTGCCACTCCTAGTGGAGATTGGAAATCATCATGGCCACTGCGACTTTGTTAGCAGCGCGCCTAAAAAGTTCAATCGAACTACACCCGAACCATTCACGTAGATTACGAAGCCACGATATTTTTCTTCTTCCCACACTTCTTTTGCCCTTAATTTTGCCCTGCATGATGTTTCTTCAAAGTTCGTACTTTTCACCTCTCTCAATGTGCCCCAAGTATTCCATCTTTCTAGTTTTTATCTCATTTAGAAGTTCGCATCTTTTGTCTAAAGTTTGGAGTACTTGCGTGTTAGTGACACGGTGCATCCATGATATTCTGAGAATGCGCCTATAGCACCACATCTCGAAAGCTTCGATGTTTTTTATGGTCAACTGTTTTAGTGTCCAAACCTCAACTCCATATAACAGGGTAGAAAAGACATAACACCGCAGCATTCGTATTCGTAACTTTATATTGATATCACGATTGCAAAAGAGTTTGCGCATTCTATTAAAGACTGATCTAGCGATTTCTATTCTACATCTAATCTCTTTTGTTTGATCAGTATAATGTTCAGTATAATAAATGAAACATACGTACATAAAAAAACATAAATACATTAAAAAACACGATCAAGTAAAAATAAGTACGTAGAACATCAGAACAATTCTTGAACCTGAAAAAATGCAAGAGATTGTCTTAGAGCTGGAAAGATACGGAATTGATGTTGCAGCAATTCAAGAAATTAGATGGGCAGGTCAAGGAGAAATAAATAAAAAAAATTACACATTACACTACTCTGGGCATGAAAAACAAGATCAATATGGAGTTGCATTTATAACTACAGGAAAAATACAAAATAATATTATGCAATTTAAACCAATAAATGAGCGCGTGGCATACCTGAGAATTAACGCCAAACCATTTAATATAATCATTATAAACGTATATGTACCAACTGAAAGCGCTGTAGCAAAGGAAAAAGATAACATTTATGAGAAATTGGAACAGAAAATTGAATATTTACCCAAAGAAAACACAATTCTGGTAATGGGAGATTTTAACGCCCAAATAGGCAAGGAAGACTATATTATTCAAGTTGCAGGTAAATACACATAACATGAAAAAACAAATGATAATGGTCAAAGGTTATGCAACTAGCAACTAGCACCAATATGATTGTCAGTAGTACAAAATTTGCACACTCTGTGTACCACAAAGTAACATGGATCTCAAAATAGACCATTTACTCATCACAAAGAAAAAGCAAACATCAATAACAGACGTGAGAACATACAGAGGTGCACATGAAGACACAGACCATTTCATGGTTACCGCAACGTTAAGACAAAAAGTCAAAAGAGCGCTAAAACACAAGACAACAAACGACAACTGATACATAGAAAAACTGAATGCTACAGATAGAAGAATTAAATATGCAGAAGATATAAGCAAAAAACTGAAGGAATACTATGAACATACAGAGGATGTTGAAACAGAATGGAGAAATATAAAAAAATGTATAAATGAAACAGCTTCTGAACATGTAGGGATAGAAAGAAAGAACAAAAAAGAAGAATGGTATAATCAAGACTGTCATAACATGTTAAAAAAGAAGATAGAAATAAGACAAAAGTGGATCAGAACAAATAGACAAGAATATAAAGAAGAATACAACAAATTAAGGACAGAATGTAAGAAACAAATAAGGAAAATTAAACGAACCTGGTTAAATGATAAGATAAATGAAATAGAAAAAGAAAACACAAACAGAAACACAAAAGCATTTTATAAGAAAATTAGCGAGCAGAACAAAACCTTTAAAGGAAAGATAAAAGGCATGAAGGATAGAAATGGAAAAGTATCAGAAAATGACAAAGAGTTTAAAGAAATCTGGACTGATTATTTTAAAGAATTATTAACAGTACAAGAGGACCAAGACTTAAATGAAAACGTAGAAGAAGAGACCACGATGATAGAAACCGAGCTAGAAAAACCAACGAAAGATGAAGTTGAGGAAATTATAAACAGTAGTCGCAACGGTAAAGCACCAGGTATAGACGGTATAAACATGGAACTTATAAAATATGGTGGACATGAACTCAGAGAAAAAATATACCAATTAATAAAAGTCATATGGGACGAAGAAAAGATGCCAGAAGAATGGTACAAAGGACAAATTATCACAATCCATAAAAAAGGAGACCAACAAATGTGTAATAATTATAGAGGACTGACATTATTAAACACAGCGTATAAAATCATGTCAACCTTAATACAACGAAGACTGGCCGAAGCGACTACAAATATCATGGGACAGTATCAATGCGGATTTATTAGGGGAAAGTCAACAACAGATGCCATACATACGGTAAAGCAAATTATGGAGAAAGCTTATGGATATAAAATAGACATTGAACTGCTTTTTATAGACTTCCAACAAGCATTTGATTCAATAAACAGAGCGAAATTACTTACAGCTATGAGAGAAATGAGAATACACAACAAATTAAGACGATTAATAAAAATGACAATGAGCAAAACCGTAGTAACTGTAAAAACACAAGAAGGAGACACAGAAGAATTTGTTATAAATAAAGGTGTACGTCAAGGAGATTCATTATCTGCAACTCTCTTTAATCTTGCCCTGGAATATATAGTCAGAAAAATCAACAAAGGTACACTTAGAACGAGAGAGGGACAAATAATAGCATATGCCGACGATATTGTGATAATAACAAAGAACAGAAAAAAAATGGAAAGTATGTTAAAAGAATTGGTAGCAGAAGGGAAAGTAATGGGCTTAGTAATAAATCAAGAAAAAACAAAAATAATGAGATTTGACAAAAAATATGAAAACAAAAATATTAGACTGGAGAATATATATTTGAAGAAGTAGAAAAGTTTAAGTATTTGGGAATATTATTAACAAACAATGGAGAAAGGGAAACAGAAATTAAAGAAAGGATAATTACAGCAAATAAGACATACTATGCAAATAAAAAACTTCTAAAAAATAAATTACTGAGCAAGAAATCGAAAATGAAGATATATAAAACAATAATTCGACCGACTATGATGTATGCTGCAGAAACCCTTAGCATGACAAAAAAACAAGAGGAAGACCTTAGAATACTAGAAAGGAAAATACTAAGAGCAATATTAGGACCAATAAAAATTAATGAAAACCAATATAGACAAAGAACGAATCATGAACTACTAAACGAAATTAAAGAGGATATAGTTTGTAAAATAAAACAGCAAAGGGCAAAATGGCTAGGACATATATGGAGATCAGGACCATCTACGACAATATTTTCAATATTGGAATGGACACCAGCTGGTAAAAGAAGACGTGGAAGACCAAGATCTACATGGCTACAAGAAGTAACAAATGATCTCAACAGGGCGGGCGTACGGCAATGGAGAGAAAAAACCAGAGATAGGAAACAGTGGAGAAAAATAACAGGAAAAATTAAATAAAGAAAATGAGGACTGATCTATCTCGTAACATAGATCTAGAGAGCTTAAGCGGCGTAATCTCGTGTGGGGTGTACCCACACGTTACTTCTCAGTAAAAATAATCATCAGAAAATATCATGTATGTTGAAGCTCTAACACAAAACTACATGCAAAACATATAAAAGATATTTTTAAACACTACATAAATTTTATATTTCATGATTCATAGTTTCCCCATGTATATTGAGACAATAATTAATTATTCTTGTCTAGGTTATGACGTGGCTAAAAAAATTTTATAAAGAAATAGTTAATGACAATTACCGAGTATGATCTTTTCGGACCATGATCAATTATTTTTGCTAAATGTCCCTCTACCTGCAATTACCATAATAACAACAACAAATTTTAAATAGGGTCAAAGAGTGTAGATTCGCATATAAATACATCGAGGTGTTTGTAGAAGTCAGTTAATTGAGAACTAGTGTAAAGTACTTAAATAAAAATGAAACTCTCAATCGCAATTTGCCTAATCTTCGTATTCGTCGCCGTTTCTGCGAGACCCGACGACAAGTACACTACGAAATATGATAACGTGAATTTGGATGATATTATTAAAAGTGATAGACTGCTGAGGAACTACATCGATTGCCTTTTAGGGACTAAGAAATGTACTGCTGATGGAGAAGAATTAAAAAGTAAGACAACAATTTATTATATTGTGATTGACATTGAATTTCAAGTTTCTGTTTTTTAAAAAATATGTTCTGACTAGCCCAAAAATCAAATCCATCTATTTTATCTAAATGCTAAATTTTAAATAACTTGAAATAATTATACTTAGTTATAAATTATTTATTTGTTTATTGATCTTATATGACTAGGACATATTTAATTTACGTTTGATATCGCTTTTCAACAAATTTAGCTAAATTTTCTTTATTTTACTGACTTATTCTCTTTTCCAATAGCTCCAATTCATTTGAGCCAAGCAATTTTCCGCTCTTTGGATTTCCTTTTTATTTAAATGCAATATTACTATTTAAGTGAGTTTATCCATAAATATAGTGGCGCACTAGCCATAGATCGATAAAATATACTCAATATCTTTCAATCCCTCTTATCTTAACGTACTGCTAATCCATAGGTTGATCTAATACACTCAATCGTTCCGATTAAAGTCAATTAATTTCGTCCGTCTGGCACGCTTGACTATCTTACTGAGAATCTAGTATCTACAGTACTGTACAGTAGAGTATCTTCATCTTTCAATTTGTTTGATCGTTTTACAATTTGTTTATTTGCACTCTTTTTTATCAAATTCGTTTAAGAATAAACCTTTTGTACAAGTCTAAACTCAATATTTCTCTTAATGAATTGTTTGTAAAAGCCTACCTAATTTGTGAATTGTTTTTGTACGATGTTTATTTCCTCTTGTGATACTTTAGCTCTATATATCTATTGTAATTTCACACTTCAGTACATATTTTCTAATCTATTATTTTAGATTTTTCTTAAAACTTGCTCATTACATGAAGTTTCAAATGCTTTAAGAATATTTTGATTACTATTTCAGAGCATTTAATATCACTTAGAACGAGAAAAATATTTTCTATTTTTTATGTATTTTTATCCTCCTGGTCTTTTTCGTTCACATTGTCATATTTTTCTTTCTTTTAGCCTCAAAATTTCGGGATATTTCTAGCGTCATGCCACTGGGAATGATCTTGCTGTGTTTAGTAATCTGTTTTAGGTGATTCTGATAATATGGTTGCTTCCCTATACTCTTCTTTTTTTAAACATTAATGATTAATTCCTCTGAGAGTTTTTGTTTTTGTGGATTCCAGTTTTCTTCCAGTTCTTATGTTGTTTGATCAGATTCTCGTTCTTCTTGATGTACCATGTCCTTTTAGAATGTTGGTTACCCTCATAGCTAACTTAATTTTATTTATTGCCACCCTAAATAGCATTATTGTATCAATACCATACCAATATCGCAAGTTCATCAACCATCAAGTTTTTCTTCGTCCTGGACTGCGTTTGCTGAGATGTTCTAGTATTGGATATTTCGAATTTTCTTTACTCAAGAAACTTTTAAAATTCTTCTGTAGCACCACATTTTGAAAGCCTCAAGGCAATTTAGATAACTTTTATTTATAATTCAAGACTCGACGCCATAAAATAAGACCGAGAATACGTAGAAGCGAAGTAGGCTGATCCGCAATGCCAATTCTAGATCTATGTTACATTATACCTTGGAGATCCCTCTAAAAGTGGCTTTGGCTTGCTCAATCTTAGTATTTAATTTCACCGTGACTCTCTGCGTTACAGTTTAACTGATATTCCAGGTAAACAATTTGATCAACTTGCTCAAGTTTGGTACTATTTACATATATGACGGTTTTATATTGTGTTGTTTAATTATTAAGAATATTGGTTTTCCGTATGTTCAGATCCAGACCTACTTCCTTACTGCTCTCAACGACACTATCCGGTAATATTAGCAGATTTTGTTGAGTAGATGCTAGGAATACTGTGTACTCAGTAAATTGCAAATTATTAATGACTTAACCGTTCACAATAATTTCTTCATCCCTGTCGTAATTTGCTTTTACTATTATTAAAAGCCTGTGATTCCAAACCATCTTCTAAAACTGATGTTGTTTGATTCCAATACTTTGCAATTATACGAACGTCTCTGCCATCCAAACCAATATATCTGAAAAGTGTGATCAATATAGAGTGCTTAATGCAATCTTATGCCTTTTGGAAGTTAATAAAACAACAGTACATGTCTACAGATATATCACGACGTCTTTGAGCAACTACGTTCATTCCAAACAACGCCTGTTCGTGCCAAACCCGTTCCGAAAACCAAAATGTGTGTCACGCAGGCATTTCTCGCATTTATTAAAGATACGGAATGTATTACATTTAGAAATTTTTTTTATTAAAGAGCTTGACAAACTAATGGTTCTGTAATCAGCACAGATTTTTGCTGTTGTCTTTTCAGTTAAAGGTAGGAACAATGAATTGGATCTATTAATATATACCTATAATTGGATTATAACCTCTAGAACATTTCTTTCATTTATAATCTTGTATATTTTACCTGAAATTTCATCAGGGCCTGTCACTTTCCCATTTTTGGGATGATTATATGGCTTGTGTTACCATAGAGCTTGTAATTAGGGGTCCGTCGCAGTTGTAAGATAAGGAGGTGAACAAATCCTATAGTGTTCGAATAGGTTATTAATTTAATTTTGCCAATATTTAACTTTGTCTTAAACTTTACATATTACTTTACCATATTCATTATGTAGCAGTGCAGTTTGTTTCTTAATAAAGATACCAGCCGCTTCTTTTACTTCTATCTATCTGTTTTCAGCTTTTTCAATGTCATGATACTGTTTGGCTAGATGTTGACTCTGCTTCTGGTATTTTACATCCAATTTCTTATTGTATCCTTTTTTAAAGCTTTTTGTTGTTTTTTACTAGTGGCTATTCTCCACTAAATATAATATGTTTTCCGTCATCCAAACCTTTTTTTAGCTTTGAGCTGCCTTTTAAATTACTTTAACAGATGTCCTTAATTTTTTTCGATGTCTTATTATTTTTTTAATTCTACTTTTTACTTATTTCTTTGTATTTGTTTGTTTCTTTATATTCTATTATTCAGACGTCCCGTAGCTACGTTTACTCTATTCACTTGTGCTTCCACTTATGTCTCACGTTTTTCATGGGTTGAGAGAGTCAGATCCAAATACTTTATTTTTCTGGTGAAATTATCATATTAAGTTTCCTTACAATTTCTGTGGGAATTATTTTAGTTCTCCCCTTTAATTTTTAAAATCAAATTATAATCTTTAATATTGTTAAGATAGAATAAACACTGAAGGAGAACGACTGGGCTTGAAGATTAATATAGACAAGACGAAGGTAATAGTGGTTAGTAGAACACGAAATATGCAATTAAATATAAGAGTTAACAATAAGAACATCCAAAAGGTCCCCAAGTTCAGATATCTCAGTAGTTGGATAACTGACGATCTAGATCCAGACATAGAGGTACGTAGCAGGATTGAGCAAGCCAGAACAGCATTTACTAATATGAGTACCTTACTAAGCAACAGCAGCCTCAACTTCATGCTTCGATATCGCTTTGTAAAATCTTACAACAAATGTCGAAGTAGTAAAAAACATATGGGATTGAACAAACCTTAATGCCCATGCACTCTTTAGAGCCACACAAGATCGAGAGGAGTATGCCACAATTGTCGCCAACATCCACTAATTGGATAGGGCACCATAAGAAGAAGAATATTGTTATTGTCTAGTATTTCGTTATTTGCAATCTTCTCTGATATTCTTTTTTGGTATAGATATTATGTGGACCTCAAAAGTATACCTTCTAACTTGATTTTGTATCGGTGTCGTAGTCTAGAATTTGCTGTCCTTTATGTTAATTCTCATTTTACATAATAGGCAATTGTAATCGCTTTATACATCTGCTAATTTTACACATCATATATCAATTAGTTTAGATGAGGACATTTGTATGTTTGTTATAGCTATCTATAAGTCCAATCTCTAGTCGATCTTTGACATCGTATATTGCTTATAAGTATGCAGTCCTTCATAGAATTATTCTCCTATAATTTTCGGTTTATATTTGCTTCACTGATACTGCAAAATGACTAAATTATATATATATATATATATATATATATATATATATATATATATATATATATATATATATTAATACACTTTCGTGTATCATTAGATTATTCTTATATGATTTTTTTATCATTTTAACTTATCCTTGTTAAGGCATCTATTTGTTTCCGAGGCTTTATATTTTTTGGTAAGTAAAACTACTCACTACTACTTACCTCACCTACTAACCTTATAAATTTTGTCAGAGCAAAAGTATTAGCAAATTCCTACCCCGGTGTTTACCAAATACCCCTTCAAAATAATCTTGGAATACTCTTTAGTTTTTTTTCCGATTATTATGTACTTCAGATCTGTCAGTTCTAAGTTTTGCCAGCTGTAGATATCCTTTTTTGTCTTCCTATCATATTTTTCTCTGGTATTCTTTAAATATTGTAAACCAAAAAAAACCGAAGATTTTTTTTTTTTTCTAGTAACCAGTTTTTTCCTTATTCACTTAACATTCGTATTTTTGCAAAGATAATACATTCCTATATATCATAATAAATATTTTATATCTTGTCATTTTGTTTTATTTCCCACTACTATTGTATTGTATTTTTTTCATATTTTCCTACAGATTTAGCCTTACGGCTCACACTACCTTTAAGGGAATAATTTACTGATCCCAGATACCTGCATAGTGGGACTCTTTCCGTGTTGTTAAGCCCTAGGTGACTTGGTATAACTCAGAACTCAGAACGTCAGAATAACTCCAAAAAATGTTCTTACCCATTTGGATGTTGAGCATAGTCTCGCTTTCTGCATGGTCTTATAGTTATTTATATAAAGATTCAGCTTTTTTATGTTTTCTTAGAAGTTCTTCTGAAGCAATGAGTTCAGTAATAAAGAGAATCATAGTTATCGTCTAGGTACATTTCATTTTCAATTGCCACCTTATTTGTATTTTCATATCTCAGTATTTGGGGATCGTTTTATTGTATTTAAGATGTAGATTATCATTATTAGATATCTTCACATCTATTAGTGTTGTTTGCCTAGTAAGTTTATTAAAATAATGTGAGATCCTGTCCACTATGTGCCACTGGCACTCCCAGTATAGCTTTTAGTTGTCTTTTTCAAACATTCTGTCAGATACGTAGTGATAATAAGGGAGATAATCGGTTTCAAGAAGTTCCAGTTTGCTAGCTAGTTTTTGGAGCTACTGTAGAGTAGATATCTTAGACTGATTCTAAAAATAGCTTCTTAAATTAGCAATTTGTTTATCTAGTTTCTCAACTATGTTCATAAGTCGTCTCCATCTAGATACCGCTGTTATGTCTTTACTGCACAGAGTGGGCTATGTTTTTGTATCTTTGGTTGATGTCTTTTTAATTTTCGCTGACTTTGTTTATCTGTTTTTGACTATTTTATAATACCAAATGATTTGCTAGGTGAGTAACAGTCGTACGCATTTAATACCTTAAACAAATTTTTATTATCAAGATATGACCGGTTTAGCTATCTTACTCTTCGTATAAACTCAGAAGTTACTCCGGGATATTTGCACATATTACTTTTAACCATTGCCTCGATGTTTTGACCATGTTGTATATCGGATCCTCCGGGCTCAGTCTTTCCTCTGACTATATCTAGAACACAGCACTTATCTAGTCCAAAATGTAGTCAAGAAAATCTGAGTCAGTGTGGTTAAGTAGTGAGATAGTGGGTCATCGCTAGTCGAACAAAATTGGGCTCAACGAGTCCCCTTGGAAAAGGCCCTGGATAATTGGGATATCTTCAGTTTAGATATTGTTTTCACCAGA
Organism: Diabrotica balteata; assembly: GCA_918026665.1. Classification (NCBI taxonomy): domain Eukaryota; kingdom Metazoa; phylum Arthropoda; class Insecta; order Coleoptera; family Chrysomelidae; genus Diabrotica; species Diabrotica balteata. The sequence continues at coordinate 36,302,570 of OU898282.1, read as the reverse complement.
TATTTGAAGGTAAATTTTATTCTTCTTCTTCGTCACTATATGCTATAAAAAGGTCACTATATTATCATTATTGGCTTTATATTCACATTAATATTATACATTTCTTATTATTTATATTAGATTAAAAATGTATAAGAAACTTGTGTTGTTTTACTTGTCTTTTTTGACATTTATTCATAAAGTGTCTTTCTTTGACCAATTTAATCAACGAATCCTTTGAATTGTTGAAGCATCGTTAATTTTTTATCTTTGTATTTTTAGCTAATCTTCTTCAAATTTATTTTAAGCGATATTTTGCTATTTATCCCAATGATTTCTTTTGACTCCTGTCACAAAGAAAATAATAATTATATGTAAAAACTTATTTATAATTCCTTGTACTATTGCAGCTTTAGTTAAACTTATTTTACTGCATTATTTCAGTTTTGCTACTTGAAAGTCTTTATGTTTTACTTTTTAATTTAAAAGTATTGTAGTTTCGGTAAAAAGTTACATGTCCAATTCTTTTTAAAATTATCGTTAATTCTACGTCAAGTTTAAGCTTGTGCCTGTAGTCAATTCTTCTACAAAATTAGTTTAAGAAGAAAAAGTCATGTAATCAAAGAGAATAACAACCAAAAATTTTAATTTTGAGATGAAATGCTATTGGATATTAAAGATAACATGTTGTGTCAAATATGGAAGTGGTATGACAGATATAATAAGAAGGAAAGGAATAGGAAGTTTGTCGAATGTAAAAAAGAAGAAAGCTCAAATGTTTTTGTTCACATTATGAGACAACAAAGATACATACATATACGTAATAAGTGGACAGATACGTTCACTTAAAATATAAAGTTGACTGCAAAAAAAATGATCCCTTTAGAAACTAGCCATAGTACGACAAGACAGTGTTCATGATTTCCAATATTCGATGAAAGCGACACAAGAAGAACAGATTTCTATAAATAGGTATATTGCAATTAAAGCACTAAAAAAAGAATATTTTGCTGGTTCTGTTTTGATTATTAATATTATTGTAGATAGCTTTTTTGTCAAACGTTCCATCAAAAAATGTCTTGAGACAAAACATTTCAAACTACACTTATAGAAGCTATAAAACAGATATATAGAAATCAAGACCTAAAGTAAGATGGGGAATTAGTCACATGAAACCTTGTGACACAAATAATCCGACTGATTACAACAACGAATAAAAACATTCAAAAAAGGGAGATAAAAGGGAGAAGGGAAAACTATCGATCCACTAAAAATATCGTCGGCATAAGTTGAATTTCCATGAGATGGCGACTCCAATGAATTTTCTGTTCGACATTTCGGTAGTACTAGCCTTCAATATCATAGTATCAAAATTTTATGATATTCGAATTATTGTTTACAGAGTTACAGTGTTTTAAGTGACGCTACTTTTTTGATTTTTATAAACAATGGATTCAAAGCAATTTCGTGTGCTGATTTATCACTGTTATTTGATAGGATGAAATGCCGTCCAAACTGAGCAATGGCTCAAAAAGTATTACCAGAGCTCTGTTACATCGATTTTAACCATTAAAAGATCGCGATGATTTGCTGAATTCAAACTCGGTTGTGCCGATATCAACGATGCTGAAAGCCCTAGAAGGCCAAATAAAGCAGTTATTCCTGAAAACATCGAAAAAACATCTAACAATTATTAATGAAAACCGCAAAGTGAAGTTGAAAGAGAAAGCTGACACTCTAAAGTTATCAGAGGCTAGCATTTTGACTATTATAAATGAACATTAACGCACCATAGCCTTAATGAGTCATGTCTTGAATTGTTTAAAGTAATTTACAATAGAATATATAAAAAATTATATGAAGACACAAGTATTACGCAAATGAATTAAGAAAAAATCTGGCAACACGGGATGCACTCTTTGCAGTGAGTGTTCTTTCGTAGAGATGTCTAGATATTAATCAGGAAATATATGCCTGGTTCATTGATTTTGAGAAGGTATTTGACAGACTGTATCATAATCGGCTCAAAAAAAAATTTGAAAAAATCGTTCCATCATTTCACTCCGAAATCAAATCAGCAGTCATCTGAATGGAGAGCACCAGGAGAGAACCATCCAAAGCGACCTAAGCCGCCGGAAAGTTATGATATCTATAGTTTTTGACTCACAAAAATTATTTTCATTGTAGCGATTAAAGACCGAAATTTGTTCAAGAAAAATGTACAAAATGGGCTTTGAATTGCCTCCGCACACATAGCCCTTAGCTATTACCACCTTTTTTTCTGATCAAACAAATGCTCCGTGGTAGGAGATATCGCACCTATAAGGAAGTAATCGCTGAAACTGGAACTTATTTTAAAGGCAAAGCTAAATCGTTTACAAGGGCGGCATCGAAAAATTTAAAAAAGTTTTGAAATGGGTGAATCGCAGCTAAAGGAGCTAAAGGATGTTGTTTTATTAGTTGACCGACTGGAGCTTTGAGTATAATGAAACAATTAAAATACCAGAAAAATTATTAACAAAAAATTTGAAAAGAACGCGTTAATAAACACACTTAGTCTCAGAATAAAATAAAACTTTTAAATATATATCAAACTAGAATACTAAAAAGTTGGAGTTGAAAATGTGTTAATATAGACACGTGCATTATGTCATGATAGCAAAAATACGTAGAAATAACATGCAGTAAGATTAGCAAAGTTAGTAAAATCTCACTTAGAAGATTATTCGAAAGATAATACATTTAGACATAAACTGTTCTACTTCAAGCTACAAATTTTTTTTATTTTATTAATTCTACTTAATTTTCACTCATCAACTTTTTGCATTATTAATTATTTACTATTTTAACTAATGGTAATGTTTATTATTTTAATTGATTTTCTCGAATTTGTTTTCTTATATTAACCAAATATTTAAGCATCAAAATGACGACAGTTTGCTTCTAACAATCATAAAAAACCCAATTAGCTCGATTGCATGTTGGTTAAATATTATCATTATATATTTACGACTATTACGGAAGGATCCAACCTTTGAACGTCCATCAATATGTAAAATACGTATTTAACAATAATAACTACTTAAGAAATCATGTACAATATGATAGTCACTTTTATGGTTGATTTTCATACTAAAACTAATACTGGTTGTACACAATTTCCGTTTTGTAACCAATAAGAGACCGAATGAACTTATTTATGTCTGTAATCTATATTGAATACTTTGTCTATGTATTTGTGCGTAATACAGAAAATATAAACGTGGATGACAACCAACGCAATGAACCAAATACTTTTATACTACCACAATAACATAAATATTTGCATAGGCTTAGAATAAGAAAACGGAAAAAAACTGTAGGAAACCCAAGGCGAAAAACAGCCAACTTTACTTCAGTTTTACTCAGATAACTTGATTAATATGTTTAAGTTATTGCAAAATATGGTACTATCTGGATATCATGTATCTAATTTTTTTAACTTGCTACTCTAAACTAATTAATTGATCTGCATTATTACCAATCACATAGAATTTCCAACCCAGAGTTCTGCCTTCGGCCAACAGATCTGCATTTGTTGTATCTTTCCCTGTATTATAAGTCTCAAAATTTTATATTTTGATCACCTTATCAAGTGGTTTAGTTACTCCAGTTTTGTTGTTTGTATAGTGGTGATTAGCTCTGTTAGTTTACCAACCCTCTCCAGCACATCTTTATTTGTAATTTTATCAGTCTATTATATTTTTATTAATCGGCAGTATAACCAGAGTTTGAAAGTCTCTATTCTTTTTAAATTGCATATTGTTAATATATAATATAGGAAATATATAATATCGAAAGGTACGTACTCTGTTTTCCAAAATAAAATTTCTGCACATTGCAAGCGGCTTCATTCGTATAAAAGCTGATCTGGCAATCTCTATTCGTTTGTTTATTTCTGCAGTATTATCATTCATTCCTTTTATCAAAGTTCTAAAGTACGGATATTTTTCTGCTTGTTCTAATACTTCTTCTTCTTCTTCTTCTTATGTAGACATGGCTGTTTTTCAATGTGCCTCCAGTAAGTTGTCGTTTCATCGTTTTCGTGGTCTTCCTACTGATCATCTTCCTATTGGGAAACCGTCTCTTGCCGTCTTTGCTACTCTATTTGTTGTCATTCGTAGTGTACCGTACGTTATAAATCATCTTCACTTTGAAAGAGTAGTATTCCGTCGTCTGCATAGCAGAATAATTTAGTTTGTTTTTCTCCTATTTGGTCTTCACAATATTAATTAAACAAAAGCGATGATAAAACAAATCCCTTTACAGATTTAACTCCTCCTTTAACTCCTCTACAGATCTTCATTTCTTCTGATTGTTGCTCATCAATTTAAACTATAACACTTTGGTTTCAATATAATGTTTGGATTATCTTTATGATTTTACTGTCAATGTGCTTAATTATAAGTATTGATATTAGTTTTTTATGTCTTACTCTATCGAAAACTTTTTGTAGTCAACAAAGCACAAGTTTACGTTAAATCTTACATCCCGACATCGCTGAATCAGTATTTTGATCGCAAATAATCCTTCTGGAGTACTTATTTAGTCCGGAATGTGAACTGCACCTCACTAATATCCTCTTTAACTTTTCATAGATTCTCTTGTGTATTACTGGAAGCAGTACTTATAAAGTATGACACATAGGGCTCAGTGTTCGATTGTTGGAGCATTTTTTTGCTTGGTACTTTTTTAGGGATGGTCGTAAATACTGATGTCTACCACACTTACGTTATTATTCCTGTGTATCTTACACCATGTTGAACAAATCTGTTAATACTTCCAAGTTATCCTCTTCCACTAGTTTTAACAGTTCTACAGATATTTTGTCTAATCCAGTTGCCTTATTATCTTTACAATTTTTGATAACATATTTTTCTTTATCTATCGTGATCTTTTGTCTCTCTAAATGATTTTGCAGATCTATTTGCAGAAGAGAGAGAAAGATGGAAACAAATCACGAAACAAAATTGAGAATTCAAGGTGGCACGATGTCTGAACGACTGACTAGGAAGAAGAAAAATATTATAATGAAGAGAACCAAATCAGGATAATAATCGTATAAGCAAATTATTTAAATCCTAACTAATGAATTGCCAAGCTGGTGCAGTATCTTGGAGAAACAATATTTTTTATCTGCTTATGGGACCATTTATCACTGATTCTTGTTTAAAATAGATGAATAATGAACAGTCAATTAATTTTATACCTTTTCAATACCAAAAGACAGTGGCCACAATATTTCCGACCCATTAAGCCACTCAGCTGTTTCGGAGCAAGTTTGTCGGCTTCAGTCCACTGGTTTGCCTTCGTTCTGTTCTATAGTTTGTATGGTAGTATATTCAGGTTTCATCAACAATACCAATTGAAGCCAAAAGTTAAACAGATTGCATTTCACAAGATTCAAACACGGCTAAGAAGTGGTGACACGATTAAATTTTTTGGGTTTGCCATTGCGCATAGGCAGAATAATTTTTTCATCTAAAAAACTTCGTTCAAAGTATGACTAGTGAACTCTTTACAAATTTTTGTGGCCTCTATCAATTCACGCTTCTACACTTTACGATCAGCTAAAACCATTTCATGGACTTCCTTTATATTTTTCGGTATAACTGTATCGGACGGCCGCGCTCGTCCAGAATATGGTCACTACGAAAGAATTCATGGAACCAAAATTTGACAGTATAGTGTGAAGAAACATTACTTTTATAGTATTTATCTAACATTTTTTTAATTTACTTTACTATTTATTTCTCAAATGTGTAACGAGAGATCGAAAATCGGTTTTCTTCGTGTGTGACATTATTCCAAATCAATCAAATTTATGTAGATGTTAAAAATCTACGAATAGCTGCATCGCGCTTAAATTTGACATATATGTCTAAAAAAAGATTAGACTGATTATAAATTAGACAAGATGCAAGAGTGGCTGACCCTACTGGCATCAAAGTTATCTTATAAAGAATATAAAAATATTAACCAAAAACAAGTAGAAGTTTTAAATAAAGTTTTAAGCATCACTAAGATGAACATATAAATAAAACGTATGTTTACAAAGAAACTACCCCAAAAGATATAGGTCTTCTAATCTAGGTCTATAAGTTATAATTTATAGACTTTGGTAACTTTTTCGACTGCGTAGTGCTTCGGTGTTACTAATATCATAATATCCAATTACTTAAGATCTTACAAACAGTTTTGCGTATTGCCATGAGCAAGACCAAATGCAATATAAAGGAATGTGCTGGGAAATGCACTGGCATACACGGCAATAGTGAAAAAAAAGAAAGATTAGACATTTTAGAACTAATATTTTTTAAGATCGCAGAGCCCTTACGACGAAGGGTAATTATGAGACCAATGGATATGTTTTTTAAACTTTTTCGTTTTGTTTTTTTTTTCTTGGAAGATTTCTCAGTTATACACATATTATATTAAAACCAATTGGTTTAACGTACATCTTTCATTAGTCAAAGATGCTCTTACCAGATTGATAGAACCTTGTATTAGCTTATACAGGTCAATTTCATTGCTACCATATGTTTTTGAAGTTAATTAATCACAAAAGTGTTCCTGCGATAGAATACCTTGCAGTCATGTAAGATATGATTAACTGTTTCACATTCTCTGCTATAGAATCTGCAGCTCAAGTCTCCTTTAAAACAGATGTGCAGATCTTCCAAACAGGTTTTAGGTCGAGATACGTTGGGCTTATTTTGCTTTGAGTGGTATTACGACGATTAAGTAGTACTATGAGTAGTTATTATTTACTTCGCACCGAAAGGCTTTAATGCAAAAGAAAGACTGAACATGGTTTATTATTCATATGGTTTATTAATATGTTTGGGATTAAAATATTTCATGGCACATTTAATTGTAAATTTTTAGGTACATAACCACCAGTCAAATGATTTGCTTTTTTCGAACATGAAGACCTTTATTATGTCTCACATAGTATTTATATTTTAGTTCTTACCTATTCAAAAGCAGTTACCCATATCATATTACTATTTGTTATAATTGTATTAATAATTATTAATTTTTTCAGAGGTATTGCCTGATGCTTTAAAAACCGAATGCGCAAAATGCAGTGACGCTCAAAAGAATGGTGCTAAAAAAATAATTACTCATTTAATCAAAAATAAGCGACAATGGTGGGATGAACTTGAAGCCCGCTTTGACGCCGACCACAGCTACGCAAAATCTCATGAAAAAGAACTGAAAGAACTTGGAATCGAATTGTAATTATTTATGATCCTGTTTAATTGAGTATTATGTTGTTGATTGTTTGATTAATTGTTAAATTGTAGATTTTTGATTATCTTAAATAAAAAGCAATGTATTAAATTAATTGTTCTTTTTTATTTATTAAGGTTTTTAAGACGTTTAGTGTATATGTCATAGGCATCGAGCAAAAAGACAAAAGAGGGAATGTAAAGGTAGTGGGGGCAAAAATATTGTTAGACAGGAAGTGCTATCATGAGAGGCCACATTAAACAAGGAAAGAGAGTCTTTCCTTGTTTAAGAAATTAAATTTAGTTGGGTTATGTTATTGTTTGTCCCAACTGTCACATGAAATCTTATTTATATTGAAGTTTTTTATCAATTGTGTCACATTTTAGACTGTTATCGTTAATATTTAATTAAAACTTTCTCGTCTAAGACACATTCTAAAAACTATTTTATAGCTACTGTTAATAAGTGTCGGAAAATTTAAATTTGGCGCATTCGCATTTCCGGATATATCCGCCATCAGAGGCCACTTTTTTGGTCTCCTTTTCATAACGATTAGATTCCCTCTTTTGTCTTTTTGCTCGATGGTCATAGGCAATCGGTTTAAAACGTCATTCCGTAAAAAGCCTAGTCATTACACGTATTGCCGGCAAACGCTGGCGCTGTATTACAATCATTTTTATTTTTTTGACTGAAATTATGCACCATTTCACGGACTACTATACGCTTTAGGCAAACGGTATTACCGTTCGAATGATTGAAAGTTACAGCGTCTGACGGTTGTAAGTTTAGTCATTTATTAAATAAAATGCAGAGTTATTAGTCTAGTCAACCTGGAGACAAACTCCTATTACCTATTTTACCTATTTTATTATTTATTTAAACAAGTGGCGCTATGATGGCATCTAGAATTGCACATATTTTTATATTTAAAGCACACACGATTTGTTTGGCATTGTTTCTTCTAAGGTTTGCAAGAACACCTCATATATCCCTGACCATGACGCAATGAGCGACAGATTTTCATACAGGAATATACGCCCAAAATTAACGCACCACCTTAAATGTACCATAAGTTTGAAGCTATTTTTCTTCTGAACGAATGATTGGATTTTGATGACTTTTTTTTATGTTATAGGTCTATTTCTAGTAAATCACTGTTTTAATGATTTCTAAAAAATATCAACGTTTTATCCGTATACGGGGTGTAAAAATAAAGTTGTGTTTTTTCATCGTAATTTGCAACACCCTGTGGAATTTATTAGAAAGAAACGCTACATTTTATTAATATTTTAAAACAGATTTGTCCTTTCTTAATATTTTCGTAAAAAAATTATCTTAATATCTCTATTATTAAAGATTGTACAGAATTTTAAATGTAACAAGTTTTTATTAACATTTAAAGCAAAGAAAACATTACTTACATAAACTTTATTGACATTTAGTACAAATAAAGCCTAAGAAAACATAACCTAAATAATCTTTAACAATTCCCTCTCCTAAAAACACTTAATAACGGGTATTTCCACCTCTACATCTAATTACTTCTTCACAGCGACGAGGCATACTTAAAATCAAGCGGCGTATTTGGTCTTGATCAATTGCATTCCAAACTTCTCTTACCATAACTTCTATGTCGTCAAGAGAGACAGGTGGTGGTTGTCGGCTCCTGAGTTGACGATCAATAATATCCACAAATTTCTGGGATTGAGATCAGGCTGCAGGTGGCCAGTTCATGGTTTGTATTCCAACCTCGTCCAAATATTCACGTGCAACATGTGGTCGAGCGTTATCATGCATTAAAAGAAAATTATTTCCTATATAAGGAGCAAATGGAACTACATGGTTAGACAAAATGTCTGTAATATACCTTTCACTTGTTAAGGAACCTCTTCGTAAAGCAACAAGTTCCGTTCGCGCTGTAAGAGACATTCCTCCCCAAACCATTACAGATCCTCCATTGAATAAAGTAATAGGTCGTATATTGCACTGTGCGTAGCGTTCTCTTGGCCGTCGAATAACTCTCACACGTCTATCTGAGCTATATAAGCAATACCTTGATTCATCAGTGAACAACACGTGCTCCCAGTCATTAATATTCCAGTCAAGGTGCTCTCTGGCAAATTGTAATCTACTTCTACGATGATTTACGTTTAAAGCTGGTGCTCTGACTGGTATTCTTATATGCAGATCTTGTTCAGCGAGACGCCTTTGTATAGTGTTTCTACTAATTTGAATATTATGAACATTTGCCACTTGTATTTGTAAATATCTCATTGTGAGAAAACGTTCTCTTATAGCACGAAGCCTGATAAACTGATCTTGACGTGGTGTTGTGAGTCTTCCTCTTCCTTGTCCACGCCGTCTCGTATGGTCGTTTGTTTCTCGAAAACGTTGAATGACTCGTGATATTGTAGTATGAGATACTCCTAACCTCAAGCCTATTTCACGATAACTTAACCCTACATCAGCTAAAGTAATTGCCTGAACACATTCATCTCGGCTTAGATTTCTTGAAATACGGTCCATGTCAACTATATAACATACGCAAAATAGCAAAACAATTTTTTGAAATGTAAACAATATTGACAGTTTAAAACTGTCCTGTCAAATTGTTTGATTTTTCATAGCCAACTAACTGCTTCCATTAATGAGTATTACAATTCGATAAAATCATGTTATGCTTTGAAAGTACTTTTCTTTTTGATAATAAAGAAATCAATGAATTTTTTACGAAAATGTTGAAAAAAAATAAGTTTTTTCGAAATATTAATAAGACGTTTGCTTGTAATAAATTCCACAGGATGTTGCAAAATAAGGTGAAAAATCAAATTTATTTTTAAACCCCGTATATGGGTGAAACGTTGACATTTCCCAGAAAACATTAATACAGTAATTACTTAGAAATAGATCTGCAGTGCGAAAAAAAATCATCGAAATCCAAATAAGGATTCAAAAGAAAAATAGCTTAAAAATTATGGTAGAGTTGAGGTAGTGCGTTAATTTTGGAGAGTAGAAAATCACGTAATTCTTTGAACTTACTTTTCTTTTTTGATAATAAAGATATTGAGATGATTTTTTTACGAAAATGTGGAGAAAGAATGAGGCAATCTTGAAATATTAATAACATGTAGCGTTTGTTTCTAATACATTCTACAGGGTGTTGCAAAATTAGACAAAAAAACACAACTTTATCTTTACACCCCGTATATAGGTAAAAAGTTGACATTTCTCAAAAAACATTATTATAGTAATTAATTAGAAATATACCTATAATGTGAAAAATAAATTATCGAAATCCAATTAAGGGTTCAAAAGAAATATAGTTTCAAAATCATGGTCCATTTTAGGTGGTGCGTTAATTTTGGAGAGTAGTATATTTATCCGGCACTTGTGTGTTTAAAAACTGACTATCTCCTGTAACAATATCCGCACGATTATACCAACCTTTAATTTTACCGACTACAGTTCCTAGCTGAAAAACTCCATTTTTGTAGTCAACAATCGCAGACAGTAAATTTTGCATGTAGCTTGGGCCACAATCAATTTTTCCAACTGACAATAATACACAGTTTCCAATCTTTAAAGGTGGCAATTTTTTAGCAGTGTTTGTCAGCATTTTTTCAGTAGTTATTTTCTGTCCCAAATGGCAATCGTTTCTGTCTTTCACAATAGATGTTTGAATAGAACACTATACCCACGATAAATTCTTGTCATTTTTACAGTTAACACACATTACGATTTCTTGCGTTTCGTTAATGTTTTCGTATAGATCAGGCAAAGATTCAGAAGCAGCTGCAGAGTTGGCGGATTCATCAATTACTTCTATTATTATATTTAATTCCTGCAATGAGTTACTTGTGTCGATGGCCTCCTCCGGAAATGAATATCGCCTGGCTTTTATGGATTAAGAAATATTTCTAACTGTTGTTGTTCTAGTTCTTCTTATGTAGTATTAATTAAATCGGTAGCATGATAATCCGTTTTTTTCTTTACGTTCTTTTTACTTGACAGTATAGTAATACTTTAACAGTATTTCATTCGGGTTTCATTGGGATAACCCAATCTTTGGTTTAGTACCAAATAAAACTTTATATGTACTACGACCAATGATTCTATTAAAAGAACTTGTTTTTAAACTGAACAAATTAGCAGCCGATTGACCAGTTGGCGGATTTATTATCAAGCATCCACGAATGCATCATACTTTCCACATCTTGATAACATTGTCACTTTTAAAGATAGCAGATGTACCACATTTAAGGAAAATTTTTAGTAATTCCGAAGCCACTTTAATACATTGCTTAGATTTCAATGGGCGTCGAAAGCTAAACTTTGTTAGGTGATCTTGATAATTTAATAACCATTTGTAGTCTCTAACCTGACATAATTGGTAATCAATCAAATCTATTTGAGCCCGAGAGCAAAATTATCTTGAAATTTTAGGCTTGGTTAAAAGATTGACAGGTTTCTTAGCGTTTTTCAGGTTACAAACTTCACAAGAGCTTAAAAATAATTCTATAATTGGTCGTGAAATGTGATATTTAGATTTCACAAAAAATATCATTTTATTTCTGGACCCATGCCCGATAAAAATATGCAAAGAATATAATATGTCAAACAAATCTTCATACGAAATAAAGTGAGGTATAATGTTTTCACTCCCTTCTAACCATTTCCTAATTATGACTAGTTTGTGTTCCACCTACAATTAATCATACAAGGATGATAAGGGATACTGCCTTCGGGTTTTTTTGCCACTGGTTTGCTTGGCGACCAAAATTTCCCGCGCAACCTAAAATAAACCAAATAATTGGTACTTAGTTTCTGACAATTACTTAGGAACTAACTGAAGCACATACTACTTTATTTACTACTTGCTTTTTTGAAAATACCAATCATGTTCTAATTTGACTGGGTTATAATCTGCGGTAGTGTATATGAATGAACGGCCGCGCATTTTTTATATTTAAGGTGAGGTTTAAGTTGTTCTTACCTCATTCATTTTATCATTTACATTTGCATTTCAACTTGCAACGGCATATGTGATAAAATTTTAATTTGACGACTGAATTGACTAAACATACAACCGTTAGACGCTATAATGTTCAATCATTCTGCCGGTACCACCGTCTGCCGTCTGTCAGGGACGGCAGTCTCTGAAATGACGCATAATATCAGTCAAACAAAGTAATGATGAAATTGAAATGAAAGTCATACAGCATTTGCTGGCAATGACGTGTTACACCTATTGCCTGCGATATATGATACAAGATCTTCTTTATGTATTCCAAATGGACGTTTTAGAAATATTTAACATAATTAATATCAGAAAATTAAAGATAAGGCCTTTTTAGATATTCCAAATTAATCTAAAATATTTAGAGTCGTTTACCATATTTGGTTATACATGAAGTTTGAATAAAACTTCTATATTTTACATCTAACGCAACCTGTATAATATTCTCACTTGGAGCTTAGTATACTATAATTTGTTATGCATACACCGCCTAAAAAACTGTATTAGGATCAAATGGCATCTATCAAAATAGACAATAGTCTGACAGCAGAATTGCCAATAAAAAGAGGAGTTCGTGAGGGCTGTGTACTTTCTCCACTATTTTTTAATATATATTCCGAAAAGATCGTTCAAAATGCCGTCGAAAATATTGAAGAAGGAATAAAAATCAAACGGAGAATAAGTAAACAACTTAAGATACGCAGACGACACCGTCATTATTGCAGACAGTGCTAAGGGTTTACAACGACTTTTGAATGTCATAACCAGAGAGGGAGGTCTTCTTCTTCTTCGGGTTCCTTCTCCTAGCGGAGGTTGGAAATTATCATCGCTATTTTAACTTTGTTGGCCGCATTGTTCAATGAATGAAAAAATTCCTAATAAACTCTACGTTTTCGTTGAATATCCGATACCAATTTGTAAAAACGTTTATTTATTCCATATTGCTATATAGAGTGGAAACATGGACTCTCGGAATTACAAGTATGAGACGTATAGAAGCCTTTGAGATGTGGGTTTTTCGAAGGATGCTGAAGATCTCTTGGACAGAGCACGTGACCAACAACGAGGTGCTAAGAAGAATGGGTACTGAGAGAGAACTCCTAAATATTGTAAAAAACAGAAAAACGAGTTATCTAGGACATATTTACAGAGGAGAAAAATACAACTTCCTACGACTTATAATGGAAGGGAAAGTGGAAGGAAGAAGAGGTCCAGGAAGAAGAAAATGCTCCTGGTTGAAGAATGTAAGAGACTGGACAGGATGGACACACATTCGATACTAAGAACAGCTCAAGATAGAGAGCAATTTGCTGTAGTTATAGCCAACCTTCAGTAATGGAGAAGGCACCTTAAGAAAGAAGAAGATGTAAATGATAAATTGATCGCAATACTTCACTAAAAGCTGAAACTAAAGGTCGTTATTCTTTTATTTTCATGAGTTATCGATCTTTGAATATCGTTTTTTAATTTCTACGGTTGAATCCCAGCTTTTATTAATATTACTACCAAGGTATATAGACAACGAAATTTGCACAGAAAAACAAATAAATAACATGAATGTAGGTTAAATACTAATAATTTCTTAGCCACCGTAAGTAGCCTATGTATTACACAGAGACATTTTAAATGAGAGAACATGCCTAAATAGCCGTCATATGATTTTGAGTCTCAGTGATAAAATAGGTGGATTTGCCGTAAAAGTCCAAAAAAATTGTTCTCTAACTGTTCCGCTACACTAGATCAGATAAATCTACTAGAATACTACTACTAGACTAGATGATAGGACTACTAGAATTAGATCAACTTTTCCAATGTAATATTCCAGATCAGAGAGTAGAATTTTAGCACATAGAGTAAAAATTTAACGGAGTAAAAATTTAGCGTTACACCGGATTTAGTGAGATTCTCCAATATATTTATTTGACCATTACTCCATTAATTATAAAAATATCTGAGACATATTATAAAATTAAGTCAATACTTTACGGTTCTATACCACGTTTTTCCTAGTAGCTTCTTTATTTATATTACATATTAACTTATAATTGATTTTTTTTATAAGGAATGCAATTTGGTATGTAATAGATACAAATCCTAATAGATAGGCAACCAAGACGTCTTGAGAATGTTCTAAACTGATGAGGTTTTCAGTAATATTACCGGCGTTAGTAAAAATATGTGTATATATTTTCATCAAAGTTTCTCTTGCTATCTATCTAACGGCAACTGGACTGTGCAACAAAGGCGAATGCAGCCAAATTTTTTTTTTCTATTCAGTAAAGTTAATTTCCAAATCCTGTCCCCTATTATTGTTCCTTGCCGAAATCTAGCGAGATTTAATTCTTTATTCATAAGAACATAGGGAGTTCCATCTCTAGTTTATTTAAAGGAACTTTGTGGATATAACAAAAGTTATTAGAAAACTTCTAGTTTAATTTAAAATAAATTCTCTATCTTCTACTAGATGGCGCAGCACGATTGAACTGTATTATAATCGTTGATTTTTACGTTTCAAAGTAAAAGAGTAATAACGTTAATTAATAACGCAATAAATTCTTACATAATTAAGTTTTTACTAAGTACCAACTTTTTTTGTTTTTGACTCACTAAATTTCGTATTTTGTCTCTTCGACGACTTTTGAAGAATTTCGTCAATATTGGTACACCTCTGCTTCCATTTTTAAGTGCGTTAATTTATTAGTTTATAATATATTAATAAATTATAATGACTGAAAAGGAAAATAAAATAAACGTTTTTTAGAAGAAATAAGGTTTTATTACAAACGTAAGCAAAATAATGAAACGTAAAATATATTATATTGAGATATTTTGTTTAAATAAAGCCAACTTTATTCAGACGTGGGTACGGGTATATTTAACCAAAAGTCGTTTCTATTTTGTGGCAAAACCTATACAAGCTTTTTAAATATATTTTCCCTTTTTTGGACAAGAAATCCACAAGGATGATTTAAAAAATCTGGAAGCTCTAAACCATTGTTTATAACTTTTTCGGTCAAAAAATTAAGGCAGTTCTAAAGAGGTCAGCAGAAGTGCAGTTAACCCAAACTCTCAAATTCTTCAACCAGGAGATGCGTCTTCTTCTGCGACTCCTTCTACCCTGTATTCTTCCTTGCATTATTAATTGCAACAAGTTATAATACTCGCCCCTCATAACATGTCCCAGATATTGCAGTTTTCTGACTTCTGTATTTAAGACCTCTTTATCTTTTCCCATTCTTCTCAACACCTCGACATTCGTGACTCTATCTACCCAACTTATTCTTAATATCCTTCTGTAGGCCCATAACTCGAAGGCTTCCAATCTAGGAATATTTCTGAATACGACGTTTTAAAAAGCAAGTTGTTACTTCCTCGAGTCGCAGTTACGTGAACGATGTTTTTCAAATATGTGCTATATGGTTGCTTCAGTTTTTTCTGAGAAGGATGCTTTGACCATTTAAAGAAGTCGCTGTTTTTCAGATTTCAGATTTTTGCAGATACGGCGTTTTCGCTAAGGACGGCAGACTAGCCATCGGAATATTCCGATAAATCCGATAAATTCCGATAAATGCGCCTAAATTCGAAAAAAATGTGATAATAATTTGGGAAACAAACTTTGCAGCTTCACAAATCACGTGCAACTAATAACTAACGTGATAACGTAAAATATTTGCCACTAAAAAACAAGAAAAAACCCATTGGAGATTGTACACTTTGATTTGAAATATTTAAATATAATAAAAAAAATAACAAGCCAAACTCTAAGAGACAGAGTAAGAAGTGAGGAAATACGAGCGAGATGTGGTATAGAGGAAATAAACGCGTGGACCAAAGGAAGAAAAGTGGAATGAAATCAACACATCTAAAAAATGACAAAAAATATAATAGTACGAATAGCAACGTCAATTGAGGCTAAAAAACCAAAGTAAAACAGGCATTAAGCTTATTTATAAAGTAGGAAGAAGAAGAAGATTTTAAATATTGGATAGAAGATTGTATGTTCTGAAAATTTAATGTCATTGGAGATTGTTCGTTTTGAATTGAAGCTTAATTTTCTGCCTTTAAAATTCATTGGATAATGAATATTTTGAAAAGAAATTTTCTGTTGCTTCGATTCAGGGCTAGAAACTCGACGTAATGGGACATATATCTCATGTTTTGTGAAATATTTTAGAGATTGTACACTTTGCAACTATATACCTCGAAATCTTTTCTACTGCTTGCTCTTTTAATTATTAGATTTTCTATAATTAAATCGTTATCATTGAGTAAGCCAATTTTATAACTGGTAAATGAGACGTACAGTGTTCTATCTATGTTTACCGTGAGCAGTTTATGGCTTAATATATCTATATTGTTTTCTAGGTCATTTTCCATTTTACGTTTTAAATTGATCCAAGTGTCAGCAGAGTATAGGATCGCAGTGTCATCTGCAAATCTTAAATTGTCGCCTTTAGTTTGGAAAGTAAGTGTATTGTTTATATATAGAATAATAAAGTAGGTCCTAATACTGTTACCTGCGGTATACCAAAGTTGATTATATTATATTCCTATACATATACTTATTGTTGATTATACTATATTCCTGTTTCTTGTATTTCTTTGTGCTCCTCCTATTCTCACCACATGTTAACTGTCTTTTAAATAATTTTCAATCGGATTATAATTATTACCTCT
The DNA here is from genome assembly GCA_918026665.1 of Diabrotica balteata. Taxonomy (NCBI): domain Eukaryota; kingdom Metazoa; phylum Arthropoda; class Insecta; order Coleoptera; family Chrysomelidae; genus Diabrotica; species Diabrotica balteata. The sequence goes on along the minus strand of OU898282.1, from coordinate 36,285,622 downwards.
TATAACTGGGTCTGTTACTATATCAAAATATATACATGTATGGAATATTTTCTATCAATTATACACTCATGGACAAAAATATCGAATATTTTGGAATTTTCTAATTTTTCTTTTTTAAAATAAATTCTGGTCAATCAAGTCGTTTATTATGAAAAGAGTTTATTTTAACAATGTTTAATGAACAATTTTAAGTTTTTATGCAGAGAAAATTGCGAAAAAAAAATGCTTAATGCTAGGTAAATAAGGTTTTTTACTCTAAACTTAAATGCTAACTTAAATTGCTTAAACAAGTCTTTTTAATTGAAACAAGTGCATGTTCAGTAACGAGTATTCCCCCTCTAGCTCTTATTACTGCTTGCATCCTTCTCGGCATGCTTGCAAGTAAATTTTGGACATACCCTTGGGAAATTGCATTCCATTCATCCTGTGCAGCAAGCGAAGCTGCTCTATCGTATTTGGAACGGGATTTCTTTGTCGTATGCGGCGTTTTAGCTGATCCCACATGTGCTCTATTGGATTTAAATCCGGACTAAATGGTGGCCAATCCAATCTTCGAATTTGGATCTCATCAAGATAATTACTTACTATGGCAGCGGCATGTGGTCGAGCATTATCGTGCATTAACATGAATCTGTCATATCAATGTAACCAACATATGGCAAAACATGATCTTGCAGGATATTTTAAACGTAAGTCAGCAGTCGTCCATCTCTTCCCAACTAATACCTCCCCAAAGCATTATGCCACCACCTCCAAAACTAACGGTCTGGGCAAGATTGCAGGTGGCGAATCGTTCTCCAACTCTTCTGTAGACGTGGTTTTGACCATCTGGCTTATATAATAGGATTCTGGTCTCATCAGTGAAAAGAACATTTTTCCAGTTGTCGATATTCCAATGAATATGTCTTCTTGCAAATTCTAAACGACGAGCTTTATGATTTTGGAGAAGACGTGGAACTTTTGAAGGGCATCTAGGCTTTAAGTTTGCTTCTTTTAATCTTCGTCTAACTGTGGTGCATCGATGTCAGTGAGCGATTTCTTGTAGAATTAAGAACCAAAAAATGGTCATCAATTGCGGTTGTGCACCTTGAGCGTCCTTGACCAGGCCTTCGTACAAAATTGCTGTCTCATGGTACCTTTTTTAAATATTCGAAACTGTAGATTGACTTTCCTGAGACGCCGTGCGATATTTTTTTGTGTATATTCTTCCTCGTACAAAATTGCAATCTGTGCTGCTTGGACTTCGTCGCAGTCTCGAATTGGTGGCATATTTGTTTTAAACTTACTTGAATCAAAAAAATTTAATTAAACTTAATAGATTAAACTAAAAATAACCGAATTACTATAGTTTTTCCTTATCGTGAAGAAGGTTTTTTATGATAAAATATACGAATGACACTAATTAAATATACGAATGACAAACTAATTGAGTACATCAGTCTACTATATGAGTTAAATCAGTAATCTGAACTTATTTTAAAATAATAGTGACTACAAAAAAAGAATTGAAAAATTCCAAAATATTCCATATTTTTGTCTATGAGTTTATTTTGATACCGAAGAAAAGATCAAACACCCCAAATTAAAATAAAAATTCCACGTAGGTAAACGGAAAGTATTTATAATTTCAAATAATTAAAAACCGTTTCAATATATTGCGTATGTTTAAAAATAAAAGATTAGATCATAGATTAAAATAGAAGTCACAAATATTTAAAAATCATTGGAAAATTTCAACACTGTCGTAATAAAAATACTGAAAATTGAGTATTTAGTAACTAGTAGAAAGTTTTAACTAAGTATTCGTTATCATCACTGGTTCCACAACCCTTGAACCCCTATTGGATGTTGGTCTGTTTAAGAATTTTTCTCCATTCACACCTCTTTCCTGCATTAGTTATCGTTTTTTTTATTTTTACAATTGCTATATAATTTTCTATTTGTTCTTTGTTCTATGTATCTCAGCTTTGGTGTTTCTCGTGTTCTTTTTTCTACTGGCACTTGTTTGCGTATTTTCTATGGTATTTCGTCTTCTTTCATTTTTTCCACATGTACCATCCAACGCCGCAGTTCTATTTTAATTAAAAATTATGATGTCCGGGTCTTGTTTTACAGGGTGTTTCACAACGAGCTTACACGATCTATGTAATGGAAAACTACTTACAAGATATTTATGAAAATTAGTTTATGAGGATTGCAAGTTATGAAGTTAGATAGTTAGATTAAGAGAGGTGGCCTTTCGGCCTATTCCACTGCGACCTTTTCAGATCTATTGTGGCCCTCTAGTCCTAGACAACATTCTCTAGCCTGACCCTCTTTATAAAGTCTAGTAGCTTCGAGACTGTACCTTCCATGTAGCTGTTTGCCGGTGGATTTTCTTCTCCTAATGCAAAAAACCGCACATTTGCCAGACTGTCACACTGACATAAAATGTGCTCTGCCGTTTCTTCTTCGAGGTGACAGAATCTGCACAGGTCATCATCTGATAATCCCATTAGCTTCAAGTGCCTATTCAGCTTACAGTGCCCTGTTAGAAGACCTACTATGGCTTTGACTGTTTTCCTATCTTTGCTAATTAGGTCTGCCGTAAATTTTGGCGAATGTTCTCTAATGAACTGTTTTGCCTGTCTTTGTCCTGGTGAATTCCTCCACCATTCCAGAGATTTGTGAGCTACCCACTCCTTTGTAGCCGTTCTTGTTACTGACTTTGCAACGCCGCAGAAGGGTTCCGGTCCAATGAATGGCATTGATGAGCCTTGTTTGGCCATTTCATCTGCTTTTTCATTGCCCTTATGACCCTCGTGCCCCGGTACCCAGGCTACCGTAACCTTGCTACGGTCTCCTAGTTTATTTAGGGCACACACGCAATCCCATACTAGCTTAGAATTGACCTCTACAGAATTGAGTGCCTTAAGCGCTGCCTGACTATCTGTGAAGATGGCAACTGAACAGAACGTTCTTTCCTGCCTTTCTATTTCTTCCACACAGTGATGAATTGCAGTTATTTCCGCCTGGAAAACTGTCACATCCTTAGATAGACTTACCGGGAAATGTATCCCTTGATTTGTCCCTACTATGCCGGCTCCAACACCCTCCGATGTTTTTGAGCCATCCGTGTACCAGGTAGCAGCAGCTTTTATGGGTACCCCTTTATTCCACTCTTCCCTGCCCGGTATCTTAATTGTGAATTTATTGTTAAAGCTATATCTAGTAGCTGTTGCATCGATAGGCTTCCCCATCACAATATCGGCTTTTAGCTCCTCGATTAGCTTTCTGTTGTCAGTACCATGCGTTTGGCTTATATGTCGCTGACTATGGATTAATCTGTGCATCACTGATCTGGCTTCGCCCTGTATAAAGATATGAAGTGGTGGTAAATTCAACAGGACTTCCAACGATGCAGTAGGAGTTGTTTTTATGGCCCCCGTAATACACAGGCATGCTAGCCTTTGTGTACTACCTAGCAGCCTTATTGCTCCCACTTGCTTCGTCTTTGTCCACCACGTCACCGAGCCATAGGTTATCATGGGTCTAATAACCCTTGTATATAACCATAGAGTCATTTTGGGGTTTAGCCCCCAATTCTTACCGCACATTCTTCTACATCTGCCCAGGGACATAGTAGCTTTCTGTGTGGTTTTTATAATGTGAGTATTCCATGTAAGCCTATGATCAAAATATACCCCAAGGTATTTTGTTTCTTTGGCAAATGAAATCTCTGTTCTTCCCAGCACCGGTGGTTTTAGGCCTTGTAGTGCTGTTTTCTTGGTAAAGTTGACGATTTGTGTTTTCTGAGCATTGACTATCAGTCTCTCTTCTTTACACCAGTCGTCAACTATATTTAGGGCTGCTTGCATTCTCCCAGACACCACCTGAGCAAACCTGCCCCTGACGACAATTGTTATATCGTCAGCATATCCTAGACAATAAAAGCCTTCTGTTGACAAATTTCTGAGGAGATCATCTACCAAGGTTGCCCAAAGTAGAGGGGACAGAACTCCTCCTTGTGGACAGCCTCCACCTACTTTTGCTTTGATGGTTGCTTTACCCAGAGTGGACATTACTATCCTATTCTCTAGGGATGCCCTTATCCATCTGCATATTACCGCAGGTACGCCTCGTCTACTCATAGCTCCTATCAAAGAGCCGGTGGTAACATTATTAAATGCCCCTTCTATATCTAAGAAGGCGGCCATTGCTATCTCTTTGTCTTCCATTGACTTTGAGATAAGCCTATTTAGATCATCCAACGCCGAGTCCGTAGATTTACCAGGTTGGTATGCATATTGACGATTGCTTAGAGGATTTTCCTTTAGCACTTCGTCTCTGATGTACCTATCAAGAAGCCTTTCCAGCGTTTTTAATAGAAAAGAAGATAGGCTTATTGGTCTATATGACCTTGCAAGTTATGAAAAACTTATCAAAAATATTTTGACAGACATGCCTGTCACTTTTGATATCACACAATAACTTCCGGAACAATAACTTTGGTATTTTAAATAGAATCCTGGACAATATTGTAGTTTCAGATTTTACAAAAAATTATACATAAAATTTGTATATGATTACCATATATCAAAGCAAATGAGGAAAAGAAGATTTAAGTAGGAGAAATGAAAATGTTGGGATGTTGTGTAAGACTAGAATGGACAAGATCAGGAACGACTTGATTAGGGAAAGAGCCGACATGACTACAGTTTCAAAAAAGATTCAAGAACAAAGACTGAAATGGTTTGGCAATGTCAGACGTAGAGATGAAAATTATGTGGGACAAAGGATAGACCTGTCAGAAGTTGATGGGAGAAGAGGTAGTGAAAAATAGAGGAAAAGATTTAGGTGAAGAAGACCCGATGGAAAAAATTACACATAGTGTAAGAAACAGTAACCCCTACAAAGGGAAAAACCGAAGAAGAAAAGAAGGTTGCTTTGTTTATCCAAAACAGCAAATTTTGTCCACTTATGTGGCTTTTTATTTTTTATATCTATTATAATAGATTGCTGGCTACTCCTTCTTAATAAACAGCGTGTCACAAAAATATATTTTTCAAGTTATTAATCTTTTTTTTTTAATTTTGACAGATAGATATAAACATGTTAAAGGTAATAGTTCATAAACATAATGTATCGAAAACCTTTGGATACAAAGAGTTTGTAACGTTCTTGCAGAATTTTTGTTTTATTACTTAGTTTATTGTGTCTCAACTACAAGGTTATTGACACTTGGTCAATTTTGTTACTATACATTTTACATTACATTATAATTTACAATAAAAAAAAAGAGAAAATAAAACAAGAAAACACTAAATTTTTTAATATAAATTCGTTTGTCGAAGGAAATCTAATACATTATGAACAAGTTCCAATTGACTGTGGACCACATTTGTTAGACCTTGTATAGAGTATTTTTTTGTTCTTGCTCGTATTCTACACACTGTGTAAAAATATATTGAATAGTTAATGATTTATTACACTTTTCACAGACAGGTGATTTCTTCGACGCCATCAGGTTTCCATATGTCAGTTGTGTGTGACTAATTCTTATCCTGCGAACGATTAATAATTTGTCTCTTCTGCTTAAGTTAGGTGACTGAAAGGTTTCGATGATAGATTGTATTTTGTGTAGTTTCGAGGTTAAACTCTTCCATTGGTTTTGTCAGGACTTTTTGATTTAGGACCTGACAAGTGGTTTTAGGATTTGCTTTCTTTATTTTCTTGTGGCATTTTAAAGTAATTACTATTTAAATGAGAATAAGCTACAATGAAAGGTTAAAGTTAGTTTATTGAAGTTTCAATTTTCACTTCGGAAATCGAACTTAAAATACAAACATTAGTAAATTTTGTTTTTTTTTGTTACTTAGTGAAAAATTCTTCTAATAATTTAATTTTATCTGACTTATTTATATTGACAACTCAGACATACATTATACATTTTAAAGTAGATGACTTTAAAATGATATTGCCAATATTGTTGAGTTGCGTTCCTGGAACGACTTTACTTGTAAGATAGTTCATTCGATTACATGACATCAACTTCAACTTAAGAATATATGTCAGAAAGAAACACAGCATGTAATTCGTCTTTAAAAAGACAACTACATGCCAAGATGACAGTAAAATTCTCCTGTTAATGATTCCATAGTGAATTATGAGGGAATAACCAGGAAAAAACCTCATAACACTATCCCGACATTCTCAAGTTAAAGTTGATTTCATATAATCGAATGAACTATCTTACAAGTAAAGTCGTCCCAGGAACGCAACTCAACAATATTGGCACTATCATTTTAAAGTCGTCTATTTTAAAATGTATAATGTATGTCTGAATTGTTGAATATAAATGAGTCAGATAAAATTAAATTATTAGAAGAATTTATCACTAAGTAACAAAAAAAAACAAAATTTGTTTAATTTACTAATGTTTGTATTTTGAGAACGTTTTCCGAAGTGGAAATTGAAACGTCAATATACTAACTTTAACCTGTAATTGTAGCTTATTCCAAAATTGTAATTACAAAAACTTATAGACCAAGAAGTTTGTTTACTTACTGTTTTTTTAATAGGTTTGTAGTTGTAAACGTATCTTTACCGCGGCAATATAATATCAGGTTGTCAGCATATAAATTGTACTTCACTTGGTTGTGGATATTCTTGCAAATGTCATTGATAGTTATTATATGTACTTCGTTTTCCTGGACGTAGACTAAGGAAGCTTTTCCGTTAACTAATACTTTGAAGCGGCGTCTGAGAGAAACTGTTAGATAATTCTTCGATAGTTCGTTCTAGATATCAAATGATGTTGCTATTATATCTTGCTTGTTTTTAAAGGCAGATGTGATCTCTTTGTGTAACATTACTAAATTGTCAGTCGTGCTTTTGTATTTTTCTAGATAAAACATTAGTCTTTTGTTTATTAATTTTTTTCAGTAGCTTAAAGAAGGTGTAAGTTAGTGAAATAGGATATAAAGAATTTGGATTATTTGGTAAAAGGTGAAACATTTACTATTTTCTATGTTTGGAGGAAGTTTGTTACTCCTTCTTCTTCTTCATGTACCATGTCCTTTCAGAACGTTGGTTACCATCATAGCTATTTTAATTTGATTCACTGCCACCCTAAATAGCATGCTTGTATCTACACCATACCAGTCTCGCAAGTTCTTCAACCATGAGGTTCTTCTTCGTCCTGGACTGCGTTTGCCTGCTATTTTTCCTTGCATGATGTTTTGTAGCAATCTATATTTTTGTTACTCCTGAGATTACTAATTATATCCTTAATCGGCACAAATAGCGAAGCTTCCCGTACTTGTTCTCTCCAGAATAAAGCCTAAAAAGTCATCCAAACAGACGAATTAGACGTATTTTTAGGAATAATACTTAACGTATGGTCCTAAAGTTTTGGGAAAAATTTCACCTGGTCTGATTGAGAAGCAAAATGCATTTAACAAAGAAGGCCATGGAATTGAAATGTCATCAGTTATTGACATTTAATAAACAAAGCAGAATATTTTGGTTTGTGCTCTGCAAAATGTCTTATAAAATTGATATTCGTCGAGGTGTTTATAATATGGTTGGGCGAATGTCGAAACGAGATATTGTTAATATTTATCGAGATCAAAACATAAGCAAATCGACAATTTATCGCACAATCAGAGAATGTGAAGAAGGGATACCATGTGTTAACTTGCGTAAAAGTGGCCGACCGCGGATTTTGAACCATATAAGAGAGGCAAGACTGATTGAAGCAGCTAAGAACAAAATTGGGGTCTCACAGCGAAAACTGGCCAGAAGATTTCATGTTGGAAAGACTACAGTATACAGGACCCTATCGAGTAACAATATTATCTACCGGAAAAGAAGGAAAGCTCCAAAATACACAGAGGATCAATTAGAGAGAATTCCGAGATGTTGCCGCGCGTTAAGGCGAGTGCATTTCGTCAACAAGTTGATCGTGATGGACGATGAAAAATATTTTGTTCTTAGCTGCTTCAATCAGTCTTGCCTCTCTTATATGGTTCAAAATCCGCGGTCGGCCACTTTTACGCAAGTTAACACATGGTATCCCTTCTTCACATTCTCTGATTGTGCGATAAATTGTCGATTTGCTTATGTTTTGATCTCGATAAATATTAACAATATCTCGTTTCGACATTCGCCCAACCATATTATAAACACCTCGACGAATATCAATTTTATAAGACATTTTGCAGAGCACAAACCAAAATATTCTGCTTTGTTTATTAAATGTCAATAACTGATGACATTTCAATTCCATGGCCTTCTTTGTTAAATGCATTTTGCTTCTCAATCAGACCAGGTGAAATTTTTCCCAAAACTTTAGGACCATACGTTAGGAATGGTGTTGAAAAGAGTTGGGACGTTCCAATTAGATAATTATTTGTAAATAAGTGTTCTAATCCTATTTACAGAGCTTGCATGTATGTAAACAGATGTGAAGATATTTACGATTCTATGATAAAAAAACGAAAAATCAGCTGGAGAAAAAAAGGCTGAAAACGGATAAGTTGGCAGCAAATTCTTATGCTCAGAATATGTTTATAAATCAGTGTAAAACTGTATTGATACCAAAAATTGATGTATCAATTAATAAACAATTACTTGTCTTTTGCGGTAGATGTGAATTTATCCAATATACTCCTAGTAAGCCAGCTAAGTATGGCATTAGGTTCTTCTGGCTATGTGACTCAGAAAGTGGATATTCTATTGATGGTAATATATGTTAGAAGACAGCCAGGTGATAAAATTCAATAAAATTTAATCTCAAATACCATGAATGACTTGATAAATTCAATACGACATAGTTCCAGAAATCTAGTAGTTAATGACTTTTTAACCAGTGTTGAATTATTTAAAAACTTATTTTCACTTGAAATTACTTGAGTGGGAACCATTAGAAAAAATAAAAGTGACATTCCAAGAGAAATGCAAGCAAACAAGGAAAGACCTATAAATTCTTGTTTTGAATTTCGCAAAAATATTACATTGGTGGGTTACGTACCCAAAAAATGATGTGATGTTGCTAAGCACTCTCCATAATGACAAACATATTGATAAAACAGAAAAAGAAACTATAATAGAAACTATTATAGAAACTATTATAGAAACCATTATAGAAATGATACATGTCGATAATAAAAGAAGGAATTGACATAATGGATGGCCAATTGTTATCTCCAATAATATGATGGATGTAGTGTATTTATTTTATTTTTGACTGAACACTCCTACCAGAGAATTAATTTTGCCCTACTTGAGAAGAACAGCGGATAACGGTTGGGTTTCTAAAAAGCTCCAAAAAGTTCCAAAAGCATATCCTTAAAAACATAAAAAAATGTGTAAAAATTGGCAACTACAATAAGTCTCTGAATGTCAACAAAATTGTGGAAAAAAATGATGCTTCAAAAAGGTTCGAATAATGCGAACGCGTTTATGCCAAGTGTAATGCATTTATTTTCAAAGGACATTCAATTGACGAATGCAAAATATGCTGTTGAATGAGGTTTTTTAACTGTATCTGTTTTAATGTTAAATTAAAAAATAACACAGGCCTACATTTTTATTTTCATGAAAAAGTGTTATAAGTTGAATAGGTGTCCTATAGTAAATGGGATGTGCTGATCACGAATCTGTACTTAGAAAGTGTTTTTGAAATTTTTCATAGAAACTATCAAAAATACTGAGAAAATATTTATTGAAACCTTATTTAATATAAAATTACATTGCAAAATTGAGTTGTTGTTAAAAAAAAAGAATTCAGTATAACCTACATTAGACAAAATTTTTGTTTTTTCTTAATAAAACTGTTTTCTTTTTCCATAAAAACTGAATCTTGTGGTCTTCTTTTTATGGATTTTTGTAATCTATTCTCTCTTTAAGGTCCAGCAGTAATAATCCATCATTCTTATATCCCATTTTTCTTGGTAACGTCTCTTCATCTCCTTTATATCTTGATGGAACCTTTCTTCCAGCTCCTCGCTGACAGCTCCAAGATTTTCGGGAAAATAGTCAACGTGGGAGTCCAAAAAATGAAGTTTGACGCTCATATTGCACCCGTTTTTATAATTTCCGACCATGTTAGCTACAATTTCTTTATAGTTTGAAGACTTGTTGAGATCTTCACAGATTGCCAACAATATTCGCTATACTTTATTCTATTTAGCAAACAGCTCAAGATTCTCATATGTTTTTTTCAGGTGCATGGAGTGAGCAACAGGCATTGAGGCACAAGTATTACCATTCTTCCACAAGACACTCTTCAGACTTCTCTTAGTAGAATCATTAAATAACCGCCATGATGTGGAATCGTAGTTGTCAGCTCCCAGTTTCATGACTACTTCAGAAGTATTATGACAATGCACCCGTGAGCCTTCATGAGAAAAATATTCCGCGAACTCTTTTTCACGATGCCTACACCACGAAAATGTGGTACCTGGAGCCAATAGATTTTTATCTTTCAGTCGTGATCCTAAGATCTGTGCAGCATCCTTCGATAGGCCCAAGTTTCTCACTAAGTCATTTAGTTCAGCTTGGATAAACTTTTGAGGTTGGTCTATCTCAGGATTGAATTAATTTTCATCACTTTTTTCGTTTGAACTTTCATTTGATGATTGCTGTTGAATAGTGTTAAGAAAAGTTGGAAGAATATAAGATACAAGTCCTTTAGCAGAAGGTAAAACAGGATATTGAATTTTGTGTTAATTTTTTGAATTGAAACCCCTGATATTGCAGGAGAAAAAGTAGCAGACGTCTCCATGGGTTTTTGGTTCCCTCGATATCGTAGGAATGCCGAAGGGTTAAAGAGTTACGTGTACCTTTTCTCCATTTTCTCAGTAGTTCGACACACTGAAAGCACACTTTTTGTGAAGCCCAAGGTTTGTCCTGATCACCAAACTTTACAAGCTCCAATAAAGTACTTTTTTGCGCTACTATATAATATCTCACCAGGTTTTTTTTAATTTTGTGGAAATTTGACGTGATGGGCAGTGTTTCCTTCTTCTTCTTAGGGTGCCTGTCCGTTCCGAACGTTGGCGATCATTCTGTGTCGAGGTCTTTCTATACCATGCTCTCAGGTTAGCAAGCCAGGATATTCTTCTTCGTCCTGGGGCTCTTTTTCCTTCAATTTTACCCTGCAAAATGCATTGGAGTAGCTCGTATCTGCCTTGATTTCTCATAATATGTCCCAAGTACTCCAGCTTACGGCTCTTCACAATGTTGACCAAATCCGCGGTTGTGTTCATCCTCCGCAGTACTTCTTCATTGGTGACTTTGTCTGTCCATGGTATCTTCAGGATTCTTCTGTATAACCATAATTCAAACGCCTGAAGTTTTGATAGAGTTTCCGCCTTCAATGTCCACGTTTCTACTCCATACAGAAGCACTGAGTATACGTAACATTTAAGGAGCCTTATTTTTGTTTTCAGGGTGAGGTCATGGCTTTTGAACACAGAGCTCATAGCCAAGAATGCACTTTTGGCCTTTCCGATGCGACATTTAATCTCTTGGGTATTGTCCCACGACTCATTGATTATAGTTCCCAAGTAATTGTATTGTGAGACACGTTCAATTCTCATTTGGTTCACATACAGATTTGCTCCAGTTATGTTTTGCTTGCTGATGATCATTAGCTTGGTTTTGCTGGTGTTTATATCCAGTCCATAGGTTCTACTTGTTTCTGTTATTTTGTTCATTAAGTTTTGCAGCCCTTCTATGGTATTGGAAAACACTATTGTATCATCTGCATACCGCAGGTTATTAAGCTTGACTCCATTTATTGAGATGCCTTCATCAATATCTTTTAGGGCCTCTTCAAAAATGTGCTCCGAGTACAGATTGAATATCAGTGGTGAAATTATGCACCCCTGTCTCACTCCTCTTAAGATTTTGACCTGTTCTGTATATTCTCCATCTATTCGGAGTACCGCTGATTGATTCCAATACAGATTAGCTATAATTTTTAATTCTCTTCCATCAATTCCCTGTCCTCTTCAGCACTTCCATCATTTGTTCATGCCTGACTCTATCGAAAGCCTTCTTGTAGTCAATCAGGCATGCAAAAACATTACAGCAGTGTTTCCATTCAAATGAAATTAACAAAATAATGTATTTAAATATTTTCTATCGATCTATCAAGTATTTTGAAGAAATAATTGTAATGCAATTTAAGAAATATCAATAAGGTATTTTTTTGCACTAGTACATAATATCTAACAAGGCTTTTTTTTAATTTTGTGAAAAATTTGGATGTGATGGACTTAAACCGAATTCATATTGAAAATCAGGGTATTCGTATTAGCTAAGGACAAATGTCAAACTCAAAACACTAAAAATCATGTCGGCCTGTGTAATTGCTTAAGAAAAGCCAATATACTAGTCTAATACTTTTATGAAAATAAAGTCATTTCATTGCAATAACCATCTCAGTTTAGAACTAAGGCAAAGAATGGTTAAGTGTTATATTTTGTCTGTAAAAGTATCAATCATGAACAAAATTGAAGAATAGGAAATGTGGGTTCATAGACGAATGCTGAAGATACCTTGGAGAGCAAGAAAAACTAATGAAGAAGTACTAAGGAGTGTCAACAAAGACAGAGAACTGCTAAAGACTGTTAAACATCGAAAAATGTCTTATCTGGGACATATAGTAAGGGGAAGTCGATATAAAATTTTACAACTGATCCTTAAAGGCAAAATAGAGGGCCGTAGAGGTGTAGGAAGAAAACAAGTTTCTTGGTTAAAAAACATTCGTGAATGGACTCAGATACCAAATGCAGGACAATTATTCCATATTGCAGAAGATCGAGAAGCCTTCGCAGTGGTGATCGCCAACGTCGGATATCGCCATATAGTTCTGATAAGGCATGCGAAGAAGAAGAATACTAGTCGGGTACCATTTTCCCATGTTAGATAAATGTAAAGAACGGCCCAATCATGCATCCTATAGTAAAAGTAAAAGGTGACTTATTTCCAAGAAAAATAGTAAATTGCATTAAAATGCCACAAGAAAATAGCTTCAGAACATTAAAAAACTTGTTTGTCGTATTTTGCAGTCTCCTTTCTTTAATCTTGTAAAATTTCTTGTTTATAGATGATATTAGATAATTATTTTTTGTTAAAATTCTTGTTTATCAGGTTGTTTTCTTATTCAAATGCATTTTCGTTATAGCAGGTGTTTTGGGTTCTATTATAAAGTGATTTGACGAAATGATGTTGTGGTTTTAGTGCCAATTAAAGTATATATTTGTGTGAATTGGTTTCTGTAGACGTAAGTTACATATCTTATATTCTCCTTTATGAGGAACACATTTCTGGATGTGATCGAAAATAAACAATATATAAAAAAGAATACTAATTAAATTTTCGTTAGGTTATTTTTAAATACATTATGTGTTTAATTACTTTAACTGTAACTGTAAGATTAATACGTTAAAAAATCCATTAACTGATGATCGTCTAATTTTTTGAAACCAAAGTTTTGTTTACCATTTTACACTACCAAATAATATCACTTACTGTTATGTCCATTAATTACAAATTTGGTATTGTATTTAATTCCAGTGATTAGGAGTATTAGAAAAATGTAATTCTCGAAAATTTACGTATCCCATCTAAACGACTTTCTAAACGGTATGTAATGGGAGCCCCAGGTAGATATGTTTCGAGAATAATCAATCGGTATATACTAATGGTCATGGATCTGGAAATTTTCTATACTCAATAATACAGGATCGGGTTTCAGTTATATAAAATATTTTGAAACGGTAAGGAGAAAACAAAAGTATTAGTGTGCGGAAAAACTAGAAAACAAACTTAGATAAAAATTAATAGGAATACACTAGAACAAGTAAAAACCTACAAATACTTGGAAGTGCGAATAAGGAACAGAGGAAACAAAGAAACTAAAATAAGTTCAAAAATAGAAAGTGCTGCTCGGATGTACCACGCAATCAAAATGTTGTCTAAAAAAGAAATATCCCAAAAAGCCAAAGTGGCCATCTATAAGAGGGTATTTGTTTTCTCATTTAACTTTTGATAGTGAAAGTTAGACGCTTACTAATAAATTAAGCTTTTACTAACACCTTTCAAACTCCACATGAAAAAAGTCCATAAAAAAAAGCACAAAAACGTCCGGACATCCAGAAGTTAAAAGATAAAACCACAAGAGATGAAGTCAAAGAGGAGATCAACAACAAAATAAACAGCATCGTAATCTTAGATATTAATCAAGAAAACATAAGTGTGGATGATATGTAGCAAAAATCAAAAATATCTGTAATTCAGTGATAGATAATAAACTTAAACCAGAAAACAATATTCAGAAACAGCCATGGATGAGACAAGAAATATTAGAGCTAATGTAAGAATGAAGAAAACACAGAAATAAGAATGAGGAAAGTTACAAAGAAATAAACAAAATCATTAAGAAAAAGATTAAAGGAGCAAAAGAATCATGGCTTGAAGATCAATGCACAGAAATAGAATCCCTATGCCAGAAACATGACACTTTAAACATACATACATATATATATATATATATATATATATATATATATATATATATATATATATATATATATATATATAAGCGAGGTTCCTACAGCCTCTGCCGTTTCTCGCATTTCGACCGCCATCGTTTTCTGTCCATCCATTCGTCTTCTCTGATGGCTCTATCTCTCATTATGTGCCGTACATTTTCTTCCCAGGCAACTGAAGGCCTTCCCCTTCTTCTTCTTTGTTGTGGTATGTAATTTAAAGCTTTCTTTGGCCATCTATCTTCATTCATTCGTTTCACGTGACCATACCACACTAGTTGTCTCGTTTCAATTCTATCTACACTGGAATATACAGTATTTGTCCTCCTTCTAATATCTTCATTCCTGATGTGATCTTTTTTGGATATACCACACGCTCTCCTTAGAAAATCCATTTCTACTACTTCTATTCTTTTTCTATCCTTCTGCGTTATCTGCCAAACCTCTGCCCCATAAGTCATAATAGGCTCTACCAAGGTTCGATAGATTGTCAATTTCGTTTCTTGTCTAATATCTTTAGACCAAAGTAGAGAGTTTAGAATGTTTACCACTTTTTTTCCCTGCTGTGTTCTGTTTTCGATGTCTCTTTTGGTAGTGCCTTCTTTAGCTATTATAGATCCGAGATATTTATATTCATTGCATGTTTTTGTGTTTCTAATTTTCTAAACATACATAAAAAGATAAAAAAATTAATGGGAGAATACGGATCACGACGTCATAACTTAGTACTAGACGAGCACAACAGTCTGCTCTACAAAAATGAGAGAATACTTAAGAGATGGAGGCAATACATGGAAGAATTATTCAAGGAAGAGCAAGAGACAGAAGTCAGTGTTTCTGGATGTTCAGGACCAGAAATAATGCTCAGTGAAGTAACATATGCAATAAAAGACTAAAACCAACAAAGCACCTGGACCTGATAACATACAAGCTGAAATATTGAAACTATTTGAAAACAACCAACTCAAACTCCTAACGAGTCTACTGAACAAAATCTATGAAACTGCAGAATTTCCTACAGATTGGCTAGTTTCCACCTTCATCCCTCTCTCAAAAAGGCAAATGCCATCAGATGCTCTGATTACAGAATTATAAGCTTAATGAGCATGCATCAAAATCCTTCCTTCTGTTATTTACTCTCGCATATATAGAAAACTTAAAGAAAACATTAGCAGTGTTCAGTTTGGGATTTAGAAGCGGACTGGGAACGCGAGAGGCCCTATTTTCCATAAAAGTATTGATACAAAGAGCTCAAGACGTAAATTGCAAAGTCTACGCATGCTTTATAGACTTTGAAAAAGCATTTGACAAGGTGCAACATTAAAAATTATTTCAGATACTGAAAGAATCTAGTATTAATGACAAAGATTTACGCCTAATTAAAAATTTATACTTACAGCAAAGGGCAACTGTACGAGTAGACAACGAAACCTCACAAGAATTCACGATAAAACGGGGAGTACGTCAGGGCTGCATTTTGTCACCGACGTTGTTCAATACTTACTCGGAAATGCTGTTCAGGAAAGCTATTGATGGTTTAAAGAAGGTATAAAAATCAATGGTGAAATCATAAACAATTTAAGATATGCGGACGATACGGTTTTGATTGCTGATAATGCGGAGGATCTGCAAACATTAATAGACCGTGTAGTGGAAGCCTGTGACAGATACGGCATGAAATTAAACTGTAAGAAGACCAAAATTCTTGTAGTAAGTAAAAACGACGTAATACAGCACCAATTCACAGCTAATAATGAACCCTTGAAAATAGTCGACAAAATTACATATCTTGGATGCAGCCTAAATAAGGAATGGGACCACTCACAGGAAATAAGATGTCGTATAGAAAAGGCGAGAGCTGTCTTCAATCGCCTCAGGAAGATTTTATGTAATATGCACCTGAACATTGATATAAGAACACGAGTCTTGAGATGCTATGTATTTTCTACCTTTTTATGAGGAGTCGAAGCCTGAACCTAACGGAGGAAATATCTAAACGAATTCGTCTTCGAAATGTGGTGCTACTGCTGCATGCTCAGACTTTTCTATATCCATAATGTCACTAAATTCTATAGAGAACTATACAAAGCCCGAGACACACTTGAAGAAGTAAAATTAAGACAATTATAAAAATGAAAAGCGGTAAAGCTCTTGGAATAGATAGTGTACGAATGAAGCTGCTTAAATAGAAGAAATAGAAAATCTTAGCAGGCATATTTACAAACTGCCTAAAATCGAGATGCATGCCAGACCACTGGAATACAGCAAACATAATTCTCATTCATAATAAAGGTAGAAAAGAGGATATCAAAAACTACAGACAGATAAAGTCTGCTACAAATTATATACAAGATATTCACAAAGATCATCAACAACAAAATTACCAAACGCATTAGATGCTGCACAGCCGAGAGAGCAAGCTGGCTTAAGAAGTGGATTCAGTACCATGGATCATATTCATACACTTCGATAACTAATGAGTAGATCTCTTTTTGTCAACCATTTTCCATCCACTCCTGAATGTAGGTCTCTCCCAATTGCTTCCATCTTTCTCTATCTTGCGCCAATCTAATCCACTGTTTGCCTGCCACTGCTCTTATGTCATCTACCCATCTTTTTTGAGGTCTTCCCATGCTTCTTGTTGTCGTCCTTGGTCTCCATTCTAGAATTCTCCGTGTCCACCTGTTGTCATTATATCGGGCTACGTGACCTGCCCAGCGCCATTTCATTTTTGTAATTTCTTCCACAATATCCCTAATCTTCGTTCTACGTCTTATCTCGGTGTTTCTAATCTTGTCTCTTAGTGATATTCCAAGCATGATTCGTTCCATTGCTCTTTGCGTTGTTTCTAATTTTTTAGCAGATTTTTTGGTAAGGGCTACTGTCTCCAAGCCGTAGGTACAAACTGGTAGTATGCATGTGTTATACACCTTTTTCTTTAAGTTTACAGGAATGGAGGTGTTTTTCAAGATATATGCTAGTTTGCCGAAAGCGCCCCATGCCAGTTGTGTTCTTCTTTTAATTTCAGCATCTTGATTTGGTTTTCCTAGTTTGATAACATGACCTAGATATACATAATGTTCAACATTTTCTATGGTATGATTTTGTATTGTTATATTTGTCTGGTCTCGGCTCAGTATTTTTGTTTTGCTGTAGTTCATTTTCAAGCCTACCGCTCCTGAAACTGCATTTAATTGTTGTAACATATCATTTAGTTCTTGGATATTATCGGCTATTAAAACTATGTCATCTGCGAATCTCAAGTGGTTTAAGTATGATCCGTCGATGTTGATACCCTTATTGTTCCATTACAGTTTCTTAAAAATATCTTCTAGAGCAAGGGTAAATAGTTTGGGAGAGATGGTGTCTCCTTGTCTTACTCCCCGTTGTAGTCTTATGGGATTAGTTTTTGTGCTTTCGTCCAGCTTTATCTGTATGGTGGCATTTTCATATATGTTTTTAATTATGTTAGTGTATCTTAAATCTATGCGTGCATTTTCTAGTGATTCAAGCATTGCCATAATTCGATGGAATCAAATGCTTTATGGAAATCGAAGAACGCCATATGAATTGAAACATTATACTCGGTGCATTTTTCTACGTTCTAAGTGTCAGTTCTTACGGTATGCAAGTGGTCTATGGTATTAAAATGTTTTCTGAATCCAGCCTGCTCGATAGGTTGATAGAAATCGAGCTTATGTGTTAGGCGGTTGGTTATGATTTTAGTTAGTAATTTATACACATGTGATAGCAAGGATATTGGTCGGTAATTTTCGATGTTTGCTTTGTCTCCTTTCTTGAATAGTAAAATGACTTCGGAGTTGTACTATGTACTATATATTGTTTGTAGGAATAGAGCTAAAGAATATGAAATCGATAGCATTAACCTTTCCCAAGATGAAAAAGCCAAATACGGAAACATCCCCGGGTGTAAATCCACACTCAAAGCTCAACAACTAAAAATCAAAACGAATAAAATATAGAACATTCATATGTCCAACGTGGAATATACAAGGATGGAACAAAAAGACGACGAAAGTCATCAAGGAATTTAGAGAAAGCAACATCGACATCGACTAGTAACAACAGAAGCCAAAAAGAAAAAATGGAACGGAAGCAATAGAAGACATATCCACTGCTGGAGCGGAGTTAATAAAGAATGTAAAGCAAAGGCAGGAGTGTAAATACTAATTAAAAATAAGTGAAAGAACAGTGTTAGAACATATGAGCCAATCAACAAGAGAATAATTGAAATGCATATGGACACATACATATAGGTAAGGTATATATAGGTAAAGAGACAGTGATACTCGGAGTATATGCACCAACAGACGATTCCCTGAGAGTAGAAAAAGAACATTTCACGGAAAACTTTAACATACAAATAAAGCTAATTAAGAAGAACGTGGAGATAATTATAACAGGAGAACGTAATGACAGAACCGGAAGGAAAGAAAACGATAAAGTAGTGGGGAGATTTGCAGAGGATGAAGAAAACGATAACGAAGAACCTCTGATTGAATTATGCGAACTAAACAACCTAAAAACACAACAAAAAATATACATGGATTTAAGAAACACGAAAGCTGAATAGATTACATAATAATCAAACAAGATACCACAATAAAGATCAAAGACGTGCGAGTCAGAAGAGGAGCAGAATGTGGAACGGACCATAAACTACTGACTGCAAAAATGGGCAATAATTGGACACATAACAAGACCTCCTCTACAGAAGAACCGTTGAACACTATAAGAGAAAAACAATACAATATAGAACTACTCCAAGAACAATTAATAAGAGAACTGTACAAACAACGTCTGGACCAAAAATTAATAGAATTTAGATACGGCAACATCGAAAAATATTCTTCTTCTTCTTCAGATTCCTTCTCCTATCGGAGGTTGGAAATCATCATCGCTATTTTAATTTTATTGGCCGCGCTTCTGAGTAATTCTAATGAGCTGCAACCGAACCACTCTCTCAAATTTCTTAGCCAGGATATTTTGCGTTTGCCTGGGTTTCTCTTTCCTTGTATCTTCCCTTGCATAATTAACCTAAGTAATACGTACTTCTCGCTTATCTCGCCTACTATCATATGACCCAGATATTAAATATTTTTTTAAAAATATACGAGCATATAAAGGAGAGTATAAAACAAGCAGCATTTGAAGCCCTTGGATAAAAAGAACATATACCAAATAAACAGCACTATTATGAAATAAATGAATCAACAAAAAGAATAATTACAGAAAAAAGCAACTATACAGAAAATGGTTGACTACAAACAACGATGAAGTTTATAAAGAGTATAGAGAAAAAGATAGAGAAGTGAAAAAACAAATAACACAGCAAAAGAATGAAGAATGGGAAAAACCTGCTTAAATATTGATACATACATAGGAGGTAGAAGAACTTCAGAGTCATGAAAAGTACTGAGAGGATTGAAACAAAACTCAAAAGAAAAAATTAAATTGGGAAATATACAGCACAAAGAATGAAAGGACTATTACAAGAAACTATTAACAGAACAAAGACCACAATTTATTGGAAAAGAAAACAGGCGAAGACGAAGCAGATCCCTGCAACAAGAAATAGAAATAACAGATAGGGAAATGAGAACGTACATAAAAGCAATCAAAAATAAGAAAGCACCGGAGCCTGGAGGCATCTTACCTGAGCTTATAAAAAACGGCTCAAAACAATTACACTGGATGATACAATGGATATTTCAGAAAGCCATAAATGGAGAACAGCTCCCAAAGGAATGGACGGAGGCATATATGACATATACATTTAAGAAAGGAGATAGAGAACGATGCGAAAACTACAGAGGAATAAGCGTAATATTATCAATAGGAAGATTATATGAAAAGATACTGCGAGAAAAGATATAGCAAGCAATAAAAGGCAAAATCGGGGTGGATCAGGCAGGCTTCACGGCAGGAAGAAAATGCGTAGATCGCATATACACACTGGAACTGTTGGAAAAGAAAAAGGCAAAAAATAGAGATATACATTTGGCACTTGTGGACCTGAGAAAGGCATATGACTCTGTACCAAGATCAGAACTATGGGAGGCACTGTACAAATTAGAACTACAGACGGAATTCATAGACGCTACAAAAGCTCTGTATAAAGAAAATAAAGAGCCCATTAAAGTGGGAACAAGGAGACTTTATCATAGGAGATTTTACCACAACAAAAGGACTCTGGGTGAAAGGGTTGTTCCACATCTTCACTCCTATTCAAAATATACTTAGAGAAAAATATACTTGATTACATGTATGGGAGTACCGGTGCTAAACGAATATCTATATACGTTAAGCTTTGCAGACGATCAAGTGTTTAAGACCAAGACAACCTCAGCTGCATGATGAAGAAACTAAAAGAAGAATATACCAAGGCTGGCCTAGATAATAACCTCGCGAAAACAGAGTACCTATCTACAAGTAAAGGAGATATAGAAAATCTGCAGATTAATGACAACGTAACAATCAAAGGAAAGGATAAATTAAAATACTTGGCGTTTATAATTAGAACAAACAAGAACAGCAATCCGACAACTTAACTCAGTATGGTGAGATAGATACCTAAATATGACGACAAAAACACAGATTTATAAAACATTAGTGCGAAGTATTATAAGATACGGGGCTGAAAATTGGATTATAAACAAGAAAAACGGCAGTAAGATAGAAGCAACAGAAATGAAATGCCCGCGAAGATGCTGCAGAGTAACAAGAATGGATAGGAGAAGTAATGACGAAATAAAGCAAAGAACATTAATAGAAACAGACATACTAACATATATAGAACAAAAAAGACTAAAGTGGTATGGACATGTAAGAAGAACAAGCGACAGCAGATGGATAAACAGAATAATGGAAAATAATGGAGCCCCATAGGAAGAAGGAAAAGAGGACGACCCCGAAGATCCGAAGGACGCCTTGAGTAAGAGAGGCCTAAACTATGGAGAATAGGACAACAGAGAGAGATGGAAACGGTTGAGCGAGGAAACGTACTGAATACTGCAGAGTCCCTGAATATATATATTAACCTTCATTGATTTCGAGAAGGCTTTCGATTCTATATATCCCAAATCAGTAATAAAATAAAACATTGACAAACCATAAATCGAAACTTTAGCAAATATATACAGACAAGCTTAGGTAAAAATTTAATAAAACACTCCAGAATTTCCCACTACCAAACGCGTCCGGCAAGGAGGCGCAATATCACCAAAGCTCTTCACTGCCACTCTAGAAAATGGATTCAGCAAAATGAACTGGCAGAACAAAGGAATGTCCATTGATGGAGAATACCTCAGCCATCTAAGATTTTCAGATGACATCGTTCTGATTGCTAATAATGCTACAGAACCACAGGAACTAAAAAGCGACCTAAATGAAGCTAGCAATGAAGTTGGCTAAAAATGAACTTGATGAAAACAAAAACCATGTACAACAAGCTAGTGGATGTCCAAGATGTAATAATAAACAACACTGCACTTGGGACAGTAGACGCGTATGGAACAATTAATAAATAAATCTGGCTTCCTACTTTTAAAAATCAACAGAAGAATGAAACTGACTTGGACCGGTGACCAAATTCTTTTGGTAGAAATGCAGTTATATTCAAATCGAAGATGCCAATCCACCCGAAGAAAAAAGCATTCGATCAGTATATACTACCAAACATGACATACGGCTACGAAACTTGAACACTAGAAAGAGATAATATCGAAACTCAAAGTCACTCAAAGTTCAATGAATCAATGCATGCTAGGTATGACAAAGAGAGATCTTCTTCTTCTGGTTCCTATCCGTTTCGGATGTTGGAAATCATATTGGCAATCATAACCTTGCTCGCTGCGGCTCGAAACAGCTCCGTTGAGGTTTTCTTAAACCATGTTCTTAAATTCCGCAGCCATGATATTCTCCTTCTACCGGGTCCTCGCTTACCTTTGACTTTACCTTGCAATATAGACTGTAGCAGGGAGTAACGGTGCTGATTTCTCATAACGTGTCCCAGATATTGCAATTTTATGCGTTTGATCGTAAACACAATCTCTGGTTCCTTCTTCATTTTTCATAGAACTTCCTTGTTCGTGATCCTTGCTGTCCATGATATTCTCAGCATTCTTCTATAAAGCCACATCTCAAATGCTTCAAGTTTTTTAATAGTGGTGTCTGTAAGCGTCCATGCCTCCGCCCCGTACAACAACACAGAGAAAACATAGCATCTCAAATGTCTCATTTTTGTATCAAGGGATATGTTGTGACTTTTGAAGATGGCGCTCATTTTGTTAAAGACCGTTCTTGCCTTTTCTATGCGGCACTTTATTTCCTGTAAATTTTCCTGTAAAATCTCTCAAAGAGAGATAGAAAAATAATATACTGGATCAAACCAAGGTTACTGATGTAATCCAAAGAATTAAATCTTCAGAATGGCAGTGAGGTGGACATTGATCGAGAAGAACTGACAATAGGGGTACACTATAATTACACTGTGGTATCCAAGAGGCGTCAAGAAACCAAGAAGACGTCCAAATTTAAGATGGGACTATGACATAAGGAATCAACATGGCACAGAAAAGCGAATTTTAGACAATCGTGAGCTTACATAAAGAATGGATATGTAAGGGAGGCTGCACCATAATTTGTAGAATATGCTTAGAATGATATTGATGATTATGATGAAACGAATATAATAAATAAATAATAAATAAACAAAAGAAAGAAAAGACAATAATACTACAGTCACTAATATAATAACTGAAAATAATAAATTCATGATACAGCACTAATGCACAAAGTAAAAAATAAACTTGTGAGACACTTGTAATAACGGAATAAAACAACAAAAATTACTCTTGTATGGGCATATGCGAAGGATGAACGAGACGAGAATATCGCTAAGAACTTGAAAATATAACCAAATGGAAGGAGAAAAAGAGATTGTCTTAGATTACAGTGGAAAGGACAAATAAATAAAATGGAAAAAAGAGTCCTCACTGAAAAAGATATATAAGACAAGAAGAAATGACGATTTCTCTTACTCTGTCTAGTACGGCATCTGTTAAAAATTTAATTAAAATATCAAGAGCAATTTCTTCAGAAAGCAAAACAAAGACGAACCTGTATGATAAAAATGTTCTATCCCCACTTTCAACTCATTTATAAAGAATTAATGAAAATGTTTACTTTCCAATAGCCAAATAAATATCTGTCTAATTTAGTCAAATATATAAAAGCAAGAAAACTGAAATTTATTATTCAGTGTACTGTAGTGTCACAAATCAGTCAACATGCAGAAATTTACGATCTTAATCTTCTTTGCTACCGTAGGCTTCTGTGCTGCTGCGTATTCGCATAAATACTCCTACATCAATCTACACGATGTTCTACATAATACAAGATTGTTGAAAAG
This sequence comes from Diabrotica balteata, assembly GCA_918026665.1. Classification (NCBI taxonomy): domain Eukaryota; kingdom Metazoa; phylum Arthropoda; class Insecta; order Coleoptera; family Chrysomelidae; genus Diabrotica; species Diabrotica balteata. The sequence continues at coordinate 36,261,646 of OU898282.1, read as the reverse complement.
ATACATAGATTGTTTACTAGATGTACCCCAGACATGCACCAAAGATGGAGATTACTTAAGAGGTAATATAATTATAGATGTTTTTTTAATTGTATGAGGCAATTGCCTTCTTAATTAATTCCTTAATTAGAATGTGTTTTTATATTTTTATATTGGTGTTCAATCTTAGTTTTTAAATTATTTCGATATTCCCCAGTATACTTCATTCTGGTTTATCCTATAATTTTCTTTATTTGATATCGTTTTTTGTAATTAGGTCTTTTTAATTCAATTAATTTCGTTTTATCACATTTTTCTAAATTTTTCCTAGGTACAATTTTCTTGGCGATACAAACATACAGCGAAATAATTTTTTTTTAAATATTTTCTCACGAATTTTGTTTAAGATTTAATTTGACCACTCTTCTTTTCTTAAGGAACATAAGTCCTTCTTTATATCTTATACGAGTCTTCATTCTTTTTCTTCACATGCTATATCAGAAATATCCGACGTTGGAGATCACCATTGCAAAGGATTCACGATCAGTTGCAGTATCTATATCAATTCCTCACTATACGTCCCAGATAAAATATTTTCCGGTGTTCAACAGTCTTTAACAGTTCTCTAACTCTGTTTACCCTCCTTAGTACTTCCTTTGTATTATTGTTTTGTAGAGTTTTATTTTTGTACTTCACGATATAATTGTGGATTTAAAGGTTAGATTGAGCCCAAAATAGCATCTCTTGGCCTTGTAAATTCTGGGGTTTACCTCATCTCTTTCGTATTCTAGGTTTTCTTCTTATTCGTCTATATTAAGTTAAAATGCCTAGTTCAAGTATTCCACCCATTTATTCAATACATATTTCCTTGTTATTAATAGGTTGCCATTTTGACTTCTGCAGTGTCCTGTGTTTACCTTGAATTCTTTTCCGTTGATGTTAATTTTCTTATAGAATGCTTTGAATTATTTCCCTCTGTTTTTTTTCTTCTCTTTGTCTGGTAATTCCCTACAGTTGTTCTAGTTCATTCAATATTTTTTACGGACACATATTTCCGTTCCTATTTCATCTTTTGCGGATGCTTCAATATTTTTCTTTATTCTAGTCCAGTAGGAATCTATACCTGTCCAGCCTTCTTTATTTACATTTGGATTTAGCCTGTTGGAGATGTTTTTTGAGTACCGTTCTGCAATTGTCGCATTTCTCAGCTTTTGCACACTCCATTTTTTCTATCCATTTTATTTTCCTTACTGGTGTTTGAAATTATAGCCCTGAATGTTGAGATTACTAGGCAATGATCTGAATCTATGTTTGCGGCTCTATAACTTCTGCAGTTTATGACGCCTGTTCCATACCTTGAATCTATTAAATATCAATGAATATGAATATGATGAATACTTATCTTATATTCCTTCTAATAAATCATTGTGAGTAACATTGTTTGCACATTTTGATTTTGAAGGCGTGAGTTTTAATCATAGTCTGAAATGATTTTTGGAATGGAAGATTGGAATAGCTTGGTAGAAGTTACAGTACTATCTTCAGTAAAAATAATTTTTTACTATTTTCTGCTTCTTATTTTTCTTCGCTACAGGAATTAGGATTTATCTGCAGTCTTCAAAAGGAGATTTTTTTGGTTGGTCCTTCGTGTTCCATCCTGTGAATGTTTGACTCCATCTTTCGATAAAATGTTTATAGCATAGCGTAATATTTAGCTGATTACGTGTGCCTTAATTTTTATTGTGCATCGTTTAATTCTTCTTTTTAATATTTACTGCAGTACATAGATATTAAATAATTTTATAAAATTAAATTTTCATATTGTTTACATGTCTGTATTTAATTGTCTACATCGTTAACGTACTCATAACTGGTGTCTCATCGCGAGTCCTGGAAAGGTAATACTTGCTCTATTGGTCTATTTCCGACTATTCGTATTTGATATTCATCTTAAAATGCTGTAATTTTCGTCGTTGCTCAGGATATTTTGAGGTTGTATTGCATACACATTTGATTTAATCGATTTATTGCTAGTTATAGTTTATCTTCTCTTTCTTGTACTATTATTTTTTTGTGTGCAGATAGTAGGGCACTTAGGTAACTATGTCAATCAAGTTTTATATCGCGAAATTCTACTGATCTTCAATTGTTGAAAGAGTGAAGAAATGCTGAATCTTTGTTTCACTCCCTATTTAATTTTGTTTTCATCTGAGCTTTTCCCAGAAAAGTTCACCACTGTTTTCGTATGTGCCTTTTTATTTTTTTGTTAGTATGGAGGTATGTTCATTCATTTTTCCCACATTTTATCTTGATCCATCTTATCGTTTGGTACATCTTGTATTTTGTTTTTTTACATGATCTGGTAATAGATACGTTTTTTTTTATTATTATATCATTAGACTATTTTCAAATATATAGCCACGGTGGAGCGAAGCGAAAGAATGATATATTTCGAAAGATAAGGAAAATAAAAAAAAATGAGACCTATGTACTAATAACTTTCTGGTTCCATTCTCTTTAATACTATTAGTCATTATGATTCTGGTTTACAACCCTATGTAGGTTCTAGCCTCTTCAAAAACTTCTCTTCAGTCGTTCCTATCCAATGACTCCCTCCGCCAAACACGTACTCCCATATTTCTCATGTCTTCATGGATTTTATCAAGGGACCTTGTTTTGGGTCTTCCTTTTCTTCTACTTTGACTAATGGATTAATCTTTATTGTTTGTATATTACGGATAAACCGTTTATCTTCTTTACTACTAGATAATTATTATTTGGATGTACTATGACTTCTATCGGATACGTTGGAATACCAGATTATTCTTAAACAGACACGTAGTTTAAGAGACCCCATGGCTGCTTGTCTTTGTGTGTACATATTGATCCGTTTCAGTTCGAAAGCATGTCAATTTCTCTTGTACACTATATGTTTGCAAATCTTGCCTGAAATATGGAGAAACATTCTCTTAGTAAAATAGAAATTTACACCACTTCTGAGCATTCCTGTACTTGACCTTTCTGCAGTTTTGAATCCATCTGTGTACCAGGTATAACCCTGCTGTCCAAGTCAAGCGTTTTCTCTGCCCCATTACTTATGTAGAAAAATGCTCACTTGCAAGTCTTTTTAAAGTTACCCAATATCTTCTATCGAAAGTGAGAAATCATCATGTCTATTGACTGTCACTCTAAATTGTTCTGCACTACTGAATTCAAACCATTCCCTTAAGTGCTTAAGCCACGATATTCTTCGTCTGTCAACATTTCGCTTTCCTTAAATTTCCCTTACATAATAAGCTGCGATAATAAGTATCTTTGCTCTCTTATAACATGGCCTAAGTACTTAAGTATTCGTAGGATTCTTTTATAAAACCAAAGTTCAATGGCGGCAAACTTATTTAGATGCACTTGTTTTAATGTCCATGCTTACAAGTCATAAAAAAGAGTAGTGAATATGTAACACCGATTATTATTAGGTGTTGTCGTAGTCTAATACTTAACAATCAATTGTATGTTTGCATCTGTTGATTTGGTCATGATCATGTTTCATCCTTAGTCCATATTCATCATGACAATATTCATTAATTCGTTGCGTTACGTTCTATAAATCATTGTTGTTATCTTGAGGCGAAAACCAGCCTGTTCTCTTAGCTAATATAGCTCAAATTTTGCTTCTTATCGATTGGTTATTATTCTGGTGTACAGTTTGTACAAATGGTTAAGTAGAGAAATTGGCCTGTAATTCTCTAGATTCATGTTGTTACCCTTTTATGCAGAAGAATTGTAATTAAGTTATTTCAAACTATAGGAATTTTTTGACTGTACAAGCAGAGATTGAAGAGATCTCGTATTTTTTTCAGAAGAGAAGTTCCGCGCTTCTGTAACTATTCTATAACCTCTTGGCGCCTTGTTTTCTTCATTTTTTTTTGAGTGCATATTGTATCTCATCTTGAGTAATTTCTGGATTGTCATCAGATCCCTGGTTTTAAACCTTTTGTCTACCGTCTTCATTTACGTTATTGTTAATTGGGTTTGTGTATAATATAGTCTAGAATTCTTCGACTATTTCAAGTATTTTCTATCTGTCTGTTGTTACTTCACCCTCTTTATTCCTAAGCTGGAAAATTTTTTTCTACTTGTCGCCATTTTTTGTCTCATTACCTTCATGCTCCTATTTTGCTCTATATTCTGTACGATTTTTTCATGTTCACATTTCCTAATATCTCTTCTCACAGATTTCGATATGTCTTTATTGAGTGCCCGAATGGTTTGTGGCTCAATGTCCCTTTCACTTTGTAACTGTCTTCTTTCTGTTATTTTGAGTTGTGTTTCTAAAGTGATCTTTTAATATCGTTTAGTCTTTGGGCAAAAACGAGCTTGTGCCAGTTTAATTATATCAACTATTTGTTTGTTCAACTCACCGACATCGTTTGGTATTATGCTGTAATCAAGAGTGTTGTTAATGTAGTCTCCAAATGCTGCTTCGTCTTGTGGGCATGTCCAGTGAGAGTATTTTCTTTATTATATGACTTCTATATAAGTAAGTAGATATCTCAATGGTAGCTCTAACCATCCTATGGCCAGAGTTTGTCGATAATCTATTAAGAACGGTCACATCTTTAAATATGTATTTTTTATCTGCAATAAAGTAATCTGTTTCGTGCGGATATTTCCGTCTAGGTTCCTACATGTCCAACGTCTGTGTAGCTTCTTGTAGAAAAAGCAATTCATTTGATAAAGATTATTCTCTAGTAGAAATGACAAAAGCATTTCACCTCTCCTCATTTCTAACCGGACTTCCGAAATTTCCCAGATATATTTCGATGCCTCTAACTGTGTTCCTATTTTTACCTTGAAATCACCACGTATGGCATTGTTCTCTCTTATGGCCCTGTGCACATCCTCATAAAATTGTTCTAACCTCTTAGTCAGGATGGGTTGATGTTGTTGCGTAGACTTGGATAAATTTAACAATACATCTTTTATTTAATTGTATATATATATATATATATATATATATATATATATATATATATATATATATATTACTTTCTCAGATATTGCTTTTACTCAAACCACATTTTGAGAAAGTTTCTTGTGTATTATGATGCCTACTCCTCCTACAGACATGTGTTCACTTCCCATATAATAAAGTGACCCGAGTTTAGTGTTTCGAGAGACTCTCAGACTCTCCTCGTCTTCTTACTTCACTGAGTCCGACTACGTCCCATTTAACATTCTGTAGCTCGTTTTAGAATTCCAGCAATCTGTCTTTGGACATCAAGGATCTAGCGTTAAGCGTTGCAACTTTCATCGTAAATCGCTTTGTGTTTTTCTCAGGTTTTGTCAGAACTTTGTACCCCCCAACCCCCCGTCACCAAGAATAGATATAGATTTATAAATAGTATAGATTTATAACTGTAATACTCATATATAATTCCTTTTCTGTATAATTGATAAATCAATTATTGACATACTTTTTATCTTTTAGAAATTCTTCCTGAAGCAATTGATGAAAACTGCGCTAAATGTGATGCAAATCAAAAGGAAAATGCCCTTAAAGTTATAGCTTACCTTATGAAACATCATGATGATTGGTGGAGTTTAATCGACAGGAAGTATAACGCAAACAGAAGTCTATTTGTAAGACAAAACATGGACAAAATTCAATATTATCAAGTCCATGAAATATAAATAAACTGTGATTTAAGATTATAAGATTTTAATTTTGAATAATAATAAATGTTATAGAGTACTGAATACAATTTTTTGTTTTTTACTATCCCAAAAAACCTAACCCGACCTAAAAGATATATTAAATTGTTGGAATACTTTAATCAGGTACTTAATATAGAGGAAGATGAAGAAAACCTGGAAGACGAAAAAAAAATGAAACCTATGTATGAATGCCATTAGGGAAATGTTAGAAAATTACAAGAAAAGTAAATTATTATTAATATGTTTGGATTCTTACGATTAAATGGGAGTTCTTTGGAATGATATTAGTTTCTTTGTAATTTTTAATGACGATTTTTAATTAGATATTAATATGTTAGTTGATTAATTAGCTTTAATACCATTACCATTTGTTTTCTTCAGTTTTTCATTTATAGTTCACAGAGTTTTGTTAATTTTTAAGTTCTATGATGATTTATATATCTTTATATTTAAGAATATTAGTTACACTATTTCGTCATTAATAACCTGACACTTCTGTTTTGAAACCTTTTCTGTTAGTATTAGGATTATAGATTACTTCATCATCATCAATCAGCCAATCGCGTCCACTGCTGGACAAAGGCCTCCCTCAGTTCTTTCCAGTGTTCTCTACACTGAGCCGCTTGTAGCCAGTTTCCCGCTACACGTTTTATATCATCGGTTCATCTAGTCGGTGGTCGTCCTCGGCTTCTTTTATAGTTTCTGGGCCTCCATTCCATAATACGTCTTGTCCACCGTCCATCTTGTGCTCTGGCTAAGTGCCCTGCCCAGTTCCACTTAAGCGACGTGGTTCTTTCGATGACGTCTTGAACTCCTGAGCTTTGCCTGATTTGTTGGTTTGTTATGTGGTCTCGAAGGCTCACGTTCAGCATTGCACGTTCCATGGCTCGTTGCGTAACTCTGAGTTTATTCGCAGATTTTTGCGTGAGTGTTAAAGTCTCCGCTCCATAAGTTTGTACAGGTAAAACACATTGGTCATAAACCTTTCGCTTGAGACACATGGAATTGAACTTTTTAGAATATGGCTTAATTTGCCAAATGCTGCCCAAGTTAGGCCTATTAGCCTCTGTATTTCATGTGTTTGATTGTCTCTGCTTATTTTGATTTCATGTCCCAGATATTTGTAAGTGTCTGTTTGTTGTAGGTTATTATTGTCAATAGTTATATTTCCACTCATTACGAGATTTGTCATAAGTTTAGTCTCAAAGTTTATCTTTAATCCTGCTCTTTCAGACAAACTTTTAAGCGAATGCATCATAGAAACTGTATCTTGTAAATTATCTGCGATTAATACAACATCATCTGCAAATCTTAGGTGGTTTAATCTTTCTCCATCTATATTGATGCCCATATCTTGCCATTAAGTGCTCTTAAATATTGACTCTAGAGCTGCCGTGAACAATTTTGGTGAAATATTGTCTCCTTGTCTAACTCCTCGACCTAAGCTGAATTTTTCTGGTCTTCGTGTAGTCGTATACTTGATGTAGCGTTCTCGTAGATGTTTTTGATTAGTGTCGTGTACCTGTAATCTATTCGGCTTTGATTTAGGGCTTCCAGTATTGTTTCAAACTCTACAGAATCAAAAGCCTTCTCGTAATCGACAAATGCAAGAACCAGTAGTATGTTGTACTCGATGCACTTTTCTATTAAGATCTTTATGGTATGCAAATGGTCATTTGTGCCATATCCTGCCCTAAAGCCTGCCTGTTCTGTGGGCTGATAGAAATCAAGTTTAGGTGTTAGCCTCTTTGTTAAGATTTTCATAAAGAGTTTGTACATATGTGTCAAGAGTAGAATATTGCGATAGACTGTAGTTAGATGTGTTGAGGTTGTTTATATTTGAGACAAATTTCCTCGAGTTAGTTCTAGAGAAATTTTTGTTATAATCTAGCAAATATTCTTCTTTTTTGGATTCAATTATGTTTAATTGTGTTATAATGTTTTTTCATTGTGTTAAAAGATGCTATATATTTCTTTATTATTTTTTGATATTCTGTGTTCGACCATGATAGAGGTCAGTTTTTTCTATATGGTATTTGCCAGGTGTGTAAAAATATTTAATTTTAATTGAACTGGTTGGTATTCAGAGGTAATGTTATCAGAAAAAAGAGAAATTTTTATTGGGTATAGTCGCTTATATATAAAAAGGGTAGAGGAACCCAATTAAGCACGATTAGAAGAGTTGGGTCACAAATCGATAGATCAATTGCCGCTATTGTTCCCGTATGTAAAATAAATCTATTAAATAAATTATCTGTTGTTAACATGTCTTCGGTTAGTCTGCTTTGGTAATAAAATTTGTTGAACTCTACATTGGGTGGAAATCTTCTACTATTAGTCTGGGCATAGGTATTTGTGAGATGAGTGCTTTTAAGTAGGTTATAGTGAGGAGTACCTTTTGGGAAATAAAAACCCTTGGGAAGCTTTAACTAAGACCGCTACAGCTTCGATGTCTGTTGTAAGAGGAATCTTTTATGTTTTGTGTTATTAACATAAATGACAACTCCGCAACTTGCATGTTCTTGATTCCGTTTCTATTTTTATAAAAGGTATGGCATTGTTGGTTTTTAAAATTTGTTTCTTTAACACTAGAAAGTCGGAGGGGCCAATTTGACCCCTGTTGCGATTTGAAGTTATTGTAGTTCTTTTATTTGACACAATAATAATTTCATATTTTATGACTTTTAATATTTTGATACAAAGTCTTATTTAACGCAAAAAAATATTGTTTACTAAATTTATTAAATGGATTTTCTAACAAACCTACGATAGAAGTCTGAAGGGGCCAAAGTGGCCCTCTATTGTCTCTCTAAATATAGGCCGCCGTGCTCCCTAAGACTTGCGAAGCAAACAGCTTGATTAATGCATCGGCAAGGGAGTCTAAAACTTGCACTCCAAATGCCGTTCATCATGGCCTATATTCGTAGTGAATTCGATTTCTGGTACTCCAAAATGAAGTAAATAAACAAAACAAATGACGGTATTATATTTGGATTTGATACAGAGCAGCAACAAGCCGCATATACGTATTTCGATCTCTTTAGATCTCCTCAGTACGGTATAGTTACTACTCCATATCAAATCAAAATATTTTCCCGTCGTAGATTATAGTTATTAAAAATAACTATTTACGGACGTAACTACGCCATCTAAGAACAAAAAGAGAAATCATACGATTTCTACCTGGCGAAATCGAATTCAAATATAGGCCGCCGTGCTCCCTAAGACTTGCGAAGCAAACAGCTTGATGAATGCATCGGCAAGGGAGTCTAAAAATTGCACTCCAAATGCCGTTCATCATAGCCTATATTCGTAGTGAATTCGATTTCTGGTACTCCAAAATGAAGTAAATAAACAAAACAAATGACGGTATTATATTTTGATTTGATACAGAGCAGCAACAAGCCGCATATACGTATTTCGATCTCTTTAGATCTCCTCAGTACGGTATAGTTACTACCCCATATCAAACCACAATATTTTCCCGTCGTAGAATATAGTTATTAAAAAATAACTATTTACGGACGTAACTACGCCATCTAAGAGCAAAAAGAGAAATCATACGATTTCTACCTGGCGAAATCGAATTCAAATATAGGCCGCCGTGCTCCCTAAGACTTGCGAAGCAAACAGCTTGATGAATGCATCGGCAAGGGAGTCTAAAACTTGCACTCCAAATGCCGTTCATCATGGCCTATATTCGTAGTGAATTCGATTTCTGGTACTCCAAATGAAGTAAATAAACAAAACAAATGACGGTATTATATTTTGATTTGATACAGAGCAGCAACAAGCCGCATATACGTATTTCGATCTCTTTAGATCTCCTCAGTACGGTATAGTTACTACTCCATATGAAACTCAACCATATCAAACCACTATACCGTACTGAGGAGATCTAAAGAGATCGAAATACGTATATGCGGCTTGTTGCTGCTCTGTATCAAATCAAAATTTAATACCGTCATTTGTTTTGTTTATTTACTTCATTTGGAGTACCAGAAATCGAATTCACTACGAATATAGGCCTGATGAACGGCATTTGGAGTGCAATTTTTAGACTCCCTTGCCGATGCATTCATCAAGCTGTTTGCTTCGCAAGTCTTAGGGAGCACGGCGGCCTATATTTGAATTCGATTTCGCCAGGTAGAAATCGTATGATTTCTCTTTTTGTTCTTAGATGGCGTAGTTACGTCCGTAAATAGTTATTTTTAATAACTATAATCTACGACGGGAAAATATTTTGGTTTGATATGGAGTAGTAACTATACCGTACTGAGGAGATCTAAAGAGATCGAAATACGTATATGCGGCTTGTTGCTGCTCTGTATCAAATCAAAATATAATACCGTCATTTGTTTTGTTTATTTACTTCATTTGGAGTACCAGAAATCGAATTCACTACGAATATAGGCCATGATGAACGGCATTTGGAGTGCAATTTTTAGACTCCCTTGCCGATGCATTCATCAAGCTGTTTGCTTCGCAAGTCTTAGGGAGCACGGCGGCCTATATTTGAATTCGATTTCGCCAGGTAGAAATCGTATGATTTCTCTTTTTGTTCTTAGATGGCGTAGTTACGTCCGTAAATAGTTATTTTTAATAACTATAATCTACGACGGGAAAATATTTTGGTTTGATATGGAGTAGTAACTATACCGTACTGAGGAGATCTAAAGAGATCGAAATACGTATATGCGGCTTGTTGCTGCTCTGTATCAAATCAAAATATAATACCGTCATTTGTTTTGTTTATTTACTTCATTTGGAGTACCAGAAATCGAATTCACTACGAATATAGGCCATGATGAACGGCATTTGGAGTGCAATTTTTAGACTCCCTTGCCGATGCATTCATCAAGCTGTTTGCTTCGCAAGTCTTAGGGAGCACGGCGGCCTATATTTGAATTCGATTTCGCCAGGTAGAAATCGTATGATTTCTCTTTTTGTTCTTAGATGGCGTAGTTACGTCCGTAAATAGTTATTTTTAATAACTACAATCTACGACGGGAAAATATTTTGGTTTGATATGGAGTAGTAACTATACCGTACTGAGGAGATCTAAAGAGATCGAAATACGTATATGCGGCTTGTTGCTGCTCTGTATCAAATCAAAATATAATACCGTCATTTGTTTTGTTTATTTAATTCATTTTGGAGTACCAGAAATCGAATTCACTACGAATATAGGCCATGATGAACGGCATTTGGAGTGTAAGTTTTAGACTCCCTTGCCGATGCATTCATCAAGCTGTTTGCTTCGCAAGTCTTAGGGAGCACGGCGGCCTATATTTGAATTCGATTTCGCCAGGTAGAAATCGTATGATTTCTCTTTTTATAATAATAAAATAATCGATCTAAGATGCCTTAACTCAACAGATGTAGATAGCGACCATAGCCTAGTATTATGTAAAATAACGCTCATCCTAAAATACTTAATACCCAAGGGAGTGGTTCTAACACAAACAAAGATCAAAGTCGAAGGACTAAATTACGGAATCTGCAGAATCCTTATACAGAAAAATGATATCAGAGAAGATCGCTGGAAATATTAGAAAACAACAACATCGGGGAAAGCTGGAAAAAACTCAAAAATAACACAGTTAGCGGAGCAATACAATCACTTGGACAGAGGTAAGTAACGAACACTTATAAGTATATAAAAAAACGGGTGTGGCAGCCCAGTGGGTCTGCCGGTAGAAGTTATACTTCTATACACGCGTTCGCCGTTACAAATTTATATAGGAGTCAATCTGCACAATAATTACATATTTAATGCTATAGGTAAGAGAGAGCAGAAAGAGAAAAAGAATTAGGAATATAGGTATTTTTTTACACGTACTTTGTAGTAAAATTCATTGTTTATTTTGTTATTAATATAAAAATTACAATACAATACATTGCAACATAATTCAATATAATAATACAATACAAATAAAATGCAATATTCATAAGTATTAAAAACTTACTTTACGAAGATAAAAATAAAAACCAACAACTCGGATTCTATTGTAAATTTTCCTTTTATTTTAAAATTTAACACTATTGCGTATATTACATATATTTAATAACAATAACGTGAGGTTTTTATATATTTCAAAAATAAAACAGGCAATTTATATTATGATTCGAACTCACGTACACCAGCGTATGAACCAAACACATAAAAGATTAGCCAATTAGACATGATATTAACGAATTTCAAAATTGACAGTTGTCTTGTTATACAGTGATTTGAAATACAACAGCCTAAAATAATTATGAACATTTAATAAATAATTAATTAGTAAAATACTTTGTTATTTTTCGTCCGTGATAATCCCGAAAATTCGAGAGTTACAACGAAAAATAATTTAGTGCAATAAGCCTATGTGTATAATTAAAATAATAAGTTAATAACAGTGATAAGGTTTGGCCGTAAAACATTAAAAAACAAATGTGTGAATGAGTGAATTAAAGAATTAAAGATGAGTGAATTAAAAACAAATAAACAAGGTTAACTGATAATTATTGAACTATAAACAATTAAACCGGTAATTACATCAAATTCTTGTCTGATTTTAAAGCGACGTTGCCAAACTGACCAGAATTTCTAAGTAGAAAATAAAATAAATAACATGTTGAAATAAATAACATGAACATGTTGAAGAAGCAAAAGTATACATCAATGATGATACTACGAATAAAGAGAGAGAAATTCAGAAAACAATTAGAAAACTTGCGCAAGAAGAAAAGGAGAGAGGAAAGGATGTAAGACTTGGTGGTTATAAAATATGGATCAACAAGGTCGGCTGGAAATGGGACAACAAAGAGAACAAACTAGTCAAAATGGGGACAAAAAACTAGTAAATAAATGTGCCGGAAATACTACGACAAACCAGGCAATGCCAACGGACATGAATAGTTATAGAATAGGTAGTAAAGACAAAGATAGATCTATAAATAATGAACAAGGACGTGAGCAACGAGAGACAAGAAAGGGTAAACCCATAAAAATGCAGTCAGCAACGAGCGAGAATATAAACAGTAACTATGTAAAACCCGCATTAAACAAGAAAGAGCTTAATGACATGGCCCACAATAACGGAGCAGTGCTAAAGCCCAAAGGATGGACATTAGCAACGTAGAATGTCAGAGGTCTCAACGGCAAAGAAGTCGAACTTGCTGAAGAATTTGAGAAAAATCAAATAGACTTATTGGGTATAACAGAGACCAAAAAGAAGGGAAAAAACACACAGTTTTTAGAAAATGGACACTTCCTCATCACCAGTGGAGTGTCACTTGGCGAAAGGGCAAAAGAAGGGGTAGGCTGCCTGATACACAGTAACCTAATAAAGAATATTCAAGATTGGGAATGCATTTCAGAGAGAATTCTGAAGATAAGACTGGTAACTGCGGAACACAAACTAGTCAATATCATCGTTATGTATGGAATAAATGATGACGAAAGAGCAGCTAGCAAAGATCTATTCTGGGATACGGCCTCAGAAATAATAGACAGTTTAGAAGGCAATACTATAGTACTAGGGGATTTAAATGGTCGAGTGGGTGTAAGAGATGAACATACCCAAGATGTATTAGGACCATATGGAGAAGAAATAAAAAATGACAATGGGGAACGTATTATTGATATATGCAGAGAAAATAATTTAATAATAATGAACACATTTTTTAAACACAAAGATGCACATAAATATACAAGAGAAGTCAAAAGTAGAGGCGAAAGATCCATCATAGACTATGTATTAGTAAATAGATCATCGAGGCAATGTATTAAAGACGTAAGAGTAAAACGAGGAGCTGAAAATATACAGTGACCACTATCTAGTTATAGCCAGGACCAGCTTAGGAGTGCGACAAGAATCAATAACGAAAGAGACCAAGAAAACAAGTAAAGCTCATAATACACCCACTATAGAAGTAATCAGGTCACATAAGCTAGCGGACAAGGAGACAGCAAACAAGTTTGGAAACTACGTTAAAAACTACCTAACAGAGCACGCTGAACATGACTGTGACTTAGACCAAAATTGGCAAATACTGAAAGAAGCACTCCTAAACGGTGGTAAACAAGCATGCGGAATAACAAGAAATAACAAAAGCAAAAAGTGTACAAACTGGTGGAACAATGAAATAAAAGCAGAAGTGAAGTCCAAGAAGATAGCTTGGAAAAATTATTTAAGGAACGGAACTGCAGACAACTACCAAATATATAAACTGCAAAGAATCAAAGTCAAAGATATGGTACTAGCAGCGAAACGGAAAAGTTGGGAAGAATTCGGAAACAAGATGGAAGAAGACTATCACTCTAACGAAAAGTTATTCTTTAAAACCCTGAAGACTTTAAGAACCGAAAGGGCTCCACAAACACCAAAGCAAATAAGGAACAAAGAAGGACACCTACTTCATGACAATGACCACATCCTAGATAGATGGAAGCAATATTTCGAGGATCTATTGAATATCCAAAACGATGTAGACATTATCACAGAAGAACCAGAAGAGGTAGAACAAGAAGACCAAATTCAAGATGAAATAACTATAGCAGAAACAAAAGAAATCATACAAAAGCTTAAGAAAGGTAAGGCGGCTGGATTTGATAAAATCACAGCAGAAATGCTTAAAAACATGGGCGACAAGGGCATTGAACTGCTAACAAAAGTATGTAATAGGGCATGGAATGAGAGCCAAATACCAAAAGATTGGGAAGTGGGAGTTATTCTACCCATTTTCAAAAAGGGAGACAGACGCGAATGTAGTAACTACAGAGGAATAACACTACTGAGCATCCCATCCAAAGTATATGAGAGAATACTAGAAAAACGTCTTTTACAAGAAGTCGATTCTAAATTGGAACAATCACAGAGTGGATTTAGAAAAGGCAGAAGTATCCAAGATCACATTTTTACTATCAAAAAACTAATACAAAACGCAAGGAACTCAAGCACAGAGTTATACCAAGCCTTTATAGACTTAGAAAAGGCATTTGATAGTACTCCAAGGAAGGTGATTGATATATGTTTAAAAAAGAAAGGTGTGAAAACTAAACTCAGGCAAGCCATTATGAGTATATACAGACATACAAGGAACATAATCAGAACCGATAATATGGAATCCGAAGAGTTCACAGTAAATGAGGGTCTACGTCAAGGAGGAGTCTTAGGCCCCATACTGTTTAACATTGTCTTGGATGACATAATTAAAGAAACTAGAGCAGAAACATTGAAATTATATGCCGGACATAGAAATCTAGATGCAGTGTGGATCTCAGAGTGTGCATACGCAGACGATCTAGTGATATTTGGGATAAATGAACAAGCACTCAATCGAAATTTACAAGTATGGAACACTGCACTAATTAAACGAAATTTGAGGATCAATAATGAGAAGACGAAAGTAATGGTATGTGGAAAAAATAGAAGACAAACGAAGATAACACTTAACGGAAATACACTTGAACAAGTCGATACTTACAAATACTTGGGAGTACAAATAGAGAACAGAGGAACTGAAGAAACTGAAATAAGTTCCAGAATAGAAAGTGCTGCTCGGATGTACCACGCAATTAAAAGTACGTTTCTGTCAAAAAAAGAAGTATCCCAAAAAGCCAAAGTGACCATATACAAGACGGTATTTGTGCCGATTTTAACTTTTGGTAGTGAAAGTTGGACGCTTACCGATAAGTTAAAATCGAAAATACAAAGCATAGAAATGAAGTTTCTTAGAAGAATAATGGGTATAACCAGGTTAGATAGGATTAGAAATGAGGCAGTCAGAGAACATCTTAAAGTCCAACCAATTATTAAGAAAATTGAAGAGGCCCAACTAAGATGGTACGGACACATGGTTAGAAGCAAAGACGGCAAGAGACGGTTCTCCTAAAGAAAGATGATCAGTAGGAAGATTTCGATGACGATGGAATAACAACTTAGTAGAGGCACATTAGAAAGCAAGAAGAAATGGTCTTGAAAAACTTACCATCTAGGGAAAAGTAAAAGGCAAAAGAAATAAAGGTAGATCTCCCACACAATACACGGACCATATTGTTGCTACCATTGGCGCTCCATTGTCAGAATGTGCTAGAATGACAGAAGATAGAAAAACGTGGAGGAACATTTAGAAATTTAGCTAATAGCTTCATGATATCATGATACCTGCATCAGGTTAACGACTAAGAAGAAGAGGCACAATAAAAAACAGACAGAGCCATTTCTTTATAAAAAGAAGAAGATGAAGAAAATCTACACTATTTATATGTGGAAATCAAACATTAAGTTTTTTTGTTTAAAAAAATATACTTAAGAATAATTCTTTTAGTCATTGTTTAAGCTTATTTTAAAAAATTCTGCAGTTTTAAACAGTTTTCCGTAATTGCTTAGATAAAAATAACGAAAAATAGTAAAAATCAGAATTACCTGAAACAAAAATGTATCAAAAACTGTCAAAAGTTTTAAAACGTTGCATTAAAAAAATACTTTATACATACATAAACACTAGAAACTATAATATTTCTCAAACAAAACACAAGTTATAATGATTATGTTGTTTTAATAATATTCAAAATTTCTAACAAATAAATAAATTATGTCTTAAATTACAATTTGGTTAAATTTCATGTACTTGATAGTATTTTATTTTTCCCATATTGCTTGTCACAAATACACTTCGATCGGCGTTATATTTCTTGTCGACTAACTTCCACCAATCCTGATGATGTTTGATAAGGTAAGCTATAACTTTAAGCGCATTTTCTTTTTGAGTTGCATCACATTCTTTGCAGTTCTCTTTAAATGCACCAGGAAGGACCTCTGAAAAATGAAAAAGAAAACAAAATGTAGTAACTACAAAAGTATTAATGGATTCAAATTATACGAGAACTGTTCAGTATAACCATGTTTGATGGAGATATTGATGGGGTTATTTCCATGCCAACAAAATTTAGAGTTTTTGGTTTGAAATTATGAGGTTTGTGATTATAAAGAGACATCGATTATTGCAAAATATATTAAAAATTATTTGTTATTCGGCTATTGGCAGGGCTGTCATCCAATGAAAATTTATAAAATAATTAAAGCTATCTATATTAACTTAAGTTATTCATATATGGCAGTGGCTAACTCAGCATGGCGTTACAACTATTCGTGAGCCTTTGTTTCGTTTACTATTGCCTTTTATTTATGTCCGTTCTGTGACACTCTTCTTCTTCCTCATCCACTGCTTTCCAGCTACAGCAGTTATATCGTCCATGCATCTCTTTTTAGGTCTTCTTAATTCTTTTTAGGTCTTTTTAATTTGTTCTACCTTTTCGATATTGATGTTATCTATCGTGTTGTTTTCTAGGGTGTTGTTTAATATCTTTGTTTTGTCGAGATTCATTTTTAATCCTATTTGATTCAATTTATGATTTAAATCTTGTAGCATTGATTTTAGTTCATGGATATCTGTGCTTATTAGTACTATGTCGTCTGCAAATGGTTAAGATATACTCCATCTATTTTTAATCCCTTTTCGGCTCAATTTAGTTTTTTGAAAACATTTTCTAATGCCAAAGTAAATAACTTGGGTGAGATGGTGTCGCCCTGTCTCACACCTTTGCCAAGGTCTATTTTCATAGTTTCCAGATCACCATCTATTTTTACGTGAAAAGTAGGATCATCTTATATATTCTTAGGGAGGGCAGTATATCTTGAATCTACTCTGGCGTCATCCAATGTTGTTAAGAAAGCCCATTTGTCGATACTGTCGAATGCTTTGTAATAATCGACAAATGCTGGATGTAGTAGTATGTTGGACTCTATTGTTTTTTTAATAACTGTCCGGATTGTTTGCAAGTGATCGATAGTGCTAAAACCCTTATGACAGCCTACTTGCTCTACTAGTTGGTATGCATCTAGTTTTGCTGTCAATCTATTGTTAATCTGTCACACTATTTCCCCTATATTCTCCAAATCTCTTCTGACTGCATCTTTACACCTTTTTCTAGGCCGTACAGATCTTCTTCTGTCTGGTATTTCTCAAAATACGTTGTTTATAAATTATAAGGTGATTGTCATTACTGACCGGACCATAAAACTATAGTAGTTACGTTACGAATGAAATCGAAGTTAATTAAAAACCCACACACAATCGAATTGGTATTAAAATATTAAAGGAACCACAAATAAACGAATAAAATGTAAAAACCCTTACTGAACATCTACATATTGACCAAGAACTGAATAAAAGTAGCTCTAACATCGATCAGAAATGGGAAAATATAAACAAGCAGTAATTAAGGCAGGAAGTGAAAAGTTAAAAACAGAAGAAAGGAAACATAAAGAGTGGCTGACTAAAGAAATATTACTTTTAGTGAGTGAACGAAAATCATTCAAATAAAAAATCTAATCAGTTATAAAGAAAGTGATCAAATATTTAAAAAAAATAGTAGATGCTTAAGAGAGATGGAACTAAAAACTGGAAGAAATTAGGGGAGGCTTATGTCCAACTCTGGACACAGAAGTCTGTATGATGATGATAATGATAAAAGAGAGATTGTTACGCGGGCGAAACTAAAATTTTTGAAACAATATGCCATTCTTAACATGCATAATATGACTAAAGAACTAAGAGGAATAAAAAAAACAGTACAAACTACTCAAATAAGAGTAACAGTGGAATTCTCGTTGAGTTACTCAAAATTGTGGAAATTGAGTTTATTAACTTACTATTGGATCTGTTCAACACTATATCTGGAACAGGAATACTACTTGAAGAATGGCTTCAATCGACATTTATACTGCTTCCCAAAAAAAAACCAATGCAAAGGAGTGCGACGAACATAACAACATTTCCTTAATGAGTCATGCCTTGAAATTATGTTAAAGAGTAATGCACTATAAGAAAATATGTTTCATTCACTATTTTATTAATTTTGAGAAGACTTTTGACAGAGTGCAGCATATTCTTTTTGAAGAAGAAATTTTGTTAAAGAAAAACATAGACGGCAGAGATATTAGAGTTTTATGATGGATATAGTTGCAAAACCCGCCAAGTCACATTTTTGTGCAATTTGCAATTGATACAGAAATTTGTTCTTTATTTGTATAAACCTAAATTTAAACATAATTTAGGTGAAAATTCTACCTTAAATCGGAGTAATTTAAAGAAGAAAATTCGCTTAAACTGCAAAACCCGTCCTGTCCAAAAAAATTTAATTGCAAAGACCTCCATGTTCACCTTCCGAAGGCTTACGTAAACTTCTTTTGTTTTGTTGCAATGGATAACGATAACATTGGTATCTCTATAGAAAAAAACTCGTAGAGCTTGGTAAATATAAAAGAGTAGTCACTTTGAAAATAGGTAAGCATAGAAAGCTAGATAATGTTTCAATGCATCGAACTAATCATGTTTTCATTTTAGATATTTGGCTGAAGGCTTGCTTGAAAAACCAAGATGTGTGCATAAAAATATGTTCTTAAGGTACAATTCATTAACTATGAGGGATATAAAATTTGTTCATGAAAGATTTTATGAAGTTCCATTCAAAATATAAACAAGATGCTTTCATATTAAAATGTTGTGGGGCTAAGACCCGCAGAGAAGAAGAAGACGAGCAGAGAGAGAAGTGAGCAGCACAATTTTTTAAAAACAGCTATTAATAAATTATAGATTACCAAAACAAGGTGGCGAATGTATTTAAGTGTTTGCAGAGGAACCTTTATGCAAATTTTAGGCGTGAAAAATATAGAGTTCAGGGTGCGATGAAGCTTGTTTTAAGGGATTAACTTAATCAAAAAAAACGAGGTGGCGACCACATTCTAGAAAAATAATCAAAAAAGTTAGCCATGAGTAATTTTATTGAGAGTTTCAAATGGCTGGAATTTCATTACTGCAGGAAAAAGTATAGAAAAGAACCTATCATGTGATCTTTATATAAGAAATCTCTTTAAACTTTACAATACATCAGTGGATAGCTTTCTTACATTTAAGAAATTTTATTTTCGTTCATAGTTTACAACGGACTATAATATAGGTTTTGGAATGCCTATCACATACGCATGCTCCATCTTTTTTACGATATAAGGAAAAGATAAGAAAGGAAAAAGATGAAGGAACATATGATGAGAAATCAAGGCAGATACGAGCTACTTCAATGCACTTTGCAAAGTAAAATTGAAGAAAAAAGTGCCCCAGGACGAAGAAGAATTTCCTGGCTTGCTAACCTAAGAGCATGGTATAGAAAGACCTAAACACAACTCAATATTCGCTGTATTAAACTAATATTCCCAGTTGTAAGACACAGTTTTATACCGGCAGATAGAGTTGGTATTTCTGAAGAAAAATTAAAAAAAAAACAGAAATTATAACCAATTCAGAACACAACATAGCTATAATAAAACAAAACGTAACAATCTATAAAATGTTCGAAGACTGGAACCCGTTTGATTGCAAAACCTCAGTCTTAAGTTTTTAAACCACCAGGAGCTTTGCACTTTCAATTTCAACAGTGCAAACGCATTAGGATTTTGAATGCGACATGATAATATAATTGAAGTTCAGGGCGAAGTCAACTACAATACTTTCATTGGTGTTTTAAAGGGCATTTGTAAAAGGGAAAATATATTCGGTATAAATTAGATTAAATTTGAAGCTGTCAGAGTAAGTGACAAAAAGAATACCTATAGTTATTCCAAACTATTAGAAACATATTATGGAACTAATTGGCTAGAAAATTCTGATTTAAAGTTTTATAAAGATGTCATACATACATTTTCTCTAAATAATGACGAGAGTGATCCACAACTATTGAAAAATGAGTAAAGAATTATCTCCAAAAAAAAAACAACTGGGATGTGAAATTTTTTGTGTTAAAAAAATAATTATATAAATATGAACAAATAAATATGTCTTAAGTAATAAAAGTCTAATGTTGAAAGTTATTTATTAAGTAAATTTAAAAAAACACCTTTTCCTAATTTTTAGAGAATTTCTAATCCAAAGTTTCTGAATGTTGTTGAAAATCCCGCCATGTACATAAATAATATCAATTTTATATTGAAACTGCAGCTCGAATATTTTTTATTTTGTATTTTTTTAATAAAATAGTATACTAGAATACAAGATTATTGTAAGCACCTGGTATAAACTATCCCAGCGATGACTATACACTTGGAAAGCTCCATTTGATGATGGCAATAAAACTGAGTCCTCAAGAAATCAAATAGACTATATACTTTTGTAAATCAGCGTTTTCGAAATGCCGTCAAATAAATAACTACATTTCCTGGGACAGATATTGGATCTGATCATTAACCACTTGTAGCAGATATTAAACTAAGGTTAAAACGAATTCAGCGATAAAAATCAAAAACTAATGCAGTTTACTTTGACGACATAAACATAGAACATAACATTAAAAAAGAATTACTAAAGAAGAACTATGGAGTGAATTTAAAAACCAAGTTAACGAAATCTCCACAAACAATGATTATAGAAAAAACTTAATTAAGGGAACAACGTCGACTGATAAAATCTAAAGAAACAGAATATAGATACCTGCAGAGAAGAATAAAAAGGGAGATCAAATTAGCCAAAGAAATGTCGACGAGAGAAAGGTGCGACGAAATGAAGAATGTAATATCTAAACACTTATTTAATGTGCACAAAAAACTAAAAGAAATGAGTAACATTATTAAAAAAAACGAGTTTCCTCTGTACTCGTTGACAATAATAACAAAATTTTTGTAAATGTGCACGAAATAAATAAATAATGGCAGCTGTATATATCAGAGTTATTTGAAGATGATAGGAATAATATTGCCCGAATTCTACCAAAACTGTACTGACTGCCCAGAAATTATGAAATGCGAGGTAGAACACGTTATAAATAATGCTAAAATTAGAAAAGCTTTGTCCAGATGATACACCAACTAAGTTGCTGAAACTAATAGAGGATGATAACATAAAAGTAGTAGTAAGACTTTTTAATTCATATATATATTACAGGAGTGATTCTCACAGATTGGCTCAAATCCATCTTTGTCGCAATACCTAAAAGACACAATGCGAGAAAATGCTCAGAATATCGATTAATTAGCGTTATGAGTCACACTCTTAAAATTCTTCTAAGAATACTTCACAACAGAATTAGACGCAAATGCGAAA
Organism: Diabrotica balteata; assembly: GCA_918026665.1. Classification (NCBI taxonomy): domain Eukaryota; kingdom Metazoa; phylum Arthropoda; class Insecta; order Coleoptera; family Chrysomelidae; genus Diabrotica; species Diabrotica balteata. Next base: position 36,239,806 of record OU898282.1, on the reverse strand, counting down.
AAGATCTCGAAGATACCCAATTTGGTTTTAGAAATGCTATGGGAACCAGGGAGACACTTTTTGCGCTTAACATCCTATTACAAAAATTCCGTGGCCAAGGAAAAGATGTATTTGCATGTTTCGTGGACTTCGAAAGTGCATTAGATAAAGTACAGCATGTAAAATTAATATCCAAATACTGAAAAATATCGGAATAGGTGACATTCAAAGTATATTCATGCCATTAAAAATTTATACTGAAGTCAAACTGTTATCGTAAAAATTGGAGATAACTACAACGATGAAATCTCAATACAACGACTAGTCTGAGGAAGTTGCGTTTTGTCGACAACATTGTCCAATGTTGTTCAATAAAAATCAACGGGAAACTACTAAATGTGATTAAATATGCAGACGATACAGTAATTCTCTCAGATAATATTAATGGTTTCCAAATTCTGCTTGATCGTATTCACGAGGTAGGAGAGGATATGGGCATTAAAATAAACTCAAACAAATCCAAATTTTTAGTGTTTAGTCGTGACCCACATCCCGACGCAAAGCTTCACTTAAACAGAGTTCAAGTTAAAAAAGATCAGATAATGACATATTTGGGAACTGTGATAACGGACCAACTAGATTCAGATAGAGAAATAAAACATAGAATAGCAATGACTAAAACTACTTTTATGAAAATGAAGTCATTTCATTGCAATAATCATCTCAGTTTAGAACTAAGACAAAGAATGGTTAAGTGCTATGTTTGGTCCGTACTTTTGTATAGTGCAGAAGTGTGGACGCTAAAACTATCGATCATAAACAAAATTGAAGCATTGGAAATGTGGGTGAAAACGAATGCTGAAAATACCTTGGACAGCAAGGAAAACTAATGAAGAAGTACGAAGGAGCGTCAACAAAGGTAGAAGAACGCTAAAGACTGTTAAACATCGAAAAATGTCTTATCTGGGACATATAGTAAAGGGAAGTCGAGATAAAATATTAGAACTGATCCTTAAAGGCAAAATAGAGGACCGTAGAGGCTTGGAGAAGAAAACGGGTTTCTTAGAAGAAGAAGAATACAAGTAGATCAAACAGAAATCTCAAAATATCGCAAAAGTCCGCAGTAATGGTTTTTTACCTATCCTGTAAATTTTGGTAGATGTGACTTTGGCGGATTTTGCTTCTATACCCCACATAATGTAACCTATACTGGAATCAAACAGCGAAAGTGAAGGAAGAAGATGAACTGACCAAGGAGATACCCTAAGGACCGAATTAAAATCTCTAGTTGAAACTAAGAGCACAGCTTTCATATATCGTACAAAAATGTGAAGAAGTTTAGCTCAGTCTGGTTAAAAAAAAAGGTTGAAAAATTTTTCGCAGATATGTGAAGCTTTTAAGACATAGGTGGGGGTTACTATATGACGAACAGATAAAAAGTACTCGTATTTTTACCTTACTTTTTTAAATAATAATTTATGGTCGCCATACATAAAATGAAGAATGACTAAAACTACTTTTATGAAAATGAAGTCATTTCTTTGCAATAACCATCTCAGTTTAGAACTAAGGCAAAGAATGGTTAAGTGTTATGTTTGGTCTGTACTTTTGTATAGTGCAGAAGTGTGGACGTTAAAAATATCGATCATGAACAAAATTGAAGCATTGGAAATGTGGGTTCATAGACTAATGCTGAAGATACCTTGGACAGCAAGAAAAACTAATGAAGAAGTACTAAGGAGCGTCAGCAAAGACATAGAACTGCTAAATACTGTTAAACATCGAAAAATGTCTTATCTGGGACATATAGTAAGGGGAAGTCGATATAAAATTTTACAACTGATCCTTAAAGGCAAAATAGAGGGCCGTAGAGGTGTAGGAAGAAAACAAGTTTCTTGGTTAAAAAACATTCGTGAATGGACTCAGATACCAAATGCAGGACAATTATTCCATATTGCAGAAGATCGAGAAGCCTTCGCAATGGTGATCGCCAACGTCGGATAGTTCTGATATGCGAAGAAGAAGAAGATAAATTTTCATATAATGAAAATTTATACTTATATTAAAAAACTTAGACGTGGTATCAAAAGAGGCCTAAGATTTCTTGGATTATACAAAATGAGTTAAAGTCAACACAATTAACATGTATAATTTTGTAGAATAAAACTAAAGTATTGCTAATTACAACATAAATACTAAAAACAAAGTAAATTGGAAACACCAGAGAAAGGCAAACGATTAGTAACAAGTGAAATATTTATACAGGTCTAATTAATTTATATACTGTATGTATCAGTAGTATTTAAATGTTACTTTTTAGAAAAAAAGGTAATAAATATATTATTTAGAGGCAACAAAACGTCCTTAACAAATTTCTTTAGAAATATTTGGATATCTGTATACAGTGCACTTAGGGCACTTTTTTGTCCTGAAGTCGAGAAATCGATCTCGAAGGCGGATGAACCCTACAGAATGGTCAACGGCATAAGGATGCAGAAGGCAACGGGGAACCACTGCATTAAAGACTCATAGAGTACCCCTAGTAGTAATCATCATGGTAGACATGCAAAGGAAAAGTACTGATCATGGACATCGGATACCAAGATCCGGCAGAGAAAGAGAAATAGATAAGTACAAGGCTTTCTCGGTCGTAAACCAGCGAAACCCTTGTAAAAAGAAAAAGACAACCATAAAAATTGCTACATGGAATGTAAGGAGCTTATTTTCTTCGGGAAAATTAGATAACGTCGTGTTGGAAATGGATCGTTTGGGTATAGACATATTAGGCATGAGCGATACACAATGGCCAGGAAACGGCAAATGTCCCACAAATAATCATGGTATGTTTTATTATACCGGAAATGACACCAAAACCCATCGATACGGAGTAGGAGTCAGCATCTCAAAAAAAATGGAAAGATGCTGTAGTAAACTTTACTCCATTCTCAGAGCGCGTGATGTTAATACAATTAAAAGATAAGAAGAACATGATAAACATTATACAAGTATACGCTCCTACAGCAGACAAAGACGAAGAGGATATAGAACAATTCTATAATATCTTAGAAGAGGTGATGAGAACAACAAAGAGACAACACATTAACATAGTAATGGGCGATCTGAACGCCAAGGTAGGCCAGGGTAAAGTTGGAAAAAATGTCGGTGAATATGGCTTAGGTAATAGAAATGAAAGGGGTGATCGTTTAGTTCAGTTTTGTCAAAGCGAAGATTTAATAATAACTAATACATTCTTTAAACTACCCCCAAGGCGACTATATACGTGGACGTCACCTCAACATACACAAGAAAAAGTGGTCAGAAACCAAATAGATTACATATTGGTGACAAAAAGATACCGTAATGCCGTAAAATCTACTAAAACTTTCCCTGGAGCTGATATCGGTTCGGATCATAATCCAGTAGTATCTGTGATAGAAGCTAGACCAAAGAAAATAAGAAAAGCCATCATTCCAGCATTAGACTTAAGCCAGCTTAAAAATGAACATCTACGACAAACAGTGCGAGAAGAAATAAACAGCAGCCTCAGTGTAGCAGAAAGCCAAATCCGCAGAACAGACAACATAGATGAAAAACTTAAGTATATAAATACTATAATAAGAACTACGGGAAAGAAACACCTAACCAAATCTGCAAAGAAACATAAGGTGTGGATGACACCAGACATTCTAGAACTAATGGATGAAAGACGTAAAATGAAGAATAATGCAGAAAAATACAAAGAGGTTGATAAGAACATAAAGCAAAGAATAAGAAATGCCAAAGAATCATGGATTACAGAACAATGTGTAGAAATGGAAAACTATGAAAGAAAGTATGACACGTTCAATATACATAAAAAACTAAGAGAAATTACAGGAACCCAAAGAAGACGTCAAATAAGTTTGCTTAAGAACAAAGATGGAAAGATTATTATAGATTTAACAGAGAAAATTAATAGATGGAGTGCATACATAAGAGAATTATTTGAGGACAACAGAAATAACATTGTTCTGATATATGGCGAAACGGGACCTGAAATTCTAAAATGTGAAGTAGAAATGGCACTTAAAAATTCCAAAACTGGGAAGGCAAATGGACCGGATGAGGTTCCTACCGAATTGCTAAAGCTCTTGAATGATGAATCAATAGGTATAATATTGCACTTATTTAATACAATATACAATACTGGTATTATACCTCAAGAGTGGCTGTTGTCTACATTCGTTACACTGCCAAAGAAATCTAATGCTAAAGAATGTTCAGAACATCGAACAATATCTTTAATGAGCCACCTACTAAAGATATTTCTAAAAATCATCCACAACCGAGTTTATCAAAAGTTGGAGTCAGATATTAGTAATACACAGATAAGGTTCAGAAAAGGGCTTGGTGCTCGAGAAGCTCTCTTCGGTTTGAATGTTCTCACACAAAGATGCCTAGACGTTAATCAGGAGGTACATACGTGTTTTATCGATTTTGAAAAAGCGTTTGACAGAGTACGCCATGATAAGCTTAGAGAGATTCTTGAAAGGAAAGACATAGATAATAAAGATCTGCGAATAATTCTCAATCTATATTGGAATCAGAAAGCTAACATCAAAATAGAAACTGAAACATCACAAGCAATAGAAATACGTAGAGGAGTACGACAGGGTTGCATTTTGTCACCTCTGTTATTTAATGTATATAGTGAAAGCATCTGTCAGGAAGCCCTTTTACAAGCAAACGGAGGAATCGTAATTAATGGAGAGATTGTAAATAATATTCGATACGCGGACGACACTGTACTAGTTGCAAGAACAGTAGAAGAATTACAAAGATTACTTACAGACATAAATATTGCTTGCAACAATTATGGTATAAATATCAATATTAAAAAAACCAAGTATATGGTCTTCAGTAAAAACATGACACAACCAGCGTATATTAGTATAATCGGCACTCAAGTTGAAAAAGTATCAAGTTACAAATACTTGGGAACTTTAATAAACGAAACTGGAGACCAAAACAGTGAAATAAAAAGACGTATCGAAATTGCCAGGGCCACCTTCATAAAGATGAGAAAATTCTTCTGCAACAGAAATATAAGCATCCCTCTACGATTAAGAATGCTGAGAGGCTATGTATTTAACACGCTATTATACGGTGTAGAGGCCTGGACTCTCAAACAGAACAACATGAAAAATATTGAAAGTTTCGAGATGTGGTGCTACCGTCGAATGCTGAAGATTAGTTGGGTTGAAAGAATAACAAACTGTGAAGTAATACGAAGAATAGGAAAAGACCCAGAGATTTTGTTAACGCTAAAGCGAAGAAAACTCGAATATTTTGGTCACCTGATGAGAGGACATAAATACGCATTACTTCAAAATATAATGCAGGGAAAAATAGAAGGAAAACGGAATCCAGGCCGTAGAAGAATGTCATGGTTGCGGAATTTGAGAGAGTGGTTTGGCTGCACCACTAATGAACTCTTTAGGTCAGCCGTAAACAAGGTCATAATAACCTTGATGATTTCCAATCTCCGATAGGAGTGGCACAAAAAGAAGAAGATACAGTGCATACATAATTTTTAAGAAAAACAAAAACGTAACAAACATATTATTCTTACCTCGTAAGTAATTTCCATCTTTGGTGCAGGTGAATGGTACATCTAACAAACAGTCTATATATCTTTTCAATAATCTTGTGTTATGTAGAACATCGTGCAGATTGATGTAGGAGTATTTATGCGTATACGCAGCAGCACAGAAGCCAACGGTTGCGAAGAAGACGAAGATTACAAATTTCTGCATGTTGTCTTATTTGTGACACTACAGCGTAATAAGAAGTAATGTATATTTACACGCTTTTATATATTTAACTAACTTTGAAAACGTTTATTACTCATTGACAAATTAAACTTTTCGTTAAGTGTTTATAAATTATTTCTGGGTAGGCTATAGAACCATTTCTCTTGACTTTCTTTTTTAAAACTTTCTTTTTGTATTATACAATAATAATGCCTTAATTAATATTTCCACTATAGTCATATATTTGACTTGTATTAATGATACAAATTATAAGGTCTCAATTAATGTTTAATATGTTTTTAATATCCTAGATATAAAAATTAAAATATTTAATAGTGTAATTAGATAAAGGAAATTGACGTGTGTTCGGTAAAGTACCCACTATGTAAATATACATGCGGTTTCTAGATTAGAAACTAATTGCTGGACCTAATCTTCTAGCCTTTTCGAAACTTCTCTATCTGGCGCGGTTGCTATACAGTTTCTGATGATCCTTTTTCACCAGAAAACCAATTCATTTATATGTCAGTTTTGCCATTTTTTTGTAAATAATTTAATTTACATTAGGTTGTAAAAATTGATCATATGCATGTATTTTTCTGTATAAACCAATGGTAATGTCGATATCCGTTTTGAACCTACAGCTGCGGTAGCAATCACAAATTAAATTTAATATCTGAAGGATTTTTTATGTTTGGTTATATGTAGGTACTTATTCTTATTATATGTCCTATGTATATTTTCCAACCAGATCTATTTCTTCACGTGCCATCTCCGCTACGAAGGTTGGCTATCATCATGGCAATTTTGACCCTGGAGGCTGCCGCTCGGAACAATTGTATGGAAGTGCAAGCAAACCACTCCCTGAGGTTTCTCAACCATGACATTCTTCTCCTACCTATGCTGCGCCTACCTTCAATCTTTCCTTGCATAATTAGTTGTAACAGTTGATATTTATTCCCACGTGTAATATGTCCCAGGTATTGTAGTTTCCTCATTTTAACACTCAATACGACCTCCTTTTGTTTGTTCATCCTGTCTAATACAACTTGGTTAGTTATCTTATCCTTCCAGGAGATTTTTAACATTCTTCGGTACGCCCACATCTCAAATGCCTCCAGCTTACCCATACATTGCTTATTTAGTGTCCACGCCTCCACCCCATATAACAGGACCGAGAAAACATAACATTTAAGCATTCGTATTTTCAGCTTTAGGCTTAGGTTTCGGCTACACAACATTTGTTTCATGTTGTTAAAGGCACTGCGGGCTTTCTCTATTCTTATTCTTATTTCTCTGGTGTATTCGTTTGACTCGTTAATATTTGTTCCGAGGTAATTGTAATTTTGTACTCGTTCAATGAGATTCTGTCCTACATGTAAGTTGATATTATTGATACGTTTCTTTGTAATTATCATGAATTTGGTCTTCTTTGTATTCAGTGACAGACCAAATTCTTCACTTGCTTCTACCACTTTGTTTAGTAATCTCTGTAGGTCGTCAATATTTTCTGCTATGAGCGCGGTATCATCAGCATATCGGATATTGCAAATGGGGTGACCGTTGATCTTTACTCCGGCTTTTTCGTTCATAAGAGCTTTTTTAATAACTTCTTCCGCGTAGACATTGAACAAGGTTGGAGACAACACACAGCCCTGCCGAACACCTCTTTTGATCTGTATTCTATCTGATATCGAGCTGTTAATTCGTACTGTAGCTTCTTGTTTGTAGTATAGATTCCTTATCACTCGCATGTCCCTTGTATCAATATTTTTATTTTCCAGTATTTGCATCAGTGGCCTATGTTTTACTGTATCAAATGCTTTGTTATAGTCTAGGAAACACACAAATATGTCCTGATTTACGTCTAAGCATCGTTGTGTTAGAACATTAAAAGCAAACAGTGCCTCTCTAGTTCCTAGTCCGTCTCTAAAGCCAAATTGAGAGGGTCCGATGTCAACTTCCAATTTTTTATATATTCTCCGATGAATGATTTTTAAGAAGACCTTTAATATATGACACATGAGACTGATGGTGCGATGTTCCGAGCATTGTCTCGCATTAGACTTTTTGGGTATGGCTATTATTGTTGTTACTAGCCATTCATTAGGTATGATACCAGATTTGTAAATGCTGTTAAATAGTTCCACGATCTTTATTAAGTTGTTGCCTTTGATGAGTTTAATTATGTCTATTGGTAGTTCATCTGGGCCTGTAGCCTTCCCCGACCTCATTTCTTTAATCGTGTATTCCACTTCATCTCTTGTTATTTCTGGTCCTGTGTCACTGTTTATGTATTCGTTATCTACATTGTCTCTTTGATCTTTAAACAGTTGTTCTATGTACTGTTTCCAGACTCTTAATTTTTCTTCTGTGTCCATAATAATGTTTCCACTCTCGTCTACTAATATGTTGTGTCTGTTACTTTGTCTCCTCGTCAACTCTTTGATCTTCCGATGTGCATTAAAGCTGTCGTGTTTATTTTGTAGTTGTTCGATTTCTTCGCATTTTTCCCCGTACCAGTTTTCTTTAGCTGTGCGTATTTTTAGACGAATTTCTTTTTGTATCTCTTTATACTTCTGGTTCTTTTTGTTTTTCTGTTTTCTTCTTTCATCCATTAAGTTCAGTATCTCATCTGTCATCCATTCTTTTTTATATTCTTTACTTTTATGGAGGTGACTTATGCTTGGTTTCATTAACGCTGTTTTAATGTCTGTCCAATTCTCATTGATGTTAACTTTTGTGTTGTCTTTTATGGGTTGTATCTTTGTTACTGCTTCATCAATTTCTTGTATCATCTGTTCTCTTACTTCTGGTTTTCGTAATTTGTTGATATCAACTGCTTTTTTGGGGGTTGTGCTATTAATTTTCTTTAGTTTTATTTTCATTCTTGCAACTAGTGGATTATGATTAGATGATATATCTGCACCAGGGTATGTCTTAATTGACATTATGCTGTTTCTGTATCTTTCATTGATTAGTAGATAGTCTATTTGGTTTCTCACTATGTGATGTTCTGTGTCTTGTGGAGATCTCCATGTGTATAAACGTCTGTTGGGTAGTTCGAAAAAGGTATTTGTAATTACCATTCTGTTTTCCTGGCAAAATTGTACCAGTCTTTCACCAGACTCGTTCCTATTCCCTAATCCAAAATTTCCTACCAAATCATCTGTCCTTCCTTTCCCAACTTTAGCATTCAAATCTCCCATTATTATTGTGATGTCCCTTTTTTGGTCAGTTTCAATGCCGAGTCAATTTGTTCATAAAATGTTTCTATTTCATGTTCTTCTTTGTCCGCTGTTGGTGCGTATACTTGTATTATATTCATTTTTGTGATGTTTGTATTTATTTGTAACATCATAACACGATCGGACAAAGGTAGGAAGTTCAGGACATGACGAGATAGAGACTTTTTTAACATTATACCCACTCCATTACGATGTTGGGGATCTTGGTTACCGGAGTAGTAGATTATGTGATCTTTAATATGACTGCATCCATTTCCCGACCATCGGGTTTCGCTTATACCCAAAATGCTAATAAAATCCACAAGGAAAAATTCCTGTAGCTGGCTGTATACGTATAACAAAAAGAGGTTAATCTTTGTAAATGGGTATATTTATTTAAAAAACCCTTAAAAGGGCCACATCAATAAAACAAACGTTTTCGGACCACACAGTCCATCATCAGGTTATTAAAATCGAAAATGCCTAAAAATAAGTATAAACCATTTAGTTAAAACAAACGAGATTTTGAAATTTTGACTATGGTTGAAAAGCAAAAGATGGTTATACTTACTAGGTCATAATGCCTGAGCCACCAAAATATTAGGGTAAAAACCCTTTAAATTACATTTAGTTATGAAATGTTGTACATTGTGTTATAAAATAACTGTGATGTTCAATATTAAATTAAATTTGACTAAAGGTAACACATGGCTCAATTGGGTTCCAGAGCCGGGTGAGAGGGTACCTCTGCACTCGGAGAACAACGTGGAACTGATTGACAAGATACTTTTGAAGGATGAAGATAACAGAATGTCAATGCAACAAAAACTATAAAAGTTGTACATAGTATTACTACAGCCAAAAGATTCAACAAGTTTTGATGATTTTAAAAATAACAACAATCTAGGTGTTGGGATTTAAAAACTTTTTATTTATTAATTTAGGGTATAAAAGATGTCAAATCAATGATGGTTTTATAGTCATGATTAATATAATGACCTGTGCCTTAGGCAACTTATGTTGCTTTTCGTCGTATGGAATGTGGTCTAAAGTGTATTTAATTTTGGGTTAGCTTGTATTTATGAAATTTATCCTTTTATGTTTAACACATCTAGGACAAGGTAAAAATTAAATAACAAATATTTGAAGCTAATATCAGACCTCATATTTAAATGACTTTATTTAAGAATGCTCCTATGGTGAAAAATTAATAAAATTAAGTTTAGTAAGATGGAAATCTACAGGCTGAAGAAGTTGAAGTAATAACATATGTGATTGAATTTAAAATTGAAGAGACTGGGTTCCTCAGAGACTAATGAGAATGAAAGTAAAAGAAATGACCGAAGAAAAGGAGGGGGGGGTTGAAGGAGAAAAGGAGTTGATCAACAATTAGAGATAATAGGGGTCCTTTATACTTAAAGTATCTAGCACCCTGAACAAAATCTATTTAGGTGGTATTAAATTCAGTTTGTAGAAACCTGAAATTTGTTGTATAAGTGTGCTACTAAGTTGTTGACCGAAAAAAGGTGGACAAAGGTAGATTAGGATTCTTTGTAATATGGTAGATTATGAATTTTAATAAATTGTTAGATAATGTTTGAGTGATTACTAAATTAAAACTATTGGATACATGTTTAATATATGAATTGACCAAGAAATAATGAAAGAGAACAAAATTAACAGGAAAACGATGTAGAAGTGAAGAGTGGATAAGATAGTGAAATGTTGGTATGATGGATGTGGATGGTTCTGAAGTTAAAATTGGGGTCAGAAATTTGTGAGAGGAAGGTGTGACGATATTGTATAGAATGGGTGTTTGAAGAACAACAAGATTATGTAGGAATAAGGTGTTGACGTTTGTATAGGAAAATAAGGCAGAGAAAATAGGACAGTATTGTGAAGTGTGGACTATGAAAAAAGTTGACGATGTAAAGGTTGAAAGTCACGGTTGAAAGATACATGGCGATTAACACAATTGGGGCTTTTTTGTTTTTCTTTGACTATTTCCAAGTCTTCATATAGGTCTAATTTTAGAAAATTTTTTGGAGAATATGTGTGTGGATTCTAAGTGATCCATAAATATATCAGCTAAGAAAGGGGAAAGGCAACTACCCATGGCTAAGCCATCAGGTTCTCTGTAAAATTTACTATTGAAAACAAAAAAGTCTTGAGCTAGACAAGTTTGTAATAATTGAATAATTGAGTTAGTGGTAGACAAAGTGATAGAATTTGCTCGAAGAAGAGACTGGACCAGATTAATAGTTTCTTGTTTGGGGAGTGAAGTAAATAGGTTGCTGACATCAAATGAAAGCATTGTGATGTTAGGATGAAGATTTATTTGTTGAAGATTGTTGACTAGATGAATAGTGTTTTTGACTGCAAATCGAGGGGTGAAGTTCGTCATGTTGTTAACGAGATTCAATATGAATTTTGACAAAATAGAAACTGGAGTATTTATGAAACTAACAACGGGACGAATGGGAATGCCCTCTTTATGTATCTTAGGTAAACCGTACAATCTGGGTGTTAGTGGGTTACTAGGTATTTTATAATATGGAGCGTCATGTTCTGAGAGAAATTCTGTGAAAAGTTTATTGGTGGCTTTGATTTTGTTAATGAACTTTTTTGTTGGGTCTTCGGAGAGCAAAGTGAAATTGTTATCTGAAAGAAATGTGGTGACCTTGTCGTTATATGAATTTTGATCTAGAATAACTAGGCAATTGCCTTTATCTGCTTTACTAATAATAAGATTGTGGGATTTAATTTTGTTTTGAATAGACTTGAGGATTTGGAGTTGGTCTTTCTGTTTTTTGTTTGAAAATTGTGGAAGAGAAGCATTGAATGAATAATTTTGGGAAGTAAAAGGTGGGTTAATGGATGAAGAGTTATTTGATGTGTTTAGTAGAGTGTTGGGAGTAGAGTTATTGAAAGAAGAAGAAGATGATGGAAAATTTTTGTTTTTGAATTTGTGGATAGTTTTATAGCAAGAGTTTCTAATTGACGTTTTTTGATTTAGAGGGATAGAAAGATTCTGGATGATAACATCTAGCTCAATGGAAAGACTCTGAAGGTCCTTTTCAGAAACCTTCTTCGGAATGGAGTATTTGAGACCTAGATTCAATAAATTGAGTTCATTTTTATCAAAGATTACAGAGGATAAATTTTTGAGCCTTGGGTGAAATTGAAAATTAGAGAATTTAGTTTTATTGTTGCTGTTATTGTTTTGTGAATTAGATGAAATACTGATGAGTTTATTAAGTTTAGATTTAAGTTTACTGAATTTAATAGAAGTTACATTGTCCATTCTGTCCTGAACATCATTCAAAAGGTTACTTAAGTTATCAAAACCTATGGATTCAAGTAAAAAATCATATGTTACCTTAAGCTTACAGTTTATAAAATTAAGTTTTCCATAATGGTTGCAAATCTCCTTCTTTAAAATTTTGAGTTGAAAAGTGTCCCTTAAGGTGGTTGGAACATTTCCTGGTGTTTTAATTCTACAAAAGGTAGGAAAGACTTTATAGTTGATGCATTGTGAGATGAACCATATATCCAACTTGAGTGTACATCGTTTAGTGGCTAAGCGCATGTATTGAACTTGAGCGTCAACTTGGCTCTTCAATTTCTTTTTCTCTCTAATCTCTTTTTTTTTTTTTTTTTTTTTTTTCAAAATGCTAATATTCATTATTTGCATTTCTTGAATAACGTTTCCTGGCTCATACATGCTGGTAGCGTTCTATGTTCCAATTTTCATTATTTCGTTGGTAATATTTATATTTTGACAAGGTCTTCGCTGGTTGACGACCCGAAAAGCCTTGTCACTTTTCTTGCCGGATCTTGGCCTCCGATCTCCATGATTAGTAAGATTTTGTTGATTATTTATCATGCCATGATAACTTGGGATAATAGATAATAGAGATATCCATTGGATCTTTACTGTAGTGGTTTCTCGTTGCCTGCTACATCCCAATGCCATTGACTAATATATTAGCTCTTCCGCCTTTGAGGTCGATTTCTCAGCCTCAGGACAATGAGTTGCTCTACCACCTGTCAGCTCATCCACCCTCAGCTGTTGGCCAACAACTGGGAGATTACTTATACCTGTAATCTTTCGGTAAATTTTCACCATATCTGGTTACCCTCACTTAGTTTAGCCTGCAGACCAATGCAGTTGCCCGGGGTGTGGCACGTGGAGCCATAAGTGAGAGTTAGGTGCCTTATGAGGACCAGATATCAAGAACCATCTCCCGTCTATGACGCTAATTAACCAGATCTATTTCTGTTCTAATTATATCAACGTTTTCGTTGCTAAAAAATGTACTAAAAAATTGTCTGGAAAGCTCTAAGAATGTTGCAAAAAAACTTGTTCCATAATAAACTATCTTTAAAACAAAACTAACACAGCTCAAACATTTTCTTTTCAAACCCTGAAAATCTAAATGAATACTTCGTTAATGTGAGTAAAAATATAACATCAACTATTTTGCCATAACAAGATCATATTTTCTATCTCCCTAATTCAAAAAAGATCTTAAATTCATTCTTTATAAGACCAGTTAGATAAATCTGAACTGTTGCAAACAATCAATAGTATCAAAGGCAAATCTTTCTGTAGTACTGATGGACTATCCATAAAAATTTTCTTAAATCTCCCAAAAAATATGTTGGAAGTTCTGGTCTCACTCATTAATGATTTCTTGAAAAAAGTATATTTCCAGAGTGCCTGAAGATAGCCATTATTATTAGTCTTCATAAGGGTAGTGAATAATCGAATGTCTTCAACTAGAGACCTATTGCCTTACTACCTGTCCTGGCAGAAATTATTAAAAGACTTATAAAAGCCCGACTTAGGTCCTTTTTTATTGAAAATAACATTATATCAGAAAGTCAGTTTGGCTTTTGATCTAATAATTGTACCAATGAATCTATGTTTTTTGTACTACATGAGATCTCCAAGAGATGACCAAGTGCTCTCTATAACTACCTACATAGAGGCAGGTTACCAAAGAAAACTGAAGACGTCTGTGGCATTCATCGATTTATCGGCTGCCTATGACACGGTTTGGAAAGATGGCCTCATCTATAAGCTCCTTAAAATAATCCCCTGCAAAGCAACCGCCCGACTCATAAATACTATGCTGAGCAGTAGAAACATCCGTGTAACCATGGGAACTACAGTGAGCAAACAGAGAACGCTTAATAATGGCCTCCCCCAGGGCTCCGTACTTGCACCGCTGCTATTTAGTATGTATATAGCTGATATGCCCCCTACCAGATCTAAAAAATTTGGATATGCAGACGACTGGGCACTTGCAACTCAAAGCTCCTTAATACAAAACTCCGAGGCAATCCTAACGGAAGATCTGGAACGCCTGGTTAAGTACTTTAAACAATGGAGACTTAAACCTAACCCCAAAAAAACCGAGGTTAGCTGTTTTCACCTGAACAACAAAATGGCCCACACAAAACTTAAAGTATACATTGATAACCAACTGCTCACGCACAACTATAATCCCAAGTACCTCGGCGTCACCCTGGACAGAACACTCTCCTTTAAGAAACATCTTGAGAACACCGCAGCAAAGCTGAGAACCCGTAACAACATCATACAGAAGCTTTGCGGGACTACATGGGGCTCATCAGCAGGTACACTTCGGTGTTCAGCCCTTGGACTCGTATTACCCCGCAGCTGAATACTGCTCTAATGTTTGGCTGAATAGCGTTCACACAAAAATTATAGATACCCAGCTCAATGTCGCCATGCGTCTCATATCTGGAACGATCAAGTCTACACCTGTGGAGTGGCTTCCACTACTGAGCCATATACCTCCACCTAATCTTCGTCGTCAGCATGCTCTGCTTAGAGAATTCCAAAAGCTGCTTAACAACCCGCAATTACCTATACACACATATGTCGCCGACGCTAATTCACATCGATTGCGCTCCAGAAAACCTCCGACTAGAGATGCAATAAACTTGAGTTCCAACAATTTCCAAATGAACTCCCAGTGGAAGAACATGCAGAGCGACAGACCGAACCTAATAATGAGAAACACACCATGCATCACAGAAACTCCACCAGGTTTTGACCTCCCCCGAAAATCATGGTCAACTCTTAACAGGATAAGAACGGGTCATGGAGTCTGCGCAGATTCCCTTTATAAATGGAGGATGAGAACCTCTGCTGAGTGCGACTGCGGCGCCGAGAAACAGACCATCCAGCATATGATTGCCGAATGCCCTCGGAGGAAGTATTATGGAGATCCTCTAGACTTCGCCTCTGCAACACCAGCGTCGATTGAACATATTAATACATTAGATGTTAGATTGCAACATATATGTGATAATGTTGTGTATCAAATTGCCATACACTAAATAAATACATGAGATCTATCAGGCACTAAACAACAATTTTTTCACTGCCACTGTTTTTTGTGACTATGCCAAAGCTTTTTATTGTGTAAATCATATTTTGATAAAAAACTAAATTTCTACGGAATTTTGAGGAATAGGAAAAAACTAGTTTAAACAAATGATACTGACTCAAGTCACAAAAGTATTGTATGTGAAGTACCGCCATATTTTGCTGATAATACCAGTATCACCTAAAGAAACTGTAATATTGCAACTCTTCATGCAATTATAACTTATGATCCACTTAAAATAAAAAGCTGGTTTGACTCTAATTTACCCTCTTTTAAAGACAAGACATTAGCATTCTCCTATAAAGGAGATCTTCAACCCTTGCTTCTTACTAACAGCCAGATCAGTTTCGTCAATTCTGTAAAATTTCTTGGTATGTTTATAAACATCAACCTTAAATGGTACTTTATATCGATTTGTTAAGTAAAAAACTAGCCTCAGCCTGCTGTGCAATGTGATCGGTTTCGAAGGAAATCAATTAAGCATTTCCAAAATAACACTTTCTTTGTTCGAGTCTCATCTTTGAGATGGTCTTTCTTTTTGGGGTGCCCCCAAAAGGAAGCTGCCCAATTTGATGTTATTTTTAAATTACAAAAAAAATACGGCATCTTTTTGGCCTCAGTAGAATAACACATTGCAGAATCTACTTCAAAATTAACTCTTATGACGGGTGGTGGAGCCAAAAGATTACAGTGTGAAGATCACTAGCAGACAAAACAGGCAGAGGTATACCACTGATATAACAGACAAACAACGTCAATTCACAAGAATTGCTGGGAATTAACTACAGAAAGCTTAAGACTGACAGAACTGAGAGTAAGGGACGCCTTTGTTGAACTTTGGACGTAGAAAGATCGATAATCATGGCTAGATAAGAGAGAAAGTTTCCCTATCTTTATTTAGATAGCAGGAACTTTACCAAATATATGCCAGTTCTACGTATCGAATTAATTTCTTATAAAGTGTGTTTATTTTTATATTTAAGATATAAAACAGTGTTAAACATAGGTGATTTTTTATCACCTTTTAAGTATTTTTTTAGCAGTGTTAAACATTTAGGTGATTACGAATGTCAATTTTTACATACCTAGGAAGTACATTGAACGAAGAATGGGATCACTCTAAGGAAATAAAATGCCGAATCGAAACATCTAGACTCGTATTTGTAAAAAATGATGAATTTACTACGTAGCAATAATCTGAGCTAACTAAAAAGACGCCTCATTTCATGTTATATTTACTCTGTTCTATTATACGAAGTCGAGGAAAGGACTATTTCGAAAGCCATAAGGAAAATAATACACGCATGTAGAGATGTGGATCATCATCATCATCTTTGGCTCGACGATCCTTTGTAGATCCTAGTCTGCTATAAGATTAGTCGCCATTCTGTTCGATTTCTGGCAATATGTTGCCATCTTCTGATATCTAGTATCCCTAAGTCGGTCTTAACTTCACCTAACCACCCAATTCGAGGGTCGGCCTCTGCTTCTTCTTTTTTAGGTGTTTCTGTCGTTAGCTTTTTAGTGATCATATTGTCAGGCATTCGTATTAAGTGTCCGGCACATCTAAGTCGCTGTGTTTTAATGAACGTTACGATATCTGGTTCATTAAAGAGTTGGTATAATACGATTTCTATATATATTTCTATATATCGTATAATATTCTTTTGCACCACTGACCTTAATAGTTTATAGCTTCAAATATCTTACTTTTAAATCTTTCTAGAAGCCTTTCATCCGTCTGCCTTTGTATATAATAATTTTAGTTTTTCTTTGGATATTTCCTAAGTGGAATTGTTTTTGGAGTCCCTAGCATGCGCTAATTTTAAGGTTTATTTGTCTTTTAATTTCTTTGCTTATTTTGTTGGTAGCAGGTCAAGGTATGTAAAGCTGTCCACACGTTCAAAGAGGCTTTTTCCCGTTCTTCCTTTGCTATAGAATCGTTAGTAACCAACATGTACTTGGTTTGGTTTTCGTTGACGACTAGATCGACCTGCTTCGCCTCCGTTTCCAATTCTAGGAAATATTGCTTAACGTCTCACTTGCTACGCCTTATTATGTCAATGTCATCAACTTATGCTAAGATTTGTATCTCTCTATGGTAAATAGTGCCGCCGTCTCTAATTCGTGTGTCTCGTACTGCTTTTTCCAATGCAATGTTAAATAGGAGGCTAGCCAGGGCATCCTCTGGCGACTCTGGCATCCCTGATACTGCCTTTTAATATAAAAATTATCATTCTCGTTAATCAGATAAATTTTTCTGGTATACCAAACTCATGCATTGATTGGTATAGTACTGTTCTCTTGACACTGTCATATACGGCCTTAACTTGACGAATAGGTGATGGGTTTCAATGTTAAATTCCAATGTTTTCTCGAGGATCTGTCTTATTGAATAAATCTGGTCTGAAATATTTGCTAGTATTTTGTAAGCAGTTGTTAACAGAGTTATACCTCTGTAGTTATCAAACTGGAGTTGATCGCCTTTTTTATGTAATAAGCATATCACGCCTTAAGACCAGTCACAGGGCATGGTCTCATTTTGCCAGACAAAAAGTTAAAGTTGATGCAGTACTTGTAGCAGGTCGTCGCCACCATTATTGTAGAGCTCACTACAAATTTGATCAGTTTCCGGTGCTTTATTATTTTTAAGCTCTTTAATGGCATAGGCAACCTCTACAGCGGTAGGTGGTCTTTCGCTTGGGTTGAATAGATTCCAATCATTTCGATCTGCTACGGTGTTATCTGTTTCTTGGATATAATGGTTGCTAAATTTTGTGTTGAAAAATTAAACTAATCGGTTCAGGAGTGAGGCCGTATCATTTATGATATTTTCTTCTTCATTCTTACAGCTTCATATTCTTGGCTTAAACTCTTTGCTCATTTTGTTTGAATTTCTGTAGAAGTTTCGAGTTTCGTTTAGATTTCTTAGTCATTCTGTTTTCTAACTGCGTTTTTTTATATTGACTTTTTTTCTTCGATATAATCATTTTTCTTTCCTTCTTAAGGTCCGATACTCCTCCTTTGCCCTTTCTGTGCATCTAGTTGATTTTTCTTTAGGTATGCTCTATTTTTGTTATCAGTTGCTTCTTGGTACTCCTCGTCAAACTATTTATTTTATCTAACTGATTTGATTTTCCCCAATATTTCGAATGTCTTCTCAGTTATTATGTTTCTACATTTTGTCCACAATTCTTCCCCTGTTTCCAGGCTCCCTATTTCGTTATCCATTCGTCTCCTATACACAGATTATCAACATTAATTATGTCTAGGTAAAGAAATATTTTTCCTATTTGAAATGGACTCACACAAGCAACAAATTCATGATTAATTATGTCTCTTTTATATGTTTATCCTTCTTTAGGTTTGATATTATTCCACAAATTTTTGCCATTACAAGAAAGTAGCCACTATCTATGTTTGGACCTCAGTAGCTTCTGAATCCATGAGGTCGGAAGAATGCCTTCCATCTATTAGGATGTGATCTATGTAAATAACGATTTCGTTGTCAGCCGATTTTCATGTTCCTTTGTGTATTATTTTATGGGGAAATCTTGTTCCTCCTACTATCACGTTTTTGGTGTTTGCAAAGTTTATTAGTCTCAACCCGTTACCATTTGAAATGTGGATAAACAGAATTTCATGGGTTGCAAGAGTTACCAACGAAGAAGTGTCTTAGAAGAATGAATTTTCAACCTAACTTTCAAGCTGATAATAATAACATTTTTAAAATCATAATATTTTGCACACGTTACATTAAACGAAGGAAAATATGGGTTAGATTGTAAAAAAAATATTGATGTCAAAAAAAGTCCAGGAAGACAAAGAACTTCCTGGCTTGCAACTCTACTCAAAAGATGTTTGGAGCAATATCAACCGAGCTATTTCGCTGTGCAGTAAATAAAGTTTGCGTTGCCTTGATGGTGACCAACGTCCTAAACGGATATAGCACTTTTAGAAGAAGAGTATCTACTATGTTTAATATTAATTAACAGTAATTAATAAAAACCTTAAAATTTGTAACTTTTAGGCAATCCAAAGATGTTTCTATGGTTGAACTATTTATTAAGTCAATAATATTATTTTATAATATAAAAAGAAAGTTTTAAAAAGAAATTGAAGACAAATGATGACAAACATTTTCTACTACCTACCCAGAAATCATTTATAAACACTTAACGAAATGTGTAATTTTTCAATGAAGTAATAAACATTTTCAAATTAAGTTAAAAATATAAAAGCAAGTAAATATACATTACTTCTCATTAAGCTATAGTGTCACAAACAAGACAACATGCAGAAATTTGTGATCTTCGTATTCGTTGCAACCGTTGGTTTCTGTGCTGCTGGGTATACTCGAAAATACTCCTACATCAATCTACATGATGTTCTACATAACACAAGATTGTTGAAAAGATACATAGACTGTTTGTTAGATGTACCATTCACCTGCACCAAAGATGGAGATTATTTGCGAGGTAAGACTAATAGTTTTGTTACGTTTTTTTTTCTTTAATTACTTATGTATTGTATTCATATATCTAAATAAATTAAGATGTGTACCATAATACCTCACCACAAAAGGAATTTATTGGTAAGGTACTGCTATAATTAAAACATCCATTTATCACTTTTTAATCTAATAAGAATTTGCATACAAATACTACTCGTAGATTGGGTATATAAAATAAACATAAAATAAACATACATAACTATTGCAGTTATATCTAATATTTTGCTTTCTTTGGAGTTTCAAATATACTTTGTCTTGGGTCAGTCTATATATGTCACAATTACCAATATATAATAATGTACGTTCTATTTTTATTATATATAGAACTATACATTTTCACTGTGTTTTGTTTAACCCATTTCGTATAATGCAAGATATCGTACGCATTCTTTTTGTGATACCATGTCTGTTTTCTAACTTATGTGTACATTTTCTGTATTTATTTCATTATATTACCTTTATCTTTTTAAACTTATTAAGCATCTGGTATTCTATATTACCTTTATTTATATATACGTCATATTTATTTCCTGTTTCATTATCATTTAAAGACATATTCTCACAAAATAACACTCCATAGATTCCTATAATATCCAGCTTTTTTTTCTTGTATATTTTTTAAGCCCTTGTCTCTATTTGGATTGCCGAATATAGGCCTCTCTCAATTCTCGCCATTCATCTCTGTTGTTTGTAAGACGTTTCCACATTGGCCCGCAGTTCTTTTAATATCGTCGCTACAGCGCATTTTGGGTCTTCCTCCTGGTGTTTTGGCTTCATATGGCTGTCAATTCCCGACTTCTTTTTTCCATCGTTCATCCTTAAGACGTTCGTCATGTCCAGCCTTTTTCCATTTCAGTATAGCTGCCTGTTCAGCAGCATCTTTTACTTTTGTTCTATTGCGAATGTCTTCATTGGTTTTATGGTCTTCGAGTGAGATACCAATATGCCATAAAAGAAAAACCTTTCATCAGTGTGTTTTGCCAGTGTTGACTTACGGTGCGGAAACGTTGACCATGACAAGGAGAACAGTTCAAAAGATCCGTGTGTGTCAAAGGGCGATGGAGCGTGCTATGTTGGGCGTTTCACTACGAGACAAGATCCCAAATCGCCAGCTACGACAAAGAACAGGAATGGCTGATGCAGTAGAGAGAGTAGCAACACTGAAATGGAACTGGGCAGGTCACGTGGCTCGAATGACAGATAATAGATGGACAAAGCGGATACTGGAATGGAGACCAAGAGATGATGCCTACCGAAGCAGAGGTCGTCCACCAACACGTTGGACTGACGATCTAAAACGTTGTCATAGGAATTGGATGCAAGAGGCACAAGATCGAAATAGATGGAAAATTATGAGGGAGATCTATGTCCAGCAGTGAATAAGCGAAGATTGAATGATGAGTGAGATACCCAGCATCTGTCGTTCCATAGCTCTCTGAGTGTATCTGATCTCTCCATGTTTATTTTAGTGAATGTCCATGTTTGAGCTTTATATGTAAGTACAGGTACGATACACGTTAAACACGTTAATCACGTTAAACACTTTGGTTCGCAGTCCCTGAAGTATATCCTTATTTTTAAGTATGTATGAGAGTCTTCCGAATGCTGCTCATCCCATTTTTAAACGTCTGGTTATTTTGGTAGTCTGATTTTCTTTTGCTTACCTTGATATTTTGACCCAGATATTTATATTCATCCTGTTCTATCTCTGTCCCTTCTATGTTTATCATAGGTTTGTCATCTTTTTTTGACATTAGTTTAGTTTTGCTGAAATTTATTTTTAGTCCTTTTTTAGGGATTCTGTATGTAGCTCCTCATTAATCGTGTTCAGTGCATTCCACATGTCGGCTATTAGTACTACATCATCTGCGTATCTAAAATGGTTCGAGTATCTGAGAGTTCGAGTAAGTAAGTTCTGTTAATGAGGATTCCCTTATTTTCCCAGCCTATTGACTTAAAAATATCTTCTAGAGCGTTGAAGTCTCCTATTATCATCGTATTCGTGTTAGTTTCTGCAATTTTCTCATGAAATTCGTCTATCTCTTTACCGGGATGTACTGCGGTTAAAGCGTATACTTAAATAATTTTCAGGGAAATGTTCTCGTTTACATTTAACCTAATAAATGCAATTCTTTCAGGTATTCCTACGAATTGCTCTACTATATATGCATATTTCTTGGAAATTAGAAATCCTACGTCATCCAGGCTTTGTTCTTCTTGCCCTTTGGAATATAGGACGTTACCGGACTCTAGTGTTATGCACTCTTCCCCTTTTCTTTTACCTCTGCCAGACCAATTATGTCCCATTTCAAGTCCTTGATGTCTTCTTCGAGTTCGTAGACTTTTTCATCTTTGCTTAAGGACCTTATATTTAGAATTGCGATGTTCAATCGCGTGATTGTTTTAGTTATTGTCATATTCCTATTAGGAGGTTTTTTAGTCTTAAAACACCACGCTGGCTAGACGGGTTGGTGAGTAATTTTATACACATCCTTAAAATCAAGGGATTGCCATTTCCACCAGTCACACCGTACCGAAGGTATTCTTCTCCGCCGTGGCTGCCGTTGTGGACTTCATCCGTGACCCTGGACAAGGAACCCTAAGCAGGTACTAGTTTCCCGGGTCAGGAAACACCTGGAATCTGCGGAGGGCAGGGATTGATTCATTTTCTCTGATAGAACTATCCAAAGGAGTTCCTATCCGCTACCCAATTGTTGCACATACTTGCATTTACTTGAGTCGATTTTTTTTAATTCGATGGTTTACATCATTTATAGCTGACTGCTTCTGTATAGTTTTGTACGATATCCAAAAGCGATGATGTAACTTTCAATTAGAGATTTTAATTTGGCCTTTAGGGTATGATGACAAATCTACCCTATATTTTCTTAAACAATTAGGTTTTTAAGCTTTGGAAAACTTATTGCAAGGCTTATTTCGCACATCTTCATTACCCTACCTGTGATTGCCTGGTTAACATTTTAATCACTACTACTACTTACTTCTTTAACTTTATAGTTTTTCATTCTGGCATCTTCTCTGACTTTTACTATTAATTTATTCATATTACTTATTCCTTTATTTCTTTGTTTTTGTTGTGATCTCACTATTTATTTTCTTCTTAAAATATACCTTTGTTTTTTTTTCGTGACCCTTAACTATAGTTTCTATCTATGTTGGGTAGTATATTGTTTATTTTATGTACGCTTTTAGTGATGCTTCACTCAAAATATATTCCTTTGTGTTAAAGTATCCTTGCTGGATAATTTACCGAGCGAAAACAATGGAGAAGTATCCTCGCACATTTATATTCTTGTGGGTTTGCAATATCTTTTGTATTTTCAATTAATTATTTTTATCTCAAATCAAATAAACCGCAAGTCACTAATATCCACTTAATTGAGTACACTGACTTTTCGTCATAATGTTTCTTTTAATTCGTAGTTGACAGTATATAAATTTTTAATCAGTTAATGGATTTTTACGGTTCTTCCCTTGCTCTTATGTCTCCAGTCTCTTGTTCTTATCAAACCACTTTCTTCTTAGTCTTCCTCTTCTTTTTTTCCTTGTTCTGCTGATTGCAGAACAAAACTTGACTCTTTATACGTTTCTTTCTTTAGGCATTCGTAAGACATGTCCAAATTATCTAACTCTCTGTGCTCTGATTTTCTGCTTTTTTTTGGGTCTCTTATAAATCTTCATTACCTCCTGGTTTATTCTTCTGCCATTGCATTCTGGCGTCATTTCCCATTAATTTCTTTTATCTCACCAAAAACTTTTCTCAGGATTTTCCCCTCCCAAATCTTGTTTCTTCTGTTTGATTCATTGTCCAAGTTTTACATGCATTCAATACTGTTGATCTCACTATTGTTTTATAAGTTCGAATCTTGACTGCCCTGGACACGTTTTTTGCATTTAACAGTGCATTTAATGGTCCTACTGCTTTGCAGCCTTTCAAAACCGGTTATCTATTTCTATCTCTTTTCCTCCTCTATTTGTACCTTACTGTTACTCCAAGTCCACGATACCCAAATTCTCTTACCTTCTCAAATTTAGCTATGCTCTGCCTCATTTGTTCTTAAAGTGGTCCATTTATTTTCTTCGGCATTTTCCCATTTTGCTTATATACTTACTTGAATTTTTTCTTTAATTATATTAAGGCCGTATTTTTTAGCATAACAGTCTGACATTTTCTAGCATAAGTCCTATTCTTGAACGTGTCGGAAATACCATGTGATCTGCGAAACATATTTAATGTGTTTTAATGCATTATGATCTAATTAGTTAATTACTAATAATATGGTCCCAATCAGCAAGCCAAAAAAATATAATTACTCTAACAGAACTAATTATAATAAAAAATGTTAATTTTTTGGCAAGTAAATATTGGGACATAGCACGAATATTAATTTTTAAAACTAAGTAGCATTACCCTTGGACTTTATGGCTTTTCGAATTTGGTAGGCATTTACGAGTACTCGACTAAGGATCTGCACTGTCTAAAGGTAAATCGATTGTAAATATGCTCTTTTTGGCTTCGTGTAATGTCTGTTTTGGGTTATTCGTTGGGGTCTGTTTCATTTTATGCTATACTGTTTTAATAAAAATGTCAGGACTGTTATAAGGCCAAGAAAAGACATTTATATTGTGGTTTCCAAACTAGTTGTTTGTGGAGCTAGTCGTATGACAGAAATACCACAGCATTTGCGGTACTCCCAATAAACTTAAAGAATCTTTACCCTGAAGCTGCCAGATAATCCCAAATCAAAATTGATTTAGTACATTTTACGGTCAGTTTTAAACAGTCTTTAAATAACTCGTTCGTGGTAATCATCAACACATATGTCGAATTTTGAATCTTCACTATAATTACTTCTGACCGATCTTCTACCGATTAATAAAGTTTAGATTTTGCCCACATGGGCCCGATTTGGTTTTGATTTACTGTTAAAAGTCACGTTCTCTTTGGCTAGGAGAAAATATGTTAAAATATAATAAATTAAACAGCAATAGGTTATGTAGGTTGCAGAAAACAATATTAATTACATTTTGTGATTAACATTTTGTGATGAACACATCATTTAAAATATTGCTTATTTCGCATTTATATATTGCATTTGCATTTACATTTTCAATGTTCTTCTCGTCTAATATTGATTCTTCGGTTGATCTCTCCGATATATGATTTGTCCCAGTCCCCACATGGAATCTCTTATACTCCTTGATTTTCTAACGATATTTTTGTATTGACGGATGGTAAAATGGTTGAGATTTTTCTGTTGCTATTAAATATCGTTTTTATTTTGTGTTTTCTTAGCACTCTCCCCATTTACTCTATTGTACCCTTTACATATGGTAGAATGGCTTTTGCTCGGTTTTTCCTCTCCTATTGGATCCTTCATTATTTTTTCATCATTATGAGCATTTTCAATGGCATATGTTGAAAAGCAGTTTTTTCTTAGCGCTATTTTCACATTATGCATTTCTTTATTTTTATGTTCTTCATCTGTCAGTTTTTTGGATCGTGTCATCAGGGTTTTAAACCCTAAATGTAATTGTGCAGGATGGTGATGTTATTCGACATGTAGATATATGTCGGTATATTTGGGTTTTCGGTATACTGTGTGTCCTATGTGCCCGCCTTCCTTCTTTGTTATTAACATATCTAAAAATGGTTGTTGTCGTTTTTTTCCAGTTCCATACTAAACTGGATTTTATGGTGTATATTATTGAGTTTTATTGTGTTCTAATTTAGTTTTTCTTTTCCATGTGTCCAGATTATAAAAGCTTCATTCACGTACCTAAGCCAAAGTTTGGGTTTGTGTTCGGCTGTTTTTATTACTCACTATTCTATTTCTAGCATAAACGGGTTTACTATTACCGGTGACAGTGGTGAACCCATCGGTGCTCCTTCAACTTGTTTATATGTAATATATAAGTATGTGTTGGATGTATTGCAGTCAATAAAAGGGGCTGTTATGTAACTATTTTTTATCTCGAGCTTTCAGTTTGTTTACAATTATTTTCAAGAGCTGCTAAAAAAAATACAAAATATTTTATAAAGTGGAACTAGCAAAAAAATATTAACTCACCAAATAAAATTAGTTTGGTTATTAAGCTTTAAAAAATACTATTTTAAAAAATTAGCTTACCTAATAAATGTTTTTGTTCAATTTTGTAACATAATTTTGAAAAATTATTTTAAACAAAAAAACAATTGAACTTATAAATAGAATAGCAACCAATTACAAATAAGCCTCAATGTCATGAATCTCAACTATCAGTTTTCATTTTTGACAATTATATTGCCAAAAAGTAAAATTTTGTTAAGTATCCTTTTTTATTTAATAATAAAAAAGAAGATTTGTTTATTATTAACAGATATCTGGAAAAATATAACAAGTATACGGAAAACTAAATTAAAATGTGATATTTTTAATGTGATAGGCAGATTGTTAACCTAACCAAATCTAACTAGCAATTTTAATCAGAAATTACTTCATCCTTATTTTTCTGCTGAACATTTTCTGACTTCAAATGAAAATTTCACCACTACTTATTGCCCGAAAACGTTTGATGTAAAAAATATTTTTATTTTTGTCACTAACGCATAAAATGCTGTAATGATTAGGCCTAACGTAAATTCTTATTTTCTTCAGTCAGAAGTCGTGAAAGGCACTAAGGAGAACTAAGTTTTTACCTTTTATAAAGTTTATTATTGCTTAAAACAGTTTTTAATTGTCAGATATTTTATCTTTATACGGCCAATATGTGCTGGTGCTCAAACTATTGGTAGATTAATTATCTCCAGTGTAAAAATTTCTGCGCCAGTCAGCCACTGCCATATGAAAATAACTGAAGTTATTAAGTAAATACAGCTTTTATTCTCGTATATTATATCCATTGGATGAAAATCCTCAACCACCTGTAGCTGAATAACACACGCATATTATTGTTTTTGATCAATTTTGCAACAATCGATGTCATTTAGGACCTAGGATTTTTACATACACGTTATTGGTACTTCAACAAAAATCTCATAATTTAAAACCAAATTCTCGTTATACCAATATATTATACCAAGTAGTATCGTTGGCATAATGATAAAATCGTCGATATTCCGACCAAACCTGGTTCCACTGAACAGTTATTATATTATTTCAATCCAATAATACTTTTGTAGTCATTAAATGGTGTTTTCTTTTTCATTTTCCAGTGGTCCTTCCCGGTGCATTTAAGGAGAACTGCAAAGAATGTGATGCAACCCAAAAAGAAAATGCCCTTAAAGTTATAGCTTACCTTATGAAGCATCATCAGGATTGGTGGAAATTAATCGACAATAAATATGCCGCCGACCGAAGTGTATTTGTGACAAGCAATATGGGAAAAATAAAATACTATCAAGTACATGAAATTTAATTAAAAAATAGTTTAAAATCTAATTTATTTATTTGCTAGAAATATTGAATATTAATAAAACATTATAACCAGTTTAATTTTGTTTTTTGTTTATAATCCCCAAGAGAGATATTGCAGCTGTAGTGCTTCTTTTGTAGCAAAGTCTATCAGTATTATATTTAATTGTTAGACGAACCGATACACAAGATAATTTTTTTTTGTAACAATAAAACACTGAAAACTTTGTTTTCAAACTTCCACAAAAATTTATTTTAACTCTTATCACTATAGCTGTTTCGGCTGATTACCTTTCTCAAGTGATCTATTTTTGGCATGCGTTTACACTTTATAGTCTCTAATGAAATAGGTTGAGGAGGTGAGAACTGTTTTTATATTGGTGGAGATACGTAGACGACGTACTAGTATGTTTCACAGGAACTAACAGGCAACTCGACCAATTTTTATCGTATATTAATTCACTTCATAGTCATATTGAATTTACAATAGAAACAGAACAAAATAAACAATAAATTTTTTAGATTTAAAAATTATCAGATTTAAAAACAAACATGACTTCTCCATATTTCACAAACCTACCCATACTGACACGACTATACACAATTCATCATCCCATCCAACACAACATAAACTGGCAGCATATCATAGTATGTTACATAGATTAACAGAAATTCCGATGTCAAAATACAACTTTGAGACAGAATTAAATATAATTAAGCAAATAGCAGTAAACAACGGATACAATGAACAAACAATTAATAAAATGTTAAATCAAAAACTACACAAGAAAGCCGTGAAATTAGTATTTCCACCACCAGAGAAAAAACCCAGTACCTTCTGTTCGATTACATATACAGGCAAAATTACAACAAAAATAGCCAAACACATAAAAAAGAAAGGAATAACACCAGCTTTCCGAACAAATAACAACCTAGGCAAATATATCAAAAACAACAAGAGCCAAAATAAAAAACACTTACACAGTGGTGTGTACAAACTTAAATGTGGCGACTGCCCAAAAACTTACATCGGTCAAACTGGTAGAAACTTTAACAAACGAATAGCAGAACATAAAAGGGCTTTCAATAATAGAAAAACAGATTCTACATACGCACTTCACCTTCTAGATCACAATCATTCTTTTAACGACGAATTTAAAATTCTTCACATTCAAAATAAAGGCCTTAAGCTATCCTTGTTAGAATCTATGGAAATCAACAAATTAAAAAACACAGATATAATTCTGAATGACCAACTTGAGACAAACAGTTCTCCCCTCCTCAACCTATTTCATTAGAGACTATAAAGTGTAAACGCATGCCAAAAATAGATCAAGTATTGCTTGGAGATCTCCAGTATAAATACTACAGCCGTCAGTTAATCAACTGGCAAAAATTACTTTTTCTGATACAGTAGCAGCTGCTACTCCGTTGCAATCTTTGGAGGCATCAGCATCATGTGTGCTGCACACATCCTTGTCTGATATCTTGTTCCAAAAAGAATTCGTTTAAGAGTATGTCAGATACCGTAAATCTTCCAGGTGTGTGTCCGTATAGTTTAGTTATAAGCGAAATAAAGTGCTGTGGTATGCCTACTTCTTTTAGTATCTACCATAAGTATTACCATTTGACCCTGTCGAATGCCTTGCTATAATAAAACATTTAAAAAATTAAAAAATATATTAAAAAATTCCTTTATAAAAGGTATAATATTAAAAACCCTATCGGGCTAGATCACAGAACGTTTTCGGAAGTAATATTCCATCATCAGTGCTATCTGGATGTACTTGTTAAAAGCCACTAAATACATGGGTAAAAACTCTTTAAATAATAAATTAACTTTAAATTACATTATTTAACTTTATAAACGATGTTTAAGTTACAACATGACTGGATAAGATAGCAACGTACATCATAGTTTATAGAACAAACATCATAGTTTGAAAAGTTAAATAATTTAATTCAAAGTTAATTTAACAACATTAATAGGGTTGTAGCGATAAGCTTATTACGAATAATTATACCTTTTCTATTCAAAAATTAAATAACAGATCTCATATTAAAATGTACATTTTCGAAACTGCTTATACACATATAGAATAAAAATTGAAATGTGTTTCTCAATATGTTTATTTACTACAGGTATGCTGGACACTTTAATTATACATTTGGATACGTTGCATTGTTCATGTATGGAAAACGAAATATTATATGGTAAGGAATCACAAGAGACCAGGCCAATACGCAGATATTTAAGTTTATTTTTGAGTATATGAGTTTAAAAAAGTCAAAAAGAGTGTGTTTAGTTTAGTAATCAACGAGTCACAATTTGCATCGGTCCACGGTACAAACAAAAACACCTTGCCTTCGAGAATTAGTTACCTTTTACGAAAATAAATATATATTTTTTTTATTTACAAAAAGCCGCATCAACCGTAAAAGGTTATAAGCGGATGTGTATTACAATATATATGGTAGTGTACATATTATAAGGTTAGGTAACATAAAAATTTATCTACTAAAAGAAAAATTACATTTTATGAAATAGGTTAATATCCTTAAGATATATGATCGTATTGGATAAGTTACAGTTTAATATATTTTTAAGTTGACCTGGTTCTTCAGAAATGTTCTTTGTGCTTCGTTCATATGAGTAAAGTGGACAGTCTGTAAGTATGTGTTGGACTGTTTTTTGGCATCTACAATATGAGCATTCTGGTGGTAGCTGCTTCGTTAATAACCACCTGTTCTCTTCTTTTTTCTGAAAGTTGGAGCCGGACACTGATAGAGGGTTTAATTACTTTAAAATTTGAGATATTTGAATCCCAGCATCGCTGCCAAACTTCTGTACAGTATTGTTTGATATTAAGGTAGATATCTGTGACTGGAATTTGTTTGATAATATCGATGCTTTCATTTGAGTTTACTTTAACCGCTAAGGCATCAATCTTTTCATTACTTGAAATACCTATATATGATTCTATCCAGAGGAAGTGAATGTTTACATTTTTGTTTTGTAGTAATTTTTTTTTATATAATTATGTTTATTTACAATTTACATCATAAAAAGAGTATTAAGTAAATGTGATACAGATTTTGCGCGTGAAGGGGAGCTATCCAATGATGTCTCACCTTATTCTATTTTGGTGTAGTTCTAAAGAAGGTCTTGGAGCCAGGTTCTATGTAGTCTTTTTGTGGCTGGTCCATTGTTGTATTATCTAGTATGTTACTAGCTCATTTTTGTGGTAAATGATACGTTCACTTTGTGACTCCGAGGCTCGATGGATTTCTTCTCTGATGAAAGGTACCTTTAAGTCATAGTGGAGTGTTTGGTTACTTACGTACCATGGGGCATCCACTATCGATCTTAGTACTTTAGACTGGAATCTTTGGATCATATTAAGCGACGTTAGCTTTGCACGGCCCCATAGGTGTAGTCCGTAGAACCAGATAGGTTTGAGCATGGCTTTGTATGGAAGAATTTTGTTTTGGATGTTAAGTTTTGATTTACATCCAAGAAGCCAATACATTTGCCGGAATTTTAAGTCGAGCTGCCTTCTTTTGGTCTGGATATGTTTTTTCCAAGTGAGATGTTGGTCAAGACATCTCACTTGGAGATGAAAGTTTTGTAAGTAATGAAGCATAGATTTTATGTTTTGGATGATTTTATGTATTGGATAGACTTGTTTGATGCTTTGGAGTACTGATAATGAATCTGAAGATTAGTATCTGTATATTTTTGACAAAATTCAAGTGCTTTTAAAATTGAAATAGCTTCACCAGTAAATAAGCTGCAAAAAGTAGGTATTCGTATAGCATATTCGATATCATCTGTTTTAAAAGGCTGCGGCACAACCATTTTTGGTTTTTGATGCGTCGGTGAAAATCTTAACATAATTATCATATTTTGATAGAATTTATTTATATAATGTACGAACGAGGGTAAGATTTGTGGTATTCTTTGGGTAAGCTACTAGAGATGTATTAATAGTAGGAGTATTAATTGTCCAGGGGGGTTCAGTTGGGTATGTAGATAGCGAGTATGTCAACAAATTGGTATTACATCCACAATTCATTACAAGTTCTTTAAAGGTTAAATTAATATCTTGATTGTCTGTTACTTTGGTAAGGGATGATATTTGTATGTAGGAGTTAGGGTTATTAATATTGCTATATAGTTTACCAGCATATCTTAGTGTGGTATATTGTCTTCTTACAAACAAAGGTGGTTCATTTAGTGCAGCTTGAAGACTTGCCACCGGACTAGTACGGAATGCACCCAGCACAAGTCTCAAAGATGCACTTTGGATAACGTCTAAAACTTTAAGAATTTTTTACTAGCACTAGAATAGCACATTGCACCGTCATGTAATTTACTACGGATGAGTGAATTATATAAATATAGCAGAGTAGTTGTATCAGCACCCCAATTTCTGTTAGAAAGTATTTTAAGGAGGTTTATTTTTGGCTGACAAGATAAGGCTAATTTTTTAATATGGTCTGTCCATTTCAAATGACTGTCGAATCTCAATCCTAGAAAGTCTGTTTTATCTACTTGTTTTATGTTAATATCATGTAGAATTAGGTTAGGTTTACTATTGGTTTTATTTTTACTAAAGATAATCAAATAGGTCTTTACACTTGAAAAGGTAAAACCACTTTTGTGGGACCATGTTTCCAGTTTGTGAAAATAAATATTATTAACAGTTTTTTCTATGTTTTATTCGATTTTATTATTATTTTTTTTATTTTGTTTCTGTGGAAAATAAGTTTATCACATACGCATCTACACAACCACGGAACAGGGTTTTATCATGTATTTAGTGTCTTTTAACGTACATCCAGATATCACTGATGATGGAATATTAATTCCGAAAACGTTCTGTGATGTTGCCCGATAGGGTTTTATTATATTATAACTTTTATAAAGGTATTTTTGAAGATATTTTTGGTGATACATGGTATACAGCCAGATACAGGAATTTAGTTTTCTTGTGAAATTTAAAAAATAAGATAAAATAAGATAAGAAAAAATATAAAACAATAAAAAACAGTGCTCTCACCTTAAACTTACTTTTACAGTAAACTTTTTAGTCATGTGATTCTATTAGAATAACCAAATTTGATTCTATAATTCTAGAATTTCTTTATGATCCAACTGTATTTTTCTCCTTGTTTAATTAACAGCAATAGGTGAAGTTCTGAAAGTAAAACTATATTTTTTACACCCTTCCTTTAAAGTTTCTTTTATTACACCGATTTGTTCCACTTAAAACGACAGTTTATAGTTGGAGTAGAAAAAAGTCAAAAAGGATTGAAAAAAGTGCCATAACGTTAACTTTATTTAACGCTTTCCATAAGGTAATAAAGTTGATTACAGCAATTAGTCCACACCTTAAGTAAAAATAAAATATATAGTCATCTTCACGTTGACAATACATGAACTGTAATATTTACACATCAATTATTAAAGACTTTATTTCAAAAACAAGCAAGGTCAAAAAAGTAAATTTTCAGAAGTTAATAAAAACTTAATAAACTGGTAATATTCACGCTAGTGTTTTTTTCTTCTAATTTTCGTGAATTAGGATATTTACAAACAAATATTATTTAATATACTAGGCGCCAAAAGGGTATTTACTCTTTTAAAAAAATAATGAAAAACACTATGACATTGGCTATTTTTGACTGAAATACAAAAAAGTCCCACGTTTTGCTGTAAATATTTTATTAACCAGAACATAGATAACAATATAGTATGTTTTTTTTATTTGAGCTACTCGCATCCAGTGCCTGCGACATCTTCATCAACGTCAACAGTTGGTGCCATATCAGTGACTCGAAATTTTTGATAAATGGGAACGCTTTTAGGGTTTTTTAAAAATGCAGATAGTGATACATTATTCCTAATTTTCACAGAACTAATAGAAATCGGATACTCATATAATTTATCTAAGTATATAGCATAAAGGAGTTAAAAATCAATCAACCTCGAAAGATGTCATTAGCAATTGCTCCCAAAAAACTGTTGTTTTACAAGTAAATATTAACAATTAAATTATAAAGTTATATCGAGATATGCATAATTAGTACAAGGTATATGAAGATCATCTTTCTTTTTTGAAAAAACAATTTGTTTGTTTGTAAATTGCAATAACTGCAATGAAAAGTTTATAGCTTTAGTTTTTATCTTTCAAACAAAAACTTGAAGCAATTAGGACAAATTGATAGTAATAGATAAGTAATTACCATCTACCAGTGACGTGACTTATCTTTATTAAAGGGTTTATGGTTTTCATTCTATTGAATATTCAATATTCAACAGCACCAATAAAAAGATCACCAATAAAAAGATGGTGTCCGATAAGGATGATCGCGAGATTTAGAGCGAAAAAACCAAGTTTGCTTGTTGCAAAACTAAAAAAATAAGCACAATAATATGTGTGAAGTGTAGAAAAGCCTTCCATAAATCATGCACGGCACTGGATTGGGCCGGAAAACTTCAAATTTTAGATGAAACGCGTGTGATTTGTTGTGATTCTAATATAAACTTAAAAAGTGGAGATGGCATGGAAAATACAATCATTCATCTGCTAAATGAACTAATTTGTGAATTAAGAAGTAAAAATCAAATCCTAGAGGAAAATAGTAAGCTGCTATGGGAAAAAATAGAAAGCATAGAGAAAAAGTTAACAAAAAATTCCATGGAGGTAAAAAATGCTGCAAAAACTAAGAATATCAATAATAATCCATTACTTTTAAAAGAACAAAATGATTTGAAAGAGACTACAAGGTTAATTGAAGCAGTCACAGAACAGCCACTTTGTTCTGTTGATTTGTCTGAGCTGCCACCTAAACCAAGAATATCAAGCAGTTCAATTGTACCCGTGACGCCTGTTAAAGTTACCAACCGTCCACTGATTGAAGATGAAAATGATAAATGGGAAACCTAAAAAAAAGAGGTTTTTACAAAACACCTCGTCCAACACTTATTGAACGACCAGATCCACTCCAGGGAACCAATAAGAATGCTGGAAGT
This sequence comes from Diabrotica balteata, assembly GCA_918026665.1. Taxonomy (NCBI): domain Eukaryota; kingdom Metazoa; phylum Arthropoda; class Insecta; order Coleoptera; family Chrysomelidae; genus Diabrotica; species Diabrotica balteata. The sequence goes on along the minus strand of OU898282.1, from coordinate 36,205,416 downwards.
ATCCTGCGTGTAGCCACAAAACATATCGCGATTTTCCTGTCCGGTTTCGATCCAAAAACGGAAGCTCAAGAAATACTTAACTATTTAAAAGAAAGAAAACTGATGAAGAAAAATGGTGTAATTTTTAACCATATTCAGAATGTACAGAGGCACCCCAGTGTCAAAAGACAGTCTACGGCACACACCAAAAGAAATTATCAGTAATTCACTCAAATACACAATCAATTAAAACAAGTATTGATGCCATTAATTTTATTCTAGAAGATCATGATGAATGCTTTGCTCTTTGTTTAACTGAGCACTGGAAAACAGAAGAACAACTGCGGGACTACAATGTGCGGAATTTTAAACTGATCTCTTCATATTACAGAAGCAGTTCACAGAAGCATGGTGGCAGTGCGGTATACATCAAAGACACATTTATTGCAAAAGCCCGGGAAGATATTTCTAGTTTATCAGAAAGAACGGTGTTTGAGTGTTCCGCTGCAGAGGTGCGAATTAATAAGAAGAAGATTGTAATCCTATCCATCTACCGAACAGAAGACCCACAAGTTTTAATGAATAGGTAATTTCTGTTTGGAGGGTGACCCTCAGGTGCTTTCTAACAAAATAAATCAATTTATGGCAAATTCAGCGCCAGAAGCTGTAAAGAAAATAAAGCATGTAAAAAATTTTCAAATTAATATCGAACAAACTAATCATTGCATGTTTTTAACTTCAGTTTCAGAGAAAGAAATCAGTCACATAATAAATAACTTAAAAAACAAGCAAAGTTCTGGTTATGATGAAATATCAACCAACTTAATTAAATATGATAAATCGCGTTAGGCTTTCACGGCCATCGTCTAACTTATTAAACTGTTTATTCGGGCTGTTGGGCCGTTGTCTTCTGTTGAGATTAGTTCTCGACGTTTCGCCAACACTAGGGGTTGGCATCTTCTGGAGATGTTGATGCTTCGCTTGTAAGCAGAAACTGACGACGCGTTGTACTACGGAGGATATATTTATAATTCCCACTCGCCTCCCCTCCACTGGTTTCGGCTTGAGGGGGCGTGTCGTTGTTTATAGTAGCTTTTCTATCTCCGTGTTTGGCGGGAAGGGCGTTTGTGGATTTTAATACTGGTATCATGTTTTGTTGATTTTTAGTCCTTCTTCTATCCTATTGAAATTGTTTGGGTGCTTGTATATTTCCACCGCTTCCCGATATAACCGTGGGTAGTACTGTGAAGTTTTGTCCAGCATCTGTGTTTCTTCAAATAGTATTCGATGTTATCCGGTTCCCAAAGTGTGTTCGGCAACGGCAGATTTGTCGATATGTCCTAAACGACAATGGCTTTTATGTTCATTTATCCTGGTTTTGGTGTGTCTTTTTGTGGTTCCCACATATACCATTCCACATGTGCATGGTATTCGGTATACTCCGGCCGTTGCTAATGGGTCGCGTTTGTCTTTTACCGATCTTAAACAATCCTTGATCTTCTTTGTAGGTCTGAAGATGGTCTTTATGTTGGCTTTCTTGAGTATTCGCCCAATTCTGTCCGTTACCCCCGATATATAGGGCAAGAACGCTTTCCCTTTACATTCTGTTTCTTCGTCCCTTCTTCTAGATACGTTGTTCATCGCCTTGTGTATTTCTCTTCTGGTGTACCCATTAGAGGTGAGCGCTTTTTCAATATAAAGAAGTTCACTTTGGAGATGTTGTGGTTCACAAATTCTCTTCGCCCTCTCTGCCAAAGTTTTGATGATACCTTGTTTTTGGCTAGGATGATGATTTGAGTTCCTGTTTAGGTATCTGTCTGTGTGTGTAGGTTTTCGATACACTTTATGTCCTAAGTGACCTTCCTTTCGATTTACTAATACATCCAGGAACGCTAGTTCTTCATAAAGACCATCTTCAGACCTACAAAGAAGATCAAGGATTGTTTAAGATCGGTAAAAGACAAACGCGACCCATTAGCAACGGCCGGAGTATACCGAATACCATGCACATGTGGAATGGTATATGTGGGAACCACAAAAAGACACACCAACACCAGGATAAATGAACATAAAAGCCATTGTCGTTTAGGACATATCGACAAATCTGCCGTTGCCGAACACGCTTTGGGAAGCGGAGAACATCGAATACTATTTGAAGAAACACAGATGCTGGACAAAACTTCACAGTACTACCCACGGTTATATCGGGAAGCGGTGGAAATATACAAGCACCCAAACAATTTCAATAGGATAGAAGAAGGACTAAAAATCAACAAAACATGGATACCAGTATTAAAATCCACAAACGCCCTTCCCGCCAAACACGGAGATAGAAAAGCTACTATAAACAACGACACGCCCCCTCAAGCCGAAACCAGTGGAGGGGAGGCGAGTGGGAATTATAAATATTGCCTCCGTAGTACAACGCGTCGTCAGTTTCTGCTTACAAGCGAAGCATCAACATCTCCAGAAGATGCCAAGCCCTAGTGTTGGCGAAACGTCGAGAACTAATCTCAACAGAAGACAACGGCCCAACAGCCCGAATAAACAGTTTAATAAGTTAATTAAATATGTTTCGTCAGAGATTTCTCTTCCTCTTTCTTTTATAGTTAATGCTTCTTTCAGGCAAGGTAAATTTCCTCAAAATTTAAAACTGGCAATTGTCAAGCCACTTCATAAAAAAGGTGATGTTACTAAGATAGAGAACTATAGACCAATAAACCTTCTTCCATCATTCTCAAAAATAATTAAAACAGCAATATATTTCAGACAACAAAACTTTTTTACTACAAACAACTTATTTAGTAGTTCACAGCATGGTTTTCTCGCAGGGAGATCTGTTGAGACAGCTACCTATGATTTTATATCAAAAATTTTAGAAAAACTGGAGGCAAAGATGAAAACACTGGGTGCCTTTTTGGACATATCTAAGGCTTTTGATAGCCTGGATCATGTTCTTTTATTACAAAAATTACATCTTTATTTAATACAGGGACCAGCATTAAACTGGATAAAGTCATTTCTCACAGATAGGTCGCAAAAGGTATGCCTGGAGAAACGGGGGCGGAAGGTTTACTCTGAACCAATCAATTTAAAATTAGGTATACCACAGGGGAGTGTTCTGGGACCATTTCTCTTTTTCGTCTACATAAACGACCTTCCAAATGCGGTGGTTAGTAGTTCCTCAAACCTTGTAAATTTCGCTGATGACTCAAATGTGCTTTTCTGGGAAAAAAACTTTAGAAAAACTCCTCAAAGTTACAGAGCAAATTCTAAGTAAGGCTGAACAGTGGTTCAGTGGAAATCGGTTGTTGCTTAATACTGATAAGACAGTTTTTGTCTACTTTAGAACCAGCCAGTCGCGAGTACAGTTTCCAGATACAATTAATTTTCTATCTAAAAACACGGAACCTGCTAGATCAGTTAAATTTCTTGGTATTCATATTGACCAGAATCTGAATTGGGGGGAACAAATACAAAATACAACAAAAAAATTGAATAGAGCCTGCTACTCATTAAGAGTGTTAAAGAGCTGTCTAGACCAGGGGATTTTACTATCAGTATATTATGCAAACTTTTATTCTGTTATGCGATATAGAGTAATCTTCTGGGGTTTTGCAGTAGATAGCTCAACTGTCTTTATAGTCCAAAAAAGTCAGTCCGGGTGATCTTAGGACTAAAGGCAGGAGAATCCTTTAGAGGCCAATTCAAGTCACTCAATATACTCACTTTCTCAGTCATCTATATATTTGAATGTATTATGTTCCTTTTTAAAAATTTTTCTTTGTTATCACCTGTTTCCCAATCATGAATATAATACAAGAAGCCTTAATTTGAATTTGCCACTTCACATATTGTCTATAACAGAGAGAAGTCCTTTGTATGTGTGTTAAATTTTATAATAGTCTACCATCTGACATTAAACAGGAAACACACTGTAGAGCTTTTAAAAGAAAGGTTTTTCAACATCTAGTTGACATTGAGCCGTATACTGTGATGGAGTTCCTGGCCTATCCTTCTCCTTGATCAGCATATTTAATATGTAATGTTAATATATTTTAAATGTGTGATGTCAATATATATTTTTTTAATCTGTAATTAGTAATGTGACGTTATTTGCTCAATTATATTTAAAAATTTATGCAAATAAAAATTTACTCTACTCTAGCATTGGCCAATGATCTCTTATTCAGAACAGCACAGTGAGTACATACTACTTACTACGTACTACGCGTTTTAGCGTGTAGAGAATCTATAGACATCTTGATATTACGTGCTTCTCTAAGACCCAAACTTGGTCTTGGGATCTTTGAAAAGTATTGAAAACATATTTATTATGTTATTATGTTATTAAATGTAGATGATTTTTCTCTCAATTAACGTATGAGTTCATCCCAATCTTCTGGAACTTCTGGACTATATATTCCCTTTTTTTTTCTCAATAAGGGCAAAGTCCTGTTCATTCGGAGGGAATTAATGGCCAATGATGGGAAATATGTGGGTTATTTTTTTTTTATTTTTAAAGAAGGCACCAACGTTTATTGTAAATAAACCATAAAATGGTTTTTGTTCTGCCCAGAATATCCATAACTAAAGATAACTAAATTATCATTAGATAGATCTTTATGATTAAGATAATGCAAAAGCATAAAAGTTACATCGTTTGACACTTTCTTTGCAATATTTGCAGTATAGAAATACATTGATGCTGAATGCCAAATACATAGTACCACAGTTGGCTTTTAAAAAAAAAACGTCGCTCGTTCTTATATGCGGTAATGGTAGGTTTTGTTCAAAGTCGAACGATATAGCCATATATCTGCCTGCTCTTGCTTCCAATTTATAATGTCCTTTTAATTCCGTAAATTTACTTCTTCTTAAGTGCACCTCTTTTTCCAATACCAACTGATTTTTAATAATCTTATCACTACTGGTTTCTATTTTTAAAATCAGTTTATCACCATTGTTTCTGGTATGGTTTCAAGGTCACCCATGATCATCGTTATTTTATCTTTTTTTGTCAGTCGCAATATGTCATCTAAATTGTTATACAATTTGTCTTTTTATTTTAACTGCAACATTGCTACTCTAGAATTTAGAGGGATGAAGTATATGTGACTGTGACTGCTCGATTTTGTCCGATACTTATATAACCGTTGTATATTGATGTTCTGGGTCGGTTCCTCCTGATTAATAGATGTATCCATCTTTGCCATTTTGTTTTCCTGGATCCAGGCCATCTTACTTCACATATCCCCAAAATGTCTATTTTCATTCCTCTCATCTCGGCTTCAGTGTTTGCAAGTTTGCCGGACATGAATAAGCTGCATACGTTTCAGGTGACAATGCGTACTATGCTGTAATATATTTGGATTCTCTGTCCACTTTCTTGGACCTCAATGGTAGTTGACGGTGGGATTATATGCACCGTCTCCGCATTGTAGGGGTATCCCGAACTGGAGGATATTTTCTTGTTTCCGTCTGCCATTTAGATTTGTGCGAAATATAATGGGATGGTTTTCCCAGTGCCCTCCCCATCGCACAAGTATTAAAACTGCTATAGTCATACTTGCAGCATTCCAGGGTCAAGCCGGTCCAGGATCATTTGCTCATTAAGAGATGAAACACGATTTCTCTCAGTAAGGAATTGGGAGCAAAGCATGGCTGGCGTGGGCAGGGTCGCTTTCTTGAAGTAGGTCTATTCTCTACCTTGATCGTAGAAAAATATCTACACTCTACCCCCAGAAAAGTTTGTTGAAAATGCAAACCAGGGACAATTTCTACTCAAAATTTCTACGACAATTTCTACTAAAAACACACAAAAGTTTTGCCGTTTTACGGTAATCGAAGAAATAAGTACAAATATTAATTTAATTCATTTCTATAAAATTATTAAGAGACCAGAGAACAGCACAACCAGTAACCATTTCTCTTTAGTATATCGAAATGGATAACGTTTAAAACAAGTTGACGGTATAAACACTCCAAAAATTTAACGCTAATTGCACAATATATACATTTACCGCATCCAGAAGAACATCATCATCCAGCCTCTATTTATCACGTCCACTGCTGGACATAGGCCTCCCTTAAACGATGCTAGTCACATATTTCAATGTAATTCGGCGTCACTTCTAGTTGATTCGGCCGAATATATTCTTGAATTGAAGCAACATGAAGGCTGGAAATTCACAGATTCAAGGGTATTTAAACAATTCACTCATTACAAAAATTAAAAAAAGATAACGCAATTGGACTAGATGATATTCCTGGGAAACTGTGCAGGGCACTAGGGGAGACAGGAACAAGTTGGCTAAGCGGTTTATTTAATAAAATTATAGAAGTTGGACAAATGCCAGATGAATAAAAGGTTTGCCTTTTATTTGTTTAAGTAAAGTATTTGTTTTATTTCTAATTTGTTTAATAGTGGTTGTTTGCTTGTTATGTTTGTTGTGTTCTGTATTGTAAAAAAGCATTCTTCTTTTCTTCACATTTTGTCTTCACTTCCTCTCTAAACCATGGGATTTTCTTTTTTGATATGTTAGTGTTTGTTGCTTTCCTCTCTCTAAGCGATTTAATTGCTACGACAATTATATTATTATTGAGTTTTTTCCAGCTTTTCTCGATTATCTCGTTTTCTAACATCTTATTTCCAGCCATCGTCTCTGGTATCCTTCTTCTGTATAATGTTTCCGTGGATTCCGTATTTGGTCTTTAAACTTCTTTATTCTTTATATGGTCTTTATTTGGTCTTTTGTTTGTGTTGGCGCCGCTCTCTTAGGTGTGAAGTATTTTATGATAATTCTTATTTTACATAATACTAGGCTCTGGTAGCTACCTACATGTGCTGAGTTAAGGCATCTTACGTCAATTATTTTTGACGGATATATATCTCTGTTGGTTATAACGTATCATAGATCTTTTTTCACAGGTGTTATTGAATGTATATTTGTGTTGGTCTTTGTGGTTAAAAAGTGTGTTGTTTATTCTAAGTTCGTTATTCGTGCAGAAGTTTATCATCAGTTATTTATTTTCATTTTTAACATTCTCTTAGTTTTTGATTTATTCCGAGTATTACGTGGTTGCCTATTTGATCGTCAAAATCCCCCAATATTATCGTTTTCCCTCTGACTTGATCTACTACTTACTGCAATTCGTGATAAACATTTTCCTTGTTGTTTGAATCTTGATATTTTCCGAGTTTGATTCAGATGATGTTAAGGTTTTCCTTCTCCATTCTTATCTTTGCTGTTACAATTCTTTCTGATATGTATTGACATTCTTTGATGTGAATTTGGTACTTTAGGTGTATTAGTAAGGCTATACGTTCTTTGGCCCTGTTTTTTTGTTACTCCACTCTAGATTAGTATATATATATATATATAATATATATATATATATATATATATATATATATATATATATATATGTACAAACAACACAGTTTATTAGGGTTGCAGTCAGAATATTGGCCGGGATGTTAAAAAAAACACTCTTTTGACTTTTTGTCGAGCTTTCGGAATGGTTTTATTCCTTTTTCAAGACATAGTCGTTGAGATTATTTTTGTAAGCATTGAACACTCAACATTTATACCACACATTAAAATATACAATTATGGACATAATACATCATAAAATTTTTAAAATTTGTTGTAAAAACAGTAAAACTTGATTGATGGCATGTTTTACTTTTACCGGCCAATATTCTGACTGCAACCCTAATAAACTGTGTTGTTTGTTTATATCGACAGTCAATAATATCCAGTATTTCTTATATATATATATATATATATATATATATATATATATATATATATATATATATAAAGGTTCTTGAACTCCTAAGTGGAGCATAGAGCTTCAGTGAAAACCCGCCATCGGGTTCTATTTTGAGCTAAGGCCTTCACCTCATTTCAAGACTTTCCTTGGCCTCTTATCTCGACAATGATGGATCTTCTCCAAGTTTGTACTGGGCGACCTCTTTGTCTTTTCCCTTGGGGATTCCACTCTAGGGCAATCTTTGCGATACTGGAACTATTTTTTTCGGAATGTGTTACCGATCCAACCCCATTTTCTGGACTTAATTTCATTTTGTACCCTCTTTTGTTCGGTCAGGTGTAGCAGATCTTCGTTTCTGATGGTGTTAGGCCAGAATATATGAATGATTCTTCGTAGACAGTTGTTAGCAAAGTGCTAACCTTTTGCACCTGCAGTTTGTCTGTGAGGGTGTTTGTCACTTTCCAGGTTTCACATCCGTAGAGTAAAACAGACATGGCATTTGATCGGAATATTCGGATCTTTGTCCCTGTGGTATACTCGCCAGAGCTCCAAACAGGGTTGAGCGTGCTGAAATCTTGTTGGGCTTTTCCTATCCTTATACGAATATCGGCTCCTGTACCTCCGTTTTCTGTTATGAAACTTCCAAGATAAGTAAAGTTTTCCACATTTTCAATCTGCATATTGTCGATAGTAAATAGCGTTATTAGCTAGATTAGTATATATTCACCTAATTCTAATTATCCTTTTCCATAATTTTTTCTTTTCTGTAAAGCACAAATGTTTATTTGTTTCTCTTTAAGCATTTTATTTCTTAGTCTCTGGTGTTGAGCGATGTGATATTACATCTAGTAATTCTCATCTGGGTTTTGGATATTTTTGGCTTGGCCTTATTTTGTGCTGTACTTAGCAAATTAATTGGTAATATTCCAGTACTATAAATTCTGTTAAAGGTACCATACAGTGCTTTTATTCCATTTTCTCGTAAAAACTTTAGTATTTCAGCACTCACTTTATTGGAGCAAAATGTTTTTCCATTTTTTGCATTTTTTATTGCCCAGAAGAGGTATTAAATATAAATTGCTAAAAAATATTATGTAAGGGATAATAGCAAGCAAACGCAGTCCAGAATGAAGAAAGACTTCATGGTTGAAGAACTTGGTTGGTAGAGATAGTGCAAAACTCCCACCACGGCGCAGTAGACAAAATTTGGTTTAGTCCCCACTTCCATGCGAAACGCACTGTACTATGCAACGTGAATGGTAGAAAGATTCTGTTTGGTTAGCATAGATCCACTTACAATAGAACCTTTCTGCCTTTACGTGAATTTTGACTCCGTCTTCGTGCGGCTCCATAGTCAGGAGTGTTTGCACTATCTCTACGGTATTGATACAAGCATGCTATTTAGGGTGACTTCTTCTTCTTCTTTCAGTGCCCTGTCCGATTATCGAACGTTGGTGATCATATTGGCAATGATAACCTTATTCACGGCGGCTCTAAATGAATTAGCGGTGGTTTCTTGATACCATTCTCGGAGATTTAGTAGCCAAGATGTTCTTCGTTGGCCTGGGCCTCTCCTTCCGTCGATCTTACCCTGTATTATGAGGTGTAGAAGGTTATTTATTAGTTGTTATTTAGGGTGACGGTGAATAAAAATAACATAAGCATGATGGTAGTCAACGTTCTGAAAGGACATAGTACATGAAGAAGAAGAATTGAACATGTAACCTTATTTTCTGTTGTAAATGGACCTGTTATGGCAATTGATATTATGCATCTTGAAATAATAACTGATAATAATGAAATGTAGTTTTTCCATTCTTTTATCTGTTCATTGATATTTAGTATTCAAGAGTTGCAGCCTTATCCCAAGCTTTGAAAGATAGCTCAGAAACTGCGATAATTGAATTATTCAAAGAATTAATCAAGATATGCAGGATCTTTTACACTAACTACATAATTATTTATTTATGCTTAACTTATATTAGATTATATGAGATTATCACTCATATAAATATTACTTTTAAACGACTACACTGGGATGACTTGGGAATTAATATAAACGGGCAAAATCTGAATCATTTTCGATATGCTGATGATATTGTATTAATAACAGAAAAAAGTGAAGAATTACAAAGAATGATGGAAGAACTAGATAGAGGATCGACAAAAATTGGACTCAAGATGAATTATAGTAAAACAAAAACCATGACTAATCAACCAGAAGAACTTATAATTACAGTGGCACAAACAAAAATAGAACAAGTAAAAGAGTATATATATATCTAGGCCAAATCACTAAATTAAATAAAGAAAATCAGACCGAAGAAATAAAGAGAAGAATAAGATTGACCTGGGCATCATTCGGAAAACTGTCTTATATTCTAAAGAATTCAAAATACCCCCAATACTTAAAAACGAGAGTCTTCAATCAATGTATACTACCTGTCCTCACATATGGCTCTCAGACATGGACGTTTACAAAGGAAAATATGGAAAAAATATCAAAGACAGCAAGATCCATGGAAATACAAATGCTGAACATTAAACTATCAGACAAAAAAAGAAACAAATGGATCCGTAATAAAACAAAAGTGAAAGATGTCTCAGCTTCTCTCAAGGCGTGCCAAAATCCAAATGTACAAAACCATAATACGACCAGCAGTGACATATGGAAGTGAAACATGGACATTGAGAAAGAAAGAAATCAATAAGCTATTAGTATGGGAACGCAAAATCCTGCGAATTATATATGGTCCTTGCAGGGACAGCGTGACAAATGAATGGAGGAGCAGATACAACAATGAAATAGAGACTCTCTTCGGGAAAGGAAACATCGTAAGATACATAAAAGCCAATAGATTAAGATGGGCAGGGCACGTGGTACGGAGTGATGACGACAGACTGATTAGCAATGTATTTTGGGAAAGACCAGATGGTACAAGATCGACAGGAAGGCCTAGAAAAAGGTGGAAAGACGCTGTCAGGGAAGACCTGGAGAAGATGGAAGTAAGGCCATGGGAAATAATAGCACAGGATCGGAATCAATGGAAGGCAATAGTAAACGCGGCAAAAACTCACGAAGAGTTGTAAAAGCCAATGATGATGATGATGATGAAAGATGTCTCAACCCAAGTAGCAAAGCTTAAATGGAAGTTCGCTGGACACACCCTATGGCAGAAAGATGAAAGATGGACTAAAACAATTATACATTGGAGACCATGGAATCACAAACGTAAAAGGGGAAGGCCACAAATGCGATGGTCAGATGACCTGAAGAAACACGCCGGGTCAAAATGGATGCAAATTGCCCAAGATAGAGAGGCATGGAAGAAGGAGGAGGAGGCCTATATCCAAGGATGGATGTTAATGGCTGTATAGATAGAGATAGATAGATAAATATTATTTTAGTATCTACAGTTTTTTCCACTGGTCTTACTGATAGGGTATAATATTGTAAAACATCGAAACTAGTCGCCGTCTTTTTATCAGTTACTGTATTAGCGTTAAGAAATTAATTTGGTTTGTATCTATGTCTCTAGTTTTTCCAACATGTAGTATATTAAATATGTAAAAAAATAAATTACTCTACGCCTCTGTCACAAAGCGTCAAACTGTTTAGCGATTATATAAGCGATTCAAATTTATCAGACCTCTTGCTTTGCTTGGCAAGTTCAAGTAGGTATCACACAAATGCTCCGTTCCCTATCCCTATCCCCATTCTGGTGTTAGCAGTTGTTATGACATCCGGCGAGTAAGCGAGAATCGTTATCAGTATAGATTACTCTTGATGTTCTGCGGTTTGATCTTTATTTTAATCTATGTTCCAATTTGGGTGCACACTCAAAAACACATTTAATGCAAAAAGCTTTTGTGTTGTTCTAAATAAAGGTTTTTTAACATTTCGCATTTCTATGAAAATTGCCGACGCAATCAAAGGAGTAGCTCAACCGATAATATAGACATCACGTTTTTATGTGCTTTAAAAAACATGAAATAGTGAACCAATTTTTCAGCTTTATTTGATCATGTTATGGAATACTATGCGTTTATTTCTTCTCCGGACTAACTCTTTGTTTTGGAATTAAACAGAATATATTGACATGTATAAATTTATTATATTAGAGGATGAAAATTACACTGCCTGTTATTTCTTAAAACTATGAATTTATAAGTTCTGTTATCTACAATTATTTAACGATGTTTCTGGATGGATTTGAGTACAAGAGATTGGACTCAAATATTAATATTAAAATAGCAAATACGGATAGCTTATCGAACAAAGAAATAAGAGAAATAAATTATTATTATTCCATAGATACGAAGTATTAGGCGAATAAACTAGCGAAACTTATTTATTCTAAATAGGAAAATATTTATGAAGAGTATTGATTCTGATTTCTAACAACAAATAATTATTAGTGATTATACATGAGAACTTTTCATAATTGTAAATAACATATACCAGGTGACTAAAAACTATATAGAAATACATAGATACTTTAATTATCTTACATGTGAGTAGGTAGGTACATTACACCTCCTTTTGTAAGAATGAAAATAATTGTAAAATGAATTTTCATTTAAATGGTATAAAACATTTGTATACATTATTATTTTATTTTAACACATTTAAATAGTTTCTTTTAGTCTCGATAGTCTTTCACTTCGTCTTATCGGTGTAGTCTCTGTGAAACTAGTCTCTTCACACTTTTTGGATTCACTATAATTATTGTCTTTATTATGTTTACAATCTATACTTAAATCTGTCTCATGTACATGTTTTCGTTTACTTTGACATATATTTAGTGTTAAACAATTTGTAATTTGTTGACAACTATGTGACGGATTTCTACGAAATCGTCGGTAAAAATATTTAATTATCCTGTATAAAATATAAAGTAACATACATTTTATCAAAAATAAGATTGCATAAGTGAAATAAGAACTATTTTTTATTGTGTCTGAAAAATTAATATTTGTTTCTGAGGTCATTTTCTCTAAATTATCTAGTTTATGGCTTGCTAAATTTAATGCATCTCGATCGAGATTATTTAATTGTAAGGGAACAAGGTGTAATTTGGATTCATTATTTATCTTAATATCATCACAACAGACTTCTGGAAGGGATAAATCTGGAATGATAGACTGAAAATTACTTTCTTTTGGATTTGAGACAGATATCAAAATAGTTGATCCGGTGTAAGTTTTGCAATTATTCGAAGTAGAAAAAATACCTGTGTTTGAAAGAACAATAGATATTGGCGTACTAGTCTGACAGCTTAAAGTTAAATCTGTTGGTTTGGGTAAAACATATATCCAAGAATTTGGTTTGTTTAATTTATGCCAAATTTCATATTCTGTTTGAATTATACTATCAAAAAACATTAAGACTGTGTCAAAACAAACCAGTTCTTATTGAATTACGATTATGTGATACTTCACTAAAACTCTTAGGACAAATCATACCTAGACTCTTTCAAGATGAACAAACTTTAAAAAACATAATTCTGCATGAACATTTTAGACCAAAACGCGCTCTATTTAATGCAATTGGATCTGTTTTCAGGACCTTATTCGGTACCTTAGACAGTGATGATGCTGAAAATTTCAATAATGCTATTAACAAAGCTGAAAGTAACGAAAATCATCTTCTTGATTTACTAAAACAACAAATTCATGTAGTAAAAGCCACGATTGCAAATTTTAATAACTCTATTACAAATCTAGACCGAAACAAAGTGATTTTTGATAAAAATTTTGAATCAATTACCAATTACACAGATAAAATGAATAATAAATATTTTAATTTAGATTTAAAACAAAAAATTGAAGAACATTTTACTTTACTAACTTTCTTTATAACAGAATTACAACAAGAATATTCTACTTTAATAAACGTTATTCTATTTGCAAGAAATAATAACCTTCATCCTTCTGTTATAACACCTGAGCAACTAATTCAAGAATTATCTAAAACGGTAACGCATTTACCTAGTACATCGACTTATCCATTTCCATTGACTATCGATTATGCTCATAAATATTTCGATATCATTTTACTTAAATATATATATTTTGATAACAAGATTTTAATTACGGTTAGTATACCTTTGGTTAGTAATACTCCTTATTCTCTTTTTAAACTAATATCTCTTCCTATAATTCATCCAACATTAAAGAGACTTACCTTTATTCTTCCATCTGTCAAATATCTTGTTCTTTCAGAAAATAGAAACATTTATGTTACTATTGATACATTAGAAGACTGTTATTCATTAGATGAAGAAAAACTTATTTGCAAAAATCCTGATACTTTCCGATTTACACACACTAATCCAATTTGTGAAACTGAATTGTTAACTTCAATAACAAACATACCATCTAGTTGCGATACTCGTATAATTCAAACAGAATATGAAATTTGGCATAAATTAAACAAACCAAATTCTTGGATATATGTTTTACCCAAACCAACAGATTTAACTTTAAGCTGTCAGACTAGTACGCCAATATCTATTGTTCTTTCAAACACAGGTATTTTTTCTACTTCGAATAATTGCAAAACTTACACCGGATCAACTATTTTGATATCTGTCTCAAATCCAAAAGAAAGTAATTTTCAGTCTATCATTCCTATCTGAATTGTTTTTATATCGACAGTTATTTGAGGAATGGTTATTTCGTTTGCAAATATTACAGAATGGTCTGAAAATTTCTTGTCTTGATAACTGTTCTTGTTCTTCGGCAATTGCTATAGCAACAGCTCTTTCTAAGGAATCTGGATTTCGGGCTTTGATTAAAATAGAGAGGTCTTTGTTTAATCCTCTAATAAAGACATTTAGTGCTTGAGTTTTTAAGAGTTTAGTACATGCATTTCTTGCATCTGGAGATAAGTCTGGATCAAGTGTATTTATTAATTTTATATAGCAATTTTCAACTTTATTTGCAAATGACATTACATTTTCACTGGGCATCTGACGTAAGGAATGTAATTCCAATTGCCACTGACCTTCAGTTCGGCGTTCAGAATAAGCATCTAATAAGAAGTCTTTTAAATCTTTCCATTCGTCAAATGTTCTGTTTCTAGTTATGGCCCTAGCTTTATCGGTTAATTTAGTTTCTATAATGGCTAATAAGATGGGTTTGGATTGCGGATTTACTAAATTGTATGCTTTATCACAATTGTCTATGAATTCGTATAATTTTGATTTTGTACCATCAAATCTAATGAGAAGTTTTTCAGCTATTTCAATTGATACTGACATTTTATTTGAATTAGAAGTAGAAGAATTTGAAAGAGAATTTGAGTCGGGAGAAGGTATTTGTTCGTCAAATAAGTTACTTATATCAGGATATAAAGTAGACATACGTTTACAAGATTTTTAAAATATGAGACAGAATTTAAGATAGAATGTACTTACAAGTAGAATATTGTTGTTGGTCGCATAGTCTATTATTCCACGGGTTCACCTCTACTTCCGATGGAACTACAATTGGGTTATGACTGGAACTGGATTTCGAACTGGATGTACTGGACCCCAATGTAATTAGTTGTAGTGGCGATTTTTCCACACTGACAGTTTTTTTTGAATGATTCCTCGAAGGAAACAAGTCAATTCAAAAATTCCTCAGCTCTCCTTCTATCAGCAATCAGAGGAACTCTGCTACTAATATCCCACGTTCTGACACCAAATTTTGTTATGGAATACTATGCGTTTATTTCTTCTCCGGACTAACTCTTTGTTTTGGAATTAAACAGAATATATTGACATGTATAAATTTATTATATTAGAGGATGAAAATTACACTGCCTGTTATTTCTTAAAACTATGAATTTATAAGTTCTGTTATCTACAATTATTTAACGATGTTTCTGGATGGATTTGAGTACAAGAGATTGGACTCAAATATTAATATTAAAATAGCAAATACGGATAGCTTATCGAACAAAGAAATAAGAGAAATAAATTATTATTATTCCATAGATACGAAGTATTAGGCGAATAAACTAGCGAAACTTATTTATTCTAAATAGGAAAATATTTATGAAGAGTATTGATTCTGATTTCTAACAACAAATAATTATTAGTGATTATACATGAGAACTTTTCATAATTGTAAATAACATATACCAGGTGACTAAAAACTATATAGAAATACATAGATACTTTAATTATCTTACATGTGAGTAGGTAGGTACATTACAATCACTATGGTCAAGGTGTAAAATATGTAAAAATAGCAACTAATATTATACAAACATTTCTTAATTTAGATCAATAATAAAGATATAGAGGTGAAATACCAATTAAAACAGAGGTGGAAGCACTAATTTTAATATTAAAAAAAAGGTATTAAAAAAAAACCTACCAAAATACAATTAAATAACTCTACAAACAAAATAAAAAATCGTCATTTCATAAACCACTACGAGAATCAGCCCTAACCCAGTTATTAGTAATAAATACGAGTTTAAAAAATAATAATAATAAAACACGTATTAAAAAGGTATGAATGAAATGAAATGTAAAAAGAATGAAAGTGTATTTAAATAATGAATTTTTGCACATGTGAGTTCATTATGACTGAGACAAACGTATTATATCCCAGTGGCGGCCGGTCAGGGTCGGCAGGGTCGGCAGTGCCGACCCACATCTTTATAGATATTACAGACTTTTTTAGTATTTAATTTAATCAGTATTTCAATAAATAATTGTGGCAGGTAATTAGTTGATGTCATTTGTTTTTGTGAACTAAACAAATATATGTGAGATAATAAAGACTAAATTTTATTCATGGTTTTTAAAAGAATTCGACCAATCTCAGCGTTAAGTGATCCCTGCGTAGACACTTTTCAAATAGATTATTCGATATCGGAGACATTCATCCGCCTATGAATTCTTAAAAAGGCACGTTTTGTTTTTTCGGCTAGCCGATCCCAACCTTGACTTTACTTGTAAAAATCAACGGAATATTGGTTGATTAGCAATCAAATATACATTGCTTTCCATATGAACTTAGTTACCAAGTACGGCGAATTTAAATTTGCCGATGTTTCATTTGGATTGGTGATTGGTCGCGAACTGTACATTGCGAGCGTGAGACGAAATGTTATTTCATATATGTAGTAAAGTGAAGTCCACAAGGAATCTATGTTCTTGTGAAGTGATATTCAGTGCACGAACTAGTCTTTCTTTTTGTGATTTATTTTATTTTCTAAAGTAATACTGTGATACGTTACGTCTACCGTAAATAGTTAAAGGTTAAAGGTTTTTTTGACATATTAGAGGTTTTTTTTTTAATTAAAGTGTAAACAAATTCAGGTAAATTAACCTAAAAACTGCAAGCCATGGGAGAAACTGTAAGTATTGATAAGTCTGATATTGTAAATTATATTTTACATAATGGGTTTTCATCTATTCCATATGAAGAACAAATTGTTATTAAAAATAAGGGGCGTCCTTTGCCTAAAATGTCCCGGCTTATAAATATTAGTGCGGGTAAGGGAAGTAATAGATAATTTTCAGATAATTGGTACAGCAAGTACTCATGGCTTACCGGGAGTGAAATAAAAAACAAACCTTTCTGTTGGCCTTGCATTTTATTTTCGACAAATAGGGGCAAACATCAAAATCCGTGGTGTGAATCTGGTTACGATAATTTAAAGGAATTATTTAGGGCTTTACATAAACATGATATTTCGGAAGATCATACTTACAGCCAGATTAAATTAGATTTATTTGGAAAACAAAATATATATGTTTCATTAGATAATGCCCAACGTGAAAATGCTATTAAACATAACGAAATTGTAAAAAATAATCACGCAGTTTTACGTCGTTTAATTGATATTGTAATTTTTTTAAGTTGTCAGGAATTATCTTTTAGGGGACACGATGAATCGGAGCATTCGTTAAATCAAGGTAATGATAGAGAACTAATAAAAATGTTTAAGAAATACGATTTGGAATTTTCTAATTTACTTTCTGATTCGAAGACATTTAGCGGTGTATCTAAAACAATCCAGAATGAATTAATAGAATCAATTAGTTACATTTTGAGTAACGTTATTGAATCTGAGATTCAGGAAACCATTTGCTTTTCACTAGAAGTAGATGAAACTACCGACATATCATGTCATTCACACTTATCAATTGTTGTTCGATACGCGTTACGTGGTAATATCTATGAGAGGTTTTTAGGTTTTACAGACGTGAGTAAAAGCCATAAGGCAGAACATATTTTTGGTGTTTTAAAGGACAGATTAAAATTTTTTGATATCAAAAATAAATTGGTAGGACAAACTTATGACGGCGCTGCCGTGATGTCTGGTGAATTAAATGGTCTCCAGGCAAAAGTTAAAACTATTGCACCGCAAGCTTTATTTACTCATTGTCATGCGCATAGAATGAATTTAGTTTTGCAAGATACATGTAAAAAAATTAAAGAATGTCGTCTTTTTTTTTGTCAGTTTAAGCAAATTTGCTTCATTTTTATCAAGCTCGCCTAACGGACTAATGTTTTAAAACGGTTTGTTTCGAAAAAAATGCCAACAGTTTGTCAGACGCGATGGAATTTTAAATCTCGGTTAGTTTTCACTATAGCAGATTTTCGTGAACAGCTTTTGGAAGTTTTTGATTTTATTATTGAATGTGACGATTTTGAAAGTGATGATATCTCGATCCGTGAAGCAATCAGTTTGAAAACTTTATTAAATGATTACTCTTTTAACATAATTTTAAATAGTTTTAAGAAAGTGTTTACCCAAACCGATTTGATATTCAATGTTGTTCAAAATCAGTTAACTGACATTATTCATTCCAAACATAGAATAACAAGACTGGTGCAAAATTTCAGAGGTTCTCGTAATGATAGTAATTTCCAATATATACGCAGTGACGTTTTGGACTCGCTTGATATTTCCGAACCCCCAAAAAAAAAGACAAAGGCATGACACAGAAACAGATCTCGAAAAACGAGTATATTTTGAAATTTTGGATACTATTATTATGCAAATAGATACTCGTTTTTCGAATTTTGAAGATTTGCAAATTTTTGACCTCTTTGACGATTCCAAATTTAAAAGTTATGCCAAAGAATTTCCAAGATATTTATTAGACAGGTTAATTAAAAATTATCCATCATTCTTTAATAAAATAAAATTGGAAAATGAATTAAAAGTTTTATATGCTGATCCAAATATTTTCGAAAGATGGGATAAGTTACAAGATATGTATAATTTTATATACTGCAATTCATTACAACAAACTGTTACCGAAATTAATAAATTATTGTCATTAATTCTCTCATTACCACCAACGTCTGCCTCAAATGAACAAGATTTCTCTTGTCTCAAAAGAATCAAAACTTATTGTCGAAATACCATGAAACAAGAGAGAATGTCAAGCTTGTCTCAAATGTCAATAGAAAAAAACTTTTAAAATTTCTCCAAAACTCTAATAAATTTTACGATGACGTTATTACCCATTTTGCTACTTCCAAACAACGTAGACTAGAGTTAATTTATAAACATATTTAGGTTTTAAATTTATAGAAAAAAAAAAACAAAAAAAAAACAAAAAACAAGAAAACAAAGTAAATCTCCTATGATGATTGAAGTCTTTATTAGACGGTATACCTATCTGAGGAGACAAAAAATACCTTGCCGACCTTGTCTCTCAAGCCACGAGCCGCCACTGTTATATCCAAATATATGAATAAATGAAATATGCTTTATTGTCACTGAAAATTGTACAATTTTATGGACAAAGCTTATAAAAGTTTAAAAAAAGTAATAATAACAATAACAAATAAAATTTTCTAAAAGTACATAAATCGTCAATATCACAAAATAAAACATAATAAAATATACAATATCTTGCAAAATTTCACTATATTGCAAATTGCATAATAAAATCTTACGAACTAGTTTACGAATAAGTTTAAGCTGCTGCATGTGATACCCAAATATATATATATATATATATATATATATATATATATATATATATATATATATATATATATATATATATATATTATTTCAAATATATATATATATATATATATAGAAATACTTTGTTACTTGACCTAAGCGAACTGTATTTTATTAACACGTTAAACGCCGTAATGTATATAATATAAATTATTTTCGAGGCCAAGGATATTTTTTACTCAACATATTTTTGTCATGTATATTCCATACATAAACATGTTACATCAATATTTTTTTCCAAATCGTACTTTGAACCGCGAAACAACTATGCATCACACGGCCCCCAGTACCAAATCTATCTTCGAGGCCTCGCGACCCACCCGTGATTTAAGCCGACAGGAATCAACTTCGATTGTAGTCGATTATTATAGCTTTATATTACAAGCATTCAGTCTATTTCGCGTCGTTGTCTAAATAAGTGCAATACATTGTGCATCTAGAGACTCTAACGACAGACATAGAAAGAACACAGCTGATATGGTACGGACACGTCCAGAGGATGGATAACCCACGACTCCCAAAAATAATTATGCAATGGATACCACCAAACCGAAGGACTACCAATGGAAGTAGTAGAAATGGACGCTTTTAGAAGATCAGTAGGAGTATCACGCAGAGAGAGAATACGTAATGATAAGATAAGACAGCGAATGGGGGTTGACGGCTCTCTAACAACAGACATAGAAAGAAAACAGCTGATATGGTATGGAAACGTCCAGAGGATGGATAACTCAAGACTCCCAAAAATAATTATGCAATGGGTACTACCAAACCGCAGAAAGAGGGAAGACCCAAGAAATCTTGGAGAGAGGCAGTAACGAAGGCGATGAGCGCAAGAGATCTTAGAGAGGGCCAATGGGAGGATATAGTGTCATGGAAATTAGGCAGCGGACAACGTCGCAAGACGTTTTAAAACCGATTGATATATATATATATATATATATATATATATATATATATATATATATATATATATATATATATATAATTGTGCATCTAAAATGGTTGAATACGAAAAAATGAAAAAATGATAAACGAAATTTTGTCCAGATGAAAAAACATTCGGATATTCATCGGAAAGTTATGTAAATAGTAATAGTGATACCTCTTCTTCTGAACATTGCTTGCCTGTAACGAAGAAAAAAAGTACGTCCTTTAAAAAAAAGACATTTGTTTAGCTTCGAAAATAGCTGACCAACAGCCAGTGGTTGGTTAATGAAAGCAGCAGGCAAGTTGACGAGTTAGGTCCAAGTATAAGTCATTCTTCTCACGTTAATGAAATCATTGAGGGTGTTATAAAGAAATTACAATGAGATACTTGTTTGCAATTTACAGTGGTGTGTAATCACAGGTAACAATTTGAAAACATTTCTTCTTCTTGCTAATAATTTAAAAATAAACTCTGATATTGCGGAAAATATAAGAGACAAAAAAACAATATATTTCTTTTACCTATTCGTGTACGCAGAAACAATCAAGTTACTTAATGAAGAAAACCTAGACATTATTGTCAAGCTCTTTAACGACATCTACGATACGGGCCAGATTCCAAAAGATTGGCTTCGATCTACATTTATTGCCCTACCAAAAACACCACGTGCGAACTTCTGCAAGGACCACCGATTAATAAGCCTAATGAGTCACTTTTTAAAACTTTTCCTGAGAATACTTCACACTAGATTGTTTAAGAAATGTGAAGAGGTCAGTGGATGGAGTCAGTTTGGTTTCAAAAATGGACTTGGCACGAGAGAAGCGATCTTTAGTATGCAAACATTGATACAGAATTGTTTAGATCAAAGAAAGGATGTTTTTATCTGTTTCATCGATTACGAGAAAGCATTCGATAATATAAAACATGAATTGATGATAAAATACCTACAAGAGTTGGGATTGGATGCAAAGGATATAAGAATCATCGCCAATCTGTATTGGAATCAGACAGCAACAGTACGTCTTCAAAATTTCAACGAAACAGAAGATTTCTCCATTAAAAAAGGAGTAAGGCAAGGTTGTATACTGTCCCCAATGCTGTTCAATTTATACGTAGAAAAAGCCTTCGCAGAAGCAGTGGAAGACTCTAATAAGGGTATTAAAGTTAACGGCATATTTATTAATAACATCAGGTATGCCGATGATACAGCCATAGTGGCAGATAACATCGAAGATCTTCAATGCCTTCTAAATGATCTAACTCTTGCAAGTGAAGCTCGGGGTTTGAAAATAAATATCAAGAAGACAAAATCAATGATTATAAGTAGAAATGATTACCCCAACGCAAAGATATATGTCTCTGGAGAAGAAATCGAACAAGTCAGGCAATTCAAATACTTGGGATGTTTGCTGAATGAGGGTTGGGACCCCGAGAATGAAATAAAGAGCAGAGTTGAACAAGCCAGAAATGTTTTTTGAGGCTTCGTAAGTTTCTGGCTGATCGCAAATTGGACTTCAACCTCCGATACAAGATGCTTAAGTGTTACGTGTGGCCTGTTCTCCTGTACGGAATGGAAGCATGGACGTTAAAGGCCAGTTCCATTAACAAACTTGAAGTGTTTGAAATGTGGTGCCTGCGTCGAATGCTCAGAATATCATGGACGGACAGGGTCAGAAATGAGGAAGTACTCAGAAGAGCGGGCTTACAGGATAGGGAACTTTTTAATTATGTAAAAAGTAAGAAGACGGCATACTTGGGGCACATTATACGAGGAGAACGATACACTTTTCAGCAACTGATACTCGAAGGGAAAATAGAGGGTAGGAGAGGTCTCGGACGTAAAAAAATGTCATGGCTGCGCAATATTCGACAATGGACAGGAATCCACAGCTATGAAATGCTTCGCAATGCTGCTAAAAACAGAATTATTTAAACCAGAATATTTAACATCTCACCTGACAAGACGATGTACGGTGGACGCCTACGCAGAAATGCACGGCACCTTAAGAAGAAGAAGAATTCGTGGATGACAGTTTTATTACTATGATGGTCAACGAAACAACTAGATATGCTACCCAAAAAGCTGAGAAAGTACTTTTACCTAATGCTCGAATAAGAAAGTGGAAAGATACGAATATAGATAAAATAAAAATATTTTTGGGATTACAAATTTGGATTGAGCTTGTTCAAATGCCAAAACTATCTTCTTATTGGTCTTCTAATGTGCTATACTTCAATAAAATAAATCAAGTCATGTCAAGAAACAGATTTGAACTTCTTCTAAATAATAAATGTGTATAGAACTTTAGCTCCCTTTCGTGGTTGGCTATCTTTCCTGCAATTTATTAAAAATAAATGGCTTAAGTTTGGTGTAAAATTTTTTAAATTGTGTATAGAAGATGGGTACACTTATGGCTTTAAAATCTATTGTGGTACCAAGAAAACTAATAGTGTACTTAGTCTTCCCAGTTCGGTTATTTTAGGACTATGTGACGGGCTTCTTGACTGTGGTCGTACTGTATTTGTTGACAACTATTACAGGAGTATTGAACTAGCACAAGAACGACAAACACACCTTGTTGGAACCTTGCGAAGAAATCTAAAAGGAAATCCAAAAAATATCATTGAAAAAAAGTTAAAAAAGGAGCAGTTTCTTACATTGTTGAAGAAATAAAGCATTTTGTAAAACTAATGTGTCTATTACCTTTTATTTACCATATTATACAGAGACCATATTGGTGTAAAAGGGCAGAAATGAATAACCATAATGTTCGGCAATATCGAGTACGTTTTATTACTTGCAAGGCCGTGCTAATCAAAAAATATTTGTTGAGGGGGCTACTAACTTCAAACTTCTATATACTTATCATTGCAGCGCGAATCACCTACGAGCGGTGGTGCCCACAGTATCCATTCGTAGCAATTGTGATTCGCGCGGCCCTGTAAGTAAAATAAGCGTAAGTAAGTAAGTAAAATAATCTGAAGAACTGAAAGTAACATCTAACATAGAATCATTAAGACCAGACCGATTTAAACATGTAGGTCCACCAGTATTTAATATTATTAACTCTAGATCATATGCAACCATCTCTAGTTGCTTTCCAATATTATCATTTTTTTTATATCCCCATAATACATTATGTGCATTCATGTCTCCACCTCCAATTTATAAGGGGAGCTTTTACTTGAGAAAAAACTTTAACCCAATCATCTGTTTTAGATTTAGTAAAAGATGTATAGATGTATATATAAGAAATATATCTGAAGATGACTGGCAGAATAGACAGGCTTGGCGAACGGGAACCCAAAGGCAGATTACGCTATGAACGGGATATATATATATATATATATATATATATATATATATATATATATATATATATATATATATATATATATATATATATATAAGGGAAGAATGATCACAGCTGTCTAATTATTAATTAGTATAATGGTAAGGTTAATTGGGTTAGCAGCTGAATAATGAAAGCCAAAGTGTGCTCTTTTCAACGACTTCGTTATATTTCGTTAAATTTCTTTAACATCTTCAGACGAATGTTGTGTGAGGTTGCAGGCAACAGTGGTATTTGAAAGTTCCATGTTGAAAAACTTTTTTGAAGATTTTTTTTATAAAGCAAAAAAAATATAAGTTGTATGTGTTATATGGTGGCTTGAAAACTCAAACAATACAAGTGCATTTTTGTTATTTTTGTCCAGTGTGATAGTACAATACAAATATTAAAAAACATTGAACATTTAAGAAACAAAACAGTTAAAACACAACTACATATCACATTGTCATTTTTTGGACCTCAAAAAATGACAAAAGTAGGGTCCGAGTCCGAAACTGAAAGAGTCAGTTTCTGAGAACGAGCAGTTGCGGCTAAGAGAATTGGACTTGAAGGAGCTAGAGTTAAAAGTAAGATGGCTGGAAGCAAAAAATAAAACCGAAGAATTAGAAATAAGAAAGAGAGAATTGGATTTAAGAGAGAAGGAACTAAAACTTAAAGAAAAAAATTAGACACATTCAAATAAAACCACATATAATAGTTTTTGTGCATTTTATTTGTTACTGTTCTATATGTTCATACAAATATATTTAATTAAAATAATTTCTTATCAGTTGGCTTCTTATTCTTCGACCTATACCTAGCAAATTTACATTTGGGGGTTCTGAAAAAAATTGAGTTATAAAAAACTTTGTAAATATTCAAAGTTAAAAATTTACCATCATTATTTTCAACAGGATTTTGTTCAACTCTGTTGAAATCTTCATAATTGTCTTCTACTTCGACATTATGGGCAATAAGGATATTATGTAAAACACAACAGGAATTTATAATAGTTGCCGCTGTAACAGGGCAATAATGTAGAACACGGTGCTTTAAAAGGCAACGGATGCGCATTTTCAAAACACCGTGACAGCGTTCAATTGTGTTTCGGATATGTATATGTGCAGATGTATATCGACCTTCTGGGGTTCCTTCTTGTGCCCCTTCTACTGGTGTCAATAGCCATGGTTGCAACGGATACCCAGAATCACCTACAATTGTCATAAAATTAAAGTAATTTGCACTTATGCTGATTTTTTTTGATATACCTAACAACCAAAATCCTCGTTCATTATTATTATACATTTCCTCCATATGAATGCTTGCATGTGACATATTCCATATTGCTGAATCATGCATGGATCCTGGATATCTAGCATTACAATTAAGTATTTTTAAATTCGAATCACATATCTAAAACAAAGAAAATTTACTTCAAATATTTAATGTTAACAACTTACATACAATCTGGCAATTGATGCTATGAAAACCTTTCCTGTTAAGGTATACAAAACCTGGATTTTGTGGATGATCAATAGGTGGGGAAACGATTGCTATATGAGTACCATCTATACAACCCACTACACCTGGGAAATTAAACTTTTCCATAAAACTAAAATTTACATTAAACAATAATTAAGTTGATATTTGAATAACTTTAACTGTATTTACCCACGAGCTACTGACATCTTTGCCACTATGGTTGTGGGGAATCTAATATATCTTCTACTAAGATGTGTCGATAGTATCCTACTAATTTCTCCAATACAACGACTAACCACCGACTGACTCATCCCTAGTAAAAAATCTTGCCCAACGCTTTTTTGATAACTTCCATGAGCATAAAAATGTAATGCACATAGGACCTATAAAATAACTATTAACAGATGTTTATTCAGTATTTTCAGCATAATTACTTTCAAATGAATTGGAATTGACGTAATTCTGAGTGGATCTATTAAGAATGGTTCTAATTCATGGATTAAGTTGTTGGCTATCTGTTTTGGAAGCCTATATAAACCTTTAAAAAGTTCGTCAGGAATTTCAAACGGATTACTTGTATCCCTAATAACTCGTTTTTGTAAGTTAAAAAGTTGTCTAAAAAATAAAAACAATTATTATAAATTATTAAATGTAGTTATTCTTAAAACTATAGTACTTGCCTTTGTAGCTCTGCTTCTATTTCTCCTCCAAGAATGATACCCATGTCTATTTGGAAATTCATTGTAGACGACAAAAATTAAATTAAATATACAATTATATAAATAAATAACAACACAGACTAAAAAATGAAGCAGCTGCAAAAATTAATAAACCGCTAATTTATATTAACAATAATTAATTTATTATTTTTAAAAAGTCAACAAATAAGTCAAAACAAATGTCAAAATAATGATACCAATGCGCAAGCGTCAAGACCAATTTCGATGTCGAAATTTAATCTCGACAGAGCTTGTCTAGTCGAAATCAATTTCTACACAACATTCCGATAGTAGAAGTCGTGATGAGTTACAGAATACCGATTCCTACAAATTCCGATCCGACTTGCTGACCTCTATTCGATTTGACTCATTTCTATTCGATTTGTAGTTACAGAATAGGGCTAAATATGAATAATTATTATTGATTTAAAAAAGTTATTTTATGAAAAATAAAATTAATTATTTTAATTATTATCATAGTGTAATTTGTCTTAATCCACAATAGTTATGATGCTAATTAGACTCATACAAAAATATGTCGTATTCAGTTAAGTTATATAATTCCAATAATACGTAACCCACTTACTACTGTATTTATTAAAATAAGTAACAAAAATATCCACGTAATAAAAAAACAACTTCTATCGAATATTTAAAAAAATATACTTTTTGTTATACTTCCTGTAAAATTTTGGATTTGCGGGATGCGTCGAATATTTGTAACGATATACAATAGACATTGAAATACACACTATATAATATACGCACTATTAACACAAATATTATACCGCAATTACAATTAATAATTTACTGTAAGTAGTTCTCATAATTAAAATTTTGTTCAAGCTCAATTTCACACATAAACGATTATATAAATCCCACGCACAAGGAGAAAATTATTCCTAAAGCCGAAGAACCATTTCAAACTAGAATAATTATTCTACGAGCAAATCCGACCGTCAGTCGGATGGAGGATGGATATCTGCAAAAATTAGCCTATTTCCAAGCTGGGCGAATTAGCCAGAATTGGTCTGATTTCCACTTGGAAGATTACTTGACAGAAAAAATAGGAGATCATTAACAAAGTTATCTATTTAATGATTTTTATTGCAATGAATTTTATAGAATCTACTTTCAGGAAAGTCATTAGCTTGGATAATTAAGTCGGTGTTCAATCAACGAAACTTTATTAAGGTATTGAAAATACAATTTTTAACAACATTATCGTTTATAATACTTGGTAACCGAAAATTAACTCAATTAATTAAATAACTCAATTCGTCGTTGTATTCTTCTCGATGTTTTTGGACGTTGTATTTATTCTAAGGTGTTCTATTTTTTCAGTTTATCAGTTGAGTCGCATAATTCTTGTTTATTCTATCAGCGGCGTCTCATAAGGAAATTCATTACAATATCGCCCACTAAACCAGTTTGTAGCAAATAGAATTCTTCTCTAGATTTTTTATTGAGTTTAGAGTATACAGTCAACTATATTTTATAAATCTTCTTTTATTTGGCAAAATATACTCACCTCAAAACAATCTAGGGGACACCTATATTATTAGCTTTATATCAATGTTAGCTGCAAATACAAAAATAAATCTATGTTTTGAATCTTTTTTGTTGTTTTGTTAATTATTCTAGCAACTTGGACGGTAATGCTGATAAGAATAATTATAAAAAATTTAACAAAACTTCAATATGAGTTTTTTGTCTATTAGATAAAAAATAATATTTCTTTATTGGTATTTGATTTTCGATGTCTATGTGATGTTCTGTGACATTGAATCTGACCACATACTTTTAGTGGGAGTTATGGATGTCAGACTGAAAACAATAAAGAAAAAGTCTAAACCTAACTACGACATGACAGCCATGCAACATCCGGAAGGTAAAAAGCAAGTGGGGGAATATATTAACAACCAAGTTAAACAACTAAAAGAAGAAAATAACATCCAACGAGAAATCAATCAATTCGAAGAAATAATTAAGGAAACTAAACAAGATCTGCTAAAACCAAACAAAGAAACAAAGAAGAAATCTTGGATGACTCCAGAAATCCTTCACTTAATGGAACGCAGAAGGTTAATTAAAGGAAATAAATATGAGTATAAAAAAATGCAGGCTTACATCAGAAGTAAAATAAGAGAAGCTAAAGAAAAAGAAGCTGTAGAGAAATGTAAAGAAATAGAAAGACTACAAGCCAAGCATGACAATTTTAATGTACACAAAAAGGTAAAAGAAATAACGGGTACTTTTAAAAAGCGAACACAAATGAAACTCATAGACACCAATGGAAAATTAATCATTGACACCCAAGAGATGAAAGACAAATGGAGAATATATTTGGAGACACTTTTTCAAGATCAAAGCACGGATTATAGACATCCATTGTCAGACAGGATGACGGGCCCGAACATACTTAAATCCGAGGTAGAAGAAGCAATAAAACGGATGAAAATCAGGAAAGCTGTAGGGTAGGCTGTAGGCTGAATTTTTAAAACTCTTGGAGGAAGAAGGAATAAATTGGATCATGACTGTCTTCAATAAAATATACAATACAGGAATCATCCCTGATAAATGGCTAGAATCAGAATTGATAGCGATACCTAAAAAACAGGGGGCTAAAAAGTGCGAAGAATATCGAACAATCAGCATAATGAGCCACATGTTGAAACTGTTTCTTAGAGTCATCCACGGAAGAATTTATAAGAAGTGCGAGGAACAAATATCGGACAGAGAGTTCGGCTTCATTAATGCAGTGGATACCAGAGAGGCACTTTTCGGAGTACAGGTACTGATTCAAAGATGCAGGGACGTTAACTGCGACGTATACGCGTGCTTGATCGACTATGGAAAGGCATTAGATAGAGTTCAACATCAAAAGATGATAAACATTTTAAGAGGGGCAGACCTGGATGACAAAGACCTCAGAATAATTTCAGAACTCTACTGGAATCAGACCGCATACATGAAAATTAACGGAGAAAAAACAGATCACGTGAAAGAGTAAACAATGTTAGATATGCCGACGACACCATGGTGATATCAGATAGTTTAGAAGGATTTCAGAGGCTAATGAACAGAATAAACGAGTACAGTCAACAGTACGGACTAAACATTAATACCCACAAAAACAAACAAATGATTATCAGCAAGGAGAATATAAACGGGGCTCATCTATATATTAATGGGACGCAGATAGAGCGAGTAAAACAGTATTGTTACCTGGGAACTATTATAAACGAACAGTGGAGCATGTACAGGAAATAAAGTGCCGCATAGGAAAGGCAAGAACGGTCTTTAACAAAATGAGCGCCATCTTCAAAAGTCACAACATATCCCTAGATACAAAAATGAGACATTTGAGATGCTATGTTTTCTCTGTGTTGTTGTACGGGCGAAGGCATGGACGCTACAGACACCACTATTTAAAAACTTGAAGCTTTTGAGATGTGGCTTTATAGAAGAATGCTGAGAATATCATAGACAGCAAGGATCACTAACAACGAAGTTCAAGGAAAAATTAAGAAGGAACCAGAGATTGTGTTTACGATCAAACGCATAAAATTGCAATATCTTGGACACGTAATGAGAAATCAGCACCGTTACTTCCTGCTGCAGTCTATATTGCAAGGCAAAGTCAAAGGTAAGCGAGGACCCGGCAGAAGGAGAATATCATGGCTACGGAATTTAACAACATGGCTTAAGAAAACCTCAACGGAGCTGTTTCGAGCCGCAGCGAGCAAGGTTATGATTGCCAATATGATTTCCAACATCCGAAACGGATAGAAAACAGAAGAAGAAGAATGTGATGTTCTTTCCCTCCAAGGGCTTCGAATGCTGTTTGTTTTATACTCGCCTTTATATGTTCGTATATTTCTTGGATGTTACTGTATCTGAATTCTATTAATGTTTGGTCTAGACGTTGTTTGTATAGTTCTCTTATTGATGGTTTTTGGAGTAGTTCTATATTGTATTGTTTTTGTCTTATAGTATTGACCGGTTCTTCTGTAGAGGGGGTCTTGTTATGTTTCCAATCAATGCCCATTTTTGCTGTCAGTAGTTTGTGGTCAGTTCCACATTCTGTTCCTCTTCTGACTCTCACATTCTTATCTTTATTGTGGTATCTTGTTTGACTAATACGTACTCTATTATCGATATCAGATTTTGTGTTTCTTGAGTCCGTGTATATTTATGAATATTTTTGTGTCTGAAGAATCCGTTGGTGATATTTAGGTTGTTTAGTTCGCATAATTCAATCAGATGTTCTCCGTTATTGTTTTGTTCATCCTCTCCAAATCTCCCCACTACTTTATCGTTTTCTTTCCATCCGGTCTGCCGTTAAGGTATTCTGTTGTAAATATTTCTACGTTCTTCTTGATTAGCTCTATATGGTGTTGAAGTTGTTCATGAAATTTTCTTTTTCTACTCTCGGGGAAGCCTCTGTTAGTACATATTCTCTGAGTATCACTGTCTCTTTACCGTATATGTCTATATGCATTTTAATTATCCTCTGATTGATTGGCTCCCATGTTCTAATCCTGTTCTTTTACTTATTTTTGATTAGAATTGACACTCCTGCCTTTGCTCTACATTCCTTATTAACTCCGCTCCAGCAGTGGATATTTTATTGTTTTCTTTCCATTTCCTTTTTTTTGGTTTCTGTTGTTAATAGTATGTCGATGTTGTTTTCTATAAACTCCTTGATCACTTTCGTCGCCTTTTTGTTCCATTCTTGTATATTCCACGTTCCACATATTTTCTATCTTTTCTTTGTTTTGATTTTTGGTTGAACTTTGATAAGACTGAGTCTTTCGAACGATTCGCAAAATTGCCTCCGTTCCCCGTATCCGATGGGACTCCCTCTATCAGAGGTGTGGATTTCCACCCGGGAATGTTTCTGTATTTGGCTTTTTCAACTTGAGATTTTCGTTCTTTTTACCCTTAAGTTTTTCTGAGTGTTAAGTTTCTAATTTCTAACGCCACAACCTCCGTTTGGAGGACCTTTTCTTTAGCCGCCCATTCTGGATCAGATGCTGTTGGTTCTTCCACCTTCTCGACCATTGTGACGTTTTCAGCCATCCTCTGCTCTTGAGACCGTTGACCGGTTTTCACCTGTGCCACAGGCAGGGACCTTTACAGGGTGCTATCAGCCGGGTTAGCTAAACTCTGGTTTATTTTTAGGTGTTACTCCTCCACGCCTCCTCTTTTATCCGGGCTTGGGTCTGGCTGCATCGGTTATAGAGCTACTTAATTCACCCAATACCAATATAGAAAATTTAATTGTAGCTATTTTATTTTATTACGACTTTACTCCAAAATGAATTGTTTTAAAGTTATAAGTAAGTAAAAAAAAAATGAAATTTTTAATAATTTTTAAATATTTTAATTTTTTTATTAACGTTTTCGACCTATTTGAGAGGTAAAATAAGTCAATTATTATTATGAAGTCGTCACTTAACTATTTCTGCAAAAAAATCGAATGCCACCTTCGAATCTTCTTTACAGGTACTTTTTTTTAGGAATTTTAATCACACCGGCACTATCACTGGCACTTTCTAAAAAATCAGTGTTGTTATCGTACGCGATATTTTTAAGCACATTTTCCAATTTACACCCCAATACTCTTCAAAACAGTTAAATTTTAGCAAACAATACCTTACACTCTACTAAACGAACTGCTTTCCAACTGAAACGCTTTGTACAGGCACCGAGTCGGTCGCAGAAAGGTAGCATCAATCATTATTTAAAAAACCTAAACGATTGTGAGTAGAGACTTTTTTTTCATTCACCATTTTATTTCATCATTTGACTTTTCAAGACGACGATGCTCCTCCACTTATGCTTTACATGTTTATCAATATTTAAGTCTACATTTTCCACGGCTTTTGATTGGAAGAATGGCCAGCATCTAATGGTCTCCTGGGTCACCAGATTTATCTCCCCTAGATTCTCATTTATGGGGACTTCTAAAAAATGTTTGGTCGACTAGGAAATAATTAACGATCTAAATTTGCAAGGGCTTTCAAACGATATCTTATTTGACCTTAAAAAATTTTAGCTCGATTTATACCCTGGCTTAGGGGTCAAAGTAAAATAATCTAAAATACCGGAAAGATGGGTCCTTATTTTAAAAAAATTAACGTGTCGCATTTAAAAAAATATCGCAGTTGCCGATAATGCTTCCGCTTCGTTTTCCGTCCAACCGCCCTGTATGTATTAAACATTGTTAACAATTTGAAAATTTTAATCATCTAAATTAACTAAACTAAACTAAACCATCTAGATCAACTAACCAGCTAAATTATTTACTCGTAATTTAGATTCCATGTGTTCGTTTATCTGCTACTTATAGAGCATAGGTATTTAACAGATACTACATTATAGAACATATTCAATGATTTGATGATTTGGCAGATTTTATTCCCTCTATTCTGAAAGGTGCTGTTATCCAATTCGCGCTTGCTCGCCAGAAATAGGTGTGATTGATTGTTGAGTTGGAGGATGCTACGTTCAACCCCTTTAATTCGCGCTATCTAAACGATTGAGCGGAAATACTTTCAGAAAACCGATAATATAGGTATTCAAAGATGAGCTGAATTACTCATTAAGGAAAATTGGCTCTCGGAAGGTAAATATTCAACGCCATATCAGGGATTTGTTATTATCATTCTGTTTTGATGAACTGCTACTAATGTACATAAGCTATAATTAAGTAATTTTAGCTGTATTGTACGACACTGGATCTAAATCTAAATATACCGCACATATATTCATTTACCATATTAGAGTTCATGGCAATAAAATTTTATTTAACTATATTTATAATTTTGTAATAGCTATATTATATATTTTTTAAAATAGATAACGGGCTGCGCCAGGAAAATTCTTTCTTCTGTATACTGTTCAATCTGGCTCTGGAAAAAGTAATACGTATGTCACAAATCACAACCAATGGTTCAATATATAACAAATCAATACAAATCATTGCCTATACTAATGATATCAATATTGTTGGAAAACAGAAAACGCTGCACGAGAGGCGTATGTAGCATTAAAAGCATCATTTACAAAAATGGGTTTAATATTAAACACCACCAAAATATATGAAAATAAGCACGAAACCACAAATCCTACGACCACCTGTTATATAAAACTACGTTATTGAAGCAGTGATCGAATTTGACACCTGGGAGCGCTCCTGTACACTGAAAGTAATACTACCGCAGAGATAAACAGCAGAATTTGCACGGCCAACAGATGCTATTTTGGACTCAATCTTCTCCTTAAATCCACAATTATATCGAGAAATACAAAAATAAAACTCTACAAAACAATAGTACACTGAATCCTAACGTATGACTCAAAGACCTGAACTTTAACAAAAAGTAATAAAAACATGTTAAGATATTTCGAAAGAAAAGTACTAAGGCGAATCTTTGGAGCAGTAAATAATAATAGAGTATGGTGAAGACGATACAACTTCAAACTTTATAGAATATACCAGGAACTAAATATCATAAAACATATTAAGACAGAACGTCTGAGGTGGAATGCGAATGGAACAAAATGACCCAGCTAGTAAAACGCTCCTTGTTAGACCCATTGATCAAAGAAGAAGAGGAAGATCCAGAACAATGGTCCTTTATAACATCGATAAAGACATGAGAAATATGGGAATACGTGCTTGGCGGAGAGGCTAGCACCTACGCAGCGTTGTAATGGCATGCATAATAATGATGATATAATATATAATTATAATATTGTTTTTTCCCTGGTTTTGTCTGATCCAGAAGAAGTCCGTTATCACTGAAGCTCAAGCTTATTGTGTTTGCTGCTCATTGTTGTTTTTTACACCCAGTCTAGAATGTTTATACCCTGTAAAAGTCTGTACATGTTTTTGCTTGGTGTGTTCTAAACATACTAGGATCACCTCTTAGTTACGCATACAGTTTTTATCTTCTGCGGTCACATACATGTTGTACAATTTCTAGTTCCTTATTACAGAGTCTACAATTAAAGTCTTCACTGCAAAAGTTTATTTTATTTAGGAATTCTCTTGTTGGTGCATGCCCGGTTAACATTCCGGTTACTGGTCTCAGTTTGTTGCTGCTCATATGAAGAAGTTTCTCTGTTCTTTTTCTACATGTTCTAACGATAAAGATTTTTCTTTTGTTTTGAGATTCTCTCTCACTATAACTTTCTCTGGTCCAGTCTTCTACAGTCCTACGAACCACAAGCTATGGTACTCTCCGAGTTACTGCTGATGTGTCGGATTCGTTTGATCCTCTTTTTGCAAGTTGATCGGCGTTTTCGTTGCTTTTGCTGCCCTGATATTCTGTTACCCAGATAACCTTAACCTTGTTCCGTTCCCCAGTTCATTAAGTTCTTTGATGCACTCTCACACCAGCATATAAGTCACTTCTTAATACGCAAGTGACTTCAGTGCCGCTTAACTGTCAGACAATATATGGACCTGCATTTTTTAAGAGGTCTCTCATTATTTCCTTTTATACATTGCAGTATAAATATCCGCTTTAAAAATGGTGCAGTTCCTCTCAAAGTTTTCACTAATTCTTGGATTGTTGGAGTATGTTTTAATTACTTATTAGACTTGTGTTATTCATAAGATTGCGCTTTTAGGTAGTTATGAGTTTAGTGTTATTATGTATTTGTGTAGTGTTTATGGTTAATAAAGTTATTCCTAATATCAAAAAACATCATTTAATTTTAGCAAGAAGGGCGTTGCTCTCTCTCTCTCTCTGTGTTATCAATTTTTGACAGCTCTCTTTGGGGTAAGGGTGTCGAAAATCATCTACAAAGGCCAAACACCAGCTATCTTTAAACACCTTCCTTTCTCAGAGTATATTCATGCCACCACACCCTCTATAGTTTTGGATCCATTTGTACACCAGATTTTACCCTGTTGGCTATGGTACTCCTTGTTTCTACATACATTTCTGTATGGAATAGACACCCTACATAAATTCTTAAAATTGTATTTTTTGTTTGATCTGGTTTCTAAACAGCAGATGTAGACCAAACCAAAGAAATTAAGACACGTATTGAAATAGCACGTACATCATTCATTAAACTTAAAAGTTCATAGTCAAGTCCAAGTCCAAGTTCAAGTCCATCTGGATAAGTTATGGATTCAAAGAATTTCAAACGTCAAAGTAACTAGAAGGATAGGAAATGAGGCGGAAATAATATTAACTATTAAAAGACGAAAACTTAAGTACTTAGGACATGTAATGAGAGGGCAAAAATACGCATTATTAGAACTTATTATGCAGGGCAAAATCCGAGAAAAGCAAAATGTGGGAAGACGAAGAATATTCTGGCTTAAGAACTTAAGGGAATGGTTTGAATGCAGAAGTGCAGAACTCTTTAGAGCGTCAGTCAACAGAGTCCGCATATTCATGATCATTTCCAACCTTCGATATAATATGGAATTTAAGGAAGAAGGTTTCTAATTTTTTTATCGTATATCATACAATAAGAACACAGAATTAAAAATCAATATAAAACGTTACATGAAGTATTATAAACGAGCATCTAATAGCATAGAGTATCTTATATGAAAAATTAGCACAAGGATAAGCTGCGACGATTTCTTAGAGGTCGGACTAAACATTAATATAAACAAGACGCAAATATTTACTAATCTGGTGCTAAATCATAAAAAAAATAAATGATACATTACCAACTAATGAAAATCTAAAAATTCTGATATCAGAGGTTAAACAGGGAATTAAAATCTCAAAAAGTGGTAAAGCGCCAGGTCCCGATGAAATTCCTGTAGAGATATTAAAAATCCTGAATGATGTAAATATAGAGTGTCTAACTAAATTATTTAATAAAATATACCACGATGTTCAAATCCCGGATGAATGGTTAAAATCTATCTTATTACCCTTACCCAAGAAAAATAATCCTAAATCTTGCGATGAGTATCGATTAATTAGCCTTATGAGCCACACTTTAAAAATACTACTCAAAGTTATTCAGCAGCCTATATAAAAAATGTGAAGAACAATTAGACAACACACAGTTTGGATTTAGATGTAGAATGAGAACAAGAGAGGCACTGTGCGCAATGACGGTACTATTACAAAAATGCAGGGAATATAATAAAAACATATTCATATGTTATATAGATTTCCAAAAAGCTTTTGATAGAGTCCAACATGGTAAACTCATACATGCATTGAAACACATACACCTAGATCAAGGATATTAATTTAATCAAAAATCTGTACTACAATCAAACAGCGGTGATATGGGTGGAAGATAGTGAGAAAAACCAGGTGGAAATTTAAAGAAGAGTCACACAGGAATGTGTGCTGTCGCCACAATTATTTAATGTGTACTCCCAACTAATATTTCAGGAGGCACTATGGGAAAGAACTGAAGGTATAAGGATTGTAGGAGCATCATAAATAACATAAGATTTGCAGACGATACCGCAATCATGGCAGAGAATATAGACGATTTACAAATTCTTCTGGAAATCATTAACAGAGAAAGCAAAAAGATGGGACTAACAATGAATATAAATAAAACCAAATACATGGTGATCTCAAAAAACCCTGTTGACAACATACAACTGACATTGGAGGGTAAACCCCTAGAGAAAGTCTACAAATATAAATACTTCGGAGCAATTATAAACTCACAGTTAGATCAAGAGCAGGAGATAAAGGTCAGAATAGAAATAGCTCGAAAAGGCTTTATAAAATACAAGTCAATGTTTACAAATAAGAAATTGAGTATGGCCATCAGATAGAGGTTCGACGAATGTTATGTTTGGTCGCAACTACTATATGGGCTAGAAGCTTGGACTCTGAAAGCCCAATCTATAAAAAAATTGGAGGCATTCGAAATAGGCGTATTTTAAAGATTCCTTGGACTGCAAAAGTCTCAAATGAGGAAGTGTGAAGACGAGTTGTACATGGCAGAAAGCTTATGAATACAATTAAAATAAGAAAAACATCGTATCTGGCCACATACTCCGAAACGATAAATACTCTCTGCTACAAGTCATCATGCGAGGTAGAGTAGAGGAAAGAAAAGGCTTGAGAAGAAAGAGAAAATCTTGGCTGAGGAATATCAGAGATTGGACTAACCTCAGTGTTGAACAGATATTTTACGTTGCAAAAGATCGAGAAGCGTTTAAAGAAGTGATCGCCAAACTTCGTTAGAAGACGGCACAAGAAGAAGAAGAAGAAGGTGCTAAATCGAAAAATTGCTGTTGCTGGAAGGGATATTGTGCAGACTATATCGTATAAGAACCTAGGACATAAAATTCGGTTGGGCAGAGATATTCAGACATGTGAGCTCCCACGTCGCATATGATTAGCCTGGGCAGCGTTTGTTAAATTAAACTATGTATTTAAATCGGATCTACCCATATGCCCCAAAAGTAAAACCTTTAATCAATGTGTGTTATCCATTCTCACTAATGAAGTGAAAACACTAACACTCACGAAAAATGTAGTTAATAAGATTCGCGTGACTCAGACGGCTATGGAGCGCCAGATGTTGGGTGTCTCTCTAACAAACCAAATCCCAAACAAAGAAATACATCGTAGAACAAAAACAACAGACGCTATCGAGAAAATCGGGTCGTTAAAATGGAATTGGGTAGGATACTTGGTCACATTATCAGACAACTGATGGACAAAACGTATTTTAGAGTGAAGATCAAGGCAAGAAGCAATACGGAACAAAGAACGCCCACCAACTAGATGGACTGACGACCTGAAGCGTGTAAGCAATAACTGGATGCAAGCCGCACAAGACAGAGACAGATGGAAAGAGCTAAGGGAGACCTATGACCAGCAGTGGATGCATAGAAGTTGATGATTATGATGATAAAGCGGCGATTTGACTTATCCTTATCCAGGGCTTTGTCCAGGAAAGCTTCAATTTTTATGACTTGTTTTTTAGCTTGTGTTGATGATCTAGAAAAACAAGCTTTTGATAGTATGAAAAAAAAAACAAAATGCTGGAAGACCTTTGTAATCTAGGTATACCTAAAAAATACATCAGCCTTATAAAAATGACGTTGCAGGGTTCAAAAGCCGCAGTCAGAGTAGATGGAGAACTGACTCCCCTATTTAACATTAACATGGAAGTAAGACAGGGAGATACCCTATCAACCATGCTATTCAACCTAGTTCTTGAGGCAGTCATGAGAAAAACCAATATAACCGGCCATATAAACACCAAATCAGTACAAATTACTGCATATGCAGACGATGTAGCCATCATTAGTAGGAATCAGCCACGACTAATGGAAGTGTTCAAACAAATTGATCCTGAAGCAAAAAAAAGAGGTCTCAAAATAAACGAAGCAAAAACGAAGTATATGACAGTCAAAAGAATAACTGACAATGAAAATAATATCACAATAGACAAACATACTATCGAACGAGTGGATGCCTTTACATATCTCGGCACAGAAATCAATCAGAAGAACTCCGTAAGTAGCGAAATTAATGCACGTATTTCCAGCGAATATCGTACATACTATGCTAATAAAAGATTGATGACATCGAAATTATTAGACAAAAGAACTAAAATGACTATTTACAGAACACTGATTAGACCCGTATGAGAGCAAACACAGAAAACATGGAAAGACTTATAATACAAGGAAAGGTAGAAGGCCAGAAATGACCAGAGACAGAGATCTCTGGAGACGGACAATACACGACATCACGTCGACCACTACACTCCCCCTGGGGGGTCAGGATTGAAGAGAGAGAGAGATTAGACCCGTAGTAACCTATGGATGTGAAACTTGGATAATGACGAAAAAAGATGAAGCCCAACATAGGACATTCGAGAGAAAAATACCGAGGAAAGTATATGGCCCGGTACAAGAGGAAGATGGCACATGGAGAATCAGGAGAAACGACGAGGTTAATGAGTTAAATGAAGGTTATGACATTGTAAGATTTGTGAAAAGTCAAAAACTGTCATGGCTGCAGAGACAAAGCGATGCAAAAACAACAAAGAAAATGTTACAGATGTTTCGCCTTCCTATGGAAGCCCATAGGAAGGCAAAAAAAGGAAGGCCCAGAACGAGACGGTTGGATGACGTGGAAGACGACCTGGAAACAATGAACATAAGACAATGGAGGAGAAGGCAAAGACCTATCCAGGGTTATGATGCCAAAAGAAGAAGAAGTTGATGATCTAAAAGGCCCAGCCTCGTCAATATCAATATATATTTCGAAACCTCTTTCACTATTTTGTAAAACAAGTTCAACCGGTACGTTCAACCTACCGGTTTGATACATATTTAGGTTCTCTCTATTTCGTTTTTAAGGAATTTAATTTCCTTAGACTTCAGATGCTGGTCTTTTACACCAGTTTCTTCCCATTGTTACTGTTTGATATCAGTGCGTTGGTCCAACTATGACTGAAACACTGCACTTGAAGTAGCGTTAGCAAACATAGTTATAATTTCATTGTTTGAAGAGGGGTAGGTTTAGCTAAGACCCTGATAACTATTGATGTATACGTGGGCAAGAATCTGACGAAGAAATTGCGAGTGCTTCGGTCCTTCCCGTACTGAAACCAGCAGTCGCTGCGTTATATTTTCTGTGATCTTTTTAAAGATTGCCACCTCCAAAAAACAAAGAAAGGTTGCAGTGCCATGTGAAGATTTTCGTAATGTTTACTTTCCGTTAAGTTGCTAATTCTTCTTTTCGGTATAAACCCAAACTTGTCTCTCATGCTTATTTTACTTACATAACAAAAATGTATTTTCAGATTTTTTGAAAAATCCTTCAACATAGAAGATATTAGCAGAAGCTATTATGATGTTTTAATATTCTGTAGTTTTTAAAATAACACAATTTTCAAATTATAACTTATAACGAGCTTCTATATAACTTGTAAGATAATTACTGAAATCGCTATAATTTTGTGAGATAATGTCATTCCTCCCCAATTTCCGAAACTGCACAAATTTACATCTCTACGTCGAATTTCCTGTGGTATGTACTCCATTCGTCCCTTAATTTACTTCCCCATAATCAGTAAAGTTAAGATACAGGGCACCCTCGACGCTCATGAGACATTTTCTTACTTTAGTAAATGTATGAAAATGGAAAAAAGTTTTTGAAGTGGCATCCTTTGGCAGAGAAATGAGATTCGTGACTGGTTATATTTTTTCCAAACTACGAAGTCTACATGTAGAACTCGAAGAAATTATCGACTTAAACTGGTAACGCAAAAATTTATGGAAATTATTAAATTTTTACCAGTTATATCTTTGTATTTTTTCTATTCGAAGACGTTTGTTCAAGTAAATTAAAAATTCGATCTAAAATACTTAAAATTAAATCACAAAATGGGGAAGGTTGTGCAATATATACAGTGCGTCCATAAAGTAACGCATACATTCATTATCAGCTAAATAAACAACAGTATTATAAATTTCTGAAACAGGTCGATTTTTGATTTTAATTTAATATTTTTTTAGATTACATCACCATTTTTTTTAAAGGAACCCCTATTTTTTTAATTTACAGATTTCTTATTCTGAGCTGCTTTCAAAAATGCATAACGCGTTGCTTTAAATTGGTACATGATGCCAAAAATTCAAAAATTTTAAGTTACTGACAAAATAAAAATTTAGAATAAACTTCTTCTTAGAGTACCGTCTCCCTACGGAGGTTGGCAATCATAATGGCTATTTTTATTTTTGAGCTTGCTGCTCTAAACAAATCAATCGATCTGAATTGATACCAATCACGTAGATTCTTTAACCATGAGTTCTGCCTTCGGCCAACAGATCTTCTTTCTTGAATTTTTCCCTGTATTATGAGTCTCAAAATTTCATATTTTGGTCCCCTCATCACGTGGCATAGACATTCCAGTTTTCTGGTTTGTATAGTGGTGATTAGTTTTGTTTCTTTACCAACCCTCTCCAGTACTTCTTTATTTGTAATTCTATCAGTCCATGATATTTTTAATACTCTGCGGTATGACCAGAGTTCGAAAGCCTCGATTCTTTTTAAATTACATTTTTTTGATGTAGTCTCAGCTCCATATAATAATATTGAAAACGAATGGTACGTAGTCTGATCTCCAAATTTATATTTTTGCTCGTTAGGAGTGGCTTCATCCGTATAAATGCTGATCTCGCAATCTCTATCCGCCTGTTTATTTCTGCAGTATGATCATTGGTTTCATCAATCAAAGTTCCCAAGTACTGATATTTTTATACTTGTTCTATCACGTTACCATTGATTGTCAATATGTGATATATACTTGGTTTTTTGACGTTTATAGTAATTCCCATCTAAGCACTATTCATACTTAAGCTTTCGACAAGATGTTGTAGATCTTCTACAGTCATTGCTATGATCACAGTGTCGTCTGCATATCGTAAGTTGTTAATTAATTTTCCGTTAACGGTAACTCCCGCTTTGATATTATTGAGCGTGTTTTGGAAAATTTCTTCAGAATATAAGTTAAACAAAAGTGGCGATAAAACATATCCCTGTGTGACTCCTCATCCACAGATATCCATTTCTTCTGAGTGTTGTCCATCAATTTGAACTACGGCACTTTGGTTCCAATATAAGAATAAACTAATTAACACAATAAATGAAATTTTATATTGTTATACAACTAATGTAATAAACTATTAAAAACATCTTGCATTATTTGTATATTATTTGCATGTAGGTATAAATCTACTGAACACCACACTTAGCTTACCACAAAAGTCCTAACCAACAAAATCAATAAACTAACAACTTTATCAGATGAACAATTAGAATTTAGATC
Organism: Diabrotica balteata; assembly: GCA_918026665.1. Lineage (NCBI taxonomy): Eukaryota > Metazoa > Arthropoda > Insecta > Coleoptera > Chrysomelidae > Diabrotica > Diabrotica balteata. The sequence continues at coordinate 36,163,383 of OU898282.1, read as the reverse complement.
CGGAAAATCCTGCATAGACGCCGTATTGGTACTAAGACAAATCACACAAAAGGCTATCAAGAACAAGAAACCTGAATATTTATGTTTTATAGACCTGACAAAGGCTTTCGATTGCATTTAAGTTGAATACGTCTTACACCTACTATACAGTCACATTTTTTTTTTGACCATACAACATAATAGCAATCACTGTGACATGTTACACGATTCCACCTCTATATTCATTTCACAGTAGGTACGAATTGTCGTAATTGTTACATTGACAAATACAGTTCTGAAAGAGTAAACAAATAATTAATAAAATGCCTATTACGTTGTACACTGTCGAAGAAAAAGTGTAACATGGTACTTTGAGAGTCATTCGATACGAGAAGTAATTGATTTATTTATTGTTGCCTTCGAAAATAGGGGTCACAAGCGTCACAACAGTTAAAAATACCATTAAATATTTTTAAACTTCGGAATGTGTAAACATTTGTACAAAGTGTCATGAAGGTAATGAATCACGTATTAGACCTGTCGAGGAGGAGCGGCAAAAAAAGGAAATTGATATTTGTGCTTTTGTGGAAGCTAGTAAATACTGCAATAGTGTACAAATGGCTAAGGAAGTTAACGTGAATGCTCGAACTGTCCAGCGAGTTCTTAAAAGGAATGGGTATCACTGTTTTAAAATACAACCAACACTAGAACTGTTTCCGGAAGATAAATTTAGGCGGATGGAGTTTTGTGAATTTATGTTACATAAAAAGAATAAAAATGTACACTTTTTAAAAAATATTTAATTTTCTTTTAAATCTTTATTTTCATTCACAATCCATACGTTGCAAGGTATTATTCTCGGAAAAATATGCACATCAGTGTTGTAGTGCAAACGCAGCATCCGCAAAAGTTAAATGTTTGGAATGGAATGATAGGCAATCATATTGTTGGTCCATTTTTTATTGATGGAAACCTAAACGGGCCCAAATATTAACACCTTTTATAGAATAAGAACATTCCGGCTGTTCGACGCCTTTCCGCGAATTTCAGGAGGTTTATTTTTAACAGGATCGGTGTTCGGCCCACAACTCTAGAGGAACTATTGATTTCCTCGATCACACGTTTCCTGATTGACTGATAAGTACACGTGGTACAATTAAATTGCGCCTAACGATTTATTTTTTGGAGTTTTCTCAAAGAAAACATTTATAGGCATCAGTTTGAAAGGGTCACAAACCTAGTCGAATTAAGGGCAAAAATACTTAACTTCTCTGTAAGCATTACACCAGCCCTACCCCAAAAATATGAGGAGAAATCTGTATGACAGATTTGGTTACTGTTTAGCAAAAGGAAGTGGAATATTGGAGCTCTTAATTTATTATTCTGCGTTCCTAATTTTTATGTTTTCTTAGGTACATTTTACGAAATTTGTAGGTTTTTAATTAGGTAGTCTTTTTAACGTTTAAGTTTGGAAGAATTTTATTTTTTTTTTTTTCATTAAAAGTACAAACGATTCTTATTCTGATTTGTTTTCTTCTTTCTTGTCTTATTGTTATAAGCTTTGCTCATGAAACTTGTACAGCCAAATAATACAATATGATAATAACAGTAGAAAAATCCAAATGTAAGACAACATATAAATACCCACTACGATGTAAAATCGAAATTAATGGGAAAATAATAAAGCAGGAAGCAAGGTTTAGATATCTGGGAATAGATATAACTAGTTACAGAGATGTTGAAGACGAAGTACGACAACGAAGCTTAAAAACAAGTAAAGCGGCCGGATCTCTTAATGACACAATCTGTAAGAACAAATACCTAAGACAAGACACAAAACAAGGATCTATAAAGCAGCAATTAGACCTATATTAACATACATGGCGGAGACAAGACCTGACACATCTAAAACGAGACGACTGCTAGAAACAACAGAGATGAAAATACTCCGACGAATATCAGGGAAAAGTCTGTTGGATAGGGAGAGAAGCGAAAACATAAAAATAGCATGCAATATAGAAGAAATAAATGGATTGGTGACAAAACGGAAACAGGAGTGGAACGAACACATTAGTAGAATAGCGGAGGATAGGATAGTACGAATAGTATCAATAGTGAGATAAGTCACCAAATGGACGAAGAAGTATTGGCAGATCAAGAAAAAAAGGTGCGCCAATTTAAACAATTTAGGAGGCTAATATTGAAAAAGAAACAGGCTTTAAAACCTACATACAAGAAGGAAGAAGAATAAGCATTATTTGTAGCATTGTCTCTTACAGAATTTATTAGGGATCCAAGACTCTGAATGACAAAAATATTTTCTAGAAGCCCCTTAACCATAAAAATATTGGTAATGTTTTACAGTATTTTTAAATTTTTTTCATCTGAAGTTAAAAACTGTCAGAAATATTAAAATACAAGTTTGTATTATTTCTGCTTTACAGAAGATACTTTTACACAAAAACTGTTCACGCAATTTATTATTTGCAACTTTTTTTTACAAAATGCATGTAACTGAAAGTGATAGGATTGAAATATTAATGATAATTGATATTGGCGATAAGATGCGAACTCGACAAGAAGTATGCGGATTTTTTCAGAAAAAGCATCCACATTTTGAACCTATTTCACAATATACGGTAAGCAGAATAGAGCGAAAATACAAAAAATTATGTCGTATGAGGGATACAGCAAAGCATGGTATGCCAAAAATTAATGAAAGTATTCAACAAGACATCATTTTGGCGGCAGTAGAAAATCCACACTGTACAGTGCGAGAATTATCTAGGGATTTTTGTGTTGAAAACAATTTTGTATGTGTCTTCAGTATCAAATGTTTTCAAAAAGGTAAAATACCGTCCTTATAAAGTACGTCATATTCATGAATTAGCTGAAGACGACGTTGACCCAAGAACTGAACTCTGCGAGTATATAATAAAACAACCTAACAATTTCATTGATAGCGTTTTATTTTCGGACAAAGCAACGTTTTATTTGTACGGTCATCTTAATCGAAAAAACACCCGTTATCGATCTGATTTAGTGAAAACCTAACCTGGATGCGAGTGCTCCATACGCAAAGACTACAAAAAACGAACGTATGGGCTGGTATTGTGAGAAATACAATTATTGCTTCATATTTTTTGGATGAAAGCTGAGCAAGAGCATTATATCTGACTTTACTACAAAATACATTAATTTCTTATCTGATCCAGCTTTCTCCTGGCATTTAACACATTGCCTGCCGTCGCGGTCTATGTGACCGAGAAAAAAATTGTCCTGCACGCCAGCGAGGTTTATTGACCGAGAATTTTAATATAACTGTGGTGCCGGCTCGGTCCCTACGGCGTGAACGGCAAGTATTGAACGGCAGGCAACGTGTTAAATACCCACTAATTGGCGGATAGTACACTGCCACATTTCACAGTAACTGTGCGCGAATTTGAAAACAGAACTTTTCTACAACGGTGGATAGGAAGAAGGAGGCCAGCGGAATGGTCCCCTAGATCACCTGTTTTTATTTTATGTAGTTATTGAAAATCGAAAGTCTACACAAACATGAATAATATCCGTTAACTACAAGACCAAATTAGACAAGAAATAAAGCACATAACACCCGCCATGCTACAGAATGTTGAAGACTTAAGTAATGACCGGTTCGGTCATTGTCTGACGATCAATGGAGAACTATTTGAACATTTACTGTAAATTTTCATTTGTTTATTTTTGTTATTGTATTACAGTAATTGTATAATAGTAAAGTAGTTGTATAACAATATGCAATTTAATTTAATGTCTTTATTACGTTTCTTCCCAATTTATTATTTTGTAGTTAACTTGAAATTCTTGCATTTTTGCCACCCTGTGCCAATTTAAAGCAACGTTTTATACATTTGTGGAATCAGTTCAGCAAAGGAAATATTATAAATAAAAAAAGGTGTTCCTTTAAAAAGAAATGGTGATAAAGTCATCATACGAAGGTGGATCACCCTGTATATTAGATTAAAATTTGAAAAAATGGTAAATTAAAATAAAAAATTGACCAATTTTGGAAATTTCTAATATTATTGTTTCTTTAGCTAATAATGAGTTTATGCGTTACTTTATAGACGCACTGTATATTCAAATGTTTTTGTGAAATCATTAATTTAAAAAAAAATTTCGGTTTCATTTAAAAAAATGATGATGACGTCATCATACTAAGGTGGTTCACCCTGTATATTAAATTATAATTTGAAAAAATAGTAAATAAAAATAAAAAATCGAAATGTTTCGGGAGTTTCTAATACTATTGTTTATTTAGCTAATAATGAGTTTATGCGTTACTTTATGGACGCACTGTATATACAAATGTATACAATATTAAGCAGTGGACCAAAAATCTGGAAATGTCCAAGGTATTTTCACTTAAAAGAAATCTAGATTATCAACACAAGGAATGTGTGATCAATGCATGCACATTCTCTAGAGGTGCTGAAAAGGTATCTATTTATCTATCTAATTAGCCTTCTTCGGTCCATCTTTGGACATAGGCCTCCCCAATTCTTTTCCATTTTTCTCTGTCTGTCGCTACAGTCATCCAGCTAGAGCCCACGTGCTTCTTGATATCATCTGCCTATCTCATTTGGGGCATTCCTCTGCTTCGTTGATATTCCCAAGGTCTCCAACTTATAAGAATTTTGTTCCGTCGGTCTTCTTTTTGTCTAATATTGTGTCCGGCAAATCTCCATTTCAATTTTGCAACTTCTTGTCTAACAACCCTCACTTTTGTTTTTTTCCTTATCCAGTCGGTTCTTTTTGTATCCATTAGTCTTTTATACAACATTTGTCTTTCCATTGCTCTTTGGGTTTTTATGATTTTGTCCATGTTTGCTTTTGTAAATGTCCACGTTTGGGAACCATAAGTAAGAACAGGAAGTACCCATTGATTATATACTTTGGTCTTAAGATGCTGTGGATATCTTTTGTTTTTAAGAATGTAGCTTAGTTTGCCAAATGCCGCCCATGCCAGTCTAACTCGTCTCTTTACCTCTGCTATTTGGTTCTCTTTGTTAAGTGATATAGTTTGACCAAGATATAGATAATCCTGAACTTGTTCTATTTCATCTTGTCCGATTCTCATTGTGATGTCTTCGTCTGTATTTGTTATGGTTTTGGTCTTGCTGTAATTCATATTAAGGCCTATCTTTCCAGCTTCTACGTCCAGTTCTTTCATCATTTTAAATAATTCTTCTTTTTTATTAGTTATCAATACGATATCATCAGCGTACCTTAGAGGGTTCAAGCGTTGTCCACAAATTTTTATACCTTTTATCTAGAAAAGGTATCTACTTGTTACAAAATCACTACTACTATCGGTTTACAGCGTTCTCCGACGCCTTCCGACTCCTAACCGCCATTCTTCTCTATTCATCCATAGGCCTGGAGGGATTTCTCTGTCCTCTAGTTCTTTTTCAATTCCCTCTCTCCAGCTTCTTCTCGATCTTCCTCCTTTCCTTCTCCATTGCGGTGTCCACATCAAAATCTGTTTTGGAATCCTGTCATCTGGCATTCTCCATACATGGCCGTACCATATTAACTGTTTTGTTTTTATGTCATCAACTATTGTATGCTTGACTCCCATCATTGCTCGTATTCTCTCATTTGGTATCCGATTTTTTTTTTGATTTGCGTGCTGCTCTTCTCCAATAGTCCATTTCTGTTGCTAGTAACAGTTGTTACAAAATGACGAATACAGTAATTTATTATATACAAGTAAATGGGAATTACACTTTCTAGCTATGGAGACCTGGACAAAGAAGTGAGAGATCAAGTACAAAAAGCTGATCGACTGGCAGGATGCCTTAATATCACTATATGCAGAAAAATACACATTAACACTGAGATGAAATCAAAAATTTATAAAGCCAGCGTAAGACCAATAATCACATATGCCTCAAAAACAAAACCTGAAATGATGAGATGGGAGTACTGAGGAAGAATTGCAAGAAATACGCTAAGAGCTCGAAAGAGAAGAGAATGAAACGTACAGTGTATAAATGAATGGACTTCTTCTTCTTCTTTAGCCTTATGTAATCCTTGGACCTGAACATCCCCCATATCAATCCAGTGTCGTATATTTTGTTCTAGTGGCTTCCAGTTGTGTCCTCCAATCTTCTTAATATCATCCGCCAATTTGTGGTCTTTCTTTCCTTCTCTTTCCTAACCATTGTCTCCATTGTTGTATTTCGTGGTTCCATCTCTTATCCTTCAGTCGGGCATTGTGTCCTGCGAAGCTTCATTTTAATTTGGCAGCATGTTCTCCTGCGTCTTTTGCTTTGGTTTTGCTTTTAATCCATATGTTTGTTTTTCTCTATAAGTCTCACCCCTAGCATTGATCTTTCCATCGCTCTTTGTGCTTTTACTATTTTCTCCATATTAGACTTGGTGAGTGTCCACGTCTGTGAACCATACGTGAGTATAGGAAGGATACACTGATCGTAAATTTTGGTTTTCAAATATTGTTCTATTTTAGTGCTTATCAAGATCCAACTCAGTTTTACAAATCCTGCCCAGGCTAACCTTATTCTTCTGGTAATTTTGGCAGTTTGATTTTCTTTGTTAACTTTCATTATCTGTCCCAGGTAGATGTATTCGCTTACTGTTTCTAAATTTATGTCGTTCAACGTTGTTTCTCTAATGTTCGGTGTATTTGTCATTATTTTTGTTTTTTTCATGTTCATCTTAAGACCTACTTTTTCCGAAGCTTAAAATAGTTGCGTCATTATGGTCTGTAGTTCTTCGAAACTTGTAGCGAATATTACAATGTCATTAGCGTCTTAAATGACTCAATTATCTTCCATTAACATTTGTTCCTTTATCTGCCCAGTTGATATCTTTAAACACGTCTTCCAGTCCAAGTGTGAATAGCTTTGGTGATAACGTCTTCCTCGCGTACTCCTCTGTTGGTTGTTATTTGATGCTCAATGGTTTCAAACGAATATTTCGAGAAGAAGTGATCAAGTAAATGAAGAAATAATAAGAACATTTTTTGATAACTTGGAGATAGAAATTTCGGATGTAACACCCAACAATATGTACAATTACGGTATAACAGGGTTCCATGACGTTCCAACAAAAAGTAATATTTAACAGAGGTGCAGGAATCCAGAGAGAATCATAAATTCAACGAAATCTTGTTTTACCACTTTGTGTTGTGTAAATGCAGATGGAGAGTTTCTACCTCCATATGTATGGATGGATTGAAAATTATGTATTTGATGACTGGTTTGAGACACATTTTCTACCGTACGCCAACAAAATCGAACGTAGAAACACCTTGATAGGCGACAACATGTCACATATTTCAATAAAGACATTAACTTTTGCAAGGAAACATAATGTTTGTTTAATATTTTTCCCTCAAAACTCTACCCACTTACTGCAATTGCTGAATGTTGGGTATTTTATCAGTCTTAAAACATATTGGCGCCAAATTTTAACTCAGTGGTGAGCGACCAAGAGAGAAAGAAAGACAGTAGCTATGCCAAAATCAGTATTTGCCAACTTCTCAAAGCAACCCTAGACCTCGGAAAGGACACTGCAGCTCGTAATCTCAAAAAGGGGTTTGAGGCTTCAGGAATTTATCCCACCGGCAGAAAAAAGGCATTGCTAAAACTTTCGTTGTATGCTCGACCAATGGGTGAAATAAATGAAGATATTGGAAAAGACTTTAAATTATACGTAAAAAAGATTCGTGAAAATGATTTGCAAAACAAGAGGTGAACTGAACCCACAAAATGTAATAAAACCACTAGGTGGACTAAAAACACGATGTGGACAAAACCACGAGGCTGACCAAAAACACGAGGTGGACCAAAAATACGAGGAAGTCATAGATCGCTAGGATCTATTACTACGAACAGAACTGATGAAGAAGCAGAAAATATACCTGAAGTTGAGAACAATATGCAAGAAAATGAAGACCTTGACGAGGTAAATCAAGAACAGATCAGCAAATTTTGGAAGAAACCAATATGACTAAAATTATAGTCGAGGACTCAATTGGCTACAATTTCGACATTGACAGTATGCCAGTAGATATTGTACTGGCAGAAAGGACAGAAGAGGATCAAATCGTCAGTAATGAAGATGAACCCATAGTAAGTATAATGAAGGAAAATAAAGTTAAAAATTGCAGTGAAGTAAACAAAGAACGCAAGACAGAACAGAACAAACTGGAAAATCAGCAGAAAAGGACTTCGCATTCCCCTAAATAATTTTCCTTGGGTGAAATTCAAAGCAAGAAGGATCTGGCACAAGCTGTTAATTTTAAAAATTAAGAAATATCTTCTGGATTGTGTTTGTTTTGTACTTTTAATGTTTCAATTTGGTAGAAAATGTAAGAAGTGCATAAAAATATTTCATTTGAGGTGCATTGAAAATACCAAGCTTCACAACTCAAATTCCTTCTTCTTCTTGTAGTGCCTATCCGTTTCGGATGTTGGCGACCATCATGGCAATCTATACTTTGTACACTGCTGCTCTAAAAAGATTTGTGGTTGTTGTGTTGAATCACGTTCGTAGATTTTTAAGCCAGGAAATCCTTCGCCTTCCTGGTCCCCGTTTTCCTTCTACTTTTTCCTGCAAGATTAGTTGCAGCAGTCCATATCTTTCGCTGTTCCTCATGATGTGACCGAGGTATTCGATTTTGGCTGTTTTTATTGTGGTTAACAAATTCCAAACATGTTTATTTGTGCCACTTGTTTAAAGAAACTGTGATTCACCTATCGAGTGAAAAATTTAATATTTCTTTTGGTAAACTAACGAAGAATCTTTATTTAATATTGTTTTGTATGACTTTAGTTTTGTAATAAATATTTTTAAATTAGTTTTAGAGTACATATTGTTGAATCAACCCATAAACAGTCATATAAAACAGAATGGAAACCAGGCCTGGGCTAAATATTTTGTGCTGTGTAACAACTGTGTAATTTTTGTACATCCGAAGTAACCTAATGCACTCTTGCAAAGTTGTCCTGAAGTTTTAAAACACCTAATATATAGAATTTTCCTAATAAATATAGATATGGTTCAAAGTTACATCCATAGTGGGTCTAACTTTGAACTATGCCAATTTTTTTTTCTTGATTATACTTGGTATTGTTGCAAATTTTTAAGATCTTAAGATATTATCGAACTATAGTCAGTCATAATATAATATAAAACAAGTAAGGAGGTCAGTGTAAAAATAAATCAAGAAAATATTTAAAAAGTGGATCAAAGTTACCCCAAATGACTGTACTTGTAAATTTTTTAATTGCCAACAAAAAATAATAAAAGTTTTTATTTTGAATCCTTGTTATTTTTAAGAGTTAATATTTAATCCTTTCCATTTAACTACAAACCCGACCCTGAGTCTTCACAAAACTCCCCGTGTTTTTCATCCATTAGGGGATTGGTCGACGGACTTGTCAGGACGAACCGACGCGTTAGACCAATTCGTTAATTAATGAGAGCTTTAGCACTTCACACAGCCTAACTAGCATGCTTGTCACATGCAAAATATTCTTATAAAACGACAGTTTACGTGATAAATAGCGTAAAATTGCTTGCAACCTTTCCAAACAATGATTTAAAGTTCAGTAAGTATATAGACAAAACTAAGTTGACGAGCTCGATGGATTAGTGAAGTAGATATTAGCTATATTTTTTAAATGTTCGGACTTATGTTTAGGATTCCTTCATAAAATATAAAGTAACTTATTTTCACATGGATTTATTTGCTATTCTTTCTTTTTGTTGCTTTACATTTTTCTGACTGCTCTATTTGGATGATTTAATCCCCTTTTATATTTTTCAATTTTGCATTATATGATTGTAACAACCTTCTGAAAGTTAAGCCAATGTGAAACAAAAAAACGAATACATGTAATACATATATATATATATATATATATATATATATATATATATATATATATATATATATATATATAAATGTACTTTTAAGTACGCAGAAGAAGAGTTTAGGTGGTACCAAAGAAAAATACATATTTTATATCAGTATCAGATACCAATAGAGCAATTTAAGAAGTTTAAGGTAGAAATTGCTTAGAAATGTTTACTGGCTTTAGTTGTTTGAATGTTTTCTTGGGATATTCTTCCCTTTTTATGATATGCTTGAGACAGACATCTAGCTGCTTTGCGGCATGAGGTCAGTCGCAGCTTGACATTGCAAACCGTTTTTCGAACATTTTTCACACTTATAAAAAGTGGTATTCTTCATACCGCAACCATGACAAAATCTCTTCTTAAAACAAACTTAAAATGCATGACCTTTCATATTGCAATTCTAAGAATTGGATAAAGAAAGAATCGACTGAAAATTTACTGCGGGAAGAAATATAAAGAGCAGCAAAATCCTCTTACAGTATTTTGTAAGATCAGCAACTGGGTCTATATATTGAAAAGCAACAATCTTAATATAACCAGGTAACCTTTATAATTCTAATAATGAACTTTTTCAGGTTCAGTAACTAATTTTGAAGAACGAGGTATTAAGGAATCCTTAAGGAAAATTTAGGTTGAGACAGATTGCATAAAAATTTGTTTTGTGGAACGTTTTTCTTCGTAAGTTTTTTTCATAATTATAAGGTAAATAAGCTTCTTTTAAAGAAGTAACTAAATTAAACCAAAATTAAAAGATTTTTTAGTGAAATTATTATGCCGCCAATTAACAGTAATACCCCTAAATGAATCTCCTACAGAGATGAATACGTCTTCATCAGTGCAGTTTCTATAAAACTGTAAAGTTTCAATATGTTCTAAGAATGAGACAAGAGGTTCTTTCTTTATCAGAAAGTTTTTTCTTCAATTATAAACAGGAAAAGACTTAAAAGGTGATAATACTATATGTAATAGGTGATAATAGTAATAATATTAACTTGGGGGTTTTTATCAGTTCTTCTATCAGGCGCGGCCCACTGCGAATGGGGGATACTCTCTGGGTATTTTTAGCACTGATACCCAGAGGGTAGCAGGGTTACCTGCCGTAGAACAAAAACTGACACCTGGCAGTAGGTATAAAATGGACACCCATAAAAATGGAGATTAATAATTTATGTTTAGGGTAGCGGCCTGGGGATCGCCAGGGCACGTCTGGAGCCGGCGCTGGACGTGACAGCATGCGGGACGTCGGTGGCAGGGTGTTGAGGAGGCGGGCCCCTGTCATACAATCAGCTACAGCCCAACAACAACAACAACCTGAAGTGAGCCAAACAACTTCAAGAGCTTCACTCGCTGAAGGTGCTGCGCTGGAATATCAGCCGGCGCTCACTCAAGCGGACGACCAAGGCAGCGCATGAAATGGACTGTGTCTATAAATGAAAACAATTTGGTTTCTATTACAAGGTGACGAACCTTGGTCGAGAAACGATCGGCTATCGACAACAGCTTTATGCCGAATTTTGCAGGGAGTACCCAGAGATTGAAGTATCTGAACAACGAATAGCAGATCAATACCGGATAATTATAAGAAGAAGAAGAAGAAGCAGAAGCGATACAATCAGAAGCGAAGTCGAACGGGAGGTTCATAACCAAGAGCTAGTTGCGGATCAAGTCCATATTGAAATCCCTAACGAGCAGATTCCTGAGCCCCTTATACAAGAAACTACGCATCAGGACAAAAACGAGTTGCACGATAGACTGCTAAGAGAAATGGCACGTGCCGTTCAAGAGTTTAATGGTACAAACCCACTTAGCGGACCACCGCTACCAAGAATAAACTCTTGTAAGAAACTAGGTGCGCTGTTACAAACTATAAACACTAAAGTCCTACCCAATTATATCGTGGAAGCACATATATTAGAATATTTGCATATGCTGATTTACTGTGCTGCAATAGCAATTGCTAATGTTATGGGCATTAAGATCAGACCACGATGAGGAACTAATATCGGAAGGTCGGAAAACAGAATTGCACCCTGGGAAAAAAGACTGCTGAGGAAAATTGAATTATTGCGCAGGGATATTGGACAAATTACGGAACACATCCGAGGAGTAAGAAGTCAAGTAATTAAAAGAACTGAAGAAATAATTCTGAACACTGCAAGACACTCACAACATGATCCAGAAAATAACACAGCTCAACCATCAACTTCTAGTTTTTTATAAAAAGTAATTATTTTCTTCAGTTAAAAAAATAGTTTCTTTGCTTATTTAAGACGTTCATGAAGATGCTCTAGGAAGCCAAAGCACTTGGGCAAGATTTAATTAATAAAGTGTGCTCGATATCTGCCTTTATTTGATTAAAGTTCATTTATTCGAGCATTCAACCTTATATCACAATATTTAAAAGAAATCTTAAGTTTCAGAATGCATCAATTGATCATATTGAAATTATTGGGCAATATATTGATTTTTATAATATATAAGTATTACTAACCTTTCAAACTATCAAAACTTTTATTTATTTAGGAACTGAACAACAGTAAGTAGTAATAACGCCATACATCAAAAATTAATTGTATTTTTCGGAGAAAAGTCGGAAAGTCGGTAAAAAGCAGGAAACACTAACTGAGATTAATAACTTCTAGAAAATACCACCCAATAAGCTATATTTACTCGTGTTTTAAAACCGAGGATATAATTAATTTAAGTCAAAAAAACTGTAACAGTAATTATAAACTTCACATATGAATACAAAAGCTATAAAAGTGAAATAGTCAAGAAAATTCTAATATTAATATCAGAATATTAAGTATCAAAATTATTAATAGTACTAAAATATGTAGTTTTAATTATACATAAAATATATGAATAAAAACAAACAAAAAAAAAATGAAGTAAGAAAAACATGAATATATTACAGTAAAATATGTTGTAAAGTATATACCAAAAATACCAAATTGCCAAATATTCTAGGCACTAATTTCCTAGAAACTATAATTAAGTAAACACAATTTAAATTCTGGCAAAAACTAACTAAAAAATCATTTTAAGTAAACAACTAAAGTAAAACAAATCTTATATTAACCCCCTCTGTGGCTCAGTAGTAAGAGCGCCTACCTTTGAACCTAAAGGTCGTGAGGTCGAATCCCACCTGGGTGGAAGTTTTCGTTTATTAAAAATTAATAGATGAAAATAATTTCTATCCTTGTGCGATCGGTACTCACCAGAGGGACCGCAGACGTTCGGATACAATTAGCGTCTCTTAGCAAAGACAATGACGTCGACTTTGCTAAGTATCAAGACAATTACACACACATACACACACAGTACACTAGGTACCTGACTGTACCATGCCAATGATCATAGTTGTCGAGGCATTAACTCAATAATAATAATAAATCTTATATTGTGTTTACATTTGGGTATTCTTAGGATTTTTCTTAGCAAATCAAGTGCTACAAATAAATTTTTCTTTATATAATTGGTATTTATAGTCCGTCTCAAACCCTTCTTTCAGTGCGTCATAGTTGTTCGAATTCTCTCTAACGCATTAAGCTAGAAGTGACAGAAAAAAACGTGAGTCTGTGATTATTATACATAGAACTGAGAAAATTAGGTATCGTTCACGGGTATTCGCATATTAAAGTGAATTCTACTTACGGATGTATAATTGGTTTGAGTTCAGAATACGCTAAATAGATATCCAATCAATGACGCACATAAATATAATGTGACGCAGATGATCTCGTTCGTGACAGTGACAGTACTTTCACAATGTCAATTGATAAAATGATAATTGTCATTCCAGGTTAGTATTTTCAGATATTTTACCTACAGTGGAAACTACATTTTATATTTATTGTCATAAAAAGAATAAAAATAGTTTAAATATTCCGAGAATGAACAAAGACTAATATTAAAATTATTAAATTATTTTCAATTAGAAAAAGAGGCTGGGAAATCTTTATTATCAATTTCTGTCGTTTGCGAATCAGATTGTGCATTTAAGAATGATATTGAGGAAATATCTTAAACGAATACCGTAATGGATATTTATATGTATTAAAACGGTTCTTTTTAGAACCACGACATTTTCTTGAAATGTAAGATATCATTGATACCACCCACATATCTACTGTAATCATTGATTTTAATGAATCAGATTCTGAACTTACATTCGGTATCTTGGTTTGTAGCTAAACTCTATTAACACCATTTCATCTGGATACCGGAACTGATAAATTAACTCAAAAATTGTTTTTTTACCTAAACTTCATCACTCTTTCATTTGCACACCAAATCTGGTAGAAAAACTAAAAAATCAACTGCTTCACTATATAAACTATTTCCACTACTTAATGATAAATCTTCACAAAATTAAACTATTGGCTGCCACAGAAACTTATCGGAAAATGTGTACACATACGATTTGCACAATTTATGGTCTCCCAATATTGTTTGCTTACAATATGCTGATAATATTGTCATCTATTCACATAAGAAAACGTACAGTGAAAGCACTTCTGAACTCAAACATATTATGTACAACTTGGATAATTGGACTTGGTTAAATGGATTCAATATTTCGTACCAAAAATGTGCCATAGTATTTTTTTCAAGAAAACACCCTATAAAACATTAGGCTGTAACCTTGCATGGCAATGATATTCCAATTGTTTCGGAATTTAGATATCTTGGTGTCATACTTGGCAGGAAACTGCTTTGGACTCAACATATTAATTATACAATTGGTCGCTGCGAAAAAGGTATTAATTTTCTTAAAATGGTGTGTTAGAGATCGTGGGGTGCAGATCAAAACATTGCATTGAATTTTTATCGAGCCTATATAAGTTCATCTTTGTCTCTAAGTTCAGCTCAGTTTCATTTTTAAGATAAGGAGGTTATGGTCTGAGGCGACATCTGCTCCAGGAAAAGTCTTAACGCTTACAATGGAATTTCTAAAGCTTAAATTGTTTAAAATAAAGTCAATCTGATTTCTAACGCAATTTTGTTTAATATCATGTAGTGACCTCTTGACCTCCAGGTATACAGTCTAAGGAATGGTAATTGAAACCATGTATTCATAATCGCCAGGTTTTGTTCTTTACAAACAAAATTGAGCCAATATGTCGCCTCTAGTATTCCTTATTCCTAAACCATAATTACCTACTATATTGTCGACTCTGTCGTTTCCCATCTTTGCATTTAAATCACCCATAAATATAGTACACTTGTATTACATTATTGTTCACTGGATTACCCTGCATTTGTAATAATAACCATGGACCATATGATTGATTAAAAAGAGAGAATGGTAAGAGAACTGAAGTAGTTGTATGTTTGGTGTCATTTATAAAGCGGAGAAAAAGGGGTTTTTTGTTCCTATTCATAAAAAGAATAAAATCTAAAGCTGAAAAGAGATTGTATGCTGGTGAATTTGAATAATAAAAAAACTTAATTGTGTGAATTAAAAAGTAATTTAATTTTTGAAAGTATTTTAAAAAATGGTAGCTGCGACGGTTCCCAATATGCTGATTGGTAACAATGCAGAAGTTAATGTTAACAGTATTTATAAGTGCCAATAAATTATTATTGCGTCCAGAGAAGCTTAGGCTAGGTTAATTTAGCATCCAAAAGGAGATTGGAAATTTATGAGACATTGAATGTGTCAGGCAGCCATCTTTTTCCAATTATATTCAGAAATTATTTGCATTTTCATCTCCAGTTGTATTTAGTTGTCCATTGAGTTCTCCAGTTATATTTAGTAGTGCAAGCATAAAATAAAAAAATATGTATCTTAATATCCAAAATATATCATATACAAAAATATCTTGAATTTTATTTTAAATTTATAAAGTTCTATAACTCTCGCCGCAATAGAAAAATATTGGAGAGCCAGGTATCGATTTCTCCATGACAACCTGCAAAGAAATAGTTCAGAAAATGTGTTTAATTCGCAAGACTCCAATCTGTCCAAGAGATGAAAGAACAGCGCGGAGACGTCGAGGCGACGCGGCATTTGCGAAAATATTTTAACCCAATTTTGGAAAACATGCCGCTAAGTTAAATTTCAAGCGTAACGTATACGAGTTCGGTTTTATATTTCAGCTGTATAGGAAATTCAAGGAAAAATTAAATAGAAGTTATTATTTTTGTCAGCAACATCTTATGACTTCTTTGGCTACTCATAATTTTTCAAAAGTTGCTGATTATCACAGTCATTTAAACTTTTTTAATGATAGCATGCCAAATATTTATATAGGGCTATGAATTTTAACTAACTTATTTATTTACATAACTATAAATAAATAACATAACTATAAATATTACAAAATGTATTAAACTAAATCCGTGCTTAAGAACAAATGATAAAACATTGAAATTATATATTACAGGGCTTCCCAAACTTACTTGTACTGTGACGCCCTTGGGACTTTACTATTTTTTTTGCGACGCCCCCTCAACTTAACCCCCAATAATACTTACCAATTTTAGTACTAGCCTAGTAACATATAGTTATAAAAAATACACTATTTGAACATTTATACGTTTTATTAGGAATTAAGAACGAAATCAAAACATAGGAATAAAAATGAAAAGGGATATTTATTTATGTAACCGGCTGGTTAATGTGAGGGGTGTGCTTGTTTTCTGAGCCCAGCTTATGAAATCGGGGCTCCCCTTTGGAAATTGCCACTCTCATTTCTTTTTCTAAGTTTATGTTTGACCTGTATTTGTTTTTCATTACTACAACTGCAGAAAAGCCCGTTTCGCACAAGTACAAATTCTCAAATGGTAATGAAACTTTTAATGCAGCAATGCTGATGGCATGATATTCATGAGAAAGTGAGCTCCAAAATTCAAACAATTTGTCCTTGTAATATTGAAGCTTTAGGCTGGAATCACAGCACAATTCTGTCAGTTATTCTTCCTCTGTTGAAAGTGTCGATGATGTGGATGGCAGAAAAGGGTTTCTGACCCAGTCATATTATTCCATATCTTCGGGAAAATATTTTTCAATGTAATCGCTTAATCATAACATATGTTGTGTAAACATATTTGTTACAGAGGAATCAAGGATTTCTATCGATTTTTCTTGTAGAACACCTTGTAAAGCAGGGAAACAGACAATTTCTTGATCTTCTAATTTTCTTTTCCATAAGAGCATCTTTTTCTGAAACCCAGTAATTTTATCTGCCAATTGCAGGATATGAGTATTGTTTTCCAGCAAAGACTTATTAAGATCATTTAATTTATTAAATATGTCACAGAGGTATGCTAATTTTATTATAAACTCTGAATTAATAAAGTTTTACGCATCATCATATGATTCTGTATGTAGATACATGTATAATTCATTTGTCAATTCGTATAGACATGCGAGTGCCTTGTCTTTGCACAGCCAAGGAGAGTTGCTCGAAAGAATAAATTAATGAGGTGTGCTCGGCCCCTATTTCTTCACAAATTTTATAGAAAAATCTTGATTTGACGGGTCGTGTTTTAATGTAGTTCACCACTTTAATAATGATATCTATCACAACACTTAATTTATGACACAGTGTGTCCATTTTACACTTGTAACCCAGCCCTGATATATTAATCAGTTTTTCGAGGAAATGGAACCATTTAGAAATTGCATATTAGATAACTCTACATATTTTAACAACCAAAAAATTCGGGCATTTTGTGAGAAAAGGGGGATCAACATTCATTTTACAAGTATCAGACATCCTCAGGCAAATTCTGCAGAAAGATATATTAAAGAAGTTATAAAATACTTAAGGATAGTAGGCCAGGATCAACATGGGACATGGCAGCAACATATAGATCAAGTAGAATAGTTTTTAAATAATACACATAATTTAAATACAGAGGAAGTACCAGAATATTTCATGTTTGGCCATATAGGAAACATAAAATGGATTAGTGAATATAATCAGGATATGTTAGAAAAAGTAATGAAAAGGGTAAATACCAGAATTATGAAGAAAGCTGATAAAAAAAACTAATGATATTTTAAAAAGGAGATAAAGTTTTAATTCGTTCACTTAGAAAGGGGAATTTTAGAGAAATCCGTTGTAAGAAATTACAACCAATGTTTGAAAGTCCATACATAATCGCAAATCAGATTGCAAAAAATAGTTATACGTTGATGGATGCAGATAATAAACTAAGAGGCATATTTCATATTAATGATATTTTCAAATACCATGTAGAGACTAAATAATGCCTTCTATACGCTTTTAACAGTTTTAATACTGAATAACAACACATTTAATTAGACAGACTTGATTTGTTGAGAAAGACAGATGGTAGATTTTATATTTGTGGAATAGTGTATCAATTGAACATCATGCTATTAATATTTCTGAGCAAGTGGTGATTTTGTTATGTTGTGCTTATAAAGATTGTTTCTGGCCTAAAATCATAATTTGGGGTTAGATGTGTTAAATTAATTGTGTAAATGTCTTTCTAAAAATAATAGGAAATGTGTATAAAACCAACCATTCACATTGATGAGAGTCTTTTGAACCGAAAGAAGGACAAGGAATGGTTTCGTAAATCTTGTCTATTAATCAACACCAAAGAATATAGACGCTTAGCTTATCTATATTCTTTGTAATCACATAAGATGGATTCCATTTGACATGATAGTTGACGTAGACAGGGAACATAGGCGTGGTTAATAGAGCAATGTTAAATAAGAAATTGATTTATCTAATATTTACGAATGTGTGTAGACAAGAAGAATTATTGTTTAAGGGAAATAATAAATGAATTATTTCTTTTAAAATAAATTTTGGAGTATTGAGATAATATTAAATATCAGAGAAAGGAAGGTAATCAAAGTGTTTAGAAACCTAGAATGAACTTAAATAGCGATTAAAGAAGTAAATTATAAGTTATATATTAGACAATATTATAAAAAGTATTTATATGAGGATATCTTTAAGAAATTAGCATAATAGTTTGTTTAAAAAGTTTTGATTTTACAATGTATTTGGTTATTTTGATAGTTTTGATATTATAAATAGATTAAGATGAGCAAATTTGTTATATTGGGGCATTTTGTAAATAAAAGTAATATGGGACAGTGAATCTAGGTGAAATTGAACAGAAAGTGGACATTAGAAATAATAATTATGGATTAAAATAGTGTTATTTGCTAATTTAAGATGTTTAATTTATATATATATAAGTTTACATTCTGATCTGAAAGCCTAAATTTCAATAAAATTTTCAATAGAAAAGTAAAGAACTATCTAGTAGTTTAAAATAAGACGTCAAAAAAGTCCAAATAGAAAGAATCTAACCTCTTTTCGTTTGAGAATTTTCGCGAACATTGAAATATCTACAAAATAGAAAAATCTAACCTCTTTTCTTTCGAGAATATAAATACGCTGTCACTTAGAGCGTAGGGGTAGATTAAAAGATTGTTAGAAAGAATATTAATTATTGAGAAGTCAGACTGTAACAATTCATTTTGGAAAAAGTCAAGTTTTTGTTAAATTTTCATAGAAAAGAAAGCAAGCAAGCAGTAATATACAAATTATTAATAGTTAAAAGTCAATCAAGTAAAGAAGAAAGAATATTTTACTCAACTATAAATGTTAATGGTATCACCCTTCAGAGCTCCAAAAGCTTCATATACCTGGGCAGAGAGCTAAACAGTCAGCTAGACCACTCAAAAGAAATTAGAAGACGTATTTAAATAGCAAGATCTGGCTTCATGAACATGCGTAAAATGCTCTGTAACCCCAAGATATCAATCACAAAAAGGTTAAGAACACTAAAGTGTTATGTGTGGTCTCTACTACTATATGGCTGTAAGACCTGGACATTAAAACAGTGTGACGTCAACAAACTGAATTCATTCGAAATGTGTATGTACCGTCGAATCCTAAGAATAAGCTGGACCAGCAAAACTACAAATGAAGAGGTACTGGAAATAATGAACACACGACCTTTTTTGTTTAATACAATCAAAATTAGAAAGACGTCATATCTAGGACACATAATGCGCTATAAGGAATTTGAGTAGCTCCAGGTAATATTAGAAGGCAAAATCGAGGGTAAAAGGGGTATAGGAAGAAAGAAGAAATCCTGGCTTCGAAACATCAGAGATTGGACTCACACAACAGGAAATGACTTAATCCATCAAGCCCAGAACAGAGAGAAATTTGCCATATTGATTGCCAACCTCAATAGAGAAGGCACTTAGGAGGAGGATAAATGTTAATAAGAAGAAAAATAATTTGAAATGGTGGAAGCTGCTAATTGAAACATTGTGGTCTTTTTTTAAAGCGATTTCATAAAACGAAGGATAACCAGAGGCTGATAAAGGAGACATTGAGTGGCGATTAAAACCTTATTTTGGAAAACAATTCATTTAGGCATTCAGTGACAGAAAGGTACCAAAGTTTGTTAGTATAATTTAATTATTGTAATAAGAACTTCAGTTTAAGGATAGGTTGTTTTAAATTTATATTTAAATATTGTCTGAATTAGATATAAATATGTTATTATAATAAAGATAATTTTAAAACTGCTTACAAACTAATTCTTTGAGAACTGCGACAAAAACCCTATATATGTTATTTAAAAATACTCATTGCTTATAATACAATACAAACAGAATATCACAGAATATCATAGCAATATATCGTTATATAAATCTATAAATTTTATTCATCTATTTCCAAATAAAAAGTATATTTTTATCCAGCATAAAACGTTACCGTTTATCTGTGCAGAAAACATAATGTATAGATAAAAAAGCTTAAATTTGAGCTTTCATGTAACACTCACGATGACCCAGATAAAGTTGTCACCGTGAGGATGTAAAACGTAGCTCTACAAAGCTATTTATCTTGTGTAAAAAGTAAATCAGTGATAAAAATGCCGTAAAATATTCGAATATCCATAAAAAGGCAATAACTTTTATCTCAGAAGAAATTTATGCAAGCTGGCCTTTCAAAATTTGTAGCCATTAAAATGATAACATGCTTTAAATATTCGTCCGTCTTAATAATTTAATTTATAGCGTGCACTTAATTACATATCTGAAGTGGTATAATTTAAAATATTTTCAAGTGATAGATTTTATGTTAATTTATTTTAAATATAATATATAGCCAAGTATTAGAATGCACACATAGTGCAATCTTTTGTTCGTGACCTATATTTCAGCATTTAATTATAGATTGATAAAAAATGGTGGGAAATAAATCAAATCCAATCAAAAAGAAATAATATGGACGGATTTACGTGAGAAAATATCAAACAAACGTTTCCAGGTAACAGAACCAGTATATACTGATACGCGGCCAGTATATACTGATATACTGGCCGCGATGATTAGAAAAACAAGGTTCAAGAACATTTGCCCGAAACTGATCTTCAATATTTGTCATAATATTGTCTATTCAAGATGCAGCTGTATCAGTAATTCTGTCATGGATTGTTTGTTTTATTTCAAATGATGATATTGTTAAGTCTCTATTAATTCTAATTTATTATTCTTAATTTAATTTACTAAAGGTTCTATTTATAAGTCTTTATTTTACAATAATTTATTACGACCGTACATTTAAATACGCGAGCGCAAATTTATCTTCTTACTAACTGCTCTTCCAAATAAAATGTTTCATTTATATACACAAACTGCCGTTATCTAGAAAGATCGATGACCTTCTTCATTAGAACGGGACCCCATCGAATAGACTGGTATTTCGGTGAAGGTACTAGAAGGTGGTCGACGGCTGAAACTAGATTTTCAACTGCTTGAAAAATCTCGAGTCGTGGATGACTCATCAAAATTGGGGTCTAGAGGTTTCTGGTAAACAACCGTCGAAATGACTAGAACAAAAACAGAATTAGTCATAATATATTTACAGTTTTAAACGCCATACTTATCGTAACAATATTATAGAAGTCAGCCCACTAGTATTTGCTGTTTTCGCAATAAAATATTATTAAAATCTCCAAAAAAAACTATTACTTGTAAATTTTACCTCATAATAGAACCTAATAAATATTCGAAGTTTGTAAAAAAAGACTTAAAATCGTTACATTTACTCGATCTATACACTGCAAATACAACCGTGTTAATATCTTGTAGAACAATTCCACAAAATTCAGATGTTTGTTCTATATTAAATTTATCACAGTTAATATCTTTTTTTATTTTTCCTCCAGAAACTGCTAGCAGGTAAATACAAAGTGTGTTATGTTGCAGTTAAAATTCAACTCTTCGCAGTATAATGACAACCATCATAATGAACTTTATATGTGCAAAATCATCTTTGAGGCATCGTCAATTCAACTCATTACTAGAAGACATAAATCTTAGTTTAACGATTTGCTTCTTGATAACAACGTGAGATGGTTAAACGGTTTAGTGCTTCAAAGATTCTTTGAAATACTTGACAACATAAAAGGATTTCTGTTTACTATTGACAAGCAAGCTGCAAATGACCATTTGGGCTTCTTCTTGGACACTGAAAACGTTGCAACTATCGAATTTTTGCGGATATTTTCAGACATCTGAACTTCTCGAATTTAAAACTACAATGGAAGGTAAAACTTGCCTGTGAACTTTCTGTCGAGTATTAGAAGTTTTTCTAAAAGTATTGAACTTTTTTCTGGGGATATTAAGACAGAACTTAAGTGTGCCAAGCCGCTTTTTCAAAAATGAACTTTAATAAAAATCATTACAGATCTCGGTTGACAGATGAACATCTCGGCGCCCTAATAAAACCAGTTATACTGTCCTAACTCCAAATTTCAAACAGGTTGTTCAACTTTTAAAATATTTTCAGTAATAATTTGCAATACTGCTGTGTTCAAATTGTACTAATAATAATATCAAAACAATACACAATTTCTTTTTCATTTAGTATTCAACTGTACAGTGGCAAAAAAAAACAATGAGATCTAAGTTTGATTCTCCATAATTAAATAGTTTTTTTATTCGTCGTAAAATGTACAGAACTGCAGATGTAAAGTAAATAAACGCTATTTAGGGTAAGCTGTTACTAACATTTACATGTTCAAATAGATTTATATATGTTCCATAAAATTGTTGAACACCATAGTTGCAGAAAGGACACAACCAGAAACAGTAGCAATAAAGGATTAAATTAAGTTCTAAGATACAAATATTTTAAATTACGCCGCAAAAATTTATTAAAAAAAGACAGGGGAAAAACAGTATAATAGCTTTATAATTATCTTTTCTTAAGTTTATTTTATATCACCCCTAAAAGAGGTGGTCTAGTTGCCTGGTTTCAACTACGTAACCAGGATGGTCTCCTGAGAGGGGGGTTACAACTTTTGGAGGGTTTCTGGGTAACCCCCACTCCGGGTAACTCTGGTACAGTGTGAGTGTCCGGAATGTAATTGGTGACTCCTAATATACGACACCGGCATAGCAACAAGTGCCTAACATCAAGAAATACAGGACAATGCTGGAAAAAGTCCAAAAGAAAAGCTAAGCGTAGCACTTGTATATACAAGAATACCAACGTTGGCCATACAAGTGATCACAGGAGTGTAACCCATCCACCTGATGGTGAAGGAAAGGGCGTAAACCTACGGGAAATATGTCGGGAAAAGCAAATAGTAGCTAGCAATAGCAACATAAGGGAGGGGCAAGACTAATAGACAAACGAGCATAGGGCGGCCTGAGTGAGGGTATTAATTCCAAATGTTGCAGACTGGATGAAATGCAGACACTATCTACTTTTTCAACCAGTTCCTAACAGGGCACGTGCGTTTAAGGGCCTACCTAGAAAGAATAGGGAAGGTAGTGTATGGAAGTGCACAGAACGTGGAGTGTCTGATACGGCCGCAACACTTTGTATTCGAGTGCAGAATTTTCAATGGCAGAAAAGATAGAAAAGAATAACACATGGGAAGGTAGGTAGGGTGAGCGCAATACTATAATATAGGTAGCAATGAGGGGAAAGACCAAATAAAAGTCAATACTGGCGGCAGTAACCCAAATCGTCAGAAATAAGGAAATACTAGAGATGAATCTGCAGTAAAGGTGAGAGAAAGAAAGCGAAACAGGAGATGGGCTATTCATGAGTTGCACCGGTCTGGAGAGGATCTACCTCATGAGTAGTCCCATTGAGCACGACTCCTCTGGGAGAACTGCGTGCGCATGCAGCCTTTCACCCTAAATCCAACACACGCCAGTGAATCCTTAACGGGACACGATCTGGTAAGGTCTTTAGAACATTTACCACGAATTTCCTTTTTACCACCAAATTCCTGTTAGTTATCTTGTAGCAGGTTAAATTTCTTAAATATAAAACGTGTATTTTTAGTTAACTGTGTCTTGGTATATGTGTTTAAAATACCCTTAAACTTAAAAGAACCTTTTAGTAGTTGATTGTGTTTTGGGGTGCAGTAATCCACGCAATTTTAAACCACTTCGTTCAAGTATTAACCGCATATATTTCCTCTTAAATTTTTACTGGTTTTTAAATAAAGCGTAACTATTTGCTCATGGGAAAAAATATTTCAAACCAAACTACACATCCCCTTCCCAGAAATTAATTAGCTTAGGTCTAAATTTAAAAAAGCCACTATCCGATTTTAGTTCTCATTTGCCAGTTATTATTTGTATTAAGATGCGTTCAGATGTGCATATTTGTAGTTTAGTTACGGTCAAGAAACTCACAATTTTGTAGTAAGTTATTTCAATGTCCGTTTTTAGTTCCTTTCGATAGTAAGAAATCCTTTTTTTGTTTATTTATAGAGTTCGCTGGCAATTCACGTTTTGCCGCTATGTATTCACATAATTATCTTATACTATTTGATTTCTGCTGACGGACTATCAGGGATGCCAATGTGAGTGCCACATTTTATAATGATGATGTTTTTTTGCTGTTAGGGACAGTAAATTTTATCCTTTTTTCTTGAGAGTTTATTTTAATTTTTTCTTTAGATGTTACTGAATGTAACATAATTTTGTAATGGTAATTTAAGAATAAAACAGAACAATGTTCAATGAGATTCGTTCAGATTGCAGTCAAATATTTATTTAAATATAATTTTTTTGTTGAGATATTAAAGTTTTGATTAAAGTAATTTATATAATCAGTTTATTGTTTAAATTATATAAAAGGCTGCAATATGTTTAAAGTATAAGATTAATGATGACAATATGTGTTATTATCTGTTTTTGATTAATGTGTATTTATTAATAAAATTTTTTGAAAATTACCAAACAATCTTTATTGTTTTTTTTTTACAGTTCATGCTTGTTCGAATTTAAAGTTTAATAAACATCATCTTTTATTGTGACGTATTATTTTATTTCTGTTTAGAGACAAAATAAATTATTTAATATCTTTGATTGATTGATTCGACCGTTACTTGATGGAAATTCATTTTATGTAACAATAAAACACTGAAAACTTTGTTTTCAACTTTCACAAAAATTTATTTTAACTCTTATCACTACAGCTGTTTCGGCTGATTGACTTTCTCAAGTGATCTATTTTTGGCATGCGTTTACACTTTATAGTCTCTAATGAAATAGGTTGAGGAGGGGAGAACTGTTTGTCTCAAGTTGGTCATTCAGAATTATATCTGTGTTTTTTAATTTGTTGATTTCCATATATTCTAACAAGGATAGCTTAAGGCCTTTATTTTGAATGTGAAGAATTTTAAATTCGTCGTTAAAAGAATGATTGTGATCTATAAGGTGAAGTGCGTATGTAGAATCTGTTTTTCTATTATTGAAAGCCCTTTTATGTTCTGCTATTCGTTTGTTAATGGTAACTGGTAGAAACTTTATGTTTGATGTTTGATATTTTAATCTTTGATTTTACTGGAGCGACCCCCGTTCTTATCCTATTCATAGTATTCCACGTTTTAAAGTTTAGGGACTGACCGGTCCATTGAACCTGGGAAAGAGGAAAATACTCGGGCGGTTCATCCTGCACTTTTTCAATTAAGCTTTTCCTAAACTTTAGTCGCTTTCGTGGTGTTCGAGCTTTGTATAGGACATGCCGCTCGTCCGCGATCTGTTTAATTTTCTCACTGTGCTCTGCAACACCTCTGCATGTTGAGGGTTCTGCAAGACCCGCTGCTTTATATAGATTTGAAAGTGGCGTTGGTTTCATGCACCCAATTACTATTCTGCATGTCTCATTTAGCGCAGTATCAACTTGTTTGGTGTGGGCAAATATGTCCCAAACGGGGCACGCATGTTCATCAGTTGAGAAACACAGTGCCTGTGCCGTTGTTCTTAAAACGGCAAGACGTGTGACCTATTTATTTCCCGTTAGCTTTCTGAGTATGTTGTCCCTAGTTTTTACTTTCCCTCTCGTTTTTATGCAATGTTGTCTGTAGGTGAGGGACCGGTCCAGAGTTACTTCAAGATATATAGGTTGGTTTGTGTGTTCTAATGTATTATCATTCCACGCAATTTGAAGTTTTCGCTTGGCTTTTTTTGTGGGAAGGTGGAAAGCGCAGACTTGAGTTTTAGAGAGATTGAGTCTCAGGGAATTCTGCAGGATGTACGCTGTCATTATTTTTAAGGCAGTTTTGAGTTTCTCGTCCACTTCTTTAAAACTATTTCCTTGAGCAGATATTACAAGATGGTCAGCATAGAGGAAGTGCTTGGTTTTGGTCGGCGTAAGTTGGTCGTTTGTATATATATTAAAGAGTATTGGTGCTAAAACACTTTCCTGTGAAAGGCCGTTTTTTAACTATCCGTCTACTTACTTTACCCTCCAGCATAAGGAAAAAACGTTTATTTTGCGGTAAGGAAGGAATAAGATTGTTGTATAATTTGCGGAGCAATGTTTTGTGCCTTACTGTGCCATAGGCTGCTATCAAATTAACAAAAGCAGCCCCTGTTATAAGTTTTTCTTCAAATCCCTCTTTAATGTGTTCTGTTAGTGTGAGGACTTTGCAAGATTTGCCTGGTCCAAATCCATCTTGTTGTGGGATGAGGTGCTTGTCGATTTTTTTTTCTATTCTGGCGAGTATGAGTCTCTCGTATAGTTTGAAAAAGTGACACAACAGTGAAATAGGTCTGTAGCTACTGGGATTTTCTGGATCCTTCCTGGTTTTAACAAGTCTATTACTTTAGATTTCCTCCATGATTTGTGAATTTTACAGGTTTTGCAGCACGTGTTATAAAATTGCAAGATCCAGTTTTTTGCTTCTTGGCCTAGACGCTTTATTTGTTCACTTCATATATCATCCACACCTGCAGCTTTCTCGTTTTTTAACCTGTTCATGTCGTCGTGGAGTTCTTTTAGTGTAAACGGAATTACTAGGTGGTTTGTCTCCGAATCCAATCTTCTCCTAGTGTTTAGGTCCTTATATCGGTTCGTAGTTTTTCGTACTGCAAGTAGTATTTTTGTTTTTTGGAATTTAGAAAGAAAATTATAAGACTTTTTTGCTCTAAATGGTGCCGTCTACCTATACTTTTGAGGAACGCACTATTTTCGGGACATTCTGTATAGATTTTCAGTAAATATATATATATTAACTTTTATTGCTATCTATTATTATAGCGTATTCACTGAGCTTAATCCCACTAATTAATTACCCTGTATAACTATTTTTAAAATATGATGTATTTTTCATTTGTTTTTTGTATAATAATATGTAATGCAATAAATCAATAGTCAACATAGTATTACAACCATAAAATAATGTACATTGAACTTTTCTCTAAATATTTATATTACCTGAATTATAAATGGGGAACAGCAATACGAGAATAGTGATTGATATGTTGTTATCTGACTTGACACATTGGTCGAATTTTAATTTTATTGAGATGTATATTGCGGTTCCGCAGAATTTCTCTATTGAACGTACACTACTTGAATTTTGACAAAAGAAAGAACGTGCTCTTCAGTCAACAACTTGTATTCGGGACTGATACAAACGACGTCTGTCACCAGGGTCGAATTTACCAAATAGCACGAATAAGAAATTGAGAAATATCTAATCCTTTTTGGGTTAGTAAAATAAATATAAAAAACTGTTGTTTCTGAGTTTAGGAAACATATCTACCTGTAAGGATATGCTCGTATTAGAAGTAACATGAAGAAAGTTTTTCTCAAATTGTATAAAAAACACTACCAAATTTCCAATTATCACTTTAACCTCAACTCATTATACCTCATACATTATAACACATCCAAGATGGCGTCCGATAGTCAAGTCGCAGTTTTAACAGCGGAACTAAATAAACTAAAAAAGCAGGAATTAATTGACATATTAGTGAATTTAAAGTTACCACTGTCCGGTTCTAATCCTCAGTTATCAGAATACGTTAATAAATTAACACAAACAGTGCAAAAAGGTATCAAAGCTTTCAATGTCGAACATAACCTAGACGTTATTGTGTGTGAACAGTGTATAAAGACCAACATGGAACTTACTACAATAAAAAGTGAACTCGCAGCAGTAAGTAAACTATCATTCCATCTAGAAAAACGTACGGAAGAGCAACAAGATTTAATTACTTTATTAAAAGATAAATATAATAAAAATTCAGCCATGTCCATTCCTACGTCATCAAGCGAAAAATTTATAAATAAATCAAGCCCGACCAACTCAGGTTCTATCAGTCAAGAACCCATTAAAATGTCATTAAACAAAAACACAAGTCTACCTCATTCATACATGAGTGATAAACAAAAAGAAAATAAAAACAATCTAAAAACAGGACACTCATCTTGGAATACCCAACCAAAAAAAGAAAACAAATACAAACCGATAATTGGAAACAACGAATCGTCTACTGTAAACACTATTCCTAGACAAGGCCATGTACATGTGTCCCGCATTGGTGTTGATATGAAAGCCGATGATCTTCTAAAATTTTTGGGTGAGACGGTACCCGATATTACTTTTAACTGCGTCGAATGGCATAGAACTGACAAATATTCCACATATAAGGTATCTTTCCCTTTCGACAAAATTGACGAAGTCTACAGTCCTAATATTTGGCCCAATGGAGCTGCCGTTAGGAGATTTAACTTCAACAGAAAGTTTCAGCACAAAAAGAAGACGGAGGAAGAAACCTAGAAGCTTCTACAAACTTTCATCAAAATAAACAAATTCGAAAGGGTACGGTAAGCATGTTTCATGTTAATTTGCAGTGTATTTCAAATAAAGTCGATATGATCAATGCTTATCTTGCGGATCAAAAATTATATGACGTCATATGTTTTTCGGAGCACTGGCTAAGTGAAGAAAATTTAAAATTAATTAACATCTCCGGATTCTCATTAGCTAATTTCTTTTGTAGGGTAAAAAAGAAACAAGGCGGAGTTGCAATTTATATAAAAGAAAATCTTATGTATTCTTCTCTTAATTTAAATGAATATAATGTAGAGCAAAGTTCTGAGTTTTGTGCAATTTATGTACCTTCAATAAAAACCAATATTTTAACTGTATACAGATCGGGTAAGGGTGACTTTGACTTATTTTTGGTGAATTTTGAAAATGTCATAACATCCTTGCTTAGTAAAGCTGACAAACTAATCATACTTGGAGATTTTAATATAAATTTTAAAATTGAATCTGACCATCTTTTTGATATTCAAAATCTATTAACATCTTTTGGTCTAAAAATAACTATAAACGATTATACTAGAATCACATCCCAGTCCAGAAGTTGCATTGACAACATTATGACAAATTTTTCTGAAAATATATATAGAGTGGGCGTATTTGAACCTTGTTTTTCTGACCATCGAGCTCAATTTTTATTTATTGACTCAGAGCATAAAGTTATTGACACTAATCAAATATTTCAACGGTTTATTACTTCTTCTGGTTTACAGAAGCTTAAACGTGCGCTAGCTATTACAAACATGGACTTTTTCTACGATATTAATAATGATCCTGATTCTTTGACAGTCTTTCTTACCGAAACTTATAACAATTTAATATTACAGTATTTTCCACTAAAAAAAGTACGACAAATGACTGAAAAAGCACCTGTGCAATGGTTTAATAATGAATTAAGGTCTAACAGATCTAATATTTCTCTTATCAAACACATTGCAGAGGCCACTAAGGATCCCGATTTGTTCAAAGTATATAAACAACAGAAAGTTGAATATAATCGGCAATTAAAAATTGCTAAAAAGTCAGCTTACTGTAATTTTATTACTAATTCCAATAATAAACCTAGAGACTGCTGGAAAATAGTAAATTTCGAAAGAAACTACACTAAATCCAGTTCGGTACAACCTGATCTACCTCCAGACGAAATGAATCAATTTTTTAGTACAATTGCAGAGAATATAATTACATCTCTTCCCACCATTAACATCGATGTCCTCGTCAATTATAGAAATTATCCTTCTCCGAGCAAGTCATTTTTTTTTTCGGCCCGTTCTGGAAGAAGAGGTCTCTCAAATAATAAAGTCGCTTAGTAATTCTAATTGTAGGGACGTTCACGAGATTAATAGCAAAATTTTAAAAGAAACTTACCAAATAGTTTTAACACCTTTTACTCATCTTATTAATTTAATTCTATCCACCGGAGTATTTCCAGAAGTACTAAAATACTCAAAAGTACTACCAATCTACAAAAAAGGTGATTCCTCAAAAATTGATAATTACAGACCCATAAGCATTGTTTCTACTTTTGGGAAAGTGATTGAAAAGGTTATCAAACAACAATTTTATTCCTATTTTGAGTCAAATAATTACTTTAGCAACTCACAATATGGATTTAGAAGTGCTCGTTCTACTACGAACGCGGTAGTTAATGTTGTGAGCGAGGTGATTGAGGGGCTTGAACGCGGCAATCGCATAGCAATTTCTCTTTGTGATTTATCAAAGGCTTTTGACTGCGTTTCACACGACATTTTGCTTCACAAATTAAATTACTATGGAATCAGAGCTATCCCTCTTAAGCTTATAACTTCTTATCTATGTGGCAGACACCAGGCGGTAGTGTCTAAAGCTCATCTCTCTGATTTTCTATCCGTAAAACATGGAGTCCCACAAGGTTCGGTCTTAGGACCTCTTTTGTTTATTATTTATGTCAACGATCTGCCTAAATTCATATCTCCGTACAAAACCATACAATTCGCAGATGATACGACATATGTTATATCAGGAAAAATAATGATGATTTACAAATGTCTCATGAGGAAGTTACTACTAAATCTAGCTCATGGTTTGCTGCAAACAAACTAAAACTTAATTATGATAAAACGTTAAACTATTGGGATTAACCATAGATAATCGACTCAACTGGTCTGCTCATATCTCACACCTTAAGAAACAGCTATCCAGTTCATT
Organism: Diabrotica balteata; assembly: GCA_918026665.1. Taxonomy (NCBI): domain Eukaryota; kingdom Metazoa; phylum Arthropoda; class Insecta; order Coleoptera; family Chrysomelidae; genus Diabrotica; species Diabrotica balteata. The sequence goes on along the minus strand of OU898282.1, from coordinate 36,132,168 downwards.
ATTTGTTATTCGCCAACTAGCAAGGGTTGTCAACTTTGAAACATTAAAAATGACATATTTTTCTTTATTCCACTCTCACCTAAACTATGGTTTAATTATATGGGGCAATTCAACAAATGCACTTCAAATTTTTAGAATACAAAAGAAAGCTGTCAGGATTTTAGCAGGTGTTAGTTATCTAGAACACTGCCGACCTTTCTTTATCAAATTCAAAATTATGCCGCTACCTACTCTGTTGATATTTCAAGTTTTAACTCAAATTCACAGAAAACGTGCCCATTTAATAAAGCAGTCTGATGTCCATGTTCACAATACGCGAAACTGTCACTACCTACGAACAAATCGCTATAGATTAAGTCTTTCAGAAAAAAATAGTCTTAATTATAACTATTACAATATTTTACCAAAAAGTATAAAAGAGCTAAGCTGTAATAGTTTCGATAAAGTTATAAAAAAATATCTTTTAAAACATTGTTTTTACTGCTCGGAAGAATATATGACTCATTGCAGAACATCCACTGAACTGCTTACCGTAACTTTGCCATAAATATTTTTCTGTTTAATATGTTTTCATGTTTGTATTATTTATCTGTTTAATATGTTTTCATGTTTGTATTATTTAATGTTTTATCATTTAATACTATGTATGTTTTTTTTGACTTGCTACAAACAATATTTGTATATGTTATGTAGTTAAATAAATACTCTACTCTAAATACTCTACACTGGTGTTGCCGTTAGGCAGTCCTATGACCTGCCATGATAGGGATACTTGTGGGACACTGTTATATATGATGTAACAGATGGTTTGTGATTGTCCGCAGTCATAGAGTGGAGATGGTCTGATACCCCATTTGTGCATCATGTAACCGCATCTGCTGTGTTAGGTTCTGATTCGGTTCAGCATAGTCCATGTGTTGCGTGGTAAGGCAAAATATGATGGTTTTTGTGTGATGCGGGGTAAGCTGCTATTTTGTTGTTTTATCCATTTTCGAGTCCAAGTGGTCGTTAAGTTGAACTCATTTTCCACACCAACCTGTGCTGTTTTTATTGGCGGTCGTCTGGAGCGTAGACGGTTACCGTTGGCAGCATCTATATCTTGATGGATTGGCAGGATCTCGTTCATAAATATCTTTCTGTACTCACTAGTAAGGGACTGTATGCACTGTAGTTTGGGTGATAGACTATGGCTCTGTACTGGGAGCCATTGCATAGGAATGGATTTAATAACGCCAGCAATTATTCTTATTATATTGTTCTATTGTAACGAGAACGTTACTATAACATTCCGGAAACATTTTTTAAATAAATTTAAAATCTCAATCCTCTTAATGATTTTCTGAATCTTAAAAATTTAAGTTGGTATGAAACAGCGACACCAAGCGTCCAAGTTTGAAATCATAGTTTAGCTGGCTCAAATTGAGTATCCGAATCGCACTTCTGTTTGAACTTTGGTAGCAGAAACTTAAGTCCAAGGTAGGGGCCACGTGGCGTGGTTTTTGGAATTTAAGTTTTTTTTTATGAAGAAGTAATAAGAAGTTTTAGTTTGGGGTTTTTTGTTTGAAGTGTCCTATTTGGTTTATAGCCACTGTGAGCCGTAAGTATCCAAGTTATAAATAAAACGACAATAAAAAAAAAGTCATCAGCCATTTTGAGATCCTGTATTGTCACGTTTCAATTCGATATACTTATCTGAACTGTTTTCCATCCGTCATTAAGAAATATTCAACATCTAAATAGATAAGTGTTAATTGATCTAAAATCATATGTATTTTAATTTTATTTCCCGGCCGTAAAACATAATTATCTATCGGTAAAATTGCTATTACCAGTATCGTTAAAATATTCTGTCTTATATCGCTCTTTATAATATAAAATAAATTCGTATCATATGCTTTTCATTAAAATTGTCGATATAATTAATCCATTTAAATTGTCAAACCATACGACGATCAAATTATCTATAAATCCATTAAGTTTTTTTTGCTCTCACAATTCATAAGTAACATTTATAAAACCTTTCAAGGTTCATAAACCTTGTTTTTTTTTCCTCCTCTGTAAAGTATAAGAAAAAACTCTAAAAGAAATGTTTTTTTAGCCTACCTTTGGGATTCCAACAGAAGTCGGGGGAAGAATTTGCTTTTGTTTTTTTTGAATAATTTGAATAAGAAGTACCGATTAAGTTGAAACCTAGTCCGGTTATACCTGGTTCCAGGCCTGTTTTTTTCCTTGCCGTAGCTGCTCTCCAGAGGTCCAGATCTGACCTTCCGATTACGAAAATCTTAGGAAGCCAGCGGGAATTATCTCCCTTAAAATATAGTAAATCTGGATTAAGTTTATTTCTTAGATTAATTTTTTTACCTATGATATTTTTTGTATAAATTTTTTGTATATTTAACTTCTAGTATTTCATATAATAATAAGAGTCGTCATTTTTTTTAATAATTTATTGAATAATATTTAAATACAAATTGTCAACTACAGGTAGAGGTTTTTAAGTCCTCCCTTCTAACTCACTTGTATGGTTTCTTGTGTACACATTTAATCAGAGAGTTATATTTTTTAGATTTTATTATCAATATATATTTAAACGTTTGGACACTTATCTCATCAAGATAGTGTCCTTATTACTTGGTACTCTTATATTCAATAAAGCCAGAATACAGAGTTGCATCTCTGAGGCAAATAAATTACCTTTTTAGGTCAGTTATTACCATTTTTTTTTCCATATTTTATTATTTGTAAATTTAGATCATCCAGGATCAGTTGTATAACCAGGGCATTTATTTTTTGTATATAACTAGATTAGCTGTACATAATTGGTGGTGGGTATATTAAATTTAGATTGTATATATTTGGCTAGGGATTAAAGTTTTGGTGAAAACTAAATATTTCAATTCATACCCATATCCTTTCTTTATTTTAGCAAACAGCTTTACAAGATACCTTGGAAAGTTTATGTAAATACTTTCCTGGCGCCCACTCACATTTTGGAGCAACTTCTATAATCATTTTTATTTATCTTATTTGTATACCTATAGTTTTTTTACTAACTCGTCATTCATCTTCTAATTCTACGGTCTCTGTAGGGCATGCAAATTGGCCGAATTCTCCTTTGAGTGTCAAGTAGTCACTCTCCGGCACCTTCTGCTAGCCAGCTTAAATTATATGTTATCAGTTCCATTATCCTACACGTTTTGTTACATTGGCGTGCCACAGCACAAAGCATTTTTGTTACACTATTGGGCATCTACTTTGTGTATATGTGGGCTGTTAAGCCAGGCTGAAGTGCAGTATTTTGCGGTTGACAAGTCAAGGTGGAAGCCGATGCTGTCCATGTTGTGCCGCACAGCTTCTGCATCATGTTGTTGCTGGATTTAAGTTTTTCCGCTGTTTTTGACAGATGTTCCTTAAAAGATAGGCTCCTTGGTGTTTTATTGTAGTCGAGTATGGTGTTTTCGAATTGGATGTTGAGTGTTCTTCCTGCAAGCTTATTATTTAGGTGAAAACTGCAAACCTCTCTTTTGGTACCGTTTGGCTGGAGCCTCCATTTACGGCAATACCTTCCCACTGTATGGAAGTCCGCCGTGAGGATTTCTTCTGTTTCTTCAAATGACTTACACCTTGTTGCAAGGACCCAGTCATCGGCGTAACCAAACTTCCTTGATCTGGTTTTTGGTATATCAGTGATGTACAGGCTAAAGAGAAGAAAAGCTAGAACATTTTCTTCAGGCAGTCCATTCTTTAGTTTTCTTGGGGTGTTGATGTCGGTTTCCATGACTACTTAAATCGTTCGGTCGGCTAGTATGCTGTTGATTATTCGAGCGGTGGATTTACAGGAGATTGTATGAGAGGAGCTTATATATTATGCCTTCTCTACAGAACGTGAATCGTATCGGTCTATGAATTCGGCTGCAGTTTTAACTTTTTTCTGAACCTTCCCTCAATGAATATGGTAAGTGAAAGAACCTGATCTGTGCAACTTTTTTTCGGTCAGAAACCTGCCTGATCAACCGGTATTAATTCAAATAGCTTTAGACTAATTCGATGTAGAGAAGTCGTTCTAGTAGCTTGAACATGGCCGATAGTAGGACTATTGGTCTGTAGTTCTTAGGGCTGTTATCATTTGGTTTCCCTGCTTTTAATATGGCAATGACCTTCGAGCGTTTGAGTTCCTATGGTATGGTACCAGTCTTCATAATGTCTGTGAAAAAGTGGGCCATCCATTCTCTAGCATATTTGCCGCTGGTAATTAGGAATTCGGGATGCATATTGTCAAAACCTGGGGCTTCACCTAGCGTTACATCCTTGAGAGGTATAGTGACTTCTTTTGGCTTATCTTTCGGAGCCCTAGATGTCGATACCAGATGTGAGGCAACAGTGTTTGTCTAAATTGTTGTTTTGTTCATTATTATGGGTGTTCTACTTCCTAATTTTGTTACTAGTGTCCATTCTTACCTACTTGATGTTTAAAAATTAAGACTTTCTACAGTTTCCCTCCGCTTTTGTTGTCTCGCTGCATCTAGCCTATTTAGCAGTACATCAGCTAATCAGGAATGTATTCTTTTCGATAGTCTCTTAGTATATGCTTTTTGGCCGCGCTTATTACGGTTCAAACGCATCTTTTGTAATTTTTGATGATAGGAGCTATCAAGCCTAGAGTCTTGTCCAGTTCCGCAGAAAATCCACCCCACACAGCTTTCTTTAGATTCCATCGTAAGCGAGGGATGAATGTGATTATAGGAATTTGGGTTCCTACCTTTATCATCACTGATTTCTTTTTAGATTGCCAGTTATTATTATTAGAGACAAAACATAGATCAGGATTGTACTCCTTCATTCATGCTGCTATCATGAATGTAGGACGGTCTTTAGCATCAAACGTAAGTGATAGATGTTTGTCCTTTGCCCATTTTACTAGTGCATTCCTATGTCTCTTGTATTGTTTATATTTCCACTGTTCATGGTGACTGTTGTAGTCCCCGACGTATATTAACGGGTGCGCATGACTTGAGCTGGTCAGGATATAGCTGGTGGTTTGTAGGTGTTAATAATGGCGATGCTTCCAATTTTTATAACAACAATATGAATATCATTAGTACACGTGGAAACAAGGACGTTTTCTATGTTTTGTTTACCGTAAGTTTCTGTGCCGTATGCTAGATGGTACGTGGCACCCAGTAATTCAAAGCCAGGTATTCTTCCCCTTTTTCGAAGTTGTACCTCCGTTTCGCAGTGTGTTTCCTGTAGACCGACACGATCGATGTTGTTATCTTTTATAAATTAGAAAGTACTGGCTCTTTGAGTAGCTTATGCTTTCTACATTTAAGTCACTAATTCGGATCATAGATCCAAGCTTTCCAGTCGTTGGATCCAGAGAAGGGCCAATGGTTCACGGGAAATTTTTTAACACTTCATTTTAATTATAGGCCAAAACAAATTAAATTTTGACTAAGGAAACCAAAGTACTCCATACTTATACATTAACGTAAAAGTACAGTTTCGGCAAAACTTTTAAAATTAAACGAATTGGACATTGAAACGTCATAAATCAAGCGTTCAAAATGTTTTGTGTTGTTAATTTGAGTATCCTAAACTATGGCAGAATGCGTCTACTATAGTTCTCCACGTTTCTCCAGATATTAATATAGATTTATCGATAATTCTTTGCTTTGATCTATTTACAACACCTGCTGATTAGTTTTATAATTTCAAGGCAGATAAAATTTCATTTCTAAGTAACATATCATAATTATCGCTTGTTAAATTTCTTTCTATATTAAACGGCCCACTGAGTACCCACTATGCCCGACCATCAATTTAGTTATTGTGGTCTTTGAGTATGGTTGTTACGTATAAAGTGTGGATTTGCCTCACACCAGTATAAATATTTCTGCGTCGCAAAAGCATCACCTCGTTTCCATTTCCTCGTAAAGAGCTTTGCTATGGTTGAGAAAATGGTTGGGAAAAGTATCGTTGAACAAATTGGTTACTTCACTATAAGATATTTTTCTAGCGTCGTAGACTCTGACCATTAAAACAGTTATTCGCTCTTTTTCATTAAAAACCACCTTTATGGTAGAGCTTTTAAAACACATAAAACAACTGTCAGCTATTCAAAAAACTTCAAGCTACTTTAGTGGCTAGTTAGTTAGTTTATTTTTGTTTAATTTACAACTAAAACAAATAATCTATACTCTAACTAGTATTATCTGATTGTTTTATTGGTTTGTTTATTTTCAATAAAAATATTTATTCTTCGCAACAATAACAAGTTTTTCAAAAGAAATAAATATTTGTTTGAAATACATGGTGATTCTATATAATATTAGTTGTATGTATACAGGAACTATATTATTTTTATTCTGAATGAGACTTTTGTTATAAATATATTTCAAATGTTAATAAACAGTAAAGTAGATCATGGATTTTCTAAATATAACACGAACTAATTCAAACAATTAAGTTTTTTTACAACCTCAGATGTTTACAATAAATGTAGTTAATGCCCGTCCTTACTTAGGCCATCCTTGTAGCATGACGGTGCATACCATTTAAATTAGACCTAGCTTTAATACCATAAGCCCGTCAAAGTAAGCCCTGGATTTGCAAACAAACGGAGAATATTGTAAGCTTTAGTGATCTTAAAAATCGTGAGGTACTTATTGACTACTTTTCTAAATTTAAGTTAACCGTTAAAACAAAGATTTCTAGATTAGACGGTGTTTCTTCATATTATTTTGTACCAACTTTATTAGGACATTTCTCTATTTTAACTTCAATATAATAGTCTGTTATATTTCAATCATATCTTTAGTGCCTTCTTAAATTATTCCATTCTATTTTTTAGTGATAACAGCAATAAAATTTAATAATATAATGGATTTGCCAGGATCGGCTTAACACAATATTTTGTAATTTATATAATTTTTTCACATTCTATTGATCTTTAATTGTTTATTTTATTATAGAATAATATACTAACACTGAAAGTTCTGTATTCGAAAAAACTGTGTATAAAGTGAAGAAAAGAAAAAAAATATGAGAAAAAATGTAAAGAGATATAATATCTTCAGAACAAATACGACCTATTCAACTTACATAAAAAGGTTAAAGAAATGGAAGGGGTTCGAAAAAAAAAACCACAACACAACTCTTTTAGATAAAATCGATAATACTATGATAACGACTGACGAAAAGCTAAAACGATGGAAAGAATATATGGAAGAGCTCTTCGACGACGAAAGAGGAAACCTACAAGACATATCTTTCGAAGATAAACAAGTATAGAAACTACAAAGTAATTAGGCATAGAAACAAGTATATAAATGTTGTATTCACTAAAGAACACCAGAAACGGAAAAAGCCCGTGGCCAGATCAACTGTCTATTGATATCCTTAAAATATTAGAAAATGAGTCCATGGATGTCCTCTTAAAGCTCATTAATGAAATTTGTCAGTCGAGTGACATACCCAAGGAATGGTTGACTTCAACATTTATTTGTCTCCCAAAAAGAAAAATGCTAGAGAATGCGCCGACCACCGCACCATAAGCCTGATGTCTCACACACTTAAAATGTTTTTAAAGATCATCCATAAACGCATTTATCAAATACTTGATATGGATATTAAATAAACCCAATTTAGATTCCGTAGAGGCCTAGGTACCCGTAAAGTTCTCTTTGCATTCAACGTACTAATCGAAAAATGCATGCATGTGAACCAAGATATGTATGTCTGTTTCATATATTACAACAAGGCTTTCGATAAAGTCCGCCACAAAGAACTAATCTAATAAAAGGACATCCTCAAAGCAAAACAATTACAATACAATGACCTTCGAATTATAACAAATATATCAGTAGATGGTGTGTATTGTTACCACTACTAATCAATGCATACTCTGAAGAAATTATAAAAACTCTTGAGAGAGAAAAATCAGGAATAAAGGTTAATGGAACACCAATTAACAACATTAAATATGTGTACCATACTATCATAATAACATACAACCTCACAGACCTCCAAAAGCTAAGGAACTAGATAGTTGAGTATGGAAAACAATATGGATTATCAATAAACATCAAGAAAACTAAATTTATGAGGATATCAAAAACCCAAAGTATTGATGAAAGCCTGATAATTAACGGTAAAACTTTAGAACAAGTTGAAAACTACAATTATTATCTTGGCACATTATAATGTTCAAATAAGTTCGGCAGTTATTCAAGATAAACTTGTTGAAAAGATAAAAGAAGCAGAGTTATTTTCAATCTTGGGCGACCAGACAATGGACATATACACAGTTGAATAATTATTATTGTGTATTAGATATATTGATTTTACTGGTAACAAACTAAAAGTACTAGAAGATTTAACTAGTGAAAACATCGCACAAACGATTTTGGAATATATTACGAAACTTGGATTGGATATAAATGATTATGTAGGCTAAGGATATGATGATGCCTCTAATATGAGTGTCAAGTATAAAGGTATCCAATCTAAAATACATAAATTGTACCCTTTTATAATTTACGTTTATTGTGCCAGTCATAGATCCAATCTTGCATTGTCCATTATTATTCAGTTATTAATATAAGAAACTGTTTAGATATTACCAATCAAGTAATTATTTTTCAGAAAAACTGCTCATGCTAGCAAGACTTTAAAGATGCAATTTAAGTTTACATTAAGATTGTTAAAAGAAAAGGCTTATAATAGTAGTTTTGTGCGAAACTATGTTTATTGGACGTCACACTAGTCTGTTGGACAGCGATAAATAAATTCAGTTTCTTAATTTCCCTCTTGTTGTGTGAAAAGATCTTAAGCATTACGATTATATTTTCTATATATTTGTTTAGTGTTTCTTACGATTTTGTTAGTGCTATTAAATGTATCAAATATATTATCTCTACTCTAGAATATTTAGGAAAAAATTCCGAAATTGAATTTGAAAAACTGTTTATTTTTGCTTTCAAATTATCTAAAGATATTTCTGGTACTGAGCTCCAATTTTCATGAATTAGTAAAAGACGGACTTGTAGATATAATCATTTAATATCTTCAGCTGAAGAATATTTTAGAGTATCAACGTTCATTCCATGTGTTGACAATATAATTTCAAGTTTAAAAAAAATTATCAAAAATTAAGACATTTTTGACTGAATTTCAAATACTGATCCTGGTTTTGTATCTGCTAATAAAGCTAACCAGTTAACAAAGCTATGTCCATACTTTAAAGCTAAATGTTCTCTTCTTCTTCTTCTTCTTCTTCTTCTTCTTCTTCTTCTTCGGCTTTTCCCATTAGGAATTCGCCGTTTTCGTCCTCCACAGCACTCTATTCTCCTAGTCCCCTTCTCTGAGGTTTCTATCTATCATAGCATTTTCGACGTATGTTTTCCATCTTGTAGCAGGTCTTCCTCTCCGTCTTCTTCTCGGCGGGTCCCAGTTTAATATTCTTTTCGGCCACCTATTCTCTGGCATTCTTTGTACATGACGTACCACTGCAGGGCTATTTTTCAACTTTTTTTGTAATTGAGCATTCTACTTCCATTATGTTCCATATTTCTTCCGTTCTTATTCTATCCGCTCTTGTGATTTGTAGACATCTTCTCATAAAGTCCAGTTCAACTGTTCTAATTTTATTTCGTATTATTGTTGTCATTGGCCATACTTCCGCTCCATATAGGGTAATATTCATCACTATGCTTTGAAAAATCCTCTTTTTGTTTTCTTTGGTTAGAGTGTTGTTTCATATCACTCCATGAAGTGCTCTTGTGGCTTGTTTTCCCCGTGCTATTTTCATTTATATATCTTTCATATAAGAACCATCTCGGCTATTCATTGACCCTAAATACTTAAAAGTCTTAATTACTTACTCTTAATAGTCTCTTCTTCTAAACTTAAGTTCAAATCTGTAGTTTTTGAAAACTACACAAGATTCTTCAACCCTTCCTACTCACGTTTTAACCACACTCCATTATAAATACAGACAGTTGTAACATAGCAAACAAGAATTCGCTCTTTTTAGTCTGCTGAGTCTCGCTAGGCACACGTACTCTCTCTTGTCTGTTGACTACCGTTTGGTACAAACGTATCCTTTTGTCTGTTGGCTATCACTGAAGACAGACCTTCTCTCTTCCCTATTGACTATTGTTAGTAATAGAGGTATTCTCTCTACTGTTAACTACCCTCTCGCACCCGCTTCAAGTTATGCGAAGAATACCGCAAATACTCTTTAAATGGGATACAGATGCAAAATGTGCCCTATCTCGTGATCTCAGTATTAGTATCGCGAGATACGTGTTCAAAAACCGGTAACGCGAACAGCCTTCCCGTACGAAGAACAATTGCGAGTGAAAGCCTGTCAATACCGCGAAGAAATATTGGTAAGACTTTGTATAAACTTAATTTGCTATTGTCTGTATAACCCTTTAACACATATCCTAATTTATTTGAACCAGCCCTATGTAATACAGTCCACATACACTGAAATTATAATCATAATTTTACATATGTACACCATTTTTGTGCAGCTTTGATAGTGTGGATTTCTGTGTATTGTTCCAGTTCTCGAACAGGTGCTTTATAAAGTGGCTTTTTAGATCCGTACTTACAGAATGAGGTGACATGGGGATACTGTTATCGTTTATCGTTTCTTTCAGATTTCTGTCTGCTGCTTTATTACCTATTATTCCAACAGGTAATGGGATCCAGAGAAACTTAATGCGTATATCTTTGGTTATGCAATTTATTTAGTTCTGCCTTTATTCGTACAGCTAATTAATGCTGCGTGTATATTTTCCTGATTACATGTAGTAATGAAATCAAATCTGTTACAATTAACATTTTGTTAATCTTATTTGCATTTGCGTGCAATATCTCTTGTTAAATTGCATAAAGTTTTCCTGTCAATATAGTTGTAGCATCTGGAATTATATGTTTGAGAATCTCTCTATTGGTAATTATTGCCACTCCAACTCCATTTTCAGTTTAAGACGTGTCTATGTAGTATACTATGTAATCAGAATAAGAGTTAATTAGATGTCTGAAGTGTTTTATGATGAGATTATGGTTATTGTTACTTTGTTGGAATTGTAATAGGACACAATTGACTGTTGGATTTTTGGAATCCAAGGTAGAGTTGAAGATATATTTTTGTATTGATTTATAGACTGAAATTTAAGGAGTAATTTGTCACGCATATGTCTAAAATGTTATTTATTGGAATTATTTTATTTACAGTTATTATTAACCGATCTTGATTCTAAATATATGTCCAATTTCTTACATTCATCATAAAAACATATTTGGAACAAACAAAACGGGGACTCATATTACGACCTTCTCTTTTAGTTTGCCAAAAAGAGAAAAATATATGAAAGACCTTAATTTGATTAGATTATATTAGATTATATAGGTCCGAAACTTGTACAGGAAAAGGATGTAAAAATAAACTTTACGAAATAAAATACGAAAGTTAAGATATTATTAATGGCTTAAATCTCATCGCACTTGTTAATCTCGGAGACACACGTAAGCAACTCATCGCAATTTTCAAGGTGAGTACAAACTTTCAAGAATTCATGAAAATTTTGCATAACACTAAGAAGAATGTCGAGCTTACGGATTTAATTTATGGCCTTACTTAAATTATCTAAGAAGTGCAGATTACATTATGGGGCCTGTTTGCGGTGTTTTCAAAAAAATTTGTAAATGATGAATAAAAAGAAAGTTAATATTTAAATAAATATTTGATAAAATTAATCAAAGTCAATTAAAATATTTAGTACAAATTATACGAAGAAATAATGTCTAATACAAAAATATTTTCTATTTTATAATTGAGCTTATTTGTTAATTGTTTAGAAAATGAAATAAACATCTCATCTGGCTCAATGGCGAAAATTATCCAAAAAATTTTTTGTTTTAAAAACGTTTTTTTTTTATAAAACACGTATTTAAAAAACTTTTAGAGACCAATATTTAAATAAAATTATGATATACAATCATCACAGAAAATGTAGTCATATAAAAATTCTAGGTTATACATATACAAAACAATTGGTTGTAAATTTATAATTATTAACTCAAAACGACAGAAGGTTGGATCTTAAAATAATAATTTTTCGACTGTTCTGACAACCATTCAAATTTCGTCATTTTGTGTCATGTGGAACAATTTCACCCAATCATGTCAACATTAAGAACAGAATTTGAGGAATCTATCATTGCAAGTTTTAATAGTAAAAAAGTTTATCGGTACATTCGTACATCTTTATCTTCTAAAGTCTCCATACCATTGCTTCAAAAAGCTGATGGGTCTTTATGTTCTTCGAATAACAAATCTTCGGAATGTTTATCGTTATTCTTTTCTCAAGTTTTTACAAATGAATCTAACGATACCATTCCTCAAATAATGTGCCCTCGTTTGTCTAAAACTCTTGACAATATATCTTTCATACCGGATGAAATTAAACATCATTTAAGGAAACTGCAAAATAATTCATCACCTGGATTAGACGGACTCACCTCTTTTTTCCTCAAATAATGTGCAGATTCTGTAGCCATCCCTATATCTCTGATAATGACTGCTTCTTTTAATCAAGGTTCCCTCCCCTCGTCCTGGAAATTGGCTTCAGTTACTCCTGTATTCAAGAAAGGTAATAAACTTGATTGCAATAAAAATCATGAATGTGTTGCTTGTGTGAGTCCATATCAAATAGGTAAAGAAATATTAATAAGACTTACTCACAATCAATTTAATTTAACAATCAGACGACCGGTTTCGCTTTCTACAATTTGCAAAGCATCTTCAGGTCTAGATACAAAGTTAAACTAATGATGCCGGTACTCTATTAATTGATGGATGGTAGGTCATGGTTGCAAAAATCATGTATTGTTGATTGGAGAACTTTAATGTGCTATTGCAGTTGTTTTGACAATAAACGGGAAGTTCTTGAGGAGAACAGATTTGATCCAATGAATTAGAGATAGGTATATTGTGGTTGTTTGTCAAATGAAAGTGATGTTCTTTACTATTGTATTATTTAAATTATTTACACTTATATCAGAGATATATTTTTGGAATGTGTGTTATTTATTGAGTATTTATGTTATGAAGGAGACAGTTTTATGACAATGAATAAGAGTAGCTGTACCGATTGTGTGGTTGTGCAATTATTTTGACTTGTAATTATCAAGTCTATTGGCAAAATTAATCAATTATTGTAAAGTCAAGTATATAAAAAGTATATAAAATTATTACAAATTAAGACAATCAGGGACAAATTAAACACACATTAACAGGAACAGAAACACTAAATGACGGGACAAACATTGAATTTAAAACTTAAACTTGGGGAATGGAAGAAACTGCAAGCACTACATCTCAGTGTTGGAAGTAATTACTTTGTTGAACGGTTCAAAAGGTTGTTCAACGATCACAAACTTACTTCATTGTGTAAATGATTGGTCATTATCTTTAAACAATCGGAATCCTGTCGATGTAGTTTACTTAGACTTCTCCAAAGCTTTCGATCGTGTTCCAAAACGTCGATTACTAGCTAAATTGGATCACTATGGTATCCGCATTAAACATTTGGATACAAGATTTTCTCTCCGACAAATACTTCAGGGTTCGTGTTGGGGAAGACCACTCATTAGAGAAGCCAGTCAAGAGTGGAATTCCACAAGGATCAGTACTTGGACCGCTACTTTTTTGTGTCTACACTAGTGATCTTCCGCTCATTGTATCCAGTAAGGTTTCCATTTACGCTGATTACACTAAGTTATATGTGAATCCAACTATTAACCAACATATTCTTCAACAAGATCTTGACGCAATATTCAAATGGTCCTCAGAATGGTTACTTCCGCTTAACATTGAAAAATGCGTTGTTTTACATATCGGCAAAAATAACCCATCACTTCCGTACTTTATTAATGGACATCCTTTAAACTCTGTAACCTCACACAACGATCTCGGAGTGATAATTAATAGTGACTTAAATTGGTCTGATCACATAGTGTCGGTGTGTAAACGTGCTAACTCGAAACTGTTTTTGATTTGTAAGTGTTTTGCATGCATATCTCTAACCTCTGTTAGTAAACTTTACTCAATATACGTTAGACCTATTCTTGAGTTTGCCGGACCAGTGTGGAATCCAGATCTTAGTCGCGATAAAATCCTACTTGAAAACGTTCAGCGTAAAGCCACAAGACTGGCATACGGCCGTGTAAGACCTAACTATGAAGATAGACTATTCATGGCTCATCTTACGACATTCGAGCAGCGACGTCTTCGAGGTGATCTAATTAAGTCCTTCCGTATTTTAAAACATAATTTTGGGAACCTAAACAACATATTCACTTTGAATGAAGACGATAGATTAAGAGGCCACCGATACAAATTAAAGAGGGAACAAACTACTGCAAGATCCAGGGCGAACTTCTTGCCAAACAGAATCTTTAATATCTGGAACAATTTGGATCAAGACACCATATCGGCAGCTACTGTTAACATCTTTAAAAATAAACTTGATAGCATTTTATTTTTTTTTATAGGATAGGATATTTTTTCTCGGACAGCATAATTATTTATTTATTTATTGTGTCACAATTCAATTTTCGTTAATTGTTTAACTACTTAACTTTATAATTAGTATTAGTTTTATAAGGATCTATTTTATTTTTGTTTATTTTTGCTTTTTGAGCATAATAGGAGCTCGCTTCTCTGCCCTTATTTGTTATATAATAATAATAATAATAATTAGACTGATAATTGCATCCAGTGCAATTTTCAATCCCTATGACAACACGATCGAGTTTGACAATTTCATCCAAATAAATTTCAAAATGTCACGTTTCTATAAAACCATACTTGAATCTCGATGAAGAACACCACAAGATTATAAATATTATGCGTGGTAATAGATCTTCTATAGTAGAGAACACCAAAGAATCTAATGTTAACTTAAAATTGTACTTTCACTAACTGTACTTTTAATAAATAAATGTTTCGTTATGTTGAGTTATGATTTTTTGTTTCGAAAAATTTTCCGCCGAATATCCCTCGGACATTGATGAATGCCTCATAATTTCATGACAAATTTCTCAAGCTCGTTGCTCAGCCTTCGGCTTCGTGCTGTTACCAAGGAACGAGCTTTCGATTATCATGAAATTATCTCGTCTGTTATCAATGTCCTAGGGATATTACTACTTATAACATATCTGAAGGTATGAGTACTGATATAATTAGCCTGATATGCGCTGGATTTTCTAAAAAAAAAAAGAAAAACATGCAAAAAGACTTAGTTTATGAAGTAGAAGAGATTATATGTCAGATATATTTGTGCCTCCTGGAGGCACAAATCTATAATTGATTTTATTGTCACTAATAGAAAAATTCACCCAAATCAGATTTTAGATATCTGAACTTTAAACTCAGCAGACGAAGGGAGTGAACACAAACAAGTACTAGCAAAAATAAGAAGGAAAATAACACCAAAACATTTTCTACAGGAAATCACCGAGAAAAAATTCAATTTAGAATCACTGTGAAACGACTCTACAAGAGAAATGTACCAAAGGAGGCTAGCACAGAAGATACAGCTCAAACAAATAGACGACATCGAAGATATAAACGCGAGCTGGGGGAAAATTAAAATCAACATCGAAAAAGAAGTAATCGAAGCTCTTGGAAAACGCAAAGTCATACTGAAAAAAAAAAACACAACAATACACCATGGTTCAGAAAAGATATAAAATAGAAATGAAAAGAGATAAAAGAGAAATTTAAAGAGAAACGAGAGGCCTACACGAAGTACAAAACATCAAATACTTCAGGAAAAAATGAATACTGGGAACAGTTTACAAAAAGGATGGACTTCTGCGGTATACAAAAACAAATATGGAGAATTATAAGAAACCAACGAAAAGAAATGGCAAAATTGAAGGAATACAATAACATACCAGCAAATAATTGGGAAAGATACCTAGTGGAACTGTTTAAAGCAAAGCAAAATAATAATCAACACAATAACGTACCTGAATAAAGGCACGAAATAGAAATCAGTTTTCAGGAAGTAGAGATAGCCATAAATTCATTCAAAAATAGAAAGTCACCAGGACCAGACGGAATAACCAACGAGCTTCTAAAACACGGAGGAAAAAGTATAACCCTAGAGATGACAAAACTTATCAAAAATTAATATTGCACTGCAAGATACCAGACGCATGAAAAAACAGCATAATAATACCAATGTTCAAGAAAAAAGATAAAGAAAACCCCAACAATTATAGAGGTATAAATCTACTATAACACCACATTTAAGCTTACCACAAAAGTCCTAACCAACAAAATCAATAAACTAACAACTTTATCAGATGAACAACAAGGATTTAGATCTGAAAGATCCTGCGTAGACGCCGTATTTGTACTAAGACAAATCACAGAAAAGGCCATCGAGTACAATAAACTAGCATATCTATGTTTTATAGACCTGACAAAGGCTTTCGATCGCATACAAGTCGAAGACGTCTTACACCTACTGTATAAAAGAAACATACCAATCAATATTATACAAACCATCGAAAACATCTACTTCCATAATCGAATACAGGCAAAGATAAATGAAAACTAACACAGTGTATACCAGTACAAAGCGGAGTCAGACAGGGTGACTCATTAAGCCCACTTTTCTTTAATATAATAATGAACGAAATAATACAAGCAGTACGTAAAGGTCAACTAGTTGCGGAGATGTTGAAGAGGAAGTACGACAATAAAACTTAAAAGCAAGTAAAGCAGCGGAATCTCTTAATGACTTAATCTGGAGAACAAACACCTAAGACAAGACACAAAAACAAGAATCTATAAAGTAGGAATTAAACCTATATTAACATACACGGCGAAGACAAGACCTGACACATTTAAAACGAGACGACTACAGAAACAACAGAGATGAAAATACTTCGACGAATATCAGGGAAAAGTCTGCTGGATAGGGAGATAAGCGAAAACATAAGAAGAGCATGCAATATAAAAGACATAAATGAATAGGTGACAAAAAAGAAACAGGAGTGAAAAGAACACATTATTAGAATGGCTGAGTATAGGATAGTATAAATCGCTCGGGATAAGTCACCAAATGGACGAAGAAGTATTGGTAGACCAAGAAAAGTATGGTGCGATAATTGAAACAATTTAGGTGGCTAATGTTGAAGAAAAAACAGACTTTAAAGCCTACATACAAGAAGGAGAAGAAGAAGAAGACATGTATAATGAAACTAATATTATTGTTGATGAATTGCCCTTATTAGTCGATTTTTAGTTATCTTCAGTTAACAATAATGTGTATAAGTTGCTCAAATTGTTGGTATCTGTTTTTTATTAATGGTTTCTTTCTCGTGCAAAATGAAAAATAAAAAATCGAAAGAGTGTCCTATTGTGTTAGCATGTGTGACTAGGGAACGTGGATCAGGGTGTAACCTTATGTCACTCTTGTGAAAAGTCATACGACTGGAAACTTTTTGGGAGGTGTGACCTTTATAAGAACCTTCACAGCCTAAACAACTAAGTTTGTATACAACATCACTTTTATCTGAGTTTGGTACTTTGTCTTTCAATGTCTTGTACAAAGACTCCACAACAAGAGTGCTTTTATAAGCAATTTTTACATTTGGTAAGTATTGAGCGACAATTCTGGTCAATTTGGAAGTGGTACAAAGGATATTTTAGTCAGTGAATGGGAATTGGAGCCAGCTTTCATAGCACTTGTACTTTGTGGAGAGTTCTCTTGTGTGTTGAGTATAACAGAAGATGTGTTGAAGATGTAAGAATTCGGGTTAAGAATTATCTAGAAACAATTGTAAAAGGATGTTGAGATTTTGCTTTATAAAAACAGTGTCAGTCAGTTTACAAACTCTTGTGGTCATTTATTTCACTAGATTAACTTTTATACTTGAATTGTGGTAAAAATTGTAGTTAAGTAAAGAGCTAATTCTGGCAGGAACAATTCAGAAATAAGCCTGAAAAGCTAACCCTGAAATCCAAGAAGTTATATTGGCTATTAATTACAAGCTCACAAGTTACAATCAAAACAAGGGATTAGTTTACAAACAAATGTTCAAACCAGTACGGTCCTGTGGTCTACAGATATAGGGCTGTACTAGTGAAAGTAACTGTGCTTGAATTTAAAGAGTCCAAATCCGAATACTAAGAAACATAGTCAACGCTCCGAGAGATATCCACAATTAGGACCTACATCGAAATCTTCGTAATTAAAGAACAAATAAAGAAGATTGTTAAGTGTCAAGAAAACCGATTCCATAACCATACAAACTGGGAAGTGTTAGAATTGCTGAATAATTAAGACCTACTGCGTAGGCTCAAACGTACGAAACTTTTAAACTTATGTAATAGTGATAAATGTATAAATTAATCTCAGTAACACTAAACCCATCCCCAACAGTGAAGTGTGCGATCCCCAATAAATAATTATTGGGTTCGAAGGTGAACCGTTGGGAATAACTAGGACAGTAAAGTAGCAAATTAGGTTAAGTATACAATGCTGTTTAATCATAATGTTAGGTACATTGTGCCTGTTATGAAAAAAATTAAGAGATATCAAGATACAAACAAAAAGGGAGATAAAAACCAGGCACCTAAACAAAAAAAGCTGTATCGACACCATATCGACATCCGAATGAAGTGAGGAACTATAATAAAAATAAACATCCTAATTAAAAAAGAATTTTCAGTTTCTAACCTTTACAAAATTTCTGTGTTTCATAAAAATCAATTTAGACCATCAAAAAAGTGTGTTAAGGGTATAAAATGTTTTACAGAAATCCTCGTATAAGTTAACAAGGGCGGCAGGCAACCTAACACATACGAATAAAATAATTACGCACGAAGCCACATAGCGGCGAGTAAATAATGACATGTTAATTAATAATAAAATTAAAAAAAGCTGTGCCCTCATGTAGATTCGCAATCACAACATTTTGCTCTGCCCGAATAATTTCCAGAGCTTTAACACACTCGACTATAAAAGTTCATTAGAACACGTTTCAAACCTACTTTTTATTTGATTAGATGTTTGTGAGGTTTTAGCTGACATTTTACAAAGTTCTTTATTATTTGCTTTAACTTCTAGGTAAAATAAACATAATTTTAAATATCATCACTCAAGCTCAATGTATTTGTGTCAAAGGAAAGCTCTTAATTAGTAGTTCAGTTAAGCCAAAATTTTCAAGTTTTTTTAAAGAGCGGTCCTTGGTATAATCATAAAATAAAAGTAATTAAATATACATGAAGTGTAATTTTTCATTATCCTTGCTATTAAAAATAAAATTAAGATGCCATATAAAGAAACAGGTGAAGAACAAACACCCAGAAACCGAAAATTTAAACCAGGTAATCTAAAAAATCCGGAAATAGAAAAGCGATTGCAAAAATAATTTATCATCATCATCATCATCTTTGGCTCTACAACACTGGGTAGGTCTTGGCCTGTTCAAGAATTAGTCTTCATTCTCCCGTATCTTTCGCCCTGGCTTTCCAATTTCTGACCCCTAGATTCCTAAAGTCATCTTCGACTTGACTTCGAGTTTTAAATCTAGATCTTGGCCTGCCTCTCTTCCTGGTTCCTACTGGCTCTTGATATAATATCTGTCTTTGGGGGTCTCCAGTGTCCATACTTTTAAGGTGTCCTAGCCACCTTGGTCTATTAATTTTAATAGACCGGACGATGTTGCATTTTTTATACAATTGATACAACTCAAAATTGTAGCGCCTGCGCCAT
Source organism: Diabrotica balteata (assembly GCA_918026665.1). NCBI lineage: Eukaryota > Metazoa > Arthropoda > Insecta > Coleoptera > Chrysomelidae > Diabrotica > Diabrotica balteata. The sequence continues at coordinate 36,112,357 of OU898282.1, read as the reverse complement.
ATCCCGCTTTCTTGTACTCCTCCGTATATGTATCTAAATATTCTTCTTTCAAAGCGGCCTAACAGTTCTTCGTCGCTTTTTATTATAGTCCATGTCTCTGACGCGTATGTCAGGACAGGTTTAATAAGAGTTTCATATATTAGCATCTTGGTTTTTCTGCTAAACCAGCTAATGTTAAGAACTGCTTTAGTCCAAAGTAAGCTCTGTTCGCCAGGTATATTCTTCTCTTAATTTCTACGCTTACTAGGTTGCTGTTATTTAGTTGTGTTCTAAGATATATAAACTCCGAAACCCCTTCGAATGTGTGTGCTTCTGTCACCAGATCTTGTGGTGCCGCTATTTGTGTGCTGTTCGTGACCTTCATGTATTTTGTTTTGGATACGTTGACCTGTAGTCCCATTGTTTTCGCGGCTTTTTCTAATGTTTCAAAAGCCTGTATCAGGTCTCTTTTGTCCATGTTACTACGTGAATGTCATCTGCGTAGGCCAATATCTGTACACTTCTATTGATGATGGTACCTCTGGTTGTTATGCCCGATTTCTCTATGGCTCTTTCTAGCGCGATGTTAAACAATTGGCACGATAGACTGTCTCCATGGCGTAATCCAGTATGTGTTTGAAAAGACCTTGACACTCTGTTTTGTACCTTGACTTTGCACTCAACTTTCGAAAGAGTTGCCTTTACCAATGTTATTAGATGCGACGGAATATCTAGTTCTGCCATGGCATTATAAAGTGCGCTTCTGTCTACACTGTCATAAGCTCTTTTAAAATCTATGAAGAGGTGGTGGGTATCAATTCCATATTCATATGTCTTTTCTAAGGTTTGTCTGAGAAGGAAAATCTGATCAATTTTTGACCTGTCTTTTCGGAATCCACATTGGTATTTGACTATTTTTTCCTCAGTATATACTAGTAAACGATCATAAAGTATATAAGCCAGTACTTTTGTAAGCCGTATTTAGGAGGGTGATGACTCGATAGTTGTCACATATTAGTGAATCCCTTTCTTTGAATAGGTCTTATAATACCTACATTCCAACTGTCAGGAAGTTTTCCATCTCTCCAAATGAATGCAACAAGTTTTATTATGTATTTTTCAGGGCGTTTGCTCCATACTTCAACAGCTCAGGGGGTATACCAACTTCTCCAAGGGATTTGTTGTTTTTTAATCTTTTTATTACCTTGGCAACTTCTTCTTCTGTTGGTATATTATTTTTCTCCCTCTCATCGTCTACGTCTCCACTGTGGTCATTTATGTCAGTCACTTCTTGGTTGTCTATATTTATTTTTTCAGCAAAATTCTCGCCTATCTCTCCACTAGTTGATCCGGCTCATTGATAATTTTGGCTTGCTTACTTTTAATTATGGGTATTTTAGGTTTAAATTCTTTTCTGTTGTGAATTGAGCCTTTCTAGTTCCTGTAGCTGGTTTTCTAAATGTCGTTTTTTCTTTTGTTTTAGTATCTTTTTCTCTGCTTGTCTTATGTGTTTGTACACCTCTTAGTTTTGTCTTGTCCTTCTGTTTTGGAGTTTCCCATACGCATGATTCTTTTTTTGAGTTGCCTTTGCGCATTCCGCATCATACCATTTTGTCATCTTTCTTTCTTGTTTCTTCTTTCCTATAACTGTTGTTGCTACTTGTTTGTGGATATTTTCGCACTCATTCCAGTAATTATCTATGTTGGCAACAGAACTACTCATTTGGTCTTCTAGTTTTTCTTTAAGTTTGTGTTCAAATTTTCTAACTATCTTTACCTTTACCTTTTTTGCGTTAGAGATTCGTGCCCTTAGTTTAGCCTGAACCAGGTTGTGATCGGAGTCAATGTTTGCTCTACGTCTGGTACGTACATTCATAACATCGCTGTAATATCTTGCGTCCACAACTACATTGTCAATTTGATTGATTTCGTTACCGTTTGGGCTAACCCACGTGCCTTTGTGTATATTTTTACGCTCAAAGCATGTGCTGACTATCACCATATTCATCGAGGCCGCAAGGTGTATTAAGCGTGTTCCATTGTTGTTCGACTCATTATGGAGGCTATATTTTCCAGTGGTGGGTAGGTAATCGTTTATCGTTTTAATAGTACAAGTTTAATAGTACAAGTACTATTTTTATATCATTTCTAGGGCAGTTCCGTATTATTTTTTCCAGTGTTTCGTAAAATTCATTCTTTTCTTCATCTAGCTTGTCTTCTGTGGATACATGGGCATTAACTACTGAATATTTGATAAATTTTCTCCTAATTTTTATTTTGCATGTTCTGTCGCTTATGGCTTTGAAGCCTATTACTAGGTGCTTCACTCTGCTGCTGACTATAAATCCTGTTCCAAGTTTATGCTCTGTTGGGTGGCAGCTATAGTACATTGTATATTTCTTTTTCTTTAATATTTTTTTCCCAACCACCTAATCTCGTGAAGCGCTATGATGTCTATGTTATATTTATCCAGGATGTCGAGGAGTTCCCGCAATGCACTAGTTCTATTATAAGGATCTCACATTCCGCGTACTTAATTGTAACTCTTGCAAAAATAATTAAATAGAGATAAATAGAAATAAAACAGTGAGAAGAACCAATATAAGAATAACGAAATAACATAAAGAAGTTAATCGAACAACAGCTACAAGAGTAATAAGAATTAAAAACATAAAAAAAAGAGATTTAGTTTGATTTTAAGTGTAAAAATATCTGAAAATGTTTTTAAACTCGCCTGATCAAGTCCCAAACCTAATTGCTTTCTTAAAAGACATTCAGTTGTTTAACCCTTTAGCTCTCTGGTAACTATATATACCACAAGCTATTACGCCTAATTTGTCATCAGAGTTGCGGTGAAAACAATCCTTATAGGCGCAGTCGATACACTGAATGCTTGCTGATAGGTACGAATGCCGAAAACATGTATGCGGCGTGGTAATCATGTGTTTTCACAAAACTGGTATAACTGGTTCTATATACCATCGTGCCTTTCTGCACTAGTCTATGTAAAAAATCGTGTAATTTTTTTTGTTTTGTGCATATGTATCATTTGGAATAAAATACTCGGACAAAAATTGAAGGTAAGTGTCAAATGTACTTTTTTCATTACTTTTAACTAGCAAATGATTCTTTAAAAGCGCTGGAATAGTTATTGAAGGAATAAATATCTTTTTTGATCAAATGAAAGGCAGATATCGAGCACAGTTTATTAGTTAAATCTTGCTCAAGTACCTTCGCTTCTTAGAGCATCTTCAGGGGCATTTAGTCAATTTTAACCTATTCAACACTGTTTGTCCTTGTGTAGTGTAGTGTAATGTACAATTTTATGTTTATGATATTCTATGATTGTTGGATAGGCTAAAATTGACGAAATACCCTGAAGATGCTCTAGGAAGCGAAAGTACTTTGGCAAGATTTAATTAATAAACTGTTCTCGATATCTGGCTTTTATTTGATCAAAGTTCATTTATTCGAGCATTCAACCTTAAATTAATTTATAAATATGTTTTATGAGAATTATTCTAATCCCAACATTCATTGTTTTTATTTATCCCGGCGTATAAACAATTGCTATTTTTTAGTTTTGAAATCGTTTGCCACTAGCTATAGAAAAATGTTTTTGTTCATTTTGAGAATTATACCAAATAAAAGGTAATTTTTTCTCATACTATACCAAAAAAATCTCGAGATCGTAGTTTATGCACAATACTAAAATTTCTACGGATACATTAAAGCAAAGTTTAGTATTTATTTCCTAGAAAAGGTTCTACAAGGCTTTAAATTTTTATTAGGCCTATTTGTCATTATATTTTTTCCAGAAGATTATTTTTAGATGTCTCGAAACCGACCGCTTACAGAACCTGAACTCCAGTATATAGTGGACCATCTAAGTGATGAAGAGTATTGTCTTTCCGAATTTGATTTTAACCAATTAACCAAGCTCAATTTCCGGAACTCCGTCACAATCCTTTACTACTAGTATTGACAGTCAGCCGACATGTTCCAGTTCTTCAGTACAGCACCTGAAAAGGGTGCACCAATGTACAAGAAAGACCAATAATCCTAACTGAAACGAAAATTTTAATGATTCAGATCAAGATCCTGACTTTGATTCAGATGATAGATTTAGTTTCAAACACAAGTTGGCTATATTATGTCCCAAAAACATTTTTTGTGATGAAGAAGACGAGGATGATTAACTTTTAACATTACCTTAAGCAACAAATTCCTTAACTCCTGCCGATAAAGACGAGAAAGAGGAAGAAGCTCCTGCTCCGTCAAATCAATTTTATGTGTGGTCCAAGAAAAACATCCCCAATCTTCTTTTCGAAGTATTTGATTTTACTCTTTAAGCGTTAATGTTGACATAAATTCGAGTAAGCCAGTCAACTTGGGTCATAGTCATGGGTTTCCACAGTCTACCAACAATAAGGTCAAACTGGTCCAGCAATGAAAACTTCTATGTTGAACGTGTGACTAAAGTATTTACATTAAAAAGGTTTCTGAATGTCTTAAAATTTTTGCATCTAAATTATAATAAAAGTATGCTCCAATCGAAAACTAAAGAGTTTGATAGGCTCTACAAACTTAGACCACTCACAAACCAACTTTCAGAGGCCCCTCAAAATGATTTTACTCCATATAAACATCTATCTATTGACGAAAGCATGTGTGCTTTCAAAGGGCGCACATCACTAAAACAGTACATGCCAATAAAACCAATCAGCCAGATTCTGTTAGTCCTGGGGAATATCTGTATAAAAGTGGAAAGATAGAGGCGTAAAATGTATTAGTGTTGTCAGCAATCTAAATAATTTTCAAGAAAAAGCTCAGGTATTGAGAACAAACAAAACCGGAAATAGAGATCCAGTACCATGTCCTCAGGCAATAGCCGATTATAACAAACACATGGGTGGAGTGGATCTATTTGATCAATATCATGCTAACTACTCCACCGCATGGAAATCAAGACGTTGGTGGTAAAAATATTTTACTACCTTTTAGACGCAGCAATAGTAAACAGCTATATTTTATATAAGGAGACTCTGAAAAAAAATAACTCAAGTGCTAAGCCTATGACTGCATTACAGTTCCGCAGTGAACTAGCAGATAATTTGATTAGCACTTTTACTTTCAGAAAAAAGTCTGGACCTCCATCAAACTCAACTTTAACTGCTGGTTCACACTTACCCACCAAAGGAACTGTGCCTTGGCTCATCTAAAAGACAATCAGCAATTTATTTGTCAAGTTTGTAACGTTGCTATATGCAAAGACTGCTTTGCATCGTACCATAATAGATAGAAAGTTCTTAGATAATAAATTTAAAATATCCTTGTATTTAGTTTTTTTATTTTCTCAAAATAAAGTATTTTTTTATAATTTTTGTAATTGTTTTTACCGGTCACTATATATACCATTGCCCAGTAAGTATTAGTTGTTTGACAAAATGCACACTGGTAGCTATATCTACCACCCTTTCCAGCCTTCTGACAAAGAAAATTTTTTTAAACATTTTTTGTCTTGTTAATGATGCATAATGAATTACTTTTACTATTCAAAAGTATATTTTTACAAAAAATAGTTCTGCCTGTTAACGGGTTAACAGAATCTGACTCTTTATCTTTCATTTACTTGACAACTTGGTAATAATACATGTATTTAGTCATAGGTTTTTATTTAAAGCTTATGGGTTAACTGTAGCAAACATAAGAAGACAATAAACAGACGATCTCAAAGTTACAGAAGAAATAATGAAACACCCTGTACAGTATATAAACTACCAACTAAATTGTTAATAAATGCGTTAACATTAAAAAGTAAAGGAACAAAGTAATTCAACCAAATGTCATGCAGAGAAAATTATACTTATATCCAGTAAAAAAAGAAAAATTACAAAATATTATTTAATATTGGAATAACACATCAATAAAAATATAACTAAAGGGAAAATACTACACATAATAATATCAATATCATCAATATATTGAAATAATAAGATAATGACAAAATAAGCAGACAATTGTAAAGTTACAGAAGAAGAAGAAATAGACAAACAAAACAAGTAAAATTATATATGGCATATATAATATATATATAAGATGGTGGTATTTTTGACTGTTGATTTAAATATAAATTATGATTTTTGAGGATGCAGTCAGTTTATTTGGCCCACAAGACAAAGAAAACTCTTTGACTTACTGTCAAGCTTTCGAATTTTATTTAATTCTTTTTCAAGACATCTATAAAAAGAAATATAAATTAACTAGTTAAAATTGTTAATTGTCTTACTTACTAGTCGTGAGATTACAGTTGTTAATACTATTGTACTCCACAAAACAAACCATTATAAATATATTAAAAATTTTTTAATATATAAATCTGACTGGATTAATTTATATTTTTTATAGACAATTAAATAAATTATAATAAAAACTATTGTTACTGGTTTTGCTTTCCACATAAAGTAACTGTATTTTCATTCATATATGTCCATTAATCAAACCATGACAATGACATATATAGTGACAATATAGTTATTTTTAATAAAAATTTTTAATATATTTTTAATGGTTTGTTTTGTGGAGTACAATAGTATTAACAACTGTAATCTCACGACTAGTAAGTAAGACAATTAACAATTTTAACTAGTTAATTTATATTTCTTTTTATAGATGTCTTGAAAAAGAATTAAATAAAATTCGAAAGCTTGACAGTAAGTCAAAGAGTTTTCTTGCATCCTGAGGATCAGTCTTGCAAAAACTGCATCCTCAAAAATCATAATTTATATATATATATATATATATATATATATATATATATATATATATATATATATAGAAAAGAATGTTGATGATATAATTTTGGCTATACCCAATGACAAGGTAGATGAACTATTAGACATCTTTAATAGTTATGACCCCTATATCCAGTTCACTATAGAGATGGAAGATGGTAATTGTTCCGTCCCCTTTCTCGACATAAGGATGATTAGGGAAAACAACAACATTAAAATAGATTGGTATCAAAAACCGACCCATTTCTGGTAGATACCTTAACTACCACTCTTACCATAATATCTCTACCAAAGTCAACTTAATCAAACAGATGAAAAATAGAGTAATTAAACTATCAGATCCTTCATTTCATACAAAAAAAACCTACAAATCCTTCAGAAACGTTTTATTTTAAACTCTTATCCAACGCAATTAGTAAATAAGATTTTGTTTAACACTATCCATAAAAAAGATACTTCACCTTCTATCGTGACTAACAATGCTGATCCTGATGTCTTAAGTGGGAACCCAGTCTCGAATACTCCTATCAATAAATATTTTTCATTGTCCTATTTCAGAGATATCCGGGGTTAACAAGGATTCTAAAAAGTGTTGAAAATAGCTTTGGGAATAATAATAACATTAAACTTAATGTGGCTTGTAGATCAGCAATAAGAATTAATAATCTTTATTCGAAGATAAAAGATAAGACTCCCATAGATAGTAATATTGTCTACAACATTCCATGCCTCTCTTGCAGCAAATATTGAAATCACGTATTACACTACACAAAAGTGATTCTCGACTTCACCCTGACCGCTGTGCATTAGCCAAACATGTCCATTCTATTGGTCATCACATAGACTATACGAACACTACAATTCTCCACCGTGAGAACAATAAATCTAAAAGAGAGTTCATTGAAATGTCTTATATTTTCCTTAACGATTTTTCCATCAATGTTAAGAGTGACATTAAGAATCTAAGCGATATATACCACTTCTTACTTAAATCAAATACCAAGAACAATACAACATCACAGATAACTAACTTGACTGATATATCTATTAACAACTAACCTATTTCAATAATAATTTTCATTAACTAAAAAAGATAACATTCCCTTGCTTTTATTAGATACATCTCATTAAGATATTATTATAATAATACATGAACAATATACTAATTAAAAAAGAATTTCAATGAAGAAAATTCTAAACTAATATCTCCGCAGACTGGGATCTAACTTCATCGGTTTTACCAATGAACCTTAACGACATAAATATTCAAAAAACTACTTGTAATTGTCAGCGCTTGCGTTCTATGAAAACAGAACCTCACATTCAAACTTTATAACAATCAAAAATTTAGTTATTGCCGACAATTCAAAGAATTACTTTCTTAACTCGACATTTCTAAAATTTACGGTAAGGTAAATGTTTTTTATTAGATAATATATGGTAGCTAATTATAATTTATTCTCTTTCAGCCCTGAAGAAGCCAAATTAATTCTCTTTGGCGACAACGTTCGGCGAAACAATTGATACACATTAGAGTTTTTCTTGCAGATTTCCCCAATATTTAAGAGTTTACGATATATATATATATATATATACATATATCTATATAGATTTATATATATATATATATATATATATATATATGTATATGTATATATATATATATATATATATATATATATATATAAATAAACTTACAGACCATGTAGTAATTGTACTTATTGTCTGGGCACCCTCACAAGTAGGACTTGTAGGAAATGATTCTGAAAGAAAGAAGAAGTAAAAGAAGAAGCTTCTACTTTGGATATACCAAGATTAAATATTCAGCTGCATAATGATATTAAAAAAAATTTCAAAAAGCGTATTAATGACAAATGGCAAGCTAAATGGAGTCACTTACATGATATACAACCAGTTATACATTCATTAGAGCTACCACCTATGCTCTGAAGATACAAGGTGTTCTAAGTAATTCTAAGAAGATTAAGAATTGGATACACTCGGCTTACACATGGCTGTCTCATGATATCTACCGATCCACCTGCATGCGGCCATAGCAGCAGTCCCTTAACTGTCAAGCATTTCCTTAAAGAATGTTCACCACCAACATGTACCAACCAACCATCATGTACCAACACCAGTTGGAAGATAATATACAAGAAATGTTGAATGAAACTGAGAAATATGCAAGTCTGTTTAAATACTTAAGAAACATTCAAGTGCTTTATAAACTCTGAATTGTAATTATGTATAACGGTTAAATTTGTAAAAAATAAGTATTGTGTATTATATATTGTCAAATGTAAAACTGTATTTTTAATACTCTTATATTGTATTATACTGCCATCGTGCCAATGACCTTGTCGTCGAGAAACGTTAATTCAAATAAAAGAAATGACGGATATCAAACCGTTAGACAAAAAAAGAACTTCAATATTCGTCGCAGAACCAAACTAATAAGAAGTCGACAAATTAGCTAAATCTGCAGCTTTAATCAAACACAATATAAACAACATACTTCTACCAGTAACAGAGATAGATATAATCAGTAGAAACAACTGCAAACAAAGATGGCAACGTTTATACAACCAAAGTACAACTGGAATAAACTTTAGAACTTGCCAACCACTAATTCCCAATGAGAGTTGGTTTAAATATGAACCCAATAGGTTATTTACAAAAACAATAAACAGAATAAGATCAAACCACGCACTCACTCCTGCATATAAACACAGCATAGGTATCACTGAAAGCCCATACTGCTCCTGTGGTAAAGTGGGAAATCTACAGCACCTTATATTGGAGTGTGAGCAGTACAGACAAAGTATCAAAATGATGTATGAAAAACTAATTAAGCTAAATTGTTCATTGCCTGTCAATTTGAATACAATAATTTTTTCAAATAATAAGCAGATATTAAATTGTATCTAAGAATACATATCATCCTGTAAATTTAAATTATAAGTAGTTTTAGGTAATAAAATTAAAAAGTGTAAATACTTATGTCAAAAACTGAAAAAATATGTATACGAACATATTACTCCCTTTAAATTTAGATTATAAATAGGCTTAGGTAATAAAATAAAAATTGTAACTACCACAAATAGTCTGGCTAATTGGCTATGCCAAAGCCATTATACAATAAAAAAATCCTAACTAATAAATATATTGGTCGTACCCTGAGACAAAATAAGGATAAATGAATACAATAATTATACCATGAAGAATATAGAATCACATAAAACAACTTGCTGAACCAAGTTGTATGCAAATATTTTTATAATAGAAAAGGATTGAGGAAAAGAGGAGGTGACCTGTGTCCAAAAGAACTGTTTTAAATAAATCAAGATGAACTCATTTCCGCACCACCCAAGAGGTAGAGTTCACGGCGCGTTTTCTTTTATAGTGGTTTCCCCTATAAGCCTAATCCACTATTATTAATTATATTATTATTTAAGTAAGTATATAAACTTTTTTTATGAGCTGAATTTTCTCTTCAATCAGATATTATCTTAATGTGTATAAGTGATTATGTATTTATCAGTAATGCTCTACATTCTTATCTTTTTGTTATTTTTTTTTTAATTTATAACTCGTATTTGTTTGACTTTATTTAAAAATTAAAAGGTATCGATAGTATACAGTTTGGAATTTTTCATAACTAAAATTTTTAATTTTTTTCTTCGAAATTTTTTATACTGTGACGTATTATCTAAATGATTCAGTATATACTGACAATATTTTATTATTGTGTCACTTGAGGATATTCATTTAATTCATAAACCATTAGGAAAACAACATTTGAATACGGGTATAAAAATACTTATGTGTTTTTTAGAATATTTATTTTATATAATTATAACATAAAATGTCGTGCAATATTAATGTAAATATACCTTATCTATTATTATAATATAATAATTATTCATACATGTAACGGTACAATTTTCTATCCATAAAAGTATATAATGCGAATAGTTATATTTTATATTTTATTTTTAAATTTTAATTTTTGATTGACTTCACAGCCTTTTAAAATGTTTGTCATCATACATAGTTTAGTTATCTACCTCCAGATTTTTAAAATTCTCTCTTAAACTCTTATCAGCGACAGGAGTACCTTCCTTGTCTTCTTCCTTTTCACTTTCTATATTTTGTTCTTCCTCTTTTCTCGAGCTGCAAGGGCATCCACAAGAAAATGGAAACCTTCTACCATGTCTGCCATATCTACCATGAGGTTTAAAATGTTCACCGAACCAACCCGGTGGATGATGGTGGTGGAAATGATCATGGTGATGCGGTGGGTGTCCAAAATCTACCCAACTATTCCATTCGTCTCTATTTCTTCCAAATCTTTCACAAGGACCGCGGCTTCTAGATCTGTCATGTCTGCCTCTGCTTCTTGATCTATCACGTCTACCTCTACTTTTTGATCTGTCATGTCTGCCTCTGCTTCTTGATCTGTCACGTCTACCTCTACTTTTTGATCTGTCATGTCTACCTCTGCTTCTTGATTTATTGCGTCTACCCTTGCTTCTTGATCTAGAACGTCCACCACGGCTTCCAGATCTGGAACGGCTTCGGCTCTTCGATCTAGACCTGGACCTTGGATGTTTATGTTTACCAAGTCGTTTTTCCATTAAAGTGGCAACAGTTTGTGCAACTGTTGCTTTAATTATAGCCTCGAGCTCTGCAGGAATCTGTGCAACAGCGGGAGCTGTAGTTTGTTGGGTATCGGTTTCCATAACGCTAAAACAATACAAAACCACAAAATGTCAAAATTACTGTTAGATTTACCTATTAAAATTTTGATCGCCACTGAACACTATTTTTCACTATTACACTGTATATTTGCACTTAAATAAGTCGAATAGAACACTGATACTGGCTTCACCGTGAACGACACTATTTATACCCTGAAAACGAATTACAATTTATTTCAACATATTTCACGATATTGCATTTCATTATGAAACAACCTTGACATTCCATTGTTCATAATAAGATAATAATTTGTTTGCATTCGAACATATTTTTGTGAGATAATAGAAAAATTTAATTGAATTGTCTCATATAGTCCGAGAGCTAGCAGTTTTCGAAAAGCAGTTTCAAGTTGAATTTGTTTTTATTTCTTTTCTTGTCTGTAATTAAAGGTTTTGAGATATTTTTTTATCATTTATAGTAGTATTGTTACTCTAAATTCTAATTAAAAGAAAGTTCTGAGATTATTCATATGGATCCAGACAATAAATAAAAGTTTTTTTAAAATTATTATTAATTATTTAAATATAATATATATATATATATATATATATATATATATATATATATAATATCTATATTTATTATTATTGACAGACTCGTCAAGATACCTTCTTCTTCTTCTTAACATGCCATACACCAAAGTGCGTAGGCGACTATCTCATTACTAGAATTCTGTTCTTGGCGGCGTGACACAGCTCACCTGTATTGTGTATTCCTGTCCATTCTTTAATATTCCTTAACCAGGATAATTGTTTGCGGCCGGCTCCTCTCCTACCTTCGATCTTCCCTTGTAGGATTAACTGTGGTATTTCATATTTTGCTCCTCTCAATATGTGCCCAAGGTAACCAATCTTGCGTTTTTTAATTAATTCAAAGAGTTCTCTTTCCACGCCGGCTCTATTAAGGACGTCATCGTTTCGAACTCTATCCACCCAAGGTATGCGCATCATTCTTCTCAATGACCACATTTCAAATGCTTCAAGTTTGTTGATAGATGTTTTTTTCAAAGTCCACGTTTCCATGCCATAAAGCAAGATGGACCATATGTAGCACTTGACCATTCTGTAGCGTATTTCGAAGTTTAGGTGTTGATTACATAGGAGCGGTCTGAATTTCACAAAAGCTTGTCTTGCCATTTGTATTCGGGTTTTTATCTCGTGTTGTGGATCCGATTGGTCATTGATTGTGGTGCCAAGGTATTTAAAAGTTTTTCACGCGATTTATACGATTGTCACCTATGACATATTATCGGGTTTTCTGGAGGGTTTCTGCTAATGACCATATATTTCGTTTTCAAAATGTTGATTTTGAGGCCATATTTTTTACCTATGCTATTCACCCTATCAAGTAATAACTGCTGATCTTCCAAATTATCAGTTATAATCACTGTGTCGTCCGCATAGCGTAGGTTGCTAATTGGTATGCCGTTCACCTTAATGCCTAATTCCGTATCTTCTAATGCTTCCGCAAATATATTTTCAACATATAAATTAAAAAGCATCGGAGAGAGTATGCAGCCTTGGCGGACACCTTTCCGGATTTCAAATTCATCCGTATATTGGTCTTGATCAATCCTCACCTTTGCCATTTGGTTCCAGTATAGATTCTGAATAATTCTGATCTCCTTCTGGTCAATGTTGGCCCTATGTAGTAGTTCCATCATGATATCATGTTTAACATTGTCAAATGCCTTCTCGTAGTCGATGTAGGTGAGGTAGACATCTTTTCGTTGATCTAAGCAGTTTTGTATTAAGGTGTTCAAACATAAAATTGCCTCTCTTGTTCCTAGTCCTCCCTTAAAACCGAATTGTGTTGACCCGCTAAGTTCTTCTAGTATCTTGTACATTCTTGAGTGTAATATCCTAAGGAAGAGTTTCAACAAGTGACTCATTAAACTGATTAAGCGGTGTTCATTGCATTTTGTGGCATTAGCTGTTTTTGGGATCATCACAAAGGATGACTGCAGCCATTCTCGCGGAATGTAACCAGTATCATAAATTCTATTGAACAGCCTTACCAAGATTTCGATATTCTCCTCGTCTAGTAGTTTTATTGCTTCTATATTAATTTCATCTGGACCTGTTGCTTTATGCATCTTTGTGGTTCTAACTGCATATTCTATTTCACTTCGCATTATTGATGGCCCTGATAAGTTTTCGGAAGGAAGTTTGCGCGTTGGTTGTGTTGGTCTTTCGTCACTAAAAAGGCTTTCTGCGTATTCTTTCCACGCCATTGCTATCTCCTCTTCTGACTCTATGTATTCGTTTCTGTCGTTGCGTATTCTTGTTCTGTGGTGGCTTTTGTGTATATTCGATATTTCTTTGATCTTCTTATGTAGTCCAAAACTATCTCCTTTTTCCTGCAATTGTTCTATTTCGTTGCACCTTTCCACCATCCAACGTTCTTTTGCTTTCTTAATTTTCTGACGGATTTCTTTGTGTATCTGTTTGTATTTGTCTTGATTACGTTGTTGTTTATGTTGCCTTCGCTTTTCCATTAGATCCATAATTTCGTCCGTCATCCATTCGTTATGCTTTCTCTTTCTGATCTGTGTTTTAACTTCCCTGTTTACTGCCAGAATCGTTCCTTTAATATCATTGACCATCTCTTCGATATCATCATTTTGTTCTATTACTCGCATTCTTTCATTAATTTGATTCGCATAACTCTTCTTCAGATTTTCGTCTCTCATCAGTTCTCTTGTATTTATAGGTGTGCTGGTATTTGTATTTGTTCTCTTAATTTTTGGTAGTTTTAACCTCACATCTGCTATTAGCGGATTATGATCGGATGCAATATCAGCACCTGGATATGCTGCGATTCTTTTGATAGCGTTACGAAATCTTCTGTTTATTAAAACGTAGTCAATTTGGTTTCTAATTATTCGATTTGGACGGTCTCCTGGTGATCTCCAAGTATATAACTTACGAGGTGGGAGCTGAAACCATGTGTTCATGACGACAAAACCGTTCTCCTGGCAGAATTCACACAGCAGGTCGCCTCTTTCATTTCTAACTCCAAGGCCGTACTCTCCAATTATGTCCTCATATCTTCCTTTACCCACCTTGGCGTTAAAGTCGCCCATTATTATGTTTATGTCCTCTTTCTTTGTTAGTCTTATTGCTTTTTCCAGATCTTTATAGAACTTAGTTATTTCTTCTTCTGACTTATCTGCTGTTGGTGCATATGATTGTGTCACATTTATGTTTACTGGTTTGCCTGTCATTTTGATCAACATGACTCGTTCGGAAATTGTAACAAAATCTGTCACCTATTTACTGGTCTTCCTGTCAAGAGCAATAGCCACTCCATGTCGGTGATGTCTATCTGTTGGGTCACTACACGAGTAATACATAGTAATCTTATCTTTCGTAAACTGTCCAGATCCAGACCATCGGACTTCACTGACTCCCATTATATTTATTTTCAGCCGATTCATTTCCTTTATAAGGTTGTGTAGTTTTCCTGGTTCGTAAAGACTATTAACATTCCATGTTGAAATTCGTTGGATATCATCTATTTGGCACCGGGAGTATCTTCGCACCGTCTGACCATCTAAGGCCTGCCCGGGACTGAGGGCCATCTGAGTTTTGTTTTGTTCTGCCATAATGAGATGAGTTATCCTGGGGAAAAGGTAGTGTTGTAGTATCCCGTTACTTTCAACACCGCAGTACCACAGCCATTCAAACTGTCCTAGTCATGCCTGTGGAATTTCAATAACAAGCCGGTCCAAGATAATTTCTTTTGCGCCTTGCGTTGGTACTGGTGATCGCTGCTGTACTTCACCAGGGTTGAGGACTAGGAGGGATAAATATGGAGGGTGTAGGATAAAGGCTCTTTGACATGAGATTCCACGGTGTGAGATGGTGGAATATCATGATCTAGCGTGGGCAGGGTCGCTAATCCCTGAAGTAGATCTGTTTCCACCGGGATCGTGAAAAGTACCTACCCGCTACCCGTCAAGATACCATTAGAATCAAAACCAGAAAATTTTCATGTCGTTTAGGTATATTATATTCTCACAACAGATGCCCCAGATAAAGACATTGGTGATATTTACAACAAAGTAGAAAACATCTTGAAGAAAATGACACAAAAAGAGCCAGTATATATTATTGGAGACTTTAAGAAAAGATGAAAATGAACCACATTTAAGATATATTGTCAGATCATTTGGCTTGGGCATAAGAAATAATAGAGGAGAACGTCTCCTACAGTTTGAAAGTAAAAATAATCTAGTTTTAACAAATAAATTCTATAAACACGGCCCAATAAGACTCTCAACATGGACTAGTCTAAATAAATAACATACAAATTAAATCGACTACAATGGAAAACCTTAGTTCTAAATGTAAAAGCTATGCCTGGAGCATATAGTGATCAGATTGCAGACTGCTAAAAATTAACTGCAGGATCAAACTACAAATACTTAGTCAAAAAATCTGGACTTTCAGATCAACACCGGAATAATAACAATAATGATCGTAGATAGAGCAAATAAGATACAATCAGTATGACACATCGTATGACATGATCGTATGACAGCTTGTAGACAGATCACATAACAAAAACATACACCAAGTGGCGAATTTCGAAGTGGTAGACAGATTTCTATATTTGAGCTCTCTCATTGTGATGGGAACAGTGGTGATTGCTCCTCAGAAATAAAGCGTAAACTAGCAATGCCCGGAAACGCAACAGCTAAACTGATTAAAATATTGAAAGACGAAACGATAACAATAACAAGAAATACTAAGCTGGTATTGGTTAATGCCCTTATTTTTATCATTGCTACATACGCAGCTGAAACATGGACCCTCAAAAAAATCGATAGGAGTTAGATCGAAACCTTTGAAATGAGAGTCGATAGAAGAACTCTACGCGTATCTTGGATAGAACAGAGAACCAACCTGTCAAGTCTAAAAGAGCTGTTTTTAAAAAATAGGCTATTAAGTAAACCGAACATACCTAAATTACTTCGGCCACAAAGTTAGAAGAACGAGGACCATGGAACTATTGGCAGGATTTAAATCATTATGGAACTAAAGCATGGGCTTTTAACAGTAACATAGTCCACAAACTCCAAGTGACTCAGAGAGGTATGAACGGAGAATGCTCAACATTAAGCCATTAAGATCGCGAGTCCAACGAAGAAATAAGAAGGCGAACAAAAGATACAGATGCAATCCAAAAGATTGCCATGTCAAAATGGATTGGGCCGGACACATAGGAAAAATTATTGACAACCGTTAAGCAAAACGAATTACTGAATAGCGACCAAGAACAAACAGGAGAAGTAGAGGCAGATCTTAAACGAGATAGACTAATGACATCAAGCAAATGGCTGGCTGCGAACGGATGCAAAAAACAACACATAAAAATGAATGGGCGCTTTTAAGGGAGGCTTACATCCGACGATGCGTGAAATAGCTCTTGATAGTGAGTGTTGTATTGATATATATGATATCAATATTTTCTTCTTTATTCGTTTTGTAAAAATAAAATTTTATCTTTAATTTTTTTTTTGAGAAGAGACCGATTTATAAAGACCGGTTGATATAGAACTATTTAGTTATTATTTCTCAGTCTAAATGTATTCGTGTAAGAAAATGTCTCAAGTTAAAAGACACCAAAATTACCACTATTTTAGCGATTTTGACAGGGGTAGAATTGTTGCCTATAGAGATATGGATTTTTTCATTTACTATTTAACTGGGAATAAGCCACAATTAAAGATAAAAATACGTTTATTCACGTTTCAATTTCCACTTCGGAAATCGTTCTAAAAGAAAGAGAAAGTGGAAATTGAAACGTCAATAAACGTATTTTTATCTTTAATTGTGGCTTATTCCCAGTTAAATAGTAATTAATTTACAATGCCACAAGAAAATAGCTTCAGAACAATATGGATTTTTTCGTATCGCGAAATTGGCCGTATGCATGTGTATTATGTGTGAACAAACGAAGGTATAGGAACACGAAGAAGACCCACTAATCAACAGATACGTGCCACAGGCGGTGTGTAGAAAGATAAAGGCGCGTTGTTTTTTAAATTATTTACGAAACCCATACTACAATATATAATAGTTTATATGACTACATACTATTAAAAGCAGCTAATTGTTTTTCTAAATGCAATATACAAATTTGTATTTTCAAAGATTTTCTCGAAGAAATGATCCCCGTCATCATGCTTTGTACTTTACGTCATAGAAAGAAATAGGGAACTAAAAAAATCCTTCAGCAAACTTTATTATAGAACTATATAATTTTAAAATTTGAGTTATACTAAAATATTTTAAAAAAATGTGTGTCTTTAATAGGATCGAAAAGTTCTCTGGCAATTGGAAACTTATATTACAATAACGAAATCAAAAACAAAAAAATAAAAATTAATTACATTGTTCGTAATTTTCGCTAGCTCTTATACTATTAGCAGAAATGCTGGAAATCAATTTTATATGATTACACGAACAATAAGTAGTAGATTATTTTACAAAAACAACACTTCAAAAATACAGAAGTTACTATAAAAAATTTAGAAAAAATTTCATTGGAAATCTAACAATTCCATACATAAAAACTTTGGTGAAAATGTTTGGTGGACTCTAATAATTGATATTTGTTTTTTTTTGTGAACTTAAAAGCAAAGAACTTAAATGTTCAACAAATGCTGACATTATTCAACACACGTTTACAAAACTAAAATTGCACAAGCTACGTAAAAAATATTTGATGAACTTTTAAGGTAATAAGAACAACACAGAATAAAAAAGTCGTTTGCTTATATCTTCACTAGTTCTCACCGTAGATCAGTGGCGATGGTACTCGCTTGCCAAGCCAGAGAGCCCGGGTTCGTGCCGGGCACGTATATTTTTTAATTCTGTTGCGAAATATAAAATTTGGAGATAACTTAATACATAGAAGTCAGGCCATGGAGTTGGGGTGTCTTGATTGTAAAAATGACGTGCACCCTACCCTCCATGCTATGGTATGCTGGACGAGCCATACAGTCTGTAGTCAACACCCCGAGGTATGAGTGGGAACACAAGGTGCAATAATATTCATAGGCTTATGGAACGCACCTGGCGCATCATAAGGGCTTTCACAAATTACTATTTTTCAACTTGGCCTGAGTGATATGTCTTTAATCTTTCCTATCAGCCTCTCTTGGCTAACTCTTGTCTCTTTCGATCCCGAATGGCCATTAGGTTTCCGAGAGCAGACGGGTCACTATATTTCATTCTACCTCATACTCTTCAGTGTGGCGAGTCATTCAGTGTGACGAGTCATTCACCCAGCGATTATACTCTCATAAGAGAATCTACAAGCTCTGTGAAAGTCAAATTTCCCTCAACCAGTTCCGGTTCACAATTGCTGTTGGTACTAGAGAGGCTTTCTTTCCAGTACAAGTCTTATTCCAGATATTCAGAGACGTCAACTGCAACGTATATGTATGTCTGGTTGATTACGAGAAAGCGTTTGATCGAGTACAGCACGCAAATACTAACAGAAGCAGAAAATAACAATCAAGATCTGAAAATAATTAGAAATAGGTAAAGAAATAATAAATAAGACTTACTCACAATCAATTTAATTTAACTATCCAGACGACCGGTTTCGCTTTCTACAATATGCAAAGCATCTTCAGGTCTCGATACAAAGTTAAATAAATGCTGAAATAATAATAAACCCATATTAGGGTGTTGTCTAATAAAGATAAACAAAGTAGATGATATAAATTACAGTAATTATGCCAATATTACATGTCTGTGGTTTTTCAAAATGAATAAAAAGGAATAAAAAAGTATAAAAAGTTTTAACAGACAAGGTAAGACCCACAAATTGTTATAAAATAGTCTATTAAATTGTAATAAATTAATAAATGAGCAAATAAATAAAACATTACTTACATGCCTGTACTCTATTAATTGATGGATGGTAGAACATGGTTGAAACTATCATATATTGTTGAATGGAGAACTTAAGTCTGCTATTGTAGTTGTTTGACAATAAACGGGAAGTTCTTGAGGAGATAGATTTGATCCAATAAAGTAGAGATAGGTGTAATGTGGTTGTTTGTTAGATGAAAGTAATGTTCTATACCATTAAATGATTTTAAAGTTATTTATACTTATTTAAGAGATATATTTATGAAATGTGTGTTATTTATTGAGATTTTATTTTATGAAGGTGACAGTTTTATGACACAAAAGATTTTATGAAGATAAAGGTATTTTTTGAACTCTAATAGGAACCCTGAGATAAGAAAACATATGAATTATAAAATTGGCGTCGTGAATAAAATTTATTTAAATATTCGTAATAAAATTCATTAAATAAATGTTTTGTTTTAATTAACTAATTGGATCATAATTAATTTAATTATTGTTTTATCCTATTTTAAAATTAAAATCATATTAATATACATATATATATATATATATACATAATGTATATATATATATATATATATATATATATATACAGATTGAACGAAATAAATTCGGAACATAGGAATATAATGTATTTCGGCTCAATTCTGCTGTAAGTGGTTGGCCAACAAAAGATTGTCAAATAATTATATTATAAAAATCCAATACTTCAGCGGGCTGCTGGATTCTGAACTCATAAAAATTGAAAGCTACACATAAATCTACGATTTATGCTGTCAAACCAGTTATAGTCCAGGAAATGAAGCATTTCACCTCGCAATTTTTTCGTGCTCCGTGGATTGACTTGAAATTTAACAGAAGGTAGGTAATAGCCTAAGGATCAAAATCTATATCGAACCAAAGTGCGCCAAAGCCTAGGGGGTGGTTGCCACCCCATCTCCGGGGTGAAAATTTTTTTTACGTTTTAACTACAGGTTTCGATTAAAAAAGTGATTCTAAACAAAAAATGTGCTATACATTTTTTTTATAAAATGATATTTTTCAAGTTATTCGCGATTGAAAGTAATAACTTTTAGACGAAAAAATCCACGTTTTTAATCGATTTTTCGCGAATAATTCGAAAATGGTACATTTTATCAAAAAAATTGTAGAGAAAAAATTTGTAGCTTTTAAAAAGACAAATACAATTCATTTTTTAAAATGTTTTTGCGATATAATAGGAACCGAAATACGGCCTATCAATGTTCAGCGGTTTTCTTCAAATGCCAAATTTGAAAGATTCAAAATCAAATATCGGGAAAATGATGCATTTTTGGAAGAAAACTCACAAAACCTTTTTTAAAGAGCATAAATAGACCTATCATAAAAAAGACTCTAGCTCAAAAATTGAGTGAGTTATGATGAAAATAAGGTCAATACCTCATTTTTTACGAAAAAATCGATGAAAACAACCCCCTAACCACCCTCATAATTAAAATCGATCTTCACCCTTCTGAAATTCCCTTTGTACATGTATTGTTAATACGTCCAAGAAGTTTGACCCATTTAAAATGCTTTGTGTTAGAAAAAGTACAGCTTAAAGCGAGAAACGATTTACAATTTCATATTTTTTACCCTTCTTTTTTTAAATATGCCCGAAAATACTGAATATATGAAAAAAATACAAATTACCAAATTGTAGCTTTTTTAATGACTAAAATTATCCTTCATTTAGATTTGTTGTACAATGAATATTTGGCGAGATATAGCCGTTTAAAGCATCGATTTACGATCAAGCACCATCTTTTTCGAGCCCTTTAAACTCACCCCATTTAAAAACCAAGGGTTCCAAAAAGATTTAATTCACAGATCCTTGTAGCTCTTAAAAACCTCTACAAATCGTTTTTGAAGAAACACTCTATCGTTAAAAATTAAAGGAAATACGTTAAAAAAACCAGTGAATTTTTTTCCGGAAAATTCCATTAGTAATCCAATTCCATTATTTATGTAAATGTATAAGAATATATGGTGCCTTTTTATGTTGATAAATTTTTTTGTATTTAATTCTACTTTTTTCAATTTATATCTTATAAATTAGTTTATAAAAACTGCAATGTTGTAAAGGGTGATTTTCAAAAGTTGAAAAGTTGCAAAATTTTGGCAAAAAATTGTTTTCACCTATAGCACTCATAACAATTGATTTTTAAGGGTTGAAAATGTATGAATTTGTATTTTAAAGTATAAAAAAATCACTATTTAACTAATCCAAACCAAATTTCACTCATCTTAAGATTTATAATATTATTTTACAATTTTTGAAAATTAGGGGTAGTTTTCACCCCTAAGAACAATCAGGGTTCATCGGCATGACATAAACTATAAAGCAGAGGGTGAGTTGAGCTTAATTCCAAATTTTTATGCAAATCGTTCCAAGGTGAAATCATTTTCTTCGCATTACTAATTTTTTTATATTAATCTCTAATAAGGGTCGCTTTTTAAGGGTTGAAATATGATGGAACTTTATTCAAAAGCACGAAACTATCATTATTTCATTAATTCAAACCAAATTTTACCCATATTCAGGTTTAATATGTTATTTTATAATTTTTGACAATTACGGGTAGTTTTCACCCCTAAGAACAATCAGGGTTCGTCGACATGACATAAACTATAAAGCAGCGGGTGAATTGAGCTTAAATCCAAATTTTTATCCAAATCGATCCAAGGCGAAATCATTTTTTTAGAATTAGTAATTTTTTTACATTAATCTCTAACAAGGGTTGCTTTTTAAGGGTTGAAATATGATGGAACTCTATTCAAAAGTATAAAATAATCATTATTTAACTAATTAAAACCAAATCTTACCCATATTCAGGTTTAATATGTTATTTTAGAATTTTTGACAATTAGGGGTAGTTTTCAGCCCTAAAACCCTTCAGCGCACTTCGGTTCGATATAGATTTTGATCCTTGGGCTATCACCTACCTTCTGTTAAAATTTCAACTGGATACATGCAGGACGAAAAAATTGCGAGGTTTTAACTTTTTTCGAGTTTCATTTCCTGAACTATTATCGCTACCTTAGACAAACCCGTCTTACGCAAACAACATTGTTGTGAGACAGATAGTTGAACGATATTTTATACAATGTCTATACCCAGGTATGGATTTATTTTTGTCCAAGTTTTATATTGGTCCACTATTTCAAATGCAGTTCAAACAGACATGTATTAAATTGTATGTTCCGTTTTAATTTGGTTCAATCTGTATATATATATATATATATATATATATATATATATATATATATATATGATTTCAGTTGTTTTCCGGGTTTGACTCCGCGTTAAGTAATTTTGGTTTTAAAAAATTAAACAAAACGTCAAACCATTGTTTTGACGACGTTTCGGCAAGGTCACACTTGCCATTGTCAAGTCAGATTAGTTCTGCTTCGTCTTGATGTTTCAGGAGAACTGATTTCTCGGTCGCTGCTCGCTAAGTTTAAATACCTTGAAGCGCTTCTTGTTATTGGTCCTGTGCGCAGAGTGGGCGGGGTCTTCTTCGCTATTTTAATTTCTACGTTTTTCTGTAGAATTGGTTTCCACGTATTTGGGAGTCTTTGGGCATCGTCTCTGGTATTTAAATTTTTTGGATGTTTTTCGATCTCTATGGCTTCCCTGATTACCCGTTTGGCCTTATTTTCGATATTGGCTAGCATTGTTGTTCCATTTAAGTCGATTTTGTGTCCTGTGTTGATGGCATGTTGTGCTAGAGATGAAGTTTTCTGTTTTCTTTCGATGGCGTTTCGATGTTCTTCGCGTCTAACTTGTATCCCTTATAACTCCCGCGGAAGTTTCAAATCCAATATATATATATATATATATATATATATATATATATATATATATATATATATATATATATATATATATATCCAAATCATAATACTGGGCGAGATTATTTGAAATATCATCTCAATATTTTTCTTTGTTATTTCTTACCGTTTTTATTACAAATAATTATTATTAAGAGTTCCCAAATATATAAATAAAAGAGTTTTTCGGAAGGTTAAAGAACCCCATGGAGCAGATTCAAACGTAACGTAACGTTTATTTAGTGGCAAAGGAAACTCGAAATAGAAGTGCTATATTCAATATTGACGGATAATTTGTTAGCTGGAGAATAACTGTGTATACAATCGGGCAAGGGAATCTTTACCTTTGCGCCATCACTTAAAAGCAAACGAAATAAGTCAACAAGACAATGTCTATTTTATTAGAAATTACATATCAGATACTACTTCGAACGATGAGTTTCGCAAATATTGAGTGCCAAATATTAAATCAGTTAGAGGCTTATAGAAATTTATACGTAATTTATGGTTTGTTTATGTTTATAACTATAAACAATGGTTTATAGTTATTGTTATAAACGAAAAAGTAGTAATGGTTTTGCTCAAGAGAGATAAATTTAAGATAAACATTAATATATTTTTTGCATTTTGCAACAGTTCGGGCAAATATTTTTAAAATAAACGAATACTTTTATAAACTTCTATAGAAACATTATTCATAAGAACATAAGTATGTCCACTTATATTAGCAGGTAAGGGAAAAGGTTATGAGTAGGGACTGGACTAAAAAATGTATAAAGTAGCATGACATTTTAATAGAGGCCGAATATGCACAAATATGCACAAATAATATAATAATTTAGATATATGCACTTATTTTTTTTAAATAGTTTTAAAGTTAGGTTAAATACAGTGTCATCATCAATCAGCCAATCGCATCCACTGCTGGACATAGGCCTCCCTCAGTTCTTTCCAGTGTTCTCTACACTGGGCCGCTTGTAGCCAGTTTCCCGCTACACGTTTTATAACATCAGTCCATCTAGTCAGTTTCGTCAAAGTACAACGTCAAAGTACACGTTTTTCAATACTAACGCATATTGAACACAGCCCACGCCCATGTCAAATATTTGTGTAGAATATGTTCTATCCATAAAATTAGGAAAAACACAATTTACGAGTGTGCTGATTGTGACGAAAAACCTGCACTATGCATAGGAGATTGTTTTCGCAAATACCATTCAACGAAAAGATTGACTGTCTTCAGTATATTAGTTTAAATAAAGATTTTATTTTCTAGACCTTTTAATTTTTACCTAATATCCCACTAACAATTTCTGATCTGAAAATATAAATATCTTGAAAACTTTTACAAATGCTAAGGGTAAAAAATTGAAATCCTTCAACAAAAGACTATAGATATAATTTGAATAAGCTGCTTTAGCCGATTTGACTTTCTTATTAGATACTAATTAGCATAATAAGCAGATATTTTACAAGGTAACAATTCTGTTAGAGATTAGATTTTTTTTTTTTTAAGAAAACATTGCCGCATCCACCAACAGGTTATTAGCGGCGTTACTCAGTAAATAAAACATTAAATCTGATACAAAATATTGATTGACCTTAGGTAATTTAATAAGTTTTTTACGGGACAGTTTTCTCCTAATAAATCTGGTAGAGTATTTGGTATATTGTTTATTAAACGTTCTCTATGGAATTTTGGACACTCAATTAACAAATGCGCGACGGTAAGAGGCGTAGCACATAGGTCGCACAGGGGGCGTTCACTGGCCGAAAGTAAATAAGAGTGTGTGATCTTAGTGTGTCCTATACGTAGGCGCGTTAGAACCGTTTGAATAAACCGTGTACTAGCACTAGTTTTCCACTGTCGTGTATCTGGTTTTAGCGATCTTAATTTAGATTGCGATAGAAACCATTCGCGCTGCCACTGACCAATCACTTTTTGTTTAAAAAACGTTTTGAGATCTTTACATACACTGTCACGCACTAATTCAGATTCCGCACTTGTTGCTGCATCACGAGCACTACGGTCTGCCTCTTCATTGCCGATAATTCCAATATGCGATGGGATCCATATAAATTTAGGGGTTATGTGGTTCTCTTGGGCGATTTGTAGTTCAGTTTTTATTAGTTGCTCCAGGGGCTGTTTAGGATACAGATGCTGTATTGCAAGAAGAGAGCTGAGCGAGTCCGTGAGAAACAGAGGTTTTGAAATTCTTAAGAGGTTTGCATATTTTAGGGCACGATACAAAGCAAACAATTCAGCGGTAAAAACACTTGAGCTAGGCGGTAGTTTAAATTTGAAAGTAGACGTTGGAGTAACAAATGCACAACCAATGCCATCATTAGATTTAGAGGCATCGGTAAAGATATTTGTGTAGTTAAGGTAGTCTCGTTCAAGAATCTCGTTTAGTTTGTTTTTAATTAGTATGTTGTTATTGTATTTTTTGGAGAACTCTATTAGAGAAGTGTTGCAATTTGGGATGCTTATTAACCATGGAGCCGGATGTTGGATGTTACACTGAAATACGTTTGGGATTATTGTATCAAAATTATTCAGAATTGATCTTACTCGTGTGTAATAAGGTTTTCCAGTACGAGGTTTATTAAAGAGAAAGTCAAGATTATTTTTAGAAAAAGTATTTTCGAAGAGTGGATGATCCTTATTAGCAGCTATAGAAGAAGCGTGTGAAAGTGTTAAAAGTGCTCGCCTATACTGCAATGATGGTTCTCCAGTTTCAGAATATAAGCTTTCTATGGGTGAAGTGTGAAAAGCTCCGAGAACGATCCGAAGTGCGGCATTGTGAATTGTATCTAACGGTTTTAGGGTACTCTTGGTTGCAGAGGCATAAACAATTGAACCGTAATCGAGTTTGGATCTAATTAGTGTTTTATACAGAAGGAGTAGTGTAGAGAAGTCAGAACCCCAGAAACGATTTGATACGGTTTTAAGCAAATTAAGTCTTTTGTTGCATGTTAGCGCCAAGTGTTGTATGTGCTTTTTCCAGGAAAGTTTTTGATCCAGCCACATACCAAGGAATTTCACGGAGTTTTGGAATGGAATGATGCTGTTGTGAAGATAAAGGACTGGTGTAATGGATGATTTTTTCGTGAACACCACACCAGTTGTCTTTGTAACGGAGAATTTGAAGCCCGTACTAGCCGTCCATTCATCTAGTTGAGTTAGAAATGTCTGTACTATTCTGCACATAGATTCCTTTTGTGCTCCTTTAATATACACCACTAAATCGTCGGCGTAGAGGCGAGCTTTGAGAGGTTTATGTAATTTGTTTAATATGTTGTTTATGGCAACTAAGAATAGGGTAGGACTAATTACTGAGCCTTGTGGGGTACCGTTTTCTGCAGTATAAAAATCAGAATAAACGTTGTTAACTCTTACTTGGAAAGAAAAGTCTTTTAAGAAATTTTCGATATAGGCTAAGCAGTGTCCTCTAATATTGGATGCGTGCAATTTTTTAATGATGTTAAATCTCCAACATGTATTGAAGGCTTTCTTTAGATCGAAGAAAATAGCTATGCACATTTGATTCATTGCTAACGCTTCTTGGATATCACTTTGTAAGTCTACGATGTTGTCAATTGCTGACCGGTTACGTCTGAAGCCGTTTTGCTCTGATAAGAAGAAATGAGATTTTTCCAGTGTCCACATAAGCCGGGCATTGACTATTTTCTCCATTAATTTAGCCATGGCACATGTTAGAGAGATGGGTCGGTATGATTCTGGATCAAGTCGAGGTTTTCTGGATTTTAAAAACGGCAAAATTGTGGCTTTTGCCCATACAGACGGATATTGTCGTTGCTGCCAAATTTGATTGAAAATTTGCAAAAGATGTTGTTTTGCTAAGGTTGATAAATGCTTTAGGAATACAACAGGAATATTGTCGGGTCCTGGACTTGAGTTTTTCATATCTTGTAAGGAGTTATTTAGTTCTGTAATAGTAAGAGGTTGAGATAGGGGGTTTTCGTGGGATTCTTCTAGAGACAAGATGGCGCGTTCTTTCTTTAGCTTGTAGTCTCTAAAATTATTGTCGTAGTTTTCGCTAGAGGAATGTTGTTCAAAGGTGGAAGCAAGAGTTTCAGCAATATCTTGTGAAGAAGAGACTGTGGTATTGTTTATTTTAAGAGTGCTAATTGATGAAGAATACTTTAAACCGGATATTTTCTTTACCCTTTTCCAAACTTCGTTCATTGGAGTAGAACTGTTTATTTCTGAGACGTATTTTGACCATGAGGCTTTTTTTGAATTTTTTATGATTAATTGGGCTCTAGCTTTTAACCGTTTGAATTCTATTTTACTTTCTTGAGTTTTGTGCCGCTTAAACCTATTTAGAGCTTTTTTACTTTGCCGTATTGCTTCTTCGCAATCCTTATTCCACCATGGTACTGGATGATGATTGTGAATTTTTTTGGTTTTTTGAATGTAGAGTTCTGCACTTTTCAGTATTAACTCATTAAAATTGGTGATTGTTCTATCGATATCACAGTAATTTATTTCACAGCTCTCTACGGAATTATCAATATATGTTGAAAAGCTCACCCAATCAGCATTATCTGTTTTCCATTTTAAGACAAAGGTGTCTTTTGGTTCCGGTATGGTGTTAGTATTGCAGATTTTTATGGGGTAGTGGTCGCTGCCGTAGGTGAACGACAACACTTCCCAGGATAAGCATGGAGTTAAAGTTGGATCACATAGACTTAGGTCAATTGCCGAGGATTCTCCTGATGCTGAGTTGAACCTCGTGGGGGTTCCATCATTAAGAAAATTTAAATTAACATTATGTATTAGGTTTTCTATTATTCTTCCCATCGTATTTGTGTTAGAAGATCCCCATATTATATTGTGTCCATTAAAGTCACCGACGACTATACGTGGTGTTGGAATTTTGTGTAAGAGGTGCAGTATATCTGTATAATTTACCTGTGAGTTGGGAGGAATGTAGATATTACATAGATAAAATGACATTAAGGAATCAATTTTGATGACTATGGCTTCTAAATTGCTTACTACGGGAAATAAATTTGCATTGAGAGATTTTTTTACTAATGTCATAACACCACCACTAGCATGGTTAACAAGCATCCTGTCTTTACGGAAGCACATGTATTGTTTAGGATTGTATTTCTGTTGGGGTTTTAAATTGGTCTCTTGTAGACAGATTATGTCTGGACAGTTTTCGGCAATGATAATCTGTAGCATAGCCAAGCGATGGAAAAATCCATCGATATTCCATTGTATGATCGAGTTGAAAATAAGAAATGAAAAATTTAAATAAGAAAAAAAAAATAAAAACTAAACGATAGCTGCTAATAGGTGCTGGTTTGTGATGCATCACTTTCAAATTCAGATCCCACCTCTCCAAGATAAGCAAATATTTTTTTGTTTAAGTTGGTTAATCTCGCTTTTATTGACCTTTCTTTTAAATAAGGACGGATTTGTTTTAACATGTGAGAGAGACCTTGCAAATCAGATGTGAAATCCTTGATTGAGATTATGGGATTAGATAAGCCGGCAGTGTTGTGTAGTAGGAGGGCTAATTGTTCACTGTTCAGTAGAAATGGTGGTTCGTGATTATTAATGAAGGTTTTGGCTGGTTCTATCATGGATGAAAAGGATAAATCCGAATGCATTACTTCAGGTTTAGTTTTCTTTGGCTTTTTTCGAGTTCCTGTGGATTTTGGTGTTACAAATGGGCTTTCTTGAGGCGCAGTGTCAGTTTCTGGAGAGATGACTTCATTTATAGAGCGTTTTGAATGCGTTTCTTTATTTCCTGTTTCTTCTGTATTTACATTAGGTAATTCTGACTCGGTATGTGGCAAAAGGATATTTTGGTGTGATATTGGAGGTAGAGTTTGGTTAGATAGCGACATTGATGGTTGCGTTTCTGTTACAGTTTGTGCAGTCAAATCAGCTATAGTTGTGATATTAGAAGCTGTAGAACTTAGTGGAGTTTGATGTATTTCAGATATACTTGTAGGTTCGGTGCAGGCTGCTGCCACGTGTCCTGGTTTCTTACATTTAAAGCAGACGTTCCCATCTTGTGAAAAGAATACTGTGTAGTTTGTGTTTTCGAATGATATTGTTATGGCGCTTGGGATGGTTAAATTATGAGGGCTAACATATACTTGCCGTCTAAAGCTAAGGATATGGCTATAATCGGGAAGATTTGCACCAATTTTTAGAAATGTTATGGGAGATACAAGATTTAGACCAATTTTAAGTAGTTCTTTTTCAAGGATAATATGTGGAATGGTCGGGCATACGTTTGACATAACAATTCTTTCAGCAGGTGTTATAAGCCGTCTAGCTCTTAAAACTTCTCCTCGGATAGTGATTTGACCATGGTTATCTAAAAACTCATCTAGGATATTTTTGGTGGAAAGGTACATGCAAATTCGGTTGTTGGAAAGGCGGGAGGCGAAAATGATATTTTTTGGTTGGACTATATTACCAAGAGGAATTAGGTAGTCTTGAAGTGGAGTATTTTCAATTGCACTAAACACTAGTGCTTGTTCTTTGAAAGGAAATTTAAATTGATTGGTCACTGCTGAGTAGATTTTTGGTACAGTTCTTTTAAGTTGAGATGCTTCGGAGTCAAGTTGTTGTGCATTACTTAAATCCATGTTTGCTTCGGTAAATTTATTTTAAAATAACAGGTGTTATCCGCAAGAGTGAGTGCGGCCCTGTCCCCTGATGGGAACCCAACCAGTTCTTATCAATTTAAAACTCGATTGAAAAATATCTTGGTTAATGTAATATTATTGGTAATACACAATAAAATGTTTGTTATTTGCAATAATTAAGTGAAAAATAATATCTCATTGATCACTTACTGCCTTTTTGATTGATATGCACAACTTTCACAAAATAAATTAAACTATTTACTTGCACTTTTGCATAAAATTACGATCATAACTAAAAACACAGGTTAACTTGTGCTCAGTCAGGACCGGTCTCTCAGATTAGATTTTTGTTTCATTGAAAACTGAACCTGATATTAATTTCTTGAGAACTTTTACATATGATAAGGGTAATAAATTGAAATCCTTCAACAAAAGACTATAACAGGTAGATACCCATAATTTGAATAAGCTGGTTTTGCCGATATTGACTTTCTAATTACTAATTAGCATAAACAGGCAGATATTGTAACTGGCCACAATGCCGTTGAATATTCCGACTTTCATTTCGCTTGTTTTGAAAACTCCATCGGATATTAATTTCTTGGAAACTTTTACAATGCTGAGAGTACTAAGTTGGAATCCTCTAACAAAATACTATACAGAGTATTGTTGAAATAAGTGAAATAACGTAATAAACAACAGAAGAGCTAAAAAAATACAAAAATTCCAGATCGTATTTTGTTTTCGAGATAAATTTAAATTTGAGAATTTTTTATTATTTTTCTACTTTCTTCATGTTCTTTTTTAATTTAATTTCAGTGTATAAAAGCCATTACAATATGAGCATCACGAAAAAGTACCATCAAATTTTATTTTGAAGTTTTCATCTTAGGTGTTCATAAACATTTTGCTAGGAAATGAAAATTTGTTTTTTTTCCTTAGTTCTCGATTTGTTATATTTCTCATTTGATTTAATAAAAAATTAATTTAAATTAATTTTTTTTAATAATTATAACGGCGACTTACATCCGAGTCGCTTAGCACAAATAAAGAAAATATTAGTTTTGTTCTCATGTAATCTTCATTACTAGTATCATACAAGACACTAAAGCTTCGAACAATTTCAATAAACTTTTCCATTTTCACTGAATAACAAAAAATTGGTCACACAAAACAAAATAACTAAGGTTAGGTAGAGACCCACGACCCACGAAACTGTGTTGCTAGCACAACTCTATCCACGCCAACCAAGTCTGGCAGTAGCCTGGCCGTGGTTTGGGTTTAATATGCGTCGCTCCGTCTAAAACCACGTTTTACAAAATAACCCACGCGTGGGCTGCACGTGGGATGTGCGTGGGCTGTGCTCAATTTGCGCAGGGCCTTAAAGTCTCTGCCCATAAGTTTGTACAGGCAAAACACATTGGTTATAATCGCTTGAGACACATGGGAATTGAACTTTTTAGAATATGAGTCAAAAGAAAAGGCAAAAAAGTATTTTTAAAGTGTGTATATTTTTAATAAATTATAGCTGAGCGATTTTGGCTTTACAAAGCCATCATCGGAGCTATGCTACAATAAAATGTTCTTATAAGTAACTAATTGGTGAAGATTTTAATTTTTTACTTACGTCAATTTATAAATACCACTACAATGAATAGATCTCATTTCCTTATTTGTTGAAATATTGATTTTTTATTTAATTACTTAGTTGTTAAAATTCTTAAAAAAACATACAAAAAACCGACACTGGACTTCACAGACACATTAAAAAATTAAAAAATTTTTTTCATGGTACGGGTGTAAGAACCCGCCCATTGTTTGCTGTGAGGAAGTAGACAGAATAGAACTAATGCAATCAAATGTCGGTCCTTTTAAACGATTTTTCGAAAGTGACAGTTGACAAATGTCATATATAGGAAATAGAGATTTGTATGTCTTGATGAAAATTTGTAAGAAATTTGCATAAAAATTTTTAAAGAATATATTTTCATGTTTCAATTAAGAATAACTGTCAAATGAATTACAAAATGTAAATTTATAATAAAGTTTAAAATTTTGTTTAAAAATATAAAATTATGAAAAAATATAATAAGATTGCATGAGGTCACCCTTCTTCCTCCAAAGTCTCCCATAATAATTTAAAAAGAGGTTTATAATTGCAATTGAGGTTGATTTGTGTGTTTAAGCAACAATCAGGGTTTAGTTTCATTTCTTTGGATATCTCAAGATCTTCCAAGAGATTCATGAGTCTAAAGTTTTTATTGGGAATGTTGTGAAAATTTTACTGTTTTCAGAAGGAGAAAAGGAATGATTATTAAATTTATTGTGATATCCAAAGTTTGATTTTTCTGGGTTATTGAGGTGTTCTTTGATTCTTTCATTCAGAGTTCTTATTGTTCTACCTACATAAGTCATATTACAGTCACCACAGGACAGCTTGTAAATACCACTTCTGTTTAGTTTGTCAACTTTGTCTTTAGTCTTGCTGAAGATGAACTTGATGTTATATTTGGTTTTAAAGGAGATGTTTAAGTCACTGATTTTATTAACGAGTACTCTTGACATTTTTTCTGAAATTGTCAATTGAAATTTTTTTGAAATTTGAAATTTGAAATTGTCAATGAAAATTTTTCTTGAAATTTTCAATTTCAGAAAAAAATTCAAGAGTACTTGTTAATAAAATCAGTGACTTAAACATCTCCTTTAAAACCAAATATAACATCAAGTCCATCTTCAGCAAGACCAAAGACAAAGTTGACAAACTAAACAGAAGTGGTATTTACAAGCTGTCCTGTGGTGACTGTAATATGACTTATGTAGGTAGAACAATGAGAACTCTGAATCAAAGAATCAAAGAACACCTCAATAACCCAGAAAAATCAAACTTTGGATATCACATTAAATTTAATAATCATTCCTTTTCTCCTTCTGAAAACAGTAAAATTTTACACAACATTCCCAATAAAAACTTTAGACTCATGAATCTCTTGGAAGATCTTGAGATATCCAAAGAAATGAAACTAAACCCTGATTGTTGCTTAAACACACAAATCAACCTCAATTGCAATTATAAACCTCTTTTTAAATTATTATGGGAGACTTTAGAGGAAGAAGGGTGACCTCATGCAATCTTATTACATTTTTTCATAATTTTATATTTTTAAACAAAAATTCTAAACTTTATTATAAATTTACAACATTTTGTAATTCATTTGACAGTTATTCTTAATTGAAACATGAAATATATTCTTTAAAAATTTTTATGCAAATTTCTTACAAATTTCCATCAAGAGATACAATTCTCAATACACTTAAGTATCAGATAATGTAACATTAATACCATGTTTCTTCTTTATATTATTGTTGAACGATTTGAGCCCTTGTTTCTTAAGGATGACTGTCAGATTGAACATACATTGACCTTGAGCAATGACTTGAGTGAATTTACAAACTAATGTCATTCTGTATGATGTGATGAACACATAAGATTTAATTTAAAAGCTTAAAAACTTAATTTTTAGAAAGTCTTTGATGACTATTAGTAATTCCAAACTATTAAATAATTTTGTAAGAATTTAAAACAATCTCTATTTCCTATATATGACATTTGTCAACTGTCACTTTTGAAAAATCGTTTAAAAGGACCGACATTTGATTTCATTAGTTCTATTCTGTCTACCTCCTCACAGCAAACAATGGTCGGGTTCTTACACCCGTACCATGACAAAAAAATTTTTAATTTTTTAATGTGTCTGTGAAGTCCAGTGTCGGTTTTTTGTATGTTTTTTTAAGAATTTTAACAACTAAGTAATTAAATAAAAAATCAATATTTCAACATATAAGGAAATGAGATCTCTCCATTGTAGTGGTATTTATAAATTGACGTAAGTAAAAAATTAAAATCTTCACCAATTAGTTACTTATAAGAACATTTTATTGTAGCATAGCTCCGATGATGGCTTTGTAAAGCCGAAAGCGCTCAGCTAGGAATTATTAAAAATATACACACTTCAAAAATACTTTTTTGCCTTTTCTTTTGACTTGTCATAAGTGTGTACAAAAAACATATCAGCCTTTTGATTTTTAGAATATGGCTTAATTTGTCAAATGCTGCCCATGTTAGGCCTATTCGCCTCTGTATTTCATGTGTTTGATTGTCTCTGCTTATTTTGATTTCGTTTCACAGATATTTGTAAGTGTCTGTTTGTTGTATGGTATTATTGCCAATAGTTATATTTCCACTCATTACAAGATTTCCTGCTCTTTCAGACAGACTTTTGAGCGAATGCATCATAGAAACTGTATCATGTAAGTTATCTGCGATTAATACAACATCATCTGCAAGCCTTAGGTGATTTAATCTTTCTCCATCTATATTGATGCTCATATCTTGCCATTGAGTGCTCTTAAATATTGACTCTAGAGCTGCCGTGAACAATTTTGATGAAATATTGTCTCCTTGTCTAACTCCTCGACCTAAGCTGAATTAATCTGTGTCTTCGTGTAGTTATATACTTGATGTAGCGTTCCTCGTAGATGTTTTTGATTAGTGTCGTGTACCTGTAATCTATTCGGCTTTGATTTAGGGCTTCCAGTATTGTTTCAAACTCTACGGAATCAAAAGCCTTCTCGTAAACAATAAATGCAAGAACCAGTGGTATGTTGTACTCGATCCACTTTTCTATTAAGATCTTTATGGTATCCAAATGATCATTTGTGCCATATCCTGCCCTGAAGCCTGCCTGTTCTTTGAGCTAATAGAAATCAAGTTTAGGTGTTAGCCTCTTTGTTAAGATTTTCATAAAGAGTTTGTACATATGTGTCAAGAGGCTGATTGGTCTATAATTTTCTAATTTAGTAATATCCCTTTTTTTGTGTAACAAGACTATAACTGCATTGTTCCAGTCTTTTGGAATCGTACCCACATGTAAACATTTATTAAACAGTTCGCATCACCAGGCGATCGATGGTTCTTCATTTCCTTTAAAGCTGCTCTTACTTCTGACACAGTAATGGGTAAAAGTATTTCCGATTCCTGATTTATGAGAGTCTTTACTCGTGTCGGGAAATTGTCTTGTGGTCTTTGGCTGGTATAGAGGTCTTTATAAAAATCTCTGGTTATTTTCAGAATGTTTTGTTTTTCTGTTGTTGCCTTTCCATCTTTCCATTTATTTTTCACTTACTGTGAGTTTTTTTTCATTATCTTTAAACCTTTATTCTCTTCTACTGTTTGAGTAATTACATTAGTATTATATCTTCTTACATCTTTTCTAATTTCCGCTGAAATTCTTTTATTTAGTTTTTTATATTCTTCTTTGTTTTCCTTTTCGTTCTCGTTAAGGTTTCGTCGTATTTCCATGAGAGCTTTTGTATCTTTGCTAATTTTTTCACTTTTGGTATCATTTTTCTTGCAAAATTTGAGTTCTGCGTTTCTAACCAAGTCTATTATTAATTTATTATGATCGTCGATACTTAGAGGTTTGGGGTTATTACTCTGTAAAGTTTCGGCTATATTTTTTATGTATGCTTCTGGATGATTTGGTGAATTCCAAACTATGCGTTTGCAACTCTTTATCATCTTTGCTCTTTCTTTTTGTAGATTTACCGTTACTCTAGCTCTTACTGGTCTATGGTCGCTTCCTACTGATATATTATTGGGTACAGTGACATCTTAAATAATTTGCTTTTTGTCTGTTATTTTATAATTATATTCGCTCTTAGTTCTTTCGTCTGGACTAGCCCACGTCCATTTTCTATTCTGTTTCTTCTTAAAAAAGGTGTTCATTGCATACAGTTTGTGTTGCAGTAGAAAGTTGGTAAGTATTTCCTCATAGAAGGCTTCGACAATTTCATCTTCGTAATCGCTGGTGGGCGCGTATACCTGGATTATTTTCGGATTGTATCTCTTATTTAGTCTTAGATTTATATACATAACTCTTGGGGAAATGCAGTCAATGGTCTGTATATTTTTCTGTAATTTTTTGTGTACTAATAAACCTATTCCTCCAGTTGTCGATTCTGTTTCCCCTTTATAGTGGAATATGTTTCCTGATTTTAGTTTAACCTGATCTTCACCTCTTCTTTTGACTTCGCTAATTCCTATAATATCCCGTTTCACATGTTTGAGTTCTTCCTCTAGTTCTGTCATTTTTTCATCCTTAGATAAGGTTCTTACATTATAAGTAATTATGTGCAACGTTCGTCGTTCTTGGTATTCAAATACAGTGTGGTTTGAATTTAAAACAAATTGCAATATTATTTCTTGATATATTTTCAGGATTTGTGGCAAATAAGATGCCAAAATACACTGATCTGAAGCTCTTTTCTTGTGGCATTTTAAAGTAATTACTATTTAAATGGGAATAAGCCACAATCAAAGGTTAAAATACGTTTATTAAAGTTTCAATTTCCGCTTCGGAAATCGTTATCAGAATAGAAACATTAGTAAATAAAACAAATTTTGTTTTTTTGTTACTTGTTGAATTGCGTGCCTGGACGGCTTAACTTGTAAGATAGTTCATTAGATTACATGAAATCAACTTTAACTTAAGATTATCCGTCAGAAAAAATCATAGCATGTAATTCGTCTTTAAAAAGACAAACACATGCCATGATGACCGTAAAAACTCTTCTGTTAGTGATTCCATAGTAAATTATAAATTAGAAAAACCAGAAAGAAAAACCTCATAATACTATCTCGACATGGTAAGTATTTGGTCGTGCATTTAGTTTACTTTCAATAAACACCAAATTCTGATTTTATATGTTTCTTATTTAAAAATCATAAATAATGTATCCTCTATACGTTACTGACTTAGTAATACTGGTATTTTCCTTTTAAGAACTTCCTCTTTTATTATGGGTAACTACAATCTGCCGAAGAATTTGCGACACAACTGAATGAATGAATGAGACCAATTGTGGTCTCATTCATTCATTGGGCAGAAAGTAGTAGGATCTGGTTACCCAATCTCAAACCCTAACAATATGGAAAAAACGTGGAAAGTAATGAAAAGTCAGATTTCGATACCAGCACAAAAAGTTATAGGATATAAAGAAATAACATGTAAAAAACGAATGGAACGACGATGGCTACGAAACAGCAACCAGGGAAAAAAGACTACAAAAAAGGCATGAACGAAATGGCTAAAAATGCGTAGAGCAGAACACTTGGAAGGATATTGAAGAAGAAAGAAAGGCTCAAGCAAATGCTGTACAAATACAAAAAAGAGATGGATGGATTGATGAAGTTATAGAAGAGTTAAAAGTAAATAGCAAGAATAATGTAAAACTATATAAATATATAGAAAAACAAGAAAAAACCAACAGTTAAGATTGATGTCAAAATATGGAATAAACATTAAGAAGCGTTATTTAAGGCTAGAGAAAGCACTCACAAATGCAAGGAGGAAACATACCTTAGTGGCAAAAACGAAATAGAAATTTTGTCATTTGAAGATTTTTTTACGTGTGATAAGAAATCGAAATCAAAAGAAAACAGTAGGTTAAGACGAAATCACAAACGGGCGAATAAAACAAGGCGGAGAAGAACTGAAATAAAAAATATACGACCTAATAATAAGGATTTGGAAAGCAGAAATTTCGGATTTCCGAAATGGAAACTGGAATGTCAATAAACGTATTTTAACCTTTAATTGTGGCTTATTCCCAGTTAAATAGTAATTAAGTTAAATATTAGGGAATATAAGTTTTCAAAAGTAAAACACTTTAAACATCTTGAAGTCTCCGTTAATGGAACTAATGAAAGAAGCATAGTAATCAATGAAAGAATTCTGGTAGGAAACAGAACTTACTGGAAATACAATAACTCCCTCAAATATAATAAGCTTACTAAGAATTCTAAACTGAAAATTTACAGAGCAGAAATTAGATCAGTAATCACATATGATGCTGAAGTAATGTGTATGACACATAAAAATAAAGAAAGATTGAGGATCTTATACAGAAAAACCTTTCGGAGAATATCAGGCACAATAAACTTAATATTAATAAATTTAGAAAACTAATGAACCACGAAGTAAGAAAACTCTTGAAAGGAAACAACATCCTCAGATTTATCAACGTACAGAGACAGATCGATGGAACATAAAGAAAGAAGAAATCCAGAAGCAGTTATCAGGAAAATTACCAAATGGAGACCAGTATTAGGTAGACCACGAGGAAGACCATAGACGAGATAGGAGAACCAGATAATTGCGGACCTTAAGAAGATGGGAGTGAGAGATTGGAAAACCATAAGCATGACAAAAAAGAATGGAGAAATATTATAGAAGATGCCAAGTCACACAATCAATTTTAATAGCAAAATTTCAATGCTGACTGATTCCCCGCGACAAATCAATCAGAAGATAGCGGCAATCACTCCGCTAGGAGTGTAAATATCATGATGATGTATACACACATACGTGTAGAACAATGGTGGAATTCTAATTGAAATAAAATGCAATCTTTTGTTTCATTCAAACTTTCATTTTAACGTCTTTTATCTACATAATTAGTAAAAAAGATAATGTTTGTAAGGATAAACTGTAGATGCATGTCAAAGTAAAAGGTTACTCCTAGCATCGTTCAACAGTCTCCAGTAAGAAGCTTTAAATTTGCGGTTCACCTAATTCGGTATCGAAGAGTGGTCTCCCGACTTCTTGTTGCTTCGTATAGATGTCGCTGCTAGCGTACTCGGCGTATATACTATAACGTCCAAATACTAGAATGCATTTCATTTCAGTTTTGAACTTTCACAAATGTTCCTGATGAGAGTTAAATAACTTAAAAATAGAAGAATGGTACAATATATTATAGTAGTAGTAAATTAGAGTATAGAAGGTACAATATAGTGTTTTGAAGTATCCACCTCTCATCAGGAGCATTTAAACTTGTTGGTAGCTTAAAACCTCTATACAAAGCAACGAGGAGTCAAGAGACTTCTCTTCGTTGACGAATTAGGTGAACTGCAATTTTAAGCTTACTGGAAGCTATTGGACGATGTTAATAATAATGTTTTATTCCGGTAATTTACCTACCCTTAAAAACACATCCTTGTATTTTTTACGTAGAGAAAAGACGTTGATATGAAAGGAGAAGATTGCATTTATTTCTAATTTAAGCTTCAAGTTTGGTCTACACATGTTTCGAAACATTAACCTCTCATCAGGACCACTTATGGTAGCTTGAAATCTACCATAGCTTTAAACTTAAAAGTGTTTTACTCAAATCTAACTAATTTAACTTGCTTGACTCATGGCTTAAATAGAGTTTGCTGAAAGTGTAAGGAAATAATTCTTTATTTAACGAACTTTTTGTTACGGCACCTTTTTGGGTACAACTCTTTAAGGAATGAGTAGCTAACTGCACTACCATTTGAACCTGTTTTGACAAGGTGAGGTACTGTATTGGATGCTGCCATGCATTATGCAGAAAATTTTAAATATTTTAAAAACATTTTTTGTGAACTACCGAATTAGCTAGCAAGGCAATTAAAAATTGTCAAATGGTCTTAAATTAAGAAGACATAACAGAAAATACTGATATGGAAATGGAACATTTAAATAAACAGTTGGTTAATGCTTGTTTTTGCAAAAGTTAAATTTGTTATTTCTATTTTATTCCACAATTTTGATTTTGTTAATAAAAATTAATTTAGTTTTAAATTACAAGTTTTAACGAAATTATAAGTAATATATTGGCGGAGGTGCTGGTGTTAGACGCACTCTATATTAAAGATATAGAAAATGAACCAAATAAACCAAATGCAATACCCAAATAAAACAAAACAAAAACAAAGTTTACAAATTATCTTGTAAAATCAAAATTAATAACTTATTCTTATAAAACTACTCACAGAATCGATTTGCTTAAGTACTCAACTTATTCTCGGCTTATTTTGAAAATGATAAACTAATCTTCTACAAACTGCTGGCCTTGAAATTGAGGATATTCTATCAAAGAAGCTCCTTTCTTATAATAAAAATTATTTTGTCCCTTATTTTTCCTGGCGTACTGGCCATACAATAAAAAGAATTACTACTCCATAAAAGGACATAGACTATAGAGAAAAAAGAAAAATATTTGGGGACTAGCCCTTTCAGCAGCTCTTTTTAAAAAGGGTCACAGAAAGGGCTACTTATTGAATTACACATATTAAGCCATATACAGTGACATTTCCGCATACCAAACCCGCTTCCAAAATGAAAGAAATACTTCTTTGGATATTTTAATTTGTGCGGTTGACAGTAATATAATTCAGCCACAAGAGAATTAATATAATTGCAATACACTACACCTAATAATATAAATATAGAATATATATATGTATATATATATATATATATATATATATATATATATATATATATATATAAAATTTTAAAAATTTTATAATATATTTTGTCCATAATTGTATATTTTAATGTGTATTATAAATATTGAGTGTCAATGCTTATATAAATAATGTCAACGACTAGTAAGTTACGTTACAGTTACACTGAAGAATTGTGATATTTTTTAAATATTTACATATTTGTCTTATTACAGTGTCTTGAAAAAGGAATAAAACCATTCCGAAAGCTCGACAAAAAGTCAAAAGAGTGTTTTTTTAACATCCCGGCCAATATTCTGACTGCAACCCTAATAAACTGTGTTGTTTATATATATATATATATATATATATATATATATATATATATATATATATATATATATATTGGATTTGAAACTTCCGCGGGAGCTATAAGTGATTTCAGTTGTTTTCCGGGTTTGACTCCGCGTTAAGTAATTTTGGTTTTTAGAAAAACCATTGTTTTGACGACGTTTCGGCAAGGTCACACTTGCCATTGTCAAGTCAGATTAGTTCTGCTTCGTCTTGATGTTTCAGGAGAACTGATTTCTCGGTCGCTGCTCGCTAAGTTTAAATACCTTGAAGCGGTTCTTGTTATTGGTCCTGTGCGCAGAGTGGGCGGGGTTTTCTTCGCTATTTTAATTTCTACGTTTTTCTGTAGAATTGGTTTCCACGTATTTGGGAATCTTTGGGCATCGTCTCTGGTATTTAAATTTTTTGGATGTTTTTCGATCTCTATGGCTTCCCTGATTACACGTTTGGCCTTATTTTCGATATTGGCTAGCATTGTTGTTCCATTTAAGTCGATTTTGTGTCCTGTGTTGATGGCATGTTGTGCTAGAGATTAAGTTTTCTGTTTTCTTTCGATGGCGTTTCGATGTTCTTCGCGTCTAACTTGTATCCTTCGATTTGTCTGTCCGATGTACGATTTATCGCAGTCCTCACACGGGATTCTGTATACACCTTGATTTTCCAATGCAACTTTTGTTTTCGCCGATGGTAATATGGTTGCGATTTTTTTGTCGGTGTTAAAAATAGTTTCTATGTTGTTTTTACGTAGCACTCTGCAGAAAATCAGGATGATGTGTTGTTTTGTATGAGCTATGAGTAAATTTGAATGATATATGTAAGTATAGGGTTTTTATCGCGGTTCTCAAAGAATTAGTTTGTAAGTACTTTTTTAAATTATCTTTATTATAACTATTATGAAACAAACCTATCTATCTAATATAAGCAATATCAATTTAAAACAATCTATCTAAAATTTGAAATTCTTACAATTATTAAATTATTAACAAAATTTGGTACCTTCTTTCACTGAACGCCTAAAGTTTTTCCAAAATTAAAGTTATTATCACCACTCGATATTTTCTTACTAAGCCTTGGTTATCCAACTATTTTAATATGTTCCTTCTTAATTATCTCCACTCACCATATAAATATATAAATTTATATCCTTGTAATTTCCATATAATGTACTTTCAAATATACTGGATCTTGTGGTTATATTATTGAATGCTTACTTCAATGAATTAACTTCATACTATCACTATATTACTGTAGTAATAATTAATCTCCAACTGTAGTTGACTTATTTAACTGTACTTCACTGTACTTATTTTACTGTACTTCATTTAACTTAATCAATGCCTTCTTCTAGCTTCAAATTAATTCACTTAATAATCTTGTAACTGATTTAATTTCTTCTAACTAACTCCACTAACTGATAAATAATCTTCTTGTAACTAAATTCTTGAATTATTACTTAACTGACTCACTTTACTAACTGATTAATCAACTGTAACTAATCATAATCTGTAACTAACTGACTAATAATAATCTGTACTTGACTTCCTCTAACTGATAACTGAACTCTCCTCCAAATTACATGGCTTTTTATATCTTCTTCATTGTTTCCAGAATAATCTAGCAATAAATAATGTTCGAATCATTCTATTTGTTCTATCTGAATATTCTGGAATGTTTTTTGTCTGTGATGTATTATGCATATAGTCCCATTGACATTTCTAGAACTTTCTATTTACAATTTACTTGACTTTAGGCTCTCCAGATCAGAACTACACTATTATATGTAACTTAAACATTTATATGAAATATCTTTTTACTATTCTACATCCACAATTATATTCTAAATTAACATTCCAAAAATAAATAACTTTTGACTTTGACACTACAGTGTATGTTTGGTTGCATATGCACATGGCTGACTCAAACATATCTAATATTAAATAAAATAAAAAAAACTTCTTAAACTTAATTCTTATGCTAAATTCTTAAAAATACCCTCATATAATTATTTTTTTAATAATATTATCTAGTATATAACTTACAAATTATGTCTCTAACCACTATTTAAATAAATATATTAATTAACATTGTATATCTGGTTGTATATATTTCTATGTTAATTTATTGTATTTCTGTTCTCATTATAATATATATATATATATATATATATATATATATATATATATATTTATATGTACAAGAAACATAAAGTCAGAAGACCTCTCTTCGCGCGTAAACGCGTTTTGTAGATCGCCATTGATGTGTAGTCCTAGTCTAAAAGCTAGACTTGGTCATTTTATACATTTCTGTAGTGTATTGTAACAGTCAATATTATTTAAAGGAAATAGTCTTTAAATTTTTCCCAATTTAACTACACTGGTAAATTTCTGTTGATTTATGAAAACAGTTTCCTACCATTTTTCGAGTTTTAACCATAAAACTGCGCAATACATGAGCAAATATTCTACGAATCTTATGTTCTATGTATGCAGAATACGTTTTTATTAGTTCTTTGTTAAAAAGAAATTCAGTTTTAGTTAATATGGCGGTATTTGTCTCGAAGTTCGCCAAAAATGACAACATTTCCTACATGAGACACTCCCCGACACTTCGTGCCTAAGAGACTGTCACTATCTAGCAAAGAGACCCGAAAATGTTCTAAATAAAAGAATAAAACCGGAAAAAAAATAAAGCAAAAGCTTTCAATTTTTTCCTTTCGTTTTGAGTACATTTATGATTGCTGTTTTAACTTTGATCTATCTATAATCCGGTTTTTAAGCGTACTCGCTCTTTCGAAAAGGATCTGTGAAGAAGTAACACCAAACCGCTAGACTCCATCCTCTGCAGTATGCCAGCTCCCATACACCAACGTGTTTTCGTCTGAGAAGAAGAGATCAAATTTATTGAATTTTATATTACTACAATAGTCGTTTTGTTTTTTGGTCAGGGTTTAAACTATTGAGCGCTAGATATTCACAGTGAAGTAAATGCGATTCGCTCGTCTGAACCGCTAGTCTATCTGACCGATACTTTGATGTACTTTACTTTCATACACCGTAAAAAAGAAAAATATTACAACTGTCAAAATAAAAAGTGTTATAGGAAGCCGCCCTGGCGGTGGAAAAGTAAAGTGTTTTTATTTGGTCCCAGAAAATTTGCAATTTAATTAGGGATTTACGAATAGTGTTTGGTTAAGCTATAGTGCAAAAATTAGCTCTCTCTCTTTGTTAACTGTTTTCCATCCACTCCTGAATGTAGGTCTCCCCCAATTACTTCCATCTTTCTTGATCTTGCGCCAATCTAATCCACTGTTTACCTGCCACTACTCTTATGTCCTCTACCCATCTTTTTTGAGGTCTTCCCATGCTTCTTGTTGTCATCCTTGGTCTTCATTCTAGAATTCTTTGTGTCTACCTGTTGTCGTTATATTGGACTACGAGACCTGCCAAGCGCCATTTCGTTTTTGTAATTTCTTCACAATATCTCTAATCGTCGTTCTACGTCTTATCTCGGCGTTTCTAATCTTGTTTATCAATGATATTCCAAGCATGATTCGTTCCATTGCTTTTCGTGTTGTTTCTAATTGTTTAACAGATTTTTGGTAAGGGCTACTGTTTTCAAGCCGTAGGTACATACTGGTAGTATGCATGTGTAATACAGGAATGTATTACATTTTTCTTTTTTCTTTACAGAGATGGAGATGTTTTTCAAGATCTGTGCTAGTTTGCCTAAAGCGCCCCATGCCAGTTGTGTT
Source organism: Diabrotica balteata (assembly GCA_918026665.1). Lineage (NCBI taxonomy): Eukaryota > Metazoa > Arthropoda > Insecta > Coleoptera > Chrysomelidae > Diabrotica > Diabrotica balteata. The sequence continues at coordinate 36,068,014 of OU898282.1, read as the reverse complement.
CTTCTTTTAATTTCAGCATCTTGATTTGGTTTTCCTAGTTCCTAGATGTAAAAATTAGTAAAATAGTAAATAGTAAAATAGAAAATAGTAAATGCTAGTAAAATATATGTCATCTGCATATATTTATTAAGTGGCAAATCAATCATGGTAACCAACGGTTACATGAAGCCGAACAACTAGCCCAGGACAGAGAAGGATGGAGGGAAATGCTAAAAAAACTGTGAAGGTCTGACGGTGTCACCACATCCCAAAAGGAATTAGGACTGAGGAAGGGGGCAAATCAATTTGGTTTCGATTTAAAATTTAAATAACCTTAAAATCTTGTATAGATATGGCGTGTGTTGATGTGCACATGCCGTGGTTATCGGCACCTGGATAGGTCAGCATCGAGAATTTTGGTTCCACTGTCCAATATTCAAGTCGATTTCCATCCCTATTTAAAGCGAATCTACCACCGTTAAGCCGCGTTTTCACGATGGCAATTGGCGAGACAATTGTCAGAAGACAACTGACTGGCATGAAATTATTGTCTTCGTGTAAACACTTCAGGCCAATTGCCTTGCCAACTGCCCTCACAATTGGCCCAAAATTCAGTTGTCTCCGGGAGTAGACTGAGGACAATGAGCTGCGCCCAGTTAGCCCCTCCACCACTCGAAATCTCAATTGTCGCGACAATTGGTGCCGTGTGAACGCTGTAGGCCAGTAGTGCTGCCAGTAGTAATTTGTGTTATTTGGGTTAAAATTTGTACATAGTTTTCGTACAATGAACATAACCTATAGATATGTTTGACGTTAAATGAAAGCTTAATATTCGTCAGTGTTGACATATATTCAATTATTTCACACTCTCATATATAAAATTATGGGCAAGATTTATATATATGAAATGAAAATTTAAAATTTAAAAATACATATATAATTAAAAGCCTTAAAATTATACCTATAAATATTATAAAATAAAATTATATCTTACATTTAAAATACTTATATAATAAAAACCATTAAAATTATGCTTAAGGTAAAAATTAATAGTTTAGAAACTTTAAAAACTACAGAATAAAGTAAAGTTAAATGAAAATAAAAAAATTAGGTTAAACATAAGAATACACTAAATACTTAGCTATATTTAAAGTAAAAAATACTATTTTATGAATGCTTTTTAATATGAATTCAAAAATTGTGGCTTCTCATAACAAAACATTATATAAAAATTAATGGGAAAGTCCCAGTAGTTGGCTGTATACCATCGTTTAAAAAACTTATACAGAAGTAAAACACTTCACATTTATCTAAGTATATACCTAAATACAAGTGTGAAGCATTTTACTTCTGTATAAGTTTTTTAAAACATTATATACAATTTCGTCAAAGTATCTTTCTATTTTAAAAACTCCTATACTTTATACAAAAAAATGTGGCAACACTGTGACGCACAAACATATAGTTGTCATGTGTTAGCTGTCTACTGCCATGGCAATAGTTGGCCCCATATAAACATCTTCTCGTTCAACTGGACTGGCCTCCGACAATCCGAAACCACGTGATGACAATTGTCCAATGACAATTGTCTCGCCAATTGCCATCGTGAAAACGCGGCTTTAAGTCTTATTCCACAACTTTAGCCCAACAGCAATTTACAAAAAAAGATCAGGCTATAATTTTCGGCGCAATCGGTGAAGCTCGTCTTAAGGATTACTTTATATTACCAAAAAATATTATTTTCATTTCCCGTTTATCAAATAATATATATATATATATATATATATATATATATATATATATATATATATATATATATATATATATATATATATATTCACCTAACGTTTTCGCCAAAGAGAATTAATTTGGCTTCTTCAGGGCTGAAAGAGAATAAATTATAATTAGCTACCATATATTATCTAATAAAAAACATTTACCTTACCGTGAAATTTTAGAAATGTCGAGTTATGATGTTAAAAAACTTTAGCTAGTAACAACATAGTGGTGTTTTTTTGTTACTATGTGCAAAAAAGTTTATTTGTTAACGTTGGAAATGTATGGTAGCTTTGAACTTAAAACGCAAAGGTTTACCCAAGGACAATCGAAAAACCCAATGTAACTACATTTAAAGGAAGTAATTCTTTGAATTGTCGGCAATAACTAAATTTTTAATTGTTGTAAAGTTTGAATGTGAGCTTCTGTTTTCATAGAACGCAAGCGCCGAAACAATTACAAGTAGTTCTTTTGATATGTATGTCGTTAAGGTTCATTGGTAAAACCGATGAAGTTAGATCCCAGTCTGGGGAGATATTAGTTTAGAATTTTCTTAATTGAAATTCTTTTTTTTAATTAGTATATTGTTCATGAATTATTATAATAATATCTTATTGAGATGTATCTAAGAAAAGCAAGGGAATGTTATCTTTTTTTGTTAATGAAAATTATTATTAAAGTAGGTTAGTTGTTAATAGATATATCAGTCAAGTTAGTTATCTGTGATGTTGTATTGTTCTTGGTATCTGATTTAAGTAAGAAGTGGTATATATCGCTTAGATTCTTAATGTCACTCTTAACATTTTTGCCATCAATGTTAAGAGTGACATTAAGAATCTAAGCGATATATACCACATCTTACTTAAATCAGATACCAAGAACAATACAACATCACAGATAACTAACTTGACTGATATATCTATTAACAACTAACCTACTTTAATAATAATTTTCATTAACAAAAAAAGATAACATTCCCTTGCTTTTCTTAGATACATCTCAATAAGATATTATTATAATAATACATGAACAATATACTAATTAAAAAAAAAGAATTTCAATTAAGAAAATTCTAAACTAATATCTCCCCAGACTGGGATCTAACTTCATCGGTTTTACCAATGAACCTTAACGACATACATATCAAAAGAACTACTTGTAATTGTTTCGGCGCTTGCGTTCTATGAAAACAGAAGCTCACATTCAAACTTTACAACAATTAAAAATTTAGTTATTGCCGACAATTCAAAGAATTACTTCCTTTAAATGTAGTTACATTGGGTTTTTCGATTGTCCTTGGGTAAACCTTTGCGTTTTAAGTTCAAAGCTACCATACATTTCCAACGTTAACAAATAAACTTTTTTGCACATAGTAACAAAAAAACACCACTATGTTGTTACTAGCTAAAGTTTTTTAACATCATAACTCGACATTTCTAAAATTTCACGGTAAGGTAAATGTTTTTTATTAGATAATATATGGTAGCTAATTATAATTTATTCTCTTTCAGCTCTGAAGAAGCCAAATTAATTCTCTTTGGCGAAAACGTTAGGTGAAATAATTGATACACATTAGAGTTTTTTTGCAGATTTCCCCAATATTTAAGAGTTTACTATTTAACTTATCTGCAAAGATTAAATTTGTTTTCTATATATATATATATATATATATATATATATATATATATATATATATATCTAGTAAACAACTGTCTGCAATGTCTAAAATGTATCTGCAACTATTCCTCATGAAGTACTTTTCAACGAATTAAAAAATATCGGCTTAAATATGATTTCAGCGATTTAATTTTTTATAATTAGTTCAGACCTACCGAAATAGAGCCACATACGAAGTTTCGAAAGACAAACCTATGTCAGTCCATATAATTTTAATTACTATTTAACTGGGAATAAGCCACAATTAAAGGTTACAGTACGTTTATTGACGTTTCAATTTGCATATAATTTGGTTTTACCTAATTCGTTTGCAGTAAATTACGAAAATACTTTCTATAGAATCTACATTTCTATCAAAAATTAATAACAATATCTTTCTCTCTTATGTCTGGAACAAAGTTAGAAAAATATCTGATTTACATACTTCACACAATTTTACAAGTTTAAAGAAAATAATAATTTCTTAACATGAAACATAATATAATACGAAAGAATTAATTCCATACTTTAAAATATAAATACTAATTTTCCCGATATTTTCCTCTGTTCTTCTTCTTTAAGTACCGTGCACAAGTTTTAGGCGTAAGTAGCTTCCATGACGATTTGCCGATATTGTTCTCGATCTTGCACGGCATGTAATAATAAGCCAGTCCATTGACGAAGGTTTTGGAATCATGAGTATTTCTTTCTACCAATTCATCTCGGATAATAAATATTCTGAGTCTTGGCTGATCGATTTATCAATATATGATAGATCTCTGGCCTATTTCAATAAGTCCAATATAAACAGTTCCCTAATTCGGTTCAAGCTCGAAGCCCTCTTAGAAAAGTACCCCGACCACCATAAAATGTACACAGATACCTCTAAGTCCGAAGATGGAGCAAGGGTATCAATCCTCAGAAAACAATCTTCTTTTCCATCTAGTCCCAGTATATGGCACATATTTAGCTGAGCTCTACGCTATACACCGTCCTGTGAAACTTTTTAACGAGCTTACCTTCACAAACGCCCTCATTAAATCATATTTTTCCAAAACATCATTTTGAAAAGTTACTAAAATACCAGCTGTCCTAAGCTCACTAACATGGACGAAGAATTCAATTTTTGTGGGTAGCCTCACACGATGAAATAACGGAAAAAGAAGAAACTACGATTTGATCATAGAGCTTTTAAACTTCATCGTCATATTTTGTATCTGCAGCCAGGGCACACATTAGAAGTATATCGATTTTGAATGGTTGAGTAGTTGTAGTAATATTATTCTATCCGAGACTGGTACGAATTTGATGACATATCCTGTTTGGGAAAGTATGTGCGAATTCATTTCATAATTTTACAGTTAATATTTTTTCTGTTACGGTACTGTAATGTGATCTAATTTGGTGCTGTATTTCAAAGATCTTTTTAAAATATATTATTTCCTGTGAGTTCGTAAAACTTAAACTGGCTCTCATTTATCATGTTAAAGTACGCAGAATTGGGCTTTTTTCTTTGTATTCTATGTCAGAAATATTGAAACAAATGGTTGATTTATGGCATGCCCGGCCTACGAGCTGTTGACCACCCCACAGTTAGAGGCTGGTTTGTGTCCTAGAAACGATCTCAAAATCACTTCTTCGTCAGACAACGATCGATCGACACGCATCTAGTTCCGGACGGTTCTCGTGCTAAGCCTCGGGCGACGACGACGCTAGCGTCGGTACCACCGACCAACTCTTCAGCCTGGTACGAACTCATCAGTAGAACCAAAGGGTAAGCCTTATAATTCTTTGTACAAAACATTGACAATGAGTAAACCAGTTGATTTCATAACTTATTTACAATTTATAGTTGCTATTTTCACCAATTTTGTGTACCAAGCACTATTGCATTTTTAGTTATAATTATTTATCTGATATAATTTAACCAGCGACCTCTCAAGCTTAATCCTAAACATATTGCGAGTCTTCTGTACTGGTACCGGAATAATTCTCTCATTTAACAATAATTTATTACAGAACCTCTTAAAATACTCAATTACAATCTGCATCCCGTACCATATGAAAGATTCTTTTTTATTCCTGTGTAATAAAAACTGTCTCCGATATATATCTGATCTTGTAGTATTTTGATTCATTCGAGTATCCTTCTTTCAAATATTGCCATGGTTAAGTATGCAATAAATTTTAACAAAAGCCAATGCCAATTTGTAGCATAATTTTGCAAACAGATAGAATATAAAAAATATCCCTTATACTTACTTGTACAAACAATCCAACCCTTGAAAACTAGTTAACTTCTCAAGTATCGGCATTCTAGAGTGTTAATAGAATAGCGAATCACAAAGGATAATCAGGTCGCTGTACGGAGAGTGGATAATTGAATTCAATCCGATTTTTGTGATTTCCGGCTCTTTCTTTAAATAAATTTATACGTTAGAATGGAATAGAATAGACTAAATTATTATTTAATATAAACTCAATGTAAATTAACTTCTCATTATGAATTTTTCTTTTGGAACTTCCAAAATAATTTTATCTCGTTTTTGTTTGATTCCAAAAGTTGTGTTAAATTATTTTAAATGAGATAATATTGCAACTTAATTATTTTAAAAGTACTTGGATCGCTTAAGACGTTTGTTCAATATAGTTCTTTCTTATATCAAGAGGAACAATTGTACCGAGTTGCAAGACATTATGTTTCAAGAAAAAGAACAGTCAACAAAACTAAAAAAAAAACAAACTGTTAATATAATATATTTATATGGAGAGAAAAATCCAGAAAAAATTACTTATCACAGAAATATTCGATATCAAAAGAACTCAGCTCTGGGGGCTCTTTGAGTGGTATCGACACCTAGATTACTTGAGCGATATATTGTAGCGTTTTTAAATAAAACGAGCGGTTCGAATTTATATAAATATATTTATTTATAACTTTACAGTTCGGTACTCTCTTATCAACTGAACTTACTCCTAAGATCGTTACATATATATACCTAAGTTACTACGTTCTAGAAAGTTCCCACCTCTAATTCGCGCACGTCGCCGTTCTTTCTCGAAACATCGAGTCGCTTTCGAGATGAGACACGCTGAATGCGTGTTCGTAACACTGCTCCCCTCTTAGATCTGAGCGTCCCGATCAGCAACTCTATATGTAGGCCCAGGATGGCGGAATCTACAGGACTCTCCAGCTCTGCATGAACCCCTCAGAAAGAAATAACAGTCTGCTGTCTTTGAAGGACACGATCTCTTCGAATTAATGCAACACACAGTAATTCTTACACCGGTTTCTCGGAAGATCACTTCAATCATGCTTCTGACAATCTTCCAATCCAGATTATCTAGTGCATGGCCTATCTTGGGTAAAGCCAAGTTCTTAATGTCGTAATTGCAGACGATTTTCTTCAAATTAGTTAGAGCACACCATATATCCTCGTAGGTTGCCCTGTCTGTATACGACTTCCTGGTCACCATATACAGCAAAGATCGAGAACCATCTTCTAATCTCAGCACTCTTCCAACTTTAGGCTGCTGGTTTTTTAACCAGCAGTTTTTTTAATCCAAGCGACCAAATTTCTTATAAAATACGGATGAGATTCCTTTAGTCATCTCAAGATCTTGGGCAACGCAGTGTGCTAGAGAGACGTTATGCGGAACACTAAAAAGATCCTGCTGAACTTCTGTCGTCACGCCGAATCTAGCACTTTTTCTCTCTGCGTAATTTGACATAAATTCATTAAAGCTTGGTCGCCGATCATCTTTGATCTCATGTTGAAGGGTTCGGACTTCTTCGGTTTCATTTGAGCCAGCATAAGGTGCAAGACGATTTATGTGAACTACTTTTGGTTTACCTTTCGGCAACTTCTTAATTCGGTATATTACGTCATTTATTCTCTTTTTAATTTCATATGGACCCTCCCATTGTCTTTGCAGTTTAGGAGACAAGCCACGACGACGTTGGGGATTATAAAGCCAAACAAGATCACCTACTTCATAGCTTTCATTCTTGCATCGAGAATCGTATTGATCTTTCATTCTGTCACTGGCTAACTGGATGTGATGTCGGGCAAGTTCATGAATGTTGTTCATTCTTAACTTTAGGCGGTCGACATAATCTTCGCTTGCAACATGTTCTTCGGAAGGTCTGCAGCCAAACTCTAGATCGCAGGGCAAACGAACTTCACGACCTAACATCAGGCAGGTTGGAGTCTGGCCCATAGTTTCATTCACGGCCGAGCGGTAGGCCATTAGGAATAAATGAATGTGCTGGTCCCAATCTCTTTGATGTTCTGATACAACTTTGGACAGGTGTTTACCCATCGTTCGGTTCATTCTCTCGACCATTCCATCTGATTGAGGATGAAGGGGTGTCGTTCTGGTCTTATTGACGCCAATCAATTTACAAACGTTTTGGAAAAGGTTTGACTCGAAGTTTCGCCCTTGGTCGGAGTGGATCTCCAAGGGAACACCAAATCGGCTAAAGAATTCTTTAACCAGTACCTCTGCAACGGTAGCAGCTTCTTGATTTGGTAGCGCATAGGCCTCAGTCCATTTCGTAAAATAATCCATGGCTACCAGGATATATTTATTTCCATCATTTGTCTCTGGAAGTGGACCTGCAATGTCGATTGCTACTCGTTCCATAGGACTACCAACATTGTACTGTTTCATGGGTGCCCTCTTTTTACCAACTGGACCATTACTGGTTGCACACAGTTCACATTTCCGGCACCATCTTCTTACATCATCTTTACAGTTCACCCAATAGAACCGTTCTCGAACCTTTTGCAGAGTCTTCGTAATACCAAAGTGTCCACCTGATGCACCGTCATGTAACTGACGCAATACTTCTGACACTTTACTTTTAGGTACAATCAACTGAAGCTTAGATTCTGTACCATCATCGTTCTCAAAGGTTCTATAAAGAAGATCATCTTTCAGCACTAGGCAATTCCATTGGCTCCAGTAACACTTGACTTCTGGACTACATGCACTAATGTCTTGCCAAGAAGGTCTTTCACTTCGACGCATCCAATCCAATACTCTTTTTATACATGGATCATCTGCTTGAGCGTCTTGTAGCTGTTGAGGCTGCCATTGATCATTAATGACGGTGGTTCGTCTCACGGGGCAAAGTCTTTCTTCTAATTTAAGACAGTGATTACAATGTTCACTGCACGGCCTTCTCGAAAGCGCATCAGCATTTAAATGAACTCTTCCAGCCCTGTGTTCGATCTCGTAATCATATTCTTGTAATCGTTCTAACCATCTTGCCATCTGGCCCTCTGGATTACGGAATTGTAGGAGCCATTTTAGAGCAGCGTGATCCGTGCGAAGAAGAAACTTTCTGCCGTATAAGTATTTATGGAAATGCTCGCAAGCCTTTACTACGCCTAGCAATTCTCTCCTGGTAACGCAATAGTTTCTTTCTGGTTTCGACAAGACTTTGCTAAAGTAAGCGATGACTTTCTCCTGCCCATCTTGGATTTGGGAGAGAACAGCTCCGATTGCACTGTTGCTTGCATCGGTGTCCAACACAAATTTCCCTGCCTGTCTAGGGTAGCTTAAAATCGGTGAGCTGATCAGAGCCATTTGTAAGTGTTCGAAAGCTTTTTGGCACTCTTCACTCCATGTATATTCTTTGCCTTCTTCTGTCAACTTTGTTAATGGCTTGGAGATGTTGGCAAATCCTTTGACAAAACGTCGGTAATATGTACAAAGGCCAAGAAAACTTCTAATTTCGTGTTTATCTCTTGGTACTGGCCAATCCCTAATTGCTGCAAGTTTTTCAGGATCAGCTGTTACTCCATTACTTGCTACAATATGTCCCAAGTACTTCACTTCTCTTCGAAACAAGTGACATTTCTTCGGACTCAACTTTAAATTCGCTGCCCGCAATCGTTGAAAGACTTCAGTCAGATTATTGGCATGTTCATCGAAGGATCTTCCAACTACAATTACATCATCTAAATAAACCAGGCATGTTTTCCATGTTAGTCCTCTTAAAACTGCCTCCATTAATCTTTCAAATGTGGCCGGAGCATTACATAAACCAAAGGGCATAACTGTAAACTGCCAAAGCCCTGATCCTATCGAGAATGCGGTTTTCTCACGATCGGCTGGCTCCATGTCTACTTGCCAATATCCACTTTTTAGATCGAGTGTGGAGAACCAACGAGAACCAGAAAGTGTATCCAATGTATCGTCTATTCTCGGCAAAGGATAACTATCTTTTTTAGTTACCGCATTGAGCTGTCGGTAGTCAATACAAAAACGTGTTGAACCATCTTTCTTCTTTACTAGCACTACTGGTGATGTCCATGGACTGTTTGATGGTTCAATTACCCCTTGTTTGGTCATATCTTTGATGATGTCTTCGGCTTCATCTCTTTTCGCAAATGGAAGTCGTCTAGGTTGTTGTCTGATTGGCTGAGCGTCTCCGGTATTAATTTTATGCTTTACTATGCTTGTTTTGCCATTATAGTTCTTATCAATGGCGAAAACATCTTGAAATTCTATCAGCATAGACTTCACTTTTTTAGTTCGTTCATCATCAAGATCTTGGCACGTTTTAATCATCGTCTCAACAAGCTCCTTTGGATACTTAGATTTCGACGGTTTCTCATTAGTACTAATGAAACAAATCGAAGCCACGGGAACACACTGTCCGATCAAAGTTCTTTTACTTAACTTAATAGCAGTTCCCTTTAAATTCATAACTCTTACAGGAACGACATCTCGAATTCTCACCAAAGCTTTTGCCGTTAGGAACTCGGCATTGTTCACATCTTCGACCATCCTTAAACTTCCCTCTCGGCAGTAACTATCAGGTCTGGCCATCAAAATTTTCTCACTATTACCGGGTATTGTTACGTCACAAGTAGTTATTAAGCTGATAACATGTTCTTTGTCTTAATGAAACGGCAACTCTTCACCACCGATCTCGAGAACTCCATCTTTGACATTCAATACAGCCCCAACTTTCCGTAGCAAATCCATCCCCAATATGAACTCATCGGAGATCTCTGCAATTAATACTCTATGTTTCACTGTGGTCTGGCCAATGGATACTGACATATTAGCCTCGCCATATGTATTAATTATCTCACCAGTTGCTGTTCTAAGCTTTACTGTTGCAGGCGATAATTTAAGATGGTCTCGTACTACTTCTGGCCGTGCAATAGTTCTTGTTGCACTTGTATCTACCAAGAACGATCTACATTTATTGTTAATACGACCCTCGATGTACAAGCTATGAATTCCACCGGAGGACGTAATGTTCACAGTTACTATGGGGGCTGTGTTTCTCGAGGTCGGCAGTTGCCCCTTAGTGTCGACCCGTTCTAGTTTTCCGACTGTTGTATCATTTTCTTGCAATTGCGGCGAATGTGACCTACGTCACCACAATTCCAACATCTGGGCTCGCGTCTCTTCGGCATCGTGTTATGAACTATTTTTCGTACCATTTCTTCTTCGGTGGTTCTTACTCGATGGCTCCGTGAAGTTTGACTAGCTGTTTTATGTTCTAAGGCAATAGCGAGCGCTTCATCTAAAACTTTCGGTCTTGCTAGTCGTAAAGCTTTCTGTAATTCACTTTCTTTTAACCCATTGACGAAGGTATCTACGGCAATTTCATCCAAAATGTTGTCTGGTACCTCCGGATAAGCCAACCGCACTATACGAGCAACATCTGCTTCAAACTCTTGCAAATTCTCACTTGCTCGCTGAGTTCTACTTCTTAGTTGCGCCTTGTAGACTTGTTGTAGATGGGCATCTCCGTAACGTTTATCTAGTCGAGTGAACAAGGTCTGGTAACATTTTTCTTGACCCTTAGGAATTGATCTTAGGATATCTGCAGCATCACCTCGTAAAGCAGCAGTCAAGGAAACAGCTTTTTCTTGTTCTGTCCAATGATTGGCTGTCGCAATAGCTTCAAATTGTCTAAGGTATATAGACCAAGAGGACTTTCCATCAAATGGTGGCAATTTGAATCTCATATGATGTGTCGTCTCGTCTCTCGGTGATTCTTCTTTTACTACCGGATCTAAAGCTACCGTATTAATTGGTGGTAGCACTTTCGTGTTAGTTATCATGCTCTCTAACTGTTTGATTTTCTGTTCTACTTTATCGAATGTTTTAGAGACTTCTTCAAACTTCTTACTATTCTGATTACATACTTCGTCGAATCTTCTAGACATATTTTAAAATTTCTCGTCGTTTTGCCTAGCTGTTTCTTTAATAATTTGAGAAGTTTCATCGAATCTTTTGGAAACGTTCTCGAATTTATCATCATTTTTTTTAGAAGTCTCCTCAATCATTTGCGAGACGTTCTCAAATTTACTATCATTTTTTTTCGAAGATTCTTCAATCATTTGTGACGTTTCATCGAATCTTTTGGAAACAGTCTCGAATTTTCCATCAATTATTTTAGTTAAAACAGCTTCTTCTGCTGACTGGAACTGGAATGTCTCTGGGTCATCTCCATTCTTGTTGAGAACAGTCTTCAGTCGTTCTTGGAGGATCTTCTTGGACCCGCTGCAGTCTTCATCGCGTTCTTCTAGTTGCTCACGCAACTGTTTCACTGAAAGCTCTACTAGCAGCATCTTTGGTCAGGCACACACGTACTTTTTAAATGTTCTTTCGTACAACGATCACTACTGAACTACGCGGATGTTCCCGACAAACAATACTTTTCAAAAGTTCAAAAGTCTTTTTCAAAAATCACTGTTGAATTTATATTCAAATCAATTGTCCTCACACGGTGACACCAACTGTAGCGTTTTTAAATAAAACGAGCGGTTCGAATTTATATAAATATATTTATTTATAACTTTACAGTTCGGTACTCTCTTATCAACTGAACTTACTCCTAAGATCGTTACATATATATACCTAAGTTACTACGTTCTAGAAAGTTCCCACCTCTAATTCGCGCACGTCGCCGTTCTTTCTCGAAACATCGAGTCGCTTTCGAGATGAGACACGCTGAATGCGTGTTCGTAACAATATCAAAGTCTTGTATTGTTAGATCATTAATTAGTATAAAATCAGTTCTATTATGTTCTACTGGTCGGTCTGTCAGCACAGCAGGTACTAGTATAGTATGATCAGCTAGCGACATATTTAAAGAAGTATATTTAAGACAAAAATACCTCACGATTGCTAATTGAATTATTAAAGCCAAATAGTTTTATGTTGTTCCCTCTTGAATCGATTTTTTATTCTTCAGAATACGGTGTATAGAAAAATAATCAATGTGTGTTTCATCAGATATTATCAGATGTCATCAAATGTAATCAGATGTCATTAAATGTCATCTAGCTGTAAGCTTGAGTACTTCGGTCACGTTTCGAAAAAAGATAGTGAATTCTACATCCGTCATGAAGAGAAAAGTAGTTGCTAAAAGAGGACTAGAATACCGTCGTATCTCGTAACTGAAAATTTCCAGAATTTTCTGTTCATCGAGAATAGATTTTATAGTAGAATATTCGTAATGTTTGTATTATACAAACCAGCAACTTTTATGTGCATATTACTTTTAAGGGCTTTCATTTTCGAACATCTATTCGTCCTCCACTTCTCTTCAGCCACCCGTATTTTTTGCTTTTTTTATCTTCTTTGTTCCTAAAAGTCTTAGTATTCACAATATATAGTAGTAATATTAGTAAAGGTCTCTTTATATCTTGGTCTAATCTTAACGAAATAATTACCATTTTTACTCAACACTTTTCGTTGTTCTTATTTCTTACATGGTATTGTTATATTTTGAGATTACATTTGTGGATATCTGAATGATTTAAATTTTCTAAAGGTATTTCTTTTTTTTTTCTTTTTAGATTAACTCTTGCTTCCACCCCAAAATCTGGTTTAGGATACGTTGTAATTATTTTCATGAATTTTCATCAAAAGTGGATTATTATATTAAAATAATTCAATTAATTGGACTACAAACCCTAGAAAAAGGAAATTGGACTTAAATTATATATACAAAAGCGAAACACACTAAAATCAATTTAGAGTAAAGGACGATGTTAAAGGAGTAAAGCGATTCAAATATTTGGGAGTCAAATTAAATGCATGGGAAACAGAAGAGACAAAAAAAAAAGAAATTCACAAAAAATAATGTAGAACAAACAAGTCTATTTTTCGCTGACTTATGCAATTCCGCTCTAAAACCTTAAACTAAAAATCGAGAACAAAGGTCTATAAATTTATCATTAGACCAATAGTACAAATAGATGTGAGACGTGGGAGATGATAGAAGACAAAGAAAGAACAATAAAGGTTTTCGAAACAAAAATTCTAAGGAAAATCTTTGACGGAAAATTTTGGTGAAAGATTTCACCAAAAGTTAAAGATGAAAAATAATATATATCTCAGAATTCGCTAGACTCCAGAGACATTAAAGATCTGGTTGTGTAGTTAAGTTGAATGATTACATATTACCACTAAAGTTCCTAGATGGTAAAATTAGGACAGAAAAACAAAAAGGATACCAAGACATGAGAGTGAAATATCAATCTTCTTCTTCAAGTTCCACTCCTATCGGAGATTGGAAATCATTCTGGCAATTATAATTTTATTGGTTACTCACCTGAATAGTTCAATTGAACTGCATCCAAACCACTCACGGAGATTGCGTAGCCACGGGATTTTACGTCTTCCTACGCTTCTTCTACTTTTGATTTTACCCTGCATTATATTCCTTAGTAGTTCGTACTTTTCACCTCTCATGATATGCCCCAAGTATTCCAATTTCCTGATCTTTATGGAATTTATCAATAGACTATCAATAGACTTCGACAATTTGCTGAACGGTAGAACTTAAAGGCAAACGATGCGGGACTGCCTATTTTTGAGGCCTTTAAGAGATCTAGGCTTAGTTTTCTCTGCAGTACCATTTGGAAAAGAATCCAGTTAATTACAGTGTTTCTTGATATATAACAGGTATATTATATAGTATGGCATACAGGTCTCCTCTACAAACTGAAATTACTCCTAACAGACCAACTGTACCTCATTCTAAAATCCTATCTTACCAACCATTTCTTCTAAGCCAAATTGAAGACAGACTCCCAAAGTAGCACATCATACAATCTGACGTACCTCAAAGTAGAGTTCTGAGCTCAATACTGTTTTTGATATTTACTGCAGACCTTCCAACCAACAATGATACCTTCTTAGCTACTTTTGCAGATGACACGGGAATCTTGGCTGCGAGTATCGACCCTAATATATCATCACAAAAAGTACAAAATCGCTTAGCCTAATTACAAAACTGGCTAAAGCGATGGAAGATTAATGTTAACGATAACAAATAAGTACAAATTACTTTCACAGTAAAAAAAATCTACAGTCCACAAGTTTATATTAATAATACTTTGTTTCCCATAAAACCAGTTGTTAAATACTTGGGATTGCATAGGGATGAAAAACTTATACAGTGTGGAAACCACTTATGGAATAAAATTGTTTGTGTCCTTATTATAAAAAATAATCAAAAAGTCTGAGACACGTTAACTTTTAAATTTAAATTTGCGCTTTGTAAACATAAGTTTAAACGTACAGGGTGATCCACGCAAGTCTGGCATAGTCCATTATCCTTATTTTTAATGAAACACCCTGTATGTTTTTATATTTTTAAAATACTTTTAACAATGTGATTTCAATGAACAATATCATGTAGGGTCTATAATGAATAATACAAGGTGAAATTTTGAAATTAATAATTTATCACGTGTTATGGTATTATTTTAAATTAGCTAAATATAGAAAATTAAATTTGCTTGTGCTACTTCTAAGCTAGTCTTTAGAAGTTCTTCAGTGATGGCTTTGTTTAGTTGATCTAGATTTAGGTCTGTTAGCTTTAGTTCTTCAGCTGTTCTTAATTTGTTTTGGTATTGTTCTTTATTCTCCTTTAACTTTTCTGGGTGGACTTTTTTCTTAGAGTGTACATATTGTCTTCGATCTTTTCTGTGTTTAATACTTATTTTAGCCCGTATCATTCTGTGATCACTACCAGTAGAGATTGAGTTTATTACTGTGACGTCTTCGAAAATGTTCTTTTTGTTTGTTAGTATGTAGTCAATTTCATTTTTAGTGTTCCCATCTGGCGACATCCACGTCCATTTCCTATGTGGCTTTTTCTTGAAGAAAGAGTTCATGGCAAACAATTTGTTGTTTTCTAGATAGATAACCAATAGATCTCCTCTTTCATTTCTTACTCCATGTCGAAATTCTCCAATACAGTTTTCGTTTTCTTTTAGTTTTTTGCCCATTTTCGCATTAAAATCGCCCATTATAATCGTGTATGTAGTGTTTCGATATGTCATGGACTCTGTGAGGTGTTCATAGAATTCTTCCATTTCTTCGTCTGTGTGTGTAGATGTTGGCGCATAAATCTGAATTATTTTTAAAGTGACCTTTTCGCTGATATTTATAATTAATAAAGCGATTATTTCTGTTATTCCTACGTATTCCTCAATTTTATGAGCATATTTTTTCGAAATCAAAAAACCAACTCCATCTAAACTTTCGTTTTCTCTACCTTTAAAATACAATATGTTTCTAGACTCTAGCGAGATGCAGTTTTCACCGTTTCTTTTTACCTCCGATAGTCCGATTATGTCCCATTGCAGGTGTTTAACTTCTTCCTCTAATTCATAGATTTTCTCGTCTTTAGACAAATATCTTACATTGAAAGTTGAGATATACATGTTTGTTGTCTGTATTGACGAACTATTGTCTCCCCCAGATCCGATGAGACTGACCTTATTAGATAAGGTGTAGGATTTGCCACAATGTGAACCACCTACCTGGGACCAGTTCCGTTCGGGTTTGTATTCGCCATTTGAGAAGGGAGGTGTTGACCATAAAACACCACGCTGGTCAGACGGGTTGGTGAGTGTATATTCAGCCGTCCACTCTGGGTCAGATCACAGTATAGTGCTTTAAGCACTATACTGTGGTCAGGCGCTGTTCGTAGCCGTCCACTCTGGATCAGACGCTACTGATTTTATATTAACCCTAAAATCAGGGGGTGCCGCTTCCGCCATCCTCGCCGTACCGAAGGTATCCTTCTCCGCCTTGAATGCCTTATAACTATTATGTAGCTCTTAAAAATTTTCAGAACAAAAACAACGTATTTGAAACGAAATACTTAAACGCGACGTGCTAGCACTTTATAGGTTAACCACATATACAAAACGTATAGATATCGTATTTTTTTGTAAACAAGCACTTTAAAATATTATAAAGGATATTGCCCTCTATGACCGAGTATCCGCACACAAAATAGGTAAAAAAACGTTATATAGAAAACTTTGATTTGTGAACATGTGCTGTTTTGAAAAAGAATATGCACTAATCCATATTAGGAACTCATGGACATAAGTAGTTTTGGTCGAAATATACAATCAAATTACTCGATTGGAACATGTGCTGTTTTGCTTGGATATGTATATCTTCCTATGTGTTTAATACGGGACAAGATGTATTTTGCTTGATTCTGACCTTATATTCTTGTTCAGTTTAGGAATTTCTATAGAATTCCACTATTATCTCATTTTCACTTAATGATGGACATGTGTCGTTTTGAATAGACGCTCCTCAATTATTGTTCGTCTAGGCAATATTAATTATATCTCTAACAATTGCAATATCACTAAAATTTGAACCATCTGAAATTTTTGTGGTCAGTTTGTTCTAAAATACTTTGACTTTGTTAATTAATTTCACTTCATACGTAGGGTTTTCACTCGCTACTTAAACTTTCTAAATCAATTATATTTTATACTTCTCTAAAGTGCTACAGTCTAGTAAATAAAATTATCTCTTGTTTGAAATTGTTTGCCTCTGTGTTCAACAGTGAAATTAACAGCCTTCAACTTCATGTCTAAATTTTTTAGTAAGTTACATCATCATTAAGGACTTCTTAATCATAAAAGTGTAATGTCGAATTATATGTTGTACAAAATAGCTCATGAGAGTTGCTACTTTCTTAATAAATCTACTAAAAGTATCAAAATACTCGGAAGTGAAATGAAAATATAATAAAACTGCTTTCTAAAAACATTTTCATTTGAGATATCAATTTGAGAGAATATATTTGAGTGCTACTGCGTAACCATGGAAAATTCTGATAATAAAAATAAGCAGGGAAGAGATTTAAAAATTGCTATCATCATCATCATCAAATAGCCTATATTTGTCCACTGCTGAACGTAGGCCTCCTGTATAATTTTCCACCTATTTCTATTTTGAGCTTCTTCATCCAGTTTGTGGTGATGCGCTTGATATCATTCGTCCATCTAGTCGGTGGTCGTCCTCTGCTTCGATATGCCTCTTGCCTTGGTCGCCATTCCAGAATCTTTCTGGTCTATCATCCGTTGTAACATTTTTTTTAAATTAAAATATGAAATTGTTTTTATTCCCTCTACCCCGGTTAAAGATACGCCGATGGTCGTATTCACAAATGGGTTGTTAAATTTCATTGGGAAACTACCGAAATATTGTGTAAGAACCGACTTATTATAGACGTTGGTTTGTTTAATCCTCTCCGTTTTAATCCTAAGTACAAATCTAATCCAAAAAATTTTAATTTCCTCACATTCCAAATTACTAGTAACGAATTACCTCGAACTTTCCGATAGTCGTTAGAACTTTACCTTCGTAGAAATGGATACTGTCCTATAATTTTTAAATGGGAGATACCCTCACCCTTTTTTTGGGTAGTTGGTAATTTTTTGCAGAAAGGAGATCACTTCTCGTGGGGCGATCTTTAAGGACAGACGCTTCGCTCATATTATCGTCTCTATGTTACCTTACCGTCTCTGTGCATTTTTTTAGTGTGTATACACTTATATAGTTTAAGTTTTTAAATCTAATACTATATTAGATTAAATATAATTATAAAGTATCTTTTAATTTAAATAACTTCAGTGCTTAATACAAGTAAAGTATATTAGCTTCAGTGAATTAGTGTAGCAGCCATCGAGAATTACTGTAAGTTATCATAATCATAGTATCTTCAATTATCTGGGCGAATACTATCATAATCATAGTATCTTCAAATATCTGGGCGAATCTAAGTTCATCCATTTCTACACCTGTAGTTAAGATTAACTACCGATTTAACTATTGAATTCAAGGAACATTTAATAATTACATATGAACTTTCAATCAGTTTTTAGGAACTTTTAAATTATGAACAGTTAAGTCTCAGTTTATCATTAAATAATAGTGCGAAACAAATAATTAACTGCGATCAAGTGCGGGTTGGTTAAATTTTTTCTTCTACAATCGTGTCGTGTTCTTTAAATTTAACTTTAATTAACTTTGTGTTATTTGTTATTCATTTTTTTAGTTTTTGTACCCAGTATCTCGAGATATGCCCATTAAACAGCAAAGAGAGACTTTCTTTAATCCACTTAAGTGGAATATTTTTAAATAACATCAGATTCTCTTCGCTGATAACTTGAACTGTGTATGATTTCATTATATTGTATTTGTATTTCCTGATTATAATACTGTTCATTTCTATATGTACACATAGTGATGTAACGAATATTCGCATTCGCATTCGCATTCGCGAATATTCGCATATTTTTGCATATTCGCATTTGCATTCGCATTCGCAAAATTTGTGCGAATGTTTTGCGAATATTACACAGCTTGCATTTAGCTCGTTCAGTATCGAAAAGTGGTGAAAAATAAGTCCATATTTCACTATAATTTGATTTACTCATAGTAATAAATAGCTAATCACACTTTAACTAAAAAACCAGAGCAGGGCAAGTGGAGTGACTTGTGTCCCGTGAAATTTTTATTGGAACTATAACCAGAGAACTTAGTTCTCTGCTATAACTTTCTCTCTATAACAAGTCAAATTTGATTATAACAAGAGAAAATAAGATCGAAAAACCTGCTTTCTACGTTTTTGGCCCGGACGTGACTATAAATAAATACCTTTTTAAACGACCCCTCAATAAACTTAACCGCCTACAATAAACTTCTTTACAATAAATACAACTGTTTCACATCTTTACTTTAGCAAATATGATAGAATGATACTGGACAATTTAAAGCAGTTAAAAATGACAGACTTTTTCCAATTGCCTACACACCTCGCGCAAATGAGACTGCCGGCAGTGCCGGAGACAATTAAAATTGCCAAATTAAAAAAAAAAACTGAATATTCGCATTCGCATTCGCATTCGCGAATGTCGGTGGCATATATTCGCATTCGCATTCGCATTCGCGAATGTTTAAAAAATGACATTCGTTACATCACTAGACAACCATTGATTAATTGATGGTGCATTTTTCATTACTTGTGTGTACAATCAGCTGCCTATATCATTGTGTTGTTGAATATATTGTTTTTGTTTTATGTATGAATTTTATTTGTCGACTCCTAACAAGTTTCTTGATATAACAATAACTCTAAATATTTGCTTATTATAATAAATTATTATTATACCTTAGACCAGAAGAAAGATCAGGCTGATTAAGTTTTGTAGGTAAATAGGTTAATAATATACCGATTGCGAGAGGGGTTAGGCAAGGATGCGTCTTGTCTCCGACGCTTTTCAACGTGTACTCACAGGTCATATTCAGAAAAGCCTTATGGGAAAGAAAAGAGGGAATAAGAATTGGTGGAGAAATCATAAACACCATGAGATTTGCAGATGACACGGTAATTATGGCTGAGAGTATAGAAGATCTACAAACTTTACTAGATGCAATAAATAGTGAATGCATTCAAATGGGACTTGACATCAACACAGATAAGACCAAATTTATGATAGTATCAAGGAGTCCAATAAATAATGAACAACTAACTCTTGGTGGACAGCAAATAGAGAGAGTGACAAAATATAAATATCTGGGAGCTTACATCAACACAGAATTAGATCCAGACCAAGAGATCCAGATACGAATAGAAATGGCAAGGGCAGCATTCTTAAAATTCAAACAATTGTTCTGTGACAAAAATCTGAATATTGCGCTGAGACTGAGGTTTGTTGAATGTTACGTCTGGTCGCAATTATTGTACGGGGTAGAAACATGGACACTAAAAGCGCAAATAGTTAAAAAGATTGAAGCCTTTGAACTTTGGATATACCGGAGAATGTTGAGAATCCCATGGACTGCCAGGGTCACCAATGAGGAAGTGCTGAGAAGAATGGGTCGAGTCAAAAAATTGTTGAGAACGATAAAAGTACGCAAGACTGCATACCTTGGACACATACTAAGAAATAATAAATATAGTCTTCTGCAGGTCATCATGCAGGGTAGAGTCGATGGCAAAAAGGGAATAGGTAGAAAAAGGAAGTCATGGCTGCGAAATATTCGAGACTGGACAAACATGACTGTAGACGAATTATTCCACGTTGCAAAAGACAGAGAAGCTTTTAAAAATGTGGTCGCCAACCTCCGTTAATGGGGACGGCATAGGAAGAAGAAGGTAAATAGGTGAACGGAGTCCACCTTTAAACCCCAAAAAATTGAGTGGCGCCCTGTTTCTATCTTATCTAATTTTACCCATCTCTGTTTTCGTTTATTTCTGTATCTTTTCTCATATATCTTATTCTGTCACATCTTTACTTATTTCATACGTTAGACCTATTTCCGGTTCCAAAAGCTAGTTTTCAACCCACAACTCGCTCTTCACCAACCATCTGGCTGCCGTCCACAGTGTCTCCATGATGACCTTTCTAGCATCATCCAAAAAAGGTTTCCGAGGTTACACCGTTAATCTGGCAACATGATCGGCCCAAGCCTATTTAGCCATAACTATTTTTTCAACTGCATCTGTGACTCCTGTTCTTCTTCTTATTTCTAGGTTTGGTACTTTATCTCTAATGGGAATACCTAACTTGTGTAACTCTTATTTTATCTGTTGTTCTTTTTGTCAGAGTCAGTGTTTCTCCACCATATTTAAGAACCAGTAAAACGCACTGGTTAAAAACCTTTCTTTTTAAACAAACTGAGATAATAGACATGAAAATGTTATTCAATCTAATAAAGACAGCCCATGTGAGACCTATCCTTCTTTGTATTTCAGTTGTCTGATTATTTTGGCCTAAGCGAATCTTATGCCCTAGATATTTATATTTTATTTTATTGTATTATATTTGTAATTTTGTCTTTGAGGCGTTAATTTTAAGACCGATTGTTTTTGACACTTTATAGAGCGTGTGCAGCATTTTTGTAGCTTTATCAACTCTATTAGATATTAAAACGATGTTATCGGTAAATATTAGGTGGTTCAGATCTTTCCCATTTATATTAATTCCTATATTATTCTCTCGTTCTATTTGCTTAAACATATATTCAAGAACTGTTGTAAACAATTTAGGGGAGATAGTATGACTCTGTCTAATTCCACGTTCTATTCAAAACTTCTTGGTATCTTTATGAAGGCGGACACAAGCTGTACCAGTTTCGTAAATACTTTTAATCAAGGTGATATATCGATAGTCAATGCGGCAGTCAGCCAATGCTCGAAGCATTTTATGATGATCTATAGTATCGAACGCCTTTTCATAATCTACGTATATAAGAAAGATAGGCTTGTTATACTCTGTACACTTTTCTATTAGCGTTTTTATAACTTGTAGATGATAGTTTGTTTGTTTACAAGACGTTTTGTTATTATCTTCATGAATAGTTTGTATGTATGAGAGAGCAAACTAATAGGTCTGTAGTTCTTTAGGTCTGAAATGTCACCTTTTTTGTACATTATGTTTATTATTTCATAGGAAGAGAAAATACTGCAGATGACCTGAACTTAAACGATGGGAAAATTAAAAAATGCGATGAATGTGTATATTTGGGGGTAAAACTAACAAAGAGAGGAAGAACTGATGAAGCCATAAAAGACAGAACAACCAAAGGGAAACGAATTATAGGTGCATTGAATTCAGTACTATGGCAGAAAAATATAAGACCGGAAACGAAAAATAGAATATATAATACTACTACTATCGGTTTACAGCGTTCTCCGACGCCTTCCGACTCCTAACCACCATTCTTCTCTATTTAACCATAGGCCTGGAGGGATTTCTCTTTCCTCTAGTTCTTTTTCCATATCCTCTCTGCAGCTTTTTCTCGGTCTTCCTCTTTTCCTTCTCCCTTGTGGTGTCGTTAAAATCTGTTTTGGAATCCTGTCATCTGGCATTCTCTATACATGGCCGTACCATACTAACTGTTTTGTTTTTATGTCATCAACTATTGTATGCTTGACTCCCATCATTTCTTCTATTCTCTCATTTGGTATCCGATCTCTTCTTGATTTGCCTGCTGCTCTTCTCCAGAAGTCCATTTTTGTTGCTAGTAACAGTTTATCTGTTCTTTGTTTCATTTTCCAAACATCACTGCCATATGTGCTTACACTTTTAAGTATAGTGTTGTATATGAGTTGTTTGTTCGCTTTAGATATTGTTTGGTCCCACAGAATGCCGTTCATCATGGATATGGCTTTTCTATATATAAGAATATATAATACAATATTGAAACCAGTAATCGTCTATGGCTCAGAAGTACGGCAGTTATTACAAAAACTTAAAGATAACCTATTGGCAGTTGAAATGTATTTTTGGAGGACAGCAGCGGGAAAGTCTAGATTAGAACATGTGGGAAATGAGGACATCGGAACAAAAGGAATCAAATGAATGTACGAAGATAAATTGTAGAAGACATCGAAAAACAACAACTAACATGGTACGGACATGTTAGACGTATGGGGGAAGAAAGACTACCAAAAGAAGATTAGAATGGGTACCAATAGAGAAAAGAAGACGAGGATGACCACCAACAACATGGATGCAAGGAATTTCAAAATCAATGTCAGCAAGAAATCTATCTAAAGAAGACTGGCAGAATAGACAGGCTTGACGAACGGGAACCCAAAGGCGGATTACGCTATGAACGGGATATATATATATATATATATATATATATATATATATATATATATATATATATGTATATATATATATATATGTATGTATATATATATATATATATATATATATATATATGTATATATATATATAATATATATATATATATATATATATATATATATATATATATATATATATATATGTATATATATATATATATAATATATATATATATGTATATATATATATATATATATATATATATATATATATATATATATATATATATATATATAAGGATCACTCAGAGGAGTGGTGGGTTCTTATATCGGTCTCTAGGTGGAGAAATAAAAGACAAAGTTGATAGGCTACTTTATCCATTTTGAAGACGTTTCGCTTTCGAGTTTTGAAAGCATCATCAGTTCATCTAAAAAGTACAATATGAGAACCACACAATCATGGAAACGATGTTAATTGTTACCTTAAAAAGACATGTAGCAGTCAAAGTTATTAACAATAATGTGATTGAAACTTAAGTAAATGGACATAATACGCTGATCTTGTATAAACAATGTAGCAATATTTTAGAATTAATGATGGAAAGTCAGCAACTGATCTGTTTGCTACATATGCTAGCGGCAGCTGTTCATCGGCGAGCAATGGTCGTAGATACTGTTGCTTTAGTTTATAAAAAAATGTTAAAATTAAAAGTGAAATTTGAATTTAAATTTAATGTGTGGAAATTGAATTATAAAATAGTCGTGCCCAGAGCGCCACTTTATTTATACAGTTAAGTAATACTTCACCAAACAAAGAAAAATGAAGACTGCGATTAAATGATTTAACTCTTACTTACCAAAAAAAACTAATATTACCAAAATTGCAAAATTGTAGACTCCAAAATCAAAACACAGATTCAACTAACAAAAGCTTGTTTTATTTTATTTTAATTAAATAGAAATTTAACAAATTATTGAAAAATAGCAAATATTTAATTGAGCCGTAAGTTAAGTACATAAAAAAATAATAGTCAATATGACATTGCAAAGTGACCTTTAGATTGAAAGTTTAAAAAAATAACATTTTATAAATGTACTTAGTAATTGGAAAATTATATTAATATTTAAACAATTAAATATATATACCTAACTATGTGAGTTAGTGGTATAGTATTAAAAAAATTATAACTCATTACTTTGATTCTTGAAAAAAAATTATATTATACCTAGTACCTTTTATAGCTATAAGGGTTTACACTTTATTGAAATATTTTATTAAAAATACTTAAAGAAAAAATATTTAAGCCACTATTTGCGGTATATCATAAAACAAAATAACTTTCTGTAAGATATTATCTTTTAAAAAAAATAAAAAATTGCAAAAAAAAACCTGTTCTCAAGCCTACTATTCCCAAAGCAGCTTAGGTGGTAGAGGTTGATTTGGAGAAGTTTGAAGGAGTCCTGGAGGCAATTTAAAGTTGGAGCAGAGAACAATGGCTCGAACACGAACACATGGCCATGCTTTCAGGAAACAAAAATCGAGAAGTCTTCTTGGGATTGAAGTGATGTTGGTGGTAACTAACTGATTTTTCCACAGCCCTATTATCGCCGACAAATTGGAGGCATCAGGGACTGTAACTGGTGGTTGGACCCACGTGTGGTTGCACAGGATTCAGGAGCAGAATAAGTTACCCCGAAAATGGTAATTCCTCGAAAAGGAATAGGCTTCCAGCTAGTCCCCTCTCGAAATTTAGGGGACACAAGGCAACTAAACCCGACAAAAATGCAAAAGCCTTTTCATTTCGGCCATGGCTTAATATAAAGCCAAAAATTTTACAAAAAATAGGAAGTGATGATTTGATGACTAATGTCAGAGACAAACAGAAGACCAATCTCATAGAGAAAAATTCCCTAGGTTAATTAACAGTCTATGGTAAATTTGGGCCTTAGAACAACGACTTTCTTGAAAAACCGCCTAAATTATAAGCAGACAATCATAGATTCTCGAACAGTGAGACGACCTTACTCGAAGCAATAAACCGAAGACAACAGGTGTTTAACTTCAGATCGATACATTTGTTGACATTTTTCACAAAGTCAAAACAGCTGGCCGAGAAGAATAAAACAATTTAACTTTTCGTTGAAAATTAATAATTATGTACACCTTCTACAAAATAGAGAGGCAGAAAGGTAAGTCATTTATTACATGATATTCGACATTACATAATTAACATTAACTTTATTTTCAGATTGGTGAAGATGGATTATATTTTGTTACTAAAAATCAAATTTCAACTACCAGAACCCAGAAACTAGAAGTTTAATCTATAAAATTAAATATATACTTCCATCCATATCTGTACACTAGTTATTTAAATGAATAAAGTATGTTCATGACTACTTAATATTTATTGTGTTTATAGTAAAAACCAGGTAAGCAATATTTAACTGCTACAACAATCAAGTAACTAACAACATATATGAACTTATAAAAATTAGCACAGCAAATGACCATGTGGTCTAAAGTAAATGAAATGTTATTTAATATTAATTAGTGAGAAAGAACCAAGAAAATCATAGACAACTTCCAACTATTTAATGATTATTAAGCTTTGATTTTAACTTTAGGTAGCATTATAAGTGATATTAATAAAAATTAAAAAAGTAGTGTAAATGAAGTTACCGATCAAAGCCCTACAGCTGTCGCCGGAAAAATGGCGTTAGATGAACCAGAACGAACTAAACCGCGAAAAGACAGCCAACCTTGAGGTCAAAATACTTTTGACAGATCAGCAAGGTGGAGGTACCAACCCAAATAATTGGGCGGTCAATTTAAAAGTTTTAATGAGTTTGGATGACTACCCGGTTGCAAAAGACAAACCAGTGAAAGAAATTGGTATTGTAATAGCAACTCCTCTCATTAATCAGTCTAGATTTACAAACAGGAGATTTTCATTCAACCTCATATATAAGTAATAACGTTAATCATTATGGCTAGATAATCAGCCACAGGTGGTTAACGATAAATTAACTTCCAACAGCCCAAGGTTCATGCACTTGGAACTGTAATTTGCAAAGGATTCTATGAATCAATTACATTATTTGTATTATGTTATTTAAGTATAAAATGTTCACACTAATCTAAGTAATCAGTGTATGAAAACGCAATGTAAGTTGCATATGTAATAATAAGTTAAGTAAAGAATATTTAATTATTTTATTTAATTATTTTATGTATTTTATTTCTATTTTATGTATTTTAATTATTTCATGAAAATTGGAAAAAAAGGTTCAAATAGTACACCTAATATGACATTTAGGTCATATTAGGTTTAAAAAAAAAAACTTTTAAATTGCCCGCCCAATTATTTGGGTTGGTACCTCGACCTTGCTGATCTGTCAAAAGTATTTTGACCTCAAGGTTGGCTTTTTTTTCGCGGTTTAGTTCGTTCCGGTTCATCTAACGCCATTTTTCCGGCGACAGCTGTAGGGCTTTGATCGGTAACTTCATTTACACTACTTTTTTAATTTTTATTAATATCACTTATAATGCTACCTAAAGTTAAAATCAAAGCTTAATAATCATTAAATAGTTGGAAGTTGTCTATGATTTTCTTGGTTCTTTCTCACTAATTAATATTAAATAACATTTCATTTACTTTAGACCACATGGTCATTTGCTGTGCTAATTTTTATAAGTTCATATATGTTGTTAGTTACTTGATTGTTTATACAAGATCAGCGTATTATGTCCATTTACTTAAGTTTCATTCACATTATTGTTAATAACTTTGACTGCTACATGTCTTTTTAAGGTAACAATTAACATCGTTTCCATGATTGTGTGGTTCTCATATTGTACTTTTTAGATGAACTGATGATGCTTTCAAAACTCGAAAGCGAAACGTCTTCAAAATAGATAAAGTAGCCTATCAACTTTGTCTTTTATTTCTCCACCTAGAGACCGATATAAGAACCCACCACTCGTCTGAGTGATCCTATATATATATATATATATATATATATATATATATATATATATATATATATATATATATATATATATATATATATATATATATATATATATATAGATATATATATATATATATATATATATATATATAAGAAGTAATATTGACAAAAAAAAAACATTTTCTTCTTCTTGTATAAGCTTCTCGCTTATACAATTCTGAGTTAAAATCTTGAGCAATTTTTAAAATATCCTCCTTATTTGTTGTAGTTTCTCCTTTTTTGTTTAAAAGTTTACAATTGTTTTCGATCCTCCAGTCATTTGTCGGCGCAGAACCTTTAAACTTTTATTTTTATCAATGGCTAATGGCTTGAGTTATGTATTCAGTGTTGTAATTTCTAACATCTTTTCGAATGGATTTTGTGATATCTTTGTTTAACTATCTCAGTGTTACAAAATTACCAGTCTTTTTACGGGTAGTTCTACGCAGGTAATTGTAATCGTAGGAAATTCTCTTAAAATATGTTCGACAATTTCAGGATTTGTTAAGTAGATGCATATCCGATTATTGCAAATTCTTGAGGCGAAGCATATGTTATTGGGACTAACAATGTTACCTATGATTTTGACGTAGTCGATTAGTAATAAGTGTGGTTCAGCATGGATTAATATGGCTTGATATTTTTTAGGATATTTCGGTTTGTGTTTTGCCATATAAATTTGGATTATCTGATGATGTTGTTTCCAGACATGGTGTCGCTAACTGTAGGAGAACATTGATGTAAGTTGTTATTCATGTAGTCTAAAGTAACTATTTTTGGTTTTCTTGTAATAAAGTTTCGACTGATAGGCCGCAATTGTAACGCATATCCGTATTACTGGTTGCCTGGCTAAAATTTTGCCGAGCTTATGTTAAATCGGGCAAAAAATTTCAACACAGTTGAATGTTTTGGTTAGAAAACTATTAATAAACAATTTCTTTCTGAATAATATTACAGCTCTTGATGTTAAAAACTCTACACAACAACTACTTATCACTTTTTGACGGTTAAATACTTTTAAAAACCGATATTTATTGTGATAAACAGCTAATTTCTACATTGATTCACAAAGCAGTATGTACTCGTTCGAATCATCGACTTAACTGCCGAGATGATTTTTATATAATATAAACAATAAATAAATAAACAAATACTAAATAATACCAAAAACACAATTTATTGAAGTAGCTTGATGCAAATTATAAAACTAAATTTTCACGATGTTGAATTTTTAAAAGGGAAAATATAAAACTAAAAGAAATCTAACCTTTCAGATAAAATCTACCGAAAAAAAAAGATAAATTACCGTAAAATTAACAACGATCAGGAAGCTAGAAACCAACGCCTACCATACACATCATCTAACTGTATTAAACTTATTTAATGGAGTATATTGTTTTAACATAAGATATAAAACAAGTCTGACCTTATTCCGTAAATTTAACAACTATTTTGAATTAACTGCTAACTTCTACAAGTTGTTTAGAGTATCTGGTGGAAAGTTTGCCTTTCACAACGCTTTTAGTTTACTGAGACAAACACCCTGAAATTCGTGCAGAACAGAATAATATCCAGGGTGTAGCATCAATATTGTAGTCGTTATTATATAATAGAGTTGCTGGTTTAATGCGGGAGAGAATTTGGGATCAAAAAGTTATGAAGTATATCTAGCGAAGAATATTTAATTTATAAAAATAAGAAAAGTCTCCTGCTATAAATAAAAAAATGATAAATCAAAAGTTTTAAAATATGGAACGAAATTACCGAATCTATTAATAGATTATACCCATCATTTAATTATGTGGCTATTTGCCAGAACTTGATATAACAAATAAAACAAGTTTTCAGTAGAGCGAATTTATAACTTTATGGAAATTTGTTTTTATTTTTTACTCGCTCAAACTCGTTTGTAGAGCACCCTCTGTGGCTCAGTGGTAAGAGCGCCTACATTTAAACCTAAAGGTCGTGAGTTCGAATCCCATCTGGGTAGAGAAATTTTTGTTTATTAAAAATTAATGAATGCAAATAATTTCTATCCATGTGCGATCGGTACTCACCGGAGGGACCGCAGACGTTCGGATACAATTAGCGTCTCATAGCAAAGACAATGACGTCGACTTTGCTAAGTATCAAGACAATTACTCTACACATACACACACACTACACTAGGTACCTGACTGTACCATGCCAATGATCATAGTTGTCGAGGCATTAACTCAATAAAAAAAAACTCGCTTGTACAGTGAATTATATAAAATACATGAATGTCATAATTATAAATGAAAAAATGAAGAAAGTTATACTGAAATTAAATCTTTGATATTTTATAGAGATGTTTAGTTTTAATCAATTTAGTTTTGGGACTATTTCCGGGGTTGTAGCTAAGGCACCTTGATCGGATTGGTTTGAGACAGTGATGTTATTGTTTTGGCAGGATCTAAGTTTTTGTAGAGCTATAGTATTATTTGAGTTTTTGGTAAAAAGGAGGATGGACTTATTTGATAGATTGGCTTTAACGAAGTCAAAGTTGGCAAGTAGGTTGTGGTCCGTAAACACTCGATTGAATCTGCATTGGTTGCAGAGGTATATGGGAATATGGGTTATACTGTGTTAGGTAGTTTTATGGTAAGATGGTTTAGGTTTAGAAGATGTCTTTAGTTTTGTTTGGATGCATTTTATCGTATGTCTCCACACGTTATTATGTGGAGCGGTCATCGTAGTCGTGGCCGATGAGGTGATATAGGAAGTCGTTGTGGTTTGTGAATCTATCTATCTATCTAATTAGCCTTCTTCGGTCCATCTTTGGACATAGGCCTCCCCAATCCTTTTCCATTCTTCTCTGTCTGTCGCTACAGTCATCCATCTAGAGCCCACGTGCTTCTTGATATCATCTGCCCATCTCATTTGGGGCCTTCCTTGCTTCGTTTATATTCCCACGGTCTCCAACTTATAAGAATTTTGTTCCATCGGTCTTCTTTTTGTCTTATATTGTGTCCGGCAAATCTCCATTTCAATTTTGCAACTTCTTGTCTAACATCCCTCACTTTTGTTTTCTCTCTTATCCACTCGTTTCTCTTCTTATCCATTAGTCTTATGTGCAACATTTGTCTTTCCATTGCTCTTTGGGTTTTTATGATTTTGTCCATGTTTGCTTTTGTAGATGTCCACGTTTGGGAACCATAAGTAAGAACAGGGAGTACGCATTGGTTATATACTTTGGTCTTACATTTGCTGTGGATATCTTTTGTTTTTAAGAATGTAGCTTGGTTTGCCAAATGTCGCCCATGCCAGTCTAACTCGTCTCTTGATCTCTGCTGTTTGGTTCTCTTTGTTAATTTTTATAGTTTGACCAAGATATATATAATCCTTAACTTGTTCTAGTTCATCTTGTTCGATTTTCATTGTGATGTCTTCCTCTGTATTTGTTATAGTTTTGGTCTTGCTGTAATTCATATTAAGGCCTATCTTTCCAGCTTCTACGTCCAGCTCTTTCATCATTTCAAATAATTCTTCTTTTTTATCGGTTATCAATACGATGTCATTAGCGTACCTTAGATGGTTCAAGCGTTGTCCAGAAATTTTTATACCTTTTTTTCCCATTCTAATCTTTTAAAAATATTTTCAAGAGCCTGATTGAAAAGTTTCGGTGATATTGTATCACCCTGTCTCACGCCTCTACTTATTTGTAATGATTTTGTTCCTTCATATACTTTAATTGTTGTTTTGGTTATTAGTTCCGTATATCTGTGGTCAATTCGACTGTTAATCAAAGAACTTTTCACTGCCCAATGTTCGACACTGTCGAAAGCCTTTTCGAAATCTATGAGCGGCATATATAGAGGAATGTGGTATTCATTTGCTCGTTCTATAAGTATTTTCATACTTAGTAAATGGTCACTTGTGCTGAATTCCTTTCTAAAACCAGCTTGTTCTTTCGACTGGTATCCATCGAATTTTGTCGTCAATCTATTGGTTAAAATTTTTGTTAGGAGTTTATACATTACATTGAGGAGTGTTATAGGACGGTAGTTTTTTATATCTGCTTTATCCCCTTTCTTGTGTAGGATAATGGTTACTGATTCCTTCCAGTTGTTTGGGATTCTTTTTTCTTTTAATATCTTGTTAAAAAGGGAATGTAGAGTATTAATTACAACTTTTCCACCATATTTCAGCATATCTGCAGTTATTCCATCTTTTCCAGGCGATTTGTTGATTTTCATTACTTTCAATGCCTTCTTTATTTCTGATTTGCTTATTTCGGGCTGCAGCTCTGAGTTGACATTTTTTATTTTGACCTTATACCATATAACTGTTGATAACTGTCAACCTTATAATCCGATTATCAAGGTATTTTGGTTACAGATGACCGACCAGCGTCGTAGAGTATATGATTGAAACATTTATTTGAACTCAATAAATATATTTTTTAAATTGTATTTTTGTTTTAATAAAACTTCTTTATTTTATTCAAAAATAAATAGTTTCTTGCCATTTGTAAAAGATACATTTATTTAATTAAGGGGAAAGGCGCCAAATGTCGCCTGGTAAAATTTTTAATGTGTTTTAAATGTATCCATTATTTTCGAATCCGGAGAAAACTAATAAATATTTTTGAAAAATTTAAACGCAGAATGAAAGATTACATTATTGCTGAGGGCAGAAAGTCCCTGAAAACTTCTACAATGTTTATTTTATTATGTTATGTAACAGGGGTGAAAATATAGTATAATTTTTAATTGAAAATATTGCATGCAAAAGAAACTTTTTATTTATTCTAATAAATATTTCATTCTGCCTTTCAATTTTTCAAAAATGTTTTTGAGTTTTCTCAGAATTTGAAAAAAAAAATGGATACATTTAAAACACATTGAACATTTTGACAGGCGACGTTTTGCGCCTTTCCCCTTTAATACCTCACGATTACAAAAAACTATTCAAATTAAAAATAAATAAGATCAACTTCGGAATCCGAGTCGTCTTGAGGGTTAATAATTAGCGGTTGTGTCTCTACGGTCGCATCAATGATGTTATCAAGATTCCACATTTTTTGTTCTTCTTCTATTACATGTCTTACTGCATCTTTCCAGTTTTGTTCTGTAATATGTTGTAAAGACTCGTATAAAAATTCACGTACAGCTTGTATTTTATATGACATATTTTTTCTAGCCACATAACTTTTCATTTGTGACCAAATGAGTTCAATTGGATTTATTTCGCAGTGGTAGGGTGAAAGTCTAAGGACTGTGATGTTTTGCCTTTCCGCCATTTTGTCAACTACGTATTTTTTGAACTTAGATTTGTGTTGCCGGGCAATTTTTAAAAGTTCTGCTTTTACCATTCCATCTTCGTAAGGCAGATACTTATTCCGCAGCCAGTCAAGAATATCCTGTTTCTTCCACGCAGTGGTTGGAAGTCTTTCTACTAGTCGTGAATGATAAGGTGCATTATCTAATACTATAATTGAATTTGGTGGTATGTGTTCAATCATCTGCTCAAAATACTATTCGAAAACATCAGCTGTCATCTCCTCGTGATAGTCTTTTGTGCTTTTGGACTGAAATTCCAACAAACCATGCTTAACAAATCCTTTTTCACTGCCAATGTGAGAAATCATTAATCTACTGCCTTTACCAAAAGCCGGAGAGATACCAGTAGACCAACCTTCCATAAAGGCTTGCCTGGAGCTTAATATGTTTTTATCTGACCAAATTTTTTTTAGAGTATGACCTGAGTTTACCCACGTATCTCCTCCTGGTCAATCAAAAGTGATTTTCGATCTGATTTCTCCCACCAGAAATTTAATTTTTTTAAAACTTGCCACAATTTAGTTCGTCCGATATGAGGCAAATCCGGGTCGTCTCTAACTTCTTGTAAAATTTTGTTTAGGTTTGGTATTTCTTTTTTGAAGAAAAAATCCATGAATTTTCCTTCGAATATCATTTTTAGTAAATTCATCAATTTCAGTCGGCTTTTTCCCTCTCTTTAAGTGTTCGTTTGTGTTTGGGTCAGGTATACCGTGTTTTTTTCTTTCTGATAGGAACCTATATATAGTTGAATCCCCTACGTCAGTCATGTTGGCACAACTTTCGGCTATGCTGCGAACAGTGTTTATGGGAATCTGAGAAACCAGTGCATCGTGAACATTCAGGACAATAGTCTTCTCTCTTGGTGAACAGACAGACTTACTGACTGTACGCAACAGTACCGGTGTAAAACTTGATGATGTTGATGATGAAGCCATCACAAAAAATCCAACAATACAACCACGAGCGAAAGGTACGTATATGTTCGTAGGTATGTGGAATAAAAAATCACTCACGCACTGCATATAATTCGCAAAAGAAATGTTCGAGCTGCTAATTACTGCCGTAGACGCAGAAACACCGACGAGCCGTAAATTATATGCGATCAAAAACGTACTAAACAAAAAAATTGTTTTTGTTCGTAATAACTTTACCCTTTCAAGTTAAGTTTCGAATATAAACTGAACAGACGAGGCACGTGGCCAAAGCCGGCATCTTTATACCTATTATATTAATAAAAATCTGGGGAATTCCATTATAATTATCTTGCAACGAATAGTACCTTCGAATATGAATTCCAGGTTTTCTAGTAAAGTGATTAAACGCGAAGATTAGTATTGAAATATCCAAGGAGATAAGGTATTCTTATTTACAAAACTGTTAATGGTTAAATTCTTATTTTTATTAATATAATATAATATCCAATATTAGCCGTGAAAGTTTTAATTGGTTTTTGCTAAATATATTAGTATTAAAATATTATTAATATTAATATTAATTCTAATGAATAAACATCTCAGGAACGCCTATGATGATACAAATTTGACGACTGTTTTATGACTTTGAGGCACATTTCGTGCTATCCACAATTTGTGAACGGATGATACTTTGTCACATGTTTTTTTTAAATCAATGTTGCAATCATGCACCTCGACATTCCGTGTGTATGCCTGCTGATTAATAAGCAAAATGTAAAAAAAGAAACGTGATAGTTTTCTTGCATTATAAATTAAAAATAAATAAGATGTTCTGGAAAACTAAAAGCTTTTAAAATTATCAACTACACACTATCATTGCTATTAATAAAAAATAAAGTACAGCGTAACCTAGAAGAGCCTAATTAACAGTTACAATCAAGTAACATTAAAAAATAAATTACCAGAGAGTAGAGATCTCAATAGAAGATGACTTCCTCTCTTGACTGAAGTTTTCAGACGACCACGCCGTTGCGTCCGAGATTTTTAATCAAAAGTTTAAAAGGAAAGTTATACAGCGAGCAAAACTTAGAGAACTTAAATTTAAATTTTGAAATCAAAGAAGTAGGCGCATTTAAATAGTATTTATATAAGTATTTAAAAGTAAATAAATAGTAGCTTGATAATAATATACAGCACTTGAGATAAAATATAGTATATTTCACGAATTTAAGACTATTTTGTATTAGGAATGAAAGATTTGACTTGAATGGTTGTATTGAGAAAGTTATTGGCAGCTTCTCCCAATATTTGAAGCACTGTCGAAGCCAAGCAAAAATACGATCTTAACTGATAATAATTACATGAATTTAGAAAAATATATAATTATTAAAGCAAAAATAGAAAAAAATTTCAAATTCTATTGTTTCTAAATTGTAGTGGTAAATATTTACTGATAAAATAAGAAAAATAACACTTAAAATTTTTCTTAATGAGAGTGAAAAACATATTATCCTATAAGGCAGTGGTGCTCAGACTTATACTGCATGGGATCTACCACATAAACTGCAAGCGTCCGGAGATCGACTGCTATACCCTGTTTTTAAACCAGGAGGAGTAATTCAAATTTACCGCGCCGCAATGTTTGTAATTGGTCCAACCTCAAGCAAGTTTACTCCACTGTTATGAAATTTTGACACTAATGGCATTTCATAGGTTAATTAAGTTATATCGGCGATTTTTTGTGTTTGCTGCGTTATTATTTTAATTTTTAGATTTATAGTCTGCTTTTATATATAAAATAGTTGTTTTTAGAACTCTAGCGACGTTTTAAAGGCCGATATGATCAACCAAAAAAGAAGATATATTTGGTAACTTTTCTAGTGACTTTCTTGGATGTGAATATGTCTCTTTAGTTTACTTCTCCTTGTTTAGAAACAAAGCATAGTAAAAAAAAATAATTTTGAAAAAAAAAACGTTATTGCACATTTTAAGTTGATAAAAAGTTGTAACTGCAGAGAGTTGTAATTTAAGTCATGTTTTTATATTACATATGATCCACAATACATATGATCCACAAGTATTTCATATGATGGTACGTAATTACCGAGGGCCAAACCGAGGGTCAGTTAGCCGATTACGATATTTTGATTTTACTATCTTCATTTGGAAAAATGCAAACTCACACAAATTTGTTGATCCAAAAAATGCTGTTAGCTGCAGAGCTACTTTTCTCAAAGATGGATATTTCTCAGACGATATAAATGACCAAAATTTCATATTGGTCGCTCTAGATTTAAGGTGTATATCAGAAATTATTTTCAGTACTTCATTTTGGACAGAAATGATCTCCATATTGAACGTAACGGATATTTCAGTGGCTATTTTTTCCACGTTTTGACAAGAAAATGGATTAAACATGAATGGCTTAAGCAATAAATTATATTTAACCTTCCGCCAGTAACGTGAATTCTTGTAGCATAGTTGGTAACGTCGGTCTACGACACCGACTTTTTTAATAATGAATATCTTACGTTGTGATTTTCTGTGAATATTTTGATGTGACTAAATATTTAATATAACTATATTTAAATAACAATATAGTAAGGAATGATCAATATTTATTTATTTTCGAGAAAAAAATGAATATTAAAAAAAATTGGCTTCTTTTAGGTACTAACATAATTGACAAATAATTTACAAAAACATGTCAAGTTTTTTAATACAAAATATCAATAAACATAAAGACAAGAGTTGAAATGTCACAAAAAAAATAAAATTATTCAACAGATGTCCAACATAAACTGAAACTATTGTCCGTTTGCTTCCTCATTTTCTTCTACACTGCACACAACGCATAGTCCGGTTAAATGTTCCAAACACATATATTTGCCACACTGCCTACAAAGAAACCGAGTTTTGCGGTTTTTCTTACTACTGCAGAACGTACATCTTCCATACGCATTATTCTGGATAGGATGATTTCTTGTCTGCATGCCACAAATTTCCACTAACCTCATACGAATTGTCCTTGGAATATTTTGTTCTAGGGCTCGTCTGCGAATATGTTCGTCAATAAGTTGAAAGCCTAAGTCTTCCAAAAACTTTCGTCTAGGAATGCGTGTGTCTGTATTCGATTTGTAGATAATGTAGGAATTTATCCCAGCGACATTCAAACAACTGTAAAAAATTACCATTGGCCAGCGACGGGTTGCTCTAGCGCAATTGTATGCCGCGCAGAGTTTATCCACGACATCCACGCCTCCTTTAGTCTTATTATAATCTATGATTATTTCTGGTTTACCTGTTGCATTATCAATGTTGTCGTCGTAATGCATAGTAGATAACAGTAAAACATTTTTACGTTTTCGGGGTACATACGATACAAGGGTACACTTCTCTTGAAATGCGAACATACTGGTTTTTTCTGGCCTTTGTTGTGTTAGCACTAGAGGAATTTGAGGTTTATTCTTTCGTAACGTTCCTATAACAGTTAGACGATGTTCACGTTGAAGTAATCGCGCGAGTTGAACGCTTGTGAAAAAATTATCCATGGTAACGTCCTTCCCGTCCCCCAAATCGGTTCACACAGACGAGGTACAAGTGACATATTTGACGTATCAACAAAATATTTTCCTGCTGGCTGTCTACCAACATATACTTCCATCTTGGACGTATAATACATCTCAGCGTCTGCTAAAGCATATATTTTTATACCATAACGATTTGGTTTATTCGGTATGTAAACCCTGAATGAACATTTGCCGCGAAAGGCTTCTAACTTTTCATCTATCGTAGTATATGCTGAAAGATTGTAATGCTTCGGTAGATTAGAATTAAAAGCTTCAAAAATCTCACGTATCGTGGCCAACTTGTCGAATTCTTGCCTTTGTATTCTAGTACTTTTGTCATCGAACCGAATGTGTCTTAAAATGAACTGGAACCTCTTTAGCGACATCGTAAGGCGATAAATCTCCATTGACCTTCCATCTGTTCTAAATAAGTCATCAGCATTCTGATGATTGCTTTTGTTAGCGCCAGATATGTACAACAGCCCAAACAGAGCTTTTAATTCTATAAGATCAATTGGCCTCGCCGTTCTGTTATTGACTGTGTCATAGCGTTCTAATGCTATGAACTTATTGGTGCATTCTACTATTTTTTCTAGAATATCTGTAGTGAAAAAACATTCCCAAATCTCTTTTATCACCAATTTTCGCCTAATATCACCTTTTGGTCCTGCCAGATTGGGTAGAAGATTTTCAGCACGAGTTCGAACGTTACGATTCAATTCATGATGCTTCCTCCACCTTGTTCCATCTTTCCCAAACAAACGTGGTATGCGCGGTATAACTTCTACTGGTACATGATTTTGGACATATTCTTCATCACAGAAATCCTCCTCTGAATTGGTATCATATTCTAGAACTTCTGAACAATCATCTAGCAAACTTGCGTCGTCATCTTCTGGTTCCGGTTTGGAATTAGCAACAATTTCGTTAGAAAGTTGTTGCAACCTGATTTGTTCCCTTTCGTAATCCATATTCACATACAACTCCTAAAATGAATTTCTATTAAACTGACTGGACCAAAAACGACAAAAACTTACCGTTGAGTATAACACAAATGGTAACCTAACTGGATTTTTCAATACCGAATAGCAATAGCGTGATGAGGATTCGAAAGCTACCTTGCCGCGCGGACAAAACAATATGCTCATTTGAGTTTAAACGCGAAAAATCTACTACGTCGGTGTCACGGACCGTACGTTACCACTCGAAGGTTAATAGATACGTAATCTCAATATCAACACGTACGTTTGTTTACAGTTCGATAGACCGGTCGATCGCGATCGACCCTTTGAGCACCGCTGCTATAAGGTAATCAGGAATTAGATCCATACTCATAATCACTGTCGTCGGATTTATCATATGGATTGTAAATGATGACTAAAGAAACAAAAGAACCGCTTCATCAATACAACTATGTTTTTCACCCGGATGCAATATAATATCCCTCAGTATCGATGTGATTTATGGATTTTATACTCTTGTCCTGCCAAATTCGTTTTATATCACCTTTATCAAAAATCCACGTTTCGTCTAAATAAACAAATTAGGCAAGTTTTTTTTTATTTATTATAGTTTCTTAAAAACTCGATTCTTTTGTAAACGATACTAGTTCTTTTACACTTTTCCATTTACATTCCTTTTGAACCTAAACCCATTATTTACCCTGGACATTTTGAATCT
Source organism: Diabrotica balteata (assembly GCA_918026665.1). Lineage (NCBI taxonomy): Eukaryota > Metazoa > Arthropoda > Insecta > Coleoptera > Chrysomelidae > Diabrotica > Diabrotica balteata. Next base: position 36,029,208 of record OU898282.1, on the reverse strand, counting down.
ATTAATAATTAAGTCGTAATTTTGTTAACGCCGTCTCTACAAAAACATCACGTTCATTCTTTTCACGCATTTTATATATGTTATATGTTCTAATCGAGGAATGTGAAAGACTCCAAAGAGAGTTATCACCAACTACAGAAGGATTATGGACTGAAGTCAAGAATGCTTTTACTAGCGCCGAGAAATATATAAAAGACACTAATAACAAAAGAAAATCTAAACCCTGGATGACACAAAAAATTCTGGGAATTATGGATAGGTACTCGAAGAGCCTACAAAAATAAAAATAATGAAAAATATAGGGAGATACATCGTCAAATCAAGAAAGAAATAGCTACCGCAAAAGAAAATTGGATGATAGAAAACTGCCAAGAGATCGAAGAATTAATAAAGAAACACGACAGTCAAACGCTTCACAAAAAAATTAAAGATCTAGCTGGAATGACAAAACAAAGACTCCCTTGTAGATTAACAAACGACGAGAATGAAACGATATGGGAATTAAGCGATCTAAACAACGTATGGGGACATTACATAGAAGAACTATTCTCGGACACACCACTAAACAACATAATATATAAAAACCATGAAACCAGTCCTCCTATATTAAAACAAGAAGTAGAGAGAGCAATCAAAAACGCAAAAAATGGGAAAGCCCCTGGCCCCGATGACATACATACGGAAGTCATAAAGCTACTGGAAGAGAATCATTTAAATATAATCGTCAAATTATTTAATCAAATATATACAAGCGGTGAAATTTCACAAGACTGGTTAAAATCAGTCTTTATTCCCCTTCCAAAAACTAAGATAGCAAAGAAGTGTGGGGATTTCAGACTTATTAGTTTAATGTCGCATATGTTAAAGCTATTCACCAACGCATTTATAAGAAATGTGAACAGGATATCAGTGATGAACAATTTGGCTTCCGAAATGGATTTGGGACACGGGAAGCATTAACCAGTTTTATTATACTGCTGCAAAAATGTCGAGACCAAAAAAAGGACCTCTTTTTATGTTTTATTGACTATCAAAAGGCCTTCGACAAAGTAAAACATGATAAGCTGATGGATTGCCTTCACAAAAAGGGACTAGACGAGAACGATTTTAAAATTATCCAAACGCTGTATTTTAACCAAACTGCAGCAGTTAGAACAGAAGCCGGTGACACAGAAATATTCAATATCAAGCGAGGTGTACGACAGGGGTGTGTATTGTCACCACTACTTTTCAATATATATTCGGAAGAAATCTTTGCACGAGCACTAGAGCAATCAAGAGAAGGTGTTAAAATTAACGGCAGAGTTCTAAATAATGTACGATACGCCGACGACACGGTCCTAATTGCAGAGAGCGCACAGGATCTCCAGACACTCTTAGATCGCGTCAGATCGATCGGAGAACAATACGGCCTCAGCATTAACGTCAAGAAAACAAAAACAATGATTGTCTCCAAAACATCCATCCATCCACCCATGGCTTTAAACGTGAATGGTAACATTATCGAAAATGTCGAGAAATTTCGATATCTAGGGTGCTGGATAACGAAAGATATAGATCCAGACATAGAAATAAAATCGCGAATTGAACAAGCAAGAAATGTCTTTTAAAAAATGAAACAAATGTTTACGTCCCAAACACTCAATCTCAAAATCCGATACCGAATGCTGAAATGTTACGTTTACAGCACCTTACTATATGGAATGGAGGCCTGGACCTTCAAAATCAACTCACTCAGGCGTTTGGAAAGTTGTTAAATGTGGTTATTTCGAAGGATGCTGAAAGTCCCCTGGACAGCGCATATGAGCAACGAGCAGGTCCTACACAAGATGGGTACCGACAGAGAACTCTTAAAAATAATCAAAACACAGAAAACCTTATACTTGGAAATCATTCTGGAAATCATAATTTTGTTGGTTACGCGCCTGAATAGTTCAATTGAACTGCATCCAAACCATTCACGAAGATTGCGTAGTCACGAGATTTTACGTCTTCCTACGCTTCTTCTGCCTTTAATTTTACCCTGCATTATATTCCTTAGTAGTTTGTAGTTTTCACCTCTTATGATGTGCCCCAAATATTCCAATTTCCTGATTTTTCTGGAATTTAAAACTTCGCATTGTTATTCTCGTTGTTCGAGAATTTGTTCGTTTGTTTTACGATCCATCCATGATATTTTTATAATATGTCGGTAACACCACATTTCGAATGCTTCTAGGTATTTAGTGTTGGAATTTTTAATTATCCAAGCTTCAACCCCATAAAAAAGGGAAGAAAAAATATGACATCGAAGCATTCTTATCCGGAGCGATATATTGATATTGCGATTACAATAAAGTTTTCTCATTCTATTAAAAGTTCACCGTACAATTTCAATACGGCATCTTATTTCTTTTGTCTGATCAGTATCTTCTGTGATCCATGCTCCAGGGTATTTCCAAGGTACGAAGATATTTGTTCAATTTCTGTATTATTTAGTACTACATAGCTTAACTTTGATATTTTGTGCTTTTGTAAATACCATGAACTTGGTTTTCTTCAAATTTATTTTTAGTCCATAATCGTTGCAATATATATTTAGCTGTTCAGCAAGGTGTTGCAGTTCTGCTAGTGTTCCTGCCAGAAGGACGGTGTCTTGGACGAGTCTTGGCCGCGTTTACTATTTTCCTTCATTTTTGTCGTTCCTGAGCAGTTATTTCCCATTGCTGCATTCCCATTTTGCGTAGATCACTGGCTACTGCGCCCTTCCATCTCTTTCTTGGGCGACCAACTGACCTTCTGCCTTCGGGTCTTGTCCAGAATATGGCGTTCAGGAGTCTTTCGTCACTCGATCTTAGCACGTGACCCGCCCATCTTATTCAGTTTGCTTTAATGTAGCGTACTATGTTTTAATCTCCATATACTGCCTGGAGTTCATCATTGTGTCTTCTTCTCCATTCTCTTGTTGTCTCTTCTCAGCAAGGACCATAGACCGTCCACACCATCTTGCTTTCCAGTACCAGTAATTTTGTCATTTCCCACTGATTCAGAGTCCATGTTTCGCTTTCATACATTATTGTGAGGCGAATTATTGTCTTATCATCATCATCAGTGGTGCTACAGCTCTAGTTGAGCCTTGACCTTCCCCAGTCTATTTCGCCAGTCGTTTCTGTTCATCGCCAACCGTTGCCAATTTGCCGCGCCGATTTTCCTTGCGTCCTCGTCCACACCGTCCCTCCATCTTAGTCGGGGTCTGCCTCTACTCCTATTTCCCACTGGGACCGATAATAGAGTTCGTCTGGGTGGGTAATTTTCATTTGCTCTTGACACATGTCCAGCCCATCTAAGCCTACCTATTTTTATGAAGGATATTACATCTCTACCATTTACTATTTTTTTATACTTCTCGTACAATTCGAAATTATATCGCCTTCTCCAAATACCATTCTCACAGAATGCGCCCATTATTCTTCTTAGTATCTTCCTTTCGAAGACGAGCAGAAGATTTGCGTCTGTTTTGGAGATGGTCCATGTTTCTGACCCATATGTCAGCACTGGTAGGATGAGTGTTCGATATATTATTAGTTTGGTTTTCTGGCTTAAATTTCTGTTTTTTAGCTGCTTGCTTAGTCCAAAATAACATTTGTTTGCTAGCAGTACCCTCCGTTTAACTTCTTCAGATGTGTCATTATCGTTTGTTATGAGAGAACCCAAATATGTAAACTTATTTACTACCTCAAAATTATATTGGTCTATACTGAAGTTTTGTTCGGCGTTTCTAGCTCTATCTCTGTTATTTGGAATAGATGCTAGCATTTTGGTTTTTTCCTCGTTTATTTTAAGGCCCATATTTTGTGCGGCTGTCAAGAAGGTGGAAGTCATCTCTTTAAGTCCTCGTGTAGTACGTGCAATCAAATCCAAATCGTCAGCGTACGCCATAATCTGCGTTGATTTATTAAAGATTGTTCCCCTATTGTGTAACTCGGCATCTCTTATAGTCTTTTCTAACGCTATATTAAAGAGAAGGCACGCCAGCGCGTCTCCCTGCCGTAACCCTGCATATGTTTCAAACGCTTGTGACATATCGCCTTGTATTTGCACTCTGCAGATCACTTTACTCATAGTTGTTTTTACGAGCCTTATTAATTTATGGGGAATGTTAAGTTCATTCATGGCTTCGTATAATTTACCTCTTAGGACGCTATCATACGCTGACTTAAAGTCCACAAAGAGATGGAACGTGTCAATATTAAATTCATTGGTTTTTTCTAAGATTTGACGTAGCACAAAAATCTGGTCAATTGTTGACCTACCTGGCCTAAAACCGCTTTGATACTCACCAAGGATTTCTTCCACGTACGTACTTAAACGGCTGTACAGGGTGTTGGAGAATATTTTGTATATTGTATTCAGAAGAGTTATACCCCTATAATTTTTACATTCCAACAAATCTCCCTTTTTGTGTAGTGGACATATGATTCCAGTGCACCATTCCTCTGGCATTTGTTCTTCTTCCCAGACTTTGACTATTATGTTGTGAATTTGGTGCATAATGCTGTTACCTCCATGTTTGATGAGCTCTGCGGGGATACAATCCACTCCTGGGGACTTGCTATTTTTGAGTCGTGTGATTGCGTCTTTCACTTCAAATATTGAAGGAGGTTCTACGTGAGTGTTATTTCTTGGTCTTTGGGGTGACGCATCATTTTCCACTTCGGTACCAAGTAGTTCTTTGAAGTGCTCAACCCATCTGCTTTGTACTGCGTCAGCGGTACTGACTATATGTCCATTTTTGTCTCTACACATCGTCAGCCGTGGTTTAAATTCTTTTCTTGTCTTATTTAGGATATTATAGAACTTTCTAGTTTCATTTTGCCCCTTTAATGATTGAAGCTCTTGCATAATCTGGTTTTCGAAGGTCCGCTTTTTCCTTCGATGTATGCGTTTTTCCTCCTTCCTAAGATCTTTGTACATTTGCTCCTTATCCCGTGTTCTTCTTTGTTGCATAAGTTTATATGCATAATTTTTTCTTTTAGTGATATCTTCACATTCATCGTCGAACCAACTGTTGCGTGGAGTGGATTCTCCTAGGACGTTGTTTGCCGCTTCCTTAATTGTTCTTTTACATATATCCCATTGCTCGCTAGCTGTTAAATTCTCATCTGTTGTGCTTTCATGTTCAAGGTAATTTTGATACCTTTCTAGTACACGGGGCTCTTTCAAGAGTTTTAAATTGTATCGAGTACTTTTCTTACCCTTTTCTTTTTTTTTTGCATTTGAGATTCTTGCTCTTATTTTTGCGCCTACTAAGAAGTGGTCTGAATCTATATTAGCTCCACGATAAGTACGTACATCCATTAGATTAGAGAAGTGCCTGGTTTCTATTAGGATGTGATCTATTTGATTTTTGGTTGTACCATCAGGCGACGTCCATGTTACTTTATGAATATTCTTATGGGGGAAGTAGGTACTTCCCACGACCATGCCCTTGGATGCTGCAAATCCTATTATTCTATTTCCATTGTCGTTGGTGACGTCATGAGCGCTGCATTTTCCGATGTATGGACTATATATATTTTCTTTCCCTATTTTTGCATTAAGATCTCCAATTATGATCTTGATGTCGTTTCTGGGACATCTATCGTAGATGGTCTCTACTTCCTCATAGAATTGATCTTTGACATCCTCTTCTTTGTCTTCGGTTGGGGCATGTACATTTATGAGACTGATGTTAAAAAACTTACCTCTTATTCTTAGGTAACATATTCTTGGACTTATTGGTTTGAAGTCCATAATAAGATGTTTTACTTTTTTGTTAACAATGAATGCGGTCCCGAATTCGTGATTATTCTTGTGACAGCTGTAATATATATCGCATTGTCTCTTTTGGATAATTCCTTGGCCAGTCCATCTTACTTCTTGCACAGCAGTAATGTGTGCTTTATATTGAGTTAGTATGTCTATTAATTTTTTAAGATTTCCAGGTTCATAAAGTGTCCGCACATTCCACGTGTAAATTTTTAAATCTTTGTCCTTATTTCGTTGCATTGGTCGTCGTCGTAAGTTCCGTCCGGTTTCTTTAGCTGTAGATTTCGTAACGATATTTTTTTACGGGGTAGAGTTGTTAGCCCTAAGCCCAACCTCCAACCTGGAGGGCCAGGGACTCTTCTGTTAGGGTTACCATACCTTAGTCCGTTTTGGTTCACGGGTGGTATTTTATTTCCCACCTACTCGCCGGTCCTAGGACCGGTTAGGGCGTTCCCCTATCCACCACCTGGGGACGCGTCCGATGGGAGACAGACAACTCCACACGGATTATTGTCTTATACACTATTATTTTTGCTGGTATTGAGATTATTTTTGATTTAAGTACGGTCATTAATGAGTAATATGCCCTGTTTCCTGCAATAATCCTGGCTGCCACGTCCTTTTCATATTTATTTTCAGATGTAATGATCGCTCACAGGTACTTGAATTCTTTGACGACTTTAAAGTTGTATTCATTGAGTGTTACGTTTTGTCTAACCCTTGGCCTTGGGTTCTTCTTAACCACCATGTACTTGGTCTTGCCCTCGTTGAACTTCAAACTAACTTTCTTGGCTCCGTTTTCGAATTGGGTGAAAACTTCTTTTTCATCTCTGGTGGATTGTGCAACTGTGTCCACGTCATACGCAAACGCCAATAGTGTTGTTGATCCTTGGGCGGCAAATCCGTTTGTCAGTTGTGGTTGATCAAAAGACTGATGAAGTTAAGACCACACTCTTCTACTAGATCTACTTAATTACACTCCCAAATATACTATTGCCAACACTTTAGATTTAATCTCCAAAATTTCTTCACACACTCTTCCGAATAACTTCCCAATAAAAACTTTAGACTCATGAATCTCTTGGAAGATCTAGAGATATCCAAAGAAATGAAACTAAACCCTGATTGTTGCTTAAACACACAAATCAACCTCAATTGCAACTATAAACCTCTTTTTAAATTATTATGGGAGACTTTAGAGGAAGAAGGGTGACCTCATGCAATCTTATTATATATTTTTCATACTTTTATATTTTTAAACAAATTTTAAACTTTATTAGAAATTTACAACATTTTGTAATTCATTTGACAGTTATTCTTAATTGAAACATGAAAATACATTCTTAAAAAATTTTTATGCAAATTTCTTACAATTTTCCATCAAGAGATACAATTCTCAATACACTTAAGTATCAGATAACGTAACATTAATACCATGTTTCTTCTTTATATTGTTGTTGAACAATTTGAGCCCTTGTTTCTTAAGGATGGCTGTCAGATTGAACATACATTGACCTTGAGCAATGACTTGAGTGAATTTACAAACTAATGTCATTCTGTATGATGTGATTAACACATAAAATTTAATTTAAAAACTTAATTTTTAGAAAGTCTTTGATGACTATTAGTAATTCCAAACTACTAAATAATTTTGTAAGAATTTAAAAAACAATCTCTATTTCCTATATATGACATTTGTCAACTGTCACTTTTGAAAAATCGTTTAAAAGGACCGACATTTGATTTCATTAGTTCTATTCTGTCTACGTCCTCACATCAATCAATGGTCGGGTTCTTACACCCGTACCATGACAAAAAATTTTTTAAATTTTTAACGTGTTTGTGAAGTCCAGTGTCGGCTTTTTATATGTTTTTTATATGTTTTAAGAATTTGAACACCTAAAAAATCATAATTTTGAAATTTAAGGAAATGAGATCTCTCCTTTGTAATGGTATTTAAAAAATTGACGTAAGTTAAAAATTATAATCTTTACCAATTAGTACTTATAAGAACATTTTATTGTAGCATAGCTCTGATGATGGCTTTGTAAAGCCGAAAGCGCTCAGCTAGGAATTGCCTAAAATATACACACTTCAAAAATACTTTTTTGCATTTTCTTTCGAGTTGTGTTTGAGCTTTCCTCACCGCATGTTCCAGTGCAAAATTAAATAGCAGGGGGGAGAAAGGATCTCCTTGTCTAAGCCAATGAGGAATTCGTCCCACGTTGTGCTGCCAATTCTGTGCTCACCTGTTCTAATCGTACCAGCTTTCCAGATACTCCCATGTGTATAGAATAGAAGCAATAACAACTATATATATATATATATATATATATATATATATATATATATAAAATTAACATGTTTAAGGTCATGTTAAACTAATATTAATATTTCACTTGCCTAATTTCCTTAATTTTATATTTTTTTTTAACACTGATGCTTATTTTTAATCACACATTACAGCAAATTGTAGTATAATTATAAAAACACACAATATAATCTAATTTTTGTCGTTGAAAACAATCTAATTAGTTTAATGCTGTAGCAATTTATCTACAAGTTGCCTTCAATATGCTAATAGTAGGCCATTTTATTACAGCATTTCAAGTATGAAATTTTAATAAGTTTGTTAGTATTAATCATTTTGCAGCACGCTTTTCACTGTTCAACACAGAGAAAACTTAAATACCTTTACGATAGAATCCAGGATTGTTTGGACGTTGTTAAGATTTTGTGAATTTGTGACTGTTTTGGGATTATTAATCGACATATAATAGCCAATGGTCTACCCTACTGTACATCATAAGAAGTACGAAAGTAAATTGCTCGAGTTATCAAAATATGAAACAAGTGATTTCTAAATTGAAACCAGAAAATCCTTTTATTATACTTTTTAAAGTAGCCCATGACACGGCTCACGGAAGCAGCGTCACAAAATAGCAGTTACAGTAAACAGTTGGAAGAGTATATTTCCGTGACGATGAGAGTCAGTTAAACAACATGTAAACTTTTTCAATTTTAAAAATATTACTTAAATTTTAAACAATACAGAAAACTTTCTGTTTACAGAAAACAAGGTATGAAGCTTTGTGCTCATCTACAATACCACCTACTCTACCACCTTTTTACCACCAGACATCGTATATAAATGTCTAATATTGGCTGCTTGGTAATGTATTTGTCCTACATTTGAATGCTTTTCTTGACTTGAGTTCTTTCTCCGAGCATTCTTTCATGGAACGTTCTTTCCGGAACATTTTTTTCCTGGAAACTAAACATGTAAGATATATTGGGTTAACATCCACTTTCCTTCAACATCCTTCAAATTCAACATCACGTAAGAAGCATAAAGGCATGCGTCTGTATGTCGCCTCAGCTCTCTCCTGATGGATGCCAGTACCCACATCATGACACTTTAAAAACTTTTTTATAGTTTTTTAAAATTTGATATTTTTTCCTTTTTTTTTCAACAATGAGATCCCTTCCTTTTAGTGGTATTTATTAAATTTTAACCATAGCTCTGAAGATGGCTTTGAAATACTTTTCTTTTTAATTAAATTATAAATTATAAATTAATTTATTTGTACATACGCGTGTACAAGAGATACTGCTTACTTTTTGTATATTAATAAATACAGTCAATTAATTCGCTTTTATCTTTGACTTCGTCATTGTGCTTTTAATACTTTTTTTTTCGGGATTGTGCTAGTGTGTGGATTGATCTCTCAGTGAGATGTAAGGTCCAGTGACCAACGCATCAGATCACAAATTTTGGCTTGTGTACCGGTAGGATATGCACATACACATACGCGAAGGCGAATACTAAAAACAGCACAGATCAAAATGCCTGGGCGCTGTTGAAGGCGTAGCTACTTCTGTAGGCACTGTTGGGATCGGTTAAGTAGGTCCAAGGTATCATATCGTTTCAATTTCTTTTTGCTTGTAACCAGGGTGTCAGGATGCACGCGCAATCTATTTTGATATTGTTCAGAAACTCCTTTGCACTCATCAGATACTGTTAGTACCTGCAGATCTCTATGTAAGATATCATTCTGATTATACCAAGGGGCATTAGCGATTGTTCTTAGAGTTTTGGAATAAAATATTTATATTTTCATAACATTAAGTTCGCTAGCTGGTCCCCAGAGCTACGAATCATGTGACCAAATATGTTTTATTATTAATTTGTATATCAGTAGCTTGTTGTGATCGATAGGTGGGAGTTTTTACCAACATCCAGTAAAGTTTTCAGTATAAAATTCCTAGTTGTAGTCTTTTATTCCATATATGTTTAATCTATGTTAATTGTTTTTCCAGGTGAATGCCTAGATATTTTACATATCATTTTGGGGTAAACGATGTCCATCGAGATTAAGGCTGTTTTATCGGTGCACCAAAACCCAGGGACTGTTATTTACCGACAAAATGTCTCGAAATTTGGACACAATATTCGAAATTATGTTGCTTTTAAAATTATGGTTTTACTTTTTTTATTTTTTTGAAACTTCTGTTGAAAAATTGGATTATACTGTTTAACGTTCTATTATAACCAAACTTTTTACGCTCATCACTTGAAAGAGTTTTTTTCTGTAATCGTTGATTTTTTTTACCTTTCTGTGTCCAGTAATAATCGAGAAAAGCGTGTTTCAACTTTGAAGAAAATTGCTAAACAATACTAAAATCTAACAGTGAAACGGGTTACTCATCATTGTTGCTTAGTTCACCATTATCTCTTTCGTGACGTCAAATCTCATGAACGTACGGTCAGTTAGTTCGTGTTAAAACTAATTTGAATGGAGAGTAATGCATTTGTTGTCATTAAACTACCCGTTGGCTGGCGCCACTGGATAAAGATAGTCTCGCGTAAGCAGTGTAGAAATGTAAGTGATACGCCCATTTCAAATCGCAAAATTGCTTGAACTGCTAAAACATCCTTAACTTGTACCTCTTCGTAGAGTTAATGTATTATGTGTAGATTTTGAGGGGTTTACTTTTAGTTTCCATAGTTTAAACCATTCATTGGTTTTGTTTGGATGTAGTTGCAGTATCTCTGATGCTTCTTCTTCTTTAGGTACCATCTCCTCTAAGGAGGTCGGTAATCATCACAGCTATTTTCACTTTTGAGATTGCAGCTCTGAACAAGTCGACGGAACTACAATTATACCACTTTCTCAGATTGTTGAGCCAGGAGATGCGTCTTCTTTCAATACTTCGTTTTCCCTGGATTTTTCCCTGCATTATGGTTTGTAGCAACATATATTTATCCCCTCATAACGTGGCCGAGATACTGTAACTTTCTTATCTTAATCGTATTCATGATTTCCATTTCCTTTGTCATCTTTCTGAGGACCTCAACATTTGTTATTAGGTCTACCCAACTTATTTTTAATATTCTTCGGTAGGTCCACATCTCGAATGCTTCAAGTCGATCGCTCACCTCTTTCTTTAAGGTCCAGGCGTCCACCCCATACAGCAGCACTGAAAACACATAAGAACGTAATATTCTTATTTTGAGTAGTAAACTAAGGTCTCTACTGCATAATACTTTTCTCATCTTATTAAATGTTGCTCTAGCTTGTCCAATTCTAATTTTTATTTCTTCTGTATACTCGTTATTTTCATTAATAATTGTACCAAGATATCTGTATTTTTTTACTTTTTCTATTGGAACTCCTCTTATGTTTAAAATGTCTTGTTGTTGTGTTTTGGAAATTGTCATAAATTTTGTTTTATTAGCATTAAGCGTTAGTCCGCTTTCCTCACTAGCATTTACTACATTATCTAAAAGTGTCTGTAGATCTTGTATATTCTCTGCAATTAGTATAGTATCATCGGCATATCTAATATTGTTGATGGGTCTGCCGTTGACTTTTATTCCAATTGTTACATTTTCGTGTGATTTTTTAATTATTTCTTCCGAATATAGATTGAACAATAAGGGGAGAGTATGCAACATTGCCTTACGCCTCTTTTTATCTCTTCTTCCTCCGAAAGTTCTCTGCCGACTCTGACTTTTGCTGTTTGGTTAAAGTAGAGATAAGTTATTATTCTTAAATCTTTTTTGTTAATGTGTTTCTCTTTAAGTAACTGTATAAGACGGTTGTGTCGGACCTTATCGAACGCCTTATTATAATCAATAAAACAAACATAGAGTGGTTGGTTTACATCCATACATCTTTGCATGATGACGTTAAATCCAAATAATGCCTCTCGTTTACCCATGGCATTCGTAAATCCAAATTGGGTTTCAGTGATGTCTTATTCCACTTTTCTGAAAATTCTTAAATGGATAATTTTTAAGCATATTTTTGGTGTGTTACTCATTAAACTAATTATACGGTGGTCATTACATTCCCTTGTATTAAGTTTTTTTTTTGGTAATGTAATAAATGTTGATTTTAGCCAATCTCTCGGAATAATACCCGTATTATATATAGTATTATATAAGTCTACTAATACGTTGATCTGATCTTCTGATATTAATTTAATCAGATTTATTGCATGTATTATTCCATCCTTAGATATATTTGGACCTACATCATGTTCCTCGCAATCGTTCATGCTATCTCTGATGCTATTGCTGGATTATTTTGAGATATTAGGAAAGCAGTATCGTATGAAAATGTTACAAGTGTTGGGTTATTGCTTGTTCATCAGTCAGCCGTATATTTCAGGTAGACGATAGGTCCGAGCACACTACCCTGAGGTACATCAAATAGGATGGGGTAGAGTGTTGTATAGGTGACATATACCTTACTAGATATCTTATTTCTGTAAGGTATGATTTAAGCAATTTGAAGTAAGTGTAAAGTATTTGGTTCTTAAACTTGTACAGGAATCCTGTGTGCCAAGCCTTGCGAAAAGCTTGGGAGGTGTCTGAAAAGGCTGCAGTATTACTTGTTTTCGAGACTAGTTCTTATTGTTGTTGATTATAATCTGTAAACTGGTCTATTGTAGCGTGTTAATTACAAAATCTGAATTAGTGGTTAGTTATGAGATTCTTTTTGTCCAATATTGGTTTGATTCCTCTGAACAAATGTTTTTCAAAAACCTTAGAAATCACTGGGAGCAAACTAAACGGTCGGTATGAGTTGATATCTTTTGGATCTTTACCAGATTTTTAAATGAATATAATCTGTGCCATTTTCCATTGCAAACGGAAGTAGTGCAAATTTAAGATAGCACTGAAGACCATAATGATTATACTGTATTAATGACGGATTAGTTCTTGAAGGAACTTACCTGTAATGAGGTCGTATCTTGGAGCCTTATTTGGCTTTGTATCTTATTCTTTCTTATCTGTTTTACTTCTTTAATGTTAAATTGGGAGATTGGTGAGGAGTGTCAAGAAAAGGATAAAGTGGTTCTTCTTGTTGTAAAGGCACTACTCTTTTTTATGTAAACAAATTTAAATTATCAATCAATTTAATCATTATCATAATTATTTATTATGTGGTATTCAACTTCATGTTATCAAAAATATTGATTGACATACAGTTTTATCTACAAATGTTAGTGCTCTTCCAATAAATAAATTAAAATATCACATTAATTAAAGGTGGTAATAATGGAATACTTTAAAAAATAAATTCAATTTCCGATATTCTGTATGACAACGCAACATCCGATACAATTTGATATATGGTACACATGCGGTAAAAGTTCCCCACACTCCTAGACCCCCCAAATTTTAATTGGGTAACTCCCGTCCACTTGTTGGCATGACCTGTCATGTTAACTTCGAAACTCCGAAAAAGTAACATGGCCTGGCGTTTATTGCGTTAATATAAAAACGAACCTTTTTGTGCCCTATTGTTACTCACTAAGTAACTTTCAACGTTTATTTCTTCTTGACTTTAATTACATTTTAAGGTGTCCATTGACTATTTTAAATTTCAATGCGAAATTAATTGGCTTAAGATAACTTTCAGTTTTATTTTATACCAGTTCTCTTAAGTCTAATTATTCTAATAATTTATTGAATATCGTCGGTGTAATTCTCATAGTGCGTAACCCCATTTTATTTTAACTACAGGAGAACGAAAACACCAATTTAAATGATTAAAATCGTTACCGATTGGCAAGAAATTAATTTTCATAACTACTAGTCAACTCAGATAGAATTTGAATGTTCCATTGTTGGGTGTTAGATGAAATATTGTTTTTGTTTTAAATAAAATTGGAGATACGCTGTTTTGCAATATGCAAAATGGAAATCCGTATTTTTCTGAAAAAAGTTTATTTATTTTTTAATGCAAATAAACCAGTAACATAAGGATTACACATCGGTACTTGTAACAAAAAAATGAATGCTAAAAAAAATTTAAAATCAGAAAATATAACATAAAATAAGTAAAGTGGACTCAATGAGTCCCCTTGCAAAAGGTCCCAGTTAATTGGGATATCTTCATTTTCGATATTATTTCCAATATGTATTTGAAGTTGAATTTGAGACTTTTACTTCATCATCATCGAAACATTCATCATCAATATGTTACAAATGTTAAAAGTGTATGCCCCCACTAGCGATAAACCAGAAGAAGAGGTAGAGCAATTTTATGAGTTGTTGATAAATTCACTTAAACTACTTAAAAAAGAAGATGTAACTATTATTATGGTTGACTTCAATGCGAAAATTGGTAAAGGAAGAAGCGGTGAATTCATAGGTAATTTTGGTCTAGGGCAGAGAAATGAAAGGGGAGAAAGATTAAAACTGTTTGTAGAGGAAAAAGAATTTGCAATACTAAATACATTCTTCAAACTACCACCAAGACGCTTGTATACCTGGGTCTCCCCGCAAGATCAACCAGGACACGTAATACGGAATCAAATTGATTACATAATGGTGAACAAGAGATTTCGTAATGGATGCTTATCAGTTAAGAGTTACCCAGGTGCTGACGTATCATCAGATCATGTTCCTGTTGTTGGTAAATTTAGGTTTAGATTTAAGAAGGTCACAAAAAAGAATAGTAACAAAAAGATGCGATATGAGAAGACTAAAAGATATCAAAACAAAAGAAACAGTCGCACAGATTCTTTCAGAAAAGCTAAGTAATATGAAGCAAACATATAATGCCGAAAAATCACTCCAAAATATATGTGAAAGCTTTAACAAGATCAGAGAAGAACATCTAATAAAAAAGAAAGATAAGAAAAAAAGTTGGATGAATGACAATATACTGCAACTTATGGAAGAAAGAAGAAAATCAAAGAACAACAAAATAATGTACAACAAGATTCAGAGACAAATAAGAACCGAAATACGAAAGGCCAAAGAACATTGGTTAAAATCACAGTGTGAAGAGATAGAGTTGTTAGAACAAAAACATGATACGTTTAACATGCATAAAAAGGTGAAACAAGCAGCTGGTCTTCAGAAATCTAACACAGCTAACAAACTGCGAGACCAACAGGGGAATATCATCACAGACAAAAATCAAGAAATCCGCATATGGACAAAATACATACAAGAACTCTTTGATGATACTAGATCCGAACAACCTCTATCCTACATATGTGATGACCACTTACCAATCATATCAGATGAAGTGCAAAAAGCCATATTACAACTAAAAGATGGCAAAGCTCCACCTGACAATGCATATGCTGAGCTCATAAAAACTATTTATCACCGACGGTATTCAACACCTAACAAAAGTATTTAATGACATATATTTAAGCGGAGTGGTACCAAGAACATGGCTGAAGTCGACCTTTATTGCTTTACCAAAGAAAACAAAATCCGTATCCTGCAGTGATTTCCGAACCATCAGCTTAATGAGTCATATTTTAAAATTATTTCTAAAAATCATACATCAAAGGATATATAAACTGTGCGAAGAAAAAATCAGCCGTACACAGTTTGGTTGTCGAAATGCAGTGGGCACGAGAGAGGCTCTCTTTAGTATACAAGTGCTATTTTAACGATGTAGAGACGTGAACTGCGACATTTATGCGTGCTTCATTGACTACCATAAAGCGTTCAATACAGTAAAGCACGACAAGCTGATGGAGATATTAACCAATATTGGAATAAACACCTGTGATTTAAGAATTGTCAGCAATATGTACGGGAATCAAACATCACCTCTCCGGACAGAGGCAGGAGAATCCGACGATATCAAAACCAAACGTGGCGTCCGTTAGGGATATATACTATCACCACTGCTGTTTAACATATACTCTAAGGAAATCTTTCAAGAAGCAGTGGGAGATGTTGAAGCCGGAATTCGAATCAACAGAGAATCCATCAATAACATTAGATACGCGGACGACATGGTAGTATTCGCTGACAGTTCTGAACCCTCCAGGAGTTAATGAACAGAATCACAGAGGTCAGTCAGAGATACGGACTTTCACTTAACACTATTGCTTCATCCTCATCATCACGTAGCGCTACAAACCTGAGTGGGTCTTGGCCGACTATACAATTTTTTTCCAATTTGTTGGGTTTTCCATCAACTTAGGGTCAAACGAAATGTTCATTTTCCGGAGATCCGCTTGGATGTTATCTCTCCATCGCACTCTGGGACGTCCAAGTAGTCTTTTGCCTGTGGGAATCTCCTGCCATACCAGTCTTATTATAAGTCTCTCGTTATGCAGCCTGTGCACGTGGCCTGCCCATCTTAGAAGCTGTGGTTTTAATTCGATATTGGTTCTGATCTTATACTGGTTTGTGGTGATGTCATGGTGAGGTCCGAAAATTTTTCAAAGTATTTTTCATTCAAAGCGTCTGAGCTTTTCTTCGTTTGCTTTGGTCATGGTTCACATTTCGCATCCGTATGTTATTACAGGTCTGACGATGGATTTATAGATTTTGATTTGATGATTTATAGATAAAGATTTTGTGGTTTGCAGATTGGATTCTGTCTTTTATCTTCTGGTATTGCTTAGAGCATAGTATTGGTAGATACGCCGAGCTAAACAGGATGTGACCAATTTATACAAAGTTGGAAGACAAGTAATTGGGCGGTACTTGGGTAGATCTTGGGTAATATTTTAATTTTTTGGTATTAGATAAGTGGTTTCCTGTGTAAGAAATTATGTTATTTCCTACGACTTAGAGATAATATGATTAACCAACATTGACAAATACTAATGAACAATTCAAAACTTCTTTAGTCAGATGTTCTGAACTCCGTCTGATTCAAAAGATTTCCAGTTATAACCATTATGATTTGAACCATCTAGATTCCTGTTGGAGTTTTTACTAGTTCGGCTTACTGTGAATGGGGGACACTCTCTGGGTATTTTTAGCTTTGATACCCAGAGAGTAGCTGGGTTATCTACCGTGGAACAAAAACTGACACCGGACAATAGGTGTAAAATACACAGCCATGAAAATGTAGAATAATAATTTATGTTTAGGGTCGCTGCTTTAGGGATCGCCAGAGCATATCTGGAGCCGCTGATGGTGACAGCATGTGACACGTTGATGGGAGCGTGTTGAGGAGGCGGGCCCCCGTCAGACAATCAGCTTTAGCCCAACAACAAGAACCACAAGTAAGCCAAACAACAACAAGAGTTCCACTCGTGAGGGTGCTGCGCTGGAAAATCAACTGGAGCTCTCTCAAGAAGGACGACCGCTGGAAATGGACTGTGTCTATAAATGAAAACATTTTGCATTTCTATTACAAGGTTACGAATATCGGTCGGGGAACGATCGGCTATCAACGATATCTGTAGCCGAATTTTGCAGGAAGTACCCAGAGATTCAAGTATTTAAACAGCGAATTGCGGGTCAATACCGGTTAATTATAAGAAATAATTTTATCCCAGAGACTAACTGCGATACCATCAGAAGCAAAGTCGAACGGGAAATTCATAACCAAGAGCTATTTGTGGATCAAGCCCTAGACAAATCCCTAATGAGCAGATTCCTGAGCCTCTCATACAAGAAACTCAACCTGTTAATACGCAGCAGGACAACAACGAGTTGCACGATAACCTGGCAAGAGAAATGGCACGTGCCGTACAAGAGTTTAAAGGGCCCACTTAGCAGACCACCGCTACCAAAAGTAAACTCTTGTAAGAAACAACGTGGGCTATTACAAATTATGAACACTAATTATAACCTTAAATATAAGAATATTTACATATGCTTATGTATTGTGCACCAACAGAAATTGCTAATGTTATGGGCATTAAGATCAAAACCGACGGGGAACTAATATCGGAAAAACTGAAAACAAAATTGCACCCTGGAAAAAAATGACTGCTGAGAAAAATTAAATTATTGTGCAAGGATATTGGACAAATTACGGAATACATCCAAGAAGAAAGAAGTCGAAAAGTAGTTAAAAGACCTGAAGAAATCATTCTGAAGACTCCAAAACACTCCAAGAAGACTCCAAACCATAATCCAGAAAACAACACAGCTCAACACTGCCTAGATCCATTAAAACAAAAACTCTCGGTTTATTCAGATCACCTAAGGAGATATAAAGTTATTAATAACCGAAAATGCGGCAATATACTTTTTGAGAATGCAGAGAAAGCTTTCTATAGAATACTGAATTCCACTGTAGAAAATATAAATAAATCCTACCTAAGCCAAGAAAAATTCATGAGTTTTGAGTTAATGGATTGAAAACACGACGAACTACTGTCAAGAGTACAAGAATATACCTTATAAACATTTCACCACTGGAGAAGTCTTGATCATTATTAAAGAGCTTCATAACTGGAAATCTCATGGACCAGACGGAGTTCAAAACTTCTGGCTAAAGAAGTTTTGGAGTGTTCAGGAGTTTTTAACAGTATTAATTAATCATATTATTTCTAATCCACAGGAAATACCATCATTTCTTACCCAGGGCACTTCCAGCTATAATTGATATTATTATTACGATTATCTAGAAATTTAGCCGATCGGCTTTTCCTCTTAACAAAGCTGGATCCGCCACTTTCCTGATTTGTGGTACACCTGAGTTAAGGTTTCCTACTCCCTTCTGCGGCTTGAGTATAGCTTCCTTGGTGTGGCCGGTTTTTTGTTCTGTTTGTTGTGGCTTCACCATATTATCTTCTTTTTGACGACAACCAACTTGAAAAAAATTTCAAAATAAAAAATCAAAGGAACACGTATCTTGCTACATATTAAATTTAAATTAAGTGAGTATAATGAAATTATTGCACAACTTTATACAAGATCTATAGAGCTTTAATTAAATATCAGTTTAACATCCGTAAGGGCAGTTACAACAGTAATTCTAACTTTAATTTCGCAGGTAGTAAAAGAGAACCTGGTATATTGAAGCCTAATTAAACGTACTACATAAAAAACTTAAATATACATAACGTATTAAAACTTATAAATAATTTTAAATTGTTAAGTAAAGACTTAAGAAAAGTTATTTATAAAGATGTATTGCTCTTGGATGTTGTCTATTCAACCGGAAGTAACTTTTAGAACATACACTCTGCCTTAATACGATCCCGTTTAACTTTACATGCGATTGTTTACCTTTGGGAATTTCGATTGAGAATAGACACTAGGTATTTACCAACCTTCTCTATAGACGAAATTCCGCGACGAACATAGAACGTTTCAGGATAATACGTGCATTCAGAAAAGTGCAGCGGGTAGAGAATTCTTGGAACATATTGAAATTATTAATTCAGCGCAACATTCGGTTATCATATAAATTAAAGCAATGCCAGAATTGATTCAAGCATTTATACAATTGTTGGAAAGCTCTTTATATGTGGCATCTAAGCTTTAGAATATCATATGGACATTAAATCATAGCTAAAGAATCGTTTAAATATTTTAATTAAAAAAGAATGTGCACAATAACAATAATTAGAAAATCGAATATAAGTAGGAGAGGCCGGGGTTTGTTGATTTATTTTTTCAATAATTAATTTTTACTTTTTTTATACTGTTACATTCAAGTATGTTCTACATTCTGGTTCTACATTCCTTCAGGTATCGTACATACATTTTAAATTTATTCGGAATTCTCCGTAGAAAAAACTTTTTTGTTCTGAAGCTATTTTTTTGTGGTATTTTAAATTAATTACTATTTAACTGGGAATAAGCCACAATTAAAGGTAAAAATACGTTTATTGGCGTTTCAATTTCCACTTCGGAAATCGTTCTCAAAATATAAACAGTAAATTAAACAAATTTTGTTTTTTTTTTTACATATTTCGGTTAGAGCCCTCTTTGTCGAATTACATAGTCGGGATCTTCATCCGAATCATCTGTAACATCTCTCATGTCCTCGTCACTCCCTTGCTCTTCTTCTTCTTCCTATGCCGTCCCCATTAACGGAGGTAGGCGACCACATTTTTAAAAGCTTCTCTGTCTTTTGCAACGTGGAATAATTCGTCTACAGTCATGTTTGTCCAGTCTCGAATATTTCGCAGCCATGACTTCCTCTTTCTACCTATTCCCTTTTTGCCATCGACTCTACCCTGCATGATGACGTGCAGAAGACTATATTTATTATTTCTTAGTATGTGTCCAAGGTATGCAGTCTTGCGTACTTTTATCGTACGAAATAATAAATTGCTCTGATAAATATAAATCTTGATCGTCGGCAAGTAGTAATATTTGTATATTCTTTTCAAAATCTGGGTCAGCCAAGTTTACTTTTTTATTACGGCCAGTTCTGCTAGGTCCTGCTTTATCCATTATTACTACAAAATTAAAATTTTTTAGAGTAATTATGTTTATTATACAAAAAATGTGAAATACCTTATTGTTTATCATTACACAATCCGTAACAAATGGCCTCCTAGATATATCATAGAAACACTGCAATTCGAAACACCTGGCTTACTAGACTTACACGTTTTGAAAACTATTGTTACTACGACGTAAACACTAACGCTCCTTTCATATTACACGATTTCGCTCGTGCGGGAAAAAATCGCCCGATTTTTAATCGTGGTTTTGCTACTTCACATTGAACGATAAAAATCGTACATTTTTATCAGTTCATCGGAACATCTGGTCTGGTCTGGATGAAAATTATGGACTGCGAACAAGTTATTGCATTATGGATACTGTATCGGCGTCGGAAAAGACAAAGGCGCAATCGCCTTCACTCGATTCACCCAATTAATAAGAGACGAGAGGAAGTCGGGATGTTCCACACATTATTTGAAGATCTTAGAAACGATGACCAAAAGTTTTTCAACTACTTTCGTATGTCAGTTCGCTCCTTTGATGAGTTACATGGGAAACTGAAGAGTGTTCTACAACGACAAAACACGCAGTTCAGAAACTGTATACAATCTGTTGAAATGCTGGCAATATGTTTAAGGTAAGCATAATATTACAGTAGTAGGTAATATAATAAAACCTTTTGAATAAGCAAATATACTTTATTTAATTTTAATCACTCAAAATAGATCAGACATCGAGGAATCTCGTGAAGCCGAAATAGACGGACTATGCTCAGTTTCAGTTGCTGAAGAGTCGCTGTAACTAAATCTCTGTAGGTACTGAGATGCGGATGCTGTATCCAGTTCGGATTGTGAATCTGATTGTTTAGGCGTTGATTGCTGCGTTGGCCTTGATTGATTTTGCTGTTTACGTACATATTGAGAGAAGTGAAGCTGTTTTGCGCTATTTTTAACGTAGCCCAAAAAACTAGGATTTGCATATTGTTAAGGTTTAAATGGAGGTTGTTAAACATGAACAAATGCTTGCGGTTGGTTAACGGGAGATGGCTGAAGCATGTACTGAGGTTGTGGTTGATAAGAGGGCACAGAAGAGGGGTTGTTTGATTGAAGATGAGGAGTTTCCTTTAGTTTGTTTGTTTATGTTTTCTATTACGTTTAACACTCCCACTTGAAATTGAAGGAATTCACTGTTGGAATAGTTTGTGAAATGAGGCATTAAACTCTGAAGGAAGGACATTTTACTGCAGGGCGTTTTATGTTTCAGAGCTTTGAGCATTTTCACCTCAACCTCATCTAGTTTCTTTCGTTTCCTTGTTCCTACGGGCTTGGATGGCAGGTTTACGTTGGTAGAAACTTCAGGTTCACCAGTGGTGCCTTCAGGCTCTTTATCTTCTTCGAGTGTTTCTGGTACAATTTCTGGGTTGAAGCTGTCTACCGTTTCTTTTTCGGTGTAGATCTTATTCAAAAATTGAAGTTGGTCTGAAAACACATATTTCTTACGTTTTTTAGCCCCAGATCCACTTTTTTTAGCAGATTTGTCATCTTTTTTCGATTTTGCGAAACAATCTCGGAGATTAGTCCACCTTTTCACCACTTCTTTGCCTGTAAAAAACAAAAATAAAATAAATAAATACAATTAATTCAGTATGATATTTATTAACGACAATGTTCACTTTATTTCAGATATTTGCCGAGTGGCTGTACGTTTACGGATTTGCACTACAGCTACAGAGTTGGAATTTCAACAGCAAAAAACATAGTTGAAAAAGTATGTGCTGCGATTTGGTCAGAAATGCGAGAAGAGTGTATACCGATACCAACTTGTGATATGTGGCAGTCAATTGCTTCCAACTTTGAAAGTATCGCAAGCTTCCCTCACTGCCTTGGAGCTGTGGACGGCAAGCATATAAGACTGACTTGTCCGTTTGACTCAGGATCAATGTATTTTAATTACAAAGATTACTTCTCTATTGTCCTTATGACTGTAGCAGACACAAAGTACAGATTTGTTTACGTTGATGTAAAGAGGAGCTATGGTAAAGAGTGTGACTCGTCAATATTTAAGAGGTCCAAATTGTGGAAATCAATAGACAGTGGTTCTCCACCATTACCTGAGCACGAAGATATGTGGAATGTGCGTTTGGCAGCCTGAGCAATAAATGGCGTATATTCCATCGCCCTATCAACGTTCAGCTACATTTCGCAGTGCTCATCGTCAA
Organism: Diabrotica balteata; assembly: GCA_918026665.1. NCBI lineage: Eukaryota > Metazoa > Arthropoda > Insecta > Coleoptera > Chrysomelidae > Diabrotica > Diabrotica balteata. The sequence continues at coordinate 36,006,562 of OU898282.1, read as the reverse complement.
TGCGTGCATCGTATTGCACAATTATGTACGTGACAGAGACGGATAACTTGTTGAGGACACAACGACGATCACAGGCCTGGAAGATGTATCAGGAGAAAGCACTACACGAGGAGGCTTGGAAGCAAACAATATCAGAAGTGTGCTTACCTCATATTTTTTGACAGAAGTCGGAAGTGTGTCCTGGCAAATGTCTAAAGTATAATTTGTCATATATGTGAAAATAAATAAATAAATGAAATAAAAATAAAAAGTGTCTCTTTTGTAGATAGTAAATCAAGTGAAGTATACAATACATACAACACCAATATACATTAAAAAATACAATATACATACGTCCAAAAAGTAAGTTTACTTTGCTTAATAGAAAGTTAATAGGTATAGTACTTACCAAATGCATTTTTTTCTCCATTGCCATTGTTCTCTAAATCCGGATTGAGTGCTAAACTTACTTCTTCCCAGGCTTTCCTTGTTGCATTTCTATCCTTATATATTTCTAAAGTTTTGTCCCATATCACAGGTTTTGCTTCAACTAGGGATATTAAAACTTCAGCGTCAATACCTTCCATAATTTGCAAACAAACTACCAAAACTGAACGCGGTAGAAACAATACTGGGGACAGTTCCCGTACGACTAAAGACCGTCTAGTGTGAAAGCGTGCATTTGGTTCTAGTAGCACTGGACGGCTGCAACACGATTACAAAATGTGCCCGTGTTCTAGTCGTGCAATGTGAAAGGTCTCGTACTCTTCAACAGTCGATCAAGAAAAATTGCCCGGGCGATTTTTTCCCGCACGAGCGAAATCGTGTAATATGAAATGAGCGTAAAGCGATCGCTACGATACTGCAAAACTATGCTTGTTCTACACTATTAAGCCGCATTTTCACGATGAAAATTGGCGAGACAATTGTCATCACGTGGTTGCGGATTGTCGGAGGCCAGTCCAGTTGAACCAGAAGATGTTTATACGCGGCCAACTATTGCCATGCCAGTAGACAGCTACAAATAACACAAACCACGTGTATGTTTTGATTGATATCAGCGAACTAGAGGGAACTGGCAAAAAACAAAACAACACTACTGGCCTACACCGTTCACACGGCGCCAATTGTCGCGACAATTCAGATTTCGAGGGGGGGACTTACTGGGCGCAGCTCATTGTCCTCAGTCTACTCCCGGAGACAACTGAATTTTGTACTAATTGTGGAGGCAGTTGGCAAGGCAATTGTCCTGAAGCGTTTAGACGAAGACAATAGTTTCATACCAGTATATTGTCTTCTGACAATTGTCTCCCCAATTGTCATCGTGAGAAAGGCGGCTTTAAGAAGGTATTTAAAAGGACAGTGCATGCGGCCTACACTGTTGCCGCCAGTAGCAGACTATCCTTTTGCTGTGGTCCGTGAGACCGAAGTTTTGAGTTAAGGATTAAGACTAAATCAATTCATCTTAAACTTGTAACTGAGCTAAGTACACAAGCATTTCTATCAGCTTTAAAAAGATTCATTACCCGACCGGTAAGTATGCTTGCATGATGTCTGATAATGGAACTAATTTTGTGGGCTCTTGCATTGAGTTGGGCGAGCTCGTCAAGTTTCTCAGACAAAATCTTACTAAACTATGAGACGTGTACACAAAGAATAATCTAAAGTGGGATTTACTTTGGTGGAAATCAATGAAGGACATCTGAAGCGTATTATGAAATATAGCGTTAAAAGGTTTCTCACGTAACACACTTACTCTCACGGATTTCTGTCACAATCCGGCAATGTCGCTCTTTGTCTGGTTAGGTTTCGTGATCTTATGGTTTATTAACTGTCAATTGTCAAATTGAAATGTCCACTTAATGTTTAGTTGTTTTCACTACTTATATATGTTTGCTTATAGTTTTACACGTGATTTTTTATTTACTGCACTTTTTTCTATATCGAGTGTATATTTCCTATGTCTGTGTATGTATTTTTTTATTTATAACCACTATTTTGTACAATTTTAGTTAGAGTGAATTAATTTTCACCCGTTACTACTCACACACACTGTTGCCAAGTCCAAGTAAAAATACATAACACAAAAAATTATAGCTTCAAGCAACTTATTTCGGTAAACAATTTAAATTGAAAAAAGAATACAATTATTAGCGGCATGATCAAAATCCTTTAACTAACATATTAAAACAGTTAATACAGATAAAGAGTAAGTTGGAAGAATTACGTAGATATACTAAAAGAAAAAAATAATACTTTTTATTTTAAAAGTAATGAAAGATTTGATTTTAATCTTTAACATAACATCATTGCAATTCTTGTCCCATATTTTCCATGACCTACAATTAGTAGTGATATATACGAGGCATAAATTAATGTCTTAAAAAGCGATTCTGCATTTCAACAGGTCTAAGAATATTCCTTCATTGTTTCAGCCCAATTTGGCAACATGCCAGTGGAGTTAACTAGTACTTAATTGGTGTAGGAAAAATTAATGCAGTGTATGTTGAAAAATAAACTGAGCCAACTGTCCCAAATAACACTCCAAAGAAAATTACTTATATAGCAATAATAATTATTCTTGAAATGTTTGTTTAGACATTTTATAATAATTGAAAATAAAGTTACAATAGCGGATACTAGATACAAATTTTAAAGAGTGTGAATTTGTTAAGCATTAGTTTATTTTTAAATATTAAGCCACAATTGATTTTAATGCAAATAATATTTTGAACTGCTTTTTGACGTTCCGATATCCACTCCGGAAATCATTTTCAAAATAATTATTTTAAAAATAGTAAGGTGTGGTTTTATAACCGAAAGTTGTTTGGGGTTATTTTTTTCCAAAACGTCAAATGACTTACTCTGATCTCTATCGTGTATTCAAATGGCCATACTTTTAGTTGAAAATTATAAACCACCTAAGCTATCTGCAAGACAACTTTGTTGTCGAAGTATCTGATGTTTAGTGTAATTCAATTTTATTTTATTTAATTCTAGTTAATTCTATTTTATTTTAATTTTAATTTTATTTTTTAGTATTTTATTTTGTTTTTTTATTTTATGTTATTCTATTCTCCTTTGTTTTATTCCGTTTTAACATATTTTATTTTCATACATTTACCTAATATAATATTATATATATATATATATATATATATATATATATATATATATATATATATATATATATATATATATATATGTATACAGTAAACTCTTAAATATTGGGGAAATCTGCAAGAAAGACTCTAATGAGTATCAATTGTTTCGCCGAAAGTTTCCGACAAAGAGAATTAATTTGGATTCTTCAGGGCTGGAAGAGAAGAAATTATAATTAGCTACCATATATTATCTATTCAAAAAACACAGGAGATCTTACCGTAACTTAAAATTATAGAGTTAGAATGTTAAAAAACTTAACTAGTAACAACATAGTGGTTTTTTGTTATTCTGTGAAAAAAAATTTTTTTACCGTTGGAAATGTATGATAGCTTTGAACTTGAACCGCAAAGGTGTACCCAAGATTAATCAAAAAACCCAATGTAACTACATTTAAAAGGAAATTAATTCTTTGAATTGTCGGCAATAACTAAATTTTTGATTGTTTGAAAGTTTAAATGTTTTATCAGAATGCATTTGCTGAAAAGTCAAAGTAGTTCTATGATTCTTTATGTCGTTAAGGTTCATTGGTAAAACAGAATGAAGTTAAATCCCAGTTAAGAGAAATACTATTATTTGAGATTTTCTTAATTAAAACTTTTTTAAATTGTATTATATTGTTCATTAGGCTCAGAAGACATCCCAGATATGACAACAGAGGAAATAAAATCAGCTCCCTCGGAGATCATCATCAATCAGCCAATCGCGTCCACTGCTGGACATAGGTCTCCCTCAGTTCTTTCCAGTGTTCTCTACACTGGGCCGCTTGTAGCCAGTTTCCCGCTACACGTTTAATGTCATCGGTCCATCTAGTCGGTGGTCGTCCTCGGCTTCTTTTATAATTTCTGGGCCTCCATTCAATAATACGTCTTGTCCACCGTCCATCTTGTGTTCTGGCTAAGTGCCCTGCCCAGTTCCACCTTAAATGCCAAACCCCCTCTCGGAGATGAAAAACAATAAATCAGCTGGAGAAGATGGGATAGTCATTAAACAAATCAAAGAAGGCAAAGTGACGTTACTAAATGTGTTGAAAAAGATGTTCAATGCTTGTTTGACAAGAGGTGTAAACCCCTCCCAGTGGCATAAATGCAATAATAACCATAATGCAAAAAAAGGTGACATTTCAGACCTAAAGAACTACAGACCAATTAGTTTGCTCTCCCATACATACAAACTATTCATGAAGATAACAACAAAATGGCTTGTGAACAAACTGGATAGATGCCAACCTTGTGAACAGGCTGGGTTCCGCTCCAGATACGGGACAAATGATCATCTACAAGTTATAAAAACGCTAATAGAAAAGTGTACAGAGTATAACAAGCTTATCTTTCTTATATTCGTAAATTATAAAAAGGCTAATTACTATTTAACTTGGAATAAGCCACAATTAAAGATAAAAATAAGTTTATTGACGTTTCAATTTCCACTTCGGAAATCGTTCGAAAATTACAGTTAAATAGTAATTAATTTAAAATGCGACAAGAAAATAGCTTCAGAACAATATTATAAAAAGGCGTTCGATACTATAGATCATTATAAAATGCTTCGAGCATTGGCTGACTGCCAGATTGACTACCGATATATCGCCTTAATTAAAAGTATTTACGAAACTGGTTCAGCTTGTGTCTGCCTTCATGAAGATACCAAGAAGTTTCGAATAGAACGTGGAATTAGACAGAGTGATACTATCTCCCCTAAATTGTTTACAGCTGTTCTTGAATATATGTTCAAGAAAATGGAACGAGAGGATAATATGTGAATTAATATAAATGGGGAAGATCGAACCACCTAAGATTTGCCAATGACATCGTTTTAATATCTGATAGAGTTGATAAAGCTACAAAAATGCTGCACATGCTCTATAAAGTGCCAAAAACAATTGCTCTTAAAATTAACACCACAAAGACAAAATTTATGACCAACCTTGTAGTCAGGGGTAAAATTCTGATCGAGAGCCATAGCATCAACCAAGTAATAGCTTACAAATATCTAGGCCATAAGATTCGCTTAGGCCGAGATAATCAGAAAACTGAAATACAAAGAAGGTAAGGTCTCACATGGGCTGCCTTTGGTAGATTAAATAACATTTTCAAGTCTATTATCCCAGTTTGCTTAAAAAGAAAGGTTTTTAACCTGTGCATTTTACCGGTTCTTACATATGGTGCAAAAACACTGACTCTGACAAAAAAAACAATAGATAAAATAAGAGTTACACAACGCGCTATCGAAAAATTAATATTAGGTATTACTATCAGAGATAAAGTACCTACCAAACCAAGAAATAAGAAGAAGAACAGGAGTCACAGATGCAGTTGAAAAAATAGCCATGGCTAAATGAGCTTGGGCCTGACATTTTGCCAGATTAACGGATGACAGATGAACCAAAAAGATTCTGGAATGGCGACCAAGGCAAGATGCATATCGAAGCAGAGGACTACCACCGACTAGATGGACGGATGATATTAAACGCATCACCACAAACTGGATGCAATAAGCTCAAAATAAAAATAGGTGGAAAATTTTACGGGAGGCCTACGTTCAGCAGTGGACAAATATAGGATAATTGATGATGATGATGATATTGTTCATGTATTATTATTATAATATCTTATTGAGATGTATCTAAGAAAAGCAAGGGAACGTTATCTTTTTTAGTTAATGAAAATTATTATTTAAGTAGGTTAGTGTTAATTAAAAAAGAAAAGTAACAGAAATAACCAGCGAATTAGGCGATGGCCAATGACAATTTTTTTACAATATTGAATATTTCAGCTATCAAGCACATATTTTAGAAGGATTTTATAAAAACTGCCAAGCCATAGAGAGAAAAGCCTTTTACAAAATTCTTGCAAAATAACTTGCAGAACCATATCTTAATACTCCCAGCTACTCTCTCGATGCGGCAACTTCATTCCTCAGTCTGTAATAACTTAGTTTTGTGTTGTGGTACGTATGTGGATAGAATGAACGAAGCACGATAGGCCTACATATTGCAAATAAAAAATATATAATAAAAAAATATATAATACAATGCTACTAACTGTTACAACATGCTACAACCTGAATTGAGAACATCAAGAATTTAGAGTCTACTTGAAAACACCACTGAAGGAGTTCCATACATAATAGGTAAATGTTTTTATTGATATTAATAATAGTTTGACATTATAGTTTATTCGTCTTCCGGGTTTGGACCGTGTCATTTGTGAGTGACCCAAAAGTGGGTTCATCTCGACGTTTCGCTACAATTATATGTAGCTTCTTCAGGAGAACAAAGAAAAGGAAAAAAGAAAAAAAGAGAACAGGAAGATGGGTAGTTAGCAACGGTAACTCAGTTACTCAACGCAACCAGAGGCGAATACTAACTACCAAGATGGGCATTTGGTCACAGTAACTCAACTACTCAACGCAGCCAGAGGTGAAAACCAAATGCCAGGACAGGGATTCACGTCCAACAGCTCAGAACACTAACGCGTCGAGAGGCGGGGAGTGAATCCGACGATTACTCCGCTACCGCTCTATTTATAGTCGCGGTGCCTGTCGTGTCGGGACGTATCGGCACACTTCGTGGCGCGAACGTCAAGAAGCGCGCGCTGGCCAATCATGTGGCTGCATAGTGGTGGCGGGACCGGGCGGTGGCTCTAGACTGAGATTCCAGATGGGAGACAAGTAGTATCCTTCCTCTCGATTGATATTATGGGGATTTTTTCGGATCTCTAGAGATTCGCGGATTTTCCTGGAATAAAAGAAGGGGCTCTTAGAAATAATATGGGTTTTTTCGAACAATATGGAATGACCGGTTTCTTGGCAGTGTTCGGCAACTGCAGAATGGGAGAAAAGACCTGATCGAATGCATCTTTGATGCTCTTGAATCCGAGTTTTGACGGAACGACCAGTTTCGCCAATATACACATGTCCACATGAACAAGGAATAGAATAGACACCACAGGAAGATAGGGGTGGTAATGAGTCCTTAGGAGAGGGTAGATATTGAGAGATTTTCTTGGGTGGCCGAAAAGTAGTCCTGATACCTTCTTTGCGAAGAATTTTGCCAATCCTATCAGTGACATTTCGAATATACGGAAGAAAAGCCACAGGAGTATTACCCGAAGATTCTGAATTTGTTGTCCTAGGGTGTAAAGGGGGATTTAGATGTCGGTGTGTAATATTTTGAATTGTGGACTTGGAGTAACCATTGGCGACAAGGGTTTTTTGCAGATGGCCAAGTTCTTCTCTAAGGTTGTCGGGTTCAGAAATCGAAATGGCCCGATGGATGAGAGAGTTGATCACAGAATTCTTTTGGGCAGGATGGTGGTGTGATGAAGCATGTAGGTAACGATTCGTGTGAGTCTTTTTTCTATAAACAGAGTGACCCAATCGGCCATTGGGCTTGGAGGTGACTAACACATCGAGAAAGGGAAGGGACCGATTATTTTCTACTTCCATTGTGAATTTTATACTCGGATGTTGTGAGTTAAGATGATCTAGGAAGGAAGAAAGGGTATGTTGACCATGGGGCCAGATGATAAATGTATCATCAACGTAGCGGAACCAGACTTTTGGTTTTAAGGGGTAAGATTCTAGGGCTAAAGACTCAAAGGCTTCCATGAAAATGTCAGCAATGACAGGGGAAAGGGGAGAACCCATTGGTGTTCCAGATATTTGTTTGTAGAAATTGCCTCTAAAAGAAAAATATGTTGAAAGGAGGCATTTTTCGGCAAGATCTGCCAAAACCAAAGACTTGTTATCATTGGTCAAGTGATCTCGCAGAACAGCTAGAGAGTCATGTATGGGGATATTGGTAAATAGGGATGATACATCGAAACTGACGAGAATATCTTGGGGATCGACTGTGAGAGAGGAGATTAAGGTGATGAAATGTGTGTATGGGGATATTTACCAATATCCCCATACATGACTCTCTAGCTGTTCTGCGAGATCACTTGACCAATGATAACAAGTCTTTGGTTTTGGCAGATCTTGCCGAAAAATGCCTCCTTTCAACATATTTTTCTTTTAGAGGCAATTTCTACAAACAAATATCTGGAACACCAATGGGTTCTCCCCTTTCCCCTGTCATTGCTGACATTTTCATGGAAGCCTTTGAGTCTTTAGCCCTAGAATCTTACCCCTTAAAACCAAAAGTCTGGTTCCGCTACGTTGATGATACATTTATCATCTGGCCCCATGGTCAACATACCCTTTCTTCCTTCCTAGATCATCTTAACTCACAACATCCGAGTATAAAATTCACAATGGAAGTAGAAAATAATCGGTCCCTTCCCTTTCTCGATGTGTTAGTCACCTCCAAGCCCAATGGCCGATTGGGTCACTCTGTTTATAGAAAAAAGACTCACACGAATCGTTACCTACATGCTTCATCACACCACCATCCTGCCCAAAAGAATTCTGTGATCAACTCTCTCATCCATCGGGCCATTTCGATTTCTGAACCCGACAACCTTAGAGAAGAACTTGGCCATCTGCAAAAAACCCTTGTCGCCAATGGTTACTCCAAGTCCACAATTCAAAATATTACACACCGACATCTAAATCCCCCTTTACACCCTAGGACAACAAATTCAGAATCTTCGGGTAATACTCCTGTGGCTTTTCTTCCGTATATTCGAAATGTCACTGATAGGATTGGCAAAATTCTTCGCAAAGAAGGTATCAGGACTACTTTTCGGCCACCCAAGAAAATCTCTCAATATCTACCCTCTCCTAAGGACTCATTACCGCCCCTATCTTCCTGTGGTGTCTATTCTATTCCTTGTTCATGTGGACATGTGTATATTGGCGAAACTGGTCGTTCCGTCAAAACTCGGATTCAAGAGCATCAAAGATGCATTCGATCAGGTCTTTTCTCCCATTCTGCAGTTGCCGAACACTGCCAAGAAACCGGTCATTCCATATTGTTCGAAAAAACCCATATTATTTCTAAGAGCCCCTTCTTTTATTCCAGGAAAATCCGCGAATCTCTAGAGATCCGAAAAAATCCCCATAATATCAATCGAGAGGAAGGATACTACTTGTCTCCCATCTGGAATCTCAGTCTAGAGCCACCGTCCGGTCCCGCCACCACTATGCAGCCACATGATTGGCCAGCGCGCGCTTCTTGACGTTCGCGCCACGAAGTGTGCCGATACGTCCCGACACGACAGGCACCGCGACTATAAATAGAGCGGTAGCGGAGTAATCGTCGGATTCACTCCCCGCCTCTCGACGCGTTAGTGTTCTGAGCTGTTGGACGTGAATCCCTGTCCTGGCATTTGGTTTTCACCTCTGGCTGCGTTGAGTAGTTGAGTTACTGTGACCAAATGCCCATCTTGGTAGTTAGTATTCGCCTCTGGTTGCGTTGAGTAACTGAGTTACCGTTGCTAACTACCCATCTTCCTGTTCTTTTGTTTTCTTTTTTCCTTTTCTTTGTTCTCCTGAAGAAGCTACATATAATTGTAGCGAAACGTCGAGATGAACCCACTTTTGGGTCACTCACAAATGACACGGTCCAAACCCGGAAGACGAATAAACTATAATTCTGACTCTGGCCGTGGAAGCCTACGATTTCAATAGTTTGACATATTTTAGATCCCTAAAGACTGTACAATTTTCGATAAACTAGAGAGCTTCGCATTAGTATTAGTAGAATACTAACGAAAGCTGTAAGTACCTGAAGCAGATAGGGGAGAAATAAATAATCAGAACCAGAAACGAAAGAGATGTGGTATCTGTGATCGAAAGAATGACAAAACAAAATGGCGTACAGCAAATGTTCCCGACCCATGTGCGGCGACTGCAGGGCATATATGGCTATGGCCAGCTGTAGTGTTGCTCAAATGCAAAAACAAGACGAGACAGACAATGTTGGTCTTGGTCTTGCGCTAATACACCTGGTCTTGGTCTTGGTCTTGGTATTGCACTCCCGGTCTTGGTCTTGGTCTTGCGGCAAGAGTCTTGCAAGTCTTGCAGTTACCGATTAGCCAATTGCTATTTATTAAACGTTACTTTAGATCTTAGAACAACGTAACAAAGTACGTATCTTTTAAGCTTGAATTAACATAGCCATAATAAAGACCAACCAAATTAATAAATGTCTAAATAAATGACACCGGGTGGGGTTTGAAGCCACGATCTAAGCGATCTGTGCCCATGCTCTAGCTAACTCAGCTAACAATGGTTGACGGAAGTCAATCTGGTGTGGTGTGGGTCAAACCAACACCTTTATTACAATACCAAAGATGGAATGAAATGAAATAAGACATGCGAATCACGAAATGTTAGAACTAGACGAGAAAATATCATCACAAAACTTCCTGGAGTTATCAGTGAAGCGAAAAGTTGCACAACTAAAAGGAATGCTGGAAACTTTTTTTAAAGACAAAATTATAAAATGTATTGGCGTGTGTCCGTGAGATATAAAGACAGTTGCAATGCGAAGCTAACAAATATATGTGAATGAAAAGCTCTGATTGGTCTGCTTTACTTAGTTGGAGTTTACCGTAGAGATAGAACTTCAATTTTTAAGATTTATTTCCGGCAACTTTTGAAACATATTATACTATTGGCCAATATGTCACTATCGATAAATTGCTTTTAGGCTTTAGAGGTCCCTGTAGTTTTAGAATATACCTTCTAAACAAACCGGACCGATACGGTCTGAAGGTATATTCTTTGGTGGATTCTCGCACTTTCTATGCTTATCAATTAGAAATCTATGCCAATACACATCACCAGGTCCATATTCTAACAGTTCTGCAGCTTACGATGTGGTTGAGCGTCTTTGCAAACCAATCTCCAAATCCAACCGGAATGTTACAATGGACAATTGATTTACATCAATTGAAGTCGCACAAAACTTACTGACAAATCATAGTCTGACAATTGTATGCACCCTCCGGAAAAACAAAAGGCATATCCCAACCAAATTTTTATTGAACAATAGACCGCCAAAATCAACTATGTTTGGATTTACCAAAGATATGACGATATTGTCCTATATACCAAAACCAAAAAAACATGTTCTTTTGTCAACCGTACACCATGATGACCAAATCGATCCGACAACGGGTGACGAAAGTAAACGTTGGAAACTGAAGTAATAACGTTGGATAACTCTACGAAAGGTGGTGGGGACACGGTTGCTCAACTTCGAGGTTCCTATACTGTCGCAAGAAATACAAAACGTTGGCCCATGGCCATCTTTTATGTATTGCTTGATGTTATTGCAATAAATGCATTTGTGATACAGAGAACTAACAAACTGTATCTTAAAACAAGCTAAAGGTCTAAAGAACTAGGTATTTACTTAGTAATGGATAATATAAAAGAAAGAGTTCAATCTTCTCATTTGGCACGAGATACAAGAGAGCTTGCTGCTAAACTCAGTGGTGTTGGTAGTAGTCAGTACAAGCACCTGCGAAATTGCAAAATAGAAGGGGCGTTGTGCTTTTTTAGAGAGTGTAAAACTCGATACATGTGTCACCATTGTAAAAAAATTAGTTGCTTGGAACATACTGTACCTGTTTGTTGCATACGCATTGATAAAATTACTGAATAAGTTATATACAAGGTGTCGTCTTTTTCAGGAAAAGCTAAAAAATGGGGTCGAGTAGACCCTATAACGCAGTTAACGGTAGAATAAACCACGACTTCGGTTGAGTGTAAAATACTTTAAATACGTTAAAAGCAGTTTAACCTTTCACTGTTGAGTTCAAGAAAACTAAAATGTTCAATACATATATAATATGGCAAATGTTTTTTTCAAAAGAATGTCTTTAGTTCTTATAAGAGCATCCGACACATCTGAAGAACATGCTCCATGATCTAGTGCACAGATGTTGTAAGTGCATTTTTAGTAAATTTTAGTTAAATTGAGTTAAATACACTAATATATAATTTCAGACATGAATTTTCCCGAGTTTTTGAACCCGAGCGAGTAAGTTTGAAATGGTCATCGTGCATACTATTTTTGCACCAATAAAATCATTTTTTCTCGCAGAAATATTACAAAAAAAAATAATAAAAATAAAACATAGCGAACTATAGGAAGGAAATAGACAGCTCTTGTTTTCTGTTGAAGGTATAGGCGCGTTTTCACGGGTCGATCTGAGTCGAACGATTTGGATCGACTGGCCGTCGACTAATAAATCGAAAGCAAATTGAACATGTAAACCATAAATCGACTTGGTCGTTCGGCGGAGTGAGTCGATTCGACGGAAGTCGAAAGACTGTCTACTTTTCATAGGCGATTTCCGCCGAATCGATGTCGAAAAAGTGGAATAATAATGTTTTAATAAAATAGATGTTAGAAAATAATTATTTTTGTTTTCCAAAAACAAATTGTCATTAGAACAGGCAATTTTCATATGTGTTGGTTTTTTGTATACATTAGTCCCATATCCACTATTTTACTTTGAGATTAAAACATCCAGAAAAGGAGTTATTTTATTTCTTTTCCATTGTAAATTTTATTGACTCAACCTTTTACCTTTTATTTATATCAATCAGAAATGTATCCAACACATCATCTACATATTTTCAACATATTGTGGACTTTAAATTTTAATTAGGAATGGTTGTTTTGAAGTCTTCTATCAATATATTAGCTAATAATGGATTTAAAGCACAGTCCAAAAATTTTGTTTATAGAAATCATTATTTAGATAAAAATAAGTGTTGTCCGTGGAGAGCTTTGTTGATGAAATCAAAAAAGCTCTCCTACAAATGAAAAATAATAAGTCACCTGGCGACGACGGGGTCGTTCCCGAAGCCATAAAATTAGGAGGCGAGAAACTGATACAAATGCTTTCCATACTGTTCACAGAATGCCTTGAAAGAGGAACAACACCATCACAATGGCAAAATGCAGTGATCGTTCTAATGTTTAAGAAAGGAGATTTAACAAATCTCGTAAACTATAGACCAATCAGCCTCATCTCACACATATACAAGCTTTTTACAAAAGTCATAACAAACAGACTTTCGAACAAAATGGACTTTTACCAATCATGCGAACAGGCAGGATTCTACAAGTTAACTTAATTAATTAATTATTTAATTAATTTAATTTAATTAATTAATTAGTTAATTCTTTTATTAACTTGTAGGACCATCTACAAGTTAATAAAAGCCTCATCGAAAAATGTATAGAGTACAATAAACCCCTCGTCCTAATATTTGTGGATTATGAGAAAGCATTCGACACAGTAAACCACCAGAAAATGCTAGAAGCTTTAAAAGAGTGCCGAATAGATCACCGCTACACCACTGTCATCAAAAATATCTATGATAATGCCACGGCATGCGTCAGACTTCATGAAGATACACACAAGTTCAACATTCATCGTGGAGTTCGCCAGGGCGACACCATTTCACCAAAACTGTTTACAACATTATTGAAATACATGTGTAAGCGTGCAAACCTAGACGAAAAGGGCATAAACATAAATGGAGAGCAGCTTAGTCACCTCAGGTTCGCAGACGATATAGTCCTGATAACAGACCGCATAGATCATGCCATCGAAATGTGCGAAAGACTCTACCATGCCTCTACACAAGTGGGTTTAAAGATCAATAACTCAAAAACACAAGTGATGACAAACCTTGTTCTGAGTGAGAACATCAACATAGCTGGAACAAACAAACAAAGAAGTATAGAACAAACATCAGCATACAAATATCTGGGACACGAAATTCGCTTAAGTAGAGATAACCAGACCAATGAACTAATACGTAGAATAGGGTTGACATGGGCAGCATATGGAAAGCTAAGAGATGTTTTCCAATCAGCTCTTCCCATCTGCTTGAAGAGAAAAGTGTTCGATCAATGTGTGCTGCCGGTTCTAACCTATGGTGCGGAGACGCTAACACTTACTAAGACGTCCGCAAACAAAATTCGAAAAACACAGAGGGCAATGGAACGGTCCATGTTGGGATTAACCCTGAGAGACCGAATACCCAACACAATTGCGCCGTAGATCGGGAGTAACCGACGCAATCAAAAGAATATCAACCTTAAAATGGAACTGGGCAGGGCACGTCGCGAGAGCGAAGGACGACAGATGGACAAAACGCATTCTTGAGTGGAGACCCAGACAAGATGTCTTTAGGAATAGAGGACTACCACCAACAAGATGGACGGATGACCTGAAACGGACACATCAAAATTGGATGCAGGCGGCTCAGGACAGAAATTTGTGGGGTGAACTACGGGAGCCCTATGTTCAGCAGTGGACGAGTATGGGCTGAATGATGAAGTGTTGTCCGTAGATCAGGTCAACAGTTTCATTATAGCTGATACATTTAATTTGGTCCTAATTGTTTTCAAAGTTTTATCTAAGAAAATACCATCTTAAGGGTGCATTTATAAATAGACTATTTATTTATGTAAAACTTTACTTCGAAAATATTACATTTACAAATCAATATACCAAATTATATTAACATTTAAAAAATATAGATAATTTTAATAACATTTGTGATTTTTTTTGTCTATCAATTACAATTAATTCAACATTCATCGACTGTCGTGTAAACCTTTTTGCTTTCGGCACAGATCGAATGATGGTCGAACGATCCAAATCGTTCGACTCAGATCGACCCGTGAAAACGCGCCTTAAAGACTGGCAATTAATTTAATGTAAACTATATTTTAGTAATACCTATCATTTTAGAAACATCTGAACAAAAAAGTAGTGAAGTTGCTGTTCCAGAACCCTTTGTTTTTACAGAGGTTGCAGTGCACGCAAAGGAATGTGCAAGCTGTATCACTTTTTGTTTACCAAAAAATATTTCACGAATATGATCCGAGATTGGATTTTTATAAACCTAAGAAAGATCAATGTTCGCAATGCAATTCATACAACATCGCAAAAGACAAAGGACCTCTACAAGAAGATTACAACAATCACAAGCAACGCGAAAAAGATGATCTGCAAATGAAAGCTGATGATAAACAAAGATCACGCGCAGACGAAGGCAAAACTTTTAGGTCAATATCTTTTGATATGCAAACGATTTTGCCTATTTCTCACGCAGGTGACAATCAAATTTATGATAAACACAAGTTGGGTGTTTATAATTTCACCATTTATGATACATCCAATTGTGATGGGCACTGTTTTGTTTGGCATGAAACACATGGAAATAAAGGCAGTGTTAAAATTGGCAGTTGCTTGTTGAACTATCTAATGAACTTACCGGAACTGTGACACAAGTGGCATCGTTCTGATACATACGGTGGTCAAAATCGAAATAAATTTGTGACCGCAGTCATGTTATATATTATATGCTGTTAATAAAATCGATAATTTAAAGATTACTGACCTAAAATTTATACAGACTGGACACTCGTACCTAGAGGCAGACTCGATGCACTCCACGATAGAGAGGGCAAAACGTCATAAGAAAATTTACTCTACACGGAATGGTGTTTATTAATTTCGACAGCTAAGCTAAAACCTAGAGAATATTATGTCACTAATGTGAAATTCACTGATTTTTTCGATTTGCAAAAACTTGTTGAAGATACCGTATTTAACACAACATTAAAAACAAATAAAAAAAAAGTTAACTGGCTCAGAATTAAGTCGCTTCGTTTCCAGAAGGAACTCCTAACAATATACAATACAAGTATAACCTTACAGAGGAAAGCTTTTTTGAAATCGATATTTTAAACAAACACAAGCAGGGAAGAAAAAAGAAATGGGAATCGGTTATTTTAAACAGAAAATACACATCGCGTTTGCCAGTTTCCCAAAAAAGGACCTAGTGTTCCTTTTAAAAAAGGTTATCCAAGAGGACTATGAAAACTTTATAAAAGAACTTCCACAAACGAATGAACCCATGGTGCTAAATGCAAGTGACCTTGAAAATAGCAATTAATATTATAGAATACTTTATTTATTGTCTCCTTTTAAATTTTGTTTATTAATTTACATAAAAGTATAAAATAATTGGTACCTGTGGTTTTTTAGCAAATAATTGTGTTACGTCAAATGTGGTAAGTGTAATTAAAAAAAAATTATTGCACTAAATGTGGTAAGTACATGTATTTCAGATATTTTTTCAAAATTTTTAGTACTAAATAATTAAATATCACAAATTAGCATTTTCATTATTAAGATAACACTACAGACTTATTTTAGGAAAGCACATTAGATGTCCTAGAATATAACTGTGAATTATGGAGAATTAATGAACTTAAATTTTCAAGAACTCAAATGAGTGCACGAGATGCAAAACTCGCTAATCGACAAAAATTGAAAAAAGTAGTTAAGCACGCCATCTTGTTCGTACAATATTTAATTATTATTTTACACAAGTATTTGGAGCAAAACTAGCTTTTTAACACACGAAAATCCGTCCCAAAAATCATGACTTGATGCAAAACTCGCTTTATGCATTGATGCGTGCGATGCAAAACTCTCTATTTGTACGGCGTTCAATCACAGCATCGGATTTTACTCACGTGGTTAGGGAAGGGCATCATGCATTTTGTTTGTTTCCTGGTGTGGTTTGACCGTTTGACTCAGTCGCGTTTTAGCGGTATTTTGAATTGTTTGTTTAACTTGAAGTTTCCCGTTTTTAAAATTATTAAAATGCAAATAGACAGTAAAATTTTTGCAGCCAATGATAGTGTTAGTTCTGCAATACAACCTACTTCAAAGAACATGTGTAGAACGAAAATTACGACGGAAAGTAAAAGACAAAAGCTCAAAAGATTAAGGTAATAAAAACGATATCAATTTGTTAGAATATTTTTTTAAAACTGTGTTATTTTAGGCACACTCCGACACATTTACCGGAGTACCCGACCTGTGGACATAACGGTCAGCCAGGTAAGCCATACTTTTGTGCCACTTTAACAATGAGCGAAATTCAAGATTTTCATAGAAAACTGTATGCTTCTAAGGAAAAATGTAGACAAGATAGTTTTATAATTGCAACTTGTGAAGGCCAGAAGTGCAAAAGATCAAAAGTGGAAAAGGAAAAAATATCCATTTTGTATTATGTAACCACTTCTGCTAAAAAAATCCGTGTTTGTAAGACGGCATTCTTAAAAATCACATCCCTTAGTAGAGATCGGATTGAGAGAGTCATGAAAAACTTTGTTTTAAAAGGGAATATACCACGAGAAACAAGAGGAGGTGATCGCATACTTAATAAAAACGATGATAAAAAGTTAGCAATAAAACATTTCATTGAATCTCTCCAATGCATAGAGAGCCATTACTGTAGAAGTCAAATCAGTACTCGTGTTTATTTACCATGTGAACTTAATTTTACAAAATTATGGAAAATATACGAATCTAAAGTTCGCGATAACCAACTACATGTTAAACTGGCATTTTTTAGGACATACATAAATTCTAATTACAACATCGGATTTGGCACCCCAAAAACTGATTTATGCTCAACCTGCTTAAGATCGAAGGAAAAGTTAAAAAACAAAAATATTTCTAGTTCAGAAAAGCAAATTATTATCACCGAGCAACGGATACATAGCAAAGGCATTTTTTGCCTTATTAAAGCAGCCGCTAGAAAATACAGCGGTTTTTTCGTTTGATTGTCAGAAAAATTTGCCTTTGCCGAAGCTTCCGGATCAAGCTAGTTATTTTAGTCAACAAATTAACTATTACAACTTTACGGTAATTCATGGATCATCAGCAGCACAGTTGGTTCCAGAAAATGTTTATTCTTAT
Source organism: Diabrotica balteata (assembly GCA_918026665.1). NCBI lineage: Eukaryota > Metazoa > Arthropoda > Insecta > Coleoptera > Chrysomelidae > Diabrotica > Diabrotica balteata. The sequence goes on along the minus strand of OU898282.1, from coordinate 35,988,716 downwards.
GTTTGGACGGAGGTTGATTTTCCCAAAAATTCTAATTCGATAGCTTCAGCTGTTTGGGATGTACTGAATAAGTTTAACTTTCCCAATGAAATCGATACAATTCGTTTATTTGCTGATGGATGTGGGGGGCAAAATAAGAATATTATAATGATGACCATGCTTTCTGTTTGGTTGATGACGAAAGCTCCCAAAAACATAAAGACCATTAACATAATATTCCCCGTAGAAGGACATTCTTTTATACCACTTGATAGGTTGTTCGGAATGAAAGAGAGGTTAAAAAGAAATCCATTATTTTAAAAACTTCTGACTACGAAGATATTATAGCAAATAAGTCGACAATTAGAAAATTGGGTTTATATTGGCAGGTGTATGACTGGAAGAATGAAGCACAAGTAAACTCCAAAGCACCATCCTCATGGCACTTTCAGTTTAATAAGGCTAAAAGGTATGTGCTTACTAAAGGGAAAACCAATGCACTAATACGAGGTGAGCCCAATTATTGTGCTGACGTCGGTGAAGCCAAGTCTGTTGTCAAGAGAGGAATAAAATTGACACCTATCAATCCTACTCAACTTCCTTCTTCTTCTTAAGGTGCCTTCTCCATTACTGAAGGTTGGCTATAACTACAGCAAATTGCTCTCTATCTTGAGCTGTTCTTAGTATCGCATGTGTGTCCATGCCTGTCCAGTCTCTTATGTTCTTCAACCAGGAGCATTTTCTTCTTCCTGGACCTCTTCTTCCTTCCACTTTCCCTTCCATTATAAGTCGTAGGAAGTTGTATTTTTCTCCTCTGTAGATATGTCCTAAATAACTCGTTTTTCGGTTTTTTACAATATTTAGGAGTTCTCTGTCAGTACCCATTCTTCTTAGCACCTCGTTGTTGGTCACGTGCTCTGTCCAAGAGATCTTCAGCATTCTTCGAAAAACCCACATCTCAAAGGCTTCTATACGCCTCATACTTGTAATTCCGAGAGTCCATGTTTCCACTCCGTATAGCAATATGGAATAAATAAACGTTTTTACAAATTGGTATCGGATGTCCAACGATAACGTAGAGTTTATTAGAAATTTTTTCATTCGCTGAAATGCGGACCTAGCATATTCTATACGAGCACGTATTTCGACCTCGTGGTCAAGATCGTTTGTTATCCAGCAACCAAGATACTGGAATCTTTGTACTGGTTCTATATGTTTGTTATAGATACGAATATTAATGTCGACATTTGGTGTACGTGTAACAGCCATCACTTTTGTTTTATTTGTGTTTATATTTAGTCCCAAGCTATCTCCCTCTCTGGTTATGACATTCAAAAGTCGTTGTAAACCCTCAGCACTGTCCGCAATAATGACGGTGTCGTCTGCGTATCTTAAGTTGTTTACGTATTCTCCGTTGATTTTTATTCCTTCTTCAATATTTTCGAGGGCATTTTGAAAGATCTTTTCGGAATATATATTAAATAACAGTGGAGAAAGTACACAGCCCTGACGAACTCCTCTTTTTATTGGCAATTCTGCTGTCAGACGATTGTCTATTTTGATAGATGCCATTTGATCCCAATATAGTTTTTTAATAAGTGCTACAGTGTTATGGTCTATACCATGTTGTGTTAGGGTTTCTATGAGTTCTGTGTGTTTAACTCGATCAAACGCTTTTTCGTAGTCGATAAAACAGAGAAAGACGTCTTTTCGCTGATCTCGGCATTTTTGTAGTAATACCTGGAGGCCAAATAATGCCTCCCTTGGCTCCCAACTTCCTATTGGCTGCAAACTCAAAGGCGATAAATCGACAATAATTTCTCTTCTCAAAAACATTATGGAAACGCCTGGGAAGAAAATCCTGATTTGGTTTTCTTTAAAGAAAATCTTAAGTTAACCCTCGAATGGTGGAAAACCAAAATATTGTAAACGATGTTGAAGCTGGCTGCAGTGGTTTAAAACCTTGCGATATTAATTTACCAATTTAATGTAATATGTAAATCACTGTTTAATTTCTTTGTGAATAAAATTTGTTTCAAACTATTGATGTAACATTTTTTGGTGCAAAACTCGCTAAATGCATTCTTTTTTCTTCATTTATTTAAAAAATCTGCACTATTTTTTTTTAAATATGTTAAAAACTATTAGAGGTGTATATGTTCTAAAGGCACGCTAACATCATTAATTGGTTATTAAAAAATATAATGCAAAAAACGTTTTTTGCACTTTTCTCAAATTGACTTTACATGCATTAAGCGAGTTTTGCATCTCGTGCACTGAAATCATACATTTTTGCACTTACAACATTTGTGTACTAGATCATCGTCCATCGACCATTTGTGTACAAGACCAATAAATAGAAAATCGGCTTACATTGTTTTATTCCAGTTTAGATGATTACAAATTATAACGAAATAATGAATTATGCTTTTCACGAAAAACTAAAAAAAATGGGGTCCGGTAGACCCCAAGACGCAGTTAACGGTAGAATAAACCACGACGCCAGTTGAGGGTTAAATACTTAGCAGTTTAACCTTTACACTGTTGAATTCAAGAAAACTAAAATGTTCAATACATATAATATTGCAAATGTTTTTGTCAAAAGAATGTCTTTTGTTCTTATAAGAGCATCCAAGACATCTGAAGAACATGCTAATCTTCAGATTTGTAATTCTAGGTTTACGAACAACAGCTTGAACTACAGCGAAGATGAACGAACGGAATGAAATAACGCATTTCGCTATAGCTGTACAAACCGCCTATGCCGTGCCGTGCCGTCGTCTCGTCGTCGCTATTCCACCACCAGTTCTGTGAGTGCGTTCGAGGTGGGAGGATTGTTAAATCGCTCTCAGATCTCGTTTTGCCGAAAGCCGACGATAAATTAGTGATTTTACTTGTTTTTCTCAGTTTGTAATCGTATTTAATCGTTCAGTGTGACCTAATCATAATAACAAATTGATTCAGTGAGAGTGATTAATTTTGTACCTTTGGTGAATGTGCATTTTAGTACCTAGTGTAGTACTCTGGCTTCGTTTTACATTGTTAAACAACGGCTGCTCAGTGTAGTAAAGGCTAATGCATCGCTAAAGGTAAATCATCACAATCAGATTATAGGGTGCGCTACGCTAACCGAACATAAGTACATTAATGACACTTCTGTTTACATATAGGGTGTACATGTAATGAAGGTGCCCTAGATTTTAATACCATCTATTATAATAGCGAGTATTCACTATGAACTCCACAAATTAGTATTTACAACAGTAAACAAATGTTTGTTACTTATAAATGACTACAAAAGTACAATTTCTTTAGAAAAAATGTTCTTCAACTTCGCAAATAACTAAGAGTTAAGTGCAAAGTAATAACAACAATTTGATTGTATTTATAGCTCCATAATAATTAACCTTTTATAGAAAATGTCATTTTAAATCATGGATCATACGAAAGGTAGACACTCAACCCACCCAACATGTTTTTGTTTCGATCTGGTCTGTCAGCGGAAAACGTGATCCAGAGGTCATTCGTCTATTACTTACTTACCATTTTTTATAATATCAACAGGTTTGATTATTTTCGAGCTTCTTTTGCTCAAAAAATCTTCAGTTTGTTTTTAGTAGTACCGGTTTAGTGGTAGTACCGATACAATCACACAGTTGTTACTTAATATTATTGTTTTGATTTATGGATAATGACTCAAAATCGCTTAAAACGTCAATAAATCGATCGGGAGTGCTCGGTACTAAAAGCGACTTCTACAGCGTTGCCGGTGTGAGTAATATTTCTTTGTAAAACAGTTTGATTCTTTTTTTATTACAAATGAAGATTTAGTAATATATTTTATTACATAAAACCTAAACTTTTGTGCAATGTACACTTAGATATTTAGGCCATAATAGACTATGGATTATAAAATATGGCGATAGCAATGACTATCAAGTTAGCCTTGTTAGAAATTAGAATAGAGCTTGAGGAATATTGGCATTTACGGACGAAAGTCAAATCCTTATAAGTTTTCTTTTTAATAAGTGGAATTCACGGGAATTCACTATATTTTTACGTTTCTTTTAGTAGTCGTTTCAACTTTGGTGTTTTAGATAATTGTGTTCAATATGTTTCTTCCAAAAAATCTCTAATAAGTACATGCTCAAATGCCAACACAGAGTATTGGCTATATTTAAGTTAGTAAATTTGTTATTCATCTTTGGTTAGATATATATGATTGATAGTCCATTCTTTCACAGTAAAATATAAAAAAAAATTGCAAGCAAGCTTAACTTTTCTACCTCTTCAAAAGTTATATGAATATAATGTCTGATTTTGGTTTTAAGAGGTGAAATCTACCCTTTTTACCATACCTTAAAAACTGTAGATTTAAACGTTATTTAAATATTAATCATGCATTTATTCCAGACGTATTAGGTGCTTTAGAATTATTATGAGGAGTATTATTATATCTCTGGGAATTATTATACTGACGTTTTCCTTCTCTCTTGCAATATTTGCAGAATTTGCAGGAAGAGGGCAGATTAGGCGTTTCGTTTCGATTTTTATTAAAATTTCGGTCGAAGTGTCCGCTTCGAACTGAATTTTTATTTTGTCGGCAATTATACGAAAGATGACCAGGTTTGTTGCATATCATGCAGGTGTTTTCCGAAGGAAATTGATACTTTGCAATCTCTGCTTGCGATTTAATTTGTTGCTCTTCAGCTAGGGCAAGAGTAAATGCTGACTGAAGACTATCGTGTTTCTGAGCTTTGACAAGTAGTGATTGGTCTTTGTATAACCTTATCATGAAAACGTGTAAGGCAACATTTTTGAGGACTTGTAAGAGAGCTTTTTAGATTCACCTGTGAGGAGACTACCCTTTTTTATCAAAAAATAAAACTGCACATTTATGCGTTATTTAAATATTAATCATATTTAAGTATGTAAATAAAGATTCGTTTATATTATATTGTATTATATATATATATATATATATATATATATATATATATAATATATATATATATATATATATATATATATATATATATATCGTCGGTGACCTGGCAATTTCTCCTATCTGCATTTTTTTACGAAAATGAGTTATCGATGAATTCGGAATCTGCCTACACCAAAGATTCGTCCGTACAAGTCCTATGAACGAGAAAAATGTCTAAATATATAGAAATGCTACTTGTAATTTCTCCTATTTAAATTCACGCAGTAAACTATATGCAACATGTCCTATCTTGTCAGTTTGTATGCTGTAATCATAGGGTATTGAATGCTAGTAGACTCTGAGTTGTTTTTCAACGAAATACGATATTTCTGGTAAGTTTCACACAATATTATGTACATATTATTAGTAATATTATGTAGTTATAAAATCTAAAGTAATAAGATTCTAAACTAAAACGATAAAACCAACTGACAAACTTTGATGAAATCGACATGGGAAAACCTAAATATAGCCTAACCATAGCATATGGTTATGGTATTAGACGAGCCTCTGCCTGAAGACAATCATACTATTACTATGCTTACTTCTTCTTCTTCACTTCTCCACTGGCTTTTTAACTCGGGGTGGGTCTTCGCCCAATCCACTATTGCCCTCCACCCTCTATGATCTTGCGCTTCTATTTCCCATTGTTGCACCCCAATTATAGATAAATCGCCTTCAACATCATCCTTCCATCTTTTTTTTCGATCGGCTTACTGATCTTCTACCATGTGGTCTTTCAAAAAACACTGTCTTTAACACTCTATTATTCTCTGAGCGTACCATGTGACCTGCCCATCTTATTCGGTTTGCCTAGGTATGTCTTACTATGTTTTCAGTTCCATACAGAGTCACCAATTCAGCATTAAGGAGTCTTCTCCTCTGTGCTATTCTTACTTACTATGTTTACAGCAATGCAAAATTGTACGAAGCTAGAAGACTTTGACAACAGATTGCTTAAAAGACTTTAACGAAGTACACTGTTTAGCGGAAAATAATAATTGTGTTATACCAAGTGATTGTGTATATAAAGAAATGCATTTTTTTAATAACAGCAGTTGTGATACCAATAATTCTGTAAACCTCTGTTATATAATTTAACAAATAAACAAATACTATTGTCAATTGGACAAAATAAAAGAGAGGTATCTCTTATGCCATATGAATTTTCTAGTGACAAAGAAGAGACTAATGAAGTTAGAAATACCAGTAATGTTCAAGAAAGTTCTTATACTAGTATAAACAATAATATTGAAGAGAAAAAGAAAGCTTGGTCAGAATAAAAATCAATGGAGAAAATACAGAAACAAAAAACTTCGAATGAAAGGTAAATTATACCTGGGATTTAGTAAAAAATGGTATGCACGTAAGTAAAATAAGATATTGCAAGGAATTTACAGAACAGTGCAGAAGTTATGTAGTTAAAACTCCAACATTTAAATCAATCAATGAAAATTCAAGAAGACAAGGTACATACACTTACTACTTACATAAAAAGGAATGAAAACACAAATTACAAGTATGTCGTAGCATGTTCACAAATACATTAGATATAGGTTATAAAACCATTCACTATTGGACGGAAAATGGTAAGGACTAAGTATACAGAAAGTCATAAACACTTGGAACAATTTTTTGAGAGTTTACCCAAACTTACTTCACACTATTGTTGTAGTGAAACACAAAAATTGTATTTAGAATATTTTTTTAACAGTATTTCAGATTTATATGGTGTTTATGTAAACAGGTTTTGTCAAAAAATAATATAACTCCTTGAGGTTGCAACATATTCTCAAAAATATATGACGGAAGAAGAATATAAAGCTCATATAAAGAGAAAGAAAGACGCCAGAGAAGCTTAAACTTTGGATATAGCCATAAGTGAAAAGGATAAAATACTAGCACTAACAATGAACCTACAAGCCGTAAAACTGTGCCCATATGTACCAGCGAACAAAATGTACCTTAAAACCAAATTGTCCTGCCATAACTTCACAGTTTACAACCTAAAAACTCACAATGTTATGTGCCATTGGTTTTCGGAAAACGAAAGTATCCAGCTCAAAACATCCACATTTCATGTATCATAGTATACATTATTTAGAGGAGAAGTGTGTTGCCGATTCCAAAACGCCAGTAGTTATTTATTCGGACGGATGCGGTTATCAAAATTGTATTAATGTCCTTTCCAACGCTTTACTAAACTTTGCTATCAAACATAATGTGTTAGTGTTTTGAACCAGGTCACTCTCAAATGGAATGTGACTAGGTACATAGTATGATAGAAAGGAGTCTTAAAAATAGGAAAATTAATTTACCCAGTGACTATGCTTTCATTACAGCTCAAGCAAGGAAGGGAACTAAGCCATATAGAGTCAAAATATTAGACCATACGTTTTTTAAAGACTATTAATCCTCCAACCACATGCGATATTTCTCAATCCGACCAGGAAGAAAAGCGATATAGGTATGATCCAACCATTACTGATATAAAATGTATCAAATACGATCCAGTTGGGACCATAGAAATAAAAACTGCCTAAAAAGAAATAAAAACATACCTACTTATGCAATAATTTTTGTTCATTGTTTTTCGAAGTTTTAATATTGTGTTTTATAATAATAAGTGTTTTATATTACCATGAATAAAACTGTTTAATTCAATTAATGTTTAATTTCAAAGAATTATTTAATTTTATTTATATAAAAGGGCATGTATGCTTAATTTTAATAAATAACAACTCCTAAGTTCACATTAAATAAAATCAGTATCTCCTATGAGTAACATTACTTAAAGCAATACCTCCTAAGTAGCTTTACAAAACTAATTTCAATTAAATATTAACTTTTTTCATAAGAAGTAAAAATGTCGCTTTCACACAGATCATCAAACACAAACAAACAATTGAAATGTATTAAAATTTTATAATTATAAAGTTTTTTGTCTCTCCTGAAAAGTTTAGGTGAAGTCACATAGGAGATATTGCCAGGTCACCGACGATATATATATATATATATATAAGATTGATGTTCGCTTATTCTAACATTTAATGGCTTTGATGACCTAAATAAAACTGATCGCATTCACAAGGTATTTTATAAATGCAATTCTTTGTCCTTTCTTGTTCATTCTTAGGTTTGGTTTTAGACAAAATAGATCTCAATGTGTTTGTTATTTTGAATGTTGTTGAAATGTTAAAATTATTTCCTATCCTTTTAAGTCTTTCTGATAATCCTTTTATGTATGGTATTGTTATTTTCCTCATATTATTTCTTGTGTATGCTTTAAGATCTTGTTCTAAGTTGTCCTGTTCTATTCGGTGGATTGTTGAAAATTCCTTATTTATAAACGATAATGGATAATCAGTTTTTAATAAAACAGGTTACAAATGTTTTTCCTCCAAGGACGAACTTTCGTTAGAACATGTAATTTTGGCTCTATCGTATAAGGATTTAATGATTCCCTTTTTAATATTAATATTGTGATCTCTGATCCATGAGGCCATATTGAGAATACATCATCTACATATCTCCACCATACTGTGAGTTTTAAATTTTGTTTAAAAATAATATTTGTTTTAAAATCTTTTGAAGTATCTGCTGGATCGACTTTAAGTTCAGCTCTTGATAGCACTGCTAAACAACATTTCTGAAGTACCATTATCCCCTAAACTTGTTGAAGCCTTAGATTCCTCTTTATTTTCAGTTTCTGTCACTCATTTTTTTTAAGTTCTGTCCGAATACAAAAGAATTACTAGAAATTTTGGTTTTAACATGTTGAGGTATTGTTTCTGCAACTTTTTGTGTTAGTTTTCTAGGTACTACCATAGGCATGTCTCCATTTACTCTTGTATAATTATTAACTGATTTTTTACTATTGGTCTTATTACTAGAATTCTTAACGGGATTAAGTTGACTGGGCTTTAATACAAACGGTGTCGAGGTGGTATTGTTGGTTTTAATATTAAACTGAGCTGCCTTTAGAATACCTTTTGATATTTTATTTTGTGGGGAAGCAAATGGATTATTTGATAGTGGCAAAGTGTGTCTAAACATTGGACTGCACATTTTAAATTAAATGCACGAATTAAATTCTGTTTTCAATGTTTCTGTGTTCTTTTCGTTTTCTTCAGACTCTTTATCATTAGTTTCTTCAGGTCCATCAATCTTTAATATATAATAATTGGGGACTGTACGAAGGCAGTTTTAAATCGTCAGTGGAATTTCTCTGCGATTCCTCCATTTTTATTTATAATCATAACCCTAAAAGACAGTAGAGCCAACCCACTGCCCAGAAATACCAATTTTTTTTATATTGTATACATGCACCTGCATGCAGCACCTATATACTTACCAGTTTGAAGGCAAACATACAAAAAATCATACATCATGCATTGTACATAAATCATAATTTAGACTCTGGATGTTTTCGTCAATATACACTAGAATTTTTTATTCATTATTATTTTTCTGAGGGATATTCTTAAGTTAAAGTTGATTTCATGTAATCAAATGAACTATCTTACAAGTACAGTCGTCCCAGGAACGCAACTCAACAATATTGGCAATATCATTTTAAAGTCGTCTACTTTAATGTATAATGTATGGCTGAATTGTCAGTATAAATGAGTCTGATAAAATTAAATTATTAGAAAAAAATTTCACCAAGTAACAAAAAAAAAACAAAATTTGTTTAATTTACTAATGTTTGTATTTTGAGAACAATTTCCGAAGTGGAAATTAAAACGTCAATAAACTAACTTTAACCTTTAATTGTAGCTTATTCCCATTTACGTAAATAGTAATTACTTTAAAATGTCACAAGAAAATAGCTTCAGAACAATATTACAAAGAAAATTGTCTAATAATGCATTTTACTGTAAGTTGAATTTAATTTACTTAATATATATATATATATATATAATATATATATATATATATATATAAATTTATTTAGCAACTACTTAATATTTTCAACCCTTATAAACCACACCGACACTAAAATTTATTAATTTTTTTATGGTAGACCTATTTTGCTATTTACAAATTGATTTTGTGTTATAAATGCAGAAATAATGCATTTATTCAACCATTAAAAAGACCACCCTTTAGAGAGTAATATCTAAAAAATGTTTACTATAATTTCAAATTGAACAATTTGTGAGTACAATCATTTAGAATCTCCTTATTAAGTGTTATAACCACTAAGAATCACTCTTACAAAATATTGTAGAAAAAAACATTAAATTTATCTAGATACAATTTATTAAATGTATATTTTATATATTATAATTTAAAACTAGAAAATTAAAAGTATGTATTTCGATGTAATCAATGTTTAATATAATATTTTATATAATCAGAGTTTAATTTCCATCAGAACTATAATTTTCGAGTTCCTTCCCTTGATCTGTAATTGGATGACAGTTTTGACAATTCAGCAGAGCAAGTTCCTCAGGCTGCATTATAGAAAAGTCCAACTTTTTTACAGCTGCACGCTGTACCACATAATTTTGTACAATTGCAATATATCATTACAAGCAGTTTTTCTGGTGCAAGCTTATTTAGCATTTTTACTGGTTACAAAGAACCTTCGCAATTTATCCATCTCTAATCAATATTTTTGTTCTTAAGCCAAATTTGTTCGTTCACATAAACTCTGATGTGCTTTTCACAGGCAGCATTTTTAGTAGAACTTAGGTTTAATAAAAGACTAATAGCGCATATGACAAAGCAAAGCTGATAAATCTTGACAGTGCTCAATTCAAGACCAGACAATAATATCGTACAGTATCTGCTAGCTTCTAAAATTTTTCTAACTTTGCATTAAGTAATACTCTTGTTAAACATTTTCATACAATGTCGCAGATCATTTTACCTTTATTATAAAATGCTGAAGTTGTATCGCTCTCTGTAAAATAATGTGAGAAACTGATGAATTCTGCACTGTCTGGATGATCTGTAATATATTGCAGGGAATGTTGAAGACTACAAGGTCTGAGGAGTTGAACTTTTTTGAAGTCAACATCTATTTATAGTCATATTTATAGTATATAAACGTCAACATTTATTCATCATCATCATATAACGGGGGTCCTACGGCGATTGCCGCTTCCCGCATTTCAGCCTCCATCTTTTCCTATCTCCCCAATCTCCCTCTTCTAAGCCTCTAGATTGCATTGTTTTTGTAATTTCTCTTCTCCAGGAATTTGGTGGTCTTCCCCTTTTCCTTCTTTCTGGCGGAACATACATTAAGGCTTTCTTTGGCCACCGCTCCTCCTCCATTCTCATCACGTGACCATACCATTGTAATTGCCTTCCTTGTATTCTATCTGAAAGAGTATCTCTAATTCCTGTACGGTTTCGTATTTCCTCATTCCTGATTCTTTCCATTCTCGATACTCGACATGACCTTCTAAGATAATCCATTTCCACAACGTCTACTTTATCTCGTTCATTCTTTGTCATCGTCCAACATTCGGCACCATATGTGGTAATTGGTTCTACAATTGCTCTGTCAACATTTATTTATATTATATTTATACAGAGTGGCAAAAAAGTCTGAAAACGGTCAATTATCTCGTAAATTGCTAGCCATAATTGTACAAAATTTGAGGTGCACCTATTTTGGGATACGAATCTTCCATATTTGATGTTTGCAATGTTGCCAGATTTGCTGTTTCTCTTATATTATTAGTAACTTTAGTTTTTCAAATTCATCACCCTGTATATTCAGTCATTATTGGATTCTCCTATTCAATGCGAGTTCAACCATATGTAACACTTATGAATTTATGTAGTCTGGAAGGTCTTAAATACATGAAACTGAAGTCTCGCAACACATAATTGTCTCAATAAATGTTTTAATACTAGGTATTTTCGACCACCTACATCAAAACGTAACAATTGATAGATTACAACATTTTATAATATAATGGTTACTTTATCAAGTGTACAAAATGTGCTTCATGTGTGAGTTGACAGTAACCTAATCGATGGTAGAATGCGTCTACCACATTACTCCATGATTGTTTAAAAATTATTCGAGATTCATCGATAATTCGTTGCCTTAGCTCTGCGAGACTTGCTGGTTTAGTTCTGTAAACTGAATTTTTCAATTATCCTCAATAAAAATAATCTTTAGGATTGAAATCAGGTGAACGTGGCGGCCATTCAATTTTACCTCGTCTATAAATCCATCGTCCGTGAAATATCTCATCTAAATAACGACGAACATTTACACCAAAATGAGCTGGAGCTCCATCTTGCTGAAACCTCATCCATCTGATTAAAATTGGCCCCAAACAAGTTTCTCAGTGTAGGTACAATTTCATTTCTAAGTTACATTTCGTAACTATCTTACATAAATTTCCTTCGATAAAAAATGGCTCAATTAACTCAGTACCTACTATACCTGACCATACATTTAATTTTTGTGGTCGTTGAGTATGGTTTTCACGCATCCAGTGTGGATTTACGTCACCAGTACCTTAAATTGTGTCGATTTACACTTCCACACAGTGTAAAGGTTGCTTCATCGGAAAAACATATTCTGTTAACGAAATTTTTATCATTTTCAATTTTATCCATCATTACCTCAGTAAACTCTAATCTACGATCGAAGTCATCTTCACTTAATTCTTGCAATAAGTTAATTTTGTATGGTTTAAATTTATTCTTACGTAATACACGTAAGACTAAAGAACGACCTACATCATGTACTTGTGCAACCCTGCGTGAGTATGTATGTGGATCTGCTACAAAACTTTGCATTCTATCTAAAGTTTTGTTGTCATTCCTAACGCTTTTTGGTCTACATGATCGGTATCTATCTTTTACTTCTCCAGATTCCTCAAATCGCTTTACAGTTTTTTGTACCGTCGCCTTATGAATAAGAGAACGATTTGGGAAAGTATCATTGAACAAGTTGGCTACTTCACAATAAGATCTTTTTCTGTCACCGTACCCTCTCATCATTAGAATAGTAATTCGTTCTTTTTCGTTAAGAGCCATTTTAGAGAAGCAATTTATCTTGCAGAACTTTTCGAAACACAACTACTGTCAGTTTTAGTTAATAATGTAAATGGTAAACAAATGTCAAAATCACAGCATTCTACATTTAAATATTTAAATTTATTAAAATCTACATATTTTGCACTGTTTTATGTATTTAAGACCTTCCAGACTACATAAAATCATAAGTGTTACATATGGTTGAACTCGTATTGAATAGGAGATTCCAATAATGACTGAATATACAGGGTGATGAATTTGAAAAACCAAAGTTACTAATAATATAAGAGAATCGGCAAATCTGGCAACATTGCAAATATCAAATATGGAATCTCCGTATCCGAAAATAGGTGTACCTCAAATGGTGTAAAATTATGACTAGCAATTTACGAGATAATTGGTCGTTTCCAGACTTTTGGACCAGTGGCACACCCAGGGGGCCCCCGGAGGTAGTATAAAAAAATTTCGGTGCCCAACCAAACCCCCCCCCCCAGAGTAAAATTCTAGGTGCGCTACTGTTTTGGACCTTGGTCCACTCTTTATACATATTTATATAAACTACTTATATTTATCTATTTATATATTTATCTAGTTTGTATCGTATAAAATAAAAAAAAATAGAACATTTTCAGCACAAAATACTACATTTTCGTATCCGTGAACATTTTCCATCTTTGTTAGTTTCATTGTACTTACTTCCTTAATTTTGAAAACATGGAGTTAAGTTTAAAAAATTAATTCAATACTAAATTGACAGTATTTTCAAATCTAGACATTTTGAACTGGTTAAAGTTTTAGGACACGTTGTTGATACATACTTACTTAAATAGAGCTAATTGTACGTAGGATAAGATTAATTTTGTTTTTTTTTGTGGAAAATGTATTATGGGTAAAATGTATTAAATGTGGAACTGCATACAAAACATTGTATGCATTTTCTAAATATCTTCTTTTTACGTTATTTGATGATAAAAGTTTCAATTGCGGATTAATTCAAATAAATCATTATCTTCATCATGTTGGAACCAGGGTTGTATAGCCGTGATAAATATTACAAAGAAACCATTATTTATTTCAAATGGTCAAATGGTTATTTCAAATGGTCAAATATCATCATCATCATTGACTTTTACAACTCTTCGTGAGTTTTTGCCGCGTTTACTATTGCCTTTCATTGATTCCGATCCTGTGCTATTATTTCCCATGGCCTTACTTCCATCTTCTCCAGGTCTTCCCTGACAGCGTCTTTCAACCTTTTTCTAGGCCTTCCTGTCGATCTTTTACCATCTGGTCTTTCCCAAAATACATTGCTAATCAGTCTGTCGTCATCACTCCGTACCACGTGGCCTGATGGTCAAATATACCACCCAAAAACATGTACTTTTTAGGGAGATGATCCACAATTTCAAGCGTGAATAACTTAACGGAAAATATTAATTTACCGAGAAAAGTCTAAAATAACGTTTTTTGCTATAAATTGAATTCTCTATCAATTTCGGGAGTTATTTAACCCTCCTTTCCATGGGTAACTTTCTTGTGACACAAATCCACGGGTGGGGTCTATCAGGACCAAATTTTAAACATTATTTTTCTTAATAAAAAAAAAATTTTTTTTTAATATTTTTAAGGAAACTTACTGATGTAACGCTGTACTACCGAAACGTACATATAATACGTATTGGTATAGCTTACTGCGAAATAACTACCACCACTATTTTTTTACAAGAGTTTATTAAAAAAATCATGAACGGTAAAATACAACAGGAACAAATATAAAAAAAGACAATATTATGACTCTATATACTTACAGTAATACAAGTAAAAACTAAATATCCAAAATTAAAATTCGAAACAGAAAATAGAGGGGGTTAAATATTGTTAATTTTGTTCCTACACAATCGGCACAACATGATTTTATATGTTCCATATATAATCAGTTTTTGCGCAATTGGCAAAAATACCTAGTTTTTCGTTTTTTACAATACTTACACCATCCCCGTTTTCCCGGGGCTGGGTCATCCCTCGTCGTTTGCTCAAAAATTTTGCAGAAAGTAACCGTGATGTTCTCGGTATACGCATATTTATCGCTCGTATTTTCATATTTTTTTGGACTAACGCAATTATTAAAGACTTCAGAAACAATTGACGAGAAGACCGAAATTCTGCATTCGTATCTTTGTATATAGTAAATGCATTTATAGCTGCAATATTAGCCAAGCCCTAGCACACAACAAGATACGCCCACCCACGGGTGGAGTCTGTCAGGATACTTTTACAGGTAGCAAATGAAGGGATTCATACAATTTCACCAAATTATGCGAAAGTGCCATTAAAGGTACACCGAGTCTAGGAAAAAAATACAAAAAAAAATTGAAAAAATTAAGCAATTTCATTTATAGGTGTACTGATAGACCCCACCCGTGGGAAGGAGGGTTAAAGGATAAATGTTTTCACCACAGGAGAAGGGGTGGCACTCACTCCTATGCTAAAAGCACATATCGGCACTATATAACTTTTTTCTTTGACATGTTTCCTATGCGTATTTAAATTTTCATGGCAATCGAACCTGTTTTTTTTTTATTCTGAGCAAAAACCGCGAAAGAATAAATTACTTCCTGGTAGTTCTGATATATTACTTTAATTTATTTATAGTTACGTATATTATTCAAATGAGAATTCATTTAAAAGGAAAAATACATGCTAAGTGATGTAGAAAGTCATTAATAATTACGTTAAAAGTATCAGAATCAGTTACTGTATGAAAATGTTGGAGGATGAAATTTAAAATTAAAAAAGTTTGATAATTAAATCAATATAATATATTTATGTTACTATAAACTGGGTTTGAAAATGAATGATAATTTTTATGGCAGACAGTTACAACGATTTTTACAGATTTACATTATAAATATCGATAACTTCTTACACCAGAATTTATAAAAGTAATATGCAACCAATTTCGAGCTGATGTTGATGAGCTGTGTACTGATAATAACAAACTCAAAACACCATATTTCTAACAGATTTTTCTTCTGACGTCAATAGACCAGGTCAAGGGTGGATATATTATAAATACATAAGGGTTAGATATTTGCTGTTATCAAAGGAGTTCGAAATATGACAAGTTAGTATATTTTAAATATTTTCGTGGTGTCTGTGTGGTAACAAACACTGAATTTTGAAAGGGGATTCTAACTTGTAAGTTAGATCTGTAACTCTTATGTAGATCAAATTTCATCCTACTTATAGTGGATATGTATATCATTGGTCTATCCAATTCTTCACACTAATATATTTTTTTTAACTAAGGTAAACGTACCGGTAATTGACACAGTACCGGTAGTTGACACCTATGGATTCTGGATTATGGGTGGGTGTCTAGTGAAACTTTTTTTGAGTTTATAGCGAATATTTTTCATCCATGGCTAGTCGACAACAACATCAAGTTACCTGTTATACTTTTTATTGACGGACATGCTTCACATCTCACATTGCATACGAGTAGGTTTTGTGCAGATAACGGCATAATTCGTACGGCTCTTTTTCTAAACGCAACCCATTTGATACAACCCATGGACGTTACCGTTTTTCGCGATCTTAAAGAGGGATGGAAAACTAAACTACAGCCATGGCTAAAAAAGTCCATTTTTGTCCTTTACTAAATACGTTGTTACAAGAGGGACTAACTCGTTTCATACTCCAAAATGGATTTAAAAAATGTGGGTTGGTGCCTTGGAATACTCAGGAGATTACCATACCAGGTGACATAAAATCAAAGCGTAAACTCTCTGATAACACTTTAAGTTGAGCTTCAAAAAATACTGAAGAGTAAGCACTGGCATTGAAACGTTTGGAAAAATATATTCAACCTAAACAACTTTTACAGTTTAGAAAGATTAAAGAATGGAATGGAGATAAAGAAGATGTGTCACTTTTTTATCTTTATAAAACAACTGCCTATGATTATTGAAGAAAACGGAACAGAAGAGAGAAGAAACTGAACAATATAATAACTGTAAGAGTAAAGAAAATAATAAACAGAAAAAAAGCTAGAAGAAATCCACAACAATTCTGTAGATGAAATACCTATATGACGTGACCACCACACCAGATATACATATGACACCTACCAAAAAATGACAGACACAAGCGCCGATCTTTTTAACAACACATGATAGCATTCCAAATATTAATGTGACGCTTTACTTTCAATGTGACGCTCCTCGAGTTCACGTGGCATTGATCCACCTAGTACTTCAGAAATTGAGAACCCGTCAGTAACGACGCAAGCCCCTTCACTCTTCACCAAATGTCTCAAATGTTATAATATCTAATCCTTTTAAAAGAGTTCTCTATTGGCCTGAACCAACAGTACCAAAAGGAAAAAATGGAAGAGGGAAAAAATATCATCAGTTGCGTCCTCTAGACAGTGGCAGGAGTATCATGAGAAAAAGGAAAAAGCTAAAGTAGAACATGAAGATAACAAACAAAAAAGAGCTAAAGAAAAGCTTGTTTTATTTAATATAATAAAAGTGTGATAGTGTGTGTTTGGAAAGTCTACATTTTTAAGAACATGAAAAATCAATACTGAACCTGACGCAATCTCGGTAAAGTTGGCAAATTCATTTTATAAGGGCGATTTCGGACCAAGACCATTATTTATTGCTAATTTATTACGGAAAGAAAAAAATGATTGCTGTCGAAGTTTCCAGGAAACAATGGTTGTGCTAACTTTATGGCAAAGCTAGCATATCCATGGCTATATCTCAGCAAGAAAAAGAGTATGGTCCAGGACCCAGAACCACATGATAATTATAAGGACCACATTTTTGAAGCTTTGTGAACGATTTCATTAAAATGCAATATTTTTCGAATTTTGCACATCAAAACTATAAAGTACATTCTTTCTGATGACCCTAATAAGATCTCTTAATTGTTAAAAACAAAGCTGCTCTCAATTTAAAAAAAGTCACTAACTTCGTCTCATAATGCCCTAGGTTAATATTTTTTGTTTCAAATTTCTAAAAAAATGCAATCTTTCTAAATATAAAAAAATAATTATTTTGCAGCTAATGGTGAAAAAGTTATTCTAATTGTTTATAAGCAAAAAATCGACATGTTTTTGCCAAATTATTTTTCAGTATTTAAAACTATTTTTCCTCAATTTTTTTATATCATATTAATAGAATAAATCTTCTTCTTTCAGAAGCTACCCGGATAATTAATATAACTATATAATTTTCTTACTTATATTGTTGCAAAAGAAATTAATTTGGGATTGACAAATTAAATAACTTAAACTATTTGACCGATCGACTTGAAATTTTGATCACATTTTAAGCATTACAAGAGTCAGTACAGTGAATGTAATATACTTACTGTAAATAATAGTACATTGTTTACCGGGTAGGAAAAGCTTAACATTCCTGGACGACTGTGAAGATTGCTAAGTCGAGGCGCAAGCCGAGACTTAGCAACACAGAGTCCAGGAATGTGGCTTTTCCTACGAGGTAAACATACTATTTTTCCTCAAATCGTTTAAAATTCGACAGATATTGATTGACTTAAAAAAATCGCGATAATTTTATTCCCAAATAAATGGTGCTTTGAAATTCCTAATAAAATTACTTGGGTTACTATGGAAACGTATTGAGGTTGAATTGTCAAACTTATGTATCATTTATGTAGAACACTAACAACTGTACGGAAATATCATTTCCTTACAGTAAGGAAGTCCTGACTTTTTCTTCAAGAAATTTTGACAGGCATGTCAAAATTTCCTGGCGATTTGCGGAAAAGTTTATTTTTAAAAAAGTTATTAAAATTTAAGCATAAATAACCAACATTTTTGAATTATGTTGCAACTTTCTAAACAACAAATAAGGATAGGAACATTTAGAAAATGGCATTTTGAAGGTTTTTATATGACTTCTTTGGTATTTATATTTCTCTGGTCTATTAATAAATAAGAACGTTTTCCGAAGTGGAAATCAAAAGTCCAAAAATATACTTATTTTAAACTTATATTGTTGTTATTCCTTACTGTGTATGGTGCAAATACAATGTTAATTCACAATGCTGTTTACTGTAATCAGAGTTTTAGTTACGTGTATCCAGTACAGAGTACTACGTATTGACAAAAATATAAGATAAAATGTGAACTGTTTTAAAATTCAACGGCTGTCTCGCTTTTGACAATTAGCAGATTAATATATAAATCAACCTCGTTAATAAAAAGTTTTCACAGACAAAAGATTTAATATAGGAAGTATTAAATTGACTTGATGAACATATGCGAAAGATTTTCTAAAAACTATACTTCATGAACGAGATCGAAGAGATAAGCTGACCTTATTCTCTTAAGAATTTATTAGTACTTCTTTGCCGGAAAGAAAAACAAATCTCTAGTCTGAGATTCCAGGATAAAACGTTCATAATCTACTTAATTCCCGTAGATTGCACTCTCAGTGCCACTGAATCAATAGTTGATACAGATGGTTTTTCTTGAACTCCTGATTTAGAATCAAAGAACAAATGAATTAAAATGCTCTTTTAGAGAACTGAATCCTAAATTTCGAGTGAAAATAACTTTTTTGTGCAAAACTCATCGAAAAAGACTTAGTATTTGACTTGTTTGATGGACACTCATGGACAAAAATATCGAATATTTTCGAGTTTTATAAAGATTATTTTTTTTGAAAATAAATTCTGGTCAATCAAATCGTTTATTGTGAAGAAAAGTTTATTTTAAAAATGTTTAATGAATAATTGTAAGTTTTTATGAGGTGAAAATTGCGAAAAACCTAATGCTTAGTGTTGGGTAAATAAGGTTATTTTCTTCTAGACTTAAATGCTAATTTAAGTTGCTTAAACTAGTCTTTTTAACTGAAACAAATACATGATCAGTAACGAGTATTCTCCCTCTACCTCTTATTACTGCTTGTATGCTTCTCGGCATGCTTGCAAGTAAATTTTGGACATATCCTTGGGAAATTGTATTCCATTCATCCTGTTCACCTAACCGAAGCTACTCTATCCTAATATTGTTCTGAAGCTATTTTCTTGTAGCATTTTAAATTAATTACTATTTAACTGGGAATAAGCCACAATTAAAGATAAAAATACGTTTCTTGACGTTTCAATTTCCACTTCGGAAATCGTTCTCAAAATACAAACAGTAAATTAAACAAATTTTGTTTTTTGTTACATAGTGAAAAATTCTTCTAATAATTTAATTTTATCTGACTCATTTATATTGACAATTCAGACATACATTATGCATTTTAAAGTAGACGACTTTAAAATGATATTGCCAATATTGTTGAGTTGCGCTCCTGGGACGACTTTACTTATAAGATAGTTCATTCGATTACATGAAATCAACTTTAACTTGAGAATATCCGTCAGAAAAAAATCATAGCATGTAATTCGTCTTTAAAAAGACAAACACATGACATGATGACAGTAAAATTCTCCTGTTAGTGATTCCATAGTAAATTATGAGGGAAAAACCAGGAAAAAAAACCTCATAATACTATCCTGACATGGTAAGTATTTGTTCGTGCATTTAGTTTACCTTCAATAAACACCAAAATTCTGATTTTATATGTTTCGTTATTTAAAAAACATAAATGATGTATCCTCTATATGTTACTGACTTACTAATACTGGTATTTTCTTATTAATAACTTCCTCTTTCAATATTGGTAACCAGATCCTACTACATTCTGCCGAGGAATTTGCGACACAATTGGCCGCATTTAGCATAATTAGAGCCGCTTCTTTGATTTTTCTTTTTTTACTATCCGTTTCTTTTAGGACTACATTTGATCTATTCCATTGAACCCTATGTTCTTTATCCCATGCGTGTTTACATATTTGAGATCTATCAAATTCTCTATTTTAAATATAAAATTGATGTTCACTTATTCTAACATTTAATGGCCTCGATGTTTCACCTAAATAAAACTGATCGCATTCACAAGGTATTTTATAAATGCAATTCTTTGTCCTTTCTTGTTCATTGTTAGGTTTGGTTTTGGACAAAATAGATCTCAACGGGTTTGTTGTTTTGAATGTTGTTGAAATGTTGAATTTATTTCCTATCCTTTTAAGTTTTTCTGATAATCCTTTTATGTACGGTATTGTTATTTTCCTCGTATTATTCCTTGTGTATGCTGTAGGATCTCGTTTTAAGTTGTTTTGTTCTATTTTATCGATTGTTGAAAATTCCTTATTTATAAACGATAAAGGATAGTCATTTTTTAATAAAACAGATGATAACAAATGTTTCTCCTCCAAGAACGACTTTTCATTAGAACAAGTAATTTTGGCTCTATTGTATAAGGATGTAATTATTCCCTTTTCTTACATTAATATTGTGATTTGATTTGAAATTTAAATATCGTGTTTTTATCGAAATTTAAATTTTTAAATATCAAAGGTAGCGTGTTATTATATTCCTTTTCCATGGTAAATGTTTATTTCCACATTTAGGAATGTGTCCAACAACTCTGATCCATGAGGCCATATTGAGAATACATCATCTACATACCTCCACCATACTGTGGGTTTTAAATTTTGTTTAGAAATGATATTTGTTTAAAAATCTTCCATAAATATATCGGCTAAGAATGGAGATAATCTAGAGCCCTTTTCTAGACCAAAATTTTGTTTATAGAATTCATTATTTAGTTGAAAATATGTATTATCAGTACATCATGTTAATAACTCCATTATAGCCGATATGTTTAGTCTTGTTCTAGTTGAAAATGAATCATCACTCTCTAATTTTGTCTTGACTATACAAGTCTTATTTAATGGCACATTCGTAAATAAACTATTTAAGTATGTCAAAACTTACAAAAGTATTATTTGAATTAAATTTAATATTTGATAATTTATTTAAAAAACGTTGTGTATTTTTTATGAATGTGTCATTTTTATTTGTACTTAAATGGTTTTAAAATATTTAATACAAATTTTGATAGTTCACTACAAGGAGAATTCATGTTACTACAAATGGGTCTAAGTGGTTTATTCGTTTTATGAATTTTCGGTACTCCATAAAAATGAGAAGTCTATCTATTTACTCTATCCTGTTTGGAACGGGATTTCTTTGTCGTATACTCCCTTTTAACTGATCCCACATGTGCTCTATTGGATTTAAATCCGGGCTAACAGTGGACAATCGAATTTTCGAATTTATCATTGGTCGAGCATTATCGTACATTAACATGAATCTGTCATATCCAATGTGACCAACATATGGCAAAACATGATCTTGCAGAATATTGTGAACTTAAGAGTCACCAGTCATCCGTCCAATTACTTCCACAAGTACGGTGCGTACCTTCCAAGTAATACCTCCCCAAAGCATTATGCCACTACCTCCAAAACTAACAGACTGGGTGAGATTGCAGGTAGCGAACTACAATCGTTCTCCAACTATTCTATAGACGTGGTCTTGACAATCTGGCTTTTATAATAAGATTCTGGACATTCTGGTCTCATAGTGAAAATAACATTTTTCCAGTTGTCGATATTCCACTGAATATGTGTTCGTGCAAATTCTGAACAAGCTTTGTGATTTTGGAGATGTGGAGCATTGAAAGGGCTGGTATAGGCTTTAAGTTTGGTTAGATTAACTTGTCTAACATTTAGTAGCTCATTTTTGAGGTACATCGATGTCAATAATGAGCAATTTGGTGTAGACCTAAGAACCAAAAGCGGTTATCAATTGCGTGGTACCTTTTTAAAGTATTCGAAAGTGTAGATTAACGTCTCCTAAGACGTCGTGGGATATCTTTTTGTGTATATTCTTCCTCGTTCAAAATTACAATCTGTGCTGCTTGGGTTTTATCGCAGTGTCGAATTGATGGCATACTTGTTTTAAACTTAGCTAAATGACTCCTACTCTGACATCCTACTGGGTAATAAAACCTACTGGAACTACCAAAAATTCCTGAAAGAAAAGCACATTAGTAAGAAAACCAAATTAAACATTTACAAGACTGCAATCAGACCAGTGATCACCTATGGTGCAGAGACGATGTGCCTAACACAAAAAGATGAAATGAGGTTGGAAATCTTAGAGAGAAAGATAATTCGACGAACAATGGAACCGGTGAGGATAAGTGTGGCGAATTTAGAAGATTAACCAATGAAGAAATTAAAGAAGTCATCGAGGGTGAAGACATAATCAAGTTCGTGAAGACGCAAAGGCTCAGGTGGCTGGAACACACAGAAAGACTAACCCAGACTCTACGCTAAAGCGAATAACTGGATGGAGACCAACAACAAAGAGACCAAAGGGGAGACCCAAAACAAGATGGAGAGATCAAGTCTTAGGAGACATAAAGAAGCTGAGAATCTACAATTGGAAGGAGCGTTGTAAGGACCGGAAAGAATGGAGGGAGATTGTAGACAGGGCCAAGTCACACACGCTGCTATAATAATAATAAAAAAAAAGAAGTGAATAAGCCATGATGATGGATACCTTCAATATGTTCTGATAGAATTATTGCATCGTCCACTTATCAAATTACATTAAAGCTGGATTTATAGTTTGACGGACTGTAGACGCAGACGCACTGGAAAAAGATCAACATAGACTTTTGTGTACTCTTATTTATAAATGAACGTAAACGCATAACGCATGACGGGACGTCAGCGAAACGCACTGTAACGGAAGAGTTGGTCAACTTTCATCTTTTACAGTGCGTTACTTGCGTCTGGCCAATCAAAAGGAAGGAATTTTGTGCTGTCAACCAAAGTCAACTGTCTGGCCCGCCCACCATTTTGTAAAGTTGCTTATCAACATATTCGAATTTTGATTTTGTTGATTATTTGTTACAATGGACGTTAAGAATTTATAAAATAATAATAATAAATAATAAAAGGATATTATAGTATCATGATCATCAGTCTAGAAACTGTTTCTACCCATGCGCAAAAATTCCACTCCGTCGATTTATAAATTGAAATAATATTTACAGTCCGTTTGTTACGTCGCCAGTGCGTCTACAGTCCGTCAAACTATAAATCCAGCTTAAGCAGTACACGTTGATTTTGATTTCATATGGCTGCCTCTCAAGTGCCTTTTAAACAGCTGGTCCAAGTAAACATTGAACAATATTGGGGACAAAATGCAACATTGTGTGACTCCTGGTAATAGTCTCCAATTTTTTCTATGGCAGTTTGATTCCAGTAATAGATTTTTAATGATAAGATTATATTTGTCATCTATTCAATATGTCATTGATTACATTTTTTAGCATCTACATTAATTTTACATGCTGTACTTTATCGAATGCCTTTTCGAAGTCAACCAAGCATGCAAATACATCTTTTCTTTGATCACGGTATTTTTGTAATATGATTTTTAGCGGAAAATGTCCCTCCCTAGTTCCCATAGCATTTCTAAAACTAAATTGGGTGTATTCTAGATCTTCTTCGCATTTGAGTCTAATTCTGTCTTGGAGTATTCTTAGGAAAATCTTAAGAGTGTGAGTCATTAGGCAAATTAATCGATATTCTGAGCATTTTCTGGCATTGTGTTTTTTATTTATTGTAGCAAGGATGGACTTAAGCCAGTCTGATGGAACCGCTACAGTGTTATATATTGCATTAAAAAGTTTTACTAGTATATCTATCTTATCTTTATCTATTAGCTTCAGTAATTTAGTTGGTGTATCATCTGAACCACAAGCTTTTTTAATTTTGGCATTTTTTAAAGCATGTTCTACTCCTGATTTTATAATTTCTGAGCCGTCAGTACAATTTTGATAGGATTCGGTAATATTATTTATGTCTTTTTCAAACAACTCTGCTATATTATACAGTTGCCATTCTGTTCTTATTTCGTTCTTATTTACAATACTTTTGTGCTAATTGTCAACTAGTACAGACGGAACTCGTTTTTTAAATATTTCGCTGATTTCTTTTACTTTTTTGTGCACATTAAAAAGAGTCGTTCCTAGATATCACATCATCGATTTCCTCGCACCTTTCTTTCTTCCATTTTTCTTTGGCTAATTTTATCTCCCTTTTACTTCTTCTCTGTAGATATCTGTATACTGTTTCATTTAATTGTATAAGTCGATGTTGTTTCATCAATTTCAAAATGTCGTCTGCATTCTGAGATTTTGTTAAGTAGGTTTGTAAATTCATTCCATTGTTCGTCTGGATCTTCTGGTTGTTCTCCGATGTCCTTTATTATATTGTTAAATTCATATTTTAATGTTATCTTTTATGTTTATATCATTTTCCATTTCGAGTTAAATGCAGAAAAATTAAATAAAACTCTTTGTTTTTGTTTCTTATATATTCCTATTGAAGAATCAAAAAAATTGTTAAACAAACATCCGATCTGTCTGCTCCTTCCTGTTGAATACGGTTTCTTTAATTTACATTATCCGTCCACGCCTAATATTACTAATATTCTCTCTAATTGGTTAAATGCACACATTGTGATGAAGTATTATTTAGCTTTTTAAAAGCTAAATAGATGCTTTTTTAAAAAATGTTCTTGTGACATTCTTAAAGGATGACTCATTTAATTTCGTTATATCAACAGAAGAGTTCTCACTGAAGAATTAAATAAAAATATGGTCTGAATGCCTAGCAGTGCATGCAATTACATCAGGCTCGTTTTGCTGTAGTAAATTCACTGTAAACAACAAGGAAAAAGAGAAAACTCCCAGAACAAGGTAAATATTGATCAAGTGATACTATTTTTCTTTCAATATCCGTATCAAATTGTATTTTACTACGTGTATTACTTATTTTGTTATTGTTCCAAACTCTGTAACTCGAACATGTTTCAGAAACTACACTGTCAAAATTGATATTATATTTATAACTTTTTTTATTTTGATAAAAACTTTAATAAGATGAACCCAAAAAATGCAAAAGGATGTTAATATTGTAACATTATTAGAAAATTACCACTATTAGTATTGTTTGTTTAACAGACAGTCTGTTTTGATTTGTTCTTTTTCTTAGATATGATTTCTTAGATTTATCTATTTGTAAATGTGAGAATTCTTAGATTAAAATTATACTAAAATGAACTTCAAGATCTGACTTTTTTATTTTTTTTGACACACACATATATGATACATAATTAATAATAGTTACTATTAGCAACCTTCATTTCCCCTTTTTAATGATTATTCAGCCACTATCTTGAACATGCCCCCCACCTTGAAAGGATCGCTTTCAATTTAACAGGTAAGCAAGTAAATGAAGAAATGCATTACATGCAATAAAATGAACAAATACATTTTCAATAATTATTATAAACCTTTAAGTTTAAAAATCAAACAAATGTTCTTTAACTAAGACGCATTAACAGTTCTAGAACTTAAGGCGTGATTGCACCTTCACTTTGATCACTAGGAACCGGAAGTGGACAAATGTTTGTAACAGCTCGCTTTATAAGTCCTTTTGAAGTTCTTATGGTAACCACTCGTGTAACTCCATCAGCGCCGGGATGCAAAGCTTCTACGCGCCCAAGACACCAGTTTAAAGGAGGTAAATTTCTTTCTTTGATGAGGACGAGTGTGTCAGTCTGAATTTTAGATTGGTTGACTTTCCATTTCTTCCGTTCTTGCAATTCGGAGATGTATTCCAGAGACCAACGTTTCCAAAAATGATGGCGAAGTTGCTGCAACTGCTGGAATCTAGACAAACTGGTAATGGATGAGTTTGATAGATTTATTTCTGGAACGGAATCCATGGCTCTTCCAATGAGGAAGTGAGCTGGTGTCAAAGGCAAAAGATCAGAAGGGTTAGAAGACAAAGCACTCAAAGGACGAGAATTTAATACTCCTTCAATCTGAGTTAGTAATGTAACAAATCTTTCATAATCTAATTTCGTATCTGTCATAACTCGTTTGAGGTTAGTCTTCACCGATTTGACTCCAGCCTCCCAGAGACCGCCAAAATGAGGAGAATGAGCCGGTATGAACTTCCAATTTATATCAGATTTAGCACACATATCAGGGAATTTATTACCATTGGTTTTCAAAAATTTACCCAATTCCAACAAAGAATTGTTGGCACCCACAAATGTGGTTCCATTATCACTCATCATCTGATATGGTTTGCCCCTTCTAGCTATAAATCGTTTTATTGCCGCCATAAAGGCTTCGGTGGAAAGATCCGTTACCACCTCTAAATGAATGGCCTTTGTCGATAGGCAAACAAATAAACTAATATAACCTTTATATGAAGAAGCGCCCCTATGACGACTAGTTCTGAGGGCAAATGGACCGGCATAATCAACTCCTGTAACAGCAAATGGAAATGAGGGGGTGACTCTTGATTGGGGGAGATCTCCCATGATGGGATTAACTTGATCGGGATTGAAGCGAAAGCAACGCAAGCATTCGCGAACCGTTCTCTTAGCCAATGATTTTCCACGTAAAAGCCAATATTTCTCACGCACGTGAGCTAGGAGATGTTGAGGTCCTGCATGGCACAGCTTGATATGCTCTTGACGGAAAAACAGAATAGTAAACTTATGATTAGATTGAATTAGAATAGGATGTTTCTTTTGATAAGAAAAGTTTGAATTACTTAATCTACCACCGACCCTGAGTAATCCTTCTGAATCTAAAAAGGGATTAAGTGATAAGATTCTGCTTTTAGAAGAAACTGCATTACCTCTTCTTAAGCACTGAATCTCAGATGGGAAACCTTCAGCTTGTACCAACTTAACTAGAGTAAGGGTAGAATTGTTAATCTCCTGCGTGGTTAAATGCCCCAAAACACGAGTGGCTTTGTTCTTTCGTTGAGAATTGTAGTAGAAACGCAAAGAGTAAGCCACTGACCTTACCAAGGTTGAAAAACTCGAATATTTTTCAAAATCAAATAATGGAGTAGACGAAACTATCATAAATTGGTTGCTAATAGTTTTAAACTCTGGAAGTTTTTCTTTATCAAAAGATACTTGAACTGGCCAAGTTTCAGGAGAATCTAGCAAGAATGATGGGCCGTGCCACCAAAATGAACAAGAGCTTAGAACCTGAGGTTCAATTCCTCGAGAGAGTAAATCAGCAGGGTTACAATCCGTAGGTACATGTCTCCAATTTTCGGGATCTGTGTTGGACTGAATTTCTGAAACACGATTACCAACGAAAGTTTTTAGTACATGTGACGAAGTTTTTATCCAGCCCAAGGTTATGGTTGAGTCAGACCACAGAAAAATCTTATTGAACTGAATATTCAAAGAAGTAATAACCATTTTAGAAAGACGTGATAAGATCAAAGCTCCGCTAAGTTCCAGGCGAGGTACGCTCAGTTTCTTTACAGGTGCTACTTTGCTTTTAGCACAAAGTAAATTTATAAAAATGTTACCCTTTTTATCAACACTGCGAATATATATGGCCGCGCCATAAGCAACTTCGCTTGCGTCACAGAATCCGTGCATTTCAATAAGAACAGAATTAGGGAGAACTACATTTCTTTGAATTTGCAATTTATTCAACTCGTGCAACTGATCTCTGAAAGATAACCACTCAGACTGAATATGCAATGGCACTCCTTCATCCCAGTCTAACTTCTCTAACCAAAGGAGTTGCATAAGGATTTTGACTTTAATGATTGATGGACTTAAGAGACCTAAAGGGTCGAATATTTGAGCGATACCAGAAAGTATTGATCTTTTAGTGATAATTTTGGGAGTAACATTTGAATCAATAGAATAGGACAATGAATCTAATTTAGGGCACCATTGTAACCCAAGTGTCTTTGTGTTTTCATTGGCACCAAAAAGGAAGGGAGTGTCTAATGAAATAGATTCCTGGATGGACTTAAGAAATAAAGAATTGTTTGACGTCCACTTTCTAAGTGGGAAGCAACCTTTTGAAAGAATTTCAGAGACTTGTTTACAATTAAGGATTAAGTCCTCTAACGAATCAGAACCAGTTAACAAGTCGTCAACATAGAAGTCTTCAGCTATGATTTTAGAAGCTTGAGGAAATGTATCAGAATGCTCTAATGATAGCTGATAGAGACATCTAGTGGCTAGATAACTACTTGACGTAAAGCCATAAGTAACTGTATTTAATTCATATAATTGAAGAGGATCTTTCGGATGATTTCTCCATAAGATTCTTTGGAGACACCTTTGAGTATCATCAATAAGAATTTGGCGGTACATTTTGGCAATGTCCGCAGATGCAACAAATGGATACCTTCTAAATCTCAACAGGATAGATATCAAATCATTCTGCATGACGGGACCTACCATCTGAAGATCGTTGAGCGAATGACCAGATGATGACGGACAGGAACCATCGAACACTACTCTGAGTTTTGTAGTGAGACTGTCCTGCTTCATCACCCCGTGATGAGGAAAGTAATAACTATGTATTGGCAAAGTACAATCAGTAACTCTTGACATGTGGCCTAAAGCCAAGTATTCCTGCATAAATGCAACATACTGCTCCTTCATGATAGGATCATTAAGAAGCCTTTTTTCTAAGCTATAGAACCTTCTTTGAGCTATTGATCTGGATTCTCCCAAAGAGTCAACCTGTGACTTAAAAGAAATGGACACAATGAACCGACCATCCAAATTTCTCCTAAAGGTTGATTTGAAGTGCTCCTCGCACAATAACTCTTCTGGAGACTGAAGTTTAGTACCTGAGCACTCCTCAATCTCCCAAAACCTAGAAAGGCCGTCAGTTTCGATATTGTGTGATAATCCACATATGGTAGATTGCTGACTATTCACCCTGGTATTTATTAAAGGACCAGAAATGATCCACCCTAATCTAGTTTTCTGAAGTATGGGTTTTGCAGGACCTAACTTGACCTGACCCACACATAGCAGGTCCCAAAAAATACTAGCACTGATCAGAATATTTACTTCCGAAGGAGTATGAAAATTTGGGTCTGATAAACGAATATTTGCAGGTATGGGCAACGAAGATGCATCAATTTTACAAACTGGAAGTTGTCCACATATTTGTGGAATGATTAAACACTCTAGGGGGAAAGAATATATAGATTGTAAAGAGTTAATAACAATATTGCATTTGTGATTTATTTTAGAAGAAACATGAGCGATACCCACTACAGAAATGTTAACGTGCTTCCTTGAAATACCCAGCAAATCAACTAAACTTGATGTGATAAAATTAGATTGAGCTCCACTATCTAAAAGAGCTCTACAATTATGAGCAACCCCTAAATGGTCACGAACTTGGACAACAACTGTTGATAGAAGGATTTGTTGATTTTGAGAAGTATTAGAAAGTGTCTGAGGGCTACTCTGAGAAGCAACTACTTGATCATTGACCTGAGACAATGGATTTAGTGGATTTTCAATAAATTCATGGAGAAGAGTATGATGTTTCTGGTTACATTTCTTACATTCGCCATATTTGCACGTAGTTTGTTGATGTCCAGAATGCAGACAGTTCAAGCATAATTTAAATCTACGTACTTTATTGATACGGGCAGGAATGTCTAATGAATGAAATTGACTACAGTGAACCAGTTTGTGTTGCTGGTTGCATAAAGGACAAGAAAGAAAAGAAGATTTTGTGCTTACAAGAGCCTTGGTACTGTTGTGTCTGAATTTGACATGATTATTGACAGAAGTACCTTGAATATTGGGTTTATTTAGATTATATCTTTCTAGAGTATCTGCCTTCGTTTTAAGGAAATATATGATGTCCGAAACTTGACTGACTTTACCATTGTTGGCCTTCTCCCATTCTTTCACAGATTCAGAATCTAATTTTTCCAAAAGAATATATTTGAGAAGGGCATCCCAATGTTCGACTGGTTGTTCTAATGCCTCCAAAGCTCTAAGATTGCTACAAAATTTATCAATTAAATTTCTGATTGAAAATGAACCTTCTTTATTGATTGCTTTTAAATTGAATATGGCTTTAATATGGTTATGCAACAACAATTCCTTGTTAGAATATCTCTCAACCAAAAGATTCCATGTAACAGTAAAATTAGAAGCAGAGAGAGGTATAGAAGCAATAACTCTCTCAGCAGAACCTGTTATGCATGCTCTTAAATAATGTAATTTTTGTATTTCAGATATACTATTATTTTTTATAACTAACGAATCAAATAAGTCATGAAAATCTAACCATTCTTCTACGTTGCCACTGAATTTTGGCAATTCAATAGAAGGAAGTTTTATATTGGAGGTTGTATTTGTATGATTGGATGCAAA
This sequence comes from Diabrotica balteata, assembly GCA_918026665.1. Taxonomy (NCBI): domain Eukaryota; kingdom Metazoa; phylum Arthropoda; class Insecta; order Coleoptera; family Chrysomelidae; genus Diabrotica; species Diabrotica balteata. The sequence continues at coordinate 35,957,529 of OU898282.1, read as the reverse complement.
ATGTTCACTAGTAGGACTAGATGTACTGGAGGCACTAGCTGAGGTTGTTGTCAACAGTTGTTTTGCTTTAATTATAACTGAATAAAATGATGTTTCGAACGTTTCTCTGTAATTTATTTCTTCCTCAGTTATTGCGTCCAGTAAACTTTCTATTTTTAATTGGGTTTCTTGATATTGAGTATAAATACTATTTGCGTTTTCGATGCGCAATTCAATTTCAGCGCGAGTTGGCTCATTCATCTCACCTTGGGTTGAGTCCCTATCAATGAATTTAATAAATGAGGTTAATCGCGCTTTAAGAGATGCTCTTATCTTTTTTAACGTAGGCAAATCCCCCATTTTAATTCAAATTTAAACGTTTTAACTATTATGTGTCAAAGTAAACTAACAATGAACAATAAATTTCAAGATTGAAAAAGTATAAGTTAGGAAATTGAAATTAAAGGCAGATAAGTAAGGAACAAAAGCTCACTTCCCTGATTTTTGATGATTCGATGTCCCGTCCAGTGAAATCGTCAGTATGTGTTCAATCGGATTGTATACTTGACTTGAAGCCTGGGGCAAAGGAGCACTCGATGTATTTCTGCGACTGTCTCGTTCAACGTTGTCGGCAAACGTGGATCTTATAGGTTGTATGGCGTAGAATAGCACAAATATCCGAAGCTCTAAGGACCAATGTTTTGATTTGTTCTTTTTCTTAGATATGATTTCTTAGATTTATCTATTTGTAAATGTGAGAATTCTTAGATTAAAATTATACTAAAATGAACTTCAAGATCTGACTTTTTTATTTTTCTTGACACACACATATATGATACATAATTAATAATAGTTACTATTAGCAACCTTCATTTCCCCTTTTTAATGATTATTCAGCCACTATCTTGAACACAGTCCAAATAAAATTTGACCAACAGCTATCTAAAAATGTCATAGCAGAAGATATATGTGCTAGATATGTCCCAGTTATTATTCATATATGCCAGATATGTCCCAGGTGTTATTCAATAACAAAATAAGAAAGTAATACAATGTGAACTTCACACCTAAAAAGGGGGCATTATTGTAGGTCGGTTAAGTTAGCATATTCATTTTATAAGGGCGAATTCAGTCCAAGACTATAATTTATTGCTAATGAACTACCTAAGTTCTGACGTCACAATGGGCGGGGTATTTTAAAAGCCTTTTCAAACATTTTTAATTTTTGTGTATTGGTCGTCCCATAAGAAGTTTGAAATAGTTTTTTTAATTGTTTAAAGAATAAATAAGGACTTTTGGTTATGAATATTTATGCTGTGCCTTGGTTGGCCTTATTTGTTGTCCATGAAATTGTCAGGTAAGAATATCAAAGTATTAAGACATTTACTATGAATGTTCATAATTTAAGGTTATGTTATTGTATTATTAAAACAACATTTTGTTGTTGTTTTTATCTGGGCTATTTTAAAATTATTCAATAAATCGTTGAATTTATTTACAAAGTTAAAAAATATTTAAATTATTGTTTTATGCCTTTTTAATTGCTAGTAAATTTTATCCTGTAAAAGACTTAATATATTCGTTATCTCGTAGTTTAAATAGCTAAGTAGTTTTGTTGTCATTACTGACAAAGTCAGTAATACTGAATTTTCTCAACACATGTTTACTAACAATGGTATGCCCAGATCTAAAAAATAAAATCAACATCTAGTACAAACGTTCCAAAATTTTTTTTGAAAACACTTGTTATGGCAATTTGATAAAAAGGTTTCCATGGAATATTATATTACAAATTAAACTGCGAGAAAACGAATATCTTTAATTCTTTTACCGCATAAAATCACTGGCAACAAAACAAGAATAAAACAATAATTGAAATATTTTTTAACTTTGTACTTATAAGTAACTTAAATAGAAGACTTTGAAATACAGTAAAAAAATAATTAAAGTTTTATTCAAACAATGATATAACCGTAAAATATGAACATTCATAATAAATATCGTAATACTTTGATATTCTTACTTCACAAAATCACAAACAGCAAATAATACCAATCGCACAGAATGAATGTTCATAACCAAAAGTCCTTATTTATTCTTTAAACAACTAAAAAAACAATATATCCAACTTCTTATGGGACAAGTACACACGAAATGGAAATGCTTGGAAAGTTTTTTAAAATTCCCGCCCATGATGACATCAGACCGAGGTAGTCCATTTATTAAGGAAAGAAAATATTATTGCTATGGCTGTTTCCGAGAAACAACGGTTATGTTCACTTCACGGTAAAGCTAGTATAGCCACAGATTTATCTCGGCAAGGAAAAAGGCTACAGGGCCCATCTTGACGTCATATTTTATCGATACTCAATTGCTGTTGATTGGTATATTGAACAACCCCCAATAACTACCTCATCATCCTCTAGCGCAAAACTAATACCTGGAAAAAATCGGGGTATCGGCCAAAAACAATGAAATTAGAAAAGTGAATCGCAAGAAATTTATCGCTGAAGTTTCACGCCAAGACACAATTTATTACTTACATCTCGGCAATGAAAATCGATACCAGAACATCTTAACAGCAATTAATGTTAAGGCTGTTTTATCGGTGCACCAAAATTTTTTCTCTGTTATTTACCGACGAAATGTCTCGAAATTTGGACATGTTATACGAAATTATGTTGCTTTTAAACTGATGGTTTTACTTTTTTTATTTTTTTGAATTTTTTGTTGAAAAATTGGATTATACTGTTTAACGTTCTATTATAACCAAACTTTTCACGCCCATCAGTTGAAAGTGTTTTTTTTTCTGTAATCGTTGATTCTTTTTTCACCTTTCTGTGTCCAGTAATAATCGAGAAAAGCGTATTCAAACTTTGAAGAAAATTGCTAAAAAATACTGAAATCTAATAGTGAAACGTGTTCCTCATCATTGTCGCTGAGCTTGATCGTTATCGCATTAGTGACGTCAAATCACATGAGCGTACGGTACGGTCTTATTTTTATTTCTCAGTTGGTACGGTCAGTATGGGTACGGTCAGTTAGTTCGCTTGAATTAGAATCCATTTTAGTTCTTTCGTTCTTGTATTTTCTTTATCAACTTGCTTAGTTTTTAAAGTTTACAGTATTCTTATTTATTTTGAAAACATTGAAATTATTTAGTTTACGTGTATGTTAAGTAATATATTATTAGTTTAGTGGTATAAGTTAAAAGTTCTTTAGTTTACGCGTATTTTTAAGTATTACATTAGGTTAGTGATATAAGTTATAAGAGACAAGATAAAAAATGAGTCCCAGTAAACGTCCTATGTCAAGGAAAAGGAGAGCAATTGCACTGCTTTAGTATTTATTATTTATGTTACAACCGTTTTTAAAAGCTTTTATTTATTGATAAGTACATTGACTTTTAAATGTCAAATGTGGAATATTGAAAAGGAGATAGCAACATAGGATTCTGGTAACAATTCACTGAACTTGAATGGTTCTGGTTATTCAGACATACAGCAGCAGCACGCTGCATTAAATATACCTGTGATTTCCTACAGGCAGTATGCAAAACATACGGAAACAGTTGCAGATATCATCGGCCAAACACTTTGTGATTCCTTAGAAGAGGCTGGACGGGAGGAATTAGCTTTAGCCAAAGAAATTGGTGAAGTAGATTCCGACGGAAATGGGTTAATAACCGTTATAGCTGATGGTGCTTGGTCAAAAAGATCGTATAAAGTAAACTACGATGCTTCTTCAGGTGTAGTACCTGACGTTGTAAAATTTATTAAATTAGTACCCCTTTGATTGATAGGACATGTAATTCGACGAGATGAAGATGAAACGATCAGAAAAAATTTCAACCGAAGAGGACCAGTGGGAAGACGATCCAGAGAAAGACCAAAACTTAGGTATCAAGATAACATAGAGGATGATCTAAAATCCATCGGAGTTAAAGCATGGAGAAAGTTGTCAGAGGCAGGGGCGAATGGAAGATTGTTCTGAAGAAGCCTTTGGCTCATGACGAGCTGAAATGCCACTGATATGATGAAATAACTATCCACGATTTGTGTTTTATTCATCAATTGGATACTTTTCTTATGTAACTGCAACCTATAAATATATTAAAATAATGTATATTCCATTCAGAGAACTTTTTCCTCGCAGTGCGTCGCCTCGAAATACTTGCCAGATAAATACATTTACTATTATGATGGTTTCGCAGGTACCAATTTTTTATAGATAAATAAAAATATTTTTTGTTTAATTTTTACTACGCTAATATCAGTTTTCTCTAACAAATATTAACAAAATATTAATTATATATTAATATTAATATAACAAAATTTAAATTTATTATAAATAAACACCATGGTGTTTTTTGCAGTCACGTTTCACAAATTTTTATTTAATACTATGTTTAGCTAAGACATATAAATTAAAAATGTGATTAATTCTTTTTAAAACATTATCTACGATAATTAATCTAAAAAAAAGTATTCCGACAAAACTAATTTGAATGGAGAATAATGCATTTATTTTAAACAACCCGTGGGCCGGCGCCACTGAATAAACATCCAAACTATTAGGAAGTCACGTAGGGTCTGACATAGCAGTGTAGAAAAGTAAGTGATACGCCCACTTCAAATCGCAGTATGCTATAACTGCGAAAACAGCCTTAATTGGTTCATTGATCAACCCCCCAAAACTATCCCATAATACATATCGCAAAAGTCGCCCACGGTAATATCAGGATAAGTGCACAAGCTTATCAAAAATTAGTCCTGAATATCAAATCTTCAAGAAACTACGGACCGCCTTGGTTAAGATTTTGTTTAAATAATTTTTCCAACAAATTTCAAATATTAACTTTTTCACCCGGAACAAAGTTTTTTGAGTCATTCTGCACAAAAAGGTCCTTAGTAACGTTTTTCAAAATTATTTTATTGCAAAACCCTTGTTTTTAATTCTTCTCTCGCACGAATGCCATGTATACGCACCTGGTAAATTTCTAGCTGGCGCCTTAACTTATCTACTAAATTGTTTCATTTTATTATTTTTAAATTATTTTGAGAAAGTGAGTTTTGCCACCTCGCTCCGGTGCGCAAAACTCACTTTCTGGAGGCATATGTTAGAGGTATATCTCAAACAACCATTTAGAATTTGTTAGCGGAATTTGCCAATGTAAATAAATAATTGGGTCATGTTTATTCTTTTCGAAGATTTCAAGACACGATTCGAATCATTAATTCTGTCTGTCTGTCCGTAACGAAAACCCGAGCGCCGGCATTACATCATATCTGCGTTGTTATTGTCCGATTGGAGCGTGTGGTGGGTTAAATGAAAGAGGAAGGGATAACGATTATATTAAGAAAAAACAAACAAGGCATCTACCAAAAGGACACTACACCTTATCTTTGTTATTAATGAACGTATAGCAACATACAGGATGTCACATGACAGTATGGATAATAATCGACTATAAAGTAACCTTGCTTTATTGGCCTGAAGAAGGCCTCTGACTGAATACAAAATAAACAACTGATCGAATCTTAACGTAGCAATTGAAAGGGGATATAACGAGTATATTAAGATGGATAAAACAAACAAAGCGACTACCAAAGGGCACTCTTCCGTCTCATTATAATTTACTTCATGTTGTTTGTCGATTTTACTTTATTATTTTAGATTGATGTCGGTAATTCTTAAAGTTTCCAGAAATCTATTAAAAGATTAAAATGTTTATCAGTTTTACATATGTCTGGGGAAAATTTGTCCATTATAAACCCTCCCTTTAAAAAGTATGTACCCGGCAAATCTGTCGGCTATTGTTGTCGCAGCCGCTGTGTTTGTAGATGGTTCTGATAAGGACAATATGAATAAATTTGTAATTTAGTAAATAAAGTTATTTCCAAAAGGTAAAAATATATAGTTCTTAGTAACTCCCTCCCCTCTACTAGTGATTTTTGTTAGGCATTTTGTAATGTATTTTTAGGAATAGCATTCGAGACTCAGTCTTGTACGATAAACTATAGTTTATTTTTATAAATGAGAGAGTAATTAGCATAATTTTAACTGGTATCTCCGACCACTCCATGGGCGTGCTCAAGATTAATTGAAAAATTACTTTGAATAATTGTAAAAAATAAATGAATTATTTCAGTGTTATAAAGTGTTATGTGTATGTAAACAAAAGTGACCTCTTTTATCACACACTATATTAGAACTGACTGGCCTACATTAAAAAGGGTTTTAAAAAATTCACATTTTTTTTAATTTTTAAAAATTACAAAAGAGAAAAAGAGTTTTTAAAACCGTCTAAGGTATGTTAAATAGATGAATAAAAATATTAATATAAAACTTACAGCTACTTGTTACAAATCCAAATCAGATTCAGAAGATGAACTTTCAGAACCAAGATTTATAATAACTGGCTCGATCATTTTATCAGTAATATTGTCCAGCTTCCACATTTTTTCCTCTTCTTTAATAGTGTGATTTACTGCCTTTTCCCAGTTTTCAGGTTTTACATTATTTACGGCCTCCAAAAACAACTGTTTAACATCATGAATTTTAAAAGTGGTATTTTTTCTTGAAACTTCACTCTTTATCTGTGCCCATACCAGTTCAATCGGGTTTAATTCACAATGATATGGTGGGGATCTAAGTACTGTCATTCCACGATTTTTGGCAATTTCATCAATTTCGTATTTTTTAAATTTTTCTTTATGAAGGGCACACAACGAATAAAGTTCCTTTCTTATAGATCCGGGATGGTACGTAATATTTTTTGAACTCAGCCAATTCTGCAAGTCTTTTTTTAACCACTTGGTTGTGGGCAGTCCTTCTATAAGTCTGGAGTGATAACTTGCATTATCCATTACTATTACACAGTTCTTAGGAAGAAGATCTATCATTTGTTCGAACCATTCTTGAAAGACATCAGCGTTCATGTCTTCATGGTAGTCACCGGTACGAGTTGATTCAAAAGTTAATAAACCACCTTCAACAAAACCGTCTGAACTGCCAATGTGTACTATTATCAGCCTGCGTCCCTTTCCTGATGGTGGGTTTAAACCAGTAGATAAGTTATTTACAAAAGCGTGCCTTTGACTTGTAACAGTTTCATCCTGCCAAAATTTATTTGGTGTATGACCCTCGTTGATCCATGTTTCATCAAGATAAAATATTTTTCTTTTTTGGTTTCTCATTTCCTTTATGGTTCTTAGAAAATGTCTTCTCCATATGACAATATCGCTTCTTTCTAATAAAATAGACTTTCTGGGATTCTTTTTCCAGCGGAAGCCTATTTCTTTTAAAAGTTTCCATAACGTACTTCGACTCATTTCTGGGTAATCCTTATCATCTCGAACTGAGACAAGAACTTTATCCAATGTTGGAAATTCTTGTCTAAAGAAGAATTCATGCACTTTCCGTCGAAGTCCTTCTTTAAAATGATATTCTATTTGAAATTTTGGTTTCCCTGGAGCATTACGTGGCATTTGAAAACTACCACATTTCTCTTCTTTAATAACTCTGTAAATCGTAGATTTCCCAACACCAAGTGTACTGCTAACTAACTCAACGGTCTCATCAACACTTTCACATAAACGTTTGTCTGTAAATGATTTAAAACAATTAAATATTAATGTTTTTTCATTAACTGTTAAAGGACCAATTTTTCGGCGTTTACACGGCACTTCCAAATTTTCCATAACACTAGTATACACAATAAACTGCACCTTGCAACTGAAGTACCTACTTTTAGTGAACTGTTAAGAATTTTGAATACGCCACTTGGACCTTCCTACAAAATGGAAAAACCCACTATCACATTTTCTGTGGAATAAGTTTAGAAGGTAATTATCTAGTCAATTACTGTCGTAGATTCCTGGAATTAAAGAATTAAATGTTTGATTGTTGAAACCCTTACTTCGTGGAATGCACTCATTTCAGATAAAATAAAACGTTTTATTTTATCTAAAGAATTAAACTTTATTTTGCAAATAGGTAGGTACTTATTAAACTTTTATTGGTTATATATAACCAATAAAATAAACATCTTACATTTCTTGCAAATTCATTAGTACCTGTTAACCTCCATCACTCCGACACTGGCAACCTTATTTAGGGATTAGTAACCCTCACAACTATTGTATTCTATTCTGCTCCAACCTTTATACCTGGTGGTCATACTCAATTTAAAATTGTTTTCCTATATACTTCTGTAAACTTGTTGACAAATATCTGTTTTTCATTGAGTCACCCGTATCAACAGTTTAGGGATTTGCATACATAATTTATTGTTTTATTACTCTCTCATACATAAAAATACACTATAATCTTTATACCTGGTGGTCATACTCAATTTAAAATTATTTTCCTATATACTTCTGTAAACTTGTTGACAAATATCTGTTTTTCATTGAGTCACCCTTATCAACAGTTTAGGGATTTGCATACATAATTTATTGTTTTATTACTCTCTCATACATAAAAATACACTATAATCGTGGGTCATGACAGGCCCTATACAGTATATTCATTATTAATGAACGTATAGCGACATACGAGATATCATGGGGTACCATGGATAAAAATAGATTTACTTTTAGACCAATTTTGATTTATTGACTTAAAGAACGTTTCTGGCTAAGTACAAAAAGACAACTGATCGAATCCTAACATGCGACGAAAGAGGAGAAGATAATGAATATATTAAGATGGAAAAAATCAATAAGTTTTTAGTTGTTACCACCCATAGTGAAACGATGATGATTATTAGATCGAAGTATTTAGTTCTGGTTTTAGGTTTCTAGGATTTAGGAATGGCAAGAAGTTATTGTATTTCTTTTCTATGTTAAATGTTACTGATTATTCTTAAATCGTTGACATTCGTGTGACAATATTTGTCATGTGAGTGTAGATTTAATAGGTCATGTCTCATATTGTCAAAGACTTATTTGTAGTCGATAGATCAAATAAAGACATTATATCTCTGGTCATATCATTTCTGCACTAATTTAGATAATTTGGGCCTTGATAAAACTAAAATCTAAATTAGATTTATTAATATTTACATATAAATTCGTTTTTAAATAAAAGTTTGCTTATGTTCAATGATATCCGGTTTTGTTGCGCCAGATTCAAAACAAATTGACATAAAACATTAATATGATATAAAAAAACTATTTTAAAAGTCAGATTTTAGTTTTATTTACTATTAATCCTAGTTTTACCGTTCCGAATAACAGAGCGTATCAGTATTACCCTAATAAAAAAAAACTTAGTGGTAAATAAGCCAGCCTAGTGATTTACACAAACTATTAACTAAAATAATGCCAAAACGAATAGAGGTAATCTAGAAACCACTCAGCCCAGACAAAAGAAGGATTTAGAAAAGTTTATACAATAAAAACATCTTGACCGTTTTTGTCATTTTCACAAAGCCGTCGGTGCAGCCAAGATATATAAAATAATGTGAGTGCTTTTCAGCGGAATTTGGATTTGATTAGAGCTATACAAAATATAAGTACAATAAACAGGATCTCTCAAAACTGACGTCGTCGGGGCTTTATTCATTGCGGATTACAAATCGAAAATGAAATGCGATAGTTTAGATTCTTTTTCAGTTCCGAGTTATTGTTCGAAATATAAATATAAGTTTTGGATGGTCGCTTCATTAGTTTAAGATAAGTCATAAGTAAAGACTGGAATATATACAAAATGCATTGTTTTACATATTTAGCATATTTTGTATACATTTCATATATTTGTACACGAAAATGTCATATATCTGCATCTATATTAATAAAAATGACTCGAAGAAATGTTGTACGGATATAACTTCAGAACGACTGCAAAAAATTAGATAATTCATTTTTTTGTTGTCTTTGTTATTATCAGAAGGTTTGTGTATAAGATAATTTTCAAAAAAGTGTAAAAAATAGTTTCTCTTTATTTGGAATGTATTTGGAAACTGAAATGTGAGGACACTTAATAAACCAGCAGCTCAAACCGCACCCTCTGTAAAAACTAAAAAGATATAAGCTCGTGATTACTGCTCTTCAGCAGACAAGATGGCTGGGAAAAGGTGTCAGGGTCACTAAAACGCACACAATTCTATATAGTAGGAACGAACAGGAAGAAAGCAAAGAACGTGGAGTTGCAATTGTGGTGGATAATTATTTTAAGTCAAAAATCGTAGACTTCCAGGAAGTCAGTAAAAGGATATGCAAGTTAAGAACTTGCACACACTTCTTCAAACTAACAATGATAAACATTCACTGCCCAACAGAAAAACAAGAACAAAATACAAAGGAAAGCTTGTAGCAACAGCTGGAGATAGTATATGACAATGCGTTCAAAAATGATATCAAGATTATAATGGGTGATATGAATGCTATATTCCCGCTAAATGAAAGAAACAAAAAACAAACAAACTGGACCTGGAAAAACTGAAGATTCAAGAATGTAAAGAGAAGTTAGAAGAAGAAGTCGCAAATTAGTTAAAGGCGCTAGAACTGCACTCCATAGAGGGGCGGCAGAGCCCTGAGGAACAAGAAAAAGGCGAAAAGAGGAGCATGGTTCGTTGACCAGTGCAGACAAACAATATAACAAGAAGAACACGGGAAAGACGAATATCATTTGAAGTGGCAAGACGGAAAGCAGACAAGATATGTAGAAATAAAAAAGAGCCTATGAAAATGAACAAATAGAAATAATGGAAGAAAATTTCAAAAACAACGAAATTAGAGGGGCTTACGAATACCTAAAAAAGATAAAAAGTGGGTATAAACCTCAAACAAGTCTATGTAAAGATGAAAGTGGGCAAATAATCAGTGACCAACAGAAAGTCACAGAAACCTGGAAGCATTATTTTCAAACCTTACCTGGTACACAAGTAGACATGGAAGATGAAATGGGTACGAACTACGTAGAAGAGAATGAAGTAAAGTGTAAGCTCCAATCATATGTTAGTTCTCGAAGCTATTAAGGCCCAGAAAAACAATAAAGCCCCGGGAGTTGACGAAATACCATCAGAATTGTATAAGGTAGGTGGAGACCACCTAGCAAGTCACATCCACGCGCTCATCAAAGACATATGGCAAGAAGAGAAAATACCCGACGACTGGAAGAAAAGTATAGTATGCCCTATCTATAAAAAAGAAGACAAACTTCAATGCAATACCGTGGAATTTCTCTACTATGTACAGCATATAAAGTCCTCATGTATATTATAAACCAGCGGCCCCAACCACTCGCGAACATATTACTGGAGAGTATTAGACGGGCTTCCGACGGGGAAGATCGACACTGGATCAAATTCTTATAGTCAAACGGATCTTGAAAAAATCATTAAATTAGACTCATTAAAGCCAAAAGTAATTAGACTCATTAAAGTCACAATAACCAAAACCTAAAACCACCAGACAGACTGTTTCACGTTCAATTTCGCAGGCACTAAAGTAGGGGGATGGGCTGGCCCCAACTTTGTTTGACCTGACACTGGAGTATACGGTTAGGCAAATGCAAACTGTATGAGGAAACGTACGGACCAACCGAACTGGAACGAAGGTCTGTAAATTAACACAGAAAAAACAAAAATAATGATACAGACGAGAAGAAATATAGTATTACAAAACATTATACGTGAATATGACATTAAAACGATTGGAAAGTTTATATACCTGGGAGTAGAAATATATGCCGACGGATTAGAAGACGGAGAAACACGGAAGAGAATAACGCAGGCAAACAGAGCTTATTATGTGTGTTGTGTCATTTAAATATCCACTGAAATACAAAGATGAGAATTTATAAAACCTTAATTCCACCAATAGCATTCTATGGCAGTAAAGCATGGGTCCTGAAAGAAACATCCAAAAACCAACTCGACACATTCTTAAGGAAAGTACTGAGGAGAATGCTAGGACCTGTGAGGGAAAACGGAATCTTTAGAAGTCGGTACAACAACGAGCTTTATCAACTTTTTAAGGAAGTACTACTGTCAGACTTCTTAGAATCTCTCTCTTCAATCCTGACCCCCAGGGGGAGTGTAGTGGTCGACGTGATGTCGTGTATTGTCCGTCTCCAGAGATCTCTGTCTCTGGTCATTTCTTTTAATTCATGCATAGGTCTTTGGCATATTCCTGTAATTTGATCTATCCATCTTGTTGGGGATCTTCCTCGTGATCTTCGGCCTTCTACCTTTCCTTGTATTATGAGTCTTTCCATGTTTTCTGTGTTTGCTCTCATAACATGCCCAAAATATTTTAATTGTTGGAGATGGACTTTACTAGAGAGTCGTTGGCTAACTTTTAGCTCTCTTAAAATTGAATTATTTGTTCTGCGGTCGGTCCAAGGAATTCGTAACATTCGTCTCCAACAGAACATTTCAGTGGCGTCTATCTTTCTTCTCTCCGATTGTCTCAGAGTCCAAGATTCACATCCGTAGGTCAGTATTGGGAATATTAAGCAGTTGATCAACCTCATCTTTATCGCTCTTGAAATTTGACAGTCCTTCCATATTTTGGTCATTTTTGCTGTGGCAACTTTTGCTAGATCACATCTACGTTTAATCTCTTCTTGTAATGACCCTGTGTTTGTGATTAATGATCCCAGATATAAGTATGAGCTCACAACCTCGAACCGGTCAATTGTGGTTATGTGTGGATGATTGTTGTGTAGTCTATCCACTATCATGATCTTTGTCTTTGATATGTTTAATTGCAGACCAAATATTTGACTTTCGTTTTCGATCAGTCGTATAAGTTCTATCAGCTCTGCTTGACTATTTGCAAGAAGGGCTGTGTCATCTGCGAAACGTAGGTTGTTTAGTTTATGACCATTTATTGAGATGCCCTTTTCCCATCCTTCAAGTGCTCTTCGCATAATATACTCCCCATATATGTTGAATAATTGTGGAGATAGTATACATCCTTGTCTGACACCCCGTTCTGGATGAAATTCGTTCGAAAGTGTGTCAAGTACTTTAACTGATCCAGTAGTGTGTTCATATAGTTCGGTTATAAGCGTAATTAGATGTTGTGGTACGCCTACTTCTTTTAGTATTCGCCATAAGTGTCTCCACTTGACCCTGTCGAACGCTTTACGGTAATCTATAAAACAGATGTATAGTGGGATGTTGAATTCCCTAGATTTCTCGATTATCTGTCTTATATTCAGCAGGTGTTCTCGAGTGCCTCTACCTTTGGTAAATCCAGTTTGCTCTTGTGGAATTTCTCTTTGAAGGAATGTTTTCAGTCTCTCATTGATTATATGTAGCATTATCTTGCTGGCATGGGATATAAGAGAGATAGTTCTATAATTGTCGCATTTATGGAAGCTGCCTTTTTTATGTATGGTCGTTATTGTAGATTTTGTCCAGTCTTCAGGCCATTGTTTGGAATGCCATATTTGGTTACAGAGTAGATGAAGTAACTTTACGCCGGTTTCTTCTGTGGCTTTAAGCATTTCTGCTGTTATCATATCTGGACCTGGTGCTTTGTTATATTTGAGCTTGTTGATAGCCTGTCTTACTTCATTTTCGAGTATATCAGGTTCTTCTTCCACCTCGTCAGAGATTTGGCTAACAAGCTCTTGGCGTTGATCATCTTTATATAGGTCCCTGCAATACGATCTCCATGTCTCTGCTATGTCTTCTCTGTTTGTTCTCAGGGTTCCAGTGTTATCTTCAATGGCCCAAGTTCTGGCTCTGAAGTCTCTTGTCAGGTAGCGTATTTTTCTAAATAGATCTCTCGGCTGATTATTCTGACCATGTCTCTCAATTTCTTTGCATATACTTTGATAGTACTGTTTTTTGTCGGCCTTACATCTTCGTTTTATTTCTTTATTGAGGTTTCTTAAACTAGCTTTTTCCCTTTCACTATGTACACCACTTTTACAAAGATTTCTTCTATTCTCAATTATTTTAAGAGTTTCATCTGTTATCCAGTGTTTCCGTTTCACCGGATTATTTTTCTTTGAGCGATCCACTGGTGTTGTTACGCAATGTTTAACAGTCTCCCATATTTCTTGTGATGTTCCGTTACGAATAGAGGGCATACTTTTCTGTACTTCCTGTAGAAGGTCTTCTTTCTTTCTTAGTTCTATCTCTTTATCTCTCTTTGTTTGTTGGGTGCTTTAAGTTTAAGCATTACTTTAGCTACGAGGAGAGTATGATCGGATCCACATATCGCCCCTGGATATGATCTGACTGTTTAAATGGACGATCTCCAGCGAATATTGGTGAGGACGTAATCTATTTGATTTCTAAATATATCTCCAGGACTTCTCCAGGTATAAAGTCGACGTACATGGTGTTTAAATCGAGTATTCATGATGAAGTAGCTGTTTGTGATAGCAAATTCGATTAAACGGTCTCCTCTTTCGTTTCTCTGCCCTATGCCAAACTTTCCCAGTACATTATTTAAGTCGTCATTTTGTGTAGTGTTGCCAACTTTTGCATTAAAGTCGCCACATATTATAGTAAGTTCTTTATTTGGTATATTAGCGATTATGGTCTCCAGTTTTTCGTAGAAGTCCTCGATCTTTATGTCATCTGATGTGCTGGTTGGCGCGTAAACTTGTATGATATTAAGTTTATGTGGTTTGCCATCCAGTTTAATGAGTACTGTCCTACCGTTCACAGCTTTAAATTCGACAACTGACTTTTGTAATCTTGGTGAGACCAGAATGGCAACACCTGTATAGTTCTGGGTCTTACCGCCAGAGAAGTAAATATAATTGCCATTGTCTGTTCTAAAATGGCCCTCTCCTAACCAATGAGTTTCAGCTAGTCCAGAGATTTTTATGCTGTATCTTGCTAGCTCGTTTGCACAAAGATTGCAATGGCCCGGACATGTAATAAGGATGAGAGAGGATAGGCTACCAAAAAGAGTACTGAATGCTAGAATGCAGGGCAAGAGACCAGTTGGAAAGCCAAGAAAACACTGGGAAGACACAGTGAACAGCGACGCACAAGGTCTTTTAAGCGTCCATGTATGGAGAAGATTAGCCTCAGACAAGCAAGGCTGAAGGCAAAAAATAAATTTTTTCTTTCTGTATTAAATTAGCAATAAATTATAGTGTTGGTCTGAATTCGGCCTCATAAAATCGATTTGCTATCTTAACAGACATTATGCATGAGTTAACAGAGAGTTAACTGCATAAGTTGCAGAGATTTTTGGAGAGGACAACACACTTCACGATGACCACTACACTCCCTCCGGGGAATAGGATTGAAGAAAGAGCTTCAAAAGTCGATTTTTTGAAAATTATTAATAACTTTTCTAAAAATGACAAAACGAATCTTATCCCTAAGCAAGAGATTATAATAATTATACCCATATAATTAATTTGCGGCAATAATGTATTAGATATTTACAGTAACCTACCAACTAATCTATTAAATATTAAACTCAAAATATTTTAGCTTATTTTATGAATAGGTGGGTTTTTTACTTTGCCTACTGATGGATTAAAATTACTAATGGTCCTTTAACGACCGAAACGTATTTCAGCCGTAAAGAGTAAATTTATATTAAAAGAAGTAAAATAAACAAAACATTTGTAAAATAAACACTTCCTCCAAAAATCCTACATTATAAACAAAAAAAGCAAACACGTAAAGTGCTTATAATCCTGACTTTGGTGCTTATATTACAACGGTAGGAAAAGAATACACTCATTGACAAATTCTTTCCATTTTTCAGTGGCTAGATTTCGATTTCAGGAAAACATTTATTGGCAGTATATAGATATTATACAAGTACGTTTTAGTTTAGGTTAAAACTAGACATACAAGCACAGAATCTTTGCACATTACAATTTAATGTGTATTTTTTATTATTACTAATACTAAGAGCTCAAACTGTAAGTATTAGACAAGGTCTAAGTAAAATTTTAGGTAATATTTTTAATTTATGTTTCATTTCTTGTAACAACTAATATATTTCTTGTAACAACTAAAGGTACCAGATTTTAACATTTCCAGTATTTTTTCTAGCCAAATACGTTATGTTATTATAATTTGGAAATTCCCTGAGGGATAAATTTCTCTTATCTGTTGCATTTGGTATTTTATCCTTTAATTGGCTGTTAATCAAGATAAGATAAGATTGGATGGATATATTTTATATCTTGTTTATACCACTATGGACAGGAATGAATTTTTGTTATCAACTTTTGTCGATTTTTCTTTAGAAAGCCGAAACGATAAATTATTTTAGTCGTATAAATTTGGTAATCTATTTTAGAACGACATGATATACGAAAAACTAATTTTGACTTGAATTGCATCAAAATAAAGTACTTAGTTGCTTAAAAACAATATTCATAGTTCTCAATTTTTTCATTATATTTTTTTCGTTTACGTATAGGAGTGGCATTTGACAATTTCTGCGATTGTTGTAGTTGACCAACCAAAAGATCCGCAAGTTCTAAGAGTCTTGCCGCCTTTCTAGCCAATTGGTCAGCAATTCGCTTACCTTTATTCCTATTGTGTCCTGTAACCCACCTCAGGATGATGGTATTACCATCTGAAGCTTGAGTTAGTGACTCTTCTATTTGTGCAGATGAATATAGTTTTCCCGGTTATACCTTTTTGGGTTATATCTTTTGCGGCTATGGAGATACCAGTCAGTTCTGTCTAAAGTTTTGCTGGCATTTTTGCCCATACCCTACTTTATTCTTTGGTTCAGTGATCTATAGTATATCACGCATGCTTAGTCTCAAGGCTCAGTTCTCAATTGTCCCGTTCCTACATCAAGGTTTGCAGTCGCATAATTGTCACCAGTGCCACCTCTTTGACATATATGTCTAGAGGCTTGATGTGAATTACCAACTCCATTGCAGAAGTTGGTGTTGTTTTCATAGCACCTGTTGCGTTTATGCTAGCCATCCGCTGAATATGGTTTAGTTTGTTAATGCATTGGTCTAATGACAACAGTGTAGACCCAGGCGATCACCCTGGACGAAAGGCCCCAGGTGCGTCTGACTGTTCGTCGACATTGCTCATAGGCAATTATGTTCTTTTAGTTCCATGTTAACTTCCTGTTAAGAGTAATAGCAAGGTACTTCACCTCGTCAGAAAAGTTTAGACTGTAGTTTAGAAGCCTTGGAGGTATTAAGCCCGTGATTATTCTTTTTCTTTTGAAGAGGACCATTTCTGTTTTCTTGGGATTTACAGACAGTTAGTATTCCTTGCACCATGTTTCCATTAGCCGGAGAGCAACTTGTAACCTTTCACATATTGTGCTATCAAACTTATGCAGCAATATCGTTTGCATAGGCTATTGTGTAGAAGCCGTTGCTGCTAAGTTGGCCAACCAGGGTGACTAGAACTATGTTCCAGAGAATATACAGTGTGGATATCCAGGAACCATGTTCCAGTGGTGATATCACCCCTCCCTGTGGACACCCTCTCGTAACCATGCCTCTAACAGGAACGTCTTCGACATTTATGCTTATTGCTCTATTGAAGAGCATACTGTATATCCATTTGCTTACGACCAGAAGAACATTCCTGACATTAAGCTGTTGGGTGATGGTTGGTAATGTGATTTTATCAAACGCTCCCTCAATGTATATGAATATACCTATGGTGGATTTTTTATTACCTAGCGATCTTTCAATTCTTCCCACTACTTGATTCAGCGCAGAATCGATAGATCTTTACGAACTATATGAATGCTGATTTGGATGAAGTGGGTTATGAACCAGAACTTCATCCCTTAGTACCTCTCGCATAACCCTTCCATCGTTTTCAAGAGAAACGATGTTAGACTAATTGGTCGAAAAGCCTTTGGAAGATTGTAGTCAATCCTACCTGGTTTTGGTACGACCACACGTACCTCTATCCACTTCCTAGGAATATATCTCAGAGCTATAGAGGCTCTGAATATTCCCACAAGGTGCGGCAGAAGGATATCCAGTTCTCACCGTAGTAGGGCTGGATATATGCCGCCACGTCCTGGTGATTTGAAAGGGGTGAAGCACAATATGACCCATCTTTTCCTTATTAATCATTGTTCTGGCGAGATGATAGTCATTCAGTGAGGGTATGAGAGCTTCGTCCGTCCAGTTTGGTGCTGTTGAGACGCTAGAACTGGGAAAGTGTGTTTTCATCAGGATCTCAGCACTTTCATTGAGATTAGAAGTTTTGCTTCCATCTTCCTCCACTAATATGCCGATATGGCAATGTTGGTTTGATTGATGAGAATCCCAATCCTCTTTAAATTTTGTGCGTTTTGCTTTATTAAAAGCTGTTCTTGTTGTCTTCTTAAGGCGTTTACGTCCAGTACACCACCAAGAGTCGGTTGTAAAGTTCTACATCCGTCCTCCTAGGGTCGCGAGATTTTTTTCCAGACTAATATTATAGATTAGCCAGCGGTGGTCAGACATAGAGATGTCCTCCAAACCTGTCAGTTCTGAATTTTATTCGATATTTCAGCTGTTGCTAGCGTAATATGTATGACTGTTTGGCTACTAACATTAATAAAGGTAGGTTCAGTGCCTCTATTTAAAATATACAATTCTTTTCTAATAATCCTAAAGAGACTTACCTCTAGCGTTGTTATCTCTGCTGCCCAGCCTAGATGGTGAGAGTTCGAAACGCAGCCGATAATGAGGTCCACCTTCTATCTGAGACAATGGTCTACCAGATCTTCCATCTCCTATGATGGTGGTAGGGTGGCTGGTAGGTAGACCGATGCTAGTACTATTTCTATATTTTTGCACTTTCCCCATGGGCATTTCACTGTAACCGGAGTTACGTCTGAGGTGCAAAACTGTGCCATGTGGAAGGCTTTGATTTTCCTTCTTCTTCTTCTGGTTCCTATCCGTTTCGGATGTTGGAAATCCTATTGGCAATCATAACCTTGCTCGCTGCGGCTCGAAACAGCTTCGTTGAGGTTTTCTTAAACCATGTTCTTAAATTCCACAGCCATGATATTCTCCTTCTACCGAGGATTTTCTACCTGATTTTCCTAGGATCATATATTGCTGATCTCGGTTGTTGATTGCTTCGTAAGCTGAAAATTTGACCGTTTAGACTGCTCAAACCAGTTATTTTGGTATTAATTATCCAACGTTCTTGGATTAGTGCTATTGCATCCTCCCTTACATCTAGGCAGTTTGAGTACTTCTTTCTTACTATTCTTACTATTCAAACTTTTTTGTTTAAATTACGGAAAATCCTTAGGTTTTATTTAATTGTAAAAATACGAATATATTTGAGGTTTAACCTTAAACATTAATAAGAAAATGTTTTTACTATAAACTAGTGAAAATATAGAGATGGACTACTTTAAAAATATTTTGTACAATATAGTTAACAGCACCTACGCTCCCTTTCCTCTAAATTTACGCGGTTAAAATTAATCATAAGGTTTGTTAACAAATGTTTGTTTATTTGTTTTTATAAATCTAGTCTGGCTTTAATTTATCTTTTAGTTGGATTCATTATTTATCAGTTTTTTTTTATAATTCAATTGTGCTATATTTCTTTGTGTAAAAAAATCTCTAGTACTTCATTACTTCATTAAATATTTGTGATCTACAACAAGATTGTTTTAAGCTGATCATTCATCAAAGGTTAGTATATTATATAAAATCAATTTCCCATATGAATAGAGAATATTATATTATTTTTTAAAGGGTATTTTACATATGTATACAATGAAAGGGATAATAAAAATCTTTTATAAAAAAGGGAAACCAGTGGACAGCCTAACACGTAATAAAAATTGCATGGATGGATTTTCTTTGCCTTTATTACTCGGAAGTGCCGTATTTGCTGTCGGATCCTCCTTTACGTTCTGCTTCATAAATTTTCAATGTGTTGGGTTTGAACATAGCATCATTAGGATCTAAAATTTTCTTTTTCCTAGGGCTCTTTCAAATATGATCATTTTGCATTCCGTAATAAATTTATAAATTTCTCAATTTGCATAAAAGCTTGTATGTTGAACTATAAAAATTCTTAATTTGGTTTAATAATAGATGTCTATTTCCCCATAAGTAAAGACCGGAATATATGCAAAATGCATTTTGTTGCATATTTGACATCTTTTGCATAAATTTCATATTTTAACAAGGAGTCGGATGTATCTGAAAATTGAATATGAGAAGGTATATTCGATATATTGTGCATAGTGAATATATCGACCTTATTAGTGAATGTTTCTTTGAATAATTTTGGGCGTATCTGCTATTGAAAAATAAAGGAGGTATTAGGTAAACTAGGAGGTTAGCAGATATTGGATCTGATCATCAACCACTCGTAGCAGATATTAAACTAAGGTTAAAACGAATTCAGCGACAAAAACCAAAAAACAATGTACCTAACTTTGACAAAATAAACACAAAACATAACATTAAAAAAGAATTTAACAATAGAATGAAAAACATCGGAGAACAACTAGAAGATCCAGAAGAACTATGGAGTGAATTTAAAAACCAAGTTACGAAATCTCCACAAACAATGATTATAGAAAAATAAATGGATGACAGACGACATCTTAAAATTAATGGAACAACGTCGACTGATAAAATCTAATGTAACAGAGTATAGACACCTGCGGAGAAGAATGAAAAAGGAGATCAAATTAGCTCAAGAGAAATAGATGAGAGAAAGGTGCGACGAAATGGGGGATGTAAATTATCTAATTAAATCTAAACACGACTTATTAAATGTGCACAAAAAACTAAAAGAAATGAGTTACATATTTAAAAAACGAGTTCCCTCTGTACTCGTTGACAATAATGTCAAAATTATTTTAAATGAGCACGAAATAAGAAAAGAATGGCAGCTGTATATATTAGAGTTATTTGAAGATGACAGGAATAATATAGCCGAATTCTACCAAAACTGTACTGACGGCCCAGAAATTATGAAATGGGAAGTAGAACACGCTATAAATAATGCTAAAATTAGAAAAGCTGGTGGTCCAGATGATACAGCAACGGAGTTGCTGAAACTAATAGAGAATGATAACATAAAAGTAGTAGTAAGATTTTTAATTCAATATATTCACCATAATCAACACCTGAGTGATTCCCGTAGATCGGCTCAAATCCATCCTTTTCTCTATACCTAAAAAACACAATGCGAGAAAATGCTCAGAATATCGATTAATTAGCTTAATGTGCCACACTCTTAAAATTTTCCTCAGAATACTTCACAACAGAATTAGACGCAAATGCGAAGAAGATTTTGAAGATACCCAATTTGGTTTTAGAAATGCTATGGGAGGCACTTTTTGCGCTTAACATGTAAGATGTATTTGCATGTTTCTTCTTCATGTGGACTTGGAAAAGGCATTCGATTAAGTACAGCATGTAAAATTAATGCAAATACTAAAAAATATCGAAATAGATGACAAGGATATTCGTGTCATTAAAAATTTGTACTGGAATGAAACTGCTATCGTAAAAATAGGAGATAACTACACCAATGAAATCTCTATACAATGAGGAGTCAGTCAAGGTTGCATTTTGTCACCAACATTGTTCAATGTTTACTCGGACCAGTTATGGAATAAAAAACAACGGGGAACTACTTAATGTGCTTAGATAAGCAGACGATACAGTAATTCTATCAGATAATATTGAAGATCTTCAAATTCTGCTTGATCGTATTCACGAGGTAGAAGAAGAAATGTGCATTAAAATAAACTAAAACAAAACCAAATGTTTTGTGTTTAGTCGTGACCCATATCCCGATGCAAAGCTTCAATGAAACGGAGTCCAATTTGAGAAAGTTCACAAAATGACATATTTGGAAACTGTGATAACGGACCAACTAGATCCAGACATAGAAATAAAACGTAGAATAGCAATGACTAAAACTACTTTTATGAAAATGAAGTCATTTCTTTGCAATATCCGTCTCAGTTTAGAACTAAGGCAAATAATGATTAAGTGCTATGTTTGGCCCGTACTTTTGTATAGTGCAGAAGTGTGGACGCTAAAAGTATCGATCAAGAACAAAATTAAAGCATTGGAAATGTGGGTTCATAGACGAATGCTGAAGATACTTAGGACAGCAAGAAAAACTAATGAAGAAGTACTAAGGAGCATCAATAAAGATAGAGAACTGCTAAATACTGTTAAACATCGAAAAATATCTTATCTGGGACATATAGTAAGGGGAAGTCGATATAAAATATTACAACTGATCCTTAAAGGCAAAATAGAGGGCCATAGAGGTGTAGGAAGAAAACAAGTTTCTTGGTTAAAAAACATTCGTGAATGGACTCAGATACCAAATGCAGGACAATTATTCCATATTGCAGAAGATCGAGAAGCCTTTGCAATGGTGATCGCCAACGTCGGATAATTCTGATATGGCACGCGAAGAAGAAGAATTAGGTAAATTGGTTAATAATGAACAACCCTTATATACAAACAAAATAAGACATACATAAACACTTTTAGTGAGACAGGTTTTTCCGAAATCCAAAAGCGGGGGTGGTAGCGGAGGGTGAAGCTTTTAGGAATAAGTAGCTGTATTAATCTCCGAAATTTAAATTAGTTCTATTTATGGTTTTTGCGTCAAACAGTTTAAAGGTGTGGATAAAGGCACATTTGAAAGTGAATTTATAGTGTATTTTTATTACGTAAACCGTAACTAACCCTTTTAGTACCGCTTTTTTTTTAGCAGTCGAAAAAATATTTTTTGCATACATAAAATATAACATGCACACACCCATAATTAAAATAATATGAGTTCATTTGTACCCAAAAGTACTTAACAAATCTACTAACGCATATGAAACAAAAAAAGTGTCACAATGTCTTTCCTTTTGAAGGCACAAATGGACATTGCAGTTCTGACATTTCCATCTTCATTTTCCTGTACAACCAGAGCTTTTAAATCGTAAAAGTAAATGTAGCTTTGGGTGCTGTGTAAAATGTCCAATATTATCAAATTGCCCCTCAGTAAGAGGTTAAATTTCAATGTTTTGGCGTTTTGCAGCTACTACTGCACTAGATGTATGCCTTGAATGTCTTCAACGTTTTCTTTTATTGATATTTTACTAATTTAATAAATAATGTCAAAAAAGTTTTTCTAAAATTGTCGTTACAGTAATAGTTCAATTTTAAAAATAATGTCTGGGTAATATTTCATTATCTCCTTTACCTGTTATCACGAGAGAGCATTTTTATGCGAAGTATTTTCAAGGAATATACCTTATTTACCATATACCTTATTTGTTCAATTACACTACACTAAGTTACCTTAGAATCCAGCACACACAATCTTAAATTTTACATTTCTTGTTGAGGACAGTTGAATCAGTTGATTTGATTAATCATGTTAATTAACCTTTCGTATGGTTAAAAGAAACGTAGGAAATCTGTAGAAAATAAATTGCAATATATTTTAAACAAAAACCCAGGATTTTCTATTTTGGAAAAAGTTGTGAAGGTTCATTAAGGTAATTCTGTACCAGATGTTAAACTACTGCCTTCCAACAAAATTACGTTTAAAAATGCACCAATACCTTCTGTTGATGCTGAAAGAAGTTTTTTGATTTATAAACATTTATACATAGATAGAAAGCAGAATATTTTAACAGCAAATTTTGAAAAACATTATTGTCACTTGTTTGTGAAATTTCCTGTCTACTATAAGTATGTATGGTTACTGTATTTCTTAAAATATTCTTATTTTGTAGATTAAAATAAATAAATGTTAAAATTGTATTTTAGCCCTAATTATACTTTTTAATCGGGAATCGGATCGGGTAAAAGGGACTTCCCTGATTTTCGTAAGTTTTAGAAAGTGAGAAGATTATGTCTGTTCTTAGAAATGAAGGGTTAGTGGATAGACAAAACACACAATCTATTGACTTGTTTCCGAGAATGGAAAGGTTCATAGGAGAACCATGCTTGCCCTCGATATGACAATTAAAAAACCTGGTATAATTCTTCCAAGGATTTGTTAGCCATGGGCTTAGCTAAAAGAATTTTGTGAGGGCAAAAATTTGAAACAATTTGCGGGATGATTCAACATGCACACGTTACAGCTATGTTCAAAGTTTTTTTACATTGTATCCAACAAATATTTGTTTGCATACAAAATATAAAATAAGTTTGTTTAATAAACCAATTTGTTTTCAGATTTTCAGTGTTTAAAATTGTTACAAGAGAAATTAATAATTCACTCGAACACCCCAAAAATTTACCGAGAGTAGAACCGTTTGAATGTTAAGATAAGTTTAAAATAAGAATCGGCTATTAATTTATTTTTATATTCCCTTAATACCGGTGGGAACAGGTATGTCTTAAATTCTCAGCTTTTTTAGTGATAGACAGACATATCACACCCTCAGTGCAAGACTGCAGTAAGTCACAATAAGTCAGCTTCGAGATAAAGACGATTTTGTTTATTTTCGTGCTAATCTCGGTGAAATTAGACACAAGCTTTAAGAAAAATTAACATTTAATTATGATTTTGCATGCTTTTCAGCCTATATTACATTAACCAAAAATGGAAATTTAAATAAAATAATATTAATGCTAAAAAATTAGGAATTTCAAAGTTACGCAAACACTTATGCACGGAAAGTTTCAACACTTTTGCACGGAGAAAATTGTAAAAAGTGTAGATACATTTTCTGTTAGTTGTTGTCCTCTTCTCGTATATCATCTTGGGCCAATATATTTTTATAAAAACTATGGTGGGCTTCTGGTATCATACCCGAATGGCATTCTTCTTCTTCAGATGCAAATCCACTAATGGATGTTAGCGATCACATTTTCCATTAATTCTCTATTTCTTGCAATATGTATCAGAGATTGTATGTCGTTAATCCCTGTCCATTGCCTTATGTTTCGGAGCCAGGACATTTTCTTGCGTCCCATTCCTCTCTTGCCTTCAATTTTACCCTCGATTATAAGTTGGAGGAACTGGTATTTTTCATTTCGCATGATGTGACCTAGATACGCCGTCTTCCTTTTCTTGATGGTTTCAAAAAGTTGTCGTTCTTGGTTTATTCTTTTAAGGACATCTTTATTTGTGATTTTTGCTGTCCATGGTATTTTTAGGATACGGCGATAAAGCCACATTTCGAAAGCTTCCAATCTGTTTATATACCTCGTTTTGAGTATCCAGCCCTCTACGCCATATAGCAGCACTGACCATACGTAACACTTAGTAAACCTTAGTCTCAGTTGAAGATCGAACTCTGAACAAGTCATATTATCAATGGCATTAGTATACCAAATCTTTCTTTTTGGCCATTTGAATTTATGGCTGTTCTTTGTATGCAGGTTTAAGTAACACTTCTCGTTTGGTATACACGTTTAATAAGTTCCAATAAATCATCGGGTAAGTAACGAAAAAATAATCCCCAACAGCAACCGGGGTTTAGTATGGTATTAAACTTTACATTTAATAGATTCCAAGAAATCAGATAGATAGAATAAATAGACCTAATAAAACGGCTTATCGCTAGCAGCAATTTAATCTTTCTATACACATGTTTCTGATAGCCACAATTCCTTCGCTTTGTAATGACAATGTCATAACAAGTTAGAAAAATTATTTGTAAAACTTATTATATATATATTTTTTAATTTAAAACAAAAGGACCATAATAAAAATATGCAAATCACCTTGAGTACAGTAATTAACAAAAGGATTAAAATTCGCTACTTTAGTAAAAGTTGGGAATTACGGGGGGACACTATAATCGCTCCGGAAGGTTACATGAAGATTTAATACAATTTGGGATTTAGTTTTTATAGAACAAGTTTTATAGTTTTCTGAGAATAGATATTTTTAACTAGTCAGTATTGTTAATAGACAAGTTTTAAGATAACTGTTTTTTCTTTTATAAGAAAAAATACTGTTTGGCTGTAAATAATTAGTCTTAATTTATGTGTTTTTACTCCAATTTAACAAATACATGGACAAACGACATTGCACACGTTTTATGGAAAATATAATGTCACACAAAGGACATAAAACTTACATGAATATATTGTTCTCGTAAATCATTGTTTATTGTCTCAGCCGTTAATGGATTATGTACACACGCTGTATATTAAAATTAAACACCACAGATATAGATATTAAAATAACAAATATCTTACTTTTTTCGTGCCTTTCATTGCTTGTTATCGAAACCATTGCAGTGTTCCGTGCAAAACTGTTGTAACTGTGTTACATTAGAATTACAACAGCTTTGCACGGAACTTATGTACAAAAATGCAAAATAGTTAAACTGTTGTTATTGTAATATTTAGCCGGTTAAGCATTTATAAAATTTTGAGTTACTGCAGTCTTGCACTGAGGGTGCAATATGAAAATACATAATTTGTTTAAGCTGCCCCCGTGCTGTAAATTTCCTTACAATTTTTATTTATTTATTCTTAATTTCTCCGTCTCCATTGCGAAAAGATTATAAATCGTTCTTAATATATTCCAAAAATTAATAAGAGAAAAAGGTAATGGGAAAATAGCGTACGATGAATATATTTTCCAAATAACGGCTTTATTTTGATGCCCTTCAAGTTTAATTAGTTTTTCGGATACCCTGTACTTCAAAAATATATTACCAAATTTATATGAGTCAAATAATTTATCGCTACGGCTTTTCAAGCAAAAATCGACAAAAGTTGAAAAGAAAAGTTCATTCCTGTCTGAATTATCCATCCTGGTTTATAACAAGATACCAATATATCCATCCAATCCTATTTTGTCTTGATTAACAGCCAATTAAAGGATAATATACCAAAAGCGACAGATAAGAGACATTTAGCCGTCAGGGAATCTCCAAGTTATATTTCTTGGTCTAAACCAAGTTATATCGAATAACAGGATTAGTATTTGGCCAGAAAAAATACTGGAAATATTTTGATTTTGGTACCTTTTGTTATTGCGCGAAACAGCTTATGTGAAACTAAACATATAATTAAAAAAAAAATACTAAAAATATGCTTAAAGCTTGTACAGGATGTTCCAGATTGGTACGTTTTGCAGATTACACCGAAAACGAGAGGAGATAGTAAAACAGTTCAGTAGCCATCACTTTAACTTTCGTTAAAGTAACGATTGCCCAATAAAATCAACAATAGCCACATTAGGGAGATAGAGAGCGATTATTGGAAAATATCCAAAGCGAGAGTGTTACATATTTTCTTATATATTAAGTTAAATTTTATGACACTTTATTGGAACTTTTGATAGATATATTACGGAAATGTTCAGTGGCGCACAAAATTTTATTTTTCATATCTCTTTAAAAGAATATAATACCAAGATGTTTTTTTTTGTACGGCACACCCTATATATTTTGACATTTTTAGTTCTCTTTCACCTGATATGACATAATATATATTTATTTTCAGTCTTTGGAGCTACTCTGCAAATAAATTGTCTATTTGATATCACGTTAAAAACACTTTAAGAAACAGAACACTCAGAAATTCAAATCATGAATGTGTTGCTTGTGTGAGTCCATTTCGAATAGGTAAAGAAATAATAAATAAGAATTACTCACAATCAATTTAATTTAACCATCAGACGACCGGTTTCGCTTTCTACAATATGCAAAGCATCATCAGGTCTCGATACAAAGTTAAACAAAGGCTGAAATAATAAAAACCCATATTAGGGTGTTGTCTAATAACGATAAACAAAGTAGATGTTATAAATTACAATAATTATGCCAATATTACATGTCTGTGGTTTTATTTAAATGAATAAGTTGAATAAGAGGTATAAAAGTTTTAAAAGTTTAAACAGACAAGGTAAGGCCCACAAATTGTTATAAAATAGTCTCTTCGATTGTAATAAATTAATGTTAATAATAAATGAAATGAGCAAATAAATAAAATAAACATTACTTACATGAAGGTACTCTATTAATTGATGGATGGTAGAACATGGTTGAAACTACTATGTATTGTTGAATGGAGAACTCAATTCTATTATTGCAGTTGTTTGACAGTAAACGGGAAGTTCTTGAGGAGATAGATTTGATCCAATGAAGAAGAGATATGTGTGTGATTGTTTGTTAAATGAAAGTGATGTAATATACCATTGTGTTATTAAAAGCTATTTATACTTATTCGAGAGATATATTTTTGAAATGTGTGTTATTTATTGAG
Organism: Diabrotica balteata; assembly: GCA_918026665.1. Taxonomy (NCBI): domain Eukaryota; kingdom Metazoa; phylum Arthropoda; class Insecta; order Coleoptera; family Chrysomelidae; genus Diabrotica; species Diabrotica balteata. The sequence goes on along the minus strand of OU898282.1, from coordinate 35,929,437 downwards.
TAATTGTTTTATGAAGGTGACAGTTTTATGACAATGAATAAGTTTAGATGTAAAAATTGTGTGGGTGTGCAATTATTTTCCAACTTGTAGTTATCAAATTACTTTGATAAAGTTCTATTGGCAATTAGTGAATTATTGGAAAGTCAAGTAAATAAAATATTAAAATACAAACAATTAAGGACAATTTAAACACACTAAAACAGAAAACACTTAGAAGGGACAAAACAAACATTTAATTTAAAAGGGGGGAAGGGCTTTAATGCACTACATCAAATTAATATTTCAAACAGCTTTTGAAATATTTTTGTTTCACAAACAGCTATTAATTGAAAAAATTTTAAAGTGTTACTTAAAACAATTGTACAGACTCACCATTGTCCATGTAGGTGTGAGGAATATCTGTTCATATGACACCGAAAATTGAAATAAGAATAAATTTACCTTATACCGGTTTAAATAGAGGATCATTCTACCTGTTCGTATAACAATTTCCGGTTCCAACTGTCAGATATTAGAACTACCAACTAATTATTGAAGGCTTTATAATTCAGTCAATTTCTTGAGCCCATAAATTAATTACCATCAATAATTATCCATTTGTTACTTTAGTTACATATTAGTATATTAGATATTAATATATCAGAATTTGAAATAAATATCTCAAATAATTAAAAAATACCCTGACAGATAACTCACACCTACAACAATTTCAAATAAAAATAAAAAACTTTGTAAACTTATTATACATTTGATTATAAAATGTACATGTTCAGTTGCCAAAGAGTTACTTTAATTTGTTCAGTAATTTGGACATTAGACTGAGTTAGTTATATTGTAGGATGTATTTCAATTATCCATATTGTTACATTAAATTTGATTAATTAAAGATTGTTAAAGTATGCCAATATTAAACACATCAATTTACTTTTGATATCTAAATTGAAACAATTTATAGACATTCATTAATAACAGCATATTTCATAAAACTAGATAACTTAACTTACAGTATTGAGAAACAGAAGAAGAACTGTCACATGCTAACCTACATCTGTCAAATTTACCACTAAAATCTAATAGATAAAACATAAAAAACTCATTGTGCCCAAGACTGAGATGTAGTGCATTAAAGCCCTTCCCCCTTTTAAATTCAATGTTTGTTTCGTCCCTTCTAAGTGTTTTCTGTTTTAGTGTGTTTAAATTGTCCTTAATTGTTTGTATTTTAATATTTTATTTACTTGACTTTCCAATAATTCACTAATTGCCAATAGAACTTTATCAAAGTAATTTGATAACTACAAGTTGGAAAATAATTGCACACCCACACAATTTTTACATCTAAACTTATTCATTGTCATAAAACTGTCACCTTCATAAAACAATTACTCAATAAATAACACACATTTCAAAAATATATCTCTCGAATAAGTATAAATAGCTTTTAATAACACAATGGTATATTACATCACTTTCATTTAACAAACAATCACACACATATCTCTTCTTCATTGGATCAAATCTATCTCCTCAAGAACTTCCCGTTTACTGTCAAACAACTGCAATAATAGAATTGAGTTCTCCATTCAACAATACATAGTAGTTTCAACCATGTTCTACCATCCATCAATTAATAGAGTACCGGCATGTAAGTAATGTTTATTTTATTTATTTGCTCATTTCATTTATTATTAACATTAATTTATTACAATCGAAGAGACTATTTTATAACAATTTGTGGGCCTTACCTTGTCTGTTTAAACTTTTAAAACTTTTATACCTTTTATTCAACTTACTCATTTAAATAAAACCACAGACATGTAATATTGGCATAATTATTGTAATTTACAACATCTACTTTGTTTATCGTTATTATACAACACCCTAATATGGGTTTTTATTATTTCAGCATTTGTTTAACTTTGTATCGAGACCTGAGGATGCTTTGCATATTGTAGAAAGCGAAACCGGTCGTCTGATAGTTAAATTAAATTGATTGTGAGTAAGTCTTATTTATTATTTCTTTACCTACTCAGAAATTCATTCTAACATTTTATTAAGTGGATTTAAGTTAAACAACTTAAAAATAGGAATAACAAATTTACCAACACCAAAAAACTACTTAACAACAAGAATTAATTTTACAAAAATATTAACATTATAATAAATATACAAAGCAAAAGTGTAACAAATAGAATTAATTTTACACAAATATGATTTTAATACCTGTTCAAAATACCTCCGTTTTGTTATAATAATAATTGACATCTTTTTCTATCAGATCTTACACAACTGAGTATATACAATGGCTTTATTTTTCTAAATATGAATCTTCTTCTAAATCTATCTGTCTTCCAGAGATGTTGGCGACCACATTGACCCATCTTATTCTATTCACAGCAGCTCGATTGACGTTAGACCAGTCCATTTGCTAAGATTGGCCAGCAAGGATATACGTCTACGTCCAGGGTCTCTCTTAAGCCGGCCACTCACGATACAGCGGCGTTGTTCAACTTCGTCGAGTTCGACGAATTGACAAGGATTTTGATCGTGTGTGACCGTGCATCCAATGAAATCGTACAATTTGACCGCAGACAGACTGGCCTGTCTGCTGCAGTACTGCAGAGTTGATCTCATCAATTTGTTGAGCGTGTGTGACCGTTTACAATTTGTCGATACGGCAAAAATACATTTTTAACTACACACTTGCTTTGATCATATAGAAAATCGACATAGCTTCATTTAGTGAGAATTTTTTAAGAGAGTTTTTTAAATTATATAAAGAACAAGAATGCTTATGGCGAATTAAAGGTAAAACGTATCACGATAGAAACGCCCGAAAACAGGCAATGGACATTCTAATTTTAAAGTTCCAAGAAGTAAACAAAGATGCGAATGAAGAGTATGTAAGAAAAAAAATTAACAATTTTAGAACATCCTATAAAAGAGAATTAAAATTAGTATTGCAGTCAAGTAAATCAGGTGCAGAAACAGACGAGATTTATTTTGGACAAAAATCTTGCATTATTTGCACCAAAATCTGCGTTTCATTTTAGGTTTCTTTTTACGCTTAGTTATACACAAAGCAAAGACGCTAAAATGATTGTTTGATTTGACATGGTCGAGAACTGAACAAATACTGTGGCGCAGTACGGTGAGTGGGCGCACCATATTGGCGACGTGCAAGTACTTGGAGGGGATATGAGAAACGATCGTGCGCGAGTAGCGGAGAAATTTTGCATTTTTTACTGTACATTTCATAAATTCATATTGTCAATTGTCATATTTCATATTCGTTTTGTTTATTTACATTTACACCTTCTGTCTCTGAAGAAAATGGGATTTAGGAAATGCTGTGTTATAAATTGTAAAAATACAACAAAAAATTGTCAATTTAAGTTTTACTCGTTTCCAACTTCGAAGCACAAAGCTACTACAAAGAGAAAAGTGGATTTATATCATAAAAAAGCATAAGTAACATAACCTAAATTATGCATTATTCTTGCGCCCGATTTTAAAGTCAGTTTGAAATAAATAATAAATAAAAGTTCACTTTTAAGTGTAAATTTTAGTTTCATAACACTCACTTAGAGTTCATTTTAACCCAAAAATCAAGTTTAATGTTTAAATTTTATTTTTTTTTGAAGTTTACAAGAATGCATCAAGTTCAAGTTTTTCTGAAGATGCATTAAGATATATTCGCTGTCCAAAAGTTTACAGGGATAGAATTAATTGTTCAAACCAATATGATGATATCATGGGCTTAACCTGCTAATTTATGCATTAGCATTATTTATGGTAATTTATTTTTCTTAATTCTTCCATTATTTTTTGACATTTGCCACTATTAAAGCTTTTCCCTTTGACTCAGTGCTTGGTTGAAAAGTTATTTGGTGATTTACTTTCTCAAATCCAGTTTTTATTATTGAATCCATATTAACAGTAATGCTGTAATTCAATAATATATTTATTTGTATTTACGCTACATCAACGTTTACCTTTTAATAACATACCGACATAACCTCAATCTTACTTTTTCTTCTTATTCTTTTTTGGGGCCACGTCCTTGACAGTTATCCGGTTACCTCGATCTAACATAAAAGCGCAGTAAATTTTGCTGATTTACGACACCAGGTGTCGCTCTTCCGAACTTGCACGGTCCCAATATGCCAATAAATTGAACAACGCCGCTGTCCGATTATGTCGAACGACACCGCTGTACTGTGAGTGGCCGGCATTACCCTCAAGCTGACCCTGTAGAATCAACTGTAGAAGTCGGTATTTATAATTACGCATGATGTGGCCGAAGTAAGCCAATTTTCTTTTTTTTATGGTGTTAATAATTTCTTTGTCTTTTCTTAGCCTCTGAAGAATAGTTATGTTACTTGTGTGGTGTATATATGAGACCCTCAACATACGTCGGTAGCACCACATTTCAAATGCCTCCAATCGTTTTATGGTATCTTCTGTAAGGCTCTAGCTTTCTACTCCATAGAGGAGGACACTAAAGACGTAACATCTAAGAATTCTTATGCGTATATTGATACCTAATTTTATTTCGTAGCTGTGAATTTAGTCAATATAGAAGACATAAATGGATGGGTGACAAAACGAAAACAGGAGTGAAACGAACATATCAGTAGAATGGCAGAGGATAGAATAGTATGAATAGCACGAGATAAGTCACCAAATGGACGAAGAAGTATTGACAAACCAAAAAAAGATGGTGCGACAATTTAGGAGGCTAATAGTGAAAAAGAAACAGGCTTTATAGCCTATATATTAGACGGAAGAAGAGGAAGATCTTAACTATCCTTAATATTGCAACCCAAATAGCATATTTTTCCACCCTTTCTAACGGTGTATCCTTAACTGTAATTTGGGCGTTTATGCCGGTGTTCTTACTAATGATCATTATTTTTGTCTTCTTGCAAGTTTTAGGCCGTATTTGTTACATGCTTCTACAACGTTATCCATCATCCTTTGGAGCCCCTGCGCACTATCTGCCAGCAACACTGTATCGTCTGCATATCTAATGTTGTTTATAAGTTGGTCATTTACAGCAATCTCATCTTCTGATTCGTCCAAGGTCTCTCTAAAGATGTTTTCAGAGTATATGTTAAATAATGCCGGTGACAATATGCAACCCTGTCTAACTCCTTTTTCGATTGTGAAGATCTCGGACAGTTCATTTTCTAATCGTACTGTTGCTTTTTGTTGGAGATATAAGTTTGAGATCAGTCTTATATCCTTACCATCGAGTCCTGATGTTTTTAGGATATCGATTAGTTTCCCATGTGGGACTTTATCAAATGCCTTCTCGAAATCAATAAAACATGCATACACATCGCAGTTGACATCCCTGGCTCTATGTATTAGAACTTGCAAACTAAAAAGGGCGTTCCGAGTCCTGCTCTGAATCTAAATTGAACTTCACTCAGGTGTTCTTCACCCTGATAGTAAGGAGTACTTTAAGTACATGGCTCATCAAATTAATTAATCTATGTTCTTCACATTTTCTAGCGTTGGCTTTTTTAGTAAGTGGAATGAATATTGATAGTAGCCAGTCTTTTGGTAAGAACCAGTCTCGTAGATGTTGTTGAATAGCTTCGTAAGAGCTGTGATTTGGTGTGGCTCTAATAGCTTTAAAATTTCACCATGCACCTCATCAGGTCCTGGTGATTTCCCATCTTTAATCCGCTTAATGGCCATAGTTACTTCTTCGTTTGTTATTTCTGGGCCGCAGGGATTGTTTATTTCAGTCAGACTTCGCGCTGCATCTTCGAATAATTTTTGCATATATTCTTTCCATCTTCACAATTTATCTTCAATGGTAGTTAAAATTTGGCCTTCAATGTGTACAACTATTGTATGTGTACATTGCGTTGTTTTCTGGTGTTCTCTACCTCTTTAATGTTTTTGTGTATATGGAAATCGTCACGTTTGCATTGTAGTGTTTCAACTTCCACACATTTTTCCGTTAGCCATGCGTTTTTGTATTCGTTGTCATTTCTACCTTTTAATTTTATTCGCTTTTCCATCAACTTCAATATTTTATCTGTCATCCATTCTTGCTTCTTTGCTCTTGTTGATTTTAGATATTCATGCGAAATTGTGGTAATAGATGTCTTCTTTTGGTTCCACTGTTCTTCTATGCCTCTAGTAGTGTCTTATACTATTTTCGCAAAATTCTTATTTATTTTTGTTTTTACTTTTTTCTGGGTGTCATTTTCTTTTAGTAGTCTTATATCTATCTTTGGGTGCTTTCCATGTATAAAGTCTTCTTAGATGTAATTTAAAAAGTGTATTCGTTACAACCATATCTGTCTTTTAACAGAATTGAATTAGTCGTTCTCCTCGTTTCTTATGCCAAGACCGTATGACCCAACGACATTCTCGACACCTTGTCCTATTTTGGCATTGAAATCGCCTATGATAATAGTAAGTTCATGTTTTTTGATCAGTTTCAGAGTCTTCTAGAGTAAGATAGAAATTTTCTATTTCTTCTTCAGTGGACTCTGATGTCGGTGCGTAGACCTGAATGATGTTTATATTAAAGGGACTTGAGTTAATTTTTAATAGCACAACTCTGCTTTAGCTATTTCCCTTTTTATATTATCGCCACGCCATTTCTGTTTCTTGTTGTGTCGTCTTCACAATAATAGATATGGTGTTCATCTATAATTCGTATTCCAGAATTTGTTCATCTAACTTCACTGCATGATACATCTGCTTGGTACATACATGCTTTGAATTTTCCATGTACCGATCCTTTTGACTTTTGGGATATTATTGGCTGAACGGGTATTATGAATATGAATGCTTCCTAGTAATTATTTCTAGTATTAAACCAAGTTTTATAAATATTGTTCTTTGAAAATCCCGAAATAAAAAAAACCAGGAGGATTTAGTTCCAATCCACTGATTACGAAATCTTTCATTTAAATAATTTCCAACGCTTTATTTTTTTTATTTAAATTCACACTTCAGCTGTGCCCAGTTATAAAGGTATTCCATCTAATTCTAGAAATATTTGTTTAAAATCTGATTTGTCTAAATTTACACTTTTAATTTGCTATTTGCTAATATGTTCTCATTTTATATTAACTTTTGCTTGGCTGAACTATTAAAAAATAAAAATTGTTTATTTGTAGCAATTATTTATTTATTACTCTCGCATAATCTTCCTTTCTTTTGGGAAATAATAAGATAATTCTGACAGGAATGTAGAGCTACAATATAAGGTAAGCGTGTTTGTTTCTTTTTTTTTTTGACTATTTATTCCTTTTTTATAGAGGTTTAGCATATTTGTCATTTTTAGGACCTTTCTTAAACTAATCTTCCCATAAATCAAAGGTCGAGTTTTCCTCGTGCCTCGACAAAGGACTAAGTGGTGCCCTTTATTTTCCCCCTTTCTTTTAGTACCAAATTCTGTGATTTCCATTGGTATGTTTTAATTTCCAATTTTTTATCTAAATATACCCCATCCTAGATGTATAGATCCACTTCCCAAAGCTCACCGTGTAACAAAATTGTATTGGCTGGAGCGCCAATGTAACAAAAATGGCTTGACTGGGTCGCCAATATAACAAGAATGTGTAGCAATAGGGTAAACTCTAAAATGTACCTTGATACACCAACGGATTAATATCTGGAATAACAGAAGATGGAAGGGATTAGATAGAAATAAATTATATGAAAGAAATAAATAAAGGGTAAATATGAATTTTAAAATATAATAAAATTAATGCTGGCTAGCGACTATGCAGGAGAATGACCACTTGACACTCAAGAGGGATTAGGCCAATTTGCATGCCCTACAGTGACCGTAAGATAGAAGAACTAATGACAAGAAATCTACCAAGAAATAATCAGATGAAAGATAAAGTTGCTCTACTTAATATTTGGGCGCCAGGAAGTTAGATGGTTTCTTCCGAGATATCTTGTATTGCTGAAATATTAAAGGATAGGTACCAAGTGAAATCTTAAATTGTTTTAACCCAACTTTAATAAATACCTATTTTATGTACAAATTATTTAAACCCTTATCTATGACAATATAACCCAACACCTCTTATATACAATTAACTAATCTATATTTACAATGAAAACCCTGAATATAATGATAAAATAATTTCCCCCCCTAATGTACCTGATAATGTGAAATTTTGACTAAGGTTATGCAATAGTTAAATATATAATATAAAATGAAATATAATAATATAAACGTTCCAATTATCAAATAAATGAAATAAACCTCTCCAGATATGTGTGCACACTATAACCTGATAACGAGAGAGTCCAGGGGAGTTACAATCTCAACCCTTGGTGGACTATAAATAATTAAATTACGTTACAATGATTAATCTTTTATGAAAAAGTGAAGGCAATTATTATTAATGATATATATTTAAATTAAAGTAAAGCAAAAGTTAAAACCTTGAAGAGGATGTTGAAAAAAGTTATAAAAAATATTGGAATGACAAACAAAAACAAAATAAGTTCTTCCTGCCGGTTTCCGTAGGTTGCCCTGGAAGATGATCCGGTGAAGAACTAGACTCCAGTGGGTAAAAGTACACCAAACCTGGGTTCCATGTATATATAAAAAAACTTCTTTAAATCCCCATATAACTTAAAATTTCTTCCCCTTCTCCTTAATAAATATAACCCCAAAACTAAAGGTTTCTTCCCTGACTTGTGACTGGGTTCCGGAAGTTGGCGGCTGAGGTGGTCCAAAACTTAAAGTATCCTCGTACAAAACACCCAAAAATAACTTAAATTGTTGTCCTTAAATCAGCGGTTCTTCATAAAAAAAAATAAACTTAAACTAAATTTCTTAAAAATGGCACCTCCCAGCCGCCACTATGATCGATCGATCTGTCTTCGATCACACCCAGTCAACAAGTCATTCTATTAACACTTACAAGTCGTCAAGTCGACGTACTTTCAGAATCTTACACCAGAGGTCGGGATTTAATGCCAACCTTAGAAAGTAAAATTTGCTGGGAGTTATTTAAATATTCAGTTTAAGAATATTTCAAATATGAATTTAAATTAAAGTTAAATTAAAAGACTCCAGTCACAAAAAAGGTAAACGGTTATTTAAGTAACGCACTCGTTACATTCCCCTCTTACTTGGAGAAAAAAATTTTAAGTGGAAAATTTTTTTTTCTTTTACTTGACTGATTGGTTAGATGTAGGTTAACCAATACTTTAATCATATGTGGAGCAATCAAGAATCGAGAAAAAAAATATAAACATATATATAAAAATTATAGCCATGGCACCAATTTGCCAAATACAGCTATTATATTAACTCACTATAATACTTCCAAAACAATCTACATCGATTCACACGATTATAATTAACCACAGATTATGAGTGATGTAGAAATAAAGAAATGGTTTCATCTAAAGATACCCACATGTAACTAAGTAAAAAGTCACATACTATTTAGAGTAAAATTAAAGTAAAGTGAAACTCTAACATAGCATAGTATAGACTAGTAATACAAATGCTCAATACAAATAATCCAAAATAATGTGAAATCGGACCCTGGTTCCAAAATTGACTCATCAATGGACAACAGATTTATAGGAGAGCATATCCAAGGAATAATCAATCAGGCAAATAGGTGGACCGATACACAATAATAAGTAACAATAAGAAATACCAAACGTATATAAAACAATATACGTAACAATAAAAATACTAAACGTATATAAAACAATATAAGTGTCGAATTGGATGGTAATCCAAAATTGACCATACAGTGGACAACAGATTTATAAAGTAGCATATCCAAAGATAATCAATCAGGCAAATAATGACCCAATTCACACTATAACCAAATAGGGTAGGTCCACATATACCCACATCCGGTAGTATGTGCCTAACCTAAAACTCATCAAATAAATTATTGGATCAAAATGTGGGACTAACGGCCTGAACAAAAGGACAGCCATAAAATCGATTCCATCCTGATGATATGCCATCAGTACATTTAGGATCCAAAGTAAAGACCAAAAATAAAAACTAGGAGGTGTGATACACTTAATCATCCTAGTAAATGTAAAGCTGAACAAATTGAACTCAAAAAGGTAGAGTACCAAAGCATGTGAACTGCTGTGGTAACTTCTTACAACAAAATTAACTTATGCTGATACTCGATAACTATAGCATGTAGCTACAACAAATTTATAAGAATATCTAACATAAGAGCAGTAAAAGGAATTTAATGTGCCAGTAAACTCTAACAACCATAACAAAATAGTAAGAGTAAGGTAGAAGTAATAACAAACAGAACATCAAGAACGAGTAGACCAATTTCTGAAGAAACTGCAATTTTATAATTCGTTCTGATATCAATAAAAGAGAACAGGATAATTCCTTGTTCAATATACCAAAATATAAATAAGTGCCTAAGGAAAGAAGTGAAAATAACTATAAATGGTCATTTGTTGCTAAAATATGAAATACTATCCATAACTGTAATCTAAACATGCTAGCTGTAAAGGGAATATGTCATGGATTGCTCCCTTCAATAAACTATATCAATAAGATTAATAAATCAGCTAAGGAACAATTCAGTTATTAGACTAAAGTCTGAAAATATTAAGGATTAACGTTAAATATTCAAATCCTAATTAACATTAACACTAATTTACTGTCTATGAAAGACATTCTACTGCCCAGATATCTGTACAACTTGTCATGAAAATGGTGAATTCCGAAATTCATAGAACAACTGAGGCCAACAATTGAACTACAACTTCGAACCCACGTATTCACTCACATATACACAGGCAGAATAATCTAAATAATATAGGAGTGTCCTAAAATTATGCATACTGATTGTCTATATAAATTCCTAATGACTGATTTAAAAAAAGCATCCCACATAGCAAATCGAGATACATGTTACTATAAACTGATCATGACCAATAAACTTAATCCAAATACATAAAAATTACAACATTCTTTCCAAACTGGCAAAACAAGTAAGTAAAATGGGAAGAAAGTGATACAACACATAAACATATCGCACAGTATAGCAGCATTACAATATTTAGTTCCATACCGGTGCAACACCTAATCTAAGTAAACACTCTGATGGCTTTAATAAATTTAACTTATTATAAATAAATACTAATCAAATTATAAGCTGTAGATATTCCAAATCTGGTGATTAATAACAGAAATCTAAGAAAATACCCAAATCGTAACCAAACCGAGCCAAAACAATAACAATCATAGGAATAAGTTAACTTAATAGACATTAAGTTAATCTTCCTCTGAAGATGAAGATGCTGCCTCATCTGTTGTGTTATCAGGGAGTAAATCCTTTATATGAAATTGACCAATTCGTCTATTTGTCGAATTGTCTTTTAATTCATATACTAAAGGAGATATTACCCTAACGACAGTACAGGGAACATATTTCTGACACAACTTAGCAGAAATGGCATCACCTTTATTTGATTTCACAAAATTCCGTTTCAAAACTCGATCGCCCACAAAAAATCGCAACTCTCGTTTCCTCAAATTATACTGATGCTGATTTCTAAGGTAAGAAGCTTTCAACTTCTTCCTAATGTCAGCGAATATTGGAGGTAAGTTTTGAAGATCTTCCATGCGGTGAAGTTTCTCAGAAATTTGAGGAAGAGTTGTTGAATTTTCAGAAATTAAACCAAAATAATCACCTGACAGTGGAACATGCCTACCAAAATTAACATAAGCTGGAGAACACTGAGTGATTTCATGAACAGAAGTTCGAATGGCTTGAGCAACTGAATGGATGTACTTATCCCAAGCTCTATGATCACTGTAAGTGTAAGATCGAAGAGCAGTAACAATGCTCCGATTTACACGTTCAGTGTGGTTAGCTTGCGGATGATAAGCTGCATTGTAGAATATCTTTTGGACCTTATATTTACTTAAAAGATCTTTAAATGCCTTAGAAACAAATTGTGGACCATTATCACATGATACTATTTGGGGAATACCAAATAGTAAGAACACTTGTTCCTCTAAGAACTTCAAAATGGCTGGAGTTGTAGCCTTACGCAGAGGACAAACTAAAGGAAATTTGGTGAAGTAATCTACAACTACCAAACAATATGTATTACCTGAATAACTGCGTGGATATGGTCCAATAAGGTCTAAAGAGATCATTTGCCACGGAAAATTAATGTTCCTAAACGAACCCATTAGTCCAGCTTGAGGTAGGTTACTTGGCTTACATGTTGCACAAACTCTACATCTAGAGATGTATTTCTTAACGGAGTTGCGCAAACCAGGCCAGTAATATAACTCAGCTATTTTACTAAACGTTTTATAAAAGCCAAAGTGACCTGATGTCACATCATCATGAAAGGTTTTCAACACTTCATCCCTATTAGATGTTGGGACTACTATTTTCCAATCAGACATATTCGATAGAGATTCAACTGGACTGATAACATGTTTATAGAGGATATTATTCTCCACCTTGAAATCAGGATACCTAGTAGGTTCTTGGGTGACATTATGAATCATCTTTCGATACCAATTATCTGGAGATAAAGTGGACAGATCTAAAAGATTGATATCGAATGTACGTGACAACGCGTCTGCAACCACAACACCATTGGCTTTGCGATGAACAATATTATAATCAAAAACAGAAAGCCTACAAATCCAACGGGACAAACGTTGTGACGGATTTTTCATGGAATGTAACCATAATAAAGAACTATGATCTGTGATGATAGTAAACTTACGACCCTCAAGATAGTACCGAAAGGCATCAAGACCATGGATAATTGCAAGAAGTTCTCTCTCTGTGGTGGAATAATTTTTCTGTGCTTTATTGAGCTTTTTGCTGGTATAAGCTATTGGATGTTCCGAACCATCCTTCATTTGAAATAGTACACCACCTGACGCAGTGTTGGAACAATCTGTCATGAGATAGAAATGCTCTTTAAAATTCGGAGATGTCATGACAGGTGCACTAGTAAGAGCTTCTTTTATACGCCGGAAAGCATCATCGGCTTCTGAAGTCCATGTAATAGTTTGGCCTTTTTTCCTATTTTTAAGGAGATCTGTAAGTGGGGATAACAAAGTAGAGTAAGACGGCACAAACCGACGATAATACCCACACATCCCTAATATCCTACGGACTTGAGTGGTAGTCTTAGGAATGGGAAAATCCTTGATAGCTGTAACTTTATCAGGATCAGTCCTTAAACCTTTACTATCGACTACATATCCTAAAAATTTAAGACTAGGACGACAAAACTGACATTTATCTAAATTAATAGTTAAATTAGCCTCTTTGAGACGTGAAAACAACTTATCCAAAATTTCCATATGAAGAGAAAAATCAGGAGTGACAACCAAAATGTCATCCAAATAATAAAAAACATAGGGCTCTAACTGAGGACCAATGACTAAGTCCATCAGACGACACATTGTCTGAGGAGCTGAAACAAGACCAAAAGGCATAGTGACAAACTGAAATAATCCTTTCCCACTAACTGCAAAAGCTGTATACTTTTTACTTTCCTCACTCAAAGGAATCTGTAAAAAAGCTTTAGATAGGTCGATAGAAGAAATATACCTAGCATTCTGGAGTTTACTGAGAATGACGTCTATTCGGGGAATAGGATAAGCATCCCGATTTGTAGTAATATTATTCAACTTTCGACCATCGAAGCAAACCCTAAAAGATCCATCCTTTTTCTTGGTTAACCACAAAGGACTACAATAAGAAGACGTGGAAGGTTCAATGATATTCAACTCTAACATGGAATCAATTTCCTTTTCCAAGTCAACTTGCCAAGCCTGAGGAATAGGATACTGATATTGTCTAAAAGGTGTGGTATCTCCCACTTCGATAGTGTGAGATATTAAGGATGTACGACCTAACTTGTCTTTCGACGAAAGAGTTGTAAATTTAGAGATCATATTCTCTAATTGCCTTTGTTCGGAACTAGATAAACTAGTAAAATCCTGAATAGCACTAAGTAAGGACAAATTAAATTGAGAAATAGAAAAGGAAAAATTAGAACAATTTAGTGTGCTATTAAAAGCATTTAAGAAATCCATACCTAAAATTATAGAATTCTGAACTGAAGGAATAATATAGAATGTAATTTGTTTACATAAATCTGCTACTGTGATTTCAGTTTCAAATTTGCCTGTAATAGACTGAACTGTACCATCTGCAGTAGACACTTGCAGAGAAGAAATGGGCATAATAGAAATCTCAGCATTTTTCAGTAAAGCTAATGAATGTGAACCTATCACAGAAATGTTCGAGCCACTATCTAAAAGAGCTAAACAAGATTGTCCTAAAATTTTAATAGGAAGATAAGGTCTATTATCATTATGTTTCTTCACTAATAATGAATTTAAATCAAAACAATCATTATCTGATTGGTCAAAAATTTTAAATGGTGCTAAACTAAACTTATTGTCTCTACCTACACAATCAGAGGATGCAACAGGCAAACAAGAAAAATCAGAAATAAAAGAATCCTCCTGAATTGTGGTAGACTCTGGTATAGATATTGGAACTACTACACTGCTACTATTATGTTTATTGCTAAAATTTGGGAAGATATTTGGGGAAGATAATCTATGTAAATCAGATGTATTATGTTGGGAAGTTACTTCTTGGAATGACTTGGTGTGGTGTGTGTTGGTTTTTTTGGAACAACCCCTTTCCCTTTCCGACTGGAAGATGGGTTTGGGTGGCTTGACGTGGTGGTTGGACCAGTGACTTCGTTTGATGTAACGGTTTGATTCCCTGATGGGGGTGTGGACGGAGAAACGCTCAGGGGACGGACCTCCGATCGTTCGTTTCCCGAACACCTAAAACAATTGCGTTTGAGGGTATTTTCTTTACCACAACCGTGGCAGAAAATACGGGTACGAGGGATGCTGCAATCATAAAAAGTATGGCCAGACTCACGACAATTCCAGCACACTACAGAACTTAATGTGGAGATAGTACGTTCCTGACCTTTGGATTGCCAAGAACGGTGTTTGGAAATATCTAAGTGACGTGAAGAGTTAAAAGAAGAGGGTCGAGAAGTGGAAGGAAGGTGAGAAGACCAAGATAAAGTTTCTTCTAAACGTTTACACTTCTCCGTAATATCAGCTATACTACTAATATCTACAAGGGCCAATTGCTGATGATAGAATGGCAGTAGACATTTGAGGATGATCTTAATTTTTGCTGAATCTGTCAGAGGTGTTTCAAGGCGACTACACATACCTAAAATAGTATTAATAAATATCGTAACAGACTCGTCTGGCTTCTGTTTACGATTTTTGATTTGGTCCAGAAGGTCATCTTGAAAAGAATAAGGTAGAAAATCAGACTTGAGTTTCTGAGCCAAATCAGACCAATTAGAAAAATTATTGCGGTTGTTTCTAAACCACGTAAAAGCTGTGCCTGTAAACAACTCAGCAGAAGCTGCAAAAAGATCCTCCTCACTCACTCCTCTCGATATGCGAAGACATTCCACCCTATCCAAAAAGGAAATAACCTGGTCATAATGACCTTCACCAGAAAATGTAATCCCCCATTTATGAACCTGAACGGGTTTGGGGTGTAGAAATGAGTTAGCTGCTTGGACAGAAGAAATAGGAGTTGATGTAGCAATGGGATTTACTCGTGAATCAAGTTCACCCTCTAGGCTAAGAATTCGGATTGAAATTGAGCGCTTATAAGTTTGCTGCTCCTCATTCGAACAAGACAATAAATGAATACGGCCTGAGACATGAGCTAGACGTGATATCAGCCTGGAGTATAGGCTATCTTGGACAGTCCCTCTAAAATCGGATATCCTTTTAGCCAAATCATCCATAGTCTCATCAATCTCTTCTTGTTGTTCCAAAAAGGGAATACTGGTGGCAGAAATTTGTCGAAAGCTCCTATTTCCTTCTTCTTGCCTTAGAGCTCCACGCAATATCTTGCGTTTTAAATCCACATTGGAAGACGCATCAATGGGAATGTCCCTAATTCTCAACTCATAATCTAATTCTTTAACTAATAAATGTTCTACCTTGAATGCAGACATTGTGAAAGAAAAACAAATAGATGAATAGGTAGAATAGACAAGGAGATAATATACTCACACTCCACAAAAACAATTGAATAGTAATATAAAGTTCAAAAAAAAAATATATAAGTAAATATGTACCAACACACCACAAAATCAATCCAAAAATAACTTCAAGTTATTCACAAAAATTTCAAAATAGTTAAGTAAGTTAAGTAAATATAAACACAATCCTTGAAGCAACACACAATGGTTTCAACAAGTATATGGTTACCAAATAATTGAATATAAAAAAAAACCACCAATATTGGCTAATATATATATAAATATAGTAATATCTAAATTAATAAATTCTTATAGTTCAATAATAGTAAAATAGATTGTTAACTGTACACAATGAGATTAAAAGGTGAGGGTTTAAATATGAATATAAGTAAACTACAGCAATACAAGTATATCTATAAATGTAAATCTAATAAGAAAAACAATAAATAAATAAAGAAGTTAAAAAAATGAACAAAGAGCAACAGGAACAAATTAGAAATAATAAAGAATATTTTGCAAGATAAATATACTTCAGAATGTACGGTCTGAACTGAGAAAAGGCACCACGTTGGGAACGCCAATGTAACAAAATTGTATTGGCTGGAGCGCCAATGTAACAAAAATGGCTTGACTGGGTCGCCAATATAACAAGAATGTGTAGCAATAGGGTAAACTCTAAAATGTACCTTGATACACCAACGGATTAATATCTGGAATAACAGAAGATGGAAGGGATTAGATAGAAATAAATTATATGAAAGAAATAAATAAAGGGTAAATATGAATTTTAAAATATAATAAAATTAATGCTGGCTAGCGACTATGCAGGAGAATGACCACTTGACACTCAAGAGGGATTAGGCCAATTTGCATGCCCTACAGTGACCGTAAGATAGAAGAACTAATGACAAGAAATCTACCAAGAAATAATCAGATGAAAGATAAAGTTGCTCTACTTAATATTTGGGCGCCAGGAAGTTAGATGGTTTCTTCCGAGATATCTTGTATTGCTGAAATATTAAAGGATAGGTACCAAGTGAAATCTTAAATTGTTTTAACCCAACTTTAATAAATACCTATTTTATGTACAAATTATTTAAACCCTTATCTATGACAATATAACCCAACACCTCTTATATACAATTAACTAATCTATATTTACAATGAAAACCCTGAATATAATGATAAAATAATTTCCCCCCCTAATGTACCTGATAATGTGAAATTTTGACTAAGGTTATGCAATAGTTAAATATATAATATAAAATGAAATATAATAATATAAACGTTCCAATTATCAAATAAATGAAATAAACCTCTCCAGATATGTGTGCACACTATAACCTGATAACGAGAGAGTCCAGGGGAGTTACAATCTCAACCCTTGGTGGACTATAAATAATTAAATTACGTTACAATGATTAATCTTTTATGAAAAAGTGAAGGCAATTATTATTAATGATATATATTTAAATTAAAGTAAAGCAAAAGTTAAAACCTTGAAGAGGATGTTGAAAAAAGTTATAAAAAATATTGGAATGACAAACAAAAACAAAATAAGTTCTTCCTGCCGGTTTCCGTAGGTTGCCCTGGAAGATGATCCGGTGAAGAACTAGACTCCAGTGGGTAAAAGTACACCAAACCTGGGTTCCATGTATATATAAAAAAACTTCTTTAAATCCCCATATAACTTAAAATTTCTTCCCCTTCTCCTTAATAAATATAACCCCAAAACTAAAGGTTTCTTCCCTGACTTGTGACTGGGTTCCGGAAGTTGGCGGCTGAGGTGGTCCAAAACTTAAAGTATCCTCGTACAAAACACCCAAAAATAACTTAAATTGTTGTCCTTAAATCAGCGGTTCTTCATAAAAAAAAATAAACTTAAACTAAATTTCTTAAAAATGGCACCTCCCAGCCGCCACTATGATCGATCGATCTGTCTTCGATCACACCCAGTCAACAAGTCATTCTATTAACACTTACAAGTCGTCAAGTCGACGTACTTTCAGAATCTTACACCAGAGGTCGGGATTTAATGCCAACCTTAGAAAGTAAAATTTGCTGGGAGTTATTTAAATATTCAGTTTAAGAATATTTCAAATATGAATTTAAATTAAAGTTAAATTAAAAGACTCCAGTCACAAAAAAGGTAAACGGTTATTTAAGTAACGCACTCGTTACAACCGTTGTGTTTTTGAAAACACCTCTCGCCGGTTTGCAAGATGAACATATTTGCACCTGAAATTCTTATTTTTCTTTTAATTTCCAATATCCCTTGCGGGCAATCTAACAATATGTCAGTTTAGATAAAAAATAGAAGATAGCAATATTATATCGGATAAAAGATTATACATGGTGTTCAATTTTTCACATGCGAAAAACCATGTTATATTTTTCGCTGTATTATTTCCTTAATATTAAAATCATTACCCGCACTCCAATCCTTAGTATAAAGTCCTGCTCCCCCTTTATAACCACCCCTTTAGACATCATCATCATCAGTGGCATTACAGCTCGTTATGAGCCAAAGCCTTCTTCAGAACAATCTTCCATTCGCCCCTGTCTCTGGCAACTCTTCTCCATGCTTTAATCTCGATGGATTTTAGATCATCCTCTATGTTATCTTGATACCTAAGTTTTGGTCTTCCTCTGGATCGTCTTCCCACTGGTCCTCTTCGGTCGAAAATTTTTCTGATCGTTGCATCTTCATCTTGCCTAATTACATGTCCTATCCATCGAAGGCGTGATAATTTAATAAATTTTACAACGTCAGATTCCCCAAAACTTCTGTATAATTCAAAGTTGTAGCGCCTACGTCACAAACCCTGTTCTTGGAATCCTCCATATATTTTCCTTAGAATTTTTCTCTCGAAACGTCTAAGCAGTTCTTGGTCGTTCTGTGTGAGTGACCACGTTTCTGACTCGTATGTTAACACTGGCCTTATTAGTGTTTTATATATGGTAATTTTAATTTTTCTGGGTAGTTTTGGGGCCATCTGTTTCCTCAAGCCATAATAGCACTTATTGGCAAGCACTATTCTTCTTTTAATTTCTTCGCTGACATTGTTGTCTTTGGTCAGCAGCGAGCCCAGGTAGATGAAGGTGTCCACACCTTCCAGTTCTAGATCATCAATTAATAGTCTAGGTATCTGGTTGCCTGATCCAGTACAATACATATACTTGGTTTTCTGTGCGTTTATTTTTAATCCCATTCTCAGTGCAGACGTCCTTAATGATCGAAATGCTTCGATCAGAGATTCCGTGGTCCTAGCAATAATGTCTATGTCATCTGCATATCCGAACACTTGTACATATTTATTAAAGATGGTGGGGCCATTCGTATTAATATGTCACTCTCGAATTACTTTTTCTATAGCAAGGTTAAATAAGAGACACGACAGTCCATCTCCCTGTCTCAGTTCATTTTTACAATGAAAGGGTCTTGAAAAGTCGTTTTGGATTCTGACTACACTCTCTACGCTTGTGAGTGCAAGTTCCGTTAATTGAACAAGATGAAGCGGCATTTGCAATTCCACCATAGCCTGTAGAAGTTTTTGTCTGTTGTCTGAGTGGTTTAGACATACAGACAGTTTTAAAACAGAAACATTTTCTTCCTCCCTGAAAAAAGTGGACTTCTCCATGTAGCTGGTAGATTAAAATTATTTCCCATTTCTTTCGAACAGAAACATACTCTGCTTCTATCGTCTAGTCATTAAGTTGTCAAATTAATGATAAAAAAATGCATGTTAAATTCGGACATGCAGGTGCATTGACCATATTGCCAAATTTTCGTTCGAAATATTGGCCTATCTCTGAACTAAGACAATCAAACAACATAGTACACGACTGTGTGAAATGTTTTCATTTCGTGACACCCAAGTCATCACAACCTATGACAGATCTCCATCTCGATCGTGTTCTCTCCACAAGATCCTTCTAAAAGGTTAGATCCACAAGATCCTTCTAGATTACGCAGGTTTTTTCATGATCCGATCCTCTTATCTTAGAAAGGCCCCGTTATACAAAGCATACACAGCCTTCTTCATATCGCACCTCAGCAACAACACTGTCATAAGTCAAAAATTGCCAATTTGAGTAAATCGGGTATGAAGATTATATCCTTACTAATTATTGTTGGATTATTTCCATAAATTGAATGAAAGTTTTGTTATTTTTACTTCAATAAGATTAATTTAGGTTGTTTTATCAATTAGTATTGTGCATTGTAGAAATTTGAAGCTAACATATTAGTTATTAACAAATGTGTCTGTTGCAGTTTCGCAACTGTAAATAAACAAGGCGGGCCATCTGCCAAATATCACCACATGTGTGTGGTACCTAAAATAAGGGTTTGCGTTTGTTACAAAACCAGAGTCGAAATGCATCTCTCAACCGATGCAGATGTGTATGTAAAGACGAAGAGTACCTGACTCCTTATCGGTCTTTTGACCAAAAAAGACGAAAATGTGCATCAAAAACTTGTGTAGTGGAAGTCGGCCGCTGAAGGCGTAATTTGCGATAGCGTAGGGGCTATCTTTTTCATGGAGTAAGGAACAATACACCATTTATATAGGATTTGCTGCATATATCAAGTACGTGCACTTGATATATTTATTTGATATTTGTTGGAACCTCATCGCATTTGTGCCGCGATCGCAATTGAACATTGTCAATTGGACATTTTGCGTTTGTTCCGGTTTATTTACTATATTCTTATTTTTGTAGTTTGTTTTGTAAACACCGATTTATTTTATGCGTGGTTTGTATTAATAATTGGGGCATCTCGCAATTGCGGGCACTCTAACCTAACCAAATAATATATTTTCCTCAAGGCACTGCGTCACAGTGTTGCCGTATTTATTTTAGTAAAATATGTATATGAATGCTACAAATATAAATTTACTTTTACGAAATAATAATTTGTGTTATGAGAAGCTACAAATTTTAAATAAGCATAAAACTTGCCGTATTTTTTTTTTGTAAAATGTATATGAAGGTTTAAAATATAAGTTACTTTTACGAAATTATAATTTGTATTATGAGAAGCTACAAGATTTAAATATATTAAATAAATTTTTTATATCATTTTAATCAGTTGTATTGTATATGCATTTGATTATTATCTTTAATTTAACTAAAATCTTTGAATTTTTATATAATTTCAATGCATTTCTATTATATACGGTAATTTAATTATTACTATTAATTTTTTATATAATTTTAATCAATTTTATTGTATATGCATTTGATTATTATCTTTAATTTAACTAAAATCTATACTATTAATTTTTTATATATCACTTTAATCAACATTTGTATTATATTATGTGAGAGTATGAAAAAACTGGAGACTTGGCAACTCTGACACCATTTAAGCGAACGTTAAATGTCATATAAATGCTTGGTTAGGTTAGAGTGCCCGCAATTGCGAGATCCCCAATAATTGTATTGTTTGTATGTTTTTATACCATTGACATATATATATATATATATATATATATATATATATATATATATATATATATATATATATGTATGTATATATATATATCCATATTTTTATGTTTTTGTTGTAATATTATTAATTTGTTTTTCATCTTTTTATGTATAGTATGTTTGCTGCTAATTGGTAGGTTTTGTCTTGTTTTGTCGGTGGTTTTTAATAGAATCGACATCTTTCTGTTTTGGTTGGTTTATGGTTGTCTTTTGGTGTGTTTGTTGGTGTATTTCATAGTAGGTAATAGTTAAGTTTGTAATATATTCTTCTTCTTTTAAGTAATATATTCTACTTTAATTATAATGGTATAAGTATTTGGTTATGTATATTTATGTTTAATTTTACACCTTTTTATAAATAGAGTTTTATACAGTCCACTGGCTTTGATTTCTTTTCTTTAGTTGAATACACATACCCATTTCGAAAGGGGGAAACCAGCGAGTTCTAGATTGAACAGAATATCTCTCCCCCTTCAGGATGACCTTAATTGTTAGATTGAGGTCATTGTATGTACAGAACGTAACAGTGTCTATGTTGCTGAAAACCCAAAGGTGTTTTTCTTCCAAAACCACAAAATTTTGATAGGATGTTTATTCTGTTTTTCAATCAAGGAGTGCATGTTGTCCCCTTTATTTTGCTTATAACCAACAATCAAAAACTTTAAATGATCAAAGGAATATCGGGTTTGCTTACTATTTAAAGAAGTAACGAGTTTGTAAATTTGTTTTTGTTCTCACCATAGCAATTATCGCAGTAAAATACAACAGGAAAGCCTTTAGAGCTTCCTTCATTCATTCTTAGAATAAATGAAGAATTTATTTTTAAGAAATGAGTATAATCATGATTCTATCTTGTTAGATACACAGTTACCTTCTCCTTCGTGCCAAATGTAGCAGAAACCATTCAATAATCGTAAGTCAAATATAGTAAAGTTATTCGTAGTTAACTTTGATTTACAGTTAAAGGAGTTAATGCCCCACAAGGTGTATGGAGAACTGCCTGTAAATCAAAAGAGACTGTAATACACTCATGCTTGCTTCTTTGCTTATCTTTATCTTTTTAGTATGTGACAGATCTTTTTCCTTTAAATGACGATCACAATTTTTCTGTAAATTGATCTTACTCTTTGTATTTTATACTCTGCACACATACTGCACTGATCTTTCTTAGGATGGAAAAATGAGATATTAAAAATTCTTGAGAACATGGTGACATTCTGATAACTTTTATTTTCTTCCATACAAATTGTTTTATAATCTATAGATGTCAGCTATTTGCTGATAGCTGTCTCTATAGATGTATTTTGACTGATTAGTCATTCTTCTATGACAAATTCACAAAAAAACCCTTTTTTAATAAACAGAAACACACCACAATGTGGCTTTCAGAATAATGTGACAGTGTTGTTGTCGAGACCCATCGCTATTAGTAAATAATAGTAGTATAGCTCACTTAATTTGAAAAAAAAAATAGTTATCTAAAAATTACTGCAATACTGTCATAAGTGAGTTGTTACACTATTGTTGAATAGAGTTCTACAAAAGTAGTTATAGCTATAATGGACATAAGTCGCCATCTAGCGCTTATATGACAAAATATCTTTTCGACAGTGATGCTGACGAAAGTTTAACAAAATACCTATTTATTACAACAAAAATTAAAAAATACTGAATTTCGACTTGTGACAGTGTTGTTGCTGATGTGCGATATGTATGATTACCAAATACATATCAAACTTTTTACCTGCTTTACAGCTGATGCTTTTATATTCACCATTAAAAGATCTGATTTATCGCAAGGCCAAGTGCTCCCGAAATTATATGGTCAGACAATGCTACTAATTTCTATGGTGTCCGCAATCAGCTTCTTGAGTTAAACGAAGTCTTTAAAAGGAATCTTTAAAACTTCTCCCAAATGATCACTAATTTTTGCTCTAAATTCGTTATAAATTTGGAGTTCCTTATTACCCTTCTTAATTTGGGTTGCATGAAGTAGGGATTAAAGGTGCCAAATACCATCTTTATCGTCTTGTAGTAGATCTTCGTTTTATATTTGAAGTTTTTTATACAATAATTTGTCAAATCGAAGCCAGTTTAAACTTTATAGTGTATTTTTATGTATGAGAGAGTAATAAAACAATAAATTATGTATGCAAATCCCTAAACTGTTGATACGGGTGACTCAATGAAAAACAGATATTTGTCAACAAGTTTACAGAAGTATATAGGAAAACAATTTTAAATTGAGTATGACCACCAGGTATAAAGGTTGGAGCAGAATAGAATACAATAGTTGTGAGGGTTACTAATCCCTAAATAAGGTTGCCAGTGTCGGAGTGATGGAGGTTAACAGGTACTAATGAATTTGCAAGAAATGTAAGATGTTTATTTTATTGGTTATATATAACCAATAAAAGTTTAATAAGTACCTACCTATTTGCAAAATAAAGTTTAATTCTTTAGATAAAATAAAACGTTTTATTTTATCTGAAATGAGTGCATTCCACGAAGTAAGGGTTTCAACAATCAAACATTTAATTCTTTAATTCCAGGAATCTACGACAGTAATTGACTAGATAATTACCTTCTAAACTTATTCCACAGAAAATGTGATAGTGGGTTTTTCCATTTTGTAGGAAGGTCCAAGTGGCGTATTCAAAATTCTTAACAGTTCACTAAAAGTAGGTACTTCAGTTGCAAGGTGCAGTTTATTGTGTATACTAGTGTTATGGAAAATTTGGAAGTGCCGTGTAAACGCCGAAAAATTGGTCCTTTAACAGTTAATGAAAAAACATTAATATTTAATTGTTTTAAATCATTTACAGACAAACGTTTATGTGAAAGTGTTGATGAGACCGTTGAGTTAGTTAGCAGTACACTTGGTGTTGGGAAATCTATGATTTACAGAGTTATTAAAGAAGAGAAATGTGGTAGTTTTCAAATGCCACGTAATGCTCCAGGAAAACCAAAATTTCAAATAGAATATCATTTTAAAGAAGGACTTCGACGGAAAGTGCATGAATTCTTCTTTAGACAAGAATTTCCAACATTGGATAAAGTTCTTGTCTCAGTTCGAGATGATAAGGATTACCCAGAAATGAGTCGAAGTACGTTATGGAAACTTTTAAAAGAAATAGGCTTCCGCTGGAAAAAGAATCCCAGAAAGTCTATTTTATTAGAAAGAAGCGATATTGTCATATGGAGAAGACATTTTCTAAGAACCATAAAGGAAATGAGAAACCAAAAAAGAAAAATATTTTATCTTGATGAAACATGGATCAACGAGGGTCATACACCAAATAAATTTTGGCAGGATGAAACTGTTACAAGTCAAAGGCACGCTTTTGTAAATAACTTATCTACTGGTTTAAACCCACCATCAGGAAAGGGACGCAGGCTGATAATAGTACACATTGGCAGTTCAGACGGTTTTGTTGAAGGTGGTTTATTAACTTTTGAATCAACTCGTACCGGTGACTACCATGAAGACATGAACGCTGATGTCTTTCAAGAATGGTTCGAACAAATGATAGATCTTCTTCCTAAGAACTGTGTAATAGTAATGGATAATGCAAGTTATCACTCCAGACTTATAGAAGGACTGCCCACAACCAAGTGGTTAAAAAAAGACTTGCAGAATTGGCTGAGTTCAAAAAATATTACGTACCATCCCGGATCTATAAGAAAGGAACTTTATTCGTTGTGTGCCCTTCATAAAGAAAAATTTAAAAAATACAAAATTGATGAAATTGACAAAAATCGTGGAATGACAGTACTTAGATCCCCACCATATCATTGTGAATTAAACCCGATTGAACTGGTATGGGCACAGATAAAGAGTGAAGTTTCAAGAAAAAATACCACTTTTAAAATTCATGATGTTAAACAGTTGTTTTTGGAGGCCGTAAATAATGTAAAACCTGAAAACTGGGAAAAGGCAGTAAATCACACTATTAAAGAAGAGGAAAAAATGTGGAAGCTGGACAATATTACTGATAAAATGATCGAGCCAGTTATTATAAATCTTGGTTCTGAAAGTTCATCTTCTGAATCTGATTTGGATTTGTAACAAGTAGCTGTAAGTTTTATATTAATATTTTTATTCATCTATTTAACATACCTTAGACGGTTTTAAAAACTCTTTTTCTCTTTTGTAATTTTTAAAAATAAAAAAAAATGTGAATTTTTTAAAACCCTTTTTAATGTAGGCCAGTCAGTTCTAATATAGTGTGTGATAAAAGAGGTCACTTTTGTTTACATACACATAACACTTTATAACACTGAAATAATTCATTTATTTTTTACAATTATTCAAAGTAATTTTTCAATTAATCTTGAGCACGCCCATGGAGTGGTCGGAGGTACCAGTTAAAATTATGCTAATTACTCTCTCGTTCATAAAAATAAACTATAGACTTATCACTCACTCAGTTTTCGCTCATTTTTGAAATTTTAATAATCTCTTATTTTTCTCCACTATTCCAATAATTCGGCAACCTTGTATAGACAGGACAATATAAATCTGTATAGCTGATTCGTGACGTGAATCGGATTTAGTAGAAAAAAATTCTGTATTAAAATCATTGTTGCGTGTTACAAGTTTAGGGGCTTGCATGATTTTCTTTCGCGTGACAGTCATACCTTCATTTCTTTAAATAAGTAAGTACATCAAGCGATACCTCATTTCAAACATTTTGAAATACTTTGCGGCCGAGATTTGCAAAATCTGTGTATATTTTAAAATTTTGGCATATCTTTTCATATAGTAGACGATGTGATATCGCCAAAATTAAAAACCTTTGAAATTGAATAGTGTTCGGCAGAGTAACGGTCCTTTTTTTTTGTAAGGTAAGTGACCAGTCATTACCATTATAAGAAAGTTAAAGCTAAAAACCATATAAAGCCAAAAAACAATAATTGCCACACAATTTTTCAAAATACCAATTATTGCCACCCAGTCATTACCATACAGAAATACCTCTACATTTTACTGAAAAATATTGTTTATTAATAAAAATTCCACAGGTTTTAGGCCTCAAATACATCCACTGGCAAAGTAAATTCATAACGGATCCGTTCACCAGTGGATAAAATAATAGGGGTCGGCGGTATGCCTTAAACGCGATTTTCGTTAACAAAGTAGATGTATTTTTCATCACAAATAAAAATGTTCTTTTCAGCACTAACAGATTTCATAGACATTACTTGTACATCAAAATTGTCCATAAGGCCTTGGATAATACAAACATATCTGTATGTTATGGATTTTTTTTACCACCTAGGAATTTCACAAGTACATAGTTTCCCACACTAAGTTCTCCGTGAGTTAATGGGCAAAATTCTTTGTTAGGGTCATCACAAAAGTCTATGTCATCACAGCTGCTACCACTCTCGACCCACTCTTCATCCTTTCCATCGTCATCAGAAATATCCCGTTTTAGCTTCTCTTTCAATAGACATTCTTGCTCTCTTGCAATTTTTCTTTGGTTTTTTTCTTCTTTCTTTTTCTTTTCATTTTCTTTTTTCAAGTGATATTCACGCCAAGCTTCTGATTGTACCGCAGATCGAATCTATTCTTTTAGTTTTATCTTCTTTATCTGAGGTTTTGGGTCTGGCCAAAACAGTGCTTTCTTAAATGGGGTAGGAACTTTGCATAGACTCTCCAAGTGTACTATGTGATGTACTTGGTTCAGGAGTAGACAATATATCTGAGCTATGAGTACCAGAGATATTTGGTTGGAAATTTTTTACTGGTGTGCAGTTGAATTGGAAATATGGTAATATTGTTTTGGATGGTACATTTAATTTGGTTTGGTAGTGTTTCCATTGTCCATTCTTTCCATATGTTAAAAAGGGATTTATCCTCAATAGAACCATTCCAATCCTGATTTTCATTTAAAGTTTCTTCACCCGGCTTTCCTTCAAAATACTTATGTGCTTAAGTGACACACTTTGTGTCACAAAGCTTAAGAATAAATGATTTCTCTATTTCTGTAGAATTTATTATTTTCTGAACTGTATCCAAAAGCTGGGAAAATGTCTTTCTGATAGATGTAAAATCCGTTTCACTAAGACTGATTTATCTTCTTTGGTTAAAATTGTAAAAAGGTCCATAGAACAAAATAATGGTGACTTTCCCTCTCTCTTATGTCTCAAAGTACTATGAGAAACTTCATGAATTTTTGCTGCTTTAGCTGCTGGGATTCCCTTTTTCACATTCTCTAGGGCTTTGGCCAATTGCTCTTTCGAATAATTCCGTTTAGGTGCCATTTCTGGAATGAATAAAATACTTGTAATACCAAATATTAATGTAACCAATGATTGCCACTTTAGAACCAGTGATTGCCACCACTGGCAATAATTGGTAAAAGTAAAGTTTTTGTAATAAAAAAATAGTGGCAACACCGTAATTTTAAATAATAAATTTACACATTATAATGAATTAAAAATAAGCCAAACCAATAATGGCCACTTGTGGCAATGACTGGTATTCATAAAGTATTTTGTAACCAGTCATTGCCAGGTACATTTCTTTAGAAATATGTACCCTTAACTGAATTTAAACAGCAAACAAATGTAGTTTAGAGTATTTAAGAGGAGCACATGTGTAAATAATTTTATAAAACAATCATTTATAAAAGTGAATAAGAAAAAGAAAAATGTACTTACCTTAATTTTTTCATAAGAAATCACAAAAAATAGGAAGACATTTTACACAACACTACTCTAAGGGGTATACAACAAAAATGGCTGATGCTTGGGTATTGTATAACAGTATACAGTTGCCAAACTTAATAAGGTATTAGTACTTGCAAAAAATATAATTTGATTTCAAGTAATTTTCTTATTTTCTTAGAATGCCAGTGGGTCAGTGGTAATAATTGGTAGAGTGGCAAGGGCTGGTTGTTTACCTTAGTGGCTTTTCGGTTTTGACTGTTTTCATTTGAGTTAACATCTTTCTTTCTCTTTTTGTATTCTTAATAAAACTTAATGATTAGTAACGTAGTCAGTATAGGATATCTTCAGAATTCGACGATAACATACTGGCCAAAGTTCAGGTGCCATTATTGGAGTCCTTTAGCCCTGTCCTGCCCTAGATGTTTATGTCGATAACAATGAACAAATAAACATCCATACTTTCATATTTATATCATCAGTATGATTTATACAAGTAATACTTATCATTCTTGAGATTTAGCTAGAAATTTTTAATGCTAAATATATTATGTGATATTGTCCTTATTCTCAGGCGAAATTAAAGTTTCTGAAGGCGAAATCAAATGCACAACCATTTTTAAATAAGTTATTAATTTTTAAAAAATCGACTTTTCAAGCTACTTTTGCAATAATTAAGTAACGAATTAACAAAAATAACCTTATAAACCCTCATTTTAAAGAATTTTCTATGGTTTTTCAGTAAAATTCTGTCACTTTTCCGTATAATTTGCCGGTCTTCATATTTAATATGTAAAATCAAATAGCGATCTTTCATTGTTTCTATTTTATTCATAAGTAAAATTGACGTTGAATCTTTTGCATATTATAGTTATTGCATATTGTTATCACCAGATTTATCAAAAGCAGTTGTTAGATAGATATCTTTATCAACAATTGTCATGGGAAAATCGTTAGTTCTCTAATCTAAATGCTTACCACGAAGATATTCACAGCACCTAAAACGACAACAAGAAATCAGCCGTTCGGACAGAAATAAATAAAATTACAATATTATGAACATCTCATATATTAGTGTTGTCAAATTCGCTTAAAATATATAGTCGCTGTAAACATTAATGACGCCCAATTTAACTGATGTATGGGCATTTAATGGGAATGCCGGATGAGAAGTGGCCAGAAAAGACTATCCAACTAAAAGTACCGAGGCAGAAAGTTACTGGAAAACGACTGACAAGACGTACAGAATGGCGGTTTTTGGCATTTAAAAAAACTTTTTTAACTGAGATATATACTTCTGAATTAAAAAGTTAAAACCGTCAATTGATGTTCACGCATAAGTCAAAAAGTTTATATTGGTATAAGAACTTTTAAAATGTTTCTGTAAAGAACGGCAGCAGAAGAAAAAGAGGCGTATTTACTTGATGTGGGTACATTAAAACTTTTTAAATATAGATATATATATTATATGAGTATAAATTTACAAAAAAATGGGGTTTTTCACCAGTTTGCTATATAAATAACTCCTTAATAATGGACATATTTTAGTGGGGCCCAAAACGAATATAGAAAAAATATTTTATTATTTATTTGTATTGTCTAAACTACACAAAATTCATTGTCTTAACAAGTATTTCATTGTAGACTCTAAATATAATATACTAAATACAGAAAACACTTTTTTGGCGTAATTCTCAACCAATGAATAAAATACACTATCTTTAATCCTACACGTTCAGTTCTTAAAGCATTCTACGGATTAGACAGTTCAAATGTGTTGCAAGAGATTATAGAGAAGAAAAAATGAGCCAATTTCTAAGGCTGGTCCAGATAGTTTGACTGAATGTATCTCAACAATCCGAGGCTTATTTTCTCTACGTATGTTAATACCCTATGAAAAAAGTTAAAAAAAATTACATTTATGTAAACAAAATGATTTAATAATAAATAGCACTCTTTAAGCTTATTACCATTTACAATAGCTCCGTAGAATTTGAGGATATCACCCAGAACTCCAAATGAGGATATCGCCAATGAACACGCTTAATGCTTCATACGCGGCTATCTGTACGAGATATATATTTATATTTTTCTGCCAATTCAATTGGTTCCCGACATTTTGTCTACACGGCAGGTATACGAGGTCTGGCTATTAAATAATTAAACTGTACGCGCATAAGGCGTCCTAGAGGGGGAAACGAATGCAGCATTGGATAGCTGGAAGTCTGGAACTGTCGACTCTTTCAGTACGAAAATAAGTTTTTCTCTCTGGAGTAGTATTTTTTCTGTAAAGGTTAGAAAATAACGTGTTTTTTTCTTGCGCCGATAACAATGTGTGACGAAAAACATAAGCAACTGATTAATGTGAAATTTCTCGGTAAATTAAAAAAAAACTTTGACTGAGTGCTATAATTTGTTGAAAGAGGCCTATGGTGAGAATTCTTTACCTCGTGCGCGTGTTTTCGAATGCTATAAACGGTTTTCTGAAGGCCGAAAGAGCGTCGAAGATGACCAACGTCCAGGTCGATCTGTCTCTGTTTCAACTCCGCAAACAGTGACCAAAATAAATGAACTTGTGCGCGGAGACCGTTATATGAGCATTCGGATGATTGATGAGACTACTTAGATAAAGAAGCTGTCAGAAAATTTTTACATAACAAATTAAACATGAAGAAAGTCCGTGCGAAGTAGGTCCCAAAAAATTTGACCCCTGACCAAACGCTCGTCCGTCAACAGATCTGCTCAGATTTTCTTGAGAGGTTGCATGAAGAGCCTGAATTAATGGAAAACATCATCACTTGCGATGAAACCTGGATATTTAAATACGATGTTAAAACTAAGCGACAATCCACGCACCGGAAAACTCCTACATCGCCAAGAATGAAAAAAGCAAGGATGTCGAAATCAAAATTTAAAGCCATGCTAATCATTTTTTTTACATTAACGGCATCGTGATGACTGAATGGGTTCCAGAGGGTCAAACTGTAAACCAAACATACTATTTGAATCATGAATGTGTTGCTTGTGTGAGTCCATTTCAAATAGGTAAAGAAATAATAAATAAGACTTACTCACAATCAATTTAATTTAACTATCAGACGACCGGTTTCGCTTTCTACAATATGCAAAGCATCTTCAGGTCTCGATACAAAGTTAAACAAATACTGAAATGATAAAAACCCATATTAGGGTGTTGTCTAATAAAGATAAACAAATTAGATGTTATAAATTACAATAATTATGCCAATATTACATGTCTGTGGTTTTATTTAAATGATTGAGTTGAATAAAAGGTATAAAATTTTTTTAAAAAGGTTAAACAGACAAGGTAAGGCCCACAAATTGTTATAAAATCTCTTCTATTGTAATAAATTAATAAATGAGCAAATAAATAAATAAAATAAACATTACTTACATGCCGGTACTCTATTAATAGATGGATGGTAGAACATGTTTGAAACTACTTTATATTGTTGAATGGAGAACTCAATACTATTATTGCAGTTGTTTGACAGTAAACGGGAAGTTCTTGAGGAGATAGATTTGATCCAATGAATTTGAGATATGTGTGAGATTGTTTGTTAAATGTAAGTGATGTAATATACTATTGTGTTATTAAAAGTTATTTATACTTATTCCAGAGATATATTTTTGAAATGTGTGTTATTTATTGAGTAATTGTTTTATGAAGGTGACATTTTATGACAATGAATAAGTGTAGATGTAAAAATTGTGTGGGTGTGCAATTATTTTCAAACTTGTAGTTATCAAATTACTTTGATAAAGTTCTATTGGCAATGAGTTAATTATTGGAATAGTCAAGTGAGTAAAATGGTAAAATACAAACACTTAAGGATAATTTAAACACACTAAAACAAATAACACTTAGAAGGGACGAAACAAACATTGAATTTAAAAGGGGGGAAGGACTTTAATGCACTACATCATAGTCTTGGGCACAATGAGTTTTTTTATTGTTGTATCTATTAAATTTTAGTGGTAAATTTTGACAGATGTAGATTAACCTACATTACTATTACCTAGATTACCTAGATTACTATTTGAAGTTTTGGCAACGCTGCGCGAGCGCCTTCGTGAGAAACGGCCGGAGTTGTGGAAAAACAAGCCGTGGATCTTGCACCAGAACAGCGTACCGCCCCATAACGCGCTGTCTGTGAAGTGGGTTTTTAGCCGCTAGAGGCATTCTAGTGCTCGAACACCCGCCGTACTGTATTGACTTGGCACCCTGTGACTTTTTCCTGTTTCCGAAGATCAAGTCCGCCTTAAAAGCAATCCGGTTTGAGTCGATGAAAGAGGTAAAACAAAAAACGGCGGAGCTCCTAAAAGCTCTAACAAAAGAAGACTTCCAGCATTGCTTTGACTAATGAAAAAAACGAATGGAACGGTGTGTGACGAGGTAAGAGGAATATATTGGGCAGTCTTGTTATTTAATAGCCAGACTTCGAAAGATCAGCCATAAATCTTGTCGTTTTAAAATTCTGTGTTGGATGCGACGTCCAGCTTTTGTAGCATATTTTTTATTTATGCCAAGTTATGCTTCGCATAATCAAGGATCGTATGAAAAATAATTCAACGTGGCCTACTTTCCCCTACAGTCGAAGATAATCATTTAGATAATCCACTACCTCTCTATAAATCTCCTAATTTCTTATGCAGGTAAAAGGTATCATGTTTTTTCTGATAATTTTCAATTTTACTACATTCTTTTCTATAAAATTGTGTTTCATGTTTCATAGTTCTGCTATTTTACATATAGTTGGTACAGTATAAATGTCGATGCACGTCATTATCTACGTCAGAGATCTAAGTTGACATTGTTGCCAAATCACAAAAAAATCCTGAATTCATTTTAAATCAAATATATATATATATATATATATCACATAATTATTGCAGAAGTGGATTATACAACAAACAAATTAATATTCAATGTAAATAAATAAAAAAAAATTAAAAATAGAAAACAACATTTAAGTAACTAACAATCTTATATTAATAAATAATTTTTATTACTTATGTATTTTGAAATGTTTTGATACAACTAGATTTTCAAATGTAATTTAATTTTCTTTTCTTCAGCTTTAATTAAAATTAAACAAATTAAATACAATTAAAGAAAAATCATAACAAATAAAAAAAAATTATAAAAATTAAATAAAATTCTAAATAATGAATAAAATAAAAATTAAAAAGTATAAAACATTCTAAAAATTAAATAAAATTAAATACAATTAGGTAACATAAATAAAATTAAAAAAACGTAAATAAAACTATAAATAATAAATTAAATATCAAGTAAAAATTAATAAAAGGCTTTAAAAATTAAATAAAATAAAGCAATTTTTTTTAATTAAATAAAGCTATCTAAAATTAAGAAAATTTAAATAAATTAAATTTAAATTATTTAAAGTTAATTAAAATTATATAACATTATAAAAAAATGTAAACATTAAATAATAATAAATGGAATTAAACAAAATTATAACAAATTATTTAAAATTTACTAAAATAAAAAAAAAACAAAATTTAATAAAATTATAAAAAATTAGAAATAATAAAAAATTATTAAAAAATTAAAAATTATAAATAATTATAAACATTAAATAAAATTAAATTAAACTAAAATTAAAAAAAAATAAAAGTTTATTTTAGAAATTTTAGTCATTTATAGATTAAGTATTATTTACAAATGGAAAGTTTTTAATAAAAATCAGTCAATATACTCTCGTTATTCATGAATAGTTTTAGACTATAATGATAATCAAAATGAAATAATTGAGCATAAATACAAAATAATAATGAAAATTTATGATGAATAAAATCTAAATTATATTTAATAAATTTTTAAAAGGGAATGTGTAGTGTTATAAATAATATTAACAATTCAGTAATAAGTAGACAAAAAATTTCATTAATCTACATATAGTAATAACACGCTATAAGAAGTATTCACTTCTGTCGGTACTCCCCAAGTTTCAGGCTTTTTTTAGAAAAGCTTTATTTTATCATCAGGTTAAGCTTATAAAAAATAAAGCTTAATTTTCATGTTCAAGAGGCCATAAGATGCTTTACTTTAATTACCACGATAAAAAATTTGATTCATTGCTTGGTTCATTTTCCCATGGTAGTCCATTAATACCGATCTAGAGAAAAATATAGCCTCTGACTCTTAATGAAGCCATTTTCTTTACCAACATGAAGAATGATATATCTACCAAAAATATTATTTCAACACATTTATGTTTTCAGTAGTAATATCCCTAGGACATTAATAACAGACGAGATAATTTCATGACAATCGAAAGCTCGTTCCTTGGCAACAGCACGAAGCCGAAGGCTTCGTGCTGTTACCAAGCAACGAGCTTGAGAAATTTGTCATGAAATTATGAGGCATTCATCAATGTACGAGGGATATTCGGCGGATAATTTTTGGAAAAAAAATCATAACTCAACATAACGAAACATTTATTTATTAAAAGTACAGTTAATGAAAGTACAATTATAAAAATTAACAACATACTAATGAACCTCTTAGTCTTACATCCACAATTTATTATACATACCAAAAAATTTACAAAATTGATTGTAATATTTACACTACATCTCATTTATGTTAATAATTGAGGGTTCATAATAATATCATAATTTTCGTAAATAATAATTTATAATTAAACGACTGTCCATTATATTTCTGGTATTTTTTATCACAGTTTTTTTTAATAAACAAATCTCCGACTCAAATTTTCTCGTACACACAATTCATTTCAAAATTTTTTAGTTCATTCCCAGGATACAAACTGAAACAAACTATTTCCTGAAAGCTTTTCTGGATTCGCTGTATTGACATTAATCTATTGTTTTTTGTTGGTTGACTCATCCCAACATACCAAATTTTCCCGTTCCGATGTTTTTTCCATTTGTGGGTTATGCGCTGGCCGTATAATTTTTGGCATTCACCGGTTTGAGGTAAAAATGATGGCCGAAGCTTTGTCTTTGTAAAACGGCCCTACAATGGCGGTGTATAAGCATTAGTTAGGTGGTATGCCAGTATATATTGAAGAATTTAATCATACATTTGGATTGCTTGCAAATTGTTCGTTATATTGCGATCATCATAGACCGTAAAAAATAACATAACCCTTAGCCTACGAAACCGGAAATACCGCACTTAATATATCTGTGAAAAAATTATTGATTTTAGGGTTCTGTAAGGTATATGAGGGGTAACTGATGAAAAATCCGTGAAGACCTATAGCTGACTATACTTTGTTTTTTTTTTAACAATCTTAAATTAAAAAATATTTTTTGCCTATAGAAGGTATTTTTATACATTTTTGAAAAGAATAGTTCAAATAAATGTTGTATATCATAAAAAATTCTTAAATTTTGAGCGTTTCCAAAGTAAAATGCATAAACAATTGACCGAGATTATTGCAAAATATTATTATAATTTATTTTTGCGCAATTCAAGTATAAATATTTTTTAGTAAATTTGTTTTTTGTTTAATGCCATATAATATAAATACTGACAATATGACAGTTTAACAGTTGTTAAAATGTGCTAAATTTCAAAATATATTAACCGAATATTATACAAGTTATTCAATTTGTTGATCCCAAGGAGCGGTTATTTAAACAACTGTGCTTGCCAAAACATTTTCTCTAGGGGTATTTTCTAAATCCTAGTCAATTTTCTGAGGTTTCGTCTTTAAGGTATTGAAATAATTTATTGTCTTTATTTATTATCAAAGGTTCTGCATTTATAACACTATAACAAGTTTATTATATTTTTTACATATTTAAGTATTACAATTTTACAATTATGGCTAAAAACTAGAACACAACTACTTTAATTAATATTATTTATTTACAATATTTATTTCCTGTTACAATCATATTTTCGGACTGACTTTCTTTTCAATAAAATTTTCCATATATATACCACACAACCGCTATTCTGGAATTCCGGCGACCCCTTTCGAATAAACTAGAAGGTCACACCAGATCGACAAGCTTTTAACTGAGGGGGACCCGTTTGAATGGGATGCTTGTAGCAGATCTGTAGGCCATTGTGAAGAACGGAAGATGTTGGTCCCAGTCTCGCTGATGATCGGACACCATCTTTCCATCTTTGCCAAATACTTGCTAACTGTCCTATTCATCCGTTCTACCATACCATCGATTGCAGATGATATGCTGTAATTCTTGTTTTCTTCATGCCTAGTCTATCACATATTCCTTGGAATAGATCGCTTTCGAAGTTCCTTCCTTGGTCCTTGGATATATTCTTGGTTCAACTTATCTGCAATGGTGGTGGCTAGTCTGAAAATGCGTAAATCTCGACCCACTTAGTGAAGTAATTCATTACTACCAAAATGTACTTGCCTCCATTTTCACTTTCTGGAAATGGCCCAGCAATGTCTAAGGCTATTCTTTCAAACGGGCTTCCAACATTATATTGTCTCATAGGAGCTCTCTTTTTTCGGTAAGGCTCGTTACTCGTAGCACACATAGTACATTTCTTACACCAGTCTTTTACGTCGTCGGAACGGTTCATCCAATAAAACCGCTCCCGAATTTACTGAAGGGTTTTTTTACACCGAAATGCCCTTCTGATGGACTGTCGTGTAATTGACAAAGTACTTCGTCTATTCTGCTCTTTGTTATTACCAACTGTCTTCTCTTCTCTGAACCGTCATCATTTTCCAGGACTCGTTTGAGCAAGCTATCTTCCGTGATAAATGAGTCCCACTGGTCCCAATACGTCTTTACTACTGAGAATAGGTTTCATATTTCTTGCCAAGGTGGTCGACGGTTTTTCTCTTTCCATTTTCGAATTTTCTGTACAACTGGATCTCTCTCTTATTCCTCCCTTATCCTAGTAGGCGTACAGTCGTCGTTGACCATAGTTGTTCTTAGCAGTGCTGCTTCCTTGGATTCCGTTTTATTGTCGGAATTTCGGCCCGGTGCTCAATCTTGAAATTGTATTCTTGAAGTCGTTCGATCCATCTGGCTATCTGACCCTCTGGATTCTTAAACTGCATCAACCACTTAAGGGCGGCATGGTCGGTTCGGATTAAAACCTTTCTTCCATAGAGGTATTAATAGAAGTGCTCTACTAATTTCACTACTGCTACAAGCTCTCTTCTCGTGACGCAGTAATTCCACACAGGTTTACTTTACTAAAATATACGAGGACTCGTTTCTGTCGTCCTTGAATCTGACACAGCACTAATCCAATTTCCACATTACTTGCATCTGTATCTAAGACGAACTCTCCTTCTGACAGTGGATACCCTAAAATTGGTGCTGTGATTAAGTAGCGTTAATGGCTTAGCGGTATCTACAAAATTGATGTTTGTCGGTTGGTTCTGTCCATTACATAATGGAATTGATATTTCCTTTATCCACGGCCACTCCTTACTGACTATATGACCCAGATAATTGCCTTTACCTTGAAATAGCTAGCACTTCTTGGGGTTTAACATCAGTTGGGCAGCTTTAAGTCGATTAAAAACGTTTTCTAAATTCTTCAGATGATTTTCAAATGTCTCCCCTAAGACGATAATGTTATCTAGATAAAACAGGCATGTTTTCCAAGATAACCCTCTTAACACATTTTCCATAAGCCTCTCAAATCTCGCAGGAGCATTACAGAGTCCAAATAGCATAACGTTGAATTTCCACAATCCAGATACTGTGGTGAATACTGTCTTCTCTTTATCTACTGGGTCCATTTTCATCTGCCAGTATCCAGACTTCAAAATGAAAGTAGAAAACAATTTACTTCCAGTCAATGTGTCCAATGTGTCGTCGATCCGAGACAGAGGATATCTATCTTTCTTGGTAACGTTGTTCAGCAAACGGTAATCCACACAGAACCTCGTCGTTCCATCTTTCTTCTTAACCAGGACCACCGGAGAGACCCATGAGCTCGTAGAGAGTTCCATTACCCCGCCTTTCTTCATTTCCTGAACAATGGTTGAGCCTCCTCTCTCTTCGCCTGTGGTAATCGTCAAGCTGTTTGACGAATTGGCTTAGCATTACCAGTATCAACGGTAATGCTAAGCTTTAAGTTTATGCTTAACAACGGTAATTCTTCCCGTCTTTCCTCCTTTCGCTACGAAAATATCACGATACTGCCGTAGTATCTATGAAAAGCTGGTGAAAAACACACTTTCCAAAAAAATCAGAACCGTATAGGACGTATAGGAAAAAATTAAACTCCTGGACAAAATTAACCCACCACTCATATTTTTCTCAATAATCTTTATTTATTGATAATTTACTGTACAAGTTGCATATTATGGACCTTGTTTGACAGTGACAGTTGTTATGTAAGCTAATAATAGTCTTGTTTTAACAATAATTTGTATTAAACTTCGTTTTAGACTAAAAGTGAGTTAAACTTTTCATAAAAAGTGCCGATTAAAGCAAAGTGCTTATGAGAAACAAGCTTTTTATTGTGATATTTTTCATCACATGCATGTTTGAAAGTTCATTTGCATAAAAATCAAATAAAAAAATGAACCGCCAAAGAAATTTGTCAATGGAGGAGGCAGTGCGAGCATCGACTCTCCTAGATGAAGGATATTCAATGCGATACATTGCAGGTTTGTTAGGAAGACATCATTCCAGCATCAGTCACAAGGTGAGGCGATATAATGAAACATGGTCGTACCATCGAAGAACAGGGCAAGGGTCAAAACGCTGCACTAATCAAATTGAGGATATTTTTTTGAGACAACGTGTTCTCAGAAATAGGAGACTCGCCAGCAATTTGCTAACAAAATGAACTAGCAGATGTTCGAAATATCGAGATATCATATCGAACAGTTAGAAGACGTTTACATGAAGCAGAATTGAGCAACAGGAAACCGGCCAAAAGTCCTTTGCTTACCAGAGGACATAGGGTTTAGAGACTGAATTTTGCAAGATTGCATCAAAATTGGACCAACGATGATTGGAAACGAGTTGTTTTCTCCGATGAGACTAGAATAAGCCTAAAATCTCCAGATGGTCGTGAGCGTGTCTGTCGAAGGCGAGAAGAAAGGTTTGCCAGCTGCAATATCTCTCCTGAAGTACCTTTTGGTGGTGGCTCTAAAATGTTTTGGGGGAATTTGTTTTGAAGCTTGTACGGAGTTGGTACTCATGCGTACTAATGAATGCCCATTATTACTTAGACAACATTATTGTCGAACAGTATTGCCTTTTGCTCCGTTTCTTGGACCTAATTATTTATTCATGCAAGACAACGATCGTCCTAATGTGGCTCAACAGGTTATTGGCTATCTAAATAATGTTGATATTCCATTATTAGAGTGTCTACCTAACAGTTCGGACATGAATCCAATACAGCATATGGGACTATCTCAAAAAAAAAGATTCGAAGTCGTAGACCCCCTATTGCCAATCACAACCAACCCATTGAGGCCGTTATTGAACAATATTCCGCAATCTTTTGTTGAACATTTGATATAAGCATGCCTCTACGCATAATTGCGGCTATACAGGCGTATTTTAAAAATTCTTTCCAAAAATTCCGAAAAAAGTTTGAAACGAACAAGTGCTAAGATGAATTAGACATGGAAGAAAGCTTATGAACACAATTAAAATAAGAAAAACATCGTAAACATAAGGCACATACTTCGAAACGATAAATACTCTCTTCTGCAAGTGATTGCCAACCTTCATTAGAAGACGGCACAATAAGAAGGAGAAGAAAAAAGTGAATCTAAGAACTGAGAACAAGCTTACTTACGCATAATGGCATTTATTTATATATTTATTTCAATGATTTTTCTTAAAAAAACATGCTATGTTTGTTTAAAAATGATAATTGACCCAAAATAATTAAGTACAATATTCTAAAGTTGAGTAGGAAAATGAAATAAATATTGATGTCATCTACATTTCTGGTCGTCACAACAGTTCTGCTGAACTTTTCAACGTTTAGTGTAATAGTTGAAATGTTCAAATCTCTCAAGATATGGAACCACTAGATATGTTGCACAATAGCCCAGTAAGACTAACGGCTTTATATGTCCTCCAAAACACGATGATAAGTGGTTTTATATTTTGGAATAAAAGCCCAAGCCATATAATAGAATTTGAACACCAAAAGCTATAACTATTCAATAATTTTCAGATGATCCAGATGTAGAAAATAATATTATCAGAAAATAAATTGAAATAATATTTTGTAAAAAATTAAAAACGACATTATTTATGATGTTCTTATATATGAAATAATATTTTTTATTATATGTATCTTTTTTATTGTATTTGAATAAGTTTTCTTTGTTTCAGGTATGCTTATGAATCTTTCCTGTCGTGAAGTGTTACTGAAAGAAGAAAGAAGCTCCATCAATACGAACTTTTTATTGGATTCTGCTAATCTATAGATTCTTGTCATAATGTTATGATTTTGAAGATAACCTTGAATTCCTGGATACGTTTAAAAACCATTTAAACGAGCGCAACGACGAATTATGACGAGAAATATTAGCACGCATGCTGAACGTTGATCTAACGGCTGTTTAAACGCGGTATCATCAAGATTGCTGGACCAGAGGTCAGACCGTTCAAACCTTTTATAAAAACTTTTTTTGTAAACATGGCACAACCTCAATGTTTGCAAAAAACTTTTATAAAGAAGAAGACGGCAGAAGATTAAACAAACTTGCAAGCGATGGCACGTTGGCGTACTGGGGTGCCGCCTAAAAAACGCATCTGAAACTCTATCCCGGTGGTGATGTTAAAAACAGTTTAGAAAATACGATATTTATATTACTCTGTGCTTTTACAGCAAGTGTGCAACCGCAAATACTGATTTCAGCAAAAAATGAAAGGATGAAATTTGTATAAAATATAATTCTCTACATTTTTGTTTAGGTAAATTCATGTCTTTCATTCATGTTCATAATAAACGACATAATTTTATAATTATACTCAGTCACTATTTCTCCCCTTAATTAGGAAAATATCAATCGCACGAAAAATTTGTAAAAAAGAAATTATAGGTAATTGCATTTGTAATATTACCATTTTTGACGAAAAGTTGAATATGGCGGAGATATTAAGAAAAATTTGGCGTTTAAATTAAAAATGGCGGCCAACGCGGCAGCGGAATTCAGTCGCGATTTTAAACTTAAATTTTTATTGACTCCCCTAAATGTTAAAACAATAAAATTTGAGGTAGCTGTTCATGCATGGTAAAATTACATGTCACCTGGACGTATATAGGTATGAAAGTAGGGCTAGCCAGAAGACAACAATTTTTAATAGAAAACACAATAATACTGACAAAATAACAACATTAAAAGCATTATCCGAACATGTAACAAGAATTAAAAGAATCAGATTTAAATTTGATAGAAAAACATGTTTCGGAACAAATTATCCAGAGGGCTTATGTAATGTCTTTAATGTTAGCATACGTATTTTATAATGCCAAATTTATACCAAAACTATAATCAATTGCTAATCAATTTGGAAAAAAAATTATTTCTGTAGCCGTTTCCGAGAAACAGTGGGTATACTAACTTTACGTAGCATCTTCTTCAAGTTCCACTCCTATAGAAACTTGGAAATCATTCTGGCAAATATAATTTTGTTGGTTACGCGCCTGAATAGTTAATTGAACTGCATCCAAACCATTCACGGAGATTGCGTAGCCACGAGATTTTAAGTCTTCCTACGCTTCTTCTGCCTTTGATTTTACTCTGCCTTATATTCCTTAGTAGCTCGTATTTTTCACCTCTCATGATGTGTCCCAAGTATTCCAATTTCCTGATTTTTATGGAATTTAAAAACTTCGCATTGTTTTCCTAGTTGTTCGAGAACTTGTTCGTTTGTTTTGCGTTGGATTTTTTTAGTGTCCAAGCTTCAACCCCATACAAAAGGGCAGAGAAAATATAACATCGAAGCATTCTTATCCAGAGCGATATATTGATATCGCGATTACAAAAAAGTTTTCTCATCTCATTTCTTCAAGTCAAAAGTTGACCGTGCAATTTCAATGCGGCATCTCATTTATTTTGTCTGATCTAGCTAGCATAGCCATAGTTATATCTCGATAAGGAAAAGGAGTACAGAGCTTGGCGGCATATTTTATCTTGGCATATTATTGGATGATTTTAAAGTTTTTTTCTATCATAAGTGTGTCATTGGTCCTTCATGAAAACAGTCAATCAAAAAGTTCAAATAAAAAAATGGAGAAAACTCAGATGAATACACTTTAGTTTAGCATATTTTGTAAGAAATCAGATGAAAATGCTAGTAAATAAGAAGTATAGGAACAGCTGTAGGTACATCTTTCAAAACATACCCGGGGGCAGACATAACTTCTGATCAGGTACCAGTTGTAGGTAATTTCAAAGTCAGAATGAAGAAGGTTACAAGTAAGTCGATGAAGAAGTATGATGTTAGAAAACTGAATAATCCCAATGTTCGACTGAAGGTCAGTGAAAACCTCTAAGAAGAGTGAAATAGTGAAAAACTATAGAGGCAAGTCTGACCGTCATAAAACAAACAGTGACAGAAATAAAAGAACAACACATGAAGAAAGATACAGAGAAATGGAAATCGTGGATGACTGATGAAATACTTGAACTTATGGATCAGAGAAAAAACGCAAAAAAAATCTCAATGAATATAAGAGAATACATACCATTGTCAAAAGATAAATAAGACAAGCCAAAGAGAAACAAAAAACAGAACAATGTCAAGAAATAGACGAGTGTCAAAGTCGATATAATAACTTTAATGTTTATAGAAATATCTGGAAAGTTCCAAAAACGCAACAGCGAAGAAATAAGAGATGATGAAGGCAATCTTGCCATAACCAAAGAAAATAAAAAGAAAGTACGGGACGAATACTTGGATAAACTTTTCCATGACCTCAGAACAATACAAGAGCCCACCATTAAAGAAAATTCAGGTCCCGAAATCCTATCAGACGAAATAACGGCAGCCTTTAGACAAATGAAGGATGGAAAGGCACCGGGTCTTGATGAAATTTCTGCAGAACTGGTAAAGCTATTAGATGCGGAACAAATAAAAATAATAACTGAAATATTTAATAAAATATACAAGTCAGGAGAAATACCAGTAGAGTGGCTCAAATAGGAGTTCGTACCATTGCCCAAAAAACCAGGAGCAAAAGTTTGTGAAGACTATAGGACCATAATCCTAATGAGCCATCTGCTGAAGCTGGCTTTAAAAATCATCCACAAAAGAATTTACCGGAAATGCGAGGAAGAAATTGCGCCCAATCAGTTTGGATTTGTGAACGCCGTTGGTACGAGGGAAGCTTTATTTAGCGTGCAGGTATTGTTTTAGAAATGTAGAGATGTCAGCTGTAATGTTTTTGCATGTATGATTGACTACAAGAAGGCTTTCGATAGATTCAGGCATAAGCAAATGATGGAAGTGCTGAAGAGGACAGGGATAGACGGAAGAGACTTAAAAATAATAGCTAACTTGGATTGGAATCAAATCAGCGGTGCTCTGAATAGATGGAGAATATACATATCAGGTCAAAATCTTAAGGGGAGTGAGACAGAGGTGCATAATTTTAGCACTGATATTCAATCTGTACTTGGAGCACATGTTTGAAGAAGTTCTAAAATATAGTGAATTCTTGACTATAAGCTCTGTGTTCAAGAGCCATGACCTCAGTCTAGAAACAAAAATAAGGCTCCTTAAATGTTAAGTGTACTCAGTACTTCTGTACGGAGTAGAAAATTGCTTTTGAGCTATAGTTATACGGAAGGATCCTGAAGATACCATGGACAGACTAAGTCAGCAATGAAAAAGTACTACAG
The DNA here is from genome assembly GCA_918026665.1 of Diabrotica balteata. NCBI lineage: Eukaryota > Metazoa > Arthropoda > Insecta > Coleoptera > Chrysomelidae > Diabrotica > Diabrotica balteata. Next base: position 35,885,326 of record OU898282.1, on the reverse strand, counting down.
AGGATGAACACAACCGCAGAATAGGTCAACATCGTGAAGATGCGTAAGATGCAATAATTGGGACATATAATGAGAAATCAAGGCAGATATGAGCTACTCCAATGCATTTTGCAAGGTAAAATTGAAGGAAAAAGAGCCCCAGGACGAAGAAGAATATCCTCGCTTGCTAACCTGAGAGCATGGTATAGCAAGACCTCAACACAGCCAGTCCGTATAGCAACCAACAAAGTCATCATAGTCAGAATGATCGCCAACGTTCAGTATGGACAGGCACCCTAAGAGGAAGAATAACATGTTCAATCGATGGGAAATATTTTATCTATTTTATTCAGCCAAGAATATCCAACATTTGAGGAACTATGTTAAGTTTAAGTCTCCTTGTTTAGGTTATCACATTTGCAAGTTTGTTCGATGTATAAGGGCTTCTGCATTCTAAGTGGATGTCCAATAGGTAGCTGTTATAATATTTTTGTTTTGTTTATTCTTTGTGCTTTTTTATTTTTTCTTTTAATATAAGCATCAAATTCTATTTTTTGTAATATTTCATTGAAAAAAATAACGATATAATATAGTACATATCGAAGGAAAGAAATGGATAGGACGGAAGAAACTCTATTGGTTGAAGAATTTGCGGCAGTGGACAGGTTTGACAGCGGACCAATTGCTACACGTAGCGCAAGACCGAGATCAGTATAATAATATTATAAGCATGGTAGTCGCCGACGTTCCGTAGGGATATGGCACTCTAAGAAGAGAAGAAGATAGTACATATATTCGTTTTTGTTCTAACCAGTCAAAGTTGATATTTTCTTTTTAAAATTTTTTTTTGTCCATATGGGGTTACTATTAGAGCTACAGCTTTGCCTCCGTAACTCAGGTGAATGTACCTGCCAAATAATATGGCGTCCACTTTTATCACAAACAGAAAATAAACAAAAAGTATTTTCGGGTCGTCACGTCGGTTAGAAAATAATTACAATCCCTGCGGTAATTTATCTATTACAAATACTCTATAAAGGCGTTAAACTGTAGGTCTCGTATACATGTGAACATTTAATAATACACAAAACAACGTATCCAGCATAGGTATGCAGATGAATGGGTTACACCCGATGTGTATATGATACCAAATAAGATTAAAATATTCTTACATTTTAATATTTGTTTAATTTTAAAAATTATATTCTAAAAGCTTTTACTGCTCTGAAATCCGAAATGATCAATTATTCAGAACAATTCGAAATTTCAGCAATTTTAATGCCGATTTACGTTCACATTTTTTGAATATCGGAGTTATAAAACGGGGACGTTTAAGGAGTGTCTCTTGCATACATAATGAAGTAGGTTTTCGTCCAAACAATATTAAGTGTGAATTTACTCACAGTTGAAGTTTTATAATGACAAATAAATGTTTTAAGCAAATATTTATTTAGTAATGAGAGTCGACATAATGTGTAATAAATTGACTTTGCACCGGTGTGCTATAGCAAATACCGTTATTCATCAGTACATATAATAAAATTATTGATAACTTATTTGCGCCTATTTCAGTCAGGGTTTGATTTAGCGGTGATTTTTGATGTGAAAATTTACCGTTTATTATTCTGCCATTATAAAAGCCGGTCTCAAGCCCGGCTAAAATGCGGCTGGTGTTTGGCTAGGTTAGCATCCTATCATTTGTAGAAACGGAAACTGCTTAAAAAAACAATGTGAAGCGCGTTAACCGGATCATAATTTGTGGACTACGGCAATAAATAAGGACAAAAGAAAAATATCAAAAAAAAATAACCGCATTGCACATTAGATCGCTTAGAGGTCAAGAAATGACTTCAGCGCCGAAAGAGAAACAAATTGATATATGCGCCCTACAGTAAACACAAAAAAGGAAATGGACAATAAAAGTTAGGTGAATAGCAAAATAAAACAGGTCCAAAGAAGTTGCAGCCTTACTAGTACACCAACGATACCAAAATCATGTTTCAAATAATAGTTTTCTGTATAAAAATTCAGTAACGTTTTATTGTTTTATTCATAGAAATCTTTTATTTCAGAAATGCCTACAAAATACATAAGAAAGGGTAATTTTTGTCGAGGTCAATGAACTGAGCAACAATTAACAGAGATAGTTAATGCAGTAAATACTAACCAAATGGGAGTGAATAAAGCTGCACGTGAATATAATATTCCAGCTTCTACATTACATAAAAGAATATCAAACAATGATTGTAAAAAGAGTACTTTGGGACCATCTTCAATACTGGGATTGGTAGAACGCAAAATTGTAACTCATGTTAAGAAGCTGCAATAACGAGGCTTTGCTCCGACTAGAGAAGATGGCTTTCATGGCATTCATGGCCTGTTCCATGGCATTCAAGTTAGCTGATCACATGGGAATCCCACATAAGTTTAACAAGAATACTGAAAAAGCTGGATATCCTTGGTTAACATTATTTCTTTCACGAAATCCAGATTTGTCCGTAAGAAAAGCCGAAGGGGTGTCTCTTGCTCGTTCTAATGGAGTGTGCCGTAAAGATGTTGAACAATAATTCATACTTTTGGAGTCTATTCTCATTGAACTTGATCTATTAGATAAACCTGGCCATATTTATAACATGGATGAGACTGGACTACAGCTAAATAATAAACCAGGATATGTTTTAGCCATAAAGGGTTCAAAAAACATAGCAGCCATCACATCTGGTGAGAAAGGCGAAACAATAACATTAATAGCATGCTGCAATGCAGAAGGTACATTTATACCTCCTGTATGTATTTTTAAGGGAAAAAATAAAAAGAAAGAGTTTAAAGGCGGAATGCCTCCAGGATCAGTGGTTTACATGTCTGAAAAATCGGCTTATATAAACAGTTCTATTTTCTTGGCCTGGTTACGAGACCAATTTACTTCACAAAAACCACAGGGCAATGTTTTGCTGATTGTGGATGGTCATTCTTCGCATTGCAGCGATCCTGACATTCTTGAATATGCGGAACAAAATGGCATAACCCTATTTTGCCTACCTAGCCACACGACACAGTTCTTACATCTTGACAGAGCGCTTTTTAAATCATTAAAATTAAATTACCAATTTGCTTGCAATTCGTTCATGAAGAATAACCCAGAAAGAAAAATAACTCGGCTTCAATTTGGGAAATTACTGAAATTTGCTTGGGGAAAGTCTGCTACGGTTAGTAACGCAGTATCCGCTTTTGAATCAACTGGAATTGTACCTTCTTCTGTAATTCCCGACGATGCTTTTTTGTCGATGGAGGACAATGTACCGAAGGAAAAAGAAATTAACCCTCACCTTTCAAGGCCTGAATTACAACCTAAAGCTGGTTATAGCAACTGGAGTGATTATCAGCTTGACAAAAGGGGGAACTAAATTTGTTACAGAGTACAGAAACTACAAGCAAAAATCACTCTGAAGTTGATATGTCGATTAGAACTGTAACCTCTGAAATTACTCCAGGAAAATTGCTTGATGAAATCTCACCTCTACCAAATAAACGTGGAGTAGCTGCGGTCAGAAAGAGAAGCAAACAGCTAGCAGAGATTCTTACTTCCAAAGAAACCATTGCTAGAAAGAAAGAAAAGAAAGAAGAGAAAGAAAAGCAAGCTAAGGCTTTGAAAAAAGTGAAAGTTTTAAAAACAAATGAAAAGATTATTTCTAAAGGCAAAGAAAACAAAACCAAACAAAACAAAATAAACACAAACAAAATCAAACTAGTTTCAGAATCTTCTGTTAATGAGTCAATAACAATAATTCTCAAAGATGATTCAGATACGGATGATGATTCCGATGCAGGATGTTTAGAAATGTATTCACAAACTTTCAAATCGGACGACTGGCTTCATTGTATGCATTGCAAGAAATGGTTTCACGAATCTTGTAGCAAATACTTTAATTTCTGCGACCTTTGTGGCAAACTTATTTGTTCAACAAGAAGTACCTAACTAGTTATGTAACATAACAATGAGTTATATGTAACGTGAATGAGCCATCTTAATTTTTTTATAATGCGCGATCTCACCTTCTTCATGGAGCCAACTCTCCTCTGTTATGTAGGTGAGATGGTTTTTTTTTCATAACTTAAATGAGTATCAATAAACTATAATCATTATATGAAGTTTTATTTTACTTCCAAATTTCAAAAACTTTTAACAATACATCCATTTAAAAAAAAGTGAGCCATCTCTCCTCGAATTACCCTAAGTCAGTAACATATAGAGGATACATAATTTATGTTTTTTAAATAACAACCATATAAAATTAGAATTTGATTTTTATTGAAAGTAAACTAAATGCACGACCAAATACTTACCATGTCGGGATAGTATTCTGAGGTTTTTTTCCTGGTTTTTCCCTCATAATTTACTCTGGAATGACTAACAGAAGAGTTTTACTGTCATCATGGCATGTGTTTGTCTTTTGTCTTTTTGAAGACGAATTACATGCTATGATTTTTTCTGACGGATATTCTTAAATTAAAGTTGATATCATGTAATCGAATCAACTATGTAATAAGTAAAGTCGTCCCAGGAACGCAACTCAACAATATTGGCAATATCATTTTAAAGTCGTCTCCTTTAAAATGTTATAATGTATGTCTGAATTGTCAATATAATTGTTATAGTGTATGTCTGAATTGTTAATATAAATGAGTAAGATAAAATTAAATTCTTCTTCTTCTTCTTCAAGTTCCACTCCTATCGGAGATTGGAAATCATTCTGGCAATTATAATTTTATTGGTTACTCGCCTGAATAGTTCAATTGAACTGCATCCAAACCACTCACGGAGATTGCGTAGCCACGAGATTTTACGTCTTCCTACGCTTCTTCTACCTTTGATTTTACCCTGCATTATATTCCTTAGTAGTTCGTACTTTTCACCTCTCATGATGTGCCCCAAGTATTCCAATTTCCTGATCTTTATGGAATTTAAAACTTCGCATTGTTTTCCTAGTTGTTCGAGAACTTGTTCGTTTGTTTTGCGATCCATCCATGATATTTTCAAAATGCGTCGGTAACACCACATTTCGAATGCTTCTAGGTTTTTAATGTTGGATTTTTTAAGTGTCCAAGCTTCAACTCCATACAAAAGGGTAGAGAAAATATAACATCGAAGCATTCTTATCCGGAGCGATATATTGATATCGCGATTACAAAAAAGTTTTCTCATTCTATTAAAAGTTGACCGCGCATTCGCATATCTTCTGTGATCCATGCTCCAAGGTATTTGTACGAAGATATTATTATTTAGAAAATTAAAATATTAGAAGAATTTTTCACCAAATGTATTGTATTTTGAGAACGATTTCCTAAGTGGAAATTGAAAATAAAGTTACTTTAAACTTTAGTTGTGACTTATTCCTATTTAAATAGTAATTACTTAAAAATGCCACAAGAAAATAGTTTAAGAACAATACCTAAATATAGATAAAAAATACTTTAGTTATTTCAACATAAAGGTACTGTAATTTCGTAGTTATCCATTAAGAAACTCTTATACTGAATAAGTCTTTAGGATAGATGGGCTTTTTTCATTTTACGGAACTTGGGGAAAGATGTTGAAGATTTCACTTGCAAAGGGAGATGGTTTGTTTTGATGGATGATAGTTTTTTTTTTGCAAAATATAAGATATAATTCTTTACTAAGTCACTCAGTGGACGGGATCGGTAAATGAACATCAAAGGTTGAATTTCTGGTGGAGTAGTCATTTCTAAAATATGTATCTAGGGAAGCATTAAAATCCCGTGATTCTTTAAGTAGATTTTGCAATGTGTTGTTCTTCTAAGGCCAAACAGATACCGAATACTATATTGATCTTTTTTGTAATTTAATAATACCATCAGTTTGGGCAGCTGTACTAAAACCCCAAAAAGAAGACCATATCGAAGATGAGACTCGAACAAAGAAAAGTATGTTATTTTGGAAGATGCTAAATTGATTTCTTTCGAAACAGATCTTATTACATAGCAGGCCGAGGCTAGTTTCTTTCTTAACAAATCGAAATGAAGGAACCATTTAAGGTTGTTGTCTATAAAAATACCGAGAAATTTTACAGTATTAACGATACTGATCTGGTTGTTATAAAGGAGCAAGAGTTGTAGAGTACAAAGAACAATTTTCTATTGATTTTTAAATTAGCCATTATCATTGATAAAGAAAAGGAAAAGCCGAGGACTCAACACTGAACCTTATGGTACTCTACATACCATACTTTCGTTAGTAGAGTCAGTATTGTTTGCTCTAACCAGTTATTTCCTTTTCCACAAGTAAGATTGATACCAGTTTACAAAAATACATCGAATTTCGAAGAAATTTAGTTTTTTTTATCAAAATGTAACTTACACAATCACATGTTTTGCATAGTCACAAAAAACAGTGGCAGTGTAAAAATTATTGTTTAGTGCTTAGTAAACCTCGTGTAAAGAAAATTATTAAGGCGAATCTGTGGAGCAGTTATTAATGACAATGAAGTGTGGAGAAGACGATACAAACTTCGAGCTTTATAATATATACCAGGAACCAGATATTTTAAACCGCTCCTTGATAGACCCATTAGTCAAAGAAGAAGAAGAGGAAAACCCAGAGGAGGCTAGGACCCACGCAGGGTTGTAAAACCAGAATGATGAAGATGACCTATTGTAAATCATAATTATTTTTTGGAATCACACTGCTTCTTTAGGTTAAGCATTACTGTTCCGGTAAATTCTGGACACTGCATTTCAATCCATCAATAGTTTGCTATAACATATACATGTCATGTGAACTGACAATAAAGGCGAAGTATCCAAGATTTTTAGTATACAACATATAGTATACAACCAAGACATCAGACTAATAAAATCAAAAGTATGTTGCGAAAATAAACGTATAAGAAATATAGAAGGACAAGCTAGAATGGAATATGCAAGACCACAGCCACCTTTACTTCCAAGCCATGAAGTAAAAAAGTCAACACCGCATTCTATGACGTCGGTAGTCCGATAATCAGCTGTAAGGTCTACCAGAAAATTAAACTAATTTGAATTTTAGGAAACTGATATTTGGAAAACTTCAATTCATTACAGAAATATTTAGGGAAATTAAATTAATAAAATCTTATATATATATATATACCTAATAAATATATATAAAGTTTTATTATTATTAAGATTATATTATCAATAAAATAATCACTAGAGTAAAATTTATTGCACTTAAAATGCAGTGTCAAACAGTTAATCTTACAATCAAATGCAGTCAAGAATCTATAGAAATTTTAAATATTAAGTACTTAAGCATATAAATAACACAGTACATTAACACGACATTTAAAAAGATTATTAAAAATACAAAAGATATAAAATTTGTTAAGTAAAAACTTGGTGTAACTATTATGATTAAAAAATTCATCCTAAGAAATCAGACACAATATAAATATGGTTCTAAATTAATCTAATTGACAATTAAATATTTTCTTATTTACTTATAACTTTTGTTGAATTTTCATACTTAGGTATACGAAAGTAGCAATTTTAAATATGAAGGTTTTTTGTCATATAGACCAAGTTAAAAGAGGTATACATGAAAAATGTGCTGAATGTAACATACCATTTATAACTTGTATATCGATTTAAAATAGCCTATATTCTCAAAAGATTTTTCAATATAATACTTAAATTTGTTATCACTTCTCTAAAAAGCAGATCTATATCGAGAAAGTAAGCTCTCTAATTGTGACCATCTTGTTAATTTACTATATTGTAAAATCCATTTCCAATCATTACTACTTAATCTATTTTTACCTACATTGACGATTACACTACTTATTACACAAATATTATCACACTAGTGTCTCAACTGATTAATATTTAATACATAGAAATATACACAGTCACTTGTAATTTTACTTGTCCAGTTTTTCAATGGGATATTATTGTCTGTCTCTTAAAAATGATTCAAATGAATCTATTAAATCATTGTCTAAGAATTCTGTTATCTCTTGTTCCCTCTTCTTATGCAAAAAGTTTCTTCTGTCTTTGGGATTCCTTCTTTCTTTAGTACGATGAACAGTTACATATGATGGTACTTCAGGAAATATATTACGAACTGCATTGTCTTTTAATTTGGGAAATACTAACTTTTCAATGTGTACATTTTCACCTTTATCTTCTCATTGTTCAGTCCCCTGAATATCATCTTCATAAAAATGTTTGGCACATACTACGGAAGATTTGGTAATTGTATAGCCTTCTCTATGAATAGAGCATAACCCAGTATAGCTTCTTTGGGGATCTTTGGGAAACGAAAACGTACTTTCTGCCTGTTTCGTTTTTAAAGTACTGGCATAATTGGTTTTGCAACCAGGTACACAATAATGCCAGGGCATCTGTAACAAAAAACAAAAGTATTATTATTGTTGTTTTTAGTTTACATATTTTGTAATCGGTAATCAAATTATGATTTAACCGGTTGTGATACTGCGGTGCAGAAAGCAACGGGAAACTACTGCACTATATTTTTCCCTAGTAAAGTAACCTATGCAAAACAAAAATTTAACGGCCCCTAGTCCGCGGCAGACCTTAAGTGGTCAGGGGGTGCAAAGAATCCCCGCGAGGAGGAACCACCCGAAAGTGGAATACATTAATAACCAATCCTTGGTACGAATAGGCACTTGGAACGTACAAAGTATGTTTGAACCCGGTAAAGTTCAAAATACCATTCGTGAAATGAAAAGACTTGGAGTGGACATACTAGGTATAAGTGAGATGAGATGGTTTGGTTCTGGAAATGTATCCATCGATGACTACACAATATACTACTCGGGGAACGAACAGCAGAGACACTGGAATGGTGTAGGCCTTATAGTAACAGAGCAGATAAAAAAAGCAGTAATTGATTTCATACCCTATTCTGATCGAATGCTTCTTTTGAAATTACAGAGTAAGCCCGTAAACATAAACATACTCCAAGTTTATGCACCAACTGCTGACAAGTCGGATGATGAAATAGAGCAGTTCTATGAGAATCTCCAAGAATTACTTAAAATGACAAAGAGTTATGAAACAACATTAATCGTAGGAGATTTTAATGCCAAAGTGGGTTGTGGAAAAGTGGAACATATTTGTGGAAATTACGGACTGGGCAATCGCAATGATAGAGGTGACAGACTACTACAATTTTGCCAGGAGAAACAACTAACTATCATGAACACCTGGTTCAAGCTACCACTACGGAGGCTATATACGTGGAAATCACCCGCAGATAATAAAAAGAATTGTGTCCGAAATCAAATCGATTACATTATTATAAACCAGCGATATAAAAATGCAGTAACGGATACAAGAACATACCCAGGCGCAGATGTTCCATCGGATCACAACCTACTAGTGGCTAAATTGAAAATAAAGTTCAAAATGCTAAAAAAGACTGTCAAAAGAAAAACCGACATCAATTTACTTAAACAAGAAAATATACAAAGTATGGTAAAGACTAAACTCAACGAGGAATGTGAAAGACTCCAAAGAGAGTTATCACCAACTACAGAAGGCTTATGGACTGAAGTCAAGAATGCTTTTACTAGCGCCGAGAAATATATAAAAGACACTAATAACAAAAGAAAATCTAAACCCTGGATGACACAAAAAATTCTGGGAATGATGGATACTCGAAGAGCCTACAAAAATAAAGATAATGAAAAATATAGGGAGATACATCGTCAAATCAAAAAGAAATAGCTACAGCAAAAGAAAATTGGATGATAGAAAACTGCCAAGAGATCGAAGAATTAATAAAGAAACACGACAGTCAAACGCTTCACAAAAAAATAAAAGATCTAGCTGGAATGACAAAACAAAGACTCCCTTGTAGATTAACAAACGACGAGAATGAAACGATATGGGAATTAAGCGATCTAAACAACGTATGGGGACATTACATAGAAGAACTATTCTCGGACACACCACTAAACAACATAATATATAAAAACCATGAAACCAGTCCTCCTATATTAAAACAAGAAGTAGAGAGAGCAATCAAAAACGCAAAAAATGGGAAAGCCCCTGGCCCCGATGACATACATACGGAAGTCATAAAGCTACTGGAAGAGAAACATTTAAATATAATCGTCAAATTATTTAATCAAATATATACAAGCGGTGAAATTCCACAAGACTGGTTAAAATCAGTCTTTATTCCCCTTCCAAAAACTAAGGGAGCAAAGAAGTGTGGTGATTTCAGACTTATTAGTTTAATGTCGCATATGTTAAAGTTATTCTTGAAAGTTATTCACCAACGCATTTATAAGAAATGTGAACAGGATATCAGTGATGAACAATTTGGCTTCCGAAATGGATTTGGGACACGGGAAGCATTAACCAGTTTTATTATACTGCTGCAAAAATGTCGAGACCAAAAAAAGGATCTCTTTTTATGTTTTATTGACTATCAAAAGGCCTTCGACAAAGTAAAACATGATAAGCTGATGGATTGCCTTCACAAAAAGGGACTAGACGAGAACGATTTTAAAATTATCCAAACGCTGTATTTTAACCAAACTGCAGCAGTTAGAACAGAAGCCGGTGACACAGAAATATTCAATATCAAGCGAGGTGTACGACAGGGGTGTGTATTGTCACCACTACTTTTTAATATATATTCGGAAGAAATCTTTGCACGAGCACTAGAGCAATCAAGAGAAGGTGTTAAAATTAACGGCAGAGTTCTAAATAATGTACGATACGCCGACGACACGGTCCTAATTGCAGAGAGCGCACAGGATCTCCAGACACTCTTAGATCGCGTCAGATCGACTGGAGAACAATACGGCCTCAGCATTAACGTCAAGAAAACAAAAACAATGATTGTCTCCAAAACATCCATCCATCCACCCATGGCTTTAAACGTGAATGGTAACATTATCGAAAATGTCGAGAAATTTCGATATCTAGGGTGCTGGATAACGAAAGATATAGATCCAGACATAGAAATAAAATCGCGAATTGAACAAGCAAGAAATGTCTTTTTAAAAATGAAACAAATGTTTACGTCCCAAACACTCAATCTCAAAATCCGATACCGAATGCTGAAATGTTACGTTTACAGCACCTTATTATATGGAATGGAGGCCTGGACCTTCAAAATCAACTCACTAAGGCGTTTGGAAAGTTTTGAAATGTGGTTATTTCGAAGGATGCTGAAAGTCCCCTGGACAGCGCATATGAGCAACGAGCAGGTCCTACACAAGATGGGTACCGACAGAGAACTCTTAAAAATAATGAAAACACGGAAAACCTCATATTTGGGACACATATACAGAAATGAGAAATACCAGCTACTGCAGCTTCTTATAGAGGGGAAGGTAGAAGGAAAACGTGGTCCTGGTAGACGGCAGGCGTCCTGGTTGAAGAACATTCGTGAGTGGACTGGTTTGGATTCTCAATCTTTAATAAGAAAAGCCAGGGACAGAAATGATTTTGCTAAGGTTATCGCCAACCTTCATTGAAGACGGCACCCAAAGAAGAAGATATTTTGTAACAAGAAGCAAAAGTATTATTATACTTGCCTTTTATATTGTCGTTAAGAATCTTCTAAAAGTTCTAAACTTAATGAAATTTCACTTATATTAATATTTTCTAATTGATTTAAACACAATTTACAAATAAAACATTCGAACAAAGTTAAAAAAACACTAAATTCAACAAATTTTATAAGCCTTCCTATATGAAATGTGAAACAAAACAAACCACGGTCGGACTACCACGCGTTGTTGCCAAATTTCTACTTCATGGCTTGGAAGTAAAGGTGGCTGTGGTAAGACACAAAGAAGAACGAATGCTTTTAGAGTGCAAAATATACAAAAATCACGACAGAAAGATACGACCACAATTGTCAAGTTATGTGATAACAATTGCGGACCACATACCAAATATCGATGAATGGAAGGCTATAGATGGAGGATAGTTAGCAGTGCTTCTCACGAGTATGATTACAGTGGTCTATCAAAAGACAAGAAGAATAATTGGTATGCTTGATTTATAAATATTTTATTTACACATAATCTTGCACGTACGTTAAAAATTACCGATAAAATAATATTATTACTGACAATACAATATTTTTCACAAATAAGAAGTTCAAAAGAAGTTTAAAAATTAGAATAAAAGGTTGAAGAGCATACTTAGTTCCACTTTTATTCTATCCCCAACGTACTTTCTACGATTTTAGTGTGTATTCAAGATTTAAATCGGAGCACACTATTTGTCGACGACCTTTACAAATTGGTATTAATTTATTCTTTGTCGAAATCTTACTCCCCTAAAATGAGTTTCAGTTTTTCCTCGTCTTTGTTGCATTTTGCTGGTATGTGCTCGTTCATATAACTTTGCGGATTCAGCAGTTTGAGATTCGAGCGATAATGGAAGCTTTGTATTGTTAAGAGTACTTTGTAAAAGCCGTGTACTTATTGACATTTAGATGTGAAGACGTAGTTTGCATAAATTTCTAGCAAATCGCCACAATGAATGAATATTTGGTTTTTATTTATGGGAGGTTAAAATAAAACTTAAAAAAAAAAATAATTTTTCTACACGTTTATAAAAAATATGTTACTTAATTATAAAAACCAATTGGTGCTTACATATGCTTAATTGTAAGATCTGAATGCAAAAACAATACAGTGTTTAATATACACTTGATAACGAAGGTTGTTGTTTTTATATTTAGAAAATAAACCCGCATCAATTGCTAGAAGTTGCCAGTGGGGAACGTATACAGGCGATTAATACTTATTATATACAATGGAGTACAATAATAATTCAATATAATTTTATGATTTGGTATTATACAACTTACAGACTGGTGCGTGCAGTGGCTGGTAGATGGATAATTATTGACGTAGACTACTTTTATACAGGATGCCCCATAACTAATGGACCATATGACAACAGAACCAGAGAAAATATACTCTGACAAGAAAATAGAGAGGGTGATTCATCGTTAAGAACCGATTTTAAATCTGCCAACTGTTAAGAAATTTCGCGTTTCCAGCGGCGCCCTTATTTATTTATTTTTTAGCTTAAATTATTTTACTAGAAATTAATTAATAATTAAATGGTGCCTTGTTTTTATTTTATATTTTATATCATGAAAACATGAACTCTATGCTTCCAGAAGTGGTTCGAGAACATTCTCCAGTGTGACAATAGTAGCCCTGTCATAGTAGTGGATAATACATCTTATCACAACGCCTTATTGAACGCATTCCAACGATGATTGATAGAAAATCCGACATGCAGAGCTGGCTGCGAGAAAAATGTATTTCATCTGAAGAGGATATAATATGGTCAAAGCAGCACTAATGGCAATACTCAAGGAACATCGTGGTAGATATCGTCAATATGTTGTTATCTCAATGGCTAGACTTCGTGGTATTACTGTTTTCTTAATTTTACCTTACAATTGTGAGTTGAATCCAATTTAATTAATTTAGGCTCAAAGGGAGTGGTATTTTGTCTCAGATAAAGTAATATTTAAAATTGGCAGTGTTCAGCGCCTATTATAAACTAATATAGATAAAGACATACGTCCCACAAATTGGGAGAACGCTGTTTCCCATGTCTGGTAAACAGAAGAGAATATTGTGGATGTTGGATGGAATAATAGAAAATGGTATTACATCTGTAATAGAAAGGGTCGGCGCCAACGAGTCAGAAGATTCGATGGATTCCTATGATTTATATACCAAACAGAAGAGGAGGAAAGAGAAAGAATACAGAAGTATTCTTCCTCTTTCAGTACCCTATCATATTATCGAACGTTGGCGATCATATTGGCAATAATAACTTTGTTTACGGCGGCTACAAATAAATTAGCGGTGATCTCTTGATACCATTCTCGGAGATTTCGCAGCCAGGATGTTCTTCGTCGGCCTGGGCCTCTCCTTCCGGCGATCTTAGCCTGTATTATGAGGTGTAGAAGGTTATACCTCTCTGGATGTCTCATTACGTGACCGAAATATTGTAACTTTCGAATTTTTATCGTTTTTGTTATTTCTGTTTTTCATTCGATCTAAAACTATTTCATTTCTTATTCGATCAACCCAAATTATCCGCAATACTCGTCGATAAATCCACATCTCAAAGGCCTCTAATTTTTTCAATAATACCTCTGTAAGGATCCAGCTCTGCATACCATACAGCAATGTGGAGAATATGTAGCAGCGTATTAATCTGATTTTAAGGTTTAACGTAATATCTCTATTAATTAGAATTTTGTTTAATTTATTGAAGGCGTCTCTGGCTTTTTCAATGCGTATTCTTATTTATTTATTTATATCCCAGTTATCGTTAACGTTTGCACCCAAGTAGGTAATATTGTGGACTCTTTCTAACTCTATTCCATACGCGGTCGTTGATTGTAACTCCGTTTTGCTAACAACCATAAGTTTTGTTTTAGAAATATTATGTTTTAGCCCATATTCATCACATGCCTCGGTTACCCTGTTTATAAATCGTTGCAGGTCTTCTTCATTGGAGGCAAGAAGTACCGTGTTGTCTGCATATCTGAACTTGTTAACAATAATTACGTTAATTTTAATGCTTGTATCTTCAACTAAGGCTTCTTTGAAAATAAATTCAGAGTAGATATTAAAAAATAGAGGCGATAGAATACATCCTTGTTTCACTTCACGTCGTATTTCCACTGCTTCCGTCGTATTGTGTCCAGCTCGTATGTTTGCACATTGATGCCAATACAAATTTTTGATAATACGGAGGTCTCGGTCATCAATTCCCATCTATACAAGACATCTATAAGTTTGCTCGGTCAAGGCCCTTTTCGAAGTCGATAAAACACATATATACTGATTGCTCTATGATCCTACATCTTTGAACCATGACCTGCAAACTGAAGAGTGCTTCTCTGATTCCAAGGTTGTTTCTGGAATCCTTCCTAACCAAATTGTGTCTCACTTAGTTGTACTTCTATTTTGTTGTAAATTCTCGAGTGCAGTATTCTTAGGTGTACTTCTATTTTGTTGTAACTTTTCGAGTGCAGTATTCTTAGGAAAATTTTCAGTACATGACTCATCAGACTGATAGTCTGATAGACTGATCGATACCAGTTTATTGTATATAGGCTTAGAAGAGAATGTTTGTCCTTATCGTCGAGCAGTTTGATTATTTCGCTTGGAATTTCATCTGGATCGATTGCTTTCCTATTCTTTGATAGCTTTCTAGCTCTTTCCATTTCATCGAGTGTTATGTTTGGACCAATCGATATATTTTTTATTAGAATTTCTGTTCTATCGTCATCAAACAGTTCCTTAATATATTCTTTCCACCTCTCTAATCTGTCTTGTTCATTGACTTTAATATTTCCTTGTTTATCAAGTAAACTACTTGCAGTTGATCTATATGTTCCAGTTATTTCTTTCACCTTTTTGTACATATTAAACGTGTCATTCTTTTAATTCTTTTTCTGCAGTTCTTCTATTTCAAGACATTTGCTGCTGTACCATCTTTCCGTTGCATCCCGGATTTTCCTTCTAATTTCTTTATGAATTTTATTGTATTCTTTAGTATTTTTATTTTTCTGTTTTCGCCTGCTTTCCATTAGTCCCAATATTTCATCAGTCATCCATTGTTGTTTGCGATTATTAATAGATTTATACTTTTTATATTTTGAATATAGTCAGTGTTTATTCGGTTAGTCGGTCGTTGGCGTTTTACTATTTTAAGTTTGAGTTTTATGTCACTGATTAATAAGGTACAGTTACAGAAGTATACACAAGCATTATCAGATCTCAGAGAAACCAGCGTTGGCCCGGACGATATTCCCGAAAAATGAATCCACAGTCATACCTGTACAAAAACCTACTAGTATTAAAACAAGTCCCCAGACATACCGACCGATATCTTTAACATGCCATGTGTAAGTTACTAGAAAAAATTATTAATAATACAATAAGTTGGCACCTGGAGAGACAAGATTCAATTATTTCAGAACAAAAGTGGTTTTAAAGAGCAAAGGTCAACCATAGATAATATCATAGATTTGGGAAGTGACATTTTTGAAGCATTTGCACTAAGGAGTAAAGGTCTAGCGGTTTTCTTTGACATACCAAGAGTTTTTGAAACAGCCTGGCATAAATAAAAAAAAATAAAATTACATAGTTTGAACATTCAAGGTCACTGCCTCTTCTTTATTAAAAAACTTCATTCAAAATGAAGCTTTCAGAGTTAGGACAAACAACACAACATCAGATATAATGTATCCAGAAAATCCCTCTTCATAGTGGGAATACAATGATATTCTCAAAAATCTAAAATCGCCTACAAAGGAACGCACCTACTCGGATAATCTTTAAGTTTTTTGCAAAGGTAAAAATATACAAAATATATTTTCTTACTCATAGAACCTTATACAATTCTTAGAACTATGGTCACAAAAAAGAGGTTTCTGTTTTTTCACTAAAAAAAATTGTTTTATCCTGTTTTCTAAGAAAAATGTCAGAAACACCGCCAACCTAAAACTATGTGATGACAACCTAACAACCTAAAACGTTTAACTTCAATAAAGTTCTTGGACTAAACATTCGAAGAAATTCAAGTCACAAGCGATTAAATCTAAATTAAATCTAAAATTAAATCAAAGCGAATCTACTGTGTATTCTAATATCTGGAGCTTTTCGCATATCACCAATTGATATTTATTGCATATCACAATATTTATTGTGAAGTTGGTTAACCGTCTTGAACATAAATAAGCCAAGAACAGCCAAACCCTTCTACACAAGTATTAGAAGCTACTTAAATCAATTAAACTACACGTTAAGATTTGGCTAATGTGATTTTGTTAATAAAAATAATGAATATTTTTATAGTTTTAATATATTTATTTTTAAATCGGTTAAGAATGCATTTACTATATTTGTGTTAAAGATACAACGTTTAAAAAACAATATTTTTATAGTTTTAATATATTTCTTTTTAAATCGGTTAAGAATGCATTTACTATATTTGTGTTAAAGATACAACGTTTAAAAAACAAAGCGAAGTAGTGTAAACCATAAAAATACGAAAATAGAGCATTTCCCCTTGTTACCAACGTTACACCAAAAACGTTATGGAGTCTCCCATATTATTATTTAGGGCAAAATATGTGAAAAAGTGGGTTCAGGTTAAAGACCATCATGGCTTCGTAACCTATGGACATAAGTGGTTTAATCAGTCTTCGTTGTCCCTTTTTAGAGCTGCGGTGAATAAATTATGATAGCCAACGTTCAATAACGGACATGGTACGAAAAGAAGAAGAAGAAGAAGTGTTAAAGATGCTAAGTACGATAACGAATTTTAAATCACAGAATACGTACTAATTTTTATTGTTGGATTATCTGCTTAACGATTTATTAATCTTCTAAAAGACTATTTACGACTAGAATAAAATCGTGGATCAGGTACCCAAAAGGATCACATTATAAATGATCTAGTAGATCAATGGTTCAAACCCTGGCCAGAAAACAAAAAAACTAATGTACAGTATACAGTATAAATAGTGTCAGATATACCTGTGAATGAGTAATTCGACAAGAGATAGGGGTTCGTGGCTCGGTGTTTTTTCATAGATCCCTATTGGTAGAGTGTTTACGCTCAACAACCAATCGTTATATTTCTTATTTGGCAATTAATTATCTAAACAAATTATTAAAATAAAAACGTTGTTATCTACCTATTTTCATTTTTCAAAGTAAATGTAAATAAATTCCAAATTTATTACAGGACAATACATTTAAGATACCTTCATGAAACGCCACTGATACAGAGAAATAATTATGAATTTGGATACATTGTGCTGACCAAATATTAACTAACGTGTATCGTGAGTACATCTATCGTTACAGCTGGCGTACTGTCCTCCTCAATTGTTTCTCCTTCATAAGGATGTAGTAGCGTCATGTAATTTGTTTAACTATTTTTGTCCAATTATCTCTCTCCTGTGCGTGTTGTTTTTCTTCGGAGAATGAGCAACCAGTCATCTCCTTTATTTGGTCCGATCATCGCACTGGAGATCTTCCTCTGGATCTTTTACCCACAAGTCCTGGCTTACTGTAAATGACAGCAAATGACTCATTAAAATATATGGAGAGCTATCAACATGCGAATCGATATTATTTTGATTTTCTTAATAATAAATGGCGTATTTGATTTGCATCTCGTACAATTATTACATCATCTTACATTTATTAGTCATCCTCCTTAATATTTTGTTAGAATATAGAGTAAAATATTTATTGTAACCTAGAAGGCACTGCAAACGTTATGTGCAATATATTATTTCCCGTAAATATTTCGCTAGCTAAATAAAAAGAACTAACTAATTGTAAGTATGTGGAGATGGGGTCTATGACTGAAAGAGAAATTTGAGCACTGTAAACGACGACGGTCTATAAAAATAACAAAACGCAAAAAATTGATTGTTGACCATCTGCCACAATTATTGTGAAAGATTTCTACTGCTCCGAACGATGTCATTTGGAAGCATGCAATAAATGTGCGAATGGACGTTAGTAAAAGATTTGAATCTGCATCCCTATCGATAAGTAATTCGTTCAATGGTTCAGTTTCAATTTATGTTAGTTGTACTTTTCCCGACGCGCAAAACATTCCGGCTGACTCACTTTCAGCTCAGTGAGGACATATCCTATTCATGATACTACTCGTCACTTACGAATAAATTTAATATTCAATGTCTGGCTCATACTCGAATGCTAACTCAAATACTCAATGTAAGTTGGTATTGTCGGTCATTTCCTCATTATTTGGACCTGTTAAAGGAATGATAAATTAGTTCTTTTTTTGTTATTATTAGCATAAGACGCCCTTAGGTTGATTTAGCAGATGGTTATAGGTATATAGGGAATATCAATCTTTTAAGTATTGATACCTTGCTGCTAGCTAACAAGCGTTATTATATGACTTCTTTATTATTATTTGGGTTTTGTCGGTCTACTCTATCATTATTTTGGCCTTCAGTTTATTAATCTGGAGACCAACTTCCAAACTTTTTTCTTCAACTTGTTGTACGAGTTCTTTTAATTCTTCTTTATTCGAAGGTTATTCATTTTGGTGTCATTAATGGTGATTATTTCTTCCTAGTTCTCTAAAGCTTATATCAAATTCACTAATCGAAGATGTTAAAGAGCATACAGCTCTTCAACGCCTTTTTATACAATTTGTCTTATGATTAAAATTTGATATCTAGTGCCTCTGCCAGGTTCTAGAGGTAGAATGTAATATTCGAGACGTTCTAATTTATAATCTACAACATTACCTTGCCGGCAGGTGAATTGAGCGCTTTGGTGCAATAACTTTCGTATACGTCCTTCGAATTTTTTTTGTAGACAGGGATGTATAATAATTTAGTCCAGTCCTCAGGCTAGCTCCTTTGTTCCAGACTAGGTGACATCATCATCATCATTAGCCATTTTGCGTCCACTGCTGAACATAGGCCTCCCGTAAATAATTCCATTGCATCCGATCTTGAGCAACTTGAATCCAGTTAGACTGGATGCGCTTTAAATCGTCCGACCACCTTGTTGGAGGACATCCTCGACTACGATAAGCATCGTGTCTAGGCCTCCACTCTAAAATTTTCTTTGTCCATCTTCCATCTCTGACCCTAGCAACATGTCCTGCCCAGTTCCATTTCAGGGTTGTAATTCTTTCAACTGCGTCCGTCACACCAGTTTTTCTCCTTACTATCTGACTCGAAACTCTGTCCCTGAGTGATACGCCCAACATTGACCTCTCCATCGCTCTCTGTGCCACTTGTATCTTATTAATTACTTTTCTGGTAAGTGTCAATGTTTCTGCTCCATATGTCAGAACTGGAAGTACACACTGATCAAAAACTTTTCTCTTCAAGCACATGGGAATAGCTGATTTAAAGACTTCCCTCAGTTTTCCGTAAGCTGCCCATGCCAGTCCTATTCTCCTTTTTAACTCTGTTGTTTGATTGTCTCTTCCCAATTTAATCTCGTGGCCCAGATACTTATAGGAATACACTTGTTCAATTTGCGTGCCATTAGTGGAAATGTTTTTTGCCAGTACCAGGTTGGTCATGTATTGTGTTTTGGAAAAATTAATTTTAAGGCCAACTCGTGCACAAGAGCTCTGAAGGTCTTGAAGAAGTTGGCATGCATGATCTACCTGATCTGCAGGACTATGTCGTCTGCAAACCTCAAGTTGTTCAAAAATTCCCCATTTATATTTAATCCAATATTTTCCCAATTATTTTTTCTCATAGCACTCTGTAATAGGGCGGTGAATAGTTTAGGAGAGATAGTGTCTCCTTGCCTAATACCTTTCTCCAAGGGAAATGTGTCTGTGTCACCATAGTACATTTTTACAGCAGCTGTTGCGCTATCATATATATTTCGAAGAAGAGTTGTGTACCTATGGTCAATACTGCACTCTGTAAGAGCTCTTAACATGGAGCTATGCTGGACTGAGTCAAATGCTTTCTCAAAGTCTACAAATATTAATATCAATGGCTTGTTGTATTCTATAACTTTCTCTATCAAGGATTTTATTACTTGTAGGTGGTCATTTGTTCCAAAGCCACTCCTAAATCCGGCCTGCTCTAGAGGTTGATGAAAATCTAGCTTAGGTCCCAGTCTGTTAGTAATTATTCTCATAAAGAGTTTATATAAATGAGATAATAAGTTGATAGGTCTGTAGTTGCCAATTTCTGTTACATCTCCTTTTTTATGCAATATTATCATAATGGCATTATTCCATTTTTCTGGCGTATTTCCTTCAAAGATGCAGGCATTATAAAGGGTTTTTAAAGCCTTTATGACGCATTCGCCTCCTAGTTTTATCATTTCACTTACAATGCCATCTTCTCCAGATGTTTTGTTGTTCTTGATACCTTTTAATGCTGACTTAATTTCCTCTTCGGTTATATCTGGAAGTTCCTCTGACCCTTGATTTAGTATTGCTGGAATTTCTACTTCGGGAATGTGATCATCTCGACTATATAATGTTCTATGGTACTCTTCGATGATTTTTAGTATCTCTTGTTGTTCATGTATGACATGTCCTTGATTATTTTTTAACCTATAAATATTCCTCGTTCCTATTTTCAACTTTCGTTTTAGAACTTTTAGGCTTTTGTTTTGTTCTATGGTATCAGTTATTTCCTTAGTGTTAAAGTTCCTTATGTCTTTCCTAATGGCTTTTGAAATGGTTTTGTTTAAATTCCTTAGCTCTGCAATGTTCGTTGTATGCTTTTCTTTCATTTCCCTTCTTTTTTGCATTAGGTTTCTTGTGTCTTCTGTGAGTTTTTCATTTTTTGTTGAGTGCTTGGCTTGGCACTTCTTCTGTGACTTCTTCAGGGCTTCTACCAATTTTTCGTTAAGCTGTTCAATACTGGTTTCATCTTGCAGGTCTTTCTGTAGATTACTCTCTATTTCTTCCTGGTAGGCTACGCTAGGTGACATATTATATGAAAAATATCAGTGTCTGCATCTCCGATCCCCACAACCATTTTAATGACAATATTATTTGCTCCAGGTAATTTTCAAGTTCAGCTTTCTTAGTGCAACAGCGACTTACAGCAAGTAAAGATGGAATAACATTATTACTTTGTAGCAATGCATCAGGAGATCGGATGTTGAAGCCGCTCTTAATAAATAAATCTCTTAGACCACGTGATTGAAGAGGCAAATATTTAAAACAACTGCCAGTGCATTGAATGGCTAACAAGAAAGCCTGGGTGACAACAGCTATTTTTACAGAATGGTTCAATAATTGCTTTATGCCAGAAGTAGAAGCTTATAGTCTGGATTTTAAAGTTTTATTAATTATTGACAATGGTCATCCACACTTAGACCATTCACACGTTCAAGTAGTATTTCTTTCGTCCAATACAACAGGCCTTATTTAGTCATTAGATCAAGGCAGAATAGCAACGTTTAAAAAATATTAAATAAAAGCCACTTACAAATTAATCGTGACGTAAAATCGTCCCTTAACAGTAAAAGACAAAAGGAAGCAATTTTCTGTTTTTGATTGTTTGATTCATGTTGCATTTAAATATCAACACTATTAGATAAAATAAATAATTTAGCATATGCAATTGGCGAAGATGGTTTTAATACCTTCAGCCCCAATTGCTTGTGGATAATGCATTAAGTAACTATGATATAATTGATCTAACTTAAAATGAGTCTAGAAGATGATAACGATAAGGAAGAATAACACCCCCCTCACTGCCAAATTATTTTGAGAAGATCTTCAACTTTGCAGTAAATTAGAAAATAATTTTCTTATTAATAAGCCGAATTCTGAACGAGCCTTTAAATTTCAACGTGAGCTGAAGAACTGCATGTCTAATTACTAGCATCATCATCGCAAAGTTTATTTACTAATTATATTGTCAGAAAAGGAAAAGCTACAAGAACGAGAATGAAGTTTGTGAAAATCTATCGCCTTTACCGCAAATATCTATTGCAGAGACAGGTTCTTCTAACCATCAAAATGATTCTGAGCCACTTCGAAAACGGTGCAAACCATTATCAGATAGCGATAATGATAAAAAATGTAAATGTAAAACTGTATGTACGTACCTATTACGTCTCCATAAAATAAAACTTGAAATATTTTGAACTTTTGAATACAAGTTGTTTTTTAAGCTATGATATGAAGTTCCTTCAGATTGATATTCGAAGTACTTTATCATGCTGCCTATTTCTTCTACTGTCTGCCACCTTTTTTGTTTTTATCTTGGTTTTATGTAATTTTAAAAGGTCACGGAATGTATTTCTATTTTTTCTTAATACAAACAATGTGTTTTTTATTCAATTTTTTTATATGGGCTTTTCTGTGGAACGTATCCACCACATACAACGAGACCTTACTGTATTCTTTGTAACGAACTTTGATTTGTATTTTATCGATTACCAGAGTACCAAAATATCGTATCGCTAAACATCTTGAAGAAAAGTTACGAATAATTAGCTTTATTTAGGTACAACCTAGACAGTTTAAACCATGAGAGTGTAAAGCTACTGTATAAAATACGATTGGACCAAAAATTAGAAATGGGTAGTTTTGAAAGTACCGAAGAACACTACGAACACATCAAAAGTTCGATTCATTTACTGGTGGGATGAAGAAATAGAGAAGGAAATTAGAGATAAACGTCGGAAATACCAAACATTGTTAACAACAAAAACAGAAACGATAAAACAATTTACAAAGAAGCACAAGCCAAAGTAAGAAAAAAGATAACTCAAAAAAAGGGAACAATTCATGGGAACAGAACTGCCAAAAGATCAACACCTACATAGGAGGTAGAAGAAGCACAGAGAGTTGAAGATTGATTAAAAGTATGAGAAATAATAAGAAAAAAGACATTACATCACCAATAACAGCAGAAAAATGGGAAGAATATTTCAAAAAATTACTAACAGAACAAAGACCAGAATTTACTAACATGGAAGACAACACGATAGGTATACGTATAAATTCATCAACATTACAAATAAGTAAATCAGAGATGAAAGAAATAACCAAATCCCTGAAAAATGAAAAATCCCCTGGTCCAGGTGACATCCCTGCAGAATTAGTGAAAGCCGGTACAGGCAAACTCCAGGAACAGTTAAGAACACTCTTTCAAGAGTGCTTGAATGGGGCCGAATTACCAGAAGAATGGAAATTATCTACCATATCAATTATCCACAAAAAGGGCAGCAAGGATCAGTGTGAAAATTACAGGGGAATTGCGGTAAACAGCACAATAAGTAGGATGTATGGGAAACTTATTAAGAACAAAATAGAAATTGACTATAGAGATTACGAAGCAGAGGAGCAAGCTGGTTTTAGAGCTGGGCGATCCACAGTAGACCACCTGTAAAAGCATATGACAGTGTACCCCTCAATAAACTATGGTCAACCTTACAGCAAACCAACATTAAGCATGGTCTTATCAAAGCAGTCCAACGTGTGTATAATGGAACGACTGTAAAAATTAAAACTGGATCAAAGATATCTGAGGGATTTAAGGTCACGAAAGGACTAAAGCAAGGTTGATGTATTTCGCCTAACATTTTCAAAATTTATCTGGAATAAGCACTCAAGCTGTGGAAAAGAAAATGTAATGGCATCGGAATCCCTCTCAATGACAAGACTACATTGTACACCTTATGTTTCGTTGATGACCAAATACTGATTGCTCAGGATCATGACGACTTGAGTTACATGACTCAGAAGCTAATAGAAGAATATAACAAATGGGGTCTTGAAGTCAACATTAAGAAAACTGAAGCCATGTGTATTGGAGGGACAAAGCAGTCCATTATATTAGATGATGGGGTAGAAATTAGACAATGTGATAAATACAAGTACCTGGGTATGAAGATAATTCAAGATGGAACACTCGATGATGCTATAAAAGACAGAAACATACAGGGTAGAAAAGCCATATCCATGATGAACGGCATTCTGTGGGACCAAGCAATATCTAAAGCGAACAAACAACTCATATACAACACTATACTTAAAAGTGTAATCACATATGGCAGTGAAGTTTGGCCAATGAAACAAAGAACAGAGAAACTGTTACTAGCAACAGAAATGCACTTCTGGAGATGAGCAGCAGGCAAATCAAGAAGAGATCGGATACCAAATGAAAGAATATGAGAAATGATGGAAGTCAAGCATACAATAGTTGATGACATAAAAACAAAACAGTTAATATGGTACGGCCATGTACAGAAAATGCCAGATGACAGGATTCCGAAACAGATTTTGACGTGGACACCACAAGGGAGAAGAAAAAGAGGAAGGCCGAGAAGAAGCTGGAGAGAGGGAATTGAAAAAGATCTAGAAGAAAGAGAAATCCCTCCAGGCCTATAGCTAAATAAAGAAGAATGGCGGTTAGGAGTCGGAAGGCGTCGGGGAACGTTGTAAACCGATAGTATGAAAACCGAATGCACATAACCCCCTAAAGAGGCAAATATTGACGATGCCATTTTAGTTAAATTACATGATAATCCTAACATTTTGTTTAATATTAACAAGGTATTATTACCACATCCATATGCAAATTGCTAGATAACTAAAAAGTTGTATTGCCTATTTATAATGCAAGTAAACTTTCGACCATTATCTATTTGCAATTTAATGGTAAACTGTGATATATATATATATATAATTATAATTTCCATTTTAAATTACATTGTCATTTAATCCTACAATCATTTTATGTATGCAGCTAAAATATTGTTTAATATTGAAGTGGATTATGAGTGAAGCTTCAGACGTATTATTACTAGAAATTCCCAGAACTCTTACCAATTATTGGTTAATGATGTTATTGTTAAATCTAGTTTATGTAGATTGATTAATATGTTATGTGTTCAATAATAATAATTTGTTATAAGTGCAAATAATGAAAAATATCTACTGTTTGAAACAGGTAAAGGATGTTAAAACATAGGTACCGTAAAACTAGGCCAATAGAAACAGTTTTGAGGTTTTCAGGCTTTGTAGTTAGGTTGCTATTTATCTAATCGGCCTCGAAAAATATGCAAAATGTGTGTCACGGCTAATAGGTTTAAGGACCTAGAGAGCACATTTGAAAAAGTTCCCCAATTAAAAACAATAAAAAAAAAGTATTGTTTTTCTATTCGTTCTACAAACGGGGTGAAAGGAAACAATGCTTTGTTTTGCATTAGTTTGGCTTATATTCCTTTCAGGAGGTACTATATAAAAATATAATACGAAATACATAACAAGCAGAACAGAACTAGTTTGGTATGCCATGCGAATTGCATGGGTTAGTGAGTTAGTCTTTCATAAAGCATAATAAATAAGGATAGTACTAGTAAAGCTAAAAGTAAACAATAGTTAAGAAGCTTGAAGCCTTTGAACTTTGGATATACCGGAGAATGTTGAGAATTCCATGGACTGCCAGGGTCACCAATGAAGAAGTGCTGAGAAAGATGGGACGAGACAAAAAATTGTTGACAACAATAAAAGTACGCAAGACTGCATACCTTGGACACATACTGAGGAATGATAAATATAGTCTTCTGCAGGTCATCATGCAGGGTAGAGTCGATGGCAAAAAAGTAATAGGTAGAAACAGGAAGTCATGGCTGCGAAATATTCGATACTGGACAAACATGACTATAGATAAATTATAATACGTTGTAAAAGACAGAGAAACTTTTAGAAATGTGGTCGCCAACCTCCGTTAATGGGGACGGCATAGGAAGAAGAATACTAGTAAAGCATTAGGAAGGGGTAGGTGTATTATATTAAATTTAAACTGGACAAAAAATTACGTCTTTTAATTAAAAATAAGATATTAATTGGTATTAGGTAGTAGGTGTGAAAATAAAAATTAGTTCTATAAAAATGGAACAAAAAAAGATACAATTGGTATAAAAGTATAAAATTTGTTCTTATAAAAATTAAATCAAATAAAAATTAATTCCAATACTACTGTTTACATTAAAAATAATTCCAAATAATTATAAATTCTCAACCAAATAATTCTTAGGTAATTAATTGTTCAAACAGACCACCAAATTGTAACCCAATCTATTATACACCGCATTTCTCATGGCGTTAAGTTCATCTGCCGATATCTTTTGGCTAAGTTGGATTATCTTTTTCTTCAGTTCCTTCAAGTTGGTCGCTCCCTCGAACTCATGCCTGTATAATTTCGTTTTTAGCATCCCCCAAAAATAAAAATCTAGAGGATCTAAGTCGGGTGACCCAGGCAACACGTTCAACAAAAATTAAGTCTCTAACGGCTAACGACTAAATAGTCTCTAACGGCTTTTGCGTTATGTGCAGGACAGCTGTCTTGTTGAAACCAAATTTCGTTAAAGTAAATTAGAAGACGTTGAAGTGCCGGAATAATTTGATTTTGAGGTAATTGGAGACATTTAACTGCGTTTAAATTGCCTTTAATGAAAAAGGAGCCAATAATGTGGTCTCCCAAAATTCCAGTCCAAACATTCAACTTTTGTGGATACTGCGTACGTACAGACACACTCAAAAGCTTATTCTCCTGAGACCAATAACGTACAACGAATGGAATATTTCTTATGAATTGTGAAGGAGGACTCATCTGTAAACAAAATATTTTTCAAAAAATTATACGCATGGCATCTGTCTATCATAATTTCACAAAATTGCATCCGTCTAAATTGATCATCAGGAAATATTTCTGGAGTTCTCTGCACTTTATAACAATGGTAGTGTTTCCTTTCAAAATATTCCTCACTGGTTTTGCATTCAAATCAACTTCATCGGCAATTTGTTTACTTGAACACGGCTTCGCTTCAGTCAATGCACAAACTTGAAAGTCTCTTAATTTCTCGTTCTTGAGAAATTTTCTTTTCGCTAGGTTGATCTGATGGCAGTATTTTTGACATCTGCCATTAGTACAGCCAAACTTTTCAAATTAACAAATAATAGCCAATACAGTTTTTTCTATAGGTATTAGCATATGTTCAAAAGCCATAATAACTAAATTAATAGTTTCTTGTACTGATATGCCCCCAAAGTACCATTTTATTATTTGTACCTGTTATTCTGTTGTATAAACAGTCGGCATATCAAAGTTTTATCTTCAGACTTACGCGGTTACCTCCAAAAAGAAATAAGCCAGGCAGACACATTCCAGTAAATTGGAAAAGTAGCTGGCGTGCCACTGTACTGGCAAGGTGAAAAAGCAAGGTAGTTTTTACACATGCCAGTGCTAGTAAACAAACGAGTGGGTTTCATCTGAAACTAAAGTAATTGTTTTGTAATTAAAACTTTTTCAGTTTCTAACAAAAAAGAGGGTATCCATAGAATGTATTCTAAATGAATTAAACAAGCAAATATTGCTGATCAGCAGCGATATTGTTAGAAATTTAACAATGAATCCGAAGCGGAACTCAAAAAAGAGAAAAATTTGGGATTTGGGTGTGTAAGCATTGTAACGGGCTATTTTATTTTTAAACAGAGATGATTTAGAATTCCAAAGACACTCCAATTCTCTATATATAGCAATAAATTAGAGGGTTTTTTCATCACCCCACCGAAACATTTTTTAAATTAACAAGTTTAAAAATAAAACGATAAATTTTTATCACCAATATAACAAATCTGACAATTCTCTGCTAGCTATTGGCATGCCCGTAGCGGTAGCTCGCGTTCACACATGCCAATGACACTCCCCACGCATGCGCCTGGCATCTTACAGAATGCTACTAGCAAGAAAGAAAAATCAAATTCTTTACTATTAGCTAGCATGCCAGTTAACGTTCACCTATGCTAGTTTGGGGACAATAGCTGGTGCCTGCTAGGTACTGGTATGACATTGTGCTAGTAACAAGCATATGTATCTCCAGCTATACATAGCATAGCGTTCAGCCTGTTTCGTATGCAGTTTTATCATTGAAGAGAACGGGCGAATGGCGATGTTGCCAAAATTAACTTGTTTATTGGAAATTAGGCTACAATTTCGTCAAATAAAAATGCGAGTCTGCAAATTTCTCATGGATTTAAAAAATTTTGTATCAGTATTTGTGTCCATTGTGTTTCATTTTTAATATCATCATCCAGTTTTGAATGGCAATATAAGCGCGCCAATGATCGCCAATTTTTTTTGAATAAATTCAATGTTTTAATTAAAATATGTAATAAGGCAACCCTGCCGCTGATTTTGACGTATAAGCTGTTTCGAAAATAATCGTCTGACGTTCACTATGGGGCGTGCATGAAAAATGTGGACGGGAGACCAAAGGGAAATATGATTGTTATCCGTTTAAATTCTACTATACTACTCATAAACTTTTACCTACACCGTGTATATATATATATATATATATATATATATATATATATATATATATATATATAAATAATTACATATACAAAAAATTAGCATAGTAATATTATGATGTTTAATTAATAAACTTACTTAAATAGTGGTTAAAGAAATAATTTATAAGTCATATACTAGCGAATATTATTAAAAAATAATTATATAAGGGTATTTTTGAAAATTTAGCATAGAATTAAGTTTTAAAAGTTTTTTATTTTATTTTATTCTATAAATAAATATATTTAAGTGAGCCTTGTGTATAGGCAACCAAATATACACTGTGTTATTTGACATTTTTAAATATTTGACATATTTTATTATTTGGGATGTGTAATTTAAATATAATAACGAATGTAAAATAGTAGTATATTAGTGTAAGATATTTAGTTTATATATATATATATATATATTAGTGAATTCTGATCTGTAAAGCCTAAATGTCTATAGGATTCTCACTAGAATCTTCTGGAAAACGTCAATACACAAGACAGTTAATCCTATTTGCATGGTAGATTATTCCAGAACTTTCATATATTGAAGAGATGAAGAGTTTCGAACACGATTTATTGCTGAAACAATCTGGAATGATGTAATGATTTAAATACCAGGTAATTTGGAACAGGCAGGCATTAAGTTACAGGAAGTCATTAAGTTACAGTCAATTATTCAGTTACAGTCAATTATTAAGTGAGTTAGTTAGAAGAATTCAAGAAATAAGTTACAGTCAATTATTCAGTTACAGTCAATTATTAAGTGAGTTATTTAAAAGAATTCAGGAATTAAGTTACATTAAGTCAGTCAGAAATTAAGTTATAGGAAGTCATTAAGTTACAGTCAATTATTCAGTTACAGTCAATTATTAAGTGAGTTATTTATAAGAATTCAAGAATTAAGTTACATTAAGTCAGTCAGAAATTAAGTTACAGGAAGTCATTAAGTTACAGTCAATTATTAAGTTACAGTTACTAAATCAGTTACAGTCAATTATTAAGTCAGTTACAATTGATTAAGTTAGAAGAATTCATGAAGCGATAAAGTTAAATTAAGTTAGAAGACTTCATGAAGTGATTAAGTTAAATTAAGTTAGAAGAAGGCATTAAGTTAAGTGAAGTCAGTCAGTCAGTTACAATTAAATTAGATTAATCAAGAAAGTTAGTTCAAGACAGTTATAATTAAATTAAATTAGAAGAAAGGATTAACTTAGAAGAATTCATTAAGTCAGATACAGTTGGAGAGTAAGAGAGTAAATTAATTCAATATAAATAGTTCAATGCAGGAGTATAGTATATTATATGGAAATTACAAGAATTTTTCAATTATAATATCTATATGCAATTTCACAAATACAAGGATAACCGAGGCTGATTAAGAAGATATTTAGTGGTGATTCTAACTTTGATTTTGGAAAACTTTAGGCATTCAGTGGCAGAAAGGTACCAAATTTTGTTAATATAATTTAATAATTGTAAGAATTTCAAATTTTAGATAGGTTGTTTTAAATTTATATTGTTTATATTAGATATATGTCTGTTTCATAATAGTTATAATAAAGTTAATTTAAAAAAATACTTACAAACTAATTCTTTGAGAACCGCGATAAAAACCCTATACTCATATATTTTATTTTAAACACTCATTGCTCATATACAAACAAAACATCACAACAATATATATATATATATATATATATATATATATATATATATATATATATATACATATATATATATATATATATATATATATATATATATATATATATATATATATATATATATATATATAGCTAATCTGAAAAACCAAAGCTAGCACATTACAAATATCAAGTATTTCAAAATTTTCAAAGATCCTGAAAGACATCATCTGGAACAATACACGTATGTCGATAGGGACTAAGGTGAGAATACACAAGACCTGTTCAGACGTATTCATACGGTTGGATCTGAAACTCGAGCGAAAACATAATAGAACTAAACATTTGATGGGAAGCATTGAACTGAAAATGATGGGAACAATTAAAGGACTAACAATGTGAGATGAATTACAGAGCAGTGGTATTATTCGATTTTCTTACCGTCTGTGACATTGAAAATACCTGTGCGTCGTTTACTATCAACAATGTTCTAAAATGATTAAAACCACGAGTGAAAAACAGCAATTCATCTAATGGATTTGCAAACCTATAATAGTCTAGTTAAAATTACATGAGATATGTAATTATTTATACATAATAATCGGGTGAAAGTTTAAACTTGGCGAATTTTTATTAAACAGAAAATTACACACAGTCTTCAGTCAAAACTCAATTTTAGGAATACGTTATATAGGGTAGGATAACTTAAATGGTCATCTTCAGTTTTATTGTCAGAAAATTTCGATTTTCTTTCGGTGTTAATTTTATTAACTCTGATATCTTGTTCACACAATTTTCTTTAATTTTTTTCACATGCATGCAAATGCATGCGAAATAGAGATATAGATTTGTCGTATCGCGAAATTGGCCGTCCTGCTAATTATACGGCAATGACAGTAATGCGTGTCTGTCGTGTGTAGACAAACGAAGATAGAGGAATACAAAGAAGTCCAACTGGTCCACCAAGGCGTACCACAGACCGTCAAGATAGGCGCTTTAGATTACTGGCTCTGTGAGACCGTTTTGCTACTACGTGCCAAATTGATGAACAATAGTTTGGAGTAGTAGGTAGACCTGTTAATATGCGTACACCATACCGTCGCATTCGAGCCTTTGGACTGGTTTCATTCCGCCCACGACTAGTGCTTCCTTAGATTGCGGACCACTGTCATCAACGTTTGAATTGGTGCAGAGAACGGTCATTGGGTAGCAGAATGGCGTAATGTAGCATTCAGCGATGAATCTCGATTCTGTTTAGGAATGCATAATGGTCGTAGAGTACGACTAGATATCGGGTTTGCTGTTGAAAAGCATGTACACAGGACAGTTGGAATAATAGTTTGAGGGGCTATTGCCTATGGTAGCCGATCACCATTTGTGTTTATTCGAGGCAATATGACAGCTGCGAGTTATGTTGAAGATATCTTACAAACCATTTTACTGCCTTATCTCGACGTCCGTCGAGACGTCCTTTGTCAGCAAGACAACGCGCGGCCCTATATTGCGCGTCAAACTATGGACTTTCTCCAAGAAGCTGGCGTTAATGTTTTGCCGCGGCTGGCGGATTTAAATCCTATCGAACATGTATGGGATATGATGGAAAGAAGACTGTCCACTTTGTACCGTCCTCCGCAGACTCTGACACACTTAATACATGAAATTTAAGTTGCTTGGAACGAGGTGCCACAAGCAGACATCGAACATCTCATGTTGTCAATGCCTAGACGTATACAGGAGTGTATTCAGTTACGGCGTCGCCAAACCCATTATTAATGTTTTTTTTTTATTATTTGATAATAAAAATTCTTGAAAACGTTATCGTTTCATGTTTAATGTAAATCTATCATGTTACCAAAAAATTAGAAAAGTTAGAAAATAAGTAAGTAAGAAATTATTCCTTCTGGGTGTAACACTTATAATGTCACTGAGTATATATATATATATATATATATATATATATAAAACACACACACACATATATATATATATATATATATATATATATATATATATATATATAGATTATTGTTGCCAAAAGAATAGAAGAAAATCCGTTTAAATTGAAAAAGATTACATTGTATGTTGGTGACGAGATTATCTAAGAACTATTAAAAAGTACCGAGAAGAAGGAAAAACATTTTTTTATTTGGACGAGACTTGGCTAAATGAAGGCCATACTGTACCATATCTATGGGTTGATACAAATGTGAAAAGTTCCCGTCAGGCATTCATCGAAGGTGTATCTACTGGAATAAACAATATTCCCGTTGGAAAAAGACGCAGACTCATAATAACCCATATTGGAAACGAATATGGTTTTGTCAATGGTGGATTATTAAGTTTTGCCTCAAAATCAACCAAAGATTACCGCGAGGAAATGACTGCTGACGTTTTTAAAGAATATTTTGAGCAAATGTTGGATTTAATTCCAAAAAATTCTGTCATAGTCATGGATAATGCTAGTTACCATTCAAGACTAGCAGAAAAATTGCCAACAATGGCATGGAAAAAAGGAGAGATAATCGAATGGTTGGATAAACACGCAATTGAGTACAAGGAGAATTCGACAAAAAAGAAATTATTACCTATTGTAAGGCAACATAAAGCAGCTTATAAAAAATATATAATTGATGAAACGGCATTTAACCGTGATGTAATTATTTTACGTTTACCCCCATATCACTGTGATCTGAATCCGATAGAAAATATGGTCTCAAGTAAAGGGTGAAGTCGAACGCAACAACATAACTTTTAAATTAACAAGGAAGAAAATAAAATGTGGAATTTGGATAATATGACTGATACAATGCTGGAACCGGTAATAATTAACATTGGAGTGGAAGATTCCTTAGATCCTGAAGAAAGCAGTGGATCTGAAATGGAATTTGATTAAAATAATATTCATTTTTTTACAAGTCGGCTGCTGTTACGGCCACAAATTATTTTGTATATAACCAATAAAATAAACATCTTACATTTCTTGCAAATTCACTAGTACCTGTTAATCTCCATCATTCCGACACTGGCAACTTTATTTAGGGATTAGTAACCCTCAAAACTATTGTATTCTATTCTGCTTCAACCTTTATACCTGGTGGTCATACTCAATTTAAAATTATTTTCCTATATACTTTTGTAAACTTGTTGACAAATATCTACTTTTCATTGAGTCACCCGTATCAACAGTTTCGGGATTTGCATACATAATGTGCTATCAATATGATGGAAATGGACCATAGTAAATAATATTGTATATATTATGATTAGTATAAATTGATTATTGACATTAAATATATTCTATTTATGTCAATATCGTCGAGTTCACTGCTCTTACTGTAAGAATTTAAAATATCTGTTTTATCGAAGACATTATCTTCCATGGTAATAGTAATTTGATCGATTGCTACATTTACGACTGCTTTCAAAATAAAAAATATATATTTTGATGTTTGGATTTATTATTATTAGGCTGTCATTCTTTTGGAGAGAAATTTATTTAAAATATATACAGAGTTGGGAAAAAGTATGGAACCAAGTAAATATTTTTGAAATAAGAAATACGATATTTATTTGTTCTTTGCATGTAAGCACAGTGACACATAACACATGATGTCGTATTTTTTGTTACTACCTCACTTCCCGTTTCGCTAGAAATGCAATCATGTTTTAATTTAATTTACTTGTTTAAATTTAATTTAATTTAAAAGTTATTTCTAATTAATAGAAACTCTAAGTAGTATCAAATTTGATAAAAAAAAAATTAAGCCAAATTAAAGAAATAAATCACTGTACAGTTGAACAATAGATAAATTTATTTACTAAGACCAACGAGAATAATAATTAACAAAAATCACCTTCAATGTTTAAAATGCTAGCAGAGTTCACATCCTGGCAATGTGTAAGTTTATTAAATAATTTACTTGTTTAATGAGAATAGAGAAATAAAGTCGTGTCTTAAGATGTTTTTTTTTGTAATAAAACAACAAACGAACAAATAAAAGAGTTCTATCTATATTTTAGTACGTAACTGTTGCCACAGAAATGATTGGTTATGCTGATCATGTTAGAAGTTACACGAAGAATTGTGTAATATTTTTATTGGTATGTATCTTCAAATAAATTTCATATCACGTTCAAATTTTACTAAAACATTGCAACGTTTTAATGCAATTACTGGGCTGGAAATATGGAAGCAAACAAACCGAAACGTTTGCGAACGGCCACTCTTGTTTTGGTTGGAGAGCTGGGTCAAAAGTAAGTGAACGAAGGAGGGACTGAAAGGGGTAACTACAAAGAGAGAAATCAAAAAAATACATAGGTTTCCTGGGCAACACTCTTGCTGGATAAAAAAAAGCTTTTCTTTCCTAAAAAATATTAAAGGGTAAAAATCTTTTTAAAGGAAATAATTCTACAACTTGTAATTTTGAGAGAAACATTACGTATTTATTATCACTTCACATCAACAGTTATTACAAATAATATTACTTAACAAAATTCATCAACAAACCTTACAGGTTGGGCGACATTTGTAACAATTTTACAACTAGTTTATTAAGATCATCCAGGATATGTATGGTATCATCTTGGATTCTCTGTATAAGAACTATGAAATTATCGTTATATCTACATCAGAAAACTATTTTGTTGTTGTTACTAACGAATTTCTTTTCTAAGCTGTCTAAGAAAATATCAGCTAAAAAATGTGATAATGGATAACTAACATCGCTAATCATTTTTGGATGTTTGACCGTAGCAAAAGTAGAAGTGACTTAATGTGAAATGCACTGTATAACGAACCAAATTTTCAAGAATACAATCATTCTATTGTAGGATAGTCTTCTGTAAGAATCAACCAAGACTGTCATAGTAAGTAAAATAAGATATAGTTGAATCATCGTATATATCAATGTTTCAAATACAAGACAGATATTAAGCAGTTATTTTTGCTAACGATAAGCCTGTACACTTATCTACTTTCAATGTTTGTAGCCGATATCCCGATTTTCCCGTGGGTATTATATATATAACACAATACAACACAACACAACACAATAAAATATGTTACTACTACTGTACTAGTGTTTATATAGTCTTGTCTATAGTCTAATTTTTGGTTAAAAATTATTTAAAAGAAATAGATTCCAACACACGATAACCCAAAGGACACATCGGCGTTAATGGACTCCGGTCAGACAAAGCACATGTAAGAAATAAAGGTTATTCATGAGATTTAGACCTTTTCCTGTGATTGACGGTGATCTTTTACTACTAGGTATTGAAGGACCAAAGTGCGAATTAAGGGTGTTACAGGATGTTACAATTTGTTAGTTCCCAGCAGGGTTGGACAAAAAAATGTTTTTTAAAAAAAAACAAAAAACATGTTTTTTTTGTTTAAAAACAATGTTTTTTGTTTTAAAACAGTTTTTTTTTCATCTAAAAAACACTGTTTTAAAACAAAAAAACACTGTTTTAAAACAAAAAAAAAACGTTTTAAAATAATTACGTACTTCACTGGATTTCTAAAGGGGATTCCCATAAACCTCAACTGGCACACATATGGGCTTTGGATAAATGCCAGAGAAATACCTGCACCATAGCAGATGCAACAGACATTTGGAAGGACTTACTGGGTTATTTCCAAAGTGAAAGTGAAGCTCAATCTAACGGTTGTAGCAACGTGTTGGAACTTCATAAAGCAGAAGCACGTTTTCAACTGGCTATAACAGATGCGCATTATCAATGGCTATAGCACCGCCATTTAATAAACAATATTTGTTTGCAAAAAATACAGTAGACAATTTAAGT
The DNA here is from genome assembly GCA_918026665.1 of Diabrotica balteata. NCBI lineage: Eukaryota > Metazoa > Arthropoda > Insecta > Coleoptera > Chrysomelidae > Diabrotica > Diabrotica balteata. Next base: position 35,849,006 of record OU898282.1, on the reverse strand, counting down.
TCTTTAACATGGTGGCTATCTCAAAAACAGTTTATTTCATCGGAGTTGTTGCAGCTGACAACTCAATTATTTTCAGCAGTTGCATCCAGTGCTGGAGTGGAGAGGCTATTTTCTTCATATGGTCTAGTTCACTTGAAATTGAGGAATAGGTTAGGAAGTGACAAATCTGCTAAGCTAGTAACAATATTTCAACATTTAAATAAAAATGTTTAAGGTTACATTATAACCGTAAAAGCTCTATATTTATAGTTTTTATTTTTTTTAAGGAACATTTATTGTTATTTTTATTTTTTGTATCACATATCAGTTGCAGGATGTAGGACTGTGTAATAGATGCTGTTGTAATTCAATAATTATTTACTTAATTTCTTAATTTTCTTTTTCTTTTAACTTTATTAGGAGTATTGGTTTAGTTAATGTTACTACAGCACTGTCGTAACAGTACTAGTATGCTTGCTACCTGAACATAAATAAAGTTTAGTCAGTTACTTTTTTTGAGTTTTACTTTTTACTTAGCATTAATATTGTTATTGCACCTACTTACTCTATAGTCTATGTTTGCAATTTTGCAAATTAGCAAACACAAATGTCTTATAACAAATGTTAATAAACAAAATAATAATAAACAATAACGAAAAAAAAACTGTGTTTTAAAATGCAACTGTTTTTTTTCAGTGTTTTTAAACATGTTTTAAAACGTTGTTTTAAAAAGCTTGTTTTAAAACAGCCCAACCCTGGTTCCCAGGTGGTTTATCCTTGGATAATAAATTAGCAAGAAATCGCACTGAGGTGCTGTATATCTGTTCTTTTGATCTATAAATGTCGTTTCAAAATGAAAAATAAGCGTAAGGCAATAAAAAAATAAATTAAACAAAATTACAGAGAGTTCTATTGAATAAATATTGGCAATGTGTAAAGGTTCCAAAATTTCATATTGTATATCAAATTGCCAGGTAATTGTGATAAGTTTTAGTATCTCTAACAAGAACTTTATAAATCAAAATACCAAAGCAACTATGTGGTTCATCGCTTTGAAATATCCAATAATGAAGAGCCACTTCTTGTTAATATAATTATTTGTAGTGCCTCTGTTGTATCGTGCCACACCCAAACTCGTGGGCGTAGGCGTCTGCCAAAGCGACGTTGATATTAAAATATCTATTCAATTAACTTATATTTCTCTACTTTGTTTAATACACCGTAATCAACTTAAAACTTTCTAGTGATGTTTACTTCTCTTGGATAAGCTACCTACGAATTTTGTTAAGGTCGAATGAAAACTGTTTAAATATTTATTACCTGTATTAGGTTTCCAAACTAATACTTCGAACAATTTCCTTAAAATGTTATGTCATGTTTTAGTAGAGAATTTGATTGGTTTCGAGATTGATTCACACAAAATGATGAAAGGGGAAAGGTGAAAATGTGTTAAAAGGAGAGACAGAAATAAAGCGAAAAGTACGACCACGGATACGGAATTAATGACCACATTAATTAATTATTAAATAATATAAGTGCTAATTAGGAACTTCCTTGTCTTCCATTTTGGATATTTTTTGTTCTGTTAGTTACATCAAAGTTCTTTTACAATACTGTATAAAGCTGTTAATTAATGCAAGTACTGGTATAATATAGATAAGGAAAAACCAGGAAAACTCGCAACATAAATACAAAATAAAATAGATAAAAGGTGGAAGTTTTAACAGTTCTGTCATAAGTCTCTGCATTCCGACTGGTGACTATTAATGTTACTATGATAGCCTGCGTTAGCGATGCCGGAACATTTATTCCACTAGGCATTATTTTTCCACGTGTTCACTTCAAAAAGCACATGATCAACAACGCACCACCTGCAACTATTAGTATGGCAACTTCTAGTGATTGGTCCAATGCTGAATAATTGAATATCTTCAACATTCTATTTCAGTTGTAAAGCCATCTCCTGAAAATAAAGTAATGCTTATCCTCGACAACCACGAAAGTCACCTCTCATTGTCTGGTATAGATGTAGATAGTGATAATGGAATAGTAAATTTAATTTTCCTCCGATACTAGTCACAAATTTCAGCCATTGGATAGGTCTGTTTTTTGGCCATTTAAAAATTATTTCAATAATCCTAGCAAAGATTGGATACTGAACCATCCGGGAAAGCCTATATCTATTTACGACATGTCAGAATGGATAGGAAAAGCATTCCCATTGGCGTTTACACCGAATAACATTTCGCCATGTTTTAAAGTGGAGAGAAATCATGCCCTAACCCCATTCCTACCCAATACCTACTATCCTACCAATTTCCCAAACCAACTCACCAACCCGCCTGGCAAGCGTGGTGTTTAAATGCCAAAACCCCCTCAGCATGAACAAACATTCAAGAAAACGGCCCTCAGTCCCCGGCAGCTCGCTAGTTCCCGACCAAGGTAGCGGTAGGACTCACGGACAGCGGGTAGAGGGTGCGAAGAATCCCCAGGATGTAAGAGGCTACCAAGAACGACGAACGTTGCACATAATTACGTATAATGTAAGAACTTTATCTAAGGATGAAAAAATGACAGAACTGGAGGAAGAACTCAAACATGTGAAATGGGATATTATAGGAATTAGCGAAGTCAAAAGAAGAGGTGAAGATCAGGTCAAACTAAAATCAGGAAACATATTCCACTATAAAGGGGAAACGGAATTGACAACTGGAGGAATAGGTTTATTAGTACACAAAAAATTACAGAAAAATATACAGAGCATTGACTGCATTTCCCCAAGAGTTATGTATATAAATCTAAGACTAAATAAGAGATACACTCTGAAAATAATCCAGGTATACGCCCCCACCAGCGATTACGAAGATGAAATTGTCGAAGCCTTCTATGAGGAAATCGAAAGAGCAAAAAAGCAGGAACCGGCTCATTACAATCTGATAATGGGAGATTTTAACGGGAAACTCGGAAGGAAAAAAGACGAACAAGAAGTGGCAATCGGAGATTTTGGAATCGGAGTAAGAAACGAAAGAGGCGAAATGCTTACCAACTTTCTACTGCAACACAAACTGTATGCAATGAACACCTTTTTTAAGAAGAAACAGAATAGAAAATGGACGTGGGCTAGTCCAGACGGAAGAACTAAGAGCGAATATGATTATATAATAACAGACAAAAAGCAAATTATTCAAGATGTCACTGTACTCAATAAACTATCAGTAGGAAGCGACCACAGACCAGTAAGAGCTAGAGTAACGATCAATCTACAAAAAGAAAGAGCAAAGATGATAAACAGTTGTAAACGCATAGTTTGGAATTCACCAAATCATCCAGAAGCATACATAAGAAATATAGCCGAAACTTTACAGAGTAATAATCCCAAACCTCTAAGTATCGACGATCACAATAAATTAATAACAGACTCAGTTAGAAACGCACAACTCAAATTTTGCAAGAAAAATGACACCAAAAGTGAAAAGATTAGCAAAGATACAAGGGCTCTCATGGAAATACGACGAAACCTAAGCGAGAACGAAAAGGGAAACAGAGAAGAATATAAAAAACTAAATAAAAGAATTTCAGCGGAAATTAGAAAAGATGTAAGAAGATATAATACTAATGTAATTACTCAAACAGTAGAAGAGAACAAAGGTTTAAAGATAATGAAAAGAAAACTTACGCAAAGTAAAAAAGAAATATACAAGCTGAGAGATAAAGACGGAAAGGCAACAACAGATAAACAAAACATTCTGAAAATAACTAGAGAATTTTATAAAGACCTCTATACCAGCCAAAGACCACAAGACAATTTCCCGACACGAGTAAAGACTCTCATAAATCAGGGATCGGAAATACTTTTACCCATTACTGTGTCAGAAGTAAGAGCAGCTTTAAAGGAAATGAAGAACCATCGATCGCCTGGTGATGATGGACTCGTTATCGAGGCAATAAAAGCAGGTGGAGAAATTTTATTAAAATCAGTAAGCGAACTGTTTACTAAATGCTTACATGCGGGTACAATTCCAAAAGACTGGAACAATGCAGTAATAGTCTTGTTACACAAAAAAGGCGATATTACTAAATTAGAAAATTATAGACCCATCAGCCTCTTGACACATATGTACAAACTCTTTATGAAAATCTTAACAAAGAGGCTAACACCTAAACTTGATTTCTATCAGCCCAAAGAACAGGCAGGCTTCAGGGCAGGATATGGCACAAATGACCATTTGCATACCATAAAGATCTTAATAGAAAAGTGCATCGAGTACAACATACCACTGGTTCTTGCATTTGTCGATTACGAGAAGGCTTTTGATTCTGTAGAGTTTGAAACAATACTGGAAGCCCTAAATCAAAGCCGAATAGATTACAGGTACACGACACTAATCAAAAACATCTATCAGAACGCTACATCAAGTATACGACTGCACGAAGACACAGAAAAATTCAGCTTAGGACGAGGAGTTAGACAAGGAGACAATATTTCACCAAAATTGTTCACGGCAGCTCTAGAGTCAATATTTAAGGGTACTCAATGGCAAGATATGGGCATCAATATAGATGGAGAAAGATTAAATCACCTAAGGTTTGCAGATGATGTTGTATTAATCGCAGATAACTTACATGATACAGTTACTATGATGCATTCGCTTAAAAGTCTGTCTGAAAGAGCAGGATTAAAGATAAACTTTGAGAAAACTAAAATTATAACAAATCTCGTAATGAGTGGAAATATAACTATTGACAATAATACCATACAACAAACAGACACTTACAAATATCTGGGACACGAAATCAAAATAAGCAGAGACAATCAAACACATGAAATACAGAGGCGAATAGGTCTAACATGGGCAGCATTTGGCAAATTAAGCCATATTCTAAAAAGTTCAATTCCCATGTGTCTCAAGCGAAAGGTTTATAACCAATGTGTTTTACCTGTACAAACTTATGGAGCAGAGACTTTAACACTCACGCAAAAATCTGCGAATAAACTTAGAGTTACACAACGAGCCATGGAACGTGCAATGCTGAACGTGAGCCTTCGAGACCACATAACAAACCAACAAATCAGACGAAGATCAGGAGTTCAAGACGTCATCGAAAGAACCACGACGCTTAAGTGGAACTGGGCAGGGCACTTAGCCAGAACACAAGATGGACGGTGGACAAGACGTATTATGGAATGGAGGCCCAGAAATTATAAAAGAAGCCGAGGACGACCACCGACTAGATGGACCGATGACATTAAACTGTAGCGGGAAACTGGCTACAAGCGGCCCAGTGTAGAGAACACTGGAAAGAATTGAGGGAGGCCTATGTCCAGCAGTGGACGCGATTGGCTGATTGATGATCATGATGTTTTAAAGTAACAGGTATATAGCCATTTATTGCAAACGTGTTTGGAGACTATGAGTTCTTACCAGCTGAGGTTACCAACAGGCCACATGAACCTCCAAAACAAACTGAAATTGAAGAGACAGAATTTATAGAAATTGATGAAGCCATACCATCAACAAGTAGTGTACCAAGTCCCACTACTGGAATGACCCCTGAAGACTGATGTAAGGTGAAGGAGACCAGGAAGATGTATGAGTGTCACAGGCTCTCCGGAGTTACAGAAAATCAAAGAGCAGAAAGTTTAAATATATAAGCCACTTCAGAGGAAAAAAATGCTGTCAAAAGAGCACTACTTGTATCTTCATTTTCATCTGAAGATGAAGACGAGCTCGAGCTTAAAGACATCTCCGATAGAAGCAGATTTAATTCAAGTTCCAAAAATGATTTCTTTCCACCAGACAAAGTTGCACTCAATTTTACCATTGGCAGCTGAGTTGTAGTAAAATTTGAAGTCACTGAAAAAGCTACACTGCAAAAGCTACCACTGATGTTTACTATGCTGGTTTGGTTCGAGAAAGCATAAACCAAGAAGTTACTGTGAAGTTTCTCTGAAATCGGAATGTTTTCCCAAATGTTGAAGATATTGTTGTCGTGAAGCATTCAAGCAGAGTGAAAGTGTTGCCTGTGCCCAAAATACGACGCGGTTTTTATTCTTTCAACATTGCCTTTCCACAAAATATTTGTATTTTGAGAACGATTTCCGAAGTAGAATTTGAAACTTCAATAAACGGATTAAGTGTGGCTTATTCCCATTTAAATAGTAATTAATTTAAAATGCCACAGGAAAATAGCTTCAGAACAATAAAAAATAGTGTTATTGGTTTTTTTCATCGTTAAAAAAGGAATTTCAATATTTAGTTTATTTATATAAATACAGTTACTTTATGTCCCAATGTACAACCAACATTGTCCCAGGGGTAAAACATAGGTTAAACCTTGGGACTAGTATTACTGTACACTTTTATGGTAAGTACTGATTTACTCGTTGGTTATTATCGATATTTTTATTTTTAGTTAAGTGCCTAAATATACCTTCATTTTCCTGGATCAAATACATTCGGGGTGAGGACTGACCGAGGATATCCAGATTCGCCGTGGGGTTCGCCAAGGGCCAAGATTAATATTATTACTAAAATTAATATCAAACTCACCAGTCTTCCGGGTTGAACCGCGTCGTTGTCCATTTTGCCAAGCTTTCGGCATCCTCTCTGATGCCTTCCTCAGGGCTTCCTAGGTCTCAGTCTCCCGAGCCCCCAGACACTACTACACTGTTCACTATTCACGGCACTGTCACTGTCACTACTGTGCCATTGATGCCACATTGAAATTGCAAGGTCAACTTTGAATAGAATGAGATAACTTTTTTGTAATCGCGATATCAATATATCGCTCCAGATAAGAATTAAAAACCTAGAAGCATTCGAAATGTGATGTTACCGACGTATTTTAAAAATATCATGAATTGATCACAAAACAAAGGAATAAGTTCTCGAACAACTAGGAAAACAATGCGAAGTTATAAATTCCATAAAAATCAGGAAATTGGAATACTTGGAGCACATCATGAGAGGTGAAAAATACGAACTACTAAGGAATATAATGCAGGGTAAAATCAAAGGCAGAAGAAGCGTAGGAAGACGTAAAATCTCGTGGCTACGCAATCTCCGTGAATGGTTTGGATGCAGTTTAATTGAGCTATTCAGGCGTGTAACCAACAAAATTATAATGACCAGAATGATTTCCAATCTCCGATAGAAGCGAAATTTGAAGAAGAAGAAGAAGGATGAGGAGTTGACCGAAATTATTTATGATACTATTTATGCAACAAGTAGTTATTACTTAAAATTATGATAAATGTAATAAAATCCGTAGTGTGAGATAGATATTTGCCAAATCGTCCTTTTATTATTATCTTGGTCATATTTCATTGAGTTAACATCTACTGTCTGGTTTAGATCTAGTCATTACTTATCTTATCGCCACATACGTGTCTCACGTTGTACTGACTTTAATACTAAGTGGTCAGCTATAAATTGAAGGTCTTGGGATATTTCTATAGTATATTTCAGAGTTTCGTATCTATTGGTCGAGGTTAGCCTTTGTCAAATTTCCATTAAGCTCTACATTTCAATGAATTGAATCCATATTTCAATTAAAAATAAATAGTATACCCATCTAAAACGATAACCATAACTAACAGCCAAATCATTAAAATTTGAAACATCACTTTTTGGTAAAATTTTTCAAAAATTTATTATAATTATATAAGTTACGTATATTTATTTTTTAGTTCAATGAAAAACTTTATAAGCTTTGAAATTTTGCGCTTCAAATAATAAAATCTTAGTCTATATCTACTATGTGTTTTTTATGTTGTGAATTTCGTTTGTTAAAAAATATTTTAATTTTTAATATCCGCAACTAGCAGCACTTACGCGGGTCATTTGCTTAATATGGACATTATTATTCATATTTCATATTTCATTCCTGAATGCCACATAGTCTACGATCCCACTGCATGATTACTGCGTTCATAACTTAGTTAACGTTGCAAAAGCGGACATTTCAATACCGAATGCCCTGAGAAATCAATTGTTTGTCCGTATTGCGGACTCAACCACCGGTCTACTGCCTGCCCCACGATATCGACCCCCAAATGCCCTAACTGTAGTGGTCCTCATCCCGCTTTCTCACCACGCTGCCCTCACCGCAACACTCAACCAACAAACTATAGTCAAACCCAACCAGTGTACACAGAGAAACAAATCCCATCCTACGACCTCTCCTCTGATATGAAATCCCTCATTCACTTCTCTTCCATACTCCTTTTCAACGCCTTCCCTGAAAAGAGAAGTGCGATCTCCTACTACCTAAATCAAATTTCCAATGCAATGTATGGATGTGCCATAGCCACCTCATGCACCAACAATTTAGTCAAACAAACCTTCACCCACCTCCACATCTAAACACCACACCACACACACAAACACAAAATCACACACACACTAATTACACTAAACACAACACTTTACCTATCCCAGCTCACAACCCTAATTAATAAATACCTAAACCCTCACCTAACAATATACCTAAAGTCCAAATTAATAAACATACAAAATACACACATACACAACACTACACTGTGAGCATCCAACACACTCCTTAAGAGTCGAATAATATACACAAGGACAGGGGGAGATTGGTTTTCTGTGGTTTCCCAATCTCATTGCACAATGATACCTGATCCTAGGTGAGGTCATAGCCACAGCTATCCTCCACGCGTTTTTCCAACAAACAAACAATGGCCAACAATCTGAAAGGAATCGTTTTCCAAAGAACTTGTACTTCGTGGCAGGCTTGGTGGGCCTTACTAATTCTTCCGGAAGACGTACATCCGCCTCCTGCCTTCTTCTTGTTCTCGGCCCCCATCCTATCCTACCCATCACCACCCACTTTGACCTTTCAGCTCTTTAGCGGCGGCGCCCTTAGTCTTCGGAGTCCAACAAAGTCACACGGGCGAAAGCTAGCATTTCAAACCAAACAAGCACCAGCACCCAACAAACAAACCCACCCTTGAAGAAGCATAGAGCTTAAAGCAAGGTTAAAACGCATTGATTGATTGTATTCACATTTTGCATACATTTAAAATAAGGAGAATACATTTATAGTAGGTACCAGTCAAAAATTCGCCACAAATAGTTTTAATTTAACTCTTAAACAATTTTTTCCCTTCACTTACTTTTTAAATAAAATGTTCTGCTCATTACGTATATGCAAGTATTTCATATCAAATTAAACATGATGATATAAGGTTGCTTGAAAAAAAAGGTCGCAAATTAGGGTTGCCAACCCTGTATATAAAGCGTTTTTTCATAATTTAGAACTTTCCTGCCGATTTTTGTATATTTTTTTCTGAGGAGAGAGTACTTCTACCAAATATTCTGGTATATAATTAGATATTTGTAAAATGAAATACCCTTCTTAATTAAATTTTTTTCAAAATATTGTACCAAATTCCAATTAAGGCAACTATATACATTAAGCCATAGAAATAAACTTCTGGAGTATCATATTCCTATAACTGTTTATAAACTTAATTAATGAGGATATATATTGGAATTACGTATATGTTTTTGGGGTTGGGTAGGTAGATTAACCTATATGCACGTATTCTCACTTTCAGGCTTCAGGCCATTTAGTAATGTTAGTTACTTACAGTATTTGTTGATGTACTAACCTTCCAGTTTAATTTTTAAAATGCCACCTGTGAAAAAGAATTCACTGAGTTTAATGGAACCTTGGAATCTCTCCAATTTTAATTTAAGTTTCTGATTACACTGTGGTCAGAGAGTTGACCCCTAAAAATCATATGAACAAGCTGAATTCTGCTGAGAATATTAATTTTGGGATTCCAAAAAAGATGCAAAAAGTTTTCCAGTTTTACCCCCGAGCTTCCTCCTACTTACTTTTTTTCCGTGTCCGGAACACGGTTTCCAATGGTTGGCCACATAGATGGTCCTGTCATTCGCTAAGAATAAATCTTCTTCTGTGCCGGTCTCCCTCATCTCTATGCATGATAGTAGATGGTGATTATTCTGAACCGCGCCACAGTTGCAGGTATCGTTCTCCTGCTATCCCCATTTCTTCAGGTTACTAGCACAACGTAAGGAGCTTCCTCCTAAAATATCTCTCATAGGGGGCAAAATGCAAAAAATCGATTTACCAAGAACCTATACGCCGAGAAAAAGGGTTTTAAATGTCACTTATTCGCGCGAAATCAATGTTCAGTAAAATTTGTATTAGCTCGACGGTAAAAATTTGATTTCTTAGATCCAAGTGTCCTATCGACAAAAGTCAAGATGTGTTTTAAAAGTAAAGTTTTACGATTCCCGTGTGATTAATAAAATTGATCACTTTCATTGACTAATCGTAGTAAAATTTTCATTTTTGGAAATCAATCTTTAAAACCTGTGACATGCAATTTCAATTTTAAGTTGTGGCAACATTATGAGGCATTTGAAATGTGAATAAAAAACGCAGAAATTAGTGCTTTACATTTCGATCGCACCTCACGGGAAATGCCTGTAACAAGACAGTTTTGAGTATAGTCTATAGTAGATAATTGGTTCTTTTGAAAAATGTACTAGTGTAATTAAAAAAAATTAAATGTTTTAGATTGTTTGTTATGGGAAAGTTTAAATCTTTTAAAAGCGTTTTTTAAACATATTTTAAATGCCTTACAATTGTTGCCAAAACACAAAACCAAAATTCCATGCTATAAGTGTTGATGAACGTTAGGCTCTAATAATCTAAACTTCAAAGTGACCAGTCAATGAAAGGGATAGATTCTATCGATCTCATGAGAATCATAAAAAATGGCAAAATCGCGCCACCTTTATTTATGTAACACCTTTATAAAATCTGAGTTTATTTGCAGCAAAATACGAAAGCTGAACTCTTTACCTTTAAAACGCATCTTGATTTTTCTCGATAGGTTACTTGAATCAGAAGATCTCGAATTTTTACCGTCGAGTTGGTACAAATTTTATTAAAAATTGATTTCGAGCGCGTAACTGAGGTCAAAATCGACGGTCGCTTCAAGCGTTTTTGTACTAACCTTGAGTTTTAACCTTGTCCCTTGACCTTGTTTTAACTCCCTTTTTTTGACGGAGTTGTGGGGTGTGTGAGAAAAACGTCAATTGAACGAAACGCGACCTAAGAAGTAGAGAACTACTAAGGAAAGGAGGGAAAAGAAGGTGGCTTATTTTGTGATCGATAAGAATCGATTGAACGCACAAGAAGAAGTTGGGTTTGCCTAGCATGCAGTGTGAGGTACTTCAGGGTTACCAGCCATACAGTAGGAACGGCTCTTTATCAGCGTTTTTGGTGCGCAGTTTATCTGCGATAATAGATGGGGAAAGATTCAAGAATATCAAAATACTCCTCAGGAAGTTCGGGTCCAGCGTTATGTAGAAGTTTAGCTGGAGGGAATGGAACTTTTTTGGCGGGATGCCTGGTGAGTATTTGCCCTCTATGTGAACAAGGTGTCTTCAATGTTTGTTTTGCTCGGTTGTTCGAGCCAGCTATGGTTCTTAAGACATACTTCCTACTGAGGGTTAGGATTCTGTCCTTAATTGGCGTGATGTTGGTTATTGCATAAATGTGGGCTGATGGATACAGCCAATCTTTTCTCATGCAGAAGCGTAGGATTCTACGCTCGGTGGCGGTGATGGCGTTGAGTTCGTGATTCCTCAGGGAGAGGTAAACGCATGCCTTGTATTCGATTATCGGTCTGATGAAAGTCTTGTAAGTGTGCAACAATGTGTTAGAGGACGTTCCTCCTAGTTTACCGGCCAACACTTTCAGGAGGTTGAGCCTTTCTCTCATCCTGTCAAGGGAATCTTGGACGTCAGCCTTCCAATTGAGAGTTCTCGTAAAACGAACTCCCAAGTAGAGAACTGAGTTCCTGAGAATAAGGTCCTCTCCCAAAAGTGTCACCCGGCCCTGGAGGCCGCGTCCGTAAGGAGGTCTGAATAAAATTGCTTGTGTTTTGGAGGGGTTTAAAGTAACCCTCCATTTGTTGCACCACCTCACGACTCTATCAAGGTAATCTTGCGATTTCTCGAATACAGACCGTCGCTCTCCTTCCCTGTAGGAACCTGAGGTGAGAATGGCTGTATCATCAGCAAATAGGAGTAGAGACTCTGATCCTTGCTGTGGGCGGGGGATGTCGCTATTGTAGACTGTGTATAATATTGAAGCAAGTATTGAGCCTTGGGGTACTCCTGCTTGAGGAGTGAATGGAGTGGAGAGATGTTCTCCTATTTAGATCCTAACCGTCCGGTGGGAGAGATAGGAATTTATTAGTTTAACGAAAGGTGTTGGCAGTCCAGCAAGGTGGCCAAGCAATGCCTACGACGTGCTTCCTTTCGTTAATGGATTGAGAAATGAAAGTTGTTGCTTCAACCAATGCATTTTGTGTGGAGTGTCCTGCCCTGAATCCGAATTGGGAATAAGGAAGTGAGCGTCTAGGAATTCTATGAGTCTCTCCTTGAGGATCCTCTCGTAGACTTTACCTAGGGTGCTCAGTAGTGAAATTGGTCTATACGATTCAGGGTTGGTGAGGGTTTTCCCTTTTTTAAGGACCATGACGGTGCTGGCCACTTTCTAAGAAATAGGAAAGTAGCTCAGCGCAAGAGATGCATTGATTATATTGGTGAGCAACGTGATGATATTCTGTGGAAGATTTTTGAGGCATCTTCTGTGGATGCCATCTGGGCCAGGAGACGTGTTTTTTGCTATTTTACACATCTGACTGACGGTTTCCTCAGTCACTGGCGCCATCATCGGATGAGGATGTGGTCCGTCAAGTGGCTGAGGATAGTAGAATATATCTTCCACTCTCCGTTCGGTGGCTCTTTTGGATCTTTCGTTAAAATTGGGGTTATTGGGTGAAACGAGGGTGGCCTGAAGTGTATTTTTGAAAGCTTCGGCCTTATCTTGCGGATTGTTTAGTATGACGTTGTTGCCTTTGGGGTGAGATCGTGGCTGACTTTTTTGTCTTGTTAGGACTTTGAGTTTGTTCCAGAATGCAGAGCCATCCCGGTAGTCGAGGTCCGAAGTGACTCGCATCCACTGTCTTTGTTTCTGCTTGTTCACTTCGAGCCTTATGACCGCCGAAAGTCTATTGTATTCTGTTTTGATAAGGGGGTCTCTGAATATTTTATACTCTCTGAGTAACCTGCGTTTGTTTTGATTTGCGCGATGATTTGCGGCGGGAGTGTTGGAGTATATGGATTGTACCTTGTTTTCGGAATAGCCAGGGCTGAGGCTTCTTGAAGAAGTTTATCAACTTTGGAGATCCCTGTGTCAACTTGGTTATGTGTTGACATAATGCCTAACTCAGGAAGGTTTGGATTGACGTGTTCTTGGAAAAGATCCCAATTTGCTCTACGATAATTTATGCTATAGATGGCAGGTCTTGCTTGGGGTAAGGAGTTTTAGTCAGTTGTTTGTGAGAGAATGGTTCATTCTACACAAAAAGTGCTAATAAATATTTTTGTTTGAAATTATTTTAGCTACATTTTTTATTTACAACATTTTTTTCTAGGGCCTACAGATTATTGGTAAATCGATTAGGAGAAAGCCCGGTTATAAAAGTGGTAAACTTTTTTGCATCTTTTTTAAGGTCCCAAAATTAATATTCTCGGCAAAATTTAGCTTGTTCAGATTAATAACATGTCGAAAAAACGATATAAAAATGTAAACGAAAAACGTCGAAATATATAGGGTGTCCTATATAAAAAAGTAATATAATACCCATAAGTTGGTATTATATTTCCTTAGTGAGACCCCCTAAAAAAATTCACGTACGCCAATGAACTCTTCTATAATATATCTATCACAAGTTTTAATAAAGTTTTTAAAATTTTTTCTTAATAAAGAAGATATTTTTTAACCCTGCTGTTTTTGACATTTTTAAATTATTGCCCTGTATCTCGCTAATTAGGGGATTTATTGATGATTTGATTGGACAATCGTTACTTTAACAAAAAAAAGTTATGACATCTTAACTAATTTTTTTTTCTATCTTCTCTAGTTTTCAGTATACCCTGGAAAAACCAACCAATTTGGAACACCCTGTAGATTTTATATTAGGTCAAGAAAGTACCTACACCTGAGAGAGCTAGTTAAAGCCAAGAGAGCCCAGCGTACTCTTGTTACAGTTACAAAGTCTAGTCTATTCGGATACATAAGAAACACTGAATTGCAAATTTAATCCGTTTCCTTCGTTGCGCGGTAAACGCAACATGTTGCGAGCGGTCTTCGGATGATTGCGTGGTTAACATTCTTCCATTAAATACCTCCCATTGAAATGCATTGTTCGTATTACTGCGTGGAGTACGGTGCTTATCTCTTGCTCGTCCACTAACCCGCAATCACGCATTCCGGGGACAAAAATAAATTGATTGAATCCAACTTACCTTAGTACAAAAGTATACAGAAAAAAAAATTACAGCCCTTTGAAGTTACAACATACAAATTATTTTTTTGCATTATCTACTAAACTACTTGACATTTTTTAATAAAAATGGAGACGCTACTTTTTTGTTCTGAAAGCATTTTTTATTAAAAGGAAACATTAAAATCTAAATCCACAAGGAATCTACGTTCCTGTAGTTGGCTGTATACCATATATTAAAAAATTTTATTAAAAATCCTTTGTAAAAGGTATATATACCTAAATATATATCTTTTACAAAGGATTTTTAATAAATTTTTTAATATATGGTATACAGCCAACTACAGGAACGTAGATTCCTTGTGGATTTTTATTTGACGGTATGGTCAACTTGGCTCCTCAGTACATGCGCTTAGCCACTAAAAGATGCACTCTGAAGCTGGATATTTGGTTCATCTCTCAATGCATAAACAACCAGGTCTTCCCTACTTTTTGTAAAATTAAAACACCAGGAAATGTTCTAATCAATTTAAAGAACAACTTTTAACTGAAAATCTTGAAGAAGGAGATTTGCAACCATTATGGAAAGCTAAATTACATAGATTGTAAACTCAAGTAACATATGACTCTTTACTTGATTTCATGGGCTATGACAACTTAAATAATTTTTTGAATGAGGTTTCTAAATATATACCTTTTACAAAGGATTTTTAATAAAAATCTAAGCACACAGAAAAATTTTAAGGGTGGTTTGCAGCCCTAAATCAACCCAAACTTTTAAGTACGTTCAAATCAAATGAATATTGTGGCATCATTAGTTTAACACATTATTTTTAAAAACAGTTTTTATTGAGTTACGGCCCTTTTTATTAACCTTTAAAAAATTACGTGCAACTAAATAAATGGCTTAAACGAATTAACAAGTACAAAAAATGTCTATAACCTCTGTAAATATGATATTACAATAAATATTCAAAATGACTCCCATTTTCTTTAATACACATTCGCTATCGTTTTAATCATATTTTTATGACGAAATTGATTTACAGCTTTAATTATTCTAACACTCAATTGTTGGTTCGTTCAATTGTTCGTCATCTACTGTTACAGAATACACTTTCTCTTTCATAATCCCCCAAAAGCAAAAGTCAATGGGGTTAAGACCTGGATTACTGGGTGACCAAGAAATAGGTGCGTCACGACCCCTTCTAATCCACCAACCAGGATTCTGCCTGCAGGTATTTCCGGACTTCATTACTGTAATGCGGTGGAGCGCCATCTTGTAGAAACCACATATTTTGCCTTATTGCAATATACACTTCTTCCAAATACTCTTGTAAATCGTTCTCGAACTGCAAATAATTATCACTATTTAAATTGTTGGAAAGAAATACTGGGTCCATTAGATTGTTATCCACAATTCCTGTCTAATCATTAACTTTGAAAGTCCTTTGGTGATGAGTCGTTTTTTTGGCGTGAGGATTTTCGTCGGACCAAATGTGCTCGTTATAATGGTTTGTTATTCCATTTCTACTGAAGGTAGCCCCGTCGGTAAACAAAATATTTCTAATACAATTAACATTTCGAGTGTTTTCCATTAAAAACCAATCGCAAAATCAAATCCTTCTAGGCAAATCTTCAACCAATAACTCTTGAACCGTTGTTAAGTGATAGAGTTTAAGCAGCTGATCCTTCAAACCCTTACGTGAGGATTACTTAGTTGAGCAGCTATTACCCTTGTATTTGTTCCAGGAACTTCTTCAATGATTTCTAAAATGTCTTCATGAGTTGCATCCATTATTGCACGACCACTATTGCCAGCAACTTGCGGTTGGAATGTACCCGTTTCTTGTAAACGACGATCAATGGTCAGAAATAATCGTCTATCGAGAGTATTTCGATTCGGATATTTTACTGCATAATGCCTTGCGACTTCTGCACTATTCACCTTCGATATTCTCGATAGTTTATTGAAATCATAATTAAATCTGATACAACTTACCCAAAGTTAAATGCATATCTGCCATTTCCTGAAATGTTTAGGCCACTGTAATATCAAAATTTATAATATTAATCGTATTCACACAATAAATAATAGCTTCAAATTATTGACTGTTGTTGATGGAACTGTTTGTAATTATTGTATTCGTAGAAACTAATTGTAATTCTATGGCCAACTAGGAAAAAACTAGTTTTTCGAAAAAGTGATAAAAGACAAAAAAGTTTTAAAAATAATGTGTTAAACTAATGATGCCACAAAATTCATTTGATTTGAACGTACTCAAAAGTTTGGGGATATTTAGGGCTGCACACCCTCCTTAAAATTTTGCTGTGCGCTTAGATTTTGTTGTTTCTTTTGTATGACAAATGATTTCAGAACAAGAAAGTAACGTGTCCATTTGTATTACAAAATATCAAGTAGTTTAGGAGATAATGCAAAAAAACAATTTTTATTTTGTAACTTCAAAGGGCTGTAACTTTTTTTGTGTACACTTTTGTACTAAGGTAAGTTGGATTCAATCAATTTATTTTTGTCCCGGAATGCGTGATTTAATTTATGACATACATTTTTGAAACACCCTGTATTATAAATATATTAATATGTATATTTATTATATGTACATTTTCTTTTGTTTCAGGTGTTGCTTTACAGAAAAAGTGTAAAAGTATACGAGGGTGTTGTAAAAGGGAAGTTAGTCGACAAAACAATTTAAAGTCTGGATCCGGTTGTGGTTTTGGATTACGAAAAAGTCAGTATGTATTCTTCCACCAGCTGCAATTTTTAAAGTCTGTGGTAGCTATTAAGGAACCAGACCACGTTGCTGGTGATGGATCTTTGGAGGATCTTGAAACAGACAGGGAGGTGGTACAATGTCCCAAAAGGAAAAAACAAAAGACACCACTACGGAACCTGAGAAGGATAAATTCCTTAAAACGCTTAACAGAAGTATTGAATTGAGAGAAAAACATGGTGCCAATAGTGAGGACGAATATAGACTATTTTTGCTATCTTTGTTAGGTACCCTAAAAAAAGTACCTCAAAAAAAAATGGTTACGAGGATTCAAATGATGACCTTGCTTGACATTGCCACCCGTAATATTGAGTCTCCAGGCAGTTAAGGGCACCAGGGGACTTATGGACACCCATATCAGTGAAGTCGTAATCACAGCAAGTGCATAATTCTACCCATCACTTTGGATATTCTTCTCGTCCTGGTTTTAAAAAAATCATCAATTTTTGATATATAGGAGTTGGGCGAATGAACCTTAGGTAGTGTTATCCCTGTATACTTCTCTGATTATTCCTAAATGTATGGCGTAATGCCGAGTTGTTGTTGTAGCACCTAAATTGTGCCACAATTTAAGTACCAACCGCTATTCGTTTTTCTATTGATTGTTGGAGTCACAAGTTACCAGGCGTAAATACAATTTGGTCTTCGCTAATTAGATGTCTTACATCATCTTGTATTTTTCCATTTATTACGTTTCCAAACAATCTCACGAAAGTAGGTAGGACACTTAATCCTCTGTAGCAATTAGGATCTACTCGATTACTCTTTTTAAAGATGGATACTTGGTGAGCGGTATTCAAAGTGTATTTTAATTTATTGGCAGCATTGATTCATTAGAAAAGTTATTCATTCTATTAGGAGTGGACCTCCTGATTTTATTACCTCTACAGCTATATTGCCAGGTCCTTGAGATCGCCCTTTTCTCATTTTAATTAACGCAGTACGGACTTATTACGCAGTATTATTAATGTTACTATTTGTTTGTCTCTCCATACTGTATTCCTCTCCTATATATTCCAATCTGGACTCTTGGAATAAATTATTATAGAAATTTCCCACTTTTCTATAAGAATTAAGTTGCTTAAGAAGTTATGGGTGTTTTTCTTTAGATGAGTGATAGTTCTCTATGCTTCCGTAGTCTGAGAACCACCAATTAAATTTTCGACATGGGCACATTTTTGTTCCCAGAAATTGTTTTTTGTTTCTTTTATTTGATTGCGTAATTCTCCGTTTTTATTTTGATAGGCTACTCTATTGCTAGTTGTTCTATTTGTTAGCAATTTCCTATATATTTTGTTTTTTTCTTGTATCATATCTTTTACGTTTTCTGTCATCCATGGTGGTTCGTGGTGTTTTTTGTCGTTGTTCTATGTTTCTAATAATAAGCAATTTTTTTTATTGTCGTTTTGAGGTTATTGTATTCTTGTTCTATAACCATTTCTTTCATCTTATTTAGTTCCTTTTCTAATCTAGGTTGAAAAAGATGTTGAATACTTGGTTGGAATAAAAGGTGCAATTTATATAGCCCCGTTTTGTACTGTGTAGTATTGTTGCTCTCACTTTCGGTGTTCTGTTCGGTGTAGTATTGTTTAAAGGGGCACAAAAGATTAGCTAAAAGAAAGTAGTGATGTGTCCCACAGTTAGATTCTCTTTTTACTGAGCAGTCTTCGCACTTAAATTTGGATTTCTGTCATTATTATATATCGTTTAAATATAATTTCATATAAGTACAATGTTACTATTATATTACAATACTATTATATTAAAGTGAGACAAAAAGAGTTATTCGTAAAATATTTTACATTTACATTTTGCCACAGCAGACATTTGGAAGAGTCCATTTATGTAACTAGGCAGAGTCCGTTATGCAAAATGTCGAAACTGGCTGTAATTTGTTATTTTCATTTTTGAAATGTTTTATAATTTTTTACCTAATAAATTTCTTTGAACCTATACTAGAATTTTATTTTTGAACATATTTTTTAGTTGATATAATAATTAGATTAGGTGACGTTAGAACCAAACATTAATTTATTGAATTATTTTAATATAATATAATTTGTTTAAAATAGAAATAATAAAATTACTTTCTTGTATTTTCAAAATAATATTTAAATTTTAAAAATACAGAAAACATGGTATGAAGCTTCGCGCTAGTCTACAGTACTGCCTCCTGTACCACCTGTTTTATTTATTGTGATGTTGCAAAGCCGCTCTTCTTCTTAGAGTGCCATATCCCTACGGAACGTCGGCGACTACCATGCTTATAATATTATTATACTGATCTCGGTCTTGGGCTACGTGTAGCAATTGGTCCGCTGTCAAACCTGTCCACTGCCGCAAATTCCTCAACCAAGAGAGTTTCTTCCGTCCTATCCATTTCTTTCCTTCGATTTTACCGTTGAGAATTAGCCGAAGGAACTCATATCTTGGTCCTCTGATTATATGTCCAAGATATTCTAGTTTACGCCTCTTAATAATATTTAATAGAGTTCGTTGATGTCCCATTCTTCGAAGAACTTCTTCGTTTCTGGTTCTGCTAGTCCATGGAATTTTTAGTATCCTTCGATACAACCACATCTCAAACGCCTCGATTTTATTCATGATATCGGCGTTTAAAGTCCAAGTTTCACATCCATACAAAAGTACAGACCACACGTAACATCTTGTAAACTTTTCACGGATTTCCAAATTTAATGAGTTATTGGATAATAGAGGCTTGAATTTTTGAAATGAGTTTCTTGCCTGTTCAATTCTACATCGAATTTCGAAGGATGGATCTAGATTTTGGGTAATCCAACATCCAAGGTATTTGAATCTCTGAACTCTCTGCAGCGGTTGTTGGTTTAATATCAGTTGGGTTGCGCCGATATCCACTTTACTGGTCACCATGTATTTAGTTTTATCGATATTTATCGACAGTCCCCAATTTGTGCATTCCATGTCAACTCTATTGATTAGCTCCTGCAGATCGTCGATGTTTTCAGCTAGAATCACAGTATCGTCGGCGTACCGTATATTGTTAATTATTTCTCCTCCTATGATAATTCCTTTTTGATCTTTTAAAGCTTCCCTAAATAGATTCTCAGAATACACGTTAAAGAGGGTGGGAGATAGTATACAGCCTTGTCTTACGCCTCGTTCAATACTGATTGGCTTTGATTCTCTGTTGTTGGTATTAATAATGGCTGTTTGGTTCCAGTAAAGTTTGGCAATAAGTTTGATGTCTTTCTCATCTAGTTGGATGCTCTGCAAGGCGGTAATTAGTCTGGTATGCTGAACGCGATCAAATGCCTTTTCAAAATCAATGAAGCACATATATACGGGTTTTCTTACCTCCCAACATCGTTGAAGGAGTGTTTGCATAGAAAATAGTGCTTCTCTAGTTCCAAGGCATCTCCGGAACCCGAACTGCTCTTGACTAATTATTTCTTCGCACTTGTTGTTAATTCGGTTTAGAAGAATATGCAACAGTATTTTAACGGCATGGCTCATTAAACTAATGAGTCTACAATCGCTACATTTCTTAACGTTTGGTTTCTTAGGTAGAGGAATAAAGATCGATTTTAACCAGTCCGATGGAATTTCACTGGTATCATATATTTGATTGAAAAGTACAGTGAGTTCTTTTATATTGTCATTTGAGAGTAATTTTAGCCATTCGCTGTATATTTGATCTGGTCCACTGGCTTTGTTGTTTTTGGCTTGGTGTATGGCTTTTTCCACTTCAGCTTTTAAGATTGATGGTCCTGTATTTGCACTTAAGTTAGGTAGTGATCCTCGATCATCCTTAAATAATGCTTTAATGTAGTTTTCCCATTCCTCCATTACTTCGTCTTCTAGGGATAGTGCATGACCTTCATTATTCGTTAATGTTATGGGTGTATTTCTTTTGTGTACTGTAACTTCTTTTATTTTCTTATGTGTGTTAAATTCGTCATGTTTTCGTTGCAATTCTTCTAGTTCCTCACATTTTGCTCGCATCCATAACTCTTTGGCTTCCCTGATTTTTCTTCGAATCAGATTATGCTTTCGTTTATACTCTGAGTTATTTCTATTTTTAAGCTGTCTTCTTTCGTCCATCATTTCGATTATTTCATCTGTCATCCACGCTTGCTTTTTATAATGGGTGACAGTTCCACTTTGCGTTGCTGTATCGATGATACCATTCTTTATGTTATTCCATCTTTCTTCGACTGTTGATACATTGTATACTTGTGTGATGTTGTCTCGAATTTTTTCGTTCATTGTCTGTTCAAAGTAATGTTTAAATTCTTCTTCTTTTAGTTTTTGTCTGTCGTATTTCTTTGTAATGGAAGGCTTTTTGATTGTCTTTAATTTTAGGTTGATTCTAGAAGCCAGTAAATTGTGATCGGTGGCTGCGTCGGCACTTAAATATGTCTTAGTACATTTACATGAGTTTCGAGATCTATTGTTAATCATGATATAATCTATTTGGTTACGCATTACACTGCCATGGCCATCTCTCAGTGATATCCATGTATAGAGACGTCTTTTTGGTTGTTTAAAACATGTGTTGGTGATAACAAAGTTTTCCTCTTGGCAGAACTCCACCAATCTATCACCTCTTTTGTTTCTTTGACCAAGACCGAATCCTCTAGTAATTCCGGGAGTTATGTCTTCTCCTACTTTAGCGTTGAAGTCTCCCATTATTACACAAATTTCGTGTTTTTTGTGTTATTTAGTGCTTGCTTTAATACAAGTAAAATTCATTAATTTCGTTGTCTGTACTGTTACTTGTAGGAGCGTATACTTGTATTAAGTTTATATTAATCTTACTTTTAATAGATATCATCATTATTCGCTCTGAAAGAGAAACAAATTTGTCAACCAGGTTTTCAAGTCGTTCCTCAAGAATTATAGCAACACCATTTTCATGAACATCATCCGTTTTTCCGGAGTAATAAGTAATATAACCTCCACTTTTTACAGTTCCCGATCCGGTCCATCTAGCTTCGCTAATTCCAAGGACTTGCAGGTCCAGACGTTTCATTTCGAGTTGTACATTTTTTAGCTTGTCTAATTGATATAAAGTTCTAACATTCCACGTAGGAATATGTTTTAATAATGATATATTTTTATTTTTAACAAAATCCACAAGGAAAACAATTCCTGTAGCTGGCTGTATACCACGTATCACAAAAAAAGAGGTTAGTCTTCGTAAGTGGGTATATTTATTTAAAAACCCTTAAAAGGGCTACATCAAAAAAACAAACGTTTTCGGACAAAACAGTCCATCATCAGGTTTAAAATCGCTAGGTTAAAATGCCTGAGCCACCAAAATACATGGGTAAAAACCCTTTAAATTACATATAGTTATAAAAGATTATACATCTTGATGTTAAAAAACTGTGATGTTCAGTATTAAATTAAATATGACTTCAGGTAACATACATTGTAAAATTGAGTTCCAGAGCCGGGGAGAAAACCTCTACGCACGGAGAACAGCTGGAAACAGTTTCCAGCTGATTTTCTTGGGAGATTTAGTGCAGTAGTTTCCCATTGCTTTCTGCACCGCAGTATCACAGCCAGTTAAATCATTATGGGATTGCCGCCTGTGGGTGTCTGTCGCCAAACCTGCTAGATGTCGTTCTAACAGCCTTGATTCAGTAATGGCATCACTGCTGCCTAATGCCATGCCCTCAGTTGATCCGCGGGTACTTATTTGGCTAAGCCTTATTCGTACCTGCCCTGCATATCTTCAGGAACATTCAATATCAGCCATTGGGACGCGCCGTGTCGGGGTTGAGGACATCCAGTCTGTCTTACGCAAAGTATTGAGAGGCTCCTACTCAATTCAAAGTCCCTTCATTCATGATTTCAAAGTCCCTCCTCTACGCAAGCTGATACCGGCACGGCACGGCAAAGCCGCTAATAAAACTATAATAGTAGCCTCTCAACAATAGAATTACAGCTTTTATTTTCTTATTGATTGTTATATTATTTTGGTCATGTTATTAAATTCATTAAACGAATATAATATCTCACTCTGTCGATTTCTTCTTTCGATTCATTTAAGCATACCATGTTGGCGTAATAATAAATACAATCCATACTAACGTACATAGATAATACCAAATATTGAATCGCTCAAAGAATTTTCGGAAAATATATATGAATAGTTGAAAAACATTCTTAAATACTGAACGCTCTGATCTCTCTGCATATGAATACAATTCCAAAATGCTATTAAATTCCGTGGTTCGTTCGCTTCGGCATTGCAGTTTTTCCAACTTTTCCAAATAACTTGAAACAACGCAATTGCTGCTAATAGTGGTTGATAAACGACTGGTCAAAGTTCGGTGTTATTTTTCGGTGCTTTTAATAGCGTTCCATTATTTTTATGCATAACTCTTTCACCTGCATTTCTATTGAAATACGAAATTTCTTTTTGACTAATTCATCTTTATGTATGAGGTAGTTATTACCATAAATTACCATAACTGGCAGGTATTCGGGCGACTCTTTGATACTCAACATTTATTTTTTATATACAATGAATATTTTATACAAAATCGCGATGATTGTAAAACTAATATTATTTTTATTATCGCTGTATAATGATAATATATTATTATATATATACATAGAAAAAGTCACTTGATCAAAAAGAAGTGATTCGAAATAGTTCAAGATGACATCGAAAAGACATGAAATGTAAAGTTTTGAATAATATAGTATATAATAATAATAATATATAATATTAGAATGTTTGTATTTTGAGAACGATTTCCGGAGTGGAAATTGAAACGTCAACAAACGTACTTTAACTTTTAATTGTGGCATATTCCCATTTAAATAGTAATTACTTTAAAATTCCATTAGAAAATAACTTCTGAACAATATTTATAGTTGTTATTGATTTATTGTAAACAAGTATTGTAATATTGTTGGTATTCCGAATAAAGTGTGGCATTGGAGACAGTGGTAAGGTTGAAGAAATAACAAATAATTGTAAATGGTTAATTGGAGATCTACTGAATTTAATAAGGAAATGGATACCTTGGTAAATCCAAATGGATTTAATTAAGCATCCAGAAATCAGATCTAAGTAACCCAATTTAATTTAAAATTTAAATTTATATAGTTAATATTATAGTTAATATGATATTATAGTTATATTAAAAAACATGAATGCATAAACAAAACGCACGTGAGTTAAATACCCGAAAAATAACGGGAGTAGATTAATGAAGAATCAAGAGTGAACAGTCGAAGCTAGTGTTGTCATCCGTCAACTGGGTACTCTCTATCTTTCTCTTATTGTACTTATTCTTCTTCTTTAGGTACCATCTCCCCTAAGGAGGTTGATAATCGTCACATCTATTTTCACTTGAGATTTCACATAGATTGCAGCTCTGAACAAGTCGATGGAACTGCAATTATACCACTTTCTCAGATTGTTGAGATAGGAGATGCGTCGTCTTCTAATACTTCGTTTTCCCTTTGTACAAAAACAGTGATGCAAATGGGAATGCTTTAATAAAATCGGCAGAAGACGAACGCCTATACTTTTTGTTTGATGCCAAAGATCGACCAACCCTCAGATCTGCGGCATGAAGGCGGGAATACAATCTCGACCTATGCTTCGTCTCGACCGACAACAAAGACTTACCTTTAAGGGCTTCACGAAGCGTTCTAACTGATTTCCCACATAGCCAACATCGACCAGTAATAATAGAAGTAGGGACGCAAATCCCTTTAATTAGTTCTATCCCACGTCCAAGATGGAATTTTAAAAAGGCCAACTGGATTGACTTCTCTGTGGATCTAGATAAATGTCTAGGGTGGATTACACCGAATATCAAAAACTACCACAGATTTGTTGGTGCCGTGCTAAGTGTAGCCAAAAAACACACCAAGAGGATATCGCAAAGAATATGTTCCTGGCTGGTCGGAAAATAGCGAGGAACTATATCAGAGCTTTCTTGAAACTGGCGACCAAGAAATAGCGGATGAACTACTGTACAGCCTAGACGCCGCTAGAAGACAAAAGTGGACCGATACAGTAGAAAGTCTAAACTTCCAGAAATCAAGCAGGCAGGCATGGTCATTACTAAGAAAATTAGGGAGTAGTGTCCGTACGAAACGCCAAGAGGCAGCCGTAAAGCCAGATGCCATAGCATCACATATAGTAAAAACATCCAGAGCACCAAAGGATAAAGCACACACCATCTACGTAAAGAGAGAACTTAAAACTTTAAAACATGTAGCCACAGAAACGGAGCATTCCCTCCCCTTCACCAGTGAAGACGTATCAGAGGCTCTAAAAGATGTTAAGCCAGCAAAAGCACCAGGATTTGATAATATTCACCATGAATTCCTACTAAATTGTGGCAAGTATACAAAAGTTTGGTTGTCTCGATTTTTCACAGACATCATGGAAACTGGAAATATCCCACAAGAACTAAAGCGCTCTAAGATAATAGCCATACCAAAGCCAGGCAAACCCGCTGACAACCCAAAAAACTACAGACCAATTGCGCTTCTCTCTGCCATCTACAAACTATTAGAGAGGCTTATATATAATAGAATCAGTACAGAACTGTTCCAGGTGATCTCAGTCGAACAAGCGGGTTTTCGACCAGAACGAAGCTGCGCGGACCAGGTCATGTCACTCACCACCTAAATCGAAGCGGGTTTCCAAAGAAGACTTAAAACTTCAGCGGCATTTATTGATCTCTCGGCAGCTTACGATACAGTATGGAGAGAGGGCCTTATATACAAACTTCTCCGTGCAATTCCCTGTAAACAAATAGCACGTTTAATAGATAGCATGCTCAACGACCGAATGTTTCAAGTAGTGATGGGCACAGATATCAGCCCACCAAAGAAACTGAAGAATGGCCTACCACAGGGGTCAGTGCTCTCTCCATTACTATTTAGCTTATATTTAGCAGATATGCCAGAAACACAATCAAGAAAGTTCGGATACGCCGATGACTGGGCCCTCACTACACGATGCAGAACACTAGAAACATCTGAAGAAGTTCTGACGGCAGACTTATATATATTGAGCAAATATTTTCGCAAGTGGCGGCTTCAACAAAATGCATCCAAAACAAAAGTAAGTTGCTTTCACCTGAACAATAAACTTGCTGGAAAGGAACTCAACATACGGTTTGAAAATACCACACTTTCCCACAACAAAACACCGAAGTATCTGGGCGTAACACTAGACAGAACGCTATCATTTAAAGAACATTTAACAAAAACTGCCCAAAAGTTGAGTACAAGAAATAACATTATACAGAAGCTTTGCGGTACCACCTGGGGAGCATCGGCTTCCACTCTCCGCTCTACTGCTTTAGCCCTTGTTTTCTCGACCGCTGAATATTGTGCCCCAGTTTGGCTACACAGTCCACACGTAAAAAACAGCTGCACAGCACTATGAGGATGATAGCTGGTACAATTAAATCAACTCCCACCCAATGGCTTCCAGTATTAAGTCACATTCCACCTCCACATTTACGACGAGTTGACGCACTTACATGTGAATACAAAAAGATCATGAACAATATAAACCTGCCGATCCACCAAGATACCGAGGATGCACGAAATACCCGTCTACGCTCTAGAAAACCACCAATGAAAACGGCAAGAATGATACATGAGGAATTCAACATCACGAATGCATGGTCCCAAGAATGGAATGCATGGCAAAATAACATGCCCTGTATTACCCACAAGCCACCAGGTTTTGATCTTCGACGTAAAACATGGTCCACTCTAAACAGGATCCGAACCAGACGTGGCAGATGTGCATACATGCTACATAAATGGGGAAAGAATCCGTCTCCTCAATGTGACTGTGGGAAGGACCAAACGATCGACCACATTATTGAAGAGTGTCCCTCAAGATCCTATAACGGTAGCCCTGAAGACTTCCTGTTTACAACTTCAGAGTCAATTGATTATGTTAATACACTTGATGTTTGTTTGTAATTATTTAAAGTTTGTCATATACCTATATTACTAGTGTTTGTAATTTTGTTCTAAATGTGTTGTAATTGCCATACGATAAATAAATAAACTTCGTTTTCCCTGTATTATTCCTGGTGGATTATGGTTTATATCAACACATATTTATCCCCTCTCATAACAGGTCCGAGATATTGTAACTTTCTTATCTTACTCGTATTCTTGATTTCCATCTTAGAACAAATAAAGTAATTATGAGTATCCAGTTAGAGTTAGAGTTAATCAACCGCTTGCAAGGGGTAAACTACCCCTAGAGTTCGACTATATGAAACTTTTGATGGAAGCAATCTAATTTATTACAACATTATTATAGCCTCCAGACCCACTACATGCTTTAAAAAATGAAAGAAGATGGCGACCTGATGGAGAAGCGTAGACAAACATAGGAAGATATAAAAGAGAAGCTTAGACAAGAAGAGGAAGAGAAACGTAAGTAAGAATAGAAAGAGGAGAAGGAAAAGCGTAGAAAGGTGAAGGAGAAACGCAGAGAAAAACATTTTTAGTTAGAAATAAGTCAAATCACTATTAGAATAGATAAATTTGAAGAACGACAGAAAAATAATTTGAAAACTGATTTGGAAAAAATCTGTTTACAGGTAAAACGGTTAACACAATATCAAAAAAATTTAAAACAACACCATAACGATTTAAAAAGCCAAATAGTTGAGTTAAAAAGGGAAATTAATACCCAAGCCTCTTTATTTAATATTGTTTCAGTAACTAATGTCGAATCACAAAAAACAGCTTCATGTTGTTCCATAGTTGAACCAGGCACAAATTAGAACTAGCAAAATTTTAAAACCACCCACATTCGATGGTCAAACAGAATGGGAAACTTATCGTTTTCAACTCAAAGGTGCAGCCAGGGTAAATAACTGAACTAAGATACAAATGGTAGCTTCCTTAGTGATGTCGCTTCGAGACAGGCAACAACAAACCATCTTACAATTTGTTCCTCAAGATGCACCCAGTTATACTTCTCTTGTTTAAGCTTTAGAAACAAGATATGGCCAGCAGTATCTAAAGTGGGTTTTGCAAAGGCAACTAAAAGTTGGATATTAAAAGATTATTGCATTTGGCGTACCCTCAGACACCTAGAGATTTTCAGGAATAAATTGATATACACCATGCTGAAATGCAACATCGGATAGGCAATATGGACTACACGATGTTGAAATGCAACAAGTTCTCCGATTACAACACCAAAAAACGCTAATTGAGGCACTTATCTCAGCCCAGGTGTATGAAACGGCAAAAAGCATTTCCCGATCTCGCCCAGAATTTAAAGCAATAAGTTTTCGAGAAAATGAGGAAGTCACTACCACAGATAATCAATAACTTATTTTATCCCAGATGTTGAGCATACTGTAAAATCTTCAACAAAAATATCAAAATCAAAACAGAAGATGTTTTATTGCGGATCGGCTTCTGCAAAATAATTGCAGGTGCCGATCCCAGGAAAGGACAAAATAACCAAATAATGAGATAAGAAGGTCGTCCAGATCGACTATTTGAAGCCCGTCACATACCTAGTCCTACTAAAAATACCTGTAGATAAATGTTTTCAAGAAATCGATTTCCCACTAGTGACCAAAGAAATGAAAAAGATACTCTGGAATGTGAAGTTGCACATATGAGAAAGCAACTAGCGATTATTAAAAATGAAAGTCTCCAAATGTAATTTTTTCTTAAGAGTTAACATAACGTTTATTTAGGTGCTGGTATTATTTTTATATATGAAAATAGGGTACATGTAAATGTATCAATTAATATCAATATTTTGTGTGTATGCAATCAAATTACGATATCTGTGATCAGGCCCGTTCCTAGGGTAGTGAGCGCCTGCGTGCAGGATTTTTTGTGCGCCCCCTTATTATGTTTGTAAGATACCTATATCATAACATGTTCTTGTGATATGATTGAAAATATTATATGAATGTAAAAAGAAAAATAAAACGAACCATGTTTGAAAAAAGGTTTTATTTTCAAAATTAAATAAAGAAAAAAGGTCATTTTAAAACAATATTATTATGTAAGTTAACAGTAAGAAAGAAAACACTCAATTCGCAAATTAGTAAGGCATTCTGGAATATAACATGAAACAATAACGGAAAGGAGATACTCTCAATGCAAAAAAACTTTATTAAATAATACATAATATGCCATGTCGTGCTTTCACAGATGCAAGCTCATTAATCATTTCATTGTGATCAATGGCTTTACAAATTTTATTTTCAATTGAAATGACTGCCAAATCTGATAGCCTTTCTTGGCACATTGACATTCTTAAATAATTTTTTATGAGCTTTAGCTTTGAAAAACTCCTTTCGCCAGTTGCCACCGAAATTGGAAGGGTCAGGAATATTCTCAAGGCTATAAATAGATTTGGAAATAAGGATTATAAATTTTTCTTTGTTATATAATTTAAAATATGTATGGGCAAATCCGAAATTTTGCCAGAGTCTGTGATTGGGTTAAGAACTTTGTATGAGAGAATTTCATTATGCAAATCAAGACCATCAATGTCTTTGCATACGTTTCCTTCATGTTGAATTTGTAAAGCTAAATCCAAATCCATACATGATCTTTTAATCACATCAGAATCTAGATCTAGAATCAAAGCGTCTTTGTAGGGATTGAATTGTTGTGTCCAAAATTTGAAAATAAAAACTGATCTTAAATTTTTGTTTTGGATCGAATACTGTTTTATCTGTACCTTCATACGTAAATTAAAGCTTCGTCTTTCTTTGTCTTAATAATGAAAATGTTTGCTCTGCATCACTTTTTTCTGCTTCTGCTACAGCCTCATTCATGAAAATCTCGAAATGTTTGTCTGACCTCTTTTCAGTGAAATAAATAATAAGATTTTTTATTTTTGTATGGCATTCATTTAAAGTTGTATTTGGATTCTGGACCATTTTACTTACAATATTAATTTTTGTTAATTCATCATGCCAAATTATAATAGAAAAATGAATTTGAACGTTTTAGTTTTGTCTAATAGTGACCTTGCTGAATGTTTCGTGTTCATATCTCTTGAATTATCTTCCACCAAATCGTGTAAACTTTTACAAATTTCGAGGAATTGAAATCTAAGAGGGCGAATGGCTTTGACTCTGCTTTCCCATTGTGTTTCACTTACTGATTTTAAAGTTAAGTTTGGTACATTCCTTTTTAAAATGTGCCATCTGTAGGGTGAAGTAGAAAAAAAATTGAACAACCTGAATAATTAAAAAAAAACCTACAGTCTCATATGAAATTTTAGCTGCATCATTGACACTTAAATTAAAAGTGTGAGCTGAACAAGGCAAAAACATTGCTCTGGGATTAATTTTTAGAATTTGAACCTGAAGGCCCACATGCTTGCCAAACATATTTGCCTCATTGTCGTAACCCTGACCTAGACCAGAACAATAAACGAAGCGAATTATGACCGTCAGCTGCCCAACATGGCTAGTATCTGGAGATTCATCCAAAATAATTGAGTAATATCTTGCTGTTCTGAGGCAACTCAGAATTTCTTTCTAAATATTTCTTTGATAATAAATGAATTAATTCATTTTGGAAGTAATTGCTCAGGTAATGAGGCATATTTTGGCACAACCCTTTAGACCTTCGAATATTGCTCAGGTGTTCCATCATAATTGGATCAAATTTAGTAATCATTTCAACTAATTTCAAAAAATTGCCATTATTAGTCTCATAAAGATTCGTACTGTCACCCCTAAAAGCTAAATTTTGGCCAGCTACATACTGCAGAATACAAACCATTCTTTTAATGATTTCACGCCATCGCTGTTTTTCAATTTCATAATATTTTTGTTGCTTTTTATCAATAGTACATTTTTTACTCAAACGCAATTTTAACTCGTGCCATTTTTGAGCGCTTTTCATACGTTCCATGCTATTTTCATGACGGAAATATTAACAGAAAGGTGCCTCCAGTTAGAGTTACTTATTTATTTTTATTTTATTTAAATAAATAAGTTATTATACTTATTTTACTTACTTCTAGCAGTTTATTTGCCGCCTTAAACTTACAATTTACAATAAACTTTAATGACAATGATATTGCGAACAGAACATCCTAACCCATAAGAAAAATCTAACGACTGAATTAAAACGTTACGGTTTACTGCGCAAACGACAATTTCGTCAGAGGCCGGCGCATCGCGCGTCCTTTCTTAAGACAACCACGCTGGCGGCATGCCGGCAACACAAAACATAAAAAGTGAGCATCGTGCAGCATAAGACGGCGCGTCGTATTCTGACACTAATAAAATTGTAGGGTGGTAATTTAATTAGTAATTTTGGTATTATAATAGGGAATAGTAAACGGATGAAGTGATTGCTTTAGCACTTACCGGGGAAATACTGAACACTGACTTTTTTGTTTTAGAAGTGAGAATATTTTTTTAATGGTAACCAAATATTTGACGCCCCTAAAATTTAGCGCCTGCGTGCGGGGCATTCATTGCATACCTGCCAGGAACGGCCCTGTCTGTGATGTTGAACCATGGTACAATGGATACAAGGTATGATATTGCGCATGACATTTGACAGTTGGCCCAGGAGTGTGACGTAGTCAAGACCACTCAAAATGGCTCGAACCCATTATTACAGCTTAACGTAGACATGAATTTTGAAATTATGGTCAAAAAATGATCAATTTTTTTTAATGTTTTGTTTTGGTTATAATTGAATAAAAAATATATTTTCAGTAGCTCAAAACCTTTACTTTTGCTGGAGACTCATGCGAAATATTTATTTTTGTTTTCATACAAGTATACTAATAACGGTTTCTGGGGGTAGTGTAGGTGAGGTTAGTTATTAGGTTAGTTTATATGAACATGAAGCAACCGGTTATTCTCCATCGATGATGGTCACCGAAAAAACTATTTTTGGAAGAACGTTTATCCCTGACGAACATCGAAAATTTAAAATAAAAAATGAAAAGTTTGAAGCTTCAAAGTGATAAAGCCTAAGCTAGGCTCGACATGCATGTTACAGGTACAACTTTTGAAAGAGGTGACCCAGTATGGTTATAAAGTCCTACACAGAAAGGACTTTATCCGAAACTGCAACGAAACTATTAAGGTCCATACACCATTCTGCAGTAAATAAACAATCTAATCTACCTAACCCAGTTTTCAGCTAGAAGTAATCCCAAGGTAGTTTATATCGAGAGATTATACAGTCCAATATTCAAGGCCAATAACTGTAAAGGATGGGGTACTGCCACGGCAGTTTCGTGAGATTTATTTCATGTAGAAAAAGGTCATTGACGAAAAAGAAGAAGTATTGACGAATTCCAGAATATTCAAGATGACATAGAAAAATCTTGAAATGTTAAGTGAAGTTTTTAACGTCAGAAAATGTATATAAACATATTTTGTTGACAGTTTGGAAACTGTTGTTTTGAAGTTTATAGTTGTCAGTCAGAATACAACCAGTATTTCTTCTTCTTCTTCCTTTATTGGGTAATATCCCAGAGGATAATTTGCCCAGCTAACTACAACCAGTATTTCAATAATTTTTGTTTAGTTAGAATTTTTTAGGTTCTAATTTGTCTATATCCGATAAAACTATATTAATGCTGTATCCCAATCAAATATACATTTATATAGTACATTTAATTGAATACAGTTTACACACGATATGCATTTTATTGGAAATGAGAAAGTATTCGCGTAAGTTTGAGTTTTTTTTGAACAATTCTAAATAATATTCTTTTCATTTTTTCTTTTCTCATTATTTTTTCAATTTAGTTGTTCAATATTCAATTTTGAGCAGCAATATTATCAAAAAAAGTCGGTATTACTGTAATTTATAGCAATTTTGTTGAATTATTAATACTTTCATTACTTTTTTAACCAAAAATAGTATCGTATCAGCTGTGGTGTACGAATTTTTTTCTGTATAAACAATTGTGTTTGTAGAGTATGTTGTTTCAGTTTTGTGTAAAATAATTTGAAATCTGTTTAGAGTTCGCTTATTCTTATTCAAAATTTTTTGAAAAAGGGTCAAGTTATTAGCTTCTAAACATTAATAATAACTTTGATATTTTTTTATGTCACACTGTTGTAAGTGGGAGTAAGTAGGAACTAAGAGGGCCGGACAGCGACACAAACCATTTTCTCGTAAAGGCCAAGCTCAGAACAAGAATTTCAACACAATATAATAGATAAACACACAAAGATCGAATGATGGAATGTGACGAAGCTAAAAGAAGAAAATAATCAGAGACAGTATCAAGTCGAATTAAGAAATAGATTTCAAGTTTTGGAAATAAATGACAATGAAAGTGAAGATATAGATTAACGATGGAACTCCTTAAAAACAACTATTACAGAAGCAGCAGAGAAATCTATCGGAAGAACGAAAAAAACAAAAAAGAAAAAATGGTTCGACGACGAATGTGAAAGAACTTTAAAAGAAGCAAACAAAAGAAGAATTGATTATCTGTCGAATCCATCGGAAGAAAAACGTATACGATTCCACAGAGAGAGAGCCGCAGCTAGAAGAACACTTAGACAAAAAAAGAGACAATATCTGCAGCAACACTTTTAAAAAGTAGAAGGAGAGTACAGACGAAATCAAAGTAAGAATTTCTACAGAGAGGTAGGACAATATAAGAGAGGCTCGTATATAAGCACACTCAAGTTCGTAAGAGATAAAAATGGAGAAATGCTGGCTAGCGAAATCAAAATAATAGAAAGATGGGTGAATATTTTGAAGAGCTCCTGAATATCTAAAATTTCACTGATGAAAACAATGAAAATGGTGGAAACAACGGAGAACATGAGTATTAAACGGTCGAATTAGAAATACCACCACCAAGCATTGAAGAAATTACGCATTCTATAAAAACGCTTAAAAACGATAAATCCCCTGGTCTGGACAATATTGATGCCGAGCTAATTAAAACAGGCGGTCATTAACTCATAAGTAAAATCCTTCAATTAATAGAAATAGCCTGGCAACAAGAAATAATGCCGAAAGAAATGTGTGGTAGTATTATTGTACCAATACAAAAGAAAGGCAAAAGGAATCATGTATGAATTACAGAGGAATCTTACTTATCAATACTACATATAAAATATTGGCCTCGGTATTAATAAAAAGATTAGTACCATACGCCGAAGAAATAGTTGGTGACTACCAGTGTGGTTTCAGGCCTGGCAGATCGACTATTGATCAAATATTTACAATAGGATAAATGCTTGAAAAATATTGGGAATATAAACACGACGTGCATCAGATTTTTATAGACTTCTAATAGGCTTATGATTCAATTAATCGTGCAACATTATGGAAGGCAATGATCGAGCTCGGTGTTCCCAAGAAACTAGCTGCGGTAACACAAATGTGTGTAAGTAACTCTTTTGCACAAGTTAGAATAGGGGAAAAATATAAAATGCTTTCTGCGTAAATTCTGGAATGAGACAGAGAGATCCGTTGTCCCTATTATTGTTCTGGCCTTAGAATATGTCATGCGAAAAATATATCCAAAAATCAAACCAGATATAACTGCTCGGGGAGAAAAAATAATACTCTCCTTTGCCGATGACGTAGACGCAGTAGCACAATCAACATTAGAAATTACGGATATTTTCTCGAGCTTTGAAGAAGCTGCATTAAAATCGGTCTAAAAATAAATGATAACAAAACAAAATACATGGTCGTCTCAAAACAAGAACGACGGCGAATAAGGCAAAACATTACTATAAATGATCACAACTTCGAAGTGGTTACAGAATTTAAATATCTAGGAGCAACAATCACAAATGACAACAAATTAGAGCGAGAAGTTGAAATGAGAATAATGACAGGAAACAGATCTTTCTGTGCAATGCAACATCTAATGAAGTCAAACCTTCTTTTACGAGGTACAAAAATCCGGATATATAAGACCATAATACGACCAGCAGTCTCGTATGGAAGCGAAACATCGACGCTAATAAAAAGAGAAGTAAATAAATTGCAGGTGTGGGAACGTAAAATTCTTCGAATGATATATGGCCCTTGCAGAGACAGCGTGACAAACGAATGGAGGGGCAGATACAATAACTAACTAGAGTCTATATTGGAAAAAGAAAATCTAGTCAAATATATAAAGGCTAATAGAATCAGATGGGCAGGGCATGTGATACGAAGTAACGACAATCGCTTTATAAACAGTGTGTTCTGGGAAAGGCCAGATGGAAGAAGGTCTGTAGGGCGGCCTAGAAAAAGGTGAAAAGTTGCAGTCAAAGATCTAGAGAAAATGTGAGTGCGACAATGGGAATTACTGGCACAGGACCGACAAACATGGAAGGCAATCGTAAACGCGGCAAAGACTCACGAAGAGTTGTAGCTCCATTGTTTATGATGATGATGTAAGTAGGCCTAAGGAAAATTTGGTGAAAAAACACACTTTTCATAAAAAACAACATTTTGTAACCAATAACAATTCTCCCCGCTTTTCAGTGGCGGTATCTTACGAGTACCATTATTTTAACTGGTTTTAATTTTTACTTCTTTACTGTGAATGCCATCTATCACTTGGATCATAAAATTTAGATTTTCTTTTATCATTTGTTCAAGTGTCGGCTCTTAATGTTAATAAAGAAAGGAAATATGGTTTAAAAAAATGCTATCTGGTTTCCTATTGGTCCTAGAAGTCTGTGTTTTTTTTGGAAAATGTGTTTTTTCGTCAGCTTCTCATTGGGCCTACATGCAAGTGTATGACTTGAAGAATATAAAGTTATTATAATTGTTTATAAGCTAAAAAGTCAGTACTTTTTTAAACTGTTTTTTAATAACAAGTTTAATAAAATGTTCCATTTTTTTAATATGCTTTAAAAACGCACCCTTCTTGAACCGATTTCGACTTACAGAATACCTCTGGAGTGTGAAGTGTCTTTGCAAGAACTTTCTAAATTATCGCTCTCTGAAATAAACAAATTGAATAACTTGTAAACTATTTTATCGTTATATTTGAAATATAGTACAATTTAATAACTCATTAACTGCCACAATTATAAGTGGTTATGTTACATGCCATTATGCAAAAAACAAAGGTATTAACATTTATATATTACTGCAAAATTAACAACTTGCAACTAACTTGGTGAATTATTTATGTATTATAATTTACAAACTCGCAAATTAAAGAACGTTTTAAGATCTACAATTTTTATTTCAACTGGTTTCAATTTTTATTTAGACTGGTGTGAATGACTACTTTAAATTAAAATAATTATTTGAAAATCTTTTATTTAGCAACTATTCCTTCAAATTTGTTCCTCTACGGTCCTTGTTTTACATTTCATGATAAGCTGAAATATTCTGTGCCGGTCTTCTCGAAGAATATGCCGTAGGCATGAAATTTTTCTTAGTATTATACAATAGTTAATCCGATACGAGCGGCATTTGCTTGCAAACTTCAGAGTCCAGGTCTTGGCGGTATGTAACAATATTGATAAAATATTGTTACATTCTTTGACGTAACTTTTTATTTAAGCTTTGATCACAGAAAAATGATTGAAACGTTGTTCGAACTGCTTCAATTCAACACTTGATCTCTTAACTGGGGTCTAATTGGTCTGCAATATAGCATTCCAAATATTTAAAGTTAATTACTCTCTCAATGTTTTGTTGATCTGTGGGGAAGTACTGTTGTAGGGCTGGCGACTGAAATCATAAATGTTGTCCTAGAAACATTCATTTCTAGATCCATCTCTCTTCTTGTCGTGATTACACAAATCAACAACTCTTGAATGCCCTGGAAACTATCGCATAAGATAACAGTGTCGTCAGCCTATCTAAATTTATTAATCTGGTTCGCCTTCCCTCCCCTGTAACACTGATCCTCCCATCTAATAGCGTTATGTAATACTTTAACGGCCTCTAAGAACTTTGGTGTTTTTTATTCTTTTGGTCCATTAAATACGTAGTATTCTCATTCTCCTATTAAAACGGCAAATAAGATTTAAAAGTTGAAAAAATTGTTTAAAATCCTTTATAAAAGGTATATAAAAATGCCCCAAACGGGCTATCACAAACACATTGCAAAACGTTTTCGGATTGATAAATCCATCATCAGTGCAAACGGTTGTACATGCTAGTAGCCACGAAAATATATGGGTCAAAACCCTTTTAAATGTTTTAAATTTATAGTTGTTTTACAGTATTAATTGTTATAATTTGTCATGTTTAAGTTACCGTTGGATAGGTAACATGGCGGCGTATGACTCTACATAAGTAAAATGGTCCTGAGATGAAGTGTCTACGAGGACCTGTTGATAACAACTCTTTTTTATATACCTTTTATAAAGGATTTTAAACAATTTTTTGTGATATATGGTATACAGCCAGCTACAGGAACTTAGTTTCCTAGTGGAATTTAAAAGTTGGTAATAAGCCGATCGTAACATAAGAGCTATAGGAAGGACTCGTTGCTTAGTATCGGTAATGTTATTCCCTAAAAAATTAAAAAAAAAACTATATTTAATAATTGCTTTTGAAAATATGCATATATACACAATAATAAACTAATATCTAGCGCCAACCCTGTATATAAATATTATTATAATACATTACTGTAAAAATGCAGTAAAACGACATACATTTTATTTTACGAATATTTTGCAAAATAATACTCCTGGAAGAAGTCATATCAGTTTTGTTATTTCAGTTTTTACTAGCAAAAGTATAATAAAATATCCAATTTGACAGTAGATGGAAGTTAATTTAGGTTATGTCAGGAGATCAAATGCTTTTTCTTTATTTTGGAAATTGTATTTTGTAGTAAGAAAGTAATCTGGGTAAAGTAAATCAGTGATAAGTTACGTACTAAAATAGATATAAATGCAGATGAATAAATTTCTGTTACTATATATGATGTATTGAGTGTATAAAAATTATCTACAATTTTACGTACAATTACGTACTACAATGCTCTTTGTAAGAGCATTTTAAAACTAAACAGATAAAATATTGTATGTAAGTTTATAATAACTTTTTTTTTGTTTCAGGTACGTATTCGACAACAAACCTAGAAACAGTTGGTGAGTATCGGCTGTATAGCAAATCAATTGCGTAAAATTTATTCCATCAGTCGCTTTTGTCAATGTTATTTTTCCACTTTTTTCCACGAATTCTAGGGTTTCCCGTAACAATGTTTGTTCTTTTTGCTTTTACATGGTGTTCATTCTTTTTCTGCCATAGTTATCTAGTTTTTTATTTCATTTCACGTTTTATTTTGTAACCTCGGAAACCTTTTTTGGGTGGTTCTAGAAAGGTCACCAATGGAGACACTGCGGACAGCAGCCAGATGGTTGGTGGAGAGCGAGTAGTGGGTTTGAAACTAGCTTTTGGAACCGGGAATGGGTCCAACGGACGAAATAAGTAAAGATAGAACAAGATAAGATATATTAGAAAAGATACAGAAATAAACAAAAGATAGATGGGAAAAATTACTAAAGATATGATAAGATAGAAACAGGGCGCCACTTAATTTTTTAGGGTTTAAGGAGAAAATTAAGAAACCTTAGAAAACAAAAGAGATAAGGAAAGATATTTAGGTTCTGAGACCAAATCCAGGGAAAGATATCAACAGTTAATTATTAATAGTACATTGTTTACCGGGTAGGAAAAGCTTAACATTCCTGGACGACTGTTAAGATTGCTAAGTCGAGGCGCAAGCCGAGACTTAGCAACACAGAGTCCAGGAATGTGGCTTTTCCTACGAGGTAAACATACTATTTTTCCGCAAATCGTTTAAAATTCGACAGATATTGATTGATTTAAAAAAAACGCGATAATTTTATTCCCAAATAAATGGTGCTTTGAAATTCCTAATAAAATTACTTGGGTTACTATGGAAACGTATTGAGGTTGAATTGTCAAACTTGACATACTTATGTAGAACACTAACAACTTATGTATTTTCCGCAAATCGCCTGGAAATTTTGACATTCCTGTCAAAATTTCTTGAAGAAAAAGTCAGGACTTCCTTACTGTAAGGAAATGACATTTCCTTACTGTAAGGAAATGATATTTCCGTACAGTTGTTGTTGTTGTTTGTTTGTGTTTAAATGACTGCGGACACTAAATCAATTCGCCAATCTTACAATTTGAGGTGTGTTGTGTGTGTGTGTAGTGTAATTGTCTTGATACTTAGCAAAGTCGACGTCATTGTCTTTGCTAAGAGACGCTAATTGTATCCGAACGTCTGCAGTCCCTCCGGTGTGTACCGATCACACAAGGATAGAAATTATTTTCATCTATTAATTTTTTTAATAAACGAAAATTTCCACCCAGATAGGATTCGAACTCACGACCTTTAGGTTTAAAGGCAGGCGCTCTTACCACTGCGCCACAGAGGGGGTTCCGTACAGTTGTTTGCAATTAAATTTATAAGCGTCAAGTTTGACAATTCAACCTCAATACGTTTCCATAGTAACCCAAGTAATTTTATTAGGAATTTCACAGCACCATTTATTTGGGAATAAAATTATCGCGTTTTTTTTAATCAATCAATATCTGTCGAATTTTAAACGATTTGCGGAAAAATAGTATGTTTACCTCGTAGGAAAAGCCACATTCCTGGACTCTGTGTTGCTAAGTCTCGGCTTGCGCCTCGACTTAGCAATCTTCACAGTCGTCCAGGAATGTTAAGCTTTTCCTACCCGGTAAACAATGTACTATTTGTCAACACACTATATAAACAAATAATAAGTATATTATGAAGTCTCAGTTTTGTATCCTGCGTAACTGAAGAGGTTACTTTTGTGACCGCATCTATGGTGGACTTGTTGGCCATTTTGTTGGTCGCTATACGCATGCTTTTCTTCTAGCTCTCGTTCAAGGCGTCATTTTACACGCTGTTCGTACAATTTAGCTATCGAACTAAGAAGGCAAATTGGCCGAAATCGCACCTTGTCCTCTTCACCTCTACCTCTTGGGATAAGGACAACCTTAGTTTCTTTCAACATTGTTGGAAACTGCTGTTGGTATCTTAGTGCAGCCAGTCTTACTGTCTTCGGCCTGACTCCATCTAAATATGCCAGGTGCTTTTTGGATCTTCATTCGTCCAACAGCCTCGCCGAGTTCCAACTCAGTAAAAGGTTGAGCACCTACGAAATCAATAACCCTTTCAGACCTATCCTCCGGTGGCACTTGAACCCGATGGGATTACATTTGGTTACATTTCGAGTTTGTGGAAGGCAGTAACCGCAACACACATCTCTCGGTGTAATAATACCGTAGTGATATGGCTTTCAGGTGATATTCTGATTTTGCATGGTCTAGACCGGCAGTGTGTGAGGGTGTTTGGGCATTTTACGTTTGCGTGTGTGAGGGTGTTTCGTATGTTCAATTAATAACTCTACAGTTAATAGATGCAGCTCCTTTCATATTCTCAATTAAGTAGTTGATCTGCGGGTGTTTATTTGGTTATGACTTAAACATACCTCTTTTTGTTCTTATATACACATGTTACCCATTATGATGTGCCTATTGAAAATTAGCAGTCCTCTGTTTAGTCTGCCCTACGTAGTGTTTTGGCGAGATCGGACTCACAGGTGCTGACCAGCAGGATCACCAGAGGTACAGTAATCAATGTTTTTAAAGAGAATAAAGCAATGGAACTAGATACTTTTAAAAAGCTGGTTTCTAAATTCTAAAATGATATACCACCTTCAGAATCATTTTGTCATTAATTAATAATTTACATCCTGCAATTAATATTACCTTAGACTTAGAAAATAACAATATTATCAACTCTTTAGGTTTAATCATTAAAATAATTGTTCCTCTTCTTCTTTTTCTACAATAGAATTTCCAATTTTTAGAAAACCTGTCCAAACTGATCAGGTGATAAGAACATCATCAGATTAAGACCGTTTTGGGTGGAAAAATATGCCAGAATTAAAAAAAAAATTGGCGGATTGACTAGTATAAGAGCTATGCAGATCCGGTAATAAATAATGGAATTATACGTCTTTATGGATCATTTGGTGCAAGAATGGTGAAGCTCCGGACCTGCATCCTTTTTGCACCAAATGATTTTTAATGTTCAGTGATTTTCGTGGAATGCAAAATCATCTTTTGTTGGCGCTGGGCCGGCAGGGCAGCTGATTTGTTTTGACCTGTTTATCATCATCATCATCATCTTGGTGCTACAGCCCTTAGAGGGCCTCGACCTTCTCAAGCTTTCTACGCCATTCTGTTCTGTCCCTTGCTTGAATTTTCCAGTTGCCGACTCCGATCTTCTCCGCTCTTGTGTTACTCCATTCATCCACCCCAGCTTTGGTCTACCCCGTCGTCTCATTCCCACAGGTTGCGCTGTTAAAATCTTTTTATCATGTTCGATTCAGGGGCCCGGGCTACATGTCCTGCCCACTGCAGGCGGTTTCGCTTAATTATAGTGGTAATATCTTTACCACCAAACGTATGCTTGTAGATATTCTGCAGTTCGAAGTTATATCTACGCCTCCATATTCCGTTCTCACAGACCGCTCCAAATATTTTGCGTAGCACCTTTCTTTTAAAAATGGATAGAGCGGATTCATCTGTTTTCGTTAGCGTCCATGCCATCCGTATGTGAGAACGGGGACTATCAGTGTTCTATACAGCCTTATACGAGTTTTTTGAGACAGACGTTTGTTAGCTAAGTACTTTGATAGACCATAATAACACCTGTTTGCAATTATTATTCGCCTTTTTATTTCCTCAGATGTATTGTTATTGGGGTTAACCGATGTCCCTAGATATATGAACTCATTGACTGCTTCGAAGTTTTGGTCATTGATGATTAAATTTTTGTCAACATTTCCAGTTCTTGTGTTTGTGTTAGTCGCCATGAATTTGGTTTTATTTTGATTTATGTGTAACCCCATTCGTTCTGCTGCTGCTACTAGCTCGGTTAGAATTTCCGCAGTTCTCGCCCTAGTTCCTGTTATAATGTCCACGTCGTCTGCATATGCTAGAATTTGGACTGATCTATTAAATATTGTTCCCCTGCTATCCAAATTAGCGTCTCGTACAACTTTTTCTAAGGCGACATTAAAAAGCTGACACGCCAGCGCATCTCCCTGCCTTAAATATGCCCTATGTATTTGAAATGGGGTTGACGAGTCGTTTTGAATTTTTACTGCTGATAGCATCTTCGCCATTGTCACTTTTATCAAACATATGAGTTTTTTTGGAATTCCTAACTCATTCATAGCGTTGTAAAGACTTGGTCTTAACACACTGTCATATGCCGCTTTAAAATCGACAAAAATATGATACATATCTATGTTAAACTCTTGCGCTTTTTCGAGGATCTGTCGTAGTGTAAAGATCTGGTTAATGGTTGAACGTCCAGGCCTGAATCCTGCCTGA
The DNA here is from genome assembly GCA_918026665.1 of Diabrotica balteata. NCBI lineage: Eukaryota > Metazoa > Arthropoda > Insecta > Coleoptera > Chrysomelidae > Diabrotica > Diabrotica balteata. The sequence goes on along the minus strand of OU898282.1, from coordinate 35,806,499 downwards.
TATTTCCCTGGAAACATTTCAGTATAAGGCTTTTGACCTGTGAGTAGTTATTATTACTGCGCGGCGTGCGTTTCCATGAGGTTTAATTGTTCGTGTAAAAATTTAACGTCGTGTAAAAATGAGTGAAACCGAGTCTGATCCGTTTAGCGCTAGTAAGTCAGACTATGAACCTACAAGCTCTGATGAAAGTTATTTTAATAGTGATGTCGAAGGACCTTCAGCTAGGAGAAAGCATCCAAAGAAGAAACGTACCTCTGTAAAAAACAAAACATTGAACCTGTTGTCAACATGGAGCTCACGGAAGAGCCCCCAGTTGTTCCTGTAACCAAAAATAGGAAAAGTGTCAACTCTCTGGAAAAGAAATATAAAAAAAGTTATGTAGAGAAATATATATAAAAAGGAAAAATGTATACGAACTGAAAAGGAATAAAGAAGGGACCGAGATTAACTGGATCGAACTGCAACTGCAGGTACAAGTGTTTTCAGAATGTGGACGAAGAAACAAGAAAAGTTGTCTTACAAACTTTAACAAAATAGGGACAAAGATTTGCAAAATACCTATTTGGGAGGGTTAATTCAAACTACTATTATTCAAAGAACTCGAAAAAGGACTTAATTTTGGAACTAAAAAGCAGAGTAACTAAGATATATCATCCAACATATAGAGAACATGTTTAAAGAGACTAAAAAACATATTAATAGAAAACTCTTATCCCGGAGGCTTATAAATTAATTTTTAGTACTGCAAACTCCCCAACCTCTATTACATTGATCGGCAATACCAATAATAAAAAAGAAATCACGACAAAACAAGAAATAAACAAAAGCCTGACAGTTAACACCTTAATACCAACAACACCACAAACTTTTGGATCTTTACCTTATATTCCGTTCTTAACACCGAAACTTCTCAAATTATTTAAAGAATTAGTTTACAATACAATATTACATCGTTTCCTGTCACGTACTGGTTATATTTCAATATTGTTAATGGTCTGACAACATTCTATCCTCTCTTGGTTGTATGTTCAGTCAAAGTATTGACAAATTCAGAAAATCCTTCTTCCCTCCTCGTAGATTCGCCACTAACTACCCAACGCTTAGCTACTCTTCATACAATTTGTATTATCTTATCAAAAAAACCAAGCATTTGCAAGAAAATTGCACTTTCATATAAAAAAACGAGTTATTTATCTCGTACTTTTTTTAAGCAAGGCGCAATATTTAATTACCTAATATTATTATTAACATTAAAAAATAATTTTAAAAGCTTTAATAATATTACCAATATTAAAAACTTTAATATATTATACATTATAATATTAATATGAATGAGTAGAAACGATTACATTTAAATGTGGCAAATTGTAACTCCAGTCGACTAGTTCACGAACTTACAAGTACGATTGCGCGAAGCCGTGGAATTTGTACCAAACTCTCGGTCTGTAGATCCTTGTGTCTTACAAGTGATGCAACCATGGCAGAGAACACCCTAAAACCGAATCATCTGGAACGGATGAATGGTAGATTCATCCGTTCCAGATGATTCGGAACGATCAGGTAGATGAATGAAGGATGTGTTTATCCATGTGCTTAATATTTTATTTTTTTTTAATGCTATTTTTTTGACACCAATCTGTTTATGTTTACAGATTTTTGCGTATTTGTGTAGTAGGCAAACCATAGTCGTTTGATTGTTGTAACCGAATAAAAGAGTTATTGTTGGGAATTTGTTTTTTTTTTCTCAAAAATGATGGTAAAGAAGCATTATTTCACGTGTTTGGTGCAAGAAATATTCAGGCCCTACTTTTTTTCAATTTTTTTCTTATTTTTTAAAAAAGTATCTACTTGAAAATAGTAACAAGTATTGACTAAATATGTTTGTCATCGAATATGTCTTTCGGGTTAAAATAAAAACTTTTATTAAGAAACAGTTTTTTTCACTTGCCCAACAATGACCAAATATGGAGCTGCATCTCCACTCGTTCTTTACATACTTCAAAAATACTTTCCTTTATCCATCTTTTGATTTTCCTTAAATATGTAATTTCTGTATTTAAACTTCTAATTTCTGAACGGGTAAAAGTTATTTTTAAATTTTTTAGGAAGTATATTCAAATATAAAAATATTACTGCCTCAAACTAATTTCCGGTGATAACGTACTGACCCCCCTGTATTAATTATCTCATAAATAATACGTTCTAGGTATATAGGGGAGCGAATTCTGGTCACAAAAAAGTATTTCACAAAAATGAGCAACCCGATTTGCAAGCCTCGGTCAGAAATTATCTGGGGTTTGCCGTAATCCTCAGGTAATCCGTTAAAAGGCGATGTATCATCAATTCATTAAAATTTTCTCTTTTAAAATATGGTTCTTAATTTGTTTTTCTCGTTTACTTCAATTCGTTGGTTTAATTGAGTTAAAAATATGTTTTTTTGTTTAATTACATACGGTAATGAATACTAAAATTATTTTTGAAACAAAGGAATGACAGTTTTAAAAAAGATTATTCTTTTATATAATGCGAATACTTTTGTAGTTACCTACAGTTTATAATAGGTGTAAAATATCCATATGTAATCGATTGCCATGGTATAATTAAACTCTTTTAACTTAAAATTTTTATGTTAAAAGTAATGGCTGACAAAATACTAATTGTAATTATAAAACTTATCAAAATTCCTTCCATAATGAATTCCATTCTATGCTTGAGATTGAAGATAATAAAATTTTATTTATGGACATATTACAATAAAATTGCAATAACCATCACATGAAACCCAATTTGTTTTTATGATTAAAAATGCAATTTTTTAATTAACAGAAAAACTACAATAATCCTAGCTATAGTTCTACTTAAGAATACGTGAATACGTCCAATAAAGAATACTCTTTGTTCTGATGACACAAATTTTGCTCGGTCCCATATATCACAAAAGAACTGAAGTCTACATAAGCCAATGGACGACATACTAATAATTCTGTTCCGACTTGGATTGCAAAATGAATCACTTATTGATATATCATTATCATTCGCTTTTGTTTTTATCCCTATTAGTCCAGTCGTCAGAGGGTTGACCTCTAAAAATCATACAAAAAAGCTGAATTTTGCCAAGAATATTAATATTAATATAAATAAGATTAAATGGGCAAATGTAATGGCCAACGTCCTTAAGGATAAGGCACCGAAAGAAGAACAAAGAATACCTTAATTTTGACGTGACATTTTTTTGTTAATAATTACAAATTTGTTCATTTATGAATAATTTTCAGAATGAAGTAGATGTAATTTTAAATAAAAAAAATATGATTGTTCTAAAGTGCACCCAAGTTTCACTGGCATTAAAGTTATATTAACAATAAGCGCAAATTGTATTCTTACGAAAATAGCATTCACATTATGAATTCCGCAACTCAGCAAAAGAAATTACACTCCCGTGGTAGTCATAACTAAAATGGCATCCAAAGCTTTATGAAGCTCCCCTAACGCGGTAGGCAATGAGGGAAGTATTATGCTTCTCAGCGTATATAACAGCGATATAACACTTCTCGTGTGTACCTAACATCTCGGGTAGTTATATTTTGACAGTTATTGGCAATAGCTTGAAGGACCATTTTCTTTGATGTTTCGAAAAGTCTTTGATGTATTGATCCTTTTTTAAAATTTATTTTGGATATCAAGAAGGACTTAAAAAAGAATTCAAAAATTGCAACAGAGCAATGTATTTCGAACGTATATTGTTACATTTTCTTTTATTTCTGTTAATATCACAATAATTTTGTTTAATATTTTTGAAGTATTGAATACTGGGAATTTTAAATTCGTCAGTTTCAAAAATCTTTTAAACAAACTTATTATATCAAATTTTTGTATTTCATTATTTACATTTATTTGTTGAATTTTTAAATATATCTCTTTTTTTTATTGGTAACGTATTTTTTTATCCTACAGCGTAGGAGCTCGAAGGAGTGGCCATAAGAAACAAACATAATAAAAAAACATAAAACAAATCAACAAAATCAAAATCAATCATAAAATGATTTTTAAAAACACAATTTTGGATTAGTCATGGGCTCATGATTATATCCATTATATCTCCATGATTAGCAGATATATTCATAGAGAATAAAACGTTTTGCACAAACAACACAAACAACCCACAGCATGATGGAGATATAAAGATGATATTTTCTCTATTTCGTCACACGGATCAGAAGAATTGAATAAATTTCTCATGAACATATATATATATATAATATATATATATATATATATATATATATATATATATATATATATATACAAGGATTTCCACAGTTTTCACTGTATTCCTTCACTCAACCGTTTTCTCCACTTTTTCCTGTTTAGTCAGTCCCTTTCCTATAGGTTTCTTCTTCTCATTGCTTCGTCCACTTCATCTCTGAAAGATCTTCTAAGTCTGCCTCTCTTTCTTCTTCCTATGGGCTCCACTCTGTTATTCTATTTATCCACCGATTTTGGTCTGCTCTTCTGACATGTCCGTACCAGGTGGATGTAGTCTATTATGTCGGAGTTCATTCCCATTCTCCTCTTAATCTCCATGTTATTTATTTTATCTCTTCTTGTTACTCTGAAGCTTCTCCTTAGGAATTCCATCTCTGTTGCTCTTATTTTGTTTTTGGTTTTCTTATTTATTGTCCAATTTTCACACCCATAAGTGAGGATACTTCTTGTCATGGTATTATATATTTTTTTCTTTGTTTTCATGCTGATGTTCTTATCCCATAGTACCGTGTTCAATTTTCGTATGCAGTCTTTTGTTTATCCTAGTCTATTTTTTATATCTTCCTCCGTTGTTCCTTTGTTTGATATTATGAAACCTAAATACTTATACTTGTCTGTTCCTTTGATTTGTTTACCTTTGTCTATTTCCAGCTGTTTTATTTCTGTATTCCCCGTTGTTAGGTATTCAGTTTTCTTTAGGTTTATTTCCATCCCATTCTTTGTATATTCCTGCTCCAGTTTTCTCATCATAAAACTAAGGTTATCCTCATCTTGTGCGATCACTATTTGGTCTTCAGCAAAACTTAGCGTATATAGATATTCGTTCCTTACTGGTATACCCATTCCTTCTCACTTTCTTTTCCATGGTTTCAGGGTTTTTTCCAGGAATATTTTGAACAGGGTGGGGTATGTGGAGCAACCCTATAGTAGTCCCTTTGTCGTTTTAAATGGACTGCATATTCTATTGCCCGTTTTGATAGCTACTTCGTTATTCTTGTAGAGTGCTTTTACCGCGTTTATAATCTTCGTGGAACTTCGATGTCTTCCATTGCTTCCCATAGCTTGGTTCTAGGTATTGAGTCATATGCCTTCTTAAGATCAACAAAAGCCAGATGGAAGGATCTATTTTTGGCCATTTTTTTTCTATTAGTTTTTCGACCTTGTAAATGTGATCTAAGCATGCTTTTCCCGCTGTGAAACCTGCCTGGTCTTCTCCGATTTTATCTTTCCATACAGTCTGCCTCTAGACGATATAATGCTGAAAACCCGATAGTTTTCGCAGTTTTTTCTATTTCCTTTCGTGTATATTGATGTCATAATAATATATGCTTGGGTCCATTCTGCCGTAAGTCTTCTCCATTCAGTGCTCTCTCAAACATTTTGTGTATCATACGGAATAACTTTTCCGATCCGTTTTTTATCAATTCATTTGGTATTCCTCCGGGACCTTTTGCTTTTTTGTTCTTTAGAGTTTTGATCGTTCTTTTTACCTCAGCTAGGCTTAATTCGATTTGGTCATGTGTGTAGATTTCTATTCCGTCTATTTGTGATTCTTTGAACTCGGGGCGGTCTTCGGTTAGCAATTTTTTATAGTATTCTTGCCATTCGTTTTCTTTGATTTGACCGATCTTGATTTTCTCTGTCTTATTTCTTTGGAGCGACTTTAAGATGCGCCATGACTCTGAATTTCTCGTTCTTCCCATGTGCTGTTCTATCTCTGAGCATGTTTTTTCCCATCTTTCATTTTTTTTCATTTGCCACTTTTCTTTTCACTTCTTTATTTTTTTTCCTGTATAGTTCCTCATAGTTTTTTGTATTCAGGTATTTTATATGGAGTTCTTTTTTCTCTTTTGTGCATGTTAGTGTGTCTTCGGTTAATTTCGTGGTTTGGTGGGTGTATTTTTGGTCCACTTCTCCAAGAGCTTCTAGGTCTTCATGCAGATTTTTATGTGTTCGTATGTTTGTTCTAATGATTTATACCGAAACTCTTCTAGCTTTTCGTCTAATCTTCGATTATATAGGTCTTTTATTGAGTCCCATATGAAGGGTAATTCCATCCAAGCGATTACTAGTTTGTGATCTGTGCCGCATTCTGCGCCTCGCTTTACTCTCACGTCTTTTATTTTTATCGAGCTTTCGTGGTTTACTATTGCATAATCAATAATAGACCTCAATTTTCTTGTTTCTTGTGTCGAAGTGTATTTGTGTATGTCTTTATGTTTGTAGAAGCCGTTTGTGGCCATCAGCAGTAAAAAAGAATCAATTAAGTTCAGCATGGAAAAAGAAAATAACAATTCACTTTTTTTCTGGTTGTATTAATCACAAAAGAGGATATAGAATATGCAACAAAAATTAACACACCAACAGATATTTAAATTACTACTTAAACCACAACGTAAAGATCAAAAAGCGAATTATCAAATCATTATATGGTAGAGCCCAAAACACCTACTTTAATAAAGATTTATTTCAGGAAGAAAAAAATGTTACACAGGTTTTAAAAAAAAAATGGTTGTCCATTGTAATTTATAAACAGCAAATTTTCCAAAATTAACGAAAGAAAACAACAAAACACCACAAGCTATCTAGAAACGATCACAAGAAGAGATTCAAGGATGAAAACTATACCTACCATATGTAAAGAGCTCATTGGTAAGATTAAAAAGGATAGGAAATACGTACAACATCACAACAACTGGTGAAATTCTATTTTACTTGAGATTAATTTTTTTAATGCCGATATTGCTAATCCTTCTTAGAAGAAATAACGGAAGATATTTAACGGTACTTCTAGGAGACCATCCGCTACCTGTCTACTTAATTTGAATATTATCAGTCAGTTCAGAAAAAGCTTTTATCCACAGTCGGTCGCAAAATCTTGTAAGCTAACAGTCGCTAGCTCGCAAATTTGCTTATTAATATATTATATGTATTTGTAACTAAATAGTTCGCATCGCAATATTATTCATAAAGATTATAAGTCAATCATTTTTAGTAATCAGTGTTTCTTCAACCGCAGTCTAGTTTTTATATAAAAGTTCATCTATTCAAACCACCAGTGTTGCAAGTAGTTTTCTTTAAACATAGAAAAGACATTCCACTAAGCAATTCTACTTGTAATTAGTTATATATAATAGTCAAAATAGCGCCAGTGAAAAGTGTAGTTGAAATACCTCATATCATAGTGTTTTCGGACAGATTTCAGAAATTGCTATTTAATTTTAGTATTAAATATAAGCTAGTGTTTAAATCTGTTTTTTATTCCAGCCCCAGGCTGGTGGTCCTTCGTCCTTTAATTCTCTAAATACGCTAATATCCAACCAAAATCATTCAAAACAACGAATATACTGAGATTTATTCTGTTCAAAACTAAATCTAACAACACATCAGACAGATCAAAGAACTGTATCCATAAAATATCCTGTGAATGCAACAATTTCTTTGTGGGAGAATCCGCAAGACCACTAACTGTCAGGATGAATAGGCATGGAACATACATCAAAAACAGTCGATCAAAGATATGCAAATATGCCTGAAATAATACGCACAGAGTACAATGAAAACAAGCCTCTGCTAATATACCATTCGGAAAATCCCACAGCTTTTTAAGTCACATAAGACTTTAAAGGAAAAACTGCAAGTTACGTGGAGGACAAATCCAAAGGTGTATATCACCAGGAAATTCTTTTTGGAGTGCATAAACCTGGTATTTGGCCCTTCTGTTAAAAATATCTACAGTAAAACAACCTACCCATGCAAGCCCTTCTTGTCCTCGACAATGCTCCTGCCAACCCACCAAATCTCGAAGATGATTTGCTCGAAGAGTTCAAGTTTGTAAAGAATCTCTAACTACCACTCAACAATATTTCTATACTGCAGTCCATGCATCAGCAGGTGATTTCTAGTTTTAAGAAGGTATACACCAAGCACATTTTTCGCCGCTGCTTTGAGGTGACGATAAACACAAACCTTACCCTTCGAGAGTTCTGTAAGGACCATTTTACCATTACGATGTGCCTAAGAATTATTGATCAGGCCTGGTTGGGTCTGGTTACAACGAGGACTTAACCTCTGCGTGGGTCTTGAGATGGATTAGAGGTGAGATGGAACTCGGGGAGATCGAAAGCAAATATCGAGGAACAGTCTCAGGAGCTGACAATTGATCTAAATTCGCAGCATTCGTAAAAGGAAAGGAAGAAATAAACCTCCTTGGACAGTTGTTTAAACGATCTGCAGGTGAAAATAAGCAAAGCGCGACGAAAAAGAAAAGACCAGAAATAAAAATTAAGCACCCACCTCTAAGGCTTCCGTAACCACCTCACTTTTTTCTCTTATTATGTTTTTATGGAATTTATATTTGTTATTTATAAATAAATATTTCTTCTTGTGAATAATTTTTTTTATTCCAAAACACGTAACAAAAACAACTGACTTAGTGTTTTAGGAGCTGGAACGGATTAATATCATTTCAATTAATTTCAATGGGAAAGATTGCTTTGAGATACGAGTAATTTGACACACGAGCAAGGCTACCAAAACCAATTAAACTGGTATGTCTAGGTACCACTTCAATCATTATAAAATGTAATTTCATGACAGTTAATTGTGGCTTAACCTAATATAAACATAATATCGAAATGTTTATTGTAAAACAGAGAGTTTACCGTCTAATACAGCTACACAATTTGGGAAATTTGCGCTTTACAAAACCCATTCGCAATTTTAAACCAGTCCGCTTCAGTTGCAGTAGGAATACAGATTCCCTTCATATCTTTCCAGACTGCTTGACATACTTCTCGTATAATTTAAGCAATAGTAGATACGCCATGTCTATACACATAATGTAATTTTATCCTTGAACATCCAGTAGCCAGATATATGCAATAAATATGTCAAAAACTAATTTTAATCTATTATACAGTATGATGCAAGAGTATGGATAAATTTATATTTCAAAAACCGACGATTTTTAGAAAAATCTTAAAAAAGATCAATTTAAATTTTTGCCATCAATTACCATCAATCTATATATTTTGGACGAAAGACGAAGAAGAATATCTTCTTCTATTGAACTATGGCGATTTGGTTCCAATATAATGTTTGCACTATATTTATGATTTTACTGTCAATGCGCTTGTTCATAAGTATTGATATTAGTTTTTCATGTCTTATTTTATCGAAAGCTTTTTCGTAGTCAACAAAGCACAAGTGTAGATTAACGTTTACATCCTGACATCGCTTAATCAATATGTTGATGGCAAATAGTCCTTCTCGAGTACCCATTCCATTTCGAAACCCGAACTGCGTCTCGCTAATATTCTCCTGTAGCCTTTCGTATGTTCTCTTATGTATTACTTTCGGCAGTACTTTTAAAGTATGACTCATGAGGCTTAGTGTTCGATGATCAGAGCACTTTTGTGCTGCTTGTTTTTAAGGGATGGTTATAAATGCTGACTTCAGCCACTCTTGTGGTATTATTCCCGTATCGTATACCGTGTTGAATAAACCTGCCAATACTTCCAAGTTATCCTCTTCTACTAGTCTTAACAGTTCTACTGGTATTTTATCTAATCCAGCTGCCTTATTGTCTTTAGAGTTTTTGATAGCATATTTGAATTCATGTATCGTGATCTTTTGTCTCTCTAAAGGATTTAATTCTTGTATTTTCTGCATTCCCTTCCTTTCATCTTGGAAAAGTTCTCTAACGTACTCTTCCCATCGTCTTAATTTCTCTGGTAAATCTATTAGTAGTACTCCTTTTTTCTATTTTATGTGTCCTTGCTGTCTATTTCGACCCATTCCAGTCATGTCTCTTATTTTTTTGGGCATATTTCTCATATCATAATATTGTTTCTAGCTTTTCTATCTTTTACATTGTTTTATCAAATAGATTTCCTCAGCTGTTTTGATTTTTTCCTTAATTATTCGTTGTATTTCTTTATACTTCTGTAGATCTGTTCCTTTATATTTCCTTCTTTCTAATCTGTAATAGTATTTCTTCTGTCATCCACTGTTTTTTAATTCTGACCTATGTTGTATCAAACTTTCTTAAGATGGTTTTAGTAATTTGTTTTTATATTATACCACTTTTTATTTACATCCATAATTTTGTTGTTGTCAGTTAGTCTTTTTTGCATATTAACATTCATAATGTTTTTAATTCGTTTTTTATTTGTTTATTTTTTAGCATTCTTACATTAATTTTTGGTTGTTGTTTTCTAAGTTCAATTCTTTTTAATTTTATTTTCACGTCAGCAACTAACTGATTGTGGTCTGAGTTAACATCTGCTCCAAGATAAGTTTTAACTGAGGTTATAGAGTTTTTATATCTGCTATTTACGTGTATAAAGTCTATCTGGTTTTTGACAATGTGGTTGTTCTGTATGTGAAGGAGACCTCCATGTATATAGTTTTCTCTTAGTAAGCTGAAACCAAGTATTGGCAATTACCATATTCTTTTCTTGGCAGAATTATATGAGCCTTTCTCCTCTTTCATTTTTAGTTCCTAATCCGAACTGTCCAACTATATTTTCAACTGTACCTACTCCAATTTTCACATAAAATAAAAACAAATTTAAACTCGGAAAGTCCAACGAATTTCTCGTAAAACTTTACCACTGCGGGCTACGTCAATAAACTTATTTTACACTTTAATTGTGACTTATTCTCATTAAAACAGTAATTTCTGCTACCAATCATGTATAAGATATTAGCAAATATATACAGACAAGCAAAAGCTAAGGTAAAAATTTATGAACACAGTCCAGAATTTTCCACACCAAAAAGGTTGTTGGAGACGCAATATCATCAAAGCTCTTCACTACAACGCAACTGTATAAAATATATTTAGCAAAATGAACTGGAAAAACAAAGGCCTAACAAAGATGGAGAATACCTCAGCCATCTAAGATTTGTAGACGACATCGTTATAATGGCTAATAATCCTGCAGAACTTATAAGCGACTTAAATGCACTTAGCAATTGAAGTTGACCTAAAAATGAACTCGATAAAAACAAAACCATGTAGGTATAACGAGCTAGTGGATGTCCAAGATGTAATATTAAACACTTCACTTCACAAGACAGTAGACGAATATGTATAATTAATACATACATACTGGTATAATTAATACATAAATCTGGCTCCTGACGCCTAGACGCAACAGAAAAATGAAACTAGCTTATGTATCTTTTGGCACCAGAACTCGTTGGTGTCCCCCTTTCGCTTTGTATATGTATATTAAAATAAAAAAAGGAAATGAAAGCCAGCGGACTATATAAAACTCTCTTTTAAAATGCAGTGAAATTAAACATAAATATACATAACCAAATATACAATTGTAACTAAAAAAGAATATACACAAACTTAAATATTAGATAATATGAAACGACACCAAAAAGACAACCATGTTAAGGATAGAAAACTGTAAAATGAACAAACCTTGTTGATAAAAATTACACAAATAAAATCAGACATAACATATATGAATTATATTGAACGTAATTACAAATATTAAAAACACTCACAAATTTATTAAAGTCTTTATTACTACTAATTTATTTTACACTTAATAATTATATAATTTATCTACATTTATAATACGTGCATTACAATTTAAAATGCGGCGCGATCTCCAAAAACTAACTGTCCTTTCCAACAGAATTCCTTCTTTAAATATAAAACTCCGTTAGTTTCGGAATCCCCTAGAAGCAGACATGAATTGACTCGAACATTGGGGAAGACTGGTTGTGGCGGTGTTGACAAGAATTACCTCGAATTAACGGGAACTCAGGCTGGTTTTTTTTATCGAAGGGGGACCCATCGGTTATTACCTGCGTCTCCGCCGGTCGGTGCATGATCTAGAAAATACTTGAATAGAAAAGATATTAGTAATAAATATGTTTACAGTTCGGAGCCATACGATGTGTCATCATCTATTGTAACAGTATAATCGGTAATAAAATACATATTAAATGAATAATGAAATTAATACAATTACTAAACTCATCACGTAACAGCTGTGATATACATACAAAAAAAGAAGAATAGTGAAATTATTACAATTTAATAAATATACAAATCGAAGATAAAGGTAATAACGTTTAACCAAACGTAAAATGTTCTCAAACGGTTAAAATGTTCAACCCGCGATATGATGGGAAATATAGCACAAACAATTTCAACTTACCAATTAATTGAATAATAATGTAGCGATTTTACGCAATAAACGTACGTGTTGTAATGGTTTATATAAGTTATACTTTACCCCGTGAAGAGATAGCACCAGCGATATCGCAAAAGCTATCTTCACCGACGAACAGAAACCACCAAGTTTATCATGGACATTCCACCCCAACTGCATTTGATGACTCTCTCGGTCACCAGACCGATACGAGGTGTTAGGTACTTTTAACCTAAACGCACATACACATCTGTGTGGTTTGAGAGATAAAACTCAACTCTCTTACATGACCGCAGCAAAATGTCTCGGTCGCGCTAATCTTCACTTCAAAAACACATCCCTCTCATATGGCATATGGAATCGTCCCTTGTTATCTCGAACGTCTTTTCTATATCACTTGTACATGTAAATCTCGTTTAAAATATACTACGCGGCGAATAAAAACTAACAAGAAGTCAATTAATTTTTAATAAATATTTATGTATCGTTGCGAAAGTGCAACAGTATTAGATACATCGCTCCACGCATAGACGATAAGAAAGCTAAGCTTCCTCTTCTAGGTCACTCTCAGAGTGCCACATCCCGTTTTTTATGTTGATGGTATTCTAATTTTGCATTTTAGATGTAAAATCGAAAAAATACACTTATAATCCAGAGTGGATACGTAGGTTTTATAAAACATTTAAAAAATGCTTCGCTTCGTATTTTTTAGACAAAATTCAGAAGACCAATAGTTTGTGTCGAATGAAAAATTTTAGTTCAATTGAAGGAAATTAACTTCCAAAAATTAGAAATATATTTTATGTACATATACTAAAGCGATTTTTTTTAAAACAGTCATCGCAAGAATATATTGATACGTAGCGGTAAACTTAAATTTATTTCTTTAGTGCATGAGTTTCTGTAGTTAACGGAGTCAGAAATTGTACAAGCTTTCCGTGTCCCCGTCATTTCTATAGATTGGTTGTCGACCTCAGAACTCATTTCAAATATTTTATTTAAAGTCATAACTGTAAATATATTTTCCTGATCTATCAGTTGAAATAAATAACTCTTTGGAAATTGGATATTTGTTTGGTATCTCTTTTTGATTGTCGTAATCTTTTTTCGTATTATTTCTTGGTAGAACCGAAGTTTTTGTTTTTTTGTTTAGTTTTTTGTCAGTGAGGCAGAGAGGTAACTAGAAAAAGTAATATTGCCATATTTATATGTTCGTAAATGTACCGGGTGGTCCAATAAGCCATTCTCTCGGCTATATATTAGAAACTATTCATGTATAACTTTAAGAGAAAAAATTCCTTAGTAAAAGTGGATAAAAGAAATCGCTGGAAATAACTTTTAAGTTTCTGGTTTAACCGCTAGGGGGCGTAAACTGTGCAGAAAACTTTGAAAACCAGTTTTTTGGGAAATATGCTCAATTATACCAAGTGTTAAATAAGTAAACTAGAAAGAGACCTAAATTCTACACAAAGTTGTTTAAGTACTTTTTTTATTTTTTCAAATAAAGGATGGGGAGAGTGGGAAAGTATTTGTGGATAAATACCTATAACTGTGGTTTGGATCCACCGATTTTAACGAAATTAGTGTCATTAGAAAAAGTGTGGATGAATTAATTTACATTTACTATAAAATAATTACATTTAGTTTTAATTGTTATAGGTAGATGGTACTTTCGAAAAGAAAAAATTAAAATTTGTTTTTCTTCAAAAGGTTTAATAAAAACACCTATTTATTGTCAATTATAATGGAACTGGATTAAATTCGTAACAAAATGGCGCAAACCGCTTTTTGTCAAACTCGAGATATGAATAAAAACGCCTAAACATAAATAAGTATAGTACTGACTCACCCTGTATTATAAATTAAATTAAAAAATAAGTCAATAGGTACTTTCAAGTTGTTTTACAGCAAAAGGATCTTAATGTTGATACCTATTTTGACGATTGTTGCTACGATTATTGCTACGACAATAAATTTGACGGGGAGTTCATATTGTTTATTTATTGACAGCAGTCAAAACATTGTTAAAAGTGTTATATTATACAATCGTAAAATAATTTCGAAACACAATTCAGATTTCTGCTTTATAATCTGAGCCTTCTAAGAATAGGCAAACATACGTTGATAAAAGGTGTTAAAAGAGACATGGGGAATCTAAAATTTGCATTCCATGACATGTCTTTTACAACTAGGCAGAAATCCTTAGCGAATTGTGTTTCTCGTACTCCCACAGAGTATATATATATATATATATATATATATATATATTATATATATATATATATATATTATATATATATATATATATATAAAAGACATGTCGTGGAATGCAAATTTTAGATTCCCCATGTCTCTTTTAACATCTTTTATCAACGTCTGTTTGCCTTGCAAGATTATAAAGCAGAAATCTGAATTGTGTTTCGAAACTATTTTACGATTTTTTAATTAGATGTCGCTACTGCGTCCGTATTGAATCCATGTTATTGTTGCTTCTTAAAAGGCAGAAAATATTGATTTTTCACGTTGAGAACCCCTATGAATAGCTCTTCTGACGAGACCTATTAGGTCGAAATACGTATCAAGAGATACATAGGATTTGTTTGTGTGAAATCAAATATTTGCTGCCTTTTCTCATTTTATTCGGATATACTCTGTGGGAGTACGAGAAACACAATTCGCTAAGGATTTCTGCTTAGTTGTAAAAGACATGTCGTGGAATGCAAATTTTAGATTCCCCATGTCTCTTTTAACATCTTTTATCAACGTCTGTTTGACTTGCAATTCTTAGAAGGCTCAGATTATAAAGCAGAAATCTGAATTGTGTTTCGAAACTATTTTACGATTGTTTAATTAGATGTTGCTACTGCGTCCGTATTGAAGCCATGTTATTGTTGCTTCTTAAAAGGCAGAAAATATTGATTTTTCACGTTGAGAACCCCTATGAATAGCTTTTCTGACGAGACCTATTAGGTCGAAATACGTATCAAGAGATACATAGGATTTGTTTGCGTGAAATCAAATATTTGCTGCCTTTTCTCATGTTATATTATAATTCGAATTGAAGATTGAATTTTATTCAATAGATATTAATATTGGTAATATTAGTAATTAATTATCAGTACTAATAATTAGTGTATGATATGATTGGAGTTTATTTCGAATGTCACCAAAATGACGCTATTGCCTCACGTATATATATTCTGTAAGATAGCCTGACAGGTAGTTTTCATCGTCCTTGTTTTAAACGACGTAGTAGAGGTATGACCGAAGATAATTCAATCAATGTTCTTGCTTTAATTCAACTGAATCCACACATAAGTAGTCGGCAAATCTCTATAGAATTAAACATACCCAAAACTACTTTTCTAAGGATTTTAAAACATCACAGGTTGATTTTTCATATTATAAAGTGAACGTTTAGGTCAGAAACTTGGAATTCCCTTTAAACTTTAGATTCAACTGTTATTTTAATACTCCGATAAAAACGGCAATACAGTGCTTTTATCCTGTTATCCGTTTCTTAAAAATATTTATGCACGATTTATCTTGTGAAACAAGTACCTTTCATTAATAAGTTGGAGGCCTTCGAAATATGGACGTTGCGAAGAATGTTCTGCATACCATGGACATATAGGATGAGAAATGAGGAAATCTTAAGAAAGGCAAATACTGGAAGAGAACTACTCAATTTGATCAAGGTACGAAAAATTGGATACTTCGGCCATATTCTGAGAGGAAAGAATACGCAATCCGTCAACTAATCATCCAGGGAAAGATTGAAGGCAAGAGAGGAGTAGGTCGCAAATAAATACAAAGATATCTCGCCAAAGCACTATAGGTGCACGGCACTATAAGAAGAAGAGGAGAGCGTTGGTAAAGAAACAGAACTAATCACCACCATACAAACCAGAAAACTAAAATACCTAGGCCACGTGATGAGGGGACCAAAATATGAAATTTTGAGACTCATAATACAGGGGAGGATTCAAGAAAGAAGATCTGTTGGCCGAAGGCAGAACTCATTGATTTGTTTAGAGCAGCATGTTTAAAAATAAAAATAGCCATTATGATTGCCAACCTCGGTGGGGAGACGGCACTCTAAGAAGGATGATTCTCCCTATGACTGATAAATTTCTTTGTAGTTACAAATACTGTAAAACTTAAATGCTGGAGACTTCTTTCAATCAGCATTTCTACTCCAGAAACTGCTACCACTTTTTAAACTCTTATTCACAAATTACTTTTACACCGTTTAAAACTGCCGACACTAGGTCACTTGTCAAAATTGAATGTTCTTCCCACAATCAGAAACAGATAACCCCTCTCGGCTTTCAACACTCTACCAAAAATCAAAATTCTCCTTCCATCATCTTTTCTTCAACCAATGATCTTTCAATCTTTCAGAAGATCCTGAGTTTTCAGAGCAACAAATGACCACGGAGGAAGCTACGGCTACTGGAGAAAAGGAACGTCAAAATGTTTTATAATAAACAAAGATAATGGGTAATTAGAGGCATAAACTCGGAACAAGAAAAAAATAACGAATTTTTTTTTAAATATAAAAATGTTAACCTTTTTATTTCACTGTTATATTTCCTACTAGAGTTACGGTATAACTATACCAATATTTTGTAAATTGCGTTCAGTAACACAGTAAATAGTGCACAGAGGTAAATGGAACGTTCAGAGGTAATAATAAATTTGTTTGGGGATTATGGGATTTTGTAATTTGAGAGATTTTGTTTGCTTGTAAATTGTAAACCGATAGTTTGATTTTTAACCTTTTTTTCCAATTGAACCCAAGACTGTGTTTAAAAGCTTTGATTTGTATCGGGTGATTTAACCAATACAAACAAAATTCTATATTAATATTGTTAAATTGAACTCAGAAAATAATAAAGTAATCAGTAAAAGAAATATATATATATATATATATATATATATATATATATATATATATATATATATATGTGTGTGTGTGTGTGTGTGTGTATATATATATATATATATATATATGTTTTTCGTAAACAGAGATGGTATTTTTGTTTTATCAAATAACAGACTAAAGTCGTTTGATAATAATAATGTGATATATCTACTTTTTATTTAAGTGACAGCTCTTAAGAAGTTGTATACAATTGTATTTTAAAAATTAAAAATCTTTTTTTTTTTAAATTTATACGCAGAAAAAATTTGCATTTCAATAAGTTGCAAAAAAATTTTCAGCTAAAAATATTGAATATTGTCGATTTTTTTCTGCAGTTTTCCTCGTCCCCCCTTTTTTGCGGTAGCAGAATATTTCGGTGCAGGTTGATCTGAATTCAAAAATTCGAAAATTTTTTTGTAGGTATTATTTAAATGGGAATAAGCCACAATTAAAGTTTGAAGTAAATTTATTGACGTTTCAATTTCCACTTCGGAAATCCTTCTCAAAATAAAAACATTAGTAAATTAAACAATTTTTTTTTTGTTTAAAATTTTCTTGTACTGCGCGTCTCGAAAAAGGGGTACCTAACCTATTCATACTACAAAGTAATTGTCATTATATGTTTGTGTAATATTTAAGAATATGTTCTAAAGCAGTATGTAATCATTTTTTAAATAAAAAATGTCAAAAAATAACTTCTTCCAAAATAATGATTTTATTTAAAAATAAAAAAAAAACGTTGTATATTTTTTCTGTTTTCTTTATAAAATTACAATTAAGTCGTGATTATTAATACTGTGTTTTCCACCTCTATTGTGAATTACACTCCTCATTAGATTTGGCATTGAATTGATCAAATTCTGGATTTCATTTTTGGCACACCGACAGTTTCCAGATATTCCGTTACAATCCTGGCTACGTGTGGCCGCGCTTTGTATAAAAATAAAGTTTTCGCCGACAAACCCAGCAAAAGGCATTACACCATCATCATCACTTTGGCTTTACAACCCTTTGTGGGTTCTAGCCTCCCCAAGAATTTTTTTCCAGTCGTCCCTATCCATCGCCTTCCTCCGCCAAGCACGTATTTTCATATTTCTCATATCTTAATCTATGTTAAAGGTA
The DNA here is from genome assembly GCA_918026665.1 of Diabrotica balteata. Lineage (NCBI taxonomy): Eukaryota > Metazoa > Arthropoda > Insecta > Coleoptera > Chrysomelidae > Diabrotica > Diabrotica balteata. Next base: position 35,788,001 of record OU898282.1, on the reverse strand, counting down.
TTACATTACAAGGGTCGTCTAAAATTTCGGTATCGGTGTGCATTCAACGCTCCTTTATCAATAAATACGAGATCAGTACGGCCCTCGAATAAAATTCCTGCCCAAAACATTACCGAACATCCTCCAAAAGCAACACGTACTTGTCGAACACAAGCAGCATATCTGATCCATAAAGAAGCATGCTGGACTTATCACTAAACAAAACATTTTTCCAATATTCTATCGTCCAATGCTCGTGGTCTCTAGCACACTGTAATCGGCGTTGTGGATGTGCTGCTGTTAACAAAGGTCCTGTTGCTGGACAGCGAGCCCTTCGACCAAATTCTCTCAACCTTCTTCTTACGGTAGAAGTGCTTAAAGTCCACCCGTAAGCATTTTGAAAACGTTTTGGATTGATATAGCCGTAAAGAACCGATTTTATAAAGAAGTGCGTTGTAAAAATCGGTCTTCTCTGGCCGTCGGCCTTCTTTTCGGGCCTGATCCTGGTCGTCGTTTGTGAGATCCAGTCTCTACTGAAAAGTTTTGATGCAACTAAAAGGCAAACACTATAGGATCAGCTATACGAGATTGAACGTTGGATAGTTAAAATGAAAGACGAACATAAAATCCATGTTGCAGAAATTCTTAGGGAAAGAAACACATTTATTAGGGTAAGTTTAGTAAAATTAATGACAAAGTGGAAGACTATGGGTTCAAATGGTTGGGGCACGTTAAAATCATAAATGATGCTACGTTCTGAGTTTCCTAACTCACTCCTTTAGTATATCCTATTCCTTAGCTTGATTCCAGTTGGCTACATCGTCATACTGGTATCCTCTATCTCAACCTTACTCTACCTCCTCGTGTCGCGACTTTCACTATATATAATATCAAACCTACTTGAAGCGTCTTATTTTTATTGCAGTGATTATATCCTGGCTTCCTCCATCTCAATCGTAATCTACCTCTTCGTCTAGTTCCCTGGAGTTGCGCTAATAGAAATATGTGATGTAGGAAAGGATGGGTGTTAAGGAATATAATAGGAAGACGAAAGACCTAGCGGGAGCGTTAGGCATGACGTGTCCAGGATAGAGAATTATGAAATTATAGAATTAGGAAGGCCGACCTTACTTTTATAAAAGGAATATGACAAGAATATGAAATATGATATGAAAAACATCACAAGAGATTTTATCACGAACAAACAGTGAATTATGTTTTTAAAACTAAGAGCGGGGCCTCTGGATATCTGGATTGTATCATTCCTTTTTTGTATATTATTAAATTTATCACATACAATCCTTTATTGTAATTATAATCCTAATGTTAATTATAGTTGTGTATTTATTATATATTAACAGTTACAATTTTCCACCAACCAACAGAAGTTTTTCAGTTGATATTAAATTATCATTAAATTGATTAAATTTAGCCGATTTACTTCAGGTTATATTTCACTTCGGCTTTACATAAATACAGTATAAATCTGGGTTATTTAATTTGAAATAACTGCAACGTAACACTATTTATTTTATAGAAATTTATATTATTCTGAACATCCTATCTTTTAGCTTTAAAATCGCTTTTGTACAGCAGCCTTCTCAGCGAAATGAAACTATATTTAAAATTACAGCGGAAAATTTATCTTCTTTTGTGCTTACTTTTGAAAATGAATGACTATTATGAATTTCATCGACCACAAATTTCTTTGTACTTTTTTTAAGCTTAGTCTATTCTGGTTGTTATATTTTTATGCTCTTTCGAACAGTCAACCGAGTCAACTGTATTTTAATGAATATGAGGTTTAAAAGCCATAATAATATAATTTGAATTAAAAAAAGAGGTTTAATCTTTGTAAGCGGGTAGATTTAGAAAACCCTTAAAAGGGCTACATCAAATTAACACGAACGTTTTCGGAATAAAAATTACATCATCAAGTTAAAAATGACTAAAATAAGAATAAACCATTTAATTAAAGCAAACGTGGTTGAAAATTTTGACTAAGGTTAAAAAAACAAAATGGTTATACTTACAGGTTAACATGCCTGAGCCACCAAAATATTAGGGTAAAAACCCTTTAAAGTAAATAAGGTTACCAAAGATTGTGCATATTGTTGTTAATAATAATTGATGTTTAATATTAGATTATATTTTACTTCAGGAAACATACACCCATGCCTTACGTGAGTACCAGCGTCCGGAGAGTAGCCCCTTCAAACGGACTTCAGCTCGTAACTGATTACCAAGGTACCTATGAACGGTGTCGAAAACAAAATGTCAATGTGCCATGAAACAGTGTGGGTTATACATAGTATTACTACAGCCAAAAGATTCAAAAACTTTGATGATGTTAAAAATGATAACAGCAATCCAGTTGTTGGGATTTAAAAATTTTTTTAATTATTGAATTTTGGATATAAAAGATGTAAAATTACCGATGGCGTTAAGGTCATGTTTAAGAGAATGACGTATGCATTAGGCAGCCTATGTTACTTTTGTCATATGGAGTGTGGTCTAAAAAGTGTAATTTGTGACTGATTAGTTTAGATATATGATATTGTCCTTTAAAATTAAAATTAAATTGTATATATTTGTGGCTAATATAAGACCTCGTTTTTAAATGAAATTGTATAAGACTGTTCATATGTTAAAAAGGTTAATATTAGTGAGTCTAATAAATTGAATAAGGGATAAAAATCTTCCGGCTGAAGCGATTAAAGTTATAACCTACGGAATTAAATTTAAAATGATAAGACTGAGCTCCTCAGAGACTTAAAAAGAATAAAAGTAGAAATCCACAAGGAATCTACGTTCCTGTAGTTGGCTGTATACCATATATTAAAAATTTATTAAAAATCCTTTGTAACAGGTATATATTTAAGAACCCAAACGGGCTAAGTTAGACAGACAAAACGTTTTCGGAATCCATATTCCTTCATCAGTGTCTAGGAGTACATGAATGTAGCCACTAAATATATGGGTAAAAACCCGTTAACACATAATTAATTACATTTAGATTACAAAATTTCTTATAATGATTTAAGATGTTAAAGTTATCGTTGGATTAGGTAACAAGGTGTCAATCATGGTCAACTTGGCTCCTCAGTACATGCGCTTAGCCACTAAAAGATGCTCTTTGAAGCTGTATATTTGGTTCATCTCTCAATGCATAAACAACCAGGTCTTTTTGTAACAACCCTACTACATAGTGTCTTATGACTTTTGGTGTAAAATAATTAGGGAAACAGAAATTCAACAATTTAGAATTTCCCATTGAGTTTTTTTTTCAAATACTAAATATACAGCATTTTGCATATAAAATGCTTGCAAGTCACAATTTATATAAAGTGACGTCACTTATGTTTAAAATTCCAGAACGTCAACCTTGGAGTTAAAATGTTCCTAACACAGCTAATAATACAAATCCCATACGGAACTACTCGATCTTTCATAGGCGTCAACGTGGTGTAATAATCAAAAAAATGTAATCATCATTATATTGGAAATTTTAGAATTATAATAATTAAATAACCAAAAACATTAGTTATTATTAATAATATAAATTTAATGAAATAACTCTTTAAGTCTAATATTCCACAAAAGATGAATTTTAATTCAATAAATTAGAGAATTGTACGCAACTGATACCGGAATACTTCAAATTTTATTGACAGTTCAGCGTGTGGCAAAAGTGTTGCCGCTTTTTTAGAGTAAGAATTTTGTTTATGTTTTTATTTTTATTTAATATGTATTTATAATTACATATTAAATTTAGATTAATAGCTTTAAAAACTAATTATTGTTGTGTATTGTGATTGTGCTATGCCAAAACAAATAAATGGTCTGTAGAAAACTGATAAAGCTTTCATAATAGATAGATTATTTTGAACAAGAAATAATGGAGGGACGTCTTTACCATTAAAGCCCTAAAAGAGATAAGTTTAAAATTTAATGTTTTCTTATGTATTTTAGTGTGTTGCAGTAGTCTTAAAACTAAATGTATTTAATGTTAATATAATAGGGGTTCTGGGGTTCTGACGTAAATCTTGAATGACGTGCAAGCATTTTTATATGAAAAATGCTATATTTATTATCTGTTATTATGTTTTTCTAACGAGATCATCAATATAAATATGCTCCTCTAATAGAGAATTGAGTATTATGAAATGATATGTCTAATATTAACATTTCCGTGTACAAATATTTAACAAATAAAAATAATTGTTTAATGAAAATTGATACTCTATTATGTTCGTAACTGGTATAGCAAACTTTTAATTGGAAATTTAATGAAGTTTGACTCTGTCGACCTATTTCACTGTGTTTACATGTAAGTGGTATTTACATTAATATTTAGTTAAAATTGATGTGAATGTTTGTCCTGACATAAATAAGTAATGTATTCTAGATGTAATAAATAAAAAATAACAAAGTTCTCTATTTTCCTAAATTACTTCCAATTTCTAGATTAAAAGAGTTTCCAATTTCAAATTTTCTAGTTTATTAATATTCGTGTTTCATTTAGACAGTTTTAACCAGTTTTCCGATATTTTTTTAAAAGTAACTGTCTATATGGGTTTCCAATCTGTAGTGCCCCTTTCGATATTTTTCTTACTTCATTTTTTTAAGTGGTCTTCTAGGGCCCATTTTCCTAGTGACTGTGACGTCAGTCGGCAACTACCATGCTTATAATATTCTTATATTGATCACAGTGTTAAGCTACGTGCAGCAAGTGATATGCTGTGAAACTTGTCCACTGGTGCAAATTTATCAACCAGTAGAGTTTCTTCCATCATTTCTTACCTAAATTTTAAGCTTTAGCCCCGTCCCGTTAAGATTTGGCAGAAGGAACTCATATTTTGTTCTTCTGATTATATGTCAAAGATATTTTAATTTACGTCTCGTAATTATATTTAATAGTTTGCTGATGTCCTATTCTTCAAAGAACTTCTTCGTGTTTGGTTCTGCTGGTCCATGGTATTTTAAATATTCTTCGATACAATTACATTTCATATGCCTCGATTGTATTCATGGTATCCATGTTCAAAGTCCAAGTTTCACATCCATGCCAAAGTACAGATCATACATAGCATCTTGTAAATTTTCCACGAATTTCCAAATTCAATTAGTTATCGGATAAAAAGGACATGCATTTTGAAATGTGCTTCTCGTCTGAAATCTGACGAATCTAAATTTTAGGTGCTCCAACATTCAAGGTTTTTGTAGCGTTTCTTAATTTAATACTAGTTGGGTTGGGCCGATATCATCTTTACTGTTTACCATATACTTAGTTTTGTGGATGATAGTCGACAGTCCCCAATTTATGCGTTCTATGTCAACTCTATTGATTAGTGAGAATCAAAGTATCGCCGACGTGTCGTATATGATGGTTAATTATTTCTCCTCCTATGATAATTCATTTTTGATCCTATAAAGCCTTCCTAAATATAATCTCAGAGTACCCGTTAAAGATGAAATAGCAGCGTATACAGCCCTGTCTTACAGCTTCGTTTAATACTAATTGGCTCCAATTTTCTGTTGTTTGTACTAATAATGATGGTTGGTTCTAATAAAGTTTGACGTCTTTATCATTTAGTTGGATGCTCTGCAAGGCAGTAAGTAATTTGGTATGGTATATGGTATAGTATGGTATATAAAAATCACTTCGTGATATAAAAATCACCACGCTCACCATCACTAGTATGCTGTAGGCGATAAAATGCCTTTTCAAAAGAAGTAATTAAGTTCATGTACATTGGTTTTCTGACTTTCTAACACCGTTGAAAAAGTTTTTCCATAGAAATAAATGCTTTTCTAGATACAAGATATCTTCTGTATCCAAACTACTCTTAGCTAATAATTTCCTTACATTTATTGTTAATTCTGATTAGAATATATATGAAACAGTATTTTAACGGCATGGCTCATCAAAGTAATTAAGTTTACAAGATACTTCTTCTTAGAGTGCCGTCTCCCTACGGAGTTTGGCAATTATAATGGCTATTTTTATATTAGAACTTGCTGCTCCAAACAAGACAATCGACCTGCATTGATACCAAACACGTAGATTCTTTAACCATGAGTTCTGCCTTCGGCCAACAGATCTTCTTCCTTGAATCTTTCACTGTATTATGAGTCTCAAAATTTCATATTTTGGTCCCCTCATCACGTGGCCTAGGTATTCCAGTTTTCTGATTTGTATAGTGGTGATTAGTTCTGTTTCTTTACCAACCCTCTTCAGTACTTATTTATTTGTAATTCTATCAGTCCATGACATTTTTAATACTCTGCGGTATAACCAGAGTTCGAAAGCCTCGATTATTTTTAAATTGCATTTTTTTAATGTCCAAGTCTCAGGTCCATATAATAATATTGAAAATATATAACAGCGAATGGTACGTAGTCTGATTTAGATTTTTGCACGTTAGGAGTGGCTTCATTCGTCTAAATTCTGATCGGGCAATTTCTATTCGCCTGTTTATTTCTTCAGTATGATCATTGGTTTCATTGATCAAAGTTCCCAAGTACTGATATTTTTCTACTTGTTCTATCACGTTACCATTGATTGTCAACAGTTGATGTATATTTTGTGGTCTTTTTGTAATTAGCATGTACTTCGTTTTTTTACCGTTTATAGTAATTCCCATCTCAGCACTATTTATACTCAAGCTTTCGATAAGATGTCGATGGCCTTTACTATTCATCAATGTTATTTGTGTGTTGCTTTTGTGCAATCCAGTAACTTCTTTTCTTTTCTTCTTCTTCTTCCTACTCAGCTTTTCTCTTTTCAGTTGTCGCTGCTTACCCTTTGTCGCCACTCATTTCTGTCCATCAGGTCATCTTCACCTAAACATTTTTCTTTTAAGTCCTCTGCCACACAGTCCTTTCATCTTTGCCTTGGTTTTCCTCTACCTATCCTTCCATCAACGTCTAACACTCTATCCTTCATTCCACTTAGTTTTTATCTCTACGTCTGACATGACCAAACCATTGTAGTCTTTGTTCTTGAATCTTTGTTGAGACTAAAGTCATCCCCCCCTTTTTCAAGCCCAGCTTAATCAAGTCGTAACTGATCCTGTCCCTTCTAGTCTTACGCAACATCCACCGTAATATTTATATTTCATCTACCCCCATTTTCTTTTTCTGAATCTTTTTACAGGCCACACTTCACTGTAGAATACAAACGCTGGTTTCGCCATACTCTTGTAAATATATCATATTTTCTCCAATTTTTCGATTAAAGTGTATCCCGCTCATTTACTCGTCCTAGTTTTTGTATGTCCTCAACTATTCCTCCTCCTACCAACCACATACTCCATTTTCAACCTGCTAACCTTAAGTCCTCCCACTTCAATAGCCCTTCTCCAACTCTTCAACGTCTCCTCCTACATTTCTTTGCTTTCCTCTACTGACACGATATCATCAGCAAAGAAAATTGACCAAGAAGCCTCCTTCCTTACTTTCTCTGGCAGTGCATCAATAATAAGATTAAACAGGTAATGACTCATTGAAAAACCTTGATACAAATTAACCATCACTGGAAAACTTTCGGTCAATCCGACAGAATTCCTTATTTTGGTGTACCTCATACATGTCCTTCACGAGCCTGGCGTACTTCCCAGGCGTTTCTCTCTCATATATTTAAATAGCTCTTGTCTAGGAACGGTGCCGTACGTTTTCTTAACATATATAAATATTAAATATAGCTCTCTTTTCTTCTTGTCGTATTTCTCTACCAACTGTCTCAAAGCAAACAAGGCAGTCGTTGTCCTTTTTTCTGGCATAAACCCAAACTGCTTATCTCTTATCGATGTCTGTCTCTTTAACCTTCGATCTGAAAGTTCTCTCCCAAATTTTCATTGTGTGCGACATTACGTTGTTTCTGTATAGTTCTTAGAGTCCTGAATGTTCCCTTTATCTTTATACAATGATACCATCCACTCTATCTTCATGCATTCGGCATCATTTCTTCCTCATATATCCTACTCATCATTTGCTACAAAATATCAACCCTTTCTCTCCTAGAGCCTTCCAAACCTCCACAGGTATTCTATCAGATACTACTACCTTATCATTATTCATCCTATTTAACGTCTTGACAACTTCATCTCTTGCTATATCTGGTATTACATTTTCATTTGGAATCCCGCATCCTCTGTCGCTCCTCTGATGTTCTTTATTTAGCAACTTTCTAAAGTATTCATACCATCTTTGCTTTATTTCAACATCGGTTCTTAACACTCTCTCATCTGATACCCTTAACCGGCCGCACGTGGCTGAAGTCCTTTGATTAGTTTTTCCTCGATTTAACAATGCTTTCTAAACTTATTATTCCCTCTGGTGTTTTTAACTCTGCATATAGCTGTGAAGACGATCTTTCCTTAGCAGTAGCTATAGCGCGCTTTGCTTCCGTCTTTCCTATCTTGTACATATCCTTATCTACCTCTTTTAGACATATCATACCTCTTTCTGGCCTCTTTTTTCTCCCTAACCTTGTACTTTATCGTTCCACCACCAAGTTGCTTTGTCTCTAGGATGCCCTTTTCCAAATGTTTTTCCTAGCTTTCCTCTCCCATTCGCAATACAATTTTACTGTTGTCTTCCTACCAGTTATTAATTGTATCTTTTTTCTCAAGCTCTTCCAGAAATCTGCTACTAAAGACTATTGCCAAATCCTTATCCTTTATGTTTCACCACTTTACTTTCTGGTGTCCAACTTGCTTTTCTTTTCACCTCACCAATATCTCCGTATTCACTATCACCGGTCGGTGTTGAATAGCTACACACTCACCCTTTATCACTTTACAGTTGGTAACTTCGTTTAACCTACTTCTTTTCACGGCATCAAATCTATCTGACTTTCCCTTCCCCGCTACTAGAGCTAACATACTGGTCTTCAGTCTTTATAAAAAAACGTGTTAATGACAACCAAATCCTATGCAACTGCAAAGTCAATCACACTATTTCCTTCATCATGTCTTATTGTCATCCCCAAACCTCCATGACCCCTTTCTATGTCCATCAAGAACTATGTCTATCGTATATAATATTATAATATAATAACTTCTATTATTTTCTTATGTGTGTTGAATTCTACATGTTTTCATTACAACTTGTGTAGTTATAATGAAATCACATCACCTCACAACTTTTTTGCTTTACTGATATGACGTGATATACATATACATTTCAATTAGTTAATCATACTTAACGTAGACAAAGTTCTTCTCAAAATAGGAGAAACATATATAACTCATAATTAAAAAATTTAAACAATGTTATAAAGGTACGTACCTACTCAAAAACGCTTTTAGGCATTTTACTGAAAAAAATATTACGAACGTAAAAAAACAGTTAACCGTAAAATGACACCTGTAATACTGAATATAAAACCTTTAATTAGAGATAGCAACTCTAATATTACAGCCGGTAAAAATAAGGTTAGAAATGAATTAAATTCACATAAAAGCGCAAAAGTTTCAGTTGCAGATAAAATATAACAGAGATATACGAGACATAATTTTTCAGTTATTCGAGCTTTCGGAAACGTTTATTTCGTTTTTGTAGAATACTCCAGACAATTTTGTAAGTTAAAATACGCCATACTACATAAAAAAGAGAAAATTGACTTGTATCGATGTAATGGTATATATAATTTATTATCGGTGTTTCATCAATTTTAAGCATAAAACTAAATTATATTTTTTAGTTTGATGTTTAAAGATCGGGAAAGCTAGGAAAAATCCAAAAATATTATAATTAACGCAGCAACACAATTACTTGGAGAGAGGAAAGTAACAAACACTAACATATCAAAAAAGAAAATACCATAGTTTAAAGAGGACATGAAGACAAAATGTGAAGAAAAGAAGAAAACCTTTAGACAATACAGAACACAACAAACACAACAAGCATACAACCACTATAAACGAATCAGAAATGAAACGAATACTTTAGTTATTCAAATAAAAAAGGAAAACTGGCAGAGTTTCTCAAAACAGATGGAACACGACTGGAAAAAAAAAATAAAATAAAACTATGGAGAATGATCAGAGGACAAAGAAAAGATATCAACGATCTAATAAAAACAAAAATTCAGAAAGAAACATGGATAGACTACTTTCGATCCTTATTTGCTAAAGGTGACGATAATGAACCACCAACACCAGAGGTGACGTCAAACGATGAAATAAATTTTGAGGAGAAAGAGGTAAATGAAGCATTAAGGAATTAAAAAAATAGAAAATTATCAGGAGAGGACAGAATACCAAACGAACTCCTAAGGTAGGGAGGATCAGATCTAACCAAACAACTGTTAAAACTAATCCAAAAAATAATAGAACAAAACAGAATTCCTCAAGAATGGAGATCAAGCAATCTAATACCTCTCTTCAAAAACGGAGACAAATCGAACCCGGAAAATTACAGAGGAATTAATTTATTAAACACTACACTAAAATTAACAACGACAGTGATAACAAATATATTGAATGAAATCATAACACTAGCAGAACAACAGCAAGGTTTTAGGTCGGGAAGATCATGCATCGACGCTATATTTATAATGAGGCTAGTGCAAGAGTGCATTAGAATACAACAAACCGGCATATCTATGTTTCGTGGACCTTACAAAGGCATTTGACCGGGTCAAATTAAAAGACGCTATACACTTATAGGAATAATCAAAACGATCCAAAATATATACCAAAACAACACAATAAAAATAAAATTAGAAGAACTAACCGACCCTATTGAAGTTGGCAATGGGGTAAGGCAGGGAGATTCATTGAGTCCTCCATTGTTTAACCTGGTTATGGATGAAATAACAAAAGAAGTAAGAGCTACGAATATATAAAAATATATATATATAAAAAAAGGATAAAAATGGGAGAAAAAGAACTTAAAAGGATCTGCTATGCAGACGACGCAATAGTATTCTCTCAAAATGAAAATTATTTACAATATATGCTGCACAAATTCAATATAACCGCCAGAAAATTTAACATGTTAATTTTCCCAAAAAAGACAAAATGCATGGTTACAACAGCAAATTTACTAAGATGTAAATTAGAGCTGGAAGGTCAGATAATACAGGGTTACGCAATTGAACTGTTACCTATTCAAACGACCATAATTTTTTTGTGTGAAATTATTTTTTATTAATTCAAATGACAAAAATGTGTGAAAATAATAAAATTTTTAGAATCCACTCACTTTAGCTCGATGTGGCCCCCTTTTGCCTTGACTACGGCCTTCAAACGATCAAAAAACGCGTTGCATGCTGCACGAATGTGATCTTCCGGTATTTTAGCCCATTCACGTATAATTGCTTTCTTCAACGCATTTACTGGCATATTTTTTAGTCCTCACCTTGCTCTCCAAAAGGAACCAGAAGGAAGAGTCCATCGGATTTGCGTCTGGCGAATTCGTAAGCCATTGTGTGAATAAAATGAAGTGTGGAACATGGTTTTTTAACCATTCTTGGTTCACACTAGCTTTATGAGATGGCGCCGAGTCTTGTTGGAACGTCCATGATCTACAACCGAAATATTTGAGTGCTCACGGCTCTAAAGCAGCTTCTAAAATATTTTCCCGATAATAAGTTGCATTTACTTTGACACCAGATTCAATAAAAACGATTGGAGAGCGTTCATAGGAGGTTACAGCTGCCCATACCATTACTTGAGATGGAAAATTACTTCGGGTGACCGTTCGTAAGCTCAAACTTTCGTAGGTGCGTTCGGTCAAGGAAACACGATCATTTTGAGAGTTTATGAACTGAACAATAAGGAAATTTTTTCTCATCAGAGAACACTATGTTCGGAAATTCGCCACGTTCGTGCAGGCGTAACAACTCCTTTGTTCTTTCAAGCCGAACTTTTTTTTGCTTTGGTGTAAGATTGTGTGCTTTTTGGAACTTGTAAGGCTTGACCTTGAGCTCCTTTTTTAATATTCGTTGCATGCTTCGCTGGGATATTTTCAGTTCTTTGGCCATTTGATTACCACTACGACGTGAATTTCGCTCAAGAGGAGCCTTCATTTTCCGAACCATTTCAGCTGATGTTGCTGTTTTTTTTTTCGTCCACCACCATAGCGTTTGGTAATGCTAGCTCATTGTATCATTATAACGAGTTATGGTGCGATACATAAACATTTTATTCACTTTGAGGTGTTTGAGCCGACGAACAATAGCTGGTTGTGATTTTCCAGCCAAATATAACGCAATCACACTATTACGTTTAAATTCCATTGCAAATAACTTTTGTTGTATGTATAAAACTTAAAAGCAAATGCTTTTAAGGGCTTATAAACAATATACTGAAGTGTTATCAGGCCAACTTTGGCATAGCTGTCATTATCGATTTGCCAGATATATCAATGTGAAGTTGGTAACAGTTCAATTGCGTAACGCTGTAGAACAAGTTATGAAGTTTAAATATCTAGGCATCACATTATCTAGCTACGGAAAGCTCGAAACCGAAGTGGAATATCAAGTGAATAGAGCAAACAGAGCCGCATGCTACCTAAATGAAACATATAGAGAAATAAAAATATCGAGAAAGAAACGAAAGGCAGAATTTACAAAATATCATGGGGCCAATAGGGACATCTTCTTCTTCAGTGCCTTATCCGGTCCGGATTTTGGCGATCATCAAGGCTATCATGGTTTTGTTGACTGCTCTACGAAACAGCTCCGCTGAGGTCATCCCAAACCATTGTCGACCACGAGATACGACGGCGTCCCGGTCCTCTTCTGCCAAATACTTTACCCTGCATAACGAGTTGAAGAATTCGATATTTTTCTTCGTTCCGCATCACGTGGCCCTGTTACTGAGTCATATGTTTCATATTCGTATATATATATATATATATATATATATATATATATATATATATATATATATTATATATATATATATGTATGTATGAGTCATATTCACGTGGTACGACGCGTGGGCCGTGTCATAATCCAAGTTCTGTTTAGGTTCATTTTTGATGAGTTTCTTTAGTTTGAGTTCTATCTGGCCCACTAATGGGTTTTGGTCCGATGAAACGTCTGCTATTGGGATGATCTTTGCCGAAGTCAAGCTGTTCTTGAATCTTTTGTTAATGAGAATAAGTCTATCTGGTTTCTGATAATGATGAATATGCTCATCCACACAGCACTGTCCCGAGCCTGGGCATCTCATCTCGCTGATTCCCATCACGTCGATATTTAGTCTTTTTATTTCTTGAATGGTATTGTGATTTTTTGAACGTTCCACGTGCACACTTTATCTTTATTAGTGTTTAAATATTGGTAAGGATTTCGTGGGTTGACGACCTGGAAAGCCTTACATTTTTGTGTTCTTCCTCCCCTACCGGATCTTTGTATCCGAAGTCCATGATCAGTACCTTCTCCAAATTGCTTTACATTAACTATGATGAATGAACTAGGGACTATTTATGGGGTGGTTTCCCGTCGCCTTCAGGATGTTTTTTTATTTTCCCACAGCCCTAATCCAGTAATGACATTACTGCTGCCTAATGTCATGTCCTCAGTTGATCCGCGGGTACTTATTTGGCTAAGCCTTATTCGTACCTGTCCTGTATATCTACAGGAACTACCCTATCAGCCATTGGGACGCGCCGTGTCGGGGTTGAGGACTTCCCCGCCCAGTCTGTCTTGCGCAAAGTGCTAAAGGACCCCTACTTAATTCAGAGTCCCTCCTCTACCCAAGCTGAGACATAATAACATAATAACTATCCCAGAAAAAGATGGAAGGATAATATTGAAGCCGATTTATCTAGGATTGAGGTACTGCAATGGGAAATGGAAGCTCAAGATCGTAGAAGATTGAGAGGTGGATACGACAAAAACTTACCCCGAACTGTAAAGACAGTTAAGAAGAAGATAATCACCGAGTTTGATGAATATGTATACTTCTAGAAAAGATATAGGTTCGTTGTACATAATTGACCAAAAATGCAGAGACAAAACTGATACCAAAGCCAGGAGTTGTTGATATTTGACATGTTGATTTTTGATATTTGATTATATATTGAAATTTGTTGTATATTAAATTTTTTATACTTTTTAGCGCTAATTTTAAAAATGCAAACCATTTTTTTTATCACTTCAGGTTTTCTCACAAAGTAGAGAGTATGTGTGGTATAATAAACTACATTTTCAGTACACTTACATTTCCCCTTAAGCTCATAAATCCTTATAATAACTCTTTCGCTTTCGGTCGAAGCTTTTTTTACTGCGTTTACTGTGGACTCGTTTAGGAGTATCTCTTTTCATTATCTTCGTCTGTCTTGGTAACTTCTTTCCATTTCTTTGATGTCTTGGTGAAATCTTTTGCCCTGCTCTTCACTGACATCACCAAAGTTTGCCAGAAAGTAGTCAAGATGTGAGTGAAGAAAGTAAAGTATAATGCTCATTTTGGCTTCGTAAAGTTGTGCATCACGTCTGCGACAATTTTTTTGTAGTTGAGATCTCTTTTATTACATAGGACACCGGTAACAACTAACTTAAAATATGTCCATGCTGCCTCTTCATTTGTCTTATTTTTGTCAACAAAGTTGGGATCTGTCATTCGTTTTTTGATGTCGAGTCCGACAAAGATTTCTTCTTTTAGCTTTGTCATGGATAAACCAGGAAACTGTCCACAAATATATCTGAAACACTCCCCTTCTTTAGTCAATGCCTTGACAAATTGTTGTGTCGTTAATGTGAAGTGGTAGAAGTAACACCTTTTGGGAATCCACACTTCTTTTCTATGCAACATTTTCAATCCCAATTTGCAAGGTTTTTCTCAAGGGCTTAACTTTTTTATGTAGTGTTGCTTTCTGTCTCTACTGTCCCATTCACAGAAAAAACAAGGGAACTGTATATAGCCACTTTGTTGACCAAGCAACATTGAAATAACTTTTAAATTACCACATAGTGTCCATTTGTGTTATGAATAACAGAGTTGGCTTAAAACTAGTTTAAGGTTTTCGTAAAATTCTTTCACTCATAAGGAGAATATTCTAGTTTGAAATGTGCCATAAGTCCAGGAACATCACTGCAAAACACCAGTTTACCTCCTTGGGAAAAGAAAGATACAAATTCCTTGGATGCATCCGTAACATTTGTTTATTTTTCAATCTAGATCCTAAAACTTCTGCCGATTCTTTAAAAAGGCCTATGTCTCGTACTAAATAGTTTAGTTCAAATTTTACGAATTTAATAGGAACAGTTGTGCCAGGATCTTAGCAATCGCTGTGTTCTTCACTATCACCTTGCTGATCCAATAGCTCGTGATCCTGTATATTACACAAAGAATCTGGGAGAGAGGGTATTAACACTTTGGGTCCTTGAGAGACAGGGCGAATGGCTGATCTAATGTTAGGGTAAGAAATATCCTTTTTGTTTCACAAATTGAAAACTCGTAGGTTGCAAGAACAAAAATAGCTGTCATTACTATAATTTTTTGTATAATAAATAGTATAGTCGAATACCCTTTTATTGATAGATATTCTTTTTTACAGATAATTTTTTACCTCTTATTTAATGTCTGTATTTTGTTAGTTATTTTTTATGTAGTTTTTAATTTATATCTGCTTAGAATATTTTTATGTGATGACTAAAAACGAATTAATCGAGAGTAGTGAATCGATGTGAAGAACCGCTATTTTGTGGCGCTACTCGTGAAGAAGCCATCTTCTGGGGTTCGTTCCGTAAGGATATTCGTGACGACGCCATCTTGTGGAGCTAGTTCCATGTCACTCGCCTCATCATTTTACTATAGAAAAAAAGTAATACAACACCAGTAAAAAAGCTTCTCTTCAAATCAGCCACGGGATAAACGATCATGCCTTTAATCAACCAATCCCCTTTAAGGGGCCACATGACAAGGACAGATGTACGACAATATTTACAAGTGGTTCGAATAAACAAAGAGGACAATCGAACTAAATTAGGCAACTACAAACTCAAAGTTTCTACCTCATCAGTATAAGTTCCTAACAAAAGTTTTATTTAATGAACTTTCAACGAACATCAATGATACGATTTCACTAAATGTATTGGTTTCCGAAAGAGATTAAAAATTATATGCTATATGTTCTTATGTTGGGTATATAATAATAGAGACATTGGGATAAATCTAGGAATTTAAAGTAGAAAATAATAATTTATAATAAAGAACAAAATATGCTCAGATTAAAAGGAATGGCTAAAAGAGTGTTAATATCTAAAATTTTGTTGAGTTTCTAAAGTAACAAATACCAAATGAAGGGTCCAGGGGAAGAACGGCAATAGTCCATTTGGATTTATTTCGAGAAAATTGAAAATTAAGATTTATAGACTTATTATAAAGTCAAATATAAAGAAAAATAATCAAAAATAATATTTTTAGGTAAATATTATATTTTTTATTAAAAAACGTTAAAAATAACCTTATTATAAAAATAAATGAGGTAGAAAAAAATATAATACAGACAGATGCGTGCCACTTTTCTTCATCGCTTTCTCCAGATTGTTCGACAACAACTACTGTTAATTGTTGATAAAACAACCTGGATTCTGGTTTCTCGAGGAATGCAGTTAGATCTTGCAGATCTTTTCATTTGGATTTTTTAATAGGAATTGCGCCTTGATAAAGTTTTCATAATGTTCGTACTTCTTTTTTATTGTGATTATTTTGTGTCCTTTTGCGGCACGCCTTAATCGGTTTATTTTCGAATTTAGAATTATAATATAAAACCATACACGTAAATTTATGGAAAATTAACCTGTTATCCTTGCTGCAAAATTTAAGCATTCTGATTGGCCGAGTTGGGAAATGGCACTTCGTTGGATATAGCGGCGATAAAAATGAAGTCCAATTTTGAAAATCAAAATTTTTACTGCAATCAATCACTTCAAATCGTGTAGGTTTCAAACGGCAATTTCTCAATTCGTCTCTCCAGTCCTCTGGTACCTCAGTGTATGCTTTCTGATTGACAAGGCTCATGTTTCGATCGCATTCAAGATATGAATGCCCTCTAATAGGGAATATTACTTTCACAATATCAAAACGATTTTTTCTTGTAACTAAGTAATGCAAGAATCGAATGATAGTAAAATTTTTATTTTGTCCTGCACAGGAATCACAAAAAATAGCTAGTTCTTTTACTTCCATGAGCAGAATATTATAAAAAAAGTGATTCAGCATGGAACAAACATCGTCAGCTCCTTTCTTAGCAACAGATTCATCGTAGGTATAAAATACAGATTTTGAATCCGACAGAATATGAATGTTGAAACTGATGAAGTTTAGTTGACGTTTATAGTATACGTCGTTGGTTGTAATATTTGGACATGGTAAGTTTTTTTGATAATCTATGCTTATACCTTTCATAGTCGAGGACTTTGAAGCACGTTTGCGGTAACTTCTTTTTAGACTATAAAATCGCTCACTTTTTTTAGATGTAGATTCCTTTTACGTGTCTTTTTTTCTATATCATTACTTGCTGTTTTCCTAGTTTCAAGGTCCGAAGTAGAATTTAATAATGTAGTTATCGATGATATGTCGGCTTTTAAGGAGTCACACGTGCTACAAGTGTCTTTTCGTGGATATCTGAACGATATATTAAAATTTGACTCAAAAATGTCACGGAAGGATTCGTAGGATATTTTATTGTCAACGTTTGTTTCAGAATACATTTTGTGTAATTTCACTATGTTTAAGTTTTCAGGTAAGTAAATTTTATTCGAGTCTGCTAAAGAAAAATGAGATTTGCGTCCTTTTAGACTTTTAATGAACTCCATCACTTTTGCTTTGTGACGTCAGAAAGTTTGTGAGGTCGCGAATTATGTTTTCCTCGCATATCGATAGGTGCTTTCCCATTAAAAAACAGTGAGTCTCTAACGTATCTAACTCGACGTCCCGTGATTCCATGGAAAGATAAAAAAGCTTTGATACATACTGAAACATCACGAGTAATTCCATCCTCAACTATTCAAACACGATAACTAAAGGAAGCACTATTCAGTCTAGATTCTTCAGCGTTTTTTCTAGGTCGCCTGCGGTTGACAGGAAGAACACTGATTAGACCACTAATGTAAGAGTTTTGTGCATCAGTGTTACCTAATTTATTAAATTCACGAATTATTCTATACCGTTCAGGTTCAGGAACCACAGTAAAACATTTAAAACGTTTACAAAAACAGTAAAATTTTCATTACATCTCGCCCTCTGCCAGTTCTTTTACGTTTCTTCCTTTCCCTGCTTGATAGACCAGTTTCACTTTCACTGGACACTGAATAGTCACTATCCATGATAATTCTTGTGTTTTTAAAAACTTTTACACTTTTATTTTTTGTTTTGTTTTTTTGTACGATTATTAATAAAAAATATACATATGACTGGTTTTTATTTTAGTTTAAGGCTTTAGGGTTTAGAGTTCCCTTAAAAAGAGTTCCCGCCCACAAAAATGTTTAAGATCCGTTGATGTAACAAATTTAAAATTAATTATTATGACATGAACGCAATTTAAAAACGAACTTAATGGATTCACTATTACTAAAATGAGGAAACTTGCAAGCCAATTTGCTGATAAAAACAATTACCTCGTCGCTTCAACAAAGAAAACAAAAAAGTCTTACATGTTCAGAAAAGACTATCCTACTTTAAACTTGCGTGTTGCAGAGACTATATTGATGGTAAAAAGTTGGTTTAATAAAATACGTGTTGATGAGATTTTGAAAATGGTAGGTATAAAAAAGTAATCAATAAATTAAAATATACTTCAAAATAACAAAATAAAACCAAAGAAACCTAGTATTTAATAACAAAGTGAAGAGAAAGGAATGCAAAAGCTGTTGAACAATATATTTTTCTTTAAATAATAATAATAATAATAGCGTTTATTGTCCAACAGAATCCATTTATAGAACATAATACAATACTAAAGTTAAATGAAATATTAATAATTCATAGGTACTAACTAAATAACATATTTTTCGAGTATTTTACCTTAACATAAAGAAACTACTTAATCACCTAGGTAGATCTCAGCCATCCTAGTAAGCTGCTTTAAACTGCAGTGAAATATATCGCAGTAAGCACTTAAGGAATTATAATAGTTGCACATGAGAAATAGAGGAGAATTTAACATAAGATTAGTTCTAGCTTGTGTATTTCTGAACGTAATCGAATTTCTCACTGGATAAGATGGAACGTTAAAATTTATTTGTCGAAGAATATCAGGGCAGTCAATGAGATTATATAGTAGCTTGTATAGGAATATTAGAAAGGCATTAATTCGTCTAGATTCTAATGATACTACGTCCAAACCGCTACACAACTCGCTGTTGCTGATGCCCCTCCTGGGATATATGCCGTTAATTTTGAAAGACAAAAATTTTAAAAATTTGTGCTTGACGTGCTCTCTAATTTGGATGTGTACATCATAAAAAGGTGACCAAATGACAGAAGCATATTCCAGTTTACAGCGTACAAAAGTGTAATAAAGTAATTTCATTGCCTTAGTATTAGTGAGATTTCGACTATTTCTAATTATGAATCCAGAATCCATAAGATTTAAGTGCTTCTTTAACCTTTAAATTAACATGTTCAACAAAGGTGATTTTATAATTAAATGTAACTCCAAGGTCTTTAATTTTATTCAAACGTTCAAGTTCATTGCCATCGATAATATAAGGATGGTATATATTAGACTGTTTCCTAGAATAACTAACTACTTTGCACTTATTGGCATTAAGATTCAAATGATTTGCATTACACCATTCATGTACACGATTTAGTTCACTCTGCAGAAAATGACAATCATTAAGGTCGCTTATCAATGAATAAATCTTTAAATCATCGGCATAACATAAACATGGTGTAGAAATTGATTCCCACAGATCATTAATAAATAACAGGAACAATAATGGACCTAGATTAGAACCTTGTGGAACCCCTGAAGAAGCTAGGTACTTTTCCGATTTGTAACCATTATAAGCAACAAACTGTGTTCTATTTGACAAGTAAGACCTTATAAAAGTCACGGCATCCTCAGAAAGACCAAAGAGACACAATTTAGAAAGTAATACCCCGTGGTGAATTCTGTCGAATGCCTTCGTAAAGTCAGTATATATGACGTCAACTTGACTTCTATTATCTAGGGCTGCTGAGATATATTGTGTGACCATTAATAAGTTTGTCACAGTGGACCGATTGGAGACAAAACCATGTTGATATTGAGACAGCTGATTACGAGTGCGTGAACAAATACAATTATACAAAACTATTTCAAAGACTTTCGATAAATTGCAAATAATAATTTAAAGATTTAAAGATACAGAAAAAATGGATAACAATCCGTTGGACAACTATAAATCGTATATACTTTTAAATAAATGTAAACGTTTGCCAGATTTGTTAGAAAGTGAAGTTTTAAAAATTAATAAAAATCATAATGTGTATAAAAATCGATTTTAGCTGATTTTTTGGCTCTCTCGATTAATATACGGATGCCCAAAAAAACGCAACACTTTTTATACTGTTATTTATTTGGATCAAAACTATTTCTTTGTAAGTCTTTTTTAAAAATATATATGTGATGTGATAAAGTTTTTACCTCGCTATCTTTTCTTTAACTAAAGCTTTCTCTTTCTTTTTTTCGCAAAATAAAGTTTATTTGTAATTTTTAGTGATATTGGATTGTTTTTGATTTATCCAAAAAAATTAAAATGCCAAGAGTTCGCGGTCGTCGGCAATTTCGTCATTTAAACTACTAAGAAAGGATTGTAGGTATGAAAGAGGCCGGTTTTGATTTACAGGAAATTTCAGGAAGAGTTGAAGCTAATCTATCAACGGTGTTAAGCGTTTGGAGGAGGTGGTCCAATGATGAGACTTAAAGTGCGTCGTGAAGGGACTGGAGGTCCTAGAATACGACAGGGCCGTGATTTGGGCTATCTTAGACTTCTTGCTCTCAGAAATAGACGAAGCAGTGTAAATTAAGTAGGAAATGATTTAGTTGCCGCTACAGGAAAGCTAGTCTCAAAAATAACAGTTAATCAAATATTACTTGGAATCGGAATAAGAACTTACCGTCCGCTTTTGGTGTTACCTTTGACACCGCAGCATAAGTCTCGACGCTTAGAATAATGCAAAACTCGCAAAACCTAGAATTACCAATGGAATGTTGTCTGCTGCAGTAATTAATTCTAGGTTTTGTTTGGGTGGCTCTGGTGGGCGCATAAGGGTAAGACATTTTTGAGGTGATACGAAACATAGACAAGCTTATGAAAGTCATACAGCAAAATAACCAAGTAATATAATATGGTGTGCCGTGCGATATGTTTGGGAAGCAGATCACCTCTAGTTCTTATTAACGGCACTCTGACAGTTCGACGATATATTGGTGAAGTACTGCAACCTGTTTTAAATCCCTACCAACCTACCCTACCAACTATTCCAAATGCGATCTTTCAGCAGGATAACGTAACACCTCATATTGTCCATGAAATCATAGAGTTCATATAATAATCTAGTATAGAGACTTTGAAGCAGCCATCAAGATCAGCTGATTTGTCACCCATCAAACATGTGTGAGATTTAATAGGTCAAAACTAAGAAGACCTGTGGCATGTCATAAGCAGAATTTTGATGAATATGGTAAAGGCCATTTAATTTGATCAACGCCCCATAGAGTAACTGAGTGTATAGTAACTCAAAAAGAAGGAGCTACTTATTATTCTTTTTTTTTCAGTAAAATAACAAATTTAAGTTACAAAATTGTTTATAATGTTATCAAATACAGTAGACTCACTCTTAACCGGTCCCACATACACTAGCCGTCGTATTAACCGACCACTTTCCCTTCCTATTGTTTTTCGTAAGAGACGATCATCAAGCGCCCCGATTGTCACTTGTCAGTTGTGTTTTTGCTTTTGAGGCGGATGAGAAGCGTAAACGTGTGGTTGTGACGATGGAAAAACGTGAAAAGCGTAAACGGGTGGTTGTGACGATGGAAAAAAGTGTTTTTAAACGGATCAATAAAGGTGAATCGATAAAGAAAATTTGTTGAATGTGGGGGAAAGTACAATGAATGACTGGCGAATCGATTGGATCAATTGGATCAATCGAGGATTTCTGCGCTCAAATGGAATTGGATAAAAATCTAAAAACTAGATGCACTAAAAAGATGCCTTTAAAAGAAAACAAAAATCGAAATTAGTAGATGAAGCTCTTTGGTTGTGGTTCCTTCAAGAACGGCGAAGGGGCACACCTATTAGCGAACCGAGTAAAGGTTAGCTGACTCGCTGGAAGGCACGTCACGGATAGGATAGTACAAGGTCGGCCACACCGAAGTGAGGGCTGCAGTGGAGGTGGCATTGAAGTATACTGAACAACAACCTTGATCATTTTTAATGGATGTCTTGGCTTTTAAAAAAATTTAAAAAATTCACTTAATGTCAAGAAACAGAAGAAAGTTACCGATATTTTTAAAACAAGTTTGTAAAATATTTAAATATGTATGTATATATGTATGTACATAGACATACATAGTATTTTTCAACTGTATACTCCGTGATCTTTAATAATATACATCTTCCTGTACATGTGTTTGATATATGTATGTACTTGATTTTTCTCATGAAAATGCTTGCACATCGGATTAACCGGCCATTTAGTCAACCAGCGAGAATCTGGTCCCGAGGTGGCTGGTTAAGAGGGAGGCTACTATAATAAGAATATTATAATGTATACTTCCATAAATAAATATTTAAAAAACATATTTGTCGTCCTAGGTTGTGCATTTTTTTGACCATCAGTATCTATATATTTTGTTGAACTATATATGGTATCATCACCATTCTCTTTGCCTTTTTTCCCATGCGGAATTACTCCAATAAAATATTTAAATTGAAACAAGGAAACTGTGGTATCTGAAAAATTTGCATATGGAGGTAAGTACCAACTATTACTGTTTTTTTTTTATTATTTATTTAATGGCCTTGGCATAGCCAATTGACCAGACTGTTTTGTAATTTGTATTCACAGAACAACAATCAGAGTTCGAGTTAGTACTAAATGTAAGTTAAAAATAAATTAAATAATTGAGTTGTTTTGATTTTTCTTTTTTTGTTTGTGATTTTTTTTTATTTTTTTTTATTTTTTATATTTTTTTTATTTAATTTTTTTATTTCCTTGTATTACTTTTTTGATATTGTATATAATAGGTATATATATTTTTTATTTTGTTTTGGTCTTTTTTTATATTAATTTGGTTTGGCCTATTTTTTTTATTTATTTGTTTTTTTTGTCTCTTTTTTTCCATTTTTTTTTTTTCATTTTTTCGTATTAAAAGGTTTATTACATGATTGATATGTTCGCAAATTGCTTACAAATTTTATCTTAATTCTAGGGTTAGTACATTATATTGTTTAAAGTTTATATTTACAATTTCTTATTAACTGATAAATACAATTATAAATTTCTAAGTTTCCAGAGAAAATTAATTCATTTATGTGAAATGGGAAACACACATTTAGTTTTCGTAAGTTTTCATAAAAACATGTAATATTCCCTTGTTGGTTTCCACATTCTAATAGGATATGTGTTAAATCTCCATATTTACCACAAGTACAGTTTGGAGTGTCTGCTAGATCCATTTTGTACATTATTGAAGGTGTTAGAGCATGATTTGACCTTAGCCTATTAATAGTTTTAATAAAACTTCTGTTGGACTCTGAATAAAACCACCTTTTTTTAAGAAGTGTTGGTTGCCAATATTTAAATGATGACTGTCTTTCGGATTCCGCATAATTGGCTTGCCATTTTAATTTAAGCCGTTGTTTACTATATACATCTATATCTAACACCGGTAGAATATTGTTGACTATGGTTTCTCCGCTTGATAATGGCCTTTGATCCATGCGATAATAACTTCTCCTCCGAGCTTTGAAACCTCGTAGTACAATTTTAATATCTCTATATCAAGATGAGTCAATTGCTTGGATTTATTTGTTTCACATAATCTTTCTACTGCACTTTTACTGTCTGTAAATATTACACAGTTCTTCATTTCCCTTGTCAAAACGTGAGAAAGAGCAAACTTTAAACCCAGCATTTCGGATGTGTAGATGGAGGCTTCATCAGGTAATTTATATTTATGATGTTGTCCAGAATACTGTTGATATACTGCGCAAGCTGTGTTATTTCCCTTTTTTGAACCATCGGTAAACATATAAAAATAATTAGGCCATCTCTTCTGAATTTCTGCGTTAAACATGGGGCCTTGGACATCATTGAGAAATTCTGTCTTGATTTTTATTGAGAACAGTACATGAGGCTTTTCAGTATAAACTGGTGGAATGTGACCCTTATAAAGTACTTCTTTAAATTTAGAAAGATTTCTGTAGCTTTCCGCCACGAGTGGAGATTTTTTCTTAAACCAATACCTTTTAGTCAAATCTAAAACAGCCAGATTGTGTATAGAAATACTTGGTCTCTGCTAATGGTACGAGCTATATATTTGTCAGATACTATTACTGTTGATTATGCACGCAAAGATTCGGGACAAATGCTCCACAAGAAGAAGGATGTGCTAGTTGAGAGAAGTGAGTGAACGGTTTGGTTGTAGTTATATCCAAATGTTATATAGAGAGTTAGAAATTGAACTGGTTAAAGTATTTTTTTATATTACACAATACATGTCGTTTTAAAACAAATATTGGTTTGACAAAAATAAGCATAATTTTTTTGTTTATCAATTGCATTCTTCTCTTGCTATGTTTTGTTTCTATTAGCGTTAATATGAATTTAAATGTTTATCTTCCATATTTATATTAATTTGATGTTCATATCCCTTTACTATGTTAAACTCTGTTTTGTTTTATGACTAGCTTATAGTTATGAGAAAAGTAACGTGATTTTATCCAGGGGCAATATCAGATAAATCTCAAGCTGCTCCATAGATTTTCTCAAGCGTCGAGACTTAATTTAGTTGGTGAAAGACTATGAAAACAAGGAACGGAGATTGTAAGCTTGGTGAACATAGAAAATGTTTACTACAATCGGCCGCAAGTTACGGAGGCGGTGTGTAGAATTATCAACACAAGAATAATATATGGTCTTGACACTTATGAGTAAGTCATTTTAAAAATATATGAATTATTTAACCGTATCTCTAGTTTACGTATTTTAGTGGGAAGAAAATGTTGTTTCTTTTGATTATTGGCAAACGTTTTATTCGACACTTAATAAATTAATTTCCATATAGACCACATTTTACAAAAAAAAAAATAACAAAATGCATAATGAAAACTAGAGAATAGCTCTTTCACCATGTACTTCGTCACTAAAATCCAACACTCCTTCTGCCCAAGTATGGACGAAAATACGACAAATGCAGGGTCATAAGACAAGATTTGGTATTCAAAGTCTTCTTCTTCGTCTAGCCATTCACGTCCACATCTGAACATAAGCCTCTTCATGTCTTCCTTTCCATTGTTTTTTATTTTACGCTACTTGTAGCCAATTTTTCCCGGCAGTCCTTTTCAGATCATCTGTTCATCTCATAGGAGGTCTGCCTCTGGGTCTTTTGTGTTGGTATGGTCTCCAGGTTAAATTGATCTGTGCCATTTGTTTAGATCGCTCCTAGCTACATGTCCAGCGTATTCCCATTTCAACTTTAATGATTTTTGCACCACATCGGTGACTTTGGTTTTCTGTCTTATTCATGTGTTTGTTTTCTTGTCCTTAAGTGATATACCTAGCATTGCTCTTTCTATCGTGTGTTGAGTGACTCTAAGTATATTCATATTCTTTTTTGTGATTGTCCATGTTTCTGCCGCATAAGTTAATATCGGAATAATGCATGCATCAAAAACTTTAGATCTAAGATGTAATTGAATTTGTTGATTTCTGAGTATATAGTTCAGTTTACCGAATGCTGCCCAAGCTAACTTTCTTCTTCTTTTTATTTCTTCAATTTGAATTTCCCTATTTAGTATTATTTTTTGTCCTAAGTATATATATTCTTCAACTTTTTCTATAACTTTATCGTTTATTATTGTCACGGTGTCTCCGGAGTGCATAACTTTTGTTTTGTTTAAATTCATTTTTAGTCCTATTTTAGAAGATTCGGTATGTAGTTCTAAAAGCATGGTTTGCATTTCTTGTAGGTCAGTAGCTATCAGGATTATGTCATCTGCAAATCGTAGATTACTGAGGTAGCGGCCATTGATGTTTATTGCCTTATATTTCCAATTTAGGTTTTTAAAAACGTCCTCCAAAACTAAGGTAAACAGTTTGGGTGATAAAGTACCTCCCTGTTTGACTTCCCTGTTTAACGGTACAGGGTTCGTGTGTTCATTTTCATTTAGGTAGTTTGTAGCTGTAGCTTGGTTCATAGTTTCTTTTATTAAGTTAATATATCTGCTGTCTATTCTACAATTTTGCATTGCGTTTATTACGGCCGTGTGTTCTATGGTATCGAAAGCTTTTTCGTAGTCTACAAATGCTAGGAAAACTGGAAACTTGTATTCGTTACATTTTTCTATTAATATTTTTGTGGTTAACAGGTGATCGGAAGTTGAATAGCCTTTTCTAAAACCTGCCTGTTCATATAGTTGTTACTCGTCTAATTTCCTTGTTAGTCGAGTAGTTATGACTTTGGTGAGTATTTTAAACAGGTGTGACAGCAGGCTGATGGGTCTGTAGTTTTCCAATTTTCGACTATCACCTTTCTTGTGTAACAAGATTACTTTAGAGTTGTTCCAGTTCTTAGGGACTTTGCCCTGATGTAAACAACTGTCCACAAGCTTAGTTACAATTGCAATTAGTTTCTTACCTCCTTCTAATATCATATCTGTGGTAATACTATCTTCTCCTGCAGCTTTATTTCTCTTCATGTTTTCCAATGCTGTAGTTACCTCTGAAATTGTTACTTTTGGCATTATTTCTGATCCAACATTTTTTATTAATTTCCGTGCGGGTCTCATCTCATCATCTTGTTGATGTGTTCTGTAAAGTTCTGTTTAAAATTTTTCTATTCGTGTCAGTATGTTTTCTCTAGTTGTGATTTTATTTTCGTCTTTTCCCATTAATGATATCATCTGACGTCGTCCTAGTGTCGGTCTAAGGCATTTCATACTCTTATTTTTTTCAATAGTTGTTGTTAATAATTTTTCGTTTTCTTTTCTTTTTTGTTGTCTGTTCTCTATATTCGTCGGTTGTTAGATTTATTTAAGAACTTCCTTCTTTTTACTTGTTGTAATATTTCTTTGTCCAATTCATTGTATGTTGTTTTTGGGTTTTTCAGTTGCAGAAGGATTTTATTCACTGTTTGGGTAATAAGGTTATTCAAATCATCAATATCATTGGAGTTTATCTGCTGCATGCTTAAACTATTGTATTGATGTAATGGGTGGAGGTGTGTTTAGATGTATTATTGAGCTGAAATGTAAATATGACAAGAATGTGATCTTCATATTTACATTTCATATTTATGTCATATTTACATTTCAGCTCAATAACACATCTAAACACACCTCCACCCATTACATCAATACTCAATAATATATCTTTTAGGACTCATCTTCCCACATGTGCCTTTTTACCATTTTCTAGGTACCAAATGTCTCACAACATACAGGGCCTTTTGACAAAATCTCTAGCTTAAAATAAATATATCCTTACACATGTATAGTTGGTTGCCTATCAATCCTACAAAATTTCATAAATTCTAGTTGACCTACATTTATTTTTAAAAAACCAATTTTCAATGTTACAAATATACCTATCTGATTAATTTACAATACAGATTACAATATTGATGGTTGATACTGTTACATTGTTATAATTTTAACTTTTTCAATTTCAAATAAGGCTGACATCTGTAAATTTTAGACAACTACCGTAAGTTACACTGACTGCTCTGACACAACATCCGTCCTAACTTGTCAACAATGTCATTTTGATCAGTTGTTATCAACAGGTACTCGTAGACACTTCGTCTCAGGACCATTTTACTCATGTAGAGTCATACGCCGCCATGTTACCTATCCAACGGTAACTTAACCATCACAAATTAGAAATACTAATAATGTAAAACAACTTAAAATTTATAACATTTAAAGGGTTTTTACCCATATATTTTGGTGGCTACTAGCATGTACAACCGTAAGTATTAACCACATTTTTCTCTAACCTTTGTCAACATTTTCATTTAACGTTCTTTTTAATTAAAGTGGTTATATACTTTCAGGTTTGCACTGATGATGGATTGTTTAATCCGAAAACGTTTTGCAATGTGTTTGTGATAGCCCATTTGAGGCATTTTTATATACCTTTTATAAAGGATTTTAAACAAAATTTTTTTGTGATATATGGTATACAGCCCAGCTACAGGAACTTAGTTTCCTCGTGGAAAGAAAAAATATTAACTGTAAAAATATGAAAAGAATTCGTAGGTACATACTTTTCCAAACAATATATATATATATATATATATATATATATATATATATATATATATATATATATATATATATTTACGTAAGATAATTAAACTGCCTAATTTTCTCTATTTAGATCAATATTAGATAGTTTTCTAAAATGTCTTAAGAACTAAAGTGCGCTAAAACAGAAAAAAGATATTTTGTACATCAAAACATTAAAAGTATTTAAAATCAGTTAGTTCTTACTTCTCCGGAACCAAAATCGCTGTTGGGTTGTGTAATGAACAGTTATCCATCATTCAGTTGGATTTCCTTCAATTCCACATAATATCGGTTTTTGTTTAATCCTGACCTGATCACTTCATTACAAATTCCACCCTTACAGATTGGACAAAGGCCCGTATTTAATATTTAACGGCGTTTATTTGTATTCCTTCAATATTTCCAAAAGTAAAGCACTAATAAATACTATTGTTTTTATGATAACTTGATTGAACATTTTAATTTTATTGTTTTGTTATTTCGTAAAATTTTTTAAATGATTTTACAAGATTTTTAGCTAGTGGTGGTGAATTTTAAAGTAGTTCTCCTAAATTACGTATGCATGCGGAGGTACATATGGTTCTAGTGACGTTGACAGTTTGATGGTATTCAAACACAAAATTATTTTGGAACACCAAATGAGACTACTTTGATAACATACAAATATTCCAAATATATTTAAATATTCCAATGACGTTTAGAATACTTTGGGTACGAAAATTTATGACAGGGGGAATATGATTTATAAAATGCTTTTTCCTGTAAATCGAAAGCTGTAAGATATTTAATATTAAAAATGGACATGTATCTCTCTTAAGGCAGGAATATCTTAAAAAAAAACAGTGAAATTTGTTCACTCCATAAAAATTTTTTGGAGTTTTTTTCCCTTAAACCCCCCCAAATGTTTGTATACGTTCCAATTAAATTATCATTGTGGTACCACTAGTTAAAATAATGTTTTTAAAACTTTTTTGCCTCATACCTAAAAGTATTTTTTCGATAAGCCAATTTTTATCGAGATGGTACTACTTTTATATTCTGTTTTAAAAGTCTCTAGTCGGCTATATAACACTTTTTGCTATGGCTACTATATGTTTTACTAGTAGCATCAACAATACATATTGTCAGTAATAAATATTCCAATTATTGTGCATTTAATATTATTAAGAAAAACTAAATTTTCTATTACAACAATGTACACGTTTTCAGAAATGACAGATATGCATTTAATTCTGACAAGTTAGGGTTTTAAATAACTATTGATAATTTGATAATTACAGGTGAATGATAAGGAAATAGTGCAGCAGCTGCAAGGCGTTATGCAAAAAAATATCCTAATCGAAATACACCAGGAAGACGATTATTTCTTTCCATGCATCGTCGTTTACGAGAGACAGGCACATTGCGACCGCAACTTATTGGTAATAACGGTCGACCAAAAGTAGATACAAACGATGAGATTTTGGAAGCAATTGAAGAAATTCCTAGAAGTAGCACAATAGTAGTAGCGGCTCTATTAGATGTTTCTCACATGATGATTTGGAGAAGATTCAAGGAACAGCAGTTTCATCCTTATCCCTTAATACCCGTTCTACGATTACTCCATGATGATTATTCTAAAAGAATAGGGAAAACATACAACATATTAACTTGATTAATCATGCTTTATTTACCGCAGAAGATAGCTTTAACAGAAATGGCACTACGATCCATCATAACACGCACATCTGGGCCGAAGAAAGTTCCCACGCAAAAAATGTCGCTCATGACCAAAGAAATTTTAAAGTCAATGTTTGGACAGGAATTGTGGATAATAACCTAATAGGGTCAGTATTTCTTCCAAACAAATTAAATGGTGAAAATTATTTACACCTTCTACAAAACAGAGGTTAATCTCGCCGTTAGGAAATATATGTGGTTTTTACAGGATGGTGCTCCAGCGCTTACCATAGTGAAATAAGAGAATATCTTTTTGATCATTATCCTGGACGTTGGATGGGAAGGGGTCCTGATGCGCCTATTTCTTAGCCACCCGGAGGTGCAGATCTTAACCCAATCGACGTTTGCTTTTGGGATTTTATGAAAGGGTACGTATATTATTATATACTAACAATTATGAATGAACAACAATTAAGAAATAAAATCAAGGAAGCCACAAATATATTTCTTCAAGACCCCATTATTTTCCAAAATATTCTATTTTCCTTTTTAAAACGATGTCGAATGTGTATTCAAAAAAATGGAGGTCATTTTGAATATTTGTAAAATCCTTTACATAAATGGTTAAGTAAGATTAGATAGACCTGGTAATAATATGAAAATTTATTTCTATTTTACATTTTGTTAGATACTCAGAAATTTTGAAACATATTAAAAAAGAAGCCGCATCTCGACAAAAACTGACACTGACTTGTGTTTAACTAATGGTACCACAATAATAATTTAGTTGGAACTTACACAAACATTTGGGGGCGGGGGTTAAGGGAAGAAAGCCGAAGGAGATGCTTCGAAAGGAGACGGCACGATAAGAAGAAGATATAGTGTATATGGCGTAAGGATATAGGGCAAAAAATATAAAATATAATTAGGTGAAAACATACTAAGGTACGGGTTTACTTTTCGTAAACTATCACTTAGTTCGCTTTGTTCTCGAACTTTGTTCGATAAGTCTACCGTACATGTTTAAAGGAAACACAGGTTAATAAATTTAAGGATCATATAAAACCATGTTTTTTATCGAATATGATTTCCTTTGAATGTGTAATGAAATCTAAAATATATTTTCAGTTTAT
Organism: Diabrotica balteata; assembly: GCA_918026665.1. Taxonomy (NCBI): domain Eukaryota; kingdom Metazoa; phylum Arthropoda; class Insecta; order Coleoptera; family Chrysomelidae; genus Diabrotica; species Diabrotica balteata. The sequence continues at coordinate 35,756,759 of OU898282.1, read as the reverse complement.
CTAGTTCAATGGTTTTTCATGTACTTTTAAACCTTCTGTGAGGTTAAGACTCTATATTTTTCATATTCATTAGTACAATGTTACAGCCAATCCAGTAATTAATTATATCCCGTAACTTTCTGTGTTTGTGAGTCTAAGGTGTGACTTAGTACAGGACAAAATGGGCGAAAAAGTTCTCATCCTCGACATGGTGTATCGCAGTGACTAACAGGTAAAGTCTGTGCAAAGTTTGCGAACGGCTACTAGTGTTTTGCTTGGAGAGCTAGGTCATGGATAAAGGTTTCTTTATTTGAGGGACTGGGCAACAATACACAAGAAGATTACTAAACTATTTAACATAGACGCCGTTTAAAAAAATCCTCTTGCTGGTTAGAAAGAAAGGCTTTTCTTTCCTAACAATTTATAGGGATGAAAACCTTTTTAAAAGAAATAATTTTAAACTCCTGGTTTAAAGAGAAACATTACACATTTATTATTATTTCACATAAACAGTTCATCATCATCCAGCCTCAAGAGTCCACTGCTGAACATAGGCCTCTTCCTCATGTTTCCAACCTCGTCTATCTTGCGCCGCTCTTATCCAGTTTTTTTTTAACATAAACAGTTATTAGAAATAAAATTTGCCAAATTTATTAACAAACCTTACATTGAGTTTACCTTTTAACAAAACAGAATTTAAAATTTTGGTCGTGTACCAATTGACAGAAAAAGATAATACTGAATGTCATATGTCGAAATGAAATATGAAACTTTTCTGAATTATTAAATAATTAACTTTATTTAAAAGAAAGCTAAAATATGACAATTCCGTGATCCATAAAACTTACAATTTTATTTGTTTTTAATTTTTTAATTTGACATGAACGCAAATCTTAGTATATTAACAAAGAATATTTATTTTACTTAGAAAAATTTAACAAACATTACTCTGCTTCACTGGATGTGTATTTCTTTTTGTTATTAAGACAGTTTATTACCTTGGAATTGGATACAAAACAAACACACTGTCCTCACAAACTTTAAATAATTTAGTCCGACCCATATGAGATGGAAACTGGACAAATCTTAAAAAGGTCAAACATCGAATTGGACTTCAGGTTATCCTGATGATAACAATATATTGTTCAAAACTTGGCTACTTAATTTTTACTTAAAACCATATGGACCTCTTAAAACCTTGGAACACTGTTTTTCAAACCTTGTGGCACGGAATAAAGCACCAGGTCGGTGATTAACTCACTTTACAAGGACTGCCAAATAGCATTTTGGGATTAAGTTCACCTCTTTTTAACTCATGGAATTACACGAAGATTTTTGCTTTTTTTTAAACTATCACCGAAAAAGATCTTTCTTATTCAGAACTCAATCTGCTACTCCGACTACTACACTTTTCACAACTGCTTTCGCAGACGATTCATCGAATAGTTTTCTCATTACGCCAATCACTCCCTTTTCCTCATCACTTTTTCACCAAGCTAAGTGGAAAGATTTATATTTATTTGATCAGCAAATGTCCAAGCGGGATCAAGATCAAACGAAATAGTAATTTGTGTTATTATAAACAGAATAAAAATGTTTATATTATTAATCTCAGAGACGCAGAAAGATTAATAATATTTTTCGGTGTTTTAATACATACAGGGTAAAATGGAAATGCTACATGACCACCGCAAAAACAAAATACACATATCTACATAATGCTTAATCGTTAAATCACCAGATAACCTCAATGCAACTGACGCATCACACTGTAAGAATTGTACTGTGCTCCCCAATTCCGAGGTGTAACCCTCAACTGACAATGGAACTGCGCTCAAGAGATTAGATCTAGAATTGAAATGGCATGGTCTACATTTATCAAGTTAAGATCCTTGCTGTGCTGCAATAATCTCAGTTTGGGAGCTAAGATGCGGATAATAAGATGCTACATTCTTCCAGCGTCACTATATGTGACGCTGGAAATAGGAAAAAACCAAGGAAAATATCGAATTCTTCCACTAGTTATGCATGGTAAAGTATTTGGCAGGAGAGGATCGAGACACCGTCGTATCTCGTGGTTAAAAAACCTCCCACAATGGTTTGGAATGACCTCCTCGGAGCTGTTTCGCAGAGCAGTCAACAAAACCATGATAGCTTTGATGATCGCAGATGAAGAACTTTATCGCGAGCAGGGATGCATGGTATAGAGCACAGAGTGTTGCCTGTCACAGTGTCACCCAGAAACACATTCTTGGTTGGAACCAAGTCATCCTATCCGCCATTTAAGTACTTCAGTCACCAAGTCTTTAGCTGAAATATCTGCTGTTTCGTTACGCTTTAATCTTCTCCGTCACAGAACAGCTAGTTATACACACAGACCAGCTCGCTTTACACAAACATTGTTTACTACAACTTAGTCACTTAGACTGTAGCATAAAAAAGTAAAGTTCGTGTGACCTTCTGATAGTAGTCTGGTGTTAGGGTTTTCAGTCGCAGAAATACTTTACAATAAAATTTTTTAAAATCGACCATTGTTGAAACAAAAAATGACATTTACAATTATATTATCGTGTTTTTTAAATAAGTAGTGCAGTAACAATAATATCTTTACTAGTTCAATACATTATACCTTCCTTTTCAATGATTACTATGTTACTAATTAAGTTGGTAGTTCTACTGTAACCATTGTGAGTTATAACATACTAACATCTTATATTATCTGCTCTCCGTCCCGTCTATTCTAGTACTCTACTTAACTCTTACTGCAATATTCTCGCTGCCTTTCTCCGTCCTCTCTACAGTCTCTTTTTATGTTTAATCACTCTCACAATCATACCATTTACTAGATTCCAGTCTTTCTCGCTAAAGAGTATCAATTCACCCGGAACCTCGAGTCTGATCTTACCTCTTACCTAATGCTATTACAAATTCACGTTTTTTACTTCCATTCAATTTTCCGATATAATCAATATGCTCCAGTATCTTTATACCATCCTTAACAATATATAGGTATCAGTCGCCTTTCTATCGATCCATTTTAAGTAAAAGAGCAGAAACAGCCTTATCCTGTGAGTTAAATGATAACTTACCTCCTTGTGTTTACATCTAGTAATAAGACGCCGAATCTAATGAACCTTCCTCTATCATCTACCTCTTTTGCAATTGTTCCACATCTCTCCGTCACGCTTCCATCCCTCTCTGTCTTTTCTCAATTGTTATTTCGTTCCTTGGCCATTAGATCTGTCAATGACACTACAGCCAGCACTACTACAAATTGTTAAAACTTTCTAAAATCCTCTAATTTTCGGTCTTAAACACCACCATACATACCTGCATTCCACAGATGAGTATGGACTGCCTCTTCGATCGTAACAATTGTTATAATGATTACCTTGTGAAAAATAAATGTTTGGGGATATTTAAATTGAAATGAAAATATCCTACTCGTGCTTTTAAATTTTTTAAACTTTTCGATTATATATTTTAAAAGCACTGTAATATTTACGAATGTTATACAGTAAAATCCTACTCTCTGGATATTTCGTGTTATCCCGTTGACATCCATATACCTACCTAAATATTTAAAATCAACGTATGATTCAAACACACGCTGACAATGCACTTTTCCATGAATGAATTTTCATTTCTAAGAGTCAATTTTCATGCATTTAATTTTCTTTTAAAGCTTTATTCGTGCATTACAGCTTTTTGTTTCTGCTATATTGCTGGCAAGTTAAACAAAATACAATTGCTAACAAAACTCCCACATGAATTCCAAACATATTCAAACATTTCAATTGGTAATTTAGTTGTAGTAAATATTTAAAATGTTAATTGGAAACATTTATGTGTGAAATTATTATATATATAATTTCATAAAAATATTGTAAATGGTTTGAGGGAATATAAAACTTTTATTAGAATGCGTAGTTGGTTAAATGTAGTTGAAAATTTTAATTGTACACTGTAAAAAAAATATATAAAACAACTTACTTAAATTTTAAAATGTCTTTTAAGTTAGCATATATCCATTTTATAAGGCCGAATCCAGACGAGCACTATAATTTATTACTAACGTATTGCTAATTTATTCGAAAAGAAAAAATTTATTGCTGTAGCCGTTTATGAGAAACAGTGTGTAAGCTAAGTAAGCTAGGTAAAACTAGCATAGCCGTAGCTATATCTCGGCATGGAAGAGCATATATTTTATGGATAATTAATTGCTGTTAATTAGTACATTAAACAATCCTAAAAACTACCCCATCATCCCCTCGCTTAAAACACAACACCGGAAAAGCGGAGATAAAACCATACCTATATCATGGCAATGAACAAGGCTACAGAGCCTATCTTAGTGGCATTTGTTATTTTATTTTGCCGGGGAAATACTAAAGATTGGCTAGGTGACGCGTCAACAAGATGAGCGCTCGCGTACCATGATACCATGGATAATATTTCAGTATGACAAGAAGTACATCCAAGTTGTGACAAGAATAAATTAACTGCCTTGAATGCTGTCGTGAGAAACGTAGTGATTGGTGGGAGAAAAGGATAAAAATATTAAACAAAATGCAGCGTTCTGATTAATTTATAAATTTCTTAAAATATATACCCGCGGTGCGTGGTTATTTATCAAGCCCACACACAGATATAGGCTAAAAAGCGAACCGCAAGAAATTTGTTTTTGAGTAAAATACCCCGGAGCTGATGTGAGATCAGATCACAACCCAGTTGTAGGAAAGTTTATAATTAATCTAAAAAAGCTTGTGGCTAAAACTAAAGTAGAGAGGATACAAGTATCCCGTTTGAAAGATCCTTCAACAAAAGAGTAAGTCACGCTAAAAATTAAAGAAGAGCTCACCAAAATAGAAATTATTCCTACTGAAGATGCGAACAGGAAATGGCATATATTAAAAGATACAAAAATGAATGGATGACCGATGAGATTCTGGATCTCATGGAAGCAAGAAGATCCTATAAAACCAAAGACAAAAACATGTATAATATTATACACACAGAAATAAGGAGAAAGATTAGAGATGCAAAGAAAAGATGGTATAGTGACAGATGCGAAGAGATTGAACAGTAAGAGATATTTATCAAATGTATTTATTTAATTACGAAATAAAATTGTTTATAAAAAAATAAAGGCTTCAGAAAATTTATAAAATAATATATATTGCCTTTAATTGATTTAGAGCGTGTATATCACTTCCATATATTTCATAATGACATTGCTTTTTTGTATCAAATTGATATGCTAATTTAGGAATTTTTTTATTTATTTTAGTATTCTTTTTGTCAATAAATAGACATTTTTGGTATTTTTTAGCCAATTAGGTATGTGTTAATATGCACTTTATTGTTAATTATATTATTAACCTAACCTAACGTGTTTAATTGCAAACAACTGTACGTAAAGAATAGTTCACACTATTTTGAGATAAATAGTCGTATTGATGAATTAGAATAGTTTTTAGTGTTCTGTGGTGGGTGTAGACTAGATCGTCGAATCGTGACGTATGATATATCATTGCAAAAGAGAGAGGGTAGCGAATATGGTAATACAGAAAAAATACACATGGCGGCAATGCCAAAGGGGTATTGTACCATATCTCCATTGTTATTGTCCGATTGAAGCGTGTGATGTGCTAAATAAAAGGTAAGGAAATAACAAATATATTAAGATAAAAAACAAATAAGGTAGCTACCAAAAGGGCAGTACACTATGAATAAAAATATATTTAATATAAGACAAATTTTGATTTCTTGACGATGAGAAGGCCTCTGCCTGAGTTCAAAATAGACAACTGACCGAATCCTAACATGCGACATAGCAAATGAAGGGGGAGGATATAACGAATATATTAAGATAGAAAAAACAAACCAGGCAACTACCAAAGTTTCCGGGCGTTTCATAGCATTTCGTAAACAAACAAGGCGGCTATCAAGAGGTCGTTACACAGCATTTCGTTATTAATGAACGTATATCGATATACGAGATATCGCATGCTACTATAGATAATAATAGACACATTATAAGGTGAAATTTGCTTTATTGACCTGAAGACTCTTACATACAACAAAATAAACAACTAGCCGAATCTCAGCATATGACTCATCAAATAAAACGACATGAGATGTCATATACTTATATATTCAGGATATAGTAAACAAATGATTAGAAGAGTATCAGATCATACTTTATATTTACTTGGTTTACATAAAAGAAGTTTATTGTTTTAAAAATTTAAGTGACTGTAGATTGCCATTAATTGAACCTTCCGTCGCATGCGACGGGCAGAATGACTACAGTCGATCCGCCGGATCTTTGCACATCGTCATTATTCTTATTATAGGAAATAAATTAAAACATGTGAGTCAAACGTATGTCGGCTATAAGAATTATTATAAAAATTAGAAAATGGCTAATATTACAATTGACGTTTTTATACTTATTTTTTATTTCATTTATTGCATTTGGAAAACTGGGTACGTACGTATACATTTATGAACGTGATTTTCCAATTTTTGGAAACCTATAGGTTGTCCAATAACATCTACAGTAAATAAATATTTAAACCATAGTTATCAGAAATTAAAGTATTTTTATTGAATATAAGCAAATATATGGTGCTGACATATCGTCAGATGATGTTCCTGTTGTTGGTAAATATCGGTTTAGATTTAAGAAGGTTACAAAAAAGAATAGTAACAAAAATACGATATGAGAAAACTAAAATGTAAATAAACAAAAGAGACGTTTTTAAAGATCAGAGAAGAATATCTAATAGAATTAAAGAGAAAAAGAACAGTCAGATGAATGACAAGATACTGCAACTCATGGGAAAAAGAAAAATCAAAGAACAACAAAAGAATGTACAACAGTCAGATGAATGACAAGATACTGCAACTCATGGGAAAAAGAAAAATCAAAGAACAACAAAAGAATGTACAACAATATTCACAGACAAATAAGAACACAAATACGAAAGGCCAAAGAAAATTGGTTAAAATCACAGTGTGAAGAAATATATTTATTGGAAGAAAAACACGATACGTTTAAAATGCATAAACAAGCAGCTGATCTTTAGAAATTAAATATAGCTAACAAACTGCGAGATCAACAGAGAAACATCGTCACAGATAAAAATCAAGAAATTTGCATATGAAGTGTCGTCTTTGGAATTAGTTAGCATAGGAATAAATGATACGATGATTGCAACTTGTTGCATTTCCTATAGTTACTAATATGCTATGATCTAACATTCCGCAATATTGCACAATATTGCGAGGTTAGTCCGAAACGCTCTTTTTTGGGCATTAAAAATATGGGCATTTTGGGCCCTTTAAAAATATTTCATATTGTCCGTTGACATAGTTTTAGCTATATTTAAATGATTGATATCAATTTAGAGGTTAAATATATTATTCGTTATTAGCTAATACATGAATTCTTACCTTAATAAATTGAACACGAAGGTAAGGGTTAGTCGTTATAACAACTGTTTGTTCAAAAATATGTATATTTAAAGTATGAAAAAGGATTGATTATTTAAATCAAACGAAAATAATTTATAAAAATATTACAAACTCTATCAAAACAAAATTTCCAATTGTCATGTCAATTGTCAGTAGACGAATCAATCAGAGATTATTGTTCTATGGCTGTCTTTGTTTAATGCATGGTGTTGTGTATGGACAGGCGGTTTCCGTTAATAGTTTTAAATCATGAATGTGTTGCTTGTGTGAGTCCATATCAAATAGGGAAAGAAATAATAATAAGACTTACTCACAATCAATTTAATTTAACAATCTGACGACCGGTTTCGCTTTCTACAATTTGCAAAGCATCTTCAGGTCTAGATACAAAGTTAAACTAATGCTGCAATAAAATAAACCCAATTAGGGTGGTGTCTAATAAAGATAAAATAAACAAATAAGTTAGTTCATACAAATTATAGTAATTATGCCAATATTACATGTCTGTGGTTTTCAAAATGAATAAATTTGAATATATAAAAGGTATTAACAGACAAGGTAAGACCCACAATTGGTATAAAGTAGTAATATTATATTGTAATAAATTAATAAATGAGCAGATAAATAAAACAAAACAAACATTACTTACATGCCGGTAATCTATTAATTGATGGATGGTAGGTCATGGTTGCAAAAATCATGTATTGTTGATTGGAGAACTTTAATGTGCTATTGCAGTTGTTTTGACAATAAACGGGAAGTTCTTGAGGAGAACAGATTTGATCCAATGAATTAGAGATAGGTATATTGTGGTTGTTTGTCAGATGAAAGTGATGTTCTTTACTATTGTATTATTTAAATTATTTACACTTATATCAGAGATATATTTTTGGAATGTGTGTTATTTATTGAGTATTTATGTAATGAAGGAGACAGTTTTATGACAATGAATAAGAGTAGCTTATTAGATTGTTAAATTAAATTGATTGTGAGTAAGTCTTATTATTATTTCTTTACCTATTTAATAGTTTTAGTTTCTGTGAGTAGGAAATCGACGTAGCGTAAAAAATATATATTGAATAATGTCATGCATGTGCAAAGATCCGGAGGACCGACTGTATATATACGTATATTTCCTGGGGGATATATTAGGATATTAATTCGTGTTATATAATATAGCAGATCTGAAAAGATACTCTTAAATAGATTTATAGAGATGAGACTTTTATCAATAGCCCACTCCAACAATTAGTAGCTCATTAGTAGCGTTAGTCTTATCTCATATTCACAATAAATCTACCTGAAATGGCTATATATTTTTTTAAATACCAGTTTTCTAGTTAAAGTGTATAAATATTTACGTAACCAAAATCTCAAATTTGTATCTTAAGCCCAAAGGTAGTTTTATCAATATAATTTATCGCCCCTATTACTATTCCCTTTAAATCATCAGATTTACTAAAGTCTTCCCATATTTTTCGTTATCGTAAATGAGTTTTTGCTGTATTAATCAATACTCTCGAAGATGCTTTCTACTTTTTGTTAAAATTTCTTATCAATTCTAGCGGAATAGAAACTAAATTTCTAATAGCTCTTTTACAATTTTTCCTTATAATAATATCTATAAATCATTGTTGGATTTTCTTTTGACGTATGATCGATAGTTTCTCCAAATTCCTATCATTCGTTCATTAGTCTTTAAATTAAGACGCTCCGTTTACGGAAACGATTGTTAAAGAATGTTATATATGCCTTCCACCCCGGTATAATGGAGTCGATATTTCTAAAAGCAATAACGATGAGGCGATTGAAAGGTTTCGAAATGTGGCTCTTTTGAGCACCTGTTTGATATCTTTAGGGTCGATAGAGTGACCAGTAATGTATTACTCCACATAATGAATAGAGCACGTAAAGGATATACTGGAATAAAAGAAAAAAAGGAAGAGAAGGTGTTTTTTTTAATACAAGTGTTTTACATTGATGCGGACGGTAATGGATGAAAATCCCTAAGGAAAGTTTTAGTGATTGGGAAAAGTAAGATTGGTTCAACAATAATAATCGCGGACCTTCGATGGTGAGTGTATTGAAAAAAGGATGCTAAGATGAATTGGATTCTTTATTTAACATAATGAGTGTATTGAATAGACGAAGTGATATAACAGTAATAATCGCGGACCTTCGGTGGTGAGTGTATTGTACAAAAGATGCTCAGATGAAGTGGATTCTTTATTTAACATAATGAACAGTGGCGGCCGGTCAGGGTCGGCAGTGCCTACCCACGTCTTTATGGATATTATAGATTATTTTAATATTTAATTTATTCAGTATTTCAATAAATAATTGTGGCAGGTAATCAGTTGATGTCATTTGTTTTTGTGAACTAAAACAATATCTGTGAGATAATAAAGACTAAATTTTATTCATGATTTTTAAAAGAATTCGTCCAATCTGAGCGTTAAGTGATCCTTGCGTAGACACTTTTCAAATAAATGTTCCGTTATCGGAGACATTTATCCGCCTATGAATTCTTAAAAAGGCACGTTTTGTTTTTTCTTCTAGCCGATCCCAACCTTGACTTTACTTGTAAAAATCAACGGAATATTGGTTGGTTAGCCACCAAATACACATTTCTTTCCATATGAACTTAATTACCAAGTCCGGCAAAATTAAATCTGCCGATGTTTCATTTGGATTGGTGATTGGTCGCGAACTGTACATTGCGAGCGTGGGACGAAATGTTATTTCATATATGTAGTAAACTGAAGTGATATTCAGTGCACGAACTAGCCTATCTTTTTGTGATTTATTTTTATTTTCTAAAGTAATACTGTGATACGTTACGTCTGCCGTAAATAGTTAACGGTTAAAGGGTTTTTTTGACATATTAGAAGTTTTTTTTTAATTAAAGTGTAAACAAATTCAGTAAACACCTAAAAAATGCAAGCCATGGGAGAAATTGTAAGTATTGATAAGTCTGATATTGTAAATTATATTTTTCATAATGGGTTTTCATCAATTCCATACGAAGAACAAATTGTTATTAAAAATAAGGGGCGTCCTTTGCCTAAAACGTCCAGGCTTATAAATATTAGTGCGGGTAAGGGAAGTAATAGATCATTTTCAGATAATTGATACAGCAACTACTCATGGCTTACCGGAAGTGAAATAAAAAACAAACTTTTTTGTTGGCCTTGCATTTTAGTATCGACAAATAGGGGCAAACATCAAAATCCGTGGTGTGAATCTGGTTACGATAATTTAAAGGAATTATTTAAGGCTTTACATAAACATGATATTTCGAAAGATCATACTTACAGCCAGATTAAATTAGATTTATTTGGAAAACAAAATTTCCATGCTTCATTAGATAATGCCCAACGTGATAATGCTAAACATAACGAAATTGTAAAAAATAATCACACAGTTTTACGTCGTTTAATTGATATTGTAATTTTTTAAAGTTGTCAGGAATTATCTTTTAGGGGACACGATGAATCGGAGCATTCGTTAAATCAAGATAATTATAGAGAATTAATAAAAATGTTTAGGAAATACGATTTGGAATTTTCTAATTTACTTTCTGATTCGAAGACATTTAGCGGTGTATCTAAAACAATCCAGAATGAATTAAAATAATCAATTAATTACATTTGGAGTAACATTGTTGAATCTGAGATTCAGGACACCATTTGCTTTTCACTAGAAGTAGAAGAAACTACCGACCTATCATGTCATTCACAATTATCAATTGTTGTTCGATACGCGTTACGTGGTAATATCTATGAGAGGTTTTTAGGTTTTACAGACGTGAGTAAAAGCCATAAGGCAGAACATATTTTTGGTGTTTTAAAGGACAAATTAAAATTTTTTAATATCAAAAATAAATTGATAGGGCAAACTTATGACGGCGCTGCCGTGATGTCTGGTGAATTAAATGGTCTCCAGGCAAAAGTTAAAACTATTGCACCGCAAGCTTTATTTACTCATTGTCATGCGCATAGAATGAGTTAGTTTTGCAAGTTACATGTAAAAAAATTAAAGAATGTCGTCTTTTTTTTGCCAGTTTAAGCGGATTTGCTTCATTTTTCTCAAGCTTGCCTAAACGGACTAATGTTTTAGAACGGTTTGTTTCGAAAAAAATGCCAACAGTTTGTCAGACGCGATGGAATTTTAAACCTCGGTTAGTTTTCACTGTAGCAGATTTTCGTGAACAGCTTTTGAAAGTTTTTGATTTTATTATTGAATGTGACGATTTTGAAAGTGATGATATCTCGATCCTTAAAGCAATCGGTTTGAAAACTTTATTAAATGATTACTCTTTTAACATACTTTTAAATATTTTTAAGAAAGTGTGTACCCAAACCGATTTGATATTCAATGTTGTTCAGAATCAGTTAACTGACATTATTCATTCCAAAAATAGAATAACAAGACTGGTGCAAAATCTCAGTCAGAGTTTCGTAATGATAGTAATTTCCAGTATATACGCAGTGACGTTTTGGACTCGCTTGCTATTTCCGAACCCCCCAAAAAAAGACAAAGGCATGACACAGAAACAGATCTCGAAAAACGAGTATATTTTGAAATTTTGGATACTATTATTATGCAAATAGATACTCGTTTTTCGAATTTTGAAGATTTGCAAATTTTTGACCTCTTTAACGATTCAAAATTTAAAAATTACGCCAAAGAATTTCCAAGATATTTATTAGACAGGTTGATTAAAAATTATCCATCATTCTTTAATAAAATAAAATTAGAAAATGAATTAAAAGTTTTATATGCTGATCCAAAAATTTTCCGAAGATAGGATAAGTTACAAGATATGTATAATTTTATATATTGTAATTCATTACAACAAACTGTTACCGAAATTGATAAATTATTGTCATTAATTCTCTCATTACCACCAACGTCTGCCTCAAATGAACGAGATTTCTCTTGCCTCAAAAGAATCAAAACTTATTGTCGAAATACCATGAAACAAGAGAGAATGTCAAGCTTGTCTCAAATGTCAATAGAAAAAAAAATCTTTAAAATCTCTCCAAAACTCTAATAAATTTTACGATGACGTTATTACCCATTTTGCTACTTCCAAACAACGTAGACTAGAGTTAATTTATAAACATGTTTAGGTTCTAAATTTAAAGGAAAAAACAAAAAAAACAAAAAACAAGAAAACAAAAAATCTCCTATGAAGATTGAAGTCTTTATTAGACGGTATACCTATCTGAGGAGACAAAAGATACCTTGCCGACCTTGTCTCTCAAGCCACGAGCCGCCACTGATAATGAATATATTGAATAGACGAATAGTCTCAAGTAATTGTATGCAGTTTTTAGATATAGAACTAAAGGTTATGAATAAGAATTTTGATACGTAAGAAAGGCAATCTGATTAGTGGACGATAGGAGATAGACAGAAGCGTCGTCGCCCATATAGATTAAAACAAACGCAAGATGCATAAAAATTCTGTGCAAATATACATGCAATAATGAATAATAGCTTAAGAAAACTGGACAATTGCATAAATGCTCCGCGGTACAATTTATTAAAAATTTAAATACATATATAGAGAGAAAAATGGCTAAAAATTTTATGTCATTATTGAGAGAAACCAGTCTATCTGGAAAAAACTAATTGATTTCACGTAAAAATCTTAAGCAGTTATTTGAAGCCTTTTAGCCCTATATAAGCAAATATAATTGTTACAATACAACTTACTATAAGTTATTATTGAAGCAAAAATAGTACGAAATAAAAAAGATGATGGTTTAACTTGACATAGAACATCCTCTTCAGGGCAGCAATCAACAAAATACAAATAGTCATGATGGTCGCCAACCTTAACAAGAAGACAGTACGTTAAGAAAAAGACTGAATCTGAACCTGTATAGGCAGAGTCTCAATGATTTTAAGTACATCTACTTTAACATGCCGACACCGCAGTATGACTTAAAATGGTTTATAATACACAATATTAACATATCATATTTATCCAGTATAGTTTGTTCCAGTTTCTCGAAAACTAGTAAAAAGTAAAAGTTGCCTATTTTATAATTTTTTTCACGTAACTTTCGATCCTTAATTCGTCCCCTTACTAACAAATAAACGTATCTCGATTTTATTGATTATGGAGAAATATCGATAAACACCTTTTAGTTTTGTTTTACAAGAGATATTACTGTTGATTTCAAATATTCATAAATTACTACTCTACAATCATTTTTATACATTATTAACGATCATATAACTGTAAACGAATAGAGTCTTGAATATTTTTGTATATAGTAAAAAAAATATTTTTGTGTTAATGTTGAGATACGTTTATATGTTATTAATGTAATCCTTGATTTTATTTATACTATGTAAGTTACGTTAGGCAATAGACTGCTGTCATTTATTTATAAAAATACAAAAGCTAAAAAAATACATCTAAATAGATACTCAAATTAAAAATTAATTATGCATAATATTAATCAATGTTTATTCGTTGTCTGAATCTAGCGTCACTATCTGTATACCACTAGTTAGCTCTTCATAGAAACTGTGTTTTTTTTTTGTACTAAGTTACGTTAGGCAATAGACTTGCTTTATTTATTTATAAAAATACATAAACTAAAACATACATCTAAATAAATACTAAAATTAAAAATTATTATGCACAATATTAATAAATGTTTATTCGTTGTCTGAGGTGTCTGAAAGCAGCGTCACCGTTTGTATACCACTATTCAACTCTTCGTAGAAACAGTTTTACTGAGGTGGTATTACACCTTGATCGCAAAGGTACTTTAAATCTTCCAATTTTTCAGCAGCCACTTTCATAGGATGAGTATATACCTTGTGAAGTTTAAAATTATTATAATTGGTAATTTTCCTTGTCATCCGTCGTATGAGTTTGATTCTTTTGAATTCAGGGTAGGTCTTGTCATATTTGAAATAAATATAATTTGGATATGTTTAATATACTTAAGTAGGGTTATTTTTAGCCAGTCAACCATCAGTGTCAAATTGTTTTTTTTAATAATTTCTTTTTTTAAAGCTGCAACATCAAAAAACATAGCTTGATTCATCTCTATTACCTTGCATTTGGATTGTTTTGATGCTCTTCCGACCGCTGCAGACCACCCAGAAGGATGATAGATATTTAAGTTTTTGGTTGATTGCTCATGAGCGTGGACCGAATCGCATTCCATCATTGAATGTCCTGCTTCAAAATAACCATGTTTAATTTCGGGAATATCCAATAACTTTATGGCATAAAGAAGAGTCGCTGCTAAAAAGACATTCCGATTTTGACCACAGTAAGTATCACTCATGAAGACAAATTTTTTACCATTAGCATGGTCTGACAAATACTTATATATACTTGATGATATTTCATTAGAGCCTCTCGCAGCAATACCCTCATGATACATATAATGATGCACATCTTGACTTTACATCATAGATTTTGGCGTTATATACAGCAAGTAGACCTTTATAAAATATTGCTTTTGACGATAGTTTAGAACAATATCTCACAGCCTCTAAACCTATTTGAATAAAAAAAAAAGAGGTTAATCTTTGTAAATGGGTATATTTATTTAAAACCTTTAAAAGGGCCACATCAATAAAACAAACGTTTTCGGACCACACAGTCCATCATCAGGTTATTAAAATCGAAAATGCCTAAAAATAAGTATAAACCATTTAGTTAAAACAAACGAGATTTTGAAATTTTGACTATGGTTGAAAAGCAAAAGATGGTTATACTTACTAGGTCATAATGCCTGAGCCACCAAAATATTAGGGTAAATAATGCCTGGTGGCTCAGGCATTATGACCTAGTAAGTATAACCATCTTTTGCTTTTCAACCATAGTCAAAATTTCAAAATCTCGTTTGTTTTAACTAAATGGTTTATACTTATTTTTAGGCATTTTCGATTTTAATAACCTGGTGATGGACTGTGTGGTCCGAAAACGTTTGTTTTATTGATGTGGCCCTTTTAAAGGTTTTTTAAATAAATATACCCATTTACAAAGATTAACCTCTTTTTGTTATATGTGGTATACAGCTAGCTACAGGAATTTTTTCTTGTGGATTTTATTTGAATAAAGTTGTTAACATTATAACAAGTAACAAGTCGGTCAGATAGCTCAGCGGGCTGTGCGGCTGCCTCTCATTCGCTTCACTGTCGAATGGTTCAGTGGATGTGGGATCGAGCCCCAGCTTGGTGTACAGAAAACAAAAAGTCTAACGCAGCAGTTTAAAATTCTAGATGAATCTGCGGCTTAGACTAGGATATGCTGGGATCTGATCGGCCTATGGTGGAGCAGTACGGCAAGAGATAAGGGCTTGCGGCTCGGTGATACTCCTCCATAGATCCCTACCGGACGGGCGTAACGCCTAAAAAAACTGGATATATATATATATATATATATATATATATATATATATATATATATATATATATATATATATATGTTAACACTATTTTCTGCCAGCAACTTATTATCATCATGAAAATGGCGTGCTGTAATCTTACGGCGAATATGATCCATGTGTAATGGAAATAACGTAGGCTTTTGTTCAACGCTACAATTTTTATATTTGACGCAAGAATCACACATATCTTTGTGTGGCTTATGAAATTTGAAATTTAACTTATTAAAAAATTTTCTATAGTGCCATAATTTTTCTGGGATACAATTTTGCTCATGGCAACGATCAACGTACAAATTATACATTGTTGAAAGTGATAGATCTTCTGCTAAATGTTTATAATTTGTTTTTTTTGACAGTAATGGGATGGCACGCTTGGAAATGATAGTATGTGATTTTCTATCACTTCTTTAACTTCAGTCGGTCTAGTAATACCGGGTTGGTGCTTTCCTCTTCTGCTGGGTACAACAATATGGGCCTTATTTCTATTATTTAAAATATTTCGTACGAATCCTTCAGATATATCTAGTGTTGCAACCTTGACATACTTGCACTTTTTGGCCAGCATTGAACAGGAAAATGTTTTTCCATGGAATTTTCGCCAGTAGTCTTGACCTTTATGGTCGTCACCTCAACCGAAGTTGATTTATTGTTTTTCTGAATTTCCTAAGGCCCATAACGTATTATGAATTTCTATTTTTTGATCTTCCGAAAAAACTTCTACATTTTCTGGGGCACTCTGTACAATCTTTGTGTTTGACACCACTAGCATTTACTTCTGTATCTTTCTTCGATATATAGGCTTTTCCAGATTGCCGTAAACACTTTCTAATGTTGTGTTTCCATTTAGAGGGAACAGGTCGTTTGTTTCGAGTTTTCTTAGATATTTCTTTAACCGATGGATTAGGATGTTGAAACACCTCTTATTTGACTGATACAGCAAAAACTTCATCTGTAAGTGTATTGCTCGATTTACCAGTGCATTCAGTTATTGGCTGGAATCCTGACGTTGAAGGAACTTCTTCTCTACTAGAACTACTTACAGAATGTGTTTTTAGAATGAATTGGCGTCTTTCCTAGATTTTAATGAAATGTAAACACGTCTTTTCAAAATCACCAGAAGCAATATAAGAATTTGACGAGTCTTTATTTGCAAGGTCTTTATTCTGATATTCTGAAAAGGAAAAAATATGTTTTCGGAAACATAAAAACTTTATAAACGGCAACACCGCATTACGAATGTTCCTACAAGAAACATGTCCGACACGTAACCTTAAATTGATAATATTGCGGGAGTTAAAATTTAACAAAAACATACTTTTATATAAAATTTAGGTACATATTGAAATAAAAAATATATAATATTGGAATAATTGTTACTTGTAATATGATTTTATGCCCCAATATTATTAACAATATCTCCACTTACCAGTAGTAACGTATTTATTTGATTCCTCGGGTGCTGCTTGTGCGAATACAGCCTTCATCTTAGCTGTTCTAGGATTTTTCGACATCTCACTAATAATAATTAATTTCTTCAAATACAAAAATTAAACTAACAATCCCGTTGAAACAAGTGCTTGTTGTCGTAAGTTTACAAACTAACGTCAACCAGCGTTACCAGATGCTAATAATAAATGTGTACCAAGAGTTACGTTTGTTTCTAACCATAAGAGATTCATAACAGAAATACATAAACGTATTTGCAGATAGGTGTATCTCTTTCTAAATGTTTTTAATATAGAAGAGATACGTCAAGGTTGAGATTCCTAACTAAGAAATATTGAGTTGCGTGGCTTTGTTATTAAATAGAACTAGTTATTTTTTTAATCAATCATTCACTTATCTCAAAAACGGCCAAATTCGAGATACGTTTATTTGTTACTAAGGGAACGAATTAGAATGCATCGTCAGTTTTTCTGTAACTGGAGCATACGCTTATTCAAAAACGGAGAACGTAAAACTAAAAGATCCAAACATAATTGCAGTAACTGTCCCCCCAAAGGAAGAAAGTTACAAAGATGCTGCAAATGATAATCGGCTTCGTAAAAAAGGAAATTTGCCGCTTGTAGAATTTAAGTTTAAAAAGATAAGTATATGAGATTTATATATCTCACCGCTATATATCACTCTAATAATAATCTAATAATAATCTCACAGCTACACACTACACACATACACAGCTAATAAAACTCATAATTTATACATTTAGTTTTTATCAAAAAAATCAAAGTCAATGTTATCAAAAAGCCATTCATTAACATAAAAGGGTAAAACGATCAAACGGCAAGAGATCGATCACAGGATAACATAATATTGTCGAAGGAACAGATAGAACTGTCGTAAAATGCGTACCTTAGTGTAATGGGTAGACCAGAATTAGGAACCGATATTTATCTCCCAAGGGAGAATTAGAACAAGTAGTAAAACATCTCAGAAGCTAAATTTGGTCAAGAACGTATTTGTAAGTAAATGACGTGAATTAGGAACGGATCGCTATTATTTAAAAAGCCGTAATAAACACACATGCCTTTGAAATAAAACTATAGCTAATTAAGGATGGGTACACTTGAAAAAAAAAGGGACGAACTGTATGATTAAAGAACATATAGAAGTTTTAGTTTGTTGGATGTGTTTAGAACATTTTAGAAAATATGACTTAAATTTGCTTCTTGATTACAATCTGGAAAATGAATTAGCAATAAATCAACTGTATCGCTTCAAAAACAAAATAGAATTGAAATGTCAAACGTTGGACGTTCAGATTTCTTTTCTAGGTGGCGTCATTACCTTACTGGACAAACGGTGTGACTTGTCATCATAGCCTTTTATATAGATAGATACACTCACCGGCTGAAAAACGGAGCTGTACCAATGCAAATTACTATGAGAGTAAACACTTGTTCATAATGGTTAGTTAGGTTCTCGTATTATTTTTATATGAAAAAAAAAAAAAGGTTACATGTAAAATTTATCAATTAATATTGTCTGTGTATCAAATTACGGTACCTGTGATTGTTGAACTAACACTTCCGCTTTTTCCACAGTGCACCGGGGGAACTCAATGGGCAGAAACTTCTTAAAGTTGCGTAGTTAATTTTAGACAACAAAACTGGAGTGTTTATCGCGCTGATCTATACAAGACTGAGGTGCGTGTAGTCCGAAATAGCTTTTGCTTCCCTTAAGTCTTATGGGGGCAGTGCGTACAGGACCGTATTAGTTTGCGTACATACACAAAAGACATACACACACACACACACACTTAACAATCAAAACCTGCCCTTTGAAAGATACAACATGAGAGGCTGAACAAATCCTGGGAGAAATCAAATCAAATACCAAAACTGGACTTCAGGTTATCCTGGATGATAAGAATATGTGATTTTTCAATTTCGGCTACTTGTTTTTGACTTAAAACCATGTCGGCTTACTTAGCCCTCGGGACGTTATCAAATCCCTTGCCACAGGATACAGTTCACAACAAAACGGTAATTAACTCACATTACATAAATTGTCACATGGCATTTTGAGCTCAAATCACCCTTTTGTTCACTACACACACGGGTTTTTCCAAAACTACTCGAAAACGAACCTTCTTCCTCAGACTCTCAAATTGTTCTCCTCCCATTCTAGACTAACTTCGAAGTCCCGATGACCAAATTCAGACTTGAACAATTAAAGCGTCCGTCTCTTACGGCGCTCCATCGTGAAGTGACATTACCTTCAAAAATTAGTATAAGCATAAATGAGAAGATTCTTGGTTATTTCTTGCGTTATTATCTAGGCGTAACCAAGATCAATCGAAAGAGTATTTTTTTATTTATCGTATGGCAGTTCACACATTTAAATTTACATATATTTTGTATAAAACATTACACATATATGTTTACAAACGAACATCTAACTTATGTATATATTATATCGACTCTGGAGTCGCCATTAGGAAATCCTCTGACCTGCCTTGATCGGATCTTGTGGGACACTGTTCTGTAATGTGACAGATGGTTTGTGATTGTCCCCATTTGTGCATCATATAACCGCATCGGCCATGTTTGGTTCTGATTCGGTTCAACATAGTCCATGTGTTGCGTAGTAAGTCAAAACCTGGTGGTTTTTGTGTGATACAGGGTAAGCTACTATTTTGTTGTTCCATCCATTCTCGAGTCCAAGTGGTCGTTAAGTTGAACTCATTTTCCACTGCAATCTCTGCTGTTTTTATTGGCGGTAGTCTCAAGCGTAAACGGTTACCGTTGGCAGCATCTATATCTTGATGAATTGGCAGGGTCTCGTTGCTAAGTATCTTTTGGTACTCACTAGTGAGGAAGTGTATACGCCGTAGTCTGGGTGGTGGAATGTGGCTCAGTACTGAGAGCCATTGCATAAGGGTGGATTAGATAACACCAGCATTCATTCTCATTGTAGTGTTCAATTGGGCATCTACTTTGTGTGTATGTGGGCTGTTAAGCCAGGCTGAAGAGCAGTATTCTACGGTTGAGAAGACAAGGCTCAGGGCAGATCGCAAGGTGGAAGCCGATGCTCCCATGTTGTGCCGCACAGCTTCTGGATGATGTTGTTTCTGGATTTAAGTTTTTCCGCTGTTTTTGACAGATGTGCCTTGAAAGATAGGGTTCTATCAAGAGTCACCCCAAGGACTACTTAAATCGTTCAGTCGGCTAGCATGCTGTTGATTATTAGAGCGGCGGATTTACAGGAGATTGTACGGAGGAGCTTGTATATCATGCCTCCTCTCCAGGCTGTATCGTAGGCCGCTGTTAGGTCTATGAATGCGGCTGCAGAAGTTTTCTCTGGAACCCTGCCTCAATAAATGTGATAAGTGAAAGAAACTGATCTGCGCAGCTTTTTTTCGGTCGGAAACCTGCCTGATCAACCGGTATCGATTCAAGTAGCTTTGGACTAATTCTGTTATAGATAAGACGTTCTAGTAGCTTGAACGTTGCCGATAGTAGGGCTATTGGTCTGTAGTTCTTAGGATTGGTATCATTCGGTTTCCCTGATTTTAATATGGCAATGATCTTTGACCGTTTGAGTTCCTGTGGTATGGTACCGGTCTTCATAATATCTGTGAAAAAGTAGTCCATCCATTCCCCCGCATATTTGCCGCTGTTAATTATAATTCGGGATGAATATTGTCTAAACCTGGGGCTTTACCTGGCTTTACATCCTTGACAGCTATAGTGACTTCTTCGCAAGTGAAAGGGCGAGAGTATTCGGTTTCTGCATATTGTAATTTTAAATTTTAAAGTTTTGAGCTCTGGTTTTACCTTGATTGTGTGTTGCTTGTCTTTTGGGGCCCTAGATGTTGATACCAGATGTGAGGCAATAGTGTTTGGATTAATTGTTGTTTTGTTCCTTGTTATGGGAGTTCCGCTTTAATTTTCTTAATAGTGTCCATGCTTGCCTACTTGATGTTTGAAAATTAAGAATTTCTGCAGTTTACGTCCATTTTTTGTGTTGTGACTCGAAAACGTTTAGATTATTAATCTCAGAGACGCAAGAAGATTAAGAATTTTTTCGGTGTTTTATGATATACGGGGTGAAACGAAAATGCTACAGTATCGTGTACCTTACATCACATTTTATGAAATTCCTCATTATACATGACAATGGATATAATTATTTTCTGTTGAAAATCTGTTTAGTAGGTTTATTTTTCTGAAATGCATTTCCGTTGGAGCAATTGTTTTCTAGGGTCTTTTGAAAATTACAATTTGAAACTTAGATTTAAAGCGACACCATTTACACTCACATCGGTAAGAATGAAAGTAATGTCCTTCGAATAATTCTTGCATATATCGAATCTTTCGGTGGATATTTATATGATCGTGTTTCAATACGATTAGTTTACATTTTTCTTTCATCCATGTCTCCTTTGCTCTTTGTTTTTTTTTAAATGTTGACATTTCTAGGTTGATTTTGGTCCTCCTTTGGTCCATCATCTGCAGAATGTCATCAGTTATCCAATCTTTATTTTTTACTCTTGTTTTCTTTTCAAATATGTTCTTTTCCCGCATTTAGCATGACGTCTTTGATATAACTCCATTTTTGTTCTACACTCTGTTCTTCTTGTTTATCGGTTTCTAGTTTTTCTCTCATTACCTCTCTTACGTTCTGACGAACTTCATGATCTTTTAGAGCATCATGATCCAATTTACTTTTGATGAGTTTCTTTAGTTTATAGTTTATAGTTTATATGAGAATAAAGTCTATCTGGTTTCTGATAATATTATTGGTTATATCTGCAGGTGAATACACTCAAAATTAAGGCTGGTAAGGGCGCTCATTTTTCCCATAGCCACATATGCATCCGAAACGTGGACCTTAAAGAAAGCGGATAAAAATAAACTGGACGCTTTTGAAATGTGGGTATATAGCTGCATGTTGAGAATATCCTGGATTGATCATCGCAGTAACGTATCGATATTAGAACAACTTAAAGTAAAGGATAGATTGCTCAAACAAATACAACAGAGATATTTGCAGTATTTTCGACACATTGCTAGAAGAACAGGTACGATGGAAAAACTGATAGTCGAGGGTAGAGTTGAAGGAAAGAGACGTTGAGGAAGATCTCCAAGCTGTTGGGTAGATCAAACAAAAATATTGGTTAACCAAGGGTTACATGAAGCCGAACAACTAGCCCAGGGCAGAGAAGGATGGAGGGAAATCGTGAAAAAACTGTAAAGGTCTAATGGTATCACCACATCCCAAAAGGGATTAGGACTAAGGAGGAGGATCTGCAGGTGATGTACACGTATAAAGTCTCGGGGGAAGTCTAAACCATGTGTTAGCAATGATAAAATCTTCTTCCCGACCGAATGGGATAAGTCGGTCTCCCCTTTCGTTTTTCTCGTCTAAGCCATGTTGTATATTGATAAATATGCTGCAATATAGGACTCAGCGATACTCAACCCAAATAGTCACCGTGTAAATAATTAGTAAACCTTGTCCAGCTGCCTGCACCTATGAACTTAGGAGGTTGTCTAAGTCGCTAACTTCTGCAGGATATTTATTGGTTAATATCTGGGGTTAAGTCTTCGAGATTTAGTTAAAGCCCGTAAGTCTGATAGCATATTTCGAATATAACGTGTTTCCAATTAAGATTGTGGTTTATTCTGATTAAATATGGTAGATAATATACAAATCCTACAAGAAAATATTTTCAGAATCAGGCATAAGGTTAGAATAACACCTTCCAAGACCAAAAGCTCTAGAAATATAGTAGAATCAATACATCAATAGTAGAATTACAGATTAAGAGAAAATATTAAATTTTATAGGTTATTCATTTTATATTATATTTTCCTAAAAATTAGGTATTATTTTCAGTAAACTAATAAAGATTTATTCCCTTGTTTTTCGCGTTAGTTATTCATAGAAATTATATTCATAATTTTCTTTAGCAATCTATAATTTTATTGGTAGTTGACTCCCAGAATCATTTCCAGTATATTAACCTCACAAAATCACTTAACCAAAACAAATGCTGGCAATGTGTACATGATAAGCAAGTCCATTAGTGCAGGGACACATTCAGGACTAGAAGCAATAAGTTAAATGTGGCGTTTAATTAACGATATGGAATTTACACGCGACCAAAATAACTAAAGTGATCAGAATTTCTTAGTTTATTGCATATGTAAAGAAGATTCGAAAATTATATGGTACATTCTATCAATATTATGGATAATAGTTTTTAACCG
Source organism: Diabrotica balteata (assembly GCA_918026665.1). Classification (NCBI taxonomy): domain Eukaryota; kingdom Metazoa; phylum Arthropoda; class Insecta; order Coleoptera; family Chrysomelidae; genus Diabrotica; species Diabrotica balteata. The sequence goes on along the minus strand of OU898282.1, from coordinate 35,733,148 downwards.
TTATTATGATTAAATTTGTTTGTAATCAAGGTAATCTTTTATCAAGGGAATTTTTCCATTACTGCTCTCTAGAAATCTCACTCCATTACTAGCTCTGTAGTCTAAATACGGAATAGCTGTCATTTGAACTTTCAAACCAGTGAAGCAAAAAGTAAAAATCCGAAGATTTCCACTTGTTCGAAACCAAGATTCAACTTCTTACTTAAATCTGTGCCTTCTACGATTTATAAAGGAAGTGGACGATGAATGAAGCGACATGGGGAATCTAAAATTGCATTTAACATCATATCCATTCATTTAAAGAAGAACCTGTCATAAGCTTGCTTTTAATACTCAAAATACCAGTAAATAAAGATGTAGTAAAAGTTAAGATTTGATTTCAAGTTTAGTGCCTCTACAATTCGCTTATACGTATTTTTTCCTCTTAGTACTGATCAGAGCGACTTGGTAAGAAGCCCTAAACGTGAAATTTAACCAAATTGTAGAGGCACTATACGTAAAATTAAATCTTTTCTATTTCATTAATATCAATATTTTAAAAGGAGCCCAGAATATTATCTGGTTAAATAGTGTAGTTTTGCCAATATACAGCGAAGTAGCAATGTATATGAAAAATACTTTCGAATTTAATCGGTAGTATCCAATAGAAAGACCAAAAGACTTAATGGAAAATCTAGGTATCAAAATAGGTTATATTATTTTCTATATACAGGAAGAAAGCAAACAGACTAGAACTCTTAAAAATGGAAGAGATAATTCGCTCCACAGAAACTGTTGTCTTTCTGCAGATTTCAGCTTATACCTTCTGACCTAGGAATGCATGACCATGAGGATACTGCAAAGACAGGAACAAAATTATTTGTGCATCCGACAAACCAACAAGGATTAGTCCAAGAATCAAGCACTCTGCGATAGACCTGTTTATCATTATGTTTTAGTTATGTCATTATGAATTCAGCTTATACCACAAACCGGTAACTAGAAGTTTATCATAAGGAGTAGACCTACCAAGAACAGATCAGGGGAAATAAAAATAAAAGAAAGTAAATTGGGCAAGATAATGACACGCTTTAAACGACATGGAGATAACAAGAGTTCGAAAACAAAGAATAACGGAGAGATGCTAAAGAAGATGTTAAAAGTTTAAGGAAGAGAAGAACAATGCCAAAAATGCCACCAATTCTGGACAACAAAGGTAGATATCACGAAAAAAAAGGAGAAATGAATTTAATTCCAATAAACTATTCAAAAAGGGAGATAAAAAACATCCAGAAATCTATAGAGGTATAAACTTATAAACAAGAACTAATGAATCAGAGGATAAGTTTAATAGATGAACAACGGGATTTCGTAGTGGAAGATTGTGAACAAATGCCATATTCATTATAAAGCAAATTACTGAGAAATCACTAAAGTGTACTCTATAGACAGAAATGAAATAAGTGGCGACGAAGATTAAGAAACAGCGACCCCTGGAAATGGAAAAGATGAGGGAGAAGAAGAGAGATAACATGGAAAAAAATAATATCCAATAAGCAGACCAATTTCTATTCAGAAAACAAAGAATTTGTGAATTACAATGGCAAAAATCATCAACGATGCAAAAATTATTGTTAACTGAAACAGAAGAACAGGAATAGATATTTTGGACAAAGAAAAACCTGTGACAGAGTTTGTAAAAAAGCTCTAATTTTCAAGTTGGAGAGAGTAAGGCCGGCAACCAGTAAATATATGTGATATATACTGGACTAGCAGAAAGAACTTTTCAGGTATCAACAAACAAAAAATTTTAGAATGTAAGCAGATCCCAAAACAGGGATACCTTAGGTTAGCATTTTTCGGCCGTTAATATATAACATTTTTGTTTTAGATATGTCCACTGATGCCGAATTAACAAAGCCCTATATGCAGACGACACGTCAATTTACACAGCGACAAAAGACAACAGAGGAATTATATAAAGACTGAAAAATCACCTAGGGGCGATAGGTGATTTTTCACCTATCGCCCTATCACCTGAAGACTGAAAATTCACCATCGAGTCTCGAGATTCACGAGTCCAGCTCGACAGATGACTTAAATTCACCAGAAATACTTAAGAAATTAATTAAAGGGCATCAATGGTGCAAAAGATGATCGAAGCCGATATAGTCAGGATCAGCCCCCTATCACAGATTAAGAAGATATATTTATACCAGCCTTTCGCTAGAGCAGCAATGTTGTGTGTAATCCCAGTATATAGTTCCACAGCACAGACCAACTGAAAAAAAACTAGTTAGAACATACGCGGTAAACTACGGAGGGAATCCAATGACAGAATGGGATAAGAAACGCAAACAAAGCTCCAATACATACCACTGAGCGAAGTGGCTGAGAAGAGACCAGGAAATTCCAACACTAGGTGATAAGAAGACTGTTTAAGACAAGAAACCCATGGCACGGCGATTAGTCAGTGAAAAACATATTTTGATTGATCTGATAAGGGTTTAGCTAATGCAGGACCATAGCGGCAGCAGATTCAGAATTTTAAAGAGAATGCGGCCAAGTATAAAAGTCGGTGGTGTAGGCGCTATGGCGGAAGAAGAAGAGAAGAAATAACGTATAATATATTTTTAGTCAATGTAAATATTATTAGAGCAATATAAGTTTTTATTTTTTTTTTAACGGTTTATTTTTTAAAATATTTGTGTATGTTTGATGATAGGCAAGTACCTTGAAATCGTGATAACATACTAATATTTTACAAATTTTAAATACAAAGATTGGCAAGGCGAAGTCTAAACGCAAAACTCCAAATTAGCACTAAGCCTTCAAAATTTCCAATACCTGTACCTATATTGTATATTTTATAGGAATATGATATGAAACAAAGTAGTTTAATCGATTTAATTTTCATATTCTATAATTGTCATATTGACTGTTCTAAAATATTCAAAATGTATGCTTAAACACCAGTTTATGTATTAAACATTTATAGAAACGAATGGGTTAAATTATTAGGACGAATTGTTGAATTATTACGTATTTATACATTGAAGACTAAATAACAGCGAAATTACCCTACGTATTTACTGCAGACGAAATCAATATCCATAAACATAAATGATACGGAGGTAGTGCCTTTTATGGCTTTTATTCATTGGGAATATGCTTTTTTTGTAATGGAACTGAAAGATGTACTTAAAAGAGCTGAATATATTTTCCGGAAAAACACCGCCCTTTTTAACTATTGCTATCGTTTAACAATTCTAGAATTATCTCTCTTATATCCCATGCCAGCAAGATAATGCTACATATAATCAATGAGAGACTGAAAACATTCCTTCAAAGAGAAATTCCACAAGAGCAAACTGGATTTACCAAAGGTAGAGGCACTCGAGAACACCTGCTGAATATAAGACAGATAATCGAGAAATCTAGGGAATTCAACATGCCACTATACATCTGTTTTATAGATTACCGTAAAGCGTTCGACAGGGTCAAGTGGAGACACTTATGGCGAATACTAAAAGAAGTAGGCGTACCACAACATCCAATTACGCTTATAACTGAACTATATGAACACACTACTGGATCAGTTAAAGTACTTGACACACTTTCTAACGAGTTTCATCCAGAACGGGGTGTCAGACAAAGATGTATACTATCTCCATAATTATTCAACATATATGGGGAGTATAATATGCGAAGAGCACTTGAAGGATGGGAAAAGGGCATCTCAATAAGTGGTCATAAACTAAACAACCTACGTTTCGCAGATGACACAGCCCTTCTTGCAATAGTCAAGCAGAGCTGATGGAACTTATACGACTGATCGAAACGAAAGTCAAATATTTGGTCTGTAATTAAACATATCAAAGACAAAGATCATGATAGTGGATAGACTACACAACAATCATCCACACATAACCACAATTGACCGGTTCGAGGTTGTGAGCTCATACTTATACCTGGGATCATTAATCACAAACACAGGGTCATTACAAGAAGAGATTAAACGTAGATATAATCTAGCAAAAGTTGCCACAGCAAAAATGACCAAAATATGGAAGGACTGTGAAATTTCAAGAGCGATAAAGATGAGGTTGATCAACTGCTTAATATTCCCAATACTGACCTACAGATGTGAATCTTGGACTCTGAGACAATCAGAGAGAAGAAAGATAGACGCTACTGAAATGTTCTGTTGGAGACGAATGTTACGAATTCCTTGAACCGACCGTAGAACAAATAATTCAATTTTAAGAGAGCTAAAAGTTAGCCAACGACTCTCTAGTAAAGTCCATCTCCAACAATTAAAATATTTTGGGCATGTTATGAGAGCAAACAGAGAAAACATGGAAAGACTCATAATACAAGGAAAGGTAGAAGGCCGAAGATCACGAGGAAGATCCCCAACAAGATGGATAGATCAAATTACAGGAATATGCCAAAGACCTATGCATGAATTAAAAGAAATGACCAGAGACAGAGATCTCTGGAGACGGACAATACACGACATCACGTCGACCACTACACTCCCCTGGGAGGTCAGAATTGAAGAGAGAGATCGTTTAACGAAAAACAGCTCGGGTGGCCAAAAAGAACATCAGGGGGTAATAAGCTAAGCATACACAGGAACTTTACAAAGGCCTCGTTGCTCAGAATCAGTACCTTTATTTTGATCGGTAAGCATGTGACTAATGGAAAAGTAATAAATGGATAGATGACAGATAGATAAAATATATGTAATAATTAAATAACAGTTTGACAAAAGGAAAACACGAAATACTAAATTCAAGGACCTGCATCATAAAGGCTTTAGTCCATGCAGCCAGAAACGAAGTAAATATTAGGTCTAACTTTTTGTTTTAGCTTATCTCAGCCTGACAGACAATTTATTATGATAAAAGCACTACGATTTTTTTAACAAAAATTATTTTTGGGAAAAATTAATTATAATAAGCATTTTGGGATTAGGACAAGGGTCACACTTTTTTCGCCCATCGGTCGTTCTGGGCATTTTTTTACAAATACGGGGCAGTCCAGTTAAAGCATGTATATGGTATGTATATAATCAAAAGAAAAGACATTTAAGGAACCTAGTTATTCTACAGTTTCATTTTAGACTGAAATAGGAAAAATATAATAAAATCTAAAGCACGTTTGTCATTTAATGCCAAAAGATTCATGAAATTTTAGGGACCGTAATAACTTTCTATTCATTTTTTTAAAGGATGTCTTTTTGCAAATATCACGAAGATTGTTGTCAATTATATTTATTTTGTATAGATGGGCCGGATAGGAAGTATGTCCAACCTTCATCTATGATATGGTTGTTATGGAAATTCTCGGATTAGTTTTTATGAGTAGTTTTTTTCAAATGTCGAAATACATTTTGCATTTTGTCAAACAGAAATATCTGTATTGTCTAGACCATTTTTAATATAAATTATCCGTGGCTATATTTACTCTCTCGTCCAATGTTAATAAGGGTGTTACTTCTTCTCCCAACTGTATGCTTTCTTTAGCTGCTTTGTTAACTCGTTCATGTATGTAAGGGATGGTTATATGCGGAGTTGATTTACAAATGTGATTGTAAACTATTTTAAACTGAAAGGATATCAGTAGAAATTATAGAGTATGTAGTAATTAATTAGAGAGTATGTACTGTAAAAATGGATGTTTTCTTACTCAATTTAAATGTGCGTTGTGTCCTTGCCGTGGGACATTAAAAGCCGCACCTGTCTCATAAGGATCTTTTGATACATCTGTGTAAAAAGCTGTATACACATTTGGGATTTGTTTAAGACCTGATTGATTATTTTATTATTAAGATATATTAATTCAGAATATCTAGGAATCATCATCCGAATATTCAACAATAAAAAGCATCTACGTTAACTTTAACTGTTGTAGGAGTGAAGTCTACCGGTGTTTCTAAATCCTTCACATAATGTAGGTGAGTTTCTGTTTGTCAAATATGATTCTGTAGGCTCTTGAATATTTAGGGTGATGATTTTATAAGTGGTGAATTTCTGACTTTACATTTAATTATCATTTTTTCTGCAAAATAATTGTCTTCTCAGCTCTAACGGAGTTTCCATAGTTTCTACTCTTAATGGTTCAATTGCAGTTGAGTTTCATTGCACCAATGAAGAGTCGCAAAGTTTTGTTTTGTAAATTTCTAGTTTTTTAGTAATGTATTACTTGCACAGCCATATGGAAAGGTACCACAATTTAAAATTTATTAATATAGCCATTTTGCTTCGATTTTAGTAAATTAGTCAATGTTGTTGGTGTTTTTTTTTATATTCTCACTCCCCCACTGGTAAAAGTTCACCCTCTAGGGGGACACGCCCCACAGTTTTGTGATAAATCAATCTTTGTATTTTGCTCAGGGGTAAATGTTGACTTTTCTGCGATGAAAAGCAGAGCGTTCCGTATACTACTACCGTTTTCAACATCTTACCTTGGCGAAACAGATTTTCCGCGATGGCTGCTTTGAAGAACAAATAATGTAGATCGCAGCTAAATATAGAAAAAGAACTGTGAGCGTCTATTTTACTTTGATTTTAGTAAATTAGTCAATGTTGTTATTGTGTTTTTTTTAAATATTATCTTGTCCCCCACTGGTATGAGCGCCCTCTAGGGTTGAAAATCACATTTCTAATAGTACCTCTTTATCAATGTTCATGTGTATTTTATTTTTTATTTTCTCAGAATGTTATTTTGCTTTGATTTTAGTAAATTAGTCATTATTGTTGGTATTTTTTTATATTCTCACGCCCTCACTACTAAAAGCGCTCCCCCCTAGGGGGCACGCTACACAGATTGAGAAACATGGCCTTACTACATTTTTGTAAAATGTCTTCGGTGTGTCCTGCAAAGGTTAATTTTTTGCCCCCTGAGATTCCGAGATACAGTGAAACCTGGATAATTCGAATCTCAGGGGACCGTTAAAAAAATTCGAATTATCCAAAAATTCGAGTTATCCAAATATTTGTATTAAAAATATATCTACAAAAAACAGTGATACCTACAAAGCTTCTACAAACTTCTTCTTCTTCTACGGATTAGCCGACTGACCAATCATCAGCAGAGGCAGCACTTCTGATCCGTCCATTTTGTACCAATTAGGAGAGTGACTCTTTCTTTGCTTAGTTTTCCTCTGTAACATTTTAAATTTTTAAACGCCAGTGTTTTGGCAGGAGTGCATTTAAATAAAGACCCGTCTCGTCAACATCGAAGATTTCTCTTTTATCTATATCCTGTATCATCTTCTCCAAGTTGTTTCCATTTGTTAGCTTCTTGCTGATTAACGGCTCCAATTTCTCCACAAATGGATTTGAATGAAATTTTGTTGTATTCTTTGAAGCCATCTAGCCACCCTGTACTCGCCTTAAAGTTGTTTTTCTCCATTTTAACAACAAAATTGTTTAATTTTGCTTCGTATACGGGGACTACTCACGGTAATATTCTTATCCCTGGTTTGTTCGAACCATTTTAAAACACATTTGGATTTTCTGGTTCCCTTAACCATTTTCGTTCTTTATCGCATTCACTTGAGATTTTTTTCTTTATTCTTCAACTACGTATATCCCCCTACTTGAAGAAGTAGGTGTGAATTATCATGTGTTAGGAGGAATTCCAAATTCCTTGGCAGTCTCAGATTTTTTTTCGTCCCATTTTCTACTTCTTTAATTGCCGCTATTTTTCCAATAACGTCAAAGTTTTGTATATTCGAAGTTTACTGAAGGGTGGGGAGAATTTATGGCCAGTACAATGCACAATGGGCTTGAATGTCTTGAAACAAGTGGCGCTTGAGGACAGGAAGGAATACTACATCTTTTCGCGGAAATTTCCAGCATGAAATTGGCATTTTAGCTTGTAGAGAAGTTCGAATTATCCAAAATTTAACTCGAATTATTCAAGACTTTTTACCATTACTTATATAGGAAATTCTAAGGACCAGAATAAAAATTCGAATTAAAGAAGATTTCGAATTAGAGAAGTTCGAATTAAGCAGGTTCCACTGTATTTTATTTGGTTGGTTAAAGAAAAATTAGTCTCATTCAGTTTTATGGTGATACCATTTAAAATATCGTGTCGGGTGAAAATGACCACTTTTGATTTATGTGGAGATAAATCAAAACCTAGATTACTTCTGCTTTGGATGAAAGGTAAAACTGCTGTGTTCAAACTTTTTCAACTTTTTTCATAACTTATTATTTAACATATGTGTAAAAGACGAAATCATCAGCCTACTGAATAATATTTGTATAAGGTGAAATATCGTGTACATCATAAGTATAGGCGATAAAAACGATCCTTGTGGTAAACCCTTTACTACCAAACGATATTCAGATATTATGCCGCTATCTTTTTTGATTGCTACTGATCTATTAATGTAGAGTTTGACTATGGTATCTGCTACTTCCTCGGAATTTGTAAGTTGAACCTTTTATTTTGCAGTATACACCAGTCTACACTATCATAAGCTCCTTTTATGTCAAGAAGTAATGAAGCCTGATTGTCATTTCGAGAAAGACATAGCTGTAAGGAGCTACTATATTGATGACATTATCTTGATTCGTAGAGTTACAAGGTTTCTTAGGCTGCATTCATTACGGAGACCAACGCATGGTATCCTCGCCTAGAGCATAGTACTGACAGTTAACGCTCGCATTTAAACTAATGCATTTATTTTACGCGGCGATGATAAAATAATACCACCCTATTGTCCGATCGAGGACATCGTTATGAACGAACACAGGATACCACTTTCACCAATTATATTTAGCTTTTTCTTTGAGATACTTCTTAAACTCTGGCTATAACTTCTTTACACATTAAGTAATTTTTCAGAGTGCTATTTGTTTTATAAATGTCCAGTTTATGTTTTCTTTCTTTTATAGCTTCCTCACATTCGTTTGAACACCAATATGGTAAAACTTTTGTAAATTTATTTCTAGGAGCCTTATTTATAGTGATATTTTCTGGTTTTCAAGACGATTTTCAGTAAAAAATGTACACGGTATATCTTTGATATTTCCCAGTTTGCTTGGGCAGATATCATTTAGTTTTATATTGAAAGTTGTATCATTTTAATGTATATTTTTCTCTATTTTGGTAATAACTGTAAAATGATCTGATCCGATCACATCTTTAATTGTATACCACTCACAAACAGTAGCAAGATCTGTTAAGTCGACAACTGATTTAATGTTATTCCTTGTAATTCTGGTAGGTTCTGGAGTATTTAAAAGCACTTGATCAGTATTTTCTAGTATGTTTAATACCTGAGATCGTTTAGAATTTATTTTATATGAACCCCATATCTCATGGTGTGCATTGATGTCGCCTCCTATAATACCTTAGCATTAAGTGTGTTTAATATATTTCCCAGTCTGAGGGGCTTGTCCTTATGTTAAGTGGGCAGTAGACGGAGAAACGTTTAACATTTTCCCTATTATTAGCTTTGTATGATCTGGATATCACACATTAATATTTCGTTAGAAAGATTTTTAACGAACATTACGAAGAATGTAATTCAAAGATTCCTAATTCCTACACCCGCGTAACCGTCATCGCTATCTTGACCTACAAATTATAACCACGAAAAGAAATATGTCTATCAGGCAAGTTTCAGATAATAAAGCAATATCAATTTGATGTTTATCTAAACATTTCAATGAAAAAAACTTACAATGAAGTAAAAACTTTTTTACTTCATTGTAAGTTTTTTACCTTTTTAAACTTCATTTATTTAAACTATGGTTACAGCCACCCCTGACAAATTTCCCTTTTAAATTTCAATAAACCTAACCTATTAGAAACTGCTGATTGAGCAAATTTTTAGTTTCCCTTTCCCTTTATTAGCCATTTCCCAAAAAATAATCTATTTTAGATTTTTAGCAAATAAGATCAGTATTAATGTTTTCAAGTTAATCAAAAGTATCAATATCATCAAAAATACTTGAAAATTGTATCAAAATTTCTTATAATACATTTTCTTTAAATATTAAAGAATTCTGGGAAATTGTATAACCAAGTTTTTTGTTATTAGTTATGTCATGGTTATATCCTTTTAAAATTGACACGCTTGGCCTGGATCTTGTAGGCTACAACATTTATATTACTGAAAATACATTTTCAGCCATCTTCTTCTTTAAGTACACAAAATGGGTGCGGGTAGCTTCCATGACCATTTGCCGATATTGCTCTCGAGCTTGAGCGGCATGTAAAAATTCATCTGTTGATAAGCCTGTCCATTGACGAAGGTTTAGGAGCCATGAATATTTCTTCCTACCAATTCCTCTTTTGCCCTCAGCCTTTCCGTTGAGTATTAAGTTCAGTATCCAGGATCTACTTCGTCTCATTTGCCCCAGATATTACAGTCATATAAATGCCAAACTGTAATATAAGGAAGCCGTACCTGTGTAAGAATAGAGACAAAGAGAATGAGGATGGAAGGTTGATGACCAAGAAAAATACAGCAAGTCTGGATACTTACAGAGTGCTAAAATAAAAATTATGAATAATCTTAAGCTTAAGATCTGTCACTAATATTCAATTTTCAATTTTTTGATGTTTTACAGGACCTACATGCGATCAATGTTGGATTACAGATGTATGTTATACTTGCTGTTACTTGCTAACAGTAATGAAATGCCATCAGAAAATCGTAAAAGTTTATCGGCAATAAAATATGTATTAAAATTAAGAGCTAAAACAAGTGGCTTACTGAGTATACTGTATGAATTATCCTTACAAACATCTATATCTAATAAACAATTATTGGAAAATAAGAAATTCACCACTTTCAGCACACTCTCAACACTCAGAAAACCCTTCAGTTACACTTTCAACAAATTTTATTATACCAGTCCATAAATTAGAATTTAATACTAACTTTAAAAACTAAATAATATATTTTCTAAATGTTGAACTCCTTCTTGAATGAATATACTAATAGAACTATAATTTACACAGTTGGCTCTAAACTGAACTAGGGGTAAGTATGGTCTCCAGTGTACTTACCTTCCAATAACAAATTACATAAAATAAAACTTCCTTCACATTGCTCTATTTACACTGCAGAAGCAGTAACTATTAGGAAAGCCCTTAATTGGCTAGAGCATGAAAACTTGCAAGATGCTGTGATCATCTCAGACTCTAAGTCAGTTCTAAGCGGACTACATAACACTAACATGACATGTAAAGTTATACGTCGCCATATTACCAATTCCAACGGTAACAACGGTCCAAATACTCACGCATGTATACTTCATTACACTGATGATGGAATTTACATTCCGAAAACGTTCTGTAATGTAATTGTGATATGGCCCGTTTGGGTATTTTATTATATACCTTTTATAAAGGATTTAAATAAAAAAAAATTATAACCCATCTACTGCCACTGAATCAGAAATCAATATACAAACTCATATGTAATCACTTATATGCATCCGGATATATAATATAAATTTGTTACAATTGAGTTTCAATTCATAAATCATTCAAAAATCAGTGGCAAATGGACTAGTTTCCATGCTAAATACACTATCATCATCATCATCATCATCATCATAATTTTCAATTTAAGATATATGTAGACAGAAAATCAATTGATGTGAGAAAACAGTAAATTAAAACATTAAACTAAAAAAACATTAGCTATTGCATTAGTACAATTTAGAAAGAAAACGTTAAGTTCGTGGTGGAAACTCAGAAACCTTTTTGCAATTTGTTTTGATTTTTTAATTTAATTTAAAATTGAATTATGCTTCCATATCGATTTAATTTATGCTTGATACCATAGTCGTTCGAGTTGGCAATTTTCAAACCACTGGGGTTTCAGATACTACAAATCAGATTCGCATAAATTACAGAGACATGGTTGACATTTCCTCTGCCCTATAATGGCTTTAACTCACTCCAGGGACATCGAATGGTTTAGTTACATTTTATTTAGGAATAAAATTTAGAATAAATACAATTTTAATCTATACTGAATTATTTCCGTCAGGAAATTAGACTGCTTATGCTTTATTGCGAAATCTGTTTTCATAGTATTTGCATATTAATTACAAAATGTGTAAAAGTTAATAAAAGTATAGTTTATACATTTATACAAGAAAACTTGTTAAAATAATATAATAAAATATATGCATACTCAGTTTATGAAGTTGGTTCATTATCTTTACTTGTACATTAGTTTTACCATTACAATCACTCTACAACAAAATAGTAAATATGTTCCAGTCACAAATAAATAGGTGAAACGATCACAGACTGCATTTGAAAAAACTTCTGTTTGTTTTTTTCTCTTGTTTTCTTACTTGTTCCTTAATATTGTTGTCACTTGATTTAACCTGATTACAGTATAATACAGGGTGAGTCATAACTATTGGGACATAGACTAAGGACAGGTTATTTGGACCAAAATATGGCTATTGGGCCAAATGTGCCTTAATAACATGTTGCTGAGAAAAAAGATACAGGGTGTTAAAGTGGAAATTTAAAATTTTATTTTTGGCTATAACTTTCATGTTTGTAAACATTTATGTATAAAAATTTACAGCTGGGTACTGTTGAATATCAGAAATTATAATTTGATGCCTACTTTAATATATCTAATAGAGGGCGTCACATATGCCACATACGTGGCATACATTTACACTTAACTTTTTTGTTCTTCAAGTTACCGGTATTTTTGATAAAAAATAATAAAAGATACATTATTTTAACAAAAAAAAGGTATACTTTTTAATAACTTCAAATCTCAACAGTTTTCGAGATAATCGCATTTTACAATTCAACTGCATAATTCTGATTTAACGCAATTACTCCAGGCAATGAAAGAAAAATAGATAAAAACATCAATACTTCTGAATTTTGTTATAAAATACCTTTAATAAAGTCAATAGTTAATGAAATAATAAATAAAATAAATATATCAGCAGGATAATTAATAATAGGATTTGATAAAATAACAGAATAATTGGATTTTACATCAAACATTTTACGTTTTGTATTAAATTAAAGTCATAATCAAAACATTTTATTTACAAACCAAATTAAAAATAGTTAAACTAAATAACATTAAACTTTTTGTCAAAGTAAGTGTTCGATATGTCCACCATTTTCTTTAATTCATTTGTCAATACATTCCATAAAATATCGTCTCATATTAAATAGCATCATTGGTTCTAAAGAAACTGCCGCCGTATTTATTATAGTTGTTTTAAGTATAATAATAAGTAATTTGTTGAAATTTTTTTGAATTAAATAATTATTATTATCTCACCACAAGAATATAACTACCACGAACAATCCAACCTTCAGGAAAGTGTATTTAAATTCTCTGTAATGTAATGGTGTATCATCTTGTAGAAACCACATATTTCGCCTTAAGTTTGATAACAATTCTTTCAATAAATCAATAAAATCATTTTATAAAAAATGTAAATAAATCTCGACATTCAAATTGCAAGCTAATTCGCTTATCCGAAAAAAATAATTATCGATGGTTCCAAACCATAGGACATGCATTTTAATATGAATTTTGAATGATATTTTACAGATATTTTACAGATTATTTATAATATATGATAACCTTAGCATGATTCTGATTAATATTCGTTCTATAAGATAAAAAACAGATGAATTATTTTTCTTTCCAGAGGAATTAGAATTTCCCCGTCAGTTGCAGTTACCGAGCACTGGCTTGAAGTCAACGAACCTTTTTTTATAGAAAAATGCACCACAAGTGCTAGGTATTATCGCCCAAGTTCAGCTCATGGTGGCACCCTAATTCTTTCTACAAATAATGATTTCCCTCTTATAACAAAATATGACTTTCTGTTAAATGGAGCTTTTTTGAGTTTTCATTGGTTTATAACAAGAATCTTAATCTATACATTATTTGCATTTATAGATCACCTAATTCTTTCACGAAACTATTTTTCCAGAACCTGCTAAATTTTTTAGACGACCTCCGAAAAATTAACTTGAATATTAATTACGCAGTTGTTTATGCTACCCAATTATCCTTGGTCAATATATTCGAATCGTATGGTTTCATAATGCACCTTAATTATATTTCAAGAATTACTAAAACAACATCTACCATAATTGATTGTATTATATATAAAACGTCTAAAAAGGTGAAACTCCCAAACGTTTCGTCCAATAAATCAATTGTGGCACGAGCTATGTGACATATTGCGCCGTCTTGTTGAAATTGCAGCTCGTGTATACCATGGCTGTTTAAATACAGAATCACAAAGTCAGTAATCATGACTCATAGCGGACAGCATTGATTGTAACGTTTTGGCCAGCATAATTTTTGAAGAAGTACGCACCAGTCGTTCTACCAGCCCACAAAGCACACCAAACAGTCAGTCGTTCTGGATGTACTGGTGTCTCTATATACACTTGAGGATTATCTTCACTCCAAATACAGCAGTTTTGTTTGTTGGCATAGCAATTCAACCAAAAGTGAGCTTCATCGTTAACAAAATTCGCTTATGAAAAGGATCAACGGCAATCTCGTTTTGGGCCCATTCACAGAATTTACGCTTTTCTAGGCGAATGTAGCTTTAATTCTTGCATGAATTGGATTTTGTAAGCATGGAAACCAATATCTTGGGTTCATAAAGTGAATGGACACATATCCAACTGCTGTGAACGATGGCGGATAGGATGATTCGGGTATCCTCTATCCTATGCTCTTCATCAGCAACAACTTCTTCTGTACACACTGTTCAACGCATGGACGTATAAATAAAGATGGACTGGGCATGCCCTGCACTCTGTTCGCCTAAATTTGAAGTCAAAAAGTTTATAGGCGCGGGGAAAGAGGCGAGGTGATAGACTGTGACATTGCCTTTTAAGTCATCGGCGTACCTTCCAATAATTGAAAGGTATTTGAAACAGTTTTTTCATTTGAATAAATAATGTCTATTGGTTTGATTGCTTTTATGTTTAGTATCCTAAACATATAAAATATTTCGAATAAGTTGAGAAACAACGAACGATGAATAATTTTATTTGTCAGTGTATAGAAATAAATATATTTATAAAAATTGATTTACACAAAAGAATAAAGATGGGGTAAATAAAATCGCAAAGTACTTTATATAATATTTTATTTAAACTAAAATAATACACAAGCAATAAAAAGTTTAAAAAATTCTTCCCTAAACATTAACCTGTTCAGGGTATTGAGTATGTTCTCTTATCCAGTGAGTGATACGTTGAAACAATGTAGTGAATTATGGTTTATAACTCCAGATTAATTGTTATTTGGCAACATTAGAAGTCATGTTAGACATAGCAGTAGGCAGAAGATAGATAAAAGTTCAGGAATATGTATTTAAGAAAATATTAATAAACGTAAGAAAAACATAAACTATTGTTTAAATTGTACAATTTTATGAACAAAACTTACAAAAAGTAAAAAAAATAACAATAACAATTAAAATTTACTAAAATTTTAAAAATGGTCAATGTCATATAATAAAAGATAATAAAATTTACAATTCATTGCAAAATCTAACTAAATTGCAAATTGCATAATAAAACCTTAGGGAGTAGTTTACGAATAAGTTTTAGTTGCTGCATTTGATACCCAAATATATAATACTTTAGTTGCTTGTACCTAAACGTACTGTAATTTCTTAATTTCTCGTTAAGAAACTCTTCCACTAAATAATATGGTCTTTCAGATAGATAGGCTTTTGTTAATTTACAGAACTTAAGGAAAAAAGTTGTAGATTTAAGTTGCAAAGGGAATTAATTGTATAATTTTTTTGCCGAATATAATATAGATTTATTTACTAACTCAGTGGACGAAATCGATAAATACATATCAAAGGTTGAATTTCTGGTAGACAATTCATGATGAGGTCTTGCTGAAAAAACATGTAGGTGTTTACCAATTAAGAAAACAGTTTCTAGAATATACAAAAAGGGAAAAGTTAAAATCCCGTGATTTTTTATGTAACTTCTAAAATGTATTATTTTACTGAGGCCAAAAAGATACCGTGTTGCTCTTTTTTGTAATTTAAAAATAACATTATATTGGGTAGCTGTACTAGAACCGCAAAAAGGAAGGCCATATCGAAGATGAGACTCGAACAAAGAAAAATATGTTATTTTGGAAGATGCTAAATTCAGCTTCGAAACAGATCTAATTGCATAGCTGGCTGAGATTAGTTTCTAACTTAACAAATCGATATAAAGGAAACATTTAAGGTTGCTGTCTGTAAAAATACCATGGAATTTAAAAAAAAACAACGATACTGATCTGGCTGTTATTAAGAAGCAAGGGTTGAAGAGCTCCTTTATAGGATAATGCCACTGTCTTATTCATGTTAAAAGAAAGTAAATTATAGTCGGACCAGGTTTTTATTTTAAGGTGATCAGAAGTTTTAATTGCATGAAAAGCTAAATATAAGAAAAAGTAGAGAACCCAGTACTCAATATTGCGGTACTCTACATACATGCTTTTGTGTCTAGAGTCAGTATTATTTGCTCTAACTACTTGTTTCCTATTTCTCAAGCAAGATTGGAACCAATTCAAAGAAATACCTCGAATTCCGTAGAAATTTAGTTTTTTTATCAAAATGTCGTGAATTACACAATCAAAAGATTTGGCATAGTCTCAAAAAAACAGTGGCAGCGTAAAGATTATTATTTAGTGCTTAATAGACCTCATGTAGTACAGAAAACATAGCATCACTGGTACATTTATTAGATAAAAAGCTGAACTGACTTTGTGATAAAATATTCATTTCAACAAGAAAGGACATAAGTCGGGCTCTTATAAATCTTTAATCATTTTAGATAGGATGTAATTTTTGTTTTCATTCTTCTTACATATTGTTGTAAATACTTTATTTTGCTTTTTTGACTCTTAACAGTATTTTTTAACACTCTAAAATGTTTTTTGATCCTTTCAGATGTCTAGCAGACATGTCTTCAATGGTTTTATTTCTAAAACATATAATTAGGTTTTCATAGTTATAATACTTGTTTTTATAAATTAAACTAATAACTCACTTTTTATAAATATTAGGTACGTGGAATATATGAAAAAGTATTATCACCAAGTAACAACTCTACAGTTTCAGTTTCTGATGCTGTAATGGTGCTCGAAGGTGCATTTTCTACATCTATACTTTCCTTGTTTTCTTCATTGTCATTTAAACAACTAGAATAATCAGTTTA
Source organism: Diabrotica balteata (assembly GCA_918026665.1). NCBI lineage: Eukaryota > Metazoa > Arthropoda > Insecta > Coleoptera > Chrysomelidae > Diabrotica > Diabrotica balteata. Next base: position 35,715,928 of record OU898282.1, on the reverse strand, counting down.
TGTACATTAAAGAAAAATATTAAAATTGGTTTAAGATTGAAATAATCTTATACAAAATTTATCCAAAACTCACCTCCTTTTTAGGAGAATTAGATTTTACATTAAGGCCCAAGTCTGTCTACATATTATATTTTTCAGTATCAATGAAACTCCTAAAATACTATGAGTAATTTTAATATTAAAATGAAATAAGTAATTAAAATCCACAGTTAGATTTATTTGTAAATTTAATTAACAAATTCGATCCAAACTCACCTTTTTGACGGTCCATAAAAATCATCCATATCAATACTACTGGAAGTTGTTTCTTTATTTTTCATATCGTTTGAAGAACTGAAACATTGAATTAATATGCTATGCGTGTGCATTATATTTATTATACTCTGTATAGTAAATTACATAGAAATTCGTTATAGTTACCTTAGTTCTGATGATTTATGATAAATACTTATTGGAACAGTTCCTTTCCTCATATTAACCCGTCCACTTGGTTGTATAATTAGATCATGCTTTCTAAAGTGTTCTGAGCAGACCATAGCAGTTTTGGTTACTTGTTCTTTATTTAAGCCGAACATAGACAACCATATATCTAGCAGCTGTTGATTCTTTACTGGGAACCTGCATATGATATTTCTTTGAAATTAATATATTTATAGCAATTATAGTGTAGATTAGAAAAATAAATAAATGTATTTATAATACGACAAGATTTACTTTATTTTACAAAATTTAATTTCAATTCATGTCAAGAATTAAGTAATATCACATCCCTGTACTACGCTCATGGACGTAATTCCAATGTTTACTTACGAACGAAATGACAGTTCTGGATGAAAATATTAACAAATTCACTAAAATGTCACAAAAAAGGAAATTATCAACTCAAAGGTAAACAGTACAACGCCATATTCCTTTTCGTCAAATCACTACGATTGGTTAATATTACTAATAATGCCAAGTTTTACAGTTAACATTATCAGAATATATTTTCTTTTAATAAATTAAAAAATTATTGTTTTTCTTTTAATTCCTTGGTTGCGAAATGAGTATGTCTAAAAATAGTTTATACTAACTAAATAATACATTTTTATCTATAAATTAAAATTAAATTATAACAAAAATCGAAAATTATTTCGAAGATTCGCTTGGAAAAAAAAATATGACAACGTCAATTGTGTCTATGACTGTGACGATCTCATGGCTTCATGTACAGATGTAAATAGCCCGGTCCTTCTTTATTTATACGTCCATGGTTCAACGTCTCTGTGGATGCGTATTATCATTTAGAGTAAAGGTAGGGCGAAAACGTTCCATGGTTAATCAAATTAATTTCTCTGATAAACGGTTATATTGATCATATAATAGACGTAGTGTGCGATGCGTATTTCGAAATAAACCAGAATTTTCAAAATACATTTGGAAGCCTTGTTCAGGCGTCAATCTATTTAGGCTGAAATGCCAAACCAAACTAAACATCGAAGCCATATTAGAGTTGCTTCCTAAGACAGAAGAGATATGTTTTCACGTTCAGAGCGACTGTGAGTTGGCATTCTGAGGTGGCCTTATTAGGCCGAAATACGTATAAGCGGATACACAGACGCACTATACGTGGAATCAAATCTTAACAGTCTTTTCCTTTTTCCTTTTTAAACATAAATCACTCAACAGTTGTCAAAATGGCCTCCAGTTAAAAAAGTGTTGTAAACATACATTTCTATACTTCTGAAAAAACGCTTTTTACTTTTTATAGATCATTACACCAAATGAAGTTCTTTATTGTGATTATAGAAGTTAAGATCGAACTAGATAAATAAAATTGAAATAGTTCAAATTATACCTCTTCCAGATATCTGCATAAACATATACTGCTTTGAACTTAATGATAGGTTATATACAGTAGTTTAGGTATTAACATAGAAAATCGTTCTAATGTTTCATGGACCTATTCGAAAAAACTACTACAAAACAGTTATGTTTTATAAATCTTTAATATTAATAAATCTTTAGTATTCCAGCTTGTAATAAACTACCTCCTGATTTATTTCATAGAAACAGAACAGATCGTTAAATATGTTAATAAAACATGAACTCTTCCAATAATCTATATAATAGTGGCGTATCAAAATCACGATAAATAATATATTGATCTTTCTAACCCTTAATAAACGAATAAATTTTCCATTTTTAATTATAGGGAGCAGCAGATATTTTAATGTTTAAAACAATTTCAAGAAAGAATACAATTAGTCTAGGTGCTAGGCGACATACTGTATCACTCATACATAACAGGCTACAATTTTCAGGAGAGCTTCATAAGACCTCGACCCTCAAATATCTATTGGGATACTTTCTGTACCGGGTGCTTTTTCTCTCCAGCTTATCCAAAAGTGGTCATTTTGAAGTAATGTATCAAATTTATTAACAACGTATTGCTGTTTAATGAATACAAAAGTCGACTTTATTAATCTGATTCTAATCTAATAATTATTTATCTAATTCAAAGTTAATCTAACAATATTTAAAGGGTTTTTACCCATATGGCTTCAAACATGTAAATTCAGATAGCAGTGATGATGCCATCATGGCCATCAGGGGCGGATCCAGAAAATTGTCTTGGGGGGGGCACAAGGTTCAAACTTAGAATAAGGAATATTATGTATTACAGTGAGATTTGTGAATTGCGATGACTTAATACATAATGCTGTTTTTTTTTTAATAAATGAACTTATTTATACGAAAATATGCAGTTGTATTCAAAATTATTTGTTTGCCTTTTATTAGGAACTTTAGAATTATCAATATAGAATATTACCATTTTAATTCAAAAATACTGGTCAGAACACTTCGACCTGTTAGCCGTTACCATGAATTTAAGATCTACAAAATGTTGTTTATATGATAAAAATACACAACACATAAGTATAAGTATACTGTATTTCAATATAGGTAAAAACATAAAGAAAATTACTTTTTATTCGACCATCTTCTCATAAAACCTTGAGAGACAGCTTTCGCTTGTGCTTCCTCGCGTACACGTCCAAGACTTCTTCGGCTTTCAATTCACTGGATAAGTCTTGGTGAACATGGAGTAATGCCAGTCCATTAAGCCTCTCTTCCGTCATGGTCGTTCGCAGGTATGTCTTCATACGACGCAAAGCAGAAAAGGTTCGCTCAGCTGTATTTGTCGTCACAGGAAGAGTGTACAGCAGCTGCAGTAAAACTTGTACATTTTGCAGTGGTTCGGCCAACTTGTATGCCTGTGCAGGATGTTTTGGCATTTCTTTTGCAGAATTGGACCACATGTGTTTCCAAATTTGTAGCTCACCTTTCAGAGCAGAGAAGCACGGCAAATCATGTTCATATTTACGAGCTCCTTGAAGAATATCACTTATTTGACCATCACTGAGATCTGGTGAGAGAAGATGTTGTAGCTTACCTACACATTCCATTTCATTTTTGGGAAATCTTGCCATCAGTTCATTGATTACAAAATCCAGAAATGGGATGTAAATTGTCATCCTATAATATTCTTCAACCGTTTCAGCCTGGACATTTGCTCGGTTTTTTTGAAGGGATGTTGTCCTGGGCTTCTGAATATCTGTACCCATTTCTTCCGCCAGCTTAGTTGATTGAGTGAATAACTCCTTGAATGTGTCGGTGCTGTTGGTTTTCCTTTCCTGTAGGCTTTTTGTAGTGACTTCTACAAGCTCAGTTGCTTTAAGTACGTCCATGTACTCAGCTTGAAGTTTACGTGCTAGTGGTAAGGTTATTTCAAGGACCTCAGCTAACACTACCACACTGACCAAAAACTCGGATGAGAGGATAGAGTGCATGAAAGCAAATGCATTGCTTCCCTTGCCTTGAGGAGAATTAGCAATTCTTTCTAGAGCAGCAGGGAGTGTAGGAAGGTGTTCCACAAAAGTCAGAACAGCATCGTGTCTTTCAATCCACCTTGTTTCACAGAGTTTTTTCAGACCATGAGTTCCTGGTTTCAGGTTGTGATTCTCCCTTACTTCGTTTTCCAAAATTTTAAATCTTGCTGGAGAATCACGGAAGAAAACTGCTACGGAAGATATAACTCCCATTGTATTCCTAATGCTAGCAATAGAGCAAGCTTTACTAATTGCCAGATTCAATCTGTGATTGGCACAGTGAGTGTACATTGCCAGAGGCTGGATCTGGGAAATTCGGGCTTGTACGCCTTTGAAAACCCCACTCATGTTGGACGACCCGTCAAAAGCTTGACCACGGCAGTTAGCTAAATCAACATTAAGTTTTTTCAGTTCTTGAACAATAGTGTTTGCTAGGTTCTCTCCAGTTAGATCAATAACATCAACGAACTTGATACAATCTTCTTCAATGTTGCATTTCTTAGTGTCGAAATATCTAATGCAGATGGTTAGCTGTTCTTTAAGCGACAAATCTGTCGTTTCGTCTGCCATAATAGTAAAAAACTTTGATTCTTTTATTTTAGATATGATCGTGTCAGTGATCACATCACCACAACATTCAATTATCTCATTCTGAGTTGTTTTGCTTATGTAACTAGCATTCTTTCCACAAAATTTTAAATGAGAGCCTAGAACCTTATCCCCTGCATCAACTCTGAATTGCAGTAGTATATATATAATAATATATCGCTTATACTATTTCGGTGGCTTTTAAATGGTACTTCTTTTTATAACACTAAAACCGGAAGTCCGATGTCAAATTTCTAATCTTTATTACCATCCTTGGGTTATAATCAATTCTATGAGCAGATATTTTGACTGTAGAACAGAATATATTATTTATTTTATGTAATAATATTATATTGTAATATAACCAATTAATTCATTTATGTTCCCGAAATAAATTATTTAAATCAGGTACAATATGTTTCATAAAAGAATTTTTGAACCTATTTTATCTAGTGTATTTTTATTTCGTCTGGGGGGGGGCACGTGCCCCCGTGCCCCCCCTCTGGATCCGCCACATCATCATGATGGAATAGTTATTCCGAAAGGTTTTGTGATGTAGCCCGATAGGGTTTTTATATTACCATACCTTTTATAAAGGAATTTTTTTAAATCAAATTTTTTTTCTTGTTTGACTCTATTGTTAATTATGAGCTTTACAATGGCATTACCTAGCAAATTGTCGTATTTATTCTGTTACTAACTCAAAGGTTGTCGTCTAACGAGATCTGTGTTGTTACGGGGCTAGATAGCCCTAACCTTCACGGATAGAAGACATTGTACGTGATTGTTAACTAGTTCTTGATAGCATCTAATCGTCTAATTCAGAAATCAGAAATTAAACCTTATCACCGTAAAAAAGTCATATTAGGTGTATCATGCAGTACCTTCGACTTCACCTAAGAAAAATGTTTTAATACAATGTCACTAAAAATTAATGTGCATTGGTTTTTTTGTTACACAAAATATTAATATCACTTATTTATTCCAGGTACGTATACCTTCATGTGTATAGCACTTGTACGTGGTAAGTAAACAATGTTTCAGTAATATACTAAAATATTGTTTTGCTGTTTAGATTTCGCGACGAAAATATCGATTCGCGTTTTTATTAAATCTTAATAATCGATAATTTTTACGAATCATACTTTTTTGATCATATGACTTAAAAATTTGTACCGTGCAAAAAGTTAATTTTTGAAATTTGTTTGAAACAATTTTTTAACCGTGCAACTGTGTTTTGGGGTGAAAATCACCCACGTCGTTCAGCAACGCTTTTCAAAATAGTGGTAACATACGGTATGCTGATGACACTGTGATCCTAGCAAGTAGCATGTTCGATTTATTTAATTTTTTCTTAAACTAATTATCCAATCGAAATTCTAAAAAACCCAATTGTTCTCTGATTTTTGGTCTATAATGTTTATAAAAAGGAATTTCTTGCTAAACCCAATATTTTTCGAGGTAGAGCGAGGTAAAAGATTTTAAAAATATGGGTTTTCAGAACAAGTGATTTTGTATGAAGGCGCTCCGTATACAACAATGGTTTGACGTATTTTTATAAATAAAATAAAAATATTTCTAATGTCCAGATGGGTATGCAAATTTGACAAATGAATGTTCGGATATTGTACATCCGAAAAACCATGAAAAAAAATAATTGCATTTTTTTGTAAGGCTCCCCACCACGCCCCTCCCACTACGATTTTTGGACGACCAAGTGATTTTGCCTTACAAAGATATTAAAAACCAAAAAAAATGGTTTTAACATTTTAGCAACAAAGTTCCCACGGGATAACACAATAGGATCCTGTTTAAACTATACTATAAACGTGTCTTGTAATAAATAATTATGTTATTTATCAACCTAAGAAGCTAACTGAAAAACTAAATTTATTTTTAAAAGAACTTGGTGTGGCCCTGTTTTGGATATAAATTTGACAAAGGATATGTAACAATATAACCATCATTTAAAATCTTAAGGATGTAAAAATAAAATGTTTTCTCAATTTAGATCAATTACAAAACTGACTTAGATCAGTGTTAATGGGAGCAAATCAGTACAAATTACTTTTACAACAAGACAATCTACATGTTTACAAGTTTATATTAATAATACTCCCATTCCTATACAACCAGTTGTTATATACTTGGGATTGTACCTGGATGAAAAACTTATATGGACAACGCACATTAAAACTAAACGAAAACAACTAGATCTTAAACTAAAAAATATGAACTGGCCATTTAACGAAAGGTCTCAGTTATCTCTTGAAAATAAACTGCTTCTGTACAAAGCTATACTTGTACCAGTTTGGGCATACTGGAACTATTAACTCACGTTAATTTATTTACAGACTATTAGTACTTATTACTCTGTGTATAGAAACATACAATGAGTAAGAATAAAAACAATTATAAATAAAAAAATGGGGTGATAATTACACCAACACAGAGCTACTGCCAGAAAATGTCATCTTACAGTCGCGCGCGGTTGAAACAAAATCCTAACCAGACTGGCCCGTGCTTTCTTGCGGATTGATATTAGAAGCTAATTTTCGACAAGCTTGTTTACTTATCTAGTTTCATCGTTTTTGGGGCCGATATCTCGATTTTTCCCTGGGTGATTTTTGAGCTGGGGATTGATGTAGTAGTTTTTGGGGGTTGGTCAATGTACCAATCAACAGCAATTAATTAGCAACAAAATATGGCTATGCCAGATGTAGTAAAGTTAGCATAACCATTGTTTCTCGAAAACGGCTACAGCAATAAATTTTTTTCTTTATATAATCAATTAGCAATAAATTATAGTCTTGGTCTAAATGCGTCCTTATAAAATGGATATGCTAACTTTATCGATATCTAAAACACAGCTGTGTTGGTTTTTATTATTTTATTGATTTTTATTAAATATGTATACACTATCCTCGGTTATTGATTATATTTTAATAGACAACTTATAATAATGCTTATGCGGGCTCTATCCTAATATTCCGTCTACTTAGTATTGACAAAATATTAAATCCTCGTCAAAGGCTTATCGTATCGAATCGGACCTATCGATGTCAGCGCGATGTGATATTTTAAATATTTATGTTAAGCAAGCACAGATAAGAGTCTTATTTCACGAGCACTTCCAAGTGTACGCTTGAAAGCTTAAGCGATAAAGAGCCGTAAATTCTGCTAAAATCGGTGTGTGCAAGGCCGATTTGAGAAAAGAATTTGTATAAAAGAATTATTAATATTGATATTTATAAAGGCAAAGACAGTAGTCCTGACATTTTTACAAACACCGCAATATAGAAAATCTTGTTGAGGTTTTGATATTTTTTCAGTAAAATTTACTATAAAATATTTATTCATCATCATCATATAACGGGGGTCCTACGGCGATTGCCGCTTCCCGCATTTCAGCCTCCATCTTTTCCTATCTCCCCAATCTCCCTCTTCTAAGCCTCTAGATTGCATTGTTTTTGTAATTTCTCTTCTCCAGGAATTTGGTGGTCTTCCCCTTTTCCTTCTTTCTGGCGGAACATACATTAAGGCTTTCTTTGGCCACCGCTCCTCCTCCATTCTCATCACGTGACCATACCATTGTAATTGCCTTCCTTGTATTCTATCTGAAAGAGTATCTCTAATTCCTGTACGGTTTCGTATTTCCTCATTCCTGATTCTTTCCATTCTCGATACTCGACATGACCTTCTAAGATAATCCATTTCCACAACGTCTACTTTATCTCGTTCATTCTTTGTCATCGTCCAACATTCGGCACCATATGTGGTAATTGGTTCTACAATTGCTCTGTATACGCGAAGTTTGGTATGCATCTTTATTTTATTAGACCACAGTAATGAATTCAGTATTCGGATGCATTTTTTCCCTTGGGTTATTCGGTTTTGTACATCTATCTTAACTCTGCCATCTGCTGATATGATGCTTCCTAGATATTTATACTGGTTGCAGCCTTTTATGACTGCGTTTTCAAGCCTCAGATCTGTGGTATTTCCTCCAATTTTTAAATATTCTGTTTTGCTTATGTTTACAGTAAGCCCCCATTTGGCATATTCCTCAAATAATTTTCGATTCATATAATTTATATCTTCCTCATCGGTTGCAACCACCACCTGATCATCTGCAAACAACAATGTATACAGAGTTTCTTGTCCCACTTCGATGCCCATAAATCTACATTTATTTCTCCAATTCCTCAATGCTTCTTGGACGTATATTTTAAAGAGTGTCGGTGACAAACAGCATCCTTGCTTTAGGCCTTTAGTGACTTTAAATTCATTTGAGGTTCTGGTTCCAATTTTTACACAACTAACTGCATTTTCGTACAATTTATATATCGCTCGGATATACGTCGAATCCAATCCGGACCTTCTGAGGACCTCAAACATTTTCTTTAACGGGACACTATCATATGCTTTCTCAAGGTCTATAAATACCAAATGGGTCTCTCTACTTCTTTCGACACGCTTTTCAATTATTTGTCGTAGGATAAATATATTATCAAGGCAGGATCTCCCGGTACGAAAGCCGCTTTGTTCTTCAATATCTTGTATCTGTCTTTCAACCCTCTTCTTTAATATTCTGCCGTACAACCGGCCCACAGAGCTCGTCACACTAATACCTCTATAATTGGAACAGTCTCTTTTATTCCCTCTCTTATATATGGAGCTTATATAAGATTTATTCCAATCTTTAGGAATTTCCTGGTCTCCACACATACATTTATTGAAAAGGTCTACTATTAATTCTAAAAGTGCAGTCGGCCCATATTTAACCAGCTCTATGGGAATGTCTCCAGGCCCTGCGGCTTTTCCGTTTTTAACCTCTTTTAAGGTTTCCGTCAATTCGGATAATGTTATTATAGGGATTTCCTGTCTTTCGTCTCTGTTGTCTATTAATTCCCTTATCTTTTCCCATCTGTACTCTACTCTATCCTCTTTCAGCAGTTTCGTATAATATTCTTCCCATTCATTTAACTTTATGAGAGAAATGTTGTCTTCATTTTTCTCATTTTTCCTAAACTGTTTTAATGTTTTCCAAGCTTGCGCCACTTTTGTTCCAACCATAACTCTGTCCAGTTCATCACACTTAGCCTCCCAGTTTATATTTTTCGCCTTATCCACGTCTTTTTTAACTTCTCTATTCCATTTAGCGTATATTTCTCTGTCTTGAGGATCTTTGGATTGAAGCCATATGTGATATGCTTGTTTTTTCTTGAGAACTTTCTCTTCTAGTTCCGTTGACAACCATTCAGGTTTTCCTTTTTTCCGATTTTCAACTTTTCCCAGTGCTTCATTTGCCGCTTCATGAATATATTTTTTAATTACCTCATACAGACTTTCGGGGTCTAAGTCCTTTGTTTCTATATTTTTTATTTTCTTAGCTATTCTAATTTTATATAAGAACTTTGTCGAATCTTGTTTAAAGCTTTCCAGGTTATATTTTATGTTTTCTATGGTTGTTCCTATGTCTGTTACTTCATCATTTTTCTGACTTGATTGTTCTCCTCTTAAATGTCACCATTACTTTTGCAATAATCATATGGTGGTCACTTCCACATTCTGGCTCTCTAAACACCTTCACGTCCTTCGTTTTTAGTTTAGAATCTTTACGATGAATGAAATAGTCGATTATTGATTTTAAATTCCTGGTAGGCTGCGTCCATGTAAATTTACGTATATTCTTATGGGGGAAGAAACCATTTTAATAAATACTAAAATAAATAATAAATATTTATTAAAATTAGTAATAAAATAAATACGACTTTCAGGACTACCTCTGCATAACTGATATATTCAGCGGCGGTGTACGAAAGAGAATGTTTAAGTACATATTGTAGTCTTAACGTGATCGAGTTTCGCGTAAGTGGTAATTTTAATCTTTAGATTTCAAAGGGGTCGTTTGGCATTGTATATCGTTTCTTATTCCTGAAAGATCTTTTGTGCATACAATTTCGGTCGGTGATACCGCCCTAATAAAACATACTTAACGCTAAAATACTACAGTGGTTTTGATATACGTCACTACTACACCGTCGCAAAGTTTACGAATATTATAAAAATCTTTATTAAAACGTTTATTTTTCACAAAACCACGAATAATTTAAATAAATATTAGTTGACGTAAGAAAATAGGAAATTATCTATCTATTTGTCTAATTAGCCTTTTTCGGTCCATCTTTGAACATAGGCCTCCCCAATCCATTTCCATTATTCTCTGTCTGTGCTACAGTCATCCACCTAGAGCTCACGTGCTTCTTGATATCATCTGCCCATCTCATTTGAGGCCTTCCTCTGCTTCGTTTATATTCCCACGGTCTCGAACTTATAAGAATTTTGTTCCATCGGTCTTCTTTTTGTCTTATATTGTGTCCGGCAAATCTCCATTTCAATTTTGCATATTCTTGTCTAACATCCCTTACTTTTGTTTTCTCTATTATCCACTCGTTTCTCTTTTTATCCATTAGTCTTATGTGCAACATTTGTCTTTCCATTGCTCTTTGGGTTTTTATGATTTTGTCCATGTTTGCTTTTGTAAATGTTCACGTTTGGGAACCATAACTAAAAACAGGCAGTACGCATTGATTGTATACTTTGGTCTTAAAATGCTGTGGATATCTTTTGTTTTTAAGAATGTAGCTTAGTTTGCCAAATGCCGCCAATGCCAGTCTAACTCGTCTCTTTTTCTCTGCTGTTTGGTTCTCTTTGTTAAGTTTTATAGTTTGACCAAGATATATATATAATCCTGAACTTGTTCTATTTCATCTTGTCCGATTCTCATTGTGATGTCTTTATCTGTATTTGTTATGGTTTTGGTCTTGCTGTAATTCATATTAAGGCCTATTTTTCCAGCTTCTACGTCCAGTTTTTTCATCATTTCAAATAATTCTTCTTTTTTATCAGTTATCAATACGATATCATCAGCGTACCTTAGATGGTTCAAGCGTTGTCTACAAATTTTTATACCTTTTTCTTCCCATTCTAATCTTTTAAAAGTATCTTCAAGAGCCTGATTGAAAAGTTTCGGTGATATTGTCTCACGCCTCTATTTATTTGTATTGATTTTGTTGCTTCATATACTTTAATTGTTGTTTTGGCTTCCTTAGATATATATATATATATATATATATATATATATATATATATATATATATATATGTATATTGGCTATTAGTTCCGTATATCTGTGTTTAATTCTGCTATTAATCAAAGAACTTTTCACTGCCCAATGTTCGACTCTGTCGAAAGCCTTTTTGAAATCTATGAACGCCAGATATAGAGGAATGTGGTATTCATTTGCTCGTATTTTCATACTTAGTAAATGGTCACTTGTGCTTAAGCCCTTTCTAAAACTAGCTTGTTCTTTCGACTGGTATCCATCGAATTTTTTCGTCAATCCATTGGTTAAAATTTTTGTTAGAAGTTTATACATTACATTGAGGAGTGCTATAGGCCGGTAGTTTTTTATATCTGCTTTATCCCCTTTCTTGTGTAGGATAATGGTTACTGATTCCTTCCAGTTGTTTGGGATTCTGTTTTTCTTTAACATCTTGTTAAAAAGGGGATGTAGAGTATTTCACTTTTCTTTTCCACTTTTCCACCATATTTCAGCATCTCTGCAGTTATTCCATCTTTTCCAGAAGATTTGTTGTTTTTCATTTCTTTCAATGCCTTCTTTATTTCTGATTTGCTTATTTCTGGCTGTAGCTCTGAGTTGACATTTTTTATATTTTAACCTTAAGTTGGTTTTTAATTTCTTCTGGTGGTTCCTTTTTTGTTTTATATAATTCTGAGTAAAAATGGTGGATTATATTTGATGATGATGTCATCTTTAACGTTTGTTTCTACTCCATTTACATCTTTTATTTTGTTTATTTCAAACTTACCTAATTTCGGCCTTAAGTATTTCATATTTTTGTTGTTCTGTATTACTTCTTCTATTTTTACTTCTTGTTATTTTCTCTTATTTTCTTTTATCATTCTGCTTATTGTTTTATTGATTTCTACATATTCTATAGATTTCCTTTTGCCGCCTTCGTTCAGCTTCCTTCTTTTATCCATAAGCTTCTTTGTTGCTGTTGATATATAGTTGTTCATTTTTAGATTCTTTTTTGCTATTTATTTTCCTGATGTAATCATTGTTACTGTAAGTCTGTTGTCTATTTCGTCTATATCTTTATCATCACTGTCTAATTTTTGGGTAAGTTGTTCTTTTAATAGGTCTTTGTATAACTCTTTATATTGCCCTAGTTTGTTTCTATCTACTAGATCGCAGTTTCTACTTATTTTTCTTTTCATCTCGTAGTTACCGTCAATACTTATTTTTGCTCTGACCATCCTGTGATCGCTACCTGTTGTAAATCTGTTAAGAACTGTTACATCTTTAATGATATATGGTTCCGTGGACAGTATGAAGTCGATCTTATTTTTTGTGGATCCATTAGGGCTGATCCATGTCCACTTTCGTCGGAGCTTCTTTTTGTAAAAGGAGTTTATTGCGTATAGATGCTTTTCTTCTAGGTAGTTCATCAAAGTATCACCTTTATCATTTCTCTGACCATACCCGAAATCACCTATTTTAGTTCTTCTTTGTTTAGTTTTCTACCCAGTTTGGCATTGAAATCTCCAATTATTGGAGGAAATTATACAAAAGTTTATTATTGTGAGGCACATTCAGTACAATAATTCCCACGATGTCCGCATATTGCGTTACGACACTGCACGCAATGGGTCCTGGTCAGACCCCTTAGTTTGTACCCCTTTATTGACAGATTGGAGGTTACCCACGAAATAGCACTAGGCTCGTAGTCTGGTAGAAGTATCTTGGTCGAGGTTCTTTGCAGCTTAAATACAAAGAATTAGTTAGTGGAATACTGAAGACAAAGACAAGGGAAGTAATTGGGCACCACCCTGTTTTTAAAAGAACAGGGAAACCTATGACATATAAAATGTGATTGCGAATAAGGTAAGGGTAGGTACGGTTAGGGTAATCACGCAGAAATAAAATAAACCGTATGAGAAAAGTTGTTACGGTTACGCGGTACACACTTACTACTTCGCCACATACACATTGTTTATATAATAAATTAAATCGTAATATCAACAAATAACAATGTCGAAAAGAGATACACCATGCACATGAAATAAATATATACATAATAAAAAAAATTAAAAGGCAAATAGTTTATCAACAGGGTTATTTTGAGGTAAAGTTAAAGTAAATGCTCTATAAAAATTTTATTTATATCTACTTTATAGTTGTATCTACGTCAATTTTTGATATAAATTGAAATAAAACAAATGAGTGATTTTTTCGGCTGGTTAATACGTGAACATGAAGTTACTAAATTGTTTGATTGTGATCACCTCAAATATGTGTATAAATTCTATAATAAATATAAACTAGGTATAAATCAAATCTAATTATACCTCTTCTTCTTCTTTGTGTGCCGTGCTTCTATTCAAGCGTTGGCTATCGTCATATTGACGAGCTGATGAAATGATTCTCGGTCGGCAGCTAGATGAAAGAGTTCCTCGATCGTTCGACCTGTCCATTGTCTAATGTTACTCAGCCAGAACAGTTGTTTTCTTCCAACCCAACGTTTTCCTTCGATTTTGCCCTGAATGATTAACCGGAGTAAGCGATATTTACGCCCTCTCATTATATGACCGAAGTAAGGATTCCCCACACCGACGCGAAACTTTTGCGACGCGAAACCGTTGCGGAACATTCGCAGGCGGAGCACTATTAAATTCATTATATATAATATATAATGAAAACTTACCATTTTCTCCTAGAAATGACCCTATATTATCCCAGACTTTATCCTTTTTTCTTATATTTTTATAATCTTCGTCACTTAAATCATAAATTATAGGATATTGTTTCACAATTTCAATTAGTTTTTCTGTAACAGCCATTTTAATAATTCACGCGAAACTATAACTTGCTATAACTGCAGCGGAAAAAACCGTGCATGCAGCGTTTCATGAAACGTCAACGCTGTTCTGCCGCGACCGTTCCGGTTTCCGTCCGACCTTGTCTGAACACATGCATTAAGTCGCCGTGCCTTACGATTCGCCGCGATTCCGCTGCGAAAGTTTCGCGTTGGTTTGGGGAATCCTGTATTGTACCTTTCTCATTTTGATGAGTTGATCAATTCTCGCTCTTTGTGCACGGTCCTTAGCACACGTTCGTTGGATATGTGTGCTGTCCACGGGATTCTGAGCATGCGACGGTAACATTATAACTCAAATGCTTCTAATTTGTTAAGATTTTTTATTTTTGTTGTCCAGGTGTCACATCCATAAAACAAAGTGGACCAGACGTAGCACTTCAATACCTTAGACGTGTGGTTAACGACAGACTTCTACTGCATAATACAGAACGCCAGTTAGTAAAGGTTTTCCGTGCGAGTTCTATTCTGGTCGAAATTTCCTCATCACTTTCAACCCTGCAGTCAATCCAGCTACCCAGATATCTAAAGTCTTCCACCCTTTCCAGGATTTTGTTATCTAATCTTAGTACTGAGTTTTGGATATTAATTTTTCCGACCACCATCCATTTTGTTTTTTTTTTGCGTTGATTGTTAAGCCCTTTTCAGTGCATTCGTTGTTTACAGCATTCAACAGGGTTTGAAGATCTTCTCTGCCATTATTGCGGTGTCATCGGCGTATCTGATGTTGTTGATAATTTCACCACCGATCTTAACACCTTCGCGGCGATTATTTAACGCTATTTCAAAAACTGGTTCAGTGTAGGCATTAAACAACATCGGTGACATAACACATCCCTGTCTGATACCACGCTTAATAGAAACTTTAGCTGAAACCTCTTGGTCCACCTTAATACAAGGGGTCTGATTATAGTAAAGTAAAATCATACCTCGTATGTATGTAAATACCATAAATAAATGTATGTTATTAGTTCATTCGGTTTATAATGTATATAATGTAATAAATTAAAGGCAGTGAACTTGGGTCATAAATCAGTTCCTAACGATTTAGGTAGCACCGGAGAAAAGATGATCGTTGAATCATAAAAACCTCGGCTACTCACAATTGAAGAATCGATATTGTACTTAAAGTTGGCGGCAGGTTGTCACCGGTAATAATGTTCTTTTGTATATCGGTCGTCGACAAAGGCACAGGCTGCACCCGCAACAGGTGTATTATGATATAGATGATGTAAGTAAGGTACCGAATTACCGTGGATTCAATCAGCACATCAATCATCTAATCAATGTAGGTACAAGTAATACATTAGATCAATCCTCACAATAGACTACACTGTAATAGAATAGACTGAACTGAATGAATGGAGGAAACGGCAAACAGAATTGACTTAGTGTCATCGAATTGGGGGACATCTGCACGTGAAGAGAAAACATTTTCTGTAGGGAGCACTGTATGAAGATAGATGGATATTGGTGAATTGAAATTACACTTACCGCCGTTTGATGAAGACAACCGCATGCAACAGGAACCAGAACCAGAAAATGCCAAACATACCAAATGCCGTCCATCAATGGAGTGCAATTTTTAGACTCCCTTGCCGATGCATTCATCAAGCTGTTTGCTTCGCAAGTCTTAGGGAGCACGGCGGCCTATATTTGAATTCGATTTCGCCAGGTAGAAATCATGTGATTTCTCTTTTTGTTCTTAGATGGCGTAGTTACGTCCGTAAATAGTTATTTTTAATAACTATGATCTACGACGGAAAAATATTTTGGTTTGATATGGAGTAGTAACTATACCGTACTGAGGAGATCTAAAGAGATCGAAATACGTATATGCGGCTTGTTGCTGCTCTGTATCAAATCAAAATATAATACCGTCATTTGTTTTCTATTATATTTAAAAATTATATTTTATAAAAAAGTTACGGTAATTTAGTTTATATCGTTAGGTTGCGCCAAATATAAGCAACCAACTTAAACTTTTTGTTAGCATTAAGCTGGAGTTTCTTGAGAATATATTTAATAAACGTTTAATACTTTCCAGTTAATTTATTATTTTTTTAAAAGTGATGATAATAATGCTGAATAAGCAATTTTTCAAATGATATATAATCACAAGACGTACTTAATATTTATTATGTTATATAATCCTCATAATAAAGTACGTTAGATAAAAAATATAATATTTATATTATAATTCAAAAATATCATTCATCAAAAATATAATACAATATCATCAATAATTTAATTCAAAAATATCATAATATTCTATTATTCCTATCAGAAACTCCATAGTTTTGGACGACCCGGGATTTTACCTTTTTTATCTAACGTACTTTATTATAAGGATTATATAACACAATTTTAAGTACGTTTTGTGATTAAATATCATTTGAAATATTGCTTATTCAGCATTATTATCAACACTTTTACAAAAAAATAAATTAACTGCAAAATATTAAACGTTTATTAAAAACATTCTCAAGAAACTCCAGCCAAAAAGTTTAAGTTGGTTGGTTGGTTGCCTACATTTGGAGCAACTTAACGATATAAACTAAATTATCCTAACTTTTTTATAAAATATATTTTTTTATGTATAATAGAAACTTACTTTCTTTATATATGCTATAAATTTCTAAGCGAATTTAATTTTTGACGCCATGTCAAACTGAACTGGAGGTTAAGTGAAATGTTTTTGTTATTAGGACATATTTACATAATTTCATAAATATATTTCAATAATTAACTTACACCGAATGAGCAAATAATTTAAAAAAAAAATGGTTGGTGTTTTGAATAAATCTTTGTGCAGTTTGATTACCTTGTAATTAAACAGAATCCTTACTCATCTAAAAATATTAACTTTTAAAGAACATTTATCATATTTATTTAAGAAAAACTTACCAACGCATTATATGATAGAAGAAATGGAAAACTTCGACTATCCATAATAATAAAATTTACAATATAACTAACTAATTAACTAAATAGAACTAACTTAGAAATAAACAAAATTAATAGAACAATAAAACTATATTAGCTAAAATAAACAACGTGAATAATACAAATATTTACTACAATATGTTAAATTGTGACAACTCAAATATTATATTTTAAATATACAGGAATTTTTTTATATGTTTAGTATACACTTCCACTATTTAGAATAATGCTTCTTTTTTCAAAAAAAGACGTCTACAATAGTAGTATACTTGAGCTATTAATACTGAGAAGTACAAATTCTTGTGTTGTAGGTTTCTGAAAATGAATCTGTAAAAATATGCCCGAGCTAAGCGAATGGAGTATAGACAATGTTTAGCCTAACGTATTCTAACTAAAATAGGAAATGACTTAGGACCTCGGAACGTAGTTGTTGTCGTTAGATAACCTTATTTGTATTCTTTATTTTTTGCTAGATGTATTCAGAATGCTTTATTTTATTTTTAAACACATTCACTTACGGCATATAATATATGCTGTGCACAATTTGCGCTTTTATGTCGTATGGCACAAGTATAATCAACTTACCTTCTCTGTGTCCCAATTCCTGAATGTTGCTAAAATTTAAATTAGATTCTTTTTGTGACGTTATGTACTCGAAAAATGATTTAATAAAACTCCGCGATTCTCAGAAGCTTCTAACGTTCTTGTAAACATAAAAGGCAACGAGCATGTTTTGATTTGTTCCGCTACATTTTCAGCTCGTGCATCTTTTTCACGTGGCAGTTCTTTTTCGAAACAGAACAAAAGCTTGCGAATATACAGGTCGGTATTGCAAAAACTTATTGCATGAAAACAATTTTTATTATATTTTTTAACACCCTGCTAATCGCTCATTAAATAGTTAATGCTGCTTTATAAATTTTTAAATAAACAATAGTCATTTGTTTTTGGAAGCATAGCCTTCTTTATCGGACGGAGCGGTGAATCACGCAAAGATATAACAAAAAAAAAAGAAGAACGACTGAAACGACTATAACGACGAATCGCGTGAGCCACAGGTTGTATACCTATAGGTATATACATTATATATACTGCGCTCTAATGCGGCTGTATAAAGTTAAAAGTTATATGCCGGCTCCATACATGGGAGCCAACGTTGGCCCCAACAACGTTCGTCCAATGTGTATACCGACAAAACTGTGTTGAGGCCAATGTTGGCTCTAACGTTTTTATGACTTGCTCCAACGTTGGGAATTTTCCGTGGACTGTCGGTTTTTGCGTACACATCAAAGGGATTGGCGCCAATACTGGTGATGCCGACCACACATTGGCGCTACAGCAGTGTAGCAAAGTAAAACAAAATAAGCCATTGTCAAGCCACAGTTTATAAAAAGAGTCCTCGTTTTCTTTTTTTCTTTTAAAACACTTATCCTGCTATTTTACATAGCATTCTTTTTAGAAAATAAAAATTACTTTATCAAAGAACATTTCCATTTCATAACGGCATTAAAAAACAAATTTACAACCTGTAAAAATCGATTTTTGGCCACCTGAGCCACCTCCGTTGAGTTGTTTAGGAATAACACTCTGATAGACGTCGGTGGTCTAAAACAACGGTTTATGCTTAAAAGGCTATTTCTAACATAACTAAAAAATATACATATCTGGTTTTCTCAGTACCTTTCCTGGCACCCAAAAAGATGTACTTATCTAAATATTTTACAAAAGTATATGCTTTTAATTTTGAAATATAAACATTTTCTCCTAATAGACCACCGTCGTGTGGTCATGTAACTTTTAAAATATATAGTTCCATATATCGGCTGTGGACTAAAGTCACGTTTCATGCAGAATATAGCCAAAATAGAAGGCTAAGACATTTGGGAATTGAGTTAGTGAAAAAATAAATGGGATTCAGAGCCTCGACGTCAGGCTTATAGTCATATATTCAGTCTACAGTTGCCAAATAAGGCATCTCTAAAGACCTAGTAGCTTTAGGTAAAACTGTAGACAAAATAACGTAAAATTCGCCTTTTTGTAGCAAAATATAATCATATGCACTCATTATCACAACAGTCGCAGCCGTTGCAATTTCCATGTTGGACACGTTGACGTTGGCTCTAGAGGGAACAAACTGATATCGTCCCAATACTCAAGCCAATGTGTGTATGCCTCACCGAACGTCAAAACACAGTTGACCCAACGTTATCTTCAACGTTGACCCAACGTTGGATCCCATGTGTGTAGCCAGCCATAGAATCAGCCCCTCATCTCTCACTCAATCTCTTTTATTTCATCTCTCTTTCACACTCCCACACTACGTGGAGTAGTAAACACAGTCCCATGCGTGTTTCTTGTTATAACATAAATTAAGATTTTTTAAAGATAAAACTATTGTGTTACTATACTTTTAATCAATATCGGACAGTACAGTTTGTCAAAACTAGGAACGACTTTGGGAATCCTACATTCGGTACGTCCACTTGATACTCAGTAAAATTACCGGAAGTTCTAATTAAGAGAAGTAAACTCGAGCTGTATATACATCACATATAGTTTTTTGTGTGTTTAAAGTGATATGGACTTTTTTTATACTTATATGAATGAAATGTAAAATTTAGAATAGTATTGGAGCTAAGATAATATAATAAAAAAATGTTCTATTGGTAAATATCATAGAAAAATCGTTTACCTGTTCTCGACGGTTTCTTGATTACCAAAATGTAAGGGATCTTTTTTGTGTCTCGTATCGGTGTAAAACCTCTGGGGAATTTTTAGAAAGTGAATTAGGCAGAGTCCGTTTTTAGATTTATTTATAGAGAACCAAAATGGAAAATTTGAAAGTCACTTCTTGAGAACTGGTTATTTTGGGTGATTTGACATTTGAAAGAAGAACATCAAATTCTGACAAGTGAACCTGTGCCAGCAGTTTTAACGGTGTATAAGTAATTTTGTGAGTACGACTTAAAAAAGTGGTAGTAGTTCTGGCATAGGAATGCTGATGGAGAGAAGTTTGTAGTATTTGAGTTTTGCGGTAGTTGTAAGCACAAATAAGTAAGCAGAAATAAGTTTATTGTTCATCGGGAGAACCATAGCCAATGATACTTATCTAGCCAAAATAAATAAAAAGGAACTTTAGAACTTTTGAACTAGATTACGTGTAAGCAGAACTAAGAAAGTAGCTAAAGAGTTGACACAAGGATGACACCAATAGCATTTGTAAAGGTTTTATTAGAAAAATTAGAAACAAGTACAACGAAATAGGAAATAATTACAACATCACAACAACATTTAAAATAGCCAATACACTCAGATCTATTATGTCCAAAACTAAACCTAATAACACACAAGACAGACTGACATAAGCGGATGGGGGCTATGGTTCTTAAGTTTTTATCCGCTTCTATAAACTAAGTATTAAGAAGCCATAGAAATTGAACAAAGGCCAAATTGTCTTAATAAAACAGATGGCATCATACGGTTACCTTCGACTTGGACACCTCTCATAAAGAAAATACCATCCGCTCCACCCGCCAATCAAAATCCTCCTATCAGAAATGTTCGCGCCAACTACTGGCCTCCACGCTAACCTCCACCCAAGCCACGTCACCATCGTCGGCATAATTGACCCTTTCTCTATTCGCAGCACCAGTAATGTATTGATTAGTGATCAGTGTAGTAGTGTCTGGGCTCGGGAAACTGAGACCTCAGAAGCCTTGAAGAAGATATCGAAGATGATGTCGAAGGCTCAGCGCATTGATAATCGACACGGTTACCCGCAAGACTGTTTGATATTAATTACTGTACTAGTATTAATCTTAGCTCTAGGTTGAATATACATATATATATATATATATATATATATATATATATATATATATATATATATATATATATATATATATACATTTTAGTTTTCTATGGATGTTTGGTTTTTCATACTGTTCTTTTTAGATGAACTGATGATGCTTTCCGCTTAGAAAGCTAAACGTCTTCAATAAGTAGATAAAGTATATATATATTATATATATATATATATATATATATATATATATCAATATATATATATATATATATATATATATATATATATATATATATGTATATTCATATATGTATATATCGCACCCTCAGTGCAAGACTGCAGTAACTCAAAATTTTATGAAAATGAAGTAATCATGGAATTAGATTATAAACATGCATATCTATCCCCTGTAAAACTTTAGTAACTTTCAAATGTTTAACCAGCTAAACATTACAACAACAGAATAAATATTTTGCGTTTTTGTACATAAGTTCCGTGCAAGACTGTTGTAATTCTAATGTAACAGAGTTACAACAGTTTTGCACGGAACATTGTAATGGTTTTCGATTAATATCTATATCTATGGTGTTTAATTTTAATATACAGTGTGTCTACGTAATCCATTAATGGCCGAGACAATAAACAAAGATTTACATGACCAATCTATTCATGTAAATTTTATGTCCTTTTTGTGACATTATATTGTCCATAAAATGTGTGCGATGTCATTTGAAAATTTATTTATTAGATTGGATTAAAAACACATAAATTAAGACTAATTATTTACAGCCAAAAAGTATTTTTTCTTATGAAAGAAAAAACAGTTATCTTAAAACTTGTGTATTAACAATACTGAAAGGTTAAAAATATCTATTCTCAGAAAACTTGTTCTATAAAAACTAAATCCCAACATGTAATAAATCTTCATATAACCTTCCGGGCCGATTGTCTTATCATATTGTCCCCCCCGTAATTCCCAACTTTTACTAAGGTAGTGAATTTCAATCCTTTGTTAATCTCTGTACTCAAGGTAGCCTGATTTGCAAAATGTTTTTATTATAGTCCTCTTGTTTTGAATTTAAATAAAACTATTGACAGTAACTTTGTACAGAAAGTGTTGTAACTTTAAAATTCCTTATTTTTTTAGCAATAATATTATTTTAATTAAATTTCTATGTTTAGTTAATGTAATATAGGCTGAAAAGCATGCAAAATCATAATTAAATGTTAATTTTTCTTAAAACTTGTCTCTTATTTTAACGATATTAGCACGAAAATAAACAAAATCGTCTTTATCTCGAAACTAACTTATTCTGACTTACTGCAGTCTTGCAGTGGTTTGGTTGGCGTACAAGAGACAAAACTAAACCTGGGGGCAGGTACAACTTACTTAAATTTTTACCGGTTACACTGGTGAACTAAACACTCGATCTCGAGCGTACACGCTCGATTGGGGTAGTTATCAAAAAAGTGGATATTTATTCATTTCACAGTAACGTGGCGGGCCATTGCTCTCTTTTCTTTTCACTATTATCTATTTTCAATTTATCTTAGTCGACGTGTGATCCCGGATTAAGAAGTTTTTTTATTTCATTTGAAAATCATTTAAATATGTGGTCGATGTATCTATTCTACCCTTCATACGAACTCATGTAGTTAAAGTTCAATACTACATATATTAGTATTATGCCATATAGTATTACTACATATATATCATTTGTGTAGCCAGGTTATTGCATAGCCTGACTAATGTAATAACAAATGTAAATTTCTTAAATAATCAAATAGTCTGCCAGATTATATAAAGACATAAACATAAGTGACACAGTTCCCACCGATTTTGCAGATCTTTTTCGACGTTTTCAATGTAATCAAACACCAAGACATGCTATCAATATACACCCTTCGCAGACAGGCGTCGAACCGAATGGTAAACTGTGGTGACAGGACAGTACGGCCACTATATCGAAGGGCTAAACGTCAGCAGCTTTTGATTAGAATTTAAATTGAATTTAATAAACGTGTTCAAAACGCCATCCGCTTATAAAGAGAAAAATTAGGTATGTGATTGATTAAATTAAAATTCCGAGATTATTACTGCCTTAGTTTGTCTGGATTTAAAATAAATGCTTGTGAAAATGAAAATTTACTTGACTTTTCATTTTTACTGATTTGACGAAAACAGGATAATATACATCTGCATTTATGACGCAACTCGTTATTCTATTATATACTTATACGTGAGTATAAGTATAGTAAACTCCTCAAAAATCCGCAAACGGTAGAAAGGTTTCGAAACTATATCGAAACTAAATACACAACTAAAGAGAATCTAACTATTAGTGAAGAATGGGAAATGTGTAAAAATTATATTAAAGACGCAGCAAATAACATTCTAGGGCCGCAAAGAGCACCACCACGCAATAAGTGGTTCGATGCCGAGTGCGAGGACATTACAAGAAGAAAGAACCATGCATATAAACTGATGCATTAAAAAAAGGAAAATCAAACAAGAAAATTCTATAAAAATCTTAATAATTCAAGAAAATAATTTTAACCAAGGATCGGACTATAAGGATAAGGATGGGCATATACTTAATACAAAAGAAGAAGTATTGAAAAGGTGGGAGGAACACTATAAAGAACTACTTACAAGAAGAGCAAGCAACAATACACCATTGGAGCCTCCATCAATTCAAGAAGTGCAGGATGTAATAAAACGCCTAAAAAAACATAAATCTCCAGGAAGTGACGGTATACCCGCGGAACTTATTAAATGTGGAGGTGCTACTCTGACTAACCATATATATAAAATCATACTGAGAGCCTGGAATAAGGAACAAATCCCGGAAAAGTGGTGTATTGGGATCGTTTGCCCGCTACACAAAAATAATGATCAATTGAAATGTAGAAAGGGGAATAACCCTCCTTAATATAGCATACACAATATTTTCGAGTATTTTATATAGTTGCCTGAGTGCATATTCAGAGAAGCTTCTTGGCGAATATCAAAGTGGTTTTAGGCCTGGTCGATCAACAGCAGACCAGATCTTTGGGCTAAGGCAAATACCTACTGAAAAAAGACAATGAATTTAATATCAACACATACCATCTTTTCGTAGATTTTAAATCGGCCTATGATAGTGTCCTAAGAAATAAATTGTATGAAGCCATGGATGAATTTCACATCCCCGATAAACTGATAAGATTGGTTAAGGCTACAATGCGTAAAGTTGTTTGCAAAGTCGAAATACATGGCAAACAATCACAGACATTTGAAACGCATGTTGGGCTCTGACAGGAAGATGCGCTGGCGTGTCTCCTTTTCAACATAGCTCTGGAAAAGGCGGTCAGGGATGCCCAAATAGACAACAGAGGAAACATTTTTAATAAATCATCCCAAATTTTGGCATATGCAGATGATGTTGACCTAGTTGCCCGCACAAGACGCAAACTAGAAGAAATGTATACCACCTTGTCAAATGCCTCAAAAAATATGGGCCTGCAAGTAAATGAGGAGAAAACTAAGATCATGGCATCAACACCCAACAATAGAGCCAGAAACATCGGCCACCAATTCACTGTTGATAACTCTACCTTTGAAGTGGTGGACAAATTCACATATCACCCTGATCACCAAGGAGAACGTCATGAAGGAAGAAATCAAGCGAAGAATAATCCTAGCAAACAAATACTATTTTGAATTGAGTAGACATATAAGAAGTAGAAACTTAAGCCAAAAAACAAAAATAACCATATACAAAACTCTTATACAACCAGTGTTGACATATGGATCGGAGACATAGACCATTTCCAAGGCAGATAAAAACCTTCTGCTTATATTTGAACGAAGGATCCTGAGAAGAGAATTCGATGGCATCTGTGAAAATGGTGTTTGGAGAAGGAGGTACAACTATGAGATATATCACAGATATAAATATATATTTGGTGGTCAAGACGTAATATCTCTTATAAAAATAGAAAGACTAAGATGGACAGGACATCTGGCAAGATCACAGCAGAACAACTCTCCTAGAAGGATCCTTATGTCACAACCTGTGGGAAGTACAAGAAGGGGTAGGCCAAAACTCTGATGGGGGATGGTGTAGATGAGGAAGGTAAAAAAATAGGGACTGGGAAATCCAGGACTGACTGGACTACTCCAGACCGTCAAGACTATTCTAACATAGCACTCTGATGCGTAATAGGAACTCTCTGTCAGCAAAGTGCTTGTGTTAAAGTTCTGGGTACAAGAACTTCAACACGATGTCCTACTATCAAGTGACTTTATCTAATCGACTCATCATCTAATCTGAATTACTTGCTCGGGCCTGAAGTTTTCGATCTATGCTATGTCTAGCTCAGCCCGTTTTTGGATGTTACGGACTGTCGTCGTTACGAATTGACGGTGATACGAATTGTCCGTTATCATTTGTGGGGTTACGAACTGTCGAGTTACTATACGTCATGAACCATTTTGGTTAACGATTGAGGGGTATTTGTCATCTGTTATAGACAAGCTCAAACTGAAGTGAAACTGCTTCTAAATATATTTGGGTAAACATTAGATATATTTACAATATATATTAATTTCAGGATATGTTTAAATCAAAAATTTATAAGATTTTGGAAGTTTACTAGTAGGGAGTTTTAATTATATGTTATCACTAAAGTTAAACCGAGAAAGTTGCTTTTTTAAGAATCAGTTATTTATTCATCTCGAGAATAACTTTTCCATTTAATCTCCCAAAATAGTGGCTAAAATAGTTGTTTAAAAATTAAAAAGAAAGTGAAGTGCATGCAACGTTACCTCTTCAATTAAAATTTTCCAATTAACTAACTGTTAAAGTGGAGTAATGTAATATGCAACTGGCAATTACCTTAGATTGTGATATTATCGATAGAGTTTAAATTTATAACTACATAATACCTGATTTTGACTAAATGGCATTAATTGCTTGAATGGCTGTTGCTCTAGGGCAGATTCCTTAATTAACATAATCAATTTACCTGTTAAGTTAATTCTTGTACTTAATATACTAATTAAGTTAATTTTTTATGTTACGTATTTCATAAGTGAGAAAACAATTCATTACTGCTTCTATTGCGTATTGTATATTATAATTTCATAAGGCTCATGTAGCAGCTCATTTGTATTACACACAACCTGTCGAGATGTTCTACACGATTCCGAAATAGATTAACCCCTCGGTAGTGCATATTTTTTGAAATTATCGTCATAAAAATATACTGATAATTGTTTGTGAATACAAAGTACAGTTACTGGATTTGGTACTTAGATTTGATATAGAAATAACCAAACAAAATTTGTGACGCAAGTGTTTTGTTTAAATACTAGCATCGTAAGCAGAGCGCTATCGAAAGAAATCAGAAAACAGTGTCGCAAAAATAAAGCATATTACATCTCTCAAATATGCAGTCGAAATGAAACGTAATAGATAAGGAAGGTAAGCTAAGGACAGACACTGACGAAAGATTGGAAACGTGGCGAAACTACTGTGGCGAGCTATATAAAAATAACGAAATACCAGCAGAAAATCAGTGGCTCTATGACTACTCTGTCTTACTCGCTGAAGTCAAAATCAAATATGCAATTAAATCGCTAAAGAGAAATAAAGTTACTAGACAACCAATGATTACATATCATCAATTCTACCTGTGTCGCTGTTTGGAATTCAGGAAAATAGCCATCTGATTGATGTACCTCAATTTATATCCCGCTACACAAAAAAAAACTACTACCAGATGTGAAAACTACCGCACACTGTCACTATTAACACATGCTAGTAATAAATTATTGCGTATCATTAAAAACCTATCTACATTACCAAATAACTCAGGAACAAACGGGTTTGTAAAGGGTAAAGGTATACGGGAACAGATATTGAACCTGAGACAACTCATTGAAAAGTCTAGAGAATTTCAAGAACGTATGATTATATGCTTCGTTTACTACCAAAAGACATTTGATTGTGTATGCTGGATAAATCTATGATGTATTTTAATATAAATGGGCACACCAATGCACCTGCTGACACTTATTTAAAATCTGTACCAGTCCAATATAGCAACAGTACGACTAGATCAGAAGTTCTCAAACCAATTCAAGACCAAGAGGGGTGTTAGACAAGGATGCGTGTTGTCACCTGACTTATGCAACATTTATGGTTAACATGTCACGAGGACGGCTTTTGATGGATAGGCCGGTGGAGTAACAGTGGCTTTTAGAAAAATCTCCAATTTACGATTTGCTAATAACACTATACTTAAAGCAGCAAACGAGCAAGAAACGTTTAATCTCCTGCAAAGAGTTGAGTACGAAATCAATAAAGTTGGTCTGAAAATTATTAAAGCTAAGACAAAAATTATGGTGGTCGACAGATTCTACACTATTTAACTGACTAACATGTTACAGGAATACCAGTTAGTGGACAGTTTTGTCTATCTCAGGTCTAGTTTAACTAACGTTGGTAACTATGAAGCAAAAGTTCGGAGACGTATTGGAGTGGCAAAAAATGCGATGAGTCGTCTAACTCAGTTTGAAAAGACTCAAAATATCAAAATGAGACTGGTGAATGCTCTTGTATTCTCAATATTTCTATACGGCGCAGAGACTTGGACTCTTTGTGGACGCCAGCGCCAAAAAATTGATGCTTTTAAGATGTGGCGCTGGAAAAAAATGCTGCGCATACTTTGGATAACTCATAGGACAAATGTTTCTATTTTAAACCATCTAGAGATTAAAAAAAGACTGTTTACAATATGTCTGCAACATATTCTGCAATTTGGTCACGTGGTTCGCAGAGGTGACAATAGTTTAAAGAGATTAATTGTTTCTGGACACGGTCCGGGGAAAAGATCAAGAAGACCATCACCAACTAGATAGTCCGGCCAAATTAAGAAGAATAATTCTTCTTAATTGAATTTTCTTTCTTGAATTATTCAGCTAGAAACTCATTCTGCGAAGGAAGCTCTCAGAGCAGCTGAAGATAGAAACCAATGGAGAAAAAATGTTAGGAATATTAGAAGAAGTTATGGGGAAATGACAAGAGAGAGATCGTAAGCGGCTCATACAATTTAGCTACCGAACTAAGAAGGCAAGTTGGCTGAAAGCACACCCCTACCTCGTCACCTCTACCTTTCGGGATAAGGACAACTTTAGCGCCTTTCAACAGTATTGGAAACTGCTGTTGTTTAAACTTAGGTCGTTTCAGATCTTCATCCGTCCAACAGCCTCGCCGAATTTCAACTCAGTAAGAGGTAACCTCTACGAAACCAGTAACCCTTTCACACCTATCTTCCATCTGAGGAAAGAGTTCCCGTATTAAACGAAGTTTCTCCTCCTAAGGCAGGGGGTAGGTTGTCTTTTTTCCATTGAATTCGGTACAGACAATCTTAAAGCCCTACCCCCGGATAACCCTTTTGAGATCCTGGAGCAGGTTACTCCACCTTTGTCTCTTAGATCTTCTTATCTCATTCCTGTATTTATTCTGCATTGTGGACTTTTATGTAAATGGATTTCGAGATAGGGGATAGTTTTTATTTGCTGCGATGGATATGGCATGAGTAAGTGTCAGGAGTTTACGTGTGTGTTGTAAGGGTGGTTCTTCGCATTCACTGGGTAGTGTTTCTATAGGAGTGGAGCGGAAAGGTAGTTTTAACATTGTTTTGGTTGCGAATAAGTAGGCAATTGAACTATAGTCGATTGATCTAATAAGAGATTGATAAAGCATAATCAACGTGAAATAATCTGGGCCCCAATCGCAGTTTGGCAGATTTTTAATAGATCACTACAAGTTAGAGTAAAGTGATTGATGTGTTCTTTCCAACGGTTTTTAACACTGAGAATTCAAAATCAGTGTTTAGGGACTATGCTTCTAATTGTTGAAGGAATGTCTGCAGAATTAAGGCATGTATGTGATGTTTGTTCCCTTGATAAAGATCAGTAGCTCGTCCGCATATAGGCGAGTTTGTAGTTGTTTAGGTACGTCTTTTATTTTGTCGGTAATGGGACTTGATGATAATGTGTGACTTATTTCAGACCCCTTAGGAGTAACGTTCGCTTTAACATGAATATTGGAAAAATAGTTATTTACTCCTATTTCAAAAGTTCTAAAATCTTATATCTCCAACATGTATTAAATGCTCGCTTCTAGGCCAAAAGTTATAGCAATGCATAATATTGTTTAATTGAAAATGCCTCATGAATTTCCCTCTCTAGGTCAAGGATATTTTCGATGACAGAACAATTTTTTCGAAAGCCATTTTGTTCCGTTATGAAAATATTTGATTTTTTTTTAAGTCCGCAGTAGCCTAGAGTTTATTATTTTTTTTTTCAACAGTTCCGTAGCACTAATGAGATAAATCGGTTTGTAATTTTCTGGATCGAGGCGTGGTTTGTTGGGATTTAAAAAGGGTGATATTATGAACTTGGTCCAGAGTATCGGAAACTGCCGATTTAGCCAAACTAGGTTGAGCAATTTGAGAACTTTATACATTGATGTTTCATTGAAAATAATTAGTAACGTATTTTATAAACTCCTGGTTCAGCCACACTCTAGCTAAACAAATATTTTAAATATTTAATACTGCAATATAAAATCTGCGCTTTCGTAAGTAAATTAAATCGGCTGATGGATTATTACGGTAAGAGATAGGGTATTCAGGTTCGGGAGAGCTCATTGATTGACCCTTACAGAAGGTGTTAAAGGGGTTAAGATACTAGATAACCGGAACACACATTATTCCCCAGGGATAAACACACCCACCACTCGCCGTAAATAGGATAGGATAGTCCTCCTTACGCTGATATATTCCACTTAGAAATTTTTATTAAAACCGAAACACATTATTTTATAATATATTACAATAATTCATACAATTCATATATAATAATAATGATTCATATAATTACAAAAATTGTATTATAATCATTTCAAATGTCACAATGCTTAATTATATTAAATTTGTTCCCCCATCTTCATATGTTTAATCCTCGCCTCAGACATATATACATGTGGAAATAAAACAAATTGATTTACTCAAATCCGGCCCTGCTGTTCACTATTTTACAACCAGAAATAGATTGTGGTTATGTCTGTGTAGAACGAATTTATTTAGGAACTCGTAATGATGTTAATACCTCCGACTTAGGGGTGGATTCACAACTGGAAAAGAGATGACAAGGTGTCTGATGTGCAGATGTGCAGACTGACGTGTAAGGAGCTTAACTTGAGTTTATCGATATCTAGGTATAGTACATCCACTAATAATTTTCCAACATAAACATGCCTCATTCTGGTATCAAAGAGACCGCCTTTCAAATCAAGGTTGTCAGACATATTTCCTAAAATTCCTAAGGTTATATTTAAAAAATATTCCCTATTCTCTAACGACACTCTTAAAAAATAATATGAACATATTCTCAAAAAATATATCTATAAATTAATTAACTAGGTACTAATATTCCCATGGACTCTTCACTAATGAATTAAAGCAACCGTGAACTTTGTATATATTACTTATACTCAAGTAATTTTCGAATATCGGCAACATTGTAGTCTGGAGAGAATTTGGACGTTGGGTCTATATCGACGTTGCCATGTTGGTGAATTTAGCGGTAATACTCTTATAGATATAATGATCGACTTTTAAGAAATCAGACAACTTTTAAGAATTCAAGTTCTCAAAAACGGTTTCAAGAATTGTATTATTTTTTTTTCCAAATTTCATTGATCTTGACCTTACCTGGAAACATGAAAAATTGCAGATATATTAATATGGTATTAAAGTTACATTCACTAATTTTAAACTCATGCATTATGGCAACAGCGAACCGCAAAGCCATAAATCGTAATGAACACCTGTTTCGTCTCGCTAAGTGACACCCTAAAATATTTCATTTTGCAACCAGCAATCAGAGGCGGAGGCTTATTATAAGGTAAGTAATATTATATTTTTCTAGGATGGCATTTTGGAAACCATTTGATACGAATGATCAAGATGCATCAACTTCTGTGTTATCAATAAATAATGACAATTATGTTAATGACAGCCCCGAATTAAAAAAATAAAGATTTGCACGTACTATCCCAAAGGATAGTTTTAAATATGTATGAGTGTTTGAAAAAAGAAAATATTGGGATGGCTGATAATGCAATTGTTCGAGAATTCATGTATTAACAAAAATCGGGTATAAGACGATATATACCTACAATTGAGGGGTCCGGCAGTAAAAAATGATAAGGGACAATAAAGAAGATTTGAGTTTTGAAGTGTTGAATTTAAAAAAAAATATTGTTATATTTTTTATTAAAAAATATAAAACTATGAATAATGCTAAAATTAGCTGATTATGTTGTTAATCAGGAGGCAAAATATGAAATACCAAATATTTTTTTTACAATGTTTATTGAGGAAAATATGAAAATATGTACTACAACTTAACATTATTTACCTAAAATATTTGAAAAATTTAACGTAACATGTTAAGTGGTGTTGACTTAACATAACATAATTTGGTAGGTACTAGGAGGTTATTTTAAATTTATATACCATTCGTGATAAACAGCTGGAATCCATTCCAAGAATGATTTTACATCTTTCAGTTTTTCTGAATGAATACTAAGGGGATGATTATATTTTTGAGTAAGTGTAGGAAATTTTTCTTCTGTAGCTGTTGGTCTTCCTCTTTTATTCAAGGACATGGAATTAAATAATCCGTTGTATGATGCTGAATATTGTATATTTCTGGGAACTTCTGAAGATAGACATAATTTCACACTACTTTGTAAAATACCTACCGGTTGATTAAAATAGCTTTTCAGTACTGAACAATCGTATATATCCTCTTGCTGGACCCTAGTTACTAGAAAAGGTTTCTTTTTCTGACACTTCTTCAAAATATCTTCCCAGTGATTGGGCGAATATACCATTTCACAGTTTTTCTTGACATAATTTTCTACAACAGAAAAGTCTCTGTCGCTTGGCAACATTGTATGTCCTACCTGAGGAAATATATGAACTATTTCTTTAAAATAGTCATTTTGTAAAAGATATAGCCAAAGACCAATGATGGTCCAGTTTTTATTTTGTCCGCAGCAATTGTCTGAAATAGCTATTAGTTTTCTGCCATGAATATTATTTTTCTCAAAGTACATTTTGAGACAGCTAGCTATTTCGTCCGACCCTCTTTTAGCAGTGGATTCATCCCACATAAAAAAGTGACCCTGACCATCTCCAAGGGAATGTATGCTTAAATTATAGCACCATAATTTTCTCTTATAGAACATGGGACCAGTGGTAAGCTTTGGTGTGGGAAGGGTTTGCTGTAGATCAAAACTAATTGCATGCACATCTGGGTTTAAGTTTGCTTCCTCTACTGCGTCTCTGACTGCCTGTTGACCTGCTTCAGCTTTTCTGTGATGTAATTCTTGTTCAGTTTTAATTTTTTTAACCTCAGTTTCATCATTGTGTAACTTAGCATTTTCTAAAGCTACTGAAAACTTATCGCATGCTTGACATGTATCCATTTTCGGAGTTTTGAAACTTATATTATATTCTTCAGTAAATATTCTTCTGAATTTATCTGCAGAAACTGGAGTTATCTTTTTCAAAATGCATTCTCCTACATATTTCTCATAACAAGTCTGAATAGAATATTCCATACTCATATATTGTCTAGAACTGTCAGCACGGGTGTAATGGCTTTTGTACTTAGGTAAGCTTTCAATAAAAGATTTCAGAAAATCTATATCAGAATTGGAATATTTTTTAGGATGATTTGAATGTCGACCTCTTAGATCTGATTTTGGAGTATTTGATCCAGTTTTTAATTGTTTTACTAGATTTTCAACTCGACCTCGATTTTTCTGTAAGCCATGGATACTTAGGAAAGCCATTTTGCATATCTTAACATCTTTCCCTTGTGATTTTAATTTATATTCAATAGTTTGAGATCTTTTTGACACTAGTGCTTTAGTTTTCTTCCTAGTCACATTTTTAGATCTCATACAACCTTGTAAGTAAGCATTTTGTGTATCAAAACTGTTCATGCCCCAAAAATTAACAAAAATTGTCTGTAGTTCTTCATGAGAAGCAAATAACTCATAGCATTTATTGGGGCAACTACACGGTGGACCTTGTGTTTTTGATAAAACAATATTTCCCTTACCTCTGTATTGTTTATATTCTTTTCCGCGATTTCTGAGCTCTTTTGTTTTTAATTGCTTACTTAAATTGCGTTTCCTTTTTCTAGATTTTGTGTCTGAAACAGAATATTCTTTTTCTTGTTTACTGTGTTCATTTAATTCTCCTCTATTTTCTTTTTCTTCCTCCTCTTCTTCTTCAGTACTGGACTCTGGGTATGTGTGAGAAGAAATTTCTTGAAGTCCATGTTCTTTCAAAAGTTTTCTAAAACATAAATAAAAATAATATTAAGTATTATAGTGCTGCAGAGAATTCATTTTCATATTTGCAAGTAAAAAATGTTAAGTTTTTATGCAAAGTGAATGTGGATGTAAACAATGTTAAGTACATCCTTTACCATTTTTTACTTGCAAACAATGATTCTAAGAATATAAATAAATTACCTTCTTTGTAGAAAGTTAATCGAGCTAGCTTCACTAAATATTTGAAATTCAGGATCTTTATCTGAGTCGTAATCATCATAGCTCTCAGAATTGTCACTATTAACATCAAAAAAGTCATTTAGATTTGAACAACCTGCTTTGTATTCCGCCATCATGGACACATAACATTATTTTCATGCTTATGCATGTCCCTTACCAAATTTTAAGAAATTAATCTGACGCCACCTATTATTCGGAGGATAAAATAAGTCAAGTTTTCTGCGTTGCCATGTCCCTTGCCATCTTTTACATAATATTTCGGGAAAAATCAAAATTTGTCCGTTACCATTATTTACTGCCGAGCCCCTCAATTATTAAATTGGGCACTGTTACAGATCATTCCTTAAAACGAAAGCGACCAAATAAAAAATTGGGTAGGATTGACATTGCTGCAAAAGACGTTATTCAGCGAACAGTTTACAATTTTTACAAAGAAAATAGAGTGCCTACTTTAGAACTGATTCGTGAAAAATTGAGAGATTTCCCTGAATATAATTATACATCTTTGGAAACACTGCGCGAGATTTTGATAAGTTGTGGATTTAAATATAAGAAATTAGATAATCGAATGGTAATAATGGAATCTCGGCGTATTGTTGAACTTCGACGAGAGTATTTGAGTAAAATAAAACAGTATCGTAATTCAAACAGAAAGATAATCTATTTAGACGAAACCTGGTTCGATACGCATGATGATGTCAAGTACGGCTGGGTTGACAACACAAACAAGTGTGCGTTAAATACACCGTGTTCACGAGGAAAACGTGTTATTATTCTTCATGCCGGAAGCAAAGATGGTTTTGTATCTAATGCATTGCTATTGTCGGCCAAAAATATAACAAACTCTTCTGCCGATTATCACGAAGATATGACAGCCGGTTTATTTGAAAAGTGGTTTGTTGAACAACTCTTGCCCAATATTCCGCCGAATTCAGTGATTGTTATGGATAATGCTTCGTATCATTCCCGCATATTAAATAAAATACCTAATAATAACACGAAAAAGGACGAAATTTTAAAATTTATGCAACTTAAAAACATTACTGTTCCTAAAAAGATTCCAGTAAAGAAAAAATTAATTAGAATAATCAAAAGTCGGAATTTTAAAAACGAATACGTTACTGACAGCATTTGCAGCAGGCACGGCCATACTCTTTTGCGATTACTCCCATACTATTGCATTTTTAATCCAATTGAAATGGTTTGGGGTACCGTAAAAAAACGATTGCGAAAATATAATCAGTCTCCAACATTAAGCGCAGTGGCCATTGAGAATATTCGAGAAGTAATTATTGGCATTAATAGCGATGTGTGGAAAAATTGCGAAGCTCATGTTGTAAAAATAGAAAACGAATATCCTGTTTTACCGGCAATAGCACCAATAGTTATCCAACCTGGGAACGATTCGACTTCAGAAGACTCTGACGATTCTTTTTAGTCCTTCTAATTAATTTCTTTACATCTATCGCGATGCATCTTGAACACTAGTATTCATTATTATACAGTGTGTCGCATTTAAGATATAGACACCTCTATATATCAGCTATCAAAATACATACAGATTTGAAATTTTGCACAGTCATACATGTTGATAGTGCACATTTTTTTAAGATAATGCGAAGATGCATATTAGGTATCGCATTTTTCGGATTTTCAATCGCGTATATCTCCAAAACTATTAACTTTTGAGAAAAATGACATAGATCTTATTTAGAGTAAAACCTAAAAAATATTTTTTGGAGCACAGAAGGTGATATTTTGAATTTGTTTAAAAAATTGTTTAAACAATTTCTGCCCAAAAATTGAGAAATTTTCCTGAATATAATTATGTAAAAATTAATAAAAATTATATGATTTTTCTTGAAATATGCGTTTGATGAACTGATCCCTTTTCTTAATTTCCACGCCAATGGTCGGCATTGGCATCAAAGAATCTCAAAAGCCGATGCTTGGCAAACTGACATTGGAAAAAGTATAAATATCAGTGATGATTCCTCCACCAGTAATAAAATAGTGAACATCTGGTACATCGGAAAATGTATTTACTAAATGTTTTGTTACCTTATTTCGTTGGAGAAACTCTGATAATACACTGACATAATTAAATGTGATCAAGGGTATAATATTACAGCTTTTATAAAAGTTTTGCCGTGAGGAATAGTGTTACAAAAGAGAGACTAATTACTGTTGCCATATTGAAGTATTTTTCTTATTTTTGTAAAATTCTTTTGACTTAAAAGGTTTCTAGTTTAACACGCTTTTTGGTTAACAGAGTATGACGGGAAAATAAAGAATACATTAGGTAATTTGCTTCAATTTTGTATGCATATTTACTTGTTTTTCAATATCTTTGATATAATGTAGATATGTTTTTATATTGTTCCATATATCGTAATTATAATAACATTGCCGTGAATAAGACCAAGTTTTGGATAAAATTTGGTGTTATTTACGGAACTGTAAGGTATATGCTTGCTTCATTGATTATCAACTTTACTTACTTAATCAGTAGACCCATTTGTACCTTTCAGTGTTGGGCCGTTTATAATACGATTCTTTATATTACAATATTTTATAATCTTCTGAGGTGTCTCTTGACAAACTTTCTCCATTCCTTCCTATTGTATGCCATCTGAGTTGCTTCCTGCCAAGTCTTACCCTTACTCTGCAGTATCTGCGAGATGTCACTGTTCCATTCTTTAATGGGTCTTCCTCTTCTGTTCTTCCCTATTGGTTTGGCGTCCCACACTCTTTTTACTTGTCTATTATTGTCCATCCGGGTTAGATGTCCGTACCATGCCAATTTTTTCTCCTTGATTGATTCGAGAATCGGTTTGATTTTTAGTCTTTCTCTTATTTCTTTATTTCTGATTCTATCAGTTCTTTTTACTCCGATCGTTCTTCTGAGATATTTCATTTCTGCTGCCTGAATTCTGCTTTGATGACTTTTGTTTAGTATCCAATTTTCTGCTCCATATGTCACTGTAGGTCTATATATTGTTTTGTATATTGTCATCTTGGTCTTTGTTGATATTTCTTTGTTATTAAGGAATCCTCTATTTAGTGCTTGGAATAGTTTTCCTGTGTTTTCCATTCTATTGTTAAGATCGTCCTCGATGTCTCCTTTGTTGTTGCTTACTGTTCCTAAGTATTTGTATGAATTTGTCTGTATTATTTTTTGTTGGTCTATCATTATTTCTAGTTGATCTTCCGTCCCTTGTTTTCTTGATATTTTCATTATCTGAGTCTTCTCTTTGTTTACGTTTAAGTTGTATTTGCTTGCTTCTAGGTTCCATTTCTCTAAGTTGTATTTCAGTTTTTCTGCTGTTTCCGCAATTAATACTATGTCGTCTGCAAATATACACATCTCAGCGTTTATCATTTGCATTCTGTTCCAACCGATGCAGTATTTCTTGAACGTTTTCTTACATTCTTTCACTATCTCATCTATTATATTTATGAATAGCACTGGGCTGAGACTTCCTTCTTGTCTAACTCCTTGAGTTGTTTCAAATGGTTCTGACTGCATATTTGACATTCTTACTGTGTTTGTTGTTTTCATGTATATACTCTTTGTTGCTTCTATCACTTCTTCACTTACTTGCTCCTTTTTAGGCTTTCCCATATATGTTTTCTTTTGACTGAGTCGAATGCTTTTTCCATGTCTATAAACCTCAGATATATTTCTCTACTTTTCTTTAAGGCCTTTTCTATGACTTGTTGTATGGTGAATATATGGTCTTGTGTGTTGTGTCCTTTCCTGAATCCACTTTGTACATCCTCTAATTTATGTTCTATTTCTTTTCTGATTTTTCTTTCTATTATGGTTTCGTATACTTTTGCTGCTACACATAGTATTGATATACCTCTATAGTTCTTACAGTCTCTTGTGTTTCCTTTCTTGTATGTAGGTATAATTACTGCATTTGTCCATTCTCTGGGTATTACTTTTCTCTTCCATATTAGGTTATATATGTATAACAATTTTTCTTTTGCTTTTACTCCTATATATTTCATCATTTCTGGTGGTACTTCATCTTTTCCTGGTGATTTTTCAATCTTTATCTTTCTTATTCCTTCTTCTAGTTCTTCTTTTTCTATAGTTTCTGGATTTTCCATGTTTCTCATGTATACTCTCTTGATGTGGCTTTCGTTCTCCATTGTATTTGCTTGATTTCCATTCAGTATCAGCTGGAAGTGTTCCCTCCATCTTTCCATTATTGTCTTATCGTCTTTTATTATTGTTCCTTCCTTGTTCATTATTTGTTTTAGTTTCGTTTCTTTGTTGCTTCTTAGGGTTTTCAGTGTTCTATAAAATAATTTCACGTTTTCTGTGCTGTTTTCTTCCATTTTTTCTCCGAATTTTTCCCAACTTTTCTTTTTCTCTTTCTTAACTATCTCTTTAACTTTTGTTCTTTGTCTCTTATAATTTTCATATTTTGGTTGTGTTTTGTCTTTTATGTATTCTTTCCATAACTTCTTCTTTTCTTTTATTTCTCTTTTCACTTCATCGTTCCACCAAGATGTACGTCTCCCTCTGTTGTTATTTCTTGTAGTTTCACATATTGATTTAGCTGTTTTTATCATCGCATTTTTAAATTTTCCCCATTCTTCTTGTATTGTTTCTGTTATTTCATATTCATTGTCCATCGCTTTCTCTAGCTCTTCTGAGTATCTTATCTTTGTTGTTTCTTCCCTTAGTTTATAAATTTTTATTATTTCTTTGTGTTTTTTGTTTATGTTCTCATTTCTTTTATTTCTTTTCTTTTGCATTTGAATGTGGTTTCTAGTAGATAGTGGTCACTACCAATTTCATAACTCCTTTTCACCCTTACGTCTCTTATCCAGTTCTTCTCTGTTTTTTGCACTATAGTATAGTCTATAATTGATTCTTCATCTCTTGATTTGACTTCTCTTGTGATCTTGTGTATCTTTTTATGTTGGAAATGTGTGTTCATAATCACCAGGTTATTGTCTAGACAGAATTCGAGTAGTAATTTTCCATTTTTGTTGATTATCAAAAGGTATTTAATAAAGTTCAGTATTACAAAATAATGAAAGTCCTGCAAGTCAACAACGAGAAAATAGAATACAGGGATGTATATTGCCATCTGTCATATTCAACATGTATTCAGAGTCAATTTTCCAATAAACTCCTGAATATTCCAAAGCAGGAATACTGTTAAATGGCGAATGAATAAACAATTTCAGATATGCCGATGACACCGTCATTTTTGTCAACATTACTCAAGGATTACAGCTCATAACCCAGGTACTCCTGCTGTCCGTTAAAACATATGCTTTGCAAATTCCTGTATTATGCGACTTTCATTATTATTCAGTAGATGTCACCACGTAGCCTGCTTTTTAAATATAAGTCAGTAGTTATTTGTATTTGTCGGCAGTCGACGGTTTAAGTGAGGTGTCGAAAGTTTGTAATATAGATTAGTGCACGTGGTAAATACAAAATGGATAAAAGGAAATAAGATTTCTTTTATGGTCTGCAGAATTCTCTTGGGTTTATTGGCTGTATTTATTGGCCGTATTCTATGTTTTACTGGCCGTATTATGAAGATTGATTGACTTTATTGGAGGACCTAACTGTCTAATTGGGAAGCCACGCAAGCAGCCCATTGATGCCATCGATGCCATAAGTATCATCCACATTGTATTCATTGGCAGGGTTGATTGCTTCCTATTTTTAATAAATATGATTAGATAAAAATTGTTTTAAAATGAAACAGACAGCAAATATTCGATTTCACGCAAACAATCCCTATGTATCTGTTGATACGTATTTCGACCTAATAGGTCTCATCAGAACAGCTATTCATAGGTATTCTCAACGTGAAAAATCAATATTTTCTGTCTTTTAAGAAGCAACAATAAAATGGCTTCAATACGGACGCGATAGCGACATCTATAAAAAATAGTTTCGAAACACAATTCAGATTTCTGCTTATAATCTGAGCCTTCTAAAAATTGCAAGGCAAACAGACGTTGATAAAAGATGTTAAAAGGGACATGGGAAATCTAAAATTTGCATTCCACGACATGTCTTTTACAACGAAGCAGAAATCATTAGCGAATTGTGCTTCTAGTACTCACACAGAGTATATCCGAAATAAAATGAAAAAGACAGCAAATATTCGATTTCACGCAAACAATCCCTATGTATCTGTTGATACGTATTTCGACCTAATAGGTCTCATCAGAACAGCTATTCATAGGTATTCTCAACGTGAAAAATCAATGTTTTCTGTCTTTTAAGAAGCAACAATAAAATGGCTTCAATACGGATGCGATAGCGACATCTAATTACAAAATCCATAAAATAGTTTCGAAACACAATTCAGATTTCTGCTTATAATCTGAGCCTTCTTAAAATTGCAAGGCAAACAGACGTTGATAGAAGATGTTAAAAGGGACATGAAGAATCTAAAATTTGCATTCCACGACATGTCTTTTACAACTAAGCAGAAATCCTTAGCGAATTGTGCTTCTAGTACTCACACAGAGTATATTCGAAATAAAATGAAAAAGACAGCAAATATTCGATTTCACGCAAGCGATCCGATTTTTACGGATTTTGTAATTAGATGTCGCTATCGCGTCCGTATTGAAGCCATTTTATTGTTGCTTATTAAAAGGCAGAAAATATTGATTTTTTACGTTGAGAATACCTATGAATAGCTGTTCTGATGAGACCTATTAGGACAAAATACGTATCAACAGATATATAGGGATTGTTTGCGTGAAATCGAATATTTGCTGTCTTTTTCATTTTATTTCGGATATACTCTGTGTGAGTACTAGAAGCACAATTCGCTAAGAATTTCTGCTTAGTTGTAAAAGACATGTCGTGGAATGCAAATTTTAGATTTCCCATGTCCCTTTTAACATCTTTTATCAACGTCTGTTTGCCTTGCAATTTTTAGAAGGCTCAGATTATAAGCAGAAATCTGAATTGTGTTTCGAAACTATTTTACGGATTTTTTAAAAATTGTTTTATTTGCTATCAGCTAAGGGTTCATGGTTTAATTCCTAGTTTAAGATAAGACGAACTCACACTTGAGAAACTGAGTTAGGCGAAGCATAGACGATAAGCTCTCATGGTTGATTGAGGTATTATTTTTATAATAGTATTTCAATTGTCTTTGTAGTTTTATCGCTACACATTGGCTCCAATTTGTACATTTTGAAGATACTATAGCATTGTTTTCTCTCTATTTTTCTGGAAAAAATATGCAATTATATATTTTTATAACATAACATTTTGTAACTTTTTAGTTATTGGATGAAACCGATAACTCATTGACCAATGAGTTATTAGATGAGATTGTTATATCTGGATGATCCATCTTCATTACCTGATGGATTTATTTTATTCCCTCCATC
This sequence comes from Diabrotica balteata, assembly GCA_918026665.1. Taxonomy (NCBI): domain Eukaryota; kingdom Metazoa; phylum Arthropoda; class Insecta; order Coleoptera; family Chrysomelidae; genus Diabrotica; species Diabrotica balteata. The sequence goes on along the minus strand of OU898282.1, from coordinate 35,674,704 downwards.
TGATAAATCTGATATCGCCGAAGATTCCGGGGATGAAAACCACATTGACAAAAATAACCTTCCAGGTAGTCAATTCGGAGTACAAGCTGAAGTTGTTTGTGACAGTGCACCATTGGAAAATGATGAGCAACATGAAATTATTATTTCTGCTTTAGAAGATATTGCAATTGAAGATTCTGATAGTAAAGATAACATCCTGCTATTTTCGCGTGTATCTCGCTTTGTTGTACTACAACTCCAAGTCCTACAGAACCTAAGCCGAAGATAAAAAGAGTATTCCTGCAAAAAAGCAAAATATGAATCCCAATGTTCCTGAGTGAAAGCCAGTAAGTGAACTAAAAAATTTTCTCGCGCCTCTACAGTTATTTTTCCCATTTCATTGACAATGAAGTTGTGCAATGTGCAATGACGCAAGGTGAAAATTAGTCTATTCGGCTATATCGCGAAAGAGATTTAATTTTATTATACAAAATATGCGTACATAATACTCAATAAAAACTTTCATATGTTTCTTCATTTGGAGAACAATACAGTGTCGATGAAGCGATGGTTCCTTACTATATGCAGCATGGATCAAAACAGTTTATACGAGGTAAATCTACTAGTTGGGCTATAAACTGTTGGTCGGAACCACGAAACAAAGATGTGTCGAGTAGTTTGAACCTTATTAAGATGCCACCACTACACCAGTTAAGATTAGGAGCCAGTGTCGTATTGTCGATAAATTGCAGTCTGATAAAGATTGAATAGCAATTATAATTCCAATGGTTTAATACATCGGAACTAAGGCAAGCAAAAATATTTGCAAAAGTATTAAAAAGTACAAAAGAAACATTTAACTGAAAAAAGGTGTTTTAGCTAGATATCACCTCAATAAGAAAACTCTCTGCGACTGAAAATCGTTATTCTGCGAAGTGCTTAAGTTCTTTGAAAGGGTTACTCTTACATCGATAGAGGTAAGAAACATGCTTCCTAAAAAGGCTAACACCACCTTATCTCTCACGAGTAACAAAGTCCATTGTGTGATATTTTTCTATTTTCTTTGTAAAATAATCTGTCATGAACTTCCACAAGTATTATATTTCACTAATTTTTGAGCATATAGATTATATTTTTGCATTAGTTTATTTAGATTTTTAAAATATTCTTTTTAATTATTTCAAATCAACTATTTGTAAATTAAGCCGCTTGATGTCTGATATTTATTTATTTAGCGTATGGCTACATCACAGGTTCATATATATACATATAATATAAATTATATAAATTACAAACAACAGTAAATATAAAAATATTATTCTACAAACAAACATCTAGATTATAAATATATTCGATTGACTCTTTTGTAGCAGCCAGGAAATCTGAAGGGTTGCCGTTGTAGGATCTAATCGGGCATTCATCTACCATGTGTTTTACTGTTTGCCTTTCGGCGCCGCAGTCGCAATTTGGTGATTGTATTTTTCCCCATCTAAAAAGTGAGTCGGAACATCTGCCACAGTTCGTCCTTATTCTATTGAGTGTGGTCCAAATTCGTTTCGGTTGGTTAAAGCCCTCAGGTTTGCTTGTAATACATGGCATGTTCCAGTTAGCTGGTGCAGCGTTATTCTCCCATTGTTCTCTCCTCCGTTCAGTTACATTAAAGTTTTGATCTACTAGCCTTTTTGCTATTTTTAGACGCGGGTGTCTTGAACGTAGCCTATTAATGTCTGGCGGAAGTTCCGACATGGGAGCGGAGCTCAGGATCAGTATTGATTTTTGTAAATTCTCTGACAAGGGCATGTTCCCGGCGCATGGGTGGTGGAGCTATATGACTCAAAGCTGGTAACCAGTAAGGGGGCGTGGCCTTGATTGTGCCCGATATAGTTCGCATGGCTTGGTTAAGTTGGACATCAACACGGTGAGTATGTGGACTGTTTATCCATACTGGTGCACAGTATTCCGCTACGGGGTATACCAGTCATAATGCTGTCGATCTAAGTGTGGGTGCTGAGGAGCCCCATGTAGTGCCGCAGAGCTTTTGCAGGATGTTGTTACGAGTTCGGAGTTTTGCAGCAGTCTTAGTAAGATGCTCTTTAAAGTTCAGCGTTCTGTCAAGTGTAACACCTAAGTATTTTGGGTGTTTATTATATTTTAGAAGTCTATCCCCAAAATTGATTTGAGGTTGATAGTTGGCCATCTTGTTGTACAAATGAAAGCAGGACACTTTTGTCTTAGTTGGATTGGGTTGCAATCTCCTAACCTAACCCAACCTAACCTAACCTAACCTAACCTAAGTATTTTGGGTGTTTATTATATTTAAGAAGTCTATCCCCAAAATAGATTTGAGGTTGATAGTTGGCCATCTTGTTGTACAAATGAAAGCAGGACACTTTTGTCTTAGTTGGATTGGGTTGCAATCTCCATTTGCGAAAATAATTCCCTAGGGCATTTAAATCGTTTGTTAGAATGCGTTCAGTGACCTCGAATTCTTTATGACTTGCTGCAAGCGTCCAGTCGTCTGCGTATCCAAACTTCTTTGATGTGGTTTCTGGCATGTCTGCTATGTAGACTGAAAAGCATGGGAGCCAGCACGGATCATTGTGGAAGTCCATTATTCAGTTTTCTTTGGGTACTAATCTTGTCTCCCAATATAACTTTAAAGCATCTGTTGGATAGCATGGCGTTAATAACCTCAGTGGTCTTTCTGCATGGGATTATTCGCATTAATTTATATATTGCCCCTTGTCGCCACACAGTGTCATAAGCAGCAGATAGATCGATGAAGACAGCGGTTGTTTTTGTTTGCTTTTGAAAGTTTGATTCCACATAATTGGTCAGGGCGAGTACCTGGTCTGTGCAGGTGCGGTTTGGCCGAAATCCTGCCTGTTCCACTGGTAAGTGTTGAAATATGGTTTAGCTGATTCTATTATACGACAGTCTTTCGAACAATTTGTACACCATACTTAAGAGTGCGATGGGGCGTTAGTTTTTCGGTGAATTATTACTTTTCCCTGGTTTTAAAATGGCGACGATTTTTGCATTTTTGAGTTGGTGGGGGACGTTTCCCGTTTGAAGGATGTCAGAAAAGAATTCTGCGAGCCATTGCCTAGTGAATCTGCCGCTACGTTTGAGGAACTCAGCGTGAATGGCGTCAAAACCCGGCGCTTTTCCTGTTTTCATTTCATTTAAGGCTTGCGATATTTCTTCATGCGTAAATGGGTTGGAATATTCTGTTGACTGTGCAAGACTAGATTTTATCTAGTTTTAATTGTATGTAAACGATTTTGAGGCGCCCTAGAGGTTGACACTATGTGCGTAGCTATTTGGTCTGGAGTTACTAGGTTGGTTTGGCGAACGGGTGGGTTACTACTTCCGAGTTTCCGCAGTAGGGACCAGATGTCTGATAGAAGAGCAGTTACTGGAATATTACCATGGAACATTATATACTCGTATACAGTTCTTTCTCTGGAGCCTTCGTCTTCTCAGGGTGCCTGTCCGTTCCGAACGTTGGTGATCATTCTGGCTATAATGATTTTATTGGTTGCTATACGAAATAGCTGTGTTGAGGTCTTTCTATACCGTGCTCTCAGGTTAGCAAGCCAGGATATTCTTCTTCGTCCTGGGGCTCTTTTTCCTTCAGTATTACCCTGCAAAATGCATTGGAGTAGCTCGTATCTGCCTTGATTTCTCATTATATATGTTCCAAGTACTCCAGCTTACGGCTCTTTCCAATGTTGACCAAATCCGCGGTTGTGTTCATCCTTCGCAGTACTTCGTCATTGGTGACTTTGTCTGTCCATGGTATCTTCAGGATTCTTCTGTATAACCATAATTCAAAAGCCTGAAGTTTTGATATAGTTTCCGCCTTCAATGTCCACGTTTCTACTCCATACAGAAGCACTGAGTCCACGTAACATTTAAGGATCCTTAAGGAGGGTGAGGTCATGGCTTTTGGACACAAAGTTCATAGTCAAGAATGCACTTTTGGTCTTTCCGATGCGACATTTAATCTCTTGGGTATTGTCCCACAACTCATTGATTATAGTTCCCAAGTAATTGTCTGGAGCCTTGGTATCATATTATTCATGAATTATTTTTAAATTACGCTTCTTTTTTATACAAAGAAATTAAAAGCAAAAATGAAGATCATTATCAGTCCACATTAGAATAAATTAACCAAAGACAGCAATGCGACAAAAAATACAATGACTGATGCACGGTAATTACTTAAATTTAAAATTAATTAATTAACATTTCAAAAGGAGAATAACTAATCATTACAAGTGTTTGATTTCGTGGTTAAGTACATAAATGTAAGCCAATAATATCTTGAGCTCTAATTAATATTCTAATCTCTAATTAGTCTAATATAGGTATCTAATTCGAACACATACGTTTTACTTAAACGATTTGATTTAATTCAAATAAATTGAACGACGACATATGTACAAAACCTTACGGGACCTTTTATATATATATATATATATATATATATATATATATATATATATATTTATATATATATATATATATATTATATATATATATATATATATTATATATATATATATATATATATATATATATATATATATATACAGTGAGTGTCAGCCAAATGGAATAAATTAGCTAATAAAGAAATGAAGAGTATTCGAAAAAACGGTCGAACACGTCGATTAGTAGTTTAGTAGCATTTTTTTCCATAAAACCTTTTTATAAAGGGTGTATCAGATAACGGTGACCAATACCAACTTGCTTGTTTTAAATAGAACACCCTGTATATTATTTAATTTTTAGATTCCTCAGATCATTTTATATATTTTTTGAATACAATGTCCTATACCTATCTTTGACTGTTAGTATTCTTAATACTGAATATTATGTAAAATGCAAAAAATTCACATTTAGATAAGAAAATTATTTATATGTTGAAAGTTGCTACCACTGTCTTAATACTTCTTGCCTATTTAGGTCTTGGTAATGATAAAGTCAGCAAAAACTATTTAAGCATATCTTTTTATTGATATGTTAAAAAATAAAAAATTGTTTACTTTCTTTTAAAACGCCAATGTTTTATTGTTCCATGGCAGAAGTAGTTGTCAGTGCTATAGTAATTTTAATTTTATTAACCACAAGCCAGAAAAATGGTTCATTTAACAGAAATTCACAAAATTGCAATTATACAGATGATTGGCTATGGAGATAAGACACGGATGCAAATGGAAGTAGCTCGTTTATTTCACGAAGAATTCCTGATTTGCCGCACATATCCCAAGGGATAATTAGTAAAATAGAGAAGCAATTCCACGGGCTGGTCCATGTTAGGAAGAAAAAAAAGAAGCTGCCAATGCAATAAGCGAGTATACCAAATTGGCTGTTATGCTTGAGTTTTAGGAACACCCACATACATCTGTTCGAATCATGTACCCACATACAATCACCGTTTTATATATTCTACTCTTTGATGTTCGTGTTAGGCTTTTAGATTTAATAGTATTGTGGAGGCTGTACATACATCTGTTAGCTGCCTGAATTCTTCCTTTAATCACTTCCGCGGTATCGTTATCAGCAGTGATTGTTGCTCTGAGATATTTAAAACTCTGTACTCTTTTAAAGTTATATGGTCCTATTGTAGCATTTTCCCCTTTCTATCTCGTCCCTATTCTCGATTTGGAGCTTGAAATAAAAACAAAATAATTTGGAGGTTAATGCTTTAATTTTTATTCGACTTATAGCAACAAGGTCACAATTTCAAAATACCGTTACAATCGCTACTACATTGATCAAATTAAGTAGTTCTCTCTCAGTATTTGCCTTCCTCGTTTCTTGTCTTGCTTATGGACAGATATGGCCAAATGCTCGGTATGGCATTTTATTTCTTGTTGAGGATCCTATTGGTCATCTATCATCATTTCCAAGTATTTAAACATTTTCACTTGATCGATTGGAGCATTATCTACTTGCAGTTTAGTAGTAGTCTTAAAAGTGCGTTTTTTCTTATTGCCATGCATTTAGTTTTTCCAGCATATATCTTCAAGCCTTTCCTACGGGGTTTATTTTATTTAACATCAACTGCATATTATGTTCGTTGTCTGTTATTATCGCGGTGTCGTCGGCGTAACGAATGTTCTTTCTCGGAAACCCGTTCACCTTTATTCCACCCTCAGAGCCTTCCAGTGCCTCTGCAAAAATGGTCTCCACATAGAGATTGAAGAGCATAGGAGACAAAATACACTCCTGTCGCACCCCTCTTAAAATTTCAAATTCTTTTGTGTTGGTTGATTTGTTCAGTCTTACTCCTGCTTTTTGATTCCAATAGAGATTCTGGATAACTCTTATATCTTTCTCCTCAATGTTAGCATTGTGTAGTATTTTTATCATTGCGTCATGTTTTATGGTGTCAAACGCTTTTTCATAATTGAGGAATGTTATGACTATATCCTTTCGTTTATTCATGCAGTTTTGTACAGTATACACAGTATTTAGCGTATTTAAGCAGAAAACTGCTTCACGTGTACCCAGTCCGCTTTTGAAACCAAACTGTGTCTCACCGCTTAGATCTTCCAGCTTTCTGAACATTCTTGGGTGAAGGATGTGAAGAAACACTTTAAGCAAATGGCTCAATAAACTTATCAGTCTTTGGTCTTTGCATTTTGTCGCTCTTTGTGATTTAGGTATCATTATAAAGATAGAATAAAGCCAATCCGTTGGAATGTAGCCGGTGTTATATATGGCATTGACAATTGTTACCAGCATGTCGATGTTATCATCTTCCAACAGTAATGGCTTCCATAGTAATTCCATCCGGTCCCGGGGCCTTGCCTAGTTTTGCTACTTTTATAGCGTACTCTACCTCGGCGTGAATAATTGGCAGATTCGGTCTATTGTCCGCAAAGAGGGACGAAGCAGAGTCTGCCCAGATTTTAGCTAGTTCTTCCTGGGCATGAACGTAGTTTCCTTGGTCATTCTTCAGGCAAGTCTCATGTTGTTTCTTGTGTATACTCGAAATTGCTTTGATCTTTTTATGTAGTCCAAGCTGTCTCCCTTTTCTTGTAGTGATTCCAATTCTTCACAACGTTCTTTCATCTAGCATTCCTTTGCGTTTTTATTTATTGCCCTTATCGTCCGTTGGATTTCCTTGTATTCCTGTTGATTATGATGTATTTTGTACTGTCTGCGTTGTTCCATTAGATCAAGTATCTTTTCCGTCATCCACTTGTTTTTGTGACTTCTTTTTATTTTACTTGCGACTACTTCTTCATTTACTACAATTTTTATTTTCTCACAGGTTTCCCCTATGCAATTTCCTTGTATGTTTCTCAAATTCTCGTTGATGTGCTTACTGTATGTAGATCTAAGCTCTTCATCTCTCATTAATTCTCTAGTGTTTATGTATTTATGATTAGACGGCTTTTTAACCTTTGCCAATCGAAGCCTTACATTCGCGATTAGGGGGTTGTGGTCAGACGAAATGTCCGCACCAGGGTAAGCGGTCACTATTTTTATATAGTTGCGGAATCTTTTGTTTATCAAGATGTAATCAATTTGATTTCGTATCATATGACCTGGACGATCTCCTTTTGCTCGCCATGTATACAACCTTCTTGGTGGGAGTTGATACCACGTATTGGATATGACGAAATCGTGGTCATTACAAAATTCAATTAGTAACTCTCCTCGCTCATTTTTTTTACCCAGACCGAAATCACCGACCGCATTATCACATGTACCCCTACCGACTTTGGAATTAAAATCGCCCATTATGACGTTGATATCGTTTTTCTTTGTGCCTTTAATGCCTCCTTTATGTCTTTATAGAAATCTAAAACTTCAGTTTCCGGTTTATCAGATGTGGGTGCGTAAACTTGGAGTAGATTTATATTAATAGGTTGACCGACTAACTTCACTATGATTACTCTGTTTGAAACGGGTACGTAATCTATAATTTGTTCAACCAAACCTGTAAAATTCCTGTTGTAAAATAATGCATATTCATATTAGTGATCTGTTGCATTATTGTTTTTTTTTTAAATAATATAAAGAACAGCTGAAAATATATTTTAAATGTTTTACGAATCATTTTGTCAATCTTAGATTTATTTTTAGTTTACAATTTATTCAGCCCTCTCGGATGTACGCTATGCTGCCAGCAATGTTTGCGGATATCCATCCATCATGTAGTGCGAGTGTAAAATATTCGCGGCTCTACTATATTTTTTTACTTAATCCAAGTTTATGTGGTATGGAGGATTGTGGATGTGCAAGATGTCTTTTTTTGTTTAGTGTAATTTAAAAAACAAGTATATAGCCCTTGTGTTTCCGAATTATATATTACTCTTCTGTGTTTTTAATTATGAAAAGGAATTTTTAAATTATTTATTTGTCTGTTACATTTAAACTATTTCAATTTTTTATTTATTTATTTACTATTATACAGGATTACACACGTAACTCATACAGTATAATTCACAGGCCAACATTTTTATTTTCATGAAAAAGTGTGTTAAGTTGAATAGGTTTTCTATAGTAAATGGGATGTGCTGATCACGAATATGTACTTAGCTTTTTTCCAGCACGTCAGTTTTTCAAGAAAAGTATGTTTGAAATTTTTCATAAAAACTGCCAAAAATATTGAGGAAGTATTTATTGAAACCTTATTTAACATAAAATTACACTGCAAAATTGAGTTGTTCTTAAAAAAAAATTAAACCGTTCTCTTTTTCCATGAAAATTGCATTTTGTTATATTCCTATTACATATTTTTGCGATCGATTCTCTCTTTAAGGTCCAGCAGTAATCAGCCATCATTCTTATATCCCATCTTCCTTGGTAACGTCTCTCCATCTCCCTTATATCTTGATAGAACCTTTCTTCCAGCTCCTCGCTGACAGCTCCAAGATTTTCGGGAAAATAGTCAACGTAGGAATCCAAAAATTGAAGTTTGATGCTCATATTTTGGAGACTTGTTGTTTTCAAGAAAACCGTCTATGAGTTCTACGAAAGAACTGTATGCTTCATATTTACCCTGGGTCATTGTATTCTGAAACTATCTGTCCGATTTTAAGGTTGGAATTTGAGTGCCTACAAAAATTCTTTCTTTAAGTTTAGCTTCAGAAAGTGCAGGAAATTTGTCGCACGTCTATTAATAGCAGTCACAGTGTTTATCTAAAGCTTTGACAAACTGCTTCATCAATCCTAACTTTATGTAAAGAGGAGGCAAAAGGACTAACTGTATGTCAAATAGTGTATTAAGTTGCACATTTTTTTGTTCCGGTACTAGTCTTTCTCCGAGTGGCCAATCATTTTTAACGTAATGTAAATTTCGTGCTCGATTGTCCCACTCGCATAAAAAAAACATGGATACTTTGTGAATCCAGACTGCTGAACCAAAAGCATGGATAATATTTTGAGATCTTCACAGAGTTGCCAACAATCTTCGCTATACTTTAATTTATTTAGTAACAGCCCAAGATTCTCATATGTTTCTTTCAGATGCACGGAGTAAACAACAGGCACTGAGGCACAAGTATTACCATTGTGCAACAAGACACTCTTTAGACTTCTCTTAGAAGAATCATCAAATAACCGCCTTGATGTGAAATCGTAATTGTCAGCTCCCAGTTTCATGACTACATGAAATATTATGACAATACACCCGTGACCCCTCTTGAAAAAAATGTTCCGCGAACTCTTCTTCACTATGCCTATACGACAAAAATGTGGTATCTGGAGCCAATAGATTTTTATCTTTCAGTCGTGACCCTAAGATTTGTGCAGCATCCTTCGATAGACCCAAGCCTCTTACTAAGTCATTTCGTTCAGCTTGGATAAACTGTTGAGGTTAATCTATTATCATCATCATCTTTTGCTCTACAACTCTTGGTGGGTCTTGGTCTGTTCAAGAATTAGTCTCCATTCCCCCCTATCTTTCGCCTTGGCTTTCCAATTTCTGACCCCCAGATTCCTCAAGTCATCTTCGACTTAAGTTAATCTATCTCAGGATTGAATTCACCTTCATCGGTTTTTTCTTCTGAACTTTCATATGATGATTACTATTGGATGGTGTGAAGAAAAGTTGGAGGAATAGGGATTCCTGGTTCATGAGATACAGGGCGTTTAGCAGAAGGTAAAGCAGGATATTGAATTTTGTATTAATTTTTTGAATTGAAACCCTTTATATCGCAGGAGCAAAAGTAGCAGTCGTCCCCATGGATTTTTGGTTCCCTCCATACCATAGGAATGCCGAAGGATAAAGAGTTACGTGTACCTTTTGTCACACACTGAAAGCACACTTTGTGTGGAGCACAAGGTTTGTCCTGATCACCAAACTTTACAAGAACCAATAAGGTACTTGTTTGGGCTAGTATAATATCTCAACAAGGTTTTTTCAATTTTGTGAAAATTTTGACGTGATGTGACGTGATTTGGGCAGTGTGGTCATTCTAATGAAATTAATATAATAATGTATTAAAATATGTTCTATCGATCTATCAAGTATTTTAAAGAAATAATTTTAATGCAATTTACGAAATATTAATACGGTATTAATCATACTCAATTCAGAACTCGGTGTAGTTTCCAAGAAGGAGGAGTTCTGAATTGAGTAGGGGCTCTTCAGTACTTCTTGGAAAACACACTCGGAGGGCGGTAGTTCTCAACCTCAACACGGCGCGTCCCAATGGCTGATAGGGAACGTCCTACAGATATGTGGGGCAGGTGTGAATAAGGCTCTGCCAAATAAACACCCGCGGATCAACTGGGAGCATGGCATAGGGCAGCTGCTATGTCATTACAGGATCGGAGCGGTAGAGAAAATCTCTTTACCGGTCTGATACTAAATAATCGCAGGCGGTAATTATGATTTAACCGATTGTGACACTGCGAAATCACCGAATGTTTGCCGGTATAAGCAAACACCCACTTACTGACCAACGGCTTCGGGCGGATGAGTTGGTAAGTGGAAGGGCACTCTTTTGTCCTGAGATTGAGAAATCGATCACAAAGGCGGATGAACCAAGATCAACGGCATAAAGATGCAGAAAGCAAGGAGAAACCACTGCATTAAAGATCCCTAAGGATTCTCAAGAACAACCACAAATGGACGTAAATCAAACAGTGGCCTCGAGTGCCCGGCGTCCCTTTAATGGGACAGGGGTGCGAAGAATCCCCGGGTGGAGAAACAAATTTAGTGTAAGCGATTTAAAACGCATAGCAACGTGGAATATAAGAACACTTTATGAAGCAGGAAAATTAACAACAGTCATATTAGAAATGGAGAGATTAGACATACAAGTATTGGGCCTTTCAGAAGTCCGATGGCCAAAGTCTGGAAACTACACCAAGGATAATAATACTATTTTCTACTCGGGCAAAAGCACTGGAGAACACAGCCATGGTGTTAGTATTATTATCAACAATAACTTAAAAGAGTTTGTCACAAATTTCATTCCCTTTAACGAACGTATGATACTACTTCAGCTGAAAGCCAAACCTCTAAACATAAATCTAATCCAAGTGTATGCTCCAACATCTGATAGCAATGATGCTGAGGTCGAAAAATTCTACGCGGACTTAGAACTGTTAACAAAAAACATAAAGAAGCAGGAGGTAAAAATAATTATGGGCGACTTTAATGCTAAAGTCGGTCGAGGAAAAACTGGAAATATAGTAGGACATTTTGGGTTAGGTAAAAGAAACGAAAGAGGAGACAGACTAGTCCAGTACTGCCAGGAGAAAGAATTAGTCATAACAAATGCATACTACGACCTACTCCTACGAAGATTATACACGTGGACTTCTCCAAAAGATAACACCAACAATATAATCAGAAACCAAATAGATTTTATAACGATTAACAAAAGGTTTCGTAATGGAGTACAAAGTGCAAAAACCTATCCAAGCGCAGATGCAGATACGGATCATAATCTATTACTAGCAAACGTCAACATTAAACTCAGGAAACCGGAGAAAAAAGTTAAAACCACCAAAATTAACATCAAAAACCTAAAAGACGACAACTGCCAACAGCAACTAAATGCAGAGATAAATAAATTAACTGAAGGAAGCGTTGAATGGGCAGATATGAAAAAAGCCATACTAAAATCGGGAAAGGAGGTCCTAGGCGAAGAAGAGAAAATAACTAAAAAAGACTGGATGACACCGGAAATAGTTGAGCTAATAACTGAAAAAAGAAAATACAAAAAGATGAAAATAAATATAAAACCATCAAGAATAAAATCAAATATGAAATCAGAAAAGCTAAGGAGGAATGGATGAACAAAGAATGCCAGGAATTGGAAGAACTCAGCAACAAACATGACACCTCAAACTTACATAAAAAAATTAAAGAACTTACAGGCAACACTAGACAAAGAAGAACACTCATAACAAGAGATAATAATGGAGAAATACTTACTGAAGAGAGCAAAATAAAGGAAGTATGGGAACAATATATAATCCATCTTTTCCATGACGAGAGAGAAAATGAACAAGATATAGGTGAAGAAAAACAATACCTACAAATTTTACCCCCAGAAGTAAAGAATACCCTACAGAATGAAAAACAAGGAAAAGCACCGGGTCCTGATCAAATTCCAGTTGAACTGTTAAAAGCCTTAGATGACGGTAATATAAAGAGATTCACCCGAATTCTCAACAACATATATGTAGAGGGCAACATCCCGGAAGAATGGCTTAAATCGATATTTTTACCTCTACCAAAAAACAACAATCCCAAATCATGTAATGACTATAGATTGATAAGCCTAATGTGCCACCCTTTAAAGATTCTTTTGAAAATTGTTCAAAACCGAATTTATAAGAAATGTGAGGAACAGATAGATGAAACTCAGTTTGGCTTCAGAGGAGGCATGGGTACAAGATAGGCATTATTTGCGTTGACGGTACTCTTGCAGAAATGTCGGGAATATAACAAGAGTGCATATGTATGCTTCATAGACTTTAGGAAGGCCTTTGACCGAGTGCAGCATATGAAGTTAATAGATGAATTAAAAAACATCAATTTAGACAAAAAAGACATTGAGTTTATTAAGGCTATATACTGGAACCAGAAAGCAGTAGTAAAGGTGAACGATATAGAAACAAATAATATACCGATTGCGAGAGGGGTTAGGCAAGGATGCGTCTTGTCTCCGACGCTTTTCAACGTGTACTCACAGGTCATATTCAGAAAAGCCTTATGGGAAAGAAAAGAGGGAATAAGAATTGGTGGAGAAATCATAAACACCATGAGATTTGCAGATGACACGGTAAATATGGCTGAGAGTATAGAAGATATACAAACTTTACTAGATGCAATAAATAGTGAATGCATTCAAATGGGACTTGACATCAACACAGATAAGACCAAATTTATGATAGTATCAAGGAGTCCAATAAATAATGAACAACTAACTCTGGGTGGACAGCAAATAGAGAGAGTGACAAAATATAAATATCTGGGAGCTTACATCAACACAGAATTAGATCCAGACCAAGAGATCCGGGTACGAATAGAAATGGCAAGGGCAGCGTTCTTAAAATTCAAACCATTGTTCGGTGACAAAAATCTGAATATTGCGCTGAGACTGAGGTTTGTTGAATGTTACGTCTGGTCGCAATTATTGTACGGGGTAGAAACATGGACACTAAAAGCGCAAATAGTTAAAAAGATTGAAGCCTTTGAACTTTGGATATACCGGAGAATGTTAAGAATCCCATGGACTGCCAGGGTCACCAATGAGGAAGTGCTGAGAAGAATGGGTCGAGTCAAAAAATTGTTGAGAACGATAAAAGTACGCAAGACTGCATACCTTGGACACATACTAAGAAATAATAAATATAGTCTTCTGCAGGTCATCATGCAGACGAATTATTCCACGTTGCAAAAGACAAAGAAGCTTTTAAAAATGTGGTCGCCAACCTCCGTTAATGGGGACGGCATAGGAAGAAGAAAGAAGAATACGGTATTTGTTTGCACTAGTATCAGGGTATATCTCACAAGGTTTTTTTTTTTTAATTTTATGAAAAATTTTGACGTGATGACATGTCAAACTCAAAACACAAAAAATCATGTCGGCCTGTGATCAATTTCTGTGATTGTTTACAAATAAAGTAAGATTAAAATCTTAATTATAATTAAAATAAAATATTAATTAGATATGAAACAGGACGAATTAAAATAAAGAAAAAAGTATCTATAACTTGTCAAGCTCTGTTTATCCGATTTTTAAATGAAGCCAATGGGACAACAAATATTTCTAAATTATTCCTATTTATAATTTTCAGTATTCGGTCAATCCTCTTCTTAGGGTGCCTGTCCGTTCCGAACTTTGGCGATCATTCTGGCTATGATGACTTTGTTGGTTGCTATACGAAATAGCTGTGTTGAGGTCTTTCTAAACCATGCTCTCAGGTTAACAAGTCAGGATATGCTTCTTCGTCCTGGGGCCCGTTTTCCTTCAATTTTACCTTGCAAAATGCATTGAAGTAGCTCGTATCTGCCTTGATTTCTCATTATAGTCCCAAGTACTGCAGCTTACAAACCTTCACGATGTTGATCAAATCCGCAGTTATCTCCAAAGTACTTCTTCATTGGTGACTTTGTCTGTACATGGTATTTTCAGGTTCATTTTGTATAACTATAGCTCAAAAGGCTGAAGTTTTGATAGAGTTTCCGCCTTCAATATCCACGTTTCTACTCCGAACAGAAGCATTGAGTGCACATAACATTTAAGAAGCTTTATTTTTGTTTCTAGGGTGAGGTCATGACTCTTGAATACAGAGCTTATAGTCAAGAATGCACTTTTTGCCTTTCCGATGCGACATTTAATCTCTTGGGTATTGTCCCACGACTCATTGATTATATTAATTACTATTTAACTGGTAATAAGCCACAATTAAAGATAAAAATACGTTTATTGACGTTTCAATTTCCACTTCGGAAATCGTTCTCAAAATACAAACAGTAAATTAAACAAATTTTGTTTTTTGTTACATAGTGAAACATTCTTCTAATAATTTTATTTTATCTGACTCATTTATATTGACAATTCAGACATACATTATGCATTTTAAAGTAGACGACTTTAAAATGATATTGCCAATATTGTTGAGTTGCGCTCCTGGGACGACTTTATTTATAAGATAGTTCATTCGATTACATGAAATCAACTTTAACTTGAGAATATCCGTCAGAAAAAAATCATAGCATGTAATTCGTCTTTAAAAAGACAAACACATGACATGATGACAGTAAAATTCTCCTGTTAGTGATTCCATAGTAAATTATGAGGGAAAAACCAGGAAAAAAACCTCATAATACTATCCCGACATTGTAAGTATTTGTTCGTGAATTTAGTTTACCTTCAACAAACATCAAAATTTTGATTTTATATGTTACGTTATTTAAAAAACATAAATGATGTATCCTCTATATGTTACTGACTTACTAATACTGGTATTTTCTTATTAATAACTTCCTCTTTCAATATTGGTAACCAGATCCTACTACATTCTGCCGAGGAATTTGCGACACAATTGGCCTCATTTAGCATAATTAGAGCCGCTTCTTTGATTTTTCTTTTTTTACCATCCGTTTCTTTTAGGACTACATTTGAATTATTCCATTGAACCCTATGTTCATTATCCCATGCGTGTTTACATATTTGAGATCTATCAAATTCTCTATTTTTAATATAAGATTGATGTTCACTTATTCTAACATTTAATGGCCTTGATGATTCACCTAAATAAAACTGATCGCATTCACAAGGTATTTTATAAATCCAATTCTTTGTCCTTTCTTGTTCATTGTTTGGTTTGGTTTTGGACAAAATAGATCTCAACGTGTTTGTTGTTTTGAATGTTGTTGAAATGTTGAATTTATTTCCTATCCTTTTAAGTTTTTCTGATTAATTTATCAATTTTTCATCTTTAATTATGGCTTATTCCCAGTTAAATAATAATTAATTTACAATGCCACAAGAAAATAGCTTCAGAACAATATCATTGATTATATTTTCCAAGTAATTGTATTGTGAGACACATTCAATTCTCATTTGGTTCACATACAGATTTGCTTCAGTTATGTTTTCCTTGCTGATGGTCTAGTTATATTCGTTCAATGGGTGAGTGTATACCATAATTTGTACGGTGTAAAGGTATACATATCTGAGACTTATGGAGGGAACATATAAGCTAATAGATTGGAGAAGTTCAGGACAAGAACAGAGTTATTTTGTCGGTTTTTAATAAATGTATGTTGAGTGTTTTTAAAATATCTGTATAATCATGATTAATAATACGATTAATTTATATGCACAATATCGTAAAAAGTTATACCATACAATAGATGCATATTCCACTTACATACAACCAAAGCATAATAAACCGTTCTTAAAGCCCAAACAGATAGTCTCAGACAGTTGCGAATGATAAAGCCTAAATAAACTAACATAATTTTTATATATTTTACAAAATGTAACTGTTCATCACATGTGACTCCTGAGTCTTTTATTATTTTTATGTAAGACATATTTTATATAATTTGTTCTATTGCACTCTTGTCTACATCCGATGGTAGAGGGGATTCTGGAAAAAGAATATGAAATTAGTTAAATGTAAAGATTTTTGGCACGTATAACGTTGTAACTTAAATAACTAAACGAAGTAATCTATGGCAAGTAGTAGTAACTAAACGAAGTAATCTATGGCAAGTAGTAGATACGATAAAAAACAATATGAAACGCCAACGTAAAACATCATGTCATACGACATCATTTTTATTTAGTTTCCGGTGTAAAATAGCTCGATATTTTTTTAATAGCGCAAACAACGTCAAATATAGTAAATATAACTTAACGATATTTTTCGTCGGCCAAGATAAAAATTATTACGTTGTAACATTTTGTATGGTTAATATATTAAATTATTTTTAATCCCTTTACACATGTGGCTGAGACGCCGATGGTCGTATTTACGATTAAAAATTTTATTGCAATCTACCGACTACCAAAATATTACGGAAGAAACAACAGACTTATTAAAGACAACGGTTTAGGTAATCCTCGGTTAATTCCTACCGGTTTTAAGGCGGGTTTCTATTTGATACTTTGGCAAACAATATCGTCGAACGCACGTTCATAGGAATTTTTTGTAAGACCTAATCTAAAAGATTTTATTTTCTTCACGTTCCAATTGCTAGTACCGTTATTTGTCTTCTTAGAAATACCTACAGGCTGATCTGTCGTTTTTGAGGGGGAGATATCCCACCTTTCTTGGGTAGTTTGGTCAAGTAAAGTATATTAGCTTCAGTGAATTATCTCATCACCTGTAGTTAGGGTTAACTACCGATGTAACATATGAACTAAAAGAACATTTTATATTTTGTTACAAACTTTTAATCAACTTTGAGAACTTCTAATAAATCATAATTACGATCATTTAATTCTCCATTAATCATTAAACAACAGTGCGAAGAGTTAACTAAAACCAAGTGCGGGTGGTTTAATGTTTATAATACAGCATTCTTGAAACCTGTGTTTATTCTTGTGAATTTAAATTTAATCAATTTTTTTTATTTGCTGTAATTGTTCATTTTTCAAGTTACAAGTTTTCAAGTTCAGGTGTTACAAAGAATGAAGAAAGAATGTGAAGTCATAAAAACTGTTAAAATTAGAAAGATTCAATATCTGGGACATTTAATGAGGGGTGAGAAGTACGTATTACTGAGGTTGATTATGCAAGGGAAGATACAAGGGAAGAGAAACCCAGGACGACGCAAAATGTCCTGGCCTAGAAATTTGAGAGAGTGGTTCGGCTGCAGCTCATTAGAATTGTTCAGAAATGCGGCCAACAAAGTTAAAATAGCGATGATGATTTCCAACCTCCGCTAGGAGAAGGAACCCGAAGAAGAAGTTCATTTTTCATTTTTTTTTACTTTACCCGTTACCTCGAGATACGCCCCTAACCAGCAAAGAGAGACTTTCTTTAATCCACTTTGGTGATATTTTTAAATAGCTTTAGACTCTCTTCACTGATAATTTAATTTGTGTAAGATTTCACTATATTGTATTTTTAAAGGTATTTCTTTACAAATACTACCTATACTAAAGGAAAAACAAAGGAGGAAAAACAAAGTAGTGTTGAATGGTATATTAATAGATACCCATGATCAAAGAGTAATAAAAGAGGCGATGCTAAATATATTCAAAACATATATGGGAATTGAGGTCAAAATCAAAGATGCATACAAGCTGGGAACAAAAACCTGTCTGATCGAACTAGAAGATCAGGAAGAAAAAATCAAAGTCATGAAGAACAAGTACAAGCTAAAAAACCACAAGGAAGAAAAAATATATATCAACAACGACACCACAATGAAAGAAAGAGAAATACAAAAAACTATAAGAATGATTGCACGAGAAGAGAGAGAGAAAAAGGCAACGACATAAAGATTGGCACAAATAAATTGTGGGTAAATAAGGAAGAATGGAAATGGAACAATAAGGAAAATAAGAAAGACAAACCAAAAAACTAATAAAAACCGGCAATGGAAAAACGATGACGAAACAGGCAATGAACAAGAATGTTTAGAAAAGTTTGCAATAAAGCATGGAATGAGAACAAGATTCCAAAAGACTGGGAAGTGGGCACATTATTCTACCCATTGTCAAAAAAGGTGAGATACGAGAATACACCAACTAATAACTCTCTTGAGTATCCCTTCCAAAGTTTACGAACGAGTACTGGAGAAAAGACTACTACGAGAAGTAGACCATAAGCTGGAGCAGTCACAGAGCGGTTTCAGGAAGGGAAGAAGCATCCATGACCACATTTTTACACTCAAGCATCTAATGCAAAATGCACGAAATACAAGCACGGAACTATACCAAGCCTTCATAGACCTTGAAAAAGCATTTGATAGAACCCCGCGAACCGAAATAGACAAAAGCCTAAGAAACAGAGAAGTAGACAGCAAACTCAGAAAAGCTATTATGAGCCTATATAAGAACACAAGAAACAGAGTAAGAACAGATAATATGGAATCACAAGAGTTTAGAGTCAATGATGGCTTACGACAAGGAGGTGTACTAGGCCCCATCCTGTTCAATATTGTACTAGTTGATGTAATGAAGGAAACTAGAGAAGAAACATCTCGAATATTTATTGGACATAGAAACCTGGAAATGATACAGATAGCGGAGTGCGCATTTGCAGATGACCTCGTCGTATTTGGAAGAAACGAGGACGCACTTAAGAGAAACCTCCAAATATGGCGAGATAAACTTGAAAAACGTAATCTGAATTAATGAAAGTAAAACCAAGGTCATGGTATGTGGGAAAACAGACCAACATACAAACATTAAAACCAATAACTATACTTTAGAACAAGTCAAAACCTTCAAATACCTGGGAGTGCAACTAGAGAGTAGGGTACACAAGAAGCAGAGATAAACAATCGAATAACAAACACTTCCCGGATATACCAAGCAATTAAGAGCACATTCCTTTCGAAAAAAGAAGTATCCCAAAAAGCAAAGATAGCTATCTACAACACAGTTTTTGTACCTATCTTAACATTTGGATGTGAAAGCTGGACGCTCACCACCAGACTAAAAATAAACTGCAAAGTATTTCAATGAAGTATCTAAGAAGAGTACTAGGGGTGACCAGAATGGACAGGATACGGAACGATGAAATAAGAAGACGCCTTAAAGCCCAATCAATAGAGAAGAAAATTGAAGAAGCCCAACTGAGATAGTACGGCCACATGGTAAGGATGGATAAAAAAAGCCAAGTGAAACAAGTGTGGAAAGCGAGAACAATATTGACAAGACCGAGGGGCAGACCCATGAAGACCTGGGACGATGAAATTGCCTCCATCCTAGACAGGAGAGGAGTCACCAAGGAGCAAGTGAAGAAATTGGCAAGCAACAAGAAGAATTGGAGGAAGTTTGTATATGAAACATAAAAGAGAATTTACACCCAACACCTTAGGGTAGAAGGGTTATTGATTATATATATATATATATATATATATATATATATATATATATATATATATATATATATATATATATATATATAATATATACCTGCCAAGGTAAGAGTTGACAGCCAGTACAACCGAAAATATTAAAATACAGAGAGGAGTCCGCCAGGGTTGCGTGCTGTCCCCACTACTTTTCAATGTCTACAGTGAAGCGGTATTTCAAGAAGCGCTCTCAGACTCAATAGAAGGTATATCTATCAATGGAGAAGTTTTGAATAACTTACGTTTTGCAGACGATACAGTAATAATTACGGATAACAACAATGATTTACAGAACGTAATGCAACGCCTTAATGAACGCTGTCATGAGTACGGACTGAAGATAAATTTAAAGAAAACTAAATGCATGATCATGACTAAATCTGCACATGCAAATATCCAATTGACTATTGAAGATACTGCAATTGAGAGTGTTAATAACTATAAATACTTAGGAACATGGATAACATCAGATGTAGACCAAACCAAAGAAATTAAGACACGTATTGAAATAGCACGTACATCATTTATTAAACTTAAAAAGTTTCTTTGTTGTCGGGATATAAGGTTAAAACTACGCCTGAGAATGCTTCGATGTTACGTGTTCTCTACTCTTCTTTATGGTCTGGAAGCTTGGACACTAAAACAAGTTCATCTGAATAGGTTGGCCACCTTTGAATTTTGGTGTTACAGAAGAATCCTACGAATATCATGGACTCAAAGAATGTCAAACATGGAAGTAACTAGAAGGATAGGAAATGAGGCGGAAATAATATTAACTATTAAAAAACGAAAACTTGAGTACTTGGGACATGTGATGAGAGGGCAAAAATACGCATTATTACAACTTATTATGCAGGGCAAAATCCGAGGAAAGCGAAATGTGGGAAGACGAAGAATATCCTGGCTTAAGAACTTGAGGGAATGGTTTGAATGCAGTAGTGCAGAACTTTTTAGAGCGGCAGTCAACAGAGTCCGCATAGCCATGATGATTTCCAACCTTCGATAGAAGATGGAACTTAAAGAAGAAGAAAATATATATATATATATATATATATATTATATATATATATATATAATATTTATATATATATATATATATATATATATATATATATATATATATATATATATATCAGACTGTCTTCGCTGATAATTTCATTTGTTTATGATTTCACTATATTGTATTTGTAAAGGTATTTCTTAATTATAATACTGTTCATTTCTATATGTATACCACCATTGATCAATTGATGGTGCATTTTTTATTACTTGTGTGTACATTCAGCCGCCTATATCATTGTGTTGTTGAATATATTGTTTTTGTTTTATGTATGAATTTTATTTGTCGACTCCTAACAAGTTTCCTGATATAACAATACCTCTGAATATTTGCTTATTATATTAAATTATTATTATACCTTCGACCAGAAGAAAGATCAGGCTGATTAAGTTTTGTAGGTAAGTAATCTAATATATTTATTATTTGTTTATGTAGGGTGTTGACCAAATTTATTTAATTATTAACTGTTAATATCTTTTCTTGGGTTTGATCTCTGAGCCTAAGTATCTTTCCTTATCTCTGTTCTTTTCTAAGGTTTCTTAATTTTCTCCTTTAACCCCAAAAAGTTAAGTGGCGCCCTGTTTCTATCTTTTTTTTTTCTAATTTTACCCATCTATCTTTTTGTTTATTTCTGTATCTTTTCTCATATATCTTATCTTGTCATCAAAAGTCTATGTCTTATCTATATCAAAAGCTAGTTTCGAACACACGTCTCGCTCCCTACCAACCATCTGGTTGTCGTTCGCAGTGTCTCCATTGGTGACCTTTCTAGCACCATCCAAAAGAGGTTTCCGAGGTTACAACGTTTATAATAAAACTCATTTCACTACAAAATATCATTACACAATAATACATACCTTCATTTCTTTCATTTCCTTTAATCAAATTTTCGCCCCCGTATATTATCGGTAGTCTAACATACGATTGTATACTTGGACAAAAGTAAACATAGGACATTTTAAATTCTAATTTTGGAGGCCTTCTGTTAGAAATATTTGACTTTTAATTATTGCAGACGTTAGTTTACATGTTTAGAAATAATATGAAAATGAAAAAAGTGAACAACCAAAATTTGTTGGTTCGATACTTTACGTAGGTGTCGATATATTTAAGATTTTAATATGTACTTATATTCCACTGAAGTAACTGATTTCTACTAAATCTGTGTAAAATCGAGTAAACAATATGTAAATAAGCATAATAATTATTGATGTGTTATTGATATTCGATATTTATTAACTATATAAATATGAGCACGTAATAAACGCCTATAATGAGTCAACGTTATCTATTATGTTGTGGCTACAAGTTCCTTAGAGACACTGCTTGACCTATAACTTGACCTTAGTAATTGTTCTTGATTATTTCTCATAAAGCCCAGATATCTGCATAGCATCTGAGTGCCAGCGAGCTCGGTTGTGATTGGTAAGTGAATTATCGAAGAGTCCGTAGAGTAAACTATCGACGGACGAGCCGTGGTCATAACATAACGACAGTCAATTAAGGGGGATAAACCGCGAAGTTTGATTACACGAATTTAACACGAATGCCAACAGACGACCTGGTTATCCCTTCGGATAGTTTAACGCGTTAAAGTTGGGGGAATAGGTAAAATTTATCGAGTCGACAGAAACTTCAATTTAATAATACGGCGATGGTAAATAAAAACGGATTTCCTGTAGAAAATCAATCGTAAGAGGACATCATTAAAACGTTTTGTACGAAATGGAACAAGTATACTCCATTTGAAAATTATTGACATCACAGTTTTTATGATACAGCTGATAATCCATAACGTAATGTCATAAACGACTGACTTTCAAAACTACTTTAACCCTGGAGTGGACGGGTGTGGTCTATTGGTCCATGCAAGAATGAAAAATAATTTTATTTTGACTGTTATTTATATTATACAAATGACCTTTTCAGTACCTTTCAATAATTGCTTACTCCAACCAATGGCTATATTTTTTGAACAAATTTATTTTTCGGTTTTGAGATATTTGAAAATATGTCCTGACAGATCCCACCCGTCCACTCGTGTTACGTTTGGACGTTAAAATTCATATACAGTGTAGTCCGTTTAGTACGACTTCGCTTTTAACAACTAACCGTTTTTAGCGACGTACTATCCGAGAAGCGATAGCTGGCGGTTGAAAACAAATCGAAAAGTGGAAGGGATTGCTAAGTTCTTTTGCTGTCGCTAAAAAGATGGAATGATCACGTGAATGGCACGCACTCTTAATAATTCCTCTCCCGATGTATCCACTTTTATCACGTTTACACTGCTCAACAAAAACGAACTAATCCTCTCGCTATAATATATTTATA
Source organism: Diabrotica balteata (assembly GCA_918026665.1). Classification (NCBI taxonomy): domain Eukaryota; kingdom Metazoa; phylum Arthropoda; class Insecta; order Coleoptera; family Chrysomelidae; genus Diabrotica; species Diabrotica balteata. The sequence continues at coordinate 35,651,299 of OU898282.1, read as the reverse complement.
CCGTTTTTTAAAGGTTATTGATTTACATTAAATTTAAAGATTTTATTGGCTTTTGCGTGTATAAATATGTGAAAAGTAAACTTTAAATAAAATTAAGAGACAAATTCTGTGGAAAGATGGCAAAAGCATATATGTCAACATTTTTACATTTTGAGATTGTTATACCCATATATTCGTAGTGATGAGATCTAGAAGATGGCAAAATAAGATACGCTGCAGATGTTTAGATATTGTGTTATTAAAAGTGTGAAAAGCAAATAAATTCAAAACAGTGACATCTTAAGATGGCAATACCAAATAATATCGTATACCTAATTCTTCTCTCCATATAACACCTTTAAAGTAACTTACTTGAGGAGGTGGCAATATACTATAGGCAGATATATTATAAAGTAACACCACTATTCACGTTGATATGCGTGTAATTGAAAGTTGTCAAAATTAATTATAAATGCATATAATATATTTACTCCTTTTCATAAACCAAACATTATTATTTGTTAAAGGTGGCAATTTCATACATACGAACATATTTCGTTTTGTCTTCTTCTTTATATGTGGAATGAGCGATGAGTTTCAAAGCAACGTGTTGATTTATTTGATTTTGCCATCTACCAAATTGTTTTCAGTTGCTGTCGCGTGGTCGTAGTATTTAGACCATAACAAAATGTTGTACAAAAAATTGTCATCAAAATTGCATCCCTGAACAACAAACTATAATCTGGTCTAGTTTTAATAACAAAACTTCAGATATGCGTAAACAAGTATTATGTGAAAGAATGACTCTTTCTAAGTGCAAATACCAAATAATGAAAGGCAGAGGTATGAAAGGGGAAAGCCACATAATTGGGCCGTAACTGTTGGTTACTCAGTGCATGTAGAACCTCAGAAAATTGTAACTGTGTGCAATAATTTTTTTATCAATCTGCATGGAGTAACAGTAAATCAGCTAAATCTGCTAGTTAAAATACTAAAATCGTCAGCAGAGAGGACAACATATACCCTCTAATAAGTTGGTCGAAGGACGCAGTGAAATTCAGAAATTTATAGATCAATATCCAAGCAAGACATGAAAGTCATATAGTCAAGGCGAAATAATCCTAATCAAATATTTCTACCGAGCCACCTAACCATCCGTCAAATGCATAAAGAATATCAAGAGGATATATTAAAAAAAGGGTTAAAGAAATCTGCTAGTTATGATGTTTTTCGTGACGTATTCAATAGTACGGGGGTATAGATTTAAACAGCTCTACATCGATACATGTCGCAAATGTGACGAATATCCAATACTAAAAAAGAATGCTAGTACTGAGATAGTTAGAGCAAAAATTAATGAACAACTGGAAGACCACGTTAATGGAGATAATGAAGCCTTTGAAGGCAAACGAAAAGAAAAAGAGATATCTAAAAATGATAAAACGAAAAGAGTACTGGATTTTGATTTACATTGAGTCCTACCAGCTCCCTATTTATCAACTAACATAGTCTATTATAAGCGTTTATTATCTGTGAATTATCTTACTATACGTGATTGTTCTTCCACTGAATCGTCTGTTTGCTTTATGTGATATGATGTCATTGGAGGCAGAGGTTCTGATCAAATTGCCTCATGCCTATACAGTAAAGTAATGAGTTTATCAGAGACCGTTCAGCACGTAACAACATATTCGGACACGTGCGGAGGACAACTCTCGAAATAATTGATCAGAAATTTCTTTTGCCAGGTCATACACGCCTCGAGTGTGATAGCGACCACGCACCAATTGAAAGGTGTAAAAAACAAACTTTAAATGATTTTAAAATAATAGTACCACGGGACTTGTTTCAATGTGTACGATCGTTTAGGGGCAAGTCCAAATTTACAGTGGTTGATATTAGGCAAGAAGAGTTTCTGGCATTTTCCAAGCACTTACGTGACATACTAGTCAAATCAACAAGCGACACTGAAGGTGAAAAGATATCTTGATTTAATATTAAATGGCTAGGATATACCAAGGAGTTTGGGATAATTCAGTTTAAGTATACCCTTAACGATGAAGCACCATTTAAAACTCTAGATATAAGAAGGGGAAAAAGAAGAGGTCGATCATCACTGGCTACCATAACTGTCCCTCGCTCATACAATAGCTCCTTGGGTATTAATCCAAAGAAAAAGAAGGACCTTTTATCGATGTTAGACCTGATAGACAAAGACTGCCATGCCTTTTATGGAAAATTTGGCAACCACATTCAACGCAAAAAAATATGACGAATTGTGCGCTGATGCCTTGGATTCGGATTCAGAAGACTAATTGGTTATACAGATCCAATTTGTAACATTTCAATATTAACATAAAATATAAATGTCTTGTTTTTTATTTCCCTTTCAAAACAATAACAATTAATTCATAAGATGGCAAAACCACATATATCTAAAATATCTAAGATATTTTAAAAACTAGCAAATAATCTTCCTTTATGTTATACACATTAGAAGTACATTCAGTTCTTTGTACTATTGCATAAAAACAAAACAATACCTTTTATCACCGAATTAATAATAAGTTTGAAACCTTACAAGTGCTCTCCTGAAAACTATCAAAAATTGACATATATGGTTTCGCCATCTTTCCACAGAATTCATTTTATAAATTTGATGGAATGCGATTCGTTTGAATAGAATAGAATATCTTTATTTACAAGAATACAAAAAATAAAAATACATACGTATTCGTGAACTCTACAAACAATTTTTAACAATGCCAACAATATTCACCAGCGAAAGTGAAACACAAATTAATAATGACTATATATAAATAATATAATGATGGTGTAAACAGTTTCTCAGAAGATTTAGTTTTGACCGACTGTCGATGCTTGCATTCAGATATCATGCGACCTTGGATTCCATGTTTAAAGCAGCCAGAGTGTAGATTTTTGACAGTTTTGTCAAGCATTTACATTTTTACACTTTGATATAATTAAAGGCAGATATCGAGCACAATTTTATTAATTAAATCTTGCCCAAATACTTTCGATTTCTAAAGCATCATCATAGACATCTGAAGTAAGCCAAGAAATGTTTTTTTAAATGAAGAAATTGATTAACTTCGATAAAAAAACTTGAAGTTAATGGATGATAAAAGTTTTTTTTTGTGATTAACGTTTTAGACTTACTTCGTCAATTTTGGGCTATCCAACAAGCGCAGAATGTAATAAACATAACTTTAAACATAAAATTGTACAAACACTACGAATGTATTAACGGAAATATTAAGATGACATGTGACATATGACAGCTTGGATGGGCAGTCACAATCATAGAATTGTGATCTGCACATATTAAAATTCTATGTAAGTAAGCATTGACCAAAGATTTAACTGACACTACTATAGGAAATCAACTGATGAAATATGACTTATAGAATATTATAATTTAACTAGATTGCATAATCTAGATCTCACACCTGTCTATAATAATTAGGTTGTTAGTTTGAGAGCACATAAAGCGGACATAAATAAAAATAATAATATGGTAAGTATACAACGTATATCTACTAACGTAACTTTCAGCTCCAAACTAAATTTTTGATACGGCAACTACGCATTTGTGACACCCGCTATTAAGTACCTGTCCTATCTCTCTTAGAATAATTCCTTTTCTATTTTCACGCAGCTCACCCGCCAGCTCTCGCTTGTCGGATTGTATATAAAGCATAATGTTTGGTTTTAATTTAAGCCAATATGAAAAGACATGCGTTCATTACGACTCAGCTTACGAAACGAAAGGGTTAAATATAACACTTGTATATTACATAAACGTTTTTCACGTTTTTAATAAGTTATTTGTTTAGCTTAACCAGTTTTAGAGAACTAAGATTAAAGTACATTAGTACATTTCTTCTTTTTCAAACCTTCTATCTTGTTCATGCCAATATTAATTCTCTTCATATTAGATTATTATCTTCAGGTGCCTTAACCATTTCAACTTATGTTCTCTCATTTTAGCATTAATCGGTGGCAATCTTAGACTGTTCCTAACATATAAATTCTTAATTTTCTCCTTTTTAACTATCCATCATTCATCATATTATATTAGCCATGTAATGCTACGGAGTTATTGTAAATGTTTATAAGCTTAAAAAATGCTGTTTTATTATTAAAATATATTGTCTGTTGACGTCAAATCTTTAGTAGACATGTTTTTAAGTTATGAGCAAAATAATGAGTTTGACGTTTTTATTTTTTATTTAAAAATAATTCCACTAAAAAAATTGATAAATCCCTAGATGAGAGTCTTTTTGTAATATATCATAACACACATTTAATCTGTCAAACACGTCTATACAGTTGTGACGTTGTTTAAAAGTACTTTGTATACTTTTTCTTTTCTCTAATAGAAATGATGAACAAATACCTTAGCATATTTTTTGTCCTGAAATATTTTTACCTTTACTAATATATACGTGTCAGCCAGTATTTTAAAGATTTTGACCGACTGATAAAATTATTAATGTGCAATAAGTAACAGGTAAAAGCATGGTAATTACTTTATCAGCAATGAATAATAATGAGTGTTTCGACAGCGTATCGCACTTTAACTGGACGTATTTTGATGAGTTGATCGAATAACGGAACTTAATGGTAACTTAATGCTTTCAAAATCTTTTATTATGTGTGGTGCTGAGATATTGATATTGTTGCCATCATGTTATTTCCGTTTCAGTGTGGTTGATTCACTCCCGTAAAAGTTGGAAGCAGTGATGAATATCCGATTATCCGTCCACTTAAAGGAAATCCCTGTATCAGAAATACAGTAGTCAAAGTCACCTCTAGCAAATTTTTTTATCTTCCAACAAGTATTTAGAAAGATCCCTTTTATTAGCTCGGATCGTACCACAAGCTAAAGTAGTTATAGTGGTGTAAAAGTTATCAAAAAAAAATATTTGTTACCCAGTCTGCTTCTGGTAAAGAAAAAACAACTCATTCACCTACATTATATTTGGAGTATTGGCTCTTGAATTTTTTCGTTTTTGCCTTGATGACTTGAAATTTTTTTTACAAAGCCATAGATCTTCTTGACTTGACCAATAATTTCGGACTACAAGAACTGTATGGCAGCCCACTAAAAGGTTTATCCCGATAAATGCTTATGCCGATAAAAGAGCTATTACGTTATTACTTTTACTCTAAAAGCATAGAAGTTATATCTTATATGCTTTTATCTAAAAGCTTAACAAAAATATCTATAGCGGTCTCACATTCTCTAAAATGACCTTCTTCCCAAATACAGACAGCTTCTGTATATATTAAGGAATTTCTGTGGTTTTTTCCAATTTACTTCATTTTCTTTCCGGATATTCAGATTCCATGTGGTTATCAGGCTCTTGATCTTGATGTTCATTAGGTACCTGAATATGTTGTTCGTTAGATTGGTCATCAGGAACTAATTTAGGATCTTCATTATTTGCCTCTTCTCGATTTATTTGTAAATCTATTCCAGCAGTAGAAATATCCAGCTCATCATCGACATCTGATTCAACATCAGTATCTTCTGCATTATCATATGGAGGCAAAAATCATCAAAATCATCATTTTCTATAAGTTCTAACAATTCGGCATCAGTCAAACCCTTTTTTCCGCCACTGTGGACAATGTAGTGTTGCCTAGAATAGTTTTTGGTCTTGCAATCTTGGTCTTGTTCTTGCGTTTTCGCAAGACCAAGACCAAGACTGCCTAAGTTTAGCAAGACCAAGACCAAGACTGACCGTGCAAGATTTAAGCAAGAACAAGACTAAGCCTGCGAGACTCTTGCGTTTTGCAGTTAGGACTGAGTGTCCTTTATCGGGTATATCCTTAAAGACTTTATGAGACGCAAAAACATGTAATAAAAATTTGAAAAACTGGACTTATGCGCATTACGAACAATACCATAAACATACATACCAAATCAAAATATTCATTAAAAGAACACATTTGGCACGTGCTCAGAGGTCAAAATTACAATGTCAAAATAAAATAAAATTGGTACATTCTTTCCCAGCAGACGACTACTATGCTCTGAAATTAATTGTCCAGATTTTAAGAATAGCCACCTTAGCTAATAAAAAATATAATACTTAATAAAAGGACACCCACTTAACAATTCAATTTTTTTACCGTTAGAGTTTACTTAGGAGAAATCCTAATAAACAAATATTATCGGCCTACTAAACATTGTTTTTGCTGAGTGTGCGATGAAATCATTCGGTTAAACAAAATTCGGGATATAAGGTTAGAACTACGCCTGAGAATGCTTCGATGTTACGTGTTCTCTACTCTTTTTTATGGTCTGGAAGCTTGGACACTAAAACAAGTTTATCTGAATAAGCTGGCCGCCTTTGAATTTTGGTGTTACAGAAGAATCCTACGAATATCATGGATTCAAAGAATGTCAAACATGGAAGTAACTAGAAGGATAGGAAATGAGGCGGAAATAATATTAACTATTAAAAGACGAAAACTTGAGTACTTGGGACATGTGATGAGAGGGCAAAAATACGCATTATTACAACTTAATATGCAGGGCAAAATCCGAGGAAAGCGAAATGTGGGAAGACGAAGAATATCCTGGCTTAAGAACTTAAGGGAATGGTTTGAATGCAGTAGTGCAGAACTTTTTAGAGCGGCAGTCAACAGAGTCTGCATAGCCATGATGATTTCCAACCTTCGATAGAAGATGGAACTTAAAGAACAAGAAACAAAATTTGCTGAAAGAGCTAATATTCAAAAGTAATGAGACAAATTAATAACAGCTAATAATGTCGCTGTATAAACAAAATACCGAATATATTTAGAATAAAGAAATGACGATATATAATTATTGGTTTGTTATTCGGTACTTAGGGTATTGGATAGTACAGTGGCGCACTTAGAATTTTCAAAAAGGTTTTGGTTGGGCAGTGAATTTTTTTTATGCTACCTCCATTTTGAGTCCCTAGAATTTGTGAGGAACAGTGTCGGAATAGTGCCCTGGGGAGAGGGGGTTTAACCTCCAAAATCCCCATGGGTGCGCCACTGGGATAGTAACGAACATAAAGTAACTAGTAGTGTAGTTACTTTTTCGACATCACTAAATTTCATTTCCAAGTGAGGTTTCCTTCGAGTCTAACGTAATAATTGTTTTCCATCTAATCATTGTTGTCACGGAGTGACAAGTTTATAGTTTGATATGAGGGACAAAGATTCAAGTAGTTCTAGTCGAAGTAGTGAGAGTTAGCTTTTTAATAACAGCTGAAAAAAGTGAACATGTCAAAAGTGAACAAAAAAGAGTCATGTCTACATAAAAAGAAGAAGAAGTACATACACCAAGTGGTGAATTTCCAAGTAGTAGACAGATTTGTATACCTGAGCTTCCAGTTAACCAACAATGGCAATAGTTAATCAGAAATCAAGCGTACACTAACAACAGTCCAAACCGTAACAGCTAAATTAATTAAAATATGGAAGGACCTTACAATAACAAGGAATACTAAGATCAGGTTGGTCAATGCCCTTATTTTTCCCATTACTAACTAAAATATGTACTCGCCAAAAACAGTTAAAGAGTCTTACTATTAAAAGTAATAGCCTTCGAAATGTGGGTCTACAGAAGAATTGTACCCATGCCTTGCACAAAATACAGAACCACTCTGTTATTTCTGGAGGTTAGAGTGTTACCACGCCTTGATGAGGTCTCAAGGAATGATGAGGAGGAGGAACTGCTTTGTAATTTTAGAGAGAATGAAACTTTCCTGACTTATTTGAGTTTTGCCACTGCGCACCCAGAACTCGCGTATCTTTACTAATTTGGGCTAATCAATTATATAATCGATCTGTTACATATACTTAATTAATTATTATTAATGTGCCTCTTATTGTAATATTCTGCCGACAGCAGACAATTCTGCACAACCTAAATTATATGCTGCCATTAGTCATCTTAAATAGTCCTTCAAATGCACGAAATGGTCAGTTTCCAGAAGATTACTCTGGTGATTTGCTAACCTATTTCAGATTAGTTTATAAAAGATTACATACATAGTTCTAAAACACATTTTAAAACTAAATGCATTTATTGCCACATTTAACTAACATAAATAATTCTCTTTACTTAATAAAATCATATTATCTCTAATTAATCGTATTTAACATTCAGAAAGGGTGCTGTCATCCAAGAATTTAACTACGGCAAACTTCTAGCTGAATCGTGACAAAGTATTTCTTTTGCTTCGTAAAATTAGGCCTGACATTGAGAACAAAATCTTTAAATCTTACTGAGTTTATGTGAAATATATTTGGCTATATTAATCTCATATGAAGAGCACAGGAATAAAACAAGGATTGTCACAAAATTAAGATTTTGAGATATTGCAGTTTTTAACTTTTATTTTTTTATAGGAACAACGAAAAAATCTTTTTTTCTGCTTAATAAAAATGTTACAAAAATCTCTTATCAATTAAAAATATACCCAGTAGGTATATGTTTTTTACACTACTTTTTTTTGTTTGGTTCTGCTTGATTTGGTGAGAAATAGTGGTAAACAAGTTTGCTGCGTTTGGGTTTTTGCAAAAGCGTTTTAGTTTCATAAGATCTAGGTACTTGGCTTCGTTGGATGGAAGATAATCTGAAGCAAAAACTTATGATTAAAATCTGACCTAGGCCAAAAAAAAATTAATAAATTCTTACCAGAATAACTTACAGAAGGAAGTCTAAATTCGTTTTTTGCCAATTGAAGGTGTTGCGGTGTCTTCTTGTTTGCTTTAGATATAGGGCTTTGTAGCCAGTGACCATTACAAGAGGTGCGGTAAGTAATTAGGCGAGAATTTTCCTTTTTGCACATAATCTCTCTTACACGTTGAATAGTAAATAAACATTTTGGTGTAAACTCTGGTTGCAAAAACTGGTTCCAGTTTCTTACCAGATGTTGTTCAACTTCAATAACTGTAAATGGAAACGGATTCTTTCTTGAATCTCGAATCTACTCGTACCAGTCATCCTGCAACTCCATTCTTGTTTTGAGGTTTATTAATCCCATATTTTTGCCACATTCTAAATACGAGTGACCTCGTATAAGAAATGTTATTTGGATGTAATCAAGTCGTTTGACCTGATGTACCAGAAAATGCATAAACCTGAACATTGTGAAATTTTTGTTCCGGCCTCCAGCAGAATCGCAAAAAATGTGCAAACTTCTAACATCATTATCAAGGTGATTTATTATAAAATCAAATAGAAAAGAGATCACTTCATTGGATCCTTTCCTAGCAACATGTTCAGGATAATATAATGTTTTTATTAGTCCTAATTTATTGTCTTTATTCTAATTTATTGTCTTTATTCTAATTTATTAAAACTCACGATAATTTATCAAAAGTCTTTATTTTATACTAATTTATTTTAAACTTAATAATTACAAATAATTTATTTGCGTTCGATACAATTTTAACCCGATATCCGCGGTCTTCTTGTTGACTAACCCTCCTCAATGAGAATCGGCGTTATTTATTTGAAACGCCGTTATCTAGAAGGATCTGGTGGGATCTGGCGTGAAGTAGACGAAAGTTGACCTGAATAGTCTAGAACTGGTTTTTTTTATAGAGGCCTCTTTCCAGAAAGATCGAATAGTAGTTGACCGCTTTCATATCGAAGGGGGACCCATAGGGTCAGGTAGGTTTTTTACCTGCGTCTCGGCCGGTGCGTGATCTAGAAAATACGTGATTAGTCATAATGTATTTACAGTTTTATACGCAATAATATTTAAAATCTTAACAATAAGAATAAAAAAATGACCTCCCAGAAGCTAATACGTGAATGTTAAACCAATACAACTGCCTGCAATAATATACGTCATTGGTTGATACATTCTCGTAATGAAACGTTTTTCTGGAAATCCAACGCAATGGCTGCAAAATCTTGATTGGTCCTAGCTCTAATTTTAGCTTCCTTATTTCTGTCATAAAACCATTGTGCTTTTCTTTTATGCAATTCGTGCTCTACCTCCAATGGCTTTATTTCTGCCTCGTAATGCGGTTGCATATTCAATTTATTTCTTTCTGCAGTGAAATTGTCACATACACTACACGTGTCCCTACGTGGATACCCAAAACTTATGTTAAATTTCGTATTAAAAATCATTCTGTGTGTTTCATACGAAACTTTTTCATTAGGATATAGTTGTTTAAACATTAAGAACAGCTTTTTAATGTTAAGGCTTTCTGGTAAGTACAACTTTTTTGACTTTTTAAGGCTGTAATGGGAAAGCCTCCCCTTAAAAGATTTAATATGTTCATAGACTTTATTGTATAAAGCATCAGATAACTTATTACTTAATGCACTGTGTTTGCCTTTCATATCTTTTGGTGCTACGCCATTTTGTTTAAGAAATACTTGTAAATGCTCTAATTTACCTTTAGTGATTCCATGAATGCTAATAAAAGCTTTGCTACAAACACACATTTCTTTTATATTTCCAATCAAAAGACTGATATTTTTTTGTACACACTTATGACAAGTCGAAAGAAAATGCAAAAAAGTATTTTTGAAGTGTGTATATTTTAGGCAATTCCTAGCTGAGCGCTTTCGGCTTTACAAAGCCATCATCAGAGCTATGCTACAATAAAATGTTCTAATAAGTACTAATTGGTAAAGATTGTAATTTTTAACTTACGTCAATTTTTTAAAATACCACTACAAAGAAGAGATCTCATTTCCTTAAGTTTTAAAATTATGATATTGTAGGAGTTGGAATTCTTAAAACACATAAAAAACATATAAAAAGTCGACACTGGACTTCACAAACACGTTAAAAAATTGAAAAAATTTTTGTCATGGTACGGGTTTTAAGACCCGACCATCTATTGATGTGAGGACGTAGACTGAATAGAACTAGTGAAATCAAATGTCGGTCCTTTTAAACGATTTTTCAAAAGTGACAGGTGACAAATGTCATATATAGGAAATAGAGATTGTTTTTTTAAATTCTTACAAAATTATTTAGTAGTTTGGAATTACTACTAGTCATCAAAGACTTTCTAAAAATTAAGTTTTTAAAATTAAATTTTTATGTGTTCATCACATCATACAGAATGAAATTAATTTGTAAATTCACTCAAGTCATTGCTCAAGGTCAATGTGTGTTCAATCTGACAGCTATCCTTAAGGAACAAGGGCTCAAATTGTTCAACAACACTATAAAGAAGAAACCTGGTATTAATGTTATGTTATCTGATACTTAAGTGTATTAAGAATTGTATGTCTTGATGGAAAAATGTAAGAACTTTGTATAAAAATTTTTTTAAGAATGTATTTTCGTGTTTCAATTAAGAACAACTGTCAAATGAATTACAAAATGTTGTAAATTTTAATAAAGTTTAAAATTTGTTTAAAAAAATAAAAGTATGAAAAATATATAACAAGATTGCATGAGGTCACCCTTCTTCCTCTAAAGTCTCCCATAATAATTTAAAAAGAGGTTTATAGTTGCAATTGAGGTTGATTTGTGTGTTTAAGCAACAATCAGGGTTTATTTTCATTTCTTTGGATATTTCTAGATCTTCCAAGAGATTCATGAGTCTAAAGTTTTTATTGGGAATGTTGTGTAAAATTTTACTGTTTTCAGAAGGAGAAAAAGAATGATTATTAAATTTAATGTGATATCCAAAGTTTGATTTTTCTGGGTTATTGAGGTGTTCTTTGATTCTTTGATTCAGAGTTCTCATTGTTCTACCTACATAAGTCATATTACAGTCACCACAGGACAGCTTGTAAATACCACTTCTGTTTAGTTTGTCAACTTTGTCTTTGGTCTTGCTGAAGATGGACTTGATGTTATATTTGGTTTTAAAGGAGATGTTTAAGTCATTAATTTTATTAACAAGTACTCTTGAAATTTTTTCTGAAATTGGTCCTAAGTAAGTTAAGGATCTATATATGGAAGTAGTGTTGGATTTGTTATCAACATTAAAAGCTTGGTTTAGTCTCTTTTTGAGTATAGATTTTCTAATGACTTTATCAACAGTAGTAGAAGGAAAACCATTGTTGTTTGCTATCTGTTTAATGATGGAGATTTCTTTATTGTAATTTTCTTGAGACATAGGGATATTAAGAAGTCTGTGGACATAACATTGAATAGCTGCCATCTTGTGTTGAAAAGGATGATTTGATGATGTTGGTATCATATGGTCAGTTTGAGTAGGTTTTCTGAATATTGAAAATTCTAGTGTAGGTAAAGAAAAAAAGGAGGAAGTATTCTTTTTGATAGTTAGGTCTAAAAAGTTGATAATGTTGTTGCTTTCTACTTCTAAGGTAAAATTAATTGCAGGATGTAGATTATTAATTATTGACAAAATATTGTGAGGTTCTGAAGGTGGGCCTTCTATAAAAGCTAAAATGTCATCCACATATCTGTACCATAGGATTATTTGTGGTTGAGAATGAACAAAGTTAGTTTCGAGAGAGTCTAGAAAAAGATCTGCAAGTAGAGGAGATAAAGGATTTCCCATTGCTAAACCCTCTGGTTGTCTATAAATTTTATTGTTAAAGATAAAGAAATCTTGGGAAAGGCAAAATGTTCACAAATTACTTCTCTACTCCAATTTTATACTGAAACACACAGAATGTGTGTATGAAACACACAGAATGATTTTTAATACGAAATTTAACATAAGTTTTGGGTATCCACGTAGGGACACGTGTAGTGTATGTGACAATTTCACTGCAGAAAGAAATAAATTGAATATGCAACCGCATTACGAGGCAGAAATAAAGCCATTGGAGGTAGAGCACGAATTGCATAAAAGAAAAGCACAATGGTTTTATGACAGAAATAAGGAAGCTAAAATTAGAGCTAGGACCAATCAAGATTTTGCAGCCATTGCGTTGGATTTCCAGAAAAACGTTTCATTACGAGAATGTATCAACCAATGACGTATATTATTGCAGGCAGTTGTATTGGTTTAACATTCACGTATTAGCTTCTGGGAGGTCATTTTTTTATTCTTATTGTTAAGATTTTAAATATTATTGCGTATAAAACTGTAAATACATTATGACTAATCACGTATTTTCTAGATCACGCACCGGCCGAGACGCAGGTAAAAAACCTACCTGACCCTATGGGTCCCCCTTCGATATGAAAGCGGTCAACTACTATTCGATCTTTCTGGAAAGAGGCCTCTATAAAAAAACCAGTTCTAGACTATTCAGGTCAACTTTCGTCTACTTCACGCCAGATCCCACCAGATCCTTCTAGATAACGGCGTTTCAAATAAATAACGCCGATTCTCATTGAGGAGGGTTAGTCAACAAGAAGACCGCGGATATCGGGTTAAAATTGTATCGAACGCAAATAAATTATTTGTAATTATTAAGTTTAAAATAAATTAGTATAAAATAAAGACTTTTGATAAATTATCGTGAGTTTTAATAAATTAGAATAAAGACAATAAATTAGAATAAAGACAATAAATTAGGACTAATAAAAACATTATATTATCCTGAACATGTTGCTAGGAAAGGATCCAATGAAGTGATCTCTTTTCTATTTGATTTTATAATAAATCACCTTGATAATGATGTTAGAAGTTTGCACATTTTTTGCGATTCTGCTGGAGGCCGGAACAAAAATTTCACAATGTTCAGGTTTATGCATTTTAAAAAATTTTAAAATTGTAAAATTATGTATTTTAAAAAATTTACGTAAGTTAAAAATTACAATCTTTACCAATTAGTACTTATTAGAACATTTTATTGTAGCATAGCTCTGATGATGGCTTTGTAAAGCCGAAAGCGCTCAGCTAGGAATTGCCTAGAATATACACACTTCAAAAATACTTTTTTGCATTTTCTTTCGACTTTTTATATTTCCGTCTCTTCTGACACTTATTTTATAAATAAAACTACTTTGATGGTATGAAGCTGTTCTTTCGGGCAACCGACTTCTTCGTCTTTGAACTGGAACCACTGATATTAATCCACAAAGGTAGCTATTCTGCTTATCAATGGATGTCATATTGTTAAAATCAGACAATATACTATTCCGTTCCAAGTCATTCAACACATCAAAACACTTCAGCAGCTTGCAATGGCATGGTGGGCCCATTTCATGAGAAGAAAGTTTTAACTTCCTTATAACATCTTGTAATCCTCCAGTTTTTTGCCTTTTTGTTCGAACTTAATGCAATATCTCATTTTTTACTAACACAATAACCTATAATACTACGTATCTATTACGTTACTAATACACACAAACCTGCTAATACATAGCTGCCAGAATGAATACTACTACTATTAAATTAAATTGTGTGGACTGTTCCTGTTGTATTCGACAGATAGTCTGTCCAGAGAAAGTTACAATATTTTGGAACATATTGAGCCAGTAATCTTAATTTGTGTAAAAATGGACATTCCTTGTTTTATTCCTGTGCTCTTCACATGTATATTTGCTAGGACTATATTTGGTATAATTTTAAAAAAAAAATTTGAATACAAGTTTTTATTTTTTTTTCTGATGTAGCATTAACAATACATGCAGTCCTTAATTTTCCATCTTATATCACTAACACTTATTTTTAATAGCCATATTAGTATCACAGAGTTAGTTGTTATACTCTTAAACATCTTGACCGATTTTTATGAAATTTTATTTTATATGTATATTCTGCTGAATTTGACGCGTTGTTGACGTCTTTATCTAATTAAATAAATAATATCTAAATAAAACAAGTTACGTCATAGAAACCAGTTCTTAAAATCTTTTATTGAAATAGTGTATTATTCTTTATTATTAAATATGTATTGATATCTAATAAGTGGATTAAACTTAATAGCATTTTTTTATTTTCAAACCCAGGTAATTCATTAAAGAGACGACTTATTTAGTAGAAAGTTAGACAAAAAGTTTAGTAAGACAGTTCTTATGTTGTTGAGATTGTTGTTGAGAATGAGAAATTATAATTTGATGCACACTTTGATGCAACTGATAGAGGGGTTTATATATATATATATATATATATATATATATATATATATATATATATATATATAGTCCCAAGATTCCTAAGAGGAACATAGGGCTTCCACAAAGTGTCTCCAGCGAACTCTATTTCTGGCTAGTGCTTTGATTTCAAGCCAGGATTTTCCCATTGTTCTCCCTTCGTCCAGTACTGTCCTTCTCCAAGTTCCCTTGGGTCTGCCTACTTTCCGTCGGCCTTGGGGATTCCAATCCAGTGCTGTCCTGGCAATGTCATTTGGCGGTCTACGGAGTGTGTGGCCCAGCCATCTCCATTTTCTTCGCCTTATTTGCTTTATGACATTTTCTTGGTTGCTTTGGTTCCATAAATTTTCATTGGAGATTCGGTTAGGCCAAAATATACGAAGGATTTTTCGTAACGCTCTATTAATGAAAACTTGTAATTGGTGTACTATGGGTGCTGATATCTTCCACGTTTCGCAGCGTTTCGGGTGCTGATATCTTGATAGAGGGGTTTACTTGCGCTTAATTTGTTTGCTCTTCAAGTTAACGCTATGTGTGTCAAAAAATATTGAAGATACATTTTTTTAACAAAAGGAAGATAAGTCTATTAATAACGTCAAAATTTTACGTTACGTTAAGTTTTCAAGATAATCGCATTTTACAAATCAGCTGCATAACTCTGATATATAACGCAATTACACTTCTACTTCTTCAAGTGCAATCTCCGTGGCGGAGGTCGGCAATCATCATAGCTATTCGGACTTTTGAGACAGCTGCTCTGAAAAGTTCATTTGATGTACATCCGTACCACTCTCTCAGGTTGCGCAGCCATGACATTCTACGCCTCCCTATGCTTCTCTTTCCTTGGATCTTTCCATGCATATTCAGTTGGAGAAAGGTGTATTTCTCTCCACTTGTAATATGTCCGAGATATTCTAATTTTCTTGTTTTTATTGTACTTAAAATTTCCATTTCTTTATTCATCCTTCCCAGAACCTCTTTGTTTGTGACATGTTCTGTCCACGATATTTTCAGAATTCTTCTGTACACCCACAGCTCGAATGATTCCAGTTTTTTCATTGACGTTGCATTCAAATTCCAAGATTCCATTTCATAAAATAAAGTCGAAAAAACTTAGCACCTCGCCAACCTAACTCTTAGTTCCAGTTTTAAATCCCTGGTACATAGCACTCTTCTCATTTAGTTGAAATTTGCTCTAGTCTTTTCTATTCTTATTGTGATCTCCTGATTATAATCATCTGTGAGATTGGCGACAATACACGTCCCTGTCTCACTCCACATCTAATTTCAATTTCTTATGACGGCTGTTCGTTAACACGTGCTTTTGCTCGCTGTTTATAGTATAAATTTGATATGATCCTGAGGTTGTTGTAGTCAATCTTCTTTGATTTCAGGACATTCACTAATTGTTTATGTCGTACTTTATCGAATGCTTTATTATAGTCAATAAAACCTGCGTATATATCTTGATTGACGTCCAGGCATCTTTGTATTAGTATATTAAGTGAAAAAAGAGCTTCACGCGTTCCTAGGCCTTTGCGAAAACCAAATTGTATATCATTAACGTATATGTCTAGTTTGTGATATAGTCGGTTATGGATGACTTTAAGTAGTAACTTTAGCATATGAAACATCAAGCTAATGCTGCATTAATCGCTCTCTCTCTCTCTCTCTCTCAATTTGGTTCAAGAGTGTCACTAAAACATCAATGTGCTTCTCATCTAGAATTTTTACGATTTCTATAGGAAGCATGTCAGGCTTTCTCGTCCTTATGTGTTATAGTAGTTCCGTGTCTATCCAGAATTGCACGAGTGAGATTTTGTTTTCTTAGTCCTGCTAGTTTTTTAACTTTTTTGTGTAGGTTAAACAGATAATATTTATTTTGAAGGTCTTTCATCGCTTTGCATTGCTCTTCAAAGTATTTTTCTTTTGCCTGCTTTATCATCTTCCGGATTTTCCGTGGTTTATCTCTCTGTATTTATTGTTGTCCTTGTTTTTAAATTCTCTCCATTGTTCCATCATATTGAGTATCTCGTCATTCATCTATTCTTCTTTTCTCCTTGTGGAAGTCTTTAGTATTTGAATTCGATTTCGCCAGGTAGAAATCATGTGATTTCTCTTTTTGTCTTTAGTATTTCTTTACAGGGTTCCAGTCGACAATGTTTTAGTCCATCCCAGTACTCGTCAATATCATTAGTGTTTGTGTTTAATTTGTTGCAGTTCACATGCAGTGCATGTTGGAGGCATTCTTTTACTTTAGGTAAGTTTTCTTGTGTCTATTGTAGGGATTCTTTGATGTCTTTTAATATTTTTAAGGGTGAGTGTAATATTGGCGATAAGTGGAGTGTGATCTGAGGCCATGTCTGCTCCAGGATATGCTTTCACGGCTTTAACAGCATTACGGTATCTTTCATTGATCCTAATGTAGGCTATCTGGTTTCTGACTACTTTCTCTGTTGTATCTACGGGCGATCGCCATGTATACAGTCGTCTGTTTGGTAACTTGAAAAATGTGTTTGTAATAATAAAGTTATGCTCTTAACAGAATTGTAACAGGCGGTCTCTTCTCTCGTTCCGATTTCCCAGACCATAGTTTCCTATATACTTTCCGCTTTGTCCCTTTCCAATCTTTGCATTGAGATCACCTAGTACTATCTTGATTTCTCTTGTTTTCGTTATTCTAAGTGCCTCTTCGATATCTCGGTCAAATAATTCTACTTCTTTGTCGGCATTCGCCGTAGGAGCATAAACTTGATCAAATTCAGTTTATCATGAGATGGTCGCTATCTTTAATACCATTACCCTTTCTGAGATAGGAAAATAGCATTCCACCGCTCTATTAGATTTTTTATTAACTATTACTGCCACGCCGTGTCTGTGTTGGTTATTCTCGTTACCGTAATAATATATTGTGGCTTCGTCTGTTCAAAAACAACCTGAGTTGGGCCACCTGGCTTCACTAATACCCAGTACATCGATATTCAACCTGTTCATTTCTTGAATACCATTGTGCATTTTACCAGACTGAAACATGCTCTGAACATGCCACGTTTCTATTCTAGTGTTGAACAGTCTTATTTTTTCATCTACCTTCTTATGACAAGGAATTCGTTAATTAACGCCCTGTGAGTCCTTGTCTTCTTTTCTCTTGTCGGATCTTGGCTTCCCAGGGCCATGATCGGTATCGCCGTTATTATTGTCTAAAATCATGATGATTTTACTAGGGATGGAGAACTTTAATGTAGTGGTTTCCCCTTGACTTTTACATCCTTATGCCGTTGACCAATATATTGGTTCCTCCACTTTCGAGATCGATTTCTCAACCCCAGGACAAAAGGATGCCCTACCACCTACCAATTCTTCCGCTTAGAGCTGTTGAGTAGCAAGCGTGTAATTGCTTATACCGACAATCGGTCGGAGAATTTTTTCTGGCTACGCTCACTAAGTTTAGCCTGCAGACCAGTGCAGCTATCCGGGGTGTGGTACTTGGAGCCATAAGTGAGAGTTAGATGTCTTATGAGGACCAGTTATCAAGAACCATCTCCCGTCTATGACGCTCGATGTGATCGTTCCGATAAAAGGAACGAGCTCTATAACACAATTCCACAACCCCAATTACACAGAAATAGGCAAAAGCATAAATACTTCTGAATTTTTATATGAAATACCTTAAACTAAAGCTAATAGTGGTTTCCAAAGTACTAAAGAAAAAGTAGTATAAGCTAATATTTTTTACATACAGCAGCAGGATAATTAATAAAGTGTTATAGGATTTAACATCAATCATTTTACGTTTTATATTAAATTAAAGTATTAATAATATACATTTTATTTACAAACCAAATTAAGAAATAGTTAAACTAAATAACATTAAAATTTTGTCAAAGTCTACTGTTTCTTTTGTACAATTACTTAAGGACCACCCTGTATATAATGTTTGATTGAACGGTATATAAAACCCGACACAATAAAGGTAGACGACTTTAGGGGCTAAGCGAACTCACGTAATAATGCCATACGAACGATTATTTTTCATTCTCACGTTCAAGACATTTTCGAACATGTGGCTTTCTTCTTATATTACCTTATGTGCATCTTATTATTACTATATTTTTTTCCGTACACCATGGCGAATAAGTAATCTTCATCATTCATATTGTTTCGAACGCGTAAGTATATAACTAATAAATCTAAAATTCTACACAATAAAATTATTTTAACATAAAAATATTGATATAACAGAGATTTACTAACGATAAATATTTAAATGTTTTATGATAATGGGGGCTATGATGTATCGCTATTGTGACATAATTACATGCTGTTAACTACAATTATAACACATTTATGTAAAAATTTTCAAATCGTTATGGCGTAAGAACTACGTATAACGGGTTGCCTACCTACCTTGATATGTATCTAATTTATCTTATGTAAACGTAGGTAATTTTTAAGATGTTTAAAATTACATGCCGTTTTCGCTCTTAATTAGGTTAGGTCATTGTATGTTATTTGTGGAAACATTTATTTTTTTATAATTATAACAAAATAAAATAATGGCTTAGATTGAAGCCGTTCATAAAATCATAAAAATAAATAGTGCTTACTGGCAAAACAAAGCAAGGGAGGCTAAGAAAGTAGCCCAGTAGTGACAGGAATTTAGTATCATGGTAAATACAGTAGATGATGGTCCTAGTAAAACAGGGGAACAATGAAGACATGCAAGAAAACTAATTTCTGTTACTATCAAATTTAATAAATTAAATTTAATTAAATTTAATAATTTATTTTAGGTGTTCAATGAGTTAAAGATTTTGCAACTTATTTCAAAAATTTATCTTGGGTAGCCACCCATTATAACTCATGGACAAAAATATCGAATATTTTGGAATTTGTCAAGTCTTTTTCTGTAGTCATCATTATTTCAAAATAATTTTAGATTACGGATTTTACTCATATAGTAGGCTTATATACTTAATTGGTTTGAAGTATTTTGACGTTTATTTTGACGTTTCTTCAACGTTTAGTGTCATTCGTACATTTTATCATAAAAAACCTTTACGTAAAGGAAAAAAAGGGAAAAAATCATAGTAATTCGGTTATTTTTAGTTTAATCTAGGAAATGACAGAGTAAAGTACGAGGAATGACATACACAAAAAAATATTGCACGGCGTCTCAGGAGAAGTCAATCTATAGTTTCGAATGTTTTTAAAAGGTAACATGAGACAGGCAATTTTGTACGAAGGCCTGGTCAAGGACGTCCAAGGTGCACAACTGCAATTGATGACCATTTTTTGGTTCCTAATTCTACAAGAAATTGCTCATTAACATCGATGAACCTCAGAAATCAGCTACTAAATGTCAGACAAGTTAATGTGAGCTCAAAATAGTTAGACGAAGATTAAAAGAAGCAGACTTAAAGCCTAGACGTCCTGCAAACGTTCCACGTCTTTTCCAAAATCATAAAGCTCGTCGTTTAGAATTTGCAAGAAGACATATTCATTGAAATATCAATAACTGGAAAAATGTTCTTGTCACTGATGCTACCAGAATCCTATTATATAAGCCAGGTGGTCTGCAGAAGAGTTGCCACCTGCAATCTTACCCAAACCGTTAGTTTTGGAGGTGGTAGCATAATGCTTGGGGGAGGTATTAGTTGGGAGGGACGCGCCGCACATGTGGAAGTAATTAGGCGAATGACTGGTGACACTTACGTTCAAAATATTCTGCAAGATCACGTTTTGCCGTATGTTGGTTAAATTGGATGTAACAGATTCATGTTAATGCACGATACTGCTCGACCACATGCTGCTGCCATAGTAAGTAAATATCTTGATGAGATCCAAATTCAAAGATCGGATTGGCCACCATTTAGTCCGGATTTAAATCCAATAGAGCACATGTGGGATCAGCTAAAACGCCGCATACGACAAAGAAATCCCGTTCCAAATACGATATAGATAGGAGGGGGGAATACTCGTTACTGAACATGCACTTGTTTCAATTAAAAAGACTTGTTTAACCAATTTAAGTTAAACTTAAAAATCTTATTTACCTAGCATTAAGCATTATTGTTTTTTCACATTTTCTTTGCATAAAAATTTAAAATTGTTTATTAAACATTGCTTAAATAAACTTTTTTTCACAACAAACAACTTGATTGACCAGCATTTATTTGCAAAAAAAAATAGAAAATTCCAAAATATTCAATATTTTTGCCCATAAGTGTAGATACCTACTGTTTGGGAAAGTGTGTAGTATTAATTTTTATATTTTACATTTTTTCTACTAGGATGATGAGGGTAGGATAGCAATACCGTTAGTTTCGCTACATCCGAACCGAATTACAATTATATTTACTTTTCATTGTTTAAAATGTGGAAACCACATTGTTGCATAAATTAATAATTCAAATGAAGATGCTGCTTCATTCAAAATAATTACACAGAATGATAAGTTATAGTAATGATGTTAATTTGCTGAATTTAGGACAATTTTAAAACTATAAAAAAATAATATTTATAAAATAAATACACTACGGGAATCTAAAGCCCCGTAGACCCACCTCTGTATCCATGCCTGGATACAATCTATTTCGAGGT
The DNA here is from genome assembly GCA_918026665.1 of Diabrotica balteata. Classification (NCBI taxonomy): domain Eukaryota; kingdom Metazoa; phylum Arthropoda; class Insecta; order Coleoptera; family Chrysomelidae; genus Diabrotica; species Diabrotica balteata. The sequence continues at coordinate 35,629,700 of OU898282.1, read as the reverse complement.
AGTTGAAATTCACGACTTCTTCTTTTAGGTGTTTTTTAATCATTAGTTTACATCTAATGGGTCCTTTTGTGTGATATTAAAATGTTGAACATGTGTGCTGTTATGTTGAATCTGTAAAGTAGGCGCTGTAGGTTATCTTCCACGTAACATGCATACTTAAAAATCAGTTTCCTATTTTGTAGCCAATATTGGTTTTATTTACGCTTTCTATTATCTTGTCCATAATCAAATTAAAAAGATTCGGACTAGACATCTATCCTCCTGCTTGATTCCTGTCGACAAATTTACTTCTTCGGTCAGTCTATGTTTCGTTTTTATTCTTATTTTATTACGATTTCAAGTTCCATGATTATCACTATAAACAAGGTTAAATATGAGACACGATAGTCCACCACCATATCTTGTCCGTTTTTGCAATGGAAAGGTCTTGAAAAAAATTCTGCATTCTGACTATGCTTGCTGCTGTTATAATTCTAAGTTTAGTTAGTTCAACAATATAAAGCGAAATTTGAAATTTTATCATAGTCAAAAGTTTATATCTATTAACTGAGTCCTATGAATATACCTTACTGTAAAGATTTGTTTTGTTGTTGATTTATTAGGCCAGAAGCCGCACTGGTTCCTCCCACTATTCATTGGGCGTAGGGGAGCATTCTTTTGTACAATACGTTGGACAGTACTTCAGTTGCTTTATTAAGTAGATTGTGTAACGATGTGCTATCGATATCGGCTTGCCATCGCTCTGTACGCACGCACTTCCATTGTTAACTTCCATTTCCATCTATGCGCGCTGGAGATGGAAGATGGGCAATGGGAGTACTGATCTGGTGGGAGCTCCACTGGGTCTCTGGGCATTCAACAAAGTCTAACCGTCCTAGGAGTTCTGTCAGAGTATTGATCTGTAAACAAATTCGCTGGCTTTAGGGTATTGACTGAAGATCAACCGTTTCTATTAAAGTACTGATGTAGTAGCAGCTCCGAAACCGAGTCTTAGAGCATTGATCTATAGAGCTTGAAGAACTATATCCAGAGACTAACATAATAAAATAAATAAAGTATCAAAGACTCCAGTGGGCAGGACACCTTAGAAAACATTCTGACGAAAGATTAGTAAGGCTAGCATGGAAAAACCATACAGGCATGTTGTTAAGTCGGCTAAAACCCACAAATGGTTGTAACGTCACGGAGTATGCCGAATTTACATACACAAATTACGATTTTTATTAGCTATTGACCAGCGTCTTGTATACAAAACGGGTGTACATATGCGAAATGATTGGTATAATTTCAGTGTATCAGGACTGTATTACATAGGGCTGGTTTGCGGTATTTACAGGCTTTTATTCGCGGTTGTTCTTCATACGGGAAAGCTGTCCGGGTACCAGTTTTGGAACAGTTGTCTCGCGGTACTAACACCGAGATCACGAGATAGAGCACATTTGCTGGGTACACGATATAAAATAGTATTTGGAGTATTTTTCGCGGAACTAAAAGCGGGGGAGAGATAACTAGTTAACGGCCGTCAACAGTATAGAGAACACCCTGTCACCAACGACAGTCAAGAGGGAAGAGAGAGTGCCTGTTTTCAGCGATAGATAACAGGCAATAGAGGTACGTCTGTACCAAGCGATAGGTAACAGGCAAGAGAATCCCTTAAGTTGCTATTTTAAAACTGTCTGTATTTCTAAAGGAGGGGAAGTTGAAATGTAATAGGAATGATTATCAAGGGTTAGACTAAAGTAATGATTGTAAAATTGTAGTAGAAGGATAGTTAGTAATACAGCGAAAAAATGACATGATTTTTCGCATGTAGGTAATGTGTGCTGCAATAGCGAACTCGGACTGACAGTCTCAGTCTTAGATGGGCACGAACATGGATCGTCTTCCTAACCTTGCATTTAACCATCGGTTTGCATCGTGCTTACAGGTTTGCTTTTTTAGATTTTAAACAAGTTAATTTTCTGTCATACTTTTTAATTGATGTTACTACCATTTTTTTCTATTTATTGTGTATCAAATGATTTAAATATTTAAGTTTTTGCTTGTCTAATATCTTTCCATCTATTTAGTTCGGTTTCATCTAGCTAATTCGAAGTAAGCCTAACGGTAAAGGCCAAGATAATCGATATAAAGCTCTAACGTTTGTTCCCAGTTTACGGCCGATTAGTTATTAGTCAAATAAACTACAAATAGCGATTTAAAAAAATAATAAGGGTGGTAAAACTCATAACGTATAATTTTAACTTGCATGAGCGAACACGATTCGTTATCACCTCATCTAACATTTTAAACATACGCCCGCTTATTCCGACGTGTATATTTTAAGGGACTTTATTTTCATTTCATGTACAAAGCACGGGTGATATTTATTATTAATATTGTCGTACTCAAACGTGTTTAATCGCTCTCTTTGTCTCAGAAACCAAGTTAGACGTTTTCGGTGAGGCCATGCTTTATTTTAACAAAGCCAGAATGATTCAGTATTCATCAAATTAAACAATGCCTGTTCTTAATGGTTTTGCAGATGCCTTATTTATACATAAGAGTTGTTTATGCTGTTAAGTTTAATTTTATACTAGCGAGGTAAAATATAAACCTTAACAACATACAGAATAGAGCAGGTACAGAGATCATTTTATTATTTTCCTTTTATACTCAATTATGAACTGGTCAGATTTTTACTTAACACAACTGTGTAGCGTGTTTAATCATTAAAATGTGTAGTATGAAATACTGTAACGAATTTTATTTTGCCTACCACATAGGGTGTGATTATGAAGGTTGAAAATTGGGTGACAGAAGCTACTGGGGGTGGAGATAGGACAAGTAAAATAATCGATACTTATGCGAACGGCACTCAGGGTTTGTTTATAGAGCTGGGATCGTGGATAATTGAATGGCAAGGGGATTTAATTGGGGCAACTACAAAATTGAAACAAAGGGGTACTAACATGAATCTCCTGGAACAAATGGGCAAACAAAACACAGGAAGGATCTCTAGTAATTTAAAATGGACGCCGCTTCGAGTTGCCAAATTATAAGGATTACAACAACTAGTTGTAACTATTGAAATAGTTATTAGAAAAGAAAAGACATATCTTTTTACATGAAACTCAAAAAAAGAGGTTAGAGAGTTTGTAAAGAAAAAAAAACAAAATGGTTAAAAAAACATTTATTGTGACTCATCACAAACAGTTACAAAAATAAATGGTCCAAATTACTATATAGATAGTTACAAAGATTTATATCATAAATAACAAAGAACACTTACATGTCATTCGTTTACAAACACTAGGAGTTGGAGATACTACAAAACTTACAAATGTTACTGCATGGAGGTTAACCTTCTTTAAAAACAAAACAAAATAATGTCAAAAAAAATTAATAAAGCTAGCTCTCTTATGTCAACATTAAATTTTAAATGTAAGATCAAATAAATTGACAGCTAAAGTCAAACCGTAAATTTTACAATTTTAAATATTAAAACTTTTAAATTGTATGAAAGCAATAATTATTACTTTTAAAAAATGTTTATCTTTATTTTTAATTTTTAACACAAAAAAGTTACGTGGATTGCACTGGGGTTTTAGACAAAAAATTCTGGGGGTAGAACTGGAACTCAAACTCTGACACACGAACAAAAGGACTGCCTCTTACATTGCGAATTACTAAGGTTTCATGGGTACTTCCAAGGTACTTCCAAGTTGGGCACCGAACACACACTTTGGAAACTAAACTGGACTTAGCTTCTTAAAAACAGGAATAGGTACAACTGCATATAATGGCAACATTTCAAAACTCACTTAAAACTGTAACTGAACCATTAAACTGCTACTATACTTTACATTGATACACATTTTTCATGAAAAGTGGCAAAAACATAAAACGTTAGAAGCAGATGTTAACGCTAACAACGCCTCAGCGAGAGTGAGCAATTATATTGCCAGAAAAAACTTCTCAGCGATCTAAGTGAATGTTTGTTTCATACGCATAAATCAAAGACAAATATCTAAGAATCTGCGTCCGTGACATAAACAACTTTAAAAATAAAAATACTATTGAAAAATACTATTGGCATAGACCAAAACCAAATCTATGCTCTTTGGGTTTTAACTCGTACGATAGGAACAGAGAAACATGGAAAACATTCTTCGTTGTTTTAATTCATATACAAGGTGGTCCAGAATTATGTACATTAATTTCTAGAGCTATTAGTAGGTCCAAAAATAAGGGTACTTCTTTATAATATACTATAATAAGGTTACACTTTTTTATAAAACTGAATAATAAGGGAGATACAACCCTTTAAAGGGGTGACTTGAAATTCTTATTTTTTCAAATATCTTCAAAACGGTTTTGAATACGGAGTTCATATTTTGGGAGTGATTATAAGACATTAGGATAATTAATTTCATGCCACCACCCACCACATCCTATATTAATACAGGGTAGTTTTGGAGGGTAAGTGGGGGTTATTGCGTCACATGTTTTTAATTTTTACATATTTTAAAAAATATTTTAAAAATTCTTTCCTTAGACTTTTCTATGCAAAAAGGTGCTCTTGTAATATTTCGATAGATATCACCGTTTCCGATTTATTTAAACTCGAAGGTATACATGTATTTTATTGTAATCGTTACATTTCTTAATATTCATCAAGTATGCTTTAGAATTGACACGTGTGTTAGCAACAACACTTTAATCTTAAGTAGTCTATGAGTTGTCAGTGACGTTTAATAACAATTAAATTATTTTATCTACACTTTTATTGTACTCTACAGTGAAATTTGTTTAACACGTCTCTTTTGCTATATTTTTAAATTTGTTTGCCCGCAATATGGCGCACTATTCAAATTCTGAGATGACAGACATACTTTCAGTATTAGGGGAATGTTCGGGAAATGCTGCTGCCGCTGTAAGACGCTACAGAGAAAAGTATCCGAACAGAAATATTCCCAATGCCAGGACTTTTGTAAGTACTGAACGACGACTAAGAAAAACCGGTTGTCTTCAAAGAAGGAATACAGATGCTGGTCGTCGTAGAGAAGCAAGAAATGTTCGCGTTGAACAGCAACTATTGGATGCTGTAATAAATGACCCCACAATAAGTACACGCAGGTTAGGATTAAGAACGAATATTTTCCATCAAAGTGTTTTAAGAGTTCTGCATGAAGGGCAATTACATCCTTACCACTATCGACAGGTGCAGGAATTGTTACCTGACGATATTCCACTTAGAGTTGATTTTTGTGAATTATTGCAAAATAAAGTTCAAACTGCACCAAATTTTTTAAGCAACATTCTGTTTACAGACGAGGCCACATTTACAAGACAAGGTATGTTCAATTCTAAAGATATGCACTTCTGGGCTGAAGAAAATCCAAGGGCTACAATGGAAACTCACTTCCAACACACGTTCAAGATAAACGTTCGGGCAGCTACTTTAGGAAATAGTTTCATAGGATACCACATCTTTCCCGGAAATTTAAATGGTAACATGTATTACAATTTTCTAGACAATATTTTACATGATATTTTGGAAGATATTCCATTACAAATACTAAGAAACATGTTTTTCATGCATGATAGTGCTACACCACATTACACAAGAATTTGTAGAAGGTGGTTACATAAACATTTCTCTGATAGGTGGATAGGCCGGGGTGCGGATGCACCGATTCATTGGCCTGCTCGTAGTTGTGATCTTAATCCAATGGACTTTACAGTATGGAGTTATTTGAAATCAAAAGTGTATAACACTCCAATTAATACAATAAATGAGTTAAGAGACAAAATTGAACAAGTATTTACCGATTTACAAAACGATCCAGTAACATTAAATGGATTAATGTGTTCGCTAAATAAAAGAATTAGATTATGTATTCAACAAAATGGAGGACATTTTGAACAGTTGTTGTGAAATATTATTTTCGCCATGAGTTAAATGTTAAGTGTTAATTAAGTTTTCCATTAATTGGTAATATTCCAATTTAATACATATACGAGGGAAAATGCAAATGCTACAATATTACAAATAGACTCTCATTTGGACATTAGCTAATGGGTGATAGCTGACATTAAAATAAAGGGTTTGGGCTTAAATTGCTTTCGTTCTACAGAGTGATTAATTATTTTTTTATAATATTTTTAGGGATGTATTGAAAACTATTTAACCGATTTAAGTGAAATTTGGTGTCTTGCTATTATTTAGTATGCTTAATATGAAAAGATATTATTTTTACCATTGACATTCGATGGCGCCACATACTATAACATTGGTTCATTAATGTGGCCATAATTGTTTTGTTCGCCCTGTATAAACATTCTAGGAAAAAAACATGAGATAACATTCAATTCTACATAAAAAAGGTAACTTGTTTCAAATTAAAAAAGTACACCGTTTCCGAAATAAACGTATTTTGTTAATGATACGCATGTCTGTATTTAATTTTTCGCAAAACAAGGTACCTAGGTATACTGTGAACTTAATGGCAAAGTCAAGACGTAAGTACGAATTTGTTTAGTATTTGTTGTCAAAGTGCAGTGCGACTATATTATTATAAAAACAAAAAGAATAAGTGTGTATTTTGTACACAGGTAAGAAGTTATACTTCTATTATATGATTTCAATGACATAAATATATTTTAAACAGTTTATTTGTGTTTTATTTAAATATTAAACTAATTTTAATACTTACAAGTTACCTTAAAATTTTCTAAAATTATACAGAAAATAAAAAAAGTGAACAAGGCAATAACATGAGATGTTCCTAATCGGTTACCCATCTAACGCTTGACCCTCGACACTGCTTGACTTCTGTTTTCTCAAAATTATTTTGACAGATTATATCTACATATAATATTAAGATTGCCTTTGAATCGTCTTTTTATCATATTTTAATATTCATTATCCTATTTCCGACAAAGACAAATTCAAAGACACAAAAATTATTAACTTCAGTAACTAGTAACTTCAAAGATTTAGCAACTAACTTTATACTGCCGGTGAGCGTGTAGGTACTTTATACTGTCATTTTTATAAAAATTCACTCTCTACGTTTTTCCCTATTACACCTAAAGAAGTATAACTTCAAAAACATGAACTAACATTCAATTCTACACAAAAAAGTACCTAGTCTTGTTTCACATCAAAAGCGTACACGGTTTTCGAAATAAATGTATTTTGTTACTGATGCATGTTTCTATTTAATTTTTCGCAAAATAAGTATGCTTTGAACTTATGGCAACGTCAAGACGTAACTACGAATTTATTTATTATTAAAATCATGAATGTGTTGCTTGTGTGAGTCCATTTCAAATAGGTATAGAAATAATAAATAAGAGTTACTCACAATCAATTTAATTTAACTATCAGACGACCGGTTTCGCTTTCTACAATATGCAAAGCATCCTCAGGTCTCGATACAAAGTTAAACAAATGATGCCGGTACTCTATTAATTGATGGATGGTAGAACATGGTTGAAACTACTATGTATTGTTGAATGGAGAACTCAATTCTATTATTGCAGTTGTTTGACAGTAAACGGGAAGTCCTTGAGGAGATAGATTTGATCCAATGAAGAAGAGATATGTGTGTGATTGTTTGTTAAATGAAAGTGGTGTAATATACCATTGTGTTATTAAAAGCTATTTATACTTATTCGAGAGATATATTTTGAAATGTGTGTTATTTATTGAGTAATTGTTTTATAAAGGTGACAGTTTTATGACAATGAATAAGTTTAGATGTAAAAATTGTGTGGGTGTGCAATTATTTTCCAACTTGTAGTTATCAATTTACTTTGATAAAGTTCTATTGGCAATTAGTGAATTATTGGAAAGTCAAGTAAATAAAATATTAAAATACAAACAATTAAGGACAATTTAAACACACTAAAACAGAAAACACTTAGAAGGGACGAAATAAACATTGAATTTAAAAGGGGGAAGGGCTTTAATGCATTGCATAGTCGTCTGATAGTTAAATTAAATTGATTGTGAGTAAGTCTTATTTATTATTTCTTTACTTATTATTTATTATTAGTTGTCAAAGTGCTGTGCGAGTCGTTATTTGTCAAAGTGCTATTAAGTTTTTTATAAACCACTTAAGATAAAGGTGAAATGAAATGAAGTCAATTTTCTAATGTAGAAATGCGCGATATGATATGTTTGTATGTCAAGGAAAATTTTTGTTCTCGTAAAGCAGCTCAACGCTATTTCTAACTTTATCCCAATAGAAGGCAACCAAACCATAAAACTATTAGATCATTGGTTAACAGATTAGGTGAATCAGAGTGATTTCATCCCAAAAACAGGAATGCTGGAAGACCGAGAGTAATTGATGCTAATATGGAGGATGAATTTTTTATGCGTGTTGAAGAAGATCCAGAAACCAGTACAAGGCTTGTTTCTGCGGCTACTGGTATAAGCAAATCTACGGTGTCAAGAATAATACGGACAGAAAATCTGTATACGTATCGTTTTACTCCAGTACAGAATCTATTACCACAGGGCTTTCCAGCAAGTCTCCGATTTAGTCAGTTTATGATAGGGCGGTATTTAGACGATCCAATGTTTTGTAATACAGTTTTATTAACCGATGAAGCCACATTTACTAAAAGAGGTGTGTTTATCTGGCGCAATAGCCATAACTATGCGACAGAAAATCCTCATGTATTTCAAGAACATCATTTTCAACATGAGTTTTCCATTAATATCTGATGTAGCATATTTGGGGGATTGTATTGTAGGACCAGTCGAATTACCAACTGGGCTTGACGGAGTAACGTATCTAAATTTTTTGAGAGAAGATATACCAACTCTTTTAGAAGACATATCTCTAAATTTGAGACATAACTCTTCATACATGCATGATGGTGCACCACCACGTAATAGCCTTGAAGTTAAAGGCTATAAATCTATAAAATATCTAGAGGAAATTTATATTCAAAACTGGATTGGTAGATGTAGTGTATTCCCATGGCCAGCACGTAGTCCCGAACTAAATTCCCTAGACTAACCGTCAAAAGTTATGGCAAAATATTTTAGAGTGAGTTAACTTTTTCGTTTCGTTTTGAATTATTTACTTTGTCCACTTTCCACTGTCCTTTGTTCACTTTGTATTATTATTTTATATTCACTTTATTCTTCTTCTTTAAGTGCCATCCCCGCCACGAAGGTTGGCTATTCTGACCTTCGAGGCAGCTGCTCTAAACAATTGCCTTGAGCTGCAACCAAACTACTCTCTCAGGTTCTTCAACTAGGAAACGCGTCTTCTTCCTACGCTTCTCATACCCTCTATTTTTTCTTTAATTATGAGTCTCAAGATGTTGAATCTTTCGCCTCTCATTACATGTCCGAGATATTGGAATTTCCTTTCTTTTATTGTATTTTCCATTTCCCTCTCTCTGCCTATTCTCCTTAACAGTTCTGCATTCCTGACTCTATCTACCCAGGGAATTCTTAACAATCTTCTAAATGTCCACATTTCAAACGCGTTAAAGTCGATTTATTGTAATCCGGTTTTATGTCCATGATTCAGCTCCATAGTAGAGTACACTGTGTATATAGCATTTAATTAGCCTTATTCTGAGGGCCAATGTCAGATCTTTGCTGCATAAAATCTTTATCATTTTCACGAAGTTGGCACGTGCTTTTTCGATTCTGACTCTTATCTCTGCAGTATAATCGTTATTTTCTGTGATTATCATTCCCAAGTAAGTATATCTTTTTACTCTCTCAATCTGCTGGCCGCCTACCGTTATAGGTTGTTTAGTTAATATTTCACTGCTATTGTTGTTCTTGCTAATTTTCATGAATCTGGTTTTTTTGATGTTAAGAGAGAGTCCGCATTCTCCACTATATCTTAATATTTTGTTCATTATTTTTTCTCTTCCAAGTTGTCGGCTATTATGACTGTATAGTTGGCATACCTAATGTTGTTAATTAAACTTCTGTTCACTTTTATGCCGACTGTCTCGTTTACCAAACCTTCTTGTATGATTTCTTCAGAATAAGCATTCAACAACAACGGCGACAGTATGCAGCCTAGCCTGACCCCTCTCCTTACCTCCACTTGTTCTGACACTTCTTTTCCAATTTTCACATTTGATCGTTGGCTGTAGTATAAATTTGATATCAATATTACATCCACCACATCCTGATTCGTGTTTTTGAGTACTTCTATAAGTCGGTCATGTTTTACTTTATCGAATGACTTGTTGTAGTCTATAAAGCATACATAAAGATCTCGATTAACATCCAAACATTTTTGGGTCAGCACGTTAAAAGAAAATAGTGCCTCTCTTGTGCCCACTCCATTCCGAAATTTAAACTGGGAATCACTAATATCCATCCCCAGCTTATTGTGTATTCTATTATGGCCGATTTTTTGCAGAGTTTTTAAGGTATGTGACATGAGACTGATCGTTTGATAATCACTACATTCTTTGGCATTTACTTTTTTTTGTAGACAAATAAATTTTGATGTCAGCATTTCACGTGGAATGATTCCTGTGGAATAGATTGTGTTCAGTAGTTGGACTAAAAGATCTGTTTTTTTTCATTGACCAGTTTTAGCAATTCACTTGGTAATTCATCTGGACCAGCAGCTTTATTGTTTTTCATGGACTTTACTGCATGCATAACTTCTGACTTTGTTATTTCGGGTCCCTCGTCTTTACTCTGATTATCTTCATATATTTTTCCTGTCTCTGGTCATGGAATAATTTACTCTATATATTCTTTCCATCTTCCTAATTTTTGTTCCGTCTTCACTAAAATGTTTCCTTGTTTATCCAATAGTATGCTTGAGGTTTTTTGTTTTGCTATCCTAGCTAATTCTTTAACTTTCTTATGGAGATTGAAGTTATCATATTTGTTTTATAAATCTTCGCTTTCTTGGCATTTTATAGCGAAATAAGTTTCTTTAGCTTCTTTTATTTTCCTTCTTATTTGATTATGCAGCTGTTGATACTGAGTTAAGTCGATATTCTTTTGCCTTCTCCTGTCCTCCATCATTTCCAAGATTTCTTCTGTCATCCAATCTTCTTTCTTGCATCTGGTTGTTGTGAGTTCTTTGCGACTTGGTTCGATAATTGCATTTTTAAATAATTGCCATTGTTGTTCTACATCATAAACTGATTTCGGTGTGGATTCTAGGTTTGCATTAATTTCTTGTTTCAGTTTTTCTTTGACGTCTTCTAATTTTAATTTTTGTATTTTTAGTTTATCACTTTTGTAGCTTTTTTGTATCTTTTTTTAAATGAAGTTGAAATTTTGCTGCAAGAGGATTGTGGTCCGACGCCACATCTACACCTGGGTACGCTTTCACCGATTGTATTGCGTTTCGGTATCTGTGGTTTATGGTTTCTAACGATTTTATCGACTTTGTTAGCTGGCGAAGTGTAAAGGCGTCGTTGAGGCAGTTTGAAGAAAGTATTCTTTACCGCAAGATCATGTTCTAGGCAGAATTCTAAAGGCGTTCTCCTCTCTCATTTCGAACACTGAGTCCATATGGTCCTACAGTAGACTCACATCTTTCTTCTCTAACTTTGGCGGTAAAATCACCCATGACTACTGTTATATCTCTAGATGTTGTATTTTGTAGGGTTTTTTAAAGGTCATCGTAAAAATTTTTAATTTCTTCCTTTGTTTTATCAGCGGTTGGCCCATAAATCTGAATAAGATTTAATTTCCCATGTGTTGTCATCATTTATGTTAGCATAATTCTTTCCGATATTGGTATAAAGCCTACAACTGATTTTGCAACTTTTTTACTGACATTAATTGCTACTCCATGCTGATATTGGCTGTCGGTACTACTAGAGTAGAAAAGTCGACTATTGATTGTACTTAGTTCGCCGGAGTCGAGCCATCTTGTGTCACTTAATCCCAATATGTCGATCTTAAGTCGCATCATTTCTTGTTCTATGTTTCTTAGTTTACCAGGCTCATACATACTTCTAACATTCCATGTCGCTATTTTTAAAGTTGAATTTTGTATTTTTAGTACGCAGCGATTTCGTTGGTTAACGACCTGAGGCCCTGTCATCATTATTATTTCTCCCCCTGCCGAATCTTAGCATCTGAGAACCATGATTAGTACGGTGATGCTTGTCATTAACTGCCATAACGATTTCTAGGGGTACCCTACGCAGTGGTTCCTTTTAATGCAGTGGTTCCCCCTTGCCTTCTGCATCCTTATGTCGTTGACCATTCCTTGGTTCATCCGCCTTCGAGATAGATTTCTATATCTCAGGACAAAAGAGTGTCCTTACATCTACTAGCTCCTCCGCCCAAAACCATTGGCCAGTATTTGACTTGATTCTATATCAACCCTAAAATCGAGGGTTACTTCTCCGCCGCGGCTACCGTTGTGGACTTCATCCATAACCCTGGACAAGGGACCCTAAACAGGTACTAGTTTTCCGGGTCAGGAAAACCTCCGGAATCTACGGAGGGCAGGGATTGATTCATTTTTCCTCATAGGACTATCTTCAAGAATTTAATGAGTTCCTAGCCGCTACCATTCACTTCATTGTTTAATTTAATTTAATTTCTGATTTTTTTAAATTTGTTACTGTGTAAAAGTTTTTGTAGTTTTTTTTTTATTTTAGCACGTCTCTAAAAAATACGTTTATTTCGAAAAGGGTGTACTTAATATAATTTTTACATGATGAACCCCTCAGCTTTAAAAGTGTCCTCTCTGTATAATCCTGAATGAATGAATAGCAATATTAATATGTAATTTCATGGCTAAAGGTTCCAAACCAAGCCCAAAAAAATACATAAATAAACCTCTTATCACCGAGTGAAGCGAAAATTTTGTCCAGTTTATTTATAATATAAACCGCTGTAAAGAGCAGCACTAACGATTTCTGTGAATTATTTCTGAGTGAAATATACATTTCTGGTTGCTCCCAAAAAAGCTAGAGAATACTAAAAGTTTGGACAGGAAATACAAAAGTAAAACTCCAATTTTTGTACATAAAAATGATTGATGTTCTTAAAATATTAATAGTAGCGTTTGGTATTTTATTTTTATATGCTTCTTCCAGTATTATTTTTGAAGGATATAAAAAAAGCTACTATAAAAGTTTATCATCCTTCCGCTGAAATTTTTGTTTACATAGTTCTCCGTTCAGGGTCTAACCTTTAGTTGACAAAAGTGGGTTACATCGATCCATCTAATTCACGCCGACCGAAAAAGAACATTGGGAAAATTATCACGCAAAAAAAATACAGTTAGAAGTCGAATTCTTAGTCAGACTATAAATTAAATAAAGGAGGAAGTAAAGCAATTCTTACAGACATGATGTGGATTTTAAGTGTAGGAATGAGAGCAGTAACGACAGGGAATATCTGGATAAGATTTTGTCCGGGTAATTTATTTTTCGAAGCAGGCACGATAGACTTTAAAACGTATTGCCTTAGGTATTCGCCCGATAATGATTTAGTGCAGATTTAAAGCGTACTAGGAAAGGATAATATTATTCATTTGAGATACCAAATTATGATAGTATGGCAGGCCAAGATGAACTTACGGGCCATCTCGAAAATAACTTATTCAAATCTGTAAGTTTGGAAGATACGGAACATTTAAATTTCTATAAGAGGATATGCGAAATTGCCTTATTTAGTAAGAATTATATTTTGCATTTGTTTGGACGTTTTGCTTTGCTTTTCAAAAATGTTTAAATTAAGAAATTATAAGATTTAACTTAGAATATAGGAAAGGCTAGAAGAGGATATTAGGGATACGCAGTTCGGGTTAAGAAATGTAATGAGGACTCGAGAAGGACTATTTGCCATCAACATATTAATTGATGTAAACGTTGATCTACACTTGTGCTTCTTTGACTACGAAAAAGTTTTCGATAAAGTAAGACATGAAAAACTAATATACTTATGAACAAGCGCATTGACAGTAAAATCATAAAAATAATGCAATCATTATATTGGAACCAAAGTGCCATAGTTCAAATTGATGGGCAACACTCAGAAGAAATGAAGATCTGTAGAGGAGTTAGAGAGGGATGTGTTTTATCGCCACTTTTGTTTAACTTATATTCTGAAGAAATTTTTCCAAAACACACTCAATAATATCGAAGTGGAAGTCACCGTTAACGAAAAATTAATTATTAACTAACGATATGCAGACGACACTGTGATCATAGCAACGAGTATAGAGGATCTACAACATCTTATCAAAAGCTTTAGTATGAATAGTGCTGAAATGGGAATTACTATAAACGCTAAAAAAACGAAATACATGCTAATTACAAAAAGAACACAAAATATACATTACTTATTAACAATCAATGGTAACGTGTTAGAACAAGTAGAAAAATATCAGTACTTGGGAACTTTGATCAATGAAACCAATGATCATACTGTAGAAATAAACAGGCGAATAGAGATTGCCACATCAGCATTTATACGAATGAAGCCACTCCTAACGTGCAAAAATCTAAATTTGGAGATCAGACTACGTACCATTCGCTGTTATATATTTTTAATCTTATTATATGGTGTTGAGACTTAAGAAGTACTGGAGAGGGTTATTAAAGAAACAGATATAATCACCACTATACAAACCAGAAAACTGGAATACCTAGGCCACGTGATGGGGGGTCCAAAATATGAAATTTTGAGACTTATAATACAGGGAAAGATTCAAGGAAGAAGATATGTTGGCCGAAGGCAGAATTTATGGTTCAAGAATCTACGTGATTGGTATCAAAGCAGATCGATTGATTTGTTTAGAGCAGCAAGTTCTAAAATAAAAATAGCCATTATGATTGCCAACCTTCGTAGGAAGACGGCACTCTAAGAAGAAAAAGATTTGGAGCTGTGTGTCAATCAATTTGACAGTTGACTTATTTGGCCTCGATCTTTTGAATAAGTAGCCATATGTTTATAGAAATAATATATAATATTTTGAGAAATGTATCGTCGGATTGATATCAAATTCTGGACTTTCTGAGCTTATCGACCCTTCCAACGAAAACTGTCATAACTCAAAATCGCTCATTCTGAGGTTATTGCGTTTAAAAATAATTGTGAAAAGTGACGTTCTGTAATTTTTTAATTATCATTACTACGTTTTTCATTTTTTTACTTAATAATTAGTTTAGAATCAGAATTATTGCAAACGGATATAAATTTCATAAAGATGATCGGTTTTGTATTTTGAATTACTACAGTCTTCGTCGACAAAAATTTCCTTTATAAAACAATACTACAATACAGTGTGTTTATAAATTACATTATGACACTAATTATAATAATAATTAACGACTAATTGCTCACTACAATACACCGCTATTGTTCAGATTAGAAATGTCTTGACTAGCAAGGCGTACATTGCAAGACCCATGGTACATTGCTGGTATTAAGTTGGCTTTACATAAACTTAATAGACCATTTAATTTTTTACTGTCAATTACAAATACTGTCAAAACTGTAGGTAAAATAACCTTAATAGGGATTCTTCGGTTCAAAGTGAATTTCCCTAATTTTGCCTATTTTTACCACCTCCTCAGTGTTAGTTCTGTTTCTGAACCATTGGTTTAAAACTGAAAAAGTCTTCTTGAGACATTTCTTTTACTCTATACTGTATGGAAATAACTTTTGCAATCTTTATGAGGCCACTGGTCAGGAGTATACATATTCAAATGACGTTATCATAGAATGCATGCTGTCATTTTCGTTCTGGGTATGATCAATCTCAAGGAAACGGTGTGGTATTTCCAGATCCGAAGGCACCGATGCATGAGCAAACATCTCTTGACTTTATGGAACAATTTATGGAATAATTTATTGGTACCGTTCCCGTCATAAAAAACTGGTACAACTCTTATAACTGAAAATCATGTTTTTTAAGTTGTGTAAGTTGAGCTTGTCACATGTGTCATTCTAATTTCGATGGCAAAGTTGCCAGTTCAGCGAAAATATTATATCAAACCAGCTAAAAGCAAGGCTGTGCGACAGGTCACAAGTTTTTATATTTAGTCATTTAGAGATTTAGTCACAAGTATTTATATTTATACATTTATTTAAACATACATCTTAAAAAATTCTATTAATTTTTAAATTTTCCATTATCTCAGTACCCATGCATTGATTCGTGTTTTATTATAATTTATGAAAATATTTCAACTCAAAAATAATGATAGATAATAAATCTAGACATGACTTTAAATTAAATATGTTTAATTTCAAATCGATAGGTGTGATTGGTTTCTCGTAAAGTGTAGCACAAAACTGTATTGAGTTGTGGAATACTACAGTAAATAAAACCCACTTAAAAAAATTAAAATTTAATTTAAAATTAATAAAAAATTAAAAAAAAAATTTTACAGTGAACAAGTGTAGGATTTAAATATATGTAATACAATTCGAAAAGTTAATATTTTGTCATAGCTCCAATATTATTAATCACTTGTTGTAATCTTCTGGGAATTAAAGTTAGTGACAAATTTTCATCTTCGGTCAAGATTTCCCAGGTTTCAATAATGGTCCATAAATGATCTCTGTTTTGAAGAACTACATGTAATTTTTGTATTTTGTTGATCATAAGTCCCCAGACGTTCTCTACTGGATTAATATCTGGACTTTTAGAGGCCCATGGAAGAGCTTCAATGCTATTTTCCATAAGGTAATCGCGTACACGGTGGGCTGTGTGGATTGAACAGTTATCATGCTGAAAAATAAAATTATTGTTTGGGAAAATTTCCCTAACCGATAGCAACATCACATTATCTAATATATTATGTAAATAGGTTCAGTATTGAATCATCCTTCAATTCTCCAAAAATATAGTTTTCGTTATACCTATTTCTAGGCGGTCTATAAACCCTAATATGGTCATCATAATGAGACTGGAAAACTTTTTCATCAGTAAAAATTACTAATTTTTTAAATCTGTTCTTCTAATTCTCCTTAATGCTGTAGTTATAAAAGCATTAAAGTTTGTATTAACTTTTGCTTGCCTTGCCGTATGGAAGGGATATGCTCTTAAATAATTAGTTAATGTTTCATCTTGTTGGGCTGTAGTAATAACTGGTCTTCCACTCCCTCTACTTCTACCCAAAGTCTGCTCGTTTTTCCATCTATTTAACTCTTTAGCCAGTTGTCGAATAGACCAACCATCTTCTATTTTTTTATGTAGCAATATTTTTTATGTTTTATTGTTCGGATATGTTCGGGAAGTTTTCACGCACTGATAACATCTGTAGATACTAAACCGACATTTTTCAGTTTTTTTACGGTTATAATAGAATAATTTAATACTGTCACGTTTTGAAAAGCGTTTTTTTGCTCTGGATATTTTATAGTTTATAATCTACGTAGGATAAAGTATATTGTTAGTTTTTCACATTTATCGTTCATGTAATCGTTTACCTGTTACTAAACTTATTGACATAACGTACAGTTAACAGTTTGTGTTCTGTAAGTAGTTGAAGTATAAAATTACACTGCATGCATTCCAATGTTCCCTGTGCCAATACGCCAAGTTTAAATATCGTTCAACATATTTGACATTAACTCAATCCTCTTTCTGGTTATTAAATTTATTAGATACGGTTTTTTGTTGTTAATAATAAAAATAATACTGAAAACTTTATAAGTTTTTGAACGTTATTTTTTACGTTTTACGTTTTATTTAAATTTACTGAAATTTCGTTATCTATGATGGCAACAACGAATTAATTCACGAACCATTGTGTCCAGTCTGAACACAGGTTTACATTGGGAAAAAAAGTGTACCAGTTTTATATGACGGGAAGTGTACTAGTGTAGTAAGACGGAACGATGTCTAAGTAGATGAAATTTATATCAATGAATTCTGATTAAAACTACAACACGTTCCATCAACTTGAAATCTGCTCATTTAGTGACAATTCAATCAACCACCATCAGGAACCATCAACAACTTACCCTGTCAACCACATGAAGCCATAAGTATCAATTTTAAATTTGTTTATTGTAATGCAATAGGCAGGGTTTGCTTGTGTAAAATATCATTATTTTGTTTGTTTTATGCTAAGTAAATATGATTAGTTAATTCATTGTTTTATTTGTTACCAACTGAATTTTCATTGTTTATTTCACACTTGAAGGACTAAGCTAGACGAAGCATAGACGATAAGCTTCCATGGTTAATTGAGGTATTATTTTTATAATAGTATTTAAATTCCCTTTGCTAGTCTTATCGTTACAATATATTAACTGAAAAACTTGACAAGTACCTGGTAATTGCAATGTCCCTCAACACGTTTAAATTTTGCTGATTTTCCTAAAGTATAACTGACAAGAAAAATTAAGTATACTTTGATGAACACGATTGATTTCTATGAGTTTAATTAACCAAATTATCAATTTTTAATACAAAACTGGTTTATAACATGAATGTAAACAATGTAAATGGATGACACAGCCCAAATATTTGTATTTACAAACAGATTTTCCCTAACTGGCTAAATTTAAAATTCAACTATCGACACACGTTGTAAATGGGCGAACCCTCTGCCGTGGTGAAATTACAATGCAATTGTGGATCATAGAAACAATCAATGGAATATATACGGAACATATTGTATTACTTAAGCCTTACATATAGTAGAAACCCTCAGGACTCTTAAGTGATTCTCAGATATATCAATGGTTGTTGGTGTTTAGTTTAAAAAATAAAGGTGTAAGTGACTTTATTGTAGTGTGTTGTAGTGACAATTTTACAATAGTATATGTAAAAAATACGAGTACAGGGTTTCCAAAACCTCTAACAACAAAGTACTAACTATTTTTAAAATTGATAAGCTCTTTGATTATATGAAATGTTGTGGAATGGGAAAATATGGACAAAATGACATTTGTGTGGCGTACCGTTTTCTGTCCTGCCGCTGTTTAGTATTTTTTTTAATAATAACCTAAGTTGGGCGATATATCAAAGAAAAGCTTATTGTTGTTTTTTCACCATACGATTGACCTTTATATAACAAATAAAGCCATCATAAAGAGAGGATGAATATATATGTTCAATCTAGAACTTGCTAGTTTTCTCAATTTCGCATTTGATATGTATATTACAACAGAAAATAAAAGCAAATTAAATAAATTATAATTAAAAAGTAAAATCAATAAACAAATTATATATACATACAAAAGATTATATAAATCCCTAATATTTACAAGTTTAAATAAGTATGATAAAGATACAAAACTCAGTTTTTATTTATAACCCAGATTGCTTTACAAAAGGTAAACAAATTAGCGTATAAACACAGCTGTTTGAAAACTAAATATTAGGAGACGAATTTTAAATATCTATATCACATTAAAGCCTTTTGTTTACTAAATCATAACAGGAGTATGCAAAAAAAAACCGATGACTTTTACGGCTGATTGCCACATTTATATTATTGTAACTCAATAGGATAATTTTGTATATAAGACAAATAATATTATTATAAACTATATAAACTATATATTCAAGTGTAAATACCATACCATTCAAATTCCAATGTTTTTAGGTCAGTGTCCGTAATTTTCTGCTTCATGCCACTTGAAAGTTTATTAGTTTGCACGATAAGGAACTTGAAAAAAAAAAGAGATAACTTCTTCTTATGGTGCCGATCCGTTACGGATGTTGGACACTAACATGGCTATTCTGACTTTGTTGACTGCTGCCCTGAAAAGTCCGGTAGTGGTTAAGTTTAACCACTTTCACAGGTTGTGCAGCCAGGATATTCTTCTCCGTCCTGGACCTCTTTTCCGGTTAGGTTCAGATAACGATAGGTTGTTAAATCGAAGAATTTTATCTTAAAAAAGTGGCAGAATATAATAAAAATTCGACTTTTAGGAAAATGAACCTGGCTTCACTGGTATAATTCGATATTTAAGCTCATTAATACAAAGACAATAAGACAATAATAAAAATAATTGAATTCAATTTGTAATTAAAGACTTTTTGGCATTTTTTTATAGGAAGATTTGAAGGACTAGCTAATATTCTAATCAAAATTAATTAAAAAGTATATTGATTTATGTTTTTTTTTGTTACAGGTAAATAGATCCTCATAAACAAGAAACAAATATCTGGTAAGAAACAAATAATTTGTTTATACGGCCTACAATAAAATCAAATAAATTAGACAATATTTATATTTCGGAATGATGAACATAACACGACTTGGAAAAAAACCGTATTTGAAAGGCGCGCATTGCAACAAGTCGCGCGCGCCCACACACACACACACACACACACACACACACACACACACACACACACACACACAAACACACACGCAGGCGCGTGCGCATACCCACGAGGACATGTACATACGCACACGCATTATTTTCCATAAAACCGATTGTTTCCGATTAAATTACTCTTGAAGCGAGCCACAACCATGGAAAAGGCGTTGAGTAATAGATTTGGTTTCTGTTTGACCCAAGGTAATGATATGTTTGAACATTTAAATCGCTAACTGCTGAGCAAATTTATTATTTTGAAAAACCTTCAGTAGGTGGTCTTTCGTTTGGGTTGAATAGGTTCCAATCATTTCGATCTGCTACGGTGTTATCCGCTTTTTCTATATAATTATCGTTAAATTTTGCGTCGAATAATTCACCCATAGTTCAAGATTGAGGTCGCATCACTTAGGATATTTCCTTCTCCATCCTTATAGCTTCCTATTCTTGGCTTAAACTCTTTACTTAGTATGTTTTCATTTCTGTAGAATGGAACACGATAAAGGAAATCGGAATAACTCAGAGGTTAATAGAATCCGTAAAAAACCTTTACAATAACAACAAGGTAAGAGTTAAAACCGGCAATGAATACTCGAACGAATTTAATTTAAGACCAAAAAGGCTTATTGCAGGGATGCTCTACATCTCCGACACTGTTCAAGATATTCCTCGAACAAATATTAAAACCATGGAAAATAAAATGTGAAGGGATGGAAATACCAATCCAGGGACAACTTCTTGTACACATTAAGCTTTGCAGATGACCAAGTGGTAACGGCTCAAGATGAAGAAGATCTGTAATATGTTCCGAAAATTACAAAAGAAATACACAAAAAATGGACTGGAAATAAACCTAGAAAAGATCGAATATATAACAACAGAGCAAGAACCAGTGAGAAAC
Organism: Diabrotica balteata; assembly: GCA_918026665.1. NCBI lineage: Eukaryota > Metazoa > Arthropoda > Insecta > Coleoptera > Chrysomelidae > Diabrotica > Diabrotica balteata. The sequence continues at coordinate 35,608,542 of OU898282.1, read as the reverse complement.
TTGGAAATGGACGATAATAGGGAAATTAACGGCACTCGAAAATTCAAATATATAGGATTCATACTCTCAAAAAATGGAACCACCGAAGAAACATTTAGAATACATCGAAGAAAAACATTTAATTTGGTATGGACATGTGAGAAGAACAGATCATACAAGGTGGATAGCAAAGATTTTGGATTGGAGCCCAATAGGAAGGAGGAAAAGAGGTAGACCCCGAAGATCATGGAGGGATGAAGTGGACGATGTCATGGAAAGACGAGACCTTAGAGATGGAGAATGGTAGAACAGAAAGGACTGGAGATGTTGGCTGAAAGAAGGAAGGTGGCGACAGCTGTGAAAATCCTTATATAGATAGATAGACAGATAGATAGATAGATAGATAGATAGAAGAAAGTGGTCACTATCTATGTATGTTTGGGCCTCGGTAGCTTCTGACATTCATGAGGTCGGAAGAATGTCTTGCATCTATTAGGATATGTTCTATCTGATTAGCGGTTTCGTTGTCATGTGATTTCCATGTTCTTTTGTGTATTATTTTATGTGGAAATCTTGTTCCTCCTTGAAGTTGAAAACGTATACCCACGTTAAATTATATATATATATATATCTGGGATTTATTTCAATATTAATTTATCTTCTTGGAACAGCCCTATATAAAGATCGTTGTAATCGTTTACCTTATGCTATAATTAAGTCGATTTGCAAATCGATTGTAATATATTGATACGTATCATCAATGTGTATATAACCAATAACATTTAAAATAAAAGTTCTCTCTACATTAATCGTTAGCAGTTTTGAACTAGAAGTTAGTCGTTGCGTGATTCCTTCTTGCAGGCGTTTTCAGTATATTCCAGTTATAATTACTGCTATCAGCATATGTGATTATCATGTTGCTAGTCTGTAACTGAAATAATTTGTTACAATAGGTATTATACAAATGGCACTTAAGTTCCGCAATATATTCTTTGTTCCGATTCTTTATAATCACGATCTATATTTTCTTTATATTTCACATTTATATTAACATATTTTATTAAAACTATACATATTATTATATTTTAACTTTTGTGAAAGCAAAAGACAAAACAAAAAATGTAAACCTGACAGTCTTCAGGAGAGAACGTCTTCCCAGCGCAGCCCGTTATTTGTTTTAATGGCTTCAGACAATTCTCCTGAATTCGTTCTCTATATTTAAAGCTTTCAAGAGTTGTATTGTTCTACTGAACAATGTTGTACTGAACATTTCTCGTCTATTTACAGAGTCGCAGGGTGTCTTGCATTTATAACAGATATAAACCAAAAACTGCAGAGATGGACACAATATATAGCACATATTTTTGAAGACAAAGAGAGAACAGAAGCACATATGCAATGAAACAAGTTAAAGATGGTAAATCTCCCTGGCCTGGTGAACTTCCTATCGAATTACTCAAAACTGTGAAGACTGAATATATTGATCTTCTTTTGGATCTATTCAATACCATATATAGAACAGGTATAATACTTAAAGAATGGCTCCAATCAACATTCATACTGCTTCCCAAAAAAGCCAATGCAAAGGAATGCAATGAACATCGCACCATAGCGAAATTGTTTTTAATAGTAATTCACAATAGAATACATAAGAAATTAGGTGAAGAAATAAGGGATTTAGGAAAGGACTGGGAACACGAGATCACTGTTTGCAGTAGGTGTTCTTTCGCAGAGATGCTTAGATATAAATCAGGAAGTATATGCCTAGTTTATTGATTTTAGAAGGCATTTGACAGAGTGCAGCATAATCGGCATAAAGAAATTTTATTAAATAAAAACGTAGACAGTATAGACATAATCATATGTAACCTATATTGGAACCAAACTACAAAAGTGAAAGTTGAAAATGAACTGACCGAGGATATCCAGAATTGCCGTGGGGTCTGCCAAGGGTGTATTTTATCACCCTTGTTATTCAATTTATACAGTGATTCCATTCCAGAAGTAGCCGAGGTCAGTGAGGACCTTATAATAAACGGTGAGCCACTTAATAACATAAGATATGCTGACGACACCGTCCTTCTGGCAGAAACACTAAAAGAACTGCAACACCTTGCTGAACAACTAAATATATATTGCAACGATTATGGACTAAAAATAAATTTGAAGAAAACCAAGTTCATGGTATGTACAAAAGCACAAAACATCAAAGTTAAGCTAGTACTAGATAATACAGAAATTGAACAAATATCTTCGTATAATTACCTTGGAGCATGGATCACAGAAGATACTGATCAGACAAAAGAAATAAGATACCGCATTAATATTGCACGATCAACTTTTAATAGAATGAGAAAACTTTTTTGTAATCGCGACATCAATATATCGCTCCGGATAAGAATGCTCCGATATTATATTTTCATTACCCTTTTGTATGGGGTTGAAGCTTGGACATTTAAATGGATCGCAAAACAAACGAACAAGTTCTCGAACAACTAGGAAAACAATGCGAAGTTTTAAATGCCATAAGTTGGAATACTTGGGGAACATCATGATAGGTGAAAAATACGAACTATTAAGGAATATAATGCAGGGTAAAATCAAAGGCAGAAGAAGTGTAGGAAGACGTTAAATCTTGTGGCTACGCAATGTCCGTGAATAGTTTGGATGCAGTTCAATTGAACTATTCAGGCGCGAAACTTGAAGAAGAAGAAGGCTGTCTTGGAGTCTATAAATACGTGATGAGTATCTGTGCCATATTCCAGTGTTTTTTCTAAAATTTGTCTCCGGGTTGCAATCTGATGAATTATCGATTGACCACCTCTGAAACCAGACTGATAGTTTCCTATTATTTGTTCTGCGTATGGTACCATAATAGCATGTGTAATGTATATAGAAACGTAATTTCTCTGTGGTATTTAAAAATATCTCATTTTTTGTATATGGTGCAAAGTATTTCAATATTCCAATCACTGGAAGGTATTTGTGTGTCCATATTTCTTTTATGAGCTGCTGTATTGCCGTTACGGTATCGTTATTACAGGTCATGTTTCATTATTTTGTAGTACTGAGTGAGTCCTTGAAGTGCATAGTTTACATTCCCTTTGTCATCAAGTAAAATTAAAATTCCACGAGGAAACTAAGTTCCTGTAGCTGGCTGTATACCATATATCACAAAAAAATTTGTTAAAATCCTTTATAAAAGGTATATAAAATTGCCTCAAACGGGCTATCACAAACACATTGCAAAACGTTTTCGGATTAAACAATCCATCATCAGTGCAAACCTGAAAGTATATAACCACTTTAATTAAAAAGAACGTTAAATGAAAATGTTGACAAAGGTTAGAGCAAAATGTGGTTAATACTTACGGTTGTACATGCTAGTAGCCACCAAAATATATGGGTAAAAACCCCTTAAAAGTTATAAATTTGAAATTATTTTACATTATTAGTGTTTCTAATTTGTGATGGTTAAGTTACCGTTGGATAGGTAACATGGCGGCGTATGACTCTACATGAGTAAAATGGTCCTGAGACGAAGTGCCTACGAGGACCTGTTGATAACAACTGATTATAATGACACAACATCCGTCCTAACTTGTCAACAATGTCATTATAATCAGTTGTTATCAACAGGTCCTCGTAGGCACTTCGTCTCAGGACCATTTTACTCATGTAGAGTCATACGCCGCCATGTTACCTATCCAACGGTAACTTAACCATCACAAATTAGAAACACTAATAATGTAAAATAATTTCAAATTTATAACTTTTAAGGGGTTTTTACCCATATATTTTGGTGGCTACTAGCATGTACAACCGTAAGTATTAACCACATTTTGCTCTAACCTTTGTCAACATTTTCATTTAACGTTCTTTTTAATTAAAGTGGTTATATACTTTCAGGTTTGCACTGATGATGGATTGTTTAATCCGAAAACGTTTTGCAATGTGTTTGTGATAGCCCGTTTGAGGCAATTTTATATACCTTTTATAAAGGATTTTAACAAATTTTTTTTTAAAATTAAAATGTCCTTGTCAGTATTTTAATTGCTCTCTTTTACAGACGTGAAGCTGTGTTTAGGTGATTGATTTTGTAATATTGATAAAGTTTCCGTCCGGATTTCGTGTGCAATTACAGCGGTAATTCACAAATTTCCGACTTGATGTTAGCAATTATATCTCAAACAGGTATTATAATTGATGTAATAGCAAAGATATCATCTTTGAATATGATATTCATTTCTGATGTTGAGTGTTCGTACCATACCGCCCACGGTAGTAGTTTTCTGAACTACAAACTTTAAATTTTTTTCTGCCTGATGAGGATACCATCGTAAAATGTTGTCCCAGTCACTCAAGTGTAATTTGTACTCGGTTTATTGTTTTTTAACTTCTATTTTAAATTCATTTTTCTGTAATCTATAAAACGTCAGAAAAATATATCCGGTACAGGCCTATAAATCCAACAAAAATGTACCTTTACAAAACAACAGCCTAGAAGCCTACATATTATATACTTCAAGTTAGTGATACTTTGCCACATCTTATAATATACAATTTTAATTAAATATACCAAAGTAAGTCAGGGTTTAGTAAATATATCAGATTAACGACAAAATCACACAAAATACTATATTATAAACCGAGGCCAAAGGTTTTCCATTTCTCCCGAGAGAAATGTATAGTTAACCCAAGCCGTTAGGCCGAGGTAAACTATTTATCGGGAGAGAAATGGTAGTTGGCTCGGGGTTTTGTATACTATTTCATTCACACTCAAAATAAAATGAGGATGAAAGTATTGCGCCTTGCAATATGTAATATAAAGAAAAGCTTTAGTGTAAAAAAAAGTTTAGTATAAAATAAAACATACGAATATTAAATAATGTCGGCCTATTGATTTGTTACAAGGGAGTTTACGCCTTAATGCACTAGCGGGTTAATGGTGATATTATCTGGTAATTGTTTTATCAATGGGAAAGATCCATCTTGTACTATGAAATTTTTTCGAGTTGAACTTTCGTTTTTTTCCTGTATCCTATATGTTCGTTTAATACCAAAGCGAAAGAGGTACGGTTTGTTCTTTACGACTTTTATAATAAAGGTTTTAGGTGGACATATTTTGTAAAAGCCGAGACATAACTGAAGCCGAGGAGCGGTGTTCTTCATCGATGAAGAGAAATAGAAAAATACATTATAAAATAGACAAAATATAAAGACAGGAACTAATGCAATGTAGAATATCGTTTTCGTTCTTCTTCTTCTTCTTCTTCTTCTTCTTCTACGGCACTACAGTTGAAATTGAGAATTGGCCTCCTTAATTTTTTGTCTCCACCCTTGCTTGTCTGTTGCTTATCTTCTCTATACACAGACTCTTAAAAGGGCTTGTATGTCGCTGTTTATTCTGTTTTCCCAGCGCTTTCTTGGCTTTCCAACTGGTCTCTTTTCCTGCATTCTAGAATTCAGTGCTCTTTTTGGTAGCCTATCCTCTCCCATTCTTATCACATGTTCTGCCCATTGCAATTTTTGTATTCTAATGAAGTCTGACAGTGATGCTTCCTTATAAAGTTGATAAAGCTCGTTGTTGTATCGACTTCTGAACATTTCGTTTCCCCTCACAGGTTCAAGTATTCTTCTCAGTACTTTCCTTTCGAATGTGTCGAGTTTGCTTTTGGATGTTCCTTTCAGGACCCATGCTTCACTGCCATAGCATGCTATTGGTCGAATTGAGGTTTTATAGATTCTCATCTTTATATTTCAGTGGACATTTTTAGACCAAAATATATGGGAGAGGGCAAAATAAGCTCTGTTTGCCTGCGTTATTTTTTCCGTATTTCTCCATTTTCTGATCCGTCGGCATATATTCTTACTCCAAGGTATGTAAACTTTCCAACCGTTTCATTGTTATCTTCATGTATAATGTTTTGTGGGACGATATTTGGAGCCAGCCCACCTCCTTGCTTTAATCCCTGCGAAATTTTAAAAAAGTCTGTCCGATGGTTTTGTATTCGTACACATAACTGAGTTTCATCCGTTGTCCCATTAATGAGTATAATTAGCTTTGTGGTATTGCCAATTCAGCCAATATACTGTATAGTTTGTTCCTTTGACCGAGTTGTATGTATCATGTTCCCATGATTTACTCAAGATTTGTTTGGCTGTAAAAATTTGATCCAGTATTAATCTACACCGTCGGAAGCCCGTCTGATACTTTCCAATAATATTTTCTGCTACATGAATTCAAAATAACATTATGTAAGTCATTTAGTTGTTCTGCTACCTTTGCCGTACTATTTTCATGGACTTTATTTGGAAACTTCCGACCCTATCTCTGTACTTTTTTCAAAAATCCATCAATATCAGTGTCTGATTGTGGTTCCAAGATATACTGACTAAAACACTTGTCGATAGGCTTTATTTTACAATAATTATAAACTCCTGTAAATTAATGTAAAAAAAATTATGAAACTCGATATTAACCAACAATGTTAGGTTAGGTTAGATTAATTTAATTTCGACAATCAACAATTCGTTCGTGCAATATAAATTTTGGCTACGGTCAGGAAACAGTCTAATTTCACGCCTGCGCAAAGTGCATAGTTGACAAACGGTAAACAAACCACTGCAGAAACAAACCTAATGTGTTTTTAAATATACAGCACAAGTATAAACAAGCTTTTATAAATGAACATAGTTTATCTGTATTTGTTTTTAAATTTTTCGTCCACAAATTCAACTAGCTAAAAATTCAACCAGTTTGAAAGTATCGGATAAATTGCACAAATTTCGTGAACATTACCATTCATTTTTTGTTTTAGTAGAGATGTCCAAAAAGTTAAATTCATGGCAATAAATCGCTGAGGACCAATTAGGAAACTGAAATCTGCAGGATGTTAATGAACTACAGCACAGTCATTTAATTGTCCATTCACTCATTTAACTTTTGACAAAAATTCGGGTTTTTAACTAATATTGATTTCGTAGAACGATAGAGTAGTAAAGGGTAATTGGTTCATTTCAATTGTACGTTTTATAATGAAACAATTATGGTTTGTTTACTTTGCAAAACTTTTATTTTGGTATCTATTTGATATCTATTTGACCCAGATAATTGCGATTACGATGGCAATTCTTATGCAATTACGTGCGAAAAATAGTGTGATGCCTGTATCATTGAATTAATTTTAAAATTTTTAACACTGCGTTGGTCTGTTGTTTCAAACATACATGCCTGGTGTGGTTAAATGTGTAGTTAAATTCGTCTTACAAAATTCAATAATTATTGATAATATGCAACGAAAATTTATACTTTTTAATTCAAATGAAAAAGACTGAAAAACTGTTAGCTTTTATTGCATTTAAACGGCAGCGATAGTAGTATAATTATTATCATATTTTCCGAAATAGATATCCTTAATTCTTTATAAAATTTATTTTTAAAGCGAATTTATCTACTAATCTCATCTTTAGAAATCTAGTTTATATTCAATACTTCTCGAGGCGCCCTGTATATCGTATCTGAATATATCCGTCAGTATCAGCTCTTGTCCTGGGGGTTTTACTCTTTAAATGAATTATAGCAGTAGTTGACCTCTGTCGCATAGCGTACATGTTTTGTAATAATGGTTATGATTTGTTGCAGTATTTTCGGTTTAAATGGTGACAGTTTTATTTCAACGTCCATGTTTTAATATGCAAATCCAGATGAGTGAAAATATATTTTTCTTTATAGCTCAGAATAAATTGTTTCAAGTGCTGTACATAGTTACTAAGTATCTCTTCAATTTATCTGTTTGTATAAAATATGATTCAAAGTTCTTTATTTTGTATCTTCTTACATAATAACCTGTTGTGCATTGTTTTAATGGTTGTCTTCTCTCAGGTACATGTCATCGCAGTATCTTGTCTTGATTGTTCCACCCTTCATGTCCTAACAAGTGACTTGTTTAGGTAGTATTAACAATTATATTCGTCGAAAAATAATTTACGATTTGTTAACATATGTAAATTTAAAACAGCTTCGTAATACCGCAGTAAGACATTTCTGAAAAAAAAACTTGCTTAAAAAAAAACTAGTGTTTGAAGTGATACGAGTAAGTAAGGTTATTTACAATTCGAGACAGTCATATTGGTAGAACTCAGTCCGTTTCTTTTGCGACGTTACCAAAAATAAAAATAATTCTGCTAACTTAGGACTGATAGGAACTGAATATTTGAGCGGTTGAAACGGATCTAATTATTTTGGCGGTCCTTAGAACTAGATGATGCACAAGGACTGTGATGATAACGCGTTAGAAGGCAAGAAAAAAAAAGATGAGGAACTTCACTTCAAGGAATATAGAGAAGAGATAGTAGCGCTGAAAAAAGAAAATATAAAGATAAAGCAAGAATTGAAAGAAACAAAAACAAATTAACCCAGGTTGAAAACAAGGTAGACAGAAAAACAGATTAAAATAAATAACATAGTAATTATGGGTCTACCAATAGTCACGACACTAAAAAACAATATATGTCTGGTACAAACGGAGTATTATGGCGAAAAAATTACGGTAGTGAAAGAAAAAAGCAAACTCAGATTTCTTACTGGAGAAAAGTAAAGACACATGAGGCAGGAAATTGTAAATAGGGGCAAGGAATTGAGAGCTGAAGGTAAAAACATGAAGATAGGGTACAAAAAACTAACTGTGGATGGCCGTGGGAAAACTAAATGGGAATGGGCCGGAAATGGTACTTTCAAACGAGAAAATTCTAGAAATATTGACCCAAAGAACGGCATATAGTATTGGAAAAAGAAAACGACGGCCCATTATCCCGACGGACACTAGCGATAAACAGGAAAATGAGTTTGAACACAAATAGCAAAACAAAAAATAAGAATATGTACCTAAATATTGCGACATGGAATGGATTGCAATAACAAGACGCCTATAAAGGTATGCCGAACAACGAAAAAAAGTAAAGAAAATCCTAAGAGAGCGGAAACGACAGTATATGGATGATAAAGTAAAGCGTATTGAAGAAAATTAAAAGAAAAATGAAATAAAAAATGATTTAATAAAATTACATCTTTTACAAATAGGTCAAATACATTAAAACTAGGTATCAGGGAAGAACGATGAAAAATAAGCAAGGAAACCTTATAGTGGACGAAGACCAAATATGTAAAAGGTGGAAAAAATATTTCGAAGAGATGCTAAATGACGGAGTGACTACTGAAGAACATTATGATGTTCCTAAACCTCAAATAGTAATAGAACAAGTACCAAAGCTCACAAGAGAAGACATTAAAGAAATAATAAAAGGTATCATCATCATCAATGGTACTATTGGCGCAGTTTGCTGCGCCGATCTTTCTACCATCCTCATCTACACCATCCTTCCATCTGAGGCAACTAGGTCCACATCATTTGCATATGCCAAAATGTGGGATGATTTATTAAAAATATTTCCTCTGTTGTCTATTCGGGCATCTCTGATCGCCTTTTCCGGTGCTATGTTGAAAAGGAGACACGCCAGCGCGTCTCCCTGTCGCAGCCCAACATGCGTTCCAAACGCCTGTGATTGTTTGCCCTGTATTTCGACTTTGTAAATCACATTACGCATTGTAGCCTTAACCAATCTTATCAGTTTGTCGGGGATGTGGAATTCATTCATGGCTTCATACAATTTATTTCTTAGGACACTATCATAGGCAGATTTGAAGTCTACAAAAAGATGGTATGTATCGATATTGAATTCATTGGTTTTTTCCAGTATTTACCTTAGCACAAAGATCTGATCTGTTGTTGATCGACCAGGCCTAAAACCACTTTGATATTCCCCGAGAAGTTCCTCTGAATAATAATTCATATAAGATCCTCGAAAATATTTTGTATGCTGTATTAAGGAGGGTTATTCCCCTATAGTTTCTACATTTTAATTGGTCATCCTTTTTGTGTAGCGGGCAAACGATTCCAATACACCACTCTTCCGGGATTTGTTCCTCATTCCAGGCTCTCAGTATTATTTTATATGTTTGATTAGTCACATTAGCACCTCCACATTGAATAAGTTCCGCGGGTATACCATCATTTCCTGGAGATTTATTGTTTTTTAGATGTTTTATTGCATCTCGTTTTCTTGAATTGACGGAGGCTCTAATGGTGAATTGTTGCTTGCTTCTGCGGGGTTGATTTGGATCTGGATCTTCTACTTCTATAGTAAGTAGTTGTTTAAAGTGTTCCACCCACCTTTTTAGTACTTCTTCTTTTGTATTCAGTATATGCCCCTCCTTATTCTTACGTAGTAAGAAGCCTTGGTTTGAATTCCTTTCTTGTATTATTCAGAGTTTTGTAGAATTTTCTTGTTTGTTTTTCCTTTTTTAATACCTCAAGTTCTTCCAATATTATATTTTCGTGAGTTCTCTTTTTTCTTTTATGAATGCACTTCTCTTCTTTTCTGAGATAAAATAATAAAAGGTAAAAAATAATAAAAAAGGCCGGGGGAGAGCGGTATTGGGGCAGAGAACTTAAAAGATGGAGGAGAGGCTTTAATAAACCAACTTAGTGAACTAATACCAGAAATGCGGGATGCCAAAGAAATGCCTCAAGAATGTAATGTCGATTATTATTCCTATACACAAAAATAAAAATAGAACTTTATGCGCAAACTATAGAGGAATATCCTTATTAGAGGTAATATATAAAGTGCTTAATATACTAATTACAAAACGATTAGAAATATATGTAGAGAAGAATCTAAGAGAATACCAGGGATGATTTCGGAACGGAAAATCAACAACCGATCAAATTTTTATGCTAAAACAAATCCTGATCAATTGCTATGAATACATTTCAGCACAAGTACTTTTCATTGAATACAAAGCCGCCTGTGATGCAATAGACAGAAACAAATTAATAATGACAATTAGACAAACCATTTGTGGTGTGAAATGCAATGGTACAGTCTCGGAAGAATTCGTTTCGTTTTCCTTGTTTGCCAAGGAGACCCGTTGTCTACATTGCTATTCAATATCTTCTTCTTCTAGTTCCATGAACGTTATCGATCGTTGGATATCATGTTGGCTACCATATTCGCTATCGTGACTTTATTGACAGCAGCTCTAAATAACGATGTAGTTGATTTTCCATACCATTGCCTTAGATTTTTCAGCCATGATGTTCTTCTTCTACCAGGACCACGATTACCTTGGATCTTTCCCTGAATGATCAGATGTAAAAGATCATATTTTTCAGGGTGTCTCATAATATGACCGAAGTATTCCAGCTTGCGTTTCTTTATTATATTGACCAGTTGTGTTGTTTTGGTTCAGTCGTCTAAGGACCTCCTCATTTCTAACTCTGTCGACCCAGCTTATTTTCAGTAGTCGTCTGTATACCCACATCTCAAAGGCTGTCAAGCGTTTAAGCATAGCCTCAGTTAGGGTCCACGCTTCTACTCCATACAGCAGGACAGGAAAGATGTAGCAAGATATCATACGAACTCTAAGGTCAATGCTAAGATCGTGACTGCAAAGTACGTTTCTCATTTTTACAAAGGCAGCTCGGGCTTGTTCTATTCGGCTTTTAATTTCTGCGGTTGGATCCCAGCTCTCATTGATATTACTGCCGAGATACACAAGTTTCTCTACTCTGTCCAGTGTGGCATCTCCGACTTTTATACCGTCATCATGTATATAATTTTGTTTGCTAACTATCATATATTTAGTTTTCTTAACGTTGAGTTTTAATCCATACTGATCACAAGTCTGTTTTATTTTGTTCATTAGATTTTGAAGGTCTTCTCCGCAATTGGCAAGGACTAAGGTATCGTCGGCATATCTAATATTGTTGACAGTTACTCCATTCACAATAATACCTTCGGTTGTCTCCATTAAGGCTTCCTTAAATATTTCTTCCGAATATAAGTTAAAAAGTAAAGGCGACAATATACAGCCTTGTCTCACTCTTTTTTTTTTATATTTATTTCATCCGACAGTTCTTGTTCAACTTTTATTCTTGCCACTTGATGCCAGTATCTATTCAATATGCTATTCAATATAGTTCTAGAAAAAATTGTAAGGGTTAGTGGGATAAATAGGTCTTGCACTTTTCTATACAAGGAGCACTAATGCATCATACACTGATGATGTTTTTCTCATTGCAAGAAATGGAGAAGATCTATTAAATATAGCAAAAAGACTGATTCGAAAAAGCTCTAAAATGGGACTGAAAGTCAATATTACTAAATCGAAGTACATGGAAATATCGAGTAAAAAGGAATAAACACCAGGGATCCTATAAATTGGAGGTGGAGGACGGATCAGTTGTAGAATTCGAGAAAGTGAATAAATATATGTACTTAGGTACTCTTATTGATCAAACATGTGAGGAAGAAACTTAAATCAACCTGAGATTGACCAAGAGCCAGACATATGTGCTGGAGCCATGAGCAAAACAATTAAGGCCAAAGATATATCTCGTAATACAAAAATAAGAGTATACAAAACTATAATTAGACCCACAATGCTATACGCTGTTGAGACATGGACTATAAACAAAACCATACAGAACTTATAGCATATTGGAAGCATAAGAAAGAAAGATACTTCGCAGAATATTTAAAGAAAAAGTAGTAGAGGGAGAATGGAGAAGACGAATTAATGCTAATGCAGAAGTGTACCATTTTTATGCTAACCCTACAATAACAAAAGAGGTGAACAAACGTAGACTAGAATGGCTCGGAATTTTATAAAGAATGCAATGTAATAGACTAGTCAAGAATATTGCTTAAAGACTACCTGAAGGCAAAAAAAGCGAGGAACACCAAGAAACCAAGAAAGGAATTGAGAGATGTAGTTATGGAAGATGTCAGAGATGGGAATCAGAGATTGGAAGCTGATAGCTAAGAACAGAAAACGGTGGAAATTATCCATCGAGCAATGGGCTTAAGAGGCGTGTTAATGCTTTACGTTCATAAATCGTTTGTTAAGACATATTACAATTTGTTCAAGATCTTCACTTCTGTTGCTTCTAAAAGTTGGTGTTTTGATCTGTTTTTTTTTGCAAACATGTATACTATAGTGGATTCTCCTTCTCCTCTTATTTCTTTACTAAAATCTATGAAAATTAATAAACAAAAATATACAGATAGAATTCTGAATGACAAAGTTGAGATAGATAGGTATCTTCTCCTTAACTTATTTAGTTAAAGACTATTAAAACAGGCAAGGATCATATAACCTGAGGTTATCAATTTTAACTCAAACTATTCTGAAATTTATAACACCCATTAAAGGTACAAATAAAAATATTTCATGTCCGTAAAACTATGTAATGTACTGAACGCGAAAAGTTTGATAGTTGTAGGGACTTTAAAGCAAAATAAGCCTTCAATTTCTGCCGAATTTAAAACAATAGAACCTTACCTCGTCAAGAGACCACTCAACAAAATTTTGTCATGTCTGCTGGATGCTCAAAGAGCGAAAGGGGAGATTAATTTGAATATTTACTAGCAATTTTAATAAATTTTTAAAACTTTTGAAACGGTTACAATATGGTAAATAAGTTTACAGTCGAAAGCCTGTTCCTGCTAAGAATAAGATATCTTTTGGAATAAGTTCTTTCATGCACTTTACATATGGAACAGAAAAAGGTGTGCTTTTTGAAGGTCTTTTATCCATGGGCTCATGGAACAAACCTATAAACTGTTAAGTCAACAATTAATCAATTGAATTTCCCACAATAATTTGTTATCTATACGGTAAAGTAGCACTTACCATATAATTGGTAGTATCAGTTTTATGACTAATGAATGGAGTGCTACAAATGATAATCCCATTGCTGGAGAAGATGAACACGACATCCAATAGGAGGAAACATGGCATTTTAAAGCATTCAAAAAATTACTGAATATTTGAATATATAAAATGTTTACTTAAAATTGTTTTTTTGTAGGTTAAATATATTTTTCTTAAACAAAATGAAGGTTTTTGTGTCATCTTAGGAATGTAAACAAAAATATTTTAAGTCGACAAACTTTTAATATTTATAACTATATACACATTATTATTTTGCACTAAGAAATATCAAAGATTACGTCTAAAAGTGTCAAAAACACACCCAAATTTTGTGGTATTTTTTAAAATGACTAATATAGATTTATACAGTTTTTTCAGTTTTCCTCAAAAATGGTTTTCATGACTTCGATTTTGTTGACAACGGTTCAAGTGTAATATTCGTGTATCACTGTGTACTTTGTAGAACAAATTGACAACGTTGTCGTCAGTCATGGTCTTTCGCCGGCACTTCACGACACAAAGGGGACCTGTTCCTACACAAATAAAATTCCATGAAATATGTCTACACCACAATAATGGATGCATATTCCGACTGTGGGAACGCTCTACACTCAGTTTTATATAGATCAAGAGTACGATCACAGGGCTCCCACTCCTGTATTCCGGTATATACTTACAACTCAACTATCAAAACATTTGTAACTTGACTTAATCGCGGTTAACTCAGTGAGACAGCGAATTGCTGTGGCTACTGTGGTTGTGCCTGTACAGGATCAGGTTTATTTAATTAAAATATTGTCGTTTGATGTCAGTACATAAATGACCAAGGCTGACATGAAATACGTTAGCATTTCAGATTTGCTACGTTGATATACCTAATGGTATTATACACAATAGTTACTCTGTAAAAGTTTGATTAAATTCCGTTCTTTAGAGTATGGCATAATTTTGAGAAAATGACGAAACAATTAAATTAAATACTGCTAAAAGCGTTTTTTAAACTGATACGCCGCAATGGATAAAAAATGCATAGCAACGAGAAAATAAATTTATGTTCAAACAAAATTAAAATCCAGTCTTGGTAATTGGTATTTCATGAATAAAGATAAACACAGTTGTTCCAGTGTTAAAACGAATAAATAGGGAAAAGGAGGTTATACTGAATATTAAAAATCCTGCAGCATGGCAAATGTAGATTGGTGCAATTGCCTACTTACAACTTAAGTATAAGTATATTTTCTTTGTCCAGTAGTTTTCGAACTTTAGCACTTAACTCATCTGGATCAGAAGCTTTTCCATTTTTAGTTTCTTCCAAACCTTTAATTAATTCTTTTTTAGGTATGCCAGCACCGTCTAACTCGCTACATAATTGTTCCATCGAGTCTCGATCATCAGCATTCGGATATGTAGGTTTTTCATATTTCTGCTTCTTTCTGTTTGTCTAATAACAATACATTTGTTGTTTTCGTCGATAAGTTTTGCGTGTGTATTGTGTTTATAATTATGTGTCAGCTCGTTGATATTTTTATGTAGAATAAAACTGTCGTGTTTTATTTCAAGTGTTTGTATGTCATTATACCGTTCATTTACCCATTTTTATTTGCCTTGGTAATTTGTCTTTTGATGGTTTTGTTAATACTATTATATTCTTATATTCTCTTTTTGCTTTTAGATGGTGTAGTTACGCCTGTATGTAGTTATTGTGATAACTTTTGTCTACAAAGGGAATAGATTTTGTTTCGCTACTATAGATAATGGAAACCTAAAGAGGTCGAAATACGTATAAGCGACTTGTTGCTGCTCTGTATTGAACCAAAATCTAGTACCGCCATTATGTTTTATTTCTTTACTCTGTTTGGAGTACCAGATTGAATGAATTGAATTCACTACGAATTTTGACCATGATCACTACCATGATGAACGGCATTTGGAACGCAATCTTAGATTCCCTTGCCGAGTAATTTATCAAGCTGTTTGCCTTGCAACTTTTAGACAGCACAGTTTTTCTTTTCTCTTTTACACAAAGAGAAGACAATAAAAGAAAACATTGAAGACATGTGGGGAAAAATTAAAAATACTGTCCTGGAGACAGCAAACCAAAATATACAGAAAGAAAACCGTAAACGAAGAAAACCATGGATGACAAACGAAATATTACAAATTATGGAAAGGAGACGGATGGTAAAAAACAAAAACCTAATAAGATACAAAGAGCTTAACAGGGAAATTGAGAGAAAGATAAATGTACCTAAGGAAGAGTGAATGAAAGAAAAATGTAAAGAGGTAGAAGATCTGCAAAGGAAGCATAAAGATAGAGAATTACACAGAAAGGTGAAAGAAGTCGCTGGGATATGGAAAACCAAACATTTATCTATTGTAACAAACACGAAAAACCAAATGGAATTAGACCCTGAAAAACAGAAGGGAATATGAGAACAATATCTTAAAGATTTGTTTGGTGATCGGAAAGCAGAAGGGCCCCCACAAATAGATACCGATGGAAAACTAAGTATTCTAACCGAAGAAGTTATGCGGGCAATAAAAGACGCAAAGAACAACATGGCACCCGACGAAGATCTAACAACAGCCGAACATTTTAAAATCCTGAGTGATGATGCTGTCGGGAAATTAACCTACCTCTTTAACATTATATATGAACATGGCACTCTACCGCATGACTGGCTAACATCCACATATGTAGCTCTTCCTAAAAAACAAAAAGCAAGGACATGTGAAGACCATCGAACTGTATCCCTAATGAGTCATGCTGCTAAGATTTTTATGCGAGTAATTTATAACCGCATTCACAATAAGTGTGAAGAATACCTGAGTCGTTCTCAATATGGTTTTAGGAAAGGTACAGGCACCAGAGAAGCAATAATGGGATTGACACTAATGGCAGAAAGGTATCTCGAGGTTCAAAAACAGCTTTATGTGTTCCTTGTCGATTATAGAAAGGCCTGCGACCGCATTAGACACGAAAAATTGATTGAGGTGCTAAAACAAGTAGGGCTGGACGGACACGACCTAGCTATAATAAGCAATACATACTGGAACCACACAGGATGTGTTCGAACAGACAACGGAAATACCAATTATGTAAACATAGAACGAGGAATGCGTGAAGGGTGCATTCTGTCCCCTCTTCTATTTAATGTCTATGCCGAAAATATCATCAGAGCTTCTCTTGAAGATCGCCCTTTGGATATTAATCTTTCCAAAACCAAAATCATGGTATTCCACAAGAACCGCCATGAACAAATTACACCCAACATACAAATCAATGGTATCACCCTTCAGAGCTCCCAAAGCTTCATGTACCTGGGCAGAGAACTAAACAGTCAGCTAGACCACTCAAAAGAAATTAGAAGACGTATTGAAATAGCAAGATCTGGCTTCATGAACATGCGTAAAATGCTCTGTAACCCCAAGCTATCAATCACAATAAGGTTAAGAACACTAAAGTGTTATGTGTGGTCTCTACTACTATATGGCTGTCGGACCTGGACATTAAAACAGTATGACGTCCACAAACTGAATTCATTCGAAATGTGGATGTACCGCCGAATGCTAAGAATAAGCTGGACCAGCAAAACTACAAATGAAGAGGTACTGGAAATAATGAACACACGATCTCATCTGGTTAATACAATTAAAATTAGAAAGACGTCATATCTAGGACACATAATGCGCCATAAGGAATTTAAGCAGCTCCAGGTAATATTAGAACGCAAAATCGAGGGTAAAAGGGGTATAGAAAGAAAGAAGAAATCCTGGCTCCGAAACATCAGAGATTGGACTCATACAACAGGAAATGACTTAATCCATCAAGCTCAGAACAGAGAGAAATTTGCCATATTGATCGCAACCTCAGTAGAGAAGGCACTTAGGAGGAGGAGGATCTCTTTGTAGCCTTCTCTCTTCCATCAGCTGTAGGATGTCAGTGGTAATCCAATCTTTTCCTTTTTGTTTAATTGCTTTGTCCAGGATTTCTTTTGTAGTCTTCTTATATGTCTCTGATATTTGTCCATATCTCATCTATATATGCAGTGTTTATGTGTTCTTTTAATCTTTGTATTTTTTATTGTCTATATAGCTGAAGAAATTTTTTATTCTAAAAAATTCAAACGTTGAAGTAACCTAAATGGTATAGTATTTAATTAAAAAATTACATTAAAAATCCGGGAACAGTAAGTATGTCCCTACTGCTGCTCCAAAAACCAAACTCCTGCTGTCACTTGTACAGTAATTGATAACGTTCTGCTGTATGCGCTTACCACCTTTAGTAGTGATTTTCTTTGCTCCCTTATCATCATTTCCATGTAGTTTTTTTTTATACTTCCTCCCAGACTGGGACCGCAGATAGAACTGTAGACTGTACTATTTCTAAGTACATCTTCCTTCTATATAAACTATCCTTTCTCCCTATATTTGTCATTATCTTCTCAAATATGCTGACAAACCTTTCTGTATGTTTTGAGAAATTAAATCGGTCATCGAGTTAAACCCCCAGATACCTCGCTCCTTTTTTGGTACAATTTCAACCACTTGTAGGTTGAACTGCATGAAGTCCTTCTGTCTTTTTTGCTTTTAGTATAACCACCTCTGGAGTCTCCGTATCTAGTACCAATTTATTTTTTTAATCCATGTGGATACTTTGTTGAAAACCTTGCTTTACTTTTGTGTGATGATCCAATTTGTATTATTTACCATTATTACGGCTAGATCAGTTGCAAAAGTGACTGTTTTCGACCCTTTCCCAAATTTTAGCTCCAATACCCCTTTATACATGATGTTTCACAGTATTAGTTCCAAAACCGTTTCCTGAGGAACTCCCGACGTTGTCGAACCACCATTTTTTACTGATTACATTTATATTTCGCTTTGATAAGTAGCCACTCATAATGTTTGTTAGATATGTAGGTATATTCATACCTTTCATTTCTTCTATTTTACTAAGAACTTTAATATGGATATATAATAGACCATTGAAAAGATACAAAGATTGTCATTGAAAAGATGTCTCATTTAAAATTCTTTTTGAAAGTTGACACCTCTTTAAGTTTTCTAGTTTATCTTTACTAGTCGCTAGTTACTCTTTCAAATAGGCAACTTCAGATTTTAGAGTGTCTATTTCCTTTTTGAGGTCAATTGTGGTTATCTGTGTCAAGACGATTTCTTAGAGACCTATATCTACTAGTACTTCTGATCATATTATTTGGCTGCCAGTGATCGGCTTCTGCAATTATTTTGCAAATGTCATATTCTTCCACAATTAAAACAGCTTTTGTTTTCAGTTTGAGATTTTTGTTAAAGAATTTGCAGTATGCTAAATATATGGAATAGGTTGTTGTTTATCTGCGGTAGTAACTTCTGCGTTAAAATCTTATTTCTTTTAATTTTGGGCGACATCTGGAAATAGTTTTCGCCGCCGGGCGAAAGGTTGGCTTCTTTTCAACATCCTGTATTTCATGTATGAATGCCTGTATACCAATTTGTTCCAGAAAATATTTAGGTGCCTGAGAGTATATCTAATGCACTAATCTTTTAATATCGGTTTTAAATGCTTGTAGGCTTTCGTTATGTTTTTCATATCGAACGTCAGCTGACTTTGGAAAACCTGCTTTAGCTATTGTTGGTCATATCTTGTCTCTAAAGCTTGAACAAGAGAGGTATAACTGTGGCATCCTGGGAAAGAAATTGCTGCCTGTTTTAAAATGGAATGTGGCTGGTTTTAAAATTTTGCTAGTTGTAGTTATGCCTGGTTTAACTATGATAATAGGGCTGTTTGTTTATTATTCGACACCAATTATTGACACAACATTAGATAAAGAAACTTGAGTACCAATCTTGTTTAGACTATCTGTCTTTCTCAACTAGATTTTAAATCGCATTTTGTTGTTTTATTTTCTAAATATTTTTGTTCTTCTAATTTGTCTATTCTACTAGTAATTTGACTTATTTCTAATTTAAAATTTTCGTGAATTTGAGATAAATGTGTGATTTCTACCTCCATTTTTTTACTCATTTTCTCCTTTTTCTCTTCCTCTTATTGTTTTCGCTTCTGCTTTTTTCTTATTGTCTACGCTTCTTCTTCACCTCTTCCTCTTCTTGCTTACGTTTCTCATTTTCCTCTTTCATTTTTAAAAACCATTCAGGGGTTCGAAAGTATTCGAAGTATTCATTTCTTTCACCGCTGTCATCAATGTTACACTCTTTTATAATTACTTTTATTGAATCAACAAACAATATCCTGATTAATATTTTCTTTGTATTATACATTTGAACATAAATGTTAGTTGGTTTGACTTTTTAATGATTTTTGATCCTTCAATATTATCGTGATGATACATTTTATTACATCTTAATGGTACTACTTACCTTTTACTTAGAAAGTATCTTTTGTCAAAAGAAAGCTTTCAAAAAAACATAGATCAACATATTAGTCTAAAAATTTATTATTTGTCTGTAAACTTTTGAGCGGCGTACATACATTTTCGGAAGAATCCGAACTTGAAGTGTCAACATTAATTTAAATTTTTAAAAATATCATTATAAACAAACTGAATGCAAGTCAAATATGATTTTGAGCATTTTGAGGATAATGTGAACTTTGCAAATTAATTGACAGATTCTATCATTTAAGGCTTATCCTCGATAATTGTAACGGTAAAATTCAGAGAGATGTCTATTTCAAAAATATCTTTCTTTACAAAAACAAAATCCATTCACGAAGAATATTCTAAACGTCATCTTGTACAAGAGGTAAGCTTTATACCTACCTTATACAACCCCCTATTGTGTAAAGTCTTGGGTCTATACAATAAACGACTGGGCGGCCTTCTATTCAGTGTGGTTTTGAAATAATGTTGAATAAAAACATTCATGAAATTAAAATGAAAGAATTAACGTCTATTAGTAGAAGTGCGATTTATAAAATTAGTACCTACTTGAAGCATAAATCGCGGGAGGAATATGTGCATCAGTTAACAAATATTTATTATTTACTATATAATTTCTAAATTGAACCACTTTCACTTCTTTAGTTTGTAACGGGTAGCTCTTTCAGGACGACAGACTCAGTAAAACACAGGTTAAAATAAAAATATGTCTATTGATCTAATATATGTACAATATAAATGAAAATAAAATAAATTCTGTGCCGTATAAAAATAAACGTAGAAATTAACTCTGCGCTCCGTCTGGATCCCGCGATGAGTGAATCCCCGGCGGACGTCTATAAAAGAAAGAAAGAAAATA
The DNA here is from genome assembly GCA_918026665.1 of Diabrotica balteata. Classification (NCBI taxonomy): domain Eukaryota; kingdom Metazoa; phylum Arthropoda; class Insecta; order Coleoptera; family Chrysomelidae; genus Diabrotica; species Diabrotica balteata. The sequence goes on along the minus strand of OU898282.1, from coordinate 35,587,523 downwards.
ATTATTAATAACAAATAAAATAGGTGTAGTCAATCGCACTCAGACGTATATTCGCTTCCGCTTCAAACCAGCGGGAGCTGCGAACACACTCGTCAACTATAAAATCGCTTACGCAGGTCCGCGATAAAGTTCAAGACACGATATCGGTAGACTCTGCTTAATTATGGACGGAGCATGAACTTCAAAGCAGAACTACCTCCGTCCGGGTGGGCTTGCCAGTTCAGGACACTGGCGAAGAGAGGAGCCTAAGGCGCTAAGCCAAAGACTGAATAAATGCCGCTGGCCGCTATTCATATGCCTTAAATAGTTGCTCTGAACCCCACTCACATCGTGCTAAGGAGGTGGAAGCGCCAACGCTGACACTCCTACGGTTCAAGCTGTTGAACGGTGATGACATCGTTACACCCCCTTCTCTTTGGAAAAAAAAAAGTAGCATACCTTTTTTTTGTATATGGCGTCTACAGCCTTGTAATGCCATTTATCCCTCTTGGAATCTTTATTACGATCTTCTTCCCGTTGTTGCAGTACAATCTGTATCTTTTGGTCCCCCTCTCTATTAGGTGTTGTGGGACGATTTCTACAAGATCGGCGTGTCTCCCGGGTTCTGGTTCGCCTGGAGTGGATGCCGACTGTGATTCAGGTCCGGTTATCGTATCGGGTGCGCTTTTCTTCTTCGGTGGTGTTGGTGGCGTCCCAAACAGTTCGTGGAATCTTTTCAACATTCTCTCTGCGTCTTTTCCTGGTGTCACGGGCAGTTCGGGTTTCTCTGGCGTTCCCAGAGGGGTCATCTGTTCTGGTATCTCTAGTATGTCTTCCATGTTAGATGTGGATGAACTGAATTTTGCTTGCTAGCACCGCTCTTTAAATACCGTTTGGTTGTGGTGGGGATTCGATTTGTGTAATGACATTTTCCCCCACCCAAGTTTTTAAATCTTTTACGTGTGCCGTTATCTGCTTGCGGGTATTTCTATCGGCCAATTTCAGTTTTACTATTACCGGTGATATTACTGACGTTACTACGTATGGCCCTGAGTACTTCGGCGCTAGTTTGCTGGTGAAACCTGCACTCGCCGACGATAGATGGTGTTCCTTTTTCATGACTCGATCTCCTGGATGTGGTCGCCAGTCTCTTCGTCTTAGATCGTAATGTTTCTTTTGGTCCTCGAAAGCGTGTTCCATGTGCACTTTCGCCAGTTCTCTTAACGCTTCTAACTTGTTCAAGTTTTCTGCATACCCCTGTATATCTTGTCCACTTGTCGCCTCTGTTGTGTCTAATTCTCTTCCGAAATTAAGCAGCGCTGGTGAAAACCCTGTTGAATCGTGTCTTGACGAATTTACGGCGTAGCAGAATTCTGGTATGAATTTGTCCCAGTCTTTATGGTTATCTTCTACGTATGTGGCTATCATCGTTTTCAGTACTTTGTTCATTCGTTCTACTGGATTGCCTTGAGGTGAGTACGGCGGTGTTAGAATGTGATTTATGTTATAGGACTTTAGGAACGCCTTAAAATTGCTGCTTGTGAACTGCGCGCCGTTGTCCGAAATGATTTTCGTCGGGATGCCGAACTGCATAATTACCTTCGATCGTAAAGTGTCGATGATGGAGTTCGTAGATGCTGCTCTTATTGGCTGGGCAACGACCCATTTGGTAAACCGGTCTTGCGCGACTATTAAGAAAATGTTTCCTTTTGCAGATCTTGGGAATGGTCCCATTAAATCAACTGAGACAGTATGCCAAGGCTTTTCTACAGTGGACGGTTGCATTTTCCCGGCTGGTTGCATTTGAGACGGTTTATATTGGAGGCACTTCGTACAAGCTCTAACGTAGTCTGCGATTTGTTTAAACATCTTAGGCCAATAGTACTTTTGCGCTATTCGGCAAATTGTTTTTGCAATTCCTAAATGGCCTGCTATGGTCGAGTCATGATTTTCCTCCAAAATATCTTTCCTTTTATATCTTGGTACGCATAACTTCCATGGGTTATTAAACTCTGGGTCGGCTAAATTACGGCTGCTCCAAATGTGTTTATATAACTTCCCGTTTGTTATTTGTAGATCCGGGAAATCGTCTGGGTTCTGGAGTACATTTCTATATAAATTATCGTACCAACTGCATGATTCCAATTCTGATGCTAATAATTCCAACTCTGGTTCTTCGCTCTGGTTTTCCTGTGGTTGTCGTGACAAAGCATCTGCTACCTTGTTGAGGACTCCCTTTCTATATATTACCTCAAAATCGTACTGTTGCAGTTCTAAACTCCACCTGGCTAATCGACCTGACGGGTTTTTAAGGTTCTTCAGCCATTTGAGGGACTGATGGTCTGATATGACCTTAAAATTGTATCCTTCTATATATGGCCTCATTTGCTTTATCCCGTGTACGATGGATAGACATTCTTTTTCCGTTGTGGAATATTTTGTCTCGGCCGGTGTGAGGGTTCGACTAGCATATGCGATTACTTTATCCTGGCCGTCGTACTTCTGTGTTAGTGCGACTCCAAGTCCGCAGTTCGACGCATCTGTTTGCAGGTAAAATGTTTTTGAAAAATCGGGGCATGCTAATACTGGGGCCGATGTAAGTTTTGATTTTAGCTCTTCAAACGCGTTTTCTTGCTTATCGGTCCATTTCCATCTTATCTTCTTCTTCAGAAGCATGTTTAGCGGTCCTGCTATTGTCGAATAGTTCTCTATGAATCGGCGGTACCATGATGTTATTCCTAGAAACCGGCGGAGTTGACGCACATTTCTCGGTGCTGTAAGTCCGGTTATAGCGTTGGTTTTCTCCGGGTCAGTTTTTATTCCTTCTGCTCCAACCACATGTCCTAAGTATCTGAGTTCTGACTGGCAAAACGTGCATTTTTCAAAGTTCAGCTGTAACTTGGCTTCTTTCAGTCTTCGGAAGACTTCCTGTAGGTGATTTAAATGCTCTTGGAGCGTTTTAGATATTACTACGATATCATCCAAGTAGGCAAACGCGAATTCCATATCAGGAGGTATTACCTTGTCCAGTAGGCGTTGGAAAGTGGCTCCTGCGGAATGCAGTCCAAATGGGGTGGTTTTGAACTGAAAATGGCCTTTTCCGGGTACGCTGAATGCTGTCACTGGGCGGCTAGTTTCTTCTAGGGGTATTTGAAAATATCCCTGTTTCAAATCGAGGGTTGATATAAAATTTGCTTCCTTAAGTCTATCCAGAATTTCCGATATTCTGGGTAACGGATATGCGTCCTTATCTGATAGTTCGTTGACTTTTCTAAAGTCAATGCAAAACCTGTACGAGTTATCTTTTTTCCTAACTAGTACAATCGGTGAACTCCAACCACTTGTGGAGGGTTCGATGGTTCCTTCTTTTAACATCTTGTCTACTTCTTGGTTGATGATCTGCAGCATTGCGGGATTGTGTCGTCTATAAGGCTGTTTGACTGGATCGCATTTTGTCTTCAATTTTATTTCGTGTTCTATTAAGTTAGTGGGTCCTGTTATGTTCTCAAACTCCCTTAGTTCTTTTCTTAGAAACCTTTCTAGCTCTGTATTTTTGGTGGAGTCTTTTAAAGTATTACATGCCTCTTCTTGATGTTGTACGAATTGTTTGCTCGTATGTTTATCGAATTTAAGTTCGATAGAATGGTTCCTAAGGAATTCCACTCCTAGTAAGGCATCTTCCGTCAACCCTGGCATTACTATGAATGTTTGTCGGGTTTGTAACCTATCGATCTCGCATTCAATCGTCAACTTCTGGTTAAGCTCCATTGACGCTCCATTTGCTAGTCTTGTTCTCCCGCTGTAGCTATCTAGAGAGTCTTTGTATGTCTTAGCTATTCTATCCCCGACGTAATTTTTAGTGGTTCCTGTGTCGATGAGCGCTCTGTATGTTCTTTGCCCTATTTTCAGCGATGCGAACAGCCGAATGTCATTGCTTGCTGGCTGTGTAACGGCGAAAACGAATGGAGTCGAATCTTGCTTTACAGACTGGGACGACTCCTTGTTTCTCCAGTCTGTAGTTCGTTTCCCTGACGCCTAAAACAGCAGTCGCTACTGTAAACCCCTTCTCTGCCGCAACGCGAACAAAACTTTTTCCACGGGTTTTTGCAGTTTTTACGGATGTGACCTGGCATCTTGCATCTAAAGCATGTCGTTTTGGCATCGTACTCTGCTTGGTCCGTGCGTCTCCAGTTTCCACGGCAACTCTGATTTGATCGGTTCTTTTCGTCTTCTAAAGCTTCGTATTCTTGAGCTAAATCTTGTAATTCGGCTAAGTTTTCAAAATCTCGGCGGCGAGCATAAAGCTTATATTCTGGTAACAGATTTTTGTATATCCTTTCGAGTTCTTGGTTTCTGGAAAACGATCCTTCTCGTCTGGTTAGTGTTTGGATCTCCGTGATATATCTATCTACCGGCTCATTTTGTCTCTGTTTTCTGTTTCGGATTTGCTCCTCTAGTTGCAGCAAATATCCTCTGGGATAGAAAGCTTTTTTAAAATCTTCGCTGAAATCTGCCCATGACTTCCAATTTTTGTTATTGTTTCTGTACCATAACAAAGCGCTGGTAATGCTCTTAATAGATCTTGTTTATCGATCTCGTAGGCCAAGCTTAATTCGTCTATCCTCTCTAAGAATCCTATTGCATCCGAATGTTTCTTGTCGAAGTGTGTGTTCCACCTTCGTACTTGATTTAGCAATTCTGATTGCCCCATTTGTTTCGCTATTGTTAATTCTTGTAATTGTCTTCGGATGCCCGAAATTTCCTGGGCCAGTGTGTCGGATTCTGTTCCCTTGGAAGTTTTTTCTTTTTGCATTGCTCCTGTCGCTTCCTCGCGATTTTTAAAATATATCCTGAGTCGTACTCTCAATTCGTCGACGGTTCCCTTGGAATCTAAGCCGAATTTTTCGGCCTCGCTCTGCAATTCCTCTTTGCAAAGTCGGTTTATCCAGGATGTACCTGTTACTGAGTCTGTGTCCTTATCTGTCGGCATGTTACTAAATTTTTTTTTTAGTAACTTTCCAATCCTCAATTTTTCTCGGGCGCCAATTTGTAACGGGTAGCTCTTTCAGGACGACAGACTCAGTAAAACACAGGTTAAAATAAAAATATGTCTATTGATCTAATATATGTACAATATAAATGAAAATAAAATAAATTCTGTGCCGTATAAAAATAAACGTAGAAATTAACTCTGCGCTCCGTCTGGATCCCGCGATGAGTGAATCCCCGGCGGACGTCTATAAAAGAAAGAAAGAAAATAATTATTAATAACAAATAAAATAGGTGTAGTCAATCGCACTCAGACGTATATTCGCTTCCGCTTCAAACCAGCGGGAGCTGCGAACACACTCGTCAACTATAAAATCGCTTACGCAGGTCCGCGATAAAGTTCAAGACACGATATCGGTAGACTCTGCTTAATTATGGACGGAGCATGAACTTCAAAGCAGAACTACCTCCGTCCGGGTGGGCTTGCCAGTTCAGGACACTGGCGAAGAGAGGAGCCTAAGGCGCTAAGCCAAAGACTGAATAAATGCCGCTATTCATATGCCTTAAATAGTTGCTCTGAACCCCACTCACATCGTGCTAAGGAGGTGGAAGCGCCAACGCTGACACTCCTACGGTTCAAGCTGTTGAACGGTGATGACATCGTTACAAGTTAACAATGTATCTGTTTTGACAACTAAATAGGTAATTAGACAAAATAATTATTAATTTCAAAACAGGAGTTTAAAGAATTAGAAAGAGGTAGCCCGGGCCCAGTTAAATGGTCAAGCTTATTCCAGTGGAAGCAATAAGGAGGATTATTTTTCGTTTTGGCACAGCTGACATGCTCTCTCTAGTACTACAACCCATGAAACTGTGGTAAAAAGCATGCTTTATTTATACGGTTGTGAAACACGACGATTAACAGAGACAGATTAATATCGAAGAAAGATATCTCGTCGAACTTAATGCAATAAAGTATGAGAATAGAAGGTACAGTCATGGATGGCATACAACGAAAGCAGCTCAAATGGGTACAGGTCCAATAAATGAAAGACAAGAGACTCCTAAAACAAGTACCTACCTGTATGAACACCTACCGTAATCCAGAAGAGAGGATTACCTTAGAAAACACGGATGGAAGGAATAAGAAACTTAATGAGCTCGAAAGAACTTAAAGAACAATGGAACAACCGAATTGAATGAAAAATGAACGTCGGAAGGACATTTTATAAGGATTATATCATATTATAGGTACATTTTTTGGACTAAAAATAAATTTGAAGAAAACCAAGTTCATGGTATTTACAAAAGCACAAAGCATCAAAGTTAAGCTAGTACTAGATAATACAGAAATTGAACAAATATCTTTGTACAAATACCTTGGAGCATGGATCACAGAAGATACTGATTAGACAAAAGAAATAAGATGCCGCATTGGAATTACACGGTCAACTTTTAATAGAACGAGAAAACTTTTTTGTAATCGAGATATCAATATATCGCTCCGGATAAGAATGCTTTGATGTTATATTTTCTTTACCCTTTTATATGGGATTCAAGCTTGGTCACGGATCGCAAAACAACCGAACAAGTTCTCGAACAACTAGGAAAACAATGTGAAGTTTTAAATTCCATAAAAATCAGCAAATTAGAATACTGGGGGCACATCATACATCACACATCAAGACGTAAAATCTAGTGGTTACGTAATCTCCGTGAATGGTTTGGATGCAATTCAACTGAACTATTCAGGCGCATATCCAACAAAATGATAATTGCCAGAATGATTTCCAATCTCCGATAGGAGTGGAACTTGAAGAAGAAGAATAAGTACATTATTATTATATCATATTATATATATATATATATATATATATATATATATATATATATATATATATATATATATATATTTATATAATATATGATATAAACGATATTGAAAGAGGTTACAACATAGACAATCAACAAAATCTACATCGACAACCACACAGTGAACACCCAACAATAATAGAAGTGTCAAATGCCGTCCTAAAACTCAAAGACAATAAAGAAACAGGAATCGATTAAATCTGTTGGAAAATATATAAAAAAAAGGTGATGATCAGCTTTTTGCAGTAACCCATAAACTAATAATACTTATATGGCAAAATGAATTTGTTCCAGAAGAGTGGCTAAATGAAATAATATACGTTGCATAAAAAGGACGATTAACTGGATTGTAAGAACTATAGAGGCATTACTCTGTTAGCATCTTCACCTGTTAGCACCCTGCTTGGCAGGGTCACATATCAGATCAATTTACGGTTGCAAAAGGCTTGAGACTGGGAGATCCTTTATCCACTACATTATTCAAATTAGTATTAGAAACTGTAATCAGAAAATGCAGCATGAAGATGGAAGAAACGATCATGAAACATGAGCACCAGTGCTTGGCATTTGCTGATGATCTAACGATCCTAGCAAAAACCGAGTAAGAATAAAGAAGAGTTGTGAAGAAAATCATCGAAGAAGCACAGAAATTTGGACTGGAACTAAATGAAGACAAAACTAAATATATGATCATAGAAGGAACAGAAGGGAAAAAAGAAGACTTTAGTATGAGGTCAGTAAGTGGTAAAAGCTATAGTTTTAAAAGGGTGGACAAATTTGAATATCTAGGTGTAGTTTTCGATGAAAATGGAAAAGATAAATGGGAGCTCGTAGCCAGAATAGCAAAAGGGAATAAAAAATTAGGTGGTTTAAGAGCCCTACTGAACTCAAAATACGTTTCTAGACAAGGTAAACTCAGAATATATAAAACAGTAATTCGACCCACAGTAACATATGCCGGTGAGCCTGGACATTAAATAAGAAGGAAGAGGATACTCTGGAAAGATGGGAAAGGAAAATATTGAGATGCATATTCAGAGGACGAAAGGCAGAAGATGGTTGGGAAAGAAGAACCAACAATGAATTAATGGCTTTATACAAAGAACCTACTATTACCAAGTTCGTCAAGGCACAAAGAATCAGATGGTTGGCACATGTGGAAAAAATGGCAGCAAACAGAATTCCTAAACTAGTAATAACCAGAAAATTAATCGACCCCAAAAGAAGAGGTAGACTCAGAACGAGGTGGATTAGTAAAGCGGAGGAAGACCTTAAACACGTGAAGGTGAGGGAATGGAAAAAAAAAGCACAAAATAGAAGCGAATGGAAAAATATTGTACACCAGGTCCTTCAGAGTAGTTAAGAAGGTTACATATACATATTTACGTTAAAGTTTTGTTTAAAATAATTGTAATTAGTTAATATTAGAGTTATGTTGTAAAAAAAATGCTTTAGGCCTTAACGGCCTATTGTGCGTAAAAATAAATAAATAAATAATAGAGTGCAAAAATCGAAAGAATCGCGTTTTTTGCATTAATTGTTAATCATTAAAAAACGGCTCCGAACTTTACGCAGGAAACAGGTAGGTTTTCTTCTTATAGGTCTACAATAACTAAAAAAGTTGTCAGCTACCTGGATTATTGAGTGTTACGAGAAAATCCTTATTAGCCTGGACTAATATGGCTGGACAAGCAAGTGAAGAAACAAACTTCATATATTATGTAAACTTTACTAACAAAAACTTTGAAAATAAATATTCCTATAAATATAAATAATCAAATTCCATATTCAAATACAGCAAAATATTTGGGTATTGTCCAATAAATATAAATAATCAAATTCCGTATTCAAATACTGCAAAATATTTGAGTATTACTCTAAGCTTTTATGTAATGAAGAAAAGAAAATAATAATTCTGATTGAAATACAAAAAAAATGTACTGGCTGATTGACCAAAATTCTACGCTGTTTCTACATAATAAATTATTATATAAGCAAACACTGAAACAATAGTATTATTATAAAAACAGTATAAACATTTAGAAGGAAAATGTTACAAATTAACAGAAAATATTTCTATTCATATAAAAATTTAATCAAATTATAGGTACTTATTATAGGTACTGCTTATTTATATAAAATTTCCTCAATCGGAACATAAACTTCACATAAACTTCTTCGTGAACTACCCATTTTAAAAACAATTAACACACTGGTTTGTCAAAAGTGGAAATAAACCCTAATAATGTTATTCAACATTATTTATGACCCACCTTCGAGAGGGTATTATACTTCTTACCTAACCAACCTAACCGTGTCGACGAGAATCCAGAAACTATCGACGAGGACAGCCTGTACTGGCCGAGAGAGAAAGTTACATTTAGCAAAATTTGAGATTTTAAAAAAAGTTTATACCAAATAGCTGCTTTGTGTTACACTTTATGTTAAAAATAAAAACAGATTCGGAAAGTGGGTCAAATTCTGTAGTGCCCTATTTCAAAAAAAAATTTTTTACGTTTATTTTAACCAAAAATATTTGAAAAAAAAATATTGTTTAAACAATTTATTAATTTACAACTAAATAGTGCACTAGAACTTTTTAAGACCTTTCATATAAAAAAAGAATCATCTCAATATCTGCCATAGTTTTTGCGTTATTTGATATAAACTTTTACATTGGAACTTAGGTATGCCCAGAAACGCAAGGAATGGCCTTAAGTTAAAGTTGGGATTTAGTATTATGAAACTTAAATTTACACTTAAAGTCCTCTTTTAATTTAATGTTTACTTTAAATTGATTAGGAAATAGGGAGTCATTAAACAGACGATTAACTATTGTTATTAATTAGATGACATTTATGATGTGATGACATTTAAATTTTGACGTTCGAGAATCTTTATGAGTCAAACTCTAGTAGCGGTCTTTTATTTTTCTGCTTTTTTACATTTTTTATTGACAAATATTTTATTCATTTTTTACTTTTTATATGTCTGTATTTTGTTAGAAATTTTTCATGTAGTTTTTAATTTAAAACTGCTTAAAATAAATATATGATGACTCAAACGAATTGATGGGGAGTAGAGAATCAATGTGAAGACCGCTATTTCGTGACGCCTTCTCGTGAGGCTAGTTACGTGACGCTCGCCTCAGCATTTTACCATAAAGAAAAAGTAATATAACGCCAATATACAAGCTTCGATTCAAAAGTCCGTATTTTCTCCTCCTCCTACCGCTATTGTTTTTAGCAGTGTATTCAACTTTAAGTCTTGTTTCAAGAGAATATTTTCTACAGGTATTGCCATCCTAATATATCGAGTTTCCTAATGGACGTGTTGTATAGATACATCCAAAATATGTACATAAAAGAGTGAAGTTAATTAATTAGCTCTTTCATGTTCTTCTATCCTTAATATATTTGAACATTTCTTTACACACTATCCAACATTACTCTTCCTTCCCTAAAAATACCTAATTTTTGTCTCTGTTATCCTATTTTTAAATCGATTTTCACGCTTTTCATTTTTTATCCTAATTTGTCTAATTTTAACGCCGTAAATAAGCTTCCAATTAAGTTCTTTCAGATTGTAAAATTATAATGAGGAATCCCAGTCTGCGGCAGGTTTTAGATTTGACCGCTTGACACGGAAGATTAAATCTGATTTCACGATCGTTTAGTTAATCTCTTTTATTCGCGTTTGTTCTCAAATTTGACGTTTTTCCAATAGTGCAATTATATTCGTATTATTATGAAGTAACAAAGCGTAGAAATAATATTAAAAATAAATATTCATGATTAAAACTCTTTTCGTATGAAAACGTAAATAAATTAGAGGCCAAATTTTAAAATCTTAGTTTTATCGACAATCTTATTTAATCTGCATACCTCTGACATACATAATATGGAAATCAACAATCTATCGATCTATCTATATAGCCCCTGCTGTACAATTTTGGACATAGGCCTCCTCTTTCTTCTTCCACTTCTCTCTATTGTAGGCAGTTTGTATCCACTTCGGGCCTGCGGGTTTCTTCAAGTCATCTGACCATCTCATTTGTGACCTTTCTTATTACACTTATTTGCTGTCTGCGTTGATACATCGGTCACTTTTGTTTTATTGCGGATCCAGGTATTTCTTTTCTTGTCTGATAGCCTGATGTTCAGCATTTGCCTTTCCATGACTTTTTGGCTCTTTGCTATTTTTTCCATGTTTTCCTTTGTAAACGTCCCAGTATGAGAACCCTAGGTGAGAACAGGAAGTATACATTGGTTGCAGACTTTTTTTTAAATATTGGGAGTATTTTCTCTTTTTTAGTATCTAGGAAAGTTTTCCGAAGGATACCAAAGCCAACCGCATCCTTCTCTTTATTTCTCCGGTCTATTTTTTTTTATTTAATTTAACTAGTTGTCCCAAATATACATATTCTTTTACTTGTTCTATAGTTGTTTGTGCAATTGTAATTATTAATTCTTCTGGTTGGTTGGTCATAATTTTTGTTTTATTATAATTCATTTGTAGACCTATTTCTGTTAATTCGCTATTTAATTTATCCATCATATTTTGTAATTCTTCCCTTTTATCTGTTTTCAATACAATGTAGTCTGCATATCTCAAGTAATTCAAGTATTGGCCATTTATGTTAATACCCCGTTTTTCCCATTGTAATTTGCTCATAACATCTTCCAAAGCTTGATTGAATAGTTTGGGTGATATCGAGCCCTTTCAGGAAAAACATCGTAACCAGCAAAAGTGGAATTTTACAGGAGGAAGTTTATTTTAATTAGTGTTCGTACCAATCAGTATTGAAAGTAAAATATTTTATATTATATTATTTGGTAGTGTGCTATACAAATAACAAAAGTAATTATGTTGTATGTTTTATTTTTGTAATACGACTGGTACTTACGATGTTTGGTTTATCAAGTTTTTCGCTTAAGTGTCACTTACGCTTTTTGTCGACATGGTTACGATGTTTCGTGTGTCAAATTTGAAGCATTCTCGTTGATTAAGATTTATTTTAATTGTGTTTTATTTGGTGAGAATAAATGATAAATATTACAATTATTAAAATTATACATTTATTAAAAAAAATAAGATATAATCAAAAATCAGCGTCACTTGTATCCTCGTTATCGGTTTTCATCAAGCAGTCTGCAATATCACCACTATGGGGTAATAAAAGGAAGTCATCTTTAAACTGTGCTGGGATATCACCCTTATTAGAGATTTTTTTAAGATCTAGATACTTAGCTGGCGAAATTTTTAGTCCATTATTCTAGAACTGTTGGGGAGCGGTATTGTTACTATTACGATTACGGGGTGTTCTTAAGGTTTCCATTCACTATTATTAAACAATCCATACTTCACCATGAACCTTTGTGGGCTATCTTTATTAAACATGGATATGCGAAGTTTACTAATATTGATTTTGAATTTGTTTGGTATTAATGTTTTAGCGAAATCTTTCCAATTTAAAAAATTACAAAATTCCAATTACTTAGTAACATAGTTAAAACGATTTGCTCTTGAATTGCGTATAACCGTTGGCCATTCTCTTGGAAACCACATAGTTTTACCACGGCTGAAAAGTTCAATGCTACTGTGCACTGAGTATACGGGCATCATTGTATTCTTTATAAGTATACGTTTATCGATGAAGTAGGATAGCATGGGCAGCATTGCTTTGTTACGATTCTGTCCAAAACAGCTGTCGCAATATTGATTAATTTTTTCTTATGTGGATTCAATATCTTTATTTTTTAAATACATGTAAACTACTGTATAAATTTCGTTGCAGCCTCTTGTTGCATATGATTCATCCCACAAGTAACAATAAACATTTGCAGAACCGCTTTCATAAAATGTTTCTCAAGATCAAAGCTGACACACAGATCCTTCTCTTGAAAGATTTTGGTCTTTCAAAAAAATTTATCTTTAAGAGGCACTTTTATTTATCTTTATTGTGTTGATTGTAGGGTTCTGTCTTCTTTTCTTCCTCTTGTTTAAATACTTAAATATTCTCACAAAGATTACATTTGTCTCTCTTTGGCAGATGAAAACCAATATAAAAACCTGACCGAAATTTTTTCCGAAACTTACTAAGTGATACAATTTCAATTAGTTTTTCACAGTCAACGAGATATATTTTGTATAACCGATACATAGTTGCACTGTTCTCAAACTCGACTGGAAGATATAATTTTTTGCTTTTGTTCCTACAGTAATGCGAAGGAACAGCTGGTAGTTGTATTTCTTTACCAAAGAGACTTGATTAGAAAGACATTTATATTTGGAGCATTTCCCTCTTTGGTCTTGTTTACCGATGTTATTGGTTAGGGCATTTTCTTTTGTATATCGTAAGCGTTTTAATTAAAAACTGTTGGCAAACTTTTACTTTTCCATTGTTATATGGAATATAATATTCAATGGTTTTTGATCTTTGCATAGACTCAACCTTTTTTCGTTTAATTGAGGTTTCCACCATACAGGATAAGATCCAATCTCTTTGCCGTTGTGAATTTGCCATACCCCAATAGTTTTCAAAAATAAAACTCTTCTTCACTGCATTTTTTATTAAGACTGTTTGGGTTGTACTGCTTTATTTTTTCCTGTGCATTTTTAATTCTCCTGAAAACCTTTTCTGAAGTGGCTTTTGCTTTCTGATTCCTCTTTGCCCTATCACTAAAATATCTTCGTTGGGTTGCATACTAAAGTTCTCAGTTTCAGAGCTGCCCTCTTGTTTCATTTCTGGATTCCATGACATTTCTGAATATTCAAGATGACTATGTAGTGGACCGACATCGGTATTTAAATAAGATTTTGTGTTTAATGTAGTTACAGCATCCGGCAATGATGCTGAAGATGAAGATGATGAATAATCCACAAGTTTGCTGATATTTTGTATAATCCACAAGAGATATACGGTATATTACTATTAATCCACTTCTGAACACGTTAATATGTACTATTGCTTAAAAAATATCTTTGTGAAACGGTTTGCAAGTCTTCACTCATTTGATCCTCGTCGTTTTTTAATGCAGATGATGTTAATAATATATACAGTTTAATGTGGTTTAGGCTTGTTGACCGATAAGTTATCACATCCCGACTCGGCTGGACTTTACCCAAAACATCGTAACCATGCAAAAGTTAACTAACGATTTTTTATACGCACGGTTACGATGTTTTGCCTTTCACTGCTAACGACTTGTGTTGGTAACGATAAAATGCATTATTATTTTTAAATTCAAAATCGCGTTCGTTCGGCTTACGATATTTTGGTCAACGCAAAAGCTTGTTATTAGGATCACTTTCGATGAAAAATCAAAAATTCGAAATATTGTTGGTTACGATGTCTTTCCTGGAAGGGCTCGATATAGTGTCACTTTGTCTGACTTCTCGTTGTATCTTAATAGGCTCCGTTTATTCATCTATTTTAATGGATGTTGTTACTTTACTTGATCATATATATTGGAAATTAAGTCCGTATATCTACAGTCTATTCTCCCATTTTGTAAAAAGTTTTTTACTGCTCAATGTTGCATCTTATCGTATGCTTTTTCAAAGTCTACAAATGCCATATACATTGGGATTTGATATTCTGAATACTGAATCCTTTTCTAGAACCGTCTTGCTCTCTTGACTGGTAATTATCTAACTTAGTTATTAATATGTTTGTTAGTAGTTTAGTTAACAGTTTGTATATTACATTAAGTAGCGTTATGTTCTTATAGTTTTTCAGATCTTTTCTATCGGCTTTCTTAAATAGTAATAGTGTTATTGCCTCGTTCCATGTGGTGGGTATTTGTTTTGTGTTCAATATTTTATTCATTAGTACATAAAGGACTTCCACTGTAGTTTTCCCCCCATTTTTAGCATTTCTACAGTTATTCCATCTTTTCCAGAAGATTTGTTATTCTTCATTTCTTTGAGTGCCTTTTTTATTTCATTTTTACTGATTTCTGGTTGTAGGTCAGAATTGCCGTTCTTTATTTTCAGTTGTAATTGATTACGGATTTCTTCGGTTGGTTTTTGTTTTGTCTTATAGAGATTTGTATAATTTTCGTGCGTTATCTGTAGAATTTCTTTTATATTGTTGGTCTCCACTCCCTCTTTGTTCTTTATGCTATTAATTTGTATTTTTCCCAGATTCTGCTTTAAGAACTTCATGTTTCTATTTTTTCAATTGTTTTCTCTATCTTTTCTTCCTGTACTCTCCGTTTACACTCCTTGATATTTTTTCTAATAATTTTGTTTATTTCTTTGTATTCCATTTTATTTCTGTCCCCTTGTTCTAGTAATGTTCTTCTTGTGTTCATAAAAATCTTTGTTTCCTGGGATATGAAACTTTCTTTTTTTGTTGTGTCTGTGCTATTTATTTACCCACTTTCATTAGAGTTTCAGTAAATATCATGTTTATTTCATCGATACGTTTGTGTTCTATATCTTCCTTGGTCGGCAATATTTCCTTTATTAAAATAAGTACGTAGTCGGTGTATTTCTTGATTTAAAAAGAGCTTTTGACAGGACACCATTGACAGGACAGTAATGATTTCTAAACTTAAACAGTATGGTACAGGAGGTACAGTAATTGCGTGGTTAGAAAATTATTTACAAGACCGCAAACAGAAAGTTCGATTTAAAGACCAATTGTCATCTGAAATGCATAGTAATACAGGGATTCCTCAAGGTAGTGTATTAGGCCTACTTTTATTTATTCTGTACATTAACGATATGGATATTTTTGTAATTTGTGAATTTATTAATCTTTTTGCCGATGATACTCTAATCTGTTGTAGTGATGAGAATTTTGATTTAGCTAATCAAAAAATGAACACTATTTTAGATATGGTTAATATATATATATATTTAAAAATGAATGGACTGAGGTTGAATGTGAAAAAAATGGTTTTCACTACCAAACATAAATATAGCTTGCTTGATTCTAAACTCATAAATTTAAATATTAATAATGAAAAAATTGAAAGTTAAATATTTCAGTTAAATAGTAGATCAGTTAAATATTTGGGATTCCAGCTGAACAATATTCTGAATTTTGAGTGCCACTTCGAGTACCTTCTAAAAAAATATCAAAAAAACTTTACTTTCTGATTAGAATATCTGAGTAGAAATTTATCAATGGAATCAAAAATATCAGTATATAACACATTTATTTAACCTTATTTTGACTATTGCTCATTAATTTTATATGTATTTAACCTCAACAAACTTATCAAGGAGGCAGGAACTTATCAAGGAGGCAGGCAGGCACTTATCTGGCAGGAGCACTAGAAGAACTGCAACACCTTGCTGAACAACCAAATATATATTGCAACGATTATGGACTAAAAATCAATTTGAAGAAAACCAAGTTCATGGTATTTACAAAAGCACAAAACATCAAAGTTAAGCTAGTACTAGATAATCCAGAAATTGAACAAATATCTTCGTACCAATACCTTGGAGCATGGATCACAGAAGATACTGATCAGACAAGAGAAATAAGATGCCGCATTGAAATTGCGCGGTCAACTTTTAATAGAATGAGAAAACTTTTTTGTAATCGCGATATCAATATATCGCTCCGGATAAGAATGCTTCGATGTTATATTTTGTCTACCCTTTTGTATGGAGTTGAAGCTTGGACACTTAAAAAATCCAACATTAAAAACCTAGAAGCATTCGAAATGTGGTGTTACCGACGCATTTTGAAAATATCATGGATGGATCGCAAAACAAACGAACAAGTTCTCGAACAACTAGGAAAACAATGCGAAGTTTTAAATTCCATAAAGATCAGGAAATTGGAATACTTGGGGCACATCATGAGAGGTGAAAAGTACGAACTACTAAGGAATATAATGCAGGGTAAAATCAAAGGTAGAAGAAGCGTAGGAAGACGTAAAATCTCGTGGCTACGCAATCTCCGTGAGTGGTTTGGATGCAGTTCAATTGAACTATTCAGGCGAGTAACCAATAAAATTATAATTGCCAGAATGATTTCCAATCTCCGATAGGAGTGGAACTTGAAGAAGAAGAAGAAACTTATCATGCTGCAAAAATTACAGAACCGTGGAATGAGAATAATTCTTAAAACAAATCGCTGTACCCCAATTGGGACGATGTTAAATACTCTAAATTGGCTCTCTGTTGAAAATAGACTGCAATATATTAAATAATATTGGGTCATTGAATTAAATGAAAATTATGAAATTTTTACAAAATATAATGAAAACATTAAACAAATCTACAATAATTGTTTCGCTAAAGGTCTTTAGCATTTTCAAGACTTTTAGCAAAACAATTGTAGATTTGTTTATTGTTTTCATTACATTTTATGGTACTGTGTTTTACTTCAATTATTATGAACAGATTCCATGAAGTAGGGGTTTAAACCTTTCACTTTCTAAACTTTCACTAAACACTTTCTGCTGAGAAGATCCCCTTCCTTTTTTTAATTTCGCATTTGTTTTAAAATCACAACCTTGTAGATGATCTGCCCTCAATGTTCCAAGAGATAGAATTCCTTTTTCGTGTCTTAAGTAGTGTACTAAATTAGGGGAGCAGAAAAAATTATCACAAAGCATATTATACCAAATGTTTTTGTCACTTTCCTGTTAATCCTCTAATAGGCAAAGTATCTAATAAGAAACAATTATTATTTGTCCGTATTCCGGGTAATGTATCAAAAAAGATACTTATTCCATTTTCGTCAGTAGCTGAAAATGTATATCCATGGACACTAACTAAATTACCGCTTACCTGTCAATGTGTCTTCAGAGCTATTACTTTTCAAAGTGATCCTATCTGTTTGTTTATAGACAAATCATGAATATTATTTTAAACAATTATATGCTGAAGACTTAATTAACTATAATTATAGTTTACCAATCCATACAGTAACTAATAACATATAAAAAATTTATTTACTTACCGAATGACACAAACTAGCACCTTCTTTGGAAGCCATTTTGATTTGAGCACGTCTACATAAACACTCTCTGATTGTTGCAAATCTCTGTGTATGACAATCCCCCCAGAGGAAAATTCTAGGTGCGCTACTGGGGTTAAAGTCTTTTAATTTTCACGAGTGTTTGTAATTTGGCATTTCACTGCATTAAGATAATTTGTCTAATGATTGCGATAACCTAATACAAAACTGTATTGTATCTATCTTAAAATATAACAAAGCAAATATGTATGTAACGGTCATAATATGTCTGTAACAATCATAAACTATATTATCCAGTTTCCTCATACATATTTGTTTTACTATAATTTCCACAAAATGTAATGAAATTTCTTGTAAACTAATTTAAAGTCCCATAAGTCCCATATAACATATCTCATATATTCCAGGAAGAAATATGTAACAATTTATCACTAGATTGACGAAACTTTATACATCATGTTTATGTTAAGGAATAAACAAAATGGATGTAAGAAAAAAGCAATTGTATTAAAATAAAACTTTTTTTATCTGTCTATATATAATCTCGTTGATTTATCATATTTTGATACAGGTAACTTAGTGTGTGGAAACTTAGTATAAACAACCTTGTTAGAAAGTAATATTACACCTTATTATATAAATCGTATACCATCTATAAGACTAATCACTGGTCTGCAAAAAAAAATTCCTTATTGTTTGCATTCATGGTATCGTTAATGTTGGTGCTCTAAACGCAGAATTTTCCACGAAAATAAATATAGCACATAAAGTTTTCATATCACATAATTTAATCAAATATTGTTATTATTAGAGTAAGACAACTATAAATAGATATAAACAACAACTAAGTTATAAAGCATAATTGTCTAAGTTTTACTAAATCTATTTTATTATACTACTACTAAGGATTTCCGCAGTTTTCACTGTCTTCCTTCACTCAACCGTTTTCTCCAATTTTCCCTGGCATTCCAGTCTCCATCTCGCAGGGTTCTTTTCTCCATAGCCTCGACGATTTCGTCTCTGAATGACCTTCGGAGTCTTCCTCTCTTTCTTCTTCCGATCGGGCTCCATTCTGTAATTTTGTTTATCCAGCGTCCTCAACCGTAGACACAAACAGAGAAAGCTAATAATCGGCACATGGAATGTGCAGGGCTGGGGAACAAAAGCCAGTGAAGTAACATCAGAAATCGAAAAGATGAATCTCGATATCCTCGTCACAACGGAAACAAAAAAGAAAGAAAACGGCACTGAAAAAATAGGGGAACTAATCCATTGTTGGAGCGGAGTAGAAAAGAAAGACCGCGCAAAAGCTGGAGTTGGACTTCTACTAAAGAAGAAATGGGAAAAATCTATAGACGATTGGGAAACCCATAAACGAGAGAATTGCCAAACCGAAAATCAAGATGTATGGCAGAGAAATTATAATATTAGCAACATACGGTCCAACGGAAGACAGTTCAGCCAATGAGAAAGAACGATTTATCGAACAACTTCAGGAACAAATGGATAAGAGAAAACCAAAACAAGAAAAATAATAGTGGGGGATCTAAATGGAAGAGTCGGAAGAAAAGACAATGACAAAACAGTTGGTCCATTTGGAGAAGACACAATTAACGACAACGGAGAAATATTGATAGAACTATGTGAAGTAAGTGATTTGAAAATTATGAACGGATTCTGCAAACACAAAAATATACATAAGTGCACATGGACTCAAGAGACAAGAAAACTAAGATCCATTATTGACTACATTATCATGAACCACAAAAGCTCCATCAAAGTGAAAGACACCAAAGTGAAAAGAGGGGCAGAGTGTGGAACAGATCACAAACTTGTGGTGGCATGGATGGAATTCCCCTATATCTGGACAAAACAAAAACATACATCGATTGTTACAACGGGAACGACAATAAAAACCTGCCTGATTTCAGCGGCCTTAGAAGCTCTTTTTTATTATAACGTCAAAATTCAAGTTCTTTTGTAGTTTTCTTCCTTTTCATTAGAGCTTTAATTGGACGTAAGCTTGATTCTCATTATTCATCTAGACGGCGGCAGGCAACCGACCATCAGATGTCCGTCAATTTTATGTCGTGTTCACACTATACAGCAGCTAACCATCAGTGTTTCAACAACTTTTGGACAAGTAGTACGGTTTAGCGTGATGTTTAAAAATTATTCACTTACCAATTCAGCCGTTATTGCTGTTTTGCTGGAAGAAGAGAATAAAATGAAGAAAATATCTAAAAGGAACGCTAGACGGGAAAAAGAAACGTATGGTTACATGCAGTTTGATAGAAAAGAAAACTGCAGGGGAGTTTTTCAAAAACCAAAAGACAAAAATAAATCCATACCTGGGTATAGACATTGTATAAAATATCGTTCAACTATCTGCCTCGCAACAATGTTGTT
This sequence comes from Diabrotica balteata, assembly GCA_918026665.1. Lineage (NCBI taxonomy): Eukaryota > Metazoa > Arthropoda > Insecta > Coleoptera > Chrysomelidae > Diabrotica > Diabrotica balteata. Next base: position 35,567,323 of record OU898282.1, on the reverse strand, counting down.
TGCGTAACAATGTTGCCAATCGCCGTGTAATAATCCGATTTGCGGATCTTTTTGAGAGTTATATCTTCTTTGTATCTTTAAATAAATCGGATATTTGCCTATATTTTTCATTGTATTTACCAATCTAGTACAGCAGACTAATAACAAAAATAAACTTAATGGTTTGTAGTTATTTATTTTCTGTCATGTAAATATTTTCTTTTAAACACCTTAACAATGAGGTTGGCAACACTGCTCAAAGAAGTGCTTGTCTAAGGAAGCGATAATAGTTCAGGAAGTGAAGCTCGAAAAAAGTTCAAACCTCGCAATTTTTTGTTGTGCATGGATTGAGTTGAAATTTTAACAGAAGGTAGGTGATAGCCCAAGGATAAAAATCTATATCGAACCGAAGTGCGCTGAAGGGTTTTAGGGGTGAAAACTACCCCTAATTGTCAAAAATTATAAACTAACATATTAAACCTGAATATGGGTAAGATTTGGTTTGAATTAGTTAAATAATGATTATTTTATACTTCTGAATAGAGTTCCTTCATATTTCAACCCTTAAAAAGCAACCCTTGTTAAAGATTAATGTAAAAAAATTACTAATTCTAAAAAAATGATTTCGCCTTGGATCGATTTGGATAAAAATTTGGATTTAAGCTCAATTCACCCGCTGCTTTATAGTTTATGTCATGTCAACGAACCCTGATTGTTCTTAGGGGTGAAAACTACCCCTAATTGTCAAAAATTATAAAATAACATATTAAACCTGAATATGGGTAAAATTTGCTTTGAATTAATTAAATAATGAGTTTCGTGCTTTTGAATAAAGTTCCATCATATTTTAACCCTTAAAAAGGGACCCTTGTTAGAGATTAATGTAAAAAAAATAGTTATGTGAAGAAAATGATTTTGCCTTGGAACGATTTGCATAAAAATTTGGAATTAAGCTCAACTCACCCTCTGCTTTATAGTTTATGTCGTGCCGATGAATCCTGATTGTTCTTACGGGTGAAAACTACCCCTAATTTTCAAAAATTGTAAAATAACATTACAAATCTTAAGATGAGTGAAATTTGGTTTGGGTTAGTTAAATAGTGATTTTTTTATACTTTAAAATACAATTTCATACATTTTCAACCCTTAAAGTCAATTGTTAGGAGTGCTATAGGTGAAAACAATTTTTTGCCAAAATTTTGTAACTTTTCAACTTTTGAAAATCACCCTTTACAACATTGCAGTTTTTATAAACTAATTTAATAGATATAAATTGAAAAAAGTAGAATTAAATACAAAAAAATTTATCAACATAAAAAGGCACCATATATTCTTATACATTTACATAAATAGTTGAAAATATTTACATTTATAGGTAAAACAATTATAATATTAATTGTTTTACCTATTTTTTGTTTGTTTTACCTATAATTGTTTTATAATACATCTTCATAGTGATCTATGTCATCCTCATCTTATTCAATTATTGGTGGACTATTATTGCACCCTTCACCTGAGCACCCAGAACAAGTAGAGTTACAGTATAAACCAACTTTTCTGCACCCACATGAACCGCCGCATCCTTTTTTGCATTGGCAAAAAATAATTTTCAAAAGTTCATCGGTGCAGGTTGTTTGTTCATGCGTAAGGGTAATAACAAACCATCTTTGGAATACCATCCCCAATCTGTTGCTCTGATATTTTCATTGCCAAGACTTAGACATATGAGCAGATGTTTTATTCTGTTGTATGGGATTTCAAAATAAGAACGCTTAAAATTTCGAATGTATAACGCCCTACTACCTAGTTTCGTAGATTATTATGCTCCGAAATGTACTGTACTGTACTAATGGAATTTTCCGGAAAAAAAATTAATTGTTTTTTTTAACGTATTTCCTTCATTTTTAACGATAGAGTGTTTCTTCCAAAACGATTTTGTAGAGGTTTTTAAGAGCTACAAGGATCTGTAAATTAAATCTTTTTGGAACCCTTGGTTTTTAAATAGGGTGAGTTTAAAGGGTTCGAAAAAGATTGTTCTTGATCGTAAATCCATGCTTTAAACGGCTATATCTCGCCAAATATTCATTGTACAACAAATCTAAATAAAGGAAAATTTTAGTCATTAAAAAAGCTACAATTTAGTACATTTCTATTTTTTTCATATATTCAGTATTTTCGGGGATATTTAAAAAAAAAGAAGGGGAAAAAATATGAAATTGTAAATCGTTTCTCGCTTTAAGCTGTACTTTTTCTAAAACTAAGCATTTTAAATGGGTCAAACTTCTTGGACGTATTTACAATACATGTACAAAGAGAATTGCAGAAGGGTGAAGATCGATTTTAATTATGGGGTTGGTTAGGGGGTTGTTTCATCGATTTTTTCGTAAAAAAATGAGGTATAGACTTTATTTTCATCATAACTCACTCAATTTTTGAGCTAGTCTTTTTTTATCATCATTTATATATATCATTTTCCCGATATTTGACTTTGAATCTTTCAAAGTTGGCATTTGAAGAAAACCGCTGAACATTGATAGGCCGTATTTCGGTTCCTATTATATAGCAAAAACATTTATTTTAAAAAATGAATTGTATTTGTCTTTTTAAAAGGTACAAATTTGTTCTCTACAATTTTTTTGATAAAATGCACTATTTTCGAGTTACAATGATATCGCGATATAATTTTGATAATCACGAAAAATCGATTAAAACCGGCGATTTTTTCGTCTAAAAGTTGTTATTTTCAATCGCGAATAACTTGAAAAATATCAGTCTTACAAAAAAAATGTATAGAACATTTTTTGTTTAGAATCACTTTTTTAATCGAAACCTGTAGTTAAAACGTAAAAAAAATTCACCCCCGAGATGGGGTGGCAACCACCCCCAAGGCTTTGGCGCACTTTGGTTCGATATAGATTTTGATCCTTAGGCTATTACCTACCTTCTGTTAAAATTTCAAGACAATCCACTTAGGACGAAAAAATTGCGAGGTGAAATGCTTCATTTCCTGGACTATAAGTGGTTTGACAGCGTAATAAAATCGTAGATATATGTGTAGCTTTCAATTTTTATGATTTCAGAATCCAGTAGCCCTCTGAAGTATTGGATTTTTATAATATAATTATTTGACAACCTTTTGTTGGCCAACCACCCACAGCAGAATTGAGCCGAAATACATAATATTTCGTATGTTCCGAATTTATTTCGTTCAATCTGTATAAAGAATTATTAGATAATGCCTACCTACGCTGTTTTTAATACATACGTTAATGTGCTCATAGCTTCTCCATAGATTCTAACTCGATGGTCCAATTGAAAAATTGGCACTCGGTTTGAGGTAAGTTTATTTATAAAAAATAAGTTTAAGTACAAAAGTATCACATAATATATTCTATATAATATAAATTAAGTTTCATAAAAAAGTATAGGTATATCATTACCCTACAATCTCATTGTGTGAACTTGCACATGACGACAGACTCGAATCTGTCGTGGCTGATGGCAGTTGCTAGTAATGAGTAAATAAAATAATAATTATATAATAATAATAATTAAATAAATTGAACTGTGAATTATTAGAATCTTACAAAATTCAACCCAGTGAACCTACAATAAACATGATAAAATTAATTATTATCTAGACAAGGGTTAACCTGGGTAAAAACTTAGATCTAAGGTCAGCACAGGTTTCTGCCATCTGTGACAACTGGCTGGTATTATTTATCCTAATTTGCATATTTTCGGAATAAACCTCAACAAATTTTGTGAGAAATGCGAATTTCTAAAATGGAAATAGTTGACCCTTGAAAACCATTTAGTTTCAGTAGTCATCTTGAATTACAGAACGTTCCGTTTATTGTTCGCAGTTTCTACGGTATTAAGAAACATTATTTAGAAGACGTGACGTAAAAACAATTTAAAATTTATACCAAAGAGAACTCTGAAAGTTTTCAAATAGTTCGGCGTACGAAAATAAAACTAAACTTTAAAATAAATGGGAAAAATACTACTGTAGGTAACACTAGTCGAACACATGAAGCCGAACAATTAGCCCAGGACAGAGAAGGATGGAGGGAAATCATAAAAAAACTGTGAAGGCCTGATGGTGACACCACATCTGGGAAAAGACCCTGCCGATAGGTGAAGTATGCGTTGAAAATTTTAATATCTAATAAATGTAAAAAAATTTCTTATATCATTGATCATCGAACTGTTCTTAAAATCATGCAGCAAAGTGATTGGTTAACAGCAATTAATTGGAACCAGTCCAGAATCTCAGTATTTTTACCATTTATTATTTACAAACTAATTTATCGTACGTAGCTTCATTTTGACTAGACACCAAACTTTTCAAAAAATTTCGTTTGTGGTAATTATATAATAAAATTTATTGATAACAGGTTTTTTTAGTCTAATCTATCTATCTAATCAGCCTTAAACGCCCACTCGTGGGCATAAGCCTCCCCTGTTAATCTCCATTGGTCTCTATTTTGGGCGATCTGCATCCAGTCCTTTCCTACCGTTCTCTTAAGGTCGTCAGTCCATCTCATCTGTGGTCTTCCTCTTTTTATTCATGGTCCATGGTCTCCAGTGTAAAATTCGCTTATTCCATCTTTCATCTTTTTGCCGGAGAGTGTGACCGGCGAAGTTCCATTTAAGTGTTGCAACCTGTCTTGATATATCGTTCACCTTTGTTTTTTTTCTGATCCATGAGTTTCTTTTCCTGTCTTTAAGACCGATACCCAGCATCTGTATTTCCATTGCTCTTTGTGTTTTGGATATCCTGTCGATGTTCTCCTTTGTGAAAGTCCATGTTTGTGAGCCATATGTGATAACTGGTAAAATGCACTGATTGAATACTTTCGTTCGCATATATTGAGGGAACTTTTTATTTTTTAGAATATATGATAGTTTACCAAATGAGGCCCATACTAGTCTAGCTCTTCTTTTTATTTCTTCTGTTTGATTGTCCCTGTTCAGCTTTATTATTTGTCCTAGGTATATGTATTCTGAATATCTGAATTGATACTGAGTATATGAATTCTTAAAATAATTATCTAAATTTACCGAAAAATGCAAGGTTTTATCAGAGTCCCCCTTTTCCAACATGAATCATTAAACAGGTGACGAAAAATAATTACTAACCACCTTATTTTCTTCTGTTGATTAGATAATACTTATATAATTTAACACCAACACTCTCCCAACAAATAACGTGATACGTTACCCTAGTACTACGTTCAAAAGTTGTCAATACCACAAGACCATTTTTTATATTAATAACTGTAGGACAAAGTAATTACTATTTTAATCGGAATAAGCCACAATTGAAGGTTCAAATAAGTTTATTGACGTTTCAATCTTCTTCTTCTTCTTCTTCACTGGCCTTACAAATCTTGCGCTTCTCTTTCCCATTGTTGTACCCCAATTCTAGATAAATCGACTATAACATAATTCTTCCATCTTTTTCTTGGTGGACCTACTGATCTTCTACCATCTGTTCTTACAAAAAACACTGTCTTTAACACTGTCATCCTCTCATCGTATTACGTGATGCTCTATGAGCCTTTAATGCATTGGTTTCCCGTTGCCTTATGCATCTCCACGCCATTGACCGTGTCTGCTTCGTCCGCCTTTAGAAATGATTTTCCATTTCTAGGACAAGAAAGTGCCCTTCTACTTACCGACTTTTCCACCCGAAGCTGTTGGTCAGTAAGTGGGGGATTGCGTATTGTTACCTAGGAGAATGTACTGGATGCTCATGATCTAGATCATCTCACGGGCAGGTGAGGTTGATTGACGGTTAGGAGTGAATAAAAATCTCAGGTAGACTTAGAATTGCTCCTCACTTGGTGGCCGAGCTAAAGTCGTGCTTCGCCATTAGAAACTTTCTCGAAGGGAATAATGATGGTCTTTACAAGACATATGATTGTTTTCGCGGAAGGTAACGTGGAAGGCGTAGCAATAACGTTGAGTAGCGTAGAGATGTTCTTATACACCTCGTGGGGTGTGTGCTCACCCTCGTCCTTTGTATGGTGCAGTAGTTATATATAAGTACCTATTTTTTATAGTAGTGTAGTAAAGCGGTACTTTAAAGCAAAATGATTAATTTGGAAGAAAACAAAATACAGTCGAAACGTAGAGTGTTATCTCTAGAAGAACGGAGTTTAGTTCTGAAAGTCAAAAGTTATTTCAATTCGAAAAAAAAATAATATGGGTCCATTGACCACTATATTGCATTTTGTTAGTTTGAGTTATAGCCAAAAATTTTTATGATAAACATGCATCCAAAACAACAGATGACATTAGCGTTCTTAGTTTATGGCAAGAATCGCTAGAACAAATAAAGGCAGAACAATGGCAAAATTGTATTAGATATACGGAAGACATAATAAGATAGTTCAAATAGTGATGACTTTGATACTAAAATATCAGACTGTGAATAGAACAAATCGTTTGCTAAAAAGAAGTAACAAAAAAGTGTTTCGGGAATTCAATTCGAACTTTGTCGTATACTTTAGTTAAATGATAAGGTGCCTTCGGTCTAATTACTGGACTGCATACTCTCAATAGCTTCATAGCTCAATAACGTCCCACTGTTTGAGGCCCACTGATCAAATCTTAATTCGGCCGTCATAGGTTAAAAGAACTTTACTAACGATCCCGATACGATCTTTTGTTGCACCGTTGCCTGCCATAGTTGTACAAAATAGTTCCCATTGGGATTGTATCCTACAAGAACACCGCTTTGTCAATATAGGTGTTGGATGTTTTTATGTTTTAATTTTGATAAATTTGTTATGGTGTCCATCTTGTTTCTCTTTTATAGTGTCCACCAAATCCATGGAGGAACTCTACTTTAGTCTACAACCAGTTCTGAGAGGCAGTTCACCCAGTTATTCCTTATTAAAAGAACCCTTTAAGTTTACTGTCAAAGTTTGGTGAAACAAAGAAAAATTCACTGTATAGTTTGTAGGGTAATAGTCCAATTACCATACTGAGTTTTTTTGAACAACTATTTATTATTTTTGTATCTACTAAAGTCACTTTCTCTTGGAAGTAATCCTAGAAATAGGTAAATAAAAATTTTTAATAAAGATTTTTAACACATACGACTAATTCAGTGCTTCCAATTTCTTTGGAGGTCAAAATGGCTTTATTTTCTAATTTAATGGTTGTATTTCTTACTGTCACTCCGAAATCCGAGATGACTCACAAAACATTAGCCGGTTTATTACTTAAGAAGACGCGAAACATCACGGAATCGTTCTTTTTATTGTTGTATTCTTTTACGAAAGCGTACAAGTATAAAATACATGACCAAATGCCTCTGACCTGATTACATCAACCATCGTACCTTACTACACATTCTCGGTAATAACTCTTAAAACTTGCCCCGAACGTGTGACGAGATGAACTTGAACTGTCTTTTTTATGCCGAAATGTTCAGATGTCTGAAAGCGGTCATCAAAATAACAAATTCCTGTGAATTAAGGCAGATGGTAACTATTTCGTCGCGTGTTCACTGTATTCAGCGTAAAGGAAAATGAGACGGCATTAAAAGTATCTTACTAAGCGTTAATCACGCACGAATAAAAATTCACTGACCCAAATGTAATAAAGAATTTATTGATGAGTGTATCCTGAAAAGAATTCGGTATGGGTTGAAATTACTGGAAAGTAATGCTACGTCTAATACGATTTTCTGGCCGTTTAAGATAAATGGTAGTAATAACTAATTAATTAATCGCGTGGTGCTTTTAGATAATCGTTTAAAGATTTAGTTTATGAAGGACCAATTCTGTCACATATCGTGCAAAAGCAAAACAAATGTGGTGATTCCTTAAGAAAATTTGTTATTTGATGCAATCACCTTAATATACCAGAGGCATTAGCAAATAAAAAGCGTTTTCCTCGAAACTCTTGAATACAGGTATCTAAAAAGTGCTTATAATAAATTTGGTGATTGTGTAACCTCGGAAACCTTTTTTGAATGGTGCTAAAAAGGTCACCAATGGAGACACTGCGAACGGCAGCCAGATGGTTGGTGGAGAGCGAGTCGTGGGTTCGAAACTAGCTTTTGGAACCGGGAATGGGTCCAACGGACGAAATAAGTAAGGGTAGAACAAGATAAGATATATTAGAAAAGATACAGAAATAAACGAAAAGATATATGGGTAAAATTACTAGAGATACGATAAGATAGAAACAGGGCGCCACTCAATTTTTTGGGGTTTAAGTAGAAAATTAAGAAACCTTAGAAAAGAAAAGAGATAAAGAAAGATATTTTGGTTCAGAGACCAAACCCAAGAAAAGATATCAACAGTTAATTATTAAATAAATTTGGTTAACACATTATATAAATAAATAATAAATATATTAGGTATTACACTTACTTACCTACGAATCTTAATCAGCCTGATCTTTCTACTGGTCAAAGGCACAATAATAATTAAAGGTAAAAAGCAAATATTCAGAGTTACTATTTTATCAGGGAACTTGTTAGGAGCCGGCAAATAAAATACATACATAAAACAAGAATATGTTCAACAACAAAATTATGACGCTGCTGAATGCAACACAAGTAATAAAAATACACCAACAACTATGTAATGGTGGTATACATATAAAAATAAGCAGTAATATAATTAGAAAATACCTTTACAAAGATATATAATACAATCATGCACAAATAAGGTTTTGGGGTATCTCGAGATATTACAGCAAAAAAATGAATAAAAATTATAACAAGCACAAAAGATAACAAAAATTTACAAACATACAAAAAGGTTACAGAAATGAAAACATAAAAATTTAACCAAACCGCACTTGGTTAAGACGATTAGCTATCTCGCACTATTATTTAATGATAAACTGAGACTTAAATGTTCATAATTATTAATTATTGAAATTTATTAGTAGCTGATGGAATTTGATTCGTAACAAAATATTGACTGTTCTTTAAATTGAATGCAAAATTCAGTAGTTACTCTCAACTACATTTGAAGATATGGATGAACTTTAGATACGTCCAGATAATGGAAGATGATATGATACCATACCATATTACTCGTCCAGATAAGTGGAGATACTAAGATTATGGTAACTTACAGTAATTCCTGGCGATTGCTGCACTAGGTACTTCCCTGAAGCTATATACTGTACTTAATCTAATATATTATAGGATCAAAAAAAAACTCAAATATACTAGTGTATACACACGAGAAAAATGCACAGAGAACGGTACGATAATGGAGATACAGTAAGATCTAGTCCTTACGTAAAGATTGTCCCAACAGAAGTAAGTCTTTCTTTGCAAAAAGTTACCAAACTCACCACCAAAAAAATATAAATCTTCTAGATTAGGTTTTTCCCGAAAAACATTACAACGGGCGTTCGACGACAATTACCAAATTTATGAAAAAGAACCCGGAAAAGGATTAATTAAGAATTAGCCAAACCGGCGTCTTTAAATAAATAGGTAGGTAGATTCTTCAGTCATTTTTCGGTGGTTTCCCAATTAAAATTTCTGATCGTAAACACGACCATCAGCGTATCATCCACATGGGTAAAAGGAATTAAAAATAATTTAATATATTAATTAAAAAAAATGTTACAATTGCATTATGTAATAAAATATTCTTTCTTATAAACAATATACAAACAATGTAAGATCACTATTTGATTTTAAATACTAAAGGTGAAGACCAGTATATATGCGGCATATATATGTATACGTGACATATAATATACGTCACGTATAAGTGACATAATTTGACTGAAAAAGCATAGAAAATCCTTTAAAATAAGAATTTGTAAAGCTATTTTTGTTACTTTGCTTCTCAAGAATTGCAAAAATAGTATCAAGTGTCCATTTTTTGAAAATTACTAAAAATTTTTTAAAAATCCACAAAAGAACTTAAATTTTGCGTAACAATAGGAACAATGTAACATGAAATTAAATAATTATTAAAAAAAATAAATAACAAACACGTGACGTTTATAACGTTACACACACCTACCAGAAAAGAATTGTAACAGTAAAGATAAGAATGGAGAAGGAAGACCTGAACATTATCGGAGTATACGGCTCAGAAAATAATAAGCATCAAACAACAAGGGAAACGTTTTATGACCAAATACAACAAGTAGTAGATCAAGTCAGAGGGAAGATGATAATATTGGGTGATTTTAAAAATGGATTTTAAAAACGAAAATGGAGAAATGATGATAAACTTCTGCACGAATAACCGAACTAAGAATAAACATTTTTTGACCACCAACACTAACACAAATATACATTTAATAACACCCGTGGTCAAAGATCTATGATAGATTATGTTATAACCAACAGAGATATACATCCATAGAAAATAATCGACGTAAGATGATAACGGCGCCAACACAAACAAAAGTCAAAGGACTAAATACGGAATCCATCGAATACTTATACAGAAAAGGACTATCAGAGAATATCGCTGGAAATGAAGTATTAGAAAACGATAACATCGGGGAGAGCTGGGACAAACTCAAAGATAACATAATTAACGCAGCAACACAATCACTTCAAGAGAGAAAAGTAAACGAACACTATCATATCAAAAATCAAAACCATGGTTTAGAGACGAAGTGAAGACAACATGTGAAAAAAAGAAGAAAGGCTTTTTACAGTACGGAACACAACAAATACAACAGACATATAACCAATATGTCAGAAATGAAACGAATACTTTAGTTAGACAAATAAAATGGAAACACTGGCAGAGCTTCTCAAAACATATGGAACACGACTTCTAAAACATATGGAACACAAAAAGAAATATGGAGATTGATCAGAGGACAAAGAAAAGAGATGAACGGACTAATAAAAACGAAAGACATTCAGAAGGCAACATGGGTAGACTACTTTCAATCCCTATTTACTAAGGGTGACGATATTGAACCACCAACACCAGAGGTGACGACAAACGAAGAAATAAATATTGATGAGGAAGAGGTAAAGGAAGAATTAAGGAAATTAAGAAAGAGAAAATCATCAGGAGAGGACAGAATACCAAACGAACTCCTAAGGTACGGAGGACTAGATCTGATCAAACAACTATTAAAACTAATCCAAAATATAATGCAACAAAATAGAATTCCTCAAGAACGGAGATCAAGCGTCATAATACATGTCTTCGAGACAAATTGGACCCGGAAAATTACAGAGGAAGTAATTTATTAAACACAACACTAACATTAACAACCAAAGTGATAACAAATAAACTGAATGAAATTATAAATCTAGCAGAAGAACAACAAGGTAATAGGTCGGGAAGATCATGCACCGACGCTATATTTATAATGAGGCAAGTGCAAGAGAAATCATTGGAATACAACAAACTGGCATATCTATGTTTCATGGACCTTAAGAAGGCATTTGAGCGGGTAAAATTAAAGAACGTGATCTACTTATTGTAAGCAAGAGAGATATCTCTAGGAATAATCAAAACGATCGAAAATATCTACCAAAAACACAATAAAAGTAAAAGTGGAAGAACAACTAACCGACCATATTGAAGCTGAAAATGGGATAAGACAAGAAGGTTTCCTGAGTCTTCTATGGTTCAACCTGATTATCGATGAAATAATAAAAAAGTAAGAACTAAAAAACGATACCAAATGGGAGGAAAACAACTTAAAATAATCTGCTATGCAGACGACGCAATACTATTCTCTCAAAGTGAAGACGATTTGCAACGCATGCTGCACCAATTTAGTATAACCGCCAGAAAATTTAACATGTTAATTTCACCAAAACAGACGAAATGCATGGTTATAACAGCAAATTTACTAAGATGTAAATTGGAGTTGAAAGATCAGCTAATCGAACAAATTATGGAGTTTAAATATGTAGGCATCACATTATCTTGCTACAGAAAGCTCGGAACTGAAGTGGAAGCAGCGTTTGACGCTATTTAAGCGTATTCTGAAGGAGTTTTTACGTCGTTTCTTAACGTGCGGCGAACGTGCTCCGACGGAGGCGAAGACTGTGTATCGGCCGGAAAGGTGATGGCCACCATTTTATGGGATTCACAAGGGGTAATCTACGTCGACTACCTGGAGAAGGGCAAAAGGGTAACAGGGCTCTGCTACGCCGAATTATTGGGCTGATTCGCCACCGCATTCAGAAAAACGATCCCATTTAGCCAAGAGAAAGTACTCTTTCGTTACCATAGCGAAATTGGTCGAATTGGGCTACGATCTGTTGCCCCATCCACCATATTCTCTAGATTTGGCCCTGTGTGACTTCTTTTTGTTTCCAAATTTAAAAAGCGCACTCCCATGCAGAAACGTGAGTCGAAATAGGAGGACATCGCTGCCACGGAAGCCTACTTTTCAGACCTCGGGAAAACGTATTTTTCAGACGAGTTAAAGAAGTTTGAGCATCGCTGGGTCAAGTGTTTTGAGCTAAAAGTAGACTAGTAACTATGTTTAGGAATAAATCGTCACTTTTCCAAAATTTTCGTTTTTCGTTTGTAGGCTAAGTACTTATCAAAAATCCATAGTAAGTCGAAGCTTTCATCCCTAATCCAAAACAATAGCAAATTCGTGAAGTTTACTGTAGTAGGAATATCTAGTATATATCTACAAGAACGTACATGGTGTAGTTTCTCGTACAAATAGCTTGTTGCAGTGTAAAAAGATTTTTCGTCGTTTTTAGTCTTTCTTAAAGATATCTAAAAGTTGTGGAAGATAATTACTGGTAAATTGGCGTTTATTACCTATTCCACAACTCGGTGTATTGTGTGCAATATATCTTTTGAAATCGTGGTATTTTACAAATGTTGCGCTCTATATATCAGTGATTCTCTCAAATGCAAACGCTTGAGCCATGTATCAAGTTACATAAATCATGTATGCTTAATTGTTCTGTCTAATTTAGCTTAGGTAGGTACATAAAGACAACGTCTCCGTAACGCAATTTTGAGAACAATCACTATATTGGAGTATTTCATCCTTTAACGATATTTAATAATGATGAATTAAAGCAAAGGTAACTTGCGATGTAGTACATACATTTCGAACGCGTATTAAAATAATGTAACCTAATAGTTAATTTATTTTGCAAGTCTGCTTGCTAGTAAATATAAACAGAAGTGACTTTTGTGGCAAGTTATTCTTGGATTTATAGTTTCAGCTTTGTGCTTTCCATGTAAGGGATAATATATGAGCTTCTTCTGTGATACCTATGAAAATACAAAGATATATAAATTTATAATTAACATTTAGATAAATATTCTGTATTCTATAACCCTAGTGTATACTGTCCATTAAGCTAAAGATTCAAAGAAAAATAGCAACTAGCTGCAACTTGTGAATTACTTAAGAATGTCAGGAAATTTGGAACTGGTGTGTTATTCATTGGGACGCGACGTTATGAAAAGCAAACAACTTGGCAATGATAATAAATATTTTTAATGATTGGAAAAGAGGAAAACACGAGGAAAATATTGACGGAGAAACATTTGGGGATGTTAACACACTCATTATCAACTTGGACGGGAGAGTTCTATTTTTTTATTGCAGCTGTCAGTTTTTTCATAATCTCCGAGTAGTATTTTATCTTAGTTAGTTCTTAACGATTTATATACCAGAAAAAAAGAAACGCGCCGGGTGCGTTGTCGGCACTGGACAATCTTTGTGAAACTGTAGTGCCGCAGGACGCGCCAGGTGCGGTGTGCAAGAAAAAATATTTTATTGAAATACGAACTTACAAATAAAATGCCCAACTACAAGACGAGAAAGTTAAGGAATCAGTTCAAAGACAACTAAACGAAAATTTAATTTGGGAAAATATTGGTGAAATCGTCGATGAGGGCTTAAATAAAATCGTAACGACAGTAAAAGAAATCTGTGTGAGAAATTTACAAGGAAGGTCAAAGCCAAAAAAGCAGGCTTGGATGGCAGATGATATACTGGATTTGATGGAACAACGGCGATTAGCAAAAACCAACGAAACACTTTACAATAGCATACAAAAAGAAATTCGACGTAAAATACGAGAAGCAAAGAGTCAACATCTAGCCAAACAGTGTCATGACATTGAAGAACTCGAAAAAAGATACGACACGTTTAACATGTACAAAAAGTAAAAGAAGCGGCTGATATCTTCAATAAGAAACAAAATGCATTGCTACAGGATGAAAATGGTAAAGTAATATTCGAAGTAGAGGACAAACTTAAAGAATGGGAAAATTACGTCACGAACCTATTCGAAGACGATAGGAGTAGTTCACCTCCCGATATTACTAACTGCGACGGACCCCTAATAACACGCTGTGAGGTTATAAAGGCCATACAATCATCAAAAGATGGCAGAGCGACTGGTCCTGATGAAATTCCAACTGAAATATATAAGCTTATAAAGGATAGCAATGTTTTAGAGGCTATAACTTCGTTTTTCAATACCATTTATACCAGCGGACAACTAACTAATGGTTGGTCTAACTCACTGTTTATAGCTCTACCTAAGAAGACAACAGCAAAAACCTGTGCTGATTATAGAACCATCAGTTTGTTAAACCACTTATTGAAAATTTTTCTGAAGGTAATACATGGTCGTATCTACAATAAATGTGAGGAATACCTGGATGACACTCAGTTTGGTTTCCGTAACGGATTTGGAACGAGAGAGGCACTGTTTGGAATGAACGTACTTGCTTAAAGATGTCGTGATATATCTGTAGACATATATTGTTGTTTTATTGACTTTCAAAAGGCATTTGATCGTGTTAAGCACTCTATATTGATCGAAGCTCTAAAAGACATTGGCTTGGACGGCAGAGATGTTCGAATAATTGCAAATTTATATTGGAATCAAACAACATCAGTTTTAGTAGATGGTGTGGAATCACAAGCTCTCAATATTAAAAGAGGAGTACGGCAGGGATGCCTCTTGTCACCCGTGCTTTTTAACGTTTACTCCGAAAGAATTTTCAGAAAAGCACTTTCTGAAAAACAAGAAGGAATACTTGTGAACGGCGAAGTCATCAATAATTTGCGATATGCGGACGATAAAGTACTCCTAGCTTCTAGTCAAGAAGATCTGCAAACACTACTTGATAGTATCGTTGAGAGTTGTAGGGAGGCAGGTCTGGATCTTAACATAAGGAAAACCAAAATACTCGTAAGAAGTAAACAACAGAATGTAAAACCGTCTATATATGTAAATAATACCAAACTTGAGCAAGTTGATAAAATCGTCTACCTTGGACAGCAATTAAATTGTAATGCAGAAAATCACGGCGAAATTAGATCCAGAATAGAGCAGGCTAGAGCTGCTTTTAGAAAGATGTCCAAGGTGTTATGTAAGAGACCTAAAATTGGCATTAAGGATCCGCCTACTTCCTGCTACGTGTTCTCGGTACTTTATGCTGTCGAGTCCTGGACTGTGAATAAAATCGATCTAAAGCGCCTTGAGGCTTTCGAAACGTGGTGCTATAGAAGAATTTTAAAAGTTTCCTGGATGGAGAAGATTCGTAACTCCACATTACTAGAACGTCTCAGCAAGACTACTGAGATCATAAAAAGCATCAAGCAGAGAAAGCTGGAATATTTCGGACATGTAATGAGAGGTCCCAAATATAGATTGCTACAAAATATCATGCAAGGAAAAATAGCAGGCAAACGCAGTCCAGGACGAAGAAAAACCTCATGGTTGAAGAACTTGCGAGATTGGTATGGTGTAGATACAAGCATGCTATTTAGGGTGGCAGTGAATAAAATTAAAATAGCTATGATGGTAACCAACGTTCTGAAAGGACATGGTACATGAAGAAGAGGAAGAAATAAAATGCATCAGAAAATGTATTTTAAAAATATAAATAACGACACAGTAATCAACAGGATAATAATAAAAATACAAACGAAAATATTACTCTAATACAGAATATCTGAAACTACCCGCTATAAACTGCTATAGGTTTACATGAAATTTACGGAAACATGGAGTTAGATAGTCCGGGACCTTTAGGACATTGGAAACAGTATTAAATGGAATCCCACCATTTACCATTGTAAATGGAATAGAATAGTAATAACTTTGCCATTAGTCCAACATACCTTGTCGTCGTCTTCTCTTCTCCTCTCCATTTACACCTTTGGGGCAACATTCTGGCAGATGGTATACTTTAAATCTTGGGATGGACTCTGCAGGTGGTGGCCCAAGTAATTTTTTAATGACCGCAAGCCGAAAATCGTAGTAATTTGATTTGTTTGAACTATTGCGTTGTTATATAGAAACCAGAATTCAAGAGCATGATTTGACAGATATGGATAGCAACTTTCTTATACCAAATACTAATTTTGTGCTCGCAACTGTAGTGAGATAACATTTATATAAATCGTGATTTATTCATCAGTTACACTTGCAGATATTATTAAATGATAAAAAGGAAAAGTTAAACATTTTGTGTTAAAGGAATTTTATTGAAAAAATAAAAAAACACTAACAAAGGTGATGTGTCATTATGTAAAATCAATGAAAGTCAAGGCTTTTCATTGGTCTGTAAACATTATTAGTACCAGTAGTTATCATCATCTCTGACATTGTTGGCATGAGGTAAACTATTCTAGTAAACCTGAATATCTTTAAACTTCAGCTCCGGAATAGGCAGTTTGCCTGTGTAAGCCTGCTGTGGTAGTGAAAATTCATTATCGTTTTTTTTTTGTCAACCGAAGTTGTTGAGGACTATTAGTTGTGCTTGACAAACATAAGCCACTGTAATTATCTTTGTAAAAGATTAACCTTCCATGATTAACATCAATTTTTAATTACTTAAAGGTAAAGAAAACCTTAAAAAAATAACACTTGAATTCCAAACTGAGATACGTATTCTGAGTGTTTGTTTGTTCAGTTTTCTGAATAAATATTCTATACTTAAATCGTTTGTAGGTACGAATTTTGCTTTCGATGGTCACTTTTAGTCTGCGCAGCGAAAACAGATTGAGAGTGAATTTCAACAGCGTATCTTCATGAACTATATCTTCTAATTTTTCTTCTTGTCAATTTTTTTTGGCTGGTAAGAACGATCCAAAGAACCACACCCACATCTGTTCCGATTGCACTTTAAGAAACACTGTATATCGTTTGATGTGTTCCAGTCCTAACACTATATCATCATGTCTCCCCAAGTTTTGCAAATTCTATGGTAAATCCTTTCTTATGCAGTGCCCCCACATGACCTTTTTTTACATCTTTAAAGAGATGAAGGAAAATCTGCATTCAGACACCTGTGACTCACACAGGTAGCGTTGGGCTCCTACTACCCTAACGAAGTTGTGCCAGGACGAGATGTCCGAGGGAGTTAGACCTTTGACCCTTTATCCCGTCACCACTCCGAGACAGTTGGCGTTCAACAAAAAACCTCTTCTCTGTCACTGCAGACAGGATGGAAGAGCTGGTTAAGGCAAAACATCTCTCATGATGCCCTGTTATCACCAAATTCTTTCTCCCATACATTCATCGTGGAAACCACACCCACACGAACCACTAAAGACTTTCAACTCCTGCCTTAACAAGGCTGCCATCTTTCTCGCATCGTTTGTCTCTTATTCACACCTATTTCAGCCTGCGACAGTCCGAACCTGACCAAGCTGCTATTCGTTCGTTTTAAAATTTTGTTGGCGAGTTCCCTCTTTTCTCGTTCTTTTGAAGAAAGAACTCTCATTCTACTCTTCCTGATAAATTTGTAGAACCGTGTCCAGCACCACTATTTCCTTAAGATTTTCTCTACCATTTCACTTACGGAATCAAACATTCTGCAGTTACACTCTCTTTAAAACTTCTCTCTTCTATCAGCCCAATACTCACACTCCAACATCATGTGTTAGAATATCCGAGAAACCACAGTAAAGGTACTGATCGGACTGAGGCCGTCTAAACCAGAAAAGGTAGCTGCGAAAGCAGCCATGACCTGTGAACATGTGCGTCAGATAATAATCCAGCTGCCTGTGCCCACAGTCCACCCAGCTTCGAAGGTTATGGATTAGTAACTTCGTCCACTCCGTCACATCACGTGTTGCCTCCCACTCTTGCTGCCACTGACCGATTGAAACTAATGCCTTGGCTAGTCTTATCTCAGTCATATTATCGCTCTCCAATGTTCCGTTCCCTACGACTATGAATCCTGGCCCTTTCACCTGCCAGCACATGTAAAGGAACACAGCCGGTAATACACAGTCCTGTAGGCACATGCTACTCACAGCAGACTAGTTTTGTCCACGCGTACTATAATCGTCTTGTAAGTTAGTATTTCTACCGCCTCACTTCAGACTGGGGCCGCGTAGAGGACGACAGACTGCACAACACCATACAGCGCCCTTCTCCTTTGGGATTTGGGCCCACCGAAATTAGTCATTATTCTCTCCAGCGCAGCCATTCTCTGAATAGCTCTGCGGGTAACCTCCCTCAAATGTTTCCTCCAACTCCCACCCTAGTGGAGAGTAACTCCCAGATACTTTTTGGGTGTCACTCTCGCTCCCACGCACTCAAATTCAACCCTGTGTCTCTTTCTGTAGCCTCTGTGTACTGCTGTCTCCGTCTTATCCTCCGAGATGGAAAGATCATACTCACTCATCCAATCCTCAACGAAAATACACGCATACGGAATCCGAAGCAAGAGTTCATCTCTGACCCGTGCCGCCACCAGCATAGCAAGGTCGTCCGGAAATGCGAAGGAGTAACACCCTCTCCATATTCCCAGTTTAAGACGTCGTCATATGCTAGGTTCCACAGCGTCGGACATAATCAGCGACCACATTCCTCAGATACCCAGGACAGTTTCTTGCTTGCAAAGAGCTCATTACGCAACCCCACTGCAATGTATTAAAAGCATTTCGGAAGTAAAAAAACAATTAGGATGACCCATCGATTATCCGCCCCAATTCCCGTTCTACCCGAAGCACATCGGTCACCGTAACCTCTGTACTTTTACCCTAGCATATTGTGTCGGAAACATGCCTACAGACATCACAATCACCTCCTCGTTACGTGTACGTAGCATTCTCTCATACAACTTTCCGATACAAGGAAGAAGGCAAATAGGACGATATTTTCCTCTCTTGAATTTAGGTAGAAGCACGAGCCTCGAGATTTTCCAGGGATCCGGAAACGATTGCACGACAAGAAGAGCATTCGAGTACTCCAGCAGCCACGTATGCTTCAAACGGCCCAGACGTACAACCGCCTCAGGCGGGACACCATCTAGACCGGGAGCTCTGCCAGACTTAGAGAACTTATTGCCACAACCAGTTTATCCAAAATAAAAGAGAATCTCTCCGCACACCATGCCACCGTCCTTGTGGAACCAGTTCGGTGACTATCTACAGCTGCCCCACATGACCTGTTGATATCCGTTTCTGAGGTACTGGGTAAAATAGGAACGTTTGACTTAATGGTTCTGTATTTCTACTACTATATAAACAATATTGCTTTATAGTTGATTTGACTTAATAAATGCTTTTTTTGCGGATTTTTCGGTTTCTTCACGTTATACCGATAAAGAGTTAAACTATCTTATTAAATTAATATATGTTTATTTTGTTATTTGTCTTTATATTTATCTTGTATATATCGTAATGTTAATTATTAAGATATATATTAATATAGGCTTGACTAAAATTCCTTGTTAAGTTTTTGGTCAACAATATAGCAGTAATGAGTTTGATTATGCGTAGAATGTTGTGTATATTAGTTAATAAATAATTACAGTTTACCAAGTTAAATAGCCATTGGTGCACTCCTAGTGTAACTAAATATTTGCCTAATACATGTACATACATGGATAAATTGAAACTAAAACTTACTGAAGTATGCTTTAGCAAATTAGTGAAGATATGAAAGTTGCAGACACTTCCAAGAGAGATACGTAAAGCCCTTGATAAGTAGTTACTTACTTAATTTATAAAGTATATTGAATTTTTTATTTATGATTTCTATTTACTTTAAGTTTTTTTGATACCATACAATACTTTAAAATAAAACTATCAATTACAGTAATTATTTCTTTATGATTGTTTTTAAGAGATTTTTTATTGGTAATATACTTCGTATGAGAAGAGGCCGAGTGGAATCTGTAAAAAAGGTTATTGCTACAGTTAAATCATCATCATCAGCCGTTTTGAATCCACTGCTGGACATAGGCCTCTTGTAAATAATTCCAATGCATTTTATCTTGAGCACCCTGAATCCAGTTGTGCTGAATCCGCTTGATATCATTTGACCACCTTGTTGGAGGACGTCCTCGATTAAGATAAGCATCGTGTGTAGGTCTCCATTCCAGAATTTTCTTTGTCCACCTTCTATCTTTTAATCTTGCAACATGCCCCACCTAGTTCCATTTCAATGTTGTAATCTTTTGAACTGCGTCAGTAACACCAGTTTTTCTCCTAACTATTGTATTTGATACTCTGTCTCTGAGGGATATATTCAGCATTGACCTCTCCATCGCCCTCTGTGCCACTTGTATTTTATTGATTACTTTTCTGGTAAGGGTCAATGTTTCTGCTGCATACGTTAGAACTGGGAGTAGACATTTATCAAAGACCTTCCTGTTCAAGCACATGGAAATATCTGATCTAAAGACTCTCAGATTTTCTTCTCTTCTCTCAGATTTTCGTAAGCCGCTCATGTCATTCTTATTCCTGTGTTTAGCTCCGTTTTTTGATTATCTCTTCCTAATTTAATCTCGTGGCCCAGATATTTATAGCTATACACCTGTTAAATTTCCGTGCCGTTAGTTGAGATGTTTTTCGCCAGTGCTAGGTTGGTCATATATTGTGTTTTGGAATAATTAATTTTAAGTCCAACTGGTGTACATGAGCTCTGAAGGTCTTGAAGAAGCTGACAGGCATGATCTACCCGGTCTGCAATAAGTACTATGTCGTCTGCAAATCTCAAGTTGTTCAGAAACTCTCCATTTATGTTCACTCCAATATTCTCCCAATTATTGTGTCTTATAGCACTCTGCAACAAAGCGGTGAATAGCTTAGGAGAGATGGTATCTCCTTGCCTAATACCCTTCTCGAAGGGAAATGTATTTGTGTTGCCATAATACATTCTAACTGCAGCTGTTGCGCTACTATATATATTCCGAAGAAAAGTTGTGTACCTCTGATCAATACTACACTCTGTAAGTGTGATCAATACTACACTCTGTAATCTCTGAGAGATTTGTTAGATAATTTCAAATTGTTACTTTAATTAAAAATGGAATGAGTCAAAGAGAAGTGGCCAGACAGCTTGGAGTCAGTCGTTGTATGATCCACAAAATTTACCAACGATTCGTAGAGACTGGATCTCCCGAACGACAATCAGGATCAGGCCCGAGAAGAATAACGACGGCCAGAGAAGACCATTCTTTACAACGCACTTCTTTGCAAAATCGGTTATTTACGGCTAGATTAACACAAAACCTGTTTTCAAAATGCTCACGGATGGACTTTAAGCACTTCTACCGTGAGAAGAAGGTTGAGAAAATTTGGTCTAAGGACTCGCTGACCAGCAACAGGACCTTTGTTAACAGCAGCACATCGACAAAGTCGACTACAGTTTGCTAGAGACCAACAGCATTAGACGATAGAAGATTGGAAAAATGTTTTGTTTAGTGATGAGTCTAGGATGGGTATTTATGGCTCAGATGGTCGTATCAAAACATACAGAAGACGAGGGGAACGATATGCTGCTTGTGTTCGACGAGTCCGTGTTACTTTTGAAGGAGGTTCTTCTACCGTGAGAAGAAGGTTGAGAAAATTTGGTCTAAGGACTCGCTGTCCAGCAACAGGACCTTTGTTAACAGCAGCACATCGACAAAGTCGACTACAGTTTGCTAGAGACCAAGAGCATTAGACGATAGAAGATTGGAAAAATGTTTTGTTTAGTGATGAGTCTAGGATGGGTATTTATGGCTCAGATGGTCGTATCAAAACATACAGAAGACGAAGGGAACGATATGCTGCTTGTGTTCGACGAGTCCGTGTTACTTTTGAAGGAGGTTCGGTAATTTTTTGGGCAGGCATTTCATTCGAGGGCCGTACTGATCTTGTATTTATTGATATAGGAGCGTTGAACGCACACCTATACATTATAAAAATTCTAGACAAGCATGTAATGTCTTTTGCTAGGTTTGTCGGCAAAAACTTCATTTTTATGCAAGACAACGCACGGCCACACGTAGCCAGGATGGTAAAGCAATATCTGGAAACTGTCGGTGTGCCAAAAATGAACTGGGTGGCTCAAAGTCCAGATTTCAACCCGATTGAACATGTTTGGGACCAACTCAAACTAATAATAAGAAACAGAATACCTGCTCTAATAAATCGTGAGCATCTTCGGTTGGCGCTCATGGAAGAATGGGAAGATTTTCCTCAAAACGACATCCAGAATTTGACCAAATTGAATGAGTAGTGTAATTCACAATAGAGGTGATAATACACGGTATTAATAATCACCACTTAATTGTAATTGTATAAAGAAAACAAATTGTACAATGCACAATGTTAATTTCTTTTATTTTTAAATAAAATCATTATTTTGGAAGAAGTTATTTTTTGACATTTCTTATTTAAAAAATGATTGCATACTGCTTTAGAACATATTATTAAACATTACACAAACATCTAATGAAAATCACTTTGTGGTATGATTCGTAAAAATTAAAAAAATGCTAAAAATTTTAGGTGGCCACTTTTTCGTGACGCGTAGTGTACATTAAAATTACATATGTTATTTTCTGATTAATAACTTTTCTAAGGAAATTTTCATATCTCTTCAGAACTGAGCAACCGAAGATACGTTTCTTATTAGTGTGCGCATAATATAGGGTGATTTTGTCTTTTTCCCCTTTTAGTATCCCTTTTTACTAGCTACAAAGCAAGTGGAACGTACATAAAGGGGGATCTAAATATCAAGAGCACTTACAGAGTATATCAGGCCAAATACTGTGGACGTAGGGGCTAACCACATATTCTGACTTTTGACTTTTTATGGGGTGTTTTTAATTTTAGAACACATAAGACTACTATAAAATTCATTGAATTCAATTTATAAATCATTTTAATAAACAAAAGTAAGTACCAACTAAGTACAACCAAAAACTTAATTTCCGTAAAATTTTGAAAATGACACTTAAAAACTTAAAAACTTCTTTGTTGATACATACCATTTGATTTGAAAACTTGTTCTTTACAAATCAAGATATGCCATGTAAATTAATCTGTCAATTATTGCACTGTTTTATTAACTCTGCTGTACCGTTCGAGTCAACTATGCAAATGTACTGTTTGGGTCAATATGACCCAACTATGGTTTACGGTCCCTAATGGAAATAAAAATAAGCTAATAATGGCGCTAAACAAAAGATTATTAACAAAAAATTATAGTTAATTAAACAAAAATTATGTTGCTAATGTAAATTAAACCGCTTAGCAAAAATAAAAGGCATTTTTTTCTTTCTCAAAAAAGCGTAAGAACAAATAGCTACAAAATTTAATTTAGTTTACTAAATTAACTGGGACAGTAGTAAAAGAATGGGTTTTACAAATATGTTTGTGACATATACAACATACTAGTCTTGTTATCGTTTTTAGAGCAAAATTTACAGCGTGCTCGTTTAGCAGGCGAAGTTGGATTGTCCATAGACGGTTCACTAGAATTTCCATCTTCTCTACTCGCTTCTGTTCGTGTTTTTTACCAGTTCTTGTGAGTCTTTAGTTCTTGGTAAATTTTTCCTGGAAAGGATAAGTGGTTTCACCAGTGTTTTTCCCAATTCCTCAAGAACAATTCGCCGTTCTGTAAGTTTGTTGGTGTTCCAATGGGTATTTATTGATGTCCATATAACGAACTCGTTGTAGGCAAAAATATCCAGCAAATTATAAGAAACAATCATAGGCCAGCGATTTTTCTTCCAATATATCTTCATGTATATGTACCAATAAGCTGATTTAGAGTATCCACTGCTTCCTTACTGGAATTGTAATCTAAAATAATTTGGGGCTTTTTGTCATTTCTGTCAATAATAGCCTTATAATGATGCAAAGTACTTATAAGAATAACATTTTTATTTTTTTAGAAATATAGTTAACAACAGTGGTATCCTGCGTGAAGTAAAAAGACGAACTATGAACTTCTTTATTCGCAATTTGTGCTGGAAGCTCTGGCGTATTTTTTCTTATAGCCCCCAGCATTGTATTTTGTCTTTTTAGAAGAAGTTGTTCTAAATTGTATGTATGAAGTATATTGTGGCCTTTCAAATCACTACGCAAGTCGCACACCACACGCATTCCCTGACTTCGTTCCGGCGCGGCACCTGCTTTCTTTCCTGTATAGATCTGCAATTTTAGAGCACACAAACTTTTACTATCACATAAAGCCCAAATTTTTATGCCATATTTTTCTGGTTTGCTTGGAATGTACTGTTTAAAGGCACAGCGGCCTCTTAAGGCAACTAATTGCTTGTCGACGGTAACATTTTCATCAGGGTTAAAAATTTTGGTTAAATTTTCTACATATTTTCCCAAATTTTACGTTTTGTAGCAAGTTTATCAGTACGTCTATCCTGTCTAGTAGTCTTTTTATCAAAACGTATTACTTGCGAATCTTTCGCGAAGAAGAATCTTTGTAGATACTTCCAGGAACATTGTTGCTCGAAATACACTACGACCCGTTTCTTCATTCCATAAATTTTTCGCCTTGGGACTTAAAAACTCCAGCTAACAATAAAACACCTATGTATGCTTGAAAACCAATTTTATCCAAGTCTTTCCAGTTGGTTCCAAAAACTCGCTGTCCTTCCATGTTGGTCATATTTTTAATTTGGTATGCAACTATGTCAAAAAAGAGTGCATTAAATGAATTTTTGATATCGAAAATTCGTGCACATGCGTACCTTGTAACTCCTGGAGCAATATTTATAACATTGGCCGTGAAAAAAACGACCGCGTTGAAAATGACCACTGGATTTTACCGTCTTTTGAAGGAACTTTTACAGAAGGTTTTACAGGATGTTGTACGTAGAATGGAACAGCAAAGTCATCACTATTTTCTTCCTCACTCTCACTGCCTGTATTTTTCCATTTCTGATATGCACTCATCACTATCTGACACGTTCGCGAGCTCGCGAAGCTCATCTTCGGTTAGTGTTCTTCGATGCGAGATTATCAACATGCAAACATAGACTGAAATTTGAAATGTAAATGAATGCGCTTAGCATATGAGTGTCCTACCAGTCTACCACTTGTCTATCACCCCCACTTCCTTCTACGTGACACGTCCTTCTAAACTTGTTTATATTTATAGACGTACCTGACTGACAAACTGTTAGAAAATATATAAAATACTGCCAACTTAACATACGTAGACAGGTAATTTTTAACGGTTTAAATACGTGGCTCATATTCACCCGAACGTACTATATGCAAATGAAAGACCTTACATTAGGTAATAAAGTCACGAAACACCAAAACGTTACGCCGCGTAATAATTTGCAAAATTAGAAATAAATTTTCTTTGGGTCAAATAGACCCGCACAAGACAGCAGAAAGTGGCTGAAAGTGGCTAAGGCAAAAGTACCAGCGCCTCAAATTCGTACGATTAATTGCTTCAGATTGTAAAGAAATAGTGCTTCAAATAGAAGAAAATAGTCTGTCCTGAATGTGTTGCTTGTGTGAGTCCATTTTAAATAGGTAAAAGAAATAATAAATAAGACTTACTCACAATCTGTTTAATTTAACTATCTAGACGACCGGTTTCGCTTTCTACAATATGCAAAGCATCTTCAGGTCTCGATACAAAGTTAATTAAATGATGCCGATACTTTATTAATTGATGGTTCGAAGAACATGGTTCAAACTATCCTATATTGTTGAATGGAGAACTTTAGTTTGCTATTGTTTGTTAGATGAGAGTGATGGAGTGACAATTGTCTCCAAGTCAGAGATGTAGTGCATTTAATTCCTCCCCTTTTTTAAATTTAATGTTTGTTTCGTCCCCTTTTAAGTGTTTTCTGTCTGTTCCGAATTGTCCTTAATTGTTTTAATTTATATTATTTTATATACTGGACTTTACAATAATTTGCCATATGTAAGTCAATAACACTTTATCAAAGGAATTTGATAATTACAAGTTGAAAGAATTGCACACCCACACAATTTGTACATCTAATTTCATTCATTATCATACAACTGTCACCTTCATAAAATCTCAAGAAATAACACACATTTCATAAATATATCTCTTGAATAAATATAAATAACTTTTAAATAATTCAATAATATAGAACATCACTCTCATTTAACAAACAATCACATTACACCTATCTCTACTTCATTGGATAAAATCTTTTTCCTCAAGAACTTCCCTGTTTATTGTCAAACAATTACAATAGCAAACTTAAGTTCTCCAGTCAACAATACAGGATAGTTTGAACCATGGTCTTCCAACCATCAATTAATAGAGTACCGGCATCATTTAATTAACTTTGTATCGAGACCTGAAGATGCTTTGCATATTCTAGAAAGCGAAACCGGTCGTCTAGATAGTTAAATTAAACTGATTGTGAGTAAGTCTTATTTATTATTTTTTTTACCTTTTTAAAATAGTCTGTATTTACATTAAAATTTTACTGAAACTCATTTCTGTATGTGACTAAACTTTGAGGAATATATTACATGATACTGACCTGCACGCCATAGGTTCATTGAGGGCTCCCATATTACGTCATGGAAATCGTGGACTTAGATTAAGGTGGGCACAAGAATATGTGCAGTGGGACCTACAAGAATGGAGCTTTGTGTTATTCACAGATGAATCTAGATTTTGTCTTTACTCTGATTAAAGAAGAGTGAGAGTTTAAAGAGGATCTCGTCTAAAAAAAAGACTCCGGCATGTACAAGGTGTTCGTTCATGTATTCGTCTACAAGTTATGATGTGTATGATATAATGCAACAGTAAGAGGTTGCTTTCATAATGAGAATATTAAAATTTTACCGTGGCAGGACAATCGCCAGATGTTAATCCCATCGAGCGTGTATGAGATAAGTTTCAGAGACACATTACTCCTCATATGCACAACGTTTATACTAGACCAGGGCTTTAAGATCTTTTGAAACATGACTGGATGCTATTGCTAGATTCGTAGTTCTCTGCTATTGCCCCAAAAAGAAATTAATAATTAAATTTTAAGCATGCCAAGTTGCATTCAAACAGTAATTATTGCTGCTGAAGGAAACACAGATTATTATATACATTTTTTATTAGATTTTTAAATTCTATATTGACTTACACACACCACAGTACAATAAAATTAAGCTGAATTTATTGCTGACTTATTAGGCATCCTAACCGTATGTGACTTTTTAAAATCCAATTAAAATTATATATGAGAAAAAAACTTTGTATCCTTAGACATTTTTGATGTGTTTATTTTAAGTACAATTTTTCATTTAGTTAAATTAAACAAGATAATATTATTTTCAACCTTAGTGAGAGTGGTATAGGTTAAGTATTTTTAGGACATCCCGTATAATATTGTTCCATTTGAGCGCTTATGTGAATCATCCTTCTTACATTTTCATGAGATTATGGAGTTTTCTAACAGGAAGTTTAATAACTTTCTGGCCCTTTCATTTTGTGCTTCGCTGCCAGAGTTCCTCACAGCCCTGCTGGGTCTAATTCTCATGAACGTCAGTCCATCTGATAGTGAAATGGTCCAGATTTACACATACTGTTTGCGATAGTTTCTCAGGATGCGTCAGTCTATTCATTACCATAACTATTGGTTAAGAATATACAGTTGTATCCCGTATACAGTATGACAAAGAAAACTGTGTTTATATCAACTGAAGTAGCTAATAATTAAAAATTGCAAATCTATTTCGAATTTCCATATTAATGAATTCGACACTCAGTGTACAACCCAAGACAGGTGCCGTCAAAACAGGAAACATATTTGATTTACATGGACAGAAATTGGAATTGAAGAAGATTACATTAAATCAATAAAATATTGTCAATCAAATATTTCGCAATAAAATATGTCAATACGTAATAGAAAAATAATAAACTTACCAAGTAAATTAGAAATAATTCAGTGGTCTTCGGCGCCTTCAAATTTTCAATAAAATGGGCTTTCATACCATGACTGCGAGTGAGCTCCATATCAGGATAAAGGTCGACTTTAATTGAGGAGAAACTTAGACTAAGATGGAGTAAGCTTGGACTTTCAATGGAATAAAAATGGTCTCTGAATTAGGGGAGGTTTTCCATGGAATAAATTTGGACATGAATCAGATGAGAAAACACATAAATAAATACGCGAAAAGAACAAAAGCTGTAAAGTAATCATACCCTGAAAGGTGTCTCGAAAAGAACCCTTAAATAAAATTAAATAAATATATATTTTTTGAAATTCTTCTAGCTTCAACATTAAGCCAGCAGAATTACTCTCCATAAGGATGGTTTGGTGTTGAAAAATTATAAGGGTGGTAATAAATTAGTGAAGAATGGGTAAAAGAGTATGCTATAGGCAAAAAGTTTTTTTTTTAATTTTGCTAATTTGAACCTTAAGCCATCAACATTGCTCGTCCTAAAGGTGGTTTGGTGGTGAAAAATTATTAGGGTGGTAATAAATTGGTGAAAAATAGATAAAAAAATGTGGCGCAGGCTCGTCTCGAAAAACACGTCAAATGACCTTACATCTAGATTTCAAACGGGAAAGTAAATAGAATAGAGGATGTATGGCTCATTATAGAAAAATATTTAAATAAATTAAAGTACCATGTACAGCACAGTATATGTATTCTGAATACAGAATAACTTTACTTCGGTCCATTTGAATTTTCATTAATACAAAATTGTCATTCTATAGAGCAATTGTGGAAAAATATTGACATTGACATTGTTTAATATTTCTTTAAATAATTCCCCTGTAGAAAATTACTTTCACGCCACCTATGTTTATATATTTTGGTAGAAACCTTAAAAATAACCCATAAGCAACAAGCGATTTGTCATGTCTTTTTTTCAACAACGAAATAGTTCGCCATATGTTCCCTGCTCTTTTTATCTTTCATTTGTTAAATAGAAACCTTTCCTCTTAACAAAGAAATTGGTTTCTATTGTCGAGCACTGAGTCTACCTTATACAAAAAGCACAGATGTTGATTTTCTATGAAATAATCTTTCCTGTCTAGAGAAAGTGGTAAGGTTGGAAATACGACCACACTAGCCTTGTGAATTAAGTATCATTTTCGCGTGGCACTTTTCGGCCAATACTCCCTTTTTTATCCTTAGCTTATCTAAGTATCAGAAATCGGGTTCATTTCCGAGTTGGTTTCTGTGGCAAGCTGTTTGTCTTTATCAAACGGCGGTAAGTGTATTTTCAATTCACCATTATCCTTATATCTTCATCCAGTGCTTCCTACATTAAATATTTTCTCTTTTGTCATACAGACGTCTTTAAATTGGAGGACACCGAGTCACTTCTGTTGGCGGTTCTCTACTACTTCTCTTCTGCTTCCCTTTCTTCCCTTTTCTTTCTGTCTGCATCCATTCAGTTCAGTCTAGTCTAGTGTGAGAATTGACTAATACGTTACCTGTGCTTACATCAATTTGAGAGATTGCGGAGTGAAGCCACCGTAATTCGTTAGCCTTCTAAAGCATCTACGCTGCTTGAGAAGTCCCACTGTACCTGTTGGGAGGACAACGTTTCAAGTGCTTTTATTGAGAGCGTTCCATGAAAGAACGTTATTACGTTCTTTCGAAGAACGAAAATAATAAAAAACCTTGAGATACCTTAACTTTTAAATTTAAATGTACGCTTTTTAGGCATAAATTTGAATGTACAGAGTGACCAATGCAAGTCTGGCATAGTGCATAATCTGTATTTTAAATGAAACACCCTGTATATTTTCATGTTTTTAAAAGCTCCTTAATAACCTGATTTTAACGAACATATCATGTAGGGTCTATTATGAATAATACAAGGTGAAATTTGGAAATTAGGTGTTTTCTTCAAGACAATGAATTCACAGAATACCCGAGGTAATTGATTGGATTACATTAAAATAAATGTCCAACATGTTCTCCACCTTGTTGTTGGCAATAACACACTCGTTCCAAACTTTGTTTAAAGTTTGAGGTGAAATATTCCGTATTTCTGTAGTTATCCTTACTTTTTGAGGTCTTCAATGATAGTTGATTGTATTGCATATACCTTGTTCTTAAGATAACCCCACAAAAAATTAAAAGGCGTACGATTTGGCGACCTAGCTGGCCGCAATCCACTTATTGAAGAAGATTTCATTCAAGTAATTTCTTACCATTAAAGCATAATGGGGTGTTGCACCGTCCTGCTGGAGCCAGACAGTTTCATTTGGTAGTGTCGGATCTATTGGATTGGGATATAAGTTAGCCAACTAAGGAAGAACATCGTCTCTTAGCACGTTTAAATATTTTCCCGCTGTCAAATTATCATCTATATAGGACCAATAATATGATCTCCTGTAATATCTGCCCAAACATTCAACTTTTGAGAATACTGAGTGTGTGTCTCACGCATCCAAGGAGGATTCTCCGCTGACCAATATCTACAGTTTTGTCAGTTTACTGTCTCCGGAGGCGTGTCAGGCAGAAGCTGACCGCCGTGCCGGACGCATTTAGAAATTCGGAGAAATACTTGGAAATTCCAAGTGTGGGCAAATCCGAATTTCTAATTGACTCGATGTAGGGAAATTCCACTTTTACTACGTAAAACAAAGGATTTGTTTTATATAAAAGCAGACGGAATTTCTCTCATCGGTCAGTCGAGCTTGCCTCTTCTACTGTAGACCTAGTCGGTGCTATTATTGTTCCAACTAAGTTATCGTTTTATTTCTGATTTCCTGTATACCATTTTTATTTTAGCATTATTGTATATTCAGACCTTTTCAGGTTAGAATATTACACATTGTTCATGTACTTATTGTTTGATATTTGATTTGATTATTTTGATTGATTATTTTCTTGTATTTGTATCTAGGCTGTTTTTTCCGGTAAGTCAAAGAACTCTTAGAAATATTGCTTTGCTATTTTATTCGACTTGTTAATTTGCATGTGTCTAAGTCGTTCTTTTCCGGTGAGTCAAAAGAACACTCAGAAGTATTTTCATATTTGCATTATTATTTCTGATACTTTTATCTAAGATATTATTTCATATTATTGAATATTTTATTTTCTATTTTTCGTTAAGTTGTTTCTTCCGTAAGTCAAGAAACACTTAGCAATATTTCCATATCTTTTCTGTATTTGATTTTCTTATTTTCTATTATAAGTTGTTTCTTCCGTAAGTCAAGAAACACTTACAAATATTTGTATTCTTATTTTACTATATTTGATTCTCTTGTGTGTCTTCTGTTCTAAGAAACACAGAAATATTTCCATACATTGTTTCATATTTACATATTTCATTTATCTATATTTCTGTCTTAAGTTGTTTCTTCCGTAAGTCAAGAAACACTTAGGAATATTTCTGCACTTTTTCTGTTCTTTTATTCTTGTGTATTTTACTTTTCATTCTAAGTTGTCTCTTCCGTAAGTCAAGAAACAATTAGAAACATTTTCTGTGCATTGGATTTTTATATACCATTTTATTTCCTTGTTTACTAAGTTATTTCCTTCGTAAGTCAAAGAATACTTAGATTATTTTACCTGTTCTGTTTTCTATTTTGATCTGGCTATTTTGTAACTGTTCCTTGGAACTGATACCTATAACAGATACTTGTCACGGTAACTGTTATTTTATACCAGTAGCAGTATTAACACGTTTTATCAGCGACAAGCAAAGATGGTCAACACCCGATCAAATTCTGGGGACAGGAAGAAGTCCGAAGAGCCGGCGATGGGTCCTACAGGCCCAAATGCCCCCTCTCGGCAATATTACCTCTCCGTTCAATGTAAATTTTGATTCATCAGAAAAAAGAATGGTGCCAAGAGCTATTTCAATTCTTAATTTTATCCTCATTCTTCTGCAGAAATCCATTCTACGATCCAGATCGTCTTCTGTTAGCTCCTGCACAAATGTCAATTTATATGGATGAAGTTTTCTTCATGGAGACACCACAGGACGTTGTGTGACACATTATTTTGACGTGCAATTTGACGTGAACTTGACGTTGGATTCTCTGCGACACTTAACAAAATATCCACTTTCACTTCATCTTCAATGGAGTTCGATTTTCTTTTTAATGGTTTGACATATCCAAGTTCTCTGAATTGTGCATAAATTTTAGACACAGTACCTTGTGAAATATTAGGCAACTGAGGATACCTCTGATTAAATAAGTTTGCTACTTCAACTTGACTTCTACAATTCTGCCCGTAACCGATCATCATTAAAATCTCAATTCGGTGGGCCTTAGTTAAATATTTCATTTTTATTTCTGCAAGAAATTAGTTTTTAATTAAGAATTTATTATTTTAATGTAAAATGTCAACAGCATGTCAACTGATTGATAACAATCCGCATTATTTACCGATTTAGTTTAATTAGCAGACTATCTATACAGTTTTTACCTATTCACGTCAAAAAATGTTAACACGGTTACTAAACAGAAATTTTCCCCAATATACAGTGTACTGACACTTAGAGTAGAAGTTTATTGTCTGTATTTAGCTAATTTAAAAGTAATACCATAACACGTGATAAATTATTAATTTCAAAATTTCACCTTTTATTATTCATTATAGACCCTACATGATATAGTTAATTGAAATCAGGTTGTTAAAAGTATTTTAAAAACATAAAAATATACAGGGTGTTTCATTAAAAATAAGGATTATGGACTATGCCAGACTTGCGTGGATCACCCTGTACATTTAAAATATATGTTTAAAAAGCGCACATTTAAATTTAAAAGTTAACGTGTCCCAGAGTTTTTGATTATTTTTTATAATAAGGACACAAACAATTTTATTCCATAAGTGGTTTCCACACTGTATAATACGATTTTTTTTATATGCAGATTATATTTATGATAAATTTTATACAAACATTTGAGATTTGAATAGTAATTTTAGTAAATTATTTGTTTTCTTTTAAGCTATCAAATATTGACGTAGATACAATTATAATATTCGTTGCCTTTTTCTTATTCTTGTGGATACTAAATTATTCATAATTATTTTTCAAAAAGATATTTTTTGTTGTATTTAATAATAAATTGTGCAATAACTTATCTCGTGCCATTTAACTGTTCAGTAAAAATTGTTATAGTGCATTTACTTTAACTATTCCTCAATATAACCTTGTTGATATTTGCCTTTTATTCTTTTATTATGTATATAAATTTATTTTTTGTGCTTCGTATCTCTTTCATGCATTGTTATTGATTTATATTTCTATTTGATTTATAATATAAACAGTGTATATGTGTCGAAACATTAAGTGTGTACAGCACAATCATAATAATTTTTCTCGTGCGATTGTCTTAACTGTACTTTACCTTTCTTGTTATCTTATTTTATAGGTCGTAAGGTTTCCTGTTCCTCTAAAAATAGGGTGGTGCCCAAATATTTCCCTTTTCTTAATCTTCTAACTTCTCTTCTCTTTATCTCCATCTCCAGTACTTTTGTAACTAATTCTTTCTATTTGAACTGTTATAAGAGCCTCGACCAAGAGACACCTACCAGACTGAAGCCTGAGTCTAGTACCGTTCCCTGTGTAACCTCTACTCTATCAGTATAGAGGGTACAACATACAGATTAGAATGTTGACAAATGACATAAATACTGGAATCCATCAATCCCACGAATTGAATACACAGGACAACTGAACGAATAGAGATAAGACAATTGAAATGGTATGGGCATATGTGGCGCATGGGCGAACATCGATGGCCAAAGAAGCTTTTGACTAGACTTACTATAGGTACTACATAGATTAACGGAATTATGGCAAGAATGAAAAACCGGACAATCAATGAAGATTCCTGAAGAGAAATAAATACATGTAGATTGAATTGCAGGAAGGATGGGGCAGAAGCTGTAGAATCCCTGCCAGTATATCTGTAAAATCTCTATTCACTTATAAACATATCACTGTTAGACTATATCTGGCAACAACGCTAAAAACTTGGTAAAGAATTTATGAATATATCCGTTTTCGTCCACTCATTCCTTTTTAACTTTTTTGGCTATCTCAGCTTTTCACTGTCTTATACTGTATGCTTGTAATTATGCCAGCGGTTGGTTCATTTTTATTTATCATTAAAATTGTGCGTTTATCACCCACAAAAATATATAGATACCATTAAATGTTATGCGCTATGCGCAGTTAAATTGTAATATTCCATTTAATTTGAGAAAATGCTCAAAGGGAATGTATCTCTACTTTTGAGATCCGGAGCGAGTCCAGATTGATCGTATATCACCACACATTAATGTGGCTTACGGCGGACGCTATCAATATTCAACGGGATTCGACTGAACCAATAAACCACAGATGGCATTTGTACTATTTCCTAATGTTAATTCGATTTATTGAGCTTGGGTTTTATATTGTTTTGAATTAATTTTTTTTTATTTTTATATCGATGTGTGGAATACTACGAGGTATAAATAATATACCATAACAACCATACGGAAAGATGGGCTGGTGTTGAAATATCGTGAAAACTATAAAAATCTCATATCTTATTGAAAATAAAAACCAATAATTATGGCTAAAAATATTTACGATGGGCTATGCCAAAACATACTAAATATCTTATGTATGTAGAAAAACAAATAATACAAACATGTCGTGTAACACAACAAAACGGCAGACAGTGTTTCGAGGCACACAAAATAAACGAGCTCGCGTTGCTCAGAGTCAGAAGAGATGTAAAGGTGGTTCTCAAAACATTCCCGCTAGTCCATACAACTACACAAATACTCTGACTCTCCATAAATATCTTCCTTCTACTCCAAATCTCTCAGATGACCTTCTCGCTTTAAACGTACCGTTTACTTTTTAAGAGCTTTTCTGTGCTGTATCTTACTTAAAAAATTTTGTAGCAGGAATTGACAATATACCCTTCATATTCCTCAAAAATTTAGCCATCAATGGACTTACAAAATTACTTTCATTTTTTAATCTTCTTTGGATCACCGAAAGTTTTCCAACATGTGAAGACAATCAATCATCCTTCCAATAAAAAATCCCGACAAACCTTCAATAGAACTATCCTCTTATAGACAGATCTCATTAACATGTTGTATGTGCAAATTAATGGAAAAACTAATCAGTAATAGACTTAACTGGTTTTCTGAAAACCACAATATAATTAGCTCTGTCCAATCGGGATTCAGATCACATCGAAGCGCAATGGACAATTTAGTATTACTATAAAACCATATAACAGAGAATTTTAATAAGCAAAATGATACAGTGATGGCAGCCTTCGATATTGAAAGTGCCTTCGACTCTATTCCATGGAATGTAATATTACAAAAACTTATCGATAATAATATTACAGGCAATGTACAGTGCAATGGTGTACCTCAACGCTCTGTTTTAAGTCCAACTCTGTTTAACTTAGCAATGAATGACATCTCAAAAGAAGTTTGTCAACCAGTAAAAGCTACTGTACGCTGATGATCTACTTATTTACTGTAGTGGAGCAAGCATATCTAGTACATCAAATCTTATTCAAAATGCTGTAAACAACGTATATTCTTGGTCCACACAACACGGCATCAAACTTTCCAGCTCAAAATCAACGATACTAAGATTTACCAAAAAGCAAAGTGTTCAAAACCCGAAAATATATCTAAAAGATGTTGTTTTACCTACAGTAAATGATCATAAAATCTTTGGGCTAATATTCGATCAGAAGTTAAAAACTGGAAAATACACTTAAAAAATCTAAAGGATAACTGTGCTGGTAAACTAAACATATTGAAAACACTTGCCCATCATCAATGGGGAGTTGAAGAAAATATATTATTGAGAATCTATAGAGCTCTTATTCGCTCTAGACTAGATTATGATTGCATGCTCTACATGACTGCCTGTAATACTCATCTTATATCTCTAAATTCAATGCAAACGACCTCCTTACGTATATATCTAGGTGCATTTCGATCTAGCCTCGCCGAAAGTATGTGCATTAAAGCTTTGAAACCTTCTCGTTACATACGACGTTGGCTTTTACTCTCTTCTTATTTCACTAGAGTTTCCGCCAATCCAAAAAACCCAGCTCATTAACATACACCACGCTTCTGAAAATAGAGACAGATCTGTTTACCCCCTTCCACAATTAGTAAATCCTTTGCTAACAGGTATAAACCTGAATATAACTACCCTCGTCAGTACTTACAATACTCCTCCATACACCAAAAATCTACCTGCATTTAATACTAGCCTAACTCGACATAAACAGAAGACACTCCTAACCATTTCCTTAGACACTTATTTCAAGAAGCAATAAATGCAAAACACCACAATCAATTTCTTTATACCGACGCATCTAAAGATAAAGAGAATACTGGCTGTGCTGTATGTACCGAAAACATAACCTTAGCTCTACACCGACTAACAACGACTTGTAGTATGCACACTGCAGAATTATATGGTATCCTTACAGCTCAAAGTTCTCCTAATACGAAATCTCTAGCTACATGCACCGTTTCTCTTTCTTCAATTCAGTCCATTGCCAACATATACTCGTTAAATTCGATAGTCCAAAAAATTCGACACGTCTGTCATCAAAACCGCAGCAGAGGAACATCAATAACCATTCTTTGGACTTCATCTCATGTTGGGATCAGTGGAAATGAGCCTGTAGATATCAAAGTAAGAAAATCAAGTTGTCCTGACCTACACCTAGAAAAAATTCAACTTCATCAAGATCTAGTAGCAGTTATAAAACAAAACACTCGTAAAACATGGCAAAATAATTGGAATGGACAACACACAAAACTGCACATAATCAATTCCACTGTATACTCATTTAAGATACCTACAATGACTAGGAGGGACACACTCATCATTCGAAGACTCTGAATAGGACGCCCTCGTTTCACTCACGGTTACTTGATGACTTCCGAAAACTCACCTGCTTTTGAACATTGTAATTCTCACCGTCTTACAGTAGAACACTCACTCGTTGAGTGCAGTTGTTCTAGACTTTATAGACTAGCTCATAATATAAACGGTAATCTGAAACAGATACTTAGTTCAAATCAAAATTAGTATCAAAGTAAAATTTGTACAGTGCTCTAATTGACTTTTTAAAAGAATGCAGATTATATTATCGTATATAAAAAAGATTGTAACATTGTACGTTAAAAAAAAACAAAGTTTGTAACACTATATTTTTCCAAATCTTACCATAATGTAACTTACTGTATTTATCTTATATAAAGTATTAATCTTATATGTATAATGTAATACTCCAGACGTACCCGTGTCAATGGCCATAGATGTCGAGATATGTCAATTTCAATAGGTAATAATAAAAAAATTCGGTTAAAGTTAAAATTTGTATCATTAATTGTTGGGCCATATAATGACCCTACTACCACTTAGGTGGTAGGTGAAATAATTTTGAGTAATAAAGTTGATATAGTTATAAACTGAATTTAGTAGTTTTGGCAGAAAGTCTACGATATTATGTATAATAGGGTCAATAGAATGTCCATGGTTTGCCAATATAATGTGCTTCTTGGAGATATTTCAGAAAAACATGTAAAGTTGACTAATTTATTCGCTGGAAATTTAAAAGAGTGGTTTGTTGTGTATGATATAAATATCAAACGTATATTCATAAATATCCAAGACATTTATTATTGTTGCGAATTTACTCCTCTATTTAAATTTTTGAAATAAAATATTTAACGAGCATTTCCAGTTTCAAAGGAGTAAAAGAAACTTCAGTTAGTTTAAAAACAGAAATATGAGTTAGTATCATCCATCTTTATTTATTTACTCTCCACTTTACACGAATATTTCTAAGATGTAAAACTTTATAAACCGGATCTCGTAACTTGAAGTGAAAAAGTTTTTTTAAGTTTGGCGTCTTGTTAAATTGTATGAAATCGATACTTTCGGAATGCTGCAAATTTGGGAACCAAATTGAGATTAATGTTACCAAAAGTTTCAACCCAACTTGTTAGTGATTTTAGTCACATTTACATATTTCTATTATAACGTAAGTAATTCGGCAATTTTTATGCGAGAAAAGTATATATGGGGATAATAGAAGCGTAGTTTGATTTTTTTGTTGAATATTAAAAGTCAAAAAAGGTCGAAGTAAACAATGTTGAAAAAAAGATTATATTGACTCGTTATACACATAGTTACCGAGAGCGTTCCAAACTAACTAGAGACTTTGGAAAATAAAAAAATATATTGCAAATTTAGGAATTTTTATTTGGGCCCCAATTATCGTAGAGCAAATTGGGATCTTTTCCATGAACATATCAACCAAAATATTCCTGAGTTAGGTAACATGTCAACACATAACCAAGTTGAGACAGGGAATTCCCAAAACAAGATATAATCCTTATACTCGAACACTTCCGCCGCAAATCATCGCGCAAATCAAAACCAAACGCAGACTTCTCAGAGAGTATAAAAGATTCAGAGACCCAATTATCAAAACAGAATACAATAGGCTCTCGGCGGTCATAAGACTCGAGGTGAACAAGCTGAAACAAAGACAGTGGATGCGAGTCACCTCGGACCTCGACTACCGGGACGGCTCTGCATTCTGGAATAAACTCAAAGTCCTAACAAGACAAAAAAGTCAGCCACGATCTCATCTCAAAATCAATAATGTCATCCTAAATAATCCACAAGACAAGGCCGAAGCATTCAAAAACACACTTCAGGCCACCCTCGTTTCACCCAATAACCCAAACTTCAGCGAAAGATCCAAAAGAGCCACCGAACGAAGAGTGGAAGATATATTCTATTACCCTCAGCCACTTGACAGACCACATCCTCATCCGATGATGGCGCCAGTGACTGAGGAAACCGTCAGTGAGATGTGTAAAATAGGAAAAAACACGTCTCCTGGCCCAGATGGCATCCACAGAAGATGCCTCAAAAATCTTCCACAGAATATCATCCCGTTGCTTACTAATATAATCAATGCATCTCTTGCGCTGAGTTACTTTCCTATTCCGTGGAAAGTGGCCAGCACTGTCATGGACCCTAAAAAAGGGAAAACCCTAACCAACCATGAATCGTATAGACCAATTTCTTTATTGAGCACCCTAGGTAAAGTCTACGAGAGGATCCTTAAGGAGAGACTCGTAGAATTCCTAGACGCTCACTTCCTCATTCCAAACTACCAATTCGGATTCAGGGCTGGACACTCCACACAAAATGCATTGGTTGAAGCAACAACCTTCATTTCACAATCCATTAACGAAAGGAAGCACGTCGTAGGCATTTTCCTCGATGTCCAGAAGGCTTTCGATCAGGTCTGGACTGCCAACACCTTTCGTTAAACTAATAAATTCCTATCTCTCCCATCGGACGGTTCGGATCAAAATAGGAGAGCATCTCTCCACTCCATTCACTCCTCAAGCAGGAGTGCCCCAAGGCTCAATACTTGCTCCAATATTATACACAGTATACAATAGCGACATCCCCCGCCCACAGCAAGGATCAGAGCCTCTCCTCCTATTTGCTGATGATACAGCCATTCTTACCTCAGGCTCCTACAGGGAAGGAGAGCGACGGTCTGTATTCGAGAAATCGCAAGATTATCTTGATAGAGTCGTGAGGTGGTGCAACAAATGGAGGGTTATGTTAAACCCATCCAAAACCCAAGCAATATTATTCAGACCCCCATACGGACGCGGCCTTCAGGGCCGGGTGACACTTTTGGGAGAGGACCTTATTCTCAGGAACTCAGTTCTCTACTTGGGAGTTCGTTTTACGAGAACTCTCAGCTGGAAGGCTGACGTCCAGGAATCCCTTGACAGGATGAGAAAAAGGCTCAACCTCCTGAAAGTGTTGGCCGGTAAACTAGGAGGAACGTCCACTAGAACCTTGTTGCACACCTACAAGACCTTTATCAGACCGATTATCGAATACAAGGCATGCGTTTACCTCTCCCTGAGGAACCACGAACTTAATGCCATCACTGCCACAGAGCGTAGAATACTACGTTTCTGCATGAGAAAGGACTGATTGTATCCATCAGCCCACATACACGCATTA
Organism: Diabrotica balteata; assembly: GCA_918026665.1. Classification (NCBI taxonomy): domain Eukaryota; kingdom Metazoa; phylum Arthropoda; class Insecta; order Coleoptera; family Chrysomelidae; genus Diabrotica; species Diabrotica balteata. The sequence continues at coordinate 35,527,116 of OU898282.1, read as the reverse complement.
TCTAACATCACGCCTATTAAGGACAGAATCCTAACCCTCAGTAGGAAGTATGTCCTAAGAACCATAGCTGGCTCGAACAACCGAGCAAAACAAACACTAAAGACACCTTGCACACATAGAGGGCAAATACTCACCAGGCATCCCGCCAAAAAAGTTCCATTCCCTCCAGCCAAACTTCTGCACAACGCTGGACCTGAACTTCCTGATGAGTATTTTGATATTTTAGAATCTTTCCCCATATACTATCGCAGATAAGCTGCGCACCAAAAACGCTGATAAAGAGCCGTTCCTACTGTATGGCTGGTAACCCTGAAGTACCTCACTGCATGCTAGGCGACCCCCAATTCTTCTTGTGCGTTCACGATTCTTATCGATCACAAAATAAGCCACCTTCTTTTCCCCCTTCTTCCTTAGCAGTTCTCTGCTTCTTAGGCCGCGTTTCGATCAGTTGACGTCTTATCTCGTAACCACCACAACTCCGTCAAAAAAAAGGAGTTCCCCGTTCCTTGAAGAGGCGTAAGCCTAAACAAGGTTAAAACTCAAGGTTAGTTAGTTCATCGTATGACTTTTCAACTTACTCGACGATATCAAAAAAAAAAAAATTAAAATCTTGGTCTTGTTGGTGGTCAGTATTCACTTTCTTTCGAGACTGCGCACCATGGCCTGCGCTGTATTTGTGAGCAGGTTCTTTTTTATGTTGTGCAGTTTGTTTCGAATCCTGAGAAAAGTAATAAATATTTTTGAAAAATTTAAACGCAGAATGAAAGAATACATTATTATCGAGGGCCTAAAGTGCCTAAAAACTTCTATAATGTTTATTTTAATAAGTTACAGGGGTGAAAAAAAAAAAGAGAAAATTTAGTGTGATTTTTAGTTACAAATATCTCATTCAAAAAAACTTTCTGTTTATTCTAGGGGACTTTCGGCCCTCGGTAATAATGTAATCTTTCATTCCCCGTTTAAATTTTTCACAAATATTTGTTAGTTTTCTCAGGATTCGAAAAAAATGAATGCATTTAAAAAGCATTGGCTCGAAATTTTGGGCCTACGCTTTGGAAGAATTCGAATACACATCTTTACTTGACATAATCCATATTTATTCTGATAGTCGTGATATAGGAATATGAAAAACAAGCTGATATTTGGATTATACACTTCTTGACCCAATTGATGTATTAAAATAATATTTTATACTATTTAATTTATATTGTAACTTAGTATAAACTTAGGGTCGACAGAATAAAGCATATAATTCAAAAACTGTAGATTTTCAGAAATTGAATAAAACTATATAAAAAATAATTTCATAGTTCTTGCAAACGTTTATTGCATTTTAAGGGAGTCTGTATAACATATTTACTAGTACCTAAGACATGCCTACGCTTTTGTACTGGTAAGATAGAAATCAAGCCACATAAAGAATTCTCTTCATTTGTGCTTGCTAACAATTGAATTTGTTAATTATAAAATAACGAACTAGAAATCCGAAGATTTCTAATTGACGAAAACAAAATCTAGATTTTTGCTTTAATATGTGCCTTCTAAGAATTGCAAGGCAAACAGACGTTGATGAAGGTGTTATCAGAGAAAATGGTAATCTAAAATTGAATTCCACAACACATCTTAACCAGAGAACTTCTCAACTAAGCAAAAATCCTTAGCGAATTGGTTTCTCGTACTCATAAAGAGTATATCGAAATAAAAAGGAATCCTCGGAGTGACTGTTTGCCTTACATATGTAAAATAGGATCTGGTAATCTTTTAGTATCTTCTTCAATTAATAACTCCTTTCTTATTCATTTTCTCTTTTCACAGTTCTTATATGTTTTACATTTTTCCTTTGAAGTATTAGGTACATACAACAAAGCATTTTGCTCATACAAATTCATAAAAAATTTTAAAATCTCGAAGCGACTTCTTTTACTCCTATTTTGGTTTTGTTTATAAATAACTAAATAACAATTTGTCTTGTATGTGACAAAAGTTTCTTTCTAGTCGAAAAGATGTGGTGCCGAAAAAAGCCTCACTTCTTTAAGGACTCTAATATTTTGCTGTGAACTAAACCAAATATTTTGTTATACAATTCATTATATCACAGTCTGCCACTGTCCCCCAAATATTCATTTAAATGAAAGACAGGAAATGATTTGGCATCAAGATAGCGCACCCCATATAACAAAGATATATAGCATACAGCAACTGAATATGCGATTTCTACAAAAAATACTGTAGACCACTATGATGGCCCCTGCAATTTCCACCCCTCATGCTCGTATTTTTTTTGTGTCGGAATATTCAATAGATGTTTCTATTGCAGTTAATGTAACAAAATAAATATTTTTGAGTCATAAATTGTTGGTACATAAGTTAGTACATAAATTGTACAGTTAAAAATTCAATTAAGTGATTATTTATGTTTAGTTATTTATAAAAACTGAAATTGTTATAAATACGATTTCGTACAATTTATTTTGTACAATTTTTTTCGTTCCGTCGGAATTTTCCGAGTTGAAAGTTGGAAAATAGTCGTAAACTAGTGACCAAAATTCTGGAAACTTTTTAAAAATTATCGTTTTTTTAGCAAGACTCGTCTCATGATCATGATTAGACTTCGGCAAATATACAAATAAAAATGTAGAAAATATACGCACATAAATATGCACGTGTTTACCCGAAAATATGCAAATATTTTACAAAATATGCATACAAATAAATAAAAAAATCGTAAAATAGTAACAATTTTATTTAAAAAAAAAAAAGTGTAAATAACTAAATATTTCCTACTATTCATTAAGATTTACATTTATTTTAAGTAACTACATCATTTTTAAGTATGAATAAACTTATTTAGAATTATGGTAACAATAAATGACCAAGTGGTGTTCAAAATTTTCTAACAAAAACTTGTGGCTTCTGTCTGAGTACATATATTTATATATGGAAAAACTTCGTTCAACATCAACTGATGTAACAGGAGCATTTTTCAAACTAACCAAAACATTTGGTTCTAAATTAAGTGTTTCCGAAATATTTCCAGCTAGAACACTGACTACTTCAGAAAGAATATGGTAACCTTTATTTTTTTCCATAGTAGCTTCAAATTTTTTTAAAATATCTTTTCCAATATTACCTCTAACGTTCCGACAACATGACGCAAATTCTTTTATTAATGCTGTACTTTCGAACAATGACAGTTTTGGTGATTCTAACTGAGTAATTGTTTTTTGAACAAAACTAAAATTTGATTTTATAAATGAAAGTTCTTGTTGAAGCAGGTTACTCTGAAAAGTTTGTTTAGAATCCAAAAGAGATTGGGAACTTTCATCTGTTAACGTATCAATTATGTTCTTTATTTTAACAAAATGATCTGCATAAAAATTAGCTGCTTCTAACCATGCTCCCCATCGCGTTAAAATAGGTTGTGGTGAAAGAGGAATGTTAGGTAGCATTTCTTTATAAAGTTGAATTCTTATAGGAGATTTAAGAAATACTTTTTTGACACTGGATATCATGGTATTTACAAGAGGAAACTTTTTTCGTATTTCCTCTGCAACTCTGTTTAATCCATGCGCTACACAAGTAACATGTATTAAATCTGGGAAAAATATTTTTAAATTTTGTCCTGCTTTCACCATATAAGGAGCAGCATCCGATAAAATAAGCACTAATTTATTAGAAGGAATAGTTGTCGAAAGAAAAAAAGTTGCTAATGTTTCTTGTATAAAACGCGAAATTGTTAAAGCATTTGTTTTCTCAAGTTGCTGGCATGAAATAAGATGAGATTTTGGTAAGGTATCTTCTTTAAGAACACCAACCAATAAATGAGCAATATACTTTCCTGAGGAATCAGTGGTTTCGTCTACAGATATGTAAAAATAATTATCTGCAATTTCTTCCTTAATATTAATTAACACCGACGAGTATAGCCCGTTCACATTATTTCTTCTTAGAGACCGATCACTTGGAACATTAAGTTTGCAATATTTTTTTAGAAACGAACTAAAATTTACATTTGCTAATTTTGAAAGCGGTATGTTTGCAGACACTAATGCGCGACACAAGTCTTCATTAAAAGTTTCCTGCTCATCTAATTTTTTTGAAGTAGATTGGAAACATTTAGCCATTTAAGTTTGATGTTTTCCTCCTATTTTTCCTTTTTTTGCAATGTGTGAAGCAGTTCTCACATGTTGGTCTATCTGAAATTTCTTCTCACATGCTATCTATAAATAAAAATAAAAACCTTTATTTTAACCCAACCTTTAAAATATAAAAATATACAAGGTGTTTTTGGTTAATCAAATAACTGGTTTGGAAAAAAAAACACTCGCTAAGTGTTTTAAGTGCAGTATTAATCCAAAAATTAGTTTTTGTTACTAACCATTAGTACATCATATAACTTATTTTAAAATTCAACAAAAGTTTTTTTTTTTTTGTTAATTCAATTACAATAAAAATAATTGTGTTTTAGAATAGCTGACTTCATAAAAAAAAGTAAAGGTGAAATTTTTTTTTAAATACACACCATTGTATTGTACCATGGACAATTTTTTCTCACTAAAGGAAAACAACCATCATGTTTCATTTAAAAACAACCTACGAGTACTAAATTTCAAGTAAATACGTTTATTGGTTTTAAAGTTATTGTTGTTATTAACTAAAAGAATTTAATTTTTTTTAATTTGAACACCCTGTATCTCGAAAAGTAAATAAGTTTGACCCCTCATTAACTATATCGTTTTGTTCAATTTTTCGAAAAGTATCTACAGTCAAACGTTGTAAGTGTCATTTGGAAACACCCTGTATGTATGAAATATTAGATATTTAATAGAAAATATTAGATACTTACAATTTTGCCACAGACTAAACAGCACTGGTTGTTTTAGGCATTATAAAATCACTATCTTCCTTTTTGTTACGCACAACTAGTGTTTACGCTTTGAATATCAAAACAAAAATGATTTACAAATCTGAGCATCAAATTAGAAATGTTTAGGTACCTAATTCAATAAACTGGGAGATTTTGGAAAATCCCTAAATTAGGAACAAAACTATTAGTTGTTTACCTGCTGTTAAGATACAATAAATTGTAGATAGATTTGGGGATTCGATCATAAAATGCAAATGAGCGAACCCTTAGCGATTATCCAATAACTGAATGCCTTTCAGTGACCGAGACTTTCTAAGAATGTTGAGGGCTACTTAAATTGATCTTCTTTGAAATTGTAAATGTTTTGTACCTGTAGAGATTACGTATTTAGATCATTTCTTGATTAAAATGAATACAAAATGTTATACAAGAATTGAAATAAATTGGTATGTTTAAAAATTTTCAAATACAGTATAAAAATCTGAACTTTTATGCACTTTATGCAAACTTTTATACAAATATGCCAAAATATGAAATATTTGCATAAAATATGCACAATATGCAAAATATGCAATATGCACATTTGCCGAAATCTAATCATGATTTATATAGTTTACCATTACAATTACATTTTTATTTTATTGTTTTATATTCCTGCATAATATTTTATGTATTTCTCACTCGTTTTTATTAACATCATTGTTTAATAAAATATGGAACCAGATTCAAGCGAAACGCCGAAAATCCGAGATTTGTGAATGGCAACATTCTCAATACTTTATTGCGTCAAGGTTTTGCTAGTCAGTCAACAACTCAACTGGAAGCGGTTAGGTGGCCTTTAATGCAGTTTCGTGCGTCTTCCAGTGTTTATTAGTGACATCAGGTAGTTGTTACTAAAGTAATATTGTTTAATTGTCGGAGATGAATTCATCAGCGTCGATTCAACGAAAATTGCAACCAGTAACCCAAAACGTGTTGACTGGTCTCCAGGAAAGAGAGGCAAAGCAATTATCCTTCGAGAAGAAGGTTACACTTATCAAGAAATAGCAAACAAATTGGGTGGTGGCGCCAGAAAATCAAGTGTAATGAAAGTTTGCAAACGTGGAACGACAAAATCAGCAAAAAGATCTGGCGGAAAATCCAAACTTAGTCACTACGATGTGCGTAGAATATACCGACTTCCTTTAGAAGATTGTCGCAGATCCGCAAAAGATATTAACAGTATTGTCAAATCAACTGGATTACAAATATCGGACCGCACTATCAGAGTAAAGTTGTGTCAAAACGGATTGTTCTTGAACAAAAAACAGGGGCAAAAACGCATTGATTGGGCTTTTGCACACACAGGGTGGACAGAAGAACAACGGAGTAAAGTAATTTGGAGTGGTGAAACCAAAATCTCGATCTTTGAGAGGGACGGAGTGAAGTTTGTTCGCCGCCGACAGTGAGAAGACCTTTTGCCCCAGTGTACTACGGTCAATATGAAGCATCCTGTGAGTGTCATGGTATGGGCTTGCATGACCACCAATGGAGTTGGACGTTTAGCAGTAATAGAGGGCAATATGAATGCAAAAAAATATCAGGAACAGATACTGCAAGCCAAACTGCTGCCGACTATCAGAGATTTGTTCAGAGAGGATGCCTAACAATGCATCTTCCAGCAGGATGGAGCGCCTTGTCATACGGAGACTTCCATGGAATGGTTGAGAAACCATGATGTTACTGCCCTGCCTTAGCCTGGAAATAGTCCCGATCTAATTCCAATAAAAAATTTATGGTTAAGGCTGAAAGTCTTAGTATCACGCCGAAACCCAAGCCAACAGAGAACTGATATAAGCCATTATTCAAAACTGGTTTAGAGTTATTACACCAGAAGATTTGGCTCGTCTCGTCAACTCCATGCCTCTCAGAATTGAGTCTGTCCTAAAAAACAAAGGTTATTCTACAAAATACTAATTTTGTTGATAATAATTATTGTAGCTTTTTTTATATATCTACTAATAGCTAGCGGCTGTTTTTTTGTATATTTTTAAAATTTTAGAGGATTTTCCCGCTTAAAATAGATGTTAAATATTAAGTAGAAGCACAAAACGATGTAATAAAATTATAGATAATCTTATAAATAACATAAGTCCTGTGAAAAAGAGGAATGCTGATAACAAAACTAAAATTTTTGAAAAGTTTTCAGAATTTTGGTCACTAGTGTAGAGGTTTGTCATAAAAAAAACCTAAAACCTCAAACCTATGACAAACCAAGAAGACCAATTAGAAATAGTAGTCAAACAGAATAAATTAGAGCAGGTGGCAGAATACATATACCTAGGATAGATAATGAAGCTGAACAGGAACAATCAAACAGAAGACATAAAAAGAAGAACTAGACTAGCATGGGCCTCATTTGGTAAACTATCATATATTCTAAAAAATAAAAAGTTCCCTCAATATATGCGAACGAAAGTATTCAACCAGTGCATTCTACCAGTTATCACAAACATGGATTTTCACAAAAGGAGAACATCGACAGGATATCCAAAGCACAAAGAGCAATGGAAAGACAGATGCTGGGTATCGGTCTTAAAGACAGGAAGAGAAACTCATGGATCAGAGAAAAAACAAAGGTGAACGATGTATCATCAAGATAGGTTGTAAAACTTAAATGGAACTTCACCGGTCACACTCTCCGGCAAAAAGATGAAAGATGGAATAAGCGAATTCTACACTGGAGACCATGGGAAAAGAAGAGAAAAAGAGGAAGACCACAGATGAGATGGACTGACGATCTTAAGAGAAGGGCAGGAAAGGACTGGATGCAGATCGCCCAAAATAGAGACCAATGGATATTAACAGGGGAGGCCTATGCCCAAGAGTGGGCGTTTAAGGCTGATTAGATAGATAGAGAGTGTAGAGGAGGAAAGTAGCATTGTTGAATTATCTCGTTTATTATTAACTTCACCGTATGAATGTGTAACAATATATAATTTGCTTATAGTGGATTGAAAGGGTGGACAGAAAAATTACTGGTCTTGTAGACAGGGTAAATAATAAATTGAGTAAGCAAATAAATTGAGACGTTTGCGAACGGCGACTCGTGTTTTTGTTGGAGAGCTGAGTCGTGGATAAGGATTCCTTTAATTGGAGAGACACTAACTACGAAAAAGAAATCACAAAATACTTACGGAGATGTCCTGGGCAATACTACATAAGAAAATTCCTTAACTATTTAAACTAGGATGCCGTTTAAAAGAATCCTCTTGGTACTTGGTAAAAAATTTTAAAAGTAAATATTAAAGAAAAAATAACTCCTGGTTTAAAGAGAAACATTACAAATAAAAATATCTAAATCTATCAAGAAAGCTTACATTGAGGTTAACCTTATAATAGAACTGAATCTTTCCAAACAGACTTTAAAATTATGGTAATGTACCAAATGACAGAAAAGGATATAATTACTGTCATATGTCGAATTGAAATACCAAACTTTTCTGAATTATTAATAAATTAACTGATATAAGGGTGAATGCTCGAATAAATGAAGTTTGATAAAATGAAAGGCAGGTATCGACTACTGTTTTATTAATTAAATCTTGCCCAAGCACTTTCTCTTCCTAGAGCATCGTCAGGGTCATTTCGTCAAATTTTGGGCTATCCAACAATTGCAGAATATCATAGACTTAAAATTAAACATAGAATTGAACATAACACTACACTAAAAAATGATAAACAGTTTAAAATTCTTAAAAAATAGTGGAAGCTACATTCTGGTCGGCAACAGGAAAAAGAATGAAAGACTTCTTTCTTTCATTCTTTTGAGCAATATTTTCTAGAATTGAACACGGTGAAGAAACATATCGATCTAGTCATCAACGAAGACAAGACCAAGTACATGCTGGTTACTAAGGATTCTATACTACTACCAATAAAACAACCAAAGAAATTAAAAAAAGAACGAACCTTACAAGTATGGCATACTATATACTCCAAAAAACAATTCCACTCAAAAAATATCCAAAGAAAAACAAAAATTAGTATACACAAAACACTGCTGAGGCCGGTCCTCACATACGGGGCGGAAACATGGACTCTAACTCAGAAGCATGAAAGTCTTCTGGGAATATTCGAGCATAAGATACTTCGACAAATATTTGGAACTATGAACGATCAAAGGCAGTGGCGCAAAAAATTTCATTTCGAAATATACCAACCCTTTAATGAACCACATGTCGTAACATTAATTAAAACATAGCAACTTGGATGGGCCAAGCACATAATACGAATGCCTGCAAACATGATTGCTTTAAAGCTAACGACAGGAACACCTATAGAAAGAAGAAGCAGATGCCAACCGCGAATTAGTTGGTTATATGGAGTTCAGACCAACTTAGTGATACTAGAGATCAGAAGATAGCCAGAACCCAAACAGAATGGCAACTGATCTTAAAGCAGGCCAGGATCCACAAATGATTGTCGAGCCAAATATGATGATGATGATGAGATTAGAGATATAGAAAAAACAGTAGAGATTTTGAAGAATCCATTTGATATTAAAGGTTTGGAAAAGATAGTAATGTCAGACTGCAATGAAACAAAAACATGGCGGAACTTAATTTGCAGTAAGATACAACGTCAAAAGAAACTTCTAAAAAATATATGCTAATAAGTGTCCTCGACCCAATTCTGTACAAATGTTATATTTGAGTCTCGATCGAACCTCCGAACAGTAAACATATCAGCAATTAGCGGTAATTGATATTTAATATTAGCTTGTTACTTTGGACAAAATAAAGAATTCTTTTTTGATTCAAATTAGGAATTTTGTTTATATTTTGTTTATAAAATTTAAACAATGGCGCAGTGTAAAAGTGTTACTTCTTCTGGACTAAAAACTGTAAGTTTGATTTTCCTAATTCATCTATAACAAATTAAGGGTAAACAACTATTTTGCCGATTTGGCGTGAGGTTAATTACCAGTCCTTCCGGTAATGCCCATTATAAGCACCAAGGCCGCATTTAGCCCAAGCATGGAAATGAATTCAGTAGCCGTAACTTCCGCCATGGAAAGTTCTGGCAATATACTTGTAAACCAACAATAAAAATTATATTCTACAACTCTTAATCAACCTACAAATAAATTTCCAAACAAAAAACAAGCAATTCTACTTCACTCACTGCCAAACTCTAATATCAATGTTACCTTAATGCAGAAAGTTCTAAAGTGGATCTCAGAAAAATACATTTTATTTCTAAAATTATAAATGATTACATTTGTATCTTCTTTACCAGCGAACAAATAGTCGATGAGTTTTTATCCCATTGTCGTTTGCTAAAAACGACAATTCCATTGCTCAAGAATTACTCAAGAACGTATTCAAGCCCGAAGACTAATAACTCCAAATGAACGATTGATTATTTCCAACGTATGTCCAAGTATGCCGCACAGCGTTATAGAAGAACAACTGAAAAACTTAAGTATATATCTAATAACTCCAATTGACTTTCTCAGGATAGGGACTTCAAATCCAGCATTCAAGCATATCTTGAGTTTCCGACGATATACTTTTATAGCGCCAACTAACTTAGACAAATTACCTGATTCTATGTTAATTAACCACGAGGATAACAATTATCGAATTTTCTTTTCCATCAAAAGCAATCTTGCTACTTATACAAGCAGCAAGGACATTTTTCATCTCAGTGTCCCAATAAAAATAATCAGACTCCTTCAAACAACACCCAAAATAATGTACATCTAAACTCTTTACAGGAAGTACGCCAATCAGCTCCCCTTTCCTCAATTTCTTCTACATAATCCTCTCCTACTGAGTCTGAAATTACAGTACAACAATCAGCTGCTTTGTTTATAAATTCCTCTACACAATCCTCTTTTACTGGGGCTTAAACTTCTAGAAAAATCATTACCTCTCAATCAAATAAACATACTCCTGCGACCTACCCAATGAGGCCCAAATGGATACATTTGATCAAGATACATCCTCATACCAGCACCCTAAAAGAAACTTACCTGATATAAAATCGCCTCCAATAAGAGATAACGAAAATGCCTTCGCTGAACCGAAGCCACTAATCAAAAAACCAAAAACTCAACAAGAAAACAACAGAAACCTAGTAGAAGATCTTACCAAACTCACCAGTCAATTCTGCAAAGAAAACTCCAACAATGGATACTTAACACAGGAAGAACTTTGAAAATGTGCATGGTTCTTTAGATTCTCTCAGTGTCGCCGGAGCTTACTCGGAGGATATCAAAGGATGGATAGACTTTATAAAGAAAATACATCCTACGTTAAGTCCAAGATATCTTAAATTCTGTTGTTCTAGAATTAAAAACAAAATTACAGGACAAATTAGTACATCGGTAGAAGTAATACTTCTACCGATGATTCTAGCGATTCCTCTGCGGAGACTTATCAATTAAACTATTTTTAATTCTATTATTCAATGGAACCATATAGAACCAATGGGTACCATACCCATTTAGAAGATCTTAAAATAAATAAATTTCATCCATCCATCCTATGTTTGCAAGAAACACATTTCAAGGAAATTTCTGTCAAAATCTTAAAAACTTCATGTCCAGACTACCACTAGTGATAGTGATCTAACAGTACATCACTTATTAGTGGAGTGTCCTTTATACGCATTAGAAAGACAATTTTGGTGTCGGCCGATATGCGCTCGACCGTTTTGCGCCCTTACCTGAAATCGGCCGGTTTGCGCTCTAACACTTTATTAATGGAAATGTATAGCTAATTATTTTCTTACATCGACCGTTTTGCGCTCTCTTGTAATCGACGTTTAATTTTATTCAACCATAACGATCAAGTAACGGTTAGGCTAGTAAAATTAGTTTTAAAAAATCATAAAACTATAAAAAAAATAAAAATAAACCATCTCCCCTTCACACTTTTATTCAGGCTTAGGACTGTCATTTGTTTTTTTTTTTCAAACTTTTTATACAGTAAAATAAAAAAATTCTTGGGAATAAAAAATTGTCTATTTATTGCAGCTTCTGGATAAAAGCCAATGTTCTTAAACACAACCTTAAGTCCCTTGTATCTTTATATTTCTGTAAAGTTTTGGATATTCTTTCATCAAGATTAATATATGTTTTCTTGCACATCTTCTAGATTGAAAGTAAATCGATCATTAATGTGATCACAATATTCTGCTCCTTTAACCAGGCACTTCACTAATTGGAATACATTGGGATGTGGTCTTATTAATGTATTCAGAGGATGATTCCAACCTTCTAAAACGTTATTACTGCGATGTCTTTCATCATGGCAGTTCCACATTTTCTTGGTAATGTGAGTATTTTTTTAACCATTGTTTGACAAAGTAGTCATAAGACGGTTCCATTTTTTCAGAAATAGGAAAGGTTTCTTGAATGCATAACCAGCCATCATCGATATCTTCCATGGGTAGATACGCTTACGCAGCACACATTCTTATGTGCAAACGTATCTCTTCGTTGTCAATGTATTCAGAAACAAGTCCAATATTTTAAACATTTTTCCATATACATTGTTTGAAATGAAAATTAAAACCAGAAATTTTGACTTCGGGAAAATAATTTTCTAAGGCACCAATCACTGCCTGTTCAAAATCCAGTTTTATAAGAATGGTTTCCAAATTGGTAGTTTCTTTTTCATTGATGAAAATAACATATCATATGTCTCTTTGGTTTTGTTAGGAATATGCACATGGTTTTCCCTTAGAAGTTTCAATAATTTGCACATCCATTTTTAAAACACTAACTCACACTGATTCGCAATAAATCTTGATCCTACTATCTCAAAGAATGCATAGAAATGATTGACCATGAATATGGTCATTATCACGTAGAATTTTCAAATAATATTTCTGTTACCATACCCTTTGTTAATTACTTAAGCAGTTACCAGTTCACATTATCAGGTAGAAAGAAAAGTTAGTTCCAGCGATCTCTCATTTTGGGAATTCTAGTTACTAATTATATCTAAACAATTAACTTTAAGGTAGAAGGATTATAAACAGAGGTATTAAAGATTAAAGAACTCTGTTGTTCGACAGTATTAGAAAAATTTAATAATTTTGTTAGATTTGATTTGACATTGTTTTTTCAAATCTAAAGGAAAAAGATGTTTCTGTTTATTTGACATGTTAGTTTGTTCATTGTAGGTTCACCAGACTATTATTGTAGAATGAAATTAAAATTATATTGCAAGAGAGCGCAAATCGGCCGATTAAGGAAAGTGGTTAAATATTTCTATTATAAAAATTGCAAACCGCAAAGCGGTCAATTTCAGGTAAGGGCGCAAAACGGTCGAGCGAAAACCGGCCGTATTCCTTTTTTTTTTTGGTTGCCTCAAGACTAATTAACAAAATCTAATTGTATTCTTGATTTTTTTATATTTATGGTATCTGTAAAATCGACCATTGCTAATAACCCTTGTGGCTGAAGCAGTTTCAAATAAAAAAAAAATGTTATATTTACTTGTTATTAAACTATTACATCCATTACATCTATATTTTATTTCATTATTTTCATCACTATAAATTTATTTTCCTTCAATGCAAAGGAATTAATCAAACAAAAAGTTCTGAGATTTTGTTTAATAAATAGGTTAGCAACTTAACTTTCGAAAGTAAACACTTTCGACCCCACACCAATAATTATTTTCACGGTACACCTGGCACCATTAACACTTCGGCTTATCAACTTTTCTAACTATTTATCTTTGCCCGGATCGATTAGGCAATTATCGAGACCGAGGCGAAAGTCGATGCTGAAACTACAAAATTATGTTCTCATAAATCAGCCTATTTCATTTCTCTAGAAAGCAGAAAAACAGTTTTTGCAATTTTGATTTGCACAAAAACAAAGGAAACGCTATTAGCCAAGTTTTTTATTCCAGAAATTCGTGCAGATAACAGGAAAGTCGATAACACAGAGGTTTTTATCTGCTATAATCTTAAAGTTGGAGGAACAATGGTGAAACTAGGAAACTTGGAGAAAAGGGATTTGCAGTTGAGTTCGCTGTATTTTGTTAGCTCAAAACGATGTACTAGGTTTTACGCTAATGTTGACTGACACGTGAGGCTAATATGTTTGTGCTTTAGCGGTAATGATTTGCGTGTTTTTTTGTATCATACGGTCGATAAAATAAAGCTGAAGTTGATTTTCAAAATCAATTAGAGGAACTGTGGTTGCGGTTCCAGACATAATTTATGTATATTGTTATCATCGTTGTGTACATCGTCATGTACATTTTTTTTAAATGGGAATAATACATAGTTATTTTAATATAAATGATTAATTGGTGTTATATTAAATCAATTAAATGTGTCACATCAACAAAAATAAAAAACTCTAAATTATAAAATAGACACTATACAGTTAAGACAAGTAACATATCTTGTAATATATTGAATACAATTTGTATATTGTTATATATTTATATAGTTCGAATTTATTTGTCTATAATCTAATTTATTAAAACTCACGATAGCTAATTACTAATTTATTAAATAACTTTTACAAATGTATTTATTTCACGTTTCGTACAAGTAAACCGCGTTTACCGATCTTCTTATGACTGGTTTCTTCAATAAAAATCTTTCATTTATATACACAACTGTGTCATCCAGAAAATTCGGCGGACTTCTTGAATAGTCTCGTATTTTGGTGAAGGCGCTCGACTCGTTTTTCAACCTCGAGACGTGGATGATTCACCAAAATTAGTGTCTAGAGATTTCTGGTAAACAACTGGTAGCTAAGCTCAGGTATATTTTTGACCTACAAATTACGAGAATCAATAAAAAGAATTAGTCATAAAATATTTACAGTTCTATATGCCATAACATTTAAAATCGTAACATTGCCCCCCTCTTAAAAGATGGTTCCTCCTGGAACCTTGTCGGGACTGGAACTGGAGCGGCATGCTGATATCGGCAACTGGACCCTCTTTTACACCTTCCAGTTGTATAGAAATGACAAGGGACAGTTTTCTCTCCGCACCAGTAACTATGCGGATTGCAACAGACTAACACCTGGACTTCGGTGTCTTTAAAGATTTCCTCCACCATGTTTCGTATAACCCTCCAATCTAATTGGTGGCACTCTAACTTTGGCATGGCTAACTTTTGCACGTCGGACTCTAGTACGTGCTCTCTCAACTGAAGTAAGGCTTCCCATACATCTCGGTAGGTAGGTTGGTCACGGGCAGTGTCTTTTGTTACCAGGTAGAAAAGGTAACGTGATGCATCTTGAAGTTTCAAGGTTTTACCAGGAGCTGGCACTTGGCATTGAAGTTCTGCAACTCGACCAAACTTCCTTCGAAAGACGGATGCCAACCCTGGTGCATCTTTGATACTGGCCGGGATGGTAAGGGCCAGTGAATAGTCATCGGGAAGCGCGAGTAGATCTTGCCTTTCTTCAGTGGTAACACCATGTCTTGCTTTACCGGTACCTCCATAGGCACCCATGAATTCCTCAAACGTGAGGTCAGACACATCTTGGACTTGGTTTACTTCCACTTCTTCATCTACGTCGTGGTCACCCTCGAAAGACGCCAACCGGTTATGGTGTACTATCATCGGCTTTCCTCTCGGGATCTTGCTTATTCGGTAAATAACATCATTGATCTTCTCCATAATGAGGTATGGACCTTCCCAAAACTGCTGCAATTTGGGAGAACAACCTTTTCGCTTTTTGGGGTTATAAAGCCAGACTTTATCGTTCTTCTTAAAACACCCCTTTTCGGCTTGTGTATCGTACCGTTTCTTCATTCGGTCACTAGCGATTTGGAGATGGGAACGGACCAACTCGTGTACATCGTCCATTCTTCTTCGCAATTCGATCACATAATCTTCACCTGCTACATCTTCTCCAGGTCGACATCCAAACTCTAGATCACAAGGTAGTCGCATCTCGCGTCCGAATAGGACTCTGGCTGGTGTCTGGCCTGTTGATTCATTAACAGCAGATCTGTAGGCCATTGTGAAGAACGGGAGATATTGGTCCCAGTCTCGCTGATGATCGGACACCATCTTTGTCAAATACTTGCCAACTGTTCTATTCATTCGTTCTACCATACCATCCGATTGCGGATGATAAGCCGTAGTTCTTGTTTTCTTCATACCTAGTCTATCACATATTCCTTGGAATAAATCGCTTTCGAAGTTCCTGCCTTGGTCACTATGGATCTCCAAAGGCACTCCAAATCGGCTGATATATTCTTGGATCAACTTATCTGCAACGGTGGCCGCCTTCTGGTCTGGAAGTGCGTAAATCTCGACCCACTTAGTGAAGTAATCCATTACTACCAACATGTACTTGCCTCCATTATCACTTTCTGGAAACGGCCCAGCAATGTCCAAAGCTATTCTTTCAAACGGGCATCCAACATTATATTGTCTCATAGGAGCTCTCCTTTTTCGATAAGGCCCGTTACTCGTAGCACAAATAGTACATTTCTTACACCAGTCTTTTACATCGTCGGAACTGTTCATCCAATAAAACCGTTCCCGAATTCGCTGAAGGGTCTTCTTCACACCAAAATGCCCTCCTGATGGACTGTCGTGTAACTGACGAAGTACTTCGGCTATTCTGCTCTTTGGAATCACCAACTGTCTTCTCTTCTCTGAACCGTCATCATTTTCCAGGACTCGTTTGAGCAAGCCATCTTCCATGATAAATGAGTCCCACTGGGCCCAATACGTCTTCACTACTGAGCCTAGGTTCGATATTTCTTGCCAAGGTGGTCGACGGTTTTCCTCTTTCCATTTTCGGATTTTCTGTATAACTGAATCTCTCTCTTGTTCTTCCCTGATCTTGGTAGGCGTCCAGTCGTCGTGAACCACCGTCGTTCTTAGCACTGCTGCTTCCTTGGATTCCGTTTTGTTGCAGTGAGAACACTCTGCTGGGCATGGCCTTCTGGAAAGAGAATCAGCGTTTCGGTGGCTAACTCCGGCCCGGTGCTCAATCTTAAAATCATATTCTTGGAGTCGTTCGATCCACCTGGCTATCTGACCCTCTGGATTCTTAAACTGCATCAACCACTTAAGGGCGGCATGGTCGGTTCGGATTAAAAACTTCCTTCCATAGAGGTATTGATAGAAGTGCTCTACTGATTTCACTACTGCCAGAAGTTCTCTTCTCGTGACGCAATAATTTCGCTCAGGTTTTGAGAGAACTTTACTAAAATATCCAAGGACTCTTTCCTGTCCTCCTTGAATCTGAGACAGCACTCCTCCAATTCCCACATTACTTGCATCTGTATCTAAGATGAACTCTCCTTCTGGCAGTGGATACCCTAAAATTGGTGCTGTGATTAAATGCTTTTTTAAGGTTTCAAAGGCATTCTGGCAGTCTACATCCCAGCGGTATTCTCTTGCTTCCTCTGTAAGTCGCGTTAATGGTTTCGCGATATCTGCAAACTTCTTAATAAACCTCCGGTAGTAAGTACACAGTCCCAGAAAACTTCTCACTTGATGTTTGTCAGTTGGTTTTGGCCATTCCTTAATAGAATCGATTTTTCCCTTATCCACGGCCACTCCTTCTTTACTGACTATATGACCCAGATAATTGACTTTACCTTGAAATAGCTGGCACTTCTTGGGGTTTAACATCAATTGAGAAGCTTTAAGTCGATTAAAAACGTTTTCTAAATTCTTCAGATGGTCTTCAAATGTCTCCCCAAGACGATTATGTCGTCTAGATAAACTAGGCATGTTTTCCAAGATAACCCTCTCAACACATTTTCCATAAGCCTCTCAAATGTCGCAGGAGCGTTACAAAGTCCAAATGGCATAACGTTGAATTGCCATAATCCAGATCCTGTGGTGAAGGCTGTCTTTTCTTTATCTACCGGGTCCATTTCTACCTGCCAGTATCCAGACTTCAAATCCAAAGTGGAAAATAATTTACTTCCAGCCAATGTGTCTAATGTGTCATCGATCCGAGGCAGAGGATAACTATCTTTCTTGGTAACGTTGTTCAGCAAACGGTAATCCACACAGAACCTCGTTGTTCCGTCTTTCTTCTTAACCAGGACCACCGGAGAGACCCATGGGCTCGTAGAAGGTTCTATTACCCCGTCTTTCTTCATTTCCTGAACAATCGTTTCAGCTTCCTCTCTTTTCGCCTGTGGTAATCGTCGCGCTGTTTGACGAATTGGCTTAGCATTACCAGTATCAATTCTATGTTTAACAACGGTAGTTCTTCCCGTCTTTCCTCCTTTTGGTACGAAAATATCACGATACTGCCGAAGAAATTCCCTTAATTTCCTTTTCTCAATCTGATTCAGAGACTGTCCAGCAACTGCAACCATTTGATCAAATTTGTCGTTGGAATTATCAGACGTTGTCGTCTGACGGATTATGGATGTAACAGGTACACAAGTTCCTACTTTTGTCTCTTTCTTGATGGTCACTGGGTAGTCATTGACATTAATAAGTCTCACAGGAATTTCTTTAGCCGAAGTCACCAATTCCTTTCCAATTATGATTCCACGGCCAACTTCGTCGTCATGATTCCAAGGCTCCATCATAACAGGTGTTCCTTCGTCCACAATTCCCTGTAGCCGCGCTACTATTATCGTTTCACTTCTCGCAGGCACGACTGTATCTTCTTTAACGGCTGCTTGCATAGTGTTGTCATCATGTGGATGGAGAAATACCTCCTCGTTACCAACTTTGATTACCTTATTCTTAAAATCCAATTGGAATCCATGCGTATTCATTACGTCCATTCCTAATATAACATCCTCTTCGATGTCAGCAACTATAACAGTATGGACGAACTTTTCTGCTCCAATTTCTAATTGTATCTGGATTTCTCCGTGAATGTTGGCATTTTCACCTGTAGCGGTACGAAGTCGCAACCTCGTTGGTAACAGTTTCTTACGGCTGTTTATAACTGTCGGGCGAATAATGCTTCTGGTCGCTCCCGTATCCACCAACAACGTATGCTTTTTACCATTTATTTCTCCATCTACATATACACTATCTTCACGACATTTCAAAGAAGCTATTAGTATGAGAGGGTCTTTGGAAGAGTTCTGGGTCGAAGCTGCCCCCCTAAGGCCGACCCGTTCTAGTTTTCCTGATGGTGAGTTTCTTGATTTGTGTCGTACCTAGGATGCTTACATGAACTTCGTACGTGTCCTATTTCGCCACAATTCCAGCATCTTATGGTCTTCGTTTTCTTGTATGTCATGCTTTTCATCATATTAACGAGCTGGTCAAGTTTATCTTCATCTTCTTCCTCTTTTACAGTCCTAACTTTACTGTAACCGCCAGAGGCCTGCGTAGCTGACTCGTATTCGAGGGCGGCGGATAAGACATCAACCAGCGTCTTGTGACGAGCTAATCGTAGTGTTCTTTGCATCTCATGATCACGAAGACCATCAATAAACGTTTGAACGGCCAACTTTTCCATCATGTCTTCGGGAGCTGTTGGATAAGCATATCGCACTAATCTGGCAATATCTACTTCATATTCTTGAAGAGCCTCATCTTTCTTTTGTCTTCGATTTTTGAGCTGCGACTGATATACATGCTCTAAGTGTTCGTGGCCATATCGCATATTTAACCTCTTCTTCAGTTGTTCGAAATCATCCGTCTCTTCTACGGCTATGGTCTGGAGCACATCTAAGGCATCTCCTCGAAGAGCGATAGTCAGGTTTACAGCCTTTTCTTTTTCAGACCATCCATTCGCTCTTGCAGCTGATTCGAACTGTTTCATGTAGTTGTTCCATGACGATTTTCCGTCGAAAGTTGGAACCTTGACATGAACATAACCTCCGCTTCCTTCAAATTTCGGCCGTGTTTCTAACTTACATTTCGTCTCGTCTTCTTGTGTCTCTATGGTAATTGGATTGTTTACTCTCTCTGTTGTGTCTGTTCCCTCAATCTTCCTTTCCAACTCTTTCCATATCTTCTCTTCGAAGGCCATCATATCGGCAGCAATTTGGTTTTTTAATGAAGACACTCTATCGTCGAGGGCAGACATCTCAGAGGTGACTTTAGAGATGTTAGCAGAAACCTTGCTTTCCAGAGAAGCAATCTCGTTAGAAACTTTGCTTTCTAAGGAAGAGATCTCGTTAGAAACTTTGCTTTCTAAGGAAGAGATCTCGTTAGAAACTTTATTCTCCAATGATGCGATATCACAGGAAACCTTGGCTACATCGGAAGAAACTTTATTCTCCAATTTTGAAATTGACGCGATGACAGCATCTTCAAATATATAAGTTTCCGGATCTAAACCCTCTTCCTCCAAAGCATTCTTTAGTCGTTGGACTAACTCAGCCTTTTTTCCGGTAGAAGCTAATTCTCTGTCCTCAAGATGCCTTCTTAAATTCGTAACTGTGAGCTCGTAAATCGTCGTCATATTTCACTTCTTTTTATTTAAAGTTCAAATTAGATTTATTTAAAATCCCGCTTTTTTTATTTGAATATTCCACTTCTGACTCCACTGTTATATATTTATATAGTTCGAATTTATTTGTCTATAATCTAATTTATTAAAACTCACGATAGCTAATTACTAATTTATTAAATAACTTTTACAAATGTATTTATTTCACGTTTCGTACAAGTAAACCGCGTTTACCGATCTTCTTATGACTGGTTTCTTCAATAAAAATCTTTCATTTATATACACAACTGTGTCATCCAGAAAATTCGGCGGACTTCTTGAATAGTCTCGTATTTTGGTGAAGGCGCTCGACTCGTTTTTCAACCTCGAGACGTGGATGATTCACCAAAATTAGTGTCTAGAGATTTCTGGTAAACAACTGGTAGCTAAGCTCAGGTATATTTTTGACCTACAAATTACGAGAATCAATAAAAAGAATTAGTCATAAAATATTTACAGTTCTATATGCCATAACATTTAAAATCGTAACAATATATTCTAAAAGCTAACACTCACATTAATAACAACTAATCTTAATAATTAATCAAAGAAATGTCATTGTTCTAATATTTCTTTGAGTGTTATTTTTTGCATTTAGAATAATTTTTACTTGTTTTATCTTGTTACTGTAACGAACGTGCTTAAGACCTTCCCTAAAACTTAACACGCAATATTTTAATGACAGTTTTTTAATTTCTGTGATTGTTTTTAAATATATTTGTACGTCAGTTGTTTGTAATGTTCTTCTTCTTCTACGGCACTACAGCCCAAAATGAGCCTTGGCCTCCTTTATTTTTTGACACAGACAGACAAGGGTTTGTAATGTTAAAATTGTTTTTTATAAAGTACTCCTGGGATTCTAGTTCCAACCTTCGAATCGTATAGGCAAGGCGAAAAGCGAAAAACTTAGGTTCGTTCGGAAAAATATTTCCATTAGATTTTTTTGCATATTCACTTTCATGAGATACCCCTAAATAAGTTTCAAGAGATCGCCTAGGCGAAAAGTTGTTTAAATATTTTTAAAGAAAAATTTAACCAATTGTAAGATTGAATTTTGTACAGAGCCAGAGGCCTTCATTAAGTCAATAAATTAAAATTTGTCTTATAGTTAATCTATTTCTATCTATAGTGCACTATGATATATTGTATGTCATACGTTTATTAATAATAAAGATACTGTGTAGTTCCCTTTTGCTAGTACCTGGTTTGTTTTTTTTTCGATTTGAATATATTCATTATATCCTCCTCTTTTATTTGCTATGTCGCATGTTAGGATTCGATTAGTTGTTTATTTTGTATTCAGCCAGAGGCCGTCTTTTAGTAAATCTATGTGTATTCATAGTGTGTTATGATATCTCGTATGTCGCTATACGTTCATTAATAATGAAGAGACTGTGTGGTACCCTTTTGGTAGTTGCCGTGTTTGTTTTGGGTTACTTAATATATTCGTTATTTCCATTTCCTCCCCTTATATATACTATGTCGCATGTTAGGATTCGTTTAGTTGTTTATTTTGTACTCAACCAGAGGCCTTCTTTTAGTCAATAAATCAAAATTTGTCTTTTAGTCTTGACGCTTTGTCTGTTGCTTCTATCTTAATATATTCGTGATACCCTTCCCTTTCATTTACCGTATCACACGCTCCAATTGGACCCATAACAAAGGAGATATGATGTAATGTTCTCTTAGCAATGCCGCAATGTGTGTTTTTTCTGTGGTAACATATTCGCTACCCCCTTTCCTTTCCAATGATGTATCATACGCCACGATGCCACGTACTATAATACCCCACCATAAAGCGCTAAAAAAATGACCAGAATGAGCCTTAACATTTTCTTATGGGATTTTACATGGGAAATTAAGGAAAAACGGTATAGCAGCGTTTTTACAGATATAGCTTTTACTTAATTTTATTTAATTTGACTTTATTTTATTTAACTGTTTTTTAATTTTGTTTAATCGTATATTTATCTTACCCAATGACATATAATAAATATATATTATACGTCATTGACCTTACCTTACAATTACAGTAACCTATATTTTTAGCAATTTTCAAAAAAATTAATTACTGTGAAGGAGTAAAATTTCTGATTAACCATATTTGAATCATTAATTTCTAGAATGAATTAGCAATAAATCAACCATATGGTTTCAAGAACAAAATTTGATTAAATATCATACACTAGTTTGACTAATTTTTAATTCAACCAAAATTTTTCTTGTACTAATATTTGGGTTTTCCCTAACAGAAAGCAGGACATTAAGTTCGTTAACGCTGTCGCCAATAACTGGTTTATTTTTATTTACCTTTTCGTATGCCATTACCAGTAGCACGGAATCTATTAAGCAATCTCTCTAAAACTTCCTTGTGTGGGTGTCTTCTACCAGCATACTTTTGAGCATAAACTTTAGAAGCTAAGAGACAATTTTCCAAACATTCTCCAATGCAAAATACCATGTCAACTCTTTCATGGATAGCGTAGTTCTTCATTTTTAAGAACAATGAAAGTTAAATATTACACACGAAATTTTATATTTTGACAATTACCAGAAAATGTCAGAAAATGACAATTTCATACGTACAATGACATTAACTTTTAATCAATCAATCATAACTAAGTTTTAAAATCAATATACCGATGAAGAGTTTAAATAATTGTAAATTACGTAAAAACTATGAGACTTAAGTATAGGACATCTTTATACCGTTTAAAAGAGGAAACTTTTTTAGTATTACGTGTTTGGGACTTTTCATTTTGTATAATATAGGATTTTTAGGTCAGTCTTGCAACAGTGTGTAGTTGCAACCTGTAAGCCTTATATTACACATTGAATAATCCAATAATGAAACTACAATAAATAAATGTTTAATAATTAATCATGAAAGACATTTAACCAATATCCAACTATTTAAAGGTATAACCAATTTTATTCATCATCATAATTTAGCCAATCGCGTCCACTGCTGGACATAGGCCTCCCTCAGTTCTTTCCAGTGTTCTCTACACTAAGCCGCTTGTAGCCAGTTTCCCGCTACACGTTTTATATCATCGGTCCATCTAGTCGGTGGTCGTCCTCGGCTTCTTTTATAGTTTCTGGGCCTCCATTCCATAATACGTCTTGTCCACCGTCCATCTTGTGCTCTGGCTAAGTGCCCTGCCCAGTTCCACTTAAGCGACGTGGTTCTTTCAATGACGTCTTGAACTCCTGATCTTTGCCTAATTTGTTGGTTTGTTATGTGGTCTCGAAGGCTCACGTTCAGCATTGCACGTTTCATGGCTCGTTGTGTAACTCTAAGTTTATTCGCAGATTTTTGCGTGAGTGTTAAAGTCTCTGCTCCATAAGTTTGTACAGGTAAAATACATTGGTTATAAACCTTTCGCTTGAGACACATGGGAATTGAACTTTTTAGAATATGGCTTAATTTGCCAAATGCTGCCCAAGTTAGGCCTATTCGCCTCTGTATTTCATGTGTTTGATTGTCTCTGCTTATTTTGATTTCGTGTCCCAGATATTTGTAAGTGTCTGTTTGTTGTATGGTATTATTGTCAATAGTTATATTTCCACTCATTACGAGATTTGTTATAAGTTTAGTTTTCTCAAAGTTTATCTTTAATCCTGCTCTTTCAGACAGACTTTTAAGCGAATGCATCATAGAAACTGTATCTTGTAAATTATCTGCGATTAAAACAACATCATCTGCAAATCTTAGGTAATTTAATCTTTCTCCATTTATATTGATGCCCATATCTTGCCATTGAGTGCTCTTAAATATTGACTCTAGAGCTGCCGTGAACAATTTTGGTAAAATATTGTCTCCTTGTCTAACTCCTCGACCTAAGCTGAATTTTTCTGTGTCTTCGTGTAGTCGTATACTTGATGTAGCGTTCTCGTAGATGTTTTTGATTAGTGTCGTGTACCTGTAATCTATTTGGCTTTGATATAGGGCTTCCAGTATTGTTTCAAACTCTACAGAATCAAAAGCCTTCTCGTAATCGACAAATGCAAGAACCAGTGGTATGTTGTACTCGATGCACTTTTCTATTAAGATCTTTATGGTATGCAAATGGTCATTTGTGCCATATCCTGCCCTGAAGCCTGCCTGTTGTTTGGGCTGATAGAAATCAAGTTTAGGTGTTAGCCTCTTTGTTACGATTTTCATAAAGAGTTTGTACATATGTGTCAAGAGGCTGATGGGTCTATAATTTTCTAATTTAGTAATATCGCCTTTTTTGTGTAACAAGACTATTACTGCATTGTTCCAGTCTTTTGGCATCGTACGCGCATGTAAGCATTTATTAAACAGTTCGCTTACTGATTTTAAAAAAATTTCTCTTTCTGCTTTTATTGCCTCGATAACGAGTCCATCATCACCAGGCGATCGATGGTTCTTCATTTCCTTTAAAGCTGCTCTTACTTCTGACACAGTAATGGGTAAAAGTATTTCCGATCCCTGATTTATGAGAGTCTTTACTCGTGTCGGGAAATTGTCTTGTGGTCTTTGGCTGGTATAGAGGTCTTTATAAATTTTAAACCAATTTTATTAGAATTTCTTAAATAAGTTAGGAACGAGTCTTCGTTTAAACCTTTACATTTTAAGAATATTCCACATAACTCAGAACACTCTGTACATAGGTATAGGGAAGTCTTATATAACTATACCCAAGTTTTTGCTGACAATTAGAAAATATAATAAAATATAGGGTGCCCTATAAAAAGAATATAACTTTGATACTCCGCACTTTATTGGGACGCCCTGTATATTTCAACATAATTTTAAAATGTAGCCCTTATTAACCTTCAAATTATAAATTTAAAATTTTTTTCAAAAGCTTTTATCGTTTCGCTGTAATCTTCCGTCCCGTTAGTGGTGACTCACCCTGTATATTATTAATAAAGTATAAATATGCCGTAGGAGTACGATTTGTCTGTATTTGACGCCGTAAAATTCAGAATTTTCATTGTTAAATTCGGAATCAGGATATAAAAAAACTCCAAGAAGAGCTTCTTCTAACTTTGGACAAAAAAAATTCACGAGAATCGAGTAAGCGTAGAGATAAAAATTTTAAATTCTTAAAAAATCCGTTCAAGATACCTCTTTGAACCAACTCTTTGAAATTACCAAAATTACCGTTTTGATGTATTTTTTATACTGAGTACAATATTTTTCTGGCCCCTGTCCCGATCTACCGTAACCAAGAATATTTTTGAGTAATTTTTAATAATAAAAATTAGTGCTTTATATTTATCTAGGCCCGATCCCGTCTGGGAGTACCACACTGTGGGAGTAGTACTGTAAACTTAGGGTATCTGTTAGACTCGCTTACAAAACGGGCTGTCAATTATTGAGTTGAGTAACTAAAGTGTTCTATGTATGTTTTAACATGAATCGGGGAATTGTTGCCTGATGGATATTGAAGAACCGTCTGTGATCATATCCCACTACCACTGTAACATGAATTGTATTTTCTGACCTTACTTTGTATACATCAGCATCTAAATATAAAAAGAAGACAACGGACGAAAAGAAGAAAATATTTGTTATCTAATTTGGGCATTGGTGTCCTATATAGAGCATTTGAGGAAATAATCGTAGACCTATGTACAGCACTGAAGGAAAGAATCGTAGACCTATGTAGAGTACTGGGCGAAAAATATGCGTCGAGTACTAGGCGAAAGAATGCAAGCTTATATGTAGCATTGTATAAAATATTGGGTTCTTCTGTCAAGCAGTGGACGTTCAATTAGTAAATAAAAGAAGGTGGCATGGGACGAAAAACAGATCAGCTGACGAAAAAAAAAAAGACGAAAGAGACGAAATAATTCGACTTGTCAGTGAGCGTGATGTCACTCTAACACCTGAACAGGTGCAAACATCAAAGGATGCCGCTTTTTCCCACGGTCGGTAAAATTTTCCCAGCCCCAACCGGCGCAACATCTACTAAAAATTATTAACTCTTGAAATGCAAAAACGTGTATTTTTGTATTGAAGTACGTATTGAAGTACGACTTCACGCTCCCAAAATTAGAGCGTAAAGTGAAGACCTTACGCCCGTTTGCTAAGGTGAAAAATATGAAATGAAAAACAGTAAAATGTTGAAGTAAAAGTTCAATACAGATAAAATATCAAATATACCTTTTCTGTTAAAAAGAAAGTTTTTTGTTGACGAGTGTAATTGGCGAATCGACAGAAAATTTCATGTTTGGACTCGCACATTGGACAGGTGTTAGTGCTTTTTGGTACGTAGGCCAACATTAGGGCCATCAAATTTCAGAAAGCTGCAGGCTTTTCTTGTACATGTTTGTACTGTTCCAACTTGTAGGTAAATTGATGTTTATATACGCAATTTTGTTTTATTGACTCGCCACTTTGTTCCAGCATCCTTGCATGTAAAATCCTTCTTTAGTATCCAATTGGTTGTTGACAAGGTAATTAAAATTGTATTGAAATTAATTGGCGTGCGACACTTGAAAAGAAACGCAATAAACTAGCCATTTGTGCGTGAAACATTTTAAATCCTCAATTATATTTTTGTAGAATTTCGTAAAATCAATATTTTCTTGTATCTTTTCGTAAGATGTCCAGAAAAGAATATGTTCTTTTATTGATTTTATTCACGAGTTTATTTTATCCCCTTAATACCTAACTACCTAATGTGAACAGCACTGCCTGAAAAGAACATTTTCAAGATTTCCTAGTTTATAGGAATACTTATTATCCCACGACAAAAAGGAATAGTAAGAAGACTATACGGGCATTAAGGCGCCGGCGATATAACAACTCAATAGTTTAGCTAGAAACGACAGCTGTGCCCTTTTAAGGAATTTACGAAGACGACAAGATAGAAAATTACAAGAAGTTTGTAACAGATTTTCTGTATGGTGTATTTTCAGATAAGATAGTATTTAAATTGATGCATAAGCAGAAGATAAATTGCTTCGCAAAGAAAATATTTATGAGTAGGAATTTGTGACTCGGATTCTGTCGGTTCGTAAGTGAGTTTTGAAAGTAATTAGTTTTTGCCACTTGTGTAAGCTTTTAACTTTTTTCTAGCATAAGCAAGTAGTGCTTTCTAAAAGGATGATTAATTAATTATGTGCAAATATGAATTAACAGTATGTGTGTACTGGGTGGTCCAATAAGCCGATCTCTCGGCTATATATCAGAAACTATTCATGTTATAACTTTAGGAAAAAAATTCCTTAGTAAAAGTGGCCAAGAGAAATCGCTGGAAATAATTTTCAAGATTCTGGATTAACCGCTAGGGGGCGTAACCTGCGAAGAAAATTTTGAAAACCAGTTTTTTGGGAAATATGTCCAATTATACCAAGTGTTAAATAAGTAAACTAGAAAGAGGCATAAATTCTGCACAAAGTTGTTCGAGTACTTTTTTTTATTTTTTCAAATAAAGGGTGGGGGAGAGTGGGAAAGTATTTGTGGATAAATACCTATAACTTTGATTTGGTCCAACCGATTTTAATGAAATTAGTGTCGTTAGAAAGAGTGTGGATGAATTAAGTCACATCTACTATAAAATACTTGCATTTAGTTTTCATAGTCGTAGGTAGAGGGACTTTCAAATAAAAAAAATTAAAATTTGTTTTTCTTCAAAATTTTTAATGGAAACACCTATTTATTGTAAATTATAATGGAACTGGAATAAATTCGTAACAAAATGGAGCAAACCGCATGTTAATAGCTTTTGTTGAACTCGAGATATGAATAAAAACTCATAAACATAAGTAAGTATAGTATTGACTCACCCTGTATTATAAATTACATTAAAAAATAAGTCAGTAGGTATTTTCAAATTTTTTTATAGCAGAAGAATCTTAATGTTGATACCTATTTTGTAAAAAATAGTTTTTTCGAAACTAAGTAGGCTACGACAATGAATTTGACGGGGAGTTCATATTGTTTATTTATTGACAGCAGTCAAAACATTGTTAAGAAGTGCTATATTATAATTCGAATTAAAGATTGCACTTTTTTCAATAGATAATAATATTGGTAATATTAGTAATTAATTATCAGTACAAATAATTCGTGATGAGTATATCAAATTGTATGATATGATTGGAGTTTATTTCGAATGTCACCAAAATGCCGCTATTGCCTCACGTATATATTTTGTAAGATATCGTGACAGGAGACATTATGGCAAAGAAGTATTTGAAAGAAAGGCAAAAAGATTAAGAGAAACTGGTAGTTTTTCTCGTCCTTGTTTTAAACGACGTAGTAGAGTTATGACCGAAGATAATTCAATCAATGTTCTTGCTTTAATTCAACAGAATCCACATATAAGTAGTCCGAAATCTCTACTTCTTTGCCACAATATCTCCTGCCAGGATATCTTACAGAATATATACGTGAGGCAATAGCGCCATTTTGGTGATATTCGAAATAAACTCCAATTATATCATACAATTTGATATACTCATCACGAATTATTAGTACTGATAATTAATTACTAATATTACCAATATTAATATCTATTGAAAAAAATGCAATTTTCAATTCGAATTATACTACATATAACACTTCTTAACAATATTTTGACTGCTGTCAATAAATAAACAATATGAACTCCCTGTCAAATTCATTGTCGTAGCCTACTGAGTTTCGAAAAAACAATTTTTAATCATATGAAATAACAATGGTCAAAATAGATATCAACATTAAGAGTTTTCTGCTATAAAAAATTATGAAAGTACCTACTGACTTATTTTTTAATTTATTTTATAATACAGGGTGTGTCAATACTATACTTACTTATGTTTATGCATTTTTATTCATATCTCGAGTTCGATAAAAGATATTAACATGCGGTTTGCGCCATTTTGTTACGAATTTAATCTAGTTCTATTATAATTTACAATAAATAGGTGTTTCCATTAAAAATTTTGAAGAAAAACAAATTTTAATTTTTTCTATTCGAAAGTACCCTCTACCTACGACAATTAAAACTAAATGCAATTATTTTATAGTAGATGTAAATTAAATTATCCATACTCTTTCTAATGACACTAATTTTGTTAAAATCGGTTGATCCAAACCAAAGTTATAGGTATTTATCCACAAATACTTTCCCACTCTCCCCCACCCTTTATTTGAAAAAATACAAAAAAGTACTCGAACAACTTTGTGCAGAATTTATGCCTCTTTCTAGTTTACTTATTTAACACTTGGTATAATTGGACATATTTCCCAAAAAACTGGTTTTCAAAATTTTCTTCGCAGGCTACGCCCCCTAGCGGTTAATCCAGAATCTTGAAAATTATTTCCAGCGATTTCTCTTGGCCACTTTTACTAAGGAATTTTTTTTCCTAAAGTTATAACATGAATAGTTTCTGATATATAGCCGAGAGATCGTCTTATTGGACCACCCGGTATGTATGTATATTGCCAGCGATTCTGACCTAGCAAAAATAACAGCTTTTCTGACACAAATTTCACATACAATTTTCGAAAACTGGTTAGTAGAATGTTAGCTAAATGCAAACACAAAACTTTTAATAAAACTAATTTCACAGCTTTTGAAAAAACGCTTCTTTTAGCTTGTACATAGTGAGTTATAACTATTGGGCAATAGACTAGGGTGAGGATATTTGGACAAATTTTTTGTTTTTTTTTTTGCTAATAATATATTATTCTTATCAAAATTGGTGCAGATACTAGATAGGGTGTATATTTTATTTATAATTTTACATTCCTTATAGGAAGCGTCACGTGATTTTGTTGTAAAGATTTAAGTTCACAATCGAGTGAACGGACGCATTATATTATATGCTGTCACTGCCTTTTTTGCACGGTGTTGCTTTCTGTACATACAATGAACTCTCTATCACATATAAGGACATCAGAAAGAAGATCGGAATATCTGTTTAGTCTAGAAGAACACTGGTTCTTCTAGACTAAACATACATTCCGAGAGAGAAATATGTGACGTCACCAACGATATAAGAATAAATATTGTTCTGAAGCTATTTTCTTGTGGCATTTTAAAGTAATTACTATTTAAATAGGAATAAGCCACAATTAAAGGTTAAAGCATGTTTATTGACGTTTCAATTTCCACTTCGGAAATCGTTCTCAAAATAGAATATTTATTGTATAATTTATAATGCATTTTGAAAACGATTTCCGAAGTGGAAATTGAAACGTCAATAAACATGCTTTAACCTTTAATTGTGGCTTATTCCCATTAAATAGTACTTGATATAAAAACTAGTATTTATTTATTGTCGTGAATAAGTTTACAAAGGGTATTTTGTACAAGCGACAATCATACAAATTTTTTAAATCTTATAACTGAGAAAATAGCTCGATCATCGGAGGTCGTCAATAGATTGACTTTCGGGGATACAAAAAAATTTTAAGTCGAAGGACTAAATACAGAATCAATGAAATACAAGAGAAGAATTATACAAGAGAAGAATATCGGATAAGAACACTTACATATCAAAAAAGAAAACACTATGGTTTAGAGAGGAAGTGAAGATAAAATGTGGAGAAAAGAAGAAAGCCTTTACACAATACAGAACACAACAAATACAACAGGCATACAACCACTATAAACGAATCAGAAATGAAACGAATACTTTAGTTCAATAAATAAAAAGGAACACTGGCAGAGCTTGTCAAAACAGATGGAAGACATTCCGAAGGAAACATGGGTAGACTACTTTTGATCCCTATTTGCTAAAGGTGACAATAATAAATCACCAACACAGGTGGTAACGACAAACGAAGAAATAAATATTGAGGAGGAAGAGGTAAAGGAAACATTAAGGAAAATAAAAAATAGAAAATCATCAGGGAGGATAGAATACCGAACGCACTCTTAAGTCGGAGGACCATATCTAACCACACAACTATTAAAACTAATCCAAAATATACTGGAACAAAACAGAATTCCTCAAACATGGAGATCAATCATCCTAACACCTCTCTCCAAAAAGGGATACAAATCGGACCCGAAAATTTACAGAGGAATGAATTAATTAAACACTTTACTAAAATTAACAACCAAAGTGATAACAAATAAACTGAATGCAATTATAACACTAACAGAAGAACAACTAGGTTTTAGGTTGGGAAGATCATGCACCGACGCTATAGTTATAATGAGGCAAGTGCAAAAGACATCATTAGAATAGAACAAACCGGCATATCTATCTTTTGTGGACCTTAAAAAGGTATTTGACCAGGTCAAATTAAAAGACGTTATCTTCTTACTGTACGCAAGAGAGATGCCTCTAGGAATAATCAAAATTAGCAAAAATATCTATCAAAACAACACAATAAAGTAAAAGTAGAAGAAGAACTTACCGACCATTTCGAAGCTGGCAATGGGATAAGACCAGGAGATTCCCTGAGTCCTCTATTGCTTAACCTGATTATGAATGAAATAAGAAAACAAGTAAGAACTAAAAAAGGATACCTAATGGGAGAAAAACAACTTAAAATAATCTGCCATGCAGACGACGCAATACTACTCTTTCAAAGTGAAGATGACTTACAACATATGCTGCATCAATTTTATATAACCGCCAGAAAATTTAACATGTTAATTTCCCGAACAAAGACAAAATGCATGGTTACAACAGCAAATTTACTAAGATGTAAATTGGAGCTGGAAGATCAGCTAATAGAACAAGTGATGGAGTTTAAATATCTAGGCATCACATTATCTAGCTACGGAAAGCTCGAAATCGAAGTGGAAGATCAAGTAAATAGAGCAAACAGAGCCGCAAGCTCCGTAATTGAAACAATATGGAGAAATAAAAATATCAGGAAAGAAATGAAAGGCAGAATTTACAAAACAGTCATCAGACCGATAATGGCATACGCGGCAGAAACAAAACCTAATACAGAGAAGACAAAAAGGTTGTTAACAACTTATTTAGTACTGAGTACTGAATTAACCGAGTACCTGTCGCATATAGAAGGGTTGTAAATTACAGTAACGCTCGGGGCATTCGTTGTTACAGGTTACAGTCTAGTCTACAATTGATTGTTGTGTGATAATCCTTAAATATTATGGTAGTACAACCAATTTTAAAAAGTATCTAACAAAAATACACTCACTTCTATTTAAAGAAGCAGTTGAATGTTAAAGCACTTTGTATTTTTTATCTTTACAAAACTTACCTTCCCTTGGATAGCAAATACACATAGCAATACAATTCTCATAATTTTTAATGCAAACCAAATAAGGTAAGTATGGTTGTTCCACTTTTTTTAACGTTTTAGGAAAATATTTCACCCATTTGTTCTATTGTACTTATCTTTTATTTGTTTATGAATCCTCTAAAATGTAGGATCATTGAGTTTTTCTTATCACTCAAAGAAGAGGAAAGTGGGGTAATTTTTTCTTTTTATTTAGTTCTATTATTTTATTTACTTTTCTTTCAGTTGATTCAGTATGATTCTTATTTTTAACTTTATTTTGGCATCAGTATTCCCCATAAGTAGCGAGTTGTAGATCTACATTCCAACGCCTGCCTTTTTCTTCTTCAAAACACCTGAGAGCCGTCGCATAGTGAACGTATTTAGATGTGAAATTTTTTCGTCTACCTTATATGTATTCGAAGACTAAACTTCTCATTTTGTTAATGTGTATGTTACCCATAGTAATACAAAATATTTACGCCTTTTTTCTTCCCATACAGCTTTAATTTTACATATTGAATTATTGGACCGTTCTTTTATATGGCGTAGAGTCATGGACCTTAACTGAAGCATCACTGAAGAGACTCGAAGCATTTGAGATGTGGTGCTATAGACGCATGTTGAGGATTTCCTGGATAGACAGAATTACCAACGAAGAAGTACTACATAGAATGGGTAAAGAGCGCGAACTAGTCATAACCATAAAATTTCGCAAACTAGAATACCTGGGCCATATAATGCGCAATGAACAACGATATGATCTACTTCGGAACATACTTCAAGGTAAAGTGCATGGGAAAAGAGGTCGAGGACGGAGAAGAATATCCTGGCTGCATAACCTGCGAAAGTGGTTTAACTTAACCACTACCGAACTTTTCATGGCAGTAGTCAACAGAGTCAGAATAGCCATGTTAGTGTTCAACATCCGTAACGGATAGGCACCATAAGAAGAAGAAGAATTATTGGAAAGTAACGATATTTATACTTTAAATGAGAGCGAAGAGCCGCAGCTTCTCCACATTTCACTTCCTCCATCAACTTATAATTCTCAAACTCATCTCAATATTCTAATCCTTCCTCTCCATGTATTGACGCCCAAAATGATAAACACTCGTCTCCTAGTCCTCAAATGGAAAGCAAGTGTTTTTAAATGGCCTCTATTTTTATAGTAAACGCCCGTAGTAATTTATTTTTATTTTACTATCTCTCTCAAATCAAGAGATATCTCTTAGAAATGCCGCGAGTGGCAGAGTGTTAATGAATAATTTTTGAATATTTTCTCTTTTGTAAAAGACAACAACTACTTTGTCATTCTTACTATTCGCCATAATAATTTGCAACTTAAATGAACAAACTTTTATTTTATTACACTGTAAATATATTTAATTCTTTATGATTCTCTACAGTTACAATTTACTGGTGACTACTTCCAATATATTGATTGACAGACAGTAATTTAATTACATAAAGCGAGTTCTAATACTTGAGCAAATCAGTCGAACAAGTAATGAAGGCATGAGTGGTCTTTATGAATAACAAACATTCTGTTATATTCAGTCATAACAGCATAACTGTCCATTTTAAATTGTGTGTAAAATCAAGGTGCTGTTTGCAATTGCGACATAATAAACAGCTTTTATTTGTTTTAGAAAATGTGTTTTTTAATTTTTATTGGTAATAATATACAGGGTGTCCAGAAACTCTCCTGACTCCTGACAAACGAAAACCGGGGATTCCTTAGATAATTTTAAGATGATTTTAACCCAATTCACCTAGTCGGAAATGGAGCACCTAAGTGAGCTAGAGCTCTTTGAAGATGGCACTTTGTAAGTAGGTTTTTTAATACCTTAATATCCCTTCTATTTAGGAAAGCGAAAACTGGTACTATTATTTACCCTTCAGAGTTAAATTGATTTCATGTATTGCGAATTTTTGATGCCGTTCATAGGCGTCCGTTTTGGGTAGGTCAACGGTTATTTTAACTTCTAACTTTTTTATATTGAACTTTTAAGCGTTTGTGGTACGAGATTATTAATTTTTCAGATATTCTTGTACTAAAAAGGACTCTTACTTTAAGTCTGTAGAATACACCATTTCCTAGAAAAATCGATTTGAAAATGTTTCGTTTTTTCGTCAAAAAAGTTAAATTAATCGTTAATATTAATACTAATAATTAGTACCCTAATGAATTTTATAAATTACCTTTTGTTTCAATAAATGTAGTACACACGTTAAAAAAGTTTGGGAAAAGGAGCAAAAAATCAATTTGAAAGAAAATTTTACTTAAAGGTTTTTAAAAACAAAGTATTTGTTACGACGGAACGAAACTACAAGTGACACAAATGAATAAGCATTAAAGGTAGATAGTAACAAAAGATGCTCAATGTGATGAACATTAGCCTTTATGTATAAATTTTTCATTTTGCTTAGAGATTGCTGAATTCTTGCAAAAATTCCAAAGTTATTTCTAAATTCTCTTGTGTCCTTAGCTAGAGTTGTGCAAGATTTTGTATCGGAATGAAATAAACAACTGTTTTTATGAAAAAAGGCAGCAAATATTTGATTTCACGCAAACAAATCCTATGTATCTCTTAATACGTATTTCGACCTAATAGGTCTCATCAGAAGAGCTATTCATAGGGGTTCTCAACGTGAAAAATCAATATTTTCTGCCTTTTAAGAAGCAACAATAACATGGCTTCAATACGGACGCAATAGCGACATCTAATTACAAAAATCGTAAAATAGTTTCGAAACACAATTCAGATTTCTGCTTTATAATCTGAGCCTTCTAAAAATTGCAAGGCAAACAGACGTTGATAAAAGATGTTAAAAGAGACATGGGGAATCTAAAATTTGCATTCCACGACATGTCTTTTACAACTAAGCAGAAATCCTTAGCGAATTGTGCTTCTAGAACTCATACAGAGTAAATCCGAATAAAATGAGAAAAGGCAGCAAATATTTGATTTCACGCAAACAAATCCTATGTATCTCTTGATACGTATTTCGACCTAATAGTATCGTCAGAAGAGAAATACGTATCAAGAAATACATAGGATTTGTTTGCGTGAAATCAAATATTTGCTGCCTTTTCTCATTTTATTCGGATTTACTCTGTGTAAGTACTAGAAGCACAATTCGCTGAGGATTTCTGCTTAGTTGTAAAAGACATGTCGTGGAATGCAAATTTTAGATTCCCCAAGTCTCTTTTAACATCTTTTATCAACGTCTGTTTGCCTTGCAATTTTTAGAAGACTCAGATTATAAAGCAGAAATCTGAATTGTGTTTCGAAACTATTTTACGAAAATGTTTTTATATTTATACCCTTAAATGCATTAATCACAAGGCGATCTTTCTGGTGGAGCAGTTGGACCATCTGTTCCAATCCAGTGGTATTCGTAGTTATTATCAAGAAAGTCTCCCTGCTAAAGTTAGCCGGACAGCAATCATACTGAAACCATAAGTTTGCCGAATATTTAAAGGTACATCATTTAATAAATCATGCAAAACATTTTGCAGGAAATGTAAATAATCAGCACCATTTAAACGAGCAGGCAATTTCACAGGTCCAAGTAGATAGTCGTCAACTACTCCTTACCAGACGTTGACGTTTATGCTAAACCTATGCTGATCTTAAGTTATTGAACAACGTGGTGATTGGCACCAACGTACAAATAACAATATAAATTTTTTTTCTGTAAGATATTTCGTGCAGAAGATTTTGAAATTGTGGGATACATGGCAGATAGTCTTCGAACGCTAATTTCTGAATTTTCTTTAATTTTTATTAAAATAACATATTCATGTGGTTGCGCTGCTGTTACATCATGTCGCCCTGTTATTATTTTTTAGGAACACTGAACTCGTTTTTCTTAATCAGGAACATTTTCAGCGTATTTACGTTACTGCTCGAGCGTTGCTCCTCATTTCGCAATAAACAAAATGTATATCAGCATTTTGTATATCATATTTTCAAATGTGGGTATACCCACGCCATGTTGGATGCATGTTGAGAATATCCTGGATTGATCATCGCACTAACGTATCGATATTAGAACAACTTAAAGTAAAGGATAGATTGCTTAAACAAATACAACAGAGATATTTGCAGTATTTTGGACACATTTCTAGAAGAACAGGTACGATGGAAAAACTGATAGTCGAGGGTAGATTTGAAGGAAAGAGACCTAGGGGAAGATCTCCAAGCCGTTGGGTAGATCAAACAAAAATATTGATTAACCAAGGGTTACATGAAGCAGAACAACTAGCTCAGGACAGAGAAGGATGGAGGGAAATCGTAAAAAAACTGTGAAGGCCTGATGGTGTCACCACATCCCAAAAGGGATTAGGACTGAGTAGGAGGATGATATCAGAATAATTCTTATTATTAAAAAGCATTTTTGTTTAACTGAAGTTTAAATTGTTGTGTTTGAATGCCACAAAGTAAAAACAAAAAGAGAAACTTCATAACTGACAATTTGACAATGAAAAACGAAGGTTATTATATATCCTTATATAGTCCTTTTCCATCTTATTGATAGCACATTATGTATGCAAATCCTCAACAGGTCAAAAAACCATAGGCGTCACCCTATACTTGTTTTGAAATAAATAAAAAAAATTAATATTTTAAGATACCGTCAACAATTCATTACCTTTTAAAAAATCTTCTGTAAAATAAGTGTACACTAACCTCACTATACCTTTTTTGTGCGTAAAAAACGTCGGTATATATGCCACACAATTATTGTTAATTATACACGGGTGATTAACAAGAGAATTCAATGTTTCACGAAATAAAATCATGTAAACAGTAATTTAAAGGTGATAATTGTTTTCTATACAAGTTATCGCCTGACACAAAAAGAATACCTTACGATTACCTGGAATTACTGATAAGGCTTCACTAATGATGGTTTAAGTAGCTTTTATACCACATTACAGCTTATGCCAATAATATAAATTAGAAATTGTTTCCATCTTCCATTTAGTTTGTAGATGTACATTGTTCATGTCTTTCTTACCTACCTACGTTTTTGGTGGCGATATTTTGTTATTTGCAGTGAAAAATATAATATTAAATGTACACGATGCACTTGTACATCAACGCCCTTTACGTAAAGTTCGTGAAATCGTTAATATGTGTTCAAATATGACAGGGTTGGAGAAGCA
Organism: Diabrotica balteata; assembly: GCA_918026665.1. NCBI lineage: Eukaryota > Metazoa > Arthropoda > Insecta > Coleoptera > Chrysomelidae > Diabrotica > Diabrotica balteata. The sequence continues at coordinate 35,489,477 of OU898282.1, read as the reverse complement.
ACAATTTATAGATTCCTAAAAGAAAGAAAAGGAGGAACTGTTTCATCTCCCAAGAAGAGTGGAGGGAGTAAACCCTTGGAAATTGAAGAAATACATAAAAACATACCTAATAAGACGCAGCGTCCACTCATTTTTTTTTTAACAAAGAATTTCCAACATTGGACAAAATCCAAAACATTAATTAGAGAAAACGAAGAGTTACCAATCATAATCAACAAGAAATTATGGGGACTATTGAGAGAGATGGGATTTCGTTGGCAAAAGAATAGAAGAAAATCCGTTTTAATTGAAAAAGATTACATTGTATGTTGGAGACGAGATTATCTAAGAACTATTAAAAAGTACCGAGAAGAAGGGAAAAAATTTTTTTATTTGGACGAGACTTGGATAAATGAAGGTCATACTGTACCATATCTATGTGTTGATACAAATATGAAAAGTTCCCGTCAGGCATTCATCGAAGGTGTTTCTACTGGAATAAACAATATTCCCGTTAGAAAAGGACGCAGAGTTATAATAACCCATATTGGAAACGAGTACGGTTTTGTCAATGGTGGATTATTAAGTTTTGCCTCAAAATCAACCAAATATTAGCACGAGGAAATGACTGCTGACGTTTTTGAAGAATATTTTGAGTAAATGTTGGATTTAGTTCTAAAAAATTCTGTCATAGTCATGGATAATGCTAGTTACCATTCAAGACAAGCAGAAAAATTGCCAGCAACGGCATGGAAAAAAGGAGAGATAATCGAATGGTTGGATAAACACGCAATTGAGTACAAGAAGAATTCGACAAAAAGGAATTATTACCTATCGTAAGAATCGCGGAATGAGAACTGCGGAAATCGTAACCGAGCTAGTAGCAGCAGCAGAACGAATGGGGTTACATATAAATCAAAATAAAACCAAATTCATGGCGACTAACACAAACACAAGAGCTGGAAATGTTGACACAAATTTAATCATCAATGACCAAAACTTCGAAGCAGTCAATGAGTTCATATATCTAGGGACATCGGTTAACCCCAATAACAATACATCTGAGGAAATAAAAAGGCGAATAATAATTGCAAACAGGTGTTATTATGGTCTATCAAAGTACTTAGCTAACAAACGTCTGTCTCAAAAAACTCGTAAAAGGCTGTATAGAACACTGATAGTTCCCGTTCTCACATACGGATCAGAGGCATGGACGCTAACGAAAACAGATGAATCCACTCTATCCATTTTTGAAAGAATTACCACTATAATTAAGCGAAACCGCCTGCAGTGGGCAGGACATGTAGCCCGGGCCCTGAATCGAACATGATAAAAAAGATTCTAACAGCGCAACCTGTGGGAATGAGACGACGGGGTAGACCAAAGCTGAGGTGGATGGATGGGGTAACACAAGATGCGGAGAAGATCAGAGTCGGCAACTGGAAAATTCAAGCAAGGGACAGAACAGAATGGCGTAGAAAGCTTGAGAAGGTCGAGGCCCTCTAAGGGCTGTAACACCAAGATGATGATGATGATGACCTATTGTAAGGCAACATAAAGCAGCTTATAAAAAATATATAATTGATGAAATGGCATTAAACCGTGATGTAATTATTTTACGTTTACCCCATTACCACTGTGATCTGAATCCGATAGAAAATATATGGTCTCAAGTAAAGGGTGAAGTCGGACACAACAACAAAAATTTTAAATTAGAAGACTTACAACAATTATTAGAACATTCCTTCAAAAGTAACTCTAGAAAATTGAAAAAATGCTGTTAGTCATGCTCACAAGGAAGAAAATAAAATGTGGAATTTGGATAATATGACTGATGCAATGCTGGAACCGGTAATAATTAACATTGGAGTTAAAGATTCCTTAGATTCTGCAGAAAGCAGTGAATCTGAAATGGAATTTGATTAAAATAATATTTATTTTTTTTACAAATCGGACCCTGTTACGGCCACAAATTATTTTATATATAACCAATAAAATAAACATCTTACATTTCTTGCAAATTCATTAGTACCTGTTGATCTCCATCACTCCGACACTGGCAACTTTATTTAGGGATTAGTAACCCTTAAAACTATTGTATTCTATTCTGATTCAACCTTTATACCTGGTGGTCATACTCAATTTAAAATTGTTTTCCTATATACTTCTGTAAACTTGTTGACAAATACCTATTTTTCATTGAGTCACCCGTATCAACAGTTTAGGTATTTGCATACATAATGTGCTATCAATATGATGGAAATGGAGTATATACTTCTGTTAACAGTTCAAAGCCAACTAGTGAAAAAAATATTAATTTAACTTTCATGACGAAAAAACCAAAAATTGTCAAATCGATGTTTGTCGAAAACGGTGTCCCCTACCAACTTAAAATATTAGTACCTTTTAGTACTAAAATACCTGAAAATCTAATAATCTATTATCACAAATGCTTAAAAGTAAACAACAAAAAAGTTATGCGTTAAAATATTCGTTGACCTACCCAAAACGGGCGTCTATGACTGGTACTAGAAACTGGCAGTTAATGGAATCGATTCAACTCTGGAGGATAAATAATCATACTATTAGTTTTAGTTCTTGTGAAAAGAATCATTCTGGAGGCATCATTTTCAGACTAGGTGAACTGGGTTAAATTGTCTTAAAATTATCTGAGGAATCTCAGGTTTTCGTTTGTCAGGAGAGTTTCTGAACATCCTTTATATAGTCAATGTATTTAATTTATATTCAATATCCTAACCCGTAATTATTAGTAAAACTAAATTAGGGGTCCAGTGCACAAACCAGTTAAGTCTAATATTTTGTTTAAAATGAGTCCGGTAGATATTCTTGAACAGTTTAAAATTCTTAACATTCCAGTGAATAAAGCAACTTTGTACGACTATAAAACTATGAAAACTAAAGGTGATTGCTTCTTGTCTATATTTAAGTACATAGTTTGCATAAACCAGCCAAGTCCTGGACTGGACTTTTGTTTATCCACAATGCATTATTGTCAATATTTCACAATACTATGAATAAACAAATTTTGTCAATATTTTGATTGGTTTTAAGTTAAACATAATGTCATCTGCTAGTAAAAGTGTTGTAAACAAATTTCTTTGAAGGTACGCATACAGATAGCGATGAAGATTATAGACCGCAAAATAAAAAGGTTAACCTTCAAACGCAGCATGCAAAAAATGTTTTAGATGATAATTATTCTCATTCTTAAGGGTCTAGAACTGTCCTTAAGTATATCAGAAAATTATCAAACCTGTAACTTCTGCTCAAATACCACAACTAGGTAAAAAGCTAGTTGTTCTTAAAGCAATATATAAAAAAAGAAAGATAGATCAAAAGAGTAAAAGCAGAATCCTTTAATTTTGGGCTACGGAATTAAAAAACTTAAAATCTACTTATTAATTTGAAAACACGAAAAACTAAAAGTAGACCTAGACAGGACTTTTAAAGTTTAAGACTCATTTTCAGCACTATTTATAAAAATCCCTCAAGAAAGAAGAAACAATTTCCTATTTTGAAATATTCGTTTATGCCATACGAAAAAGTGGATACTGAAATATCATTGAGATGTAGTGTAACAGTGTCATTAACTTACCTAGATCCATAACTACCAAGATCTTACAGTAAACTTTATATTGAAAGAAAAAATCTTAAACAGAACGAATTTATTCGTGTTACATCTTTGTCAAAAAATTATGTACCACAGCAGATAACTTGTGGTCAACAAAAACAGAATCTTCTGTATCACTGATGATATTCAAATAATTCACTGATGATGAGTGTGATATTGTAAAGTTATTTTAAAACAAGAAAAAAATAAAAAATATATTTTTATATAGAAATTAAAAAAATTAATGGGAAAACCCCGTAATTGGCTGTATACCATCGTTTAAAAAAACACAGAAGTTAAAACACTTCACAAATGTGTATTTAGGTATAAAACAAACAAGTTAAAACTTTTTAAAAAAGTGTCGTCACATTTAAAGTTCTGGCAGAACGTTTTCGATCACTACGGATCATCTTCAGTGCCTAGTATTTGTTGCTAACTATATAAATATGGTGTCTATAAGACTTCCATGTTTGAGTTGGTAAAGTGTCACATTTTACATTAGGTAATGTTGATACTGTAGGTCGATGACAATGGATGTATTTAAAATTTAAAATTTTTTACTTTAGGGACTACATGTCTCCTAAGCTCGAGTACTTGCACGTTGTCAGTTGAAGCGACGACACAGACCAAATGGCTGATGTCACAGAAGATAACTTAAAGACAGCTAAACTTGACAGGATTTCAGTATGTTCCGAAATTAATGTAATTTTTAATTTGTGAAATTATAAAATTTGTTTACTTGTAGTAATGAATAATAACTTATTAATGAACCTGACTTTAACAATTAGATTTGTTTATGATAAAATTTATTGCCTAGATCAGTGAATCTATATTATTGAAATTGAACTATCAATTTAATGGGATTAGTATAAAAGATTGAAATTTATGACATCATAAGTGATGATAAAATGATGAATGTAGTAGAAGAAGAAGGGTATTGATGTGGTACAGTACAAATGTAAGTATATGAAGTGTATAAAATTATTATAACTGAAAAAATTAAGTTAAAATCCAATGATATGGAAGTGAGAATTATTATTTATTTATAAAATAATAATTCTCACTTCCATATCATTGGATTTTAACTTAATTTTTTCAGTTATAATAATTTTATACACTTCATATACTTACATTTGTACTGTACCACATCAATACCCTTCTTCTTCTACTACATTCATCATTTTATCATCACTTATGATGTCATAAATTTCAACCTTTTATACTAATCCCATTAAATTGATAGTTCAATTTCAATAATATAGATTCACTGATCTAGGCAATAAATTTTATCATAAACAAATCTAATTGTTAAAGTCAGGTTCATTAATAAGTTATTATTCATTACTACAAGTAAACAAATTTTATAATTTCACAAATTAAAAATTACATTAATTTCGGAACATACTGAAATCCTGTCAAGTTTAGCTGTCTTTAAGTTATCTTCTGTGACATCAGCCATTTGGTCTGTGTCGTCGCTTCAACTGACAACGTGCAAGTACTCGAGCTTAGGAGACATGTAGTCCCTAAAGTAAAAAATTTTAAATTTTAAATACATCCATTGTCATCGACCTACAGTATCAACATTACCTAATGTAAAATGTGACACTTTACCAACTCAAACATGGAAGTCTTATAGACACCATATTTATATAGTTAGCAACAAATACTAGGCACTGAAGATGATCCGTAGTGATCGAAAACGTTCTGCCAGAACTTTAAATGTGACGACACTTTTTTAAAAAGTTTTAACTTGTTTGTTTTATACCTAAATACACATTTGTGAAGTGTTTTAACTTCTGTGTTTTTTTATATAGAAGTTGACCGAATGAAATATTTTTTAGATCTCCTGAACATTTTGCGTCAGATGAATTAACTGATTTATGCTCTCAACCTCTGGAATGTTCTGTTCAAAATGGTTAATTAAGTTTTTCTACATTCTACAGAAGACCTTAATACGCAATTTGGTTCGTTTCGTACAATGAAATCAGCTGCTTTCACTCATATAAATTTTTCGGATTCACAAAGTATTTTCTAATTATAAACGTTGTTCTTCATTTTGTTATTTTAATTTGTATACTCATTTTTTACAAAACACATTTTAATAAAGCTTTTTGTTCCAAGAAACAATTTTTACTAAAATATATAATTTTGAGTTTGTCGTATTGTTTGGTGATGCCTTTGTAGGTAGTAATACGCTGAATGAAACGAAAAAGCAGCCACTAACTTAATATAATATAAATTGTTTATTGTATTAGGTAGGACCTTAAATATTCGTCCACCCAGTCGAGACATTTAGTTTTTATAAACAAAAGAAAAAATAAAGCTTCTTATCTTCGTTTTTCTTGTATTCGATAATGAGATTTTGGAATCCCATTTATTCCGATATTGAATTTCTGTCGATATTTACGTTAAAGTTGTTAAGAATTAATGATGAATTTTAATGCGCTTGGAAGGCCTCGAAGGCCAAATTTCTAGGACAATAAATTTACGGTAACTCAAGACCCCGCCCGTAAAGCAGAAATGTTAAATGTATGAAGTTATTAGAAGATAACCTTATACGCATCGTGCAAGGGCGACTGCAACAAGAGAGGATCGACTGTTACAACTATGGGTCGTCAGAGATCGTTGAAGTACTGCTCTACTACTACCAAAGTAACGCTACAAAATGAATTGGTAGAGTCTACAAGCACAAAGATAAATACTTAAACTATCGGCTTCATAAAGATAGGTTGAATGCAATAAGGCCAGCTAGAGTACCTCCTTTGAACCCAGCACGTCGTAGAACCAGAGGCTTGTTTGCAGAAGAACACATGATGGGGCCATGGAACAATGTAGTAACGTCATGTTTACTGACTTGAGTGCTGATTTTTTTTTAATTATGTTAATGGACGTGTTAGAGTCTGGAGAAGACCAGACGAACGCTTCTTGGATTCCACGATTCAAGAAACCAGGCTTTTGGCAGAGGTTTAATTATGGTTTGGGATGGGATAACTTTAATTTGTCGTTCTGATCCAATAGTTATTCGAGGCGAGGGGCGATGATAGCAGAGCGGCACATTAACGAAGTTCTTGAACCACATGTTTTTCCATTTGCAAAATATGGGTCCAAAATGTATCCTTCAGTAATTTAATACGAGACCACACGTGACCAGGATAAGGCAAAATTATTTGACTACCCACAATATTCAGGTTATGGAGTGGTCAGCAGAGAGTCCAGATTTAAATCCTATTGAACACATTTTGATACACTCGGCAAGCACTTGAGGGATCGTCAGCCACTAAGAAACTTACAACATGTCGGGAAAGTTCTCGTAGAAGAATGGCGTGTATGGTCATACACGCTATTAGTTTTGTTTTTAAAATAATTTTTAGCAACGCTGTTTTAAATAAATAAATCGGATTTTCCCCATTTATCACTTTATATTTACAGAAAGAAAATTTACAGTCAGTAACAAAAACGTAACTATATTTGTGGCTAAAAGCCTTAGATGTAAATAAGAGTAACATAATCATAAAAATAATTAGTTCAAAACTACGAACATCTTTATAAGTGGTTCCTTTTTGTTTTGATCAGTGTATAATTTGTATCACAATTTGATTAGCAGTTAGCGTGTTTTCAATTCTATACAAGTACTTTTAATACTAATTCTGAGAGGAATCAATAAATATGTTAAGGACGTCAATATTGTAGTTCCAAATTGTATTTAAAATTTGTTTTAAAGTTCAAACTTTATCGACCCTTCTTGCCGAAAACGGATTTGATATTTCCTGATAATATTTTCACTTAACGATTGCAGCCGTTTATTGAAAATCTGTTTCTTCATTAACGTAGGTTGGCGAACATATTTCGAAAAAGTAAAAGTGAAAATTTCAGTGGTTAGTTGTATACGATATTTTAAAAAAAGTTACACAATGAAGTTAAAATTTCTGATGCAAAATGGTATATATTTATTTAAAAAAATTTAAATTATCCAAAAAGGATTAAAAGTTTCAGAACATTTTCAGCCCTATTGTCACTTTCCACGCTTCTTTTAAGGAGTGATCTCTTGTGGTAATGCTGTTATTTACAAAGAAGTTTGACCTTAATATTGTTCTGAAGCTATTTTCTTGTGGCATTTTAAATTAATTATTATTTAACTGGGAATAAGCCACAATTAAAGATAAAAATACGTTTATTGACGTTTCAATTTCCACTTCGGAAATCGTTCGCAAAATACAAACAGTAAATTTAAATAATTTACTGTTTGTATTTTGAGAACGATTTCCGAAGTGGAAATTGAAACGCCAATAAACGTATTTTTATCTTTAATTATGGCTTATTCCCAGTTAAATAGTAATTCGTTTGACCTAAGTGAAATCGATTTTATTATTTCTTAGTGAAATTAGAAAAAAGCCGCTCTAATAAAAATAACCGTGAGGAATAAGTTACTGCTAATGGTAAGAGCTTTTTTAGTTAAAATTTCAATAACTGTGTCCAAAAACTGTCGAGCAAAATGTCATAAAAAGACTACCAATGTTGATTTAAAGCAACCTCTTATAGACCACAGAAACTTGGCAACTAGGGATATACAGAAACGTTATTTAGCTAGTTTAATAATAGTAAAACCTGACGAAAAAACACCTTTGTTGGTAACATCTGTAAATGTTGGTTTTTGAAAGTATTTTACGAAACCAAAGGTTTCTTAAATGACGTTGTTAAGAAAAAGATCAGAAGCAGATATCTCATTTGCTCGAAATTTTATCAACACATATTTGAAATATGACATATGAAAGTCGCTACTGTAGAATTCACACTTCAAAGCAGTATTTAGGGTAATAATTAAATATACAAATGTATTAAGAAAAATTCAATGGCACAAAATCTAATACATCTGACGATTAAGATGACACTTGCAAAACCTGAAATTTATTATTTTTTAAAAATATAATGGTGTGTCTCCGAACAAGGAAAACAACAATTAGAAAATGAACGCCAGCAACACCAGGATAAGATTTGCTTTCATTATACAACAAAACTAGGTGATAATGAAGAAAGTATGTGGGACTTAAGCTGACTTGTAGTAGTTTCGTAAGATTTGCAGAGGTGTTTGACTACACCTAATTTGACTTCTAGTGTGTCTTTTTATAAAAGAAAGTTATGGACTTTCAATTTGACGATCCTCAATGTCACCACAAAACGGACATCCTATTCTGTGTGGCACGAAGGTGTCACACATGGTGATGAGCTGATGAGATTGCGTCTTGCTTATTTCAGTTTATTTTACATATAAAACTTACCAGAACATGTAGAAAAAGTAGTTCTCTATTCTGATACGTGCTCAGGTCAAAACCAAAATAGCATAATACCGATTTTGTTTTTAAAAGCACTTGAAGAACAGAAAACTCTTAAAGTAATTTATCATAAGTTCCTAGTTACTGGTCATATTCATTTAGAATGCGATACATACCATGTCACCATAAAGAGATTAGTGAAAAAAAAAGAAACGTCACAATTTCAGTTCGACAGAACTGAGTATCTTCTTCTTCATGTACCATGCCTTTGAAAACATTGGTTACCCTCAGAGCTATTTTAATTTTATTCACTGTCCCCTTAATAGCATTCTTGTGTCAATAGCATACCAATCTTAATGCTTTTTATAATCGCAGTAGTCTTGCTGAGACGTTCTAGTATTGTGAAGTTTCAAATCTTCTCCACCCAAGTAGTAAGACTGGGTATCGGTAATTAAAATGACGAACCCCGATTTGACGTAAAATTTATGGAAAAATTGACTTTTTTGGTTTTTTCAAACTTTTAACGACGCATTTTATAAAAAGAAATGTTGATAAAGATAAAACACCTTTTGTTTGGAACAGCATATTTTGACTACATTACAAAAAGTATAGGCGTCAAATACATATTAGTTCCCGATTAACCTTTTTGTTGCCTTTCTATGCTAAGAAAGGTCAACTTCCATGTCTAATATTCAAACATTTCCAATTTATAGTAATCCTCTACCCCTAGACTATTTAAAATGTAAAGACATTCTTGATCTTCTACATTTTATAGATTAAATGTATCATGACACTTTTCCATACAACTAGTAAAACCTATTCGTATATATTCTTATATAAAAACTTTTCTATAAACCAGTACCATACAACTTACAAGCGACAGTGATGAAAATTTTGACGCATAAGTTTTCATTTGGGCCACGTAAAGCCATACACAGCACTGATTTTCAATACAAAGAAATTGACCAGTAATAGTTTACTTACTGGTTAATATGCTTATGCTTATGTAAGATTCTTACTGGGGTTAAAAATTATCTTTGATCGTTAACTCCATTAAAATAATTTATTAATTATATTAAAATTTTTTAATAAAAATTATTACGCCGGCCACGGAAAGCCAGCGAATATGTCCTGCTATTTCAGTATAGTATTCTAGTGTAATGTTGCAAAAAGCGCCACATATTTTGGTAGCCTTAAACGAAAACGACTATCGTTTCCTGTCTTTTTAAGCTGTACGAAATTTGTAAAAGGTTTACAAATTTCAGCAAGAGCTTTGCTACAGCTTTGATGAATTATTGAGACGCCCAATATATAAAAATAAACGGAGAAATGAACACAATTCGTAAAACTTTCCGTGTATGAATTGGTATCAATAGACTGTTATAACGTTTTTTCTGTATACCCTACCTCTTCAGACAGTCGGGAAGATACAAACTGAAAACTTGCTAAAATTCAAAAAATAATTATCTTTTTTTCATTTCTTGATTTATTTATTTTCTGTTTTCGTCTCCCTCTTCTTCTTCTTCATGTACCATGTCCTTTCAAAACATTGGCTACTGATAAATAAAATAACTATACTGTCGAATTGTAAAAGTTTATTAAACAATAATTATTAGCCTGAGAAAACTGAAAATATTAATTAAACATGTGTAACCGTTATTACATATTTGAGAACATTGACATAACCTTAAAAACATAATTCTTCTTTTTCTTATATCTTGAATATTACATTAGTACGGGAGCTTATATTAACACTCCCACTTATTCAAGATTTGAATACAAAGACCTAATACAAAAGACATGAAAGCAAAGATCTAATACAAATTAACAAATACATAATTTAAATTGACAAATTTAACTTATTCAATAAATTGTTAAAAACTGTCTTTGACAATGCTTTTGTAAACAAGTCCGCTAACTGATTACTTGTATTGACATAGCTTACACAGATATTCTTGTTTTCACATTCATCTCGAACAAAGTGAACCTTAATATCAATATGCTTTGTTCTGCTATGAAATTGTTGTGCCTGTGTTAGCTTAATGGCAGATTGATTATCAACAAAGATGTTGACAGGTGAGACATCAATTCCAATCTCTTTTAAAAAATTTCTAAGCCATAAAGCTTCTCTAACACCAAAAGCCAAGGACACATATTCGGCCTCTGTAGTTGACTGTGCCACTATGTTTTGTTTTTGGCTCTTCCAGGTAATAGGACCATTGCCTAGTATAAATACATATCCACTAGTAGATTTTCTTGTATCCAGGCAGCCAGCATAGTCTGCATCAGTGTAGCCTATTACCTTGATTTGTGTAGTTTTTCTGTACACAATTTTATAATGAGCAGTATATTTAAGATATCTAAAAATTCGTTTTACTGCTTTCCAATGTTCATCACTCCAAGCATTAAAGAATCTGCTCACCTGATTAACTGCAAATGTAATATCTGGGCGACTGGTGGTTGCCAGAAAGATTAGTGAACCAACAGCCTCACGATATGGCAAAGATTTATTACAATTTAAAATATTTCCTTTAGACAAAGGTACACTAGGCTCTGCAGGAATCTTTAATGGGTTAGCATTAGTCATATTAAATTTAACAAGAAGTTTTTCTATATAATTATGTTGATGAATAGCAATTGTACCTGCACTAAGATCTTGTTCAATCTCAAGTCCAACAAAATGTAATTTACTATTTAAGTTTACAGTTATTTTAAATATTTGCTTTAAAGTTTCTAAAAGTTCATTAATAGCTCTTTCTGATTTTGACATGACAAGTCCATCATCAACATAAATTGCTAAATAAGTTTCAGAATTTGCAAAATTACCAACAAAAACACATTGATCACTTTTTAATTGTCTAAAGTCAAATTTATTAAGAAAGGATACAAACTTCTGGTTCCAGCACCGTGGTGATTGCTTAAGTCCATATAAGCTTTTATTCAATTTACACACTAAGTTGTGTGACTTCTTACTTTCAAAACCAGTTGGCTGCTTCATGTACACACACTCTGGTAGGTCACCATATAGGAATGCAGTCTGTACATCAAAGTTAGCAAGTCTAAGGTCCTTTTCCACTGCTAACGATAACAAAATCCGCACTGAGTCATACCGCACAACCGGCGCGAAAGTGTCTTCATAGTCTATTCCACGTTCTTGCATAAAACCGCGTGCAACCAGACGTGCTTTATAACGAACAGGATTACCGTCTGAGTCAGTCTTAACACGATAAACCCACTTATTGTCTATCACTTTTGCACCATTGGGCAATTTCACCAAGTTCCATGTGTTATTAAACTTGAGGGCATCTATTTCCTCCTGCATTGCTTGTTGCCACTTGCTAGAGTCCTCACACTTTATTGCACTTTCATAACTTATGGGTTCAACTATGTCACAGTAGTTTGCTACACCATAATAGTCAGGCTTAGACAGTGTATTTCTGTTTCGTAGCTGTCTATCATTAAAATTATCATCATTGGCATCATAGAACAGATTACAATCAAAATCCTCATCATCATGATCTGTTGCTTGAGACCTACTACCTTGTGACATGTCTAAACTCTCTTCATTGTCACTTTCTTGAATAGCATACATATCATCATTGTCTCTTTCTTCATTATCATCTAAGAGTTCAAATTTTAATGTAAAAATTTCCTTCTTATTTTTAATTGTTTCATCTTCATTAAAATTTACATTGCAGCTCACTTCAATTCTTCTTTTCTCACAATCCCAAAGTCTATAATTTGATGAATATCCATCATATCCAACGAACAATAATTTTCTCGATTTTGAGTCAAACTTCTTACGAAACTGTGATGGTATCAACATGTAAGCTGTACTGCCAAAAACTCTGATGTGCTTTAAATCTGGTTTTCTCCCAAACCACTTTTCATATGGAGTCATGTTTTGCACTTGACTTGAAGCTGTTCGATTAAGAACATATACAGCAGTATTTACAGCTTCGGTCCACAATTCTTGTGACACATTTTTGTTGATAAGCATAGTTCTTGCACTTTCAACAATTGTCCGTAACTGCCTCTCACTGCGGCCATTTTGTTGAGGTGTATAAGGAGCTGAACATTCATGTAATATTCCATTCTTCCTGATAAAGTCCTGAAAGTCATTATTGATATATTCTCCTTTACCTTGGTCACTTCTTAAAATCTTAATCTTATTGCCAGTTTGATTTTCAATCAGTATTTTAAAATCTTTAAACTTGTTAAGAACATCTGACTTGTGCTTTAGAAAATAAACACTGCAGTAACCACTACAATCATCCTTAAATAAAACAAAATATTTTGATCCACTTGGAGAAGAAATGTTTACTGGTCCACATACATCTGTGTGAATCATTTCACCTGGTTTGTCTGATCTGCTTCTTGTAAGACTTTTATGGGTCTTTCTTGACTGCTTCCCATACTGGCATGTCTCACAGAAAAATTCTTCTTTGTTGTCAATTCTCATGTTGTCAACCAAATTAGCTGTTTTCTTAATTGTAGTGAAGTTGATATGCCCTAGGCGATCATGCCATAACTTTATTGATGATTTGCAAGCTAAATTACATTCTACAATTGGCTTAACTCTAAATTTCATGACCCACAGATTATCTCTACGTACTCCAACACATGAAATGTTTCCATTTGGCTCTAGAAACTGACACCTGTTTTTATGAGAATGATAGGTAAAGTTTTTATCTGTCATAGCTCCCACTGAAAATAAGCTGTGACTAAGTTCAGGAATGTATAGGACATTATTTATAGTACGATCATACCACTCACCTTGGACAAATGCCTGTATTTCAATAACACCTTTACCTTCTGCAGGAATCAGCTTGTCGTTTGCTATTCTAACAAACATAGGTTCAGATAGAGATTCTAATTTTGAAAACAACAATTTTTCACCAGTCATGTGTAGGCTTGCTCCTGAATCACATATCCACTCACTTTTATTTACACTGGAGGTTGACAAGTACATGGAAGAAATATCACATATATAAGCTGAACTTGATGCTATATTACTTGCTGATGACTTGTTTTTATCTTCATTTTTGGAATCATGTATTCTCTTTCTACACTCTCTAACCCAATGTCCCTTGCGTTTACAATAATTACAGGTGGAATTCTTCTTTAAGTCCTGTATATTTGTTTTCTTTTTACTGGTGGCTTCCAGTTTACTTTGTAAAGCCTCTACTTGTAAAGCAAGACGAGATATTTCAGAGTCATCATTATTCATTCTAGTTTCTTCTTTAAGCAATCTTGCTGCTAAATTTTCAAAAGTTTGCTGATCACTAGCTACAGAGTCCCAGGCTGTACGAAAGGCATTAAATCTAGGAGGCAAACTATTAATTACTTTGGAACAAACAGCACTATTACTAATAGTTTCTTTAACATCTTTTAACTGTCTAACTAATAATTCTATTGTTGATATATGCTCTGCAACTTTTGCATTCTCATGCATTTTATATTCATAAAATTTTTGCCATAGCAACTCTCTAGATATTTCTGTCTTTTGTTCGTGTATTGTGATCAGTCTTGACCACATTTCTGAAGCATTTTCGCAATTTATCAAATGTTGTATTTGATCTTGACATATAGTAGATAACAAAATTACCTGTGCTTTTGAATTTTTGTCATCCCATTCTTTCCAGTCACTGCTAGTGTGGTCTTCTGGTTCTCTAACTGTCCCATTCACAATTGGTAGCAGCTTCTCTGCTTTAAACAAAATGGTCACACTAAATTTCCATAGTTGAAAATTTGACCCATCAAATTTAGTAATATTCCCAGAATCAATTTTCACAGCTGAGGCCATTTTTGCACTTCACTGAATGTTTATTTTATAATTGTACGACTCGAACGTAACGAAAAATAAACACGGAAAACTCACGACTTAAACGTGAAACAACTTTTACCACATGGACGTATATATTTTACCACGCACCGGTGTGAACGACAGGCTAGTTTTCAAATTCCGTAATACCGTGTCTGGGCAACCATAACCTGATAAATAAAATAACTATACTGTCGAATTGTAAAAGTTTATTAAACAATAATTATTAGCCTGAGAAAACTGAAAATATTAATTAAACATGTGTAACCGTTATTACATATTTGAGAACATTGACATAACCTTAAAAACATAATTCTTCTTTTTCTTATATCTTGAATATTACATTAGTACGGGAGCTTATATTAACAGCTACCATCATAGTTATCATAATTTTATTGACTGCCACCCTAAATAGCATGCTTGAAACAACACCATACCAATATCGCAAGTTCTTCAACCATGAAGTTCTTCGCCCTGGTCTGAGTTTGCTTGCTATTTTTCTTTGTATGATATTTTGTAGTAACCTATATTTGGGATCTCTCATTACATGTCCGAAATACTCCAGTTTTCTCTGCTTGATGCTTTTTATGATCTCATTAATCGTATCCCTCACTTCTTCATTTTTAGTTAGTTTAAAGACGTATATTGAAGCCATTAATATAGAAATAGAAGATTTAAAATTTATTTTTAAATAAACGCTTATTTTCAAGGATATAAAGCTGATAACATTAGCCTATTATACAGATAACTTTTTAGCTAAAATGAGGTTTTTATATTTTATTTATTAAAAACTGAAATTGTTAAAGTTTCGAAATATTCATTCAGAATTATTAACTTTAAGTAAATCGACCATATTACAATAGTTATTAGAAACCAGCTAAATGTTCAGAGCAGCAACAATGCTTTCAATTTTGATCTTATGAAGATATTCTAAAATAAGCCAATTATATGGGGAATATGTTTCATTTTGTATTTAAAGACTTTTTTGTTCAATTTTGCTTTTCATAAAGGTTTACCGGATTTTGCGATATATAACTTTTTTTGCGATATAAAGAAATACAACAATTTAAGTTGTAAAGCCGAATTTTTTACGGGGACTTTATTGTTTTTCAGACATTTGAATATTTTGAGCTTCGATTCATAGACAATGTGTATATTCTCGTTTTTCCAGAAAAAATATTTTATTGTTTACTTTTTTATTCTAATTACTCTTTCGTGGGATCAGTTGAAAATTTATAAATTGCTAAGGCTTTAAAGATTGGTAAATAATATTAATATTTAGAAATACTTGCAAAAACCAGTAAAATATTTGTGAGAATAAATGTATACCTGGTGGTGATCAAACAAAGTTAAGGAAAATAGTAAGCAAAAGAGAAAATTGCATAAACAGTGGCAAGAAAATAAAGCAGCAAAGAAGACGAATTTCTTCAATGAGGAGCCTAAAAGACTGGCATGGCTGCAGTTCTTAACATTTATTTAGACCAGGTGGTATGAAAGTTATGAAATATTCATTCATATGAAATAGTCACTCCGATGATTCCTTTCAGGATGAAATACGTATAAGCGAATATACAGAACCACTATACGTGAAATGTAATCTTAACTGACTTTCTTTTATTTCGATATACTCTTTATGATGAAGCATGTTTAAAATTTC
Organism: Diabrotica balteata; assembly: GCA_918026665.1. NCBI lineage: Eukaryota > Metazoa > Arthropoda > Insecta > Coleoptera > Chrysomelidae > Diabrotica > Diabrotica balteata. The sequence continues at coordinate 35,473,116 of OU898282.1, read as the reverse complement.
CTTAAATGATTCCTCTTAGAAAATTAGTTTCACGCCACCTATGGTATATACTTTGCTAGAAGCCTTAAAAATAACCCATAAGCAACGAGCGATTTGTCATGTCTTTTCTAAACAACTTAATAGCTTGCCATATGTTGCGTGCTCTTATTATCTTTCATTTGTTAAATAGAAACCCTTCCTCTTAACAAAGAAGTAAGTTTCTATTGTCGAGCCACCCAGCCTTTTTTCTAAGAAAAGCGGAGATGTTGGTTTTCTATGAAATAATCTTTCCTGTCGAGAGAAAGAAAAGATAGAAAGAAGACCACACCAGACTTGTCAATTAAGTACCATTTTTGCGTGGCACTCTTCGGCCAATACTCCCACTTTTTTTTATCCCTAACTTGACTAAATATCACAAATCGAGTTCATTTTCATCGTGGTTCCTGTTGCGTGCTGTTGTCTTCATCAAACGGCGGTAAGTGTATTTTCAATTCACCATTATCCATCTATCTTTATACAGTGCTTCCTACATTAAATATTTTCTCTTTTGTCATACAGACTCCTTCCAATTCGAGGACACTGTATCAATTCTGTTTACCGTCCTTTCTTTCTCCACCCATTCAGTTCAGCCTAGTCTAGTGTGAGAATCGACTGATAGGTTAGCTGCACCTACATTAATTTAAGATTGATGCGCTGATTGAAGCCACCGTAATTCGTTAACTTACCTAAATCATCTACGCCGCTTGAGACGTCCCAATATACCTGTTGCGAGTGCAACGTGTCAAGTGCCTTTATCGATGATCGTACTATGAAAGTACGTCATTACCTGTGCCTATCTGTCGCCAACTCTATTGCAATAACCGATATTTTTATGAACTAAAGCTCATATTCGCTACCTAAATTGTTAGGAATTGATTTATGACTCAAGTTTAGAGCCTTTACCTTATTTATGGTTTGTTTATTTTGAATCCAACCGAACGCACTATTGATAGTATAAACCTACGGTATATATACATGCGATTTATGAACAGATTTGTTTTATATGTAGGTTATATTTATGAACGATTTTATACACATAGGTAACGAAATAATAAATAAGACTTACAATCAATTTAATTTAACTAGCAGACGACCGGTTTCGCTTTCCACAATATGCAAAGCATCCTCAGGTCTCGATACAAAGTTAAACAAATGCTGAAATGATAAAAACCCATATTTGGGTGTTGTCTAATAAATATAAACAAAGTGGATGTTGTAAATTACAATAATTATGCCAATATTACATGTCTGTGATTTTATTTAAAAGAGTAAGTTGAATAAAAAGGTATAAAAGTTTTAAAAGTTTAAACAGACAAGGTAAGGCCCACAAATTGCTATAAAATAGTCTATTAGATTGTAATAAATTAATAAATGAGCAAATAAATAAAATAAACATTACTTACATGCCGGTACTCTATTAATTGATGGATGGTAGAACATGGTTGAAACTACTATGTATTGTTGAATGGATAACTCAATTCTGTTACTGCAGTTGTTTGACAGTAAACGGGCAGTTCTTGAGGAGATAGATTTGATCCAATGAAGAAGAGATATGTTTGTGATTGTTTGTTAAATGAAAGTGATGTAATATACCATTGTATTATTAAAAGTTATTTATACTTATTCGAGAGATATATTTATGAAATGTGTGTTATTTATTGAGTAATTGTTTTATGAAGGTGACAGTTTTATGACAATGAATAAGTTTAGATGTACAAATTGTGTGGGTGTGCAATTATTTTTCAACTTGTAGTTATCAAATTACTTTGATAAAGTTCTATTGGCAAATAGTAAATTATTGAAAAGTCAAGTAAATAAAATATTAGAATTAAAACAATTAAGGACAATTTAAAACACACTAAAACAGAAAACACTTAGAAGGGACGAAACAAACATTAAATTTAAAAGGGGGGAAGGACTTTAATGCACTACATCTCAGTCTTGGGCACAATGAGTTTTTTTATGTGTTATCTATTAGATTTTAGTGGTAAATTTGACAGATGTAGGTTAGCATGTGACAGTTCTTCTTCTGTTTCTCAATACTGTAAGTTAAGTTATCTAGTTTCATAGAAATATGCTGTTATTAATGAATGTCTATAAATTGTTTCAATTAGGATATCAAAAGTAAATTGATGTGTTTAATATTGGCATACTTTAACAATCTTTAATTAATCAAATTTAATGTAACAATACGAATAATTGAAATACATCTCACAATATAACTAACTCAGTCTAATGTCCAAATATAACAAGTGATTCTTTGGCAACTGAACATATACATTTTATAATCAAATGTATAACAAGTTTACAAAAGTTTTTATTTTTATTTGAAATTTTTTTTGTAGGTGTGAGATATCTGTCATGGTGTTTTGTTAAATATTTGAGATATTTAATTCAAATTCTGATAATTAATATATTAATATCTAATATATTAATATGTAACCAAAGCAACAAATGGATAATTATTGATGGTAATTAATTTATGGGCTCAAGAAATTGACTGAATTATAAAGCCTTCAATAATTAGTTGGTAGTTCTAATATCTGACAGTTGGAACCGGAAATTGTTATACGAACAGGTAGAATGATCCTCTATTTAAACCGGTATAAAGTAAATTTATTCTTATTTTAATCTTTCGTGTCATATGAACAGATATTCCTCACACCGACATGAACAATGGTGAGTTTGTACAATTGTTTTAAGTAACACTTTAAATTTTTTTTCAAATAATAGCTGTTTGTGAAAATTAATATTTCTATTTGAAATGTAAATTTGTGTATAATTGTAATTAGTAAAGATGTATTCAATTAATACAGCTAGTCTGAACGATTTACATGTTATGTTGGGGATCCTCAAACCACGTGTTGAGTTTGAAATCAAAATTTTTTGTAAGATGAGTATATTTCGGAACCAGATGGAATGTAATAATAATTGTGGGTTAAATAAGTTGAGGTACCAGTTCAATACTGATATATTAATATAGTTTTAGGAAAAATATTGTTTCTGGTAGTATGTTAAAGAAATTCTGTGAACAAAGAACTAGATCCAAGGGGACCAGATTTTAATTTTGAAGTAGAAGATTTAAATAATCTAAGAGGTGTATCAAATGCATCTGATTATATATGGAATTCTGAAATAAATGTTGTTTGATCCATATATAATCGGATGCATTTGATACACCTCTTAGATTATTTAAATCTTCTACTTCAAAATTAAAATCTGGTCAGTTCTTTGTTCACAGAATTTCTTTAACATACTACCAGAAACAATATTTTCCTAAAACTACATTAAATATCAGTATTAAACTGGTATGGTACCTCAACTTATTTAACCCACAATTATTATTACATTCCATCTGGTTCCGAAATATACTCATCTTACAAAAAATTTTGATTTCAAACTCAACACATGGTTTGAGGATCCCCAACATAACATGTAAATCGTTCAGACTAGCAATTGAATACATCTATACTAATTACAATTATACATAAATTTACATTTTAAATAGAAATATTAACTTTCACAAACAGCTATTATTAAAAAAAAATTTTAAAGTGTTACTTAAAACAATTGTACAAACTCACCATTGTTCATGTCGGTGTGAGGAATATCTGTTCATATGATACGAAAAATTGAAATAAGAATAAATTTACTTTATACCGGTTTAAATAGAGGATCATTCTACCTGTTCGTATAACAATTTCCGGTTCCAACTGTCAGATATTAGAACTACCAACTAATTATTGAAGGCTTTATAATTCAGTCAATTTCTTGAGCCCATAAATTAATTACCATCAATAATTATTCATTTGTTGCTTTGGTTACATATTAATATATTAGATATTAATATATTAATTTATCAGAATTTGAATTAAATATCTCAAATATTTAATAAACACCATGACAGATATCTCACACAAAAAAAATTCAAATAAAAATAAAAACTTTTGTAAACTTGTTATACATTTGATTATAAAATGTATATGTTCAGTTGCCAAAGAATCGCTTTGATTTGTTTAGTAATTTGGACATTAGACTGAGTTAGTTATATTGTGGGATGTATTTCAATTATTCGTATTGTTACATTAAATTTGATTAATTAAAGATTGTTAAAGTATGCCAATATTAAACACATCAATTTACTTTTGATATCTTAATTGAAACAATTTATAGACATTCATTAATAACAGCATATTTCATAAAACTAGATAACTTAACTTGCAGTATTGAGAAACAGAAGAAGAACTGTCAGATGCTAACCTACATCTGTCAAATTTACCACTAAAATCTAAAAGATAACACATAAAAAAACTCATTGTGCCCAAGACTGAGATGTACTGCATTAAAGTCCTTCCCCCTTTTAAATTTAATGTTTGTTTCGTCCCTTCTAAGTGTTTTCTGTTTTAGTGTGTTTTAAATTGTCCTTAATTGTTTTAATTCTAATATTTTATTTACTTGAATTTACTATTTGCCAATAGAACTTTATCAAAGTAATTTGATAACTACAAGTTGAAAAATAATTGCACACCCACACAATTTGTACATCTAAACTTATTCATTGTCATAAAACTGTCACCTTCATAAAACAATTACTCAATAAATAACACACATTTCATAAATATATCTCTCGAATAAGTATAAATAACTTTTAATAACTTTTGGGATAATTATTGTAATTTTCAACATCTACTTTGTTTATCTTTATTAGACAACACCCTAATATGGGTTTTTATCATTTCAGCATTTGTTTAACTTTGTATCGAGACCTGAGGATGCTTTGCATATTGTAGAAAGCGAAACCGGTCGTCTGATAGTTAAATTAATTGATTGTGAGTAAGTCTTATTTATTATTTCTTTACCTATTTGAAATGGACTCACACAAGTAACACATTCATGATTTTATACACATATTTGAGGTGATCAGATTTAAACATTTTAGTAACTTCATGTTTACGTATTTACAAGGCGTAAAAATCACTTATTTGTTTTATTTGAAGTTGTATCAAATATTGACGTGGATACAACTATAATATTCCTTGCCTTTATTATATGCCAACTATAATATTTTTTCAAAAAGATATTTTTTGTTGTATTTAATAATAAATTGTACAGTAACTTATCTCGTGCTATTTAACGGTTCAGTAAAATTTTTATAGCTCATTTAATTTAACTATACCTCAATGTATTGTTGTTGATCAACTATTTGCCTTTTATTTTTTTTTATTATGTATATATTACTTTCATGTGTATGGTGTATCTCTTTCAACTCTGTTATTGATTAATATTACTATTTCTTTAAAAATAGGGTGGTGCCAATTATTTTTCCTCTCTTTATCTTTTAACTTTTCTTCTCTTTATCTTCAGTACTCCACTAACTAATTCTTTGTATTTGAGCGGCAATGAGAGCCCCGACCAGGAGCTGAAGCCCGAGCCTATAATAGAAATCTTCGGATTTCTACTTCCGTGATTTGTTATCAGATGTATCTATAGCGTCCAGTCTGAAGCCATTTTATTGTTGCTTCCTTTTCGACAGGAACAATTGTTTTCACGTTCAGAGCTTCTGTAAATATTCGCTCTGATGATTCCTTGTAGGATGAGATACGTATAAGTGAATATACAGAGGCACTATACGTTAAATCAAATCTTAACTGTCCTTCTTTCATATGAACCAGTTATGATGGATAATATATGTAAACGAGATGAACCTTGAAGAAGAATAATACAATACTGGAAGTAGAAAAAGTCTAGAAATGACAAGGGATATTAATATATAAGTAATTGATTGATTAAATAAAATCGCTAGCTCTTATTGCAACAAAATAATAAAATACATTACCGACTGCGCTAAAGAATTATACCTACGGTAATAAAGATGTTATATGTAAAACATTACAAATTACTTGTATTACAACTAGCGACCTAAGTGCTCTAATATGCAGGTAAATCCTACATAATTTATTCCTAACGCGGTATTTATATACTGGCCGAGTATAAGCATCTACACCCCTTTATTTTAACCGCAACTATTTTATTTAAAGCACTGGTCGTTCCCGAATACTCCAGAGACGTTGAAAATATACAGTGTTTATTATCCTCGCGTTTTATCTGATTTACCGACCCTCCTATCGTCCGATTAAATATTTAATCGGGCTTGTTTTCGTAACTACATGTAAATAATCTGGATGTGGTGGCCTGGAATTTTTATTACTTGTATTTTACTTTTTCATGCTGATTCAGCCTAATAATTTGCCTTTACTGTTCAAACACTCAGCGCGATTAATACTGTTAGCTGAAAGTATTTTTTAACATAAAACGGAGAAAAAGCGAATCTTATTAGCAATCTAATCAATACACTTATCACGAGTTCTGCCGCAAAATGAAATATACGACAGTGACGTAGCGGGACAGGAAAAAAGTAAGTAGTACAGTGAAATCTGGGTAAAACGGACTCGCATGTTCGTGAATTAATGTTAGGTCATAGGAAAGATTTTGTCTTACCAAGTTTAGATGATAAAACTAGAATGGATATGTTCAGGAGTGGTGAGTTTATCAAGGAAACTATTTACCAAAATGTACTTGGTGATATGAAACCAGTAGTTGTGAAGGTAATGGGTATCGTCTGAACACTTTACAGTATACGTTACCTTTTAATTTTTTGTACTTGGTGATTTTCTTATTATATTTAATACAGAGATTGTTGTCAGGTATACATTAATTATTTTTGTTTGACTATTTAGTTTATTAACTAGTATGAGATCCGGTCTATTTTGTGTGACTAGTTTGTATATGAACACAGTATTGGCTTTAGTATCTGGTGTCAAGTATTTACATGGCCGAGACCACTCTATAGATACAATAAAACATTTCTCGCTGCGCCGATGATGCCCGATATCCCGATTTACCTTTTTCTGTCATTGATGAATGTTGTTTTAAATTGGTAGTATTATGTTATTCCCTAGTGAAGAATGGTGGTAATTCCTGTTAACAGAAATAATTTGGTTAATTAATATTGCTTCTTCAGCTTACTTTATCGAGTTACTTCTTAACTGACTCCAATTCCTCCTGGTTCAACTGTTTTCCTTATATGTCGACCTTTGACCAAAGAAATAAGTTTCCTTCTTTTTTCTCGAAATTAAAATTAATTGTTGATTTTATTAAATTTTCTGTATGCTGCTTCTTCAAACATCCGGATCTGCTACCCTCACAAAAAAAGACATAGACCGAGTAGCCTCTAATAATTCTACAACTTTTTCTCTTCCAATAAAAACAAAAATATTTTTTTTTCTTTTCGAAATTTTACGAAGAAACCCAATATTTCTCTGTCAGTCTTGTCCGAGACTCCTCGCATATCTTTTTCTTAAAAAAAAATCAAATCTAGCTTTCATCTCCCTAACTTATAAAAATCAACTAATCACACAACTCAAAAAAAAACATATCTTGCCCTCTACTTTCTTTGACTACTCACACTTTCCTCTCTACTCACTTCATCCTATCCAAAATAATAGCTCATGATTGCCTGGTAAGAAAATTTGGAATAATCAACTATCGACCATTATTGTTTCTGAGTTTAATAGAGAACTATTCTTTCCAGAGATTAGATCTCCATCTCCTTGAGATTCCCCAAGAATGGAGATCAAGCATCCTAATACCTCTCATCAAAAAGAGAGACAAATCGGACCCGGAAAATTACGGAGTAATTAATTTATTAAACACTAAAATTAACAAATAACGTGATAACAAATAAATTGAATAAAATTATAACACTAGCAGAAGAACAATAGATGAAACAATATGGAGAAATAGAAATATCCGGAAAGAAACGAAAGGTAGAATTTACAAAACAAGCATCAGACCAATAATGAAATATATTATAACTAAATCACTAAATAAAGCCAAAACCAACAAAGCACAAGGACCAAAATCATGGAGGAGTAAGGATACAGATAAGGGATAGTTAAAAAGTTAGCTAGTTGTACAGAGAGAAAGTTAAAAGCATGAAAGTAGCTTTTAAATATAGTCATATTCTGTTATATTTATTTAAGTACATACTACATACTTTTCAAAACATAGACAGATCCACTTTTAACTTGTTTGACTGAATCTTATAAAATATTGTCATGTAAATTGATGTTAAAATAACATGTATTTAGAATAAAATTTTCCGGTAAATTACGTTTGTGCTCCTAAAAATAACTTCTTAAGGCAAAATGAGTACAATAATGTAATAAACTGTCAGTAATAATCAATTTCAAATGTAAACAACAATGAAATGTCACTAACTAGACAAAAAAGTACAGAATTGGTCTCCCACTGTCTTTTATAACAGTATGTTAACTTAACCTACTTTATTACCGTACAATACTGTAAAATATAAGTTTATTTATCTAAAAATATACAGGGAATTACATTTAAAAATAGGGTATGATGATCCTAGTCGCAGATTACAGTTCTGTGAATAATGATGAATTTAAACAATAAAGAAAAATTAATAGAGACAGAGAAGAAGACACAAAAATTTGTAAAATCATGTTACAGTTATATCAGATTTAGATATACCGTTTAATTTTATTGTGTTGTGAAATTATATTGTTTTGTGAAGAAAATAGTCTTTTTCAATTTTAGATTTACGGTAAATTTCGGACTTTTCAAATTAGGATAGGTATTTAAGATTAGTTTAAGTAGATAAAATGTTCTATTAAAATATCAAAACTACCTGCATTTTTTCAATGATTAATTTCGGTGACCACGAAACAAGTCATTAAGGGTATTAGTAGAAAGTAGAAAGTCTTGGTCTCATATTTTTGTACACAATTATGGGAATTGGAAAGTGTTGGCGTTTGGAGAATTGAGTCGAGGATGTTGATTGGTCAACAGAAAATTATAAAAAGGATTACGAGACGAGAATGATTTTTGAAGGAGAAAAAGTGATCATCTGCTGTTGGACGGGAAGTGAGGAAAGATCAAGTCGACAAGTGTGTGTGTTTTTTTAAACGTTGAAAGAACAACAACAACAAAGACAGGCTATCAACAAGCTCAAATATAACAAAGCACCAGGTCCAGATATGATAACAGCAGAAATGCTTAAAGCCACAGAAGAAACCGGCGTAAAGTTACTTCATCTACTCTGTAACCAAATATGGCATTCCAAACAATGGCCTGAAGACTGGACAAAATCTACAATAACGACCATACATAAAAAAGGCAGCTTTCATAAATGCGACAATTATAGAACTATCTCTCTTATATCCCATGCCAGCAAGATAATGCTACATATAATCAATGAGAGACTGAAAACATTCCTTCAAAGAGAAATTCCACAAGAGCAAACTGGATTTACCAAAGGCAGAGGCACTCGAGAACACCTGCTGAATATAAGACAGATAATCGAGAAATCTAGGGAATTCAACATCCCACTATACATCTGTTTTATAGATTACCGTAAAGCGTTCGACAGGGTCAAGTGGAGACACTTATGGCGAATACTAAAAGAAGTAGGCGTACCACAACATCTAATTACGCTTATAACCGAACTATATGAACACACTACTGGATCAGTTAAAGTACTTGACACACTTTCGAAAGAATTTCATCCAAAACGGGGTGTCAGACAAGGATGTATACTATCTCCACAATGATTCAACATATATGGGGAGTATATTATGCGAAGAGCACTTGAAGGATGGGAAAAGGGCATCTCAATAAATGGTCATAAACTAAACAACCTACGTTTCGCAGATGACAGAGCCCTTCTTGCAAATAGTCAAGCAGAGCTGATAGAACTTATACGACTGATCGAAAACGAAAGTCAAATATTTGGTCTGCAATTAAACATATCAAAGACAAAGATCATGATAGTGGATAGACTACACAACAATCATCCACACATAACCACAATTGACCGGTTCGAGGTTGTGAGCTCATACTTATATCTAAGATCATTAATCACAAACACAGGGTCATTACAAGAAGATATTAAACGTAGATCTGATCTAACAAAAGTTGCCACAGCAAAAATTACCAAAATATGGAAGGACTGTCAAATTTCAAGAGCGATAAAGATGAGGTTGATCAACTGCTTAATATTCCCAATACTGAAGAAGAAAGATAGACGCCACTGATAGGAAGATAGGAAACATAGAGCAAAGATAGGAAAGGTAAAAGGCCGAAGATCACGAGGAAGATCCACAACAAGATGGATAGATCAAATTACAGGAATATGCCACAGACATATGCATGAATTAAAAGAAATGACCAGAGACAGAGATCTCTGGAGACGGACAATACATGACATCACGTCGACCACTACACTCCCCCTGGGGGTCAGGATTGAAGAGAGAGAGAGAATTCAATAATAATAATAAGTAATTTTTTTAATAAAATCAAGATTCATTTATAAGAGTTCCACATAAAAAGAAAGATTTTTTTTTGGCGTGCTGCGGCTCCATGTAAGTAAATAATTTCATACGTATTATCTCTTTATCATATAATCAAATTTATCATTGCAGTTTAGTATTTCTTTAGAGATTTATTTTTGAGTTCCGAAAAAATTTAAATTTAAAATTTCCTTCATTCACTCGCAAAGAACATAAGGTCATTTTTTATATAGTCAAACTTAAATTCTGTTTTAGTCCACGTCGTATCATTAGGGTTTTTTGTTTTCTTTTTTTTCTCTAACTTTTTTTGGTGGAATATAATAGGCTCTACGATTATTGAACAGCCTTCTGTATTCTGCGCATGTTCATTTCATGGCGCAAGCTGGTCATGTCTACGAAGTAACTTCAGAAATTTTGACATGTTGACCTAACCTAATGTTTTGATGTTTTGTTTTGGTGCAGTCAATCCATGCTAACCTATTAAATTACATAGAAATTAAATCTGATAATTCTTTTAGATTCCGTCACTTGAGAGTATTCTCCTAAGAATATTCCCTCAAGGATATTAGTAACAGAATTTCTTAAATAGTTAGCAACTCTCGTGGATTTTGCCGTCACTCCGAACAGATAGACCAGTGACTGGTTTTGTGCCCAGACTCCCCTGGGATTTGTCCGTTACAGCAACAAACAGATTTAGCCGTGCCAAGAGGAGTTTTCCTATGGACTTATAGTGCTGTAAAGATAAGTTGTTTGACTGTCTAACCTTTTTGTTACTTTTTATTTTGTAGTGTACACTTTTCATATGCATATGATCAGGTGAATACATTTTTGATATAATATAATTCTAAAATATTGGGGAGGGAAAATACATTTCATGTTTTTATTAGGTTTTTTAAATAGTATATAAAGAGTCTGACCAAACTCACTTTTTGATATATTTTTTTTAATACAATACATTTTGATATAATACAATTTTGATATTGGGGAGGGAAATAAATTTCATGTGGTTTTTAAAACATTATATAAGGAATATGTAACAACTCACTTTTTATCTATGATATAAATGGTACTAGATTTATCAATTTTGATATCTTTACCATACTGTCACTTGTATCTCATTCTAGTAGAACTAAGTTAAATTAACTTACTAACTTTTAGTGTTAAGACTTTGGCTACCATACAGCCTATTCTAGGTTTTTACTAATATTTCACACTTTATTTGGCCAGTGGTAGTGGCTATTCGCTTGTTGAGGGGCTATTAGGTCCTATTGTATCTTTACACCACCCACTACCACTGTTATTTAGTTTTGCATTATATGTAAATTGTTAATACGTATATATATATATATATATATATATATATATATATATATGTATATCTATATACACGTTTTTATAAATACATTGATTGTTACTATTTTGAGTTTTATTTCAGTTTCTACTAACCAGTATATACTAAAATAGCAAAACAAGATTAGTATTTAGTATTTTGTATTTCAGGATATTATCTCCAGAATCATTTGTTTCCAGTCATTTGTTACTTCAAAATCTCAACTATCGTTGAGTTGGCGCCCTTCTTCTTCTCTTCTTATCGTCCTTTTTCTATAAATTTATTTCCAGTGACTTTCTTTGGTTGTATCACATATGATATTAACAGGTCTCATTTCGTTTCTTGTCTCATTAGCTCATTATCCTTGCTATATTTTATATCTTTAAAGCCACAATTCAGTGTATTGAAGCTAGCCCAAACACTCACTTGAGATTTAGTGTCTCTTTGGCCATTTAACTTTGTTCCTCTGAGCTTAGCCATATTTTTAGTATTTTCATCACCTCTCTTCCAGTTCTTCTGAAATTTGGAAGTTCTACACTTCCTAAAATCCAATACTCCCGGAGTATTGAGGATTCAATCCCACCATTCAACACTAATGGGACATATATGTCGCATATCCTTTCTGAGGATACGAGTCTGAGGACTCACAACAATGTAAAAAAAAATCAATCGCTTTATTAGGTCTCCAGGTGTCAACGAATATCATTAAAGTCATTTTAAACTGTTTTATTTCGCTACAATGAAATCAGTAATGAAAGGGTTAATATATTTCTTATAATTTCTAAATAGGTAGACGGCTATTTAGATATAATTTTTAAAAAAGTTTCTTTAATTTTGGATCTTTCTTGGTATTTAATTAAACTCTACGAGAATGATATTATTAATTCATTGCTTCAAAATAAATTACTATGCGGGCGACTGTTTTATGTAAACTATTATTATCCAAACCGTAAATTCTTCCTACGATATACATTATCAAATCTCTTTACTTTTTATTTATTGACGCAGACGAAGTGGAATATGAGTGGGTAGTAGAAAACACAGACCGTTGAGTATTTATAATATTGTTTGTTTTACGTACTAGCGTGCGTCCTTGAGACAGATATCGATTTTGACAAATGGCGTGATGAAAGTTGCTACCCTTATTATGTTCCTGCTAGCTTACGGCTCTTGAGTCTTCTAATTTTCTGCCAGGGCAGAATACAGGCTAACTAAAACGCTGAGATTTTTATGAATGCCTGATGTATAATATAAAACCGGCGATGCTAAGAACTGTGGGTTGCTTTTGTATTATGTATCCTACTTGGTATTGTATGATTAAATAATGTAGAAAAATAATAATTTATTTCGAGATATCACAGAATGTATTAGAAGTATAATAGAAAAGAAAAGCTATCTCTGCAGGGCTGATTATTTTGTCTTAGGTGGTTTTAGGCTATTCGTTTATTTTTGTACTTTCTTTAGGAACGTCGTAACAAAAATTGTAAATGTGGGCTTTTGTGATAAGCACTACTTTAATAAGAATATGGAGTTGGTTGATGTAGTGGTTAATGCAACAAAAATGACAGAGATGTGCTCAAAAACCCAAAACACAATATTTGTGAGATTTAGTGCAGTTTATGCCAAAACTTGCATATGCATAATGTGCAGATAAAATAAACAGATAAGAAGAATATATAAAAGAGCTATTCGAAGACAACGAGAAAATTGAGGTCATTAAACCAAAAGGAAGAAATGGGCCACCAATCACCAAAGACGAAATTGAGAAAGCGCTAAAATGTATAAAAAATGAGAAGGCCATGGGACCAGATGAAATACAGAAATCTTTTAAGAATAATAACAAAAAATCATATAGGCATACTAATAGAATTATCTAATGATTTAATGAATTTATTATACGATAGAGATTCCGAATGAATGGTTAATATCAGTATTCATTCCAATACCCAAAAAATCAAACGCAATGAAGTGTTACATAGAGCACAGAACTATTAGCTTGATGAACCATATTCTAAAAGTGTTCTTCCGAAAACATTCTGTGATGTAGCCCGATAGGGCTTTTTATATTAATATACTTTTTTTTAAAATTTTTAAATGCAAAAAGATGTGAGGATCACATACTCATTAGCCTGATGAGTCACACTTTAAAGATATTCTTAAAAATACTACATCAAAGATTATACAAAAAATGTGAATGGGACATCAGTGATTCCCAGTTCGGGTTTAGGCAAGGTTTAGGAACACGAGAAGCAATAGTAGCAACACAGGTGCTGGTCCAAAATTGTTACGATCAGAGGAAGGATGTGTTCCTATGCTTTTTAGATTACCAAAAAGCGTTTGATCGTGTCCAACACCACAAGTTAATGCAGATTCTCAAGAAAGTTGATATAAACCAAAAAGACATAAGATGCATTGAAAACTTGTACTGGCATCAAACGGCACAGTTAAAAATAGACAATTCTATATCCAAACCCATACATATAAGAAGAGGCGTTCGACAGGGATGTGTACTTTCCCCTCTTTTATTTAACATTTATTCGGAAGCCATATTTCAAGAGTCTTTGGAGGATGCAGAGATGGAAATCAAGGTGAATGGAGTATTGATCAACAACATACGATATGCTGATGATGGTGTCTTAATTTGTGACAACAGTCGATCTTCAACAACTTGTCACTATAATCGGAGAATTTTTTTTTAACCTATTCTCTATCCTTCCATTGGATATAGGTCACCCCCAGTTCTCTCCATCTTTCCCTTTCTTGAGCTGTTCTCTGCCATGTGAGACCTCCTTGTTTCCTGATGTCATCTTTCCACCTCATCTGTGGTCTGCCTCTTGATCTCTTTGCATTGTATGGACGCCACTTTCCGATGGCATTCTTCCATCGTCCGTCTTGGAGACGTTGATTGTGTCCAGCCCATTTCTATTTCAGTTTTGCTGCTTGTTCTATCGCGTATACTGTCTTTGTTCTGGTTCTGATCCACTGATTACGTTTTTTATCTCTAAGTGATACACCCAACATTTGTCTTTCCATCGCTCTTTGTGCCTTCCTTATCCTATCCAAATTGGCCTGTGTAAATGTCCATGTGTGTGCTCCGTAGGTGAGCACCGGTATTATGCAGGAGTTATATACCTTGCTTCGTAAGTATAGAGGGATTGTTTGAGTTTTTAAAACGTAAGAAAGTTTGCCGAACGCTGCCCATCCCATTCTTACTCGTCTCGATATTTCGGCTGTTTGATTTTCTCTGTTAGCTCTGATTGCTTGTCCTAGATAGATATACTCATTTACCTGTTCTATTTTTTCTGTTTTTATTTTTATTGCCTCTTGGTCTTCCGTGTTTGTCATTACTTTTGTTTTGTTGAATTTAATTTTTAGGCCTTTTTGCAGTGATTTTTCATGAAGTTCATTCAGCATTAATTCCAGTTCTTGCCGTTCCGAGGAGATCAGGAGTATATCATCCGCATATCTAAGGTGATTTAGCCTTAGATATTCTGATTTTATGCCGGAATTTTTTAATTAAAAATTTTTGTTTCTATTTCTTTTTATCTTTCAGGGATTATGTGTAAGATGTCATTTTTTCTTGTCACTTTTTATCTTTTAACTTTTAACTCAAAAATTGTTTTAGACTAAAATTCATTATAACTAGATTGTGATCGCTATGAATGTCAGCTCCAGGGTATGATTTAATAGATCTTATGTATTTTTTAATGTTATCAAACAAAATTAAGTCAATTTGTTTCCTAATAATATATCTTCTCAGTTTGCTGGTGATTTCCAACTTTATAGCCTTCTAGGATATTTTTCCTTCTAGGAATAATATTTTGGCAAGGTCAACTCTACATTGATCAATCCTCTGTAGAAAGAGTGACGCACTACGACTACCTCGGCATTATAATAAATGAAGAATGGACTAACAATTTGGAGATTAGAGCACGCATTGAACAAGCTAGATCCACCTTCAATCGAATGGAGGCCTTCTTCAAGAGTCACAACCTCTCTATTGATAAAAAAGTAAAAATGCTGCGATGCTACATCTTCTCTCTCCTTTTTGATGGTGTTGAATCCTGGACCTTGAACGAAGATATGTGCAAAAAACTAAAAGGATTTGAGATGTGGCTATATCGGAGAATACTTAAGATTTCGTGGACTGACCGAATCACAAACGAGGAGGTCCTCAGAAAAATGAATAAAAACCGAGAGGTACTGACCACGATCAAATCTCGAAAGTTACAATTCTTCGGACATATTATGCGAAATGAATCCAGATATGCTCTCTTTCAAGTTATACTGCAAGGAAAAATATTTGGAAAACGAGGTCCAGGAAGAAAAAGAACATATTGGTTAATGAATCTTAGAATCTGGTTCAATACAACATCTGTTCAGCTTTTCTGCGCTACTGCAGATAAGATAAAGATTGCCATGATGATCGCCAACAGTCGTAACGGATAGGTACATTAAAAAGAAGAAGAAGGTTTTGGCTATTAACAGGTTGTTTTCTACGCAGAATTGTACAAATCTATCTTCCCTATTGTTTCTGATACCAATACCGTATGCTCATATGTTGTCTCCTTTAGCACCATGACCAATTTTTGCGTTAAAATCACTCATGATTATCGTTATCTTGCCTTTTTTGTCAGTTACAATATTTCATCTGTTGTTATAAAAAAATTTCGATTTCTTGCTCTTCAGATTTTTATAGGTTGTTCGTAATTTCAACATTGCTACTCGATGCAGGCCATCTTACTTCACTCATCTGCAAGATGTAGATTTTCATTTGTCTCATCTCGACTTCAGTGTTTGCCAATTTCTCTGATGTTAGGCTGCGTACGTTCTAGGTGGCAATGTGTACTATCCTGTCATATATTTGGATTTACTGTCCACTTCCTTTGACGTTAGTAGTTGTGGACAGGGGATTCTTTGCACCCTCTTCCCATTTAATGAGTGCCTTGAACTGAAGACCAGTTTCTTGTTTTCTTTTGCGATTTAGATTTTAAGGAAATATAATGGGGTGGGTTTTTCGGGATCTACTTCATCGCAATATCACAACCATTCAAATTGCTCCATTCATGATTGTGGTAGTTTAGTTTCAAGCCGATCCAGGATTATTTCCTCTGCCCTTGAGCTGGTACAGATGATCGCTGCTGCACTTCCTCTGAGAGGGATAGAAAATTGGTAATTATATTTTGAAAGGATAAGGATTTCTTTTAGTAAGGAATTGAGAAAAAAATATGGCTCGCGTGGGCAGGGTCGCTTTCCTAACGGAGGCCTTTTTACACCTACAAGTAAAATTTGCTATCACCTTTACAGACTATAAACTCTGGTTCTTTCACAAGACAAGGCATGTAGAGGAACACTGCTGGTTATCACCCACAGATCGACAGCTGGCACAGTTCTGTAGCCACATGCTTCCGGCAGCTGACGCATATCATGAGCCTCTTGTAGTTTAGTATTTCTACTGTCCCACTTCATACTGGGACTGAGTGGAGGACGATAGACTGAACAACACCGTGTAGCACATCCTCCTTTCGAATTTGTGATCCCCGATATTCGGCGTTATTCACTCCACACAGCCACTCTCTAGGCTACCCCGCAGATGTTCTCTGGTAAAGAGTAATTGCCAGGTACTTGACGTACTTCTCTACATTACTCTCGCTTTCGTATACTTAAACGTAATCTGCCTCTCATTGTATAGCCCATGCCCGTTCAGTCATGCTTCAACGAGGCTTTTACTCGTCGTCAGCAGCAGAAGTTTCGCTCTGTCTATCAGTGCTACTAGTACAGCGAGGTTATCCGTCAATTTGAAAGAGGTAACATCCTCCTCATTTTCGCGGATTAAGACACTGTCGAACCCAGGACGAAGTCGTGTGAGACCTCATCTGTAACTTGTGCTTCTGTTTATAAGTATCTCCAAATTTCATTTATCTTTCGAACATTATTGCCAATTTGCTACTAAGTTATTCCCACCGTAGTTTTTTCAACTAAGTTCCATGTACACTATATCTATAATTAATATCTTCAATAACTTCATAATTTGCTGGCTTTGGTGCGAGTTTTGTGTCTGCATCAATACGATCCGAGTTGGTCAATTTTAACAAAACCTGGCATTATTAAAACGTCTTTACTAATAAAAGGTTAACCCCGCGCTGCTTTGTTTTCAACAAAAGGGAGTGTCGGCTTCAATAAGATCTTCTCACAAAAGTGACAATATCTTAGAAAGAGCCGATAATCTATTTAGCCGTAATATTGCCGGCGCCGCAAAGAAACGGAAATTTACTTGATATACAGAGTATATCATTATAATTTGAGATATTGTTGGATCAATTTTTTCTGAGGCAAAATTAAAACGACTTGAACGTTAATGGCATGTTTTTAGCAAACACAAGAATGACATATCATTCTTTAACTTATGGTGACGGAAACGATGCGTACTAAACTAATCAGTTTATTGTTAGGTGTAGCTTTGCTAGTAAGTACAGTGGGTGATCAAATTATTATTACTTCACAAAACTTTGTATTTTGCTGTTTAATAAAAATTAAAACTGCATATAAATGTCTAATGATGTGAATATAATATAAAAATAGATCATACACACGTTCTTTTACAAAATTTTAAAATATTTTTTCTTTGATTTTAAATAACAATTTTTTTAATATTTTGTGTGACCTCCTTTAGCTTTGATGATAGCTTTGATCCTCCTTGACACGCTTTGAATGTTTCTCAGGCAGTATTCTTTTATTTTATCGTTTCTGTTCCAGGTGGCAATGAGTCTCTCAATTAACTGCTGCTTATTTGTGACAGTTTCCTGGGCAATTTCTCTCTTCATAAGCTCCCATAGATTTTAGATTGGATTGAGGTCTGGGGAATTACTTGGCCACTTCAGTACTTTAATTTTATTTTTTTCCAGGTACGATTTTACTGGTTTTGCCTTATGACACGGTACTGAATCGTGCGTAAAGGTAAAATCCTCCGATTCGCCAAACCAGTATTTGATTTGTGGCAGGAGCTTTCTTTCCAGAACTTCAGTATACTGATGTTGGTTTATCATTCCATTCACAATGTACAGCTTCCCTGTGCCGTTAATGCTGATTACAGACCATACTATGATCTTGAGAGGATGCTTTATTCGCTCCACTATACAATTCTTGTGATATTTTTCACCCACTCGCCTTCGGACGAAAGCCGATTTATCCATGAGTATCTCCACTGTAGAGTCATCGGAGAAAGAAACTTGTGAATAAAAAAAACTATTGTCCAATTTGTCACAAACACCAAAATTGTCCAATTTTGCTGTTTTTTGCCCATTCCAGTCTCTTTTTCATTATTGCGATGGTCAACTTTGGTTTCTTGGCAGGGCGACATGATTTGAAACATTGCTCAGCAAGCCTTCTTGGTGGGGATTCTTCTTGGCTTTTTTCTATTGTTTACGAAGATATCCCTCATTTTTCTTTCGTCTCTGGGTGTAGTGACATGCTTTGGACCACATTTTTGGGCACGTTGGTGAGTCAGGAGTTTGTTTAAATTTTTTCTTATATTGCTCACTGTTGCTTGCGCTACTTGGAATTGTTGAGCTATATGACGTTGGGAAAACTTTGTATTCAATAAAAGTGTCTTTATCTCAACCATTTTAAACACAGGGACGTCTTTAGCCTTACCCATTTTAATTTGCTTCTCAAAAATCGAAATGTTTTGAAAATGTCTAACTGATATTTTTTTTCACTCACAATCACCATCAATACATTAATGAAACATACTGCAAAGATAAAACGATACTAATCTTTTAAAAACAATACAAAAACATACAAATTCAGTTATAAACTCCAAGCGCAAATTCAGCACAATGTGTATGTTGCTACGTAATTTGACACAAATGACATTTCTAGAGCTGTAAACGTCAAAAAAGTAAGGTTATTAGTGACAAAATATATTGGCATACCTTAATCGTATAGCAGCATATGATTTTATTATAAAATTTTTAAACAAATTTTGAAAAACTTATTCCCCTTCGGATTTATATAAGGTCAATACCATGATTTAAGCATATTTGTAAGTATGAGGAATGTTTTTTATTTTTATAATGAATATTTAATATCAATCAACTTTAGTAGCTTTTTATGCAAATTTTCGTACCATCTATTTATTAATTTATAAATTATGCAACATCTAGCAGTTGTGTAACGTGGGTGCTATTCGGATTCAAACATATAAAATATATGTCGTGTTTTCGACACAAATCCAGGACTTCAACATTAATATGAGAAGACAAATTGTCTCCTAAAACGACCTTCTTTTCCTGAATTTTTGTCTGGGCAACAGAATAGTGTACAACCAATTTGCAAATGTCTATAATTCGAACCAACCAGATGCAGTATTTGCATAACGTGTACCAGATGGGCCATTTTTAGTCCAAGTGTCCCACAAATGTTATTTGTACACTACATAAGGAGGTAGTAGCTCACCAGCTGCATTTCCACACATCATAAGAGAAATGTTACTTTTTAAAGAGTTACAAATTCGTTCAGAATATTTAACCCCACGTTTAGTTAATACCTTTTTTTGTCCGGGATCATCTGTTACGTTCGTCTCGTCATATTAAAAATAGCATGTGGCTCTACACCAGTTAATTTTTGTTTTAAATTTTGTAGCCATTCGACCTGCATTGAGTGCTGCTCTACTTCTTTTTATGTTTGAGGTTATCCTTGCAGTAAGATCCTTATGACGACTATAAAATGATTTGACCCAATCCATACCAGGAGTATTATCCATAAAGCGAGTTATTTTTTCCTTGGCGATTTAAATGAATCTTGATTATTTGTCGTAATTCCATTCCAGTAACAGGAAATCCAGCATCACTAAGGCTATAAATGCATTGTACGAAGCACTTTTCCTCTTCGTAAGAGAATATTTATGGGTATCCAGGTTTTCCAGCGTGCACTCCTTTTAATTTGTAAAAATAGTTAAAAATAGTAAACAGAAATGACATTTGTGGTGAAGGTGTCAAGAAACTGGTGATGTTGTAAGTGGCAAAACCATTAGAAATAGACTGCATGAAGTAGGGTTAAATACTCGAAGACCTGTCATAGTGCCTGTGTTATCCAGAGGAAATCGCCGTAATCGACTTCATTGGGTACAAGAACAGGCAAATTGAGTTAGACATGAGTGGGCCTCTATTTTGTTCACATATGAGTCATGATTTGGATTTGCACCACATGCAAGACAAACAAGAATTTTGAGACCATTTGACAATGCTGAATGATTGGCCACCATGCAGGAGGTTTATAGACAGCAAGACGTAGTATAATGGAGTGGCGAACATTGTTGTACCTGTGCACAAGCTGATCTCCAATTTCATTTAATGCGCGTCTGCATAGTGCCAGGGTCGAGCGAACTCTTCTCGAAGATAATAAAATTAAGGTTTTACCATGGCCTGCACAATCGCTAAATTTAAACCCAATTGAGTAAGTATGAGACATATTGAACAGACTCATTTTACAACAAAATATTGCTTTCAATACAAGACAGCAACTGCTTGAGAGCCTTTTAAAGAATTGGAATAGAATATCGCAGCAAGACAGTGACCATCTGATCACGGGTTTGCCTTACACATGTAGGACAGTAATCAACAATCGTGGAGGTCATACACTATACTAACTGAACCTAAGAACTACTTTTTTGGGTGTTAAGATGCAATCCATTAGCTTCCTTAAAATTAAGAAATCGCCTTCCTGACTCTCGACGCATGTAAAGGATTTGTTTACATTTACATTACCTTCAACTCTAATTTCATTGGTAAACCTACCTGAGAAGGTTAGTTTTCAACTTCCCTTTCTGTTGGGATCTTTCGAATGAGTCAAAACCGAGATTTTGGACATTTCTAATGATCGTATCATTGTTATGATTCTTTGACGACTTAAGAAGCTTATGCCTAGAAAGTCCTTTTGCATACAAGCTATCGGCGTACAGATTATTAGATGGTACAACAGAATTTTACAAATCTAAACCTCAAAACTAATATACAGTGTGATATATGATACAAAATTTAATAAAAATATTAAATGTTGTTGTTACGTAACAAATGCTATCCATAAAACACAAATCAATTATATCAGCTTGTGGAAAATTGGAAAAATAAATTGACATATTCGCGCGTTTTCCAGAAAAGCTAAAGATTACCATATTATTAGAGGGAAGTAACACAAGAGGTTTCAATAGATTTATTACTTGCCATATGACTCGATTAAAAATAATTTTACAAATTTGGGCTTTTCCGCCATTTTTTATAATTATTTTACTAAAACACCATAACAACTATAAGCAGGTGTCTAAGTTTATCTAAGTTTAGCACATAACGACGAGACTTTATGTGCCCACTGTATATTTTTCGTGTTCCTTTGTTGAGTAGTATGTTAGCAAATAGTTGATTTCATTATAGAAGTCTTTCTACCTAATGAAATGGTTGGATGTCGTGCTTTTATCTAATTATTCCATGTAAAAGGATTTTAAGTGTTGTAACCATTTCAGCCCCTTAAATTATACTATTTTCATCTCCCATTATTCCGTCTATCCCATTTTAACGTACTTTCTAGTTACATTAGAATATTTCCGCGAGTAAAATTCTTCTGCTTTTATGGTTTACTTGTGCACCACACCGTAGTCTTTTGTTGCAAACGACGACGGCACATCCACTTGTTTGTCTGTAATCCCACATAGCTGCTGCTCATGTTTGCGTCTGAATGTCGTGAAATTCTCAGAGGCTGGTGACTCATCCACTATGAAATTATTCATTAAGTTGTCCTATTTGAATATGACTGGAGGGGTCACTAAAGATATTGCTCAGTTGCCAGCGAGTATCACTACGAAATAAAACGTTAGGGGAAGGAAGTTAGGCGCATACACGGCGAGAGCGGGAATGAATAAGATTGACGAAACTGCTATGCATAAATCTCGTCTCTAATAGACTGACTTGTAAAGCCGTCCCAAATTAGCTGTGGGAGCTTTTATTAAATACTGTGTGCATACTAATAAGAGATGACGGAATTTAGTCTCTAATCTCGGCCTAAAGAATTTAGTATTTTCTTGAAATTGCGTAAAGTCGACAAGTTTATCAATTCTACGGTGTTCTCAAAAATACGTCGTCCTCATGGTTAAAATTAAAACAAAAATTGTCACATCGGGTTTAACAAACACTAAATCTCCACCAAGTATTTATTTATAATAAGTAGACTTAGACAAATATGCAAAAAAAGTAAAAAATGTGCACATAAATATGCACTAATTTACACCCAAAAATATGCATTAAATATGCATTTTTTTTTTAGAAAATATGCATACTGTCAATGGAAACATATATTTAATTATGGTAGATTTTTAAGAATTACTTGAATAATTAAATATAAATAATTTTAAAAACTTATTTGTAATGTACTAATTAATTATAATGAGTGTGTATTAGTAGTGAGTGTAATAAAAAAGTAAAATTCTATTCCTGTGAATGAAAAATGGAAACAATAAGTGACCAAATATTTTTTAAAATTTTACAATAAAAACTTGGCTTCTATCTGTGTACATATATTTGTAAATTAAGAAATTTCTTTCCACATGAATGGATGCAAGGGAGCATATTTTAAATTCACAAGAATATTTGGTTTTTAATCTATTTCTTCGGAACAATGAGAACGTCAGCTACCTCAGTAAGTTTCAGAAAACCATTGTTTCTTTGAATTATTGTTTTAAATTTTTGAAAAATATCTTTTCCAATGTCACCTTTAACATTTTGACAAGGTGATCTAATTTCTTTTATTAAGGCTATGCTTGTTACCAAGGTTACTTTGATGATTCTAATTGAGTAATAGTTTTGTTAAGCAAACTAAAATTTGATTTTGATGAATAAAAATTGCTGCTGAAAAAAAGCATTTTTTAAAAATTTGTTTAGTATCTAGCAGAGATTGGGAACTTTCATCCGTTAAAGAGCCATTGCTATTTAGAAAAACGCAGGTAAAAAGAAATAGGAATAGGACTGATTCACAATCAATTTATTCTACCACCAACTACCGGTTTCTTACTTACTTACTTACTTACTCCGTGGCGTTACAACCCTTCGTATGTTTTAGCCGACTCGACAACATGCCTCCACTGTTTTCTGTCTTGAGCAACCTCCATCCAATTCTCCACGCCCATAGTGCTTAGGTCTCCTGCTATATTATCTCGCCACCGGAGACGAGGGCATCCGGGTGGTCTCCTTCCAGTTGGGACTTCCTCCCACACCAGTCTTACTGTTCGTTCGTTAGAATGTCTTCTGAGGTGTCCTGCCCATTGGAGTCTTCTGGACTTTATTTCTTTTATGATGTTGGCTTCTGGGTAACGTTCTTCAAGCTCTTTATTAGTTCTTATCATATATTGTCCTGATGCTTCATCAAGCACCAGACCAAAGATTTTCCTTAGGATTTTTCTTTCCCAAACACCTAGTCTCTCTTCATTTGCCTTTGTTATCGTCCACGTTTCGCTTTCATACATCACAACGGGTCGTATGATTGTTTTATAGACCTGTATCTTCGTACGTCGTGTTAGTTGTTTTGATTTTATAAGGTTTTGGAGGGCAAAAATACATCTGTTGCCGGCCTGAATCCTGTCGTTTATTTCTTGTGATCCGTTATTGTCTTCAGTTATTGTTGTTCCAATATACCTGAATTCTCTAACGCGCTCCAAGTTAAAGTCATCGATGGTAATGTTCTGACCGATTCTGTCTCTGCTTTGGTTATTGCGGCTCATATACATATATTTCGTCTTGTTTTCGTTGATTTGGAGCCCCATCTTCTCTGCTTCCTTCTCAAACCTTACGAAAGTCTCCTTCATCCTTAATCGCGTGTTTCCTATTAGATCTATATCGTCTGCAAATGCCAGTAGTAAGTTTGGTCCTTCTCGATGAAATACTGTATTCGGTTTTTCGATTCTTGCACTTCTGATTATGTGGTCCAGAGCTAAGTTGAAGAGTTGTGGTGAAAGTGCATCTCCCTGCTACCATAATTTGCTACCATAGTGCTACCATAATTTGCTATGCATCTTCAGGTCAACGGTACATGGTAAACTAAATGCTAAAAAATATAAAAACCTGTATTAGGATACTGTCTGGTACAGACTATACAGCAATTATGCCAATATTATATATATATATATATATATATATATATATATATATATATATATATATATATATATATATATAATATATATAATATATGTGTGTGAGTGTGTGTGTGTGATTATTAAATATGGCTTTAAAGTTGATTAAATAAACAAAGTAAAACTTAAGCGAAAAAATAATCTAGTATAATTTAAATTAAATAAATAACTCTTAAATATTACTTAGATGCCGATACAAGGATTATTATTTAATGTTTGAGAAAATATAGTTAAAAACTATTATAGTAAACTGGTGACAGGTGATCATCGGTTTTATTGAAACTATTTAGAAAATAAAAAGAAAGTTCTTGTGGGAAAAATATATTAACAACCAAACTAGGAATGTAGCTATTGTATAAATTGTTTGTTGAAATTAAATGTAATGTGTTATATTATTTAAAAGTTGAAAGTTATTGCAAGACATTGACATTCATGTCTTGCTTACGGCATCAGGAAGGGAGTGGTTCAATATTGTGTGTCCAAAGTGTCCAATTTGTTTAAACCTTTAAAAGGGTGTACGCCGCATCAATTATAATCCTTTTAAGTTTTATACATCTCATTGCAGAGAATTTGCTGTTTCTCAGCATTATTTCTTAGTGAGAAAACCGAGCCATTTTTACCCAGTGTCGTTGGCGAATTAGTTTTAGTCTCTTTATTTGGAGGAAATAAAGATGATTCTTTAACAGCATGAGATACAAACGATTCGCCAAGACAGTGACCAAAATTACGTTTAACTTTTCATCGCTTCCGCCAACACAACATGCAGGTCGTTTCCACAGTATTACAGTTTATCGCCAGGAAACACTGCGATCCTGAAGATTGAGGATTTAAAAGCATGGAAACATTTGATATCAATCAAAACTTTCAAAACTCTAGCACCCCTGAACTCCTGAAATTAATTTTCTGTAGATGCGAGGGAAACTGTGAAAGTATGTGTGATTGCCGACAAGTAGGCCTCAAATTATGCAGTTGCCTTAATTGTTCTGGTGAAACCAGCACTGACATCATGGAAATATTAAAATTATCGATACTGAATAAAATCCTGAACCGTAGCCTGGACTATTAAAGAAAATGAAAAAAACAATAGCTGGAAAACAACTTTTTAAATGTATAATTATGCTCAATATTATCTCGCCTGGAAATTATTGTTAGTGAATTAGGCATAATGGGGATACCACTGAAAAAGAAAACGCTTCTCCAGACTCTGACTCTACCTTATAGGTGGTCGGGAAAAAGGTCGAATATAAACTAATATAACCGTAATAATAACCGAATTAGCCAACATTTGTAGCCCATAACACATTGTGGTAGCCAACATTCATAGAGGATAGGCACTAGCAGAAGAAGAATAACATAATAATAATAAAGTTATTAACCATAACATTAACCATAAAGTAAATAAACCATAAGCGCGGAAAATTGACCATAAATAAATGAAAATTGAATTAACATCAGAGTTTATACTAAGGGTAAAACAGCTACTCCGGTCCGGTCACATCTTAATAGTAAAAATTTGTATAAGGCATTAAACACCTACGCATTTTCCGCGCTTAGCTACTCATTTGAGATTATTAAGTGGACTAAAACGGATATAGTAACTTTTCAGCGAAAAGTACGAACACACCTCACAAAAACACAAAAACACCATCCTCGAAGTGGAGTAGAAAGAACGACATTACCGTAGTATTTAGAAGGACGAGGACTTATGGATATAAGCGAACAATTAGAAAAACAGATTTCTAATTTAAGAACTTATTTTCAGGTGCAGGCGGAGACATCTACTCTTCATTGCGCGGTTTGTGCAGTAGATGACACAACACCGATTAAACTGAGGGAACAAGAAATGCGCATAAACCATCTTACCAAGAACAAAAAAAATGCTCACCTGGATAGGTAAACCCGTGCACGGGCGACATCCGAATGGGGTCAGCCAAGACCATTTCGACAATACAGCGTCGAACTATTAGTTGACATCAGGAAAGATGTTCGCTGAAACAGAAGGGTCGTTACTTGCCATTCAGGGCCAGGTTATACCAACCAAAAATTACGTAAAATATATTGTCAAAGCTCCTCAGGTCCAAAACGACGAACGATATGGATGTCAAGCCCAAAAAACCATCCAACATCTTACCGGGGGCTGCCAAGCTTTTGCTGCAACTGAATATAAGAAACGTCATGACTCAGTACGGAAGATCCTCCATCAAGAGATTGCTTTTAAACTGGGACTTCTACAAATAAACTATCTCCCATACTATCAATACGTCCCTGAGAGTATGCTTGAGAATGACAACTACAAGCTATACTGGGATCGCACAGTGCTCACAGACCAAACTGTAAACACATAATAAACCAAATTTTGTGCTAGTTAATAAACTAACGAGACAAACATCACTATTCGATGTGGCGATACCTATATCATTAACAACAATAATTAGCGTTGTAAGTACAATGAAAAGATCGCCAAGTGTAGAGATCTGGAAATACAAATAAGAAGACAATAGAGAATGGAAAGTACCCAGACGATACCTATTATTCTTTCTACCACTGGAGTCATCCCGTAGATCCTCCTAGAAAACATAAAGAAGCTGGGTCTAAATGGAAACCTATATAATATCATGCAGAAAACTGTGCTACTTTCGACGTCCAGATGCGTGCGAAAATTTTTGGGAGATACACCGACGTACCAAGTCACCTAGGACTCGATAACATGGACAGAGTCCCACCAGAGCTCAATCAATCCTTTTGATACCGTAGGGTCTGGGATGAGTAAATTTTCCCCTTAGAGGAAGTGTGAACCATATGGCTAAATCTGGACAAAATAATAAATTATATGAAATAAAAAATAAACACTGAAAAACTAAGCCTAATGGTTCATTTTCATTGTATCCTTATGAATATTCAAAAACCCGACCAACTTTGTAGTACTGTAACACCTAGAGAGATTAATGAAGGTAAACACATTTATAGTAAAAAGATAAAAACCCTCTACAATATTGCAGTAATGTCTTTTTATTCTAAAATTAGGAGAAAAAAAAAATATAACATCCAAAAGAAAATTTGTTCAGATATTTTTAGTTATTTTTGTTTATAACTTTGTTATTTTTTATTTAACGATTAAAAGTTATGAAAATAAAGCTAAAATATTAAATATTGTTTACTAAAATTTGTACAAAACAGGGCGATACCCTATGCACCCCTTATTCCAAAATTGCGAGAATTCAAAAACCCGGTCAACTTCGGAGCGCTGTAAACTCCAGAGAAATTAATGAGATTAAATTTATAGTGAAATTTTTTTTATTAATAATCCTCTATAATATTGCTCTAATGTATGTATTGTTAAATGACTAGAAAAAAGGTTTTCAGACCCAAAAAAAAATTTTTTTAAAAATGTTTGGTTATTTCTGTTTATAACTTTTTTATTTTTTATTATGATTAAGTTAATTTTACGGTAGAATGTAATAAGATTAAAGCTATGGAGCATTTAATTTTCTACAAATAATATAGTCTCCAATTTTCTCTAGGGTTGTTCATTCACGAGACACAGCGTCAAAACCCTTTGTCCCTCCTTTTTCTAAGATGACGGCCGTGCGACAACGGTGGTGACCCCAGAAACTTAAACTTAATCTGATACTGACCACTCCCACACATCAAAAAATAAAATTGCGTCCTCTCAAAAATGTAATCTTAATATAACTTTTAAATGAACTAAACCGATTTCAGAGCAATAACTAAATCGTCAGTTTGTAAAAAAAAATTCAACAAACGAAGCATTTGCGGACATAGTTTATATAACAAACTGTTATTATTTTTTCATGCAGAATCAGTCCCTAAAGACTGTTGCACTTATTTACTAACACCATGTATACAGTTCAAATATATATTATTTAAATGGCCTAAAAACCGACATTTTGAAGCTCTGTAACTGAGAAACAATTGATTTCCTGGAGCAATGAGGACTTTTGATCAGCATTACCAAAGCTATCCTCTCTGCAAACTTTTAGCGAATTTAACTGAAACCACTTTTACACAAGAAAAATGCCAGCGTCCTTTGTACTTAATAAAAAATCCTTTACCGAGCTAGCTTTCGTTCATTTTAAATAAACATGAACCAAATTTTTTATAAAAAATATTTCATTTAAATATTTAGCAATTTCGGAAGAACATCGGTTCACATATTTTCTAAACTAATAATTTTAGATCTGGAATTATTAATCCACAAAGACCTTAGATGTCCGCCTTAACTTCACGTTTTATTATAATATACAACTGTGGTACTATGTGCTATAACAATTTTAAATTAAGCCTATGTTACGCTATATAGAACGATACAAAATATTTCGAGACTTTTAATTATTAATTGAAGCGTATTCGAGATATTTTAACGTACTCAGTGCATAGACCCTTAGGCCTTGTTCGCACGAACGCTTTATCAACGCCCGTTAAAAAAGCGTTGAAATGAAACAAATTGATATCCGCGGATATATTCACACGTCAGTGCTTTTAAAACGCTTGTTC
The DNA here is from genome assembly GCA_918026665.1 of Diabrotica balteata. Classification (NCBI taxonomy): domain Eukaryota; kingdom Metazoa; phylum Arthropoda; class Insecta; order Coleoptera; family Chrysomelidae; genus Diabrotica; species Diabrotica balteata. Next base: position 35,443,703 of record OU898282.1, on the reverse strand, counting down.
GCTAGAAATGTCGTTTATAGATCCTAAAATTTTGAGGGTTTAATATCAACTTTTGCTCTATTCAGAATCATTACCCGAAAATGCAAATAAATCTCTGAAAAATTATACCTGAAGGGAAATAGTAAAGAGTTATCAGCGAACTGGGAAACATTACCAACCAAAAAAGAATACTTGATCTAAGTACATTATTTTTTTTTGTAAATCGATATTATTATGTGATGTATATAGTTACAATTATCAATATTTTATTCGGATTTCTGTCTCTTTTGTGACTTCCTTTCTGTTTACATTGGAACCTTGATTCGATGTCAAATATTGCTATGTTTTTCTGTGAGTTCAGAGATTAAGTTAGAGCAAACGTGCTTTAACCAACTATATTTTAATTCAACGAACTACAAAAGCTTACTACTTATCAAGACTAATCGTCAAAGGCCGTCTCAGTGCCTAAAAGAATAAAATATTTTTTCGCGAAATTGCTAGCAGGTGATGATGTGCGATAACACGAAATTTGATAAATATACCGATAAAAAGGTCCTGTATAAAAAAAAATAAAAAAATGGGAACAAGAATCATAGGAGACTTCACCATAACAAAAGAGTTTCTGCAGGGTTGTTCCACATCTCCAACCCTGTACAAAATATATTTAGAGAAAGCCTTAACTACATGAAAAAGAAAATTGAATTAGCACAAGTTTAATCAAATCTTGCCCAAGTACTTTCGCTTAATATAGCATCTTCAGGGGCATTTCGTCAAATATGGGCTATCTGGTAAGCGTAGAATGTAATAAACATAGATGGTAACATAAAATTGTACAAACACTACACTAGAACAAGGACAAACAGTTTAAAATTGATAAAAAAGTTCTACGCTACATTCTTTGGCGGTAACAGGAGAGAGAATGGTGTTCACCATTTCACAGGATGAATGACGGAAACAGGAGAATTAATCACCATTCTCTCTCCTGTTACCGCAAAAGAATGTAGCGTAGAACTTTTTTATTAATTTTAAACTGTTTGTCCTTGTTGTAGTGTAGTGTTTTTACATATTTTGCATATTTGACGAAATGCCCCTGAAGATGCTATATTAAGCGAAAGTACTTGGGCAAGATTTGATTAAACTTGTGTTCGATATAATTGCCTTAATTTTCAAATTTCATTTATTCGAGCATTCAACCTCATATCAATAATGAAAAAGAAAATGCGAAGGCATGGGAATAACGGTACGAAACGAATACCTATATACGTTAAGCTTTGCCAACGATCAAGTAGTGATTGCACAAAACCAAGAAGACCTTAGTTACATGACAAAGAAACTACAAGAAGGATATACTAAGGCTGGCCTAAATATTAAACTCGCCCAAATAGAGTACCTATCTACAAGTGAGGAAGACAGAAGATCTACAGATTGACGACAACGTAACAATCAAAGGAAATGATAAATTCAAATTGACAGTGACAATAACAGATGAAGAAAGTAAGTAAAGATTACGACAAACAAGAACAGCAATCCGACAACTTAACTCAGTGTTGAGGGATAGATACCTAAATATGAAAACAAAACAGATTTATAAAACATTAGTGCGAAGTATTATGACATATGGGGCTGAAAATTGGATTATAAACAAGAAAAACAGCTGTAAGATAGTGGTAACAGAGATGGAATGCCTGCGAAGATGCTACAGAGTAACAAGAATGGATAGGAGAACTAATAACGAAATAAAGCAAAGAACATCAATAGAAACAGACATACTAACATATATAGAACAAAAAAGACTAAAGTGGTATGGACACGTAAGAAGAACTAGCGATAGCAGATGGATAAAGAGAATAAACGAATGGAGCTCTATAGGAAGAAGGAAAAGAGGACGACCCCAAAGATGGTGGAGGAAAAAAGTAGACGACGCCATGAGTAAGAAAGGTCTAAATATGGAGAACGTGACAACAGAGAGAGAGATGGAAATGGTTATGCGAGGGAAATCAGTTAAAAAGAATATCTGTCAATAAAATACACTGCGAGTCATTTAAAAGAGGCCACCTAGAATTTTATAAGAATTTTTCAATAATTTAAAGTCTATGCAATTTATTCTACCGTAAATCTTCTTCATCAAGTGCCCTCTCCGCTACGGAGTTTAGCAATCATCATTGCTATTCGTATCTTTGAAGCTGTTGCTTTAAATAATTGGTTAGATGTGCAATGGAACCAGTCTCTTAAATTGCGCATCCAAGATATACGTCGTCTCCCCACGCTTCGTGTGCAATGAATCTTTTCTTGGATAATTAACTAGAGAAATCGGTATTTTTTCCCTCTCATCACATGACCAAAATATTCCAACTTTTTTCTCTTAATGGTCATCAACAGCTCCTGTTCTTTGTTCATTCTTGAAAGAACTACACTATTTGTTAGTTTGTCGGTCCAAGGTATTTTCAAAATTCTTCTATATATCCACATTTCCAAGGCTTCTAATTTATCGGTATTGTTCTTGTTTAAAGTCTAAGTCTCTACTCCGTACAGCAGTATCGAAAAGATGTAGCATCTAACCAATCTCATTTTCAGGTTTAAGTTAATGTCATGACTTCCCAGAATGTCCTTCATATTAACAAAAGCAGCTCGAGCCTTTCCAATTCTAGTTTTTATTTCTTATGTGATGTCATTGTTGTTATTACCACTTGTTCCCAAATATTTATATTTGTGCACTCATTCGATTTCGTTATTGTGAATGTGCAGGTTTGCATTCAATTTTTGTTTTTTTGAAATAATCATGAATTTCGTCTTCTTGACACTCATTTTTAACCCTTTCTCGTGTGTCACTAGCTGTGACTACCTTGTTTAAAATGGCTTGCAGGTCTTCCACTGTATCTGCCATTAAAACCGTATCAGCTGCGTATCTAATATTATTAATTGGTTGGCCGTTAACTTTTATTCCAATCTTTTCTTCCTCAAATAGTTTCTTTCGAATAGAGATTAAATATCATTGGTGACAGCACACATCCTTATCTAACTCCTTTTTTAATTTGAATTTCATTTGTTGTGCTATTTTCGATGCGTGCGACTGCCTTCTGATTATAATACAGAGTAGATATTATTCTTATATCGCGAGTGTCTAACTGTTTAGCTTTCAAGATCTCTAAAAGTTGGTCATGCTTAACGTTATCAAATGCCTTGTTGTAATCAATAAAATAAGCAAATATATCTTGATTCGCGTCCAAACACCTCTTTGTCAAGATGTTAAAGGCAAATAATGCTTCGCGAGTTCCATATCACTCCCGGAATCCAAACTGAGTTTCTCCGATATCTTTTTCCAATTTTTTGTAAATTCTATTGTGAATTATTTTGAGGAATATTTTTAAGGAATAATAACGAATAATAAACTGTCTGGCAGCTTTGAAATCAACAGTGGACTTAAACAGGGTGATGCGTTATCTCCACTACTTTTTAACCTTGTATTAGAGAAAGCCATGAGGTCGGCCGAAATAAAAACAGAATTGCTATCGGTTCAAGGTCCCAAGCTGTTACTCGCATATGCAGATGACATAGATCTCGTTGGAGACTCCATCCTATCCACGAAAGACATTTTCAACAAGGTGGAAGTAGCAACAAGTGAAGTAGGGCTGAAGATTAATGAAGAGAAGACGAAATATATGTGTATAAATAGAACGACACGAAGAGACAGAATAGGACAAAATGTCACGATTATCACCTTCAATTTCGAAAGAGTACAACGTTTTAAGTATTTGGGGACCGTAATCACAGCTGACAACGATGTCACTGAAGAAATAAAAGACAGAATACAATCTGCAAACCGCTGTCTATTTGCACTGGATAAGCTTATAAAATCAAAAAATCTCACAAGAAGTTCAAAGATCAAAATCTATAAATCCATCGTCAGACCTGTAATAACACACGGATGCGAAACGTGGACCATGACCAAAGCAAACGAAAAAAAGCTCAGACGCTTTGAACGAAAAATACTTCCCAGTCCCAGACGTCCCAGAATGCGATAGAGAGATAACTTCCAAGCAGATCTCCGAAAAATGAACATTCCATTTGACCCTAGGTTGATGGAAGACCGAATAAATTGGAAAAAAGTTGTACAGTCAGCCAAGACCCACCCAGGGTTGTAGCGCTACGTGATGATGATGAATATTTTTAAGGTATGGTTCATCAGACTGATCGTGCGATGATCACCCCACTGCTTAGCATGTGCCTTCTTGGGAAGAGGGACAAAGGTTGATCTTAGCCATTCTTCAGGAATTATACTGGTTTCATAAATCTTGTTAAATAAGTCTACCAACAAATGGGTTCGATCTTCGTCTATCAACTTTAGTATATCCGCTGGTAGCTCGTCTGGTCCTGGAGCTTTGCTATTTTTTTGATGAATTCACCGCTTGCATTACTTCTTCTTTGCTTATTTCTGGACCTGTCTCCTCTAGAAAATTATCACAAGGAGGCTGCTTTTGATCGTCAAACAGTTCTTCTGTGTATATCTGCCAATGTTTTAGTTTCTCCTCTGTTTTCATTATCATGTTCCCTTGTTGATCTATAAGTACTGTATGTTTCCCATTTCTATTGTTGATCATTTCTTTAACTTTCTTGTGAAGATAGAACGAATCATATTAGGCTTCCAAGTTTTCAATCTACATACATTTGTTTTGTAACCATTGATTTTTAGCGTCGCGGATTTTTCTTTTGATCTGTGTGTTAATTTGCTTATACTGTTCTTCATTTTTACCTTTCGATAGTCTTCGAGAATTCATCAATAACAAAATTTCGTCACTCATCCATTCTTTCTGTTTCTTTGGTTTTTTTCTCTTCAGAATATTTTTAGCGGGCTCCAGCACGTTCTTTTTAATAATGGCCCAGTGTTTATTAATGTCTAGTTCTGGTATCTTCTCTGTCTTGTAAAGTTTTCCAAGATTTGCCTGAATGCTTGTTTCTACCTGATTTTTAATTGTTTTATCATTGAAATGATTGATATCTATTACTTGTTTGGGCTTAGGTGTTTGTACTCTTTTAAGTTTTATTCGGAATTGTGCCACTACTGGATTGTGGTCTGACCCTATATCTGCTCCTGGATACGTTTTCACAGATTCGATTGTGTTTTTATATCTGTTGTTTATGGTTATATAATATATTTCATCATCATAAATCAGCCACTCGCGTCCACTACTGGACATAGGCCTCCCTCAGTTCTTTTCAGTGTTCTCTACACTGGGCTGCTTGTAGCCAGTTTCCCGCTACACGTTTTATATCATCGGTCCATCTAGTCGGTGGTCGTTCTCGGCTTCTTTTATAGTTTCTGGGCCTACATTCCATAATACGTCTTGTCCACCGTCCATCTTGTGTTCTGGCTAAGTGCCCTGCCCAGTTCCACTTAAGCGTCGAGGTTCTTTCGATGACGTCTTGAACTCCTGATCTTTGCCTGATTTCTTGGTTTGTTATGTGGTCTCGAAGGCTCACGTTCAGCATTGCACGTTCCATGGCTCGTTGTGTAACTCTGAGTTTATTCGCCGATTTTTGCGTTAGTCTTAAAGTCTCTGCTCCATAAGTTTGTACAGGTAAAACACATTGGTTATAAACATGAACGTATAAACACAGATGGACACAGCAATAAGATACCTTTAACACACAATATTTTGAAGCTTCGATAGAATGTGATGCTTCCTAAATGAGCATAAGCGTGCTTGAATTTTTACTCGCGGGGATAATTATTCAGACTTTAAAAATTGGAAGTAGTAATAATGTATAAAAACACGTTCGAAGAATTAAAAAAAAGAGAGTTTAACTATTAACAAATCACGTCTTTATAGAAAAATTAAAATACAATTTTATTTGCTTTAAAATTAATACAATAAAATATAGTTGAATTCAAGATAATCTTTTAATAGGTATCAAAATAATGCTTGAATAAAAATCTTTATGTTTTCTCCTAAATTTGCTACCCAAATAGTTCGATCGTCAATATTATTTGGAAACCTACATAGAAAAATAAGTGAGTTTTATTCATTTCACTAATTTATTTGTATCCATGAGAATTATTAAATTAAAAAGGTACTAAACAGATATTTTTTAATCAGATGATGTCTACTTACAATTTAAAAATGTCTACTAATTTCATGAACTCATATCTTATTTTTAATACATTAATGAACATGAATAAACATGTTTATTTCACTTTTCACAAATATCACTCAAAATACAGCCAACATATCGAAAAACAACTTTTCCTCATCTACTGTAAAAAGTAAACAAACATGCATTTGAAGTTTAGCGTAGGCCATAAGATAGAGAAATGTAAACACCGTTGCCATTTATAAATAGTTTTCAGTGCTTCTACATATAAAATAATTGATTGATATCTATTATACGCTATTATTAAATGATAATGCACACTATGTGCACACTTGATATTTGGATTACAATAAAATATATTAATATAACAATAAATTATTATTTTGGTTTGATAGCACCTTAGAATATAAAATACGGAGTAATATTTTCAGTGACTCGCGAATAAGAAATTTTAGGCCTATTCGACTCTGTATTTCATGTGTTTGATTGTCTCTGTTTATTTTGATTTCGTGTCCCAGATATTTGTAAGTGTCAGTTTGTTGTATAATATAATATATTTGATTTCGTATAATATGGTCTTTAGTATCTCCAGGAGATTTCCACGTGTATACTCGTCTTCTTGGTAGTTGGTAAAATGTGTTTTTAATTATAAAATAATTTTTCTTGCAAAATTGTCACAGCCGATCGCCTCTTTCATTTCTTTGGCCGAGATCATATTTTCCAACCCATTTGCCACATTCTCCTTTCCCAATTTTCGCATTCCAATCTCCCATTATTATTGTAATGTCTCTAGACTTAACAACTTTCAGTGTTTGTTTAATGGTTTTATAAAATAAAAAAGTATTGTAAATAAACTCCCACAATTCAAAACACTTTTAGGCATTCCTCTGGGTACCAACAGGTGAAGGGTAATAAGTTCACAAAATTTATATTACTTCTACAACTTCGGAGAATGCACGTATTGTTTGTACGTTCTTTTTCTTGGAATATGGCTGTTCTGTTTTTTAAAAATCTATAATTATTATATAGTAGTTCAAAGAGTGAACTTCTTCAATTTTTAAATTTTAAACTATTGCTGACAGATTTGCTAGATCTGTTCAAATTGTTACTTTGATTGATAAAGAATGAGTCAAAGAGAAGTGGCCAGAGAGCTTGGAGTCAGTCGTTGTAATGTCCACAAAACATACCAACGATTCGTAAAGACTGGATCTCACGAACAACCTTTTTTTACAACGCACTTCTCTGAAAATCGGATCTTTATGGCTAGAGCAATCCAAAACCATTTTCAAAATGCTCAAGGGTGGACATTCAGTCCTTCTACAGTGAGAAGAAGGTTAAGAGAATTTTGTGTAAAGACTGGCTGCCATGCAACAGGAGCTTTGTTAACAGCAGCATGTCGACAACGTTCACGTCGACAGTGATGAGTCTAGGATGGTTCTTTATTAATCAGACGGTCCCATCAAAACGTACAGCAGACGTAAGGAAGAGTACACTGCTTGTACTTGACGAGCAAGTGTTGCTTTTGGAGGAGGATCTATAATATTTTGGCAGGCATTTCAATCGAAGACCATACTGATCTCGTGTTTATTAAAAGAGGAGCGTTGAATGCTCACTGATACACTACCTAAATTCTAGACGAGCATGTACTGTCTTTTATATATTCGGATATACTCCGTTCGGAGTAGTTGGCAATTAACCTCTTAAACAACGTACCAATAATAATAATACCTTACCTACGTGTAGACGGTTCGTTTAGGCATATTCAATACACGGAAACAATGAAGCAAGATATATGTATCACGAGTAACTTCACAAAGAAGAGATTGTCGATTTTGCCACATGCAATGATTTATTCACTTTCCTTATAATAAAAATGTATATTAAAAAAATGGTGTACAGAGTATTTTTTTAAATCATTCTATAAAATTATCTTTTTTGTCGTCTAAAATTGATAAAAAATGGGCCGCTGTGCCTGTATAATTTTTATAAAAACAAAATTAAAATGACAAAGGGTTTTTATATTTCGACCTTCTAATCAGCTTTTTTCCGCTCAACACGATACTAAAAAGATTAAAGTTAAATTTGTAAAAACGCTAACATTCAAAAAGCTGTGACATCCACGGAAATTATACGCTACGGGCATTTAATTTAATTTTCAGTTTTTCTTGGTTGACTGTTGTTCAGGAAATTTTTCGAATATTTGTATTTTTTTTCTTTTGCTGTTATTTTACATGTACTAATACACCTAAAGACAAATTAGTGGGCAGTTTCCGATGTATTTATTCTTCTTCTTCAAGTTCCGCTCATATCGGAGATTGGAAATCATTCTGACAATTATAATTTTGTTGGTTACGCGCCTGAATGGTTCAATTGAACTGCATCCAAACCATTGATTTTACCCTGCATTATATTCCTTAGTAGTTCGTATTTTTCATTTCTCATGATGTCCCCCAAGTATTCCAGTTTCCTGATTTTTGTGAAATTTAAAACTTCGCATTATTTTCTTACTTTTTCGAGAACTTGTTCATTTGTTTTGTGATCCATCCGTGATATTTTCAAAACGGTAACACCACATTCAGATTGATTCTATTTTTTTAATGTTGGATTTTTTAAGTGCCCAAGCTTCAACCCCATAAAAAAAGGTAGAGAAAATATAACATCGAAGCATTCTTATTCGGAGCGACATACTGATATCGCGATTACAAAAAAGTTTACTAATTCTATTAAAAGTTGACCGTGCAGTTTCAATGTGGCATCTTATTTTTTTTGTCTGATCAGTATCTTCTGTGATCCATGCTCCAAGGTATTTGTACGTTCAATTTCTGTATTATCTAGGACTAGCTTAACTTTGATGTTTTGTGCTTTTGTAAATACCATGCATTTGGTTTTCTTCAAATTTATTTTTAGTCCATAATCGTTGCAATATATATTTACTTGTTCAGCAAAGTGTTACAGTTATTCTATTGTTCCTGCCAGAAGAACAGTGTCGTCAGTATGTCTTATATTATTAAGTGGCTCACCGTTTATTATACGGGCCTCACTGACCTCGGCAAGCGCTAATTCTGAGATGGCTTCATTGTATAAATTGAATAACAAGGGTGATAAAATACACCCTTGGCGGACCCCACGGCGAATCTAGATATCGTCGATCAGTTCATTTTCAACTTTCACTTTTGCTGTTTGGTTCCAATAGAGGCTACATATGATTCTAATGTCTCTACTGTCTATGTTGTCTATGTATTTATTATTCATTATAAAAATTTTCTCTTCGTATCCCTTATAAGAATGCAATACTTTAGATATCTGGTAGTTTGATTGACTGCAGAGTTAAAAGTAACAAGGAAATTTCGACCAGAATAGACATTGCACGAAAAAGCTTCATTAGCTGTCGTTCTGTATCGTGCAGTAGAAGTCTGCCATTGGAATATCGAAGTGCTAAGTCTGATCTGCTTTGTTCTATGGATGTATAACATGAATAACAAAAATAAAAAATCTTAATAAATTGCGTTCGTAAATCACACATATTTAACGAACGTGTGCTAGAGACCATGCAAAAAGAGCGAGAATTAATCAACTTCATCAAAATAAGTAAGGTGCAATACTTCGGCCATTTAATGAGAGGAACTAAATATCGCTTACTCTGGTTGATCTATCAGAGCAACATTGAAGGAAAACACTGGGTCGGAAGAAAGCAACTATCCTGGCTGAGTAACATTAGACAATGGACAGGTCGAACGATCGAGGAATTGTTTTATCCAACTGACGATCGAGAAACATTTCATTAGCTTGTTAATACAACGATAGCCAACGCTTAAAAACGAGCATGGCACACAAAGAAGAAGATATAAATGTTCTCTAAATGTTCCATTACAAGTGCTTACCTTTTATTGGCCGAATACTGACAGTACATTAGATGAAAAATCGTAGCCTGCCCAGAAAAATGTAAGCGCGTGCAGGATAATGCTGTACTTTTGGTTGCGGTGGTAGTATATTAGCAAAATCGTGTAGCATACCCTACACTGATAGAAAAACGATTCAAGCATCAAACTTCCGAAAATCTTTTCAGGCATAATAAGGAGAAGACCTGCAAAATAACAAATGGTATACCTAAACCTGAAAGTAATGAACACACGCCCTGATCGAGTCAATACTATCAAAATTAGAAAGGGGTCCTATCTAGAACACATCATTCGCCATAGGAAATTTGATCAGCTCCAGGTAATATTAGAAGGCAAGATTGAAGGTAAAAGGGGCATCGGACGAAAGAAAAAATCTTGGCTACGAAACATCGGAGATTGGACCCACACGAGGTGAAATGAATTAATTCATCAAGCCCAGAACACAGAGAAATTTGTCGTATTGATCGCCAACCTCAACAGAGAAGGCACTTAGGAGGAGGAGGATACCTAAATCATATGATCTCTTAAGGTCAAATATTCCGAAGCAAACAGAGTCTCTCTTCAGATTTTGGGTGAGGACTGTTTCAGGTGAACATTACAGGATAGAAAAATCAGCATAAAATCTTAATCCTACAGTTAAGAAGATGAAGTTGATAGCTGCATTTAAAAGAAGAAAAGTGTAAATTGCTTGCATTTAAGAGACGAAGTGGAAAGTACAAGAGGCGAAAGAGCTTGATGACGGATCAACATTGTGGTATATAGCGAACAGTAATAATATAAAGTGTTCGCCTCCAAGATATGCTTCGTCAAAACATAAGCACGCGTTAACACGTGACAATAATTTTTACAGATTTACAAAATCCATTTTTTCAAAATATATATATATATATATATATATATATATATATCCGGTTTTTTAGGCGTTAAGCCCGTCCGGTAGGGATCTATGGAGGAGTATCACCGAGCCGCAAGCCCTTATCTCTTGCCGTACTGCTCCACCATAGGCCGATCAGATCCCAGCATATCCTAGTCTAAGCCGCAGATTCATCTAGAATTTTAAACTGCTGCGTTAGACTTTTTGTTTTCCGTACACCGAGCTCGACCCACATCCACTGAACCATTCGACAGTGAAGCGAATGAGAGGCAGCCGCACAGCCCGCTGAGCTATCTGACCGACTGACCGATCAAAATATTAACACAGGCAAATAAAATCAACACAAAGCTAAAAGATAATTTTGTTAGCTGACATATCTTCACCATATGACATATCCATAAATAATAAATTTCTGGTGTTACTTGCACATTTTACGCATAGCAACACAGTATACATTGATAGATCATGGCTTTATCATACCGTTTATTATTATAATATCTAACCTAACTTTTAACTTTGTGTCTGTTTTATTTGTTTGTGCGTTTATTTTGAAAAAAATTATTTTTTAAATCTGTTATTACTCAATGAACTCTTGTGTTAGGATAAACATGTTTTAATTTAAACAGTTTTCCAGCCTCTTAATTAATTAACTGTATTTTTATTATCAAAGTAATCAGTTAAAACCCTTAAACCATTTTTTGGAGTAGGTAAACAATGGAATATAAGGTGTTTATTTATACGAATTTTACTGTTGCATATGAATTACTCATTGAATTACATGAATATTACATGGGTAATGCGCCAAAGGGAAATTTGAAGCATTCATTGAAATGTGCTAAATTTTAAAACATTCAACATTCCTAAATAACCCTCAAGTTATCGCTCAACCGATAACTTGAATATATTACTCTCTTATCATACATATTAAATAAGAACTGTTACATCACTGATTCTTTCATTAACTATTAGGCCAAATAGATCTCTACTTCATGGAAATTTTTTTTTACGAAACTGAAAAATTCGATTTACTTATGCCCATTAAGAGCTTAAACAACACAGCCTAATCAAGCCATATGTGAAAGTAAAATCAGCTGAATTTAATTAAATTAACGAACAGTACTGCCCTTATTCAGTTTTTTTCTCGTTGGGTTTGTTATGTTTTAATGTTCAGTAATCCTATAGTTTTCATAACATCACCAAAACGATGTTATAAATGTTACCTTAAAAAGACATGTAGCAGTCAAAGATATTAACAAGTTTGTGAATAAAACTCAAATAAATAGACTCAGTTTTAAAAACATTCTAATAAGAAAGAATGGTGATATGATTTCAAACAATGCTAGATAATATTTGGTAAATATCTCAAGACAATAATTGACAGTTGAGATACAGAAAACCAACCTGGTCGCTAAAGTGTTCTCTTTACAAAAAAAAAGACAGGACGATCTCAAGTGTTCTTCACCCTAACAATTATGAAACAAGTAAAAATAGAAAAGAAAATAGGGAAAGAACTCACAAAGTAATTTTCCAGAAACCAGAGGAAAACAGCTACAGACCCGATCTTTACTTGTTCTGCAAAATGAGTGAATGATAAATTTCACTGAGATAGCCAATATTATTACACCTATTCATAGTTGACACATAGGTTGTTTGAGAATGTGACACATCTCAAGGAAAGTTCTTTTAAAATCAATATTTTCAGTGGCTAAAATCTCTGTGCTCTCAAAATCAGCCTGATGGTTTGTTGATTAAACGTGTGTGGATAAGGCAAACGTGTGTTTAGAACAATTGATATCACTATTATGAAAAATAAGGCGTTATTTTAAGAAACGATCAATTGTTCAATATAGGACAATAATTCACAATCCTGACAAGGGACTCTATAGGTTATATTGATTTTATCTTGTTTATATAAGGAAGTCTTAGTGTAAGAGAATAACTTTTCACCTTTAAGGGCACAATCCGTAGAAGCCTCAACATGTAAGCAAATTACGAAAAAAAGGCAAAATCTATAAATGTTAGATGTAATGGGAGAACTCAGGGAGATAAACCGCAGTAGAACACTAGAATGAAGTAATAAATCATCTGATTTTTCAACATCGGCCAAGGTTGGTGTATGTGTCTGATATGAAACAGTGAAAAAATATTTATTAATGACACTAAAAAGGTATGAGCTTTGTTACAATATATCCATTAACATTAAAAGGGAATCCTTTCTGTGAAGAGCATGTGTCAGCCTATAAACTCCAAAACTGAGACATTGGAGTAGGTTGTGTTTAAACCTCGTGGTATGGCAGGAGTAGTAATTCAAAACGCGATTACTGACCATATATATTTCTATACCAGGAGGTTCTTAATACCTTACCACTATCCCTGTGGACACGCATGCCCAAGAAACGAATACTATTATTTAAGTTCCTACGACAACTGTAGTGAGGATTATAGAAATTGAAAATCTTTAAGGCAGTTTTGTATGTTGCCCGGTGGTAAGGCTAAACACAGGTCGTCTACATACCTCTTGACGATATGAAAATCCAATAATTGAACTCTATTTTAAATCAAATTGTCAAGTACAAAATTGACTAATATTGCAGATATAGATGACCCCATGAAGATTCCAAAAAATTTGAAAGTAGTATTTGTCATTAAAGACCAAATAATTAGTATTAAACACCATTTTTAGCATCTCCGAGAAGTTATCTCACGTTAAATCGGTATGCAATTGGATGTTATTCCAGTGGTTTTTTAAAGATGAAAGAAAAACCATTAATGGTAAGTTAGTAAATAAAGAGACAACATTGAAGCTTCTATCAGGAAGTTGTAAATTATTTATGAAAGAAGTGATTCTAAAAAAGTCTTAAACATTAAACTCATCATCCACATTATATGATTTATGTAATATATTTAATAAGAATATAGCTAAATTGTCATTAGAGGAGTTGATAGAAGAAACAATGGGTCTCATACTGATTTGGGATTTATTAATTTTTAAAAGGCTTTCTAGGGGAGTAACCACTATAAACCACATCCCAAAAGGGATTAGGACCTAGGAGGAGAAGGAGAATATTTAGCTTATTTATGTTTTAAAAATATTATACACTCTATATTGTAAAATATTATACACTTCGTCTTCTATATTATTTGTATCATACATATTTTGAATGAGAAAAAGAAAGAAAAAAGTTGTTGCGGTTTCAGTGAAATACTTTAAAGACTTTGCGTACTGCGCTTTAAAAGGGGCCTATTATTATATGTTCAAGCGGTAAATCATCTATAGTGCTTCCAAAAGAGCTACACGTTTCTACTCTTTTCAAGGAAAAGTTAGTTGACTTGAAATTCTTGCATTAAAAGTTTTCACATTTTCTTTGTAAACTAACCGCTTTATTTTAGTGTAGCTACTGCATAGTGCCTATAAATTTTCCGTAAACGTGGTGCTTAAAACATTGACTTGTAGTTTGTGTTTTTCGTTACTTCACGCTGCAATAGCCTCGCACGCTTGTCAAGGAGTAATAAAAATTCATTTTATATGCGGAATACATTACGTTAAGGTAGCAACCAACCATTTAAATGACGATTTATTTGTTATGCTAGTACATAATAAGATAGTCGAATAATGTACTAGAAAAATGTACCTTTTTAAATGTTAATATGCCTTTCTTATTAACTTGCAGAATAATTTGAAACCATTCCAACAAGTAATGACTTTTAATGAAACTGCTAGTCATATTTGATACGATTGAAAACTAAACTTATATTGGCAATTAAATTGGTTTTCGACGTTTTTATATCTACACAAAAAATTAAACATCTATAAAACGTGGTTTCATTAAAATGTATATCGATTTACATAGCAAACACGTTTCATAGTTTTATTTCCTATTATGGTAATATTTTCTATCATGAAACTGTCGTTCTATTCCGTATTTTTAATTTTATCTATCATAATCGTGATATAGGGTTATAAAATTCTTGACTAAATCTAAAAATATGTTTGTTGTTTCAGGTATGTTCAAATGGAAATATAAACCGTGCAACCTATGTGTGGGTAAGCAAAAAAACTACTATTTGTTAGTATCCGTACAAATAATGCGTACAGTTATTTTGTTGTTTAGCAATTAACTTTTTACTAAAGCAATTAACTTAAACAGTTACAAGATAATGCAAAAATTTTTACGGTAGAAATAAAAACCTTCAATTAGAAGAAGGGTATAATAAAAGCAACATAGAATTTCTTCCAAATGACGAGAAGGTAGCAAACAGCTCGATTACAAAAAACAATTTGTTTCAGTGGCGAAAGTATTTTTTCTCTCAATGAAAATGCTAACTTTATTGTGAGGATCTTTATTGCCGCTCCTTAGTACTTCTTCATTAGTTTTCCTTGCTGTCCAAGGTATCTTCAGCATTCGTCTATGAACCCACATTTCCAATGCTTCAATTTTGTTTATGATCGATACTTTTAGCGTTTACACTTCTGCACTATACAAAAGTACGTACCAAACATAATACTAAACCAATCTTTGTCTTAGTTCTAAACTGAGACGATTATTGCAACGAAATTACTTCATTTTCATAAAAGTAGTTTTAGTCATTGCTATTCTACGTTTTATTTCTATGTCTGGATCTAGTTGGTTCGTTATCACAGTTCCCAAATTTGTCATTTTGTGAACTTTCTCAACTTGTACTCCGTTTAGTTGAAGCTTTGCATAGGGATGTGGGTCACGACTAAACACTAAAAATTTGGTTTTATTTGAGTTTATTTTTATGCCCATTTTCTCTACTACCTCGTGAATACGATCAAGCAGAATTTGGAGACCTTAAGTATTATCTAACAGATGTACTGTATCGTCTGCATATCTAATCACATTAATTAGTTCCCCGTTGGTTTTTACTCCATATATTTGTCCCTCAAGGTCCTTTTTAAATAACTTGTCCGAGTAAACATTGAACAATGTTGGCGATAAAATGCAACCTTGTCTGTCTCCTCGTTGTATGGAGATTTCATCGGTATAGTTATCTCCAATTTTTGCGATAGCAGTTTGATTCCAGTATAAATTTTTAGTGACACGAATTTCCTTGCTATCTATTGCGATATTTTTCAGTATTTGCATTAATTTTACATGCTGTACTTTATCGAATGCCTTTTCGAAGTCCACGAAACATGCAAATACATCTTTTCTTTGATCACGGCATTTTTGTAATAGGATGTTAAGTGCAAAAAGTGCCTCCCATTGCATTTCTAAAACCAATTTGGGTATCTTCGAGATATTCTTCGCATTTGCGTCTAAGTCTGTTGTGAAGTATTCTTAGGAACATTTTAAGAGTGTGGCTCATTAGGCTAATTAATCGATATTCTGAGCATTTTCTCGCATTGTGTTTTTTAGGTATTGCATAAAGATGGATTTGAGCCAATCTGTGGGAATCACTCCGGTGTTATATATTGAATTAAAAAGTCTTACTACTAGTTTTATGTTATCATCCTCTATTAGTTTCAGTAACTCAGTTGGGGTATCATCTGGACCAGAAGCTTTTCTAATTTTAATGTTATTTATAGCGTGTTCTATCTCGCATTTCATAATTTCTCGTCAGTACAGTTTTGGTAGAATTCGGCAAATCCTCACGTCTTTCGTGAAACACATACTCAATTTCCAACAAAATAAATATTTGGGCAGGTACTTTGGGAAACCACATAGCTTGGCCTGTTTTTATCAATACTAACTTAACCGGTGAAGTGTATCTGGAGATGTTACAAAATGTAATTGAACGGTTAGTACTTGAAATTCTGGAAAACAATCCAGATGAATTCTGCAATTTGGAAATAACGTTTCAACAAGATGCTGCTTCTCCTTATGGTGCAGTAGGAAGTTATCTAAATGAGGAATATCGTGGTAGAAGGATTGGACGACGAGGTATGATAGAATAGCCAGCTCGCTCACCGGACCTCACACCATTAGATTTTTTTCTGTGAAGAACTTGAAATCTAAAATTTACGCTACAGCACCCGACAGTATTGACAGTTTAAAACAACTTATTGTTGAAGAATGTAGGGCCATTTATCTCGACACATTTGAAAGATTACGGAAAGAATGTAGAAATAGGATGCTTGGAAGTAGATGGAGCACATTTTGAACACGTACTATAAGATCTGGTTGTTAAATATTTATTAATTAAATGAGAAGCTACAATTTTAGTATTTATTTAATTTATTCATCAAAATGAGCTTAAACACAAACAAAATTATTATGACTGAATAGCCTTTTAAACGAGGTATCACTTGCATTAAGGTCCCCTTTAAAATTATCTGTCACAGTGGCGCTGTAACTTCATATGTCACTATTATGTCACCTGTTATGACTAGTTGAGAAGCCTACATTTGTTTATTACCTCCCTGCAAATTTAACTATTATAACAATAACCGTTCAAAAAATACGAGGGGGGAACGGACTTTTGACTAGCACTATACGCAACAACACACAAGAAAGATCAAAGAACTGCATTTATAAACTACCTTGCCAACGCAACAATTTTTATATAGGAGAAACTGCAAGACCACTTAGTGTCAGCATAAATGAGCATAAAACATACATCAAAAACGAAGACTTCGACAAATTTAAATATGAAAACATACCTGGGACAATGAGTACAGAGTACAACAAAAAGATGCATCAATAATCATGAAATAAACAGACATAAAAAGGAGAAAAGTCAAAGAAGCAGCTCTTATCCTACTTAATAAAGAAAAATGTGTAGCAAACAATGTAATCAACTTGCTCAAGTTTGATACTATTTACATATAGAGACGATCTTATATTCTGTTGTTTACTTATTACGAGTATTTTGGTTTTCCATGTGTTCAGATCCAGACCTGCTTCCTCACAGCTGTCAACGACACTGTCAAGTAATCTTCTTGAGCAGATGCTAAGAGTATCGTGTTGTCCACAAATTGTTGGTGACTTCACTACGCACAATTATTCCTTCTTGTTTTTCAGAAAGGGCATTTCTAAGTATACTTTCGGAGTAAATGTTGAAAATCAGAGACGAAAAGCAGAGGCAAGCAGTCATCCCTAACCAATACATATTATGTGCAATTGTGCAAAAGTCTCTGTTATTCAAGCCAATGTCTCTTAGAACTTCGATCAAAATAGAGTGCTTAACACCAACAAATACCTTTTGGAAGTCAATAATAACAGTATATGTCTACAGATATATCACCACATCTTTAAAGGCACGCTCATCTCAAACAATGACTCTCTCGTTTCAAACCCCTTACAGAAACCAAACACTGTCTGTCATTTAGGGATTCCTCGCATCCATTATAGATACGGCCATGTATTACCTTTCGAAAAATTTTCAATAAAGTAATCGTTCTATAATAAGCACAGGTTTTTGCCGTTGTCTTCTTAGTTATAGCTATGACCAATGAACTGGAGTGTCCACTGGTATAAATGGTATTTAAAAACAAAGTTATAGCCTGTAAAACATTGCTATGATTTCTAAGCGTGTATATTTCACTTGAAATTTTATCAGGCGTTGCGATTTTGCGTTTGCTTTGGTTGCCAGTACCGAAAGAAAAAATCAACAACAAGAATTTACCAACAGCACCGGATTAATAGAAAGTCTAACTTTCTTCGTATAGATGCAAATAGCGACATCTGATATTAGAATCCGTAAACTAATTTTCGAAACCAAATTCAGATTTTTGCTTTAATCTGTGCCTTCTAAGAATTGCAAGGCAAAACAGACAGCTAGACGTTGATAAAGATGTTAATAGAGACATGGGGAATCTAAAATTTGCATTCCACGACATAATTTCTCAACTAAGCAAAAATCCTTAGCGAATTGGTTTCTTTTAGTTTTTTTTGCACTATTAGATTAAAATAAACTTGTGAATAATTTTCCACAAATGCGATATTGTTTAAATTAGTAGTTGTATTCATCAACATAAAAAATCAATCTACAAAAAATATTGATTACATTTTTTTTCGCAACTTATTAATTTAAGTTCGTACATTCTTATGCATATTTATCTAGAACTAAACTACGTTCCACGTTAAGAAAATAACATTGCGGAGATAGGACCATGTATTTCTTATGGACGATAGAAACGCGGCGTTGCCACGACACACACACAAGCACAATTTAGGGTTGTATAATTTGTATTTTCGTTTCAACAGACATGAATTAAATTAATGTTTTTTAACGTAATTGACCAAAAGTGCCCATTCGAAACAAGAGATGGAAAGTAGGGAAAATGATTTTAATTAGATAAATAGTATTTACAAAAGATAATTTTATTTTATCTTATTTTAATTATATTATCGACCGTTTATTTGTTTTTCGGTGAGAGTACCATATGCCATGAATCATAGAAATCAGTAGAAAATATTGCTTAGTTAAATCATGCATTTTGCCACCTATTAAAGTTTTAAAAGCAAATAAACGGACCGCTTGGAATGCGTATATCTAATTACTAATTGCAACTTAAAATAATACGATTTGCGTATGTCAGCGATTTTATGTCGTGCTCTGACTACATAATGATAATAAGGCTTTTATTTTGTAGTTATTCTGACTTTACAGTTAAATGGTAATTGAAAATGAAAATTCAAAAATTAAGCAAAGGGAATATCTTGGACATCCGTGCAAAAGAGAGTGTCTGAGAGTTTTGGCAACACTGATCTCCATAAGCGTAATGTTATGTTCTTAACTTGAAACAAAGTAATATTACTCTACCACTACATAATTTTTTTCTCGTCCGGTACGTAATAAATTGTATGGAGATCAATCTATATTTTTATTTAATATATCTGTTTATTGCCATTTTCCACTGATAAAATCTAGTTACCACACTAATATTACTTACATCTCATGTAATATTTGCTATTATAAGCTAAATGTGAAACAGAGGATTCCACTATAATGATGTTTTATGACTTCCCGTGTTACATATTCACATTTCGTTTCCTAATGCACAGAAACTTATGCCATCTCGGTCGGGATGAGATCATTATTATATAGAACATTAAAGATGCACAAATAACTAGATATTGCCGAGTATACATCTACATTACATTTATCTGATGTAATATAAGGTTAGTAAATTTTGCTTTAGATTCTATAAATTTGTATCGCTTATTACAAAATATTTTTTTTCTGGAATTACTGGAATTTTAAAATTTTACTTTTAGTAACTTTAAATATTTTTAGTTAAAAAAAATAGTTTTCTTGTTCTTGATTTCTGTGCAGAGTTGGTTTATAATAATATATTTGAAGCGTGCACCGGAAAAAACGATTTATGTTACATTTTTACAGTAGGGTTGGACATCCTGTTCTCGGACGCGACTAGTTCGCACTCGAGACGCCCCGCCCCTCATTTTTTCCTATTGGTCCCTGACCTGGAAATCCCTATTTATCGCTACTGTATAAAAATAGGCGATTTTCAGTTCAACCAAGTCCGTCCTTCACAGGCTCTCCGAGAGCTTAGTGCTCTCGGGGCTCTGCTTCCTTTTTTAGCTTTCCATACTCTGTGGCTAAGTATTTATTCAACTACAATTTTATTCAACATCAGAAGAAAATTTTACAAGTCTATATCCAGTAAATAGACTTGGGTAGAGGTGCATTCGTTAACGTCTCCTAAATACCTCTACAGAGCACCCGGAGGCAACAGAAGGAGTTTAGACCCCCTAATTGTTGGGCGCCATGTTGCCGAGAGGGGGCATTTGGGCCTGTAGGACCCATCGCCGGCTCTTCGGACTTTTTCCTGTCTCCGGAATTGGAACGGGTGTTTACCATCTTCGTTTGTCGCTAGTGAAATGGGTCAGTACTGTTGCCGTTACAGAATAACCGTTACAGCGACAAGTATCTGTTACAGGTAACGGTTCCAATGAACAGTTACAAAATAACAGATCAAAAATGGAAAACAGAACAGGTAAAATAATCTAAGTATTCCTTGACTTACGGAAGGAATAACTTAGTAAACAATAAAATAAAATGGTATGATAAATGTAGTGCAAAGAATATGTTTCTAAGTGTTTCTTGACTTACGGAAGAAACAACTTAAGAGAGGAATATTAACAAATGAAATAAGTAAATATAAAACAATATGTGAAAATATGTCTAAGTGTTTCTTGACTTACGAAAGAAACAACTTAGAACAGAAAAACAACAAGAGAATCAAATATGCAATAGAAGAATATAAATATTTACAAGTGTTTCTTGACTTACGGAAGAAACGACTTGTAATATAGAATAAGAAAAATAAAATGCAAAGATAAGAATACAAATATTTACAAGTGTTTCTTGACTTACAGAAGAAACAACTTGTAATAGAAAATAAGAAAATAAAATGCGGAAAGATATAGAAATATAGCTAAGTGTTTCTTGACTTACGGAAGAAACGACTTAGAAAATGAAAATAACAGAGACAAGTATACGAAATATCAGAAATAAGAATGCAAATATGGAAATACTTCTAAGTGTTCTTTTGACTTACCGGAAAAGAACGACTTATACACACAATGAAACACAAGTGAAATATCAGAAAAATATTTCTAAGAGTTCTTTAACTTACCGGAAAGAACTACTTAGACACAAATACAAGAAATATAAACAATCAAAAATAATCAAATAAAATAGTAAATAAATCAATACATGAACAATAGTAATATTCTAACCTGAAAAGGTCTGAATATACGACAAATGCTAAAATAAAAAGGTACACAGGAAATCAGAAATAAAACAATAGCTCAAGTTGATACAATAAAGCACCAACTAGGTCTACAGTAAGAAGAGGCAAGCTCGACTGACCGATGAGAGAAATTCCATCTGCTTTTATATAAAACAAATCCTTTGTTTTACGTAGCAAAAGTGGAATTTCCCTGCATCGAGTCAATTAGAAATTCGGATTTGCCCAAACTTGGAATTTTCAAGTATTTCTCCGAATTTCTAAATGCGTCCGGCACGGCTGTCAGCTTCTGCCTGACACGCATCCGGAGACAATCCGACGGTCTATGCAGTTTTGGTGTGACTGGTTAGATGGCTTAGCAATACATTTTTACAACACCATTTAGGTCATTAACGATGATCCCAATCGCACTTGTCTTTTATCTTCTACTGCCCTGAAAACGGTTAATAAATTGAGAAAAAGAAAAATAAATGTAAATGTATGGAAATGTATGAAGGGATGCAGAAGAAGAGTATGTTTCAAAAAGAAACAAAATTAGTCCTGCAAGGCAGCGACCAACACATGTTGTGGAATAACAATCTATTTTATTTGAAAAAAAAAATAGACTCTATAGCTAGCAGACGTGTACGAACTCATCACTTTAGGACTCCCAAAAATTATTAGATCATCTGAGATATAGTAAACGGATCACTGACATCCTTTGGAGATCGGTAAACCCATCACCGCAGATAGGTAAACTCATCACCAGCATGTTTGCCCGCTGGAAAGGCGGTAGTTTCTAACAATATTGATATACATTTCTGTTTAGATTTAAACTCCTAAATATGCAGGGTGTTTCTCTCTACCACCGTTCTCGAAACATGGAAGTTGTGTCAAGTAAGAAAAATAGCCAAGTTCTCTAGAATCAAGTGATCTGGCACCAAAAATTATTTTCGGCTATACAAAATATTGCATGTGGAGTAATTTACATGGATTCGCACTTATTATTATTACCGTACTTTCCGCACAAGTCCACAAAAGGCAATTCGATTTTAGATTGTTTCGCAATTAAAATTTAAAATTATTGATAACCATCATTTTTCATACGCGTTGGCTCAGTACGTCATCAATGAGCTGTTCACTATCCATGTTGAAAGGACAAGGGCAAATGAAGAGAAATTTTTTTTAGCATAGTTTTAAGTAGCTGCTAATAGAATTTTTTGGAATTCCCAAATTGAAACAAATGAATTGCATTTGCATTTAATATATATGGAATTTAACTATTCTGTCAATTTACGAAATCTTAGTGGTTTACAAAGATTTTATGCCCTATACCTTTTTTGGAATTCCCAAATTGAAACAAATGAATTGCATTTGCATTTAATATATATGGAATTTAATTATTCTGTCAATTTACGAAACCTTAGCGGTTTACAAAGATTTTATGCCCTATACCTGCCACTGGGTGCAGATAGGCCAGTGATGAGTTTACCAATTTCTCAGGGTCTATTTTAAAATTTCTAATTTTATAGCGGAGTTTGTACTATGTACGAGGGTATTTATGCTAATTGGTGATGAGCTTACGTGTACCCTAGCTAGCAACTGCTGACTTTGATGGTACTTTTTAGGACAGTCTGTGTGATTTTATATCCTGTTCAAATCCTGGATGCTATTCCTTTTAAGTTGACACAAAAATACAGTTCTTTAATGATTTTCACCAACTATATTATGATGATAAATCACTATATCTTTTGAAGTGCATTATTGTTAAAGAGCCTGGTCGTCGAAGAAGAAGTAAGACCGACAGTAATTAAAAAAAAACTTGCTTTCTTTTTCTATAAAATACAAGATGAAGAAGTTTGCAAGAAAACTTTGTTAGATACTTTTTCTATTACATTTCGCCGTATTTAAACATCGTAATATAACTCAAAGATCAAAAAGGAAACAGGCCTCATGCTTTTTTGAACGTAGGCAGGAGTATAATGAAACAATACATTAAAAACTTTCCGAAACAACGCAGCCACTTTTTAAGAGCTAAAATAGAAAAAGAATGTCTAATTCCAGACTTAGATCTGTGCAAAATGTATAGAATTTTCAAAGAACAATATACCAAGATATAAGTTAGTCATTTGTTGATATATAACAATTTTTTCAAAATGATTTTACTACTGAAAGAGATAGAACGTACTAATAGAAAGAGCAGGCAGCTTTTTCTTGTGGAGTAGGTGAAGTTTCTGTGTACAAAAATTTATGCTCCATCACCGAAATAATGAAATAAGTCATACGCGTGATATCGTAAGTTAACGTATAATTTAGCTGTCCTTATGAGTTTTTACCAGACAGCGTATCAGTATATGTAAATTTATCAGTATCACTTCTCAGAAGGAGAAGTGGTCTCCTTCAGGAATTCCATCTTCTTAGTAATTCTTAACTGTTCTGTCAATACATTACCCTTCTCATCTGTTTACTTCTTTTGTTTAAATTGGTTTTTGCTTTTGTTTTGTTTTTGTAAAATGTTCTCGTTTCTGTTGGCTGACTTAGATCTTGTGGTTCTTGAAGTTCTCCGTTTATAGTTTCTCTCTGTTTTTTGTTTTGGATTTTCTTCTCTTCCTTGCGTAGTTATTTATATTTTTTCTCTGCTTGTCGAGTTCTGTACCCCTGTTGAAGCATTAGGTATGATATGTTTTTTTTCTATTATATTTTGATATTCTTTGTCAAAACAGTCATTCGGTCTTGTTCTTCTTTGTTTACCGTTTATGCCTCGTAGTTCTTCAGCTGTTCTGTCATGATGTTTCTGCATTCTTCCCACTATTCATTTGTGTTTCCATGTTTTAGTCTGTTGTCTAGTTTGATATTTATATTCTCTATTTTTAAGTTCTTATATATTGTATCGTTCATATTTAGAACCTATTTTCTTTTTTTTTTTAAATTCTGGCATTTGCCCTACTTTCGATCCAGTAGTGATCAGAACCCGTATTTTCTTCTCTTCTGGTGCGAAAGTTTATTATATTGGATTGGTGTCTTGAGTCTACAATAGGATTTAGAAGCAGAGTTAAAAATTATACCATCGATTCCAAAAAAACTGCTATGAAAAAGAAGTCACTTTTGGAATCACAGCATCAAAAATATTTAAAGTTCGTTATTTCTCAAAACCCAAATTTTTTCATTTGTGATATCATTCCTTGTCCATGCCATGTAAGTTAAACGTTTATTTTGTATTCTAGTTCTTCCTTTTACGGAATTTTTACGTTTTTATTGACGCTTATAAAATGAAAGTACTGGCTTTGGTGTGGTTGCTGCAATATGCTAATTCAGCTGTTGATTCATCTGTTGATTCTTTATTTTGCCCTGTAAACACATTTTGTTATAAGGTCAAGACATTGATTAATTCCGTCATTAAATTGACTTCTGGTTATTTGACACTTAAGAGAATTAAATTTTCTCAGACATAAAGTTCGAATCTCGATAATTGTGTTTCGTTCTGTTTACTGCCGAAAATGCACTACATAGAATTAATTCCGGGGAGTATTGATATTTGTAACAATATGATTCAAGTCATGCATGAGTCATACAACTTCTTCCAAATAAACACGGTTTGGCATGTTTTTAAAAGACATTATGTACGTACAAACCAAACAAGCATATGCAGTTGCTAGAACTATTTCTATTGAGAGACTAAATAATTGAATATTGTTCTGAAATAAAAAGAATATACTAATTTTAGTATATTACATATTTAGGTATATAGTAGATTTTCGCACATCCGCTCAGTCTATACATTATTAATGTGAATGAAAACTTATTTTATAAACTAGATCTTATATAAGAAAAGATATACTAGACGTAATATTATATAGTTATAGTGTAAACTGAACATCAAGGAAACATATTTTCTTACGCGCTGCCAATGATCGAATTCAAAATTTTCAAGATTGCATGATAGACACGTGAATTCGGCTACTTTTGACCACGTACAACGCGTGATTTTTGAATTAATTTAATTAGTTGGATTTAATATTTGCCAGACTTTAGAGAGCAAAAGAATACCTGAACATTATTTTCTCCAAAAAAAAGGCTAAACCCAGGAAAACTATAATAGACAAAATTGATGATACCGATAAATCTGTGCATCATTTTTTAACGAAATACCCACTATAAATTAAGTTCTTTTAACTGTCAACGAGGACGAAATATTACCAAATTTTAAAAGCACTACATTTAGTTTTACGTCGTTTTAAGTATTATTTAAAAAACATATTAGTCGCGTCAGAGTACAACCATAAAGAGGGTAGCCGCGGCAATAAGTGCAATGAGTTAAAACATTCGTATCCCTAAATACATAGAAGATATAGTTATTTGTCTACAAGAACTATCGCTTCTTGGTAAAAATACTTTAGAAACAATTGAGACATGTTTTACAAAAATTGCATAAGTCTAAACAAAATTGCTTTGTTGACAGCATCTAGTAAAAAAAAATGATATTTTCAACAGAATCCAATAATGTTCTGCAAAAAAAGATACAAGTGCTAATATTGAAGTAATTCTTAAGCTAACACATACGTCTCCTTCATTTCCTCCGAATTCCGCACAAGTGCACAACAGGATAGGTTTGTGTGCTTTTTGCTGGAAATTGCAGCTGACGAGTACGGATAAATCAGTTTGTTATTGTAATGTTATCAGACTAGACGTGTTGTGAATATCTAGTGACCGCTACAATACACCGGTATTGGCGTAAAGCTTAGAAATATAACTTCAAGCATGGAACATAGTGAGGAAGTATCTACTAATTGGTTTACAGAAAATGCAAAAAAACATAAAGCGTGAAACAATTATAAAAGATAAAATCCGTTAGGCATTCACGGCCATCGCCTAACTTGTTAAACTGTTTGTTCGGACTGTTAGGTCGTTGTCTTCTGAGATTAGTTCTCGACGTTTCGCCAACACTAGCGGTTGGCATCTTCTGGAGATTTTGTGAAGAGAATTTGTGAACCACAGCATCTGCAAAGTGAGCTTCTTCATATTGGAAATGCGCTCACCTCTAATGGTCCAGTAATGGTAATACCAGAAGAGAAATACATAAAGCGATAAACAACGCATCTAGAAGAAAGGACGAAGAAACAGCATGTATTGGTAAAGCGTTCTTGCACTATATATCGGGGGTAACGGACAGAATTGGACGAATACTTAAAAAACCTAATGTAAAGACCATTTTTAAGCCTACAAAGAAAATCAAGGACTGTTTAAGACCATTTTCAAGCCTACAAAGAAAATCAAGGACTGTTTAAGATCGGTGAATGACAAACGCGACCCATTAGCAACGGCCGGAGTATACCGAATACCATGCACATGTGAAATGGTATATGTGGGAACCACAAAAAGACACACAAACACAAGAATAAACGAACATAAAAGCCATTGTCGTTAAGGACATATCGACAAATCTACCGTTGCCGAACACGCTTTTGGAAGCGGAGAACATTGGATGCTGTTTGAAGAAACGCAGATGCTGGATAAAACATAACAGTACTACACTACCCACAGTTGTATCGGGAAGCGGTGGAAATATATAAGCACCCAAATAATTTTAATCGGATAGAAGAAGGACTAAAAATTAACAAAACATGGATACCAATATTAAAGTCCACAAACAACCTTCCCATAAAACACGAAGAAAGAAAAGCTACTACAAACGACGACATGCTCCTTCACGCCGAAACATGTGGAAGGGAGGCAAGTAGAAAATATAAATATGGCCTCCGTAGTACAACCCGTCGTCAGATGGTCTAGAGCATTGGAGCACGGTGGGGTGACTCCTCTTTTTACTCGAGTTAACACACCTTGCTCCAATGAATTGTTACACCCGATCGTACTACCTGGGTGAACATTTCTCATAGGCTGGGTTCAATCAAATTGCTTGCTTGCAACCCGGCGTCAGTTTCAGCTTACAAACAAGCGAAGCAGTAACATCTCCAGAAGATACCAACCCGCAGTGTTGGCGAAACGTCGACAACTAAAAGAATTAAAAGTTCGTGGCGAAAAACACCTCAACCACAAGGGTAGTCCCGTTATAGCACGTAGAACTGCTAAACCCTGTAGGTATGCTTGACGTTATATTTATAAATATGGGGTATACTGACAAAGATTTGTTAGATACAAAGTATACAAAGTAGATAACAAAACGCACGTTACCTATTTCACATACACACTTAGAGCAAGGGAATCTGAAATCAAAGTTTGCAAGAAAGCTTTTCTCAGCCTGTATAGCATCAAAGATGCTCGTCTAAGACGAATACGAAATTCCCTGATGATCACTGGAACTTCTTCCACAGATAAATGGACATTCCATCAGAACAGACCAAAAAACCCCAGAATGTACTGTGGAACTTAATAACATTAAATAATATCCAGCTAGACAGTCGCATTTTTTACGTTTTAAGAATCCAAACTGTTCCTGTTTACCAGAATCTATTACCTTGAAGGATCTATATAGTATGTTTCTGCAAAATTGTAATATACACATAACGTATAAAACCAAATCATGCGTGGAGTAAGGCAAGGCTGTATTTTGTCTCCTCTAATCTTCAATTTGTACTCTGAAATATTTATCGAAGCTTTGCACGAAACTGAAAAGGTATTCTACTAAATGGTTACCGGCTAAACAACATCAGATATGCAGATGACACCATAGTATTTGCGGACAACTTAGAAGACCTACAAGTTCTTATGAACAAAATCACGTATTATAGTCAACAATATGGACTCAATATAAACGTTAAGAAGATAGAAGCTTATGATAATTAGCAAAAAGGATAACAGATGGTTAACTCTACGTCATCCAATCTCCTGTAGACAGAGTGACGAACTACAACTACCTTGGCACCATAATAAATGAAGAATGGACCAACAACCAGCAGATTAGAGCACGCATCGGAAAAGCTAGATCAACCTTCAATCGGATGGGGGCCTTCTTTAAGAGTCACAACCTCTCTCTTGATACAAAAGTAAGAATGCTGCGATGCTACGTCTTTTCTGTCCTTTTTTATGGTGATAAATCGTGGACCTTGAACGAAGATATGTGCAAAAAACTGGAAGCATTTAAGATGTGGCTATATCGGATAATACTTAAGATCCCGTGGACTGGCCGGATCACAAATGAGGAGGTTCTCAAAAGAATGAATAAGAACCGAGAGGTACTGACCACCATTAAATGTCGAAAGTTACAATTCTTCGGACATATTATGCGAAATGAATCCAGATATGCTCTCCTTCAAGTCATCCTGCAAGGAAAAATATTTGGAAAGCGAGGTCCAGGAAGAAGAAGAACATCTTGGTTAAAGAACCTCAGAATCTAGTTTAATACATCTGTATCGCTTTTCCGCGCTGCTGCAGATAAGATAAAGATTGCCATGATGATCGCCAACATTCGTAACGGATAGGCACATCAAGAAGAAGAAGTATAAAACCTACTGGAAATTATTTATAACATATTTTAATATTAAATTTGAATTTCGGAGATCCGACACTTGCTCAGAGTATGATACACTTACTCAGCAACTTAACCGTGCCGGCTTTGATGATGAAGAACGAAGGAAACTAGAAATAGAAAAAGAGTTAAACCATCGTAAGACTAAATAATTTTTTAAACTTAGATGAAAATTTAAAATAGAAGCAAAAGTTGGCGAAGTGGTGTGTATTCTCTGCCCTTCCCCATATACCATTTAACCCTGTATTTTATAGCCGGTGACTATAGTACAGTATGATTAAAAAATATATTCTAAATGATCAAGAATGATCAACGTGAGACAAACAGTTATCATATTCTCAACTTATTCAATTCAAGACTATAAGTGTAAACGCATAACAAAAATAGATCACTTGAGAAAGGCACTGTGCCGAAACAGCTGTAATGATAAGATTTTATTATAAATTTTATGACGTGTTGAAAACAAAAGTTTTTAGTGTTTTATTGATTGTACAATGTTTTTGGGATACATGGCTTAGGAAGTGATAATACCTCGACGTACCCTTATCTTAAAAACACACTTCAGTTTTTGGTTTACAGAAAATAATTAGTTTTTATCATTACTACCTTTCTTTCCTGCCATCTTTAAGTCTAATAATATTATATTAACACTTAGTGACACCTAATTACCACTTGAAACCGAAACTATCCACTTGAAGATTGAGTTTTATTAGGTGCCAGCAATTTTGCATATTAGTGGTTCAGTTCCAGAGTTGCATAAGCAACAAAAATTTTATATTTGGTAGTTTCAAATGGAAGGCCAGGGAAACAAAAGAAAGTAATTAGAAAAACTAAAAGACAACAAGGTGAAGAGTATGTATCAGCAACAGGTAAAATAGTTCCTGAAAGTAAGTTAAAATGTGTAAGTGTAATAGGACTTGAAAGAAGAAAAAAATGTTTTGAAGTTTACTATAAGTTGACTTAGGGAGAAAAAAATGCTTTTCTTTGTGGGCAAATTGAAGTCAAAGATGTCAGTGGGAAGTACTCCAAAACAGAACAATCTAATAGGACAAAAACTAGAGTCTTTAGACTAAGTAATGCAAATGGCATCGACCAAGTTGTATGTAAAAAGCTTTTTCAAGAGACTTTCGACATTTGCGACATGTCTATCACAAACGGTTTGAAAATAAAACAGGTGTCTGGCATACCACAACAATGCAAAAGTAGAAAGCATCCTCCAATAAATAAAACGATACCAGATATTAAAGCATTTTTTTGTAAATGTATAACCAAATTTGTAATATACGAAAGTGATTATTACCGTTGCGATTCACAACTTCGTTATCTAGCATCATGACCAACTAAGGCTCCAATGTATGAGCAGTATAGAATCGCAAAAATGTTCAGCCTGTGTCCAACTTTAAATTCCGATATTTTTCATCTCAAAGTTTATCCACCTATCATTCCACCCCCCTCATAAAGACATATGTTCTATGTGTAATGAATATCAACTTAAAATCAATGTTGTCAAAGACGTTAAAGAGCAACAAACAATAAAAGCCGCACATAAGCTCCACTTAAGAAGAGTTGAAGCAGTTAGTAAGAAGAAGAAAGCACTCATAAAAGAAGCAAGTATATCTCGAGGGGTTAAATAAGTTGTTTTATCTACCGGGTTACAAGCGACAGTTGTGACCTACAATTTGGGTGTCCATGACGAGGTAACTAACATTGGGCACATCTTCGTCCGTTTCGTTCGAAAATGTTTTGTCTCGAGAAGCTTAGGAGGTTTCGTCATGTTTTATTTATAACATCAAACATGTTCTTCCACCAATCTCCAAAGCTATCACGCTCTTCAGCGATAGCTGCGGCGGAAAAATCGTATTATTAAAACATCTGCTCTTCTGTCTCATGTTTTGCAGACCCACCCAAATTTTAGTTATTAATCAATTTTTTTTTATTCCTGGTCATAGTTTTGTAGTTGTGACATGTATTTTGGAATAATTGAAAGGTCTAAGCGTCATCAGGAAGACATTTTCGTCCCTGAAAAGTGGTAACATGTCATAGCCATGTAAAAGAAATCGACACCAAAATTTCACGTTCACCGTAGGACGAGCGAACTCTTCTATAGTTCAAAAACTTTATAAACTGAAATAATAAATAGGAAAATTTCAGTAAAGAAACAAAAAGTTAAATGGCTTGATATACGTTGGTTACAGTACCTAAAAGAGCAACCGAAAAAACTAATTTACAAAAAAAACCCTTTCAAAGATCGAAGATTTTGATGTTATTGACATAGCACGGAAAGAAAATCAAGGTCGCCCATCACGAGATTTTCCTTTGCAACTGGAACTACTCTATCCTCGAGGTCGACCGATTACTAAGGAGAAGGATTTGTTATCTTTATTAAAGTATATCCCACCAATACATCATAATTTTTATAAATCTCTACCAGTGAAAGGCAATGAGTTATTGAACAATGGAGAGACAATGGTTTATAGATTTTATAAGCAGTATAATAAATTTAACTTTGCTTTGAGCATCTGTCAAATAACGGTCAAAGTGTTTGGACGCGTTTAAGAGTTCCTCGGGAAAATTTATATATTTAAGTAGTTCTAAAGTATTTTTTTATTAGATTTCGATCTCTTGTGAAGTGCAGAAGTGTATTTCAAGATATAATACAGGGTGTTTAGCGATTTTGTTTTTTTGCTTTATATTTTAAGTTCTGGTATTCTGTCAACTGTACTGTAAGTAGAAATTTTTTATTAATTTTTTTGTTAAACGCCGTGCCCCGTCATGTCCGCGGGCAAAAATGGTATCTCTGGGAAGGATCCACCAGATCCTGGTGTAGAGGACATTGAATTTAGAGATAGGAATGATATTAAAAACAATATTGATAGCAAAAACTTGCGTTCAACTTCGCCCAAAACAAATATTCAGAAAAATCAGGTACTTAACTCAGCTAATCGATTTAGTTCTAGTGATAATGGTCCTTTTTTTATATTTGTTCAACATATTAATTTAAATATAGGTCGTTTGCATCCAATAAAACTTGGAGAGAAACTACTTTCATTATCCAATTATGATAAAAATATTATAGAAATTGTTAGTGTAGGTAAAAACCGTATCAAAATCCAAGTAGATTCAGGTGCTGTAGCTAATAAGTTAGTTACAGAAGATTTTTTTGAAAAAAAAAAAATCTAATAGCATATATTCCAAATTATTTAACAAAAAAAAAAGGTCTCGTTCGTGGAGTGGATACTACTTTAAGTGAGAATGCATTGCTCAACACTATTAAGTCTAATATTCCTATTAAAAAAGTTTATAGAATGACTTGATTAGTTCAAAATAATGGTATATCTGAAAGAGTTCCTAGACAAATGGTCATAATTAGCTTTGAGGGTAAATTAATTCCCCAATATATTTACATTAATAAAGTTAGATGTCCAGTTGAAATATATGTTAGTCCTGTTATGCAATGTTTTAATTGTCTTCGATATGGTCATTCAACCACCCAATGTAAGTCACAAAAAAGATGTAAAAAATGCGGCAATGAAGGAAAAATTGGTTGCCCTGATCAATGTATTGCATTTTGCGTTTTTTGTAAAAATAATAACTACGAGTCAATTTTTAAAGAATGCCCCGAATATTTGAAACAAAAGAAAACTAAAGAAGCTATGGCTAACTTGAATATTTCGTTTAAAGAAGCTGAAAAAGCTATTGAAAATCCAAGTTATTCCAGTTTAGTTCAAAAAAACAAATTTGCACCCTTAACTACCTGTGACACCGATTTCCCTCCATTAAAAAGCTCTTCTGCTAAACCTTCGAATTCTAACACTGCTTACAAAAATAATAATACTCACAAGCATATATCCTCCCCTACAGTTAGTCCCCCCAAAAAAAAAAGAAAAAATTGTGATACAACTCCTAATTTTCCTCCTATTCGTAGAGAATACTAGACCAGCTTGTGTTCGGGATCTATATTTCAGTTTGGAAACCCTGATCCTCCTAATGAATTCAATAAGTTTATCAGTCAGCTGAGTGCTTCACTTAAAAATTTGATCCAACAAAGTATCCAGGATTATTCTAATTCTTCCTCAAATGTAGAATCTAATCTTAAAATGTACGAAATTGAATTAGAAAATAAAATTAAAGATATTATAGGTAATCTTTTTACATAACTTTAATGGCTTCCAAAAGCATTAAAATTATTCAATGGAATATTCGTTCGCTAAATGCAAACAAATATTCTTTAAATCAATTACTTTTTGAAGAACGTTTTGACATAGCTCTTTTATCAGAAACTTGGTCCAAACCATCTGATACTGTTTGCTTCAATAATTTTAATATAGTTAATAAAAGTAGAAGTAAGGGATATGGAGGAGTTGCCGTAATTTTAGCAAATAACATTATTTATGAGCTTATTTCATTCGTTAACAATTTCAATCCTAATCTCGAAGTTTGTGGTGTAAATATTAATATTGACCAAAAAATTTATTCTATTCTGAGTGTATATCGTCCAGCAAAAGTTAGAGTAACAATGCAAGATTACGTTAGTCTTTTTTCTCAAATTAACAGTGATTGTATCATTACCGGAGATTTTAATGCTCACCATGGATTATGGGGATCCAATTTATGTTCCGTCGATGGTAATATACTAGTAGAAGCATTAGATGCATTTCCTAATCTAGTTGTTGTAAATGACGGGTCGGCTACTAGAGCTACTCCTCTAGGACATATCAAATCGGTTGTAGATCTTACTATTATAAGCTCTAGTTTATGTTCAGCCTTTGACTAGACCGTTCTTTCAGATACCTATGGATCCGATCATTTTCCCATTAGACTTTCCGTGCAGGATATAAAATTTGAAAACACAATTTTCACATCTTCAATTAAATGGTCCATGTCCAATGCAAATTGGGAAAAATTTAGAGATTCTGTAGAGAGCACCTTCAGATACGAATCAAATACAAACAAAACCAATGAAATGATATTCTTTTTATTAGATTCTATTACTACTGCAGCCAACAGATATTTTAAAATTATTTAAACCCTCAGTAAAATCTTTTAAAACTCCACCATGGTGGGATGATGAATGTCTCACAGTTTCGAATGCAAGGAAAAATTCTTTTAAAATGTATAAATCCAATCTTACTCTTTCAAACTTTATTGAATATAAGAGGAATGAAGCTATGTGTAAACGCACATTTCGCTCAAAAGCCAAATCTAGTTGGGCTCGATTTTGTTCCTCACTTAGTAGGCAAACTTCACCCTCAGAGCTTTGGAAAAGGGTAAACAAAATTCAAGATAAGAAAAAGTACACCGCTAATAATGAAGACATGGCAGAAAGTCTTTTAGAAAAATCTCTCCAGATTATGTCCATCTACCAGTATTTATGCCGAGTATCTCCACTAATGATCACTTTTTACTAACCCCCATTTCAGCTGACGAACTTAAAGCAAATATTAAGAGTTCTAAAAATACAGCTCCTGGTATTGACGGCATTAACTACAGCATGCTTTTAAACCTGCCAGTAATTGCCATACATTATCTGTGCAAAATATACAACAATATTTTACTTAAAGGAGACAACTGTGATTCTCTTAAACAATGCTTGGTTATTAATATACCCAAAGTAAATCAGCGTACTGCCCTAAGACCTATCTCTCTTATGTCTTGTTTGCTTAAAACATTTGAACGAATTATGAAAAGCAGATTAGAATGGTGGTGTGAAAACAAAAATATTTTCCCAGTTAGTCAATATGGCTTTCGTAGAAATAAAGGGACTATGGATTGTGTGTCTCAATTAACGACTGATATTCAGTTATCCTTCTCAAATAATAATTATCTATCTGCCATATTTCTTGATATTTCAGGAGCTTATGATAACGTCAATTTAAATCTATTATTCGAAAAACTAAAGCACATAGGTATTCCACCTTTGTGTTCATATGTGTTAGTAAACCTATTTCTAAATAGACAGGTATTCATTCGATGTAATGATAGATTGATTGGCCCGAGAGTAGTGCATCAAGGTCTACCGCAAGGTTCTGTCTTTAGCCCCCTGTTGTTTAATTTATACACCGTAGATCTTCACAATATAGGCATTAAATGCAATATATTACAATATGCGGACAACTTCTGCTTTTACACTGTGAATAATTCATTCCAACAAAGTATTAACTCAATAAAAACTATTATGTGTGACGCAAGAGAGTATTTCTTTAAACAAGGGTTTGAGCTTACTACGAAGAAATCAGCTGTGGTATTTTTTACGCGACATCGTTTACCAGTTATATCCAGCATTATGTTTAACAGCCTAAGTATACCCGTTCACAATCACCACACTTATCTTGGTATTACATTGTACACCAAGTTAACATGGGACGAACACATTAACGAGTGCTTAATGAAATGTGAGAAAAGTCTAAATATTCTTAAAGTAGTTAATCGCTATCGATGGGGTGCCGACCCCAAGATTAACTTAATGTTTTATCGTGCATACACCAGATCTATTCTTGACTATGGATACTTTTTATACGGATCTGCCACAAATAGTCGTCTTAAAAAACTAGACCGCCTTCAGTATAAGGCTCTGCGATTAGTTTTAGGGGCGCTCAAATCTACACCTACAGAGAATCTTTGGAAAGCCGAATCTATGGAACCTCCCTTACATTTAAGACGACTATTTTTAGCTGAAAAATTTATTCTCAAATGCCAGTCTTACAATCAAACTGAGCTACTACAAAAAATATGTGATATTGCTGTTTCGAATCTAGTCGACAAATGGTGGCATAACAGAAATTCTCCTATTCTGGCAGTGGCATATCCTAACGTTTCTCAACGTCTAAACACTCCGTGTGACTTGACATTCTTTCAATCGAATTTCAATGTTTCTTACGCCAAAGTCAAAGCTAAATGTTTGGTTTCTCAATTTTGACAATGAGAATACAGTTGATTTTCAGCATCAGATAGCCAAGCTTAATAATCCATGCAGGATCTTCACGGATGGTTCTAAATCAAGATTGGGAGTCGGCTGTGCTGTATATATTCCGGATCACAAAGAATCCCTAATGTTCAAGTTAGATAAACAATGCTCTATATACTCTGCAGAAATGTTCGCAATTCATAAAGCTCTAGAATGGGCGGTCAACAAAAAAAATTCTAACCACCAAGTAATAATTATATCAGATTCAATGTCTGCGTTATTAGCTTTAGAAAACTCACGTCAACATTTATATAAAAATAATATTGTCGTTAAAATGTTAGAAAACCAACTTAAGCTGTAGGAAGAACATACTACTGTACATTTCGTCTGGGTAAAAGGACACTTTGGTATTTCCGGTAACCTCAAAGCGGATTTTTATGCTAAAGAGGCAATCTTAAAAGGATCAGAAATAAACTGGCTAGATAGAAGCGATCTAACAGCCACTTGCAAGAGAAGTCTCAAACAAAATTGGGACATTGAATGGTTTGCTTTCTGTAATCGAAGCAATAATCTTTATACAAAAATTCATCCAGTTTTACCTACTGAGCCGTTTGCCGTAAGAAGTTACCCCAATAGAAATATTTATTCCATGTTTGTTAGATGTCTCTTTAACCATGCCACTGTCAAGACATACCTCTATAGACTAAATCTATCCGAATCAGAACTTTGTGATTGCAATGGTTACGTTGATGATATTAATCATTGGTTGTTTTGATGCAAGCATAATGATGATGCAATTAAATATTTAATGCACACCCTGTCTCAAGAACAAATACCTTTACCACAAAACCAAACTTCTCTTTTATACTTGTCTCGACGAAATCATAAAATACAACAAATTATTTGGGAATTTTTAAAAAGGACTAAGAGAAAAATCTAACTTGGATGAATGAGTCGGCTTGAATGTGTTTAGCAATTATTGTTTTTTTATAATTAATCTTATGTAATATTAAGTACCTCCCTGTAAAATACGAACATTGTTATTTAAAAAATTAAAAAATATGTATGCATAAAAAAAAAAATTATATAAATAAAATTAAAAACTATATATATAAATAAAAAATCATATATAAAAAAACTGAAAAATTAAAAAAAAAATTAAAGACAAAAAAAAAAGAAAAAAAAAAAATAAATAATTAAAAAAAAATAAAAAAAAAAAATAAAAAAAAACGATCACAAAGAACGCCTAAACCTCCGAGGTGTTGAACCGGGTTTATGTCTTAGCGCTGGCGCTGTGACAATTATTAATTATTAGCATTTAGTATTAGCATTTAGTATTATTTGTATATTTCTTATTTGTAAATTAATTTAGGTTGGTTAGGGTCCTGAATGAAGAGTTTAAATAGAGGTCAATTTAATGTTTCCACTTCCTTTTTGTTTTTTTTTTATTTTTATACAACAATACCTATATATGTATGTGCGTGCATAAGTTTGTATATGTGCTGCGCATGTGTATATAGTATTTAATATTGTAGCAAACAGTATTTATTACAATACCGTGGCTGAATGGATCAATAATCCAAAGCCATTAAAAAAAAACTCTACTTTACGTAGTTTTATTTTTTCTCTAATTGTTTTATTTTTTCTTAAATCGGCTTAAAGGCAAAACTTGTAGAGCCAAACATGTTTTTATACATTGCTTACTCCACATTTAAAAAGTTTCAATTAATTTTCAATATGAGCCAAACTTGCCTACAATTTAATCTTCTTCTAAATCATCTTCTACATTATGTATATTTTTTAAATGCCCTTTTTGCATGGACTGCAAAATGCTAAGGTAATTAAGCGGATTTCAGACTTTTCTGTTGAGTCATTTTTTTAAATTTGCGTACAAGTTTGACCTTAAATTCCTCCGGTGACATAAATTGTGGCATAAGCAACTCTGCCACTGAACCACTCATAAATATTATGAAAAGTAGCTTAAAATGTTATTACCAAATATTACGGACTAATACTTTTTTAAATTTTATTTGATGAAGTTTGTAAATAATCTGATTCCTATAAAATTTATTCAGGTTCAGAATATTTTCATTTTCTCGTTACTAGAAAACGTCAACTAAAACTCTTAGGTTCGGTAATAATAAGCATTAGGACAGCCATAATTCTGGCATATTCACGATGTCGAATAATGACTACGACGTAGTTGAGTATGTACGGGCAATAAGCTCTGTCGCTATCGTTTTATAAGCATTAATAGTAATTATTAACGTTATTAAAGTAGATATGCACGTAGGAGCACTTAAGGCAATTAAGGAAAAGAGTATTTGGAACAGGCCGTTAGCCGGGGAAGCGAAGAAAGGTTCTTAAACACCTATTACCGGCTGATAGAGGGTATTATTAGTCGGCAACGAAGGAGAATCGAGAAATTGCAGCTATCAATTTGGGGTTATATATAGAAATATGGCTTTTCAGAAGGAACTGAAGTAGCACATGCCTAACTTTCATGAAATAAGGAATGTCTAATAAAATGTGATAAATGGATGTTAATAATTTTACCAGATCGTTGCAAATTGTAATGAAAAATTTCCGCTGCTGAATTTGCAGGCTTAACGTATATATTGCGTTGTTTTATAAGGCCTATTTAGGATTTGGACTAATCAATTAATCAAAAATTCTTTATTAAATTTTGTAAATGTACATTTAAATTTCCGTAGCCATGTTCAAATTTATCAGATCATTACAAAACTTGATATTATATTTGTATTGTTACTATTTTTACCGAATTTAATATTAACATGTGGTTCTGAAACTATTTTATTGTGGCATATATTTTGTAACGATTTAATTTGCCTACCACATTGGGTGTCACTTGTAACAATATACAATTGCTTATAGGGGGTTGAAAGGGGGGACTAAACAATTACTGGGCTGGAGATAGAGTAAGCAAATTAACTGAAACGTTTGCGAACGGCTACTCTTGTTTTGTTTAGAGAGTTAGGTCGTAAATAAGGGTTTCTAAGAGGGAGTTTCTAGGGTGAATAAGAGGCAGGGGTAACTACAAAGAAAGAAATAAAAAAAAATATAAGAAAAAATAAAACACAAGAAGTTGACAGGAATTTTACACCGGTTAAAAGAATTCTCTTGCTGGATAGAAAGAAAGGCTTTTCTTTCCTAAAAATTTTTAAGGGTGAAAATCTTTTTAAAGGAAATAATTTTATACTCTTGGTTTAAAGAGAAGCATTACATATTTACTATTATTTCACATTAACTATTTGTGGGGGTTACTTGTAGCAATTTAAATAATTATTATTAATCAAAGTATCCTAATTTTGATCAATATTACTTACATTGAGTTTTACCTTAAACAAATATAAACATAAACAAAATTCAAAATTTTGGTTATGTACCAAATGACAGAAAATAACGATACTGACTGTCATAAGTCGAAATAAAATATCAAACTTTTAACAAACAATTGAACTTTATTTAAAATAATATGACAATTAGCTGATCCATAAAACTTATCTTCTTCCTCTATCGCCCTCCATCCTCTACGATCTTTCGCTTCTATTTCCCATTGTTGTACCCCAATTCTAGATAAATCGTCTTCAACATCATTCTTCTATTTTTTCTCGGTCGGCCTACTTCTACCTGTCTTTAACACTCTGTCATCATCTGATCGTACCACGTGACCTGCCCATCATATTCGGTTTGCTTTGATATGTCTAACTATGTTTTCAGTTCCATACAGAGTCACCAATATAGCATTACGGCGTCTTCTCCAATTCCCTATGAATTTATTTCTTTGAGGGCCAAATATTATTCTGAGAACTTTTCTTTCAAATACTAGAAGTTTATTGATTTTCCGCTGGTTGAGAGTCCATGTTTAACTGCCATATGTAATTATTAGGCGAATATTTGACTTATACAGTGTTAATTTAGATTTTCTTTTTAGCAGCTTCGATCTTAATAATGTTAAAGAGAGTTTAATGCTCTATTTCCCGCAGCTATCCTTTCTGAGACCTCTTTTTCTATGTGGTTGTCAGCTGTAATTATCGCCTCCAGGTATTTTAACTCCTTTACTACTTCAAAGTTGTGATTATTAATACTGATAGTGCGCCTTACTCTTGGTCTTGAATTTTTGGTTACTATTATGTATTTCATCTTTTCTTCATTTATCCGGAGATCCAGACTACATGTTTGCTCCTCGAACTGTGAAAACTGCATCTGTATCATCAGTAAAGGCCAGCAACAGTTTTGATCCTTGATCAGCAAATCCTTCTGTCAGCTCAGACGATATTTTACTTATTGCATATTCTAAAGCAAAATTGAACAGCAACGGTGACAAGAGGTCCCCTGCCTAAGTCCTGAATTTATACCAAATGGCATTGATGTTCTGCTTCCTATCTTTACTTGCGCATATGAGTGTGTCACGCACATTTACGTTAATTCAACTAATTTTCATGGTATTCCCATTTTTAAGATTGCTATCCACAATTTGCTTCTTTTTATGGAATCATGTGCTTGCTGGAAATCGATAAAATTTGATGCACATCGCGGTTGAATTCCCAGTTTTTCTTTAATATTTGTCGGATGGCAAATATCTGATCTATAGTTGACCTTCCGGCATGAAATCTGCATTGATAGTCGCCTAGAATATCTTCCTAATATGGTGTGAGTCTCTTTAGCAAGATAATTAATAGCACTTTATATGATGTGCTAATAATCTATATGTCTTATATAAGCCTTATGCCTTAAAACTTATAATTTTATTTATTTATAATTTTTTAGTTTGTCATGAAAGCAAATCTTAGTTTATTAATGAAAAATTTTAACAAACGTACACACACTACAAGTACAAGTAAACACACTGTCCCACACAAACTGCCAATGGTCTGAGGTGACACATGGAAACACAAAAGGGACAAATCTTGGGGAGGTCAAAAATTTATTGGACATTAGATTATCCTGGATGATAACAAAATGCATTTATTCTTTAAAACTCGCCTGCCTAATTCTTACTTTAAACCATGTGGACTTAAAATGTTGGAAACGATATTTTACAAATGTCTCACATCAGATACAGCACAACAAATCGGTGATTAATTAACTTACAGCACATAGACTGCCAAATAGCATTTTGAGCTTAAATTCACCTCTTTCAATCGTGAAATCAAGAAGTTGACGGTTTTGAAAAACTACATACCGAGAGCTTATCTCTTCCGAATTCAAACTGCTTCTCCCAACTGCTACTACACTGTACACTATTTCCGATGACAAAAAATGAATAGGGATAACGAATTTTAAGAAGAAAATCTGGACTCAATTAATAAATTGAAAAAGACTGTAAGACTTGTACACACTTCTAAATAGGTCTAACTGGTGAGCAGGTTTTGTATGTT
This sequence comes from Diabrotica balteata, assembly GCA_918026665.1. Taxonomy (NCBI): domain Eukaryota; kingdom Metazoa; phylum Arthropoda; class Insecta; order Coleoptera; family Chrysomelidae; genus Diabrotica; species Diabrotica balteata. The sequence goes on along the minus strand of OU898282.1, from coordinate 35,402,412 downwards.
TTCAATGAAATTGATAGTGTGTAAAATAATTTATTAATTAAGCTGAGTATACTTTCGACATAATAAATGTCATCATCAGAGCTATCCTAAAATAACGTTAAGTTAAGTAAATTTTTTTATAAAATACAATGACAGAAAAAACTTACGTCAATTAGGTAATAAATACTTCATAGAAGGAAAATTGTGGACAAACAACATATTAAAAAACAAAGATCGGGCTCTCTAGGCCACAGATCTTGGGTCTAACCCTCATACATATGTATAATTCACATCAATTACTTAAAATAGAAAACATGGTTACCACATATAGCAACGACAACAGCTGTTTCTGACTTACATTTTTGAAGTAAGATCAAGGAGGAAGCTCGGATATACGGAAATAAATCCGAGAGCGACCTCTGTATTTAAAATTATTAATTGAAAATTGAAAATGTCTAAACTGACGTCTGAAGGTTATTGATTATTACTTTTAGTTACTATAGAATTTTAAATTTAAATATTTTAAATTGATAAGTCAACGTGAAAATTTAAATTATACATTTATCAAAATTATCAAAACAAAACTTTTAAAGTTTGACCTAGTAGAAGAAAGTAGATGAAAACGAACCAAGGGGAAGTATCATTTGCTAAGTTAAGAGTTCAATAACTATCCTATTGATTATCAATATTATTAATAAAACAAATAATGAAGAAGAAAAATATCAAACATTTTCTACTTAGATGAAATCATTGAAAGAAAATTCAAGAAATTTTTTTTTTTTAAATTTCTTTTAAAAATAAAGGTCAAAGCTTGATCAATCGATGGTTAATTGTATACTAAGTGTATTATTAAAGAAACTTCTTAAAGATTGGATCAAACTTACAATTTAAGTTAATTTGAGTGTTGACACAGTTCTGAGGATTCCTTTTCATTTCTCTACTATTTTCAAGATCTTCTAGTAAGTTCATTTTTATATAATTATTATTGGGTATACTGTGTGGGATCTTGCTATCTCTATGAGGACTAAAGCCATGCTTTGAAGCATGTATATGATTCCCAAAACTAGATTTATCAATCTTAGACAGATGTTCTTTAATGCGTATACCCAAAGGTCGCATTGTTCTACCCACATAGGTCACCGGGCATTCACCACAGGATAATTTATAAATACCACTTTTTGACGATTTATTGATTTTGTCTTTAGTGTGAGAAAAAATAGATTTGATATTTTCTTTAACTTTAAAAGAAAGTTTTAGATTAGGAATGTTATTTAAGATTCTGGCTATATTATCCGAGGGATATCCTATGTACGATATTGATCGATAAATAACTGTCGAGTTAGAAATGTTACGGACAATGTTGTATGCTAGTCATCTTTTCCTTTTATTCCTTAATTTGTTGAGTATGTTATCAACCAAAGTAGGGGTATAACCGTTACTATAAGCAAGTTGTTTAATAATTTCTAATTCTGATTTAAAATTTGAATCTGACAGAGGTAAGCTAAGTAAACGATGGATATAGCAATAAAAGGAGGTCATTTTCTGTTGAAAAGGATGATTAGAAGATCTAGGGATGGTATGGTCAGTCTGAATTGGTTTTCTAAAGACTGAAAAATTTAATTTATTATCTATTCTAGTTCATGTTAAGTCTAGAAAATTAATAGAATTTTCAAATTAATAATAGATTAATTTTCAATTAATAGAATCAAATAATAAAACCAATTGCTTGGGCAGCGGTTCATCGAGTAGTAATATCATTCTTTTCCCTGCATTATTTTCTCATCAACCTAAGTGGAAAATATTTATTTACAACGCAATATTTAAGCGGAATCAAGATCAAAAGAAATACTAATTTGTATCTTATAAACAATTGTGCCGACTAGATATAAACAGACTAGAAAATGTTTATTATCAATTTTAGCGACGCAAAAAGATTGAGAATATTTTCGGTGTTTTAATATATACGACGTAAAACAAAAATGCTACATTTTAAGTTAAATAATATGTTTATATGTGGTTAAGCAACAATTGATTGTAATTAAAAATACATTGTTAATAACTTGTTACGTTTAGATTTCCATTCCGAAAATAGTTTTCAAAAAATAGATTAAAACAGTTGTGCGAAAAAATGTAACCAAGAAGTTGTTAAGGTGGGGTATGTTTTTTATAATTGACTGTTAACTTACTCAACCTCTATGTTGTAGGCAATACTATTGCCAATGAAGTGAGTGCAGCTGTAAGAACATTATTCATTTGTAAGTCATTTATATTCGCTTACACCAATATCTAACAATTTTAAGCATTCGCCTCCTGAACAAGCATAAAGGCTTCTAACGTTTCATGTGCCTATTTTAATGCTGAATTTTGCAATTTTGATCCGGGCAATTCTTAGCACCCCTTGCCCGTTAAAGGGCTACCCGAAAGTAGCGACCCTGATTTTGGTTTTCTTCGCTGTAGCAATATCCTGAGAAATAAGTCTTCCCTTCTACACACCCTTCTATCCACCCTTCCACAATAAAACAGACGCTACTTATATGCTTCTCTACTACGCCTAAAAGCCGGGCTACCACTTATGCCGATTTCTCCGTTCCGAGTGTTCTTCTTATCTGCTTCATCATCGTTGTGAAGGCGTTTTTTGTAGCCCTAGACAACGGACAGTAGCAGAGGGTATTAGATGGGCCAACTGAACTGTTTTTTTGTAGAGCCAGTCAGTTCACCGCACCACTAACAGTAGTGGTATAAGGTATGTGAAAGTATGTAATATATGTAAAAGATACAACAAACAAACTACATAAATAATCAAATAATGTGTGGCTCTATACAAAGAACACTACAAGTCAAGTAAAGACAAAAAATGAAATTTTATAAAGTGATGGCAGCTCCAGTAAAAACAAGAGAATCAACGTAGAGATCAAAGAAAAAAAAGGTAATTTTTTTCCAAAAATTTTTTTTTTGAAGAAACTTTATAACCTTTTTTTCTTTCGCATATCTTTTCACTTTTAATTCTTCTCGTCCAATTCCTCACAACAATATAGCAATTAATTACATAACGGAAGAATCACAACAAAATTTTTTGTTCGGAAGCTGCCTGTAATAAACTGAACCGTACTATTCATTCATAGTAGCCATTTCAGAATTGTAGAACCTTGTACCAACCTGCATAGGTCTAGTAGATGGGTACAATATGATTTTGAAGTCACTTGCTGATCTCCAAAAAGTGTGGCCTACTATCAAGTGTCTCACAATCATGCGAGATATAGTTCATATGGTCTCAGGTTCTCTGCAACAGTGTCTGTTGTATACAGGTGTCTTTTGACTGACCTCTGTCCATTAAGAAAGTCTGTTATGTCAGCCTTATTAGTTTATGTCCGTTTAATATATATGTTGTGATGTCCTTGAGCCGGTGTATTTTTCATGGCGCTACAACTATTCGTGAGTCTTTGCCGCGTTTACTATTGCCTTCCATGTTTGTCGGTGCTGTGCCAGTAATTCCTATTGTCGCACTCCCATCTTCTCTAGATTTTCTCTGATTGCATCTTTCCACCTTTTTCTAGGCCGCCCTACAGACCTTCTTCCATCTGGCCTTTCCCAGAACACATTGTTTTTAAGGCGATTGTCGTTACTGCGTACCACATGTCCTGCCCATCTGAGTCTATTGGCCTTTATATATCTGACTAGATTTTCTTTTCCGAATAGAGACTCTAGCTCGTTATTGTATCTGCCCTCAATTCGTTTGTCACGCTATCTCTGCAAGGGTCATATATCATTCGAAGAATTTTACGTTCCCATACCAGCAATTTATTTACTTCTCTTTTTGTTATCGTCCATGTTTCGCTTCCATACGCGACTGTTGGTCGTATTATGGTCTTATATATCCGGATCTTTGCACCTCATGAAATAAGTTTCGACTTCATCAGATGTTGCATTGCAAAGAAAGATCTATTTCCTGCCATTATTCTCGTTTCAACTTCTCGCTCGAGTTTTTTGTCATTTGTGATTGTTGCTCCTAGATATTTAAATTCTTTAACCACTTCGAAGTTGTTGATTTATAGTAATGTTTTGCCTTATTCGCCGTCGTTCTTGTTTTGAGACGATCATGTATTTTGTTTTGTCTTTATTTATTTTTAGACCGATGTTTAATGCAGCTTCTTCAAAGCTCGAGAAGATATCCTTAATTTCTAATGTTGGTTGTATGTATTTTTCGAATGAAAGTTATTTTGTGCTCAAATACAGGCTTTTTTTCCGGTTGCGAACGGTGCTTTTTGGCACTCCTATAGCCGGCTGTAGGCAAAGTGTTTTGTACTTGATCCTCTCAAGGCAAGTTCATTAGCTCTTTCATTGCCGTGTATTCTGCGCGATGATCTGCAGGTCTGCAACCCACACTAGTGTGACACAGTTGTATTCCACCAGTCTATAGAGTTCTCTGTATTTCTATATTAACCTTAAGTCCACCTTAGGACTTCTAACCCCATGCGCGCTTGATTATCGTTACAGATCAGATTTACTGCTAACTCTCGAGTTGTTCAAGGAGTCAACTTAAGTCCCTTATACTTTTACTTGGATTTTGGGAAAATGCTAAAACAGGTCAATTTTTATAAACGAAAAACAGTTTGGATTTGATGTTACATATAATGCTTCTACAATTCGTTTATACGTAATTTTTCCGTACCGGACTCACCAGAGCGATTGTTTAAGAACTCTTGAGAAATAAGGGCTCGATAGCCCTACAGAAATCAACATTTAAAGTCATAGGTTCCTTTTTGTTAATGGCTTGTTACTGATGACGTCACCGTCTAGGGTTCGTTAAGCTTAGGACCTTAAAAAATAAAAGAAATCAAAATTGTATAAAATATAACTTTCTTCATTTTTGTTTATGTATATTCTCTACAAAATTATGTTTCTTACCTTCCCTTCCACTATTTTTCCTCTTAACTCGGAAAATACTGACCCCCGAAAAAATCTCCAAAAAAGAAATTGTAGGAAATCGGAAAGATCAACGATAGGAACTTTATCAGGCCCAGGAGATTTACCACCTTTAGCTTGTGTTAAATTGAATATGCAATGAAACAAGCTAAAGGTGGTAAATCTCCAGGGCCTGATGAAGTCCCTATCGAATTACTCAAAATTGTGAATACTGAATCTATTGATCTTCTTTTGGATCTATGCAATACCATATATAGAACAGGTATAATACCTAAAGAATGGCTCCTATCAACTTTCATACTGCTTCTCAAAAAAGCCAATGCAAAGGAGTGCAATGAACATGGCACCATAGCCTTAATAAGTCATGTCTTGAAATTGTTTTTAAAAGTAATTCACAATAGAATACATAAAAAATTAGATGAAGACATAAGTAATACACAAGTGGGATTTAGAAAAGGACTGGAAACACGAGATGCACTGTTTGCCGTAAGTGTTCTTTCGCAGAGATGCTTAGATATAAATTAGGAAGTATATGCCTGTTTCAAGATTTTGAAAAGGCATTTGACAGAGTGCAGCATAATCGGCTTAGATTCGCTGGTCTGCCAAGGGTGTATTTTATCACCCTTGTTATTCACGAAATTTATACAGTGAAGCCATCTCAGAATTAGCGCTTGCCGAGGTCAGTGAGTGCCTTATAATAAACGGTGAGCCACCTAATAATATAAGACATGCTGCCGACATCATCCTTCTGGCAGCAACACTAAAAGAACTGCAACACCTTGCTGAACAACTAAATGTATATTGCAACGATTATGGACTAAATATAAATTTAAAGGAAACCAAGTTCATGGTATTTACAAAAGCACAAAACATCAAACTTAAGCTAGTACTAGATAATACAGGAATTCAACAAATACCTTCGTATAAATACCTTGGAGTATGGATCACAGAAGATACTGATCAGACAAAAGAAATAAGATGCCGCATTAAAATTGCACGGTCAATTTTTAATAGAATGGGAAAATTTTTTTGTAATCGCGATATCAATATATCGCTCCGGATAAGAATGCTTCGATGTTATATTTTCTCTACCCTTTTGTATAGGGTTGAAGCTTGGATACTTAAAAAATCCAACATTAAAAACCAAGAACCATTCGAAATGTGGTGTTACCAACGTATTTTGAAAATATCATGGATGGATCGCAAAACAAAGGAACAAGTTCTCGCACAACTAGGAAAACAATGCGAAGTTTTAAATTCCATAAAAATCAGGAAACTGGAATACTTGGGGCACATCATGAGAGGTGAAAAATACGAAATACTAAGGAATATAATGCAAGATAAAATCACAGGCAGAAGAAGCATAGGAAGACGTAAAATCTCGTGGCTACACAATTTTCTAGAATGGTTTGGATGCAGTTCAATTGAACTATTCAGGCGCGTAACCAACAAAATTATAATTGCCAAAATGGTCTCCAATCTCCGATAGGACGGAACCTGAAGAAGAAGAAGAACGAAATCGCATTTGCAATAATTTTAGTCCCTACCATTTTTGTCGAAAATGGAGGAGATATTCAGCAAAAGGGTTCTCCTGTAAAATCAAGATGGCGGCTGACGCAGCGGCGGAATTCAGTCGAGATTTTAAATTTACACTACTATTGTCCCCTTAAAATTTAAAAACTTGCCATGCAAGTTTAGGCCTTTTTTTTGTCTAACCAGACTGGACTAAAGTCGTTTTATTGAATGAAGTATACTGACACGAAAGTATCAAATTTTTTATAATGATGGGTTGAGAAGACTGACTTGGGACTCAGGGTTTAAGATTTATTTAACAATAAATATCCCAACCGAGAATTAACTTCGCAGTTCACCGTAAGCAAAATACAGAAAAACACAGAGAAACTGTCCATGTAAGATACCCCCGGAAAGTTAGTAGAAAACAAATAGCAGAAAACAGGAAACTTGATTTTATACTAGCGTTTCAAGAGCATCTCCATGCTAGTGCACGGGAAGTAATATTAGATAATAACATCCACCATTCAACAGTTTTTATAGCTCTAAACAAAGGAAACTGGTATCCGTACAAAGCTAATTTAATTCAGTAATCTCGAGAATACTTTGATAGAAGCTTTGAAAATTGCGAAATTATGATGAAAACAAAAATAATCAAGATAAATCGTAGTAACATGCTAGTATTTTACAAATTTCAAATACACACTGAGAAAGGGTTAAATTTTCAAGGTGTATACTCCTTCCATATATACACTCAAAAATGTTTTGCATAATGTAATATTTTCAAAATTATCCACCAAATCTGGTGAAATCTATTTTTTTAACAAAATACTTTATTATATATATATATATATATATATATATATATATATATTATATATATATAATTGTATATTTGGAAAAAAACAATAACCAAAATTTAAAGGATTAATAATTTATTATTATTATTTATATGTAGTATAAATATTTATGTTTTTAAATTTGTACAGATATAGGAACTAATACGTAATATGCCGTATTTCCACCTCTTGCATCAATGCGAGACTGAATGCGATGTCCCATACTTCCTAGAAGTGTATTAATGTAGTTCTGGTCCATAGTGCCCCATTCTTCAATCGCTGCTATTCTAAGGTCTTGTAGTGTTCTTGTGGTTGGCTGCCGGGACTGAATTTTTCTTTTGAGCATATCCCATCCGTACTCAATGGGATTGAGGTCAGGTGATAAGGTGGCCATTGTAATTTGACGATATCTTCTGTCTCTAAATAATCTGCAACATGTTTCGTACGATGGGGAGGCGCATTGTTGTCCATAAAAATAAATTCTTTACCAACAGCTCCTCGCCACAAGCGAACAGGCCTTAGAATGGTATCAATAAAAAATTTGTCCATTCATGTTACCAAATATTATGAATTAAAGTAGTTTTATTATTTAGCACGATGCCGCCACAAAACATTATGGACCCACTTTGATATGGAACTATTTAGACAGCTTGGTTAAGTCTATTCTATCGATTTGGGTTTATCCTAATTCGGTGATTATCTGACAAAAGGCTAATTTTGGTTTCATCAGAAAATAATACGTTTCCCCATCTGTTGTCATGCCATTGTAAATGTTCATTGGCCCATTCCAGTCGAGTTTTTTACTGCTCTATCGTAAGCTTCGCTACAAATAATGTTTTTTTTTTGTAAATAAATTCGCCGAATGTAAACTGTTTCTAATAGTCTGATAGCAAATTACAATATTACAAATTACAACCCGGACAGCAAAGTCGACTTGTGTGTGGCCTTCCTCAATCAGAGTAACGATTCTAGCTCTGTTGAACTCAGATACTCAGAACACTTGTCTATTCATATTATTCACTACAAAGTGAATAAAACGCAAACAAATTTTTACAAATATCTGTTTTCGAAAACTGATGAACGCAATATGAATACTGAGAATCTCCGCGACGATTAAGAAACAAAAAACAAGCAATAAAATACATTATTTTATTAGACAAAAAAAATTAGTGCAAAAAATTTCAAATGAGAAACGTTCAGTTGCGTTACAAAAAATATGGCAAAACATTTTTGAGTATGCGTATGTTTAAAATATAAGAATATTTGTTGGAATATTCATTTTTGCATATAAAATAAAATTATTACCAGAGAAATACAATAAATACCTATGTTGTCCATGCCATTTTAATTTGGTATACAGATTGAACCAAATAAATTCGGAACATTCGAAATATTATGTATTTCGGCTCAATTCTGCTGTAGGTGGTTGACCAACAAAAGGTTGTCAAATAATTATATTATAAAAATCCAATACTTCAGAGGGCTGCTGGATTCTGAAATCATAAAAATTGAAAGCTACACATAAATCTACGATTTATGTGTAGCTTTCACCTTATCATTCATATAAGGTGATAGTTCATATAAGATAGTTCATTAATTTCACCAGGAAATGAATGAACTATCTTATAAGTAAAGTCGTCCCAGGAGCGCAACTCAACAATATTGGCAATATCATTTTAAAGTCGTCTACTTTAAAATGCATAATGTATGTCTGAATTGTCAATATAAATGAGTCAGATAAAATTAAATTATTAGAAGAATTTTTCACTATTTAACCAAAAACAAAATTTGTTTAATTTACTGTTTGTATTTTGAGAACGATTTCCGGAGTGGAAATTGAAACGCCAATAAACGTATTTTTATCTTTAATTGTGGCTTATTCCCAGTTTAATGGTAATTAATTTACAATGCCACAAGCAAATAGCTTTAGAACAATATTAAGCCGTTTTAGTGTCCAACATCCGTAACGGATAGGCACCATAAGAAGAAGATTGGTGATAAAATGTTGCCCTGCGGGTTCCCTTCTTGAATTGATTTGCTCCTGGACATCTTTTTGTCAGATGAAACCTGAAAAGTTCTTAGTCAAATATGTATCACATATGTTTACTAAGTGATGAGACAGCCTAGCTCTTTCCATTTTGTAGATTAGGGCTTTTTTCTAAACTATTTCTCAGGCATTTTTTATGTTCAGTATGGTCATTTCTGTTCTTTTCTTTCTGTTTGATTTCGAGTCGATTCTGATCTCGATTTTTGCTCAGCTCATCGTTCTTGCCAGTTGTAGTTGACAAATTCTTCCTGTCTTGAAATGTGGTCTTTCTGGATAACTAGTCTTCTTTCTGCATGTTTATAAAATGGTTTGTATATGATCCTTTCCAATATTTTTCCAAGTAATTCCAAGTAATGTATTTATTATTTTTGCCACTTCTTCTGGACTGTTTTCTTCCTCTAGCATGAATTCGTTTCTGTTCGTTATACTTTCGTAATTGCGAAATCTTGCACAAAAAGAGACATTGTTGTAGTTGCATTTAAATTCCAATTATTTAAATGGAAATTTATCTAGAAAGGTTCTGGGATGAAATCCCCTTTTACGATAAACACCAAAGGATTGGAAGTGCATATATTTTAGACGTCTACGTTGAATCGAGTCTACAAGGCGAGTGGCATACAGGTAACCAAATTACAGTGAGATATTCTAACTAAAAGGAAAATATTTTCAAAAATCCACTTTCTATTGTGTTTGTATAAAACTTAAGAGGTCGCTGGTTAAATGATATTAGATAAATATTAATGAAGAAAAAATGCAATATTTTGTTTGTAAATAAATTAGAGAAAAATAGCAAATACAACTGTAAATAAATTACTAAATTAACTGGTCTTACGCGTTATTGTTGACTATACAAAAAATATAGACTTACCCTTTGGTATATTCTGATGTATTCAGAGCCCATGTGTAGCTGTGATCGTTTCGACGTAGGGGACGTCGGACGCCGAGGCTTGATCACTGGTTGTGTTTCGTTCGCTGTCTTGGGATGAAGTGCCTGTCTCTTAAAATCGTCAGGTCAAAAACCACCCTCTATCCGTTGATTGGTCAACAGCTCCTGGGCAAGAGCATGCCATAAATCAACCCTATTGTAGAACGATTTTGAATGGCGATAATTTAAGTTAATTGTTACGGCAATACGAAACCTTACACTTGTTTCTATATTTGTGAGATATGAATTGTGTAAATGCTATTGTGAAGTGAGATATTGTGTAAATGAGATAGCCAGTTCAACAGAACAATTTTACAAAATAACAGGAAGCAATATATTTTAACAAAGTCGTTAGAATACAGCATTTAATTAGATCACATTATAATACACTAAAAGAAAAATAATAAACGTAAAAATATGAAAAGAAATAGTAGTACTTTCCCAAACATACTGTCTTGAAGAACTCAATTTTTAATTAATTTTTTTTCCTTCTCAATTTAGTTAGTTGGTTGGCATTAACGCATCAAGCGGTGGACAAAGGAGTCCACCTTTTAAGAATAGAAGATATATGTTTTCTATTTTCGTAGCTGGTTTCAACTACTCTTAAAGTAGTATTTTCCACATTTTTAGAAATTTAACAGTTTTATTTTATCTTATTTTTGTGTCATTTTAAAGTGCAAATATACTTTCAGGTTTCACTGATGATGGTCTGACTGGATCAAACACGTTTTATAAAGTTGTCTTCTTCTTCTTCTTCAGCCTGTATTTCTCCACTGCTGGACATTGGACTCTTCCATTTGCTTCCATTAATTTCTACTCTTGGCAATTCTCATCCATTGCTTGCCCGCGACTTGTTTGTTATCCTCTGCCCACCTCTTCTGTGGTTAGTCTACTCCTCGCCTTTTATCTCTTGGTCTCCAGTTTATTAATCTCTGTGTCCATTTTTCGGGATTATGTCAGGCAACATGTCCGACCCATTTCCACTTGAGCCTTGTTATGCGTTCTGCGACATCAGTAATCTTTTTCTTTCCCAAATGTCAATATTTCGAATATGTCTCTCAAACTAATCTCTAGCATGCCCCTCTCCATCGCTCTTTGGGTTGTACTGAGCTGCTTTAAGGTTTTCTTTATAAAGGACATGGTCACCAGTCCATAGGTAGTCACAGCAAGAAAAATTTGTCATAAACTCTACGTTTTAGACACATTGGTATATCTTTATTCTTCAAGATAAAGCTTAACTTGCCGAAAGCTACCCAACAATTGTATGCGTCTTTTTGTTTGGGCTATTTTGTTTTATTGCCGATTTTAATGGCCACTTTATAGACCACTAAATATGTCCAGGACATATTTAGTGGTCTACATTTTCAAGACTGACGTTGTCAATAACAATATTAGTTTGTAAATTACTCATTATTTTACTTTTCTGAAGGTTAATTTTAAGTTATATATTTTACATATTTTATTTGACTGCTGATTTAATTCCTTAACCATTTAGTCTAGTTTCTTGATATCTGTACTAAATAATACTATGTCGTCTGCAATCCTCAAATTACTCAAACCTTCATCATAAATGTTTAGACTTTTTTGCTCCCAGTCGAGCTGTTTGAATACATTTTCCAATGCTAAGGTAAAAAGCTTTGGTGAAATAGTATGACCTTGTCTAATACCTTTACCAAGACGCATTTTTTTCAGTTTTTCGTCTTCATTGAGTTTGGTGTGGAATGTGGCCTGTTCATAAATGTTTTTGATAAGTGTATTGTACTATAGCCTATTCGATTTTCCTTTTGTTCAGCAATAAGTTTGTAAATATACTGTGTAGATAATATTAATCAATTCACTTAAAAAGTTACAGGTTGGAAAAAGGGAACTTTTAACCAACGAGTTTTATACAATTTTTAATTTTCTGCCAGGCCCCTAACAACTGTACGAGAAAATATTTCCAGTTTTTTTAATTCAAATTTCTTGTACCTACAAATGAACAAAGACAGACTGGCTGGCATCAGGGCTGGCCGAATAATCCAGCAGCACGGACAAAATCACAAACATTAATTAGCACCGCATTCCCTCGTTTACTTGCTACTTTTTATTAAAACTCCTAACGCAACTCATTGAGATAAGAGAACAAATTATTAAGAACAAAATTGAAAAAGATAATATCGTATAAATAGTATCTTTCAGTTATGGGAATGATTACATAAGTTTTGAAGTGACGGTCATGTACATTTTGCAACAATTTAATTTACTTACTAATTTTGTAAACGTTCTTGCTTCACCATTTGTGCCCACTGGAGCGTTAACGACGAAAGTTGTTTAAAGCTGTCAGCTAGATGTACTTCCGTGCACTTAGTTATATTTTATTTACTACAACATTTATCCAGCCACGCAGAATAACGAAATTGAATATGCATGAGAACTCACCACTTCAATCTTTATTTCGAAATTTGATTTACAAAAAATTTCGTGTTCACTATAGAAAATGAAAAATTGCGTATTATACTCGTTCATATAATACGGTTCTTTAGTTCAGGATATGACGGATTTGGAAGTACAGTGGTACCTCCACATACGAGTGTAATTCGTTCCGTAATCTTGTTCATATGTGAAATTGCTCGTATGTCAAAGCAATTTTCCTAATTGAAATTAAGTGAAATGTCATTAGTCCGTTCCAGTCCCCAAACAAACACGTTAGTGGTTTTTGTCAAGTGTTTTTAAATAAGAAAAATGTATCTAAAAGAAGAAACATTTATTGATAAGTCACAAAAAATACATACATATTCTGTAAAAATAAGAAATAGTGAAGTGCTTACGGAAGCGCTTAATTTTCGTCAGTGGTCTTCGCTTTTTTCGTCACACTGTGCTCATTTTCATCTGCAGATCTTTTAAAAAAACTGTCCAAGAATGTTTATTTCTTCCTCTCAGTTGTAACTTTTCAGGCTGATTTGTATCCACGAACTCTGCAACTTTCTTCCACATCCCCAGGATCTCCTTTATATCTCTTCTAGAAACAACGGCTTACAATTCTGGCTTCTCTTCAAAACTAATTTTTCGTTGAACCACCATATGCTGCTTCGAATGTGGTTCGTCTAACTCCTCAGTTGTCAGCTCCTGAGACTGTTTCTCGACAAGTTCGTTCACAACTCTTTGATTCACCTCCAGACCCATGAATTTTCCAAAAGAAACATTCTCATCGACCACTGACACTTCGGATTCTAGTCCTTCGCAGGCCCTTTCATCTACAGCCTCAGGCTATAGCTTCTTCAATGCAGATGTTAAGGTCCTTGTTGTCACACCTAGCCAGGGTTGCTCAATAAGTCTCAGGCCTATTATTTTGTTAAAGTGAGCCTTTCAGAACTCTCGAAGGGTAAGGTTTGTGTTCTTCGTTACCTCAAAGCAGCGCCGAAAAAAAAATTAGAAATAACTTGCTGATCATGGGCTGCAAGATAGGAGTGGTGTTGGCTGGTAGGTAGATAATGTTTATAAAATTGAATTCTTGGCGAAAATCATCTTCGAGATTGGTGGGTGAGAAGGGGAATTATCGAGGACAAGAAGGATTTCTATGGGGAGGTTTTTTGCTGTAGATATTTTTTAATAGGCGCTGTAGATTATTTTTTAAGGGGCAAACACCAGGTTTATGCACTCCACAAAGAATTTCCTGGTGACCCACGCCTTTGGATTTGCCCTTCACATAACTGGCAGTTTTTCTTTTAAAATCTTGTGTGACTTAAAGGCTCTAGGATATTCTGTTGTAGGATTGTAAAGTCCTATTTGGTATCTTCTCCATAAAAGCACTGTCTCGTCACAGTTGAAGACTTGCTGAGGATGTATCCTTTGACTTCTATCAGTTCGGAAGACGTTTTGATGTAAACCTCAGCTGATTTCACAACAGAACTTGCTGCCTCACCATGCCTGACGACGGAGTGAATACCGGCCCTTTTCTAAAGTTGTCAAACCACTTCCGACTGGCTTTAAATGAGTCTTTATGTTAAGGTTCCTCCTTAAAGCTGCCTCTCTGCCATCCACACCATTAGTAGTTGTTCCATCTTTTCGTGGAGAGAAGTCCAGAGCTTAGAAATTATTGTAACGCTTTTAGCTCATATTATACCTACCATTTATCACCTCCTTCAGTTTAAGTACAATACATATCATTGATGTGATACGCCCGTACATCCTCGCCAAGTCAAGTACTCGTACACCTTGCTCATGTTTTTCAATGATTTCATGGTTTAGTTCAATAGACATCATCTTCTTTTGTTAATCCATGGTTGTAAAAATAAATGTAATATTGTAATGTACAAAAAGCACAAAACGCGAACCCAACTTATCAACAATACTTCGAAAATGAGGGAAACAAGCAAAGCAGACATACTGAGGTCTATAGTAAAAATTTACTTTGTTTGTTTTAGCAATATTTTAGTTATAACTAACCTTATTTTTCATGCAAATAACTTTTACCAGTGATCATTTTAAAGTTTTTTTCAAGATATTTAAAGAAGTTGGTAAAAGTTTTTCATGGAAAACTTTTTGTATTCGATGAATAAAAGTCTACTTTCAAACAGCCATAACTTTGTTATTATTTAATTTAGAATAATAATCAAAAACGAATCTCTTTTATACCCAAACCCTTTTCTCGATAAAATGTGAATTTTTTGAGTTATTCACGAAAAATCGTTTCAAAACATGCTTTTTTGACTTGTGATTTGTGAACTTTTAGCCACGAATAACTTAAAAAATATGGACTTCTTGAAAAATCTAGCGACTACCGTTTTTTTTTTGACAAACTTTTTCCACCTTTAGAGTTGGGATAGTAACCATAATTGATTTGATTTTTGTGAGGTAGGTTTTGATCTTTAAGTTATTTTTTAACTACTGTCAAAATTTCAAGCAAATCGACTCATATAAAAAAATTTAGAGGTTTTCTACTATTTTTACCGTCATATCCTGGACTACTTGTCCTTATTCTTCAACATATTGCTTCTTGTGGAGCATAGTATAGACCTAATTAGTCATAGATTAGTGGTAAACCTCATTTCTTGTAGGACATTTTTTACTTGAAGCATATTTTGCTGATAATATTTTAATATAGAAAATTGGTTGATCACCTTGTTTGTTATGTTAAACTCTTTAATAGTAGTTCCTAATCTAGTTATTGCCTTTTTAATCCTATCGATTGTTAGAAATTTTGCATATTCCTCATTCAAAAGACAAATATTTTAATATATTTTATTCAATAAAGAACTTACAGGATTTACCTACAGGATTTTAATGAAAATCGTAATATTAGCACCAGATTAAAAGAAAAATTTCAAATCTACAGAATCTACCAATTTATTCTTTATATAATACAAAATCGTGGATTAACGCTAATGTTCTTCGGCATCATCATCATCATCATCATCATCATCATCATCATAAAACCATTCAATTTAAACTATTGTAGGTAATGTCAGACATTATAATCGATTTTTTATACTCGAATGACTGTTTTCTTCTTTGATGCCATCATTGGTGATTATTTTTTAAAAATAAATCCTATGGTAAACAGTAAAAACATTTTAACACGAGTTTAACTAAGCTGTAGAAATGTGCTAATATTATTTTAATTTTTTTACGAAACTGGCGTTTAAAAGTCATTCTATTGTGTCTATGTTATAACGAGTCAGTCACTTAACCAATTTCTAAATTTGTAACATCTTTTTATAATTCAAATATTAAATAATTTTTAATCCCTTACTCCTGTTGCTGAGACGCCCATGGTCATATTCGCAAATAGCTATGCGGGTGGTTTTGTTTACCATCGGCAAACTTCATTGGAACATACCGAAATATCATGGAAGTTCTCAGAGCACGGAAGGTCCTAGTTATCAAAGAGGCCGAAGTAGTATACTTAATGGAAGGGTTGGGCTTAATCCTTTTTGGTTCCAGGTGGATTCTGTTTGAACTGTGGTAAACCAAGTCGTAAAAAGCACTGTATAGTATTTTTCTGAGAGAACGTAATTCAGAAGGTTTTATTTTTCTCACGTCCAATTACTAGTACCGTTATTTATCTCGAACCTTTTTATCTATTAAGAAATGGATACAGTCTGCCCTGTCGTTTTTAAGTGGGGTTTATACCACCTTTTTTGGGAAGCTTGTGAAATTTTGAAAGGAAGAACATTACTTCTGACAGGGTAGTCTTTGAGTAAGGACGCTTGCTTATCTTACCGACTCTGTGTTATCTTATCGTCTCTGTGAATTTTTTCTTTAAATGACTTAAATATTTGAGTTTCTTAATCTAATACCATGTTAGATTAAATATGGGTATAAAGTACCTTTATAGTTCCTAAAGGTATATTACCTTCAATTATCTGGACGAATCTGCGTCAACCATTTCTTCACTTGTAGTTAAGGTTAACTACTGATTTAGCATTTAATTAAAAGAACATTTCACTCTTTCATACGAACTTTCAATCAGTTCTATTATGAACTTCTAATAAATAATAATTACGAACATTTATCACGAACAGATAATTAACTTAAAACCAAGTGCGGGTTGGTTTAATTTTTATAGTTCAGAATTCTAGTAATCTTTTGTTATTCTTTTGAATTTAAATTTAATTAATTTTGTTATTAGCTATGATTGTTATACATTTTTAAACTTACTGTACCCTTTATCTCGAGATAAGCCCATAAACAGCGAAGAGAGATTTATTGAATCAGTTTTAGTTGAATATTTTTAAATAATAACAGACTCTCTCCGCTAATAATTTAAACTGTGCATGATTTTATTATATTGTATCTGTAAAGGTATTTCTTAATCATAATACTGTGTATTTTCATGTTTATACCACTATTTAATAATTGGTGGTGTATTTTTTTACTTGTGTTTACATTAAGATTTAAAATAATCAGATTTATCCAAATCTAGTCGAGTTGTTGAATATATTGTTTTTGTTTTATCAATGAATTATATTTCTCTATTATTTATATTATGAATTATATATCTCTATTATATTCAATTATTATTATACCTTCGACCAGAAGAAACATCAGGGTGATTAAGCTTCGTAGGTAAGTAGGTGGACAGAGTCCACCTAATATATGTATTATTTGTGTAGCTCGTGTGTTGACCAAATTTATTTGATAATTAAGTGTTGATATATTTGCTTGGATTTGGTCTCAGAACCTAAATATCTTTCCCTATCTCTTTTCGTTTCTAGGGTTTCATAATTTTCCCCTTGAACCCCAAAAAGTTAAGTGGCGCCCTTTTTCTATCTTATCTTATCTTTGATAATTTTACCCATCTATCTTTTTATTTATTTCTGTATCCTTTCTAATATATCTTATCCTGTCCTATCCTTACTTATTTTGACCATGGACCCATTCCCGGTTCCAAAAGCTAGTTTCGAACCCACGACTCGCTCTCCACCAATCATCTGGCTGCCGTCCGCAGTGTCTCCATTGGTGACCTCTAGTACCATCCAAAAAAGGTTTCCGAGGTTACATATGATTTCCAACAAAGATCTTTATATATTTAAATCCATAAAATTCGTGACATATCTTTATAGTTGAGTTTAATGTCGAAGTTGGTATTAAACAGCTACCCCAACCGGTGAGATTCTGAAAGGTGAACTTACGCGATGTGAGTCTAAGTACTTTTGGTAAAATATTCCACGTGAAAACATGCCTGCGAGTCTCAAATGATGTGAATTAGGAGGATATAGTTTGTTTTTGTTTTTAAAAAGTTTAGTTCTGTTGGAAGTTATCTCTGAGTTTTTGTGTTTGGAATTTTTATTCTTTGTTGTTGTTAATTTTTGATTTTATCTTAATAAGGCTCGGTAAGTGGATTTTAAAATGAAGATATTCAGCCATTTTAACATCTTTATAATGATTTATTGTCACATTTCCTTCCTTTTTCATTAAGTAATATTTTATATGTTATAGAGCAAGGTTTCTTAATCTTTATGATAAATGAAACCCTTTTTAGTAGTCCCTTTTATTGTGGAACCTCTGGTTTGTCTCAATCCCGTGTATTGTCCGCCTCCAAAGATCTTTATCTCCGGTCATTTCTTTTAACACATGCATAGTGTCTCTTGCATATTCCTGTATTTTGATCGATCCATCTTGTTGGGGATCGTCCTCCCTATTTGGACTGTCCACCTTTCCTTGTACAAGGTGTCTTTCCATGTTTTCTGTGTTTGCTCCCAAACATGTCTAAAGTACTTCAATTGTTAGAGATGTACTTTCCTGGAAAGTCGTTGGCAAACCTTTAGCTCTCTCAAAATTGAATGATTTGTTCTACGGTCGGTCCAATCCAAGGAATTCGTAATATTCGTCTCCCACAGAACATTTCAGTGGCATCTTTCTTCCTTACGATTGCATCAGGGTCCAGGATTCACATCCGTAGGTCAGTATTTCAAATATTAAGCAGTTAATGAACCTCATCTGTAGACTAATTATATGCAACAAAAATGAATACATACAAACTGTTTTTGACTACGATAGACCTTGTTCTCCACCATCCACAGATAATCGAATAAATGAAAAAGGCCCAGAATTAACCAAAGAAGAAGTGATTCACGCAGTAAAATCTCGTGAATATCTCCGTAAGATGGAAAAGCCACCGGTCCAGATAATATCAATGCCGAAATACTAAAATTAATTGTAGATAGCGACAGTCAAAGCCTAGACTTAATAAGAGCACTATTCAATAAGATATATGACACATCTAAAATATCAACAGACTGGCTAAAATCAACACTCGTAGCATTACCAAAAAAATCGAATTCCTCACAATGCGATGATTATCGAATATTAAGCTCATGACCTTAAAACTTTTCTCAGAATTATCCATACACGAATTTACAAGAAGTGCGAGTTTCAGATGAGTGACACTCAGTTCGGGTTTCGAAACGGATTGGGAACATGAGAGGCTCTTTTTGCTTTAAATATGTTAACGCAACGTTAACCATCAAAAGATGATCGAAATTCTGAGATCAACTGGAAATGAAGAACAAGACTTGCGAATTATCTCAGAACTATACTGGCACCAAACTGCAACAAATGAAATAGAGCACACAACATCCGAAGATATACAAATCCGACGAGGAGTGAGGCAGGATTGCGTCTTATCACCGCTACTGTTTAATTTGTATTCGGAGTCTATATTCAGAGAATCATTAGACCAGGTCCAAGGCGGAATTAATATTAACGGAATCAGCATAAATAACATCATATATTCTGATAATACTGTCTTAATAGCAAGAAACGCACAAGAACTAAAAAATGTAATAAATGCGGTAGTTCACCACAGCGAAATATTCGGTTTACATCTAAACGTTTCCAAAACTAAAACTTTAGTATTTTCAAAGACACCAATAAACGTACATGTGTATGCCAAGCGACAAATAATAGAACAGGTAAATTCCATAAAATATTTGGGAGCAAATATAAATAGTTAGTGTATTCCAAAAAAAGAAATACTGTCAAGAATCGAACAAGCAAAGAAAACATTCATGAGCACAAAAACATTTTGTACAAGATCAGACCTTAGTCTGCAGCTTAGAATCCGAATGATTAGATGTTACGTTTTTTCTGTCTTACTGTATGGCTGTGAAAGGTGGACAGTGGACTCTGAAATAGAAAAAGAATAGATGACTTTGAGATGTATATATACAGACGAATGTTGAGAATTCTATGTTTACAAAGAGTTACTAATGTTGAGGTGCTTCGTCGAATGTGTAAACAAAAATAATTGCTAAGAATAATCAAAGAGAGGAAAATGCAATACTTGGGTCATGTGTTGAGAGGCGAAAGATATGAATTACTTCAAGTTATACTGGAAGGAACAGTACAGGGAAAAGATCGGTAGGAAAACGCCAGAACTCATGACCGAAAGACCTGAGGAGATGGTTCGACCGCTCATCCGCAGAAATCTTTCGCGCAGCAGTTTTCAAAACTACAGTTGCCATTTGGATCGCCAACCTTCGAAAGGAGACGGCGTCATGAGAGGAAGAAGAACAAAAATGACAATCATTTAAAAAAATATTTATTTTCTTCAAAAAGTAATTAATTAACATAAAATGTCTTAAAAGAACTTCACTTAATCCTTCCAGATGTTGAATAATATCTTCAATAAATACTTCTGACATTTCAACCCTTTCTTTTTCTAAAAAGCTTTTTATTCTTTAAAAACAATCGAACTCGTTGGAGCGCATACATATTGTCCACAAGTCAATTTTTTTCTTGAATGCAAGAAGTTTTTCGTGGGCAATAAATAAATTTACTTGTTTGCCCTGGAGGGTTAAATCAAGTTCATCTATTTTTGCAAAAATGTCGCTTAAATATTAAATTGTAAGTAACTAATTGGTATCGAATAATCGACATTTCAGATCAAAAATTGTGCTCTAAAAAACACGCACCTATTCCCTTAACTCAATAAAATGCGTTAGTATATTTATTCGAGATAACCATCTGACTTCAGTGTGTAAAACAAGAGATGTATGTACACTTCCAATCTCCTCACACTGAGTGTTTTAAATATCCGATTAATTAGCTGGCAAGATTTTATGAAGTTAATTATCTTTATGACCTCATCAAGAGCACTCTTATATCTGGAGGATAATTTTTTGCAGCAAGTGCCTGCCTATGGATCATGCAGTATCTACTAGAACAGTTCTTAGCTATATTTTTAATAAGCTGTACAGCTCCATTTATTACGCCAGTGATGGCCTTTGCTCCATCGTTACAGATATCAATACAGTTGTCCCATGGTATTTTGTTCTCTTCAAGTAAAAAATTTATTTAAAAGACCAAATATTTCGACTCAAGTAGTGCGTGTACACTGAGGAATTGTAAATGCCATTGCTAGTCTAATTTGGTTTGTGGCGATTTCAGTTGCATCACTTTTATTATTATCACAGTTACCTTTAGCAAAGGAGCTAGTTGCTGGGTCCGAAACAGAAGACTGAAGTTCTGCAGCAGAACGCTTTAAAGTGCCTATTTTAAGCCGCCTCTCCATCCTGCAACAAGAGATCGAAAATGGTTTTAAGACAAAAATAACAGCACCAGTTACCTTTTAAGAGGGAGTTCTCATTTTTTAAAGAAAAAGGTTTTTTTTATTTTATTACCTTAATGATATGTTTGTAGAATCTAAAATAAATATTGAGTTACGTATGAAAAATCTAAAACCTCTAAAACCAAGTAAAAATTTTAAAAAAGTTTTAGTTTTATGTATCACTTGTATGCAAGCTGCATACATCACTCGTATAAAGTTTAAGACAATCTTTCCAAAAATTATGTTTCTGAAATCGGTAACAAGAATTTCTCACACGCTAATTGACCAATTTAGATCTAAATCTATTTGTAGTATATTTGTAAACGTGTACACCGGGCCCAACCTAGAATAGTTGATTAAAATGCTATATTTTAGTTTTAATTTCGCTTTTCCTAATCTTAAAAGTTCTTTGTTCAAATTTTCAGTAAAATGCGCGCAATTTTTATAATTTTTTGAAAATATTCTATTTTACTAAACACCCACTACCGAAGAAGAAATTAGAGAAGCTACTTCAAAACTGAAAAGTAACAAAGCTGCTGGTTTGGACAATCTTACTGCCAAACTCTTTAAATTTCTGGTGACACCATTTTTAAACACATGCTTAAATTAGTAACCGAAATCTGGCAATGGAAGGAAACGCCCGCAGACTGGAAATTAGGTGTAATGCACCCTCTTCACAAAAAGGGAGATATGATGGTGTGTGATAATTAAAGAGGCATCACCCTACTTAACGTGGCATATAAAGTATTGTCCAACGTATTGTACAGAAGATTGATCCCCTATGCTGAACAAATAGTTGGGAACTTCCAGTGCGGTTTCGGACCCAATAAATCAACAACGGATCAAATCTCCACAGTCAGGCAGATTTTTGAGAAAACGCTTAAGTTCGGAATCAACAGCCACCACATATTCGTGGATTTCAAAGCCGCATACGACTCAGTCAACAGACAAAAACTGTTACAGGCTATGGTAGAATTTCAAATGCTGCTTCATCTTGTTCAACTAACGGAATTTACACTCATAGGCGTAGAGAGTGTAGTCAGAATCCAAAACGACTTTTTAAGACCCTTTCATTGTAAAAATGGACTGAGACAGGGAGATGGACTGTAGTGTCTCTTATTTAACCTTGCACTAGAAAAAGTTATTCGAGAGTGCCATATTAACACGAATGGAACCATCTTTAATAAGTCTGTACAAGTGGTCGGATATGCAGATGACATAGACATTATTGCTACGTCCACAAAATCTCTTATCGAAGCATTTCGATCATTAAGGGCGTCTGCACTGAGTATGGGATAAAAAAATTAACGCACAGAAAACCAAGTATATGTATTGTACTAGATCAGGCAACCAGATACCTAGACTATTAATTGATGATCTGGAACTGGAAGGTGTGGACACCTTCGTCTATCTGGGCTCACTGCTGACCAAAGACAACAATGTCAGCGAAGAAATTAAAAGAAGAATAGTGCTTGCCAATAAGTGTTATTATAGCTTGAGGAAATAGATGGCCCCAAAACTACCCAGAAAAATTAAGGTTACCATATATAAAACACTAATAAGGCCACTGTTAACATACGGGTGAGAAACGTGGTTACTTACACAGAACGATCAAGAATTGCTTAAACGTTTCGAGAGAAAAATTCTACGGAAAATATATGGAGGAGTCCAAGAACAGGGTTTGTGGCGTAGGCGCTACAACTTTCAGTTATGCAGAAGTTTTGGGAAACCTGACGTCGTAAAATGTATTAAATTAGCACGCCTTCGATGGATAGGATATGTAATTAGGCGAGATGAAGATGCAACGATCAGAAAAATTATCCATCGAAGAGGACCAGTGGGAAGACGAGCCAGAGAAAAACCAAACCTTAGGTATCAAGTTAACATAGAGAGTGTTCTAAAATCCATAGGAGTTAAAGCATGGAGAAGAGTTGCCAGAGACAGGGGCGAATGAAAGATTGTTCTGAAGAAGGCCTTGGCTCATAACGAGCTGTAATGCCACTGATGATGATGGCCCTGGGATTCCACGGAACACAGTTTAAGAAACCATATCATAGAGATCTTGAAAATAAACTATTCTCTAGCAATTTTATTTCGATTTTAGATTAAGAAATTAATTAATTCATTATGTTTTTGTGAGCACCAAATCAATTTTTGTGCTAACTTTTATCACTTCTTACAAGTTTCAATACCTTGTTTTGTGTTTCTCTACCCTTTTTTCCGACATAACTTAAACTGAAATTAAGAGGAGTTATATTTTTTAGCTGGTTACCGCTTAATAAATAATATGACCCATAAATAAATACAAATCTCCCCTATAAATAAATAGTATCCCAGGTGACCAGAAGTCACCTGGGAATGATTTGGGATCTTTAAGTTGGGGTGTTGGTTTTTTTTTAAATCGACTTAATTTCTATCAAAGGTTGGGATTTATTTAATCCAAGAAGTTCTCCTACGGTTAACATCTCCTGGTCTAATTATAACCAGCAGGAAAACTCCATCTTTTTTTCTTATTAAGTAGTTGAACATTTATGTTTTTTTTTTGATAACTTGGTACACATTTAAATTACTTATTTAACTTTTAATTTAGAAAATCCTCTTCAAGGTTTAACTTTTGCTTTTTATTTAAATTGTCTATATATCATCCAATAATAAATAACAGTCATTTTTCTAAATAATAGTAACCAGTAACTTGTTTTAATTATTCGCCCCAGTGCTGAGGTAATAACCCTCCCTTTCATCTCTCCTTTTGTTAGGTTTTTGTGTACACAAATAGCCGTGGGAGTCTCATATTTTGTTATCTAAACAAAATTGATATGCCTGGAATATACTTCCTTAGAATATTTTCATTTTATTTGTGATTATGTTTTAAATCGACCACTGAAGTTACAAAAATATTTTTATTAGTAAGTTAGTAGACTATATGTTCATTGTTACTGTTTTCATTTTTTTTTCCTTATTGTAATCATTACTATTTAAAGTAACGGTATTAATTATTGGGGAAAATTAAGTGTTATATGTATATAAATGTAGGAATTTTACTTTGTATCTGTAAATAATAAAATTAAGTAGGGTTTAAAATAGGTTGTATATACTCTCTCTTTTATTAGCACCTTTTGTTCAATTTTTTACATGCGAATAAACTCTCTCGCTTATAGTTACGCGAAAAATAACACGTATCCTCTTTTGAATCATATACAGACGCAAATGTACTTCATGTCGTGATCTCAGTGTTAATACCGCGAGAAACGTGTTGAGACACCGGTAAAGAAAGCTCCCGTACGAAGAACAACTGCAAGTGAAAGCCTGTAAATTCCGCAACTGTGTTTGCAGCAGAAGTATTGGTAAGACTTTTATAAACTTTTTTGGTTTACTTTTTTTACTTTTGCACCTTTTTTACTTCAGATGCTGAACACTCCTTACAGCAGTATATCATACTTTGGGAAGTATTGGTTGATACATCCTGGCACTCATACATTCATTCGAGCAACTTTATGCCTACATTTGTCATAGTCTTATTAATTGATACATTTTTATCTTTGTTTTTCACCTTTAGTTTCATTTTACTGTCTCTGAAGGGCATGCAAATTGGCCGAATCCTTCCCTGAGTTTCAAGTGGCCATCCTCCAACATAGCCTGCCAGCCACCCTTCAATTTGATTTATATATTCCCATTGTGTTATATTACATCTTTTATTACTTACTCCATTTCAGTACCTTCATAGTTTCCACTACTTCTTACATTGACTAGGTCCTCCTGACAGCTGCAGTTAGGTCATCCAGAGCATGTTGTTCCATAGATTCTTCTGTAAATATCCTATAAAACCAATAAAGCCAATAAATTTCTGGAAATATACCATAAATCCAATAAAGTTAGAATACAGCCAATAAAGCCAATAAACTCTCCAATACAGCCAATAAACTAAAATACAATATCAGCCTGTATTAGAGAAATATCAAAGGGGATTTAACTTCCTTGACAATTTACAAAATTACAATTAAACAAATAGCAGATGGCAAGGATAAAATGAAATATAATTATTATTAAACTTAGTTAAATTCTTTGTAAGACTCCTACATGCACAAAATTGAAAATCGTGATTTCAGAAATCGTGAAAAATGCTTTCAGAATTATAGAACATAGATTGTAATGAAAGTACTTACCCCAAGAGAACTCCGCAGACCATAAAATAAAGATTATTATAATTTTTGCCTTCTCTTTTATAAATTTTAAAAACAGACAAACAACATATCCCACTACGTTTGAAAGCTGCTTGACAGAAACTAGGGAGACTAAAATGAAGTTTGCACACATGACATTGGACGTATACCTATGATGGAATTACTCTTCTGTCAACATAGAACAGAATATTGAGTCTACCGGACGGAGAGAAAGAGGGCTAATATTCATTCTACCGAAAAGAAAAAGAAAGGAAGCGAATATTTGTTCTACTGGAAAATAGTGAAAGAGAAGCTGGAGGTAAAGGAATTAATAAATTAGTAAACAAATTAAAATAAAATAATTATTTAAATATAAATTAATAAAGATGTGACGTTTATAACGTTACAATTTAAAACATTTGTGACTAGGTCAAATACTAAGTGGTACATATGGTTGAACTTGTATTGAAGTAAGGATTCCAATAATAATACAATAATACAAAGTGCTGTATTAAAAAAAAACAAAGTGAATAATGATATCAGAAAAATGGTAAATCTAGCAACATTGAAGCATTAAATTTGAATCTCCACATTGCGGCATGCCTCGGTTTTTGTACAATTCGGACCACCCATTCAAGAGATATCGAACCAAGATGGCGACTGACGAATTAATATACAAAGAACTAGATCGTCTTAAGAAATCAGAATTATTGGAAATACTTATTCACAAAAAGGTTCCCGAAGGAATAAAAATTAGTGAAAGTGTCAAAAATGTTTTGGAGACCAGTGGATCAGTGGACCAGTTCCGATGTGAAACTGTGCAATAGTGATTTGAGGTTAGAACTTACTCAACTACAGTGCAAGTTAAAGTGTGCCGAGATTGAGATTACTTACTTAAAATCATTAAATACAGAGCTAGTAAAAGGTAATGAACGTCAAGATTTAATTATTTCTTTATTAAAAACGAATTCAAATAAAAATATTGAACATAAACAGACTACGGCCAACGTTGCCAATCCTACTAACGAGGGACTAAAACCACCTAAAAATTCAAATGCTGTAGCTAATAGTAGTAGTCGTAGTCGTAGTAAAAGTCAATTCACGTCTATTGTGGAAGCAGTACTTCCAGCTTCAGTTGATTTGAGAAGTAATGAGTGTCAAAAGGCCCAAGAAAGTATTGTGTCATCTGTAATAAATCTTATGAAAAAAGCCACAAATGACAAAGCTCCATGGCAGAAAGTTCAAGACAGAAACAAAAGAAGAAAACAGTTAATTGTTGGAACTGGTCCTGGCTCTGTCAAAGGTGTTCCAAAATATGTGGATCTACATGTGTATCGCATTGATCCTAGCACCAATGTGACTGCAATGGAAAATCTTTTGAAACCCCATTTTCCGGTGTGCTTTGCGAGTCTTTGGAGTCTCGCTACCCAAGTCTTTACTCATCACTTAAGGTTCGAATATATCAAAATAATTTCAATAAAGCTATGGATCCAGCACTCTGACCTGAAAATGCATGTTTAAACAATTTTTTGTACCTACGGAAAAATCAGAAGTCCCAGAGGTAATGTTTAACCCTAAATTAATGTTACTAAATGTTCAAAGTATAAATAACCATAAAATATGTGACATTGTTGTGGATATTAATACATTTAAAAATATAGAAATCTTAAAGGCGCGTACAGATATGCGAGCCAAACGGTATACGAACGGTACGCGTACAGCTCGTTGAAAATCTACATCGAACGGTTCGCGAACATCTCGCGAGCCATGGAAAGCGAAAACCAGCATCGAACACACATGTGCGAAATGATTCATTTTATTTATAATTTGGGTACTGATTTATCGTGTTTCTGTTTCACACGTCATATTCATTTAATTTGTAATTAGGGTATTGATTACGTCACGTTTCTAGCTTCATGTTTAGTCAACAAAATATTTCATTTTCCGTTAATACCATCTTTGCAAGCGTGTTGTGTATTTTTGGATTGCAAGGATGTCGGATCAAGAGCAAAATACAGCAATTATGGTGATGGCAAGTGCAACTTTACTTATTGCTGCTTTATCGAATAAAAGGAAGAAAAAAGAACGACGGTGTTGGCAGAGCGAGTTGTATAAGAAACGTTCAGGTACCGCTCTTATGTTGGATATGAAGTCTGAAGTAATAAGTGGTCACTATAAAAATTTCACCCGAATGTCACCCTCTGATTTCGAAAATTTACTGCAAAAGATTGGACCACACATCGAAAAAAAAAGATACATATTTTCGTGCTGCAATCTCCATTCAAGACAGGTAAAATCGATCATTCTATTAGTGTCAAGCAAGCCATAGGGTATATAGTACCAGAAGTTTGTGCTGCACTTGTGCATGAATTAAAAGGATACATAAAGGTAATTATTTATTTCAGAAAATTATAAGTAAACAAATGTGTGGTCAACGTACAGAAGCAGACAAGTCAATTTCTTATCTCTTTCAATGTTTTTGTTAATAGTATAACTTGTGAAATGTGTAGTATCCATATTACATCAAAATCTTCATTCAAAGCTAATAATGTACATAATGTTAATTAATAAAAGCAACATTTACGTATGCTGTTAATGTTAAAATAGTTTTTATCACTTCCTGAAAAAAAGTCAAATTTGGACTTATCTGCTTTCGTCAGTCCACCACATAAATTTAACCACCACAATAATCATAATAAACTAAACTAAACTAAACATAATCTTCATAATACTATACTCTAATCTACATCTTCTTCTCTTCTTTACGTGCCATCTCCGCGACGGAGGTTGGCAATCATCATGGCTAATCTACATAATACTTCATAAACTAAACATAATCTTCAAAATTTTCTGATGAAGCTGGTGAGTTTGAAGTGGACGACTGAGTATTAGCAGCTACAGAAGCGAGAAAATGCACAGCAGGAAGGTGATGAGGTACAGATGGATCATTATTTAATGGAGCATGTAAAGTAGGAGCCGGTGTCTTCTGTTGTGGAGGTGTGAGTGAAGAAGATGGTGGTGGGTTTAGTGCCGAATGTGTGTATGAGGTGTGATGGGGGTGTATTGTAGAAGAAGGAGATGGTAGTGACAAAGGTGTGGAAGAAGTGTGATGAGAGTGTATTGTAGAAGGACGTTTACTAAAAATACCTTATATGATTCTTGGTGATAGTGCTTTTGCTCTTTCTGAAATTCTGATGAAGCCATACTCTGGAGACTTTGCAAAAGGAACTCCTCAAAGAATTTTTAATTACCGTTTGAGCAGGGCCCTTCGGGTAGTAGAAAATGCCTTTGGTATCATAAGTGCAGTCTTTAGAGTTCTAAGGAAACCGTTACTACTAGAGCCAAAGAAATCTGAGTTGATAGTAATGACGGTTGTTTTATTACATAACTAACAGAATTATGGGAAACCATTGACTCTGTTCTGATAGACATTCAGAGTTTTGTTGTTCTTTAATTAGGGATAAAAACAATAATATCTTTTACATATTGAATTGCTACCGATTTTCGTGTGGAGATATTAATATATTTTTAAACAATCTTGACTGCCTTTTAAATCCTTTATACAAGCCAAATGCATGTTATATTATTTGTGGTGACTTTAATATTGATATGAAAACGTCCAACAATAACCAAACAAAACTACTTAATTGCTTATCTGCTTATAACATAAATACTAATCTTGTCAAATGACCTACAAGAGTAACAAATACCAGCATAACAACAATTGATAATATCTTTATAAATTTTTCTAATTTAGGTACATCATGTATTCTTGACAACACTGTGTCCGATCATAGAACTGTTTTAGTTGAACTTGAAATCGATATATCGACCTTGCCTATGCCTATGTCTTGTCAAAAGCGATATTTTTCTCAGAAAGGGATAGATAATTTTATTATGGGTCTTGTGATGGAAGATTGGAATCTTGTTTACGGTATACTTGATACTAATTTGGCTTTTAATGTGTTTGTTGATATTTTTTCGTATTATTTTAACAATAATTTTCCATTGCAAAATAAACGTATTATAAATGATCATAAAAAAATGGGTGAACACCGAAGTACGCTTATCTAGTAGTAGCTTAAAAAACTTGCATGTTTTATCTAGATCCTATCCGTGTCTTCGTGAATATTACAAGTTAGAAAAAAAAGAAACACCAGAAACTTTTATGTTTGACAAAGAAAAATTATTACCAAAATATTATTTCGTCATCAGATAATCCTACAAAAAGTGCCTGAAGACTTGTTGCTGACATGACTAATAATGTTGACAATAAAGGAAGGAAAAATATGTGCCTAAAATCAGAAAAAAATTGTGTAATAGAGGAATGCCCTATTGTTGCTAACATGTTCAATGTTTTCTTTAAAAATGCTCCAATTGAGGTACGTTCTAAACTTCCCAGTCATCAAAATAGTACTTTGAGGAAACCGCCTTATAATGAAAATAAAAATGTTTTACAATTATATCCTTACACTCCAAATGAGCTGAGTGAATTATTGATAGGAAAATTGAAATCTTCAAAATCGTGTGGATTTGATGAAATACCTCAATTTTTATTAAAAAAAGTAATTCCATTCATGCTATCACCTTTAGCATTTCTAATAAACTTGACTTTTTGCAATGGTATTTTCCCGGATTATCTAAAGGTGGGAAAAGTCGTTCCTGTACATAAGAAAGGTGATCCAAAGGATATTAGTAATTATCGCCCAATAACTGTCCCTTCAGTATTTTCGAAAATATTCGAATACTGTTATCCTAACAGATTAAACTCTTATTTATTGGAGAACGGTATTATTAATAAATGTCAGCATGGCTTTCAGGCAGGTAAGTCTACAAACACAGCAGTTCATTCATTTTATGAGACTTTAACTAACTATATTGATGCGGATGAATGCCCTGTTGGAATTTTTTGTGATCTCAGTAGGGCATTTGACTGTGTCGATCATACCTTACTCATTAATAAATTAGAAAATATTGGAATAAAAGATCTCTCTCTAAAATGGATAGAATCCTACCTATCAGAACGTCGTCAGTACGTCTCCTTAACAGATTTATCCCAGCACTCAGAAAATGTTTGCAAATCAGATTATATTTACATTCATATGGGTGTTCTGCAAGGTTCTGCAATTGGCCCAATATTATTTTTTATTTAGTTAAATGATATTATTGTCTCAGTAAATTCTGCTGTACAGTTTACAATTTATGCAGATGATACTTCAATACTTATATCAGATAAATCACAAATATCTCTTGAAAACAAATGTAACGAACTTTTGTGTGATCTTAGTTATTGGTTTTCCTCAAGTTACTTACATCTTAATGCGGATAAAACGCATGCTATTCACTTCCACAATAGACAGAAACATCTGTTAGATATCGAACTATCAATATATTCTACACAAATTGAAAAAGTTCAATGCCTAAAGTTTTTGGGTTTGTATGTTGATGAGTGTCTCAATTGGAAAAGGCAAAGGCAAACCTCAAAGATACGCTAAGTGAAAAACAGCTAATTATGCTGTATTATGCTCAGGTGGAGTCTCGTTTGCAGTATGGCATAGTATTTTGGGGTACATCTTGTAAATTCAGTGAAGTCTTTCTATCTCAAAAAAAATACTGCGTTGTAAGAGTTATTTTACTAGATATAAACATTTAACTGTGCCGTGCTTATATATTTTTCAAGTCTGTGTTTTTATTCATTTAAATCTTGATAAATTTAAAACTAATAGTCAAATTCGCAATAAAAATACAAGGCAGAATCAAAAATTGCATGTGCCTTTTTCTAAAGGAAATATGCATTTTTACTCACCTGCAATAATAGGTCAAAGAATATATAATAAGTTACCAGAGCCAATAAAAAAATGTAAAAATATGAAAATATTTAAATTACCTTTAAAAGATTTTTTATTGCAGAATACGTTTTATTCTGTTGATGAATATTTTAGTAGTTGACATTATTTTAAGTATATGCTAGTAATTTTACATTTTCTATTTGTGTTTGTAACCTTAGGTTTAGTGTAATTTTAGATTTATATTTAGTAATTTTGTTTTCTAAACTGTGACTGATCCTATACAAATTGTATTTGTCAAAAAGGAAATAAAGTATTATTATTATTATTATTCGATACATAGGCGTTTCCGGACTCTGGGTTCACTCAATATGACTGGTATGGGGCGAGGAGGAAGAATTATTAGAAAATGAAGAGGTAATTGAACTTTGCCCCCCGGACAAATCTCCTAGTTCCGGCTCTGCTGTAGGTAAAAAGTCAAAGTGAGAATCCATTGATTTGCACAGTGACGTATTTTTTCTCACTTTCGATATATTTAGGTCATCTGTGTGTATGATACGTTGTGTAAACTAAGGTTTATCTTATTTAGTTGCTCTAGTTACAAGCACTTCCGCACTTCCTATAACAAGGTAAACAAGAGCAACGTCGTCATTGACGGATATTGGATCGAAACTTTTATAAGGTTCTTAGAATTTCCATGAAAAATTCATTTATTTGGTGAATTCTTGATATATTTTAAATACATACTTATTGTTTGTACATTTATAGGTAAAGCCATTGTTTAAATAGGACTAGTTAGTCAATTCTTATGGAACAAATGTTTGACTTTTAATCTGCCGTCATATGGCGGCCTCTAGTCATAAATTTTAAAAACTATTAACAGAAACTTAATTCTATGCAGGATTCTACTCGACTATATTTTCATCTGTCTGATAACTAATGCGAACCTGTACACGGATGCCAGATTGTAAAGAATATATTATAAGACTATATTATAAGAATATATAAAATGCTTATTGGTATTATCGTTGTATGCATCTTATGAAAGATAACTTGACTATTTCGAGCGAATATTTCAAATTGTTTTTATAAGACTTGCTAAATATAAATCGGTCAGTAATCTATTTAAATGAAGTAGGTAAATGCTACCTTTTTTTTTTAATTTTTATTAGTTTACCAGATATTAAATTTGGTGTTATGATTTGTTAGAAAAGGATTAAATATTTAATTGAAATATACTCGATTGTTATCGTCTTAGAACACTTATGCGGAGGTTTATTTTTTAGTCAAGACTTAAGTTTTATCATTGTTTAAAAAAGAAAATCTTTTTAAACAATGGTGTTATGTATGTTTTGAGAAAATTAATTTTCAATCTTTTAATCTTTAAAATGACGATTGAAAATATAGTAAATTTATGGTAATGGTTTTGAAACAAATAAACAGATCGATATGCCACAACAAGGGGCAACACATATTTGGGGACAAATTAATCTATGTGTTGGGATAAAAGGAATAATAATTAACAAAACTTTAATAAATAGTAGCCTTTATTTTATTTATTTATGTATTTTATAAAATACACACCATTTCTCTATTTCTGCTTACATTAATTTAAATTACAAAGTGATAGATATTGCAAAAATTAAATTCGCATTATTTTAATAGTTATATAACACTTATCCAAATTCTAATATCTACACATTAACAATATTAACAAAATAATAATTCAAGGTAAAAAAACCAAACAAACTTGCTTACATTAATAGTTATAGAAATTAATTGTAAAGTTGTTTTCATAAACTAAAATAAGTAATGTATGAGTTGGATATATGTATGAACTAGCAATACCAATTTACAAAAATTATTAGATCGTGTACAATACAGATACGTAAGAATATCTTTAACTGCAATGGTATCAACTTCAACAAACGTTATGCTAGCAAAGTGTAATGAAACCCATTAGAATTATATAGACAACTATTAGCACAAAAATACTGTATAAAGATGAGAAACACTGAGTCAGACCTTTTAACAAAAGTGTATGATAATTATGAAATCTTTTTTCTTGACCAATGGTGATAACGGCATATCTATAAGATCATCAACAAAATCGTCAAGTTCAGAATTATCACTGTGCGAAACATTATTGGCACTAGTTGATGGTTGTTTTTCTATCGAATATGTAAAACGCGTGGTGTCGTTAACGAACCTTCCTCTTCTACCTCACTATATTTTTTTGGTATAGCAGTAGCGGGTAAATATTTTGCATTTTGATATTTTTGGTCAAAATGCTTACTGCATAGAAATTTTTCTTACTCGGGTAGCTCCAGATTTTCCAATACAGCATTACCTACAACAATATTATTATTAACACAACTGAAAAATAACCAACTTTCTGCACAATAAAGTAAAAAAAAACAATTTAAGTTCTGTTTTGTAATTCTGTACCAAACACCCCATGTTTGGTAGCTTCTTTGGCAAAATGATCTGCTGTTTTATTACCAGTAATTACGGTGTAAGAAGGCAGCCATATGAGAGAGACTGTTACATCGTAAGTACAGAGATTTTGGTATATGTCAAGAATGTTTTGAACTAATAGGTGGTCAGTGAATACCTGTGCAACCGTTGCATGTTAAGTGTAACCGAGATGATCTTACAAGTTCATTTTTAGTGGTTACTGCACGACCAATACCAGTGGTAGCTTTAGAAGTATCTGTATAGAGAACTAATTTCTAAAAATGCTTTTTTTATAAGAAGGTTAGAAGATTCAAGTTTGTTAAAAATGGTGAGTGAGGTATATATTGAAGGGAAATTTTTAGCCCAGAGGGGAAGTAAAGGTAGAGGAAATGAACTAGTCAGAAGGTCAAAATTTTTAAATAGTGGAGAAATTAATCGAGGTATAGGTTTTATGATAAGGTGTTGGTTATTGTTGGTGGAAGAAGACGGCATTGCGGCAATTAGGGAATGGCCGGGATTAAAGGGATTTACGGATGTTGATGCAGCATACGAAAGTAGAGTAGATTATCGTCTTAGGGTAGGTGAAACTTCATTAGATTCATGGTATATACTCTCAATAGGACTAAAGCGAAAAGCGCCTAGACCTAGAAGTAGTTTCATCGGCACCTTATTGAAGATGACTGAGGGGTTTCATTAATGTTCAACCTTTTAAAACAATTTGTTCAGAGATTTTATTCTTTTAATTTAATTTAGAGTCAAACAGAAAACCTAGAATTTTACATTAATTAACAACAGAAAGTGGAGAATTGTTAAATAAAATTTGGGGTAAGAGAGTGGAAATCCTTCTGGAAAATTTTATTACTGTGGTTTTGCTCTGAGAGAGTGATAATCCTAGTTCGTTAAATCTATTTTGAAGTAGATTTACTGCACTTTGTATAAGTTTATATGAGGTTGGGACAGATTTAACATGGCAGTAAATGATTAGGTCATCAGCTCATTGAACAAATTTGATGGTAGGTAAATAGAGTTAAACTTAATGCAGATTCTAAAGGGACACCTTAATTTTGAGGAAGAAAATAAAAAAATTTACCATTGAAAAAACTTTCAAGATTCTTCCAGTTAGATAGTAGTAGAAAGGGATGCACTATACTCCACTTTGACCTTTGACCCCTGACGTCACAAGCACCGTCCGCTCACTGGTCACGTCCCGCGATGACGTCATGAACGCTAACCCGCGCCCCGTCATGACGCTCAGCCTACGAGGCCAATCGGTCATTTGGTAGGTGTCAATAGGTATAAAAAAAAAAGTATTTATCAAAGGTGTAACGGCCATTTGTCATGGTTAGAACGGGATATACGAAGCAATGTGTCGATATAAAGTGTAAATACAAACCGCAGAGAATAACGCAAAAGCGAATAGTAATGTCAAGGTTGTCGATATGGGTATTGCAAACATATATTTTTATTTAAACTTGTGTGTTAAAGAAATCCGCAAACTCAAAGTGCGATAAAGAGAAACTACTTTTAATCAAGTATTTAAAATATGAAAAATTACGAATGTATTTACAAATTAGCAAATATTACAGATATCACCGATGTAGAAAGCCGCAAAATATTATTTTTATTAAAAGGCGAATAGCAGAAAAACATGTGAAATTGATAAACTTGTAAGCAGGTTGCGATATCGCCAAAACCGCAAACTGTTATCTAGGTGTAGAACAACAGCGAAGACTTCATCGTTTCATTTGAAATAATATTTTTCAAAGAAATGTGTGTTAAATATAAAAAGCCGCAAACATAAAGTACGATAAAGAGAAACTATTTTTAACAAAAACAGTTTTTAGTTGTAAAGAATTATGTTTTGAATCGAGTATCTAATTCGGTTATTTACAAATTAGTAAAGATTAGGTTAAATATCAGTGTTGCAGAAGACCGCAAAAGTTCTGTGGTATCGTAAGCGTAATATAAACAAATAGTTCATAATAACCCAATGCACATATTCGGAATGCAATAATTATTTATGAAAAGTAGAAAATTATAGGTGACATGTTATTTAATAAAGAGTTCAAAATAAATAGTAATAACTAAAGTAAATATACTTAATGGTAAAAACTTACGATCTATGCATCTGTGTGTATGTTTAAAAAATTCAGCCACAACGCCAAAGGGTCCAGTAACAGGTCATGCTCTTTTAAAATTTTCAAACACAGCGTAAGGAATCCATTAGTGGCAGGCGATTCACACCTTTCCATGCCTAAAACTGAAGCGTCTTGTGAGCAAGACTCAGTATGTATATTCCAAACAAAATAATATTTTCTCAAAAAAGGAATTCCAAGAAAGAGGCGATAGATTTACTATATAATTTCTTTATTATTATTATTATACGCTGCACACATTAGTCATATAGGAAAACACATAATAGACCCTAACCGTCAAATATTACTGAAAAAAAATATACACGACAGGAAGGCGGGAAAAAGGAGCAGTGGTTAAGGAACAGGTAAATAGGTATTCCCACCAACCACCCGTGCCAGTTAAACCGACACTACAACATCTCGTACAAAATAGGTTAAATATAGGATCAAAAACAATTAACAAAAAACCGGTATAAGAATCAAATTTAAAACTCGATGATTATACTTAGTAATGGTACAGCTGAAAGTAAAAAACCGTTGAAACCCCTCTCACAAATACCAAATATGTTTGTCTGCTTTACAGGACTGTTTAAAGAAAACAAAATCTATTTCCCTAACAATCACGATCGTTTTTCCATAAAAAGATATTAAAATATAAGGCATTGTCCCACTTAGGAAGAACGCGTAGCACTTTGGCTAGTTTGCAAAACTGAACGCAGGATGGCAATACAAAAAAATCATACAACCAAGCCCTTAAGCTAAAGACGGTCCTGAAAACAACAAGGTACAAAAAGCCCTCTTCAAAGGTAGATAAAAACATTAAGAAATCAACTAAAAGGCGAGCAGAAGAAGGAGGGTGGCTTCATGCCTACTACGCAGACTGCAAAGCATAGAATACAATGAGATGTCGAGAGAAACTAACTTAAAAATTAGTAAAATTATTATAAGAATACGCCAGGTTGGGTTAAGGAAAAGGTAACAGGTCCAGGAAATGGATCATGGGTATACCCGCCATCCAATCCGTGCCAGATAAACCGACACTACAACATCTCGTTCAGTATAGGGTAAAGTAATTGGTTCTAAAAACACGACATAAAACGCTAACACACGCCATGGTTTTAACAAAGATACATAGAGTATTAAAATTCATTTTCAATAATGATTAAGCAGCGATACAAAAAAAAGAATACGACAGGTAGGCTCTAAAGCAGAATGACATTTCAATAAACTTATATTACCTAAAAAAAGATAAACATTTTACGCCCCTCCCAACTTATTTGACAAAAGAAAAGAAGGATCAACATATTAACTTATTATTAATACAAGATAAATACGATTATGCACAAGGTTGTATTAGATATCCTTACGTTTGGATAAAAAATTTACCACGTCTCCTTTCTAAGCAGCTTAGCAAAGAAAAGAAAACAAAATATTTCTGTAATGCTTGTCTTCACTATTTTAGAACTGATGAAAAATTAAATATTCATAAGGCATGCTGCAAAGGGCGATCAAATCATATACGCGATAGATGCCTACAACCATTTTCATCATCTACTCAGCTTGAAGCTCACACCAAGGATTGCATAAAAATTAATGAAACAGCCGTTAAAATGCCTGAGAACCGTAATAAAATGCTTAGATTTAAGAATTTCCGTAATAAGATTAATACCCCTATTTGTTGGTAATGGCCTGTTTCTCGATATTTTGAATTATATCCCGGCCCCTTGACCGGTTTTCCTACAAATTTTGGTCTGCACGAATTAAAGAAAGGGTATTTTCCACATTATTTCAATGTGCCTGAGAACCAACACTATGTTGGGGGTTTAACCTACCCTAAATACTATGGCCCCAACACTATGAAAGAGAAACAACGAACAGCTTTCCTCGAATGGTATGAGGCCCATAAAAACGATGAGTTTGATTTTCAGAGGGATCTACATGTCTATTGCGACTCAGATGCTCCTCGCCCTCCTTTAAAGTAACGTCTATTAATTTATCTATTCTGTAAACATAAATGTCTGATAGTATAAATATCAGTATTCATTAAAATTTACTTACTCTTCGTTACAGTCTAAACCATCAAGCCTGAAACAAAAGCCACCGCAAAGACAGAGAAAAAGCTGACCAAGGCGTAAAAAGGTAAAAGGCGTACCTTCTCTGGCAGACTATGGAAATCTAGAGTAATGGTGGCCAAACGCGAGTTCTTCTTCTAAATTCAACTCTAACAAAACCTTGAAAGCATCACTTGAAATGGTGATGAATGGATATGAATATGCAACTACAAAAACTATTAGATATACTACATCCTTAAAACCTTATAAATAACATCAAAAAACAACACGACAGTATGATAAGGAGAAAGGAGCAATGGTAAAGGAGACAGGAAAACAGGTATTCCCACCAACCACCCGTGCCAGTTAAACCGACACTGCAACATCTCGTACAAAAATAGGTAAAATAGGGTAACAAATGTCCAGCAAAATAAGTGTACAATTTCTGTATAGACGCTAAAACAAAAGGCGTCGCTAAAGGTCAAATATTTCGTACAATGATATTTAAAGAATACCCGCCACAAAAATAGTTATAAACATGAAAATAGGGTTACATACAAGAAAGAGGATAGCATAACACTACCTATATAGAAAGTAATACCATTCTACACGAAGTAGGTAAAACAAATGGTGATAACCCTCTTCACTTCACACTTCATGCAGTACGAGGTAAACGACCAGAAAATAGCAAAATTAAAACAAGTATTTACGAAACATAAATATTGTTCAATATATAGTCAGCTATAGACAATTCTAAGAACCGTAGGAAAAGAGACGATAGATTTACTATATAATTTCCTTATTATACGGCGTATCCATTAGTCATATAGGACAAAAAACACGTAATAGACACTAACCGTCAAAGATTACTGAAAAAATATACACACGACAGAAAGTCGTTATCTGCAGTGTACAGTTCAATACAGTGGGTTTTTAACGGTCCATATTGAGGAGACCTGTTTGTTTGTGTGAGTAGCCATGCATATAAAACGAGTGACCTTATCTAGGTTCTCGTTAAACAGTTTGACCAAAAAAAAATATTTGTCTATAAAAATATATAGCTTGTAGACAACTATTATATATACTTAAAACCGTGACAATAAATCTGACGCATAAGGATGTAGGAATGTTTTTGGATGATACGGATATTGTTTGTAGTAGAAAACCTCATATACTTTAAATATGTCGTAACCATCGTAGTAAAAAAAATAAATCTTTATAAAAAACACACATATAATTCAACCATTAAACCCCTGTTGAATTAAATAACAACTTACGAACAACAGACAGAAGTAGCTTTGAAAAGAACCTTTTTAAGTTAATGAATAATGCAGTGTTTGGTAAAAATAACCATCTTCTACGAACACTTCCATCTGTCCATCTATAGAAAACTGTAATGGAAGCAAGTCACACACACCATAATTATTGCCTACCCATATCTCACCACTGAAGACGAAATTATTTATTGCGAACGTAATCATCACAAAGTCAAGATCTTGTGTGAATTGAATCAGATTTAAATCGATGAACAATGCAGTGTTCGGTAAAAAATAACCATCTTCTGCATAAAAATCATAACCGTACTAAAAAAAAGGACACGTAAAAAGAAAATTGCACATGGTTTAGTTCTGAAAAAGATACATAGAGTATTAAAATTTAAACAGGCTCCATGGTTAAAGAGTTACATAGACATGAACACAGATCTTCGAAAAAAAGGCAAAGAATGAGTTTGAAAAAAACCTTTTTTAAGCTCGTGAATAATACTGTGTTTGTTATAGACGTTGGACGCGAAATTCTCCGTTAGGTTTTTCCACACAGATCTCAACATTTACAACTATGGACTACATGATGTATATTTAAGTTACATCCAGAACTACGTAGAGTGTTTAGATAACTTTACGACAAAGACGGCCACACAGAATCTAATACAGTCAGATAAGCACCATGTTTATACCATAACACAAAACAAGGTTTGTCATCGATATTTTGATACCTCAGACTAACGTTAAGACAATATTTATGGTATCCCTCAGGTTAACAAGAAGGTATTGGGTATGATGAAAGATGAGAATGAAGGCCGAATAATGACCGACTATATAGGTCTTCGATCGAAATTGTACACTACAAAAGTATCCATCACAGATGATGAAATTGAAAAAATGAGGGGGGAGTTGGAAGAACAGCAGTATGAGGATGACTATCGAAAGTATTTACCAACAGAAGTACAAACACCTGTTTCCACTATTAAACAGATGACAAGGGTAAAGACATTAATGACAATAGATCAATTTTTATTTTTAAGTAAGCGTGTATAAATAATAATAAGTAAATAAGAAGTAAGTATAGAACAGAAAGCTTAAAACATCAATCAATTCCTTTAAATTAGTAGTAAACAGTAAAGAGTTTAAGTAATATTTATAAGTAGACATAGTCACGTATAAAAAGTCATGTACAAAATAAAAAAAAAGAAATATTATTTTGCTTAGAATATACATACCTGGAGGTATCGTGTTGGTGCTTCAGGTTGTAGACACTAAATAGTACTCAATGCTCTCGAGCAGGCTTTTTATAGTATGTATATGGTGGGGTAGTATCAAGGCTTGGTCTTAAGACTTGTTTTTCTAAAAACGTATATCTAACCACAGAATCTGTTGTTGATCGGGTTATGCAAGCTTCTGCATTGATTAAACCTACCAAAGCGGAAAAAACAATAGTGATAACTGAAACAGTTTTATAACGACTTAACCAATTATTTATCAAAGTATTGATACACACCGCAGATAATACGGAAAAGTGCAACAAACAAATGCAAGGAAATTACGATAACGAAAACGTTCCCGCAGTTTGAAAAATTGTTTAAAAGATTTTTGTAACACCTTAACCACTTATTTATCAAAGTATTGATTTATCTTCATATAATAGGAAAATGCAGCAAACAAATGCATGGTTAGGACGATACAAAACCAAGATTGTTTTTCGTAAAATACACAATAACAAAAATATTAGTGGTTTACTCCAATGTATATAAGGCCTACCAAGCTGTTACACAACCATACAAAATGTTCTGCTATAAATGCAAATGTTTATTTTGTTTTTGTCAAGAGACACTAGAGTAAGTTACTATATAAATTCTATTTTATTAGTTATTATTGTTTATTATTTATTATTTTATAGTTATTACACAAAAAATGGGGTTCTGGTACAGCCTCATTGTGGCGGAAGACCTAAAGAAAACGAAGAGTAAGTAAATTTTAATGAATACTGATATTTATACTAACAGACATTTATGTTTACAGAATAGATAAATTAATAGACGGTACTTTAAAGGAGGGCGAGGAGCAGGGGGAGGCAGCTGCTGAAGAGTATGTATATACCACATTTTATTACATATAGAATTATTGTTTTATTGATTTACAGAGACATCCTGGATATTTTTGGAGAGGAGCCTTTGTATGAGTAAGTATTAAACGTGTTGCAATATGTATAATATAATGCGGCTTTTGTTTCAGGCTTGATGGTTTAGAATGTAACGAAGAGTAAGTAAATTTTAATGAATACTGATATTTATACTAACAGACATTTATGTTTACAGAATAGATAAATTAATAGACGGTACTTTAAAGGAGGGCGAGGAGCAGGGGGAGGCAGCTGCTGAAGAGTATGTATATACCACATTTTATTACATATAGAATTATTGTTTTATTGATTTACAGAGCCATCCTGGATATTTTAGGCGAGGAGTCTTTGTACGAGTAAGTATTAAACGTGATGCAATATGTATAATATAATGTGGCTTTTGTTTCAGGCTTGATGGTAAGGACAGTAGCGAAGAGGAGGATCAAACAACAACGCCACCACCCCCCAAAAAAAAAAAGACATTTAAATAAAAATTTTAAAAATTTCATGTGTTTATTATTTTACACTTTTACAGTAAAAACTACATATAATAGAACCATTAAATCATTAGAGAATCATTATAGCATTACTGGTAGTAGGTGTGAAAACAATGTACACAGTGCCAAAGGTAAAATAACCATCTTCTACGAATACTTCCATCGTTTCACCCTCGTTCACATACAAGTTCTCGATGTAAAATATCTGTCCATCTATAGAAAACTGCAATTGAAGCAAGTCGCCCTCACCATAATTATTACCTAGCCATATCTCACCACTGTAGACGAAATTATTTATTGCGAACGTAATCAACACAAAGTCAAGATCTTGTGTGAATTGAATCAGATTTATGGTAACGAATTGAAAATTTTCAGATAAAATGTTAATTTGAACAAGAAACTCGCACTCAGCCATGTTCAAGCAACCAATAAAGATAAAAGAATATCAAAGACTGTTACATTTTCAGGTCGAAATTCGAAATTTATATCTTTATGTAGAAACAAACAAGAAACCGCAGTCATTTTGTAAAGGATATCAGATAAGAATGGTATTGTTTAAAAGAAAAATCATAAAAGAGAATCAAATAAAGTGTTAATAGGCCAATGTCTATATACTAACAGATGGATGCAGACTTACACAGAGACACACAGAGTGTAACAGAGGTTTGCAGAACATAGCAGGCGCCATCAGTGGCACGCTAACAGTTCAGACGCCGTCAGCGACATGCAAGCAGAGGGTAGAAGAGGGTAACAGAGGGTAGCAGAGGGTAACAGAGGGTAACAGAGCGTACCAGAGGGTAGCAGAGGGTAGCAGAGGGTAACAGAGGGTAACAGAGCGTACCAGAGGGTAACAGAGCGTACCAGAGGGTAGCAGAGGGTAGCAGAGGGTAACAGAGGGTAACAGAGCGTACCAGAGGGTAGCAGAGGGTAGCAGAGGGTAACAGAGGGTAGCAGAGCGTACCAGAGGGTAGCAGAGGGTAACAGAGGGTAGCAGAGGGTAACAGAGGGTAACAGAGCGTACCAGAGGGTAACAGAGGGTAGCAGAGACACACCGAGGGTAGCAGAGACCATATAACAGAGCGTAACAGAGGGTAGCAGAGGGTACCAGAGGGTAACAGAGCGTACCAGAGGGTAGCAGAGGGTAGCAGAGGGTAACAGAGGGTAACAGAGCGTACCAGAGGGTAGCAGAGGGTAGCAGAGGGTAACAGAGGGTAGCAGAGCGTACCAGAGGGTAGCAGAGGGTAACAGAGGGTAGCAGAGGGTAACAGAGGGTAACAGAGCGTACCAGAGGGTAACAGAGGGTAGCAGAGACACACCGTGGGTAGCAGAGACCATATAACAGAGCGTAACAGAGCGTAACAGAGGGTAGCAGAGGGTACCAGAGGGTAGCAGAGGGTACCAGAGGGTATCAGAGGGTAACAGAGAGTAACAGAGCGTACCAGAGGGTAGCAGAGGGTAACAGAGGGTAGCAGAGGGTAGCAGAGGGTACCAGAGGGTAGCAGAGGG
The DNA here is from genome assembly GCA_918026665.1 of Diabrotica balteata. Taxonomy (NCBI): domain Eukaryota; kingdom Metazoa; phylum Arthropoda; class Insecta; order Coleoptera; family Chrysomelidae; genus Diabrotica; species Diabrotica balteata. The sequence continues at coordinate 35,359,167 of OU898282.1, read as the reverse complement.
TACCAGAGGGTATCAGAGGGTAACAGAGGGTAACAGAGCGTACCAGAGGGTAGCAGAGGGTAACAGAGGGTAGCAGAGGGTAGCAGAGGGTACCAGAGGGTAGCAGAGGGTATAAATACAGGAGATGAAAACTATGACATCATTTGTTAAGATGTCGTCAAACAGAGCAGTTCAAGTAAAAAGACTCGCCGCAATTGTGAGGGCAAAGTATAATGATCTCAAAAGGATGCAAATTGATCAAAAAGAGCTACTAGAATCGACGTTAAAACCAGTAACTACACCTCTTAATGAAATACTCAACTACACAAATGAAACCAACACTAATAAAACAACCGATCTCGAAGAAGACGAAGCACAAAATATTCAAACAAAACACCTCACTTCCGAGGAAGTTCGACGTACTCAAGCCGTGAAGGGTAATGATGCCTACCCTTATCTTAAAAAATATATCCAAGATGTGGGGAACATCGACCAAGTATACGGTCCGAGATTTAATTGGTCTACCGGTGACTGGAAGTTTGGAACTCATCCCATTGATTTTGATAAAGATAACATTCAAATGGATTCACACATTTTTAAAGCTACACCTGGTTTATACGAATTGCTTTTTTCCAAAAACCCTCTACAATACACACTAGCCGATCAAAAAATCTACAAATCTCTGCTAGATATATCAGGTGCCCACAAGGACGGACGAGGCAGGCTACGTCATCAATCTCACACCGTTAAATACGAAAAAATTATTAAGCCCATGTATCCAGCTAAAAGAAAAAAACCACAGACTTTACATTCTAACGTAAGAAATGACGAATCACGTGACCACGCTGCATCGGAACACCTGTGTAAAAGAAGACCACAGACCGTAAATGATATTACAAGAAAGGTCGAAATACATGACCACGATGCGTCAATGTCAGTACATCAAAAGTCTAAAAGACACAACAATGTTCAAGATACACCAGACATACAGCAGGAAAATAAAATTCGTATTGAGGATCTGAGTGCTGTCGACAAACAGTTACTTGACGAAGTGGAAAAAATATGGACCCTCTATAACGAAAATAACGATCCAAATATACTTGTAGAAGGCCTCAAAATTCTTTCGAAAAACGATGCTCTACAAGGAAAAGAAGCAGAAGACATAATAAGTGAATTGCGTTATCTAGAGCTTATTCATTAATTGTCTCCATCTAGTGGCTACTAAGAAAACGGAATACTTCAGAAGTCATCATCCCACTAACCGATGCCTTCCTTCAAGAATATCATGTAATATGTATTAATTTAACAAATAAAATAATATGGAATTTAGCATGCCTTTTTATTTTCTACATAACCAAAACGCCGCGCCCGCGTCATTACCTAAAAATATCAATGACATCACCTATCTTAACCGTTTGACATAATACCTTGATAAAACACAACAAGTATGTTTTGCACACGGCACTATCTTTGCCTAAAAGTAGCGATGACGTAATTCTCGTCGACAGGTAAGATCTTGTTAATTTTGCAAAGATTTTCTAGCCGAAGTGCTACGAGTTCTCCCGAAGCGGGACAACGCCCTAAATTTTAATATCATTTTCTGAAAAAATGATCGTTGTTTTTGGCAAAATAGATTTTGTTTTGTTCTAATAATTAATTATAAATGTACATACTTTTATTATTTTGAATAAACTCGGTTTTAATTGCTTTATCACAATATGATAATAGCTAGCCGCAACTCGAAAATATAGATAATTTACAACCGGGATTTCGTAAAAAAGACTAACTGATATGTTTTAAATACTTTATACAGCTGTTTTTATGTAAAATTGAAAATAAACACCCCTGTTTTTCTCAAACAGTATTACCCTTTTCCTTATCATAGAGTGTCACGTGACCTAGGGTGAAAACGTATAAAAGGCCCGCAAAAGATGATTTACTCTCATTTCTTATCAGTCAGCCCTGGCGTTAAGACGTGCTCTCTCTCTTATCAGCTCTTGCTCTTATCAACCTTTACAGTAAGTGTGCATTTTTTTTGAAAAATAGATATTACATTTTGAATTTTTAGTTTTTTTTAAAAAATTGTAAAGTTTTTTGATTTTTAAATTTCTAATTTTGATAATTTTCGAAATGGTTCAAAATTGGTCATTGAAGGTTTTAGCGCGTAGATTCATAACTACATTTTGTGCGTACCTACATAGTTTTCAGCTCTCTTGCGAGCAGCATACAGGGGGTTCTCCTAGCCGCGGCGAAGAGAACATGAAAGCTCTGTTGGAGGATGCGCTGAATGATGCAAAGAAACAGGGTGGCTACAAAAAAGGGGATAAAATCCGTATTGTGGCTTTAAATGACAAGTTCAATCACCCTATATCGACAAAAGTGACCGCAGAAGACAATATGGATAATTTATTACAACAAGTTGAAAACATATTAACATCTAACGATACTGTTCTTTTGGGTGACACGAAATTCGATATTCAAATTTTCAAGATGCCTAGGGGTAGCGGTCGTCGTAGAATGATAAATTTGTCAGAGGATCGTCGAACCAAAAAGAGCATTACACGGATTGTTAATACTGATAATCTTTGTGGGGCTAGAGCAATCGTAACGGCTCTTACATACATCACAAACGAGATTTTGGGTCACAAATTGATCAAAAGTGATGTTCATAACATACGTATAGGTCGAACATTACAGACTGTTTTGGCGGAAAAACTTTGTGGTCTATTGGGTGGCTGCTATGTCGACGGCTTTACTTTGGATGATTTTAAGAAGGCCGAAGAACTGTTGAATGTGCAAATTAAGATCATCTGCGCTGAAAATTTCAACACAATCATATACGAGGGTCCCGAAAAAACAAACAAAATTTATCTATATAAAAACGGTAACCACTTCGATGTAATCAACAGGTTAAAAGGGTTGTATGGCACCAATTTTTACTGTACAAAGTGCGATACACCTTATCAAAGCAAGCACAAGTGCAAGAAAGCACCTCTGTGTACAATCTGCAAGCAGCCAGAACACGAGTTGTCGACGCACACAAAGATCCTTTGCGAATTATGTAACCGCTTCTGCTTTAATATTGAATGCCTGCATAATCACGAAGCAATGTGCAAAGAAGTATTTAAATGTGAAAAGTGCAATAAAGTATGTAAAAGAGCCAATGAGCATGTGTGTGGCTACTCGATGTGCAGGAATTGTAACACATTCGTAGAGATAGCTACGCATCATTGCTATATGATGAAAAAACCCTCCAAAGGAGGAATTTGCGAAGTACCGTGTGTATGTAATAATCGTAGTAATGAAGAAAATATGGGTTGTCGGAAGCATTATAAAACAACTGTTACATGTAAATATCCATGTCAATGCAACGGCCTCTCTAACACACCCATAAATCGTTGCACATATACAGAAAAATATTTATTTTTCGATTACGAAGCAATGCAAGACACAGGTATACACATACCGAACTTGGTGATAGCCCACGATTTTAATGGTAATAAATTTGTTTTCAAGGACAATGAAGAATTTTGTAAATGGTTAATTTCTGAGAAACACAGGGGCTATACAGCAATTGCCCATAACGGGAAAAGTTACGACTCGTATTTTATTTTGAAATATTGTGTAGAAAACACGATAAAACCGTACACCATCTACAACGGGTCAAAACTGATGCTGCTAGAAGTACCTGCTATTAAATTAAAAATAATTGATAGTTCGAATTTCGTGAGCGGTCCTCTGGCAGAATTCCCCAAAACGTTTGGATTGACAGAGTTGAAGAAGGGGTATTTTCCTCACTTTTTTAACGTGCCTGAGAACCAGCAATATGTTGGGGCTTTACCAAGCCCTAAATATTATGGTCCCAATACCATGAAAGAGAAGCAACGTACAGCTTTCCTCGAATGGTATGAGGACCATAAAAACGACGAATTTAATTTTCAGAGGGAGCTACATACCTACTGCGATTCAGATGTAGATATTCTACGAAGAGGTTGTTTGGAATTTCGTAAAGAATTTTTGGGGATCGCTAACATAGACCCGTTCCAATATCTGACCATTGCTAGTGTTTGTATGGCTATATATAGGGCCAAATATCTGCAACCAAATACTATTGGGGTTGTAAAACAGGATCTTAAGGATACGTACAGTGAAGCATCCATAAAGTGGCTCAGTCAGTTTCCAGACGTACAACATGCTCTTAATGGAGGCGAAATTACGATCTGTGGTGCAAAAGTGGATGGCTATGATGTCTGTACAAATACTGTGTACCAGTACCACGGTTGTTTCTGGCATGGCCACCCCGAGTGTTTTGCACCCAACACAATTAATCATGTCAACAATGAGTCAATGAGCGACTTGTACGAACGAACACTGAGGAGAGCCACACAAATAAAAGAAGCTGGTTACAAACTAGTAGAAATGTGGGAATGTGAATGGTTAAAATCAAAAGAATGTAAAAATGCACCGAGCCCTCAAATTGTTGAATCCTTAAAGCCTCGTGAAGCATTCTTTGGAGGACGAACAAACGCCATAAAACTAAATGTGACTGGTAAAAAGCTTAGATATATAGATATTGTATCACTTTACCCTACTGTACAGTATTATGACCGCTACCCCATTGGCCACCCTGTTAAAATACATACACCTGAATCATACGACCCCTCATGGTTTGGCCTAGTACATTGTCAAATACTACCACCTACCAACTTATATCACCCAGTCCTACCTGTCAAAACTGACAAATTAATGTTTCCTTTGTGTAATCAATGCGCCTTGGAAGATTGCGAACATTGTGATCATGATGACTCAGAACGTGCGTTAAAAGGTACGTGGACGACTCTAGAGATCGATAAAGCCCTAGAAAAGGGGTATAAAATGTTGAAAGTGTACGAGGTGTGGAATTTTGAACAAACTTCGACGGATTTATTTAAGGGCTATGTCAAAGATTTTATGAAAATAAAATTAGAAACTAGTCCACATACATATGCCTCAAACGAAGAATACGCTCGGGTTGTAAAAGAACAAATGGACATAGACTTAGACTTGGAGAAGATATCTCCAAATCTTGGTAAACGAGCAGTCGCTAAACTATGCTTGAATAGTCTATGGGGCAAGTTTGGGCAAAGAATGAATATGAAACAGACAGAGTATGTTGTGGACCTCAAAAGATGGTATGAGCTCTTGATGGATGATAAGATTAACATAACTAATGTGATATTTGTTAACGATCATATAGCCCAAGTCTCATATGATTACAAGGACGTATTTGTAGAAGACCCCACATCTACAAATATTTTTGTGGCTTTATTTACGACAAGTAACGCTCGTCTGAGACTGTACGATATGATTGATAGGCTAGGAGAGGCCGTAGCTTATTTCGACACAGACTCCGTTGTTTATATTGATGATGGCCTAAACACTGTCGAAACAGGTGAAATGTTGGGCGATTGGAGCGATGAGCTTGGGTCAGATGATTATATTGTAGAATGGCAGGCTACTGGACCAAAAAGTTATTACTACAAAACAGTCGAGGGCAAAGAGGTGACTAAAATCAAAGGCTTTACTCTAAACTACGAGAATAGCCTAGTACTCAATACCTCAGCGATGAATGATATCATACACGATCCCACCAAACAAATCAAGCTCACATATGACCAAATATGCCGCGATGTCCACACTAAAGACATAGTGACGAAAAAAAGGGTATCGAAGACATTCAAGATGGACTACAAAAAACGAAAAATTGTACATAATGATGAGTGTATGGATACCCTGCCTCTAGGCTACAAGGCCTCTTAGATTGCTGTTAATAGTGTGTGTCACATGTCAAAATCTCTTCATTCACAGTTGAACACTCGTAGAGTACACACGTATCAAAATGTGGTCTGTAAATATTATAAATCAACGAGAAATTAAAAAATTCAATGCTCATCAGTGCACTTTCCAACTATGCTGTGAAAACTATGTAGGTGGTGGTCTTAATCAAGACTCTTTGAAAAAGAAATTAGACTCTGCTCTTAACGATATAAAAAAACAAATTGGTTACAAAAAGGGTGACAGAATCCGTATTGTGGCTTTAAATGACAATTTCAATCATCCTATTTCGACAACAACTAGTGCAGATGTCAATATGTCAAAAATGTTAGAACAAATTGAAAATGTAGCCAGTTCCAATGCTTACATACAACTTAAAGACACTAAATTCGACATTCAAATCTTAAAAATGCCTCGCTAATTACTTTTTTATGTAAAATGATTTGTTTTGAAAATTATCATTCAATTTAAAAAAACATCAACAATATTCAAAATTTCAGAATGTTATCTTATTTTCAATGTTAAAAAATGCTATCTACCATTTTTAAAAAATATTTAAGAGCTACTGTACTTTTTTTGCATAGGTTATATTTTGACATTATCCACGCTTTGTTTATGAAGAATATCTACATATTTAAGTGTAAAAACCTTTTAGCTTTAATCCCTGATAACCTTCCCAAGAGTCAGTACTATTTAGTCAGTGGTAGACTACCCCAAAGTAGTAGCCGTTGAACTAAGGTCTGACCACACCTCTGTATAATAAAAAATCTTAAAAGATGCTCAGATAAATCACCAAAAGATATCTGTTATGAGTCACTGGCTACTTAATGAACCTGTCTGGTTAACTCCGGAGCTATGTGTTTGTTAACGGCCTGATACCCAAAAGATACTCTGCACAGATCACTAAAAGATATTTACTGGGCCTTACACTACTTATATGTGATTTCTACATAAGCAAAGCATGGATGGGCCCAAATACCGTAGGCCTGTCTTATGTCTTTCTATGCTCTGTATATTGAGACATATGGCGGGGAATCTTAACGAGGCCGTAAGCATCTCCAATACTTCAATATTCTTTGATATATCCACGAATATGTCATATAATGTTGACGTATTGCCTCCTGGGTAGGCCTTGGAAAGAGATGTAACATTACTTAGGGCTATTATATTTACTTAAGTTTTATAAACACCCTGTACAAGAACATTTTGGTTAAACCTATATGTAAAATCTTCATTTTATCCGCCCTGTATAATAATTTTTGTTATTTATCTATTATTTATAATCTCTTTATTCTTAATGTAAAAACAATTACTAAACATTTGGTATTTCTTTTAATTATTATGTAAAATAAATTGATGCTATTAGAAGATCGGCAATTCTCAAACAAACAACAGGAAATTGTTATCTAACCGGTGAAAACGATAAATTTATTATTTTGTCCGCATATTGCACAAACTTATGACTTCTGATACTTACAACAATCAAATTTTACATATTTTTATATTCTTTTCTTTAAAGCAAAAATTTACAATCATTTGCTTACCCTTAGTTATTCAGCGTCTAACGTTGTCAATTGTTGTTGTTGTTGATTTCCAAATATTAATTACGGAGGGCACTGGTGCTTCATGTTCGGCTTCTCATCTAAAATTATAAGTTTACATAATTTGTACAATGCTTGTACTGTGTAATATTTTTTCTAGGTACTCGTGTATTCTTTCTTTTACATTTAAAAACGTTTTTTATTAAACAAATAGCGTGACTTTGTTGCGCATGCTCATTAGACATTTGGGACATCTGCGTATTGGACATTTTGCAAAAAAAAACCTTCGTAGACATTTTATTTACGTGCTTGTTAAAAACCAGACACATTTATGGTATTTGTTAAAAAAATAGGCATGTTTAATGCAGAATAACAATATCTTACCTTAGTATCTGTATACTTCGTCTATTCCTGTCGGTCTTTACGCCTTAGTTTTTGCCAATTTAGAACTTTATGGGCTTTTTATCCCTTTGGTATACTCTGTAAGCAAAAGTAAAACTGTTTTAATCTCTTAATTATTTTACCACGTTTTGAAATATTTTGCCGGTACAACCGCCATTTTGTACATGTGTATTAAATCTACATTTTTTACAAAATACATGCTAGCGCTTTTTACCTTCCTTACGTTTTTGAATCGTTTTAGACACCAGTCATTGAATAATAATAATAGTTCTTATTACTTACCTCTGTTTTCTTCTGTTAATCCTTGTTCTTGGTAGGTCTTTACAGACATATAAATGTATATTTACATATTTTTTCACAAAATTTTTACATTTTGCCACATTTTTCTGATTTTTTACACTATAATCCATAACACGCACATTTCTTTGAAAAATATTATTTAAAATGAAACGATGAAGTCTTCGCTGTTGTTCTACACCTAGATAACAGTTTGCGGTTTTGGCGATATCGCAACCTGCTTACAAGTTTATCAATTTCACATGTTTTTCTGCTATTCGCCTTTTAATAAAAATAATATTTTGCGGCTTTCTACATCGGTGATATCTGTAATATTTGCTAATTTGTAAATACATTCGTAATTTTTCATATTTTAAATACTTGATTAAAAGTAGTTTCTCTTTATCGCACTTTGAGTTTGCGGATTTCTTTAACACACAAGTTTAAATAAAAATATATGTTTGCAATACCCATATCGACAACCTTGACATTACTATTCGCTTTTGCGTTATTCTCTGCGGTTTGTATTTACACTTTATATCGACACATTGCTTCGTATATCCCGTTCTAACCATGACAAATGGCCGTTACACCTTTGATAAATACTTTTTTTATACCTATTGACACCTACCAAATGACCGATTGGCCTCGTAGGCTGAGCGTCATGACGGGGCGCGGGTTAGCGTTCATGACGTCATCGCGGGACGTGACCAGTGAGCGGACGGTGCTTGTGACGTCAGGGGTCAAAGGTCAAAGTGGAGTATAGTGCATCCCTTTCTACTGATAGTTTTTTACAAATGAGAAAATATTACCATCTAAATTATAGTGGGAGAGTTTGTCAATGATTGCTTTTCTGGATATGGAATAAAATGCCCCTTCAACGTTAAATATAGTTGCTACGACATCTTGTTAATTAAAGATTGCTTAAAAATGTGTGTTTAAAAAATAAAAAGGTTATCAATAATAGACCGATTACGTCGGAAGCCGGATTAAGTGTCGGGAATAATATACTGTTTAACGAACCAACTGAGAATTTTATTGATCATTGTTTCAAGAAGTTTGCAGGTGGTACAAGTAAGAGAAATCAGACGAAAAGATATTGGAGTTATAGAGGGTTGGTCAGGTTTTTTAATTGGAATGATTATAGAATTGCGCCAAACATCTGGAAATGTTTGTGTGTTTCAGATAAGGTTATATATTTCAAGATGTTTGGAGAGAGATGTATTAGAGAGATTTTTTAAATATATATAAGAGATGTCATCGGGATCAACAGCAGAGTTTGTACATGAAAACAAGGTAAATTTTAGTTTATTTAGGGTAAAAGTGGCGTTTATAGACGTGACATCGTGTGGAGTTGACGAGATGGTGGAGAAAGATTGAGTGCGTAAAGAACTGGGAGTGAAAGCCATATTACTTTTATTGAATCTGTCTTCAAACCAATTAGCGAATGTGTGAAAATGAATTGGGTCTCAAAGATAACTGTGTTGTTGAATATGATAGGAGAAATAGTTAGGATATAGGAATAAAGGATAAATAAACTCATAGGATGAAGGTTAGCTTTATTACCTTGGATTTGTGAAACAGTTTTTTTTTTATAAATGAGTAGAGTTTGCATTGTGTGTTAGGGTGGAAGTGTGATTTTGCCATGAGGATGTTTTGCTTTGTTTAATAAGGAATTTGGCTTTAGCTTTAAGTTGTTTGTGTATTAGAAGATTTCTCTGGGTTTTGTTTCACCGATACTTACTTAAAGCAATCTTAGATAAACGGATGGTATAATTTCAATCAAAGTTCCACCATAGTACCATTTTGTGGGTATAAAAGATGGTTTGTTTTGCCGATATGTGATTTGGCAGCAGTAAGTAAGTATTCGTAAAACAAATTTGAAATAATGTTAATATCTATAATCTAATAAACAATAAAGCTGAGGAAAATAATAATATTTCGGTTTTAGAATTAAATTTTAACCAATCTAGTGTATCAAAAGTTCCAGAAACTTCTAGTAGTTGTTTGCTTATTGGAGGAGCTGAATATGATGATAGAAAAGTGGTTGTTATCATGAAGATCATCAAAAACTTCTCAGGCGAGGGAATGAGCCCCAAATTCTGTTATGGGCATTAAAGTTACCAACAAGAATAAACGGGACGGGAAGTTGAAATATTAAATCGACTATCTCTTCTTCATTGAGGGTATAGTTAGGAGGGATCTATATGGTAAGTTTGTTAGGACACCAAGCAGTAACCGCTAATGTATCGCAGTATTGTATAGCAGTAACAAAAGTGCAAAAGATAAAGTAAAAATATTCAGAGAGCAGAAAAAATGAATAAATGCGTGAGAGAGAGAAATTCTATTCATCATGTATGGTGTGATTAGATTTGACATAAGAAGATTTATCAGAGGAGGGCATTTATTATATATATATATATATATATAATATATATATATATATATATAAATATCTTGTAAGTAGGAGGTAGGCTGTTTTATTTTTTAAGATTCTAGTGACACGGTTTAAAAAATACGGGTTAAAGGATCTAGTAATATTTTCCTTCTACCTGTGTAGAGCTGCAATAAGTCCTTTTGAATACCATCTATGTTGTTGGATTTTTAAGCTTCTGGTAGTGTGGTGATACATACAGAAGAGTTCTTAAGAAATGCTATAAGTTGCGTGGTATTGAGTGTAAAATTAGTCTTATTATCTTTGTAAATCGTTTCCATAGAGGAAATATAATTAGGTTTGATACAGTAATCCAATCAAAGATTAGATTTGGACATTTTTTGGCTGATTTGGGTGGCATCGAGAATGACGAAGGAAAAAAGAACTTAATAGATCAAGAATACCGGACAAAGAGATAATGGTAGGAGTGTCAGGAGCACTGTCATTAAAGTGTCCTTTTTTGTCATACTGCAAACATGGGCTTTAAACTAGTATGACGAGGGATGGATAAATTTATAATGGCAGCCAGGATGGGTGTGTAGTTAAAGGAGATGTACTCAATTTCCGAAGATAGAAGTTCTTTTGATGAAGTTAAGGATTTAGGATTAAGGACTTCTTAGATTCAGCTGAAAATGAAGAAGAGGGAGGAGCATTAGCTCCAATCAGTGTGTGGTCTGGTCAACTGGACACTTTGCGATCAGACTCCATGTAACGACCCGTAAGCTTACAAAGAAAACACTATAGTCTGTCAGAGAACAAAAATATTTTAAAGGATGTATTTTCATGGGTAATTAACAGAGAAGATTGCACTTCGAAGTCCTCCTTGTCAGGGATTACAAATGTTACCCTAAGAAAACTCATGATATGTGCCTATTGATCATCTGATGTTCCATATTTTTTAGGGACTGTTCGATTAGTGAATGCGGGATGGAAGGAGATATATTTGAAATAGGGATTCGTTTGGTGGCAGAAATAATCCTGCAGATAAAGATGACGGTGGAATTAATTATGACGTTAGGTGTATGTTTTAGTTGATCAACGATGTCGGTAGATGTGACGAAAATGCAGATTCGATTATTCGAAATGCGAAATGGAAAAGTAAATTTTTTTGGATAAATTGTTTCACACCAATTTCTTTAATATATTTAAGTAAAACAGTATTCAAAATGGAGTGCATGACAATAAATTGTTCCCTTTTAGAAAACGAACGGGAAGGAGGCCTAGAGACTGCGGCAAGGACATGTGATTTTGGGTTATAATTGGAGTTGTTTTGTGTAAATGAAAATATTGAATTGCTGTGCATGATGTGGAGTGCTGTTTACCTAGAAAGTAACACAATACCTAAATGTGAGTACCTAATTGACCCTCTTCCAAACTGGAAAGAAAGAAAAAAAGGATCTCACCTATTTCTTGAGACTTGAAATTTTAAATAGGGTGTTTAAACCTTTGACAGTTATTTGACGTTTTTTGAATCGATTCTTTAAAGCTTTATTTATAAACATCAACATTTTATTAAAGTTATTATAAAAAAACAGGTTGAAAAAGTGCTGACTTTTTAGCTTCTAAACATTTATACTCCTTTTGATATTTTTATGTCATACGGCTGTACGTAGGCGCAATGAAAAGCTGGTGTTAAAGCACAATAAAAAAACAGAACTTTTCGTAACCAATAACAAGAAACAAGCTGAGATATTGCAGCGGACAAATCTCCCTTGCATTTTTCTGTGGCGATATTTTACGAGTACCATTAATGTTTTAAAACTAATTTACTTCTTCACTGTGTATGCCATTTATAAATCGAATTATGAGAGTTAGATATTATTCTACAATGTATTCAAGTTTCAGCTCTTAATGTTAATAAACAATGAAAATATTAGCAATTTCTTATACAAGAAAGAAAAATTCTATTTGATTTCCTCTGGGCCATACAAGGTTTTAGTTTTTTTAAATGTTTTTTTTATTAGCTTTATATTGAGCCTACATACAAGTGTATGACATAAAAATGTCAAAGTTATTAGAAATTTTTATATGCTAAAAATTTGTTATTCTTCAAACCGATTTTTAAAAACAAATTTAATATAATCTTGATGTTTTTTTTTTATAATTTAAAACGAAGCCATAAAAAATCGATTAATTCGGTATCCGGGATAAACAAATTGAATAACTCATAAACTGTATAATCGTTCTGTATGACATTTAGCACACTTTAAAAATCCAACTGCCATAATTTTAAATAGTTGTATTACATATCGTTATGCAAAAAAGAAAGTTACTAACATTTATAAATTATAATTAAAAAATAAGGATTTTTAAATTATCTTGGTCAATTCTTTATGTATTTTAATTATAAAAATCTCAATATTAGAGAACATTTTATAATCTATAACTTTTATTTTAACCATATATCTCTAACATATATAAGAAACGATTGTTTACTAAAAAAAGCAAAGCAAAATTAGCTAAAGTCTTCACATAATTGTCATCAGCTACCCCTCATCTACCTTCTACAGACTTTAAATATCTGTTTAAGATTTTTTTCAGCTTTTTTAGAGTTGTAGCAGAGAAATATGAACACTGCGTTCGTAGTTCTCTGGTTGTAGATAATAAAAACTTATGTAATTTTTGAGAGTATCCAAATTAAAATACATGAAACCATTAACCGAAATAGTTGCAAAAAAACCTTATTCTTGCAGTTATTTATAAATTATAATAACTCTTTTTTGCGCAAAGACATGTAACATAGCTCCTTGAAATTACGGAAATTAATATTATTATTAAAGTTGCGCTAAATATTAATCAGATAGAGCAAATACTTTATAGGTTATTTAATTTGTTTATTAACAAATTTAATAACTTTGATATCGTTTATGCCACAAACTTATATAGAAGCTTAATGAAAAACTGGTGAAAAACACACTTTCTAAAAAAACAGAATATTCTATGTCCATTACAAGCCAAGAGAGCATTCTATATTTAAAACCATAGCATTTTATTCTTAAAATAATAATTCCATTGTCTATTAACAGTAAGAGCTGAAAATTGAAGGGACCCTAAATGTAGATCTGAATTGTACGATCCAACTTACAGATGGCATATATGCAGTAAAGAAGTAAAAATTTATAACCCGTTAAAATGACGGTATTGGTAAAATACCGCTTCGAAAAAATAGAATGGAGACCCATCTGAGCTCGGTTATTTTTTTTTCGATTTGAACCTTTTTTAAAATGAAGCCCGCTTGCAAAATTTGCAATATCTTGGCTTCTGTGGCACGTAAAACATTAATTTTCTTGAAACTGGAGTAGCTCAACAAAGAGTTGTTTAAATAATCGCTTTCCATAATAAACAAATCGTTACTTTTTTATTAGTTACATTACATACCATTATGCAAAAACAAAGTTATTAAAATTTATAAATTTCTGCAAAATCAAAGGTTTTTGCAACTATTTTGGTGAATTCTTTATGTATTTTAACAGAAACTCGCAAATGGAAGAACTTTTTAACATCTACAATTTTTATTTCAACTATTTTTCTCTAAACTGAATAAAAAACGTTTTATAGGCAACAGAATGACCTCTCACTTTTTAAAATTGTTTAAACAAAAACAAACCAAAATCACCTGTATGTCTTCACATATTTATCATTAACTAACCCTTATATATATTTTAGAATCTTCAAATATCTGTATAAGATTTCCACGTGAAATCAATGATTTTTTCCCAGATGGACTGGTGTATAAATTAGTTCTCCGATAAAGATGAACTTATTTCTACTTTTCAATACAATAATAATAATAGTGATATTTATTCACTAATTTGTTTTTCCGAAGTTTATTATATCATAATTATAATACTAACGAAAACGTAAAATTCAAATTAATGCATCTCGAATATGATGCATGCACTGTAGCGATAATAAAAATGATGAATGAAAAAAAAAATAAACATTTTTTTAAGTTAATTACGTAACGGAAACGGTGTAAAATACAAGAATATAAAAAAGTTTATGTTTACTTACCAGAGTGTAATATCCAAGTTTGACAAGTCGAAGGATTTTTTGTCGGAAATCTGAAGATTCTCAGTTCATGAATTTTGTATGGTGATAAAGCACATTTGTAATAACAAACATTTCCAGTCATCTGTAAAAAACTATTTATTTATTATGGAAGTAACATTATTTTAATTTAAAATCACTTTCTTTCAAATATTATCGAATGTATGTGTTATCCGATAAAATTTATTTCTAAATACATAATTTTGTTCATTTCTCATAAAAATGTTTTTTTATGTTTTAAACGTATAGGATTAAAATCTTTTACTTACCTCGGACCAAATTTTTTAAATACACTTCCAAATAAAATAAAATATTTAAATTCTTTAAACTCATTTAGATGTATGAAGATTTAGAAGCCAAAGTATGTTTGTGTACTATTTTAGTTGACACGATATTTACTTGTTGATAGTAATAATTATATTTTAAATGAATACCTTAAGTGATTCATGGTCTGTTTTTTTGTAACATTTTTATTTGTAAATAAACCTGTTACTATTGTCAGTGAAATATTGCAACGCTGGCGAATTTAATTCATGGGATCAAAAATGGACGTTTAGTTTAGTCTTTAACTTTTTCACATAGCACCATCTATTATAACGTATATCAAACAAACAATGGTACATTAAAATCTATTGAGACAGAAAGAGTGGTGACATCTAGTGACTGTCTCAATTAGAATCAAACAAATTTATACATTGCGTTGGCTAACTAGTCCTATTTAAACAATGGTAAAGCTTATTAAAATAATTTGAAAATATAAGGTATATACAGGGTGTTCTCGAAAATAGTGTGGTGCTTTAAGGTATAAGGTGTGGTGGATATAATGATCAATTTGGAATAAAAAATTACTGAAACATTTTTTTCTAAGACTGTTTCCAAAAAACAAAATTACATAGTTTTTCATATACGTGAATTTTTATTTTCTGAAAATTAAATAATCGGCAACGTCGTACGCAGTGAAAGTGGTTCTAAATAAAAACTCGTTTATGCCTTTAAAAACTAAGAAAATACTAAAAAATTATCGAGTAGTTTCTGCAGCATTAAAAATTTGTTCTTGTATTTGTTCGATGCTCGAACTTCTGTAACTTCGTTTTCTCGAGCTCTGCAGAGTAGGCTTTCGTAGCGACTATGACTTTTTTTAAGTTTGTAAACAAAAAGAAGTCACATGAGGTCAAATCTGGAGAATACAATGGATAGGGCAACGATACGTAGCCCAATTTGACCAATTTCGCCATGGCTAAGGCGGAGGTATGAGCTTGTGCGCTTCATACTGGAAGAGCACTTTCTCTTCTCCAAATTTTTTTTTAGTTTTTGATTTAATTTGGCGTAAAATCGGCCTAATAATTCGTAGTAGTTGGACCCTGTGACCGTTATTCCCTTCTCTAGGAAGTCAATATAGATCACCCCTTGTGAATGCCAGAAAATAATGTAGATCACCTTTCCGGACAATAGGACAGTTCGCTGCTTCGGAGCACGTTCTCCGGATGACACCCACTGTTTCGACTGTTCCTTATTCTTTGGTGTGTATCAGTGGATCCATGTCTTGTTAACAGTTATGAAACGACGTGGGCACTCCTTCGTATTGCGCTTAAATATAGTCAAACATTGCTCTGAAGTGATCTCATGGTTGAGCTTGTTGTCCGGAGTGCGCAAATTTGGCACCCATCGCGCGGACAGCTTTCGTATGCCCAAAATTTTTCTTATTTATCCTTATTTATCCTCCGTTATCCTCCGTTGTAGCCATTTTCGGGGTTGAAACTCGTGATACCAATGTTTGCCATCCTCATTTATGGCTCCATCTCTCTTTATTCCTCTAATTCCTTCTCTCCATTTAAACGTTAGTCTTCCTCTTCCTCTCGCTTGCAAAATATAATGCGCTATATAAGCGTAGGGGTAGATCAGAAATAAATGGGAATATCTAGACCTATGTTCAACAATAAACAAACAAATGATGATGATTATGATATAAGATATGAAATGATATAGAAAAAGGTGTAGATTTATGAGCCTATCATAAAAAATGGCTCACATAAAAAAAGGAGGATCCCAGAATCAAAGGATGATCTAACTGTATATCTCGAACTTCTCGTATGTAATCTAAAAGAAAATCCGCTATGGATAGAAATAAAATATGCAGTTTACCCAAAGTTATATAAGGTATCAAAAAATATTTGTAGGTTGTAGCCACCTGAAGGTAATAGATACTGCCACCAAAACAATAAAATGCTTGACAGATAAAATATTGTTTAAATTAATCTTTTTAAATGTACTGCCACACAAATTTAACAGTGAAGACTGACATGACAGAACGGAGTTGCTAACTGAAAAATATATTTTGTTGCTTGGAGATCAAATTGGATATTTGCTATTTGGATATTTTATATATGTCAATGGCGTTGAATAGAATGGGGTCTGAATACGGGGAATAAAATATGATAAGTAAAAGACTAAACAGATTATTTAGTTGATAGAAGAGTTGAGCGCCAACTATTTTCAGAATTACCATAATAAAATAAAAATAACAAAGCTGTGTCGTTTATAACGTTACAACTTATCTATATCTGTGTATATTTAATAGCAGAGCGTCATATCAGTTTGTGGTAACTGTTAAGAATATAAGAATAAGAACATGTATATAACCCAGCAAAAGGTTAAACCACAAAATATCGTAATAGAGATCAATTTTATTTTGTGATAAATGGATTTGTACCATATAATGAATATTATTTAAATATTGCTTTATCGGTACACTCTACCAATTAAAATAGTTATTTAATTATAAGTAAAATGAATATGATCAATTTTAATTAAGTAGATTACTCGGTTGAAACTAATTGGGAGATGGTATAAAAATTAACAACATGCGGCCCTACAGCCAACCAATATTTATTTTGATTTCGATAAAACAGATGATATTAAAATTGATTCCATTGTATATTTTAAAAGTATGTATAGTCCAGTTATCAGAGATTTGTTCTCTAAAAAAAGAGACAAACAAGCTGAATTTTGTTGAGAATGTCAATTTTAGGACCCCAAAAAAGGTACAAAAAAAGTTTACCTGTCTTACCCTTGGGTTTTCTTCAAAAACTAATACCTCAGCTCATCAGAGGGGTCGGGGGTTAACCAAAACAACGATTTACCAAAAAACTGTACGTCGCGCCGTAGCAAAAATGTTTCAAACAAGAAATATAGCTAGTTAATTTTAAACAAAAAATGATTATTAGCACTTTTTATGTAGAATTAAGATCTATTCGCAGTTTATGGAACTTCAATGTCCCGTCACTGTTCGGCAACATCTTGTCAAAATATCCAAACAGGATGTTCTCATATGTCTGCACCCTCACGGAACGTCCCGCTCTTAGCAACTACTGTGTCATAGAACGTCCCGTTTCTATGACACACTAATTTGACGTGACGTTCTGTGTAGTTGCCTGTCCATTCCTGCATATTTCTATTATCATCATCATCATCACCACCCAGCTCTTTGCGTCCATTGCTGTACATATTCCTCCCTCATTTTTTTCCATTGTGCACTATCTTGAGCACTTTTTATCATCCAATTTCTTGACATTTTTTGAGATCGTCAGTCCAATGAGTAGCGGGTCCTCCTCTACTTCTTTTGTCTAACTTTGGCCTCTACTCAAGCAATCTCTTCGATCACATTTTATCATTGATTCGGGCGACGTGCATGGCCCAATTGAATTTCAGTGTGGCAATTCAAGGAATTACATTGGTAATTCTTCGTCCTAAGTCGTTATTTTTAACACGGTCACGAAGCGATATACTCAGCATTGACCTTTCCATTTTCTCTGAGTTATTTGCAGTGTTTTAGAAGCTGTAACTGTCAATGTCAAAGTTTCGGCACCATAGGTATCACAGGTAACACACATTGGTCAAATAATTTACCTTTTAAAGAAATTGGTATATTGCTTTTAAATACGTCTTTGAGTTTTCCATAGGCTATACGAAGTTTATTCTTCTTCGTAATTCTCATGTTTGGTTGTCTCTTGTGATTTTTATTTCGTGTCCAAGGTATATATATTTTTACACCAGCTCTATTTCGTTGTCTCCCATATTGATATTTCCGCTAGGTACTAGGTTTGTCATGAATTTTGTTTTGGAGATGTTTATTTTAATTTTATTGTCTCTACATCTTCCTATTATTTTTAGACCCAAACTGGTACATACTAACTGAAGTGCATATTCAAGTACTCGTCCAAATGATACGTGTCACCAAAATTATTCAATTCTTCATCTAAGTTGTTGTTGCTCTTTCTCGTGCGACTGGATTGTACCGCTCTAACCTAAGTACTGAAAAAAAAAAACGCAAGCTACGGCGACGGCGTCTTCACTTGTTACAGTTGCCGACACGTTATCAACAGGAAAAGATAAGTCAAGTCGTGATGACACGACACATTGGACTCTCATAGGTATTTTGTGATAAAAATCTTGCTGGTGATCGCGAAACTCCAACGTGGACTCACATTTAAAAAATGAAGTTTTAACTAAAATTCCCATTTTAGAGTATTAGATTTTGATTTGAAAGTTAAACAAAGTAATAAAAATACTTTAAAAAGTGATCGGTCAATGAAGACATTAAGATTTTCAATATGGTGGCACTTAATAACATATGACTGTCAGAATATATAAAAGTTGGATAGGAGGTGAAAAAGGCGTTAAGAATGAGATTACTATTCCTGTTAACTACTTAATACAGTTTATGAAAACTATTTCTTGTAAAGAGCGTTTTATATGACGTCTTTACTATTTCGTGCACGATTTTTGAAAATGTTAAACAATAGAGGCCTGATTGAATCGTCCTATAAATTTCTAGACTTAATTAAATTCTGTTATTTCTCAGACATTATTATTCCCGTCGAATTCTTCCCATCCATATTTCTCATAAGGCACTAAATAACCGGTACAAAAAGGAAACAAGGCACGAAGTCGAGGTGCCAATGTTCCACCACCCCTTTTCTTAATCTAAGGGTTTGTCGAAAAATTAGCGGAAGGGAACAATCGTTTCGGATTATTTAAATTATAAGTATGTATGTAAATGCGAAGCATAAATTACGCACCGCCCCAAATAGAATGCTAATCTCTCGAAGTATGTTAATTTCTGATGCCGAATATGAAATTACTTGGTAAGCTAATAATTTTCCGATTTTATACAGTCTCTTAATTGGAAGAATTAATAAAGTTACTCAGTCAATGTTACGGGGCTGCTTTGTCTTGTTACCTTTCGTTTATTAATTTATAATTCTTCCTCTTTCACTCTTATTACACGTAATTGACTATGCATTATCTGTATTAAGCTTTTAGAGGGTAAACCAATTATATAAGTACCTAGAATTTAAATAGCGAAAAAAGTGTCAACAGGTGCTGTATATTATGATGATAGTCATGATCTAACATCAGATAATAAACAAAGGATACGAAAATAGGGATACCAATAAAATAACAACTCCATCTACAGTACAACGAGAAATTGACGGTGACATACAGGTAACAGAATCTAGTAATTGTAGAAGGTACAAATCATATACGTCATTTATTACTAATAAGAAAATCAAATTAATAACAGTTTACTGTAACAGCAAACATATTCACGATGCGTTTTATTGTCCAATTATTCAAATTATTTCAATTATCCAATTATCTATTAATTGTCCAATAACAAATATACCGATTTTTAGTAAAAACGATTTTTGTTCTAGTCATAAATAGACCTTCTCTATTTTTAGAAAGACTAATAAACAGTTGAATCAATAATTCAAGAGTAAAACTTGCTTTGTGATTTAAGTTGTAGCATTTGTAAATTCCTTGGTATATATTGAAATCCCCTCGTATATGTATTAAAACACCGAAGAATATTTTCCATCTATTTCTGTTACTATAGTATAAGTTAAAGCACTCAAAAAGTAATTTCAAACCTCTTTGCGTCACCGAGTTGATAATATACACATTTTAGAGTTTGTTTGTCTATCACGGACGCGTAATTCTTTACCATTTTCTTTTGATCGTAGCCGCTTAATATATAAATAAAGAAATATTCCCGTTTATATGTTTAGTTTATGCTAAGTTAGGCACATGTATTTAAAAGATAATTGCTTACTCTCGCTGAGGCCGTTGTCAAGAGCGATTGGCTTCAGTATTAAAGTCCGAATTTTCATTAAATTTGTAAGGTTTTGTGTTTTTCGCCTTTTTTTCATGGGAAAATGTGTAGTATAGTAGCAGTTCAATGTGTAGTTACAGTTTAAGTGAGGTTTGGAAGAATCTTTATTGCCATCCTCGTTTTATTTGTCCCTGGTTTTCATCCCAGACTTTTTGGCAGTTTGGAGATGAATTTGTTTGTGTTGCAGAGAGTGTAAGCCTAGTTATATCCCCAGAAATTCCAGTAATATTAAGTTACCATCCTCAGAAGCTTTAGTGGAATCCAGGTAACTTTTGTGTTTAAATTTTAAAGGAAACATAAGAATAAACATTTTTATCAATAATTGCTTTCATAATAGTTTGTAAAGATAATTTTTTTGTTTGTAATATGTAATTTATTTCCGTTACAAATTATAGCCCAGTAACAATAGTAAGTTTTGTAGTATCTCCAACTCCTAGAGTTTGTAAACGGCTAGGACATAGTAAGTGTTTCTCTTTGTTATTTTTGTATTTACTTTTGTGACTAATAATATAGTATTTTTGTATTGTCTATTTTTGTAACTGTTTGTGATGAGACAACAATAAATGTTTAATTTTTTTCCTAAACCATTTTGTTTATTTCTCTTAACTAACTCCCTAACCCTTTTTTGAGTTTTATTTAAAAACAATATATTTTTCATTTCTAATAATAATTTCAATAGTTATAACTAGTTGTTGTAATCGTTATAATTTGGCATCGAAGCGGCGTCCCATTTTAAAAAGCTAGAGGATCTTCTTGTGTTCTGTTTGTCCATTTTTCCAGGAGATTCATGTAAGTACCCCTTTGTTTCATTTTTGTAATTGCCCCAATCTAATCCCCTTGCCATACACTTATCCTCGACTCAGCTCTCCAAATAAATCCTGAGTGCCGTTCGCAAGTTTCGTTTATTTTGCTTGCCCTATTTCTACCCCAATAAATTCGATAGTCAAAGTTTATTAACTTTTCAAACTCCACTTCGGAAGTCGTTCTCAAAATATAAACATTAATAAATTAAACAAATTTTGTGTTTTGTTACTTGGTGAAAATTGTTCTAATAATTTAATTTTATCTGGCTCATTTATATTATACATTTTAAAGTAGACGACTTTTGAACGATATTGCCTATATTGTTGAGCTGCTTTCCTGGGACGACTTTATTGTAAGAGAAATCAACTTGTAGTGTTAAATCAACTTTAGAGAATATCCGTCAGAAAAGATCATAGCATAAATTCTAATTTTAAATGTTTTTTATTTAAAAAAGCATAAATAATAATTCCTCGATATGTTACTGACTTACTAATAGTGGTATTTTCCTTTTACTTACTTTTTTAATATGGATGACCGTATCCTACTACATTCTGACGAGGAATTTGCGACACAATTGTTCTCATTTAGCATAATTAGAGCTGCTTCTTTGATTTTCTTTTTACTATCTGTTTCTTTTAGGACTATACTTGAATAAATATTCAATGGAATGACTGAAGTATATTTAAATTTTAAATTTCGTGTAGCTACTGAAGAATCTTTTTATTGTTTAAAATGTCTAGAGTATATAAAATTCGCAGGGTGTCCAAGCTAATTCACTTAGAAAGGTCTAATTATCAAATTGCATGATATATTGCCCGTCTATCGATAAGAGAAGTTTTTAGAGCTAACAGATCTTTACGCAGTAAACTGCAGTGTGAAAGTGCATGGATTCAAGAAAGCTGAGGATACCGAGCGAGGGGTTCTGACTGTGACAGAGGGACCACAGAGCGACAATACTGTCCATTAACACTTCTGGCTCTAAGAGACAGATTCAATAGCCATCGCAAAGTGGTGGTTTAAAGAGCATAGAAGCAGTTTCACCTTTTTCTCATCGCCCACATTGTGTGTTGCATAGTTGAATATCGGCGTAACTATTTGCTCTGGTGTATAAAAGACTTCTACGAGACCGGGAATGGGATCAGGTGGTATCTACTGACGAATCCTGCTGCTGTCTGGAGATGCACGATAGTCGGACAAGTGTAAGAAGACGACGTGGTGAAAGACGTGATCTACAATTTTACAGAGAGCGGCACGTTCAACACATTGTGGGAGTTATGGTATGGGATGCTATTACTTAACGTAGCAGATTACCACTAATTTTCATCAGAGGCAATACGACAGCCCGACCCCATATTCCGGAAGAAACGCACTCTCATCTTATTCCCTACCTAAATACTATCCAAAATCGGATTTTTAAGCAAGGCACTGCCAGAATGAGATCATTATTCTGGCTTTACAATCTTGCGTGGTTTCTAGCCTGCTCAAGAATTTCTCTCCAGTCGTTCCTATCCATCGTCTTTCACCGCCAAGCGCATATACCCATATTTCTCATGTTTTTATCAATATTATCATGGAACTTGTTCTAGGTCTTCCTCTTCTTCTCTGACCAATGGGTCTATTAAGGAGCGTATAATGAGCCTGGAAAATTAAACCCCAACAGGATATCGACCACCTCATTAGAACGATGCCCAATTGCCCAGGCGTGTCAATAAGTGTATAAGAAATCGTGGATCCCAAACACATTATTGAACCAGCTTGTACCATATTGACGAATTTAGCTGAAAATTTATTCTAGAAGGGACACTGAACATATATAATTATAAAAAACTATATATTATAAAATAATAAAATTATAAAAAACTGATGATATGAAAAATATGTAAATGTTTATCTTCCTTAACGCTTAATATAAGTCCCAATAATAAAGTTATCCTAAATCTTAATTTGATGTTTCATTTAGTAGATTAGAAGTCGTTTCCAAACCTGTTTTATTCAAAATTTCTATTTTGAAAACGGATGACGGAACTTTGCTTGATTTCCACCAATTGTTGGGGAAAAGCTTATTAAATTCCTTTCCATTCCCACTGGGTACAGTAAGAAATATTTTAGGACCATGGACTGTAAAAGAGTTTCCTTCGATATATGCAAGCAGACTTCACGGCGATGGTTCCTTATGTGTTTGGTTTAATAGGGGTTGTACTTAAAGAAAAATTAAGCGTAATTAATCGAATCTACACATTTCATAACTAGAGAATATTTACAAAACCACTATTACTAATTAAAGAGTTTGCTTTACCACATTGTTCATTATTATACCGACGTTTTTGGGGCGCGCGGAAACAAATGCACATTTCACTGCATTTTGGAGGCGAAAAGAGGGCTTAGGTACCGGCGAGTACCTCCCACTGCCGCACAACTTGAGACACAAATTACATCTGCGATAGTTTTAGGCTTGAACCAAATCTTATCTAAAAGGGTCGACAAGACGGTGTCGGTTTACAACCGAAGGCCGTTGTAAGGGATTTCTGGCTAAATATATTGCAGGCAAAAAGTAACTAAACTAAAGTAAACTAAAATTAATATAAAATGTTGTTTTTACAACAACGGACATTGATCTTAAGTGGAGATTTTTTTAACAAAATATTGTTAATCATTGATATACCGCAAGGAAATAGTTTTGGAAAATCTACATCAGCTTGTATTATTTTTTTAAGAAGAAATTGTATATTTATAATTGGTTTATTAGTATTTGATCTCTAGAAGTTTCTCGAGTACTTAAATATTGTCATTATAATTGAAAATTTCTTTTGAATGTTTCATTGTAATTTTTCTTCCATCCAGTATTAACATTTTTGTATTTAATTTTCATTTTGCAACCGTAACTGTTTTCTTTTTCATGTATAAACTATAATTTAAATTCCTTTTTAACGATAAAGTATTAAGTCTAAATCTTAGTTTTTGTGTTTTATTACAGATTAAAAATAAAAAGGTTTTTTACAAGTCTAGTTTTGTTTAAGATCCAATGGAGACTTATCTACGTTTTGTTGACAATAATGTACGCGTAGGTTATTCTTGAAATAAAGCTCTAATTGGAATAAATGATCTAGGTTTATAATTAGAAGCTAGAAGACCCAGTTAAACACGATCGAATACAGAAATGAGTAACACACAAACAGTAATTACTACTTATATAGTTGGCATGATTCAGATTATTCGTTTCCTAGAAATAAGTAATAATTTAAATTCAGAGGAATAAAAGACTTTAATAGGTCTATTTTGTAGGTTATAAAAGGAAATACGTATGTCTGAATAAGTAACTGACCCTGTCCAGAATAAGCAACTAAAACATATAATCTATTTGATCATATTCTACAGTAGAACTTTAAAATGTGTAAATAAATTAATGTGAACACCCCGAATGATATTGTAATAGAGGAACTGTCAAAAAAAAATCATATAACGAAAGAGTAAACATTATTGAAGGAGAGGAGCAAAATGCAAAGCAATAGAAGCAGAGAACATCTGAAACTTAGAGAGATAAGGAGAAGAACATAAAAATCTATTAGAATAGACAACCAAAAGAATAAAAGTGAACAAATCCAACAAACGATTGAAAATAACAAGAGTCTTCAAGTTCTAAGGAGAAAATTGACAAATCGCAAAAAAGAATTAGACCTTGGGGCCAAAAATGCAAATCTCATCACCAACAGAGATGAATTACTAAGGGTAGTCGACATAGGAAAAACTGATAGTCGAGGGTAGAGTTGAAGGAAAGAGACCTAGAGAAAGATCTCCAAGCCGTTGGGTAAATCAAACAAAAATATTGATTAACCAAGGGTTACATGAAGCCGAACAACTGACCCAGGACAGAGAAGGATGGAGGAAAATCGTGAAAACACTATAAAGGCCTGATGGTGTCACCACATTCCAAAAGGTATTAGGACTAAGGAGGAGGAGTCGATATAGATGTCAACAAAACTCTAATAAGTAACTAACAAAAAAGGTAGAAAATTCAGGAAAAAGATTAGTTAACCAAGGATCCAAATTGATGCATCATATATTAACAGACGAAATAATCCACGCACTGAAGAAAATAAAAATATCTAAAGCCCCGGGGAAGTTAATATCGTTATAGAAGCTGCAAATATTGGAGGAGATAGACTTTTAGAGAATATAAAAAAATTGTTCAACTTCTATTGGCCCAAGAGATAGCAGACTACGGTGCTATCTCCTGATACCTTCTATAAAGGTGGACTATTATTATTATTATTTTCAAAATTTAGTCCTACGGCTCACATTTTCTTTAAGGGGAAAACTCACCAATCTCAGTTACCTATGGTATTAAAACGATTGAACTCTGGTCGCACTCTTTCCGTGTTATCGAGAACTAGGCGACTTAGGGTGTTGGAGTATCTCCCAAAAATTTTCGTACGCAAGTAGTTTGATTAATTATATTCGATCTATTATGCACCACTGGTTGGTCTGTAAGCACAGTGCGGTCCCAGTATAGTTTATAGTTGTCGTTTTCAAGCATTCTGCCAGGGGTGTATTGATAATAAGGGATATGGTAGGTTTATAGAAGTCCCAGTTTATTGGCTAATTACTGATGAATAATCTTTCCTACTGAGTCATGGCGTGTTTTATAATCAGTACCAACAAACGCCTGGCAGCCCTGGTAAGATGTTGGATGGTTTCTTGGGCTTGACATCCATATCGGCATTTGCCGTGTTGGACTTAACGATATTTGATAATATATTTCAGGTAATTTTTCGATGGAATAACCTGATCCTGAATGGCAAGCAGAAAACCCTCTGTCTCGGTAAACAGCTTTCCTGATGTCAACCAACAGTTCGACATGTTGTTAGCTGATCTTATTGAGATGTCGCCCATGCAGAGGTTTACTCATCTAGGTGCGCATTTTTTCTTACTTAGTTGAGGTGGTTTACGCGCATTTCTTGTTCCCTCAGTTTAAGCGGCGTTGTGTCACCTGATGTAAAGTAGATGTCTCAGCCTACATTTTGAAAATAACCAGCACCGAAACGAACAAGAAATAAACAAGTTCACCAGAGCTGACTTAAACCGCTCAGTTGTTCATCGTTAAGCAGTGGTTCAGTTTGAATCTTATGGTCGATACGCGACGAATAACAAACGTGAACGGAGGAGCTGGAACGAATGGGGAGAGAGCGTGATTTAACCAGAGAACTAACGACCAGTGTGTTGGTAGTTCTCTGATTTAACGTTGATGTAACTAAAGAACTATGAACTACGTAGAACTACTGTGGTCGTTAGTTCTCTGGTAGAATGTAGATCATATTCATCTTCTATTACTGTTGAACGGTGAGCGGCTGAATGGTGAATCTACGCTGCGAAATTATATATATTTTATGTTGAGCTTTAGAACAAAAAGAGAAATTTTTGCAATAAAATATTTTTAAACTTAATTGAAATTAAAATTGGTATTATCAAAAATAAACTTCTTATGCACAAACGATAAAACAATATTACGTTTTGCTCATATGTAAATAACTCTATCCTATAATTGTGTGTTAATGAACTAGTGAACTAAAAGAGCGACCTAGTTCATTTCTCACATATGTACTAAACTGAGTGCTCTTATGATGAACTATTATGCCCAACACTAGTCCATAAGTCCTCTTTCTTCTAGATCCCGCGGTAGTGTTGTTCTCTCTACTGCACTGCGTGGATGATGTTTTTGTGCCTTTGTGAGAAGTGTTCTTGCTTTCCACTAAAGACTCAATATCCGTTTTTGACCACTTTATAATACCAAATGAGTAGGTAAGCGTGAAACAGGCGTACCTATTTAATGCCTTAAAGAAATTTTTGGTATTACAGTGGAACCTCCATTATCAGTGAGGGCACCGGACCAAGGGTATGGTGGATAATCGAAAAGACGGTTAACAGAACATTAACAAAATAAAAATTCATAGTATAACTCTAAAATTTTATTTGTGTGTTATATTTGACAATATAAGAGGGATTTATGTTAGTACAGTCGAATAAATTTGCTTTAAAATATTCCGAAATCTTTGTTTGTTTTATTGTTACTTCACATTTTGCAACGGCTGAATTTCCTAATCGACGTAAAATCATCAACTCTATCTTATTTGCTTCTTCTTGCCGAGAATACCACTCGATGAATTGTATGTACGATGCAGCCTCTCTAGCTTCTTTACACAAAGCTTTGTGAGTTACAATAGCATCATCAACATGGCCACTGTCAAAGTCTGTGTCAGCTTCTGAATCAGTTTCGCCCGCCTCTGTTGCCATTTCAACGATTTCATCATCTGTCAGCAGTTGATAGCCGTTTGCGTCCTCATCACAAATTAACCATTCGTTTATGTCATTTTTATTCAACGAAAACAAAACAGTTGATTCATCTATAACTTCATTTGTTACCGCATTACGCTCGGCTGTCACGGGAACATTTTCCTCTTGAGTTGATTCAAGCCATAATTTATTCCACGCTCCTTTCAGCGTTACTTCCGCAACATCAGCCTAAGCATCCACAGCATTGTCGATTGCGTGTTTTTAATTGTATGCTTTGTAGTATTTTGGCAAGGAATATTCCTCTTCCATAACTAGGTTTTAAATAAATTTTTTTTCTGTGTCTTCTTTTGATGATGATGATGTATCAATGATGTATTCGCAGGCAGAAAAGAGCACGTAATATTTCCATCGTCACTTCGCAGCATACCGGCTTCAGGATGGGCAGGTAAATTGTCCAAAATAAGAATCGCCTTTAGTGGCAAATTTTTTGCTTGCAGGTATTGTCGAACGTTCGATAAAAAAAAAACAAGACGTTAGAAAAATAGATAAACAAATTTTGCTTTGCAGTTCATACCTTTTTGAACTAGTCAGCGAATATTTCCTGGGACATCCATGCATTATGTTGTGCGTAGTAGTTAATGGAGAGCGCGTTCATATTTATGCTCCTGAAACAACGAGGTTTTGTACCGATCAATAATAAAGGAAGGCGATGGTCACCACTTGCATTTGAGCACATCATTGCTGCGATTTGTTGCTTTTGCGGTTTAAATCGGGGTGCATATTTTTTAGACAGTGCAGCGAGTGTTTTCGTTGGCAATGCTTTATGGTTTAAACCAGTTTCATCCGGATTGAACACTTGATCGCGTGTCAAACCATATTCATTCATCAGAGCCTGAAATTTTCTTTTATATTCTTCAACGACTTCAATATTTGCGGCGCTCAATTGTTCACCTTCGATTTTTAGTTCCCTTATACCGGGGCAATTTTTGAACTTTCCCCCACCAACCGATACTTCCGCTTTTTTTCTGAACGAACCACAAATACAGAGCCGTGTCGAGTGATTCATTTGTGGATTTTTTCATTGTTTTACGATGTTTCACCCGGCCATCCAACGATTCCATTTGCGAAGCATACTTTTCAATTCCTTCAGCCTTTTTTTTTAATCAGTGATTATCACTTGTGAAACACCTTTCTTTAGTTCTACAATAATTTCTATTTTTTTTTATAGTTGACAAAACAACACGTTTTCTTTATAATGCTTTAGATGTGGAAGGCCCCATTTTTCAAAACTTAATTGGTTAAACTACTAAGTGACACAATCAATGTTCGAATAAAAAATAAAACTGAATTGTAATTACTATTTAGATGGGAAAAAGCCACAATTAAAGGTTAAATAACGATATTGTTTCAATTTCCACTTCGGAAATTGTTCTCAAAATACAAACAATACTTTGTATTTTTTTTGTATTTTGAGAACGATTTCCAAAATGGAAATTGAAACGTCAATAAACGTACTTTAACCTTAAATTGTGGCTTATTCCCATTAAAATAGTAATTACTTTATAATGCCACAAGAAGATAGCTTCAGAACAATATTAAGAAACTGAATTATGGTGACACACCGATTTTGACTGTAATAATTATTGTTCTGTGCATTTTTATGTTCGTCTTGCGATTCTAAAAACAGAACTCTAAAAGCTCTAAATTGAATTTAATCTAGAGTCCTGAATAAGAACAACAATTATTTACATACAAAAATGCGGTAGTGGCTTATCGCAATGCTCAAACTAAATGAATTGATGATAAATGTTAACTTATGTAGTCAATATAACTTATGTATTGACCCTGACGGTTAACAGAAGTAACAGTTAATAGAGAGACGGATAATATAGATTCCACTGTAATATTATTATGATGATTTGATACAATTTTTTTTTCTAGGTACGTACACTTCAACTAGCAAACTACAAAGTCCTTCATAAAACGGTGAGCAAAATTATTCTTTCTATTTATAGAAACAAATGCAATGCAATTTTCTTTGCCTGTAATCACATAATTAATAATGATTAGGAATGCAAATGTAACTTAATATTTGTTTTCCGTCGACCTCTATGCGACGAGTTATAATTTACGTACATATTTCAAGAGTGCATGACTTTTTTATCCAAACATTTGGGTCGCAATCACTCTTTGTCTCATGACTACGAGTGTATTGAAAAATATGTGTCCGGCTATGTAATACAATTAACACAGTTGTAATTTAGTAATCCATCTACATTTTTTTCTAGAAACTGGTCACCATATTGGATTTTTAAATTATGCAGCGTGTGAAGTGTTTTTTTTTTCAAAATAACACGTTAAGCGCCACCATGTTAAAAAACGCAGTTCTGTGACCGCTGTGTAAAATTCATAAATATGTATTCAAAATGCCCTACCTAACTGTGTCTTTTATAATTTATATGTTATAATGTTATTTTGAATGTTTGAATAACTTACGTTTTGCAAACGATACAGTAATAGTTACGGCTAACAACAATGATTTACAGAACCTAATGCAACTCCTTAATGAACGCTGTCATGAGTACGGACTGAAGATAAATTTAAAGAAAACTAAATGCATGATCATGACTAAATCTGCACATGCAAATATCCAATTGACTATTGAAGATACTGCAATTGAGAAGGTTAATAACTATAAATATTTAGGAACATGGATAACATCAGATGTAGACCAAGCCAAAGAAATTAAGACACGTATTGAAATAGCACGTACATCATTTATTAAACTTAAAAAGTTTCTTTGTTGTCGGGATATAAGGTTAGAACTACGCCTGAGAATGCTTCGATGTTACGTGTTCTCTACTCTTCTTTATGGTCTGGAAGCTTGGACACTAAAACAAGTTCATCTGAATAAGCTGGCCGCCTTTGAATTTTGGTGTTACAGAAGAATCCTACGAATATCATGGATTCAAAGAATGTCAAACATGGAAGTAACTAGAAGGATAGGGAATGAGGCGGAAATAATATTAACTATTAAAAGACGAAAACTTGAGTACTTGATACATGTGATGAGAGGGCAAAAATACGCATTATTACAACTTATTATGCAGGGCAAAATCCGAGGAAAGCGAAATGTGGGAAGACGAAGAATATCCTGGCTTAAGAACTTAAGGGAATGGTTTGAATGCAGTAGTGCAGAACTTTTTAGAGCG
Source organism: Diabrotica balteata (assembly GCA_918026665.1). Taxonomy (NCBI): domain Eukaryota; kingdom Metazoa; phylum Arthropoda; class Insecta; order Coleoptera; family Chrysomelidae; genus Diabrotica; species Diabrotica balteata. The sequence continues at coordinate 35,328,192 of OU898282.1, read as the reverse complement.
GCAGTCAACAGAGTCCGCATAGTCATGATGATTTCCAACCTTCGATAGAAGATGGAACTTAAAGAAGAAGAATTTTATTTTCTCATGAAAACATTGTTGTATCGAAATGGATACAAGTGGCCCATTTTCATAAATTGACGCTGTTGACCACTTGCATCGATTTGGATTCAGCATTATAAACTATAAAATCCGTACCTTACGTGCAAATAGAAAAAATAATCCTGAAATTGTGAAAGCAAAGTTAGAGAAGTATCAGTCTACGATTTTACAAAGCAACACAGGTTGTACTGTTTTAACATGGAAGGACAAAAATATGTCTTGGATATTTTAACAAAGCACATCAATGCAATGACTCCTGTAAGAAGATGTGGCGAGTAAATAGAAAAACCGATAGTAATTTTAGAGTACAATAAATGTAAAGCCTTTATAGATCCTTTTGATCAATTGAAGGCACATGCTACGAGTTTACGAAAAGAATCAAATGGTATCGAAAATTAGCAATAGAATTACTAACAGGAACTACGCTAATAAATGCGTATTGTGTACAACAGATCGTAACGAAGAAAGAAAAAAATGGGCATCACCAAATTTAAGGAACAAGCTGTCACTCAGCTTTTGGACGAAAATTTTACAACACCTTCTCCGTCTAATAACATCAACGACAATTATATTTTAGTGGATGATAATAAGAAAATAAGATGTATGGCTTGCTAAGAAAGGCTAACAAACAGCCACGATTGGAAATATACACAAGCCAAATCTTCGTAAACTCGCCACAAATGTAGTGCTTGTAAAGAATTTTATTAACTAAAATGTTTTTTTATTTTGTCATAAATCCAAAATATTAATGTAATAACATTTATTACAAGAGTTTTTATTAATAGCTACTAAAAATAAATATGTTATTTTTTTATTTAAATTAATTACATTTTATTTATAACAAAATGTGTTATATAATTATCAACTTGTAAAAAAAATCGTTGACCAAAAACAAATTTTGGACCAACCGGCCATGCTTTGATAAGTCCTTCATTTAATTAAATACAAACCCTGCATTCTCTTGAATTTAGTTAGCCTAAAGTGAAAGTATTCCTTTGTATCTGTTTTTACACAGGTGGCCAAAAATGATCAAAGTCATTTGTATCTAATAGGATACAAATGGCGCTTAAGGTGATAATTACAGGATGCTGTAATCATTTTTAAAATATTAGTCAATGCGTATCATGTTTTGGAATTTCACGAACTTTTATGGCGTCTTGTTGGTTATATTGTGTAGTATTCCAATAGTAAAGTACTGCATCTATATTTATTTCGATAAATATTAGCTTTTAATTTGTACCAGTGGCGAGGACGGTAGTAAAGGTAAACACTTGAATTTATTACTTAGATTGTCGCTGAGGCTGATCCACGGGAGGCTGTGTATCACCGTCAGTCGCTCTATCCGCGGAGGCGGATGATCTAAGGATTCGCTGTGATTCCATTTGGAGTCTGTAAAGTAAGAAACAAAGGGAAAAGAAAAAAGGGGACGAAAGAAAAAGAAACACAAAGACAAGTTTCTTTGTTTATTAATTTGCAGGTAGATCGCTGTCAGTTCGGCAAACTCTTCCCATACGCAAGAGTATATCTCGGGTTTCTCCCTCTGTGAATGGCGTGTGAGATGAGACACGACTCTTACTCAACTTGAGTTGCCTGCTCGTATTACGGAGCACGAAAGTTTGTATTTCGGAGCAAGCAGAGATGCTTTTTCGGAAACCGTCTTTCGTATCCGTATGGAACAGCTTGCAACCAGTAAATCGAGTTCTAGAGTACGTGTTCAGGTGCAATACCGAATAGGTAGAGCAGAAGGTTGAACTGACACGAGTACGCTGCGTGGAGGACCTGAGAGGTACCTAAAAAAGATAATATTAAACGGAGAATGGGGTGTAAATAGTATACATAGATAAAACGAGAGAAATAGTATAATGTTAGAAGAATGTAGGTATATTTATATGCGTATGCTAGACGGTGATAAGATACACAAATATGTTTATATATAATTATCAGATGCAAGAAATAAGGTGTGAATAGAAAAGGCTGCAAGAGAAAAAAATATGGTTACTAAATACAACGGCTGGAAGTAAGAGGAAAATAGAACATAAGTAAATAACTGTAGCAACAACGTTGCCACAGCAAAAATACAAATACCAGTTTGTCGAATAATAATAATAAATATATATATTAGTATGAAAAATGGTAAAGCATAAATAAACAAGGCAACAATACTGTTGTGCAAAAATATACCTGTAAATACTTAAAATATCCACAACGAATGTTCTTCACTTGGAAGAACAACGAGTAGCAAAATATACACAAATAATAAGGTACTTATTAAAAACAACACAAATAAAATATATATAATATTCTCGAATGAGAATAATATAACACAAATAGTTATAGTTCTTAAACAAGAACAAACAAACCAGAAAAATACTATAAAGCTGGAGCAAACAGGAACGAGGGTGGAAAGGAAGTCTAATTCCTCTAATTCCTTTTCGGTGGTAAGAGTATAAGAATACTAGTGATTTAACTTGGTAAGGTACTCCCCAACCAGAGGTCTTATCTAGAGTCAGACTCAAACCGAATAGGCCTTCTGGAGATTGTGCACGTTCTTTTATCCTATTTTCGTCCTTGGTGAGGTGTGCAAAATGGACGTGTCCGGTAACTCACCAATCAGAAAATAGGATAACGTCTGGAGCCAATCAGAAGGCCTCAAGGTGAGAAATGAGCAGATCTGATGCGCAGTAGTCCGTGTCTACGTGTCAGATCTGTCGATAAGATATTGAGTTGTTTTTAAGTTCGTTTGGTTAAGAATTGAGTTTTTATCAGATATTTTTATGGACCATCTAGAAACAAAGATTTCAAAACATCCCATATTCAAACAGTTTTTCTATTGGTAGAGATACGTAGACGATGTACTGGTATGTTTTACAGGAACTAAGAGACAACTTTGTAGCATGCATAACTTCCTTAAGTATAAACATCGACCAGGCCCCAGGTTGCCTTAGTGCATATTCAGAGGAGCTTTTTGGCCAATATTAAAGTGATTTTAGGCCTGGTCGATCAACAACAGACCAGATCTTTGTGCTAAGGCAAATACTGAAAAAAACCTAGAAAGTAGATTTTAAATCGGCCTATGATAGTGTCCTAAGAAATAAATTGTATTAAGCCATGGATAAATTCCACATCCTCGATAAACTAATAAGATTGGTTAAAGCTACAATGCGTAAAGTTGTTTGCAAAGTCGAAATACAGGGCGAACAATCACAGGCATTTGAAACGCATGTTGGGCTGCGACAAGGAAATGCGCTGGCGTGTCTTCTTTTTAACATAGCCCATAGCCCTAGAAAGGGTGGTCAGAGATGCCCAAATAGACAAAAAAGAAAACAGTTTTAATAAATGATGCAAAATTTTGGCATATGCAGATGATGTTGACCTAGTTGCCCGCACAACACGCAAGATAGAAGAAATGTATACCACCTTGTCAAATGACTCAAAAAATATGGGCCTGCAAGTAAATGAGGAGAAAACTAAGATAATGGCATCAACACCCAACAGTAGAGCCAGAAACATAGACCACCAATTCACGGTTGATAACTATACCTTTGAAGTGGTGGACAAATTCACATACTTAAGTGAAGAATAATCCTAGCAAACAAATGCTATTTTGGATTGAGTAGACATATGAGAAGCAGAAACTTAAGCCAAAAAACAAAAATAATCATATACAAAACCCTTATACAACCAGTGTTGACATATGGATCAGAGACATGGACCATTTCTAAGGTAGATAAAAACATCCTGCTTATATTTGAACGAAGGATCCTGAGAAGGATATTCGGTGGCATCTGTGAAAATGGTGTTTTAAGAAGGAGGTACAACTACTAGATATATCACAGATATAAACATATAATTGGTGGTAAAGGCGTAGTATCTCTTATAAAAATAAGAAGACTAAGATGAGCAGGACATCTGGCTAGATCAAATCAGAACAACCCTCCTAGAAGAATCCTTATACCACAACCAGTGGGAAGTAGAAGTAGGGGTAGGCCAAATCTCAGATGGAGGGATAATGTAGATGTAGATGGAGGGATGGTGTAGAAAAACAGGTGCAGCAAACTGGCAACAGTTGGCAATGGATAGAACTGACTAATAAACTAAAAATAAAATAATAAACTGATACTGCTAATTAAAAGCCTGTACAATAACAATTATGCCAGAGTTAGAAGAAATGGGGAACTAACTGACAGTTTCAGGGTCACAAAGGGCGTGAGACAAGGCTGCATACTAAGCCCCATTTTATTTAACATCTATGGTGAATGGATAATGCGGAAAGCTACTGAGGACTGGAACGGTTGCATCACCATTGGCGGAAAGAAGATTTGCAACTTGAGATATGCAGATGATACTACTATCCTCGCTAGTTCTGAAACTGAATTGATTCACCTGCTACAACGGATAGAAGACGTAAGCTTAACGATGGGCCTTAAAATAAACAGGGATAAAACGAGAATCATGATAATTGACAGAGCTAACAACAATCAAAATCATCTGGTTAAGATAAACAATATCGCTGTTGTAGATAAATTTGTGTATCTGGGCTCATTAATAACCAACAAAGGAGGCTGTACTGAAGAAATAAAGCGGCGGTCAGCAATCGCAAAAAGCGCTATGGCAAAATTAACAAAAATTTGGAAAAGCCATGAAATTACTACCGATACAAAAATGAGACTAGTAAGAAGTCTAGTTTTTCCAGTTTTTACTTATGCATCGGAATGCTGGTCCCTTACTGAGAAAGACAAAAAGAACATAGATGTATTTGAGATGTACTGCTGGAGACGAATGCTGAGAATACCATGGGTGGCCCGAAGAACAAATAAATCCATACTGGTCCAGCTTAACATAAAGAAAAGACTAAGAACACAAATAACAGAACAGATAATAAGCTATTTTGGACATGTGCTTCGAAGAAATGGTCTTGAAAAACTTACCATCCAGGGAAAAGTAGAAGGCAAAAGAAGTAGAGGTAGATCTCCTACACGATACACGGACCATATTGTTGCTACCATTGGCGCTCCATTGTCAGAATGTGCTAGATTGACAGAAGATAGAAAAACGTGGAGGAACATTGAAAAAATTACCTAACAGCTTCATGATATCACGATACCTGCATCAGGTTAACGACTAAGAAGAAGAAGAAGAACTGACTAGCGTAATAGACTTGGGAAGGTCAAGGCCCTTTTATAGGGCTGTAGCACCAATGATGATGATGATAACCATCGAATATTCAAAGAATAAAATTTATCTGGTACGCTCCTGGGCTATATATAAATATTGTGTGTGTCTGTTTACATTCCACATTCCAAATTCAAAATATGATTATATTTGGTTATGTATTAGTTTCTGTCTCCAATTTTCAACCCCCATAATAATACTCTATGTGGTAGGAAAAAATAATCGTTACAACTTGACCTAATTTTCATCATATATTATATCTCTCCATAGTCATATTGAATTCACAATAGAAACAGAACAAAATCAATCCATAAATTTTCTGGATTTAAAAATTATCAGACTTAAAAAGAAACATGAGTTCTTCGTATATCATAAACCTACTTTTACTGATACGACTATACACAATTTATCATCGCATTCTAAATAAAATAAATTTGCTATCTACCATAGCATGTTACATAGATTGATAGAAATTATTATGTCAAGATAAAAAAAAGGATAAATTAAAAAAAAATAACTTCGAGATATTACCGAATTACACTAAGCAAATTGCAGTAAACAATGGGTACAACGAACACACAATAAATAAAATTTTAAATCAAAACTACATAAGAAAGCCCTGCAATTAGTATTTCCACCACCGCCACAGAAAAAACCCAGTACCTTCTGCTCGATTACATTATACAGGCAAGATATTAACAAAAATAGCCAAACACATAAAAAAGAAAGGAATAATACCAAATTTTAGAACAAACAACTTATAATATATTAAGAACAACAATAACCAAAGCGGTGTATATAAACTTAAATGTGGCAACTGCCCAAAAACTTACATCGGTCAATCTGGTAAAACTTTTATCAAACGTATAGCAGAATTCTTTACTTTCTAGACCATAATCATTCTTTTAATGGCGAATTTAGAATTCTTCACATTCAAAATAAAGGCAAAAAATAGATCACTTGAGAAAGATACTCTTGCCGAAACAGCGCTGCAGTGATAATAATTTAAAATAAATTTTGTGGAAGTGTTTAAAAACACAAATTTTCAGTGTTTTATTGTTAGATTTAAGTTTTTATTACATGTTTAGGCAAAATAAAGAAAATATGCAATTAGTTCAGCCATGGCTAAAATTATACTTACATTCAAATACATTCTCTTTGTTTGTGACAGGCGATGAAGCCTCGAAGAGTCAGAATCAAATGGAAAAGATGCATGAGTTTTATGGAGACTGCTGCATCGCTTCGTTAAGACGAACCAGGAACAATTTCATCACTGTCAACCATGCTATTCTTCTCCTTATTGTGCCATCTCCTTTCGAAAGTTGGCGATCCAAAGGGCAATTGTAGCTTTGGAAACTGGTGCATGAAAGATTTGTGTGCATGATCGGTCAAACCAGGTGTTTTAGCCACGAGTTCTGGCGTCTTCCGACTAATCTTTTGCCCTACATTTTACCTTCCAATATGATTTGGAGTAATTCATATCTGTCTCCTCTCAACACATGACCCAAGTATTGTATTTTTCCTTCTTTGATTATGCTGAGAAATTCTTTTTGTTTACTCAGGCGCCGAAGTACCTCACCATTGGTAACTTTTTCATGGAATTCTCAGCATCCGTCTGTATATACACCTTTCAAAGACATCTATTATTTTTTCTGTTTCAGAGTCCATTGTCCAGCTTTCACAACCATACAGCAAAACAGAGAAACCGTAACATCTGAGTATTCGAATTCTGAGCTTTAGACTAAGGTCTGATCTTGTAAAGAGTGTTTTCATATTCATGAGTGTTTTCCTAGCTTGTTCGCCTAGAGGATTTCTGTTTTTGGGTTACACTGGCTATTTGTAACGATACGATCGTTACCTGCCATAGCTACTAATTTGCGCCGGAAACTAGGCAACCAATAACATCATTTATATATCGATTTACAATAAAATCGATTCCCATTGTCATTTGAAACCTAACCTTTTTGAAGGGAATTCTGGTCATTTTAGAACAGAACTTCCTGGACACAGGTTGAAAAGTTGTGGCAGGCAGAGCTTGGAAGGAAGAATGAATCCAGTTTAAGTTATTTTATTAGTTTTTGAGAAAGGGGAAAAGTTTATTTTTGGTTATTGTTTTAAAAGGAATTTAGTTTATGTGTGTTTTAAGAAGTTACCACCTTGTTTTATAAAAGATAAAACTTCCAATAAGTTCTGGTAAGTCCAAATATCTTTCATTTAAATTTGCCAGTTTCAATCATCTAATTCATCTCAACTATTAGAAATACCCAATGTTTGAGCAAAGGTCACCTAATGGAAAATATATCTTAGTTTTTTGTTACTAAAACAAAAACTATTATAAGTACAAGAACCTAAAATAAAAAAGGCTTTCTGTTCTCTTGTAGCCTGCCGGCCCAACCTCAGGGATTTGGAATTTAAGTTTTATTATTGTTGAAGAAGATACTTCGATTTGGAGGAAATTATATTGGGATTTGGGAAGAAATATACCTTTAATTTGAGGAAGAATTGTTTTTGGTTTCATTTTCTGGTTGGTCTACGGTCTACTAGTCCTTAGAGGCTTTATCAAGCACCTAGGCTGATCCATCCTACAGCCATCCACTACCAGGACAGTGGATTAGTGAACTCCCTTTTCATCAAAGGGGTTATTAAGGACATTTATTTTTTTTTGTTAAAACTTAATAATTTAAATTTCAATTTTTTCTTTATAATAATATATACTTATATCTTGGTTACTTAGGCCTTTAGCCTAAGTGGGTTTACGAACAGCGTTGTGCACAATATCTGGTTAGTACCCTCAATTTTTATTTTGAATCCTTTTACTTGCTTAATTTTATTCTCTATTTACTTTAAATTTATTTATTTATTAATATTTTACATAACACTTAATAAGTTGTCAGGATATATTATCCAATTGGATGGTCATTTGTATTTATTTTCACAGATCGAATAATTGATGTGAGTATTGTTCAAGTATCTTAACTGACTAGTCTCAGAGTTTTTTTAACCTGCCCTTTGTAATTGTATAAGGATTTAATTATTTTATAAGTATTTTAATTACCATTTACTCCATGTGAGTTATTTAAATATTATTAACATACCTTTTTCCCCGTTGTTAGAGGACTGTTAGATCAAACTTTTGTAGGTATATATTTTTTTGGGTCATATTTTTAGTAACTGTTTTTCTTGTAAATATATATTTTGGGGATATACTTTAATAATTAGTTAGTATACATAAGTATAGGGTTGGGATATCACAGTAGGATTTTAATATATAGTGTATAAAGCATTTCAGATTTTTATTTGTTTCCTATCATCTTTTATTTTCAGTAAGTATATAACTACATATATCCCAAATGGAAGTGAAATTCTAAATTCACCCTGGCGCCCATCACAAGATCATCTTAGGATTGATCTGATCTAACCTTAAGTTACTACAGGCAAGCAAACGTGCTAACCTCCTCGCTGAGAACTCTCACTCGCTCGAGCCAAGCCTATTCTATTGTAGTGCTTCCAGTAAATTTTATATTTTCTTTATATTGGTTACATTCCTGGTTATTTAACCTTTTTATTTAAATTATTATTAATTAATTTTAAATTCTATTTAACCATACATCTTACATAATTTCTAATATTGGCTTCACTATTTCAGGCTTTTCCATTTTTTCATTTGCAACAATTAGCTCTCTCCATTTTTATTAGCAACAATTAGCTTTTCCCTAGCTGTCCCGTATTTAATAGGTAACATGTTAATATTTGCTCCTAAATATTCTATAGAAGTTACCTGTTCTATTATTTGTCCTTTGCGTACAACTTTACGTTTGTTGGTATTTTTGAAAATTCTAGAATTCTAGTTTTGGAAACATGTAGATGTACAGTTTGTTGTGCGGTGCTTGCTATTAGGATGGTATTATCAGCGTACCTGATGTTTTATATGGTCATGTTCCGTTAATTTTGATTCCACATTGAACCTCGTCTATGCTTTTCTGATTATAGATTCCGAATACAGATTAAATAATAGTGGGTGATAAGACGCAACCTTGTCGCACTGCTCGTCGGATTCGTATATCTTCGGATGTTGTGTGCTCTATTTCAATTGTTGCCGTTTGGCGCCAATCTGAGATAACTCCGAATTTCTTCGAGTTCTCCGAATTTACAGCAAAAAGAGTTTAACCTGTTCCCAATTTATTTCGAGATCACAATTGGTATTAATAGATGATTTTTTCAAATATTGGGAGGTCGTTTACGAAATACATTCCGAATTACTAAAACTTCTAGAAAAAGAATCGTTTAATACAGATTTATATGTTAGTTTTATTATTGATATATTTAGTTTACCGAAAAGAACAAATTTCCAAAAATTTCGGTTTTAGAAATGGAATAGGTATGTATGACGTTTGGATAAGCATGTGAGTGTTGATACAGATATGCCGTTATATATCTGTAGATATTTTTGTATGTTTTATAGATTACGCGGAGGATTTCGTTACTGAAAAAAAAAAATGAATAAACACGAGATACTTAAGAACAATACAAGATATTCTGCCATCAATAAGCAAACGTAAGACTAGACAGAAAAGTATCAGATATTTATCATTCGTAGAGTCAGCCAAAGCTGCCTGCTGTCACCTCAATTGTTTAAACTACACTCTGAGGAAATATTTTGGCTATCTGAGTGCTGAGGGAAATGAAAACTGAAACGGCATACAGGCAGCAAAGAGAAAGTACGTCTAAAGAAGCGTCGTTGAATGAGATAACAAAAAGGAATAGCAATCAGAGTTGACTACGTGTCTGCAAGAACAAGAGAGAAAATTTACTGTAAAAAGCACTTTATGAAGATAGATGGATAATGGTGAATTGAAATTACACTTAACGCCGTTTAATAAATACAACCGCATGTAACAGGAACCACAACGAAAATGAATTCGATTTTCGATATTTTGACAAACTAGGGATAAAAAAGAGGGGGAGTAGGTACTTGCCGGAAAGTGCCAACCGAAAATGGTATTTAATTGACAAATCTGGTGCAGTCTTAATTCCTATACTATACTTTCTTATACTGAGAAGGTTATTTCGTAGAAGAGCCACATCTCAGCTTTTCTTAAAAACTATGCTGTGTTGTTCGACAATAGGAACAAACTTCTTTGTTAAGAGGAAGAGTTTCTATTTAGCTAACGAAGGATATTAAGAGAAAGGAACACGCACTGTGAGACATTTCGTTGTTGCTAGCAGACGTGACAAATCGCTCTTTACTTAAGGGTTATTTCTAATGGGTTTAGTATAGTATATGGAGATAGGCGGCGTGAAAGTAATGTTCTGAGAGGAATACTTGAGAGAATTTTAAACATGCTTCAGGCTTCTGAGGTCTGAGTCTTCCGAGCCCTCAAACACAACTACACTAACCACTAACCAACGCATTACATTCATGTAATACATAGTATTAATCAGTTCTAGGTTTAATATATATATATATATATATATATATATATATATGTATATATATATTAAATCTAAAATTGTACTATAGGATGTAATGGTATGGACATATACTTGCTATTTTTACCACAAGTTGAGAACCGCTGACTTGGAACAATTTGTTTTATTTTCTTTGTACTCCCACACACAACTTCGCAGATAGGAGTAGGTTTTGTACCTTTCACGCATTTGAGACTAATGAAATTCAGAAGGGGGATAAAAAATTCATGATACAAAAATATATCCCTAGTGGAACAGAGCACTGAAATTTAGGACCTCGAAAGTGCTCCCTATACTGCATAAAAGTAAGGTTTCCGTTAGTCTGAGGTTAACACGTAGCGAAAATATATATTGCGAAGGTTTTAAAATCGCTAGATTGTTAGATCGCAAAATTCTCACCAAGAATTCTTGATGGTCGTAAACACGCTGTGTACTCTGTACTTATATGACATTTATGATGATATAAAATATTAGATATCATAATTTGTTAACGCCTAAGACAATTTTATTTAAAGTCTCTTTAATAGATACTTTTAAGTCTCTTTCTGTTTGACCTTTATATATATATATTATATATATTATATATATATATATATATATATATCTATACAAGAGAAAAAAGAAGAAGTACTTGTGACTCGTTTGGAAAAAATATAAAACTGTTTTGGATGGGTTGGAGTCAATAAAAGAGGCTATTTGTTATTTTAATTGTGTTTACAATTATTATCAAGAGCTGCTAAAAAATACAAAATATCTTACAAAGTTGAACTAGAAATAAAAAATTTTGTTAACTCACCAAATAAAATTAGTTTTGTATAAAAAAAATGCTGCTAACATATTATAAAAAACATTAATATAAAAATGTTCTATTCCAATAAACGTTTCTTTGAAATTTTAATTTTGAAAATGTTTATTAACAAAAACAATTGAATTTGTAACTAAAATTGAATAGTTACAAATAAGCGTCAATGTCATAAATATCAACTTAAAAATTTTTATCCTTGACAATTATATTGTCTAAAATAAAATTTTGTTTAAAAATTCTTTTTTGTTTAGTAACAAAAAAGAAGAAGATTTATTCACCATTGATAGATGCCTGAAAAAATGTAACAGATACATGGAAAATTAAATCAAAATGTGATATTTTACTGATTTCATATATAAACTACATAGAAATAATATAATTATAAATTTTGCTTAGATTTTGAATTTCTGACCTTTTGTTTAAATTATTATCACTTTTGCTAATACAAACCATTTCCAAAAAAGTTCTTTTAAATTTATTACCTTCACTACATAAAATTTTAATATTATTAAAATCCATAATAGGGTCTTTGTCTATTACATGCTCTGCCAAAGCACAAGATGGTTTCTTAATTTTGCAATCTTTTTTGTGAGAAATAATGCGACTTGAGAGATTTCTTCCGGTCTCACCAACATACTCAGCTTCACACTGAGTACAACTTATGCTGTATACTACATTTGTTTTATCTAATTTGTCTATAGGATACTTAGTTTTGGAATATAAAGATGAAATGGTTTTGATGTTCTTTGTTGCTGTTTTTATATTGTCAATACCCTTTAGTGTTTGTATTAATTTAGGTGTTAATGATGGTATAAAAGGTAGTGAATGATAATAGATGTTCTGATTGTTGGATATAATAGATGTTCTTCTTCTTCTTCTTCCTCTTTATAAGCAATTCTGCTTGTTCATTGGCGAATTAATACCTCTATGGGAGGTTGTCACTCCATCTTTTGCGCGATCGTCTGATACTTCTTCTACCGATTCGTGCGTTCTGTTGCTATTTTGACGACACGGGTCTATTGTCTTCCCAAATACCCCAATCGAAATACACCCGGTAGATGATTATTTCTGACCATTGATCGTCATTTACTGGAATCGGGTACATTCCAACCGTAAGTTGCTGGCAATAGTGGTCGTCACATAATGAATGCAACTAATGAAGACATTTTAGAAATCGTTAAAGAAGTCCCTGGAACCAGTACAAGGGTAATAGCTGCTCAACTAAATGTTCCTCACGTAAGGGTTTGGAGGAGTTTGAAGGATTAGCGGCTTAAACCCTATCACTTAACAATGGTTCAAGAGTTATTGATTGAAGATTATCCTAAAAGGATTGGACTTTGCGATTGTTTGTTAAAGGAAAACACTCGAAATATTAATTTTATTAGAAATATTTTGTTTACCGATGAGGCTACCTTCAGTAGAAATGGAATAACAAACCATCATAACGAGCACATTTGGGCCTACAAAAATCCTCACGCCAAAAAAGCAACTCATCACAAAAGGACTTTCACCAAAGTTAATGTTTGGGCAGGCATTGTGGATAACTATATAATAGGCTCAGTATTCCTTCCCAACAATTTAAATGGTGATAATTATTTGCAGTTCTTGGCAACCGATTTACAAGAGTATTTGGAAGTGAATATTGTAATAAGGCAAAATAGGTGGTTTCTACAAGATGGCGCTTCATTGCGTTACAGTAATGGACTTTTGCTTTTAGGGGTTTGTGAAAGAGGAGAAGGACAACAATTGAGGGTTAGAATAGCTGAAGCTGCAAATCAATTTCGTGAGAAAAATATGATTTTTCAGCGCATGTGTATTGAAGAAAATTTGGGTCATTTTGAACATTTATTGTAATATCATATTTATAGAGGTTATAGACATTTTTTGTACTTGTTAATTCATTTAAGCCATTTATTTAGTTGCACGTAATTTTTTAAAGCTTAATGAAAAGGGCCGTAACTCAATAAAAACTGTTTTTAGAAAAAAGTATACGAGGCAAAATTTTTTTAAAAATAATGTGTTAAACTAATGATGCCACAAAATTTAATTGATTTCAACATACTCGAAAGCTTGAGGGGATTTAGGGCTGCATACCCCGCTTAAAAGTTTTCTGTGCGCTTAGATTTTGTTGTTTCTTTTTTATGAAAAATGCTTCTCGAATAAGCAAGTAACGTGTCCATTTCTATTTCAAAATGTCAAGTAGTGTAAGAGATAAAAAAACAATTTTTATTTTGTAACTTCAAAGTGCTATAACTTTTTTTGTGCACACATTTATACTAAGGTAAGTTGGATTCAATAAATTCATTTTTGTCCTCGAAATGCGTGATTTAATTTATGATATACTTTTTTAAAACACCCTGTATAATTCTAATTTGTTCGTGATTCCTTATTCGTAAAATCGTATATTTTATTGGGAGAGCTGTTTGCTTTAATACGTCTTTTCAAACTTCCGTTTTCATGTAAGGCAGGAAGGGGAGTAACGATTTTTTAGTAATATTCGAGACACCCTGCGGACAAACAACGAAAATTACCCCTATTTTTTCTTCAATCGCACGTGTGCCTTCCACGGTCGTTTTTGACAGGAGCTATTTATCTCCCCATGCTTCTAATGATGCCGATCGTCTCCTGAGCCAATTTGCTAGTCTCAATCAGGCCAACTCGTGGTTAATCAATATTTTGAACAGCGGGGTTTCTGGACTAAAAATTGTCTTAATGATGTATCCGGTACATATTCGATTAAATTTATACCTCGAGCATATGTAGAAAAAATAGTTATCTTATTTCGACTGTGCTCGTGTTTCTCATTGTAGGCATAATATAACTTGACACGTTTAAGGTTTTTCATGATTGCTTTATATTATAACAATGTTTTGCTCTAAAAAATCTTTCCTTACCCTTATGTGGAATTAATGTACTTGTCTTTCCTTTGGCCACTTATTTTATTTTCTATCATTTTTTATTCATTTTGTGAACTCTAACGGCTTTCCCCCCATCTTTTTCTGTTCTCTTTATTTGATCTATTCTGATTCTATTTAAGCGTTTGACAAGCATATGACATCAAAATAAAGCGTTTGAGCTTAAATTGCTTAAGTAAAATGTTGCTATACTCTGTTCGCGATTCCCAGTCCGAACTGTCTAGAGAATTTAGTAATAAGTTTTTTGCGAAGTTAGTTACTTTTTGACAGACTAAAAGTGGCTGGAAATTACTATACAACCAAGCACACGCACTCATAATCAATATTAATAGTAAACAAACTAAATACTAAATAAAATAGAACTTTACGAATGATCGACAATCAATATCTACGCATCTGCACCATATAATAAATGGTTATTTATACACCATTAATAATGGTTAAATTATAACAACTGAAATATATTTTTTAAATATATACTACCCAAAATTTTATGGGTTTAGTATACATTTCCACTATTTATAATATTAATTCTTCTTTTTTTAAAGAGAATTTTTAATGAAATCTGTAATAAAATTTTATTTAAGCTGTTAATACTGAGAGCTAGGAACTTTTGTGTTATAGGTTTTCAGCTATGAATCTGTCAAAATATGCCCGAGTTGAGCGAATGGACCTTAGTTTTCGTTCTACAGGGTGATTAATTAATATTTTTTTATAATATTTTTACGAATATATTAAAATTTATTCAACCGATTTAAGTGAAATTTGGTATCTTGCTGTTATTTAGTATGCTTAATATGAAAATGATATTAGTTTTACCAGATATCATTCTAGAAAAAAACTTGAAATAACTCTGTATATATATATTATATATATATATATATATATATATATATATATATATATATATATATATATATATCTTGAAATAATTTAATTCTACACAAAAAAGGTATTCTTGTTTTAAATCAAAAAAGTACACCGTTTTCGAAATAAACGTATTTTGTTAATGATACGCATGTCTGTATTTAATTTTTCGCAAAACAAGCAAGTACCTAGAGACAAATTCACGAGAGGATTTCAGTACAGTGCTTATGAGAAGCGACGTTGCCGCTTAGGCCGCTAGGCACGTTCATAGTCTGCAGGTGTGATACAGGACCGCGTTGGCCCTCCTGTACGATAACATTAAATCATGCAATCCTATTAGAAGTAAATGCAACATTATTTACAACTTCAAGATTTTGCAAATTACTTACACAAAATTTAATAAAACTATTTTCTTTGAAATCTTTTTTACTAAATTATACAGGGTGTAACAACAGAACGGAGTCTACTAGGGAAACTGCTACAAAAAAAAATTCGTAGCTCCGTAGTGGCTACAAATTTAAATTGTTAATTTATATACCGACAGGATATACGAGTATACCAACTTGGATCAATTATTACTATTAACAGTCTCAACAATTATTACAAAGAAAAGTGTATACACCAAAGAATAAAATACGGTAATAAAAGAATAAAATTTTATGTAGACTAAACGCTACCTAATGAATAAAAATAAGACTTACAATAACAGTGTCTGGTCTTTACTCCATTTCAGAAAAATCGTCCTCACTGGAACTGCGGTGTTAGCTGTGATAATCACCGGTATGATATCTTCTTGTAGGTTGTCAGCTATCCACATTTCTTTTTCAATTCTGATGACATGCTGTATATAATTTTGCCACTGTTCAGCAGAGACATTGGCAAACGCTTCATGGATGAGTTGTTGCACACGATCTTTTTTAAAGTCAGTGTTTCGGGCTGCAACGTAATGTTTAACTTGGCTCCAAACAATCTCTGTTGGATTTAGCTCACAGTAGATAGGGAGGCAATCGTAATACTACTACGCGTATTTCTCGACCAAAGTTTCGATATTATACTTGTCGTATATATCTTCATAACTGTTTGCTACATCCAGTAGTTCTGACTTTAAATAATCTTCTTCATAAAATATATCCTTCTCTCGTAACCATTCTTGAATTTGTTGTTTGTTACAGGAGCTTCTTGGAAATTTGGTTTGCATGAATGATATGGAGCATTATCCATTACTACCACATTTTTTTCTCCTTTTGGGAGGTTTGCGATTAGTTTATTTTCAAACCAGTCTTCGAAAGACTCGCCGTTCATTTCGTCATGGTAGTTGCCTGAATCTTTTTTTGCTAAAAATACACATTCTGAATTTAGAAAACCTCTATCAGATCCAACATGTAACAAGACAAATTTCGGACCTCTTTGTTTTGGATCATTTAGACCAGTAGTCAAGCCTTTTAAAATGCATCCTTATAACTGGTTATGGTTGAATCCATCCATACGTTATTTACTGTATGTCCGATATTTACCCAACTTTTATCCAAATAGAAAATACTGTATCCTTGATTTCGATAATTCTGTATTTTTCTAAGAAATTTATGCCTCCAATTTATTATGTCAGGACGTTCCATCATTACTGTTTCTTTCCACTTTTTTCATAAACAAACCCATCTCTCGCAATAGTCGATATAGAGTACTTTTGGAAAATTTAGGCAAATGTTCGTGTAAATTAACGGCATCCAGGATAGCTTTGATTGTGAGAGGTATGTTCTTTAAGAAAAATTCCATGTGAACAAGTCTTCTCAATTGGCTCTTGATATTCTCATCGAAGGTAAACTCCCGATTGGTTTCCTTCTTGGTACGTTTACGTGGATTTTCAGAATTTTGGGTAAGTCTCCATTATGATCCAATCCTTCCTGACGAATTTTCCAGACTGTCCTATCGCTAACACCCAGCGCTGTACTTGTTGTAGAAACAATTTGTGTTGGAGTCAGATCGGAATTTGTTTTTGTTGTATATATCAACATATTCAAAATAATTTGTCGCGCATATAAATCTAAGATTTGTCCTTGTTTGAAACTTTTCACCTCTAAATGCTCCATGTTTTTGACACAGTACATAAAAAAAGTTTAAAAATAAATTGAACTTATTTTTTGACAAGTTAACGTACTTTCTCGAATGCACACACAAAACAGTTTCTACAAACTGCAAAACTGATATAGATATACGAACTCGTATAATAATTAGTAGATACTATCATCAGGAAAATTCTATATCGGTATTTAATTACAACAATACCGAAATTTCTACACGGTTAAACCATTTCTACAAACGCCCATTAGTCAGTAGGCTATTCTACGAACTCTACGTCTTTCACTTCGGAGGCCGAAATACAAAATATTAATCAATTACTTACAAAAATTTTGTTGTTAGTAAAAAAACTCTTCTAATAATTAAATTTAATCTGACTCATTCATATCGGCAAATCAGACATATTAAACATTTTAAAGTAGAAGACATCAAAATGATATTGCCAATATTTATGAGTTGCAAGGATTTTATTGAAAGATAGCTTATTAAATAATATGAAATCAACTTTAACTTAAAAATATCAGTCACAAAAATCATAGCATGTGATTAGTGTTTTAGGTTAAATCTTCGTATTTTGTGCTAAGGTATCTTCAGTTACTATATGGATAATTGTAAATGAAACACCCTGTATAAATAATACTAAAAGATAAATGATGTATCCTCGATATATTTTTGAATTATCTACTAATCGTGGCATTTTCTTTCTATTCATTACAATTATATTCAAAAGGTCTCCCAACATCCATTTCCGTAAATATGACAACAAAAGATTTAAGAAATTTTCTATTCCTCAATGCCTTTCTCAAGTGATCTATTTTTGACTTGCTTTTACACTTTATAGTCTCTAATGAAATAGGTTGAGGACGGGAGAACTGTTTGTCTCAAGTTGGTCATTCAGAATTATATATGTGTTTTTAAATTTGTTAATTTCCATAGATTCTAACAAAGATAGCTTAAGGCCTTTATAGAAAAGGCCTTTATAAAAAGGCCTCTTTAGAAAGGAGTAACACCAGCTTTCCGAACAAATAACAACCTAGACAAATATATTAAAAACAACAAAAAAAGCCAAACACTTACATAGTGGTGTGTACAAATTTAAATGTAGCGACCGCCCAAAAACTTACATCGGTCAAACTGGTAGAAACTTTAATAAACGAATAGTTTATTAAAGTTTCTACCATACATAAAAGGGCTTTCAATAATAGAAAAACAGATTCTACATACGCACTTCACCTTCTAGATCATATTCATTCTTTTAATGACAAATTTAAAATTCTTCACATTCAAAATAAAGGCCTTAAGCTATCTTTGTTAGAATCTATGGAAATTAACAAATTAAAAAACACAGATATAATTCTGCGTATTGCAGAAGGTCCAAAAACTAGTACAAGGCTTGTTGCTGCGCCCACTGATATAAGCAAATCTACGGTGTCAAGAATAATACGGACAGAAAATCTGTATCCGTATCGTTTTACTTTAGTACAGAATCTTTTACCACAGGATTTTCCAGCAAGGCTCAGATTTAGTCAGTTTAGGATAGAGCGGCATTTAGACGATCCAATGTTTTATAATATTTTATTTACAGATAAAGCCACATTTACTAGAAGACGTGTGTTTAACTGGCGCAATAGCCATACTTATGCGACAGAAAATACTCTTGTATTTCATGAACATCATTTTCAACATGAGTTTTCCATAAATATCTGGTGTGGCGTATTTGGGAATTGTATTGTAGGGCCATTCGAATTACCAACTAGGCTTGACGGAGTAACGTATCTAAAGTTTTGGAGAGAAGATTTACCAACTTTTTAGAAGACATACCTCTAAATTTGATACGTAACTCTTGGTACATGCATGATGGTGCACTACTACATTGTAGCCTAGAAGTGTGAAATTATCTAGATGAAAATTTATCCTCAAAGGTGGATTGGTAGAGGTAGTGTATAACCATGGCCAGCACTCAGTCCCGAACTAAATCCCCAAGACTTTCACTTGTAAGGCTACCTAAAGTCACTTCGTTATAAGAAACATAAATAACCGTCAAGAGTTATGGCAAAATATTGTAGAGGGAGTTAACGTAAGTAGGGCCCAAAGAAACTCATTATTTAAAATAAGACAAAACTTACACAAAGGTTTTGGTTAAGTAGTTAATCTAATGGTGAACATTTTGAACACTTATTGTAATTTTTTTTTCTTTTCGTTTTGAATTATTCACTTTGTCAGTTGTTTTATATTCACTTCATTGTTTAATTTAATTTAATTTCTGATGTTTTTTTTAATTTGTTACTGTGTAAAAGGTTTAATAAAAATAATTGTTTCAATCATATGCATTTTGTTTGCAAAAATTATCTACTATTAATACTGTGATATATTTATATAGTTCGAATTTATTTGTCTTTATTCTAATTTATTGTCTATAATCTAATTTATTAAAACTCACGATAGCTAATTACTAATTTATTAAATAACTTTACAAATGTATGTATTTCACGTTTCGTACAAGTAAACCGCGTTTACCGATCTTCTTATGACTAACTCCTCAATGAAATTCTTCCGGT
Organism: Diabrotica balteata; assembly: GCA_918026665.1. Lineage (NCBI taxonomy): Eukaryota > Metazoa > Arthropoda > Insecta > Coleoptera > Chrysomelidae > Diabrotica > Diabrotica balteata. Next base: position 35,308,231 of record OU898282.1, on the reverse strand, counting down.
ATTTATATGAAACCAGCTTGTAACAGAATGTTTGTAGAAAATACGATGCCGTTCTCGATCTCGACGTAGACACGGCGGCGACTGGTCTCAAAACATGTTCCTTTATCGGCTTGTCCCCCCAGAACATTCGATTGTTGTTTGTCAGGTAGATTTTTTTGACCTAGAAATTACGAGAATCAATACAAAAGAATTAGTCATAAAATATTTACAGTTCTATACGCCATAACATTTAAAATCGTAACATTGCCCCCCTCTTAAAAGATGGTTCCTCCTGGAACCTTGTCGGGACTGGAACTGGAACGACATGCTGATATCGGCAACTGGACCCTCTTTTACAACTTCCGGTCGTATAGAAATGACAAGGGACGGTTTTCTCTCCGCACCAGTAACTATGCGGATTGCAACAGACTAACACCTGGACTTCGGTGTCTTTAAACATCTCCTCCACCATATTTCGGATAACCCTCCAATCTAATTGGCGGCACTCCAACTTTGGCATTGCTAACTTTTGCACGTCGGACTCTAGTACGTGCTCTCTCAACTGAAGTAAGGCTTCCCATACATCTCGGTAGGTAGGTTGGTCACGGGCAGTGTCTTTTGTTACTAGGTAGAAAAGGTAACGTGATGCATCTTGAAGTTTCAAGGTTTTACCAGGAGCTGGCACTTGGCATTGAAGTTCTGCAACTCGACCAAACTTCCTTCGAAAGACGGATGCCAACCCTGGTGCATCTTTGATACTGGCCGGGATGGTAAGGGCCAGTGAGTAGTCATCGGGGAGCGCGAGTAGATCTTGCCTTTCTTCAGTGGTAACACCATATCTTGCTTTACCGGTACCTCCATAGGCACCCATGAATTCCTCAAACGTGAGGTCAGACACATCTTGGACTTGGTTTACTTCCACTTCTTCATCTACGTCGTGGTCACCCTCGAAAGACGCCAACCGGTTATGGTGTACTATCATCGGCTTTCCTCTCGGAATCTTGCTTATTCGGTAAATAACATCATTGATCTTCTCCATAATGAGGTATGGACCTTCCCAAAACTGCTGCAATTTGGGAGAACAACCTTTTCGCTTTTTGGGGTTATAAAGCCAGACTTTATCGTTCTTCTTAAAAACACCCCTTCTCGGCTTGCGTATCGTACCGTTTCTTCATTCGGTCACTAGCGATCTGGAGATGGGAACGGACCAACTCGTGTACATCGTCCATTCTTCTTCGTAATTTGATCACATAATCTTCACCTGCTACATCTTCTCCAGGTCGACACCCAAACTCTAGATCACAAGGTAGTCGCATCTCGCGTCCGAATAGGACTTTGGCTGGTGTCTGGCCTGTTGATTCATTAACAGCAGATCTGTAGGCCATTGTGAAGAACGGGAGATATTGGTCCCAGTCTCGCTGATGATCGGACACCATCTTTGTCAAATACTTGCCAACTGTTCTATTCATTCGTTCTACCATACCATCCGATTGCGGATGATAAGCCGTAGTCCTTGTTTTCTTCATACCTAGTCTATCACATATTCCTTGGAAATAAATCGCTTTCGAAGTTCCTGCCTTGGTCACTATGGATCTCCAAAGGCACTCCAAATCGGCTGATATATTCTTGGATCAACTTATCTGCAACGGTGGCCGCCTTCTGGTCTGGAAGTGCGTAAATCTCGACCCACTTAGTGAAGTAATCCATTACTACCAACATGTACTTGCCTCCATTATCACTTTCTGGAAACGGCCCAGCAATGTCCAAAGCTATTCTTTCAAACGGGCTTCCAACATTATATTGTCTCATAGGAGCTCTCCTTTTTCGATAAGGCCCGTTACTCGTAGCACAAATAGTACATTTTCTTACACCAGTCTTTTACATCGTCGGAACTGTTCATCCAATAAAACCGTTCCCGAATTCGCTGAAGGGTCTTTTTCACACCAAAATGCCCTCCTGATGGACTGTCGTGTAACTGACGAAGTACTTCGGCTATTCTGCTCTTTGGAATCACCAACTGTCTTCTCTTCTCTGAACCGTCATCATTTTCCAGGACTCGTTTGAGCAAGCCATCTTCCATGATAAATGAGTCCCACTGGGCCCAATACGTCTTAACTATTGAGCCTAGGTTCGATATTTCTTGCCAAGGTGGTCGACGGTTTTCCTCTTTCCATTTTCGGATTTTCTGTATAACTGGATCTCTCTCTTGTTCTTCCCTGATCTTGGTAGGCGTCCAGTCGTCGTGGACCACCGTCGTTCTTAGCACTGCTGCTTCCTTGGATTCCGTTTTGTTGCAGTGAGAACACTCTGCTGGGCATGGCCTTCTGGAAAGAGAATCGGCGTTTCGGTGGCTAACTCCGGCCCGGTGCTCAATCTTAAAATCATATTCTTGGAGTCGTTCGATCCACCTGGCTATCTGACCCTCTGGATTCTTAAACTGCATCAACCACTTAAGGGCGGCATGGTCGGTTCGGATTAAAAACTTCCTTCCATAGAGGTATTGATAGAAGTGCTCTACTGATTTCACTACTGCCAGAAGTTCTCTTCTCGTGACGCAAATAATTTCGCTCAGGTTTTGAGAGGACTTTACTAAAATATCCAAGGACTCTTTCCTGTCCTCCTTGAATCTGAGACAGCACTCCTCCAATTCCCACATTACTTGCATCTGTATCTAAGATGAACTCTCCTTCTGGCAGTGGATACCCTAAAATTGGTGCTGTGATTAAATGCTTTTTTAAGGTTTCAAAGGCATTCTGGCAGTCTACATCCAGCGGTATTCTCTTGCTTCCTCTGTAAGTCGCGTTAATGGTTTAGCGATATCTGCAAACTTCTTAATAAACCTCCGGTAGTAAGTACACAGTCCCAGAAAACTTCTCACTTGATGTTTGTCAGTTGGTTTTGGCCATTCCTTAATAGAATCGATTTTTCCTTTATCCACGGCCACTCCTTCTTTACTGACTATATGACCCAGATAATTGACTTTACCTTGAAATAGCTGGCACTTCTTGGGGTTTAACATCAATTGGGCAGCTTTAAGTCGATTAAAAAACGTTTTCTAAATTCTTCAGATGGTCTTCAAATGTCTCCCCAAGACGATTATGTCGTCTAGATAAACTAGGCATGTTTTCCAAGATAACCCTCTCAACACATTTTCCATAAGCCTCTCAAATGTCGCAGGAGCGTTACAAAGTCCAAATGGCATAACGTTGAATTGCCATAATCCAGATCCTGTGGTGAAGGCTGTCTTTTCTTTATCTATCGGGTCCATTTCTACCTGCCAGTATCCAGACTTCAAATCCAAAGTAGAAAATAATTTACTTCCAGCCAATGTGTCTAATGTGTCATCGATCCGAGGCAGAGGATAACTATCTTTCTTGGTAACGTTGTTCAGCAAACGGTAATCCACACAGAACCTCGTTGTTCCGTCTTTCTTCTTAACCAGGACCACCGGAGAGACCCATGGGCTCGTAGAAGGTTCTATCACCCCGTCTTTCTTCATTTCCTGAACAATCGTTTCAGCTTCCTCTCTTTTCGCCTGTGGTAATCGTCGAGCTGTTTGACGAATTGGCTTAGCATTACCAGTATCAATTTTATGCTTAACAACGGTAGTTCTTCCCGTCTTTCCTCCTTTCGGTACGAAAATATCACGATACTGCCGAAGAAATTCCCTTAATTTCCTTTTCTCAATCTGATTCAGAGACTGTCCAGCAACCGCAACCATTTGATCAAATTTATCGTTGGAATTATCAGACGTTGTCGTCTGACGGATTATGGATGTGACAGGTACACAAGTTCCTACTTTTGTCTCTTTCTTGATGGTCACTGGGTAGTCATTGACATTAATAAGTCTCACAGGAATTTCTTTAGCCGAAGTCACTAATTCTTTTCCAATTATGATTCCACGGCCAACTTCGTCGTCATGATTCCAAGGCTCCATCATAACAGGTGTTCCTTCGTCCACAATTCCCTGTAGCCGCGCTACTATTATCGTTTCACTTCTCGCAGGCACGACTGTATCTTCTTTAACGGCTGCTTGCATAGTGTTGTCATCATGTGGATGGAGAAATACCTCCTCGTTACCAACTTTGATTACCTTATTCTTAAAATCCAATTGGAATCCATGTGTATTCATTACGTCCATTCCTAATATAACATCCTCTTCGATGTCAGCAACTATAACAGTATGGACGAACTTTTCTGTTCCAATTCCTAATTGTACCTGGATTTCTCCATGAATGTTGGCATTTTCACCTGTAGCGGTCCGAAGTCGCAACCTCGTTGGTAACAGTTTCTTACGGCTGTTTATAACTGTCGGGCGTATAATGGTTCTGGTCGCTCCAGTATCCACCAACAATGTATGCTTTTTACCATTTATTTCTCCATCTACATATACACTATCTTCACGACATTTCAAAGAAGCTATTAGTATCAGAGGGTCTTTGGTAAAGTTCTGGGTCGAAGCTGCCCCCCTAAGGCCGACCCGTTCTAGTTTTCCTGATGGTGAGTTTCTTGATTTGTGTCGTACCTAGGATGCTTACATGAACTTCGTACGTGTCCTATTTCGCCACAATTCCAGCATCTTATGGTCTTCGTTTTCTTGTATGTCATGCTTTTCATCATATTAACGAGCTGGTCAAGTTTATCTTCATCTTCTTCCTCTTTTACAGTCCTAACTTTACTGTACCCGCCAGAGGCCTGCGTGGCTGACTCGTATTCAAGAGCGGCGGATAAGACATCAACCAGCGTCTTGTGACGAGCTAATCGTAGTGTTCTTTGCATCTCATGATCACGAAGACCATCAATAAACGTTTGAACGGCTAACTTTTCCATCATGTCTTCGGGAGCTGTTGGATAAGCATATCGCACTAATCTGGCGATATCTACTTCATATTCTTGAAGAGCCTCATCTTTCTTTTGTCTTCGATTTTTGAGCTGCGACTGATATACATGCTCCAAGTGTTCATGGCCATATCGCATATTTAACCTCTTCTTCAGTTGTTCGAAATCATCCGTCTCCTCTACGGCTATGGTCTGGAGCACATCTAAGGCATCTCCTCGAAGGGCGATAGTCAGGTTTACAGCCTTTTCTTTTTCAGACCATCCATTCGCTCTTGCAGCTGATTCGAACTGTTTCATGTAGTTGTTCCATGATGATTTTCCGTCGAAAGTTGGGACTTTGACATGAACGGAACTTCCACTTCCTTCACATTTCGGCCGTGTTTCCAACTTACATTTCGTCTCGTCTTCTTTTGTCTCTATGGTAATTGGATTGTTTACTCTCTCTGTTGTTCCTGTTCCTTCAATCTTCCTTTCCAACTCTTTCCATATCTTCTCTTCGAAGGCCATCATATCGGCAGCAACTTGGTTTTTTAATGAAGACACTCTATCGTCGAGAGCAGACATCTCCGAAGTGACTTTAGAGATTTCCAAGGAGATGTTAGCAGAGACTTTGCTTTCTAGAGAAGAAATCTCGTTAGACACTTTGTCTTCTAAAGAGGCGATATCGCCGCAAACTTTGGCTACATCAGAGGAAACTTTCGAAATATCGCCATGAACTCTGTTCTCTAATGATGCGATGTCACCAGAAACTTTATTCTCTAATTTTGAAATTGACGCGATGACAGCATCTTCAAATATATAAGTTTCCGGATCTAAACCCTCTTCCTCCAAAGCATTCTTTAGTCGTTGGACTAACTCAGCCTTTTTTCCGGTAGAAGCTAATTCTCTATCCTCAAGATGCCTTCTTAGATTCGTAACTGTGAGCTCGTAAATCGTAGCCATCGTTCACCAATTTCACTTCTTTTCAAAAATTCAAATTAAATTTATCTACAACCCCACTTCTGCACCACTGTGATATATTTATATAGTTCGAATTTATTTGTCTTTATTCTAATTTATTGTCTATAATCTAATTTATTAAAACTCACGATAGCTAATTACTAATTTATTAAATAACTTTACAAATGTATGTATTTCACGTTTCGTACAAGTAAACCGCGTTTACCGATCTTCTTATGACTAACTCCTCAATGAAATTCTTCCGGTATTTATATGAAACCAGCTTGTAACAGAATGTTTGTAGAAAATACGATGCCGTTCTCGATCTCGACGTAGACACGGCGGCGACTGGTCTCAAAACATGTTCCTTTATCGGCTTGTCGCCCCCAGAACATTCGATTGTTGTTTGTCAGGTAGATTTTTTTGACCTAGAAATTACGAGAATCAATACAAAAGAATTAGTCATAAAATATTTACAGTTCTATACGCCATAACATTTAAAATCGTAACAATACATTTAATATTCACTGGTATTTAAGACCTTTTGAATAATGTTTGATTTTCAGTTTACAATTTTTTGTAAAATTTTTCATTTTATGCACGTCTCTAAAAAATACGTTAATTTCAAAAACTATGTACTTTTTTGATTTGAAACAAGAATACCTTTTTTTAGGATTGAATGATATTTTATGTTTTTTTTCCTAGAATATTTATACAGGGCGGACAAAAAAATTATGGCCACAATAATAAACCAATGTAACAGTAGGTGGTGTCATCTAGTGTCAATGGTAAAACTAATATAAAAAATATTAGTGAATCACCCTGTAGAACGAAAACTAGCAACATTTTGCCTTAGCAATTTGAGCTCAAACGCTTTATTTTGATCTTGGCTATCACCCATTAGCTAATGTCCAATTAATTATGGGACACCCTGTATACCATGTATTTACTTTCTTTTTAATTCCAAAATAAAATGCTAAAATTGAATAATAAATAAGCCACGGATAATAATTACTAAAGTAGGTCTGTATAGGAAAAAATAAAATAATTATTTACTTTCGTAAATCAATATATTCATTAATTAACTAAATGACATCGTTTTTAATATAATTGAATTCATTACAACAAGAAATATTTTTATGGTATCGCTTAATTATCTGTAATCTATAAATTATTGTTTTTCAATAAAGACGTTATTTATTTAAAGAGCTGTGGAAAACGAGTGATGGTTGATTCTCATTAAGCATTAATTAATAAAACTGACAAATGATAAATATAGAAATAATGGGTAATTGTTGCAACTGTAAATAAACGATAACAAAAATTATCGTTGCTATTAGGTATGAAACTGTTGAAACATATACAGATTGAACGAATATAAAACGGAACATACAATTTAATATATGTCTGTTTGAACTGCATTTGAAATAGTGGACCAATATAAAACTTGGACAAAAATAAATCCATATCTGGGTATAGACATTGTATAAAATATCGTTCAACTATCTGTCTTGCAACAATGTTGTTTGTGTAACAATGTTGCTTGTCTAAGGAAGTTTTTAATAGTTCAGGAAATGAAGCTCGAAAAAAGTTAAAACCTCGCAATTTTTTCGTCCTGCATGCATTGAGTAGAAATTTTAACAGAAGGTAGGTGATAGCCCAAGGATCAAAATCTATATCGAACCGAAGTGCACTGAATGGTTTTAGGAGTGAAAACTACCCCTAATTGTCAAAACTTATAAAATAACATATTAAACCTGAATATGGGTAAGATTTGGTTTGAATTAGTTAAATAATGATTATTTTCTAAAATCCTTTATAACCTGTTCATTGAAAACTCATACCCAAGTATACTACTAAAGAAAATTTTGTTTAACACTCCGCAAAATTTAAATAGTCATTTAAGAAACGAGGAAAATATATCTTTATCACAAGATAGGATTGGATCTGTAGATCCTTTACATAAGCAAACCACAATTAGATATGTATCTCTTCCATACATTAAGGACATTGGGCATAAACTAAGTAGAATTTTTTCATCAATTAATAATATCAAAATTGCATATAAAACGGTACCAACAGTTAACAAAGTTTTTTCTAAACTTAAAGACCAATCCGCACTCTTATCCTATAAAGATGTTGTTTATTGTATACCGTGCGGCTCATGTGAACAAGTATACTATGGTCAAACATCAAGATGCCTTAAAGACCGCATTACATCCCAGAAGTCTGATAATAGACTACATCCTGAAAGAAGTGCATTGGGTGAACATGCATTTAAAAATGGGCATCGGATAGACTACAATAACATCAAAGTAGTAGAACAGGAAAGTAACATCACCAAAAGACTTTTTCTGGTAATGGCCTACATTTGCCAAAATAATAATGCAATGAATCATAGAACAGATATTGGCCATCTAAATGAAATGTTCTCATATTTGTTACTACTAGATAAATGCAACAATAAGACAAACAATAATTTATCAATTGACATTTAAGTAATTAAAAAGTTCATTTTTGAGGAATTTATTTTTTTTTACAAAGTTAGTTTGTTTAAATTTAATAATTTTTGTTTACACACAGATACTGGGGTCATAGAAAACAAAATCACAATCAATTGTAACATTTTTAGAATTATGACCTTATTTATTTATGTTAATTTAATAGGCTTTGTTTTAAAACATTGACAGGTTGAAGTTTCACTTCCTAATAATATTAACAAATATAAAATAATTTATATTTTCACGATATACCTAATGATAGGCCTATAATTTGTTATACTAGCAGTTGCTTGATATTAGGGATGTGGGATTTCCACTTGTCAAGACGAATGTTTTTAAATTTGCGCACGAAGACTTCCGAAAAAGCCAACAATAAAAACTATTGGATTGTCGTGACAAAAACTAATAACGATACAATAAAATTAACAATATCAATGTCATAAATTTGTGTATAATAATTAAGTGGGTGTGAATGTAAAGTAATTTTTTTAAAATTTTAAATACAGAAATAGGTTTTAGCTCCACAGATATGACAGATTGTGATAAATTTTATCAACATTTTATAAAATCATTTATGATACAACCTCATTAAGTTTGCAAGTATCGAATTTTTAATTAATTATACAAATTTGAAAAAATTATTCATCACATTTGTAGCTCCCTGATGAAGGACATAACCAATGTCCGAAAGCTTGGATTAAAAATTTAAAAGAGTACACCTTTCATTTTTATTGCTGCATACCCAATATTTAAAGTTAACTTATATATATGGACATATATATATATATATTATATATATATATATATTATATATATATATATATTATATATATATATATACATATATATTAAATAATATTAAAACAATACATTTGTTTTAATGCTATTTGAGAGTATACTGACAGAAAACTAAATATTTTATTAATTACGGTAGATATTACAGTTTTAAAAACAGTCGTAGTCTGGTAGAATATTCGCCAGTACTTGAAGGTTAATCTAAATTGCAGTAAAATACTACTGAATTCCATAATAATTGCACAATTGGCTGGTACAATGCTAGCAGAATACGTTATGACTAAAACAAGTGCATGAGAAGAACCATATTGAATTTCCTAGTATATCTACTAAACATATGCTGTAGTATTTGGGTCATTAATTGCGTATGGAGGGGCTTTAAAGTCTAAAATTAGTGAGAAATAACTATTAAACTAAGGGCACTGAATTGTATTATTGACTATCATTAAGCAAGCACTGTTTACCAATGGAATATTAAAGTAGAATAGGTGAATGTTAAGCTAGAAATTTCATTATAATACACTTAAGTATGTAATCAATCGTCTCAGACACGCCCTATAGAAGTACATCTTCCGCCATGGCAATCTTTTAGGCCAGCCTTCATCGCTTTCCTTACAATATCACCGCCATGAACATATTTCTCAATTTATCAATTATTACTTCACGTCAAGTATGCGAGAGATGCAGGCAGGAGGTGTAGGCAGCTTCGGTGAATATTTAATGAGTCCAAATTGTATTTATAGAGTGTTTGTATTTACCTGTGGCCTATATGCATACCTTTATAATATAATAGAACAAAGGAGTCGTGGAGTTGTATGAAACTAGTTTGAAATTTAAATTTATTTACATAAACTTTATTAAAAAATTATATAACAGGACGCAGAAACTTTCCTGGCCATTCCCGAAGGGAATCGTCGCATTTGATACAGTTAAAACTTGTTTCAAAGCGTATACGGGTGAAATTAATCCAAAAACTTTCACAGAAAATTCTAATAAATTATATATTCAGATTTCACTGAATAAAGTTACACTTGGTACTTTTTATTATTATCAGTTTTGGCTCAAAGTGATGTTTACACATGAGAACAGGTAAATCTAGTTTTAGATGATTATTATTGTTTTTTATTGTTATTTTGTTGTACTAAAATGGTAATCTTTTATATTTTTTGATCTCCGAACAGCTTATTAGCATGGTAACCTTAAAACATTTATACTTGACAGAAAGACTATTGTAAAGAAGAAGGTTCTAGGGCTAATTTTAAGCAAGGTATAGTTCTTCAAAGTTTTGTGCATACTTTTAACTTTTACGTCTATTTCTTAAATTTCTCGTTTACTCCTTGTAAATTTAGGCAATACAGGCTGTGCAGAAACTCGACTGACAAACAAAAACCGGAGATTACTCAGATAATTTTAAGATTAAGATTAAAAATTAAAGATTAAAGATTAAGATTTAATATTTATTATTTAACCTACTTCTACTCCTACACGTACTCCGAAAATGTCTAATATGGGAACTAAAGCTTTTTGAAGATGGCGCCTTGTGAGTAGTGTAACATCAGAACACTTCTATGCAGAAAAACTAAAACTGGTACCATTATTTATTCTCAAAGTTCAATCAACTCCATTAATTGCGAATTTCTATTAGTACCGTTCGCAGGCATCAGTTTTGGGTAGGTCAATATTAACGCATAACTCTTTTTGTCTTTAACTTTTGAGCATTTATGACAATAGATTATTAAATTCTCGAGTATTCTAGTAATAAAAGGTACTCTTACTTTAAGTCTGTAGGATATACCATTTTCTAGAAAAAGCAATTTGAAAATTTTTCGTTTTTTCGTCATAAAATTTGAATTAATAGGTACCTTAATTAATTTTATAAATTATCTTTCGTTTCAATAAATTCAGCACAAAATTTGTTGGAGGGGTGCCGGTTTACAACATCCCTTCCTTGGAGAGGCTTGTATGCAACAGTGTCTCTTTCAGCGGTTTTGTTCTTGCTGTAAGTCCAATTAGTCCGCTAGCCTTCGACAGCTCAGTAGAGAAACTTAAATGGACTTTCAAAGTTGCTTTGATCTGGCCTGTTGAATTGATATAGTGAAATAAAACAATTGCTTGTTTAGAAAGAAACTGTAATTGAAAAAAGAAAGGGCAAGAAATAGAACGTATAAAATTTGAGTGTGTAACTTATCGTAGGAACTTAATTTGAATATTACAATTTGCAAACGAAAGCGAAAACATCATCATCATCAAACAGCCAAATTTGTCCACTGTCGAACATAGGCCTCCTCAAGATGTCTCCACTCTTCTCTGTCCTGTGCAGCTGCGATCCAGTTTGTCACTATTCTTTTAATGTCGTCCGTCCATCTGGTAGGTGGTCTTCCACGATTTCGCTTGTCTGCCCTTGGCCGCCATTCTAAAATCTTCTTTGTCCACCTGTTGTCTCTCTGTCTTGGGACGTGTCTTGCCCATTTCCACTTCAACTTCGTAATCCGTTTTATGACGTCTTCCACTCCAGTTCTTCGCCGTATCTCATCATTTCGTATTCGGTCTCTCAAAGTTACGCCAAGCATAGATCTTTCCATTTTTCGTTGTGCTACTTGTAACTTTTTTATTGATGCTTAAGTCAATGTCAGTGTTTCAGCTCCATAAGTGAGTACCGGAAGTACGCACTGGTTAAATGCTTTTCTCTTTAGCTTTATTGGGATGTTTTCCTTAAACACGTCTTTTAGCTTGCCATAGGCTGCCCATCCTAAAGCTATTCTTCTAGATAATTCGCATGTTTGGTTGTCTCTACTTATTTGTATCAGCGAAAACACCATAACACTTATTCACATATTACGGCTTCCCGGCCAATTGCGTAAACTGCAACGTGGAGAATCCTCTTCGAACTTTGAAATATAGATGTTAGCCCTACGAAAGTCGCTAAATCACTAGACGACTCCTTAGCCCCGCTGGAATATTTTTTGTTTATGCATTTTGAAAAGCCGATCTATCGTCAAGTAGGCGCTGTGGGCGGAGATAACCATTCTCAGAAACAAGTCTAGGTAGACTAGATTTATTTAGGTAACCGGCGCGTAAATATTTATTTGATACAAAATAGAATTATTGGTTTGGAGATATAGTTCTCCAACATTTGTAAAAAAAAGTTCGAATAAGAAGCAAAAAATCAATTTCAAACTAAATATAATTAAATGATTTTTAAAAACTAAAGTATTTATTACGATGGAATGAAACTACGAGTAACGTAAAAGAACAAGTATCAAAGGCAGATAGGAACAAAAGATGCTCAATGTGATGACCATTAGTTTTTAAGCATTAATTTTCCGTTTTACTTAAAGGTCGCCAAATTTTTGCAAACATTCAAAAGTTATTTCTAATTTCGTTGCAAGCATCTTGTATCCTTAGCCAGCGTTGTGCACGATTTTGTATCGGAATTCAATAAACAAATGCTTTTATATATCCTCATATAGAATAATCGCAAGGATTCAAATCCAGTGACCTTGCTGGCGAAACAACTAGACCGCTTCTTCCAATCCAGTGGTCTTCCTACAAAAGATTTTTGAAAATATTTGAAATTGTGGGATAAATGCGTCTTCGAACACTTATCTTTAAATTTTCCTCAATTGTCATTAAATAACAACTTCATGTGCTGCTCCTAGATCAATATGTCGCCCTTTTTCATTATACTTTGGGAACACTGAACTTTTTTTGGACTTAGTTTTAAGACCTATTTAGCCAGACAATTGGTTGGATAAGTACAATCAATTAACTTATATACTTTGTTGTGTTCTGCCACAGCCACCTTTACGTCCAAGCCATGAAGTAGAAATTTGACAACAACGCGTGGTAGTCCGACTGTGGTTTGTTTTGGTTTAACATTTCATATAGGAAGGCTTGTAAAGTTTGTTGAATTTATTGTTTTTTTAACTTTATTCGAATGCTTTATTTGTAAATTGTGTTTACATCAATTAGAAAATATTAATATAAGTGAAATTTCATTAAATTTAGAACTTTTAGAAGATTCTTAACGACAATTTAAAAGGCAAGTATAAATATAACCTACAAAACAAACTGAAAATAATAATACTTTTGCTTCTTGTTACAAAATATGTAAACTAAAAACAACAATAATAATACTTTTGTTTTTTGTTACAAATGCTCTGGCATTGTTGTGTACCTGGTTGCAAAACCAATTATGCCAGTACTTTAAAAATGAAACAGGCAGAAAGTACGTTTTTGTTTCCCAAAGATCCCCAAAGAAGGTATACTGGGTTATGCTCTATTCATAGAGAAGGCTGTACAATTACCAAATCTCCCGTAGTATGTGCCAAACATTTTCATGAAGATGATATTCAGCGGACTGAACAATGAGAAGGTAAAGATGGAAATGTACACATTGAAAAGTTAATATTTCCCAGATTAAAAGGCAATGCAGTTCCTAATATATTTCCTGAAGTACCATCATATGTAACTGTTCATCGTACTAAAGAAAGAAGGAATCCTGAAGACAGAAGAAACTTTTTGCATAAGAAGAGGGAACAAGAGATAACATAATTATGTCAATTAGACTTAGACAATAATATCCCATTGAAAAACTGGACAAATAAAATTACAAGTGACTGTGTATATTTCTATGTATTAAACATTAATCAGTTGGGACACAAGTGTGATAATATTTGTGTAATATGTAGTGTAATAGTTAGCAGTAATTTTAGTGTAATCGTCAATGTAGGTAAGAATAGATTAAGTGGTAATGATTTGAAATGGATTTTACAATACAGTAAATTAACAAGATGGTCACAATTAGAGAACTTACTTTCTCATTTAGATCTGCTTTTTAGATAAGTGATAACAAATTTGATTATTACATTCAAAAATCTTTTGAGAATATAGGCTATTTTAAATCGATATACAAGTTATAAATGGTATGTTACATTCAACACATTTTTCATGTATACCTCTTTTAACTTGGTCTGTATGACAACAAACCTATTCATATTTAAAATTGCTACATACTTTTGTATATCTAAGTATGAAAATTCAACAAAAGTTATAAGTAAATAGTAAAATATTTAATTTTCAATTAGATTAATTTAGAACCATATTTATATTGTCTGATTTCTTAGGATGAATTTTTTAATCATAATAGTTACACTAAGTTTTTGTGTTTTAAAATTTCTAGAGATTCTTGACTGTATTTGATTGTAAGATTAACTGTTTGACACTGTATTTTAAGTGCAATAAATTTTACTCTAGTGATTATTTTATTGATAATATAACCTAAATAATAATAAAACTTTATATATATTTACTAGGTATATATAAGGTTTTATTAATTTAATTTCCCTAAAAATATTTCTGTAATGAATTGAAGTTTTCAAAATATCAGTTTCCTAAAATTCAAATTAGTTTAATATTCTGGTAGACCTTACAGCTGATTATCGGACTACCGACGTCATAGAATGCGGTGTTGCCTTTTTTACTTCATGGCTTGGAAGTAAAGGTGGCTGTGGTTCTGCACATACGATGACCTCAATATAACGATTGGGGCATCAGAAAGTGAAGAGAAGATATTCTGTTCAATCCAGGAGTCGCTGGATTCCCCCGTTCATATTGGGTATGTATATTAAAGAAAAAAAGAAATGAAAGCCAGCGGACTATATAAAACTCTGTTTAAAAAGAAGTGAAATTAAACATAAATATACATAACGAAATGTACAATTCTAACTAAACAAGAGTTTATACAAACTTAAATATTAGTCAATGCGAAACGATACAGCAAAAGACAACCATAAACAAAACAAAACAAAAATGTCGATTATAAAAAAACTACTGACCGAAAGCAGTAAAAAAAATTCGTATATATACCACGTTATATAGAGAGATAATATTATATAAAAAAACGTAAGTACGGACACATAATGTCAACGTTATAAAAACAGATTAATAATGCGGTGCATACAAATAATTAATACAAAACATACAAGAAATAAAATCGGTGTTAACAAAATACAAATATAGAATACAGTAAATAAGCTAAAATGAATGTTTATGTATACGTAAAATGTTCTTTTTAGACAATGTTCAATCGCGATCGCAGCACAAATGAGATAATGTTCTAGACAAATAGAAATCAATATACCAAGTAAGCGTACTTGACGTATATACAGCAACAAGGTAAATGGTGTAGTGTACCTTACCCAATGAATTGATAGCACCACCGCTATCAGGCTTCAGGTACTCTTAACCCAAAACGCATACACCTTTGCATTTGAGAGATAAAACTCGACTATGATTTTAACTTCAAAAAACACATCTTTCATATGTCATATGGAACTCCCCCTTATCTCTCAAATGGCTCGTGTTGGAATGTTTAGCCTTTAAAATCGCTGTGGCATTGTACACGCAAATATCATTTAAATATACTACGGGGAGAATCAAAACTAACAAAAAGTCTGTTAATAGTTTAGAAATGTTAACATATCGCTGCGAAACTGCAACATACTTCTTTTAAATTTATATCAGACAATTTCCTATTATGTTTATTCTCTCAATTTCCTAACCTTTCCATTGAAAATACTACTGGTGAGTGTACAAAAAGGATTGAACAAGGACACACGCCTCACGCTTAAGGTACACTTCATAGCGACTTTTTTTAAACAAACAATACAGGCAACGGTTAAAGGTAAATGACATAAAAGGAAAGAGTCGAAAATACTTAAACTACAGTTCTACCCTATAGCATTCACACACCACTGATTGGAAAAGGCAGTTTAAATTTTCCGTGAACTTCTAAACCTGAACTTATTTCTCTTAATCGGAAACTTTTACAGCATATCTACGTTACTGCTCCAGCGTTACACCTCATTTCGCAATAAACTAAATGTATATCAACGTATTCCTCATTAGTATAAACCATTTTTGTAGAATTGAAATTGTTGTGTTTGAATACCACAAAGTAACAATTAAAAGAGAACTTCACGAACTGACAAAAATTTGATAAGCAAAAATGTAGGGTATAGTTCTGTTGACAGTTTACAGCCAACTAGTGCAAAAAATATTAATTTAACTTTCATGACTAGAAAACGAAAATTTTCAAATCGGTTTCTTTCGAAAACAGTGTATTCTACCGACTTAAAATTGGAGAAACTTTTAGTACTAGAATACCTGAAAATCTGATAATCTAGTATCACGAATACTTAAAATTTAAAAACAAAAAAGTTATGCGTTAAAATAACCCTAGACCTACCCAAAACGGACGCCTATTGAAGTATGTTTAAAATCTTTGCTAGATGTATTAAAAATAACCCTTAAGCAACGAGCGATTTGTCACGCCTCTTCGCAACAACGAAATAGCTTACAGTCTGTTGTCCTTGCTCTTATTATCTTTTGCTAGTTAAATAGAAACTCGTTCCTCTTACTAAATAATTTCATTCCTATTGTCGAATAACCCAGCTTATTTTCTAAGAAAAGCTGAGATGTGGCTTTTCTATGAAATAATCTTTTCACTCAGGAGAAAGTAGAAAAGATGGGAAAGAAGACCGCACCGGACTTCTAATTCAGTACCGTTTTCGCTTGGTACTCTTCGGCAAATACTCCCACTCTTTTTTATTCGTAGCTGGTCTAAATATCGAAAATCAAATTTCAGCAAATCTTCCCTCAGCAAATCTTCTCTCTTGTCGTGCAGACGTCCTCCAATTCGATGACACCGAGTCAATTCTATTTGCCGTTTCCTCCATCCATTAAGTTCAGTCCATTCTATTCTAGTCTAGTCTATGGTGAGGATTGGCCTGATGTATTACCTGAACCTACATTGATTTGATGATTGATGTGCTGATTGAATACACGGTAATTCGGTAGCTTATTTATTTCACTACACTTTTCCTATAAAATGTGTTTGCTTCGCAGATGATACAACTCTCATAAATACTGATATTAATCAGAATAATTTAAAAATAAAAATAGATAGTGATACCAAGAAAGCAAAAAACTGGTTCTCACATAATGGGCTAATGCTAAATGAAGAGAAAAATCAGAATTTGATTTTTAGTTCTGATTGGAAGTATATCTTAAGAAACAGTGTTAAACTATTAGGAATCTTTATAGACGATAATTTGGATTGGAGTGCTCATATAGATTACTTAAGTTCTAGACTTGCTACAAGTATATTTTTAATGCGCAACTTAGTTTATATGATTCCTAAAAATACCCTTAGAATGTGCTACTTTGCACTATTTCATAGCCATTTACAGTACGGAATAACTGTTTGGGGTAATTCTTCTTACGCAGATCGAATTTTTAAATTACAAAAAAGAGTAGTGAGGATACTTGCAAGAGCAGAGTATAGGGATCACTGTAAACCTTTATTTCTGGATTTAGGTATTATGCCACTACCTTCACTCTATATTTATAACACGCTGATTGAAATTCATGCCAACAAAGGTAAGTTTAACGTAAACTCCAACGTCCATGATCACGATACAAGATCTAGAGATGCTATTAGAGCACAACGTTTTAGGTTGACAAAGAGCGTAAAAAATTCGACTGACGTTAGTTTGTATAACTGTTTGCCAGATGAAGTAAAAAGTCTTCACTTGTTATCATTTAAGCATAAAATCAAATCACACTTTTTGAAACATTGTTTCTATTCAAAAACGGAGTACTTAAGTACAGCTTTTACACAATAGTACTAGTTTGGTCAGGGCAGTTGCCTATTATAATTATATTTCATGTTTTTTTTTTTATAATTCCACAAAGTGTGTTTGTCGTTTTTTAACTGTTAATATTAAATACATACATGTTTGTAATGTTTAAATTATCCAAAAAAAATTTATATGTTTTATAAGTATTGTCACTATTCCTTTGACTTGTCAAAAACAAAACTATTTTTGTATATTTGATTAAATAAATTCTATTCTATTCTATTCTATTTAAATCATGTACGCTGCTTGAGACGTCCCAGTACACCTGCTGCTGGTGCCACCTGTCAAGTGCCTTTGTAGACAACTGTTCTATAAAAGAACTTTATTACTTGTAACTATCTGCCGCCGACTGTAAGTCTGATTCTTCAATTGTGACTCAACGATCTCTTATTTCATTTGTAAGTACATACAATTTACATTATTTAAGATGACGAAATGAGGAATCGTGTTTGTTTACATTTTAATAGGCGTACCATTGGGTTTATTCATGTTCATTAATGTATTGAATAAGATATGAGTTCATGAAATTAGTAGACATTTATAAATTGTAAGTAGACATCATCTGATTAAAAAAGATCTGTTTAGTACCTTTTTAATTTAACATTTCTCATGGATACAAATAAATTAGTGAAATGAATAAAACTGATTTATTTTTCTATGTAGGTTTCCAAATAATATTGACGATCGAACTATTTGGGTAGCAAATTAAGGAGAAAACTTAAAGGTTTTTATTGTAGCATTATTTTGATACTATTAAAAAATTAACTTGAATTCAACTATATTTAATTGTATTAATTTTAAAGCAAATAAAATTGTATTTTAATTTTTCTATAAATACGTGATTTGTTAATAGTTAAACTCTCGTTTTTTTTAATTCTTTGAACGTGTTTTTATACATTATTACTACTTCCAACTTTTAAAATCTGAATAATTACCCGCGAGTAAAAATTCAAGCACGCTTATGCTCATTGCGGAAGCATCACATTCTATCGAAGCTTTAAAACATTGTGTGTTAAAGGTATCTTATTGCTGTGTCCATCTATGTTTATACGTCCATGATTATAGATTTTATCCACATATTTGAGGTGATTACAATCAAACATTTCAGTAACTTCATGTTCACATATTCTCAAGGCGTAAAATCACTCATTTGTTTTATTTTAAGTTATATCAAATATTGATGTAAATACAACTATAATATTCCTTGTATTTTTCTTATTTTTGAGGATACTAAATTACTCATAATTATTTTTTATAAAATATTATTCGTTGTATTTAATAATAAATTGTGCAATAACTTATTTCTTGCTATTTAACTGTTCAATAAAATTTTTCGAGAACATTTACTTTAACTTTACCTCAATATAACCCTGTTAATGAACTATTGGCCTTTTATTATTTTATGTATATATTTATTTCATGTGCATGGTGTATCTCTTTTAGACATTGTTATTGATTGATATTACTATTTAATTTATTATATAAACAAGGTATATGTGGCGAAATATTAACTGTGTATTGTTACGCGGTCACCATAATAACTTGTCTCTCACGATTTATTTTATTTTCGCGTGATTATCTTAACCGTACCTTACCTTTCTCGTTATCTTATTTAATATGTCGTAGGGTTTCCTGTTGCTTTAAAAATAGGGTGGTGCTCAATTACCTTCGCTTCTCTTTATCTTCAGTACTTCACCAACTAATTCTTTGTATTTGAGCTGCAAAGAAGCCCGAGTCTAGTACCGTTTCCTGGGTAACCTCCATTCCTTCCATAAAGGGGGTACACCATGATCGGTACTAGAAATTTGCAATTGATGGAATCGATTCAGCTCTGGATAATAAATAATCGTACCCGTTTTCGTTTTTTCAAACAAAGATATTCTGGAGGTATTTAAAAAAACTAGTTACAAGCAGCTATTTTCAAAGAGCTCCAGCTCCCTTAGGACTAGGTGAATTGGGTTAAATTGTTTCTTAAAATTAAGAAAGTTAATTTGATTTGAAGAGTCATATTATTAACAAACTTTCACAAAAAAATCTAAAACAGACCTATATTACTCTTGCAGTATTTCTTAAATATATTTTCCCTGTAGTATGAAGTGCTACTTACTTAGTTTAATATACAACAGCAAAGTCAACTACACCATAACATTAAAAACAGAGTATTATTATTGAGATAGTCGCCAATATACTTTATGTCTGACACATAAAGAAGAAGACTAAATGACATGGCTATATTATATAGTTAAGACCAGCTCTTCGATAAATATAGTTTGAAACATGAGAGACGGTGGAAAAGTAATGATGATAAAACCTTCACCGCATAAATGGTTAAAGGAAATGGTAAACTTTAAGTTCATTACATTACAGCCAATTCAGACGAGTACTTATTTATATTAAAAAATGTAGTAAAACAGTAATAAGCGAGACAATGAAGTAGTAAAAAGCTCAAAACGTACCAAACTTTTGCGGTATCTCAATTAAACTTGTTGCATACGATTAGTAAGAGTACATATTAGGAAATTTTGTAAACAAAAATGATGATGTGGAAATAAAACTTGCATTATTGAATAAGGAAAATGCATTTTTCAAAGTGCCTTTCGAAGTGATGAAAAATGATAAATTTGTAATTCGAAAATAATTTAAGGAAATGAGTTCAATATTACTACTCGGTGGTTTTTGGAGTCTATACTCTGCGAGAGCTCTCTTGGAGTTTTATGTAAATTTAATACAAAATTAATGCAAATTCGTTGTTATTTAAAACCACAAAATCACAAGAGCTTGTCACAGCAACCAACTCTGAAATGAGCTTGAATTCTGATCTTAGACAAGCTAAGGATATAAAAACAGTGGGAGTATTGGCCGAAGAGTGCCACGCAAAAATGATACTTAAATGGCAAGACTAGTGTGGTAAACGACTTTCTCTAGACAGGATATATGTTCTCATCGAAAACCAACACCTCTGCTTTTCTTAGAAGATAAGCCGATTATCCAACAATAGAAGTTGCTGTCTTTGTTATCAGGAAGGATTAACAAATGATAAATAAAAAAGCAGGGAATATTTGGCGAACTACTTCGTTGTTAAAAAAGGCATGACAAATCGCTCGGTGCTTTTGGGTTATTTAAGGCTTCTAGGAAAATATATAGACATAGGCGGCGTGAAAGTAATTTTCAAAGAGGAATAATTTAAAGAAATATGAAACATGCTTCAATATTGCACCTCATATACTTATAACCTAAGTGTGTCTATCTTTACGCTTTAAACTATCTTCATTTATATCTTCATTGACAAGACATATTCCATCATTATTGAGAACTGACTCGTCGGCAAAAGCAAGAACCAAAGATAGAAAAAGTCGGACAGTTAAGGAAATTTTCCACTTGACAGGAGTAAAATAGTTACATAGCGCCATCTAATTTAATGACAGAAATTAGAAATGTTGAACTATGGAGAGCCCGGTAAAATATTTAAAACTACCCTACGTCAATATTTCTGTAATTTATTTCGAATATATACATCTACTACACATACATACATCTCCTTTTTCGACTTAAGCAAAACTTTAAAATTGCCACTAGCAACATCAATATTAGTGTTTGTTTTCCGAGTTCCTATTTAATCACGAAAGTTATATAAACTTTTGCTCTTCTGGTTGCTATTTCGTATACGACTGATCGCATTTCTTAACGTTATTTTGATGTTATTTTATGGTAACATCAATATTATTAAAGTAAGATGGTGAACATTAAGCCAAGAGCAATTTTGCAGTTGGTTTTAAACGCAAATGTCTAAATATTTGTTTTATAGTAATGTAATTTAAAACAAGATAAATTTTTGGAGTTCTGATATTTTTTCTAATCTAATCTAATCTAAATTGCAATATCCTTTTATTCAAGCAAAAAAACGTAGATTCGTTAGTTATTTTTGCAAAATTATACCTTAGTCCAATATACATAAGCTAATGTAAAGTATTAAATATACTTCAGTATTTATGTTAAGCTCCATTTTCTACAATAAATTTAAACCTTGTATGCGAAAAAATTGATACCTTACATAATAATAATAATAATAATATAGGTACTAAGTACTAATAATATTTTTTACTGATAGCTACTAGGAAACATAATACAAAATAAACAAATATAAAAAAAAAACAAAACCATGAACACAAAACTTAAAAATTACAACAAAAAGCAATAGAATTATGTATTGTCGTCATATTCAGATTCTTCTGAAATATCTGGTGCAGAGTACCCCTTATAACAGTTTGGACAGGAAGGTTTTCATAAAATCCATGGGATGTACGTGGAATATGTAGATCTTCACATAACTTGTTTAGATCTCTGTAGTTGGCAATGGAAATGGGGAGTTAATTAGTATGAGGCATAGCTGATTTGAAGTTTGATGGAAGACCTCGTTGTGATTTAGGCACATATTTGACAAACATTGTCGTTTCTTCATAGTTTATTTTAACGAATACAGCATTTGGATCTGTTTTTTTTGCACATAAACCCCAAAAAACTACTTTTCTAAATGGTAGACTTGTATTACTATTACCTTCACCACGAAAATTGCATTTATCTGGACAAAATCCGCAAATTTTTGTTCAACTTCAAATGGTTCAGGTTTATTGCGAGCTGTTCCAACTTCTGTTGTGTACACTGAAAAATTCTTAAATTTTATCTTGATTTTAGCGTGTATTTAATCACATTCCATTTTACCATATCCCGGTTCAAAAATCTATGGTCAATTTGTTTAATGTTTGGATGCTCTTTAACAATATGCATACACATGAATATAAACCTAAAATTTTTTAGTTGGCTTCACAACTGTCAGACGTCATTCGCACATATTCTACCGTAAGTCGTGCCAAACTATAAGTTGTCTAGCATAGAAGAATGTACCACTAGGGACTTTCGGAGTAGAAAAAACAGCTTACAGATCTGACTGAAAAACTAAAATATTATTTTGCTCTTTGACATTTTTTTACCACTGTCGCTTAGTTTTCGAGCAGCTTCTCTCCGATTGCAATGTTCTTTATAAGATTCTTCATCATTATCACCATATTCGGCACGTTCTTTAGTGGCAACATATACTTGACAACGATCTTTCTTAGGTTTATGAAATTTAAGTTTATATTCCCTGAAAATCTTTCGATACTTTTCAATGGAGATTGCTATACGTTGAGCTTCCAAACATTTTTCCTTATATAAACTGTACATAATTATAATATTTAATGTTGATTCTAAGAATTTATACATACTTTTTTTATGCCAGTAATTGGAATGAACACTTGGAAAGGAATGTATAAAAGTATCGTCTTCTATTTTAACTTTATTCGGTGGTTCCTCACATATCTGAAAGAAGTATACCACTGGAACTTATTTTGTTCAAAGGTCCTCTTACTAGCCCCTCAGAAATATTTAATGTAACTAAAAAAAATCTCTGCATACAGTGTGAGAAACGTGAGTTATGATAAACTGACACGGCTCTTTCAAAGACCGTAAATTCCGAAATTCTTTATAAATTTGTTCTCTTTCTAGTCCAGGAATTAATATTAAACATTTATGTATATTTCGTGCTAAGCACCTCGGTACTTTCAAAAGTCTCTAACTAGTGACTTTTCTTTTGCTGGTTATATATTCCCCACCTTTAAATCTCTTAATTTTTCTGTTCTCTCTTGGCCTAAGTAACCAGTTTTGATTTTTTTACGGCTTGCAGGTGGGTAAGTTTCTGTTTTATCTTGTGGACTTCCTTGACGGTCAAGTAAATTGACATTGTCTTTAAGAAGAACATTTTGGTGGACACTGGTACCTCCAATTTCATTGATGGTTTGAACATCTGATTTTTTCACCTTTTTGTGGTCACAAGTGGAGCACTTATTATACTTGGTATTTTTAGTACCTACTACATCCTAAAAAAAATAACTACATAGAAAACATATTTCTGTATGGTGTATATACTGTTAGCTTCCGAATCAGAATCATCTCCAGATGGTTCATATTCATCACTTTCATCAGAACGAAATGGGTTCTTCAGCCTCGACTACATCCTCATCATCATCATCAACGGCGCTACAACTCTTCCTGAGTCTTTGCCGCGTTTACTATTGCCTTCCATGTTTGTAGGTCCTGTGCCAGTAATTCCCATTGTCGCACTTCCATCTTCTCTAGATCTTCTTTGACTGCATCTTTCCACCTTTTTCTAGGCCACCCTACAGACCTTCTTCCATCTGGCCTTTCCCACAACACATTGGTTATGTGTTCGACTACATCCTGGAAAACAATATTAGCATTCGTTTTGACTTCTCTTGCTGTGTTTCCTTGTTTCAAGGTATTTGATTGGTCAGCGTTTGAGTGATTATGCGATGACATTTACATGACCTTTATCTTACACCACTTAAAAAAGAAAAAACTAAAGAGATTTCCGTAAATGAGCAATGTCAAATACAAAGTTCGCCATCTTTACCATGTGGCTAACTTGTGGGATGAAAACAAGCGAAAAGAGGATTAAAATATAAAATTAACATATATCTGTGAGCTAAAGTTTAAATAAATATCTACTTCAACTATCGTCACCTACGAAATGCA
Organism: Diabrotica balteata; assembly: GCA_918026665.1. NCBI lineage: Eukaryota > Metazoa > Arthropoda > Insecta > Coleoptera > Chrysomelidae > Diabrotica > Diabrotica balteata. The sequence continues at coordinate 35,283,888 of OU898282.1, read as the reverse complement.
CATATATAGTGTAATGTGCATTTCTACTAATCGTGTTAAACGTAGGTTGTAACTTTATTGGTCGGTCAGATAGCTCAGCGGGCTGTGCGGCTGCCTCTCATTCGCTTCACTGTCGAATGGTTCAGTGGATGTGGGATCGAGCCCCAGCTCGGTGTACAGAAAACAAAAAGTCTAACGCAGCAGTTTAAAATTCTAGATGAATCTGCGGCTTAGACTAGGATATGCTGGGATCTGATCGGCCTATGGTGGAGCAGTACGGCAAGAGATAAGGGCTTGCGGCTCGGTTATACTCCTCCATAGATCCCTACTGGACGGGCGTAACGCCTAAAAAAACCGGATATATATATATTATATATATATATATATATATATCCGGTTTATATATATATATATATATATATATATATATTATATATATATTATATATATATACATATATTATATATATATATATATATATATATATATATTATATATATATATATATATATGTAACTTTATGGACAGAGTGGAGGTTACCCAGGAAACGGCACTAGGCTCGGGCTTCAGTCTGCTAGAGGTATCTTGGTAGGGGTTCTTTGGGGCTCAAGCATCAAGAATTAGTTAGTGGAGTACTGAAGATAAAGAGAAGAGAAGTTAGAAGATAAAGATTGGGAAGCTAATTGAGCACCATCCTATTTTTAAAGGAACAATGCAACCTACGACATATAAAATAAGATAACGAGAAAGGTAAGATACGGTTAGCATTATAACGCGAGAATAAAATAAACCTTAAGATAAAAGTTATTGTGGTTACGCGGTACACACTTATTTCGCCACATATATATTGTTTATATAATAAATCTAATCGTTATATCAATTAATCACAATGTTTGAAATATATACACCATGCACATGAAGTAAATATATATATAATAAAAAAAAATTAAATGCAAATAGTTCATCAACAGGGTTATGAGGTATAGTTAAAGTAAATGCTCTAGAAAAATTTTATTGAACGGTTAAATAGCAAGAAATAAGTTACTGCACAATTTATTATTAAATACAACGAATAATATTTTCTGAAAAATAATTATGAGTAATTTAGTATCTTTAAGAATAAGAAAAAGGCAAGAAATATTATAGTTGTATCTGCGTCAATATTTGATATAACTTGAAATAAAACGAATAATTTTTACGTCTTAAGAATACGTTAACATGAAGTTACTGAAATGTTTAATTGTGATCACCTCAAATATGTGTATAAAATCTATAATAAATACAGGGTGAGTCATGAGGAACTTTACATACTTCTACCATATGTAGAGTCCCTCAGGGAGCATATCATGTGGCCACTAAAAAATGTCAACTCCTCTTCTTTATTAATTAACAGGGTGATTTGTGTAATTGACCATTTATTTCATTTTACTGTAGTGTTTATACGGCTCATTTGATTTTTTTAATTTTTGCACGATACAGTACACTACTATCAAGCATTCGACTGGTATTAGCTAAACTAAAAAATTCCAGGACTGGCTTTGGAAAAATTAATTTAGGGATTCGTATTAAATATTACACCCTGTATATATTTTTTTTAAAATGCAATAAGTGATTTTCAAACTACATAAATAGCCAATGAAAACGACATATGCGACAATGTTGTCGCACTTTTATTAAATTTTTAGTGAACGATCAAATCTTACCAAAAATAGAACAACCATAATGAAGTATCAAATTATAAGGTAATTAATTTAAACAAATGTTATAAATTTCAAACATTTTAATTGAAATGATAAACTGAGTTCACTGCACAACAAAAAACAGTAACTACTAACAATAACGAAGAACAATTAAAAAAAAAACTAAAAATATGTACATAGTTATGATAAACCCATAAATTAGAACTGGAAAAGATACAATAATGGTAACAAAATAAAAATAATTCAAAATAGATTTTCGAAATGGAACCCTGCAGCCTGTACACATTTTTGTTGCCGAATTGTTAATTGACGTATTGAATTACGGATACTCTGGGGATCGTTTCTAATAGTATTACAACAATGTATAATTCTATCAATTAATTGTTGTCGGTTATTAATATTCACTGCGTAAACTAGTTGCTTCAATCGTCCCCAAATATGGTAATCAACGGGATTGAAATCAGGGGATCTTGAAGGCCACGAAATAGGACCTGCACGTCCTATCCACCTGTTGCCATAAACATTATTGAGATGTTGTCTCACTGCCAGTAAAAAGTGTGGGGGTGCCCCATCATGCTGAAAATACATCCCTCGGATAGCAACGTTCGCGTTGGCAAGCAAATTCGGCAAAATATTTTGTAGAAAGTTCAAATAGACCTGCCTGTTAAAGGACCATCAAAAAAGTGAGGACCTACTAATTGGTTATTTATGACACCAATCCACACGTTAACCGAAAACCTTAACTGAGAACGACGTTCTTGAATAGCATGGGGATTTTCTTCTGCCCACACATGTGAATTTCGTGAATTATTTATCCCGTCTCTGGTAAATTGGGCTTCATCTGTAAATAGTGTCCTGTATAGCGTTGGTCGATTATTGTTAATCCATCTACAAAATTCCAATCTATCGATCTCATCTCCAGCATGTAGTCGCTGAACCATTTGAATGTGATATGGGTATAGATTATTTTTTTGTAAGACTCTACTTACTTTTGATTGAGTAACATTGAGTTCTCGACTTACTTGTCTAGTGCTTATTGTAGGGTTCATAGTAACGGCGTCCATAATGTCATCTTCCTGCGCTTCATCTACATGTCGCTCTGTTGTTCCACTAGGAAAAGTGCCATTTTCTCGCAAATAATTAAAAACTGACCCAAATGTTGGATGACTGGGAGTTCGACGATTAGGAAATCTCCTGCGATATTCTCTACTAGCAGCCCTAACATTCCCATTACAGAATCCATAAACAAATATTATGTCTGCATATTCTGTGGTCGAAAAATGATGTGGCATTTTGAACGAAAGTAACAAAAGCTCTACCAAAACTAACACAATGTACTTAACGTAGATATGACAGAAGAAATATGTATTCTTGTACACATAAATAACAATTGATAATGACATAATGAATGGTATAAAATATCAAGAAACGTCAAACGGTCAACGCCAACCTTCATTTTAAACTTTTTTAGATTTATTTTTATTTAGTATAGTTGATGCAATGTATTATTATTTGACATAAAATTTTAATCATTTAAAATCAACAAAAACTAACACATACAAGAGGTTTGACTTTTTAATCAATTTAATTTATTATTTATCGAAAATAATGCCCCAATACGATCTATGAGTAAAAATTTAAAATTGAAAAACAATTGATTCTATCGTAGAGATAATACAAAGTGACAGTAAAGATGTTAATTTTCTACGTATTAGATTATGTTGTAGGAACTCATTTTAATTAAAATGTTTGAAATTTATAACATTTGTTTAAATTAATACCTTATAATTTGATACTTCATTATGGTTGTTCTATTTTTGGTAAGATTTGATCGTTCACTAAAAATTTAATAAAAGTGCGACAACATTGTCGCATATGTCATTTTCATTGGCTATTTATGTAGTTTGAAAATCACTTATTGCATTTTAAAAAAAATATATACAGGGTGTAATATTTAATACGAATCCCTAAAAATTTTTCCAAAGCCAGTCCTGGAATTTTTTAGTTTAGCTAATACCAGTCGAATGCTTGATAGTAGTGTACTGTATCATGCAAAAATTTAAAAAATCAAATGAGCCGTATAAACACTACAGTAAAATGAAATAAATGGTCAATTACACAAATCACCCTGTTAATTAATAAAGAAGAGGAGTTGACATTTTTTAGTGGCCACATGATATGCTCCCTGAGGGACTCTACATATGGTAGAAGTATGTAAAGTTCCTCATGACTCACCCTGTATAAACTACATATAAAACAAATCTGATCATACATCGTACCATATATAAATACCGTAAATTTATGCTATTAATAATTCGTTCATTTTGATTCAAAATAATCAAACCTTAAATAAATTGAAGGCACTGAAATTGAGTCATAAATCCTTTCCTAACGGTTTAGGTGGCACCGGAGAAAAGGTGATCGTTGAATCATTAAAATATCAGCTACTCACAATTGAAGAATACACTATTTTACTTACAGTCGGCGGCAGGTAGTCACAGGTAATAACTTTCTTTCATAGAACGGTCGTCGACAAAGGCACCTGGCAGGTTACATTCGCAACAGGTGTATTGGGACGTCTCAAGCAGCGTAGATGATATAAATAAGGTACCGAATTACCGTGGATTCAATCAGCACATCAATCATCAAATCAATGTAGATACAGTTAATACATCAGATCAATCCTGACAATACACTAGATTGGAATAGAATAGACTAAATAGAATTGATTCAGTGTCGTCGAATTGGAGGACGTCTGCATGACAAGAGAGAAAATTTACTGTAGGAAGAAATGTATGAAGATAGATGGATAATGGTGAATTGAAATTACACTTATCGCCGTTTGATGAACACAACCGCATGTAACAGGAACCACAACGAAAATCAATTCGATTTTCGATACTTAGACTAGCTAGAGATAAAAAGAGTGAGAGTACTCGCTGGAGAGTGCCAAGCGAAAATGGTACTTAATTGACAAGTCTGATGCGGTCGTGTTTTCTGTTTTCTACTTTCTCCTGACTGCAAAGATTATTTTATAGAAGAGCCACATCTCAGCGTTTCTTAGAAAATAAGCTTGGTTGTTCGACAATAGGAACGAACTTCTTTGTTAAGAGGAAGAATTTCTATTTAGCTAACGAAAGATAATAAGAGAAATTCACACATACTGTGATTCATTTCGTTGTTACGAGCAGGCGTGACAAATCGCTCGTTGCTAAGGGATATTTCTAATGGGTCTAGTAAAGTTCGTGGACATAGGCGACGTGAAAGTAATTTTCTGAGAGGAGTAATTGAGAAAATTTTGCTTCAAGGTAAATCAATTAACATGTATAGACATTATAGTTTATTCGTCTTCCGGGTTTGGACCGTGTCATTTGTGAGTGACCCAAAAGTGGGTTCATCTCGACGTTTCGCTACAATTGTATGTAGCTTCTTCAGGAGAACAAAGAAAAGGAAAAAAGAAAACAAAAGAACAGGAAGATGGGTAGTTAGCAACGGTAACTCAGTTACTCAACGCAACCAGAGGCGAATACTAACTACCAAGATGGGCATTTGGTCACAGTAACTCAACTACTCAACGCAGCCAGAGGTGAAAACAAATGCCAGGACAGGGATTCACGTCCAACAGCTCAGAACACTAACGCGTCGAGAGGCGGGGAGTGAATCCGACGATTACTCGCTACCGCTCTATTTATAGTCGCGGTGCCTGTCGTGTCGGGACGTATCGGCACACTTCGTGGCGCGAACGTCAAGAAGCGCGCGCTGGACAATCATGTGGCTGCATAGTGGTGGCGGGACCGGACGGTGGCTCTAGACTGAGATTCCAGATGGGAGACAAGTAGTATCCTTCCTCTCGATTGATATTATGGGGATTTTTTCGGATCTCTAGAGATTCGCGGATTTTCCTGGAATAAAAGAAGGGGCTCTTAGAAATAATATGGGTTTTTTCGAACAATATGGAATGACCGGTTTCTTGGCAGTGTTCAGCAACTGCAGAATGGGAGAAAAGACCTGATCGAATGCATCTTTGATGCTCTTGAATCCGAGTTTTGACGGAACGACCAGTTTCGCCAATATACACATGTCCACATGAACATCCCTAGGATCTAGGAACATCTACATCCCCCTTTACACCCTAGGACAACAAATTCAGAATCTTCGGGTAATACTCCTGTGGCTTTTCTTCCATATATTCGAAATGTCACTGATAGGATTGGCAAAATTCTTCGCAAAGAAGGTATCAGGACTACTTTTCGACCACCCAAGAAAATCTCACAATATCTACCCTCTCCTAAGGACCATTACCGCCCCTATCTTCCTGTGGTGTCTATTCTATTCCTTGTTCATGTGGACATGTGTATATTGGCGAAACTGGTCGTTCCGTCAAAACTCGGATTCAAGAGCATTAAAGATGCATTCGATCAGGTCTTTTCTCCCATTCTGCAGTTGCTGAACACTGCCAAGAAACCGGTCATTCCATATTGTTCGAAAAAAAACCCATATTATTTCTAAGAGCCCCTTCTTTTATTCCAGGAAAATCCGCGAATCTCTAGAGATCCGAAAAAATCCCCATAATATCAATCGAGAGGAAGGATACTACTTGTCTCCCATCTGGAATCTCAGTCTAGAGCCACCGTCCGGTCCCGCCACCACTATGCAGCCACATGATTGTCCAGCGCGCGCTTCTTGACGTTCGCGCCACGAAGTGTGCCGATACGTCCCGACACGACAGGCACCGCGACTATAAATAGAGCGGTAGCGGAGTAATCGTCGGATTCACTCCCCGCCTCTCGACGCGTTAGTGTTCTGAGCTGTTGGACGTGAATCCCTGTCCTGACATTTGGTTTTCACCTCTGGCTGCGTTGAGTAGTTGAGTTACTGTGACCAAATGCCCATCTTGGTAGTTAGTATTCGCCTCTGGTTGCGTTGAGTAACTGAGTTACCGTTGCTAACTACCCATCTTCCTGTTCTTTTGTTTTCTTTTTTCCTTTTCTTTGTTCTCCTGAAGAAGCTACATACAATTGTAGCGAAACGTCGAGATGAACCCACTTTTGGGTCACTCACAAATGACACGGTCCAAACCCGGAAGACGAATAAAACTATAATTCTGACTCTGGCCGTGGAAGCCTACGATTTCATGTATAGACATGTCTTAATATCAACAAGAAATCTGCTCAAGATAATCGTTTTTACCTTTAAATCTACTTTTAGCATATTGGTACCTTGTGGGTTTTGTGAGTAAAATTTTCTGTTCGCTCCTGTAAGGGTAAAACACGAACTAATTCATTTTATTGTTACGTGTGATAAATATCATCAACGAATTTCTGTAATTAGTTATCTATATTACGTAATTTGTATATTATCTGACCACTGAAATACTGTAATATTAGCTGCATTGTAAATTTTATGAAACGCTACATTAATTTTGCCAAATAACTTATATTTGTAATGTATGGATCCACTATAAAATAATTAACTTTGTTTAATCATAAATCATGATTAATAAACCGTGGAATTAGCCAACAGAACATTTTACAACCAAACTTCGATGTGTTGTAATTATTCATTATCATGAACTGATTTTTCCAAATCAAATTTCGAGCTTTCAATGTGTTTACAATTATTTTCAATAATATATATATATATATATATATTATATATATATATATATATACATATATATATATTATATATATATATATATATATATATATATATTATATATGTATATATATATATATATATATATATATATATATATAAATGTATATATACATATATATATACATATATATATATATATATTATATATATTATATATATATATATATATATATATATTATATATATATATATATATATAGAAGTGCATTATAGCAGTGATAGAAAAAAAAATCTAAGCGGATTTAGATTCAGCGCCAACAAATCCTCTAGAAAAACACTTTTGTTCTTAGACATCAAAATCTTTGCAGCACCGTGTAATCTAATATTAATATGTCTCCCATTGATGATCTGAAAGACCTGTACACAAACTCTGCCTCTAAAATTAAATTGGAAAATAAAACATCAAAAAATCATTGATGAGGTCCTGACTCAGTGGAAACAGAAATGTAAGAGAATGGGAGTACCGGTAGATGATAGAAATACATATTTTTCACTATGCAGATGGTCAAGTTGTTATTTACAGGACAAGGAAGATTTATAATTACGTCAAGGAAAGTCGTAAACGAATATAGAAAGTGGGATCAGGAAGTAAACATAAAAAAACATAGTACCTATGTAAACGGAGGGAAGAAACTGAGGAAAGACTCTACCTGAACCAGAAAAAAATTTAAAGTTGCCAAGAATATATACACTTTACAATTAAGCAACTAGTACGGGACAAAATGAAGAAAATATAAATGACCGAAGAATAAAAGGGAGGTGTGATAGGGCTCCTGAATTCGGTTTTATTGTAAATAATATAAGAAACCACACAAATAGACGAATCTAAAATTAGTGTTGACAGATAGGGCACGTATGAGACTAAATAACTAAAAAATATAACGCCATTCTTTTAAGTGCTAAAATGGACTATTGGAGAACACGTGCAACAAGATCGCGGTTATAGTACAAATGAATATAATAGAATCCATAGAAAAACAGTAGGTTATATACTACGGACACTTCTGACGAATGGAAGAAAGCAGAATTTCCAAAAAAAAACAAATATTATACTGGACCCCCACATAGAAACAGAAACGAGGAAGACCGGCCTCAAAATGGATGAAGGGCATCGCCAAGGCAATGTCTGAAAGGAATTTTAGGGGAGAATACTACCAAAATAGAATTAAAGGAGTAATGATTAGGAACGGAAAGGCGCATTACGCTATGAATATCATTTTAATATAATATGATTTTTCTACAAAGAAAAATCATGCTGAAGTTTAATATATTTTGAAAAAGTACAGTTTTCATTAAAAAATATCTTTTAAAAACGTATTGTGTAAATATTCATAAAAGTAACATATCTTTGATAAAAATATTATAAAACTCATTTTAAACAGCAAAGTGTATTCTATTTTCGATGAAAAAACCCTTGTTCCAAGAACATATTTTATGAGATTTTGAATATTGAAGTGGCTTTATATAGCTAGCTGTAGTTAATATTTCTAGTACGTTATTAAGTTTTATTTTGTCAAATATGAATTTAGTATATTTCCAATTTTAAAAGCCATACTTGCAACATTTGTCATCACTAAATCAATAATGTTTAATTTAAAGTATAACCTTTGCAGTGAAGGTTTCAATAGGAGCACAAAAAATAATTTTTTAAACAAACATTTTTTTTATTTAAAGTTAATGTACTCGGCTACTAAGGCCACTTGCATGAGGATGATTACAAAAGAAAATATGTTACAATAAATAATATGTTAGTAAATAGAAAATGTTATGTTAGACAACATACTCAGTAAAACTCACGTTTAATTTGATAAAAATATATTCTAAATAAATAAAATAAAGTAAAATTGTATTGTATATTGTAGGTAATAATGTATACAGAATTGTTCAGAATGATTCAATCATTAATCCGTGAGACGATAACTACGGTGTGTTGATACACACGCGGCGAAGACAGGTCAAATGAATAGAGACGGAATGGGGCCAATCAACACTCGGTCCAACCAGGAGTGAGCATCGACTAATCAGTGCTTAGTCACAGGAAAGAATAGGTCTGTCTCAGATCAATACTCCAATACTTCAGTCAATACCTTAGGGCCAGTGGAGTTGTTATTAGGTCAATACTCTGACGGAACTCCGGACGGTTGACCTCTAGACAATACCCAGAGGCCCAGTGGAGTTCCTACTAGATCAGCACTCTACGGAACTCGACTATCTCGTGGTGCGTACGCTGTTTTTTTTAACGTCGTAGGCCTTCCATAGAACACTCTCTAAGCAATCCGTAGGTATTAAAATAAATGGTGTTAGATTAAACAATCTGAGATTTGCCGACGACACCGTTCTGATCGCAGAAACACTTAGCTACATACATTGGTGAATAAGATAAGGTAATAAGATAGCAGACTGCAGCGAAGAATATGGGCTATTTTTGAACATAAGGAAAACTAAATTTATGGTAATATCGAAATCAACACAAAATGTCCAAAATTTATATTTACACAATGAAATTATCGATCGAGTTAGCAAATACAAATATTTAGGCACTTTTATAAATGAAGACAACGATAGCTCAGCAGAAATCAAAATAAGAATAGAAAAAGCCAGATCCATATTCACTAAAATGAAGAGAGCGTTCTGCGGAAGAGATTTGAGCCTTGAAATGAAACTTCGCCTGATGAGATGTTACGTACTTTCTGTGCTGTTCTACGGAATGGAGTCATGGACGTTGAAAAAGATTGATATCAAAAAATTAGAGGCATTTGAACTGTGGATGTATCGCAGAATCCTGAGAATATCATGGACGAGAGTGTCTCAAATGTCGAGGTCTTCAGAAGAATGAATAAAGAAAAGGAAGTCATATTTACGATCAAAAACGAAAACTGCAATACTTGGGACACATTACAAGAGGCGAAAAATATGAACTGCTTCGAATAATTATGCAAGAGAAAATAGCAGGAAAAAGGTCCATAGGAAGAAGACGAAACTTCTGGCTAAAGAATCTACGGGAATGGTATAGCTGTAGTAACAACGAATTGTTTCGGTCAGCAGTTTCAAAAATGTATAGCCCTGATGATCGCCAACCTTCGGAACGAAGATGGCACTTGAAGAAGAAGAAGTCCTTCCATCTCCTCCAGTTCGCGTCGATGGAGAAGGAACTTTTGGTGGGTGTAAGTGGGAAGCGCTGACGGAACGGAGCGATACACATCGTTACATACCCTTCTCTTTGTAAGTTCGTCACCTCAAAAATCGTAACGGACAATTCGTAACGCCGTCAATTCATACCGGCGACACTTCATAATATCTACAGTTGTAACTATGACTATTCGTGACGGTATAATATGTAGCGTCAAAATTGAATTATTCTGTTTATATGGGAACCAATCTTTATTACAGTTGCAATTGAAATTAGTTTTAATAATGTAACAAACCAGCATTAATATAAACATTTTTAATATTTCGTGGAGGAATATATTTAGAAAATTGTGTCTGATATAAGTTACCTGTAACAGGAAATACAATATGAATTTGTTTCTTTTAATATTCCTTAAATTTACATTGTAAGTCAATAACCATATTTAGAAATACGATAAACATGTTGTAAAGAAAAGTGTGTAATTACCTATTATTATAATAAGCCTTGTGATAGGTTGTAGGTTATAAGAGGCATGTCTTTAAACTAGTGTCTATAGTCAATGCAAAAAGTTTGCCAATACTATCCCCGGGCTTGCCCCTAAAAACCCCACTTCGTAGGGAGCACAAAATTCCATACGAAAGCTGCATTCTTTACCTTTAAAACGCATTTCGATTTTTGTCGTTAAGATACTCTGATCAAAATATATTGAATTTTACCTTCGGGTTAATATAAATTTTATTTAAAAAATTGATTTTACTCGCGTATTTAACATTTAAAATCGTCGGTCGCTTTAAGCATTGTTTCTGAGAGAATGGTTCATTCTACAGAGGAAGTGCTAGTAAACATTGTTGTTTAAAATTATCTTAGCTACATTTCTTGTTTAAATCATTTTTTTCTGCGGAGTACAGATTCTTGATAAATCGATGTTTCCGTTATTCCCCCTTGCAAGGGTCGGTTTAAGGGGAAAGCCGGAGGGTAGAATCCCTCAAGTTTGGCAGGAATCCCGGTGCAGAGGATGTCCCGCCTGAGGCGGTTGTACATCTGGACCGTTTGAAGCTCACATGGCTGCTGGAATGCATGAATGCTCGTCTTGCTGCGCAGTTGTTTCCCTGGAATCACTGGAAACTCGAGGTTCATGCTCCTATCTAAATTCAAGGCAGCATTTGCAGCAGCAAATTCAAGGCAGCAGGAAGGCTATTTGCCTTCTTTCTTACATCGGAAAATTGTATCAGTTATAAGACAGTATGGTTTCTGCTAAGGCAAAACTACAGTGGATGCGGTCACCGATGTACTTCGAGCGACACGGAGAATTGGGACTGGTCGCCAGTAGGTTATCCTGATTCTCTGTAACGTCTGAAATGCTTTCAATACATTGCAATGGGGTTACGTAATGAGCTCTTTGGAAGCACGGAACTCTCCGGGGAACCTGAGGAACGTGGTCGCTGAATTTATTTCTGAGAGGAATATTGTGGTGAAGAATAATGTGATGGTGGATGTAACGACTGGGGTCCCGCAGGGCTTCGTCTTGATCCCGATGCTGTAGAACTTGGCATATAATAGGGTCTTAAACTGTGAGTATGGGGAGGGTGTTACCCCCTTCGCATTCGCGGATGACCTCGCTATGCAGTGAAGAACTCTTGCTTCAGATTACGCGTAAGTGGGTCCGCATGTTGAGAGACAGTGTTGTATTTATAAGTATAAGTTGTATAAGTTACTATCTAACAGGCTGGAGCTCGCCGGCCATTTCTGTTTCCGTAGCTACCTTTTCAGGTTTAGGAGGCAAAGTCCGATTAGTACCTTTACTGTGGTCTTTCAGATACTGTAATACGATGTTGGAGTGTGGGTGTTGGGCGAATGAAAGAGTGAAGTTTGAAAGAACGTCTGACTACAGAACGTTTGATTCCGTTAGAGATCGTAAGGTTTGGACTGTTGCAGACCGAAATAGGAAATAATGGGAGGCAGACGACCCTAGGAGGTAGCGGCCTCCTTTAGGGGTTGGTGTAGGTATGATTTTCTCAATTAATGTGTGGGAAAAAGAATGGGTATCAGATGATAGTAGGATGTCAGGAGAGATGTTTTGCTGTAACCAGCCCTTCAATCCATATATCTGGAGTGACAGAGGAGAGGTTTTTAGTTTCCCGCCGACCGTCTTGGACTAGTGACGGGCGAAGTGTCAAAGGTTTAGCCCTCTCGGACATCTCGACCAACTTCGCCTTAGTATTAGGAACTGAACACTATCTGGGTGACTCACAGGTTTCTGTATGCAGTTTCCTTCTTCTCTTTAAAGATGTTAAAAAGGAGGACAGGAGCAGCACACTTTTTGCATTTCTTGTTAATTCCAAAATTAATATAATCAGCTAAATTTAGCTTGTTCGTATGATTGTTAGAGGTTCAGAGGCATTTTCGTCTCTGACGACTTAAGTATTAATTACTTACAATGTTAAACATAGAACATGACAGCTTTCCTTCCGCTGATTATCTTGAGCTGTTTTATTATTTTTTATTTCTTCTTCGTAGATACGTATGTGCTTAATTTCATTGAGTTTTTCTACGTTGATACAATAATTTTAAAGCATCTTTTTTTATTTAATATTGTTTGTTTATTTAATATTTTGATATAAAACAAGAGATAATCTTCACCGCTTTCAAGCTGCAACACTTCAGCGAAAATTTTTACAAATTCTCGTTCTTAAATTCGTGATGTCACGTCCTTTTAGAGCATCCAACACTGCACTTAATGGTTTAATAAACAGTGGGAGTAATATTGTTCTACTTTGCAGTTAACGTTTATTAGTTCGGATAGTGGTTGCAGAAGTATTCAACTTAGTTCTGGAAGACCGATATTAGAAGAGACATTGTTCCGATACAGCTGCAAAGACCCCTGAATTTAATACTTTGTTAGTTAAAAATTATAAATAAATATGTTGTCTAAATAACTTTACAGCATTTGAGTGTTGTCTTTATAGTTAAATATAAAGTTTGTTTTGAACTTGATTACTTGGGTTAATAGTCTAAAAAATACAGTTATATCGATAGGTAAAACAAAAGTAAATGTAATCTTTTGAGACTTTGCAGACTTTGCAGCATCCCACAATCTACTAATAAAATCGACAATGTTTGAACACAAGAATATACACAAACAAACATGGGTCTCCAACGACGGCGTCACAAGAAGATCAGATTGATCATGTTCTAGTAGATGACAGGAGGGGTAGTAACTGTCTAGACGTAAGAAGCCTAAGAGGAGCTGATGGAGACACGGATCATTTTCTTGTAAAAGCGAAGATAAGGACAAGAATAGCGTCCAAAAAAAACACACAAGAATACACCAACACAATTATGGAATACCGAAGTTCTACGTAATAAGGAGACAGAACAGAAATTTCAAAAGGCTATAAAAATCGCTCTAGCACAGACAGAAGACTATAACAACATAGACTCAGCTTGGAAAAATATCAAAGTAGCTCTGACGAGCGTATCAGATGAAATACTAGGACACAAAAAGAAAACAACAAAAAAATGGTTCGATGATGATTGCCTAAACTCCATATTAGCAAGAAATATGGCTAGAAGGAACATGCTACAAAACCCCTCGCACAACAACAATGAAATGTATAGACAAAGAAGAACAGAGACAAGAAAACTAATGAAAAGGAAGAAGAGAGAGTATCAGGAACAAATAATCAGAGATATAGAAGAAAAAAGAAAGAACAAACAAGCGAGGCAGTTCTTTAAAGGAGTTTTAGATATCAAGACTGGGTACCAAGCAAGAACAAGAAACTTTCTTCAAAACGACAGTGGACATCTTATCACTGATGACAAGGAAATCTTAAAAACCTGGAAGGAATACTTCTATCAACTATTGAATGACCAATCTAGCAGAAGTACATCAAACATAGAGGTACATACAGCTGAAATAGAAGACCAATACCCGACATACGAAGAAGTAATACAGGCAATTAAAAAACTCAAAAATAATAAGACACCAGGTAGCGATGGTATATCCGCAGAGTGCTTAAAACATGGAGGAGAAGCGTTGTACAGTTCGATATACAAGCTAATTCAAGACATTTGGCAAGAAGAAACAATGCCAGATGAATGGAAAGAAGGGGTTATTGTACCAATACACAAAAAAGGAAACAAATAGCAATGTATTAACTACAGGGGAATAACACTCCTAAACACCACCTACAAAATCCTTGCAAACATCCTGCTAGAAAGAACCAAAACATACACAGAAGAAATCGTTGGAGATTATTAATGCGGATTTAGACCGGGCCGCTCTACAATTGACCAGATATTCACAATAAAACAGATAATGGAAAAATGCTGGGAGTTTGATCGTGAGCTTCATCAGATGTTCATAGATTTTAAACAAGCATTTGATAGAGTATGTAAGGACAGACTGTGGACAGCGATGCAGGAACCTGGCTTACCAAAAAAACTAGTCCGGTTGATACGGATGTGTATGGAACGGTTATGATGTAAGGTGAGAGTTGGACAACAATACTCGGAGACATTTGAAATAAACAATGGACTAAAACAGGGTGATGCACTTTCACCACAACTCTTCAACTTAGCTCTGGCACATAATCAGAAGTGCAAGAATCGAAAAACCGAATACAGTATTTCATCGAGAAGGACCAAACTTACTACTGGCATTTGCAGACGATATATATCTAATAGGAAACACGCGATTAAGGATGAAGGAGACTTTCGTAAGGTTTGAGAAGGAAGCAGAGAAGATGGGGCTCCAAATCAACGAAAACAAAACGAAATATATGTATATGAGCCGCAATAACCAAAGCAGAGACTGAATCGGCCAGAACACCGATGACTTTAACTTTGAGCGCGTTAGAGAATTCAAGTATCTTGGAACAACAATAACTGAAGACAATAACGGATCACAAGAAATAAACAACAGGATTCAGGCCGGCAACAGATGTATTTTTGCCCTCCAAAACCTTATAAAATCAAAACAACTAACACGACGTACGAAGATACAGGTCTATAAAACAATCATACGACCCGTTGTGATGTATGGACGATAAAAAAGGCAAATGAAGAGAGACTACGTGTTTGGGAAAGAAAAATCCTAAGGAAGATCTTTGGTCCGGTGCTTGATGAAGCATCAGGACAATATAGGATAAGAACTAATAAAGAGCTTGAAGAACTTTACCCAGACGCCAACATCATAAAAGAAATAAAGTCCAGAAGACTCCAATGGGCAGGACACCTCAGAAGACATTCTGACGAACGAACAGTAAGACTGGTGTGGGAGGAAGTCCCAACTGGAAGGAGACCACGTGGACGCCCTCGTCTCCCGTGGCGAGATAATATAGCAGGAGACCTAAGCACTATGGGCGTGGAGAATTGGATGGAGGTTGCTCAAGACAGAAAACAGTGGAGGCATGTTGTCGAGTCGGCTAAAACCCACGAAGGGTTGTAACGCCACGGAGTAAGTAAGTAAGTAAATGTAATCTTTATTTACATGCATTTTAAAGAATTACCTTAATTGCAAGGATTAGCAATGCAAATAATTATTTTCCTTTAGTAAAGTTGCTGATTGATGGCGAATAAAATTTGATCCTTCTACTTCTTCTTTAAGTCACCCAAACATGTGGTTATTACACGAAAACAGACCGAGATGCAGGGCTGATGTTCCAGTGTTGATGGGGGTTGAAAATTGGGACAAAAACTATTGGGCTAGAGATAAGACAAGCAAAATAAACGATACTTATGTGAACGGCACTCAGGGTTTGTTTGGAGAGCTGTGGTCGTGAATAAGTTGAATGGCAAGGGGTCGGATTGGGGCAACTACAAAAATGAAACACAAGAGGTACTTACATGAGTCTACTGGACAAGTGGACAAAACACAACAAAAATAACCTCCAGCTACTTAAAATGTACGCCGCTTCGAAGGATCCTCTTATTGGATGACGAAAAAGGCTCTTCCTTCCTAAAAAAGAAACACAAAAAGGGTTAAGAAACTTTTCCAAAATAGGAGATAAACAAATCGATTTAGAGAAATAAATTAAACATTTATTGATGTCTCAACACAAACAGTTACACATACAGATAATACAAAAAATACTATATTAATAGTTACAGAGGTTTATACCAAAAGAATAAAGAAAAAAAACTCACATTGTCCTATCCGATTACAAACTCTGTTCAGTGGGAGATGCTACAAAAACTTACAAAAAACTGTTACTGGGCTATAATCTGTAGCAGAAATAAATTACTACAATTAAAGAATTATCTTTTTAAATAAACTATGTATAATAGAGGTTATCCTTTTTTAAAAAACCAAAACAAACCAATGTCAAAAATAATAAAGCTAGTTGCTAGCTCTCATATGTCAACATTAAACTTACAAAGAAGAACAAATAAAATGACAGCAATGGCCACACCCTAAGACATATAATTTTAATTATTACAATTTCTTTTTTTTTATCATGAAAGCAAATTATTATTTGAAATGCTTATTCTTGCTTTAAAAGTTTACAACAAAAAAAGTTACCTTTATTTCACTAAGTTACACTTTACTTTAAATTTCTGGGGGTAGGAATTGGAACTCAAACTCTCAATTCATCTCCATACTGTGCAAAATGAATCCTGAAACGGCTGCTTAGGACATTGAGGATTGGAATGGGCGAAAAGATTCCTGTTTATTTGATGAGCAAAATATCCAAGCGAAATCAAGATAAACGAAATAGTAATTTGGATATGATCTTGCAGTGAGTCTCGGCCATTGGAAAACGTTTGTGCCAATCGTAGCCGTAGGTCCTTAATAGCGTTTTTCAGCGGGCTGTGCAGTTGCTCGACTCTAAATTTCGACAGGCGCCTCTTGCTCATCAGACATAATACTACTAACTTCTGATTTGGCTAGCCAAAGCGATATATCAAGACATCATGTTAGGCAGTTCATCGTCAACCTTTCCAAACTGAGATGTAAGTTCAAGATCTCAAATCTATTAAAAATGTGATTGCTATGTATTTCCCTTTCTTCTGTTATTAGTAAATCCAAAAGTATATACAGATTTAATAATACGATTAAACAAAATTAGATAGAACATGTTTTACAGAAGTGGTTATAGCGTTTTATTTTACTTTTAAAGTGTAATTTAATACAGTACATAACTAGCAATCAATTAAATTGTGTCACCAAAATGTCCCTGTGAGTGTTGGTAGATCCTATTTATAATATTTTATTCCAGCAATTCCGCTAACAACGTATCTTTACTTTTCATAATTTCCCACGAGAATATGTCGGAACGATAAAATCCATTTAGAAATTTATGGCGGAGTTGCTTGGCAACTCCGAAACTAGTAGATAACTAGAAAGAAACAAACTTGTTTAAGCGAGTTATGGTCAGAACTTCCGACCAAACTAACTTATTTAAGGACAATACCCGGGATTGTTCGTTTCTGCGACAATTAAATGCGTAGAGATATTATGAACTTTTGTCATAACGGTTGCACTTATCCTGAATTTAAAACTTCTAGGAGTTCTATCTTATCATGTTTAAGTTGTTTTTTGTGTTTGTTAATTAGAATGTTACATTGCAGTGGCTTTTATTTAAGCACAAAAGACAACATAAAATAGGATAAACAATTTTAGAGTAGAAGAATGGAAATAAATACTAAATAATTGCTAAAAATATATGTTACACTCGAAATCTTCACGGGAGCTACGTGTTTTTAGCCTGTTTCCTAGTTTGACTCCTGAATAATTTTGGTTTTGAGAAAAAACAATACTTTGACGACGTTTTGTCAAGGTCGCACTTGCGATTGTCATGTTAGTAACGCTACTGGCTGGTGCTTCAAATGAAAATTTTCCGTATTGCCATTTTTTATCCTTCCGCTCGATTGGTTGTCTTGTTTTTCGGACAAGTTCTACTTTTGCCTGGCCTTGAAAGAATTTGATTATTTTCTTTTTTTTTTTAATAATTATACATACTGTTTGTCGTGATAGTTTTAGTGCAGCAGCTACTCTCTTAAAAAAAGCATTGTTTAATGACAAGTATTTTAATAAACGATCATATATTTCAATATATTAGATGAATATGGCTGGCTCCAAAGGCCCCCGATTCATTTTTTCTCATTCGAAATGCTCCAACACATTTAACACAAGTTCTTGAGCTTGAAATTTTAATGGTTTACCAGACATACTCTAAAGGTAATAACCCTTAAAAATGTTTATTATCTACCCAGTAGGTGAATCAATGACCGACCATCCTAATATGGCTTTCTTTGTTCGATGTAGGCTATAAAAGAGTAAGACTAATTCATAACTGGTTATATTATAACCTTTACAACCGGTTTTAGGCTCTGCAACTCGGAATTGGTCCGAAGATGGGATGTTATTGAAGAGATGCTGGTCGTCCAAGTTATAATAAAACAAGTTTTAATTTTTTTTCTTGTTCGTTTTGTGGCAAATTTTCGTCTTCCTCTACAACACTTAAAATTCTATCAAGCTTTAGGATCTCTTTGTTAAAGTAAAAACCATCCATTCTTCGCTTTTATATCTTTTACATATTATGTTCATCAATATCAAGAGCTTTTCTTACCATTGATTTTTTAGGAGGTGCTAAATTTTCATTTCTCTTTTTAGTAATAAGCTTGGAAATAGTAGATTTACTATTTCTTGTTATATTGGCAGATATTGAGGCTATAATTCTAACAGTAGCAAGCGGCATTTGATGAACAGCATCATGCACATTTAGCATTACCGTCTTTGTTTGAAAATTAAGTTCACCATTACACTCTACTGCGGTAAACATTTTTCATGACACAGTTACAACGACTTAACGGTCCAAAGCAAACTAAAATAACTGCTTGAAATGTGTAACTTTCTGTTTAAATAATTGACCTCCTCGGTCCAGGTGCATTAGGCGAGGCTAGATTAGGTAATATTAATAAATTTTTTTTCTTTTTCTTTGATTTTTCATTACCTTCGGCATTTATTTTTCTTCTGTGTCCAGTTTTGCCCAGCTTTCCTTGGCCTCATCGCGTTGGATAATATATGTAGTTCTATACCTTCGTGCTGAATGGACTGATATTAGCGAACAGCTCTATCAGCAGTTTCTTCAACACAGAAATCGAGAGATTACCGATGAACTAATTGACTTCTTGACAATGCGCGCCGTGAAAAATGATCTGAAACCGTCAAGTCCCTGAAAAAAACTCAGTCGACAAGCGTGGACTCTTTGCCGAAAACTTAGAAGAACCAGTAAAACTGAACATTGCCTTAGTATAGATCGATAAGAGACCATAAACACGTAATCAATGTCAAGAAAGAACTGAAGATTATTAAAGCTTCTGTATAAAACTAGGTGACTAAATACGGCTCATCAAAGGTTTTACAGCATTCTTTTAGAGTTAATTTGTGCCCAGCTCTATTTTTCTCCCTTATTCTTAATAAATATAGAATTCCAGACCATAAAAAAGGGGAAAATTGTAGCAGTATCTACTCAAATCTGGAAAACCAGTAGACCACCCAAAAACCTATTGTTTAGTTGCGCTATTGAGTATTTTATACAGGCTGGCTGTTTGAGAGACTGGTATATAATAGAATTGCTTCTCGTCTTTTTGAACGAGTTCTCATATAACAGGCAGTGTTCGAATTAACTATCTTATAAGAAAAGTCGTCCCAGGACCGCAACTCAACAATATTGGCAATATCATTTTAAAGTCGTCTACTTTAAAATGTATAATGTATGTCTGAATTGTCAATATAAATGAGTCAGATAAAATTAAATTCTTAGAAGAATTTTTCACTAAGTAACAAAGAAACAAAATTTGTTTAATTTACTAATGTTTTGTATTTTGAGAACGATTTCTAAAGTGGAAATTGAAACGTCAATAAACGTATTTTAACCTTTAATTGTGGCTTATTCCCGTTTAAATAGTAAATACTGTAAAATGCCACAAGAAAATAGCTTCAGAACAAAGTATTATCTACAATCGTTTGCATGAAGTCTCATGCTTAATGAACGTAATGAACTGAATAATGGAATTCCGCAGGAATCTCTTTTTATACGAATCTTTCTAGACGAATCACAACTTGATTTTAAAGCAGCATTTATACAATTGTTCGAAAAAACGTTTTCAAGTCTTCAATGATCAAATAAAGAACTTTCGAACATTTTTTGTCTGGTTAGTACATACCTTAAACTTAGTTTCTAATCATGTGCATATGTATACATCGTATTAATTGTGATGTTGCTTTCTCAGTGAAGCTTAGATACCGCAATGTTCCAGTTGGATATAATCTAAGTTGTTGCTATTTTGGGAACTTTTGAATTTATGCCAGGAGTATTACTTCTCTCTATGGGGTGGAAAGCTTTAAGATCTTGATGTAAACTGTAGCTTAGTCTTGTTTTAGAGATTTGTTATTCACATCTTAATGGTGGTAGGTATTATTCTACTTACAAAATTAATGACCAACCAAAGCTGTAATCATTAAATTGGTATATTTGCTTTTATACTTTTTTATTCGGTTTATATATATTTATAGCTGAATACAGGATACTATAACTAACAAGATAAGATATTGCCCATACTGAAAAGAGGGTAGCTTAAAGTAGTGACGTAGTTAGAGAGTGATGTCCGTTTGGTTTGAATGGTTCAAGTTTATTTTATATTTTATTTGTGTAAAAGTATATATATATATATATATATATATATATATATATATATATATATATACATATATGAACTTTACACATTGCAGTTTTTACATAAAGAAAAGGAAGAAAAAAGTGACAATAACAATAATAAATAAGTAAGTAAATAAGTAAACACTGACACAGAACATATAAAATTAAAATTATTAAATTAAAGTCGAAGGTTACATCCTCGAAGCCAATATCTCGCCTTGGGAGTAAGTTGGTGGATTTCTTGAAGGCTGCCAAAGAACTTGGTGGCTGGACACTCGAAGACGATGTGGTTAATTGTTTGTTCAGCAGCGCTGCATTTGTCACATTCCGGGCTGGCATTTATACCCATTGATTCAGCGATTTTTTACAATTTCCATGACCAACTCGTATTCTATTTAGGTTGCACCATTCACGACGGGGAAGAGAAAAGCCGTCTGGTTTGATTGTGGGGTTTTCTATCAGATTGGAATTTCTGATGTCTGGATTCCATTCGCCATCCAGTGCTCTTCGGTAGTGAAAACAGCCAATTTTGTAGCAGTTCTAGTAGGTGGATGTCTGGATTTCAGTCTTAACTGCCTTTGGTGTAGTTCAGCGATGTCTGTGTTTATCGGTAGTTCTGGGTTTTGTTGGCATTTTTGAACTAGAGTGTTGAGTGCGGCTAGTCGTCTTGTTGCTGGTGGAGCGATGTTGCTTAAAACTGGAAGCCATTGGGTTGGTGTGGGCTTTATAGTTCCCGTTATGTGCCTCATTGTTTGGTTTAACTGGGTATCTATGACTTTTGTGTGATGACTGTTTAGCCAGACAGGAGCGCAATATTCTGCAGTAGGATATACTAAGGACAGCGCGCTCGTTCTTATTACCTCTGCATTCGACCCCCATGATGTATTTGCTAACTTATGGATAATATTATTGCGGGTCTTAATTTTTGCTGAAGTGTTTTCCAAATGCTTTTTGAATGTTAGGGTACGATCTAGAGTTACGCCGAGGTATTTTGGGTTAGCACTGTGCTTTAGACTGGTTCCATCGCATTCTATGTTTAGTCTGTAATTTGCCTTGTTGTTGTTTAGATGGAAAGCTGTTACTTCAGTTTTCGATGGGTTTGGTTGTAGGCCCCATTTCTTAAAGTATCTGTTAACAGTGTTTAGATCTGCTTCTATGGTGGATTCGGCGATGTTTATGTCTTCTTCTTGGCACCCAAAGCCATGTCATCGGCATAAATAAATTTGCGCGAGGTGGTAGTTGGTACATCTGACGTATGAATATTAAAAAGAAGAGGAGACATAACTGACCCATGTGGCAAGCCGTTTTGCAGGTTTCTGAAGTTACTATTTTTCCCATTTAGGTGTACTTGGAAAAGTCTGTCACTTAGCATTTGGTTTAACAACCTGTTGAACGCACGGCATGGTAACATCTGGTATATTTTATATAAAAGGCCCTCCTTCTACACTGTGTCGTAGGCGCAGGTCAAGTCTACGAATGCTGCTACTGTTTTCAGTTTCTTTTGGAATCTGTTCTCAATAAATTTTGTTAAGAAGAGTACTTGGTCGCCACAGCTTCTTCTTGACATGAATCCAGCTTGTTCTTTAGGAATATTTGACTTTGTAAAGTAAAATAGTCTCGTTTGGATTATCCTCTCGAAAATCTTGTAGCAGGCGCTTAAAAGACCGAGTGGTCTATAGCTCTCAGGTAATGCAGGGTTTTTCCCAGGTTTAGATATTGCGATGATCTTACTTTTTTTGAAGGATTTTGGAAACTTCTGCTTAGTTAGTATTTGATTGTAGAATTCAAGAAGCCACTTTCTGGCATTTGGACCAATGTGTTTTATAAATTCAGGATAAATGTTGTCAACTCCTGCGGCTTTACGATAGTTTATTCATTTTCGAGCTTCCTTAAGTTCTTCTGGTTCGATGAGCTTTATTATAACACACTGTGTAGACTATCACCATACGGGATGTAAGGGCTTATACACTCCCATGGTGCCTTGCAGAGAAACTTCGACCAGTCTATTGAAGTGATCTCTGCGTATTAACATTTCTCTTATGGTAGAATAAATAAAACGCAGTCTAGAAGGTGGACAGGGTCTAGCCATAGAGTCTAAAATGTTCGGAGAATCGGAGCAGCGCCCCTACATCGGAAGCCCAGGGTGCAGAGACCCTATTTGGGAGCCGAAACCAGACTGACCGAGATCCGAAGAACGTCGCATATTTAAAAGTATTTTTATATTTATATGGCATTTTCCGATCTCTCGGTCAATAGAAAATTCGAAAGGTGTTAAAAGGCGGGATGATGCGCATCAGGGTGCGTATTAGTCAACGACTAAGGCACCAGGATGACAAGACCAGTGAAATTTTGATAATTTTATCGACGTTTAAAACTATTTAACGAACTTGTTTAACTATACGCTCGTGAATCGCACCAATTAATATTGTCACGGGGGCAAATTTTATGGAACCATCGACTTTTCACTTATTTTCATTGGCGAAGTAACACAAAAATTACCGCGGTAAAATTTTTCTTTTGACATTTAACAGTGTTGCCGTTAGCTTTAACACAGCTATTTCGCACAACTATTTCGTATAGCAACCAATAAAGTGATCATAGCCAGAATGATCGCCAACGTTCGGAACGGACAGGCACCCTAAGAAGAAGCCGTTAGCTGGCAGTTCAATTTGAAGATGAGTCAAATTTAATTCATAATTGTCCCAGAGTACCTATACGAAGGGAAATAAAACTAGCAAAAATATGTTGATATTTTAACAATATTTAAATAAAGTTGCGAAACTGCAACAATCGAATATTTTATCCACTTTATAACCGTATTGTATACATAGTAGGAGTTTAAAAGTCCCACTCAATATCAAATAACGTAAAAATAAAAGATGTTTAATAAATAAAAATGATAATACATAGAAATTAACGTATAACGTTAAATAGAATTTCATATCGATATTAGACGAGAAATAAATCTTTGAACGAAATACTTCCTGTGTCAAGGCAGTATTATACGCTTTTCCTGGTTTTCCTTATGATTTACAATGGATTTGCTAACAGGAATGTGATGCAGTTTTCCAGACAACAACATATTAAAGTCTTATGCTTTAAGATATGTAACAAAATATCCAAGTTTTTATTGTCTTTGTACGAACGTATGGTAAATCAGGATAGAATAGTTAATTTATTTTAAGCTTGCATTATTGAACCAGTTTTACATTTTGTAAATACATATTTTAATAATAATATTTTATTCTTAATTAAGAAAAAACTTTTATGCTACATTCTCATAATTATCGTAACTATCAATCAATAATGACCAACGAGTTTGATACACAACAAATGTTTAAATGATCAGAGATAGCGGCACGTACATTAATTTGCATGTAGGCCAAATGCATGCCAAATTTAGTTATTAATTATAACATGGTAGTTGACAAACATAACTTTTCAAATACGTGGACTGACTTACAAATAGAAAAAGTTTATCTGTATGTAGTGCTTTATTAAACAATTGTTCTATATGAGTAGCATAGTACAAAGACGACTTGTACCACCTCGACTAATTTTTATTTTTTGATGGATTCGTATTTTTCATGAGAAACCCTATTTATTTTTGAAAACGTTGCGTAACAAATTCGGTTATTGCCGCTTTAAATCTCAACTTTATTTTTAAAAACGCCTCTTTGCATAAAATCTCATAGCGGCACCACATTTTTGTTATGTGGATTCGTGGCAAATATTTGTTATTCGTCAGCGAATAACAAATACGCTACTTCATACTTATGCTGGTTGGCCAATCATTCCAAATATTTCCGTCATACGTGTTTGGCAGAACGACAATAAATATGGGCGAACTGATGCTCCCTGCAACTGATTCGTACTTAAATCCAGAAATCTAATTACCTTTTCATTAGTCCACTCCATTTCACAGAAGGTTCACCACAAATCAAAGCGTAATAGGTACGATAGTTGTATATAAAATGGTTTAAGAATAACGAGAATTACTATAAAGTTAGGTTAAGATAAACAGCGAGACAATCACGATGCGAGCGAAGTGTATGCAGTAGACACATACATTCGGCCTATTCATGTCCTTTGTATCAAAAAACTGACAAGTAGGCGGATAGGCGTATTTGCTATTCGGGTATTTGCTTATGCGTGCGACATAAAGCAAATAATTCACGAATGTACCCTCCACACTTCGTGTTATGCGGCGAAATATAGCGCATAAAGAATGACAAATAGCAAAGTGTGGTGTCGCCACAGTCACGGGTCTTAACATTTAGACTCTCTTCATAAGGAATTTAAGTTGCTGTAGTTTGTTGTATACCATATATCAAAAAAAAATTATTAAAAATCCTTTATAAAAGGTATATAATTTAAAAACCCCAATCGGGCTATATCATAAAACGTTTTCGGAATCCATATTCCATCATCAGTGTCCTACAAAGTTAGGTATACATGTATGTAGCTACTAAATATATGGGTAAAAACCCACTTTTATATTACAAAACCCAATTAGTTTACAATTTGGGTTATTAATTATTATGATGTTAAAGTTACCGGTAGATTTGGTAACATGGCGACATATGACTCCACGTGAAGTTGTTAGTCCTGTGACAGGTGTGTCTACGAGGACTTGATGAAAGCAACAGTTGCTTTCATCTCTGTTGCTTTGGCTCCGTTGCAACCATTAGTTTTTTTTGCTTATAAATTCAAGACGACTAAATTTCGTAAATCAGCTGTCGTAACAAGTTCATTTGTTCCTCAAGGGAAAAGCCAGCGACCTATGACTGGTGCGTAAAACAAAGGAATCAGAACGAGGTGTAAATACACACACACACAGACACACACACACACACACACACACACACACACACACACACACACACACACCTGCATCTTCGCACATATACAGCCACTACAAAATTCGCGGAACCAAATTTTGTCAGTGTAGTCTGAAGAAACGTTAAGGCTGTTTTAGCAGTTAAAGCACACTACGATTTGAAATGGGCGTATCACTTACTTTTCTACGCTGTTTACGCCAGACCATCTTTACTCAGTGGTGTCGGCCGACGGGTAGTTTAATGACAATAAATGCATTATTCTCTATTTAAATTAGTTTTGTTGGGAATATCCTTTTTGATTTATTATCGTAGATAATGTTTTAAAAAGACATACCACAATTTTAATTTATATGTCTTAGCTAAATATAGTATTGAATAAAAATTTGTGAAACGTGACTGCAAAAAAAATTATGGTGTTTATTATATATTGTTATAATTATTATATATTATATATTATATGTAAATAAATTTAAAATAACATAATAATATTATTATCAAAAAATTACAATTTGTTGTCACCAATAAATAAACAATTTGGCAGTTATAGCTTGAAAATGATCTTAAGAAGTTATTTATTTGTTAGAGAAAACTAATATTAACCTGGTAAAAATTAAACAAAAATATTTTTATTTATCTATAAAAAATTGGTCGTTTACTGGGACTCATTTCTTATCTTGTCACTTATAACTTAAATCACTAAAGTAATATAATACTTAAAAAATACGCGTAAACTAAAGAACTTGTAACTTATACCACTAAACTAATAATATATTACTTAAACATACCCGTAAACTAAAAAATCTCAATGTTTTCAAAATAACTGAGAATTCTGTAAACTGTAAACACTTTAGCAAGTTAATGAAGAAAATACAAGAATTAATAACTGAAAATGGATTCTGATCCAAGCGAACTAACTGACCGTACGTTCATGAGATTTGACGTCATGAAGGCGATAACGATGGAACTAAGCACCATTGATGAGTAACACGTTTCACTATTAGATTTTAGTATTTTTTAGTAATTTTCATCAAAGTTGGAACACGCTTTGCTCGACTATTACTGGATAAAGAAAGGTTAAAAAAATCAACGATTACAGAAAAAAATCTTTCAAGTGATGGGCATACAAAGTGTGGTTATATTAGAACGTTAAACAGTATAACCCAATTTTTCAACAGAATTTCAAAAATATAAAAAAAAGTAAAACCATCATTGTAAAGGCAACATAGTTTCGAATAACGTGTCCAAATTCAGAGACATTTTGTAGGTAAATAACAGAGAAAACACTGTCCCTAGGTTTTGGTGCACCGATAAAACAGCCTTAATGCCATAATTTTTTTCCAGCTTTACTTCTGTTTATTTCTCAGTTTTATTTCTCAAATCATAATGTTTAATAAACGATCAAAAACCGTTTTTCTCTATATTTGAATTTTTTCAAACAAGTGAACTTTATGCAGGTGTCACAAATATACTAATGGCTGCATCGAGGTAAAAATTGACATATATACCTAAGACGATTAGACTTAGGCTCTAAAAGACTTTTATAAAGGTTAGACCTACCTTTTTTTTTAAGAACATTGTATCAAATCTGTTTGTTACATACATGTTTAATGTATTTTACAAAAAATACTTAAAATAAATCTAAATAACACCTGTTATAACATTTTTAATAATTAGTATCTGTTATTTATGTGAATAAAATACTTTTAGGGTTGTTTTTGAATTTCCACGTCGAATGGGTATTAAAACTTCAAACACACCAACGTCTCTTTTGAATCCCTTTCAGTTTTATTGTTATTCCATTATCAATTAATCATCCGTGGTCAATAACTCATTTCATATTTAGTCGAGCTTATGTATCCTGTTTTGAGCTAGCAATTGATGAATCGGATGGATACTGCAAAACAATCAAACGAAAAAATATCTTTTTGTTATCGACGCTCAATCATTTCTTATTTAAAAGCCCCGTACAATTTGGAAATAAAAGAATGCTAAAAATGTTGCACTGTCTTGAGAAGT
The DNA here is from genome assembly GCA_918026665.1 of Diabrotica balteata. NCBI lineage: Eukaryota > Metazoa > Arthropoda > Insecta > Coleoptera > Chrysomelidae > Diabrotica > Diabrotica balteata. Next base: position 35,255,897 of record OU898282.1, on the reverse strand, counting down.
TTTAAAACTTCATGAATAAAATATGCAAAATTATTAATGAAAACTCGAGGGAGTCTTATTCAGAGTTATTGATAATAACAACTTCCCAAGTTTGCTGGATGAACAATCAATCAGAATATTATTGCTGACATTGAACAAATAGAAAATAATGATTGTAAACTTATTTTTCGATCTTTATACTATTTTCATAAAATATCAGTATATTAAACAATAAGCTCTTCAATAGCTATTTGATAAAAAACTTACTAGTATAATAAAAACAAATAAATTTTGTTACTCATTGTGATAATTTATTTTTTATTTTGAGCAAGACAAAAGACACTTCTCCAAAAAATTAACGCACCACTTTGAAATATTAAAATATTTTATTAGCGTTAATAAAAATTTCCATTGTAATGATATATTTTGCAAGCCCCTTGTATATACTATTCGTACACTCTATATTAATTGTTTTTTTTTTCTAAGCTAATGGCACTGGCAAAGCTATATTAATTGTTGACTGTGTTTTATCGCTATAGTTTGTTTTTAAACAAACTAAATAAAACAATAAATGTACTAATTCTATAAATATACTAATTTCCAAGTATTCACGAATTTTATTCGGCTACTGTTTAATTGTTGATTATTGTTAATTGTATTTATTATGGAGCGTCAATCACGTAATTTAACCCGAGATGAATGTGTCCAAGCAGTGATACTGTCGGAAGAAGGTTGGAGGTACCGAAGAATTGGTCGTGGGTTTAATGTGTCCCACACATCCGTCTCAAGGGTGTTAGAAAGATTCCTCGAAACAGGGATCATACTCGCAGACCAGGGCAAGGACGAGACCGGATAACTTCCCCTATTCAACATCGATTTTTAAGAATTTTTGCTCTTCGACAACGTTTTGTAACACATTGAAACTGTTTTGTCAGCGACTTAAGGAATACAACTTAAACACCTAGGATTGTCGCCCGAGGTCCTCTATTAACTGCAGAGCACCGAAGGAGGAGACTACATTTTGCCAGAGAATACGTTAATTGGTTAGAGGCTGACAGGGAACGAGATCTGATATTTACTGAAGAATCCCGATTTTGTTTGTACAATAACGACAGACGTGTTCGTGTGTTGCGACGACCCAACGAACGATATCCTCAGTGTAACTTCTCACACACCACATTTTTTTGTGGGGAATCAATTATGGTGTGGGGTGGTATTTCTTTGACCGCACGTACGGATCTAGTGGTCATACAACTGTTACAACTGAAAGGAACATATTGGAGATCTTGGAGCAATATGTAGTACCATTCGCCCCTTATATCGGTGAAAATGTCTTACTAATGCAAGATAATGGCAGACCTCACGCTGCACAGATCGTCAGAAATTATCTAGAAGAGGTAGATATTAATACTATGGAATGGCCAGCACATAGTCCGGATTTAAATCCGATTGAAAATCTCTGGGATATCCTTGGTAGGCGATTAAGAGCGACACCGATCCAACCAAACAACTTACAGGAAGTGGGAGAGAGGCTGATCCAGATTTGGAGAGAACGAGACCAAAATGAAATACGGCAATTAATTTTAAGTATGTGCCAACGATGTGAGGCTGTTATACGTAGTAGAGGTAGAAACGTTCGGTATTTTTCATATTTTACTTCTCGTTTAACATCTTTTATCAACGTCTGTTTGCCTTGCAATTTTTAGAAGGCTCAGATTATAAAGCAGAAATCTGAATTGTGTTTCGAAACTATCTTACGATTTCTGTAATTAGATATCGCTATTGCGTCCGTATTGAAGCCATGTTATTGTTGCTTCTTAAAAGGCAGAAAATATTGATTTTTCACGTTGAGAACCCCTATGAATAGCTCTTCTGATGAGACCTATTAGGTCGAAATACGTATCAAGAGATACATAGGATTTGTTTGCGTGAAATCAAATATTTGCTGCCTTTTCTCATTTTATTCGTATTTACTCTGTGTGAGTACTAGAAGCACAATTTTCTAAGGATTTCTGCTTAGTTGTAAAAGACATGTCGTGGAATGCAAATTTTAGATTCCCCATGTCTCCTTTAACATCTTTTATCAACGTCTGTTTGCCTTGCAATTTTTAGAAGGCTCAGATTATAAAGCAGTAATCTGAATTGTGTTTCGAAACTATCTTACGAAATATAGTTTAACTTATACGACAATGGCAAATGACACTTTACCTAAATTATTAACATTTTTTTTTTAATTGAGAAAAATAATGGGGAATGCCGGCTTTGATACTAAATTCCGGCAAGAAAATAATAAAAAAAATTTATGTTACCTTGTAGAGTTTTACAGATAATTTTATTTATGATAGCTCATAAAAATAAAACAGCAACATGTTGTACTCAAAATTATATAATTTAAAAAACAAAATATTATATATGTATACTAAAATAGAAGGAAGTTCTTCAAAAAAACTCACAAGTTGTTTCCTCTATTATTTCTTCAGTATCTGGAACTGTATCAGCAGTTCGTTCCCGATCTGCTAGCTGCTCTAGTTGATTATTATTAAAGATAATATCTTCAAAAAACTTGAGTTCTTCATTGGTTCTTTAAATATTTACAAAGTACTTAGTGAGAAGTTTATCAATATCTTTAAGCTTAAGTGAATTTATTTTTTACAGATCATTTTCTACAATAACGGGGTCTATCAGATCGTATAAGATTTCTTTAAAACACTTTTAAATGTTCACAAATCATTTCTGTAATTAATTTCTCCTCTAATGGTAATATTTCCAGTTTTGCAACCGAAATTTTTGGCTCATTTTGCAACTTTCTAAGCAACAAATAAGGATAGAAACATTTAGAAAACGCCATTTTGAAGGTTTTTATATAACTTATAAGTTTCCTTTTTTCTAAAATATGTTTAAATTGCTTCAATTTTTGCTGATAAACGAAAAAAGCAAAAATTTTCCGTTTTTTGACCTTAATTTGTTAATAACTAATTAAGTCCAAAAAATCGACTGCAGGAAACATATAGGATTTTGTTACAAAGGTCCATACTACTCAAAACAACTATCGTTTGCCTGGCCGGACGGGTGTCATGAAAAAATGCTTATTTCCCTGGGCTATAATTTATATGCTATTTTATAGGCGGATAATGCCGTTTTTGATTCTTATTGGCTTCATTTTTGTATTGAGTTTTAAAATACAAATAACTTGATGTAACTAACTCAATTTTGGTATAAAGGACCTTCATATATCCGTTAAATGGATATAACATAGGGTGCAAATACGCGATTTCCCACCTTATAGACTAGTCACATTAGAGAAAAAACAAATTTTCTTCAGGTATATGACGGACTAAAAACAATATCTTCAACGGCTGTTGTGATTCGCTGTTTTTTAATAGAATTGCCAGTGACTACAGTTAAACGAATTGTGCCCAAAAAAACTGAAAAATGTTTTAAAACCTCAAAATACCTCCGCAGAACGTTACATTCGTTTTTCTTAAAAATAGGACTATAACTATAAATATAGTTTAATACCAATCTATTATAAGCAATATACGGGAAATTATGTTTTTCCTAAAATAAGTAGTGAATCAAAAACATTCCATGATCTTTACTTTTAATATACAATACGATACAGGAATTCCATTTCAACTGATAGGAAGATAATAATATCATGGTGTAATTATCTACGCTCGACTCAGGATTATCGTGTGTCAAAAAGAAAAATGTAGTACCTTAGCTAGACTTGTTGCCTAATTGTCCAATTGTTGACCATATTGGCAGCTTTACTAGTTTTCTGTAAAATGTACAATATTTGATACTACAGACAGATATATCCATCTATGATTTGTCCAGGCCGTAGATAAGAATTAGTAAACCAACCAGTTAGTAAAAGAAACAGAATAACAAAAAGCTACACTATGCAGTTAAAAGTGTGAAAATTATAAGAAGTATAAGTACAAAAAAAAAACAATATAATCAATGTAGGATTAAAAACGAATGGTAGAAGTTGAGTTAGAGTAACTAGAGAGGAGGTAATTAGAACGTCCCAATGGTGAAAGACATCTAAGGGTGGCCGCACACAGAAAGAGCAACACTGTTTTAGTCAAAAACGTTTTTGTTTGAAACGAAAACGTTTTTATTTCCACAAATAACATTTTGTTTTCAAGAGAAACAAAATGTTTGCACAAACCATACTGCAATCAGTTTTATTAAAGATGTCAACAGATAACGAAGAAATTGCACTATTTTCTGGCAGTTGGTCCTCCTACAGGACGGAAAAAACGCAAAATAAAAGACAATTTTGGGTGCATCCTATAAATGAGAAAATAACTGCTAAGAAAACTCTCCAGTCTTTGCTCCAAGAATTAAGGGTCTTTTAATTGATAGTTATATAAAGGAGGTCTGGCCTCAATCAGTACAATTAATTTTTTTGCGCCCACTTTCATGATACACACAATATAAACAAGCAAAATATCGCTGTTTCCACATGTGCTTCATGTTGACTACTCGAGCGGTTTCAAGAAGGGAATTCCAAAAACACGTTGCGCCTGCGTACATTGAAATGTTTCGACACAAAAAGGCGATCTGGTAATCAACATCAAACAGACTGACTGAAACTAAATGTGCTTAAACATGCATTAGACACACGACTAATCAGTGTGCGTTAGCTCATTTAATTTACATGGAAACATCAGCATCAGACTCGCTTGGTCAAAAACGTTTTTGACTAAAACAGTTTTGCTCTTTCTGTGTGCGGCCACCCTAAGACTATGATTAATAAACAGGAATGTCATAGGGTGGCCGCACACAGAAAGAGCAAAACTGCTTTTAGTCAAAAACGTTTTTGTTTCCACAAGAAACATTTTGTTTCCAAGAGAAACAATATGTTTGCACAAACCATACTGCAATCAGTTTTATTAAAGATGTCGACAGATAACGACGAAATTGCACTAGTTTTCTGGCAGTGGTTCCTCCTACAGGCAAAAACAAGCAGAATATCGCGTTTCCACATGCGCTTCTTATTGACTACTCGAGCGATTTCAAGGAGGGAATTCCAAAAACACGTGCGCCTGCGTATATTGAAATTTTTCGACACAAAACGACGATTCGCTAATCAACATCAAACAGACTGAATGAAACTAAATGAGCCTAAACATGCTTTAGACACACGACTAATCAGTGTGCGTCAGCTCATTTCATTTATATGGAAACATCAGCATCATACTCGTTTAGTCAAAAACGTTTTTGACTAAAACAGTTTTGCTCTTTCTGTGTGCGGCCACCCTAAAAGAAGCAATTCACATTTTTTTATTTGTACTAAAACTAATTTTTTCCTTTTTATTTCGTTACATTGTTTTTTACACAATATTGATACGTATTATCTGCCTGAACAGAGGATCTAATACTCTTTCCTTTACTTATATATTGCTTTCTAGTTGGTCGCTTTGATTTAAAAAAATATGGCGTTTACAAAAAATACATAATAAAAATCCTAAGAAGTGTATTCATATTTGTAACAATTTTAAAATATTATAAATAAATAATAAAATACTTTTTTTTTAATCTTTTTTGCAAACATGGATGTTTTTTAAACCAATATTGACTCATATGTAAATGTTGGTTTGAAATAGGGTTTGTTTAATTTTAATCTTCATGAAACCTTTTCCCCGTTTGTGATAATTAAATCCACTTACAGAAAACCGCAAAATTGAGCCTTAAACGGCCAACAAGTGGAAATCTACACCAATCTTATTTACTTTCCACATTGATGAAAAACGTATGGTCGAGAACGTGTGCTCTTTCCAGATGCGGTCTTGACACCCCTAAGTGGGTCTTCGAAAAAGGCGTTTACAAATGCGAACGACGATTTGGCTACGTGTAGTGATATTTCAAATATGTAATCCATGACAGTAATGGTGGTTTTGATATTTTATAGTGTGGAAAAATTGACATATATGCTGTATTTGTATATGCTGCTCACGGAACATTTACAATAAAAATGTCATAGGGAAATGATATATTTATTGATTTTTTATTGACCGAATTAAATTAAATTAAATTAAATTCTTTATTTTCTTTTTGACAAACATAGTTTGTATAGAATTAGTCATAAATATACATTGCTACAAACTAAACACTAAACTAGACTAAACAAGACATAAAATGAATTTAAAAGCTAAACGAAATACAGCTAATATATATATATATATATATATATATATATATATATATATATCCGGTTTTTTAGGCGTTACGCCCGTCCGGTAGGGATCTATGGAGGAGTATCACTGAGCCGCAAGCCCTTATCTCTTGCCGTACTGCTCCACCATAGGCCGATCAGATCCCAGCATATCCTAGTCTAAGCCGCAGATTCATCTAGAATTTTAAACTGCTGCGTTAGACTTTTTGTTTTCTGTACACCGAGCTGGGGCTCAACCCACATCCACTGAACCATTCGACAGTGAAGCGAATGAGAGGCAGCCGCACAGCCCGCTGAGCTATCTGACCGACAGCTAATATCTAAGATCTAAAAAATTCTTCGATTGTATAAAACACTTTTTCACATAAAAATTGCTTAAGATTCCTTTTAAATACATTTATTGAACTGGTGGACTTTACAACTGTGGGCAAATGATTAAACACCTGTAGCCCGTATACCCTGGGCGATTTAAGTTTAATGCTACCTTTTGAAAATGGTATATAAAGTTTATTACAATATCTAGTATTTAAATTATGCATATCACCATTCGTTTTAAACTGATGTAAGTTATTAAAAATAAAAACACATAATTCAAAAATGTATAGACACGACAATGTTAAAATTTTATATTTTTTAAAATATTCTCTACAACTAGTTAGTCGGGAGACACCAGCGACACAACGCAATATTTTCTTTTGTATGACGAAAATACCACTTGCATAACCAGACATACCCCAAAAACATATCCCGTATCTTAGGCTGGACTCTATGAGTGCATAATAAATCATAATTAGCTGATTTTCCGTCAGAACATATTTTAAATTTCTAATTAGATAGTTAATAGAACTCAACTTCGAAACAACCGCTCCACAATGCAACTTCCAATCCAAACTTTCGTCAATCGTTATTCCCAAAAACTTGCCTGACGACACGGTACCTATTTGCATGTTATTAAAAGTAAGCTGAAGATTTTCCAAGTATTTTTGTTTATTGTGAAAATGTATAACTTGCGTTTTTTCTGCATTTAGATGCAACGAGTTATCGCAAAACCAAGAATATAAAGATGATAGAAAATTATTACATTGATGTTGTAGGATTACGTTGGATTTGTTAGACAGAATAATTGACGTATCATCCGCATATATAGTGAAATTTACCGCTCTGTCCACTTGTACGATGTCGTTAATGTAGACTACAAAGAGAATTGGTCCTATTATAGATCCTTGGGAAACACCCATGTTTGTAGTAACAAGACTAGATCTACAACTGGTCACACAATCCTCGATCCTTGTCTGCAGGCTCACATATTGTTGTCTATTGTTTAAAAATGACATAATCCACTTTAAAGTTTTTCCTGTAATACCTATCTGTTTTAGTTTTTTAAATAATATTTCATGGTTCACACAGTCAAATGCCCTACTAAGATCACAAAATATTCCAATAGGACATTCGCCTACATCAATCAGATTGGTTAAATGAGCATAAAATGCATGGACTGCCGTATTAGTAGATTTATTTTCTTGAAATCCATGTTGATTTATAGTTATGATATTATTGTTTTTTAGATAACCATTTAATCTCTTTAAATATCCATACTCAAATACCTTTGAAAATATACTGGGAATTGTTATAGGCCTATAATTGCTGACCAGTTTTGGATCTCCTTTTTTAAAAATGGGAACTACTTTGCCTGTCTTTAAGTAATTAGGAAAATCCCCATTGGGGATTTTCCTAATTCCCCAAATCCCAAATTGGTTAGATAAGTTAAAGGATTGATTATAAAAGGTAAAACTTTTTTCACCAAAAATGCAGGTATCTCGTCAAAACGACTAGAGGATTTGTTTTTAAGTTTACTCTGGAGGAGTTCGATCAGTTCCTGCCCAGTAAATGGGTACAATTGAAAGAAATTTTCATGATCTGTAATAATTGACTGACTGTCTTTGTCTACTGTATTACCTGGAATTTTCGACACGATATCAATGGGTGCATTTTTAAAAAATGTGTTAAAAGTGCATGCTACCTCTTGGGGATCTGTTATTATATTATTGTTATCATACATTAAAAAAGTATTAGCATTGTTATCAGCACTTTTTGAGAAATCATTGATAACTTTCCACGTGATTTTATTGGGATTATCAGACGAAGTAATGATTTTCTGGTAATAATCTTTTCTTGTTTTGGTCAAAAGTTTTCTATGTTTTTTCCTTTGTTGTTGATAAAAATCTCTAAGAATTGGTACTGCCCTTGATAAAGCGTGTAAATTTCTTAATTCAAAACTAGACTTTCGCACTTCACTATTAATCCATTTATTTTTAGTTGTTTTGATTGTTTTCCTTGTTAATGGAAAGCTATTATTAAAATGATACAAAAAGATATTTATAAAAGCTTGAAATGCTAGATTAGTGTCTAAGATTCCATAAACATTATTCCAGTTTTCGTTAATGAGGTTAACGATAAAGTGATTTATCGATTCCTCGCCAAATTGTCTTTTTTGTATAAAGTATGATAATTCCGCTTCGAAGTCAAGTTCCACTAAAACCGTTCTGTGATCTGATACAGTGTTGTCAAGTACACATGACAAACAGGAGTTAGAGAAATTTACAAATACATTATCTAACGTTGTTACGCTGGTATCCGTGACCCTAGTTGGCCAATTGAGAAGATTAAAATTAATATTAAAATTCAGTAAAACATTTAGTAGATTAACATGGTCGTTAGTCATATGTCTGGTATCTACATTAAAATCACCACATATTACAAAACGTATATTTGGTTTATATAAACAATTGAAAATACCTTCGAGGTTATTCAAAAAAATACTTAAATCACCAGATGGTGATCTGTAACAATTTAATATAACATATGAATTATTTTTCTTGTCTTTGAAAGAAGTAATACAATGTTCAGAATGTTTATCAACACAATATTGCTTTATCCTAGAGTTGAGTATGTTATTAAAATTAAGACCTTTTCGAATTGTTGTCAATGTACTTGTTTCGTGTTTTTCTCCCAGAAATTATGTTATCTTAAAGACTACTAACGTCTTAAAAATAACTGCCTGGTATAAAATTAGATTTTTATGTAAGTACCGCATATGTAAAATCTTTAAAACAAGTTAGTTTTTGGCTTAATTGTATGTCATTGAATAGTACGAGGACACACTTAAACCAAAAGCGACAAACTTGAGATGGAACCAAATATAGACGCTTATAAGCGTCTATATTCTTTGATGGAACTATAGAATCAACATATTAATCTTCTTCAAATTGTCGTTCTCTGATGAGTATAGAGCGTTATGGCATTCTTTTTTTCTAACTTTGTTTTAAATGGAGTTTTGTATCCCAAATCTATCTGCTAGTTTCATTCATGTTTCTTATCTTTTCTTAGTGCTAGTTATCTTCCAGTTTTTTAAAAATGAACTACCGAATCTATCTAACAGTCTTCTTCTTCATGCTATCACTGGATAGTAGTAATCTCTTTTCTACAATATGAGTTAAATCGGATCTTGTACCTCGCTCTCTGAGGAATAAATAACCATGTCCCAGTTTGACCCATTTTTTTAAGTGATTGTTTAATAACGACTAGAATCGAAAATATAGATCCTTTCATTTTTCCTGTCTGATGATGATGCTGATGATAATGTGTTTGGCATGGAAACTGGTCCATTTGCCACAGATCCTTGAATGATTTATGTTATGCTTATAAATTGAACTTGATTGTAACACATTTATATTATATATCCGGATTCATATTGACAATGTCAATCATGAACAATTGATAGGTATTCTGCGAAAGACAGGTATTGACGACAAGGACATTCGAATTGTGGCAAACCTATACTGGAATCAAACAGCAAGAGCAAAAATTGGCAACAAACTTACTGAAAGCGTGCAGATCAAAAGAGGTGTCCGTCAGGGGTGTATATTATCCCCACTCCTATTTAATATGTATTCCGAGGAAATATTTAACAAATGTATGGAAAATGCAAATGAGGGCATAAAAATAAACGGAGAGTTAACGAACAATATAAGATATGCCGACGACCCGGTGATCCTTGCCAGTACCATAGACGAATTACAACAAGTAATGGAAAGACTTTATTCAGTTAGTGAGGAATACGGCCTGAGCCTCAACTTCAAGAAGACAAAGTGGATGCTGATAAGCAAAAAGCAACAACCTGCTCGACAATTACGGATAAGTAACATACTAATTGATCATGTAGAATCTTATGTGTACCTTGGCACCAACGTAAATGCAAAATGGGAACAGACCATAGAAATTAAGGCGAGAATAGAACGAGCTAGAGCAGCATTTAGCAATATGAAAAAGCTCCTCATAAGCAAGGATTTGTCTCTTCCCCTAAAACTACGTCTAGTTAAATGCTACATTTTTCCGATCTTGCTGTATGGCGTGGAGGCCTGGACGCTGACGGAGACGCTAAGGAGGAAACTAGAAGCATTCGAAATGTGGGTGTACCGACGCATTCTTCGTATATCCTGGACCGAACATGTCACCAACATAGAGGTACTCCAAAGAATCAGAAAGGAGAAAGAGATCGTGAATACAATTAAACAAAGAAAGCTTGAATATCTAGGCCACATATTGAGACACGATAAGTACCGTCTGCTACAATTGATTGTCCAGGGAAAAATAGACAGTAAGCGAGGGCCAGGCAGGAGAAGACACTCGTGGCTCCAAAATCTGCGGAAGTGGTACGGGCTCACATCGGTCAAACTATTCAGAAGCGCCGCAAACAAGATCAAAAATGCCATGTTAATAGCCAACGTTCGCAACGGACAGGGCACTTGAAGAAGAAGATCTGGATTCATATAAGAGATTACAGATGAGTTCATATATTGATTTCTGATCCAGGGACAGTAGGTGGTTTATGTTTACTGGAAGTTGCACATTACTTTTAAACAGGTTTTCATAGAATGTAGATGAGATGCTTTATTTTTAATACATCCAAATAGGATGTCTTTTTCCTGCCTTGCACGTATAATTATTTTTATGGACACTAATTCTGTTGAGCACGTATTGGGAAGATATTAGTATTGAATGATCAGGAATAGGTATTAAAATAAAGGAAATACATGATATATGCAGACGATTGTGTTGATAGCAAGAAAAGGCATTATTAATGTAATTGTTAAGTTTGTAAAGAATATTGACTACCATTAAATAAACCAAAACCAAATTTATGGTTATAACCAATTGAAAGAGTTTAAAAGTATAAGCATTTATCTTTTTAGTGATAATGTTGCAGTTGTTTGGAAAAATGTTCAAGATTTATTTAAATATTTTATTTTTATTATTCAAAATATGACCTTATTTAGTTACACCTCTTTAATTAATTATATGTATTAGTTAATTATAATATGGATTTAGTTACACATCTTTTAAATTTTCACACTCAAATTGGCTGATTCATTATTGTCAAGTTCTAAGAATTCACTTGTCCGAAAAAAAATGTTTTTGGGAAACTATTTATCAACCCAAAACCCTTCAGATTCCTTAAGGAAACGTAGCCGTCCTTTGTGTAGAAAGTTTAAAATGATATATATATATATATATATATATATATATATATATATAGGTATATATATATATATATATATATATATATATATATATATATATAGGTATATATATATATATATATATATATATATATATATATATATATGTATATATATACATATATATATATATATATATATATATATATATATATATATATATATATAGGTATTTATATATATATATATATATATATATATATATATATATATATATATATATATATACATTTATTAACACCTGTGCGGTGTTTGTATACTGCTATCTGGTCACAAATAACCAATTATCAGTTATTTTCTGACCTAACATAATAACAGCAAATACTTAAATCTAAGGACTTACCCTATGGCTTACTCTTATTTTATCTATTAACTAAACTTTTTTTACACTAAACTGTTACACATTTACACTAGCTCCAATGGTTTTGTCCTTATGAGTCTTCTCTTTAGTTCAGTGTTGTCAAGAAGTTGGATTGCCTCGACATTCACATGACTATGCAGCCTCTGCTCGTGACTTGCTGCTGTTCTCTTAATTATTTCGATCACAGTTTCCATACTCAGGTCCTGGTGGAGGTTGCTGTTACGGATATACCAAGGAGCATCAACAATGTTTCTCAGTACTTTGTTTTGAAATCTCTGGATAATATGTAGATTACTAGCTTTGGTAGAGCCCCAGAGTTGGCACCCATACACCCATACTGGCCTCAGTACTTGCTTGTAGATGGATAATTTATTATGAATTGATAATGTTGAATTTTTTCCAATCAGTCAATACAATTTCTTATATCTAATATCAAGCTCTACTCTTTTCTTTTTGACATGGACTTTCCATCGCAGCTTCGCGTCTAGGGTGATGCCCAAGTATTTTGCTGATGTTGCATAAGGAATTTGGGTAGCATTTATTCTAACTGGGAAATTTTCTATTTTTTATTAAACTAAAGTTAAACTTTTTTTTAAGTTAAATAAAGTTTTTTATTAAACTATTAACTAAAGTTAATGTGTGCAGATTTAGTCTCATTTAATTTTATTCGATATTTTCTGGTCCAGTTATTTATTTTATTTACTGATAGTTGCAACTTATCAGTCGCTTCTTCACTAGTGTCTGCTATCGCTAGTATGGCTGTATCATCCGCGAAGGTGGCAATAGTATTTTGTTCTAGCTCTGGAATGTCACAGGTATACAATAGGTATAGGACCGGACCTAAGACACTCCCTTGTGGCACGCCAGCTTTAATCTTCCTTAAGTCGGTGTACACTTCTTCTTGTTTTTCTCTGAAATATCTATTCGCAATGTATAATTTAAGATTTCTGTATACTGTTTTGGCATGAACGTTCTTAGTTTATAGTTTAAACCGTCATGCCAGACTTTATCAAACGCCTGTGCTACATCCAAGAAGATTGTAGAGCAAATTTTATTTTCTTCTAATGTTTTCTCTATTATATTCGTTATTTTGTGAACTTGATCTATGGTGGAATGTTAATTTCTGAAACCAAATTGATGATTTGGTATAAGATTTTTTCTTTCTATTATTGGTTTTAATCTTTGCAATAGAAGTTTTTCAAATAGTTTTGACATCACCGGAAGGAGTGATATTGGTCGATAGGATGTCACTTTATTAGGAGATTTACCTGGTTTGGCGATCCTAATTACTTCGGCTACTTTCCAAAGTCTGGGAACATATTTCAATCTAAAAGCCGCATTTATTATATGTGTCAGCTTAACTATGGCTTTTCTTGGTGAATTTTTTAATAATTCTCCTGTTATGAGATCATATCCTGAAGCTTTCTTAGGCTTTATATTCTCTTTTTTCTCTGTTGATACTTCTCTAAGTGATGTCAACGTTATTCTTTCTTCAGTTTGGAATGGTTCTTCCCATCTCAGTTCTTCACCGTCATTGTCGTTTAGTTTAAACGTGCTTTCTAAATGATCTGCAAATCGTTCTGCTTTCTGTTCGTTACTTCTAGCCCAGTTGCCGTTTTCCAACTTGATAGGAGAATGAATAATTGGTCTCTTCATTCTTTTTGTTGCCTTCCATATAGAATAATCTGTGTTCTGGTCAGCTGTTAAATTACTTAAAAAAGAATTAATTGTTGAATTTTTTATATTCTGTATCTCCCTTTTTAGTTTTTGTGTAACATTATTTAGACTAGTTTTGTCTCGTGGAGCTCTGTATTGCTGCCATTTTTTTCTTAACTTCCTTTTTTCTACTATGAATTCTCGGATTTCTTTTGGATAGTTGTTCCCTTTTGTTCTAGAGGTTATTGTGGGAGTATTTTCCCAAGCTGCCTGTTGGATATTTTTTTATAAATACTTCTAATTCGTCATCGAGTTGCCTCGTGTTTCTCAATGGCACAGCAAGATTAATGTTGTGTTCAAGGTTTATTTTGAAACTCTCCCAGTCAGTTTTTTTATTAGTCAATATTGGATTGAACTCTTTTTTAATCACTGTATCACTCATAGTTAAAATTATCGGTGAGTGATTAGAGTTCATGTTCCAGCCGTCATTGATATCCAGATAGTGTTCATAAACTCTGCTTCTTCCTTTAGCTGCATTATCTGGGTGTATAGTAGAATACACTCTATACCCCCTAAATTTTACATATGACTGTTTAGTGAAGTGTGTTTTATAAACGAGACACAGATCAATTTTCTCAATATCTAGTACTGCTTGCAACTCGATCTGATGTTGTAAAAGTCCATTTGCGTTCCACGCCATTATTCGGAGGTCTTTAGCCAAATGATTTTTTAAGCTTAATTTATTGCTGTGCACGGAGGTCCTAAAATAAAGGAACCACCCGAGTTGACTGTAATACATATGTATTTCTTTCGGGCACTCTAAACCAACTCGTTGTCGCGAACACATCTCAAACCAACCATGATCCGTACCAGCGTAAGCGTGCGTTAAGCTTACCCTAAGGTTTTGAGCGGTGCACCACCCACAGACGCCGCTGTCCATCCGTATAGATATGTGCCGCATTCACAAAAGATAAAGAATCTCATATAGAATTGACAATTGACAAGTTATTAAATCTGCCAATTGTTATTCGAATTACAATCATCTACCTTACATATCCTTTTACACATATTGCATTTTTCGTTATTTTAAATTAATCGGCGACCTCATTAAGTTTTACACAAAACAACAGTCCTCATAAAATAACTATCCTAATTGTAAAAGTATGTAGTACGTTTATGAAAATTTATGGAAAAAGTATTTTGTATTAAAGATGAACTTATAAAGTATCGCTTACATGATGTTATGTGCTTTTATTGCTATACAAATGAAACCATGAATAATAAAGAAAACTGGGAACAAAACGAAACATTTTTTGCTATTGGTTTAGCGCAAAATATTACGAATTTCATGAATATTGGAAATCATCAATTCTGAGGTAATAAGACGAACAAAAAAAAAGAAGAAAAGTAAGTTGTACTGATTATTAAAAAGAGGAAACTGCGCTAGTAGGAACACATATAAGGGGTGAGAATTATCAATTATTTTAACTTATAATGCAAGGAATAGTCAGCTGAAGAAGACCAATGAAAAGTAGAAGCTATTACTGGTTAAAAAATATGTGAAAATGGTTCAACACCAGAAATAGGTTGTTTACAGCAGAAATCTCGAAAATGCGCTTAGCCGTGATGATTGCTAATATTTGGAATGAAGACGGTAGTTTAAGAGGAAGCAACATCTTTTTGAAACCCCCGAAGCCGAAGCTAGTAAAAATGTATTTCGTTTCATGGCAATTGCTGTAGTTCATTGTCGAAAGTCTGTCACTCCTTCCGACTACATTTTTTAAAACTAAACTGGGTCTTTATAATTTTCTTGCATGTGCTTTTTATTCTATGGTAAATTATTTGTAAGAAAATAATGGGTTTTTAATTAAGCGTAGATATCCTCGAAATTTTTTATCTGTTTTAAAGGTCTCCCGATGTCATTGTGTATGATTGGTGAAAGTGCCATTAATTTAGTCTAATTTATGGCACATAACTCAGGATGAATTTGACCGATAATAATACTGATACTATTAAACCTGTGGAAGTTTTTTGTAAATTCTTTTATTAGGCGCGGCCCCCTGTGAATGGGGGATTCTCTCTGGATATCCGTAGCGCCAATATCCAGAGGGTAACATAGATACCTGCCGTAGAACAACCTGATCGTAGGTATAAAATGCACACACATTTAGGGTCACTGCCCGGGGATCGTTAGGGCACGTCTGAAGCCATCGCTGGACGTGCCTGGATGCGGGACGTTGGTGGCAGGATGTTGAGGAGGCAGGACCATGTCAACCATTCGCTGGAGATGGTTTGCTGGAACATCAGCCGGCGCTCACTCAAGCGGGACGACCGAGGTAACAAACCGGTTAACAGAACGCCGTTTAAATTGAGGTAACAAGAAATGCGCTTAAACCACATCACTAAACAAGAAAAAATACGCACCGGATAAGTAAACCTGTGCATGGACATTTTATTGTCGTACTGGTTGACATCAGGAAAGATATTTCCCGAGACAGAGACTTTTCTACTTGCGATTCAGGATCAGGTTCATCATCATTTTGGCTTTACAACCCTGTGTGGGTCCTAACCTCTCCAAAAATTCTCTTCCAGTCGTCCCTATCCATCGCCTTCCTCCGCCAAGCACGTATTTCCATATTTCTCATATCTTGGTCTATGTTATCTAGGAATATTGTTCTGGGTCTTTCTCTTCTTCTTTGGCCATTAGGTCTATCAAGGAGCGTTTTTCTAGCTTGGTCGGTTTGCTCCATCCGCATTACATGGCCTAACCACCTCAAACGTCCTATCTTAATGTGTTTTACGATATCTGGTTCCTGGTATATTCTATAGAGTTCAAAGTTGTATCGTCTTCTCCAGACACCATTTTCATTTACCGCTCCGTAGATTCGCCTTAGTATTTTCCTTTGGAAACATCCTAACATGTTTTCATTGCTTTTTGTTAAAGTCCAGGTTTCTGAATCATTTGTTAGGACTGGGCGTATTATTGTTTTGTAGAGCTTTACTTTTGTATTTCTTGATATAACTGTAGATTTAAAAAGAAGATTAAGCCAATCTTAAGTTAATCTAACTAAAAATTATCTGAAACATATTGTCAAAAACTCTTAAGTCCAAAACAGTAAATGCTGATATGGATGTCAAGCCCAAGAAACCATCCAACATATTACCGAGGGCTGCCGTTTGTTGGTACTGACTATATAGAACGCCATGGCTAAGTAGGAAAGGTTATTCACCAGAAATTAGCCAACAAACTAGGAATTCTTCAGACCGACCATCTCTATTATTAATAATTCGTCCCTGACGGAATGCTTGAAAATGGTAACTATAAGCTATACTGGGACCGCACTGTGCTCACAGACCAGCCAGTTGCACATAATATACCTGATCTTGTACTAGTTAATAAACTTAACAGGCACACAACATTAATGAATATGACGATACCTAACAATAATAATATGCGAGTTTAGTACAACGAATGGATCGTCAAGTAGAGAGCTCTTCAAATACAAATAAAGAGGCAGCGGTGGAGAATAGAACGTACCCAAATAGTAGCTATTATTGTATCTACTACTGATGTTATTCTGAAACTCCGATACACCTGAGACATGGTTACAGAATGGGAAACAAATAAATTCAAACGCAAACGACGCCCCATTAATCGCCGAGACAGAAGACGAGCTCCAAAGACTAACCCATATCTTTAATACAACAGCCAAGAAATACAATATGATACCTAATACGATGTAAAATCGAAATTGATGGAGACATAATAAGGCAGGATGCAAAATTTTAGATAACTGTGAATAAATATATCTAGTTACGGACATGTTGAAGGAAAAGTATGACAACAAAGCTTTAAAGCAAGTAGAGCAGGGTGGGATCTTTTAATGGCACAATCTGGAAGAACAAACACCTAAGACAATGCACAAAAACAAGAATCTATAAAGCAGCAATTAGACCTATATTAACATACACGGCGGAGACAAGACCTGATACATCTAAAACGAGACGACTACTAGAACCAACAACGATGAAAATACTCCAACGAATATCAGGGAAAAAGTCTATTGAATAGGGAGAGAAGCGAAAACATAGAAGGGCAATAAGAAGAAATAAATGGATGAGTGACAAAACGGAAACAGGAGTTGAATGAACACATTAGTAGAGTGGCAGAGAATAGAATAGTACGAACAGCATGAGATAAGTCACCAAATAGACGAAGAAGTATTGCCAGGCAAAGAAAAAGATGGTGCGATATTTTAAACAATTTATTAGGGTAATATTCAAGAAGGAACAGGCTTTAAAGGCTACATACGAGAAGGAAGAAGAGAAAGAAGAAGACTTAATACATCACAGCCAATTTGATAGAGAACAATATGGCCACTACCAACTATAAAAGTTCCTATTGGAAAAACTGGTATTAAAAATGAAGTTCATTACTCCAACTAATTTTAATTTTAAAAATTTGTTTTTTAAAGATTGCAATATATATCCAAATTCACCTCAGTAGCCATGATACGTGTAGAAAGTAATGTTCGTATTGACACATAATTTTCTTTCATTATTAATGCCCTAATTTAGTTTTAACTTTTATTTCGTTAGTTTAACAAAAATTTGTTAAGTGCAATAAAAACATAACTACTTTCCGAATACACGCCAGAAATACTAAAAATAACGATAGAGAAGGTATTCCAAAATACTTTGTTAAAACGTACATAACGCCACCCGCAAACTTTTGGAGTGTGTAATTAAAACGAAACGATCTAATACATTTTGTGCCCTAAAACCATCAGACAAATAAAATGATCTTGTTAAAAGACTGCAATGCCGTAAAAATCGCAAGTGAAGCACAACAGCGTCAGCTATTAGGTAACAAGAGAAACGAATAGTTGTCTTTCCCATTTAGGTGAGGTCAACGACGGCATTACCAACTTCTTTCGAGTTTTATAGCATGAAGCTACATTAGGAAAATTGTGTTTGCTCAGGTACAGAATTGATTTTCCCCCAGCTGTTTGTTAGGTGACGCATCATTAGTAATTGCGTGAGAACGGTACATGAAAACAAAGACCATTAAAACCAAAATAGGATAAAAATTGAAGGGTAATATTAGATCCATGTTAATATTTCAGATGTCAGACAACTTGCTACGCATATTTCTAAGGTTATTTTTAAAGGCTATACAGAGTGGTTTATTGGTAACTGTGTTAATGTGTTTTTGATTTAGTTCTGTTTCATTTTAAAAATCGTAATAACTTTTGATCCAATATTATTCAATATACTTAATACTTTATTTAGCCGTTAAAAATATATATCACGTGCTGAACCGAAAATCTTTTAGATCCCGAATATTTCAATACAAATAAACAATGTGTAAAAAACGTGTAAAAAAAGTGAATAAAAATGCAAGAACACGTATATTTTGATTCCATGAGGCATGTATTTCTCTTATCTCTTTTACTGTCGTACCACCGACTATTAGGAAAATAATATACACTGCCCTATCTATAAAAAAAGAGAAAACGTTGAATATCTTTTTTACGATTTTCGTATTTCTCCTACTTCTTTTGATATTATTTGTATAGTACTCCAGTCACTTGGACTATTTATTATCATCATAATCCAGTATTCATTTAGCACGTCCACTACCGGACATAGGCCTCCCTTAAATTCCTCAATTCTTTACGATTGTGTGCTCTTTATTACCAATTTTTGGTGATACACCTGATGTCGTCAGAAAACTTCGTCCATACTGTCCTAGTTGCTGACATTGAAGAGGATATTATATTAGGAATGGACGTCATGAATTTGCATGGATTTTAATTGGATTTTAAGAATAAGGTAACAAGGAGGTTTTCCAAACAAAGTTGGTAACGAGGAGGTCTTCGTTCATCCACGTGGTGATAGCAGTGTGAAAGCAGCCTTTAAAGAAGATACAGTTGTGCCTGCGAGAAGTGAAACGATCATAGTCGAGCAGCTACAGAAACTTGTGAAAGAAATAACACCTGTTATAATGGAGTCTTGGAACCATAATGACGAGGTTGGCCAAGGAATCATAATTGAAAAGGAATTGGTGGCTTCTGGTAAATAAATTCCTGTAAGACTTATCAATGTCAATGACTACCCAGTGGCCATCAAAAACAGAAAAAAGTAGGAACCTGTGTACCTGTGATATCTATAATTCGTCAGACGACATCTATTAACTACAACGACAAATTCGACCAAATGGTTGCAGTTACTGGTCAGTATCTACATCAGGTGGAAAAAAGAAAAGAAATTTTCGTACCAAAAGGAGAAAAGACGAGAAAGGATTGTTCAGGAAATGAAGATACGAGTAGAACCTTCTACTAGCCCATTGGCCTCTCTGGTAGTCTTGGTCAAGAAGAAAAACAGAAGGAAGAGAGTTATCCTCTGCCTCGGATCTACGACACGTTGGATGCTTTGTCTGGAAGTAAACTGCTTTTTACTTTGAATTTGAAGTCTGGATACTGATAGATATCAGTAGATAGGTAGAAATAGACACAGTAGATAAAGGGAAGACAGCCTTCACCACAGGATCTGGATTGTGGCAATTCAACGTTATGTCATTTGGCTCCTGCGACATTCTGCTCCCATCTGGAAAAATGTGCCTGGTAAATTTAGATGACATAATTGTTTTGGGGGAGACTTTTGAAGACCATATGAAGAATTAAAAAACGTTTTTAATCGTCTTAAAGCTGACCAATTAATTTTAAACCTCAAGAAGTGCCAGCTATTTCAAAGTAAAGTCAATTATCTGGGTCATATAATCAGTAAAGTTGGAGTGGCTGTGGATAAGAGAAAAATCGATTCCATTAAGGAATAGACAGAACCGACTAACAAACATCAAGTGAGAAGTTTCTTCGGGCTAGGTACTTACTATCTAAAGTTTAGTAAGAAGTTTGCAGATATCGCTTAACTATTAACATGACTTACAGAGAAAGCAAGAGATGACTGCTGGGATGGAGACTGTCAAACTACTTTTGAAGCAGGGAACTTCTAGCAGTAGTGAAATCAGTAAAACACTTCTATCAGTAACTCTATGAAAGGAAGTTTTTAATTCGAACCAACCATGCCGCCCTAAAGTGGTTAATGCAGTTTATGAATCTAGAGGGTCAGATAGATAGATGGATTGAACGACTCCAGGAATACTATTTTAAGATTGAGCATCGGGTTGGAGTCAGCCACAGAAACGCTGAGTCTCTTTCTAGAAGGCCGTGCTCAGCTGAGTGTTCCCACTGCAAAAAAACAGAATTCAAAGAAGCGGCAGTACTAAGAACAACAGTAGTTAACGACGAGTGAACGCGTACTAAGATTAGAAAAAACAAGAGAAAGATCCAGTTATACAGAAAATCCGAAAATGGAAAAAAGAAACCCGTCGACACCCTTGGCAAGATATCAAGCCTATGCTCGGTAGTTAAGACTTATTGGGCCCAGTGGGACTTTTTTATCATGGAAGACAGATGGCTTAAATGAGTACTGGAAAACGATGGTGGTTCAGAGAAACGGACACAGTTGGTGATTCCAAATAACAGAATAGCCGAAATACTTCGTCAGTTACACGACAGTTCATCAGGACATTTCGGTTTAAAGAAAACCCTTGTTGAAAAACAGTTGTTGCAGTGTGTGAGTATTTTTAAATAACATATATACCTTTCTGTCACAGAATGCCTAAATGAAACTGTTTTCCAAAATAACCATTTTTAATCACCACTCAATGTCTTCGTTATCAGCCTCGTTTATCCTTCTTTTTCTGAAATTGCTTCGCCAAATAGACCACAATGTTTTAATTATCAGCTTCCACCATTTTAAAACATTTTTCTTCTTAATAGCATTTATAGATCGGTAAAATATTCTTCCTTCTTTATTGCTTTCCTGTTTATTCTTCTTTCTAATAATTTTGTTTCTCTTCCAATCACCAATCATCATATAAATATTATAATTTTTAATCTCTTCTAATCTCCATATACATAATATAATGTTTAATCTCCACCTAATACACTTAATATTGAATACCGACTATTTATCACCGAATACTGACATACTGAATACTGTCATACTGACTACTGAATACTGTCTGTCGAATACTGAATCACTGATTACTGGATACTGTCTTAATACTATTTTTTAATCTCCCACTTTTGGGAGATTAAAAATGGTATTGGAAAGTGTAACTCTTTCCAATACTTTAATACCTAATACTCTTTCAATACTAATACCCTAATACTGACCATCTTGAATCCAAGTCATATCCAAACATCTGTGAGAATTATCCAAAAATCTACAAAAAATAGTAATACTTACAAAAGTATCTGTAAACGATAAATACAATACTTTTGCAGATGTTTTCGTTTCTATTCTTACCCGAATTTTGTTAATCGAAAAAAATGAGCTAACAAAATTCGGCCAAGAATACCAATTAAAACATTTGCAAGCTATAAAAATGGTCAATTATTGTAATTATGGCTAGTTCTAGGACGTACAGTTAGTAAAAAAATCTAACTTTTCTCTTATGAACTTTTTGTCTAATTTCATCAGCTATTTCTCGAAAACATCGCTACCCAATACCCATCCAAGCTTTTGTGCTGCTCACATATTTCACTGGTTTTTCCAAGCTTTTGTGCTGCTCACATATTTCACTGGTTTTTACTTGACGTTCCTAAAACAACACGGATAAGCATACTTACTAATCATCAGTAGAGGTACCACTTCTGATCCGTCCATGTTTGCACCAATTAGGAGAGTTTTTTTTGCTTAATTTTCCTCCGTGACATTTTTCATTTTTGAATGCCAGTGTTTTAACAGGGGTGCATTAAAAAAAGACCTGTCTCGTCATAATTGACGATATCTTCTTCATCTTTTTCCTGAATCATCTTAAATTTTTTTCCATTTGTTGGCTTCTTGTTGATTAACAGCCTCACTTTCTCCACAAATGGATTTGAATGAAATTTTGTTGCGTTCTTTGAAGCCGTATAGCCACCCTATACTCGCCTGAAAGTTGTTTTTCCCCATTTGAACAACAAATTGTTTAGCTTTGCTTCTTATAAGACGACCACCCATGGGAATCTCCTTACCCCTGGCTTGTTCGAACCATTTTGAAACACATTTGGATTTTCTCTTTTCTTAACCTTTATCATTCTTTATCGCACTGACTTCAGGTTTTTTTCTTTATTCTTCAAGTAGGTCTATCCATCTACTTGAAAAAGTAGGTATGAATCATGTGTTTCCATCTACTTGAAAAAGTAGGTATGAATCATATGGTATCATGTGTTAGGAGGAATTCCAAAATCTTTGGCAGTCTCAGATTTTTTCCTCGTTCCATTTTCTACTTCTTTAATTGCTGCTATTTTTCCAATAACGTCAAAGTTTTTTATGTTCGAAGTTTACTGAAGGGGCGTGCCATATACGGGAAAATTTAGGTGCTAGATACGGGTACAATGTACAATGGTCTTAAATGTTTTTTTTTTCATTTATTTCATGAAATTATTCACGACTATTTACCATTACTTATATAGAAAATTTTAGGGACCAGAATAAAAATTCGAATTAGAGAAGTTCGAATAACGTTCGAATAACGAATAACGTTTTGTTGGGGATGATTCCTTGCTATAAAATATTGTTACGAACGTGCATTTAACGAGGCACGTATAACGGTTGCATCTCGAAACAGCACCTCATGCTTCCATGCGGCGCGGCGGCATCTCGAAAGCGACTCGATATTTCGAGAAAGATCTGTCGCGTTCGCCTAGAGGTGGGAACTTTCTAGAAAATAGTAACTTTAGTATATATACGTAACGATCTTAGGAATAAGTTTAGTTGATAAGAGAATACCGAACTGTAAAGTTATAAATAAATATATTTATATAAATTCGAACCGCTCGTTTTATTTAATCACGCTACAATTGGTGTCACAGTGTGAGGACAATTGATTTATTTAAAAATAAATCCAACAGTGAAAAAAAGAGACTTTTGAACTTTTAAAAAGTATTGTTCGTCGGGAACATCCGCGTAGTTCGGTAGTGATCGTTG
Source organism: Diabrotica balteata (assembly GCA_918026665.1). Taxonomy (NCBI): domain Eukaryota; kingdom Metazoa; phylum Arthropoda; class Insecta; order Coleoptera; family Chrysomelidae; genus Diabrotica; species Diabrotica balteata. Next base: position 35,232,094 of record OU898282.1, on the reverse strand, counting down.
TACGAAAGAACATTTAAAAAGTACGTGTGTGCCTGATCGAAGATGCTGCTAGTAGAACTTTCAGTGAAACAGTTGCGTGAGCAACTAGAAGAACGCGATGAAGACTGCAGCGGGTCCAAGAAGATCCTACAAGAACGACTGAAGACTGTTCTCAACAAGAATGGAGACGACCCAGAGACATTCCAGTTCCAGTCAGCAGAAGAAGCAGTTTTAACAAAAATAATTGATGGAAAGTTTGAGAATGTCTCACAAATAATCGAAGAGAGTTCTAAACAAAATGATAGTAAATTTGAAAATGTGTCGCAAATGATAATTGAACAAACTTCTAAAAAATTGAAGAATCTTCTAAAAAAATGATGATAAATTCGAGAACGTTTCCAAAAGATTCGATGAAACTTCTCAAATTATTAAAGAAGTAGCTAGACAAAACGACGAGAAACTCGAAAATGTATCAAATAGATTCGACGAGAAATTTGAAAATGTTTCTCAAATGATGGAAGAAACTTCGAAAAAGAATAATGAGAAATTTGAAGAAGTTTCCAAAACATTCGAAAAAGTAGAAGAGAAGATCAAACAGTTAGAGAGCATGATAACTAACACAAAAATGCTACCACCAGTTAATACGGAAGCTTTAGATCCGGTAGTAAAAGAAGAATCACCGAGAGACGAAACGACACATCATATGAGATTCAAATTGCCACCGTTTGATGGAAAGTCTTCTTGGTCCATATACCTTAGACAATTTGAAGCTATTGCGACAGCCAATCATTGGACAGAACAAGAAAAGGCTGTTTCCTTGACTGCTGCTTTACGAGGTGATGCTGCAGATATCCTAAGATCGATTCCTAAGGGTCAAGAAAAATGTTACCAGACCTTGTTCACTCGACTAGACAAACGTTACGGAGATGCCCATCTACAACAAGTCTACAAAGTACAAATAAGAAGTAGAATCCAACGAGCAAGTGAGAGTTTGCAAGAATTTGAAGCAGATATTGCTCGTATAGCGCTGTTGGCCTATCCAGAGGTACCAGACAACATTTTGGAAGAAATTGCTGTAGATGCCTTCGTCAATGGGTTGAGAGACAGTGAATTACAGAAAGCTTTACGACTAGCAAGACCGAAAGTTTTAGATGAAGCGCTCGCCATTGCCTTGGAACATGAGATAGCTAGTCGAGTTTCACGGAGCTATCAAGTACGAACCTCCGAAGAGAGTGACGAACGAAACGATAAACGTCTGGAGGAAATCGTACGGAAAGTAGTTCGTAACATGATGCCGAAGAGACGTGAACCCAGATGTTGGAATGGTAACAACGAAGGTCACATTCGCCCCAAAGTTCAAGAAAATAATACAACAGTCAGAAAGCTAGAACAGATGGAACACTGGGCTGGAAAAAGTCATTCAAATGCTGAAATTCAATCAAGACGGCCATACAGTGCAAATCGTAATCATTGTCTTGAATTAGAAGAACGACTTTGCCCGTGAGGCGAACCACCGTTATTAATGATCAATGGCAGCCTCAACAGCTACAAGACGCTCAAGCAGATGATCCATGTATAAAAAGAGTATTGGATTGGGTGCGTCGAAGTGAAAGACCTTCTTGGCAAGACATTAGTGCATGTAGTCCCGAAGTCAAGTGTTACTGGAGCCAATAGAATTGCCTAGTGCTGAAAGATGATCTTCTGTATAGAACCTTTGAGAACGATGATGGTACAGAAACTAAGCTTCAGTTGATTGTACCTAAAAGTAAAGTGTCAGAAGTATTGCGTCAGTTGCATGACGGTGCATCAGGTGGACACTTTGGTATTACGAAGACTCTGCAAAAGGTTCGAGAACGGTTCTATTGGGTGAACTGTAAAGATGATGTAAGAAGATGGTGCCGGAAATGTGAACTGTGTGCAACTAGTAATGGTCCAGTTGGTAAAAAGAGGGCACCCATGAAACAGTACAATGTTGGTAGTCCTATGGAGAGAGTAGCAATCGACATTGCAGGTCCACTTCCAGAGACGAATGATGGAAATAAATATATCCTGGTAGCCATGGATTATTTTACGAAATGGACTGAGGCCTATGCGATACCAAATCAAGAAGCTGCTACTGTAGCAGAGGTACTTGTTAAAGAATTGTTTAGCCGATTTGGTGTTCCCTTGGAGATCCACTCCGACCAAGGGCGAAACTTCGAGTCAAACCTTTTCCAAAACGTTTGTAAATTGATTGGTGTCAATAAGACCAGAACGACACCCCTTCATCCTCAATCAGATGGAATGGTCGAGAGAATGAACCGAACAATGGGTAAACACCTGTCCAAGTATCAGAACATCAAAGAGATTGGGACCAGCACATTCATTTATTCCTAATGGCCTACCGCTCGGCCGTGAATGAAACTACGGGCCTGACTCCAACCTGCCTGATGTTAGGTCGTGAAGCTCGTTTGCCCTGCGACCTAAAGTTTGGCTGCAGACCTTCTGAAGAACATGTTGCAAGCGAAGATTATGTCGACCGCCTAAAGTTAAGAATGAACAACATTCATGAACTTGCCCGACAACACATCCAGTTGGCCAGTGACAGAATGAAAGATCAATACGATTCTCGATGCAAGAATTAAAGCTATGACGTAGGTGATCTTGTTTGGCTTTATAATCCACAACGTCGTCGTGGCTTGTCTCCTAAACTGCAAAGACAATGGGAGGGTCCGTATGAAATTAAAAAGAGAATAAATGACGTAATATACCGAATTAAGAAGTTGCCGAAAGGTAAACCAAAAGTAGTTCACATAAATCGGCTTGCACCTTATGCTGGCTCAAATGAAACAGAAGAAGCACGAATCCTTCAACATGAGATCAAAGATAAACGGCGACCAAGCTTTAAGGAGTTTATGTCAAATTACGCAGAGAGAAAGAATGCTAGATTCGGCGTGACGACAGAAGTTTAGCAGGATCTTTTTAGTGTTCCGCATAACGTCTCTCTAGCCCACTGTGTTGCCCAAGATCTTGAGATGACTAAAGGAATCTCATCTGTATTTTATAAGAAGTTCGGTCGTTTGGACGAGTTAAAAAACCAGCAGCCTAAAGTTGGAAGAGTACTGAGATTAGAAGATGGTTCTCGATCTTTGCTGTATATGGTGACCAGGAAGTCGTATACAGACAGGGCAACCTACGAGGATATATGGTGTGCTCTAACTAATTTGAAGAAAATCGTCTGCAATTACGACATTAAGAATTTGGCCTTACCCAAGATAGGCCATGCACTAGATAATCTGGATTGGAAGATTGTCAGAAGCATGTTAGAAGTGATCTTTCGAGAAACCGGTGTAAGAATTACCGTGTGTTGCACTAATCCAAAGAGATTGTGTCCTTCAAAGACAGTAGACTGTTATTTCTTTCTGAGGGGTTCATGCAGAGCTGGAGAGTCCTGTAGATTCCGCCATCCTGGGCCTACATATAGAGTTGCTGATCGGGACGCTCAGATCTAAGAGGGGAGCAGTGTTACGAACGTGCATTTAACGAGGCACGTATAACGGTTGCATCTCGAAACAGCACCTCATGCTTCTATGCGGCGCGGCGGCATCTCGAAAGCGACTCGATATTTCGAGAAAGATCTGTCGCGTTCGCCTAGAGGTGGGAACTTTCTAGAAAATAGTAACTTTAGTATATATACGTAACGATCTTAGGAATAAGTTTAGTTGATAAGAGAATACCGAACTGTAAAGTTATAAATAAATATATTTATATAAATTCGAACCGCTCGTTTTATTTAATCACGCTACAGTATCGTCTAAATGGAGAAAGAACTGATGGTTAATAAATTACAACAGAAAAGTTAAACCAAATGTGAAAATACTTGCTACTAGGAATTTCACCAATGATAATAATACCGTATGCAACGAATATCATTTTACGGAAGCAGCCACACGTATAATGTGTTTATTATAAAAGTCTTGGAAAAAGGTACTATTTACATTAAGCATCTCTGAAAATACCATGTTTCATGTGCATTTAGAGTAGTGAAAATATATTTTTCCCGTGCGCTTACTTTCTGCCCGAGGTAGCAATTAATTTAATTAGAGAATATGAATAATAGCTAACGTGTTGGATATTATACACTCAGTGGTGTAACAAAAACAAAAACAAGTTAAGCCTACTTCAGGAACTACTAATTAAAACAAAGCCATTATAATTAAAACAATCAAATTAAAAGTATTACTTATACTTGTGATTTATAGTATTTCATAGCTGTTTGTGTTAATGTGCTTTGAATAAGTCTGAGTTATTCTATTTTTCGAATTACCATAAAACAACTACAGTTATCATAGAATTACATATTCTAGTGAATCCTTACTGCTAACTTGGCTGTTTCTCGCACGCCTCCATTCTTTCTCTCATTCTAGAAGTTTTTATCCAATATGAGTAATCAATTGCTATGACCTAGCTCTGATACTGAACTATTTTTTCAGAGCCTGCTAAATTTGTTAGATATTCTGCCCATTAAAAGCAGAAAAATTTTATGTGGTGATTTTAATATTGACTACGCTGCTGTTTGTGCGACCCAACTGTCTTTGGTAACTATTTTTGAATCATATGGTCTCACAATGCACGTTAATTCTCCAACAAGAATCTCAAAAACATCATCCTCGACAATTGATTATGTGGTTTCCGATTTTCCACCCGCTAACGTCCATTCTACAGTTATTAGTGGGGGGCTTTCTGATCATGAAACGGTATATACCAAGTTTAGCAGTTTACAAACACCTCACTCAAAAACCCGACGATTAGGTAGGATTTTTTCCACTCAAAACTTTCGTAAATTCTATAATTCATGCTTGACTTCTGACTGGAGTTTTTCTTCTGGAGACATCGACTGTAATGTTAGTGATTTTCTAAATAGACTTGTATCTATTTTTAATAAAGCGTTTCCTCTATTAAACATCAGGCCAAAATATAATAAACCTTGGATTACCAAAGGCATTCGCATATCTGCGAAAAATATGCGTTCTCTGCTATATATTAAAAAATTTAATGACAGTATCCCCATCTCTGATTATATCAACAAGTACAGAAAATGCTATATAAAACTACTCAAAGTAGCCAAAAAATCCTACTTTCATAATCGCTTAACAAGCTCCAAAAATATTTCAAAAGAACCTTGGTCAATAATAAACGATTTTCGAAATAAAACCAGTACAGCGGATCAAACCTTTTCTTTTCCTAACCCCGAAAATCTAAATGATTACTTTGTTAATGTGAGTAAAAATATAACCTCAAATATTTCGCCACATCAAGATCCAGTTTCCTATCTCTCTAATTCAAAAAACATTGCTGATACCTTCTTTTTAAGACCAGTTGATAAGACGGAACTCATTTCAACAATTCGTAGTATAAAAAGCACATCGTCCTGTAGTACAGATGGATTATCTATTAAAATTTTCTCAAATCTACCGCATAATGTTTTGGACGTCATGGTCTCGCTAGTAAATGATTCAACTATAGACCTATTGCCTTGTTACCAGCACTATCAAAAATTATTGAAAGACTTATAAAAGTTCGACTTATGCCCTTTCTCCTTAAATATAATATTTTATCGCAATATCAGTTCGGCTTTTTGTCTAATAAATGCACTAGTGATGCCATATTTTCTGTGTTACATGATGTATATCTATCACTAAACAGTAACCTCTCCTCCGCCACCGTTTTCTGCGACTATTCCAAAGCCTTTGACTGCGTAAATCACGACATTCTATTAAAAAAATTAACTTTCTATGGAATTCGGGGTGTGTCTTTGAACTGGTTCAAAACTTACTTGGTAGGTAGGAAACAATTGGTTAGAATAAATGACACCGACTCTAGTTGTAAAGATATTGAGTGTGGAGTACCGCAAGGTTCAGTATTAGGTCCCATTCTTTTTTTACTTTTCATTAATGACATCACTTACTTGAAAATTAAAGGGAAAATTTTTCTATTTGCTGATGATACCAGTATTACTTGGAGCAGCTCTGATATTTCAACGCTTCATTCAATTATAACCGATGATTTACTTATAATCAAGGCTTGATCAGACTCCAACTTACTTAGCTTTAACGTGGATAAGACTGTAGCATTATCTTATAAAGGAGTCATGCAACCCTTGCTTTTGAATGAGAGCCAAATCAATATCGTAAATTCCGTAAATTTCTAGGTATTCTCATTGACAGTGATCTCAAATGGTCCTTGCATACTGACTCCTTAAGGAAGAAACTAGCCTCAGCTTGCTTTGCAATAAGATCTGTTTCGAAGGAACTAAATTTATCTTCTGCCAAAATGGCATATTTCTCATTGTTCGAGTCCCATCTTCGATATGGGCTTCCATTTTGGGGTTCTAGTACAGCGGCCCAATTTGATACTATTTTTAAGTTGCAAAAAAGAGCAATCCGTTATCTATTTGATCTCAAACAAACAACTCATTGCAAGACCTACTTCAAAAATCACGGAATTTTGACGCTTCCCTCTTTATTTATTTTGGAAACGGTTTGTTTGATTCGAAAGCATCTAAACATTTTTCCCGATAGACCTGACCATGACTACTCCATTAGAAATTCGGATTGTAACGTTTATTTGCCGATCCCGTCCACTAAGCTAGTAAAGAATTCTATTCTGTATCGTGCAATGAAACTTTATAATCACCTTCCAAGAGAAATTAAATCCGCAACATCCTTCATTAAGTTTCGTAAGGTGACAAAAATCTATCTCTCAGAAAGACCATATTATTCAGTTGACGAGTTTCTTAATGTATAACAAAGAAACAAAATTAGTATTGTTTATAATTACATTTGGGTGTCTCAAGCAGTGGCTACAATTTGTCTCATTTGTTGTTGTCTGTACAAATTATGTAGGTTATACAATAATTTTACTGATTTAAAATTGTGTTATTCTGTTTTTTACTATATTGTTTTTGTTTTATACTTTTTGTATTATTTGACTGATTTATTTTTTAGCTTTGTCCATAAAATTGTTCAATAATTTTCAGTGACAATAAAGCATATTTCTATTCTATTCTAATTCCGAAGTTAACATGCTCCTTTTCTAACTTGGCTACTGTACTAAAGACGACCAATAGTCAGAAATACGTATATACGATTGCCTTCCACTGATATACCTTTTTTGGTTTCCTGTTTTGCGAGACATGCCATTACATTTTACTTTTATTATTCAGTAACATTACTCTTTTCCTTTTGATTTAGCGTTTCAACGTTTGGCATTTCATTCCCCAGGTAGCTGTATCTTCCTCCGTGATTATTGTTAGTTGTTGTCCTGGAAACCATCAGGGTCACCTAACTCTAATGCCACAAATTGGTCGCATTGCTCATGTAGTGATCCTTTCCCAAGTTAACATGCTCCTTGCCTAACTTGGCTGCACTGTACTGAAGGCGGCCAATAGTCAGAAATACGTATATACGGTTGCCTTCCATCGATATACCATTTTTGGTTTTCTGTTTTATGAGACATGCCATTCCCGTTTTATTTTTATTATTACACTCGCATTATCCTTTTTCATTTATTTTAAATGTTTTAACGTTTGGCATTCCTTTCCCCAGGTAGCTGTAGCTTCCTCCGTGGTTAGTTTTAGTTGTTGCCTTGGAAACCATCAGGGTTTTCTAACTCTAATACCACAAATTGGTTGCATTGCTTCTATAGCGAACCTTTACCAAGTTAATATTCTCCTTTTCTAACTTGGCTGGACCGTATTGAAGACGACCAACAGTCAGAAATACGTATATACGGTTGCCTTCCATCGATATAAGTACCATTTTTGATTTTCTATTTTGCGAGACATGCCATTACTTTTTATTTATATTGTAGTGTTTTTACTAAATCTAATTTATTGTCTTTATTTATTATCAAAGGTTCTACATTTATAACACTTACCAGTATATTAAAGCCTTTATTACAATATTCACTAATTTATTTCACAATATTTAATTATATTTATTTCCGGCTTACAATTTAAACTCGATATTCAAAACTAGAACTAGAACTAACTGTTTTGAACAAAATTCCCTCTTTAAATATAAAATACCGTTAATCGAGAATCCCTTCGAATTCGGACGGCGACCTTTCGAAAAGGATGGAAGGCAGACAGGTTTTTTAGCTGAGCGGCGAACTTACTAGAATAAAATAGAATTAGAAATATTATGTTTACAGTTTTCTGAGTCATATTTATCGTAAAATTGCCCCCCTCTTAATCGGGACTGGAACTGCAACGGTATGCTGGTATCGGCAACTGGAGTCTCTTTAACAACTTTCAGTTGTATAAAAATGACAAGGGACGGTTTTCTCTCCGCACCAGTAACTATGCGAATTGCAACAGACTAACATCTGGACTTCGGTGTCTTTAAAGATCTTCTCCACCATATTTTGGATAATCCTTCAATCTAATTGGCAGCACTCCAACTTTGGCATGGCTAACTTTTGCACGTCGGACTCTAGTACGTGCTCTCTTAACTGAAGTAAGGCTTCCCATACATCTCGGTAGGTAGGTTGGTCACGGGCAATGTCTTTTGTTACCAGGTAGAAAAGGTAACGTGATGCATCTTGGAATTTCAAGGCTTTCCCGGGAGCTGTCACTTGGCATTGAAATTCTGCAACTCGACCTAACTTCCTTCGAAAGACGGATGCCAACTCTGGTGTGTCTTTGATACTAGCCGGGATGGTAAGGGCCAGTGAGTAGTCATCGGGAAACCTCAAACGTGAGGCAGATACATCTTGGACTTGGTTTACTTTCACTTCTTCATCTACGCCGTGGTCACCTTCGAAAGACGTCAGCCGGTTATAATGTACTATCATCGGCTTTCCCCTTGGAATCTTGCTTATTTGTAGGTAGATGACGTCGTTGATCTTCTCCATAATGAGGTATGGACCTTCCCAAAACTGCTGCTACTTGGGAGAACAACCTTTTCCCTTCTTGAGATTATAAAGCCAGACTTTGTCGTTCTTCTTAAAGCACCCCTTTTTGGCTTGCTTATCGTACCGTTTCTTCATTCGGTCGCTAGCGATCTGAAGGTGGGAACGAACCAACTCGTGTATATCGTCCATTCTTCTTCGTAGTTCGATCACATAATCTTCACCTGCTACATCTTTCCCAGGTCGATACCCAAACTCTAGATCACAAGGTAGTCGCATCTCGCGTCCGAATAGGACTCTGGCTGATGGCTGGCCTGTTGATTCGTTAACAGAAGATTTGTAGGCCATTGTGAAGAACGGAAGATATTGGTCCCAGTCTCGCTGATGATCGGACACCATCTTTGTCAAATACTTGCCAACTGTCCTATTCATCCGTTCTACCATACCATCCAATTGCCGATGATATGGTGTAGTTCTTGTTTTCTTCATGCATAGTCTATCACATATTCCTTGGAATAGATCGCTTTCGAAGTTCCTGCCTTGGTCACTATGGATCTCCAAAGGCAGTCCAAATCGGCTGATATATTCTTGGATCAACTAATCTGCAATGGTGGAGACATTCTGGTCTGTAAGTGCGTAAATCTCGACCCACTTAGTAAAGTAGTCCATTACTACCAACATATACTTGCCTCCATTTTCACTCTCGGGAAATGGCCCAGCAATGTCCAAAGCTATTCTTTCAAACGGGCTTCCAACATTATATTGTCTCATAGGAGCTCTCCTTTTTCGGTAAGGCCCGTTACTCGTAGCACAAATAGTACATTTCTTACACCAGTTTTTTACGTCGTCGAAACTGTTCATCCAAAAAAACCGTTCCCGAATTCGCTGAAGGGTTTTCTTTACACCGAAATGTCCTTCTGATGGACTGTCATGTAACTGATGAAGTACTTCGGCTATTTTACTCTTTGGGATTACCAACTGTCTTCTCTTTTCTGAACCGTCATTATTTTCAAGTACTCTTTTGAGCAAGCTATCTTTCAAGATAAATGAGTCCCACTGGACCTAATACGTCTTAACTGCTGAGCATAGGTTTGATATTTCTTGCCAAGGTGGTCGACGGTTTTCCTCTTTCCATTTTCGAATTTTCTGTACAACTGGATCTCTCTCTTGTTTTTTCCTTATCTTGGTAGGCGTCCAGTCGTCATTGACCATCGTTGTTCTTAGCACTGCTGCTTCCTTGGATTCCGTTTTGTTGCAGTGGGAACACTCTGCTGGGCATGGCCTTCTGAAAAGACAGTCAGCGTTTCTGTGGCTAACTCCGGCCCGGTGCTCAATTTTGAAATCGTATTCTTGGAGTCGTTCGATCCACCTATCTGACCCTCTGGATTCTTAAACTACATCAACCACTTAAGGGCGGCATGGTCGGGACGGATTAAAAACTTTCTTCCATAGAGGTATTGATAGAAGTGCTCTACTGATTTCACTAATAGTAGAAGTTCTCTTCGCGTGACGCAATAATTCCGCTCAGGTTTTGAAAGAACTTTACACTAAAATATCCAAGAACTCGTTCCTGTCCTCTTGAATTTGAGACAGCACTCCTCCAATTCCCTCATTACTTGTATCTGTTTCTAAGATGAACTCTCTTTCTGGCAGTGGATACCCTAAAATTGGTGCTGTGATTAAATGCTTTTTCAAGGTCTCAAAGGCATTTTGACAGTCTGTATCCCAGCGGTAATCTCTTGCTTCCTCTGTGAGTCGCGTTAGCTTAGCGATATCTGCAAACTTCTTAATAAACCTCCGTAGTAAGTACATAGTCCAAGAAAACTTCTTGATGTTTGTCAGTTGGTTCTGGCCATTAACCATACCATGACCATAAACCAGGCATATTTTCTAAGATAACTCTCTCAACACATTTTTCGTCAATAGTCATATATATATATATATATATATATATATAATATATATATATATATATATATATATATATATATATACTGGTATGTATGCTCTTCTCATTATAATGAAAATTGTAGAAAAAGAGATTATTCGTATTATTTGCAGTTTCCATGGTAAAAATCTATAATTGATTTTTTTAAATTGTACGTTAAACTTTTTAATTGTCCACTTATTTATTGTCATTGAAAGTTTCGAATTATGCAGATGGTAAATAACTTGCTCTTTCAGGTAAGAAATTTCTTCAGAAATCTTATTACTTCTCTTTTATTCATTTTGTTCCATAATACCTGGATAAATCTCTTTAAAGACTTCCGAACTTAATCTTGGACTTTTTTTAAAAATCTGTTTAGAACGCTTCGCTTTTTATCCGCTAATTTAGTTTAAATTTGAGCTTTTTGGTAAAAATGTGCTTTAAATATCACAGCTATACGGACATAATTATATGTAAAAAGCAATCGAGAAAAATAATGATTGGAGCAGATTATGAAAATTAAATAATGTCTAAAGATGACGATAGCAGTCTCGAAATTTTTGACCAGTCAAAAACTTAGCATTTTGCTTTTAATATGTCAAGAATATCCATTTCCACCCTTTTAATACTGAATGGAAAATTAATTCTGCTTTTTTATCGTAATAAGATACTAAGCCCATTCATAAACAATTTGACACTTACATGAATGATATACATATATAAAGAAGCAAAATAAAATGAATATTTCCAAAAAGATTTACACGATCACAATAACACGGTGATCGATGGTCTGATGTACTATAATGTCCATACATGGAAACAATTTATTCATTACTGTAATAAATCTTTAACTGTTAGGCGTCACATGTTACATGTGTTGCGTTCTGCACATACGATGACCTCAATATAACAATTGGGGTCATCCTGAAGGGGGAGAGAATGTATTATGTTCAATCTCTAAATCGCTGGTTTCCACATTTCGCATTGGGTATGTATATTAAAATAGAAAAAGAAATGAAAGCCAGTGGACTATATAAAACTCTATTTTAAAAAGTAAAAGCAAACATAAATATACATAACCAAATATACAATTACAACTAAACAAGACTTTATATAAACTTAAATATTAGTTCATATGAAACGACACCAAAAAGACAACCATGTTAAGAATAGAAAACTGTGGTAAAATGAACAACTCTTGTTGATAAAAGTTACACAAAATGCAATCAGACATAACATAATATATGAATTATATTAAACGTAAATACAAATATTAATAAACTCAATTAAAATTATAATCGGTAATGAAATAAACATTAAATTAATAAGGAAATTAATACAATCAGTAAACTCATCATATAGCAGCTGTGATATACATACAAAACAAATAAAAGCGAAATTATTACAATTTCTCAAACGGTTCTCAATAAAATGTTCTCAAACGGTTAAAATGTTCAATCGCGATCGCAGTAAAACTGAGATAATTGTTCTAATCAAATATGAAGTAAATACCAAGTAAACGTACTTGATATATGCAGCAACATAGATAAATGGTGTATTGTATCTTACACAAGGAAATGATAGCACCACCGCTATCGCAAATTACGTCTTCAGTGACGCACTGGAACCACAAAATTCATAATGCACATTTCACCCCAACTGCATTTGACGTCTCTCGGTCGCCAGACCGATACGAAGTGTGGCAGGTAATTTGAACCCACACCATTCACATCTGTATGGTTTGAGAGATAAACTCAACTCTATGACATTCTTATCTCAAATACACATCTGTGTCATTTTGCAGATGTAATCTGTGTTTGTCTCGTAATATGTAGTTTTAACACAAATGTATTTTTGGGGAGAATTAAATCTAACAAAAAGTCTGTTAATATTTTATAAATGTTTATATACAGTTACGAAACTGCAACAACATCTGAACAACAAATTTAATAGAAGATCACGCAGGTGAGAATATTTGTCATACCTGATGCCAAAATGTTTTAGATGGAATATTTGAGCGCAAAATATTAAGAACGATATTTGGTCCATATCATTATAGCGATGGATCATGGAGAATTAAGATGAACCACGAGCTTGACGAATTTATGTAGAGTGCAGACATTGTTACATTTATAAAGTCACAAAAAATAAACTGACTTGGTCATTTAGAACGAATGCCACAAAATCGAGTTATAAAAGTAATCCAGAAATGACAGCCGCAAGGAAATAGAAAGGGGAAGGTCCTGTAATGGTGGATGGATGATGTATAGAAGTACCTTAAAACCATAAACATTAGGCAGTGAAGAAGAAAAGTAACCGACAGGGCAGAATGGAAAAACATTGTTAAGAAAGTTAAAACTCACAAACGTGTGTAGCGCCACGAGAAGAAGTGAAAGGACTTTGCATAGGTAGAGTTCACCAAACATGCGAAATTAAAAGATTATAATTAACATGAGGACTTTCTGTATACGATATTTGAAACTAAGTCTTAATGAGAGCGCCCACCAAACTGGCATGTCAAGTGGCAAGTAGCAAGTAACACGCGTCTAACATGTTACTTAAAATGTAACCAATGGAAACGAATGATTAGAATGAATGACGTCATTGTCATGTTGGTGTGCGCTGAATCATTCGTTTTCATTAGTTACAATAGAAGTAACATGCTAGACGCGCGCTACTTGCTACTTGCCACTTGCAATGCCAGTTTGGTGGGCGCTCTCCCTAAGAAGGAAGGTGTTTGAACAAATATGTTTCCGGTATGATGCCACACATTGTAGCGAAAAAGCTGACAAGAGTACATAATAAAAAGCTGAAATTCCACCAAGACTTTACGAAGACGACGGTGCTCAATTCGGCTGCTTCATTGGAGGTGGATAAGGATATGATTACTAGAAAAGCTCAGATCAAAGACGTATAGATAAATAAAAGTAGATAATAATTGACAGGTAGGTAATAATTAGTAAATAGTTTGACAAAAGAAACACTGAATACAGCTAAACTGCAAAACAAGATAACTCCTTACCTGATAGTCATAAAGGACTTGAGGTTAAATAAGTTAAAACATTAGATTAACATTTCTCTCAAAAACATCAAAAAAATAATATTTATATTGTTTGCGATAAGCTGAAAGAGATTATTTATTCAATAAAATACGTCGAAATAGTTATATCGTCTAAAAAATTCTCAAAAATATTTTTATTAAATGCTCAAAAAAAATTATAAACAAATACATGTCGATTTCAATAATTATCCAATATGCATGTATCAAATCTTCAAAAACAATAGACATTGTCGTTTATAATCTTATAACTAAAGTAGGTTACAGTATGTATTTGAATAAATTGAAATAAGGCTTAATTAACAAGTTAATTTCATTAAAACTTTAAATTTCTAAACGTAACAAATTGACAAATAAATAATTGACCACAACTGAATGGAATGACTACAACCTGAGTCGAATCTAATAGGCCTTTGTTTCGTTTATACTACAATTAAATTATAAACTCACCTGGTATTAACTACCTGGTTAGATACTTAAAAAATAAATAAAGTATGTGGCTTCTGTTTAACTAAACCATATAACGTAATATATTTACAAAATTAAAAATAGTCTCATAAAAAACTCTTAATATTGATTTTTATTGTAAAATTTATATTTCTAATATCGCAAAAAAAGATAGCCAATTAAACTAACTTACAATACAGTTCAACGAAATTCGAAGAAAACATCTGATACGGGCAAAAACAGGTGCATTTCGGTAGGACCTTTTTCAAATCGTCAAAAGTGCCATTGTCTTCGCAAAATAAAGCGGTACACAATAATACAGGGCGGTATGGCTTTGAATGGGTGGGTCGCCATTGGAAAAGAGATAGTCAGTGAAACACTATTAAAAGATAAAGGAATATTTGAATTTACCGAATAAATTAATGATAGATTGACAAATCTTACGTTTCATTACAACAAAACAATATGAGATATTGGCTATGAATATAAACATCACAAGCCATCTTCGACAGACAACTAAGAACTGATTAAAATTGGGCCTTGTTATTTCTTGCATAACTTTTTTCATGAGAAAGTAATTTTTCAACTCGAGAGATTTTATTTAAGCTGAAGTTTCCACTCCAGAACTAATTTATTACAAAAAAGGAATTCTTTAATTGCAACGATTAACCAAATAGATCATGTAATCATCAATGCAAGACACTGCTCTGACTTATTAGGTGATAGGTCTTTTAGAGGTGCAAACATAGATAGTGATCACTATTTAGTTAGCATTCCAACCGTTCCAACATTGCAAATGTATACAGACAGCAAATAGAAGATTAAATAAGAACAAAAAATTAGAAGAAGTAGATATTAACCAACTATGGGCAAATATATGAGATATTGTGTTACAAAAATCGGTTAAAATATTAGTCAAAACCAAGTCAGAAAAAGGAAATCATTGGTTTGATTATGAGTGCGAAATGGCCACAAATAGAAAGAACGCAGCCTATCAAAAAACCATCGACGCAGGTTGTACATGGAGAAAAAAAAAGAGTAAAGACGTCTTAGGAGAGAGAAAAAACGTATCCATCGACGTAAGAATATTCAATACAAACAGAACACTCTTAATGAGATACAAAGTTTATTAGATAAAAATGAAACGAGGAAATACTATAAATTCTTCAATACTAGCCATCGAGAATTTAAACCACGATTAAAAATTTGTAAAGACACTAACGGTAAAATTCTACATGATAAAAACTCAGTTCTTAGTAGATGGACACAATATTTCAGCGAACATCGAAATATAAACGATATTGAAGGAGGTTACAACATAGAAAATTAGCAAAATCTACAACGTCAACTACACAGTGAAGACCCAACAAGAGAAGTGTGAAATGCGATCCTAAAACTCAAAGAAAAGAAAACAAAGCCCCAGAAATCGATAAAATCTGTTCGGAAATGTATACAAAAGGGGGTGATCAACTTTTTGCAGCAATCCATAAACTAATAGTACTTATATGGCAGAAGGAATTGGTACCAGAGGAGTGGTTAAAGGGAATAATATGTCCGTTGGTGTAAAAAAGGGTGATCAACTGAAGAGTAAAAAGTTTAGAGGCATTAATCTGTTAGTATATGCGTATAAAATCTTCGGCAATGTATTATTTAAAAGACTTAAACATTTGGCAAAGGATATTGTTGGTCAATATCAATGAGGAGTTACTGATGCAAAGTCAATTACATATCAAATTCAAGCAAATAGGCAGATTCTAGAAAAGTCGCTGCAATATAACGTAGATACCACCATCTCGGCGTTGACTTCAAAGCAGCATATGACAGTGTGAAAAGAACTGCATTATATAATGCAATTATATAACTTAGGTGGGATCCCACAAGTTAGTTAAGTTGACCCATCTAACAAAGCAAAACGTAAGCTCATCCGTTAGAATTGAAGGAGAAAACTCTACGTTCTTAGACATTATTAATGGTCTAGGACAGGGGACGCGCTGGCGGCTCCCATTTTTAATATTGCCTTGGAAAAGGCAATCAGACCATTAAATATTAGAATGAATGGAACTGTTTTTCAACAGATCGACGCAAATTCTCGCTTTCGCTGACGATATAGTTATAGTAGGCAGAAGTATGAGAGACATGGTGCAGTGTTTTACAAGGCTTGCTGACGCAACAAGTGAATTAGGACTTTTGGTAAACGGGGAAAAAATCAAAATATATGTTGGTTTTTAAAAACCCTCGAAATATCCAACAGAGAATTCAAATTAACAACCATACCATTAAGCAAGTCAAAGAATTTACATATTTTGGATCGCTAGTAAACGCAACAAATACGACAAGCGACGAAATATACGCATAGCAATAGCAAACAGAACTGTTCACGGTCTCTAGAAACATTTAAGAAGTAAAAATATAAAACGTGCGGTTAAGCTCAATGTATACAAGACCTTATTATAATAAGATCGGTTTTGATATATGGGGCTATAACGTGGACCTTATCTCAATATGATGACATACTTCTTGTTATTTTTGAGAGAGAAAGATTTTTGGGGCCGTAAATGAAAATTGGCAATGGCGTCGAAGATACAACTTTAAACTATATCAGTTATACACCGATCCAGATATTGTGAAATTCGTTAAAGTGCAGAGACTTAGATGGGCTGGGCACATTGCTAGGATGTCAGATCACGAACACACGAAGAGATTAACATTTTCCAAACCAGAGGGTACAAGAAGAAGAAGACGACTACGAATGAGATGTATTGATGATGTAGAAAAAGACCTACAGATTCTAAGGGTCAGAATATGGAGGGAAGTTTCCAGGAATCGTTAGAAGTGGCGACTTAATTGTGAGGAGCAGGCCAATATCCACAACGGATTGTCGAGCCACTTATGATGATGGTGATGAGGTTCCCAACCCAGAACTAATTTATTACAAAAAGGGAACTCTTTATTACACATAATTTACCTATTTTGAGCTTTAAAAATGTCTAGATAGGGGTTTAACGTGAAAATACAGTTTCGTTAAAATCTTTAAAATTAAGAAAATTAAAATGCTACAATATGACGTGGACACTTGGCGAGAATGACTTGACATGATGGACAGATAATAATAACCATGGTTTCAACAAATAAGAAAGGAGGCTCCAAGCAAACGGAGAAAGGGATATGTTTAGTAATATTGTGTGAAGATGTGATAAATAAAGAACTAAAGTTTAAGACAAGCGTTCAAACTTAAACTTTCATTTTCTAACAACATTGTAGTCATTCATTTTATAAAATAGTTTAGTAGTTTAGTGCGTGTGAAAAATTGGTATCGACATGAATCTTGGATCTTGGTCTTGGTTGAATCCAAAATAAAAAAAAATAAATAATCTAAAATTAAAGAAAATATAACATTCCTACCTTTTCTACTATTTCTCTATCACTGTTGCTCTTGTGCATTGTTTTAAAAATAAATACCAGAAAATAACAATTCGTGTGAGTTACTATTTAGTTGACGTATGTAGAGGACGTTGTTATAAATAATTATAGTAAATGTCTCTTTATGTTCCTTTTAGTTATGATAAGCTGTTACAAATTCATTAAAGTTTGCGTGAAAGGATGTGTGTATTTCTGTCGCCGTTTCCGACTAATATACCTAATTACATTAACTACCATAGGTGTTCAAAAGGAGTGAGCTTACTTTATGTATTTGTATAATGTTTATAAACAATGGGTCTGGTTAACGAACATATTTAACGAAACAAGTAGATAGAGATGGTGTTTGATATTTTATGGTGGCAAAGGTATAATTACATTAATATAAATAAAACTGGACTAAATTATAATGTAAGTTACAAACTAGATTTACTGAAATAATTGAGAAATAAATTGACGAAACCGCCTTCATTTTGTCTCAAATGTGGCTTCGAATTTTTTATTTGACAACTTTTAATTTTCATTTTGTGCTTTTTGTTATCACCCATGTGAATCCATAACATCGTGATCATCATTCAGTCAATCAAGTCCACAGCTGGACATAGACCTCCCTCAGTTTCTTTCAATGTTCTCTACGCTGGGTCGCTTGTAGCCACCCGCTACTCTATTCACGTTGTCTTTGCAGCTAGTCGGTGGTCGTACTCGTCGTTTCCGGTCCATCATCTGTTCTAGCTAAGCGCCCTGCCCAGTTCCATAACATACTATATTATCTAATGATAATTTTATAGACCTTAATCTTTGATTTCCATTATACTATTTTGCCTATTCTTGCAAATTAACAGTCGTTTATAAAACAAATTATGGAAATTTGTTTCTGGAAGGTTTATTTAAACATTTGTTAGTTATTACGTTCTTCAGAAAGACACGTTGGTTTGTGTTTTGTTTCTTCCAAAATAGATGTTGCT
Source organism: Diabrotica balteata (assembly GCA_918026665.1). Classification (NCBI taxonomy): domain Eukaryota; kingdom Metazoa; phylum Arthropoda; class Insecta; order Coleoptera; family Chrysomelidae; genus Diabrotica; species Diabrotica balteata. Next base: position 35,213,409 of record OU898282.1, on the reverse strand, counting down.
ACATGGTGAGTCCATTCTGTAAAGTTGGAAATGTGGTCAAGAATTATGTGTTTTCCTCTCCAAATCTCTCTTAAATTTCACTATTTGATCAGGCTCAATAATGGCGGAAATATATCAAAGTGGGAACTAGAAACAGTCGATTGGAGAAAATAGACAGTAATATACTGTTTCAATTGTACGTTGCACATTCGATATTGTATTTTATTTTATTTTATTACAATTGCTGTGCTTTATAAATGGTTATATATAAAATTAATTTTTATCTTTATCATTTCGTTTCTTGAAAATGCTAGATTTGTTATTGATACGATGATTTTTGTTTCAGGTAAACATCATTATAAGGGCTACCAAACGTACAATATTTGTGGTAAGTTTATGTTTAATGGCGGCCGTAACTACGTGTAGTCGAGGCGTAGCGCCTCTAGCGAATATGGGCCTCTCCTAATTCTCGCCATTCATGTCTATTGTTTGTAAGACGTTTTCTACATTAGCCCTGCAGTTCTTTTAATATTGATGCTTCATCGCATTTGCGGTCTTTCTCGTGGTCTTTTGGCTTCATATGGCCGCCATTACTAGTAACGGCTATAGTACTGACGAACCAAGCCAGAGTGTTTGATCCCAGGCACAGACACTAGAAATTTTCCTCCGAAGGATACATATTAGTATCATAACTTTACAGTGTTAAGATAGTTTTGAAAATTTCAAGTATTTTAAATTTGCATGCTTTAAAACTATTTATTTGTATCAATATTTTTTAATGGACCATTATAGAATAATGCATATATTTCTTAGAGTTGAAGATGTCGTGGGTGACTTTGGTTTGGGAGATCGAAACGAGAGAGGTGATATGCTAATCCAGTTCTGTCAAGAAGAAAAATTAGTCATTGCGAATACCTGGTACAAACTGCCACCTCGGAGACTCTACACCTGGCAGTCTCCACAACATACGCATGACATCGTAAGAAATCAAATTATTTTTTTATTGATTAATCAGAGATACAGAAATGGATTGTAAGGAGTAAAAACCCTGGAACAGATATAGGATCTGATCACAATCCCGTAGTAGGAAAATTGAAAATTAAGCTTAAGAAAATTAAAAGAAAATCCATAAAGCAAATTGATTTAAACAGCTTAAAACAACCTAACGTTAAACTCAAAGTCACAGAAAGATTAAATGAGGCAATAGCGGATATCACGACAAGATCTAAACAACCGGCCAGTATAGAAGACAAATGGAATTGTATTAAAACAGCTATCGTAACCACCACCAAGTCTCTGATCGCTTTCCAAAAGTACAAAAAGAAGAATTGGATGACTGATGAAATCTGACCAAACCAAACGTCAGCGGATCAAACGACAAATACAAAAAGAGTGTCGCAAAGCTAAAGAACAGTGGCTGCTAGACAGGTGTGCAGAAATGGAGGAATTGGAAGAAAAACATGACCACTTTAACATACACAAACTTATTAAAGAAGTGACAGGCAATACAAAACCTTGCAGTTTTAACAGTATTGTGAAGGACAATAAATTAATTACTGATCCCAATGATCTACTTCAACATTGGAGAAACTACAGATAGCAACTATACTCAGACACAACTAGATGAAACTCTGAAAGTGAGTATAAAAGTGAACCCTCCCCAAAATATTGAAGTCAGAAGTTGTATAGGGCAATCAAACAGAGCAAATGGGGAAAAGCATCAGGCCCAGACGTAGAGGTTTTAACAATGTTGAGTGAAGACAATTTAGACACCTTGGTAGATCTTTTTAATGACATTTATGGGTCCGGTCAAATACCACAGGACTGGCTTCAATCAATCTTTATACCAATCCCAAAAAAGCCAAACGCTAATAGTTGCGACCAATTCCGAATGATTAGCTTATTGAGCCAGGTCCTAAACCTCTTCTTAAAGATAATTCACACAAGAATATACAACAGATGTGAAAGAGTTAGCCCCACACAGTTTGGTTTCAGACAAGGATTTGGCACAAGAGAAGCACTTTATAGCTTAACTGTCGTACTTCAGAAATGCAGAGATCAGCAAAAAGATGTCTTCATCTTCAAAAAGATGTTTATAGATTACCAGAAAGCATTTGATTGTGTTAATTATTCAGAATTAATAAGATTGCTCCAGGAACGTTCGATAGATGAGAATGACCTTAAAATCATAAAAAACCTTTATATGAATCAAGTGGCATGTGTGAGAGTAGGACTGGAATCTACATCATATTTCTCAATCGAGAAAGGTGTACGACAGGGTTGTGTTCTGTCACCCCTCTTTTTTAATCTTTACTCTGAAACGATTTTCGATAGAGCCTTAAGTGACACTGAAGATGGAATCAAAATCAACGGACAGACTATTAGTAATCTATGCTATGCTGATGATACAGTCATAATAGCTGATAGCCAAGAAGCGCTACAACGACTAATAGATAGAATAAACACTGAAGGAGAACGAGTAGGCTCGAAGATTAATATAGACAAGACGAAGGTAATGGTGGTTAGTAGAACACGAAGTATGCAATTGAATATAAGAGTAAACAACAAGAACATCCAAAAGGTCCCCAAGTTCAGATATCTCGGTAGTTGGATAACTGAAGATCTAGATCCAGACATAGAGATACGTAGCAGGATTGAGCAAGCCAGAACAGCATTTACTAATATGGGTCCTTGCTAAGCAACAGCAGCCTCAACTTAATGCTTCGATATCGCTTTGTAAAATGTTACATTTACTCCATACTGCTATATGGTGTAGAAACCTGGACCATAAAGGCCAATGTGATGAACCGATTAGAGGCCTTTGAGATGTGGGTATTTAGAAGACTACTTAAAAGTCCCTGGACAGATCACACAACAAATGTCGAAGTATTAAATAGAATGGACAGAGAACGAGAATTACTGCCAATAATAAAAAGAAGAAAAACTGCTTATCTGGGTCATATATTTCGAAATTCCAAGTACCAGTTCTTAAAGCTTATTATGGAAGGGAAGAGAGAAGATTCTTCAGATTTGGCGTCCACTGTACATACTTTAAAATTACATAAATAATCGAAAAGAAATTATGCGTCTAACATTCGCAAATTCGGCGTTTTCTTATTGCTGCTACTACGGTTATGATGACACAACTCATAATATTTTTAATATACGTTACAAGAAATATCAAAACCAGATTCTTAAGTTTTCCTAAACATTGCTGTTTCTCCAGTTCTAATTAATAGAAGTAGTCTGGATATGTTCTTTAATTCGAATACTTCTCCATAGTCAGAATATACTTCTCATTACCATACATTAAAACCATTACTCCGAGATTGTTGAGAGGTTTCAAGCACTTTAATTGTAATACGCTGAATACGTTAACGACAACGCTCCTTTAATTATATAAAATGAAGTTATTTATAATATTACTTGTTTTAATTACAAGCTGTTATAATCTTCAGCTTCTTAAACCTTTCATGAGATCATGAAAGTAATCACATCTTCGTTAGCAAAGATGTGCATTAAATAAACACGCAATATAGCCGATGCAAAAAGGTCTTTATTTTGTCAGCTTACATTCAATAAAAACAGGTTTTCATTTCGCATAAAATGAACAAATGCAAGTTAAATTTCACTTTAATTTTACTATACATTTCAAAATCTGTTTCGCCAATGCAGAATTTCGATTAAATCCGATTGGCCAGTAAAAAGTTGTTGTTGATAAAGAACATGGATTTACCTGGATGGACACTGAACGAGTTTAAAATGAATGGAAGTGACTGTAAAAACGTTGACATGGAAATTGCGAAATCTGCCGGTGAGTCTTTGTTTTGATATGTCTATAGTAATATAAACAATTTATTAAAAGAAAACAAGTAAAAATAAATTAGTTAAACAAGTAAAAGAAAAATTAAATAAACTAGTAAAAGAAAATAAGTAAAAAATAACAAAATAAATTATTCCATATGGCAGAAGATCGAGAAACGTTCGCAATGTCGATCGCCAACGTAGGATAATTCTGATATGGCACGTGAAGAAGTAGAAAAGATAACATTGTTTAAAGTTGGGAGCCTTATATATATATATATATATATATATATATATATATATATATATATATATATATATATATATATATATATACAATAGCACTAAAGGCCTTAGAGGCCCATGGCTTAAAAAATTTTGTTCTTTCTTCATTTTCGCTTTCCTTTATGTACTGAGATCTTCTCTGGCTCGATATGTGACTTTTCTCCATTCCTTCTTGTTATTCATTTTTCTTTTCTGGCCGTCTAGTCCAATTTCTTATTCCATATCTTTTTCTACCTCCTGATTCCATCTATTTTTTGGCCTTCCTTTTCTCTTTTTTGAAGTTATATTGTAGTTTAGTACCCTTTTTGGAGTTCTCGTGTTTGGCATCCTTTCTAGGTGACCTCGCCATCTTAGTCTCTGTGCCTTTATGACTCCTATTATGTTAGGTTGATTATATAATTTCTTTAACTCATCATTTGATCTTCTTATCCATAAACCGTCCCTTATTATTCCTCCATATATCTTCCTCAAGATTTTCCTTTCCCATATCTCCAGTAAATTTTGTTCATTTTTTGTCATTGTCCACGTCTCACTGCAGTATGTTGCTATTGGTTGTATAGTTGTTTTGTATAACTGTATTTTTGCCTTGCTTGATAAAAACTTGCTTTTCAACATTCCACTAAGAGCATGTACACTTCTATTGCCTGCCATTATTCTAGCTTGTATTTCTTCTTTAATGTTAGGTTTACGTGTACCTAGGTATGTAAATCTTTCTACCATTTCGAATTCGTATCATAATCTTTCTTCTACTTCTACTTTAAACTTTTGTCCATCCCTAAACTGATCATCTGTCCACTGCATACATTTTGTTTTAGTTTCATTTATGTAAAGTCCCATTTTCTTTGCTGCTTTTACTATTCTCTGTACTATCTCCTGTAGCTCTTTTTTTCCTCTTGCCAGCAACACTATATCATCCGCAAATGCCAAAACTTGGTATCTTTTATGATATAGGAGTCCTTCTCTATTAATTCTCGCTTCTCGCATTATTTTTTCTAGGCATAAATTGAAGAGTAATGATGACAGAGGATCGCCCTGCCTTAATCCTTCGTTTACTATAAATTTGTCCGATGCATGATTGTTGACTTTGACTCGTATTCCGTATTCTCTAAAGTAAGATGTATCATGTTACGCAACTTTCTGCTAACTCCCAGTTCCTCAAGGGGTTCTTTTAATTCCTTCGTTTTTATTCTGTCGTATGCTTGCTGGAAGTCGATGAATAGCGCTATCGTTGGTAAGTTGTGTTCATAGCTTTCTGCTTGTAACTCTCTTATTATGAATACTTGGTCCATTGTGCTTCTCCCTCGTCTAAACCCACACTGGTATTCGCCTATTATATTTTCAGCTTCTTTTTCCAGCTTATCTTTTAGCGATTTTGATAGGATTTTATATATGGTATTTAGTAACGCTACTCATCTGTAATTACTGCATTCTGTTTTGTCTCCTTTTTTGTGTAATGGACAAATAATGGCTTTCTTCCAATCTTCTGGTATTCGTTCTTTTATCCATATCTCTTTTATGATCTTGCATATCCAATTATTTAGCAGTTTTCCACCATATTTCATCATCTCTGCTGTTATGTTATCATTTCCAGGGGATTTGTTGTTTTTCAGATTTTTTATGATTTCCTCGATTTGTTTTTTGCTGGGTGAATTATCTTCTATGTCGTCTATGTGTTCAATTCTTGCTTCTGCTTCCATATATTCTTTTTGGTTTGACTTATGATTACCATTAAGTAATTCATCAAAATACTCTTTCCATCTTTCGACTATTTCTGCTTCCCCGCTTATATTATTTCCTGCTTTGTTTTTAACGAATATGGGTTTTTGTTGGAAACCTTTTTTTTCATTTCTAGCACCTTGATACAGGTTTTTTATTTTTTTATTTCCGTAATTCTCTTCTATTTCTTTTAGCTTATTTTCTATGTGTTTTCTCTTCTTTTCTCTCAGCACCCTCTTTACTTTTTGTCTTTGCTCCCTATATCTATTCTTTGTCTCTATTGTTTCTTTTGTGATCATTTCCATCCTTAATGATTTTCTTAGTTCTATTTCTTTTTGGCACTCTATGTCGAGCCAGTCTTTCATCTTTTTATTCTCTTGTTTATCACATTATTTTGCTGCTTTGTTCATTATTTGCTTTATGTTTTCCCATTTGTTCTCAGTTTGCTCTTCTATTTGTATCTTTTTTAGTTCAATTTCCATTATTTCCTCGTATATTTCTTGCTCTTTTTTTGTTGCTAATCTAATTGGGTTATGTATACATTTCTTTTTATTTATTTTGTTTTTGTTTTCTGGTATCAGTTGTTTAATTTTGATACCCACCATGTAGTGATCTGAGTCAGCGTCTGGTCCTCTGTATGTTCTTATCTTCTTTATACATTGCTGTTCATCTTTTTCGATGAGCACGTGGTCTATTTGGTTTTTAGACTTTCTATCTGGCGATGTCCGTGTTTCCTTGTGTATTTCTTTTCTTTCGAAATATGTGCTCATTATGATCATATTTTTTTCTCTTGCGAAATCTATCAGGAATTGTCCGTTCTCATTAGTTTCATTGTGTTTACTATATTTTCCTATTGTCGGTCTAAATACTTCTTCCTTCCCTATTTTGGCATTTGCGTCGCCTAGAATAATTTTCATATCATATCTGGGTATATTTTCGATTGTTCTGTTTAATTCATTGTAGAAACGTTAGGAGCCTTACCATAGTTAAAAATAATGCACCATTTAGTTTTTGATTTTTAAATTAGTGGTACGGTTTTAACTGATAAATAAACGTATGAAACATAAAATACAAACAAGGATACAGAATCTAAAATGAGACAGAAATAATCTACTTCTTCTTCCTTCTTGTATGTAGTCTTTTAAGTTTGTTTCTTCTTCAATATTAGCCTCCTAAATTGTTTAAATTGTCGCACCATCTTTTTCTTGGTCTGCCAATACTTCTTCGTCCATTTGCCGACTTATCTCGTGCTATTCGCACTATTCTATCCTCTTCCATTCTACTAATATGTTCGTTCCATTCTTATGTCTTCTTTTTGATTGATTTGTGGTTTTCCAAGGGAATCGCATGCTTGCTATCAGTAATTTGTGGTCAGAAGCACATTCCGCTCCCCTTTTAACTTCTGATATCTGCAACTCTGATAGATGTTTCAATTTTCATTATGACGTAGTGAATTATATTTCAGTCTGTTTCTTTCACATATTTCGATTATTTTTTCTTGGTTCTTGGTCTTGTTTGACCTTTTCTATTTGATCCTGTAGGGCTTTCATGAACTGTTCTTTTTCTGTTGGTTCAACTAACAGTTGGTTTGCGGACCAACAGGTCTATCATCTGTTGGTCCGCAAACTCCTAAGACTATCATCCTTCTTCCCCATAGTTCCAACTCCATTTTTATAATTCTTGTATTGATGGGTTTCCAAGATTTTATAGATTTTCTCCATTTATTTTTGATTAAAATGGCTACTCCTGCTTTTGCTCTCTGCTATTTTTTGACCCCGCTCCAGCAGTGCAGTACCTCATTTACATCTTCCGTGCCATTTCCTTTTTTCTTGGTTTTGCTAGTCACCATTAGGTCTAATTTCATCCTTTTGAATTCCTCGATTACTTCTAAGTCGTTTCGTTCTCCAGCCCTGGACTTTCCAGGTCCCACAAATTATTGTGTTCTAGTTTTTTGGGATTTTCGTTTATTCTGTTGGTTTAGTGTTAAGACTGGCTTTTCTAAATTATGAATTATGAGCAGTATTGCCCCCCTCCCCCTCCGTGTTCTTTGGAGCTCCTTCCTATGGAGGTGTGGATTTCCACTCGGAGAATCTTCCCGTGGTTTTTCATACTGCCAATTATTAGTTTGACATTTTAGTTTTTACTTGTGTCAGGTTGCTAAATCCTGGCGCCAAAACCCCCTTTTGAAGGGCCTATTTCTTCAGCCGCCCACTCTGGGTCAGACGTTATCGTTGTTGTTTGCCTGTGTGGTCCGCGGGAGGTATTTCATTTCCCTTCTACCACCTATATCTGGGAGACTTTCCCCTATCCGCCACCTTGGGGACGCGCTCTCTGCTGATTACAGGCTCCCCCGAGAGTTGCTAATACATATTCTAATTTTTTAACATACCTATATAGAAAAGACGGGCGAACTGACGAACCGCAACTGTTTCATCTGCATCTGATATCTCCTGTTCTGATCCATTGTCGTTCCTTCCTTCCTTAGTATCCTGTTCCTCTTCCTCTGATTCATTTTCGCATGCCACTTATTCAATATTACTATTATCTAGTTCTACTTCTTCTAAAAGTATCTGCAAGTAAGCTTGCCCGTGCTGGTAATCCCCTATTGCTAATCTAACAATATTTTAATTAGTATTAGAGAAGTAGAGGAAGACCACCTACACGTTGGGCCGACGCCATCAGGCGTATCACTAAAAATTGGCAACAAAGAGCACAAAATCGTGAGGAATGGAGGAGTTTAAGGTAGGCCTATGTCCGGCAGTGGACGTAATAAATAGAGGCTGGATGATGATGATGATGATGATTAGAGAAATGAACAAATATTTAAGAACTTACCTCGGAATATTTTTGTAGCATATTTATGTATTTTGTATTAGTGGCGCTGGTTCGAGACACCCGTAAGCTTATTTACTATACCAAACTATTACACTGTAATGGTTACACGACAACACGACCAAGTTGTCAGTCACAACGGTACATGAAATGAAGGTACTGAAACGTTCGATTCCTTACAATAACCTGTTTACTACCAACATCAATAAAACAGTCTACCCGGTCTCTCACACAGTGACGCCACTAACCAAAGGTGAACCGGCTTTTTCTACATAATTGGGTACTTAAACTACAAAAAATAGGGTATCAGATGCCCTAAATATCATTCTACCTAGCATGCAAAGTTTCATAAATATGATATTTTTCGTTCTAAAGATTCATACTTTATCCCAATCCTGTATATTTCTTTCTTTTAACTCTATCAAAACTTTGTTTATAGTAAATGAATGGGACATCCGTGGGTTGTCGTATTCCTAACATTACCCTTGAATATCTTGCAGTGGTAAAATTTGGTCTAATGTACTACGTCCTCGTTTCAACACACAAGGATATTAAACAATTTCATTATCTATTTTCTGAGGTGATTTTTATACACACTGCACGTATTTTATTTGCTACAGTCAACAGTACAATAGCCCCAGAATTTTGGCACACTCGTTTGTCACCTTTTTATGAATTAAACAGAGTGTAGCTTCAGCCATCCATCAGTTTTCGCTCCGTGCAGCGGAACAGGTTGTTTATCATCACCATAAGATTTAAACCATTGAAAACATTTATAAATCTGAGGTAATCAAAAATTTCTAACTAATTTTAATTATCGTCTTTGTATTAATTATTTGTATATAAATAACGTTATCGTAGTGTTTACGTATTACCAATACATTTGCTGAAGTTTAATTTTGAATGAGATTTTTACAAGTACAAATTTATAGATTTTAAATATTTTACTAGCTTTTTACAAATATAAAAAATTTTAAAATAATAATACAAATTTATAAATTTTATATTTATTATATCAATTTATATATTAACTGAGTTTTTCTGTGCTAAAAACGAGCTTAAATAATTATTTGAGTGATGATTTTTTGAGATATTAATCTTAGCCTCACTTTTTGTCCAATTGTAAATACAGATTTACTGTTTTAAATATAAATAAATTTCAACAAACACATCAAATTGATCATCCTTTTGACTTTCGTATACAATCATACTTATTCAAATTAAATTTTCAATTTCCAAAAAACTATGATACTTCTTTAATCCACAACCCTGCACCATGGACAATATATATTCCTGCTATCAACATCAGCCTAACAAACCCAAGAAAATCAGAGATATCATCAACAATCATTAAGCAAAAGTTTCATACACTATTAAACAGATATGGCAATACCTACAATGTATACACCGATGCGTCAAAAAATAAGGACAGAGTTGGAGCAGCAATTTATTCGGAAGACTCCTCAGTTAGTTTCAAATGGTCGTCAATTAAAACAAGAATAAAAGTTTTCCTAGTATCCCTCCTACAGAAACTTTTATTCTAGTAAAAAACCTTTTAGACCAAAATAGTACAAATCCAATAATTACATCTGAAATTTTACATCTTCTTGAAGTTTGCATAAACCAGGACTACATTGAATTTAATAATAAAATATATACAAATAACAGTGCAGGAGTTATAATGGGTAATCCTCTAAGCCCATTGCTATCAGATATTTTTATGGATCATTTTGAGACAAAGATTTCAAAACATCCCGTATTCAAACAGTTTTTATATTGGTGAAGATACGTAGACGACGTACTGGTATGTTTCACAGGAACTAACAGGCAACTCGACCAATTTTTATCGTATATTAATTCACTTCATAGTCATATTGAATTCACAATAGAAACAGAACAAAATCAATCCATAAGTTTTTTAGATCTAAAAATTAGCAGACTTCAAAACAAACATGACTTCTCCATATTTCATAAACCTGCCCATACTGACACGACTATACACAATTCATCATCCCATCCAACACAACATAAACTGGCAGCTTATCATAGTATGTTACATAGATTAACAGAAATTCCGATGTCAAAATACAACTTTGAGACAGAATTAAATATAATTAAGCAAATAGCAGTAAACAACGGATACAACGAACAAACAATAAAATGTTAAATCAAAAACTACACAAGAAAGCCCTGAAATTAGTATTTCCACCACCAGAGAAAAAACCCAGTACCTTCTGCTCGATTACATATACAGGCAAAATAACAACAAAAATTGCCAAACACATAAAAAAGAAAGGAATAACACCAGCTTTCCGAACAAATAACAATCTAGGCAAATATATTAAAAATTCTTTTAACCTTCTAGATCATAATAATTCTTTGAATGACAAATTTAAAATTCTTCACATTCAAAATAAAGGCCTTAAGCTATCTTTGTTAGAATCTATGAAAATCAACAAATTAAAAAACACAGATATAATTCTGAATGACCAACTTGAGACAAACAGTTCTCCCTTCCTCAACCTATTTCATTAGAGACTATAAATTTGTAAACCCAAGCCAAAAATAGATCACTTGAGAAAGGCAATCAGCCGAAACAGCTGTAGTGATAAGATTTACAATAAATTTTGTGGAAGTTTGAAAACAAAGTTTTCAGTGTTTTATTGTTACAAAAAAATATTTTATTATCTTAAAGACTGTCAACTTCTTCAAAAGATTTAAAACATACAGTATAATACACATACATATTATGATTATTATTGTAAACTAATGTATATACGCTAATTGTATCAACAGTCACATTAATCTTAATACGTTAATGACGCTGCGTGGTTGATGCGTTATTAAAATTAAATATATATATATATATATATATATATATATATATATATATATATATATATATATATACATTTGAGTGCAAAACAATCTGCTCAAAAGAGATATTTGAGATTACACCTTCTATTTTAATGTAAGAAGTATGAAAATAACAAGATAGTACACAAACAGTAACTTTATTATTGAACTTACAAAAACTGCTATTTCATTATTTGGAAGACGCATTATAAAAACAATATGCAATACGAACAGAGTTTCTCAAATATTCATCATTGGAACTATCCCAAGAAAGACGTAATAAACAAGGAAATCATCAATTACAAAATGAATTTTTTTGTTTTTCAGTATCTGATATTACCACCCCTATGCCTAATTACCCTTTCCAATCGATTTCGCATGGATCGGATGACTTTTCTAATAAATTCTTGAGGCATTGCTTCCCATTCATCATTAAGCGCAGCTCTTAATTGCATTACGCTCCTTGGTGCATGATTTCTGCTCGGGACCCTTCGTTTTAGCTCATCCCAAACATGCTCTATTGGATTTATGTCCGGATTCAACGCAGGCCAATTTATTGTAGGTATACCGATCTCAGTCAGATAGGTGGCGGTGACTGGTGCGGTATCATGCAATAAAATAAAGGCATTACTAAAAAATCCCGCGTATGGAATCACATGTTCCTCCAAAATATCTCTGATGTAACGATCTGCCGTTAAACCTTCTCCACGTCCTCCACCAGGCACGAAAACTAGCTCGGTTTTCCCATCCATGGAAATCCCTGCCCAAAACATACAAGAACCGCCGCCATATGATACAATTTCTTCTATACAACATTGAGCAAATCGTTTCACTGGCCTTCTATAGACTCGACGCCTCTTGTCGTTGCCATGTAGGCAGATCCTACTTTCGTCGGAGAATAATACCTGACTCCATTGATAGTCGTCCCCATCCATATGTTCGCGAGCAAATTCTAGTCGTCTTTGCTTCTGGGCTGCAGTTAGCTTGGGACCAGTAGCTGCCCTTTTTGGTGATAACTTGGCTGTTTTTAGTCTCCGTCTGACTGTCCAAACGCTGGTAACCACACCTCGGACCTCTCTAAGCTCTTTTTTGAGATTAGCACCAGTCAAATGTCGATTTCTCAGAGATTTAGATACAAGAAATCGATCATCTCTCTCTGTTGTTATTCGTTTACGACCTATTTCTTGTCGGCGGACATAATCACCAGTATCTTGGTACCGATGATACACTCGGGATACAGCAGATTGGCTTAAATTTAGTCGATTTGTCACGGCTGTCTGGCTCAGGTCTTCTCTCAATAATGCTACTGCTTGAGCTGCTTTGACGGAGGTATCCATTTGTTATGAAGTTGCGAACTTAATTGTCTGATTTATTAGTGGGTTGCTATGGAAATTGATGCTTACGATGTTAACGTGATGTTAACCAAATGTGTTAAGTGGGTGCGTGTCGATTTCAATCGGTCAAATTATAACCCACTCTCTAGGTGTTGCATTATTTATTTGTAATACGTCACCAGATTTACCAAAAATACAAACTTTTTCTAAACTCAATAATGAGGTTAATAATTGTACACTAAATATTTTTAAATTTACATCTTTTTTAATTGAAACAGGAGACGTACTTTCGCAAAATAATTTGGAGTCGATTTTTTTGCATTCAAGTGTATATATATATATATATATATATATATATATATATATATATATATATATATATATATAATATATTTACTCAATTTATATATACATATATATATATATATATATATATATATATATGTATAAATTGAGTAAATTTTTAATTTTTTTCAATTCTACTTTAATGTCATTAAACAGTAATAGTAATAACTAAATTTTTCTTTAAATTTTAAAACTAAAAATATGGAATTATCGGTACATCTTTTCTTAAAAAAGCTAAATATTTTTCAGCTTTGATGCTGAAATCCATAGTTTACATTGATGCTTTTTATGATTTTCATGCGGAAATCGATAAAAAGTGCCCTCATCAAATCACTTTTACTATTACTGTAGCAGTTTGCGATGCAACAAATATTGGCTAACATTGTTTTAAAAACTTTAGCGATGTATATAATTATTATAAGTTATAAAAATCTGACAGTAGTGACAAAATTTGGCCGATATGAGCCCTTTAAACGTGACTTGTATCCCATTCAGTCAGTTCCACAGAACGAATATATTCTTGCTTCCATGACTCTGTTAGCTCTTCGTATTTCATGACTTAGTTTTAAAACCGACCGTCTACAATTTGTTTTAACTGTTTTTATCTTCTTCTTCAAGTGCCATTTCAGGGGCGGAGGTCGGCAATCATCATAGCTATTCGGACTTTTGAGACGGCTGCTGTGAAAAGTTCATTTGATGTACATCCTTACCACTCTCTCAGGTTGCGCAGCCATGACGTTCTACGTCTCCCTATGCTTCTCTTTCCTTGGATCTTTCCCTGCATAATCAGTTGGAACAAGGTGTATTTCTCTCCACGCGTAATATATCCGAGATGTTCAAATTTCCGTGTTTTAATTGTATTTAAAATTTCCATTTCTTTATTCATCCTTCTCAGAACCTCTTAGTTTGTATTGTGTCCACGATATTTTCAGAATTCTTCTGTACACCCACAGCTTGAATGATTACAGTTTTTTCATTGATGTCGCATTCAAGGTGCAAGATTCCATTCCATAAAATAAAGTCGAAAAAACATAGCACCTCGCCAACCTAACTCTTAGTTCCAATTTTAAATCCCTTGTACATAGCACTCATTTTGTTGAAATTTGCTCTAGCCTTTTTTATTCTAATCTTAATCTCCTGAATGTAATAATCTGTGGACTTAATCATTGTTCCCAGATATACATATTTGTCCACTTGTTCGACGTTGGTTGAAGATCTTCAATATTTTCGGCTAAGATCACAGTGTCGTCCGCATATCTAATGTTGTTAATGGGAACACCATTTACCTTTATTCCAGCTGTTTCACACTCAAGAGCGTTTTTCAGGATCTCTTCGGAGTAGACATTAAAAAGAATTGGCGACAATAAGCATCCCTGTCTCACTCCAGATCTAATTAATTTCTTCTGACAGCTGTTCGTTAACACGTGCTTTTGCTCGCTGTTTATAGTATAAATTCGATATGATCCTGAGGTCGTTGTAGTCAATCTTCTTTGATTTCAGGACATTAATTAATTGTTTATGTTGTACTTTATCGAATGCTTTATTATAGTCAATAAAAGAAGTGTATATATCTTGATTGACGTCCAGATATATTTGTATCAGCACATTAAGTGAGAAAAGACCTTCACGCGTTCCTAGGCCTTTGCGAAAACCAAATTGTGTATCACAAACGTCTATGTCCAGTTTGTGATATATTCGGTTATGAATGACTTAAAACAGTAACTTTAGCACATGAGACATCAAGCTAATGGTGCGGTAATCGCTGCATTCTCTTGCGTTTTTCTTTTTTGGGAGAAAAATAAAAATTGACGTTAACCACTCTTTGGGTAATACGCCTAAACTATAAATTTGGATCAATATTGTCACTAAAACATCAATGTGATTATCATCTAGAATTTTTAGGATTTCTATAGGACGCATGTCCAGGGCTTTTCCTCTGTCAATTGTTTTTAATGCGTGTAAAATTTCTTCTTTTGTAATATATGGACCTATTTTTTTGACGGAAGTTCTATGTGCTTCAGATCTCCTCTTTTATCATCGAAAAATTCGTCGATATATTCTGCTCATCTTTGTACTTTCTTCTCCGTATAGTAGTCCCGTGTCTATCCAGAATTGCACGAGCGTGGCTTTGTTTTCTTAGTCTTTGTTTTCTTAGGCCAGTTCTTTAAGTTTCTTGTGTAGGTTAAACAGATAATATTTATTTTGAAGGTCTTCGATCTCTTTGCATTTCTCTTCAAAGTATTTTTCTTTTGCCTGCTTTATCATCTTCCTAATCTCGTGGTTTATCTCTCTGTATTTATTGTTGTCTTTGTTTTTAAATTTTCTTCGTTTTTCCAACATATGCAGTATCTCGTGATTTATCCATTCTTTTTTTCTCCTTGCGGAAGTCTTTATTCTTTCTTTACAGGGTTCCAATAGACAATGCTTTAGTAGATCCCAGTAGTCGTCAATATCACTGGTATTTGTGTTCAATTTGCTGCAGTTCACATGCAGTTCATATAGGAGGCATTCTTTTAATTTAGGTCCTTTAAGTTTTCTTGTGTCTATGTCTATGAGTTGAAGCACATAGAATCAGACAAGATTAGGGATTATTATAATATCAACGATGTTTATAAATACTATGAATGAAATACTGAGATTGTTTTGCATAGAGAAAAATCCCTACATAATTCAGTAATTTTTATCATATGCAAAGGCGGGGATTTGTCATACTTCCTCTTTCCCAACCAAAGAAAAACATCGGGAATAATAAAATAAAAAGATCCATCGGGATAAAATTTTAGGATATCATTATAAACAAAATGTGTATAGTAATTTAAGATAATATTTAGTGTAGATAAGAATAGACATTTTTTTGGCAAACGACTTTGTCTGTGTCCAACAAAATTATCGAAAAACCCCTTTTGTGTAGAATTAGAAGACATTTTACCTGTAAGTTAATTTTGTCATTGTTCGTGTATTTAATGACCAAATTCTAATTTTTGGAGATAGGTATTCGCTCCGAGGGTTAACAAAGTGTCAAAGCAAAATCGACTACCTGCTCATGGTGGCGATTGCTTGAAATTTTATCAGGACGCTTTTGTGAATGGTACAATGAACATATTCATTGTACCATGAATGTTGATCATGTATATAATATTGTGATATTCAAAATCTTAGTGCGCCAAGCAATTAATTAGCTAATTAATTAATTAATTAATTACAATTATTTAAATGACATGATTATGATTCTATCACACTTTTTAATTCTCTTATCTCAGGGTTATATTCGTGCTTCAATATCTATGCTTTACATGTGAAAGGTAAGGTCCAAAGAATACCGGAATAATAAAAAACATATATGATATAACATTATATATTGAAATAAAAATAATGAAATAAAATTCACACTCAAATGTTTTCAATAAACAATATCTCATATAATGATTCTCAAAATTTTGTTCTACGTACGTGAACCTTCAAAATTAATGGTACAAACAAAATTAGTTAAAATCTCAAAATCCCAATTATTATTCTAAATCTCCTAATCAAAATATTTATATCTTTTCTAAAGTAATTGTAAAAATTGTGTTATCAATAAAAGAAAAACTGCAGAAAAACAAAACTATCTCTCCCTGATGATGAGTGGTCCAAATCCTTGTTCCTTGTAGCCTATACTATCTATTCTTAGCAGCTCCCTAGGTAATCAGCAATCTTACAACAAATTGTTGCAAGTTTATCGTCCTTAATGATCGCCTTCAAATGCACGAATCGTTCAAATTATGCTAGCCTCTTGTCCTCTCGATAAACTGAATCTCTCGTTGGCCTGAGTGAAAAATGACTCCTGGAATATCTTCTCTTTACGATAAACTGAATCTCTCGTTGGCCTGAACAGTGACTCTTGGAATATAAGTAGAAAAATATGACTTACAATCTTTTACTGGATCAGCTTCTGTCAGATACACTAACTACACAAAAACTAGCAAACTTTCACTGCTACTGCTTCCTACCTCTGGGAAACTACCCGAGAATAACGGCCATTCGCCTTGCACCCTTGGAAACCAACTGACTATCTTTTTATTTTCTTCAAAAACTAACTAAAGTCTAATTCTCAAACCAACCATCCCACCTTTTTCAATCTCATCCAATCAAAACGCGTCATGCATCTCCCATTTCTTCATTTCGATAACACAAACAAATTTTTACCTACAATTATAAAATTTACTAAAACTTATTTACAAACTAATCTTTTTCTACCAATTCTTATGAACTAACAAAAACATAGCTTTATAAAATCTATTCTATTGTCCTAATTACTGCACAAATTTATTTGGAAAACCCGCTTCCAAAACACGCTTCCATTGTCTAGGATTTCACTTAAGCTCATCACGTCACTCAAATATATTTTAACAAAGAAAATAATTTATGCATATCTTACGTTTTGTTTAATATAGGTAATCCAAAGATAAAAGACTTTCATTCTTCGAAATGTTTGTAGTTTATTATTTAACTTATCTGAATTATTTTAATTTTTTTTAACTTTAAAATATTTTAAGCAAACCAATATTTTTCTCGATTTTACATATCATAACAATATATAAAACCTCACTGTCGCAGATTATGTTAATAAATTTTTATTAACGATAAAAAATATTTTTGTTGAACTATAAATGTCACTATAAATGAATAACTAATTCATTCTAAAAATTGTATCCGGATATTAACATTACAAAATAAATAATTTAAGTTTAACAAAATAATCCCTTAAGATTTCATACTCAAACGTCCTTACAAATCTGACAGCGTGTCACATGACTGTAAATAGAGGGGAGACCCACGGAGCGAATAGATTGTGTATTAACAGACTGAGGACAAAAGAAATCAATTTTATTTATTCTTTCTCTGAAACAGTAATTTGGTTCTACCAAATGATAAATAGAATTTTTAGAATAAACATTAACAGTAGTAAACAAGATTTGGGCTTTTTGATTGGATATTGTAATGGGGTTAGCCTGATTAGGAGACTGGGAGCGAGGCAGTTGTAATTTGGCCATCGAAGGAAACAGTCGTTTGTTTAAAAATAGGGTGTGGTTCGTGAGTTTGGATACCGGCATTGTGAAAAGAAGTGAATAGTTTTGCAGAATGAGGTAACAAGTAGATTAGACGAGGTCCGTGTATATACCGTGGGCATTTTGTGAAGTATATGTGAAAGTAGTTTTACGGCATCAAGTTGACAAAAGGAGGTCCTTGTGTCATAAATAAGTAGCTGAGTTTTTAGAGAAATGAATCAGGTGTTTTTGGGTAGTCTGCAAGAGGTTTGCGGAGACGTTAGGAAGGAGCCGAGGTGCCAAAGAGGAGAGATCACATCGTTGAGGAGACTGGACTTTTCTGGGTATGTTCCAACATACAATTCAATAAGGAAAAAAGCTGTAAGTGTTTTGTACAATTGAAATTGATATCTGTGAAGGATCTGTGTTGACATAATGATCATTATCATTCAAATTTAAAGAAGTGAGTTTTGTTAGATTAATCAAAAGTTTAAAATTTTGTTGTTTTCTTGTTTCAAGTAAAGGAAAGTTTAAGTAAAATTTAAGTAAGTTTAAGTATATATATATATATATATATATATATATATATATATACATATATATATATATATATATATATATATATATATATATATACATACATATATATATATATATAATATATATATATATATATATATATATATATATATATTGATATGTAGTACACGTCTCACGTCTTTTGATTTAATATGTCATATGTTATTACGCTAGTTGTTTGTTTTGCAATCAGTCAGAGGCCTTTTTCAGGTCAATAAAGGTAATTTACCTTATGCTTTATAGATAAAGCAAATATGTCTATTATCATCTAAAGTGTCATGTGATATTTTGTATGTCGCTATACGTTCATTAATAACGAAGACGACGTGTAGTGCCCTTTTGGTAGTCTCTGATTCTTATATCTAAATATATTCGTTATATCCTCCCCTTTCATTTGCTATGATGCATGTTAAGATTCGATCAGTTGTTTATTTTGTACTAAGTCTGAGGTCTTCTGTAAGTCAATGAATCACATTTTGTCTTATGAATAATCTATTTTTATCCATAGTGCCCTATGATATTTCGTACGTCGCTACACGTTAATTAAAAACTAAGATTTTGGTTTCGACAATTAGTTTCGGGAATAAGATACTGTGTAGTGCCTTTTTAGTACTTGCATTGTTTGTTTTTTCTATCTAAATATATTCGTTATATCCTCCCCTTTCATTAGGTATGTCGCTTCGTAGCCAGATGCCTTCTTTAAGTCAATGAATCATAATTTGTCTCATGATTAATCTATTTTTATCCATAGGGTCCTATGAGATCTCGTAGGCCCTATACATCAATTAATAATGAAGATACTGTGTAGTGCCCTTTTGGTAGTCGCATTGTTTGGTTTTTCTATCTGAATATATTCGTTATATCTCCTTTCATTTGATATGTCGCATGTTAGGATTCGATTAGTTGTTTATTTTGTATTCACCAATAGGCTTTCTTTAAGTCAATAAATCAAAATTTGTTATATAGTTAATTTATTTGTGTTCAGAGTATCCTTATATATCTTATATGTCGCTATACATTCACTACTAATGAAGATACTGTGTAGTATGCTTTTGGTGGCTGCCTTGTTTGTTTTTTCGTAGTTAATATATTCGTTATTTCCTCCCCTTTCATTTGCTGTGTCGCACGTTAGAATTTGTTTAGCTTTTTATTTTGTATTCAGCGAGAGGCTTTCTTTAAATCAATTAATCAAAATTTGTCTTTTAGTTAAACTATTTTTTATCCATAGTGTTCTGACATCTCGTATGTAACTATACGTTCAATTATAATGAAGACACTGTGTAGTGCCCATTTGGTAGTCGCCTTGTTTGTTTTTCCATCTTAATATATTCGTGATATCTTTCCCTTTCATTTAACGTATCACATGCTCCAATAGGACCTATAACAAAGGAGATATGATATAATGCCCTCTTAGAAATGCCCTAATGTGATTTTTCATTCTTAACATATACGCTACCCCCTCTCCTTTCCAATGATATATCATTCGACACGATCCAACGAATTATTCTATCCCCACCACAAAACGTTCAAAAAATGAGTAGAATGAACATTAGCATTTTCTTGAGGGATTTTACATGGGAAATGAAGTACAAACGGAATAGCACCGTTTTTACAGGTATAGTTTCTACTTAATTTCATTTAATTCTACTTAATTTTATTTAACTGTTATTTAATTTCACGTCATTATCGTTTGCTTGATTTAATTTTATTTAATTGTATTCATATTTTTATTTTTACTTGATTTATGATGATGATTTATTTAATCTTGAAGTGAAGTAGTAAAATTTCTGATTAACAATATTTAAATCATCAATTTGTAGAATTTTGTTCTACAACTGTTAGAAGAACAAAATATCAATGAAATGTCAAATGTTGGTTATTTCAGATTTTTTTCCTAGATGGCGTCGTTACCTTATTGAGCAAACTGTGTGACTTGTCAACATAGCCTTTCATATAGATAGATAGTCATCTAACATCATTACTAATACAACAAACGCACAATTTTATGGATATACTGAACAGTTTTTTGCGTTTTTCTCAAAATTCATTGGATATTCATTTTTCCTGCAATAAATTTCGGCTTGGAAAAACACAACAACCGTCTGGCTGCCTACTGATCAAAACTGTTCAATTAAATGGTGATTGAAGCACCACCCCACTTCACTGTACTTAGCTTGTTTTTCAAATGTAATATTAACCGCATGTAATGCCAGAAAATATCGATGCCGTGCGTAACGAATTTTGAAAGCTCGTCAGTTGTGTTGAATCCGTGAGATCGAAACATACCTGTGGGTTAGTTCCACTCGCGTACATTTAATATTGCGGGAATGTTTGGATGTTAAAAAATGTCGTGCCACTTAAAATATTCCTAAAACCAAAAAGGATATTTTCATGTATTCAAAACAAAGAATTAATGGTCATTTGGTATCGCTCGCAATGACTACTTTTTATTACCATTGACAACGTTTTTCGATGTTTAAAAAAGTTGTTGATGTTTCGAAAACTATTGTGTTGGTGTTACCTCGGTTGCAGTGTAAAATTGGCTTTGACAATTGATTCGGACACATGCCGAACTGTATTGATCTTCGTGGAGAGTATTTTGAAAAACAATATATCCATTTTTCGTGACAAATATTTGTCTTTATTTGTGTGTTTCAAAAATGAAGTGCGATCTCTGTTGTGTACAAAACATTGATACGTTTTATTGTATCCAGCCAGATCGCTGGTGCTATTTAAACAGACGTTCGTTATTAACTCTTTTTTGGACTGAGTATGTTATTGCAGTAAATCTAGTAAGTAACAAAAGTATTTGGAATATTTTTAAATATTTTATCTAAGGATAAATCACAAGTGGCTGTAATGAGAATTTCGTTTTACATTTGTTTTGACTTCCAATCCGGAAATCGTTTTTAAACATTCGAAACAAACAAATAAAAATTATAAATGATTTTAATCTCTGACACAGTAACGTAATAATATATATGCTCAGCTAATGGTGTATAAAGTGTCACAAACATTATTCTCTTGTTGTTGTTTACTGTTTTGGATACGAAGTTGCACGAAACGTTTCACGATTTTTTATCAAGTTGGCACAGTGTTTGTCATCATTTGTGTATTGACATATTTTATGTAAAAAGCGAATTTTATTTTAAAAGTTTATGGGTTATATTATACTTAATATTTTAGTAAAATGACATTCAAGTGTCTTGTTTGTGGTGGCGGAAGTTCGAAAAGCGAAACATTATCACTTTTCAGGTGTCAGTTTTGAAATTTATATTGTTTTACAGGGTGTTTCAGAAAAAGGTAAACCCGTCTCTAGGGTAGGTAAAAAACTGAAAAATAATTGGGGTTTGCTTATTAAAAAATTTTTGTAACGCCATCCGTTTTCAAGATACAGGGCGTTGAAGAAAAAAAAAATTTACGCATTTTTTAAGATTTTGCCGAAACTACTGGCAACATTGTAATGAAAATTTTATACGAATATATCTTGGAAGCTGATACATCCCATGAATTTGTTTTTATATCTGATTCTTATAGAGGGCGCTAGTTACACGGATCGTACTAAGTATTCGTCAATATAACTTTTTTTAAGAGTATAATTATATATAATCAAGATTAAGTATAATCAAGATTTTAAGTAAACTTAAACATTATTCAATTTTACACGAAAAAGGTACTCTTGGTAAAACTCGATACTATGTACCGTTTTCGGAATATTACGATTTGAAAATTATGAAGTAATAATTAATGCTGGTATAAAATAGTTGGTAATTATACAAAACTCACAAGAAGAAAATTAAATTAATGACTAAGACCATAAACTAAAATTCAATTACAGTATGTGTTTAAAATGCCCTCCGTTTTCGCGAATACACAAGTCTATTCTTTTTTCTAAAGATTCCATTAACCTTCTAAACGGTAGGGGATGAGCTATGATGTCCTTAAATTGACGTTAAATTCTTTCTTCTAGTTCTTGGCGTGAATTTACCTCTATAGCAAAGACTTTTTCCTTAATATACGACCAAACTGCATAGTCCAACGGGTTAAAATCGCATGACCGAGGAGGCCAATGAATCAGAGCTTCTGCACCTCTACCAATCCATTGATTCGGAAAATGATTACTCAAACAATTACGACACCTTCTATCAAAGTGTGGTGGAGCTCCATCGTGCATAAAATATAAAGATCTTCGCTCGTTTAGCGTTAAATCTTCTAAAATCTCGAATAAGGAATTGTTTAAAAAATCAAGATACATATCACCATTTAAATTTCCAGGTAGAATATGATAACATATTAATTTGTTACCTAAAATTGCTGCCCAAACATTAACTTTAAATGAGTGTTGGTAATGTGATACCCTTTTGACTCCAGTACTCCTCATCTCATCTACTCATCACACCAGTAGTGTGCATTATGGGAGTTAAACATACCTCGTCGCGTAAAGGTGGCCTCATCCGTAAAAAAATGCATTTTAAAAAATTTGGATTGTGGGCTGTCCTTTGTTCCAATGTTTCACAAAAATTTTCTCTAACCGGTATATCATCTGGCAAAAGCTCTTGGACTTGTCTGTAATGATAAGGATGTAATTAATGTTCTTTTAGTATCCGCCAAGTACTCGAAGAAGAAGTATTTGTTTGTCTTGCTATATTCCTTACGCTAACTGTTGGATCTTGATCAAGTAAATTTAAAATATCATTTTCTTTATTAATAATTGTTCTTGTTGTTGTTGGTCTACCAGAATTTATTTTATTTGGTCTCACATTCCCAGTTTCTCGACAACGTCGTTCAACGGCTCTAAATGTTTTTTACTTGGTAAGTTTCTTCTAGGAATCTTTTCTGCATAACGTGTCACAGCTGCACTAGAACATCCTAACCATTGGCCTAAGATTAATAACATGTCAGTGTATTCAACATTTGAGTACACTTTGATTTGATTTTACAGATAACAAGGTTTCAAAACTCTAATTATTGTTGATTTATCGTCATAACAATCAATAAATGTCTGATTTCCATGGCACACTTGGTGAAAATAGAGGTATACCTATTAGAACTTTATCATTAATATCGATATACAGTATCGAGTTTTACCAAGAGTACCTTTTTCGTGTAAAATTGAATGATGTTTAAGTTTACTTGAAATTTTTTTTTTTTTTTTTTTATTTATTTATGCCTCAACCTCATAGGGTCATTGGCGTTGTACAATTTAGAGTTTTACAGTTTATTTAGTACATTTATGGAATGTAAGTATGATGTCAAATTTTTCATATCAGTTCCGTCACTTAATATTGCCTGTAAGGTATCTTGTAATTTATATTGAAGTCTCTCCATGCGATATAAAGGACACTCCAGTAAAATATGGCGAACACTGAGCACAATATCACATATGTTGCACTTTGGTTTTAATTCACTCTCTAGCAGATGTTTATGGGTGATGGCGGTGTGGCCTATTCTCAGACGAGATAGGATGGTTTGATGTTTACGCTTATTTGGGGTTGATTTCCAAGGTAATATGGAATGTTTTACTTCTCGTAGTTTGGATGTTGATTGATTCCACTTGGTCTGCCAATCATTGATTATTAAGTTCTTGATTACAGGTTTTATATCTAGATGTGGAATGCTTCTGATTTCTACAGCTTCCGGACTCGAGATTGCTAGTTTTGCCAAGGAATCTACTTCTTCGTTACCAGCAATTCCAATATGGGAAGGAATCCATACAAAGTTGACATTTATGTTCATAGTTTGCAGTTGGCTTAATGCTGATTTAATAAGTAGTAGACTTGGATGACTAGGATATAAGTTATTTAGGGCAATTACAGAACTTAGGGAATCCGTAATAATGACAGGGTTTTTGATACTATTTTCTACCACAAAATTTATTGCATTGAGAATAGCAGTTAATTCGGCTGTGTAAATGGATGTTAATTTAGGGAGTTTCATTAATATTTTTGTTTTATTAGACATAAATGCTGCTCCCACTCCATCTATAGTTTTAGAGGCATCGGTATATATAAGTGTATGGTTACTGTATGTCTTGAATTCTTGGAGGACATATTGATATAATGCTTTGGGATGGTTATCTGCTTTTTTATATATGGAGAGTTTGGTATTGATAGATGGGATCGGAACAGTCCAAGGGGGAACAGTGTTAATATCGGGTATACAATAGATATCTTGAAATTTGAATTCAAGTTCATTGAGGTATCTATTTACCCTTTCATAAAAAGGAAGGTCAAGCCTAGCATGAGTTTTAAAGATATTCCTAAAACGGTCTGAATTTACATAGTGATTAACAGGATTCATAGGATTTGCCTGTATTGATGCCGCATATGTTAGTGAAAGTTGTTTTCTTCGGAATTCCAGGGGGACTTCTCCAGCTTCACAGTGTAAACTTTCAGTAGGGCTAGTATAAAAAGCACCTAGTATAGTTCGCAAAGCACTATTTTGTATTCGATCGAGTTGTTTTATGATATATGGTTTTGCTGAATCATAAATAATACAAGCGTAGTCGAGTTTGGACCTGATCAATGACTTGTACATAAGGGTCAGTGTTTTACTATCTGCTCCCCACGTGTTGTGTGCAACAGTTTTTATAATGTTAAGTGCAGATTGACAAGTACTTTTTAGATCATGAATGTGGTGGTTCCAGGATAATCTGTTGTCAAATGTCATGCCTAGACATTTAATTTTCTCAACATATTTTATTTCTTTATTAAATAGTTTTAATTCTGGAGTGATATAACTTCTTTTTTTTGAAAATAGCATAGCCTTTGATTTTGTTGTTGATAATTGAAGACCTGTAGAATTTGTCCATAATTCGAGATTCCATAGCACTTTCTGTAGATGGGTCTGAAGGGTTTTATCATTTATCCCCTTAACAAAAATGATTAAGTCATCTGCAAAGAGTCTAGCTTTTACTGGTAAGTCACAAGTGGAGATAATATTATTTATTGCAATAAGAAATAGGGAGACGCTTAAATTAGATCCTTGAGGAATTCCGTTTTTTTGAATTTTTGTATTAGATAAAGTACCGTTAACTCGTACATTAAAAGTTCGATGAGATAGGAAATTTTTTATGAATTGTGCTATATTACCTTTTATTCCCCATCGACTAAGTGTTTGAACAATACCATGTCGCCAAACTGTATCGTATGCTCTTGTTATGTCAAAAAATATTGCGATACATTTTTGTCCACATGCCATTGCTTCATGAATCTCAGACTCTAAACTAATAAGATTATCCAGTGTTGAACGACTTTTTCGGAATCCGCTTTGTTCCGGGGCAAGTAATTTATTATTTTCTAAAAACCACATTAATCTGTTGGATATGATTTTCTCGAGAACTTTACACATTACACAAGTTAGAGAAATAGGTCTATATGAATGTGGCAGAGATTTTGGTTGATTTTGTTTATAAATAGGGATGACAATAGATGAACTCCAGATTTTTGGAAACTTGCTATATCTCCATATATTATTATAGATATTCAGCAAGTGTTTCTTTGCAGATGAAGGAAGTTTTTGAAGAAATATTGCAGGAATGTTATCAGGACCGGGAGAAGAGTTTTTTGTATTATTGAGTGAGTATTCTAATTCATCCATGGTTATGGGATAATTTAAAGGAGAAAGGTCATCAGGCGGTATATCAATACCTTTGGATTCCTCTTTCTCTTTTTTGGTCAAAAAATCTGGAGGAAGAACATTATCACTTGAGAATCTTTCAAAACTATTAGCTAGAATATTAGCTATGTCTAGAGGGGAAGTGTATATTTTTTGTTTTTCTTCTAAGAAGTTAATGTGGTTTGGGGTATTTTTCCCGGATATCTTTCGTACCATTTGCCATACTTTATTAATTGGTGTAGATGAATTTAATTCTGAAACAAACTTTTTCCATGATTCACGTTTACTTCTTTTAATTATAAATCTAGCTCGTGCTTTTAGTCGTTTGAATTCTAATTTATTTTCAAGTGTATTATATTTCCTGAATCGATTTAATGCTGTTTTTGAAAGTTTAATAGCTTCTTGACATTCAGAATTCCACCAAGGGACTGACGAATTTAATTGTTTAGGATTCATTTTACCAACGGCTTTTTCGGCAGCATTCAATAATACATTGGAAAACTCTTGAATTTGACTATCAATA
Source organism: Diabrotica balteata (assembly GCA_918026665.1). Lineage (NCBI taxonomy): Eukaryota > Metazoa > Arthropoda > Insecta > Coleoptera > Chrysomelidae > Diabrotica > Diabrotica balteata. The sequence continues at coordinate 35,186,512 of OU898282.1, read as the reverse complement.
TTATTATTTGATTGTAAAATTTCATGTAATGCATTCATTTCATTTAAAACTAGATTATAATACTCTTGCCAATTTGCATTTTTGATATTCCATTTTTCAACATTACAAGAGTATTGTATACTGTCAGGATTTGTTATTACAATCGGAAAATGGTCACTATCATTTAAATCAGAAAGTACATCCCAAGATAAGGTAGCTGATAATGCTGGATCACATATTGAAAGGTCTATGGCAGAGGATTTACCAGTAGAAATGTCAAAATGAGTATTTCTTCCATCGTTTAGTAGGTTTAACTGAAAATTGTCCAACATTATTTCGATTCTACGACCTAATGGAGTAATTATTTTTGATCCCCATATGTAATTATGTGCATTAAAATCTCCAACTATTAGACGAGGTGAAGGTATTTGTTTAATCAAGTCTGAGATTTCATTATTGCTTGGGTTTTGTGTAGGTGGAATGTATATATTACATATGTTCATTTTTACAGGCCCTTTGATAGTAATTGCGACCGCTTCAAGTTGTGTATTGATTTGAAGAATGTCTACATCGATGGATGAATGAGTGTAAATTGCTACGCCACCACTAGCATGGTCTACATTTTCTCTATTTTTATATGTGCATGTGTAGTGTTTTAAATTATGAACTTTAGTATTTTTAAAATGAGTTTCCTGTAAACAGAGTATGGATGGAGTAAGTTTTTTAATCATTTGTTGTAATATCTCAAGGCGAGTGTAATATCCTCGTAGGTTCCACTGGATAATTGAGAAAGCCATTATAATATATCTTTTACAATTTCGTTATCGGATTCGGTGTTAGTTTCTGATTGTATGGATTTAAGTATTTTGTTTCGAAGTCTAGTGCATCTATTTTTTGATTTCCTATTTGATAAATTCTCATGTAGTTGATTTAAAAGTTTCAATAGGTTTTCTAGATCATTTGTATACGTTTTTATTAGGCTTACTGGGTCAGGAGTACCATGAGCATTTTCCAGTATATCTACTAATGTTTCATAAGATATTGAATGGTTTACTGAAGTATCTTCATATATTCGTCTAGCTGAATTTTTTATATCGTCAGTTACTTTAATGGTTCCTATGTTTGTGATTGAAGACTTTGGCTTTTTTAATTTAGGGTCTGGAAAGGGGTTATTTACTGGAGTATCATTTGGTGGAGGGGTTATAATTTCAGAGCGATTTCGTTTGTTTGAGGGAGGATCGTGGGACATTTGTTGAAAATCAGTGCTTTCTTTAACATGAGTAGATGGTAAAATATGGATATCCGGTTTAGTCGATAGTATAGGAGCCGAGGAAGATATGTTTTGCGTTAGGGGAATGTATTCATTGTCTATTGGATCAGTTGAAGTAGTTGGAGCAGCATTTTGTGCTTGAGATGTTTGAGTTTCTTTAGTAGTTGGGCAATTTCCAGCCGAATGTCCCGCTTGCCTACAATTAGTACATAGATCCTTCTCCATTACAAGAAATATACGATATGATGTCATTTCGTAATTCACAATTATTGAGTCGGGTATTGATGAGACTGGGGGAGAAATAAAAGTATGCCTTCTGAAACTGAAAATGTGTTTGTAATTAGGATTTGATGTACCAATTTTTAAAAAATTTATTGGAGTTACCAAAGTTAATCCCAAATTAGTAAGTGCATTTTCAATAATTGAATGTGGGATTGAAGGACAAACATTTGATATCAATAATCTTTCATTTGGTGACATTAATTTACGAGCCTGAATTTTTTGATGGTTTACAGTTATTATCCCTTTGTTAATTTGTAGAAAATTGTTAACTAAAGTTTCGCTTGTTAGATAAATGCAAATTCGACCATTTGACATTCTAGAGGAGAAGAGAATATTTTTTGGATGCATTAAATCACCAACTGCAAATAGATAGTCTTCCAACTTTGTATTTTCCAACGCAGGAAAAACTATTGCTTGTGTTTTGGATGGAAATTTAGGTACATTTTGATTTGTGACAGTTGCAAAAGATTGTTTCATATTTGTATTTGATGAACTTTGCTCCAGTTCTTGTTCAGGGGCCCCAAGAGGCGGAAAATTATCCATTTTTAATTATTATCATCGATAATTCTCAAAGACCTAGTCCGGTCCTGTCCCCTCGATATCAGAACTGATAAACGGTAGCAGTAAAAAGTTGTTGCTTTATAACCAAAATTGATTCTTGTTTACGTGGATTTAACTTAAATGTTAATTATTTAGATTAAATAAATATTTGTACTCACAGATTTTATACTTGTGGTGAGAAAAATCACTTAGATTCACTTTTTAAGTAAAACTGTAATTAGTTTGATGCTTTTTAACACCTAAAAACTGGATTTATGTGGAGCTTGTTTTAAACCTCGTTTGACTTCAGAGGTCGATCGATCAATCCTACTTGAAATTTTGATTAATATATATATACTCTTAAAAAAGTTATATTGATTAATATTTAGTACGATCCGTGTAACTAGGGCCCTCTATGAGAACCAGATATAAAAACAAATTTATGAGATGTATCAGCTTCCAAAACATTTCCAAAACAAGTTTATTACAATGTTGCCAATAGTTTCGGCAAAATCGTAAAAAATGCGTAAAATTTGTTTTTCTTCAACGCATTGTATCTTGAAAACAGATGGCGTTACAAAAATTTTTTACTAAGCAAACCCCAATTATTTTTCAGGTTTTTACCTACCCTAGAGACGGGGTTACCTTTTTTTTGAAAACACCCTGTATAATGATTAGATCTTGTGTTGAAGGCGTTTAGTTTATTTAATAATTAAATTATCATACATTATACTGAATATATAACAATTTCAATTACATTTTTTGTTTTTTGTTATTAAAACCATTTAAATCAAATTTTACCAACTAGTTGTTTTTTTTCATAGATTTCATTTGACGAAGAAAAATAAGCTCAGTATTAAATAAACGAACACGCCATTGTTGTAGTAAACATACCTCCAACCTCCAAGCGATAGGTCTTTATGACACCCGATTATATATCAAGCGTAACATACTGCTAGTTCTATATACAGAGTGCTTCAAAAAGGTATACCATAAATTAAATCGCGCATTTCGGGGACAAAAATAAATTGATTGAATCCAACTTACCTTAGTAGAAAAGTGTACACCAAAAAAGTTAGAGCCCTTTGAAGTTACAAAATAAAAATTGTTTTTTTTGCATTACCTCCTAAACTACTTGACATTTTGTAATAAAAATGGACACGTTACTTTCTTGTTCTGAAAGCATTTTTCATAAAAAAGAAATAACAAAAGTGTGCAGCCCTAAATCCCCCAAAGTTTTAAGTACGTTTAAATTAAATGATTTTGTGGCATCATTAGTTTAACACATTATTTTTAAAACCTTTTTGCCTTTATCACTTTTTTCAAAAAACAGTTTTTATTGAGTTACGGCTCCTTTCATTAACCTTCAAAAAATTACGTTCAACTAAATAAATGGCTTAAATAAATTAACAAGTACAAAAAATATCTATAAGCTTTATAAATATGATATTACAATAAATGTTTAAAATGAACTCTCTACCAAGATACCTCTTCCAGACTGTAGCCCGGACTTTGTGTAAACCTCTCTTTTGTTTATAAAGAGTGTACACCTTCTGCGTTAGAATCCATATTTTTGCCCTCTATTATGAGAACTGTCCTCAGCAGTGTTTTATATATATATATATATATATATATATATATATATATATATATATATATATATATATATATATTAGTTCTTTTTTGGATGTTTCTTGAGTGGAATTGTTTTTGGAGTCCATACTTGTAAGGTTTATTCGTCTTTTAATTTCTTTGCTTGTTTGGTTGGTAGTGTGTCAACAAGTTAATAGATATGAATTCCAAATACTGTTTCTCTTTCCTTATTTTCTTAAGGATCCTTAGTAACCAATATGTATTTGGTTTTGTCTTCGTTGATGACTAGGCCGATCTGTTTCGCCACCTTTTTATACCCTATCACGTCACTGTGGTCAGCGTATGCTAAGATTTACCTAAATGACCCTGCTTGAATAATAACATCATGTGTATTGTTTGGTGAGTTCTTGCTGTATTACAATTATCAGGTATCACCTCATTATGATCGTAATTCACATACTAGTTTGGCGTAATATTTTTCCCATTTGGTTGGCTTTATCTGTGAGATGTGTTCTGTGTTCGTATTAGTCTATTTTTATTGGTATGCATGCATTTTTTGCATCATATATGGTTGGTCTTTGAAGTCTATACCAGTATATTCTCTTTTTCATTTCCATTCATTTCTACTAACGCTTCTATAGCTGCTTGTTTTTGTATATAATTTTATATGTTCATAGATTTTTTCTACGATACCAAATGTAAAGTTGTTAATAAACGAGGAATATTTTTACTACAATGTATGGCTCCAATACTGACAACAATGGTAACATTTCTTTTTCTCATATTATTTCACATAGCTAATAGTAGTAACTAAATTAAATTAATGATAATTATTTCCACGCTATCGACAATAGCTGTCTCACCACAACAGCCTAGCTTCGTTTTTTATTTTCTTCCGATTGTACTGCTGAGATCTCCGGAAATAATTATTTTCTTTCCTTTTTTTACTATCTTGGTATTCGGTATTGCATAAATTATGTTTTTTCCTCTTGTTTTAAAGTTGTCAGTACTAACCTCCATATGCGAACTCTCTTCCGAGCATCATCAATTCTAGCTTTATTAATATGTAATTGCCAAATTCCTTGGATTTATTGTCTTTTTTTTACTTGTTTTTTTTTTTTATCAAAATACCAATTTCATATTACCATATTTGTTTGTTGAAATGGTTTTTTCAATATCTTTGTATTTCCATTCGTTTTTAACCGTTTCACATACCTATTATTTTTTCTATATACGTCTCTCTAGACCCCCTCCTTCGGTTCCTAAAAGTTTGACTAAAATTGCTAACTGGGTATTATAATGAGTTATATATTATGCATGTTTTTTATATTACATAATGTCCATAGTTAGAAATACATCCAAGGCACAGTTAAAATATATATAATTTTAAAATATATATGTACAACATACTCAATGGTGGTATCCATATATCCCCCTATTGAGGTATGATACGAGACTGAAACTACAGCGCAGATTTTAAAGCCATTTACGTTTAGAAAACGAACTCTATAAACTAAAACGTTTACGGCACATGAAACGCTTATTAAAAAAATGAGACGGGTGAAAGGAATCTACTTCCGACATAAATTTAAAAAACAACTCAGTTATTTCATATATTTTTTACACAAATAAGAATTTAATATGACAGGAATGTTGGTCTATACAATTTGAATATAAAGTATATTTGCATAACATTGCATTTCCAGATATTATCCCGTTTTTTTTAACATCTCATATATTAAATAAGCTTTATCTGACTAGAAAATTGGAATACAATAAATTATTGCAATTTTTACGTTTACAGCAACATTAACCAGGCGATTCACACTTTATGTGCTTACTACTAACTTACTATTTCTCAATCTCCTATTGTACCTAGTCTGTAATAGTCCAGGGGATATAGACGATTTAATTTTTGATACATCTTCTAATCTTCCTCCTTTCTCGTTGACACCCATTTCTGATAAGCAGTTTTCTTCTTGTTGACTAACGTTTGCATATTCTCCGGCCACCATTCTTGATTTTTTGTTTCATGTTTGTTTTTATAACTTCACTTGCAGCCTCATGAATGCATTTTTTAAGTTGCTGGTATAATTCTTCCGCTGATATATTTTCTCGATCCACATTTTGTAGTTATGTGGCCAGTCGTAATTTGTAAAGAAATTTCGTTGAATATTCTTTTAAGCTTTCTAGGATGTATTTAGGGGATGTTACTTCTTGTTTCTTATCTATATTCTGTACCTAAATGTTGTTGTTTTTACGATAGTTAACTATCACGTTGGTCATAAGTAAACGATGGACGGACACTCTACTGTAGATATGTATATATTCTCCTATCTCTTCATTTTCTTTTCAATTTTCCTTGGTCTCGGTGAAAAAACATATATGTATTTTTCTTTCCGCTAATTCTTTAAATACTTCTGCTTGTTTAGATCTAAGTCCTTGTACATTCCATGTAGCCAATATCATTTTCCTTTTCCGTTGCATTAGTCGTCTTTGTTTTGATCCATCCTTTGTATTCCGAGGCTTTTGGTCGAAATTTTTAGCATTTATTTGTTTTTACAAGGGATGAGTTGCTAGCCCATCGCCTCAACCCGCCTCCTTTATCCGGGCTTGGGACCGGTACCGCCAATTACTGAGCTACTCAGCACTTATCGAATGCGGAGTTATTGAAGTTTGATACATTATTTAATTCTAAAGCAATACTAACTTTGCATGGTCAGCTAGTTCGTATCTTGTTTGCGATTTGTTGGCTTTCGTTTAAATTTGCACTAATTTCGGTTATTGTTGCAAAATCTGTTTTCATTTCGTGTAATATCTTAGTTGAATTTCTTTATGACTTATTCTCTGATATCTTAGTTCCTGTTTACAAAAAATACCCTCAGAAAAATATTAAGCCATTTTTTACGTTTCACAAACATCACAAATGTTTTTCTCATTTTATTTTAAATTAATTAGTAGGTGGAGTAACTCTTGTTCCAGCGCACTTTATATGAGAAGCTAACAACTGCACGAACTAACGTAATTAATAAACCGTAGAAGGGACTTGCACGTATTTAGCTAGCGTCCGATCCCAATTTTGGTTAAATAAAACATAACTTTATTCCGCATATAACAAGCAGTTGTGTGTTGTTTAATTATTTGAATTGGGCAGAATTTATTATCATTACGAGAGTGTTCTATTTGGAAACCACTTTATTGCTATTGCACATTTTAGTTGCATTCTATTGTTTTTGTATTTGCTTGAAAACTACAGACACCGGCAAATTTAAAGGAATAGGTTATTAATGCAATGTATTCCTTTATATTTCTTTTTTATAGACTATATAGGTAATTCCGGGATAGTTGCTTCACGTACAAAGAAAAATATCTAGAAAAATATTTTTCATGTTTATTTTTATAATTATAAAGAAACGACATAGGCAGTGTTAATAACTGAATAATAAAAATTGAAAAATTGATTTTGTTTTTTACTGAAAAAACATTACATAGAAATAATTGTTTTAATCTATCATTCTTCTTTTTCTTTTTGTATAGGCATGACTCTGTCTGTTTTTCAATATGCCTCCAATAAGTTGTCATTTCATCGTTTTCGTGGTCTTCCTACTGATCGTCTTCCTATTGTGGAACCGTCTCTTGCGGTCTTTACTACTCTATTTGTTGTCATTCGGCTTATATGATCGTTCTACTCTCCTATTTCTTACCCAGTTTTTGATGTTCTCCACCTTGCATCTGTGTCGTATATCTGTACTTCTAGCTCTGCCCCATAGTATCTTACCATCGTTTTTTTAAGTGTTTTAATTTCTGCTGTTTCTAACATCCTTTTTGTCCTCACTGTGTCAGGTCTTGTTTCTGCCGCGTATGTCATTATTGGTCTGATGACTGTTTTTAAATTCTGCCTTTTGTTTCTTTCCCGATATTTTTATTTCTCCATATTGTTTCATTTAGGCAGCCTGCGGATCTGTTTGCTCTATTCACTTGATCTTCCACTTTGGTTTCGAGCTTTCCGTAGCTAGATAATGTGATGCCTAGATATTTAAACTCCATCACTTGTTCTATTATCTGACCATCCAGTTCCAATTTACATCTTAGTAAATTTGCTGTTGTAATCATGCATTTTGTCATTGTTGGGGAAATTATCATGTTAAATTTTCTGGCAGTTATATTAAATTGGTGCAGCATACGTTGTAAATCATCTTCACTTTGAGAGAGTAGTATTGCGTCGTTTGCATAGCAGATTATTTTAAGTTGTTTTTCTCCCATTTGGTATCGTTTTTTAGTTCTTACCTTTTTTATTATTTCATCCTAAATCAGGTTGAACAATAGAGAATTTCCCTGTCTTATCCCATTGCCAGCTTCAAAAGGGTCGGTTAGTTCTTCTTCTACTTTTACTTTTATTGTGTTGTTTTGGTAGATATTTTCGATCGTTTTGATTATTTCTAGAGGTATCGCTCTTGCATACAGTAAGTGGATAGCGTCTTTTATTCGTCACGGTCAAATGCCTTTGTGAGGTCCACGAAATATAGATATGTCAGTTGGTTGTATTCTAATGATTTCTCTTGTACTTGCCTCATTATAAATATAACGTCAGTGCATGATCTTCCAGACCTAAAATCCCTTTAAGCAATCTAATCAGTCGACAGATTTTGTTTTTTGGAAGTAAATTTCTAAACATTTGACACTCTTCATTTGCACTCCCTTTTCCAGAGTGCTCTAAAGTTTTTTTTTGTCATTTTGGTCTCTTGGTTTGCTTCATCAAAGTCATCGAAAGGCGTGTCGGTGAGTGATGTGCCACTTTGATAATCCGTATCCAGTGGTGTTTGAGTTTCTTTCATATTTTCAGTTTCTAACCTAGCCTTTTTGGAGACGCATCCGTTGTTCTTTTGAGCTCGATTCGACCTTGTAAGGTTGGCGGCAGAATGTTTCTTTGTATTTCTCTGTTTCTTTGGCAATACGGGAATTGGATTTATCTCAACTAGGAATTTCGATGGTGTTTTATCTGAAATCTGGGTAGTCACAACATTCTGCTGTGGTGGAACAATTTGTCTAGAAGTTCCTAGGACTGGCGAACGTGATAGACATTGTCTAAAAGTTCTTGGGGCTGGCGAATGTGATAGAGATTGTCTAGAAGTCCCTGGGATTGATAGAGATTCGCTAGAGGTTACTGGTAGTCATGGTGGAGGAGATTGAGCATTTAGTGTTGCACGGATAAGGGTGTTGGAGTTTTCAATTTACTTTTTTTTAGTGTGTCTAAGATGGCATAGAAATGTTCTGGATTTAAAGGAAATATAAGAGTGGCTTTAAATTCCGAAAGCCCAATTTTAATTGAAGCTGCTTTTCCCCAAGATTTTCCAATTATTTTAACTGCTTGAAGTCGAGTGATGCGCCTTCCAGGGTGATTTATCATCCACTGCCTTGATTCTTTCTTAAATGATGCTTCAGTGATTTAAAATAGGATCGATCTAATGGTTGTAGGGCCTAAATGGCCCTATAACCATTAGATCGATGTCTTGGTCGATCGTGTGACTTGAAAAACCAATTAAGGTAATCTCATTTTGATCTGCAAACTCCAGCATGTCTACGGAATTTCGATGAGATGAGTGGCCGTCTAAAATAAGAACTGTTCTACCTGGCGGTTTTTTTGACAAATTTTCTTTAAGCCATTTTAAAAAGAGCTCTAAAGTGATTCATAAATACTTTAGAACCGGTTGGAAATTCATCTCAAAACTCTTTCTTCTCTCTTACCCCTTTAAAAATAACAACTGGACAGAAATATTCCCCCTGCGCTACAACATACGATAATTGAAACGTTTTCATCTCTCTCACTTATATTAATGTGTGCACATCTTTAGCTCCTCTATGGTAATTACGGTACTGACTTCATTATAGATTGGGTATGCTGATTCGCCCATATTAAAGATGTTTCGTGGTTTGTCAATCATATTTTATTCCTGAAATACATCTTTAAGCAGAAAACCTTTGCCTCTTCCCTGTTCATGCCTTCACTTTTTGCAATAGATATTTCCTGCGACTGTTGTACACTCGCAGATACGAATGCCTGAATGTTACAGTAAAATATTTTATACCTCGCGATACCAATTTTAATAAAAATCAGTTGAATACTGACATTAAGTACATCATTATCATCATCAATTAGCCTATATTTGTCCACTGCTGAACGTAGGCCTTCCGTAAAATTTTTCCACCTATTTCTATCTTGAGCTTCTTGCATCGAGTTTTGGTGATGCGCTTGATATCATCCGTCCATCTAGTCGGTGGTCGTCCTCTGCTTCGATATGCATCTTGCCTTGGTCGCTATTCCAAAATCTTTTTGGTCCATCTATCATCCGCCAATCTGGCAACATGTCCGGCCCAAACCCATTTAGCCATGGCTATTTTTCCAACTGCATCTGTGACTCCTGTTCTCCTTCTTATTTCTAGGTTTGGTACTTTATCTCTGATGGTAATACATGATACAATTCGATAATATTTTTTAAATCATTCTTATAATTGTAAATAACTCTAAATACGCCTCGAAATTGTATAGAACTTCTGACAAAATCTAAAGCTATATATTTACCCCTGTTTACGCAATCGTTAGAATTCTATTTTACTATACAGTCGAATAGTAATTATTACTAATAGTTAAAATTAATTCTGCATACCATCCGCATTTAATTATTTAATATTATGTAGATTAAACGTTGAGTGAGATTTGATACTGCAATTTTCAGCAAATCCGGAATGCGAAACTACCGTTATTGAATTTCTGCTAGTATTATACTCTATGACGGTTACAATACATGTACGAACTTTCAAATACAGAGGTCATTTTCTTTATTACTAAAACAAATATCATCTTCGCTTACATCTCTCATATTATTCGCCATTCATCAATATTGTATAGTCCAATATATCGCCACGTACAATGTAAGAACACTGTCATCTATAGAAAAAATACTGGAATTAAAAGAAAAGTTAAAACACAAAATGGGACGTTATGCATCTCTGTGAAGTAAGACGCGAAGAAGAAGACTGTATAACTCTTAAATCGGAGCATCAACTTTTCTATATGGGAAAAAAAGAAAAATTAGGATTAGTTGGAATTCTTATACATAAGAGACACACTAAAAATATCCAACAACCTAAAGGTATCAACCTAAGAATAATACTCTCCATACTGAAGCATAACAAAAAAAACAGCCTTAAAATAATTGAAGCCTATGCACCTACATCTACACACTCGGACGAGGAAGTGGAAACCTTTTATGAAGACCTAGAAAATGCAGTAAAACTGGCACCCACTACGCACAACCTAGTAATGGGTAATTTTAATGCTAAGTTGGGATGTTAACTGGACGGGACCGAAGTTGCAATAGGTCCCTACGGATTCGGACAAAGAAATGAAAGAGGCGAAATGTTTTTGGGATTCTTGGTACTAAATGGCCTCTATGAATGAATAGTTTTTTCAAAAAAAGTCCCCACAAATGGACCTGGGCAAGTCCAGATGGAATCACCAAAAATGAAATTGATTTAGTCTTAACCAATAACAAAGACATGGTCCATGATGTAACAGTTCTTAATAGCTGTTCAGTGGGAAGTGATCATAAAATGGCAAGAGCGAAGATCGTGCTAAATCTCCAAAAACAAAGATACAAAATGATAACAAAACAATCAAAATAGGATAGAATCCAATCGAAAACACGATGTTCTTCGAAGAGGAAATTCTGAGATGTCTAGAGACAACAAACATAGACGTTATGGATGTCGAAACCTTAAATAATAACTTAATAAGAGCTGTTAAGAACGTAGAGAAAAAGTGCAATACAAATCCTAGGAGAGATAAGGAGGAAAAAATCAGTCAAGAGACAAAAAGACTTATGGAGCCACGAAGAGAACTTAAGAACAAAAACGATATGAATGCATGCGCACTACAACAACTTAATAAAAATATTAATAAAGCAGTGAGAAAGGACGTACGACAATATAACACAAAAAATATTACAACGGTTGTAGAGGAAAATAAAAGTTTAAAGGTGCTGAAGAGATGTCAAGCCCGAGGTAAGAAGAATATTGTTATGCTCGCAGATCGAAATGGAAAAGTGATAACAGATAAAGATAAGATAATTAAGGTAGTTGAAGAGTTTAACACAGAATTATATAGAAAAAGGGGTAAGAAAGACGACACCAAGTTGAGAAAGTCCAGAATGTGAGTTCAGAGGATATCCCAGAAATAACAATCGGAGAAGTCTCAAATTCATTAAATTAAATAAAAAACAATAAAGCAACTGGTGATGACCAAATCGTTATTAAGGCAGTAAAAAGCAGAAGGAAAGACAGTGTTGAAATCATTGACACAATTTTATTACTTATGCCTTTCAAAAGAGGTTACACCATCTCAGTGTAATAAAGCTGTTATAATAGTCATGCACAAAAGGGAGATATAACAGAGCTAAAGAACTATAGACCTATTAGCTTGTTATCTCACGTTTATAAGTTATTTATAAAGATAATAACTAATAGGGTGACATCAAAACTAGACTTCTATCAACCTTGCGAGCTAGCAGGATTTAGAGTTGGATACGGAACAAATGATCATTTGCAAACGATTAAGTCGTTGATTGAAAAAACCATTGAATATAATAGACCCATGATACTTGTCTTTGTCGACTTTGACAAAGCATTTGATACGGTCAATCAAAGTGAAATGGTCCAAGCTCTAACACAATGTAAAATAGATCACCGATACATATCCCTCATCAGATACATCTATCAGCATGCTACAGCCTGTGTAAGACTTAATGAAGATACTGGGACCTTTCGTATTGAAAAGAGGCGTTTGGCAATGAGACAACATGTCTCCTAAATTATTTACAACTTTGCTAGAATATGCTTGTAAAACAATAGATTGGAACGAAAAGCCCAATGCTACTGTACGCAAAAGTTCAGGAGTAGCAGACGTTATTGAAAGGATAACAACACTAAAGTGGAACTAGGCAGGTTACGTAGCAAGATGAGTTAATGACCGGTGAACAAAAAGAATTTTGGAATGGAGGCCCCGAATACAAGCTAACAGAAATAGCGGTCGACCCCCAACGAGATGGACAGATGACATAAAAAGAGTGACTACAAATTGGATTCAGATGGCGCAAAATCGGACTAAGTGGAATAGCATGCGAGAGTCCTATGTTCAGCTGTGGACGTTAGAGGCTAGTTGATGATGATCTTGATTTGTAGAAAACAATTATTTAAATCGAACGGTATGTAATATCAAAAAAGTTTTTAAGTTTTTATTGAAAACAGTGGAATAATAATCCTTAGACATTTTTGATGTGTGTATATGACGAGTTACGCTATCCTCCGTCCAATGCCATCATTTATTCTGAATAATACAATGGGAATTGTATCCTCTCTTATAAATGCTTCTAACTATATTTATTCATTTTTGAGTTTCCAACTTAATGAAGTCAGTCTTTAAAAGCCCATGGGTATAACTTTCTTTATGTCTTCAGAACGTCGCAATATTTCTATAATTTTTATTATACATTAATTTAAAGCGAAATTTTAACTTCAAAGAAAATCCCATCTGGGCTAAATATGCTGTACATCCAGTAGGTCTTTTGAAAAATATTGTTTGCAGAAAATGAATTCAAATGGTTATCTGAGGCGGAAGATGGCACAGAAAGATATAATGGATATTAAATGAAACGAACATAAAGTTTCTTAAATAAAATAGATTAAGGAAGATACGTGTCAGATATGAACTTTCAACTGTAAGTTATAAATAAATTTTATCCAGGCTTAGCGTAATATCGTAGCGGTCTATGCAAAATTTGCCCCCAGCAGAGTTTTAAAGTTTTGTTAATTGTCTTTTGTTTGTGTATTAATAATAATATCAAAATTAGGTTTATAATCAATATCTAATTGTTAGGGACTTGGAATGCGAAAACATAACCAACCGTCGACTTTAAGTACCACAAAGCAAAATTTTGAACATAAACAATTTATTGATTTAACAATGTATCAATAAAAATATTTTTTATTAAGTAAAACTATTTATTTTGAACTTTAAATAGATAAATACTAAAAAAAAAGACAGTTAAGGTTCGATTTAATTTGAGTCTCTTACCATTCTCTAACACGTGTTTTTGGGTCTACCCGTTATCAGAGAGATTTTATAAGAAGACTCAAACCCAATCAAAAAGTACCGACTACTATAGCGATTATAGGAAAATAATTACCAGAGTATGCTACTAGAGACCTCTAGTGAGGAACGATGAAGTTAAAAGTGTCGATAGCAATTAAAGTAAACTCTATACACTTTATCAAGCCATTCAGATCGATGCTGGGAATATTTATATTCCCAGCTTATATATTCACATATATTGGCTTGATTAAGCTTGGATATACAGTTTACTTTAATTGCTATCGACACATTTAACTTCATCGTTTCTCACTAGATGTCTCTAGTAGCATACACTGGTAATTACATACACTCCAGTCGTCACTATTCATCGCCTATTCTCCGCCCAGCACGTATTCCCATATTTCTCATGTCTTCATCGATGTTATCAAGGAACCTTGTTCTGGGCCTTCCTCTTCTTCTCGGACCAATGGGTCTATCAAAGAGTATCATTTTTCTAGCCAGGTCATTTTGTTTCATCCGCATTACATGCCCTACCTATCTTAGACGTCATATATTAATATGATTTGCTCCACAGATTTGCCTTAGTACTTTTCTTTCGAAACATCCTAACATGTTTTCATTATTTTTTGTTCAGGTCTCTGTTATGTGTTATGTCTATGTATATATGTTGGGACTGGGCGTATTATTGTTTTGTAAAGTTTCATTTTTGTAGTTCTCGATATAATTGTGGATTTAAAGAGGAGATTAAGCCTAAAATAGCATCTGTTGGTCGTGCAAATTCTGCGGTTTATCTCTGCGGTAGTATTATTTTGAGTGTTAAGGAGCGCTCTTAGGTATACAAATTCGTTCACTGTTTCGATGACGTCGTTTTCTATAACAAGTGCTTGTAGGATTTGTGGTTACGTTTTATTGGTTTTATTGGTGTTTATAATTAAATCCATTTTTGTAGCTGATTCTTTTAATGCTACATACACCTCTCGTACACGTTTTCGTTTTCCTAACAATATTGATATCTTCACCATAGACCAGGATTTGCACCGATTTATTATCTATTGAACCAGTGGTGATTCGTGACATACGTATTACTTTTTCTAGAGCCAGAGGACAAATCAGGAGAGAGGGTCTACCTGGCGCTGCCCGTTATTTGTTTTAAAAGGTTCAGACAGTTCTCCTTGAAATCGTACTCTACATTCAACTTCTCTATATCTGTAGAGTAGGGAGGGCGAGATAAGTTTCACAGCATTTAGGCCACAATTGACCCATTGTGCATCCTCCCAGGAGCTGTCACCCTTAGCTCATTGTCCATCCTGCCAATTCTAGGAAGGTGGACAAGTCACCAGGAGACATCTCACTTATGTGGGCAGGTGTGGGCCAGGACTCACCGAACGCGTACTCTCGTATTAACGATAACTCTAGGCATTCACATAGGACATGCTCTACAGTTTCGTCTTCTCGTTCACACTTCCTACATAGAGGTGTGTCTACTAGCCCCAGTGTGTGGAGGTGTTTGCTTAGTTGACAATGACCAGTTAAAAAACCAACTGCCAAACGTAGATTTTTCCTGGTCATTCCCAAGTACTTCTTTGATGTTGACTATTCAAGGTTACTTAGTGTTACCCTGGCAAGTTTACATCCTTTCCTTTCTTCCCATTTTTTTACGGTTTGCGTATGGGAGTGACATTTGACAATTTTCGCGATTGTTGTAGTTGACCAACCAAAAAGATCTCCAGGTCCTAAGAGTCTTAGGCCTGCCGCCTTCCTAGATAATTGGTCAGCAATGCGGTTGCCTTTATTCCTATTGTGTCCTTTAACCCACTTCAGGATGATGGTATTACCATCCGAAGCTTGAGTTAGTGACTCGTGACACTCCATTACTAAACCTGATGTGATACGTGGTCTATTCAAGGTTAGTAGCGCTTGTCTGCTATCTGTGCAGATCATTATAGTTTTCCCTGCTATACCTTTTTGGGTTATCTCTTTTGCGGCTATGGAGATACCAGTCAGTTCTGTCTGAACTATACTGGCATTTTTGCCCATACCCCACTTTATTCTTAGGTTCAGTGATCTGGAGTATATCCCGCATCCTGAGCCTCCTTTCATTTTGGAGCCATCGGTGTATATGCAATAGGCATTTGCCACGTTTGTCTCCATGCACTGTCTTGTTTCAATTTTGTAGGGTTTGTAAAAGACGAACTTTGGTTCAATTGAGTCGCAGCCTCCACTAGAGCCACCTCTTTGACATATATATCTAGAGGCGTGATGTCAATGATCAACTCCATTGCATTAGTTGGTGTTGTTTTCATGGCACCTGTTATATTTATGCAAGCCATCCGCTGAATATGGTTTAGTTTGTTAATCGCTGTTACCTGTAGCACTATTGGTACCCAAGCAATAGCTCTGTAAGTTAGCATTGGCCTAATGACAGCGGTGTAGACCCAGGTGATCACTCTGGGCGTGAGGCCCCAGGTGCGTCCAACCGTTCGTCGACACTGTTCATAGGCAATACATTAAATTTTTTCAAGAGTTAGTTTTGTTAAATTTGCCAACTGATTTTGTATTCCTAGCTCTTTCATTGTTTTAAACATTTCTCTTCTGTTCATAGAATCGTAGGCTGCTTTGTAGTCTATAAATATGTGATGAGTATCAATGCCATATTCCAGTGTCTTTTCCAAAATTTGTTTCAGGGTTGCAATCTGATGAATTGTTGATTTACCACCTCTGAAACCAGCCTGGCAATTAAGAAGCGTAATTCCTCTGTAGTGAGGGCATTAAAAGATATCTCGTTTTTTGTGTATGGTGAAATTTCCACGGAAGGTATGTGTGGTTTCAGTGGTTTTCCGGGTTTGACTTTGTGATGAATAATTTTGATTTTTAAAGAAACCATTATTTTGATGACATATACAAAGAATCTTGGCGCCCTTCTCTCGAACAGTTCCTGGCAGCGCTTCTTGTAATTGGCTGTGTACCAAACCACGTTACCATCTACAATAAAAATAAACCGTCCGCTGTCCCAGTAGCATTAGTGCCTTGATCATTGTAATAGTATCTGGATGCTCTAAAGACTCTGAAGAAGGCATCAGAGAGAATATTAATTGGTGCAAGTGGGCGTCCACAACGAGGCCCGACCCTCGCTCCTACCATAGGATCGTACCATATTACCGATTGGTAGGTAAAATAAATGCATTACATTAAATGCGAGCGTTGACTGTCACTGCTATGGTGTAGGCTAGGTGAGGATACGATGGGTGGTTTCAGTTATTAACGTACCCTAATAGTATTAATCTTAGCATTAGGTTTAATCTCCCTCTTGTCGTTTCTCCATTACTGATGATTGTGATCTTTTCCAATATTTTTAACAATTTTTCTCCATTGGTCTTTAACTTCAGCTGCTCTGAGAGCTTCGCAGATTGAATTTCCAGCTGAATTCCTAATTTGCTCGGACCATCTAGAGTGCCGTCTTTCTATCATCATCATCATCATCAGCACATAGTCGTCCATTGCTGAACATAGGCCTCCTCGAAAAACCTCCATTTAGTTCTATCTTGCGCTACTGCAACCTAGTTGGTACAAATCCTCTTTGTGTGGTCAATCCATCTTGTGAGTGGTCGTCCCGGGTTTCCTCTATCCGCTCTCGGTCTTCATTCCCAGATTTTTCTGGTCCATCTATTATCCTTCATTCTAGCGACGTGTCCTTCCCAGCTCTATTTAGTTTTGGCTATGTGTTTTATATTGTCTTCTACGCCACTTTTTCTACGGATTTCTTCGTTTCTTACCCTATCTCGCAACGTTATGCGTAACAATGATATTATCCATTCCACGTTGCGTCACCTGTAGTTTTTGTGTAGATGTCCTTGTTAGGGTAAGTGTCTCTGCGCCATATGTAAGGACAGGCAGGACACACTGATTAAAGGTATATCACCTTTAAAAATATCACGCAGTCTTCCATATGCTGCCCATCCCAGTGTTATTCTTCTTAGCAGCTCAGCAGTTTGATTATCTCTGCTAATTTTTACCGTATGCAAGGTATATGCAGCTGTCAACAATTTCAATTTCGACGTCTTCTATTCTTAAAGGATGACTCGGAACTAAATTAGTCATCAATTTTGTCTTTTGGTAGTTAATATTTAGACCTACTTTAAGTGCTGCATCGCTGAGTTCATTCAACATATCACTGGCAGCCTTTAGGTCATCTGAAATCAGAACAATATCATCTGCGAATCGTAGATGACTAAGGATCTCACCATCAATATTTATTCCTTTACTTTCCCATTCCGGTGACTTCATGGAGGTTGGCAATTATAATGGCTATTTTTATTTTTGAACTTGCTACTTTAAACAAATTAGTCGATCTGCATTAATACCAATTACATATTCTTCAACTCTTCAACCAAAAATTCTGCCTTTAGCTAACATATCTTCTTCCTTATCTTTCCTTGTATAATGAATCTCAAAATTTCATATTTTGGTCCCCTTATCACGTGTCTTACGTATTGCAGCTTTTTTATTAAAATTAATATTTCTATATGTTGGAAGTGGCTTCTTTCGTATACATGCTAATCTAGCAATCTCTATTCGCCTGTTTATTCCTGCATTATGATCATTGGTTTCAGCAATTCCCACTTACTGATATTTTTCTACTTGTTCTATCACGTTATGATTTATTCTCAATATGTAGTGTATATTTTGTGGATATAATTCCCATCTCAGCACTTTTCATCATCCCTGTCTAACTCCTTTACAGATTTTCATATCTTTTGACTGTTGCTTATCAATTTAAACTACGCCTCTTTGGTTCCAATATAATGTTTCGTTTATCCTAATGATTTTACTGTCAGTGTGATTATTCATAAAAATTGATATGTCTTACATTATCAAAAGCTTTATCAAATCAAGAAAGCTCAATTGTAGGTCAACGCTTACATTACGACATCACTGAATCAGTAGGTTGATGGCAAATAGTCCTCCTCGACTACCCATTCCATTTTGGAATCCGAACTGAGTCTCACTAATCTCCTCTTCTAATTTTTCATAGATTTTCTTATGCAATATTTTAAGTAGTACGTTTAAAGTATGACTCATGAGGTTTAGTGTTAGATAGTTAGACGCTGACTTCAGCTATTCTTGCGGTATTATTCTTGCGTTCTTGGGTTCATGTCTCTTATTTTTTAGTGCATATTTCTTATGTCATATTTTGTTTCTGGTACTTCTATATAGTTACATTGTCTCATCAAATACATATCCTTAGCTATTTTGATTTTTTCCTTAATTATTCATTGTATCTCTTAATATTTTTGTAGATCTGGTCCTATACATTTCCTTCTCTTCCATCTGTAGTAGGATTTCTTCTGTGATTCATTGTTTTTTAGTCTCTGACCTGTGTTGTGTTAATCTTTCTTAAACTGATTTCAGTAATATGGTTTTTATATTATTCCACTTTTTATACCTAATTTATTTGTTGTTAGTTAGTCTTTTTTGCATAATAACATTCACATTATTTTTTAAGTTTTTTTTTATCTCATAATTTTTCAGGATTCTTAAATTAATTTTTTGTTCTTTCCTTCTGAGTTAAATTCTTTTTAATTTTATTTTGACGACAGCAACTACCGGATTGTGGTCTGAGTTAACATCTGAATTCTCTGTGTATATTGCATTAATTAGTACCACAGAAGTAGATAAAATAAAATCGTTATTAACATTTACATTTTCACATCCAAAAAGAACTCAATTAGAGTATTGAAAAATTGTGGAGTTGGTTATTAAACATTTTACTTTATTCAATTAATGCCAGTATATTCAAAGAAAGATAGTCAGCTCTAAGAAATAAAGGAATGCCTTTATTTTAGCATGTAAAAAGCTTTTAAGTGAAGATTTTCAAAAGTTCTATTTATGTCTGTCATAAACTCTTAAACAACTACCACAACTTAATTTGCAAATGTTGCTTTGTAAAGCTCTCGTTGTTTCGTTGTTTTCATACACTTACTCAGATTATTCATATTATTTCTAAAAGCTGTTATGAATAGAGAATCTTTTAAGGGTTCTTATGTGAGCTGGTTTAAAATTTTATTGTTTGTGTATGATTACGATTTATTTATTTATTTATTTATTTATCTATTTATTTATTTATTTATTTATTTATTTATTTATTTATTTATTTATTTATTTATTTATTTATATTTATTTATTTATTTATGGATATACCATTTTTACAAAAATTATCGTCAATATGTATAAAGCATAAGTTAGAATTAAACTTAATTAAATTAGAAACTTAACTTATTAGGTAATCATACTAAAAATCTCAACTGATTCTTTAATGTTGTTGCAGGTATTCCAAATAACTTTAAACTGTTGCTCTGCTCATTGTCAGTTCTTAGAACTACCATAGTTTGTTCTAGTATTAACATTAAAACTTTAATATCAAACTAAGTAACTCTTGATCTTCAAACTTTAAACTCTGGACCATTAATACTCTTATGAAACATAAATCTGCTTCAAGCCTTGTATGATGTAGTTGCTAAATATTAAGTATTGAATGTATGTTGTTTAATAAAACCAATTTTGTAAGCACATATCCTCAAATATTGATTTTGAACTCTATTGACAAAAACAACATTTCAACAACGTTCAATGTTGGACAATGGACTCTGAAATAGAAAAAAGAATAGATGCCTTTGAGATGTATATACAGACGAATGTTGACAATTCCATGGGTACAAAGAGTTACTAATGTTGAGGTACTTCGTTGCAGGTCATGTGCTGAGGAGCGAAAGATATGAATTACTTTAAGTCATACTGGAAGGAGAAGTATAGGGCAAAAGATCAGTAGGAAGATGCCAGAACTTGTGGCTGAAAGACCTGAGGAGATGGTTCGACCCCTCATCCGCAGAAATCTTTCGCGCAGCAGTTTCAAAAACTAAAATTGCCATTTGGATCGCCAACCTTCGTAAAAAGACGGCTTCATGAGAAGAAGAACAAAAAAATTCACCCAAGGCGAAGTTTCGTATTGAAACTTAAAATTTAAAATTCAAGATCTAAAGTCGTTTATTAATCAAACGATACAAATTTTATTTATTTTTTCGACTTTGACTGACACCCTATAGTTCCGTTATTTTATAATGTAATTAAGTCAAATCGGCCTATTTTATCGCAAATAATTTTCAAATAATATAAATGTCCCATTCTTTAGAGAAGGTTCTAAATAATTTAGTTAAATTTGTATTTTCGGCTGTACTAAAATATTTATTATCAATTATCCTAACAATTCAACCGTGTAGTTTTGTTCATTGTCGCAAAACACTAACCAATTTAACCGTAAAATTATGACGTGTTATTCAAATAAATTACAATACAAACTTTAGTAATCATGAATCAAATATAGAAATATTAATTTCTTTAAACGGTGTGTATTATAAACCTGTAGTTTCCTTGCAGTTTAGGGTTAAAACTTAATATCTCACGTGTAGCTTCCTTAATGTCTCTTACGTAGGAAATTTCGTGCTCATTTTGCTAGTAATTACCAATAATTATATCTTCGTGTGTAATCTTTAGCTTCGAGATAGCCGTTCAGAGAGATATTAGTATTTTATTTTACAAAAGTTTAACAAACCATTTCTATTATGGGAATACCATAACATAAGCTAATATATTTGTTTTGATAACACGAAGATAATTGTGATATATAAACCCTTTATTTTTTTTTATTTAGCTTTACGTGTCTTGACAGGGTAGGTTACTGAAACAGTTACAATTTTATTATATTATATTACTAGAATATACAGTATTGTTCTGAAGCTATTTTCTTGTGGCATTGTAAATTAATTACTATTTATAACTGGGAATAAGCCACAATTAAAGATAAAAATACGTTTATTGACGTTTCAATTTCCAATTCGGAAATCGTTCTCAAAATACAAACAGTAAAATAAACAAATTTTGTTTTTTGTTACATAGTGAAAAAATTCTTCTAATAATTTAATTTTATCTGACTCATTTATATTGACAATTCAGACATACATTATGCATTTTAAAGTAGACGACTTTAAAATGATATTGCCAATATTGTTGAGTTGTGCTCCTGGGACGACTTTACTTATAAGATAGTTCATTCGATTACATGAAATCAACTTTAACTTGAGAATATCCGTCAGAAAAAATCATAGCATGTAATTCGTCTTTAAAAAGACAAACACATGACATGATGACAGTAAAATTCTCCTGTTAGTGATTCCATAGTAAATTATGAGGGAAAAACCAGGAAAAAAACCTCATAATACTATCCCGACATTGTAAGTATTTATTTGTTTGTGAATTTAGTTTACCTTCAACAAACATCAAAAATTCTGATTTTATATGTTACGTTATTTAAAAAACATAAATGATCTATCCTCTATATGTTACTGACTTACTAATACTGGTATTTTCTTATTAATAACTTCCTCTTTCAATATTGGTAACCAGATCCTACTACATTCTGCCGAGGAATTTCAATTGGCCTCAACACAATTGGCCTCATTTAGCAGAATTAGAGCCGTTTCTTTGATTTTTCTTTTTTTACCATCCGTTTCTTTTAGGACTATATTTGAATTATTCCATTGAACCCTATGTTCATTATCCCATGCGTGTTTACATATTTGAGATCTATCAAATTCTCTATTTTTAATATAAGATTGATGTTCACTTATTCTAACATTTAATGGCCTTGATGATTCACCTAAATAAAACTGATCGCATTCACAAGGTATTTTATAAATGCAATTCTTTGTCCTTTCTTGTTCATTGTTAGGTTTGGTTTTGGACACAATAAATCTCAACGTGTTTGTTGTTTTGAATGTTGTTGAAATGTTGAATTTATTTCCTATCCTTTTAAGTTTTTCTGATAATCCTTTTATGTACGGTATTGTTATTTTCCTCATATTATTCCTTGTGTATGCCGTAGGATCTCGTTCTAAGTTGTTCTGTTCTATTCGATCGATTGTTGAAAATTCCTTATTTGTAAACGATAAAGGATAATCATTTTTTAATAAAACAGATGTTAACAAATGTTTCTCCTCAAAGAACGAATTTTCGTTAGAACAAGTAATTTTGGCTCTATCGTATAAGGATTTAATTATTCCCTTTTTTACATTAATATTGTGATTTGATTTGAAATTTAAATATCTATTGGTGTGTGTTGGCTTTCTATACACCTTAAAGAGAATAGTGAACATCAATCTTATATTAAAAACAGAGAATTTGATAGATCTCAAATATGTAAACACGCATGGGATAATGAACATAGGGTTCAATGGAATAATTCAAATATAGTCCTAAAAGAAACGGATGGTAAAAAAAGAAAAATAAAAGAAGCGGCTCTAATTATGCTAAATGAGGCCAATTGTGTCGCAAATTCCTCGGCAGAATGTAGTAGGATCTGGTTACCAATATTGAAAGAGGAAGTTATTAATAAGAAAATACCAGTATTAGTAAGTCAGTAACATATAGAGGATACATCATTTATGTTTTTTAAATCACGTAACATATAAAATCAGAATTTTTGATGTTTGTTGAAGGTAAACTAAATTCACAAACAAATACTTACAATGTCGGGATAGTATTATGAGGTTTTTCCTGGTTTTTCCCTCATAATTTACTATGGAATCACTAACAGGAGAATTTTACTGTCTTCATGTCATGTGTTTGTCTTTTTAAAGACGAATTACATGCTATGGTTTTTTCTGACGGATATTCTCAAGTTAAAGTTGATTTCATGTAATCGAATGAACTATCTTATAAGTAAAGTCGTCCCAGGAGCGCAACTCAACAATATTGGCAATATCATTTTAAAGTCGTCTACTTTAAAATGCATAATGTATGTCTAAATTGTCAATATAAATGAGTCAGATAAAATTAAATTATTAGAAGAACTTTTTCACTATGTAACAAAAAACAAAATTTGTTTAATTTACTGTTTGTATTTTGAGAACGATTTCCGAATTGAAAATTGAAACGTCAATAAACGTATTTTTATCTTTAATTGTGGCTTATTCCCAGTTATAAATAGTAATTAGAATATACAGTAACATTAAAATCGATAAAGAAATACGTTAAATATTGGTACAATTATTAATTATTAAATCTAAACTACGTTTTTTATTCTAAATTTCCAGGTGAAGCCTGGTTTCATAAAAAAAATTAATAAGATGTTGGAATTGATCTTCGAGCTGAGAATATTTGGTAATTTTGTAGGTTTTGATTAAAAAACTTCTTTTTTCTGTTCTTGTTGAAACGGGGAAAGTCTACGTATAACAGATAGAAAATTACCACAGTGTATACATGTAAGTGGATATTAGGAAGTCTTGTCGGCGAATCAAGATTTTGGTTTTTCGTGTCATAATGTTTGGGAAACACATCTGTAAGATGAAAGAAATACACATCTGTAATATATAAACAAACTCTAAAATGTGTTTATTATGGAGCTCGGCGACGCAAAAAGAATTGAAATAATATTTCGGTGTCTTAATACGTACGATAGAAAATGAAATACATTGAAAATAATCTTCGGTGTTTAAACATATACGAGGGGATTGTAATATATATCAAAGTATTTTAAATTCCTACATACTGTAATGAAATCTAGCTGAATTTTTTGGACAACTTTAGCTGAATTTCACTCGTTGGTGAAGATTATTGCCGATTTCGAGTTTTCAGGCTCAAGCCAATCTTCACGTTTGTGTCTTGAAGTGAATGTACCTTTCTTCAGAGAAGTCTTGATTTCAAAAAGCCTATGACATATATCTGTTACCAAAATTATGGTCCTTGTCGCATTCAAAAAAACTCCTATCAGTGGTTTTACACGTATAGAGGGGGTTTACACGTATCCAGTGCTGGCATTGTAGTGGCATCATGTTTACACTTTTTTGTGCCACTCCAGCGCTGTCTCGAATAGAGAGCTGGTCTTAGTTTCATAACAGTAGCTCTCGTCTGCATACTCTCTAACCCAGTTGTCCACCCAGGGGGGATTTTAGGGGTTAAACCCCTTCACTAACTATGGGTAACACACTAAATTTTTGGATGTAGATACAACACTGGCGCAGCTTATTGTATCAACTCAGTGTGTCAACACTATTGTGTCATATAACGGCAGTAAGCCATTAGCACTACATACTTGCAAGTTTGAAACCTTCGCTAATGCGTATGTCGTCAATAGAGAGTTATTGCAAACACAGATTTTATTCTTTTATTTTGACGAATAAAATTAAATATTTTTGTATATATAAAAATAATCTATTAGCTATAAATTGTATTTGTTATCTATTATAGGATCCTATAATAAAAATTAAAATAAGATCATTGAAAAGTGTAAAACATTGAATTCAATTATTTTCTTATTTAAATAATGGGTACCATAACCTATAATATTCGTCGTACAATATGGAAGTGCAATTATTAGAATTAGTTATTTTAGGAGTTGTTACATACTTTTGCATATTATGGGTACATAAAATAGGGAATTTATGGACATTGGCTTATTAGGAAATAGTTAATATCCAGTTCTCAACTACCATTGGAGAATCTTCAGGCAGCAGTTCGAAGTGCTGTATAATCTATTATATATGAATATATTTTAAAGAGATTTGCCATTGTGAAATAAGATGTAAGTTACCTTTTGTTTAAAGAATAATACCTAACAGGTTGTTCAATTTTACATAACATTGTAGTTAATAGAGAAAACATGGAAATACTGGCAAATGAGGGTGCTGTTGATGTTTGAGTGTAGTACTTTTGATTGAAAACTTTTCATTTCTAAATACTAATCTATAAGCCATTAGAATTTCAATAATTAAACCTTTGTTTTATTGTGTTTATATTTTTAATCATTTATGTTGGATATTTGTTAAATGGAATAAGGTGAAATGGGGTATACGTGATAATGGGGCAATTGTAATAGTGCATTTAAAAATGGCTATTTAAATAATTACGAGTGTGCCACCAAAGAATATAGACGCTTATAAGCGTCTATATTCTTTGGTGCCACCTATTAGATGGGACCTTAAATATGTTAGTCTAGTGAGCCACCACTAGAAACTACGTAAATCCAAAAATAGATTTTAGTTGAGTAGGGATAGCCGACGAGTGTGTTCGAATTCAACACAGAATTTGTTATACATTTACCCCGTTTGTGAAGTATTATATTATTTTTTCGGTAAGTAAGACTATTATTATAATTTTAATTGACATAGCAGTTTATTCTAGTTTGGGAGAATATTATGGTGTAGGTTATTTAAATAAAAACTTAACATTAACCTCAAATTTTTGTTATAACACAATTGCCCCTTCAAATTTTGTTGTTGGGGTAAATGTATTATTGCAGATTGGGGCAAATGTGTCATTAGTATATCATATTTACCCCGTTTATATAACTCCTTGAATTTAAAATATTTAAATAGTGGCAAGTTTTACAAGGTTTATTTTTTGTTATAGATACCATGGTTCGCTGCTATAAAAGAAAAACTTCAAATGAAGGCAAATATTCGGCAGCTATTTGCTGCCGAATGCTGCAATGTCTCAACGCTGCAATGTCTGATGTTTTAGCAGCTCGAACATCAATTTATAAGGCAGCAAAATTATACAAAATACCATATGTGGCCCTACATTCCCGTGTAAAAGGTAAACGAAGAGCAGTAAAAGCAACTACAGGACGTCCAACGTCAATTTCTACTGCTGACGAAGCTTGATTAGCCAATGGTCTAAAAACGATGGAGAAATGGGGATACGGTCTATCAAGGAAAGAAGTATTAGAAATTGTAGGAAACTTTGTAAAGACTAACCATATTGAAACTAATTTCAAGGATGAAGTTCCAGGCGACGATTGGTTTTTGGGGTTTAAACAGAGGCATAGATTAAGTATTAAAGTTCCAAAAAAGGTGGAATACTCTCGAAAAATGTCTCTTGATCCTTTTATAATATACCAGTTTTATGATTTATTAAAATCAATAATAAACGAATATGGTCTTCACGACAAACCTGAGAGAATCTGTAATTTGAACGAGAGTAGTGCATTGACCCCAGGAAGACAAAAGTTGTGGGAGGTATAAATATACCTTTAGAGTAAAGTACCTGTAAAGAAAATACCACAATTGCTCTTGTGTGTAATGTAGTTGACCAGAATGCTCCACCATTAATAATTTATACAGGTTTGCACTTATGGGATCAATGGATAGCTCCACCAGGTATGGATTTTGAGGGTACTGTTTATGCAACGACAAAAAAGGTTGGATGGAAGAAGCCGTTTTCAAACATTACTTCATAAACACTATAATTCGATCACTCCCATCTGAAACCAATATTGATTATTTATGATGGACATTCCACTCATATGAATATCGAGACGTTAGAAGCCGTTATGCGAAAACATATTATAATTCTAAAACTGCCACCCCATTCCAGCCACCTTTTAGAGCCACTAGACCTGGCTGTTTTTAAATCCTTTAAAGTTAAATGGAATGAAAAATGTTGTGCCTGGCAGCGGCAGCAAGTAGACCAAAAATTACGAAAACAAATATTTTCCCAATTTTTGTGTACAACTCGGAAACAGGTGAACTGCGAAGTAATTATCAACGGCTTTAAAAAATGCGGAATTATTCCTTTTAATCGTCACGTAATTCCTGAAACACAATTTCCACCCTGCTTGCTTAATAAGTGGAAGATGATAAAACATTCCAGATTATCTATACGCGAAAATGGTAATGAAGTATTGGTATCAACTAAAGTAACTCAAGAAGTATTTTATCAAAACAAAGAACCTACGCCTAATGCTCTAATCCAAAATACCACTTCGAGTCGACGAACTTGAATCAATTCCATGTACAAGTTTAACTGAAAATAAGAATGTAACATTTGAAGATTTATTTTTATCAACAGTAAAACAACTTTCAAACGCACCAACCAAAAATAAGAAACGGTTATGCCCTGGATCTGAAGTATTGACATCACAACAAACTATTGATGTTTTAAACCAGAAATCTCAAAAAAAGGAAACGGTACTAAAATTCATAAGATAACTAAGGCAAAGCCCAAAAAAAGAAATAAACGAGAGTCATTATAATTTAGCAGCAGCGAAGACGATGAGTCAATGTCCCCAATATCCATGGATTCTGATAACACCGACGAGTTTCTGGATATACTTTTGGAATCAGAGCCAGAGGTAGAAATAGATGCAAATAATGACGAGGAAGACAAAAAGAATTTGAATTCAACCAAAAGTGCGAATGTATATGTCGGATGTTGGGCATTGGTAAAATATTGCCCATAAAAGAAATAACAAGCATTATGTGGGAATTGTAAATTGTTAAATTTACACGACCTCAAGGAAACAAATTGGTATGGCCAATAAATCCTGACATTGATACTGTACTACAACAGGATATTATAAAAATACTACCAGATCCTATGGTCGACAGACGTGGAATGTACGAATTTTCAGTTACCTTTAAAGGCTTTAACATTCAACATTAACTGAAAGAAAACTTGAAGTGTTTGTTTAATTTTATTATATTTTTGTTTCCTTTGTTCTGACATTGTTTTCGAAAAGTTTAAATTCTTTTGTATTTTTTCAATAAAATAAATTCTAAAAAAACACAAGTAGAGAGCTTTAATCACATTTTTATACAATAACCCCAGACTATCAAATATAATATTTACTACAAAAATGTAAACTTTCTTCATATTTGCCCGGTCCCTAGGGTAAATGTGATATATTGATATGATTTTAAAAAACATTATGCAACATTACCAACACTAAAGATTATTTAATTTTTTTCTACACAATGAATACAAAACCGTTCAAAGAGTATATGATTTTTTTGATAAATTTTTGAAACGTTTCCTTAAAGTGTTATATTAAATGAAAGTTGAACTAATCAAAAAGTAGATCACATTTACCCCACTTCACCTTACCTAAAAAACTCTATTCCACAATATCTGAAGCATTATATTTGTGCTTAACAATTTATTGAAATTAAATACACCTTACACATCTGCTTTAAGTTGCGTTGTCTTGTAAAAGCTTCTTTACACTATTGTTTTTTTTATTTTTCTTTAATAACATTAAATGTATTTTATTTCTCAATCTATAAACTATGATATACCTATTCGAATGTTCATCGTTTCCTGCGTTGCTCTATGTTCATTTCTTTGACTTTCAATCCTGTATACTTCTAGACATTGTCGTTTTCTCATATGTATATTTTCGTATAACTTTCCTAATTACGGAATTAAATATTGACAAGCGGTTTATTAAGAATAAATTTTTCATGGCGTCTATGAATTACGCAATATAGAAGGACACTCCGCTGGGAAATTTTGAGTAAAATAGACTTTTAAAGCGTTCCAGCTACGTTGACTGCTTATAAAAGAGACGTTTAGAAAAGCCACCATTATATCTGATTTTTCTCTAACGGCGTACTTTAAAGGGATGCTACTTAACCTAAACTGTGACCAATCTTCTTCAACCATTTAGCGGCAATAAATCTTCAGTTTTCAGTCGTAACCCCTTTTTATGTGCTATTATTTTCAAGCGCGTCTTTATTGTGACTAGGGATATTTCCTGTTATATTCCATTTTTGAATGTGTCTCTTCTGGATAAAATTTCTCGGATCATTTTCATAAACCCCTTTTTATACACGCAATAAAACATCCGAAGTGTTTCTATCTCAAGTAAAACCACCACGTAGCAAAAATATGTACTTACCCACAGCTTATTAAAAGATATTAATCTCCAAAAAACACCTACTACAAACACGCTAGTGTATTAAAGTCAGTTATTGATAAAATACCATATTCAAGCTCACGTTTTGTAAAAATGCGTCTGTCAGTGATAGTCAGCGGTTGGCACTTTGTGGAGTTCCAGGAGATAACGACCGTTGATATTTGAGACATATTCATTCTATTTTTACCCCTTCTCATTGTCAAGGTAACCATTCCCTGTTATTGTAGATATACATGCAAAATTATAAATCTCAAATTTATGTACCACTGAAAATTGCAGATTGGAATACATAGGGAGAAGTTTAAAATATAAAAAAAAAAGAATTGGGAAATATAAACCTGACTGTTCTTGCAACAAAACACAACACTACTATTATATGGGGTAATTCATGTAGACCTTACATTAAATTCATTATAGAAAATAGTGGGACTTGGAATCTGAAAATTTATACTTAATCTTCGCTGCTTCTTATTAATATTACCTTTAATCTTATTAATATTAATGTTGGCCATACAAATGTCAATTTTGGTTTTGGACACTGTAGCATAGTGTTGATCATAATAGTTCATCATGAAGAACGCTCATTTTAGATCAAATGTGAGAAGTATACTAGGAGGCTCTGTTAGGTTACTAGTTCATTAACACAAAGTTACATGAGATATTAATTTATACCTCAGCAAAACATAATATTGTTTTATCGTTTTCGTATAAGTTTATTTTTGATAACGCCGATTTTATTTTAAATTACAAAACGTCAAATAACTGTCAAATATTAAACACGCTTTTTAAAGTTCCTCACATATGTAAAAGATTTAAACGGTGTTAAATAGATAAACTCATTAAAGGTCAAGTTAACAATACAAAGCGAAGTGCTTCAACCACAATATGATAAGGAAACGAGTATCTCATTTGATTTGATATTTTAACACGTTGAGTGCAAGATGAGACCAACGTGGTCTCGTCCATTTCTCGGACGTAATTGCTGTGAGCTCTACATGAAAACTTAAAATAAGGGGAACAAGGGCTTTGGTATTTTATATTTCCGTTGCGTTAGGCGCTACAAAAAAACAATATGTATAGTAATGTTTTTTACAATTAGAGCACTTTAGTGAACTTTATGGACTTTTTCTTGAGGCCTTCTTGGAACTCGATTGTCCAGAGATCTTCGCTTAACAAATAACGCAACGTCTCTTATTAGCACAAACATCTTCAATATATGTGAGGCTTCCTCGGACTCTTCATTATTTGGTGTAAAATCTTCACCTTCGCGCAATAGTCCCTTTACAGCTTCCTCTCTAAATTTAGTAATTGACGTTTACAAGACACGTTCCCGTTAGGAGTTCCAACGCCAGCTTTCTGTATCATTTTAAGCTTCGCCTTAAGGAAGTACTATAGGCTTTCACTTGATCGGATAGATCAATAAATGCCTTACATTTATTATAATCTATAACTATTTTTGGCTTCAAACTGTCTTGTTCTCTTTTCTTCACTAGAACCATCTCAGCCGTGTGTTTAGTACTTAAACACAGAATATCGCGTTTATCGCGCCATTGTTGTACCACAATTCCTTCCTTACATTTAGCAGCAGCAGCCGTTTCATCATTTTTAAGTTTTTTTTTAGTAACATTTTTTGGGATAAATTTTCGGTTTACACGTAATGTTTCTACAAGATGGGTATTTCGCCTTAATAATACCAATATTTAGTTGAATATATTAAAGCAAATTGGTGAAAAAGTTTATCTACAAAATATTACTTTTTCATCTCGCGTTTCGAATAATCCAACCAGCATTTCTGCCATATCTACCGACATCAATGATTCAACGTCAACTATCGTCAACGTCAACTATCAACGTCATAATTCATTCCACCGTCGTACTCGCAGGTTTATTTCTCCAAAAGAATCCTTACGTCAAATGTATTTGTTTCCATCTCGCATTCACTAATCAAACAGTCTCTAAAAGATATTAGCGTACGGCTAGCAACACCTGTTACTTTTGAAAAATACGGAACATCGGATCATCAATATGCACATATCATGAGTTTTCATAGGGTAACATTTGTTATCACTGGCAAGGAGAAATTCGATGTGCATTATTTCTTGCTAATTGACTATGAAAATACATCTTTTAGAATATTTTTATCCACTGACAGACTAGAGTGTTTTCTTTACAATCCGACTAGTCATACTTCGGAGTCTTGTCCTAAAGTCTACACTAGACCAGACCACACACTTATTGCAGCTAATGCTCTTTTCTCTTCTACATTTTTAGCTCTCTTTAAATTTGTCAAAAGAACTACCATCTTCAGAAATTGAGTTCATCCCAGTCATACTAATTTAAAACCCATATTGACTTTAGGACAAAAAGAGGACACTCTACCGATAGTCCTCCTAATACTTCTGTCATTATATATATATATATATATATATATATATATATATATATATATATATATATATATATATATATATATATATATATATGGTGTTAATCACAGCTGATTAAATTAGAAAATAAACCAAGTTAGACTCTTTGGGTAAAAACAGCTGAAAGGATAGGCTAAGTGTACTCTTTAGTCCTTTATTGATCCAATATTTCGTTGATAGTTATCAACATCATCAGGGATAAGCTACAATTAGTTTACATGAAAATTGACAATCTGTTATAAATACGTTGATCTTACTTACGATTTTGCCGTAATCTTTAGAATGGTGCCGTAAAAGCTGGTCAAATTTATAAAATTTTGTGAAAAAAATTGTATAAGTTTTTTTCTCACAAAAGAAAAACAGAAAACACATGTAATGTTAAAATTCACTAAGACTGGTACAAAGACAATGCACAATTTCAACTAATTGTGTGCAGGACCGAATGTCCTCTCTCGGTCTCCATTTATCTCGGTCGTTCCAGAGGTTTTCTTTAACTCCCTTCTCCCTTAAGTCTTTATCGATTCCTTCTCTCCAACTTAATCTGGGTCTACCTTGCTTTCTTCTTCCATGCGGTGTCCAGTTCAATACTTTCTTTGGTATTCTGTGTTCATCCATTCTTTGGACGTGTCCATACCATCTTAGTTGATTTACTCTGGTGTCATCTGTTAAATTGTGTTTAACACCCATAATTTATCGTATTCTTTCATTTCTAAGTCTGTCTAATCTTGATTTTCCAGCCGCTCTTCTCCAGAAGTCTATTTCTGTTGCTTCTAATGCTTTTAAGTTTTTTCCTTTCAGTGGCCATACCTCACTTCCATATGTAATGATGCTTTTTTTAATGCTGTTATAGATTTTGTGTTTGTTTTCTTTGGAGATTGTTTTATCCCATAGTACACTGTTTAATTGTCTAATGGCTTGTCTTCCTTGGTTATTTCTATGTTTAATTTCTTCGTCTAATTTGCCATCGTTTGTTATTTGCATGCCTAAATATTTGTATTTTTTACAGTGATTTATTTCTCGCTGTATTTCTTCCAACATTAGATTTTGTTCAATTCCCCGAATGCACATGTATTCAGTTTTCTTGATATTTACTTCTAGTCTTCTGTCATTACCTCTAGATACATTATTTTCACCCCAACTTCTTTTCCCCCTTTGACATTCTCGATGCTACTTAAACCAGCCAAAAAAGGTCCAAATCCAATCTTCAATTGGGTTACTTAATGAATCCTAATCGTATTTCCGCTATACAAGCGGTTTTTAAAGATAATCCGACTAATTTAATACTTAATTCTACTCAACTTACTGCTTTTCTTAAGAACTTGGATTTCCCATCTCGCTACAAAAAGTTTAAAAAATTTCCTCCAATATAGATGGTATTGAAAAGCACTTATCGCTGCTCTCCACAGGTATAAAGGAAATATCAGCAAAAAACCGTATCAATAGACTACTAAAACAGATAAATCAATAGCCAACCTCAGCTGATTTGCAAGATTATGTAAGTACCTTCTCCGAGAACACTTCTGATGTCGAATGTGAATAAAAAACCCTCTCTATCTCTCGCATTTGTTCTTTGTTTCTTCTCTCTGTATATTTTTGCTTTACATTTTGTCTAATTTTCGTATTCCAGCTAATTCAGTGTAAATGCGATGGATTCTTCCATTTGTTAAAGAGAATCCAACACCTAATATGACAATTTAAACCAGACATTATATGCCTACAAGAAACCAATGCAAGGAATTCCAAACTTTCTCATTTAAAACACACCTTCCACTTTCTTCTTAATGAGAAGCCATAGCTATAACTTGCAGACGACATTGTATTAATACCAGATAAAAGAGAAGAGTTACAAAATATGATGGATGAATTAAATAGTGAATCGACAAAAATAGGTCTACAAATGAATTATAATAAAACGAAAATGATGACCAACCAACCAGAAGAATTAATAATTACAATTACACAAACAACTATAGAACACGTAAAAGAATATGTTTATTTGGGACAACTAGTTAAATTAAATAAAGGAAATCAGACCGGAGAAATAAAGAGAAGGATACGGTTGGCTTGGGTATCCTTCGGAAAACTTTCCTATATACTAAAAAATAAAAAATACCCCCAATATTTAAAAACAGGAGTCTTCAACCAATGTATACTTCCTGTTCTCACCTACGGTTCTTAAACTTGAAAGTCTACAAAGGAAAACATGGAAAAAATAGCAAAGAACTAAAGAGTCATGGAAAGGCAAATGCTGAACATCAGGCTATCAGACAAGAAACGAAATACTTGGATCCGCAACAAAACAAAAGTGACTGATGTATCAACGCAGATAGCAAAACTTAAGTGGAAGTTCGCTGGACATACCATAAGACAGAAAGACGACAGATGGAATAAGATGATTACACACTGGACACCATATAGTTACAAACGATAAAGAGGAAGGCCACAAATGAGATGATCAGATGACTTGAAGAAATACGCAGGCTGAAGTGGATACAAACTACCTATAATAGAGAGATGTGAAAAAACAAAGAGGAGACCTATGTCCAAAATTGGATAGCAAGGGCTGTATAGATAGATAGAGCTATAACTTGCTGGTGTTCCAATAAATTCACAATCTGTCATTTATACGTTACTCCCAACTAGCATCCCAATGAAGAAGAACTGCTAAACCTAATATTTCAACTACCTAGCCCCTTGATACTTTTCGGGAATTTCAATGCTCATAATGTGTTGTGTATTACAAATCACACATATGGTAGAGGTAAAATTGTTAAAAATATTATCAACTGCGCTGGTACATGTCTATTAAACACGCATTCTCATACTTACTTAATATTTCTACTGGTTCCCTTTCCAATATTGATCTAAGTGTTAGCGAGCCAAAATTAGATCCTACTTAGAAATCATGATTGTACAGATGTACTGAATACTTTCCAATAAGTAGAAAAGTATCTCAGCAAGAGATATGTATTGATCATTCTAACTAGCAGTAGTAGGACACTCTCTGGACGTTTCTTGAGGGCATCTTTTGTGTCTGTCATCAGGGCCAGGAGACTTGTTTTTACCCAAGGCATTCACACAATGTTTATATACACATACATTCAATATATACACATACATTCAATACGTCAATAATTGACGTATTGAATTACGGATACTCTGGGAATCGTTTCTAATAGTATTACAACAATGTATAATTCTATCAATTAATTGTTGTCGGTTATTAATATTCACTGCGTAAACTAGTTGCTTCAATCGTCCCCAAATATGGTAATCAACGGGATTGAAATCAGGGGATCTTGAAGGCCACGAAATAGGACCTGCACGTCCTATCCACCTGTTGCCATAAACATTATTGAGATGTTGTCTCACTGCCAGCAAAAAGTGTGGGGGTGCCCCATTATGCTGAAAATACATCCCTCGGATAGCAACGTTCGCGTTGCCAAGCAAATTCGGCAAACTATTTTGTAGAAAATTCAAATAGACCTGCCCTGTTAAAGGACCATCAAAAAAGTGAGGACCTACTAATTGGTTATTTATGACGCCAATCCACACGTTAACCGAAAACCTTAACTGAGAACGACGTTCTCGAATAGCATGGGGATTTTCTTCTGCCCACACATGTGAATTTCGTGAATTATTTATCCCGTCTCTGGTAAATTGGGCTTCATCTGTAAATAGTGTCCTGTATAGCGTTGGTCGATTATTTTTAATCCATCTACAAAATTCCAACCTATTGATCTCATCTCCAGCATGTAGTCGCTGAACCATTTGAATGTGATATGGGTATAGATTATTTTTTTGTAAGACTCTATTTACTTTTGATTGAGTAACATTGAGTTCTCGACTTACTTGTCTAGTGCTTATTGTAGGGTTCATAGTAACGGCGTACATAATGTCATCTTCCTGCGCTTCATCTACATGTCGCTCTGTTGTTCCACTAGGAAATGTGCCATTTTCTCGCAAATAATTAAAAACTGACCCAAATGTTGGATGACTGGGAGTTCGACGATTAGGAAAACTCCTGCGATATTCTCTACTAGCAGCCCTACCATTCCCATTACAGAATCCATAAACAAATATTATGTCTGCATATTCTGTGGTCGAAAACTGATGTGACATTTTGAACGAAAGTAACAAAAGCTCTACCAAAACTAACACAATGTACTTAACGTAGATATGACAGAAGAAATATGTATTCTTGTATACATAAATAACAATTGATAATGACAATAATGACAATGGGTATAAAATATCAAGAAACGTCAAACGGTCAACGCTAACCTTCATTTTAAACTTTTTTAGATTTATTTTTATTTAGTACAGTTGATGCAATCAATGTATTATTATTTGACATAAAATTTTAATCATTTACCATCAACAAAAACTAACACATACAAGAGGTTTGACTTTTTAATCAATTTAATTTATTATTTATCGAAAATAATGCCCCAATACGATATATGAGTAAAAATTTAAAATTGAAAAACAATTGATTCTATCGTAGAGATAATACAAAGTGACAGTAAAGATGTTAATTTTCTACGTATTAGATTATGTTGTAGGAACTCATTTTAATTAAAATGTTTTAAATTTATAACATTTGTTTAAATTAATACGTTATAATTTGATACTTCATTATGGTTGTTCTATTTTTGGTAAGATTTGATCGTTCACTAAAAATTTAGTAAAAGTGCGACAACATTGTCGCATATGTCGTTTTCATTGGCTATTTATGTAGTTTGAAAATCACTTATTGCATTTTAAAAAAATATATACAGGATGTAATATTTAATACGAATCCCTAAATTAATTTTTACAAAGCCAGTCCTGGAATTTTTTAGTTTAGCTAATACCAGTCGAATGCTTGATAGTAGTGTACTGTATTTTGCACAAATTTTAAAAAAATCAAATGAGCCGTATAAACACTACAGTAAAATGAAATAAATGGTCAATTACACAAATCACCCTGTTAATTAATAAAGAAGAGGAGTTGACATTTTATAGTGGCCACATGATATGCTCCCTGAGGGACTCTACATATGGTAGAAGTATGTAAAGTTCCTCATTACTCACGCTGTATAAGGTTAAAAAATTGTTTACTTTTATTATTAAACCTAAATGTAAAAATATTACAAACAAGTAAAATTATTTCTCCAACAAATTTTGTCCGTATTTTATTGACGCGTTTTGCCCAAAGCCGCTATTTTTATATCAATAAAAGGAAATAGTTCGTGATAAAATCAACTAAACTTACAAAAGATTATTAGACCTAAAAAACTCACTCAAAAAATAGGTCAACACCGGAACTAATGGCTATAAAGCTATTACAGCTTATTGTTATTTGAAGAACAACCTTTTAATATTTGAAGAGGGGCTATTAATTTATATATTAGTAAACTTTTTGAACTAATTTACAAATAAATTGAAAGCATACAAAAGATTTGCTATGAACTGCGATATTAAGATTAATCTTTCATATTTATGAAATTGTGTAGTAATGAGTTTGATGGATTAAATAAAGTCTTGGATCGATACATATTGTTAGTTTGCTTTTTATCTGTTAGTTTGATTATAAACGATAGATATAACATTTAATAAAAATCTTCTAGGCAACAGTATCTACAGTGTGTCAATTTTAAAACTTAAAATAGGCTATATCTCACGAACAAAAGCTGATATCGAATGGTTGAAACCGTTTCTAGGATAGTAAGGGGGAACTAAAATGACATGAAAGAGAAATCACCCCTTCAACCCTCTAGGCCCCACCCACCACAACCAAACAAGTTTAAATTGCAAACCCCTACTTGTAATACATCATTGATAAGACTATAAAAAATTCTATTCAATGGCATACATAATAATTATACAGGGTGAAGCAATAACTGTGAAACTTTGGCTTAAATGGAAAATTTAATGAAGTTTTTGTTGATTATGTTGATGACCCGGTATATTTATTGTTTAATAATGACACAGGGTATGGTCTCCAGGTTAAAATTTATTTGTGCCATTTGTTTAGATCGCTCCTAGCTACATGTCCAGCGTATTCCTATTTCAACTTTAATGATTTTTGCACCACATCGGTGACTTTGGTTTTCTGTCTTATCCATGTGTTTGTTTTCTTGTCCTTAAGTGATATACCTAGCATTGCTCTTTCCATCGCGTATTGAGTGACTCTAAGTATATTCATATTCTTTTTTGTGATTGTCCATGTTTGTGTCGCATAAGTTAATATCGGAATAATGCATGCATCAAAAACTTTAGATCTAACATGTAGTTGAATTTGTTGATTTCTGAGTATATAGTTCAGTTTACCGAATGCTGCCCAAGCTAACTTTCTTCTTCTTTTTATTTCTTCAGTTTGAATTTCCCTATTTAGTATTATTTTTTGTCCTAAGTATATATTATATTCTTCAACTTTTTCTATAACTTTATCGTTTATTATTGTCACGGTGTCTTCGGAGTGCATAACTTTTGTTTTGTTTAAATTCATTTTCAGTCCTATTAGAAGATTCGGTATGTAGTTTTAAAAGCATGGTTTGCATTTCTTGTAGGTCAGTAGCTATCAGGATTATGTCATCTGCAAATCGTAGATTACTGAGGTAGCGGCCATTGATGTTTGGATGGCCGGATGGACAGATGATCTGAAAAGGACTGCCGGGAAAAATTGGCTACAAGTAGCGTACAATAAAAAACCATGGAAAGGAAGACTTGAAGAGGCTTATATTCAGATGTGGACGTAAATGGCTAGACGAAGAAGAAGAAGAATGACACAGGGTATTAATATCAGCCGCATTACTATGACGTTTGTATTTGTAATGCTATCTCCCGGACTATTATTTTTATTGATAAGTGCTCGGAATTTTATACTCAATTCTACTAAAGGAAATATCACTAAAAAACCGTATCACTAGAATCCTAAAAAAGTTAAAACAACAGTTCACCTCAGATGACTTACAAGATTATATAAGTGCCTCCTCCGATCCTCCTCCTAAGTGCCTTCTCTATTGAGGTTGGCGATCAATATGGCAAATTTATCTCTGTTCTGGGCTTGATGGATTAAGTCATTTCCTGTTGTGTGAGTCCAATCTCTGATGTTTCGGGGCCAGGATTTTTTCTTTCTTCCTATACCCCTTTTACCCTCGATTTTGCCTTCTAATATTACCTGGAGCTGCTCAAATTCCTTATGGCGCATTATGTATTCTAGATATGACGTCTTTCTAATTTTGATTGTATTAACCAGATGAGGTCGTGTGTTCATTATTTCCAGTACCTCTTCATTTGTAGTTTTGCTGGTCCAGTTTATTCTTAGCATTCGGCGGTACATCCACATTTCGAATGAATTCAGTTTGTTGACGTCATACTGTTTTTATGTCCAGGTCTCACAGCCATATAGTAGTAGAGACCACACATAACAATTTAGTGTTCTTAACCTTATTGTGATTGATAGCTTGGGGTTACAGAGCATTTTACGCATGTTCATGAAGCCAGATCTTGCTATTTCAATACGTCTTCTAATTTCTTTTGAGTGGTCTAGTTGACTGTTTAGCTCTCTGCCCAGGTATATGAAGCTTTGGGAGCTCTGAAGGGTGATACCATTGATTTGTATGTTGGGTGTAATTTGTTCATGGGGGTTCTTGTGGAATACCATGATTTTGGTTTTGGAAAGATTAATATCCAAACCTAGTCTGTGACTTTCTTCTGAAAGTATGTTCATCAATATTTTTAGTTGGTCTTCTGTTTTTGCTAATACTACGGTGTCATCGGCATATCTTACAATATTAATGATGATTTCATTGACTCTGGCACCTTCAGGGCGATCTTCAAGAGAAGCTCTGATGATATTTTCGGCATAGACATTAAATAGAAGAGGGGACAGAATGCACCCTTGACGCACTCCTCGTTCTATGTTTACATAATTGGTATTTCCGTTGTCTGTTCGAACACATCCTGTGTGGTTCCAGTATGTATTGCTTATTATAGTTATGTCGTGTCCGTCCAGCCCTACTTCTTTTAGCACCTCAATTAATTTTTCTTGTCTAATGCGGTCGAAGGCCTTTCTATAATCGACAAAGCACACATACAGCTGTTTTTGAACCTCGAGATACCTTTCTGCCATTAGTGTCAATCCCATTATTGCTTCTCTGGTGACTGTACCTTTCCTAAAACCATATTGAGAACGACTCAGGTATTCTTCACACTTATTGTGAATCCTCCGATAACTCTTCTGATATCGAATCTGAATAGAAATCCCTCTCCTTTTCTCGCATTTATTCTGTTTCTTCTCTCTGTATATTTTTGCTTTACCTTTTGTCTCATTTTCACTTTCCAGCTAATTCAGTGTAACACCTAACATGATAATTTAAACCAGACATTAAATCTCTACAAGAAACCATGGAAAAGAATTTAAAACTTCCTCACTTAAAACACACCTTTCGCTTTCTTCTTAGTTAGAAGCGATAGCTATAACTTGCTGGTACCTCAATAAAGTCTTAATCTGTAATTTTTACTATATATAAATATCTCCCGGACTATTATTTTTAATGATAAGTGCCCGGATTTTTTTAGTTAAATAAAAACCTAATTTGCCGTTTTTGCACAATTTGAAAACATCTGTTTTTAGGTTCTGTCAGATTCAGTCAATTTTTGGTTTATTTGAGAATTTTAAGTGTCATTAGTTTTCATCATTTGTACGATTGGTACTGTTATTCAGCAGTAGTTGTCACGATGGTTATAGTATACCTGAACTCGTGGAGATCATTGTCATATTTGCTTTCCAGAACCAGTGTTATTTACAAACAGCTTAAATATTTCATGAAAGTCATCCGGACAAAAATGTAAGTCACGCGTACGTCCGCGATTTAGTTAAAAAGTTTAGAGAAACGGGATCAGTGCAAAATAAAAAAAGGGATACCCCAGATTACTGAATTAAGCATCCCAAATTGAGATCCTTGGAAATTTTGCAATAGAGCCTACTGCATCAACACGTCCAGTATCTGCACTGACAGGACCTTCACATGAGTCGGTTAGAAAGGTGTTGTAATTACATAAGTTTCACCCGTAGAAAATAAAAATTCTTCAAGAACTAGGTGATGATGATCCCGACCGACAAATTGAGTTTTGTGAATTCATGACTGAAAGAATTCGCGTTGAACCGAAAATGTAAAAAAATATTTGTTTCACTGATGAATGTACCTACTTTTATGCTGAATGGTAATGTAAATAAACAAAACTGTCGGTACTGAAGTGATGCGAATTCAGAGAAGGTCACACTCAATAATCTGAAAAACTAAATGTTTGGCAGGAATATTAAGCGATGCTAGAATTGGTCCCTTTATTGGAATTCTAACCTTTAATTATCCATGAATTGGAGAACCAAGTGAACGATCAAGGTAACCTAGCTTTAGACGAAGATTTGCTGCACTTCCAACAAGATGGAGCACCTCCTCATTTGCAGCTCCAGTTAGGCACTGGTTGGATACCAATTTTCAGAACAAATGGATTGGAAGGAGACGTCCTATTGAATGGCCACCGAGGTCACCAAATACCCAGAGCAAATCACTAATCATGGTAACGCCGCCACATCAATAATGATATCAATAATGATGTGCGGTGCTGCTGATGGCACACTACTCCCTCCTTATATAATATATCGCAGTGAACATATTATGTGGGATGCGTTGACATTAGGGGGTCCACAGGTCTCTCCTTGTTGTAGTAGTGAATGTTGCGCAAGAGGAGCTAAATATAACCGAACAAAAAATGGGTGGATGGAGGTAACTTGTTTTACAGACTAGTTTGAGACCATATTATTACCACACACAAGACGGCTGGAAGGTAAAAAAATTATGATCGGTGACAACTTGGCGTCTCACTTTTCAGATAATGTATTACAACTGTGTGAATTGTACAATATTTAATTTGCGTGCCTTTCCAGTAATTTAACACACATATGCCAACCTTCGGATGGTGAAAGCTCTTGGCGAAAGATTTTGACGGAATTTAAATTGCGACACCCAAAGATTACTGGTGTACCTAAAGATCAATTTCCGTCTTTATTAAAAAAATGCTTAGAATTAATGGATCAAATAATTACAAAAAATGAGCACAAACGTGGAGACTAAAGAAAGTGCAATTAAGAGAGTTTTGAAGAATGGGTTCGAGGCTTGTGGCATGGTTCCTTTCGATCCAAATAAAGTCTTGAGTAAAATTGCACCAATCAACCATGATGTTGATTATGTAGAACCTCTGATTAATGATAGCCTCGCAGACTATTTTATAAATAAAAAGTCCGAGATAGAAGTTACTAAACGTCGAAGTAAAAAAAAAACTTAATATCCAACCCGGTAAAAGTGTAAGTCGACATCTAACGGCGGATGACAGCTTCCCCGATAGCGAATTAAACAGCTATATCAGTAAAAGCGAAAATGAAATTGAAAACGAAGATTCTGTGGAGAATCAATCATATGAAGATGAAACGATTACAAAACCATCTCTCGCTGAATTAAATGTTGGAATTTATGTGCTTGTAAAAATTATGTCAGGTAAACGAAAATGTATAAATTACGTATATGCTGGAAGCATACAAGAAAAATTACCTTTTATAAGAATACGAACTCATTGGACTTAAATCACTGGATGACACCCATAAACATTTTAAAGTTGTGGAGACCGACTTTTTACTGTTCCTTTCGCTGATATTTTAGCAATTCTGAAGACCCCATCGATTGAAACAAATGAAACAGCAACGAAATTCATATTTTGTGGCAGAGTTGATGTTAAAGAAAAATAACTTATTTTGTTTGCCTTTCATAATATATTCTTTTGACTTTCTGTTACTATCTTATATTGTTTTACAAATTTGCTAAAATGTTTTTTACCTCAATATAGTATTAGCTACTTCTAGAATCATTTATTGTATACTATATATAGATAGACAAGGTTATTGATGTTTGGAGGGCGTATTGTAAGTCTTTATACGCCAATACGGACCAGATGCCAGCGGACGCCCCGTTTGTACCTGACTGCCAGACCTCCACTTTCCATTCTCCTTCAACAGAGACACACCACACTAGTTTTGAGTCTGAACCTGACATACTTTTTTCCGAGGTGGAATTCGCTTTAAAAAGACTTAAGTTAAACAAAGCAGCAGGATATGATCTCATTACTGCAGACGTCTTGAAGCATCTTCCGGAATGTGGAGTGAAAATATTACATCGATTGTGCAATGAAATATGGCACACAGGCGTCTGGCCTGAGGATTGGAGAAAGACCATAATCATACCTCTTCATAAGAAAGGTTCAACAAATAATTGTAACAACTACAGGCTATTAGCTCTAACATCACACGCCAGTAAGGTGATCCTCTACATACTGCAACGGCGTCTAGAAAACTTCATAAGTTGGCAAATAGCACCTGAGCAGGCTGGATTTGTAAAGGGCAGAGGTACTAGAGAACAAATCCTTAATGCACGAAACATCATAGAAAAAGCCAGAGAATACCAGATCCCGATATTTATGTTTCGTCGATTATAGAAAGGCCTTTGATAATGTTAGATGGGACAAACTATGGAACATATTGACGACAATGGGTGTACCTAAACACTTGACTCACCTTATTAGCAAACTGTATCAAGATAACCTGGCATATATTCGAATGGACGGATATCTGTCTGACAAATGCACTTTGGAGAAGGGAGTATGCCAAGGATGCGTTTTATCTCCCTTATTATTTAACATCTATTCGGAGTTCATAATGCGCAGAGTTTTGGATGGTTGGGAGGGAGGAGTAAACCTAGGTGGTGTTAAGATATCTAACTTGCGTTTCTCAGACGACACTACACTTCTAGCCTCTACTCCAGAAGAAATTACTAGATTATTAAAAAAACTCGAGGTAGAAAGTGCTAAATTTGGACTCATGGTTAACTACAACAAAACCAAAATCATGGTTATTGATCGCCAACAACAGTTTCCTGAAACCCAAACTATTGCGGGATGCGAGGTAGTCTCATCTATGATATATCTTGGAGCTCTAGTTAACAACACAGGCAGTTGTGAATCCGAAATTAGAAGACGCATTCAACTAGCAAGAGCAGCAATGAGTGAACTAAAGGGGGTCTGGCGTGATCGTCACATTACTATGACAAACAAAAAGAGACTCGTTTCAACTCTGGTCTTTTCCATATTTTATTATGCATGCGAGACATGGACAGTCAAAGAACCAGATCGACGATGTATAGACGCCTTTGAAATGTGGACATGGAGACGCCT
Source organism: Diabrotica balteata (assembly GCA_918026665.1). NCBI lineage: Eukaryota > Metazoa > Arthropoda > Insecta > Coleoptera > Chrysomelidae > Diabrotica > Diabrotica balteata. The sequence goes on along the minus strand of OU898282.1, from coordinate 35,142,260 downwards.
GCTTCGAATTCCATGGACGGCTCACCGTACAAATATCTCGGTTCTGGATGAAATTAAACCGGATTAACGTCTCTCCAGTACCGTTTACTCTAGAATTTTAAAGTTCTTTGGCTATATCCATCGAAGTGATCACAAAATGGAGCGGTTGGTGGTCCAAGGAAGGCCTCAGACTAAACGCCAACGCGGAAGATCTCCACAGCGATGGGCGGACATTACTAAAAAGCTTCTCAATAAACAGTATACCGAGGCAATACATATAACTGATGACCGCGACCAGTGGAGAAATATTATCAATCAAACTGTCCGAGCTGCTGAAGCCCAATTATGAACCACAACACATCTACTAAGATGTTAATGACTGTGATGATGATATATAGATAATTATTCTGTCTGTAGCAGCTATCAAAAGGTTTGTTCCAACCATGAATCACAGACAAGTTTCTGACAGTTTGTGGATTGTTCCCACTGCGCATGTCATCAAATATCTGACTTCCTGATTGATTAGTGATAGGTAGTTGGAACAACCGACAATTTGTCAATTGTCTGTTGTCATCTCCATCCTCTCATTTCTTATTTTGTGATTGAGCGACTGACTGTTTACATACATTTTACCAAACGACTGTGTCAGTAATTTTTACAGAATTTAAATAAATACCCAATATATTAAAAATGGAGGTTGAAGGTAAATATATTTTAATTGTACAGCGTTTAAACCGACGAGCAGAAGGTTGGAATAAAAATGTAACACAAAGTGCTAGATGGGTGTGGCACACCCAGATAGTCTTTTTGTTGTTTTAATACACTATTATTTATAATACTTATTTTCTTGTATACTAAACAATATTATTTACTTGTATATTTGACTAATTTAAGGGTGATCTAAACCAAATAGTTTATTATAGTTATTTATTTATGAAGTTAACAATAGGAACATACATTATTAATTAGTTAGGCATTTATGTATCACCTTCTGTGAAAAATATGAAAATTAAAACAACATGAAGTACCCGAAGCTTAATAATAATTCACTATTAAAATAGATGAATATTTCTAGGTCTGGGTATATTACACAAAACCTTATGCTCGTCAGGTTAATGGATATGTTTTCATGCTTATCAGTAATTTAATTTATTTAAAAATCACATTTTCATTGTAGGTCTTGAGTCCTATTTGATATTTAATAGAACCTTAGAAGTGCAAGAATCACAGCCATTGTCAGGACACCACCAGTCAGTAAATTGGACTACAAACCAAAGCAAGGTTTTACTGGATATTTATAGCAAATACCGTGGAAAAGTTGGTACTTTTCAAATAAAAACATTCAAAAAATTATGGGAAATAATGGCCCAAGAAATAAATCAACAGGCAGGTACCAATTTTAATGCAGGCCATTGTGAGAACCGATGGCGAGTGCTGGAAAGAGCCTACAAAAAATTTATTGATAATAAAAACAAAACTGGACGAGCAAAAAAAATTTTTTGAATATGAAAATGAGATGGATGAGATTTTTAAAGGTAAAAATAATATTAAGCCAGTTGTACTCCTTTCTTCAGAAACTGTAGAAGTGCCTACAGAGAGAAGCGAAACTCTAGAGGCTGTTGATGATCCCAGTCCTAGTACATCCCAGCAAACAGTTAGGTTTAGAAAAAGAAGTATTGTAAACAGGATTTCAATACTTCAACAGATGCAAAAAGACAGAAAGGAGTACTATGACAAGAGGATAAAGCTTGAAGAAGATAAAATCAATATTCAGAGAGAGAAATTAATTGAAATCAGAGAACGAAACAAAATATTGAAATGCTCAAATTGTAGAAATAATATGTAACTTTTCATAATTTTTTTTTTTAGTTAATTTGTATAAGTTAGGTTATTTCTTTAGTTAATAAATGTAATTTTCCATGATTTTTTTTAGTTAATTTGTATGTGTTAGGTTATTTCTTTAGTTAATAAATGTAATTTTTAGATACACAAAAAATATTTGTAGTTTTAATTATATTTTATTTACAATGACATTTTATTCACCAAGATACATTTTCACTTCTGAGAAACAAAAGAAATACTAAGCTCAGATTGGTCAATGGCAACATAATATGTAGCCAAAACAAGGGACTTTCAAAAAAATTGACAAGCTATTAAAAAAATAAATCAAACATATCTAATTTACTTCAGCCACATAGAAGAGTGGGGACCATGGAACTATTGGTAATAGAAGGAGAAAGACTAAGAGGAAGATGATCCAACATGATGAGCAGATCAAAAGAAGACTGGTGGAAAATCCCTACATGAAGCCGTCCATATTGCACAGGATCACTGCCAATGGAGGCAGCAAGCCAATATTTAGATCACCACAAATATATATATTTATTTTTCAAAATATTTACAGTGGTAATGCATTTGCCACCCCTATATATACCCTTTTCTGCAGTTGATCTCCACTAAACTTAATCAATTCTACTATTCTTATGGAAATAGAAGTAAAAAGAAAGAATTTTAAATTTTTGGGTGTTTTGTCTAATGTATAGAAGTGATAAAAAATGGAATGTTACAGTGGTTTTTGGAATAAAAATGTCAAAGAAAAAAATTGATATACATACCAAACAATAGTATGAAGTATCTTAATGTATGCAGCAGAAATTTGGGTCATAAACAAAAAACCAAGGAAGCATTCTGGCAATCAAAATGGAATACCGAAGAAGATGCTGTGGTCTGATCTGAAGAGACAGAATAACATATGAAGATGTTTGGCCACAAACAGAAATTACATGGATAAACAAGGTTGCAGATTGAAGCGGAACAGAACAAGGAGAGGACAACCCAGAAGACAATGGAAAAATGAGGTTGACGAAGCCCTGTCAAAGAAAGGATTGGAAGACAGAACTAGGAAGATTGTAAAAAGTAGAAATCCAGACTGACAAAAGAAACAGCACTAGCTGCCTACAACTTTTCAGGAGAAGAAAATAGCTTTGTAAGTTGGTACTTGTTTTTTTTTCTCAATATTTATTTATTACTTAAAAAAATGCTAAAATATTTTTTAATAGAAAAGAAGAAGAAAAAGAAAAAAACATGTATTAAGCAGGAAAGTTTTTTGGCTTTCCTGAAAAGTTGTAGATTTTGACTTATGAGGTTTCAGTATTTAACTGTCATTAAAATACCATATATACACATTATAGGCATTTTTAATTTTTAAAATAAAATCGAACATCACCGAAAAACATATTTATTTACAAAAATTTACAATTGTAAAGTATTTGCCACCCTATCCCTAATGGCACGAACCCCTATGTCATCTACATTGTCATCATCATTATCATCATTAATTTCATGTAGTTGTTCTGGAGGATTTTGAATAACTGGTTGTATATTGAAAATATCATCGATGGCAATATTATGCAGTACACATGCAGCTCTAATTATATTGCATATTAATCTTATATTTCTTAACTTAATATGATACATTTGCCTAAATTTTTGTTTTAATATGCCAAAGCAATGTTCAACCACATAACGATTTTTTGCCAGCTTTACATTATAGTTCCGTTGACGTCTTGATAAGTTCCCTCTATCCTTATAAGGAGTTAACAAATTGGCCTGTAAAGGGTAGCCACTGTCTCCTAGAAGAAAATATCTTCCACATTTTTCCTCTAGGTTCGTGTGTAATGGAGAGTTTCGAAACACTTTGCTGTCGTGGACTGAACCCGGATATCCTATAAATATGTCGGTTATTTTCTTCCTGTGATCACATACAAGTTGCATCTATAATAAAAAATAAATTAAAAACAATTAGATACCTACACTCCAAAACCACTTAACTGTTTTTGTTCGTTTTTCTTATTTTGGTGTTTATGTATATGATATAACCGGAGAAAACCGAACAAGACTAGTTGAGAGGTTTTGGAGTTTAGGTATCGAATTAGATATTGTGCTTTTATACAATGCCATATATTATTAGATAGTAAATATCTAATAAAAGAAATTAAATATGCATGACTAAAAATTTCCTGGGGTCAAATCACCTACCTGAATTGAGTAGAATCCTTTTCTATTTATATATGACTCTGGGTCATTTTGAGGTTTGTCAATTTTTATGTGGCTACCGTCAATGGCTCCTATTACATCTGGAAACCCATTAGCTCTAAAATGTTGCTCACTTATGGTTTTCTCATTTTGATTTGGCCATTTTATTACATCTCGACTCAAGTTACTTAAAAAGTATGTCATACGATGAATAATTCTATGGACAGAGCTTATCGTTATGTTGAAACGATCTCCAACATCTCTAAAGCTGCAAGTCTGATGTCCAATGTACCATAGATAAATAAGTACCTAAAAGCAAATGATTCTTAAAATAAAAGGAAAAGTTGTGTTTTGATTTTAGAAGTTAACTAAAGATAGATTAAATATTTATTTTACATCAGCGTTTTGGCAGAAACAGCTGACAGTTTCTATAATTTTGTCAATAAAAAGTAAATTTTCATTGCAAAATGGTTACAATTCGATCTTAATTTGTGAACATTGCTTTCAAACAACTAAAGGACTGTATTTATTTAACCCTAAGATATATTGATATTGATACACATTAGGACCATGGGTATTTTTGAGCCAGAATGTTTTTTCATATGATTTTGGATTTAAGTAATTAGTTATGGCTTAATGTATTCCTTCATTAGATATAGCTATAAAACATTGTCGTGAAATGAAAACACAAAGCAAAATAGAATATTACTTTAAAACATAATGTTCATTTTTCTTAATTTGACTGCTTTATATTATTTACATATTAGAAAACATTACATAAAGAAAACATTACGAAATCACCTCATAGAATTTTTTTAATGCCAATTTTAACTAAGAATGTGTAATTTCATACAAGGAAAATACAAAAGCAATCTTATTTTCAACTGAAATGGGAATTTTTATTATGGAAAATGACCTCCCCAAATTATTTCTACTAGATACACAGAGGTTTTACTGTATTTACTTACTTGATGTAAAGCAGATATGGTTGCATGCTGTCCCTCCTGTGAATTATAATACTGGCTGCCCTCAAATCTTTCAACCAAACCATTTACTGTGCCCCTTGAAAGTCTGAAATGTTCGAAAAACTCTTCTTGGGAGTACTGCGTCACAGTTTGTTCTGAAAGTAATAAATCGGTTATCATTCATTTCATTTATATAACTTATAATGTAATTTACCTAAATAGTTTTGGTTTTTGACTCTTGGCTCATCTAGTAATAATAATTCTAGGTCATCTTCTAGGTCGCTTTCCATAGAAGACAGAGAAGACATATCGCTGAATTCTTCGTCGGACATATTTATTAAATGATATAATCACCTTATCACTTTAAGTAAAACTCAAATAAAATATTTATTAAAGTAAACAAACTTTAACCTAAGCGTTCGGCGTTCATAGAACAATTTGTAAACAGTAAACAGAACCGTTCCGTTGACAATTGACAAACCAATCGACTATTAAACGGTACTACGCATGCCCCAAATTTCTTGTCCAAAGAAAATCCGCAAACTGTTCTGACTGTCAGCAAACAAGTTGTTGGTGTGGTTGGAATAGAAAACTATTTGCTTGCTGACTGTTTGTAATTTCGGTTGGAACGCTTTTATGTTATTGCGCAGAATCCTGACGTCTGCAACTTGTTTCTGACTCTGGTTGGAACAAACCTAAAGTCACCCCCCAAATTAAAATTGAAATATCTAACAATAGTCTTAATCGATTATATAATGGGTTGACATTGATATTACTACAGCTTTTATGCATCGGCTAAGCTATGTCAAAATGGGATATCAAAGTGACCGCACATCAATGGGTGACTTTGATATACACTTTTTTTTGAGAAAATCCTCAATTTGAAAACATATATACTATCAATTTAAATTAAATAAACATAAAATGCATCCCAATGGTGACTTTTACACATTTTCGGGATGACTCATTCAAAAGTTACGTTAGAAAATAGGGAAAAAACTAACAAAGTGACCCCGTTCTACGGTACGTTTTTCAGTTTTTGAAAAAAACAAAAGAAAATCAGCTATATGCCTTCACGGATTTTTCATTAACTACTCCTCATATATCTCTTAGAACCTTCAAATATCTGTATAAGATTTTTTTCAGCTTTTTTTCTTCGTTGACTAGGGTACTCGGAACACGTAGCATGGTTGTTTATACAGGGTGGTCCTTAATTAATTGTAAAAAAAAAACCACAGATTCTATACTTTAAAATAATACGATTTAAGAGAACTTGCTTTACACACAACTAAAAAAGACAGCGTGTTAAAGTGAAAATTTAAAATTTTATTTTTCGCTATTACTTTCATGTTTGTAAACAATAATGTATAAAATTTTACAGCAGGGTACTATTTAATACCAGGAATTATAATTTGATGCATACTTTTATATAGCTAATAGAGGGCGCCACATATGCTACATACGTGGCATACATTTACACTTAACTTTTTTGCTCTTCAAGTTACCGGTATTTTTGATAAAAAATATTAAAGATACATTATTTTAACAAGAAAACGTATACTTGTTAATAACTTCAAAACTCAACAATTTTCGAGATAATCGCATTTTACAAATCACCTGCATAATTCTGATTTAACGCAATTACTCCAGACAATGAAAGAAAAATAGATAAAAACATCAATACTTTTGAATTTTGTTAAAAAATACCTTTAATAAAGTCAATAGTTAACGAAATATTAAAATAAAATAAATATATCAGCAGGATAATAATTAATAATAGGATTTGATAAAATAACAGAATAATTGGACTGTACATCAAACATTTTACGTTTTGTATTAAATTAAAGTCATAATCAAAACATTTTATTTACAAACCAAATTATAAAATAGTTAAACTAAATAACATTAAACTTTTTGTCAAAGTAAGTGTTCGATATGTCCACCATTTTCTTTAATTCATTTGTCAATACATTCCATAAAATATCGTCTCATATTAAATAGCATCATTAGTTCTAAAGAAACTGCTACAGTATTTATTATAGTTGTTTTAAGTATAATAATAATAGTAATTTTTTGAAATTTTTATGAATTAAATAATTATATTATTATTATAATTAAATAATTATATTATTATTTCACCACAAGAATATGACTACCACGAACAATCCAACGTCCAGGAAATTGTATTTAAATACTGTCTCACTCCGCTTTCTCTGTAATGTAATGATGTACCATCTTGTAGAAACCACATATTTCGCCGTAAGTTTGATGACAATTCTTACAATAAATCAATAAAATCATTTTATAAAAATGTAAATAAATCTCACCATTCAAATTGAAAGGTAACATTCAAAATTCATATTTAAAATGCATGTCCTATAGTTTGGAACCATTGATAATTATTTTTTACGGATATGCAAATTACCTTGCAATTTGAATATCGAGATTTATTTAAATTTTTTATGAAATGATTTTATTGATTTATTTGAAAAATTGTCATCAAATTTAAGGCGAAATATATGGTTTGTACAAGATGGTACACCATTACATGACAGAGAAAGCGGAGCGAGACAATATTTAAGTACAACTTTCCTGAACGTTGGATTGTTCATGGTAGTCATATTCTTGTGGCGACATATTAATATAATTATTTAATTCGTAAACCTTTTAAAAAACTACTTATCATTATAAGTACTGTTAAAAACTGTAAAAATTATGAAAACTGTTAAGTTTTGAAGATATTAACAGGTATACCTTTTTTTGTTAAAATAATGTATCTTTAATATTTTTTATTAAAAATACCGGTAACTTAAAGAGCAAAAAAGTTACGTGCAAATGGATGCCACATATGTGGCAAATGTGGCGCCCTCATTCAGCTACATCAAAGTATACATTAAATTATAATTTCATATATTTAATATTACCCAGTTGTAAATTTTTATACATAAATGTGAACAAACATGAAAGTTATAGCGAAAAGTAAAATTTTAAATTTCCACTTTAACACCCTGTATTTTTCTTAATATCAATATTTTATTAAAGCAACTTGATTAAAATCGTAATATTTTAAAGTGTAGAAATTACGGCTTCTTTTTGTACAATTACTTAAGGTCCACCCTGTATAGATTTACCTTATAGGATTTTGAAACATTTTTGATTATGTTCAGAATTTATTATATACGTTAAATTTGGACACTGAATAATCTAACACAGACGCACTTTGTACAAAAATCAACTCGATACCGCCCAAAATTTCGAGTTAAATATCGGAGCCGATTTGTACTCGTTTATCACGTTAGCGAACCAGTAACTGTGTCATACCCTACATTAACTCTGTTAATAATATTTAGGGTCACTTTTTTTGTTTATAATAGCATTATTTGTATCCTGACGTGCTTACACAATAAAATTTTTTAATTGGAATGCTTATGGAATTTATCGGCCCCCATTGTCTCCTGTATCTATAGAAAAGTTGGTACTCCTAGGTTTAACATAATTATCAATTTTAATATACAGTGTGCCAATTTTAAAACTTACAATGGGCTATATCTGACGAACAAAAGCTGATATCCAAACATGCTTGAAACCGTTTCTAGGACAGTAAGGGGGAACTAAAATGGCACGAAAGAAAACTAACCCTAATATACCCCCTAGACCCCACCCACCACAACCAAAAAAGTTTAAATTTCAAACCCTTACTTGTAATACATCATTGAAAAGACTATTTAAAAATGCTATCCAATGATATAAAAAAATAAATATACAGGCTGAAGCAATAATTGTGAAACTTTGGCTTAAATGGAAGTTTTAATGAGGTTTTTGTTGTTATACATATGTGTTAAAAATTTTAAGTAAATGTTCAAAGGGAACAATAATACAACCTATTGTTGTTTTGTAAACAATAATACAACCTATTTTCAAATTCTTCAGGAACTTTGGTAAAGTTTGTTCTAGTAATAGCGTGACATGCTTACGTAATTGTTTCTCGCAATTCCCCAAGTAACGCAGGTTGTGTTTTATAAACAACTGACTTGATTTAACCCCATAGAAAAAACTCAGGTGGCGGTAAGTCATCCACTACTACAACAAGGAGAGTCCTGTGGAACCCCTAATGTCCACGCATCTCACATATGTTCGCTGCGATATATTATATAAGGAGGGATTAGTGTGCCATCAGCAGCATCGCACTAGTCATTTGCTCTGGGTATTTGGTCTCCGTTCTATTTAGCAATCTTCTTTTCCCCTGATTATCACTAACGTTATTTTCATCGTAATTGAAAACGTGCAATGGAGGGAAATTTGATTCTATCGTTTCTTTTGTGACACCTGCCCGGGCTCTAGTAATGTAAGACGCAAGTCGTTCAGAGATTTGCTGACTATGCTTCTCTAACTATTCAGTAGTTACCAGGACTTACTTCGTTTTTAAATCTAGAAATAATTCTTCCAGTTCTTTCTAAATAACTCTTAGTGAACAGTTGTACATCTAACGTCGATATTGGAAATCCCCAATCGGCACATTTGACAATGCAGGACAAGATTTATTGGCATCGCCGACAACGCAGATTGACCCCCTGGTTTCTTCCTATGCTTCCCTTTGTATTTATCACATAAAGTTCCATACGGAATTTTAAATCTTTCTGAAGCGACTTTAAAAGACAATTTTCCGTTTACTAGTTGATGCAAAGCATATTCAAGAGTTTCGCCAGAGAAGTTCTTGTAGCTTCTTGATCCCAACTTTCGTTTATAAATTCGCGGCATTTTGGCTTTTTATATAGATAATGATGAAAACCTAAAATAAAATTAACGGTTTGAAATTTTATTAAGAAAACTATAAAAAGAAATAAAATATCAAAGTTACCCCGAAAAATGTATCAAAGTGAGCCAGGAGAAAAAATCGTGTAATTTCATGAAGAAGTCACGGAAATATTTTAAAATATTGACAGTTAAACATAAATTAAGGCAAGATACACAGAATTACCTGAAAATTGTGTGGTGAGAGCTGTATGTTTAAATTTAGTTACACAATCTAAAATCTTCAAATTAAAACAAACACTTCAACAGTGCATTTATAAGAGTGTACTTTTGATATTCGCCACAGCCCACAACCTCCTTCCGCTACAGTTAATCAACATGCGCACTGAAATTAAATTCAGACAACCACCATAGCGGATGAAACATTTAGGTTGCATACTCTCTTGAAACAAAATATTCATGTTCTATCAAAGTCACCTCATAGAATCAAAGCCACCCCATTCTACGGGAGCTTTTGTCTATAATACGTTTATTGTACATTCTAGAGAAAAATATTTCAAATAAAAGTGGTAAATTATAATATGTTCTAATCTAATTCTATAAAAAGTTCGTTATTTTAAGAGTTTTTAAAATAAAATACATAGACAATTGACCGAGATAATTATAAAAAATCTTATTTTTGTTGTAATTTATAAATGTTAATAACTTTGTTTTTTGCATAAACACATGTAATGTAACTACTTAATACGGCAGTTAATGAATTATTAAAGTATCCCAAATTTCAAACAGATCGACCAAACAGTTTATAAGTTATTCAGTTTGTTTATCCCGGAAAGTGTTTATTTAGACAGCTGTGCTTGCCCAAACAGTCAATCTAGAGGTATTTTATAAATCACAATACATTCTTTAAGGCTTCATTTATAAGGTTAATTTAAAAACTTTCACATTTTATTAAATTTGTTATTAAAAAACAGTTAGAAAAATGGCTGACTTATTAGCTTCTAAACATTTATAAAAATATTGATATTATCTCAGACGGTTGTAAGTAGGCTCAGTGAAAAGCTGGTGAAATTCACACTTTCCAAATAAAAACAGAATCTTTTATGACCAATTACTAGAACTTTTTAATTTCTTTTTATACAGTGTTAACTGTTTCATTTTTATGTTTTTATGTAGATATATATATATATATATATATATATATATATATATATATATATATATATATATATATATATATATATATATATATATATATATATATGGTAACTATTTAACATCTTCTTCATGAATGTGTGGTACTCATAATGTAAAATTTTTAGATGAACTGATGATACTATCAGAATTCGATAGCGAAACGTCTTCAAAATAGATGAAATAGTATCAACTTTGTCTTTTATTTCTCCACCTAGTAGACCGATATTTGAACCCACCACTCGTCTGAGTGATCTTTATTATATATTGGATAGACGGTCGTACTCCTTTTTGCGATATATATATATATATATATATATATATATATATATATATATATATATATTATATATATATATATATATATTATATATAGTCGTCCCTCGATATACGAGCGTCCTAATATACGAGTGTTTTGAGATACGAGCCGCGGAGCGAGCGATATTTTTCTTTGAGATGAGAGCAAAGTTTGAGATATGAGGAATCGGTTTTTATTCAAATTGATACCTCTGATTTGACTACTTTTAATTTACTTTGTAAATAAAAGGTAATTTTACTGGTAATAGATCTTTACGGCCTCGCCTCGTCATTTTACGAGTCTGTACGTGACTGTAACTTGGACCGACAAATTAAATGGTTATTGAAAGTTAAATCCAACAAAAATTCGTATTCTAATATGAATCATATTGCACTCTGGATGTCGGTGTAATTTACACTCTTTAAGTTTTCACTGTCGACCTCAGTCTGTCTGCTTTGCTTGTTCCCTCCTATTCATTACATTTATTTTTACAACCATGGATTCGAAGAAGAAGATGTTGTCTATTGAACTAAAACGTGAAATTATTGAAAAACATGAGCAAGGTGTACGAGTAACTGACTTGGCGAGGATGTACGGGCGTGCCACATCAATGATATGTACTGTACTTAAACGGAAGGAGGTGATAAATGGTATAATGCCAGCTAAGGGTGTTACAATAATTTCTAAGCTACGGCCTTGTCTACATGAAAAGATGGAGAAACTACTAATGGTGTGGATGACAGAGAAGCAGCTACAAGAAGGAACCTTAACACAAAGCATTATATATATATATATATATATATGTATATATATATATATATATATATATATATATATATATATATTATGTATAAATGAGGAGGCACAAGCGATGTACAAAGATTTGCTAAAGTAGATCCCCCACACTAAATGACAGACGTACTAAACCGATGGACGGAATATTTTAACCAGATACTTAATACAGAGGATGAAGAAGAAAACCCGGAAGACGAAAGCTGTGAGGTAAGCGGAGCAGACGAGAGGGATCCACCAACGATCCTGGAACTTAAAGACGCTGGCTGTAAACAAACTAGCCAGTAACAAATCACTTGGAATAGATAATTTCCCAGCGGAATTATATAAAGAAGGTGGCCACGATATCATAATAGCGCTACAGCAGCTTATAAAAGAAGTTGCATGCAGAGTACAAACCCAGGGGGAAATCGACAAATAACGGGCTACGTCAGGGAGACCCACTCTGCTGTATACTATTCATTCTATATATCACTCTATATATCTATATATCAATATTGTTGGGAGAACGGAAAACGCAGCACGAGAGGCGTACGTAGCACTAAAGGAAGCTGCTACAAAAATGCTACAAAACACCAATAAAACCAAATACATGAAAATAGGTACGCAACCACAAATACTACGGCCACTTGTTATAAAAAACGACGTCATCGAAGCAGTTAACGAATTTGTATACCTGGGAACGCTCGTCAATACTGAAGATGACACTACCGCAGAGATAAACCGCAGAATTTGCACGGCTAATAGATGCTATTTTGGGCTTAATCTCCTTTTTAAATCTACAGTTATATCAAGAAATACAAAAGTAAAACTCTACAAAACATTAATACGCCCAGTCCTAACATATTGTTCAGAAACATGGGATTTAACATAAAGCAATGAAAACATGTTAGGATGTTTCGAAAGAAAATACTAAGGCGAATCTAAGGAGCGGTAAATGAAAATGTTGTCTGGAGAAGACGATACATCGAACTCTATAGAATATACCAGAAACCAGATATCGTAAAACACATTAAGATAGGACGTTTGAGGTGGGTAGTCCATGTAATGCGGATAGAGCAAACCGACCCAGCTAGAAAAACGCTCATTGATAGACCTATTGGTCAAAGAAGAAGAGGAAGACCCAGAACAAGATTCCTAGATAACATAGACCAAGATATGAGAAATATGGAAATACGTGCTTGGAGGAGGAAGGCGATGAATAGGGACGACTGGAAATAAATTCTTGGGGAGGCTAGGACCCACACAGGGTTGTAAACCCAAAATGATGATGATGATGATCCCACACACTTCCACAAATGATAAATTGGAAGACTCGATAAAAGCCAGTCGGAGCTGGTTTGACAACTTTAGAAAAAGGACGACATTCACTCCGTTGTCAGGCATGGTGAGGCAGCAAGTTCGGATGTGAAAGCAGCTAAGGTTTACATCAAACCGTTTTCCTAGCTAATAGAAGCCAAAGGGTACATCCCCGGCAAGTCTTCAACTGTGACGAGACAGGGCCTTTCTGGAAAAAGATTCCGAATAGGACTTACATAAAGGCAGAGAAGCAGACGATGCCAGGTCACATATCTATGAAAGATAGATTAACTCTGTAGATGAAACGGCCTGCGAAGGACTGGAACCCGAAGTGTCAGTGGTAGATGAGATTGTTTCTCTTGGACAATCCATGGGTCTGGAGATGGATGAAAGAGATGTGAACGAACTTGTCGAAGAACAGCCTCAGGGGCTGACAACCGATGAGTTAGACGAACTACATTCGCAGTAGCATACGGTGGTTTAACGAAATATTAGTTTTGAAGAGGAGCGAGAATTGGAAGACGTTATCTCTACAAGAGATATAAAGGAGATCCTGCGAAAATGAGCAAAATGTGACGAAAAAAGCGAAGAAAACGAAAATTAAGCGCTTTCGTAAGCACTTCACTTTTTCTTATGTTTTTTGTGTTTCAGAGAAAAAACCCAGTACCTTCTGCTCGATTACATATAGAGGCAAAATACCAACAAAAATTGCCAAACACATAAAAAAGAAAGGAATAACACCAGCTTTCCGAACAAATAACAACCTAGGCAAATATATTAAAAATAACAAGAGCCAAATTAAAAAACACTTAAATAGTGGTGTGTACAAACTTCAATGTGGCGACTGCCCAAAAGCTTACATCGATCAAACTGGTAGAAACTTTGATAAACGAATAGCAGAACTTAAAAGGGCTTTCAGGAATAGAAAAACAGATTAGACATACGCACTTCACCTTCTAGATCATAATCATTCTTTTAATGACAAATTTAAAATTATTCACATTCAAAATAAAGGCCTAAAGCTATCTTTGTTAGAATCTATGGAAATCAACAAATTAAAAAACACAGATATAATTCTGAATGACCAACTTGAGACAAACAGTTCTCCCCTCCTCAACCTATTTCATTAGAGACTATAAATTTGTAAGTCCAAGCCAAAATAGATCACTTCAGAAAGGCAATCAGCCGAAACAGCTGTAGTGATAATATTTAAAATAAATTTTGTGGAAGTTTGAAAACAAAGTTTTCAGTGTTTTATTGTTACATAAAATGAATTTCCATCAAGTAACGGTCGAATCCATCAATTAAATTGGATATGTTTGTTAAAGTTATTGAAAATGTTTAAGGTATTTTGAATTTGTGAAATAGGAACAGTACATATAAGATCGAGCTGTTATGTTAGCCAAACTTCTCAATGGCTAAAACAAAGGGTCACACAACAGAAAAGTGACTGCACAAAACAGAAAAATACATGTGCGGCAGTTGATCATCACTTAAAAACTGGCCAGCAATTTGACTATTCAAATGTCAGGGTTCCACAGCAAGAAAATAATTACAAAAAAAGATTGTTTTTGGAAATGTGTCATACAAATAGAGAAAACTATGCAGTAAATTACAAGGCAGACACGGGACAGTTGAGCAATAGTGTTTTAATTGTTTCTTGGTTGTTTTTGTTTGCTCTGTTTTTTATATTTAATTACTAGTGACCTAGGTGCTTTTAACCAATACTGTCAGTACTGTTTTGAACATATTATATACAACAACTTTTTCAAATATTTTTAACTCTTAATCTGTAAGTGATTCATTTTTTATTCTCACCTGATTTTTATAAAACTTTTAACCATATTTTAGTTGTCTCCTGATGAAGCTGACAAAAAATCAGCGACCAGATACTCCAATAAATTGTTATATATAATTAATATTTAATATGAATATATATATATATATATATATCTGTATATATATATATATATATATATTATATATATATATCTGTATATATATATATAATATATATATATATATATATATATATATACATACACATACATAATAAATTTTGAACATACGTATTTTAAATGTGTAGACGTATTTTTTTGGCCTCTACATATAGCAGTCATCCTATATTTTCAATTTTTTATGATTAAAATTCTTTACATGTAACTTGCACCCGTTGTACGTGACGAAAGCCGACTACAAGCAAATGATTTTAAGCCATAACCAGAAATGTATTAGTCAATATGTCTACAAAAATTTTATTTTTCTTTTTCCATTCGAGCGGTATATAAATACTGAGTGTGTTATCAGAAAAAGTGAATTATTACAGCCATGTTATTGATTTATGCAGTATGGGACAAACAAAGGAATATCATTTTGGTAATCTGATCAGTTTAGAAAAAATATAATCGCCATAAATTATTCAATTTTTAGCTTTGGTCTCTTTTGTGATCAACACCACGAAAATAAATGTTTAATTGGACCTTAATGTAATATATCCCTTATCCTTGCGAATCTCATACTTTATTCTATGAACATCCAAAATTAAATTGTAATTTTCGATAGTAACGTGGAGCGCACGTATGCGGAAATTGTTCTATCTTTCCCGTGGTTATCACTAGTATGAATATTGCAATTGTATATAAAACAAACAAACGCAATCAATTTCGACCTGGTTTTCACGATCAATATGATTGTCACTGCTCAGGTGATACAGATTGTGTTTTGCGTATATCTTTTTTGGAATGCTCTTTTCATTTAGCGAATAGTAACTGTCATATTGGCGATTATAAGATTCAATTAATTGTACACACCATTTTTTATTTTTAAGCGACAAATTTTTGTTTATGAAATAAAGCTATTTTCTTCTTGTTATTTTTCATTCTTTATTAATAAAACGCCTTTAACAAAAGAAACAAATTGTTTCAGACACTAAAAAGAAACAAATTCTACACCCTCCCTAAAATCTATAAACCTACCTTAACTATGAGACCTATAGTGTCCTCCATAGACTCACCAACTGAATATATTGCGCTTTCTCACTAATATTTGAACTGAAGCTTATGATTTCAATAATAATTACAACATTAGAGATTTTTTCCAAATTTTCGAGTTGTGTTACAGAACTATCTTAACACATAATTATGTTCTCGTTAGTCTGGATGTAGTCTTCCTCTTCAGTAGTGTTTACTTAAATGTTGTTCTAATGTCTATTCATAAACACTGGAATAAAATTTCTGCAGTATGTAGCTTTGATTATGGTATGTTTATTGAGATGATAGAGTTCTTGTTTTATGCCATTCCACTCCTATGTGAGCTAGTATCTCTCCAATTCTGGCTACATATGTAATAAACTATCTTTTGGATATTATTCTCCAGTTGTTCCTTTTAGGTCGGTCAGATAGCCAAGCGGGCCGGGCGGCCGGTTTCTCATTCGCTTCACTGCAAGTGATGTGAGTTTGATCCCTAGCTCGGTGTACAGAAAACAGAAAGGCTAACGCAGCAGTTTAAAATTCTAAATGAATCTGCGGCTATGGTGGAGCAGTACGGCAAGAAATAAGGGCTTGCGGCTCGGTGATACTCCTCCGTAGATCCCTACCGGAAGGGCGTGTGTTGCCTAAATACCGGGTATATACATATATATATATATATATATATATATATATATATATATATATATATATATATATATATATATATATGTTCCTTTTAAGGTTGTTTTTATTTAAAAAGTATATTGATGACATTATTATGTCCTCTCCACTAAGTTTAGAGACGGAGCTCTTAGATATTTTCAATCGCTAAGACCTTAACATTCAATTTGAGTTTTAAAAAGGGGATCAAAACCAATATGTTCCTTTTTCTGATACAATGTTCACTAGAGAACTGGATAACATAATTACAAATCATTCGTGTAGAAAAAAGTGTGACTCTAGGAGATACCTTAACTACCATTCTTACCACATGTCAAGCATGAAAGTTAATCTAGTAAAACAAATGACCACAAGAGCTTGTAAATAGGCTGACCCTGTTTTAAAAAAAAATAATCTTAACATCCTTTTACAATTGTTCCCAGATAATTCCTACCCCGAATCCTTACTCAGGAAAAATCCTTTTCACCATATCATCTGCTGTACTTAAAACAAAAGAGAACCCTCCACCACCATAGCACCAACATACAGATGCTATGAATGTTAGCTCTGATTCCCATTCACTGACTAACAACATTTCTAAAACTTCTTTTGTATCACTTGCATTTATTAAGGATGTCACTCTGAAATTGACCAGAATTTTTTCTCAATACTTACCAAATGTAATAATTGCTTATAAAATCACCCTAGTTGTCGAATCTTTGTACAAGTCATTGCAAGACAAAGTACCCAACTCAGATAAAAGTGCTGTTGTGTACAAACGTAGTTGTTTAGGCTGTGAAGGTTCATATAAGCCAGACGTCTCAAAAAGTTTCCAGCCGTTTGACTCTTCACAAGAGTGACATTAGGTTACAACCTGATAGATGTTCCCTAGCGTCACATGCTAACAACAGGACACTCTTTGGATTTTCTGAATGTAAAAATCCTATCCACGGAGAGTAATTATTTAAAAAAAATTTTAAAGAGAAAGAAACCATTAATAAAATATAACAAATGAGTGTAAATACTTGCCTATGCTGATTATATCAATATTGTTGGGAGAAAGGGAATCGCTGTACGAGGCACACTTAGCACTAAAAGACAAAATACTCCGTACAAAATACTACTACATGAATACTCCTTAATAACATACACCAACAAAACTAAATACATGAAAATAAGTCTTCTTCTTCTTCTTCAAGTGCCCTGTCCGTTGCGAACGTTGGCTATTAACATGGCAATTTTGATCTTGATTGCGGCGCTTCTGAATAGTTCGACCGATGTGAGCCCGAACCACTTCCGCAGATTTTGGAGCCACGAGTGTCTTCTCCTGCCTGGCCCTCGCTTACTGTCTATTTTTTCCTGGACAATCAATTGTAGCAGACGGTACTTATCGTGTCTTAGTATGTGGCCTAGATATTCAAGCTTTCTTTGTTTAATTGTATTCACGATTTCTTTCTCCTTTCCGATTCTTTGGAGTACCTCTATGTTGGTGACATGTTCGGTCCAGGATATACGAAGAATGCGTCGGTACACCCACAAGTGTGTACGAAGTGAAAGAGTAAGAGTAGAGTGAAAATAAGTACGAAACTCTACGGTCACTGTTATAGAAAACGACGTCATTGAAGCAGTTTACGAGTTGGTATACCTGAGAGCACTCAACATAGACATAGACCACAGAAGTAGAGATAAATCGCATAATTTCCACGGCCTACTAAGGCAAATCTATTGACCAAATGACAATGTAGTGAGGAAAAGACTATACAACTTCGAACTTTATAGAATATACCAGGAACCAGGTATTATAAAATACATTAAGATAGGACGTCTAAAGTGAGTAGTCTGAGGTGGGATGTCATTGATTAGAGACGAAGAGGAAGAGAAAAATAAGGTTCCTTGATAACATCGATGAAAATAGGAGATATACGGGAACTATTACTTGTCGAAGGAAGGCGATGGATAGGAACGATGGGGAGGAATTCTTAAGGAGACTAGGATTCACACAGGGTTGTAAAGCTAAAAGGATAATGATGACATGTATTCTACCTTGTTCTATACAGTAGAGACTGGCACCTTAAAACTTGGTACTGTGAATGGCCTTGAGTCCTTTAAAATGTGGTTTTATTGAGGTATGCTTAAAATATCCTGAGTGAATCACATCACACATTACGAAGTTTTGATAAAAGTGGGGGAAAACATAATTAACAGGTTAACTCTAGTCAAGTTGACTTGATTAGCATTAATATGTGTTAAATATATAATATGTCAATGCCCTTGTATCCTCAAAATTTCTATACGGGGCAGAGACTTTGATTCTTCGAGGACGCAAGCGCCAAAAAATGTATGCCTTTGTAGGCGTTTGTAGGACAAACGTCTCCATTCTAAACGAACTCAAGATTAAAAAAAGGCTGTCCACAATATGTCCGCAACGTGTTCTGCAATTTTTGGGTCACGTGGTTCTCAGAGGTGACGATAGTTTGGAGAGATTAGTTGTTTCTGAAATCATTCCAGGGAGAAAATCAAGAGGACGGTCACCAACTAGATGGTCCAAAAAAATTAAAAATTTAGCTAAAAAACTCAGTCTGCGAAGCTATTAGACTAGATGAAGATAGAGACCAATGGAGAAAAATTATTAATTATTGTCAATTAACTCGTCCAAATGACCGACCTTCCTATAAAATATAGATGAGATTCCTTTAGTCATCTAAAGATCTTGGGCAACACAGTGGGCTAGAGAGACGTTATGCGGAACACTAAAAAGATGTTGCTGAACCTCTGTGGTTACTCTTTCTTTCTGCGTAATTTGACATAAATTCAATAAAGTTTGATCGCCGGTCATTTTTGATCTCATATAGACGAGTTCGTGCTTCTTCTGTTTTATTTGGGCCAGCATAAGGTACAAGTGATCTATGTGAACTACTTTTGGTTTACCTTTCGGCAACTTCTTATTTCGGTATACTTATTACGTCATTTATTCTCTTTTTAATTTCATACGGACCTTCCCATTGTCTTTACAGTTTAGGGACAAGCCACGACGATGTTGTGGATTATATAGCCAAACAAGATCACCTACTTCATAGCTTTCATTCTTGCATCCAGAATCATATTAATTCTTCATTCTGTAACTGGCTACCTGGATGTGTTGTCGGGCAAGTTTATGAATGTTTTTCATTCTTAACTTCAGGATATCGACCTAATCTTTACTTGCAACATGTTCTTTTGAAGGTTTGCAGCGAAACTCTAGGTCACAGGGCAAACGAACCTTATGAACTAACATCAGGCAGGTCGGAGTCTGGCCTGTAGTTTAATTCACGGTCGAGCGGTAGGCCATTAGGAATAAATGAATGTGATGGTCCCAATCTCTTTGATGTTCTGATACAACTTTGGACAGGTGTTTACCCATCGTTCGGTTCATCTTTTCGGCCATTCCATCTGATTGAGGATGTAGGGGTGTCATTCTGGTCTCGTTAACACCAATCAATTTACAAATGTTTTGAAAAAGGGTTGACTCAAAGTTTCGAGAAATTTAGCTCTGAATAGTGTGTTATGAATTTCATTACATTCCTGACAAATAATTCTGTTGTATACGTTGCGTGTATATGTTGCGGGTTACGCCTCGTGGAGGTGGTACCCTTCCTGACACCCCATGCTACCACACTTTCCCAATCTCAGACATAACGTTTACAAATGGGGCATTCGAGGAGAGGCCTTTCTACGGCGATGCTACTTTAGTAGGGGCGGCGTTATGCACTTTTCTCTCTGGTTTGTCTTTTTTTGCAAAACCTCTACAAATTGCCTCTTCTCCAAATGTATGCCCATCAAGAGAACGTGGTTTTTGGCATTGGTTACTGGCTCTCCACACCGGGGTTTTATATGTGCCTGATTATCGGCAACCAACTTGGAAAACCTCTACAAATTGCCTCTTCTCCAAATGTATGCCCATCAAGAGAACGTGGTTTTTGGCATTGGTTACTGGCTCTCCACACCGGGGTTTTATATGTGCCTGATTATCGGCAACCAACTTGGAAAATGGTGTTTGCTTACATTGCCAACTGACTGTCCTAAATGTCCGGCTACCAAATTTGTGCCTAACGATGCATGTCCTCAGAAAAATCTCGATTGCTCCATCTTAGTTGCATATGACAAAAATTGCTGTCCTCTTTTAATTAACCCAAAACTCTTTAAGTAGTAGTACTTAACATATTTTTAGGATAGTTTATTAACTAATATATTCTAACTACTTTTCTAGATCATAGTAATCAATTTAGTAACGTCTTCAATGTATTAACGATTTAATAGTAAATGTTAACGTAATTGTTTAAAAAGATAATATGTATCATATACGACTAGGTTTATATTTATGTTTATGCTCGTATAGCGACGGGAAATCGCATTGTATGTGTACAAACATGCCGCATGTTTCTACTAAGCACCCACTGGTAAAGTTTGCAAGTTTTAACATTACAGTGACCAACAACAATAGAACGAGCATAAGTTTGAAAAATTGATTTATGAAATGCGATATAAATGAAAGAAATGTAATTCATATACCGAACACAACATAAAGTATTTTGAGATACACATTTTTGTATACACGCGAGATAGCAATTTGAAATAATTAGTATATCATTATAGTTATACACCAAAACCGTGAACTAGTATATTTTAAAATAAAAATTTTATTCAGGGATAAAATAATCAAAAATTGAAACAGTATATCTCCATCATATTTTATCAGTCAAAAGAATCATTTGAATTGAATTGTCATTTTGAATACGTTCATTTAATAAATTATGAGCTTCAAGTTAATTTTATGGGATCGGTTTTATAAACCACTCCACTTTTAATATTTATTAATCAAACCGCGACATATATAATATATATATATATATATATATATATATATATATATAATATATATATATATTTATATATACATATATATATATATATATATATATATATATATTATATATATTTATATATATATATATATATATATATATATATATACACTCCTTTAAAATATTTTGTTCTGACTGACTTTTTTTTTTTAAGTTTTCTCTAATCTTTCCCCATCTTGAGCTGTTCTCTCCATGTGGGACCTCCTTGTTTCCTGATGTCATCTTTCCACCTCATCTATGGTCTGCCTCTTGATCTCTTTGCATTGTATGGACGCCACTTTCCGATGGCATTGTTCCATCGTCCGTCTTGGAGACGTTCATTGTGTCCAGCCCATTTCCATTTCAGTTTTGCTGCTTGTTCGTTGTTCTCTTGTTCTATTTCTTGTTCTTTGTTGCTTGTTTGTCATCTAGTCTAGTCATCTAATTACAACGGTTTTTTTACAAATAATGAACCTACGATCTTCTATCAATATATCGGTCTAGTAAGAAGAAGGAACTTTTTACAACATAATGAGCTACAGCTTTACCACTTTTACTCTCCAGCGGTGACGTGTGGTCCACAGTTCCGACTATGAAGTGAATTACTTTTTACTGCGCCACATTTCAAAAAAGTACATATCGTTTATATTATGCTATGAATTCTGCAATTTTTGATTTATATAAAACAACAATGAGTAAATATTTGTTTCTTTTGAGATTAATTGCAGTTAGTTATTAAAAAATTTTGTTAGCAACTACCCTTTGGTGGATTAGGGGATAGATTTGGCAATCATAAAATCATCAAGTGCCATATTATTTACTTATTTATTTATTTAATTAACGGATATACCATTTTTACAGAAATATGACGTCAACCTTTACAAAGCTTATACATAGGTTGCGTTAATAAAAAACAAACCAAAATTAAAATCAAACAAAATAAAACTTATTAAACTTAGTAACTCTGGATCTTGAACATATCCATTTATAATTTTAAAAAGGAAACATAAATCCGCTTGACATCTTCTATCATGTAGTGATGAGATATTTAGTATTGACAGTATATCATCATATGTGTATTGCTGTCTAATAAAACCAATTTTGTAAGCACATACCCTCAAGAATTTATTTTGAACTCTCTCGATACTGTTGATGTCACTGTTATATGAAGGAGACCAAATGAGAGAACCATACTCCAAAACTGATCGAACTAAACTAAAGTATAACATTTTTAAAATTTGTACTGAAAACTGATTACAGTTTCTAAGAATAAATCCTAACATTTTTAAAGCTTTAGCTGAAGTTTCGTTAATGTGATATTTAAAAGTTAGTTTAGAATCAAAATTTATACCTAAATCTTTAATATTATGACGTGCCTCTAAAGGTACATTATTTTTTTAACTTGCTAAAAAACTAAAAACTAACTTGCCCAAAAACCCGGGCACGTAGGGCCCAACCCCTTGAGCACCAAGTCGCCGAACTGAGCCGGGACTCAGAGCGGGGACTTGAGGTCCAAGTAAGCAATTTTAGTTCGCGGATAAGCCACATTAAGATAACAGGAATATAGCGGAGATGCGCTGTCCTGAGTTTTTGCATTCGATTAGGAAACCATGTTGGGGTTCTATTACCCAAGACCTCCACATGAAGAGCATTTGGCTCATTGTTGTGCCTCTATAGCGCATCAGAGTGCTATAGGGGGGAAAGGGATGGTCTAGAACATTGAAGCACGGTGGGGTGACTCCTGTTTTTACTAGAGTTAACACACCTTGCTCCAATGAATTGTTACACCCGATCGTACTACCTGGGTGAACATTTCTCATAGGCTGGGTTCAATTAAATTGCTTGCTTGCTTGAAAGCGCTGGGTTGGAAGAAATCAACTGTCCTGGCCACAGTATATTGCTTAAAAAGAATTCTTTTTAAGCAATATACTGTGTCCTGGCTGTGGCGTAACATTAGACAATAACGTTCATATGATCGGTTGACGAATTGTTTCATCTAGCTGCCGATCGAGAAATATTTCATCAAACTTGTTAATACGAAGATAGCCAACGCTTGAAAACAAGCACGGCCCACAAAGATTTCGAGAAAAAAGGTGCGTCTGTGTTTATAATACACAATTTGTTGCATGCCAGAAGAAATACTGATTTTTTAGCTAGACTAAATACAGACGAAATTAATTATAGTTGGTACAGAAAAATACAGCGTATAACAGCTATATACAGCTTATAGTTAGACGTAATAAAAATAGTCTACGAGATAGCATAGTCATATCGTGGTACAGCACAATCAAAATTTAAGGGCAATTATGACCAGCAAAATGAAAACTCTAAAAACGGTCAAAAACGTTTTATCTAAACTGATATGGGCAAGTCTCATCTACAGTTTTACGCAAAAGCAGTATTAACAAGCAAACATATTACATACAGTGTGGAAACCACTTATGGAATAAACTTGTTTGTGTCCTAGTTTTAGAAAATAATAAAAAACGTTGAGATACCTTCTTCTTCTTCATGTACCATGTTCTTTCAGAACGTTGGTTACCATCATAGCTATTTTAATTTTATTCACTGCCACCCTAAATAGCATGCTTGTATCTACACCATACCAATCTCGCAAGTTCTTCAACCATGAGGTTCTTCTTCTTCCTGGACTGCGTTTGCCTGCTATTTTTCCTTGCATGATATTTTGTAGCAATCTATATTTGAGACCTCTCATTACATGTCCGAAATATTCCAGCTTTCTCTGCTTGATGGTTTAACAACCTGATTTCAACGAACTATATCATGTAGGGTCTATTATGAATAATACAAGGTGAAATTTTGAAATTAGATATTTTCTTCAAGACAATGAATTCATAGAATACCCGAGGTAATTGATTAGATTACATTAAAATAAATGCTAAACATGTTCTCCGCCTTGTTGTTGGCAATAACACAGTCTCCTATAAAACTCGTTTCGAACTTTGTTTAAAGTTTGAGGTGAAATATTCCGTATTTCTGTAGTCATCCTTACTTTTTGTGGTCTTCAATGATAGTTGATTGTGTTGCATATACTTTGTTCTCGAGATAACCCCACAAAAAAATCCAAAGGCGTAAGATCTGGCAACCTAGCTGGCCGCTCACTAGTCCCCTTTATCAAATCCACTTATTGAAGAAGATTTCATTCAAGTAATTTCTCACCATTAAAGCATAATGGGGTGTTGCACCGTCCTACTGGAACCAGACAGTTTCATGCGGTAGAGTCGGATCTATTGGATTGGGATATAAGTTAGCCAACTAAGGAAGAACATTGTCTCTTAGCATGCTTAAATATTTTTCCGCTGTCAAATTATCATCTATAAATATAGAACCCATAATATGATCTCCTTTAATACCTTCCCAAACATTCAACTTTCGAGGATACTGAGTGTGTGTCTCGCGCATCCAATGAGGATTCTCCGCTGACCAATATCTACAGTTTTGTCAGTTTACCTCTCCCTTTAATCTAAATTTTGATTCATCAGAAAAGAGAATTGTGCCAAGAGCTATTTCATTTGTTAATTTTATCCATCATTCTTTTGCAGAAATCCATTCTACGATTCGGATCGTCTTCTGGTAGCTCCTCCACAAATGTCAATTTATATGGATGAAGTTTTCTTCATGGAGACACCTTAGGACAGTTGTGTGACTCACATTATTTTGACGTGCAATTTGACGTGAACTTGACGTTGGATTCTCTGCGACACTTAACATATCCACTTTCACTTCATTTTCAATGAAGTTCGATTTTCTTTTTAATGGTTTGGCATAATATCTAAGTTCTCTGAATTGTGCATAAATTTTAGACGCAGTACCTTGTGAAATATTAGGCAACTTAGGGGACTGAGGTAAAACATAAGTGGTTTCCACACTGTATTATTATCTAAAATTATTTCTGAAATTTATAATATGTAGTTTATTTTAACTTTGGAATAAATATTTAGCCTTTTATTTGTATTGTTGGTAGCAATATTTTAAGTTGTTTTGAAATTTGTAAAGCACTGAAAATTAACGATTTTTATTTTTCTGTTCCAGGTATGGAATTTTCTTTCCGTTAGACGACTAAATTGTAAGTATAATAATGAATATTCATTAAAAAACATAAAAACATATTCTTTTGTTAATAATCAAAATTAGAATCTTTTGTGTGACTTTAAGTAATCACCTATTCAATTTTATGCAATCACTAGCTTGTATGTTGTAGATTTTAAAGTGTTTGATCTTGTAGGACTTTTCACATTGCGAACTGAAAGATCTTTTGTGTATACCGACCCTACAATTTCTCAGAATCAGCATGTTACTGTGTCCACTTTCCCCAGTAAAGAGAGATCATTATGTGAGTTAACAGTGTTCAGTGAGAATATCTGATTACTGGAAGTTCAGTTTTCTGAAGTTTTAACAGTATTTTTGCGTGACGAGGAGTTGACTTTTCTTTAGAATAACACATTTTCCCTGTAGGTTACACTGAGCTCCTTTTCGGACACTTACTGTCGTATTTCCTTACGGCATTTTTATATTAGTTGTATAATTATTTTGCACATATTCATATTATTTAAATTGTCTTTTATTTACTGCTCCCGTTACCAAAAAGTTTAGCTACAGGTTTGATGATTTTAATGATCTTAACCTGTAAATGTTGTAGCAATTTATAATTAGCTTGGAGTTTAAAAGAAGGGACTGAACAATTACTGGGCTTGGAGATTGATAAGCCAATAAATTAAAACGTTTGCGAACGGCTACTCGTGTTTTGGTTTCAGAGCTGAGTCGTGGATAAGGACTTCTTTATTTGGGGAGGACTGGGAGGACTAACTACAAAAATAGAAATCTAAAAATACTTACAGATATGTCCTGGGGACGCTATACAAGAAGATTCCTAAACTATTTAAAATATGACGCAGTTTACAAAAATTCTCTTGTTATTTGAAAACAAAGGCTTTTTTTTCCTAAAAAAATTAAATTGGGAATATCTTTTTAAAAGAAATAGTTTTTAAACTGCTGCTTAATTACAAATCAAAAAATATTTATTCAGTAAGAGTACAGGGCAAGAATTAAAACATTCAAAAATAGCACAGAAAAAAGAAGGCCAAATCTTATTTATCATAAAATTTAGTTTTGCAAAAGTTAGTTTTGCTTGAGGTCCTATAAGAAGCCCAACATTATCAAATCTGATGTCAATCACAGTCCATTTTACTGTTGAGTGCAAATGTCCTGATTTAGAACGCGGAGTATCATAGCTACTAAGCAAAGCTTTTACTATATTTCGACGAAATTGCAACAAATTTAATTCACATCGGCCTTCAAGAGTTTCCCTCATTTTTCTAAACAAGGCCAAGCATTCTGTACAGATAATGTTTACTTCATATGGTGCTGTTCAAGTGGCATAAAGGTGCATGAAAAGATTGATTCCCGGGGTGACAAAAAAAAACAAAATTAGGAACCAAGACCTAAGGACAAGAACAGGTATTACTGATGTCGTCGAATGTATAGCTAAGTCGAAATAGAATTGGGCAGGTCACATAGCGAGACTAAAAGACCCAAGATGGACCAGAAAACTGACTGGTGCCCAAGAGAAGACAAACGCAGTAGAGGACGACCACCAACACGCTTGATGGAAGACATTACACGGATATCCAAGAAATGGCAACAAGACGCACAGAATCGTGAAGAGTGACGAAAGATGGAAGAGACCTATGCCTAGCAGTGGACAGAAGAGGTTGCATGATAATTTTGACAATTTGAAGCATATATATATATATAATATATATATATATATATATATATATATATATATATATATTTATTCATATACAGGGTGATTGATTAGTGTGAGGAAGCTCAGTAGATTTGTTATAGTAAAAATTAATTAGTTACAATCTTACAGGGTGTTCCATAAGATGCTGGCAGACTAAACTTATGTTTTTTTAAACGGAACACCCTGTATTTTATTTTAAATTTAAAATCTAATGCACTTCCACATCACAACAATGTAAATTTTTATTATGTTATACCGGGTATTTAAAAAGTTATAACCAATATTACCTGAAAATCGTATCAAGTTTAACTCCCTGTGTAATTAAAAAGGAGTAAAGGAACATTGATTTATTGTAACCATAGTTTTTTATTAAGTGTTACAAATTATAAAACATATTCGTTTTCATAATATTGGTTAAATCAAATACAGGGTAAGTCAAAATGCAAGTATCACTATCGAAAAGTACTAATATTGTACTTCAAATTTTACGAAGAATTCCCTATACCTAAAGTTATCAGTTTTCTACATATTTTTATTTTTCCATCAAAGTATTAATTTGGTAGATATTTTAACGTTTACCAATAAATTGTTGTGAGTTGGCCATTATTGATTTCTCTGAAACTGACAGTTTGACATTATTGTTTGATAATCTAGTAACGAAATAACGACACAGAGAAGAAAACAATTTATTTCAAATAAAATTTATAAAAAATAACCGATGGAAAATTAAAAAAAAATAACACGTAGACAAATAAACATCAACAGTAATTTTAACTTATCTTACTTAAGTAAAGTGTTTAAAATGACCTCTCAAAACATCTATGCATACTTGAAAGCGGTATTTTTCATATCCTTCCTTGTTGTTGGGGGTATTTTATTTACTTTTTTAACGTAAGCCCAAAAAATTGAGTCCATTTGATTGAATTCTGGTGACCTTGAGGACCACCTTACCGGTCTATCCCTTCCAATCTATCTTTCACATTTGTTCACGTATATTAAGTGGAACCTCTTCTAGTAATATCGGTAACTGATTTACGATAAAATCTAAATAAATCTACCATTTAAATTATCTTCAAAAAAATATGGTACACTACATGGCTACCGACGATACCTCACCACACATTTAGAAACCACCTTGTTTGACTATGTGTTACTATGTGGTATGGATTACTTGTTGAGTAGTAGTAAAAGTTATGTCTATTAACAGAACTGTTTCTGCTCTCTCTGCTCATTAATTTTTTCTAAGGCCCATTCACAAAATATTATTCGTTTCTGAAAATCATCATTAATGTGTGAAATGTGTGAAATGAATTAATTCTTGGTGCTTTTGAATATGATAAGGGTGCATCTTGTTTTTAGATAGAATGTTTTGAACAGATTAGTACATAACTAAGTTCTTGTTCATTGGAAATAGTCCTTATACTTGTGTGTGGGTTTTCTGTAACTGCCATCAACACACTCATTTCGTTTTCCTCTGTCACACTAGTTTTTGTTCGTTCATGTTTTTCATAATTCACTGAACCAGTGCGGTTAAATCGATCTTTCAATTTTTCAAATGTATTTTGTCTAGGTTGCCGCCTATATGGAAACCGTTCTTGATAAATTCTAGCTGATAGTAATGAATTTTTATTGCATTCCCCCAATACCCAGATCATATCTACCATTTCATCAGTAGTACAATTCATTATTGCTAATTTAAATTATTATTACTGAATTACTAAATAATAATTTTTGCTAATTTATGGTGTACCCCAATACTGAATTAATAAATATTAATATCAAACTGTCAGTTTCTGACAAATCAATCATGGCCAAATCACAATAATTATTGGTAAACGTTAAAATATGTACCAAATTAATACTTTGATGAAAATAAAAATATCTAGAAAACTGATAACTACTCATTGGATATTACCCAATAAAGAAAGAAGAAAAAGAAGAAAACTGATAACTTTAAGTATCGGGGGTACTTTATAAAATTTTAAGTACGATACTTTTCGATACTGATATAAAATACAGGATGTTGTATTTAAAATTACCAAGAAAATAATGTACTTGCATTTTGACTTACCCTGTATTTGATTTAACTAATATTATAAAAACGAATATGTTTTATAATTTTTAACAACCATTAAAAAACTATGGTGGCAATAGATTAATGTTCCTATACTCATTTTTAATTATACAGGGAGTTAAACTTGATACGATTTTCAGGTAATATTGGTTATAAATTTTTAAATACCCGGTATAATATATTATATTTTAATACATTTTTATACAAGATTACTACTGCAAACTTTTGCAATAATTTTAATATTGTTACCAAAAGTCAAAATTAAACTAAATTAATATTCTATTGTTGGAAGGTTTTTACATACTTTTTTTTTAATTACTTGTATGATAGATAATTTTTAATTACAAGTCTGTGTTATTATACTTATGTAGTTTCAATGGTTCAATGTCTCAAGCTTTTTTACATTTTATTCCTTTGACTGCTACATGTCTTTTTAAGATGAACTCATGATGCTGTCTGATTAGAAAGCGAACATCTTCGAATAAATAGATGAAGTAGACACCTTCTTTGTCTTATTTTCCACCTTTTGGCCGAAAAACTTACCAATGGCATGTCTCGCAAAACAGAAAACCAAAAATGGTATATCGATGGAAGGCAACCGTATATACGTATTTCTGACTATTGGTCATCTTCAGTACGGTGCAGCCAAGCTAGAAAAGGAGCATATTAACTAGGGAAAGGATCACTACAAGAGCAATGCAACCAATTTGTGGAATTAACGTATAATAAAATATACCTATATAAATATATATATATATATATATATATATATATATAATATATATATATAAATATATATATATATATATAATATATATATATATATATATATATATATATATATATATTTATATGTTTCATATATGTTTAAATATATTTTTTGATATGATATCACGGTATTTATAAATTATCATAATTTTGTTATCATAACAAAATGGAATTTAATTTATATTCATATGTAATCAAGTAATCGTTTCAGATTTTTGTTTTTGAAATTCCGAACAATGCGTCAATGGGCATTTATATCCGCGTAAACAGAATTTTGGCGCATTCGGGCAATTAACATAGACATGTAATATATTCAATGCTGCCATTTAGGAACATGTTGCGTATATTCCTTAAATTCCCAATGGTTTAATTAGTTCTCTCTAAATTTGATAACCAATTATACGTACATGTGACCTACATTCTAATAGTATTTGAATATTTCTCCTTTTGTACACGCGAAGAGGATATTATCTGTCTACTGGGCTTGCAGCTGCATTACAATAGAAATCACTTCCTAATTATTTCGCTCTAAACTTAAAGTTAACACCAGTAATGAAATAGCATGGGTCATGACATATGTATAAATATCTATTAACTGGTAAAAATTATTTAAAATAGGCTGTTAACTTTTCCTGAACTGTGAATGAACAATGGTGTAGTATATTTATCGATGCAGTACAACATTGATACTAGACCAAAAACATAACTTAATTTATTTTCTTCCTGTGCTTATCCTCTATTCTTCTTTTCCTAAAGCAACATTGGCGACCAATTGCATGATCTTTACCATGATATAAGGAAACAAGGTATGCTCACTAGGTGGACTCGTTTTTGCACATCGCTGCGCCGACCAAAATCCACCATTTTTTCAATACGTCACATGCGTGACGTCTGCTTTGTTTACGTCCAGCTAAATATTTTGCATTTTTTAACCTTACTTTGCAATGTATTGGAATTTAAAAGTAAATTTGTTTTTGTTTTGTTTCGATTTTTTAAAAATTATTTTAGCAAGAGTCTGTTCATATCATGTTAAATCTGAATTAATTGGATTAACTCTGCTTTATTTACGTCCAGCTAAGTGTTTTGCATTTTTTAACCTTACTTTGCAATGTATTGGAATTTAAAAGTAAATTTGTTTTGTTTTGTTTCGATTTTTTAAAAATTATTTTAGCAAGAGTCTGTTCAGATCATTTTAAATCTGAATTAATTGGATTAATGTATAATATTAATTTTATTTTATTTTATTTAACTACGATATTTTTTATCAATTGTGTACATATTTCAACTGCCGCCTTCAAAATGGCCGATTTTGGTCGTAAACGCGATTGGCTGTTCAAAATAGATGCGTGTGAGCATACCTTGTTTCCTTATATCATGATCTTTACTTTGTCACTACATTATGTATATTCTTAAGGAAATTCTTAGCGCCTTGTCGGTTAATACCTTTTGTATCTTCTTAAATGGTGTTCTAGTTTATTCGACTCTAATTTTGATTTACTGAAATAAGTCCTAATTATTATACACTTCTTCTTCTTAGGGTACCTGTCCGTTTCGAACATTGGCGATCATTCTGGCTATGATGACTTTGTTGGTTACTATACGAAATAGCTCTGTTGAGGTCTTTCTATACCATGCTCTCAGGTTAGCAAGCCAGGATATTCTTCTTCGTCCTGGGTCCATTTTTCCTTCAATTTTACCTTGTTAAATGCATTGAAATAGCTCGGATCTGCCTTGATTTCTCATTATATCGCCCAAGTACTGCAGCTTACGATCCTTCGCGATGTTGACCAAATACGCAGTTGTGTTCATCCTTCGCAGTACTTCTTCATTGATGATTTTGTCTGTCCATGGTATCTTCAAGATCTTTCTGTATGACCATAGCTCAAAAGCCTGAAGTTTTGATAGAGTTTCCGCCTTCAATGTCCATGTTTCTGCACCTTACAGAAGCACTGAGTACACATAACATTTAAGAAGCCTTATTTTTGTTTCTAAGGTGAGGTCATGGCTCGTGAACACAGAACTCATAGTCAAGAATGCACTATTTGCCTTTCCGATTCGACATTTAATCTCTTAGGTATTGTCCTACAGTACTCCTCTTGGGACGATACAGTACTCCTAGCTTCTAGTCAAGAAGATCTGCAAACACTACTTGATAGTGTCGTTGAGAGTTGTAGGGAGGCAGGTCTGGATCTTAACATAAGGAAAACCAAAATACTCGTAATAAGTAAACAACAGAATATAAAACCGTCTATATATGTAAATAATATCAAACTTGAGCAAGTTGATAAAATCGTCTACCTTGGACAGCAATTAAATTGTAATGCAGAAAATCACGGCGAAATTAGATCCAGAATAGAGCAGGCTAGAGCTGCTTTTAGAAGGATGTCCAAGGTGTTATGTAACAGAGACCTAAAATTGGCATTAAGGATCCGCCTACTTCGCTGCTACGTGTTCTCGGTCTTACTTTATGCTGTCGAGTCCTGGACTGTGAATAAAATCGATCTAAATCGCCTTGAGGCTTTCGAAATGTGGTGCTATAGAAGAATTTTAAAAGTTTCCTGGGTGGAGAAGATTCGTAACTCCACAATACTAGAACGTCTCAGCAAGACTACTGAGATCATAAAAAGCATCAAGCAGAGAAAGCTGGAATATTTCGGTCATGTAATAAGAGGTCCCAAATATAGATTGCTACAAAACATCATGCAAGGAAAAATAGCAGGCAAACGCAGTCCAGGACGAAGAAGAACCTCATGGTTGAAGAACTTGCGAGACTGGTATGGTGTAGATACAAGCATGCTATTTAGGGTGGCAGTGAATAAAATTAAAATAGCTATGATGGTAACCAACGTTCTGAAAGGACATGGTACATGAAGAAGAAGAAGAAGAAGTATTGTCCTACGACTCATTGATAATAGTTTCCAAATAGTTGTATTATGGGACTCGTTCAATTCAACTCGTTCTTTTATACAGCGAACAGCCCAAATATTTGTATGATTTTAGTCGCTGTTAGATTATTATCTATAGTTTTGTTTTTTTGTTAATGAGTATACATTTGGTTTTCTTTGTATTAACTTTCAAACTCATTTGTTTACTGTGGTCTGTTACCGCTGATAAAAGTATCTGTAAAACATGTATTAAGATGTATTCTAAAATAAATATCCTAGAAGGAGAAATAAAACTCCAGCAACGAAAAGTTATAACCAACAAGTGCTGTGGAAAAGCAAACCCAGCTGATATAGGAAAGGAAAGAAAATATATGCTTGAAATAGCAAGCAAAATCAGCAAAAATAAAATCATGCCCAGAAAAACATAAAACCCTAACATAACGAACCAGTAAATCAACAAGGAACTAAATCGCTAAACCCGACAGCGATCACTGGAAAGGCTTCAAATTATTTTAGAAAAAGCCGCCCACAATGAAATAATTTCAAAAAACAAGTTTGCCAAATCAGTCAAGTCCATTGTCATTTAGACAAACTGTAACAAAAATGAATTGGCTGGGGCGCCAATATAACGAGAATGTGTAGTGAAGATGTGCAGTGTAGCAATAGGGTAAACTCTAAAATGTACCTTGATACACCAACAGACTAATATCGGAAATAACAGAAGATGGAAGGGATTAGATAGAAATAAATTATGTAAAAGAAATAAATAAAGGGTAAATATGAATATTTAAAATATATTAAAAATAATGTTGGCTAGCGACTATGCAGGAGAATGACCACTTGACACTCAAAGAGGGATTCGGCCAATTTGCATGCCCTACAGTGACCGTAAGATATAAGAACTAATGACCAGAAATCTACCAAGAAATAAACAGAAGAAAGATAAAGTTGCTCTACTGAATGTTTGGGCGCCAGGAAGTTGAATGTTTTCTTCCAAGATATCTTGTATTGCTGAAATAATAAAAGTTGGGTACTAATTGAAATATTAAATTTTTAATCACAACTTTAATAATTACCCAAAATTTATGTACAGACTATGTTAAATACTTATCTATGACCCACCACCTCTTATGTACAATTAACTTATCTATATTTACAGTAAAATCCCTGAATACAATTATAAAATAATTTCCCCCGAATGTACTTCTTAATTTTAAATGTTGACAAAGGTTATACTCAATAATAATGTATAAATAATAAATATAAAAAAAAATACTACTCACTAATAATTTAGTTTTCGTTAATCAAATGTTTAAATTTTCAAATGAAATGAAACTCTCCGGATACGTGTGCACACAATAACCTGACAAAGAGAGATTCAAGGGAGAGTTAAAACCTCATCCCTTGGTAGACAATAGATAATTAAATTAAGTTACAATGACTATTATTTTAGAAAAATTGAATGGATTTATTATTAAAGATATATATTTAAATTAAAGTAAAGCAAAAGTTAAAACCTTGAAGAGGATGTTGCAAAAAAGTTATAAAAAATATTGGAATGACAAACAAAAAACAAAATAAGTTCTTCCTGCCGGTTTCCGTAGGTTGCCCTGGAAGATGATCCGGTGAAGAACTAGACTCCAGTGGGTAAAAGTACACCAAACCTGGATTCCATGTATATATAAACAAAATCTTCTTTAAATTCCCATATAACTTAAAATTTCTTCCCCTTCTCCTTAATAAATATAACCCCAAAACTAAAGGTTTCTTCCCTGACTTGTGACTGGATTCCGGAAGTTGGCTAAAAAAGGAACAATTGTGTTACTTCATGTCCTTTGTACATACAAAAAGGTATGAAAAACACACAAGGTTTATCAACCTTGAAAGGTGATACAAGAAATGTCAACCAGTGACCTTAAATTGGAATAAAAACCCTAATGGTTTTGATAAATAGTGACCTTCGAATGGTGTGACAATGTTTTTTATAAGATAGTTTTAACGGAAAGCATGATCTTTATATATTATAAAATAGGAAAAAAAAAAGAAATATTAGCCGGTTTAAACGGTATGAACTTGAAATAAATAATTGTTTGCTTTCACCATTGGAAAGAAATAAAATTTGAAATGATTATAAAATCTAATACTTGTAATGTATTTAGGTATTAATGAAATAAAGTAAAATAGGACATATATAAGATGTGTGAAATATCTATCGAGAAAGGATTAAAATTGATTTGAATTTCACTAACAATGGCGGATGATCTGACATGTTTTTTCATATAATTTATTTATAAGTTCATCTTACCGGCTGAGGTGGTCCAAAACTTAAAGTATCCTCGTACAAAACACCCAAAATAACTTAAATTGTTGTCCTTAAATCAACGGTTCTTCATAAAAAAAAATAAACTTAAACTAAATTCTTTAAAAATGGCACTTCCCAGCCGTCACTATGATCGATCGATCTGTCTTCGATCACACCCAGTCAACAAGTAATTCTATTAAAACTTACAAGTCGTCAAGTCGACGTACTTTCAGAATCTTACACCAGAGGGCGGGATTTAATGCCAACCTTAGAAAGTAAAATTTACTGGGAGTTATTTAAATATTCAGTTTAAGAATATTTCAAATATGAATTTAATTCAGAATTAAATTAAAAGACTCCAGTCACAAAAAAGGTAGACGGTTATTTAAGTAACGCACTCGTTACAAAACAACGGGAAGACTACCTGAAAATGGTACGAACCCTAAAGAACACTTGTGTGGACATACCTCTCAAATAGATCGCATATCTAACAGATCAGGTTAAAACGAAGGTTTGTTGTAAGGCTACTTTATGACTCCAAGGATCTCACAAAATAAGTGATTAACTGCAATGGAAAGACATAATCGACGCAAAATTAACCAACATGGCCTCAAAACGCGCCAACAAAAAGAAGCTCCCAGTGTTCCTAGTAACAGTTAAGGAGGAGGAAGAAGAAAAGCTAAAAAGCATAAGTAACTTTTGCTTTATGAGAATACAAATTGAGGATGAGTTCAAAAACTTCAAAAAAATCATGCAGTGTTATAACTATCAGGATTTCTACCATAGCTCGAAATCCTGTCACTGCGGCGCAGGGTGTGTGAAATGCGGAAATAAACATCTCAGCAAAGAATGCACCAAAGGTCGGTCCACCGATCCCTAATGCGCAAACTGCGGAGAGGCACACTGTCCGATTATCGAACGTTGGCGATCATATTGGCAATAATAACCTTATTCACGACGGCTCTAAATAAATTAGCGGTAGTCTCTTGATACCATTCTCGGAGATTTCGTAGCCAGGATGTTCTTCGTCGGCCTGGGCCTATCCTTCCGTCGATGTTACCCTGTATTATGAGATGTAGAAGGTTGTACCTCTCTGGATGTCCCATTACCGGACCGAAATATTGTAACTTCCGAATTTTTATCGTTTTTGTTATTTCTGTGCTTTTTTTCATTCAATGTAAAATATTTCATTTCTTATTCAATCAACCCAACTAATCCGCAATACTCGTCGATAAATCCACACCTCAAAGGCCTCTAATTTTTTCATTAATGTCTCTATAAGGGTCTAGCTCTCCATACCATACAGCAATGTGGAGAATATGTAGCAGCGTATTAATCTGATTTTAAGGTTTAACGTAATATCTCTATTAATTAGAATTTTCTTTAATTTATAGAAGGCGGCTCTGGATTTTTCAATACGTATTCTTATTTCTTTGTTTATATCCCAGTTATCGTTAACGATTGCACCCAAGTAGGTAATATTGTGGACTCTTTCTAACTCTATTCCATACGCTCTGATGTTAGTTGGTTGTAACTCCGTTTTGCTGACAACCATAAATTTTGTCTTAGAAGTATTAAGTTTTAGCCCATATTCATCACATGCTTCGGTTACCCTATTTATAAGTTGCAGGTCTTCTTCATTGGAGGCAATAAGTACCGTGTCGTCTGCATATCTGAGATTGTTGACATTAATTCCGTTGATTTTAATGCCTGTATCTTCAACTAAGGCTTCTTTGAAAATAAATTCGGAGTAGATATTAAAAAGTAGTGGCGATAAAATACATCCTTGCCTCACTCCACGTCGTATTTCCACTGCTTCCGTCATGTTGTGTCCAGCTCGTATGTTTGCACATTGATGCCAATACAAATTTTTGATAATACGGAGGTCTCGGTCATCAATTCCCACCTGTTGCAAGACACCTATAAGTTTGTCATGGTTTATTCGGTCAAAGGCCTTTTCGAAGTCGATAAAACACATATCTACTGGTTGTTCTATATCCCTACATCTTTGAACCATGACCTGCAAACTGAAGAGTGCTTCTCTGGTTCCAAGGTTGTTTA
This sequence comes from Diabrotica balteata, assembly GCA_918026665.1. Lineage (NCBI taxonomy): Eukaryota > Metazoa > Arthropoda > Insecta > Coleoptera > Chrysomelidae > Diabrotica > Diabrotica balteata. Next base: position 35,104,577 of record OU898282.1, on the reverse strand, counting down.
TGAAACCAAATTGTGTTCCACTTAGTTGTACTTCTATTTTGTTGTAATTGTAAATTCTCGAGTGCAGTATTCTTAAGAAAATTTTTAGTACATGACTCATCAGACTGATAGTGCGATGATCGCTACACTGTTTGGCATTTTTTGGTATCATTACAAATGTTGATAGTAGCCAGTCTGTTGCTGTATGTCCTGTTTCGTATATTTTATTAAAGAGTCTTAGAAGAGAATGTTTGCCCGTATCGTCGAGCAGTTTGATTATTTCGCTTGGAATTTCATCTGGACCGGTTGCTTTCCTATTCTTTGATAGCTTTATAGCTCTTTCCGTTTCATCGAGTGTTATGTTTGGACCAGTCGATATATTTTTGATTTGAATTTCTGTTCTATCGTCATCAAACAGCTCCTTAATATATTCTTTCCACCTCTCTAATCTGTCTTGTTCATTGACTATAACATTTCCTTGTTTATCAAGTAAACTACTTGCAGATGTTCTATATGTTCCAGTTATTTTTTTTACCTTTTTGGACATATTAAACGTGCCATTCTTTTTCTGCAGTTCTTCTATTTCAAGACATTTGTTGCTGTACCATTTTTCCTCTGCATCCCCAATTTTCCTTCTGATTGCCTTGTGAATTTTATTGTATTCTTCAGTGTTTTTATTTTTCTGTTTTCGTCTGCTTTCTATTAGTTCCAATATTTCATCAGTCATCCATTGTTGTTTGCGATTATTAATAGTTTTATACTGTTTAGTTGTTTCTTGCTTGCTTTTGACATGATTCCATTGGTCTTCGACGTTATGTGTTTCTCTCGATTTTTCAAACTTCTTTTTTATCTCTTGTGTAATTTCATGACTATTATTTTGAATACAGTCAGTGTTTATTCGATTAGTCGGTTGTTGGCGTTTTACTATTTTAAGTTTGAGTTTTATGTCACTGATTAATAAGTTATGATCTGAGGGGACATCGGCTCCAGGTAGTGTTTTAGTTTTAGAAATTTTGACAGTTGACGAAATTTTGAAGGTTAACCGACTGCGGAAATGCCATTTGAATATTTCATTAGTGTCGCCGTCTCATGTTTAGGCCCGGGACTTATTGACAGACGTATTATTGTTTATACATATCATATTATATATTATATGTTCATACTATATCACTTTTATCTCTAGTTTATACTCTTTTAGTAATAATTTAGTTATAACAATTCAATATTTTTTCTTTACTTCCCATATTACTTTCCTAAAAAGAGCTATAGTACATGCCATTAGGTAATAGCCAGCAACAAAACCCAGCAACTCGCTTGTGTTAATGTCTGTTTGTAAATTTAATCTAAACTTTATGCCCTTCTATCTTTTAATAATCATTATTGTGCATGTTTACATATTTTTTTAGCGATTAATTTTAATATTTCATCGGCTAATGGATTTTTTACTTTATCTACATTAAACATGAATATTGGTGTTTCATTATGTTTATTAAATCGATAACCTGGTGGCTCAATATCAACCTTAATATCAATATTCTCATCTGTTTGTATATTATAGAGCTATAAGGTACCGCCTGCTAGTTTTTTTAAACAATAATAATATATGAAATAAGGCAAGTCTATTATAATAACAACCACCTGATAAGAATTATCATATCGATTGGTTTTTAACAAAACGTCGTAAACGACAAAGTGCACATTTTTAGCAGACTTTTGTTCTACTTACTTTTTGCTTAATACAATTAATCTTTTTAACCCTCCGTTAGTCGCTAGGAAAAACTAAGCATCAAGAGTCGCTACGGTGTCTGAGACCGACAATTAAAAAAGATTGTTTTTAATATAAAATTCATACAAATATTTTATATTGTTTATAGGAATAACTAAAAAATATTTTTGAAAATATTTTATTGAAAAAAAAAACAGATACAAAATGAAAAACACTAGCATAACAATATATTGTGAATATTGTTCTGAAGCTATTTTCGTGTGGCATTTTAAAGTAATTACTGTTTAAATGGAAATAAGTCACAATTAAAAGTTAAAGTAAGTTTATTGATGTTTTAATTTTCACATCGGATATCGTTCTCAAAATACAAACATTAGTTTGTATTACGTACTATATAATTTTCTTATCTTGTTCTAACATTTTACGGTGGAATAGCCTTTTTTCATCTAGTAACGCTATATTTTCCAATAAACGCTAAGGTATTACTTCCACTTTCTTTTTTCTCATCTGTCACATCTTGTTCCGATTCATTTCCACCATCACCACCTCAATTTGATCTATTTCGCTTTCACTTTTCTCATCGTCAAAATAATTTTCATCGTCTGTAGGAATTATGTCCATAATTCCAACAAGCGTTGGAATCAAAGTTGTTTGGCTTCAAAGGACATCTATGAATAAGAATTGATAAAAACTTACCGATAAAATGTAATAATAAGATGATAAATATTTACCTGTTCTGCAAGTTCTGCAATAAATAATAGCTACACCGTTAGTCGCTACGGACTCTGGCACCGAAAATAACTATAAAACTCACACAACTGTACCCAGGAATGTAAGAATGTACACTAACACGAGTTTGGTTGATAGGGAGAGGTACAGAAAGTGGCGATAGAAAAATAACAGTTATTTGTAAATCCCGAATGAATAATTTTGTCGTCGGTGTGTGAGACCGATAGCGACTAACGGAGGGTTAAACTTTGATAAATTAAAATAAATAAGAACAAATTAATAAGAAAATAAACAAATAAGAAAACAATATCAATTTAGGAAAAAAACTGTAATTTAACATTATTTTATTTAATTATGTAGCATACGATATTTTGTTAGACTTTTTTTGTTTAAATTTTGGTTAAACCTTCTCGTTTATGATAAACATACGACAGTTTTAAGGTATCAGGTCTATAAATGAATAGTATGAATAACGTAAGTATCTTCACGAAAAAAAAAAAAAATTTTTAAAAACAAAAATCGACAAAGAGAAATAAAATTTAGTATACATTAATTATCTGTGCTACGTTGATCTTCTTTATCAGTTTCTGCCAATTTATCAGGCAATTTCACTATTATAAACTCATCTGCTGTATCAGGAATCAAATATTACGAGTTATATAAATTTGCAAAATTTTTTTTAATTTTGTATATTGTATAAAGTATTTTTGAAATCCATTCCTGGAATCTGGAATCAAAAACAAAAGTATGCAATTTTGATTTTTTAAACGAATAAGTAATTTGTAATATTTAGATACTAAATTCCACGTATTTATATAAAAACATAACATTATTGCCAAATGGGCAACACATCATCTACATGTCTCCACCATATTGTGGGTTGTTTGTCTTATTTGTGCACAATGCTCAATGTACAATGTTCAATATTATCAAAAACTCAGCAATTCTTGCAAAAACTAGCAGAAATAGATTACAGTTCCAACAACATGCTAGTCAGTTTCAATATCACCATTTTTTTCACCAATGTACCATTGAAATTAAGGGTTTAAGACTTATTTAATCCTAATATGTCTTAAAAATGGAACAATTCATTTTTAGACGGAGTAGAATACTACAGACCGACAAGTCTTCTTTGTCAGTTGTATAAGCTATTCACCAGAATATTGCCTTAAATACCGCGTTGTGTAAAATGTGATAAAGAACATCATACAAAGCAATGCTACAAACCGAAAAGGATAATTCAAGTATGTGCAAACTGCAAGGAACAACACCCTGCCAATTATAGAGGATACCAGGTAGCTAAGAATCTACCGAAATATAGAAAAGTAGCTACAATGAAGAGTAGCCGTTGAGTAAAATAAAGAGTGGCAAGCAAGAACTATAACAAAGTACTGCTAGCTAAACCATCTACCTCTCAACAAGATACAAAACAAAATAAGGATTAAGAATATCAAGCAAATAGTACTAAAAATACATTTAGCGATATGGTAACGGAAAATGGTGCTACGCAAAGCAACAATAATATTGTAGACATGGTATTAAACATAATGAATAGTCTAAATAAACAGAAAAAATCAAGAAGCCTCAAAAAAAATGTTATGACAAGATTGTCAAAATTAAAAGGTAGCAATAAAAGAGCTCCATCGGGACCTAGAAATCGTTCTAGAATAAATTAAACCACTAGCTTAAAATGCTAATAGTCTACTGAAACATAAATACCCTGCAGGCACGTAAATCAACAAAAAATAGACATTTGCCTCGTCTCTGAAACTAATTTTATAAATGAAAGTTAATAAAGTAATAAAGTAAAGCTAAAGGGATAAAGGGTAAATACCATGTGTTATAATAACTGTAATCTCCTTTATACACATTTTAAAAAATTGTTTAGTAATATATTTTTTTAATCCACGCAATCATTGAAAAATGATTCATGCTGTTTAAAAATCTCTTTCTGTTAACGACACTGTCATCGACAAAGCAGCTCAAATTAAAACGTCATCATATGTCTCATTTACGTTGTTTCAAACCGTTGGTATTTTTAAAGAAAATACATCATCATCATCATCACAGTCATTAACATCTTAGTAGATGTGTTGTGGTTCATAATTGGGCTTCAGCAGCTCGGACAGTTTGATTGATAATATTTCTCCACTGGTCGTGGTCATCAGTTATATGTATTGCCTCAGTATACTGTTTATTGAGAAGCTTTTTAGTAATGTCCGCCCATCGCTGTGGAGATCTTCCGCGTTGGCGTTGAGTCTGAGGCCTTCCTTGGACCACCAACCGCTCCATTTTGTAATCACTTCGATGGATATGGCCAAAGAACTTTAAAATTCTAGAGTAAACGGTACTGGAGAGACGCTGATCCGGTTTAATTTCATCCAGAACCGAGATATTTGTACGGCGAGCCGTCCATGGAATTCGAAGCAGGCGTCTCCATGTCCACATTTCAAAGGCGTCTATACGTCGTCGATCTGATTCTTTGACTGTCCATGTCTCGCATGCATAGTAAAATATGGAAAGAAAATACATGAACAATAAAATGTCTGATAGTTCGAGGTAAGTTGTATTTTTAGATAAAACTTGGATTTTCGCTAAAGGAAATATGTTAAAATAATCCTCGCAAGATGGCACCACGCAATGATATTCTTCTAGTAGTTCCGATAATGGTAAACGCTACATCATACTTTATGCTGGAAATGATGAGGGTTTTATTCCTGGCGCTAGTTTAATTTTTTTGTCCACAAACAACACCGTTGATTACTATGGAAATATGGATGCAAATATTTTTAAAAATGGTTTGAAGAAAATTTTTTAAAAAATTGAAACGACCATTCATAATAGTGTTGGATACTGCATCCTACCAATCAAGAGTAGAAGACAGATTTCCTTCAAGCAGCTGAACAAAATAATAAATAAAGTTGTGGTTGACAGAAAATGAAATATTTCACAGTGACATATTTTTAAAGGTCAATTTACTTCAAAGATGTGGAGAGCACAATTTTCAAAAGAAATTTGTTACTGACCAAAAGGCTCTTAAATATGACCATGAAGTTCTTCGACTTTCGCCCTACCATTGCCACTATAATGCAATTGAGTTAGTTTGGAGTACAGTCAAGAATTTTTATGATAAGCATGCATTCAAAACAACAGATGATGCTAGCGTTCAAGTTTGTGGAAAGAATTGCTAGAACAAATAAAGGCAGAACAATGGCAAAATTTTATTAGACGTACGGAAGACATAATCGTTCACTCTTTTTAAACCGAGCGGCTTATAGATGAGGTCCGGCCTCTAATTATTCGTATAGACAATTTAGATAGTGACGACTATGATGGTGAAATATCAGACAGTGAATAGGACAAATCGTTTGCTTAAAAGAAGTAACAACAAAGTGTTTTGGGAATTCAATTTGGACTTTGTGTGTGGTGTTTAGTTAAACGATACGGTACCTTCGGTCTAATTACTGGACTGCATACTCTCAATAGCTTTGGTATTATTTGCTGGACTACACGTGTTTAAACATTTTGTTTTGCTGAAAAACAAGTCTGCATAAAGTCAAGTCCTGGATGTATTTTATTTAAATTTGGACAGACCAACAACTTGTCAAGTATTTTCCAATTGAACTGCATACAAAACCATTCGTATAATTTTCACTCTACCCAAAATAGAGACTTATAGAGACCTTGATGAACATTTGATGTCGACAAATAATTTCGAGTATTCGAAATATTCCGTCCCACTTCTTTTAACACGTCCTGTATATACATATTAATATTCATTTTATGTGCCTTTGATACAGTAAAATCCAATATTATTACTAAACATAAAATACAGGTAAATAAATATCTTTACATTTCAAGCGATCAAAATCAAATATTAATGCCCCACTGTTTGAGGGCCAGTGATCATATCTTAATTACATATCGGCCGTCATAGAGTAAAAGGAGTACACTATACTAGATACATTGCAATAGTAATAGACATAGACTAAAAAATGCATGATACGTAGTATATACAGTAATGCGTGATATGTAGAGATGATAATTATCATAACATTACGTGTTATACCTCTATGAGCAATTATAATAATATATCTATGTAATATAACAAACATTCTGTATAGCGCGTAATATATTGAATTAAACTGTTAATTTTAATCCTTGGTTTAAATACACTTTATCTCGTTCGTAACACTTAACTTAAATATGTTCGGTTTTTCGTTTTTGTGTATAATCACCCCGAACTTACTAAAGATATTTACTAAAGAAAACCCTAATATAATTAAGATATTAAACTATTAAGTTAACTTTTCCCAAGTTGAGTTTAATTTCAACTACATGAATCCCTTATCGAACAAAGTTGCAACCAACTAATATCCATAAAACTCAATAAGTGCAACAAATCTGTTTTGAGTGGTCGCGATTCTACACGAGAGTGGTTTTGACGGTTCGCGATGGGGGCTGAATTCCAGCTTTTAAAATTCCGATCATGTTTATGCATTACCAGGAAGACTGCAGGAACTTTTTGACTTCGACGAGACCGTCATATAATTTATATTAAACGACAGTTCCGATAAGTTAGTTTAACCTCATCATTTTTTAAAGGAGGAAGTTTATTTTTTAAGTAGTGGGACACGAGTAGAAACCAAAATAGATTTTAAGATTATTTTTATTTATAATTTTACCTGGAATGCATAACATTATGGGATAACTTTTTAATTAAACGTTAAAGTGGAATACTTAACTTTAACAAATATGAAATTTAAAATTATAGTGAACATTAGAAAGAGAGAAAGAGAGAGAGAGAGAGAGAGAGAGAGAGAGAAGCAGAGAGAGAAATTTATTATTTCTAAAATGAGTTACATTTTTATAAAACACAACATGACAGTACAAACAACGTACAAGATACATTAAAATACATACTATACCAAACCAATTTTTAATTGAAGGTGATTACTTGGCAACATCGCACTTAACGAAGCTCTTAATGATAAATTTTCAACGAAATTATATTCCACTTATCAATTTTGCAGAGGCGTACCAAAAAATTTTTTACGTAATTACGTAAAAATTTAATCTAAGACCGATTTAATTATTTAATTATCATGTGTCTTTTAACAGATATCTTTTAATAGTTGTCTAACAAAATAAAGTAAAATTTTATTCTTATTAGAGAGTACTTAATACAGAACTTTAAAAAACAGAAAACTTTGAAAAATACTTATTTTCTTTGTACATCATTCTCTATTTATAAAATTGCTCTGTGCTGTAAACGTTATATTTGTTTTTTATCTTAATTTGAAAATATCCTTGTGTTTATTTGTTTCTATAAATATAAAAATTTATTATGAAGTTCATGTAAATTAAAATCAAGTAAGCTAAACTATTATCATGTGAATACGTTTATATAGTAGTGCATTTGTTAATTTCAGTAAATTCTCGAAATATAAAATGAAGATGGCACTAACTACTAAAGAGTTAATAGCTTTGCTAGAAGAAGACCCATACTGTGAAAATGCTGATTCACTTAATGTGGTGTAATTGCCGCCGAGATTAGATTAGAAAGTTTCTGATATAGAAGACATTGATGATATTATTTGTCAAAAATCAATAAAATCGGATATTGCAGGTACATATGAAATAAAAGTGATTGGGAATTCTGATAATTCTGATTATGATATTCCTCTGAACCACAGATAAAACGTCCAAAGAAAAAACCAGGTAAAAATAGTAAATCCATGTCTAAAGTTGTAACCACAGATATTCATTCGTGCTCAGTAGTAATTCAACATCAGTTTGATTAATATTTAGACAATATAAAAGCCAACTATGTCGGCAAGTCATATATTGAAGTTTTTTCACTCTTTTTTGGAAAAAAAAGTAATTCAGAGCATTCTATATTTTACAAATATTTAAGCATTCCAGAATAACCGTCACGATTTTGAAATGAATAGATTAAATGAAGAGATTAAAAAAAAATAGCATATGTATATTATCTGGTTTACACTCTGTTTCAAGTTGGTATGCATTGGTCAAAAATGAGCTAGATCAGTATTTTAAAGTTAATTATAAAGTCTATTTAACTTTTTAACCCAAGAATCTATTACGCTTATGCACATATATAATCTGGAAGGAATAAACTAAAATATCATATTTCTCTCATTAACATTCTTTCTTAAAACGTAAATATATATATATATATATATATATATATATATATATATATAGACCAGCAAAATATTGATGTTGGATATTGAAGTTTACCGATGTTTCAAACTATTCAATGAACTTATCTCACTATACACTCGTGAATCGCACCAATTTATATTGTTATCTGGGCAAATTTATCTTACCTTTTCACTTATTTACATGGGCGAAGCATACACGATAAAAATGACCCCGGTAAGAATTTACTGCTAAAATTTTACATGGTTGCCCCTACCGTTTAGTTCAATTTGTAAATTAGTCAACTTTAATTGAAAATTGCCTGACTATAACTATAACATTTTCATAATAACAAAGCTATCAATTAGTGCAACGATCCTCAAAAAATTCCTCGATACTGTAGTAACATTTTTTTACTTGCCATATTGCCAGGTTCCAGTAAGAAGCTAAGAAGGTATACATTTAATTCTGGGGGACAACGGTGAGGGAAATCTTTTTTAGACATCTAACGTCACGAAGCAAAACACCCTGGCATCTTTCGGCCGAGTAGTATACTAGGCCAGAAGACCCCAGGGTAGTGCCGGATAAACCGTGTTCCGGCTAAAACCTAAACTACCGTTCCAGAGAGGTGGTCTTGCCACTCAATGAACAACTAAAATGAAAAACTAAAAACTTACAAATAACCATACCTGTTACTGCAAATCAGAAAATATTTCCATTACACCATCAACTAATAAATAATAATAATTGATGGATTCGACCGTTACTTGATGGAAATTCATTTTATGTAACAATAAAACACTGAAAACTTTGTTTTCAAACTTCCACACAATTTATTTTAAATCTTATCACTACAGCGGTTTCGGTTGATTGCCTTTCTCAAGTGATCTATTTTTGGTTTGGGTTTACAAATTTATAGTTTCCAATGAGATAGGTTGAGGAGGAGAGAACTGTTTGTCTCAAGTTGGTCATTCAGAATTATATCTGTGTTTTTTAATTTGTTGATTTCCATAGATTCTAACAAAGATAGCTTAAGGCCTTTATTTTGAATGTAAAGAATTTTAAATTTGTCAATAAAAGAATGATTATGATCTAGAAGGTGAAGTGCGTATGTCGAATCTGTTTTTCTATTCTTGAAAGCCCTTTTATGTTCTGCTATTCGTTTATCAAAGTTTCTATCAGTTTGACCGATGTAAGTTTTTGGGCAGTCGCCACATTGAAGTTTGTACACACCACTATTTAAGTGTTTTTTATTTTGGCTCTTGTTATTTTTAATATATTTGCCTAGGTTGTTATTTGTTCTGAAAGCTGGTGTTATTCCTTTCTTTTTTATGTGTTTGGCAATTTTTAATGTTATTTTGCCTGTATATGTAATCGAGCAGAAGGTATTGAGTTTTTTCTCTGGTGGTGGAAATACTAATTTCAGGGCTTTCTTGTATAGTTTTTGATTTAACATTTTATTAATTGTTTGTTTGTTGTATCCGTTGTTTACTGCTATTTGCTTAATTATATTTAATTCTGTCTCAAAGTTGTATTTTGACATCTGAATTTCTGTTAATCTATGTAACATAGTATGATAAGCTGCCAGTTTATGTTGTGTTGGATGGGATGATGAATTGTGTATATTCGTGTCAGTATGGGTAGGTTTATGAAATATGGAGAAGTCATGTTTGTTTTGAAGTCTGCCAATTTTTAAATCTAAAAAATTTATGGATTGATTTTGTTCTGTTTCTATTGTAAATTCAATATAAATATGAAGTTAATTAATATACGATAAAAATTGGTCGAGTTGCCTGTTAGTTCCTGTGAAACATACCAGTACGTCGTCTACGTATCTCCACCAATATAAAAACAGTTTGAATACGGGATGTTTTTATGGATCATCTAGAGACAAAGATTTCAAAACATCCCGTATTCAAATTTTGCTCATCCCAAAAACCCAAAACGTTTGGGATTCTGAGAAACCAGAGCATCGTGAACATTCAGGACAATAGTCTTCTCTCTTGGTAAATAGTCAGACTTACTGACTGTACGCAACAGTACAGGTGTAAAACTTGATGATGTTGATGATGAAGCCATCACAAACAATCCATCAAAACGAGCACGAGCGAAAGGTACGTATATGTTTGTAGGTCTATGGAATAAAAAATCACTGACGCACTGCATAATTCGCAAAAGAAATATTCGAGACGCTAATTACTGCTGTAGACGCGGAAACACCGACGAGCCGTAAATTACATGCGATCAAAAACGTACTAAACAAAAAAATTGTTTTCGTTCGTAATAACTTCACACTTTCAAGTTAAGTTTCGAATATAAACTGAACAGACGAGGCACGTGGCCAAAGCCGGCATCTTTATACCAATTATATTATTAAAATTTGGGGAAATCCATCCTAATTATCTTGCAACGAATAGTACCTTTGGATATGAATTCCTTGTTTTTTAGTAGTAAAGTGATTAAAGGCGAAGATTAGTATTGAAATATCCAAAGAGATAAGGTATTCTTATTTACAAAATTGTTAATGGTTAAATTCTTATTTTTATTAATATAATATAATAACTAACATTAGCCATGAAAGTTTTAATTGTTTTTTGCTAAATAGATTAGTATTAAAACATTATTAATATTGATAAACATTTTGGAAAGGAAAATAAATGTAAAACGCATTAATTTTAATGAATTAACACCTCACGAACGCCTATGATGATACAATTTTTACTACCGTTTTATGACTTTGAGGCACATTTCGTCTTTCAACAATTTGTGAACGGATATTAGACATGATAATTTCACTACGTAGACACTTTAAAAAGTGGGCTAAATTTTTGATTAAATAATTTGTAAAAAAAATTAGAAAAATTCAGGAAAAGTAGAAATCTAAAGATTTTTAGATGTTTAATTTTAGATGTAGCCAAAATTTAGATTTTTGCCTAAATCTGTGCCTTCTACAATAAGCGGCAATACGAAAAACGATGACGTCATACGAACTTGAATGATACTCTAAAAACTGCTGAACACAACGTTATTTTGTATCCCTAAAATTCCTAATTAAAAGTTTATTCATTTCAAACATTATCATTTATTATATTATTATTACCTTATTACCGGATTTTAGTAACCCTTTATCTGTAAGAGCATTCAAAAAGTCAGTAGATTTTAGACTACAATATATAACACTAAACCTGAAATGAATATCAGTATAAAACACATCTTACTGTCTACGCTCAATGCTTTTACGACAGCTCTATTTTAAGAGATAATGCTATACGTCACGTTAGTGGTCGCGTCATGCTGGCATTTTTACGTTTATTTTGATTTCAAATAAATCAATATTCATATATAATTCAATAGCATTTGCAAAGAATATTCTTTTATATTTGTTTTTGTAAATATATTGAAACACGGTATTGAATTTTTCATAATCGTTTTAGTGGGAGAAAAACAAGCTTTTAACAAGAAATAGCAGATTTTTAAAGTAAACGTTAAAAGCAGTTTTTTATTTGACCATATTAATCATAGATTTAGCGCATCTCTCTTGTAGAATTTTGTGGAACCTGAAATATGCCTTGTCGTCTTAGCACGTGACAATTTTAATAGCGCAGTCTGAGATATGAGGCAAGAGGCGCGAAGTGTCGTCACAAAATGGCAGAAAGAACGAAAAACTAAGAGAGTGGTGACTACTTTAATGGTATCCACATGCACTCGTGAAAAAATATGTAGTTTAAAACCAGACATGTTTGTTATAACGTGGTAAAAAAACCAAAACTAATATATGCATAAGTAATACTGTGGCCAAAATTGAAGCAAAATATTGTAATCCTAAAATTAAGTGCTTGCTTACTTTATAATCATAGAAACTCTGAGGGATCTCCAACAGCAGCCGTGGAGGCCCTAATGGAATCCGATCTCTTCGCATAGATATAGAATAGGATATTATAGACTACCAGAAAATAATAAGCCTCAAACAACAGGAATAGGCAATTAAGTAATACCCGGAATTAAGCAAAAACATAACCAGGATGTTAAAAACGAAAATAGAGAAATGATGATAAACTTCTGCACAAATAACGACCTTAGAATAAACAACACATTTTTTGACCACAAAGACCAACACTATAACGAAATATTTAGCCTACCACATAGGATATTATTATAGGGGGTTGAAAATTGGAGACAGAAATTACTGGGGGTGGAGATAGAGCAAGCAAAATAAACGAAACTTATTCGAACGGCACTTAGGGTTTATTTGGAGTAGCTGGGTCGTGGATAAGTGAATGGCAAGGGGGTTGGATTGGGGCAACTACAAAAAAAATGAAACAAAGTAGTACTTATATGAATTTTCTGGACAAATGGACAAATCAAACAACAAGAAAGACCTCTAGCTATTTAAAATGGGACGCCACTTCGATGTGCCAAATTATAACAATTACAACAACGAGTTGTAAATATTGAAATAATTATTAGAAATAAAAAATATATCTTTTTAAATGAAACTCAAAAAAGGGGTTAGAGAGTTAGTTAAGAGAAATAAACAAAATGGTTTAGAAAAAAAAATTAAACATTTATTGTTGTCTCACCACAAACAGTTACAAAAATAGACAGTAGAAAAATACTCACAAAAGTAAATACAAAAATAACAAAGAGAAACATTTACCATGCCCTATTTGTTTACAACATCCGTTTACACGTGGAAGATGCTACAAAAGTTACTATTGTTACTGGGCTATAAATTATGGCAAAAAAAATTATTACAAATAAAAAATTATCTTTGCGAACTCTTATGAAAGCAATTATTAATAAAAATGTTTATTCTTATTTTTCCTTTAAAATTTAAACACAAAAGTTACCTGGATTGCACTGGGACTTTACACAAAAATTCTGGGAGGAAACTGGACTTTACTGTAATTTCTGTGGGTAGAACTGGACTTACACTTTCTGCCATATGAATAAATTCATCTCCATACTATGAAAAGTATTTTAAAACGGCTTCTTAGAACACAATAAAAGTTGTAATTGTGGCACTGGAACACAAACTTTAGAGTCGGCTTCTTAAAAAACAGGAAAATGGAACATGTGGACATCTTCTCTCTTTAACCTCACTTTCACTGTAACTATTAACTGCTACAATACACTACATATTTTCCATGAAATTTGACGAAAAACAAGAAAATATTACAAATTTGACATGAAATTTGGACCGTCATTGAAGCGAACTGCCCCTGACAGCGACCTCAGCAAGAATGAGTAAATTCTTAAAAATAATTCGCTTAATTTGGTATAAACAAAACATAAAAACGGGAATATTTATTTGAAACGCAGAATATTAAGCGACTTCGATCAAAAGAAATACCGAGGAAAAACGCATCTGTGAAATATAAACAAACTCTCATACATGGAAAATATTCTTCGGTATTTTAATACATATACGAGATGTGGACAAATATCTATGATAGATTATGTTATAACCAACAGAGATATACATCCATCGAAAATAAACGACCTAAGATGCCTCAACTCAGCAGATATCGGTAGCGACCATAGCCTAGTATTATGTAAAATAAGAATCATCCTGAAATACTTCACACCCAAGAATGCGGCGCCAACGCAATCAAAAATCAAACTCGAAGGACTAAATACGGAATGCACGGAATACTTACACAGAAAAAGAGTATCAGAGAAGATCGCTGGGAATGAAATATTAGATCACGATGATATCGTAGAAAGCTGGGAAAAACTCAAGAATAACGTAATTAACGCAGCAACAGAATCACTTGGAGAGAGGTAAGTAACAAAGACTAACATATAAAAAAATCATGATTTAGAGACAAAATGAAGACAAACCGTGAAGAAAAGAATAAAGCATTTTTACAATACAGAACACAATAACACAACAGGCACATCACCACTATAAACGAATCAGAAATGAAACCAATACTTTAGTTAGACAAACAAAAAGGGAACACTGGCAGAGCTTCTCAAAACAGATGAAACACGACTTCTACGGCACACAAAACGAAATATGGAGAATAATCAAAGGACATCAGAGGTGACGACAAACGAAAAAATAAATATTGAGGAGGAAGAGGTATAGGAAGCATTAAGGAAATTAAAGAATAGAAAATCACCAGGAGAGGACAGAATACCGAACGAACGGCTACAGTACGGAGGATCAGACCAAACAACTATTAAAACTTATCCAAAAAAATAAAAGAACAAAACAGAACTCCTTAAGAATTGAGATCAAGAACCCTAAAATCTCTCTTCAAAAAGGGAAACCAATCGGACCCGGAAAATTACAGAGGAATTAATTTATGAAACACAACACTAAAATTAACAACCAAAGTGATAACAAATAAATTGAATGAAATTATAACACTAGCAGAAGAACGGGAAGATCTTGCACCGATGTTATATTTTTAATGAGCCAAGTGCAAGAGAAATCCTTACAATAGAACAAACCGGCATAGCTATGTTTCGTGAACCTTAAGAAGGCATTTAACCGGGTCAAATTAAAGGATGTTATCCACTTATTATACACAAGAGAGATACCTCCATGAATAATCAAAACTATCGAAAATATTTACAAAAACAACACAATAAAAAGTAGATAGATAGTGTTCCTTCTGGAGCGGAAGTGACGTCACACGTCGATCGTCAAGCGTACGTATCCTCATGGGCCAAGGCCACGCCCCCCTCGTGACGTAGGAACGTGCCTAGGGTCTCGAGGCCACGCCCCTCGACCAATGGTGACGTAGGAACGTACCTCGTGTCTCTAGACCACGCCCCTCGGCCAATGGTGGCGTAGGAACGTCCCCCATGTCTTGCTGACCAATGGTGGACGTTCTCGTGACGTCGGAACGTGTCGTCGACCAATGGCAGCATAGCAGCGTCAGTGGTGGGAATAGCAACACCCCCAGCGACCAATGACAGCTCAGAATTTGAATAAACATCATAGAAATGGCGGTCTAGCGATGAGGAACCAATGGTGACATAGTAACGCCCTCCTCGTGACGTCGGAACGTGTCGTTGACCAATGACAGCATAGCAGCGTCAGTGGTGGGAATATCAGGCCAATGGTGGCATAGTAACGCCCTCCTCGTGACGTCGGAACGTGTCGTCGACCAATGACAGCATAGCAGCGTCAGTGGTGGGAATATCAGGCCAATGGTGGCATAGTAACGCCCTCCTCGTGACGTCGGAACGTGTCGTCGACCAATGACAGCATAGCAGCGTCAGTGGTGGGAATAGCAGACCAATGGTGGCATAGGAACGTCCCCCAATGGCCTGCTGGCCAATGGAGGACGTCCTCGTGACGTCGGAACGTGTCGTTGACCAATGGCAACATAGCAGCGTCAGTGGTGGGAATAGCAACACCCCCAGCGACCAATGACAGCTTAGAATTTGAATAAACAACATAGAAATGGCGGTATAGCGATGAGGGACCAATGGTGTCATAGTAACACCCTCCTCGTGACGTTAGAACGTTTTTCTCGACCAATGATGCCACAGAAACGTGTCCTCAACCAATGGCGGACATCCTCGTGACGTTGGAGGCCAATGGTGTGCATCAACGGCCAATGAGAAAGACGTGCATCGACTAATGGTGGAGTCGTACCACAATATTAACGAAAAGACGCCCCCAGTCCCCCCCATTCCCCCCGAAAAGACGTTCCCAGTCCCCCCATTCCTCCCGAAAAGACGCCCCCCCCCAATAATAACGAAGCTACACGTCCAACGTAACCAATGAGAACGATGTACAATCGCTGGTCGGTGACTGCGTTCTATGAATTGACAAAGAGAAGAAGACGAATGACAGACAAAGAGAGCAATTTTTCCTCGTATTTTTTTGTAATTAAAACCTACAACCATTAGCGTAAAACTTCTAAATTTTTTCAATTTATATTTTACGAGTTACCTCGTATATATTTTATCGATTACCATAATAACAAAAATTCGTTTATTTTTCAATTTATACTTTACATGATCAGTTGAATGCTACTGAGAATAATGACATCATCGGATACGCCGGCTATTAAAAATGTCTCACGCGATCACGATATATAGCCGGAAACACGTGCACATTCCAATTCGATTATTTAATGTAAGATAAAATATATTCGCATGGAGGCAGGAAGCAGGTGCATAATCCGTTGTATTTAATAATTAAGCCCGGCATGTGATGCATAAATGAATAGTCTTACGAAATATTGCGCAACATAGTTTTAGCGTGGGAGAGGCAGTTAGATAAATAGCAGACGCTATCAATTACTCAGTTATATTTCATGTTCCGCGCTAATACGTCAAATGTTATATAATATGCCACATCCTACATTGAATACTATAAGTCAGGTTGGCCGAGTGGTCAAAGGCGTTGGATCTAAGCTCCGATACCCGAAAGGGTGCGTGGGTTCGAATCCCACACCTGACACATTTTTTTAATAAACTCTTTATTCGTCTTCTTATGCCACGTCCTACGTTGAAATATGTCCTGCGTAGAATGTTACGATATCCCCACTTATACGTTGGAGTGGAGAGGTAAGAAGATATAATTAAAAGTTTTCATGTTCACAGCTTTATTTCGCGAAACGTAGGCATTACAACATGAACAGTGTGGAAGTAAAAGCTAAAAGTGAAGTGATGCTGCTTAATACTTTGTATAATTTTGAGAATTTAAAAGTATTAGTTGGATTAAGTTCAGCTCAATCATTTGAACCAGGTGTTAAATTAAGCAGCGAGAATAATGAGATATTGTTCGGTATATGTGATTGGATCCGATTCATCGATGAACTTAATCGTAAATATAATCAGTTTTTCCTCATGCCTCTACAATGCTATTGTGAAGATGAACCTCCAGAATGTTGTGAATTTTTAGCAATTGAAACTCAAGCTACAGATCAACTTAAATGGCTCAATGTTAAGAAACTTGGTGTTACTTTGCAGATATTTGAAAAAGATGTTAAGAATCTTATTGAAGGAAACGAGAAGTTAATTTTACCACGCATTCATTTCCTCGATGGACTGAGATTTTTAGATTACTATTGTAATGCGTTGAAAATTGCTACTTCATTCAAAAACCATTTACAACCGATTTACAACCAATAGACATTTTATATTCATTTTGTGAGGCTTCTTGTGATACTAGTATTTTAAGTTTAGCATTAAGGGAATATTTGTATTATTATAATGAAGATACAATTAGTGATTTAAATAACAGTATTTTTGAATAAAGGATTAAAACATTTATTTCTTTTTATTATACCATGGTAGTGGGGGTGATTAAGGATATTATTTATATTGACCTATGGAGTGAAAGACATTTATTTCATCAATGTCCACCGTACGGTGTAGATTAGAAGAGTTTTGGGAAAAAATACAAAAGTTGAAGGCGGATATACAGTGGTACGAAGATAGAACCGCAATCGAAAAACAATTTGCAGCGTTCCATTTGTCAGATAGAAAACTAACAAAAACACAATACCCGTTAAAAAGAATTCAACCCACAAGATGTCTCAACTAGCACCATTCATCATTCTCACAGCTATTGCTAACAATGTACTCTATACAAACGTACCAAACAATGTTAAGAACATGGCGATATGTTTTAATGATGTAAAAACTGATTGCAATCGAACTGAATGGACTCTAATGGATCATGAAGTAGTGAATAATGGGTGGCTTCCAGTATTTTTCAAAGCAATACCAAAGTCAGGAGGAACATTCTACAAGATCATGCTAATATCCCCAAATAACACCGAAAGTGATTCAAAATGGTACAAGAATAATAATGATGATGATGATGTCAGCAGTCAATTATCAATTATACTCTTAAGCATTATATTCATAATAAATGTTTTTATAGCGAGTAATATCATTATAAAATTTTTTGTAAATCGCAAATGCGAATCATCTTGCATTAAAATAAATATGTAAAACTATTAAAATAAAACTAAAATAAAACTTTTAATCTTTTATTAAAAAAAAAAAAATCCAATTTATATAGGTAATATTTTGTTACACAGCCATTGACGGAGGTGATCCACATTTATCGAGGAGCAGGAAAATAGTCCAGTAGCGTGGCAGTTGTATTCATGTGGAGCAAAGCCTCCAGTGGAGTATGGAGAATCATCAAACTTGCAAACATCAATAATTATGGGACAGACGTCAAGCATATAACATTTGTATCTTAAAAATTCTGCTTGTTGTTCTCCGCGAACGTAGATGTAGTCAGCTGCATACAACAACTTAGATTCCAGTATTTTATTTATTTTTGAATATTTAACATCTCCATTAGAATACCGAAGACCATGCACGTTTTTCTCCAAGTACACAGCAGTCTTCTTATCTTGATTACTTAATGTAGCAAACGGTTGTGGAGGTTTAAATATATAATGGCAATGTTTAAAGCCAATTTCAATGCTAAGTTCTTTGGGAACAAACCACCCATCTACGGTGAATCCTTGAATGTCAACTAATGCGATCCTCATGATGGCTGATAGTATACTGAATTGGATATGATTGAATAAGTCAAGTTAAATGATATTTTTGATAACTTCAGTTAGAGGAAAGTATTCGAGTAGACTGTCGTGGACAATTAAACAGTACGCTCGAGTGCCTGCAGGAAAACCTTCATCTGCTTCGATTTCCAACTTAATATCAACGGTTCCCGATCTAAATGACGTATCATCCTGTTTGGAGCAGTCGAAAGTAAACAAAGCATATTTTTTAAAAGCATTATAATCCAAGATTGGATGTTTTGTTGACGAATGAGTATAACTGGGAAAGAATTGGGTATAGTTGTAGTGAGCTATAGCATAATCATTTTTCGCAAAATCCAATTGCATTCTCTCGTTAGGCCAATATTCACCATTAATAACCACTCGTACGCTGGACACCTTAATGTTATCGAATAACGTTGGATTGGCGTGAATGTCATCTCGTTTAGAAGTTTGAAAAGCTACAATGACATAGCGTGGACGTTCAACAGCTGAAGTTGTCTTTACACTCCATATCTCACGTCGGGATCCAGCCGTAAGTGAAGGTAGTTCATTAAGTTCCCATTTACGGAAAGGTATAGTTATCGGTGTATTATTCTTAATCGGAGTCATTAAGTCAATTTTCACATCGTCATTCGGAAAGACATGTTTGACCTTCAGTTCCATGCTGGTAACAGTTAAAGACACTGTTGTTGTTGTTGTGGCATTAGGTTCTTCTACTAAAATACTGTCTCTATCATTACGTGCTCGAACAAATCGAAACACTTGACGACCATAGGTTAATTTATTGTAATCGTTGAAAATGTTGAAAATATGTTTTATCGGAATCAGTAAACTAAAGCTGTCTCCCGATAAATGTGGATTATTCGGATAGTTCCATCCTGCAGTACTGAGAAACTTGGAATCTTCAGGAGTATAACACAGCAAACTGCGAATAGTGCTGACTACACCTGGATCTCTAACTATTTCCATGTCATGTGAACTTTGGATATATGTACATGTATCAAACAAGAAGGCTCCAGCATTCGGTGCAAGAGAAACAGTTCCATTACCCACTTTTTTTATACTTCCTTTAATTTCCAAAAGTGTTTCGTGTATGGCAAAAAATGCATCTGATTGATTTATGATAAACTCGACAACGTCGCTATTGTTAAATGACTTGATGTAAGGTGTATATGTACGAAATTCTTCTTTTCTAATAGTATCGTCGAACAGAGGTTTCTGGTAAAGATCTAAAATAGGTGGTTGAGGCTCCTGAACCTGTCGTCGAATGTATTGACGTTTTGACATCTTTTAGCTGTAATCCAATGGCAATAAGAAAGGCTTTATTGGCAGCAGACACGTCACGTCGCTTGCAAGATTTGCGTGAGACTAATGGATATTGATGTGTAGAGCTTTGTTTTATAATTAAACCCATCTATATCGTTTCCTTAAAATCCAAATGCAGCGTACTTTTCTCTCCTCTAAAGTTGACCGGTCTTAATTCTTGATCAACTACACTAACGGTAATTTTGGTAATGTCACGTATGCTGTTGCTTACTGGTATGTATATTGGATTATGAGGACGTTCGTCAATAGAAAAACCTGGATCAACACTTATCGGAAAATGTAGAATGGTGTGCGCAGGTCTATCCTCGTAGAAGGCTCCTTCGGTAATGTTGCATTCAAACAGTAGACTCGATACTTTTATAATGTTTACAGGTTGATCTGAAGAATGCATTTTTCCTGGTCCAACACTCTATTTGAAGAGAAGCCCAATAATTTTCCAAGACTATCGTCTTTCTCGAAAGTAATAGTATGATCTTGACAGAAAATTTCACATTTAAGCGTATTGTTGTTCGGTCTTAAAGTAAACTCTCGAACCGAATTGTATTTATGCATTAATTCATTTCGAATGTACGCTTCTATATCAGTAATTTCATAACATCCCGATGGAATTTCAATATTACGCAACTTTGTACGATCATTTTGCTCATAGAAATAAAACTTTTCACCATCGATGTTTGGAATTGAATTAAATGTATGAAATCCCAGCACTGCTACATAATATTGTCGAAACGGATCAAGCACAAGAGGCACTTGAGGAGTAAACGAAAACTCGTTTGTAGTACTTGTCAAGGTCAACAATCGAGACATGACTGATATGAGGTAAAAGGTGTAGTAATTTAAATACCAAAATATTTTAAAAACTTCTTTATTTTTGTAATCATACTGTTACATGTTTGTGTTTTATTTATATTTTTCTCATAATACGGTACTCCACAAAATACACATTCACTTTCCATAAATCCACAAACATCACACCATACATGTTTATCATAGTCTTTCTTGCAAGGTAAGTAATCTTCTAGTACACCACGAATATCTTGGGGCATTTCATACCAAACACCACTCGTTATATTTTCCATAAAAATGCGAATAGCACGTCTCAAAAATTCGTTAGATGGTTCCATTGTAGAGAAACTTTAAACACAAATGTCCGCAGTTTATTTGGTTATAACTTTGATATTGATCGTTATTGTAGAAAATTCTTCCACCGTTCAAGTAGGAGACTAGTTCTCGCGGTGGCTTCAAGCAACCATATGAGTCAAAGTACTCTATGTCGTTGTTTATCTTTCTGTAAGCTACCCAATGTGTACCGAGGTTTGTGGAAATGTCGAGATTAATAATAGCACATTCATGTTTACGAGGGCTACGTGGTAAATTATCTCGCATGAACACGCCGCGGAAATTTGAAATTTTAAGTAGTTTAACAAATCTATTTAAATCCACATTGGTTAAAGGCCTATTAGGTAGCTTCAGCGGAAGTTTTTTGCCTTTTTTAAATATAATCCAAAGCCACCTTTAGCGTTTTTTCGCAGGTATAATCCTTTGCCTAGATGTTCCATTGCATTGTTGTGACGTTTATCTTCTTCTAGTTTCTTTTGAGCATTCTTTGAATCGATAACAGTTTTCGCTATCGCGCTTGCGCCCCCAGCGAGGCTTCCGAGAGCTGATAGGCCTGCAAAGATTGGGATTAAAGGTAAAATCCCACCAGATTTTGGTTCAAATGGAATAATTCTTGGAACACGTACATTTTTCTTCCACCTACATTCTTAACGGCTGTTCTTGCTGCTGCAAGTGCAAGTAGAGCGGATTTACGCAGATTTGGTGACGGAGGAGCACGTTTTAATGTTTTGATAATTGGCTGTAACACATGTCGCTTAAATGAACCAACACCTTTACCACGTTTCATACCATACCCAGTTTTCGTTTAGCCTTCATTGCTGTAGTAGTTAACCAGGCAGCGGTTTTTTCACCCAAAGATGCGTCTTTTGCTTTAACTCGTTCCCACGCTTTATTTTCCAACACCCAATCTGCTTTATGTCGATCTTTCAATGAATTACTTTGGGAATATGCGAGATCGTGATCTCTCGCAGCTCGATCTAACGGATTTATCCCCGGATCTCCACGAGCTAGACGTTTCTGTAATTTAGTTCCAGGTCCTAGATATTGGTAACCAGGAGCATGCAATTCAAACGGTAGACTATTGATCAGAGAATTCAACACTCCTTCACCTTGAACGACCAACATTGAAATGAATCGCTTTTTGCAAAATGTCTTTATATAACCATGTGTACAAAATACATCTCAATCACAAGATGAAGGTCATTCAACAAGACAAGACACTAGCAGTGGAAAACTTGGATTTTGTCGACAACGTGACAAGAACCAGCAAACATGGTGCATTGCTACCACATTCATTTCGTGCTATCATATGTGGTCCAAGCGGATGTGGAAAAACTAATGTTATGTTGGCATTACTTTTTGACCTGAATGGCGCTAAATTCAAAAATGTTTACGTTTATTCAAAGTCGTTGTTTCAGCCCAAGTATCAATTTTTGAAGGAAGTGTTGGAGTCTGTGAAAGAAGTAGGTTATTTTCCATTTAAAGATAATGATGATGTTATAAGCCCAAGTAAAGCTAAACCAAACTCAATATTCATATTTGATGACGTATCAACGGATCCACAACAAACAATACGTGAATATTACTGTATGGGTAGACATAAAGACATTGATTGTGCATACCTATGTCAATCATACAGTCGAGCAGGCAAACAACTTTTACGTGATAATGCGAATCTTATTGTATTGTTTAAGCAAGATGAGCTCAATTTGAAACACGTCTTTGATGACCACGTATCACCTGATATGACATTTGAGCAATTTAAACAATTTTGTTCCGAATGTTGGATGGACAAATACGGTACATTCGTCATTGTTAAGGATTTCGATATTTCTAACGGACGATATCGTAAAGGTTTCGACAAGTTTATAAAACTGTAGGTATGATCGAAAAACACGCATTGTATAACAATATGTCAGACAAAGAGGTAGCTGCGCGCACGCGTAAAGTTGCCGAACTAGCTCGTGTCATTCGCAAAAAGTATTTGGCATTAAAGTTAGGTAAAACAGAACAAGATGAGTCGCTAAATAAACTCTTTAAGCCCATAGCTAAACCTCTAACAGATATTGCGCAATCGTCAAAAACGTTGCATCATGCTATTAATAACAAGCTTAGACACGTTAAAAAAGAAGAGGTGAAAACGGAGGAAGAGATAAAAAAAGAAGCCAGAGATGATGATGTATTTTCCGATGCAGTATCAATCGATCAAGTTAACGAACATGACATATTTGATCCTAATAATGTTTCGAAAGAGGCTATTGATGAATATATCGAGCAATATCCTCCAATGAGCCATAAGTATATAAAAGAATTTTGGATGAAAGATAATAAAATTGATAAAAACTACGGACCTATTTACAATGATGAAATTGGCTGGATGTTGGGTAAACGACGAATAAACTTTAACAAAAACAAAGGTAGTATACAAGTTATCAGTGATGGTAGTGGGGAAGGAGGATGGGTGCCGGGAACGCCAGGTCTATACCAACTAATTTTCTATGATAACCCTGAAGATTATAATGATACAGATTTAAAGCACTATAAAAGTTTATTAAATAGTACAGAAGTTCATCTGGATTCCAAAGGTCGTCTTAAAGGTGCAACTGGGAAAAAATATCATCATATTATCAAACCGCTATTTAAACCTACCGATGAAACAACAAAGAAATCGCCACCGAAAACTCGATCTACTGCATTAAAGAGACAACCTTTCGAAGGTCTTGTTCGTTTAGCAAAAACGACTCGTTCATCATCGGTGACAACGTCTCCTCGAACATCGTTATCTTCACCATCTAGCTCCAAAGGGTCAGGGCTCGTCGATAATTCTCATTTGATCTACAACGATAATCCTATTGAATATGTATATTGGGATGATCCAAACGAACTATGCGACAGACTCAAATTGCTGGTTGCTTCCCAAGAAGCAGGAAACACATCCCACAATAACGAAATTGTTGCCATTATCAACGAATTACGTGAAGCAGATATTATATATTAATGTTTGGATTATTGGAACATCATTTCCAACATGAGTGTTGACAAGTTTGGTCGTCATCATTACCGTTCTAATGAACAAGTTGTTAAAAAGCTACGTGAAGGCTTAAAGCAATCCATTTTGGATTTACAAAACCAGATACATGAAGTACATAAAGACATTACACGAGATCCTCCTGTAGCAGGTAATCATCTTTCCAATAAGAAATATGTAGATGACAGCATTGTTCGTGCGAAAACTTTTCTAAGAAAAGAGATTAATTTGATACAAAAAAATAGAATTCAAAAAGATACTCAACTCGAACAAAAAATCTCAAACTCCATTAGTAAAATAGAAGTTAATTTAAGTAAAAAAGTTAACGAGTTGTCTGATGAGAATAAAATGACTGCTTCGAAAATATCTGATTTATCAAAACAAATGCATGAATTTAAAAATGATCTTGATATATTTAAACAAGAAATGACGAAGAATATTACAGATGCCGCCAACCAAAATGCACAAATTATGATGAAAACGTTGGAAATAGAAAAAAAGATTAAAACGGCGGATCTTAAATCACATGATTTAGATGAGCGTCTTAATGTAATGGAAGATTACCTCTTACATTATAAAGCTAACGGAACAACGAATTAGCGTTAGTTCAAAGAATCGAATCGTTGGAAGCTAGACATGGCATTTACCGAGGAGAAGATACAACTAGTTAACGAGCTACACAAGCCTGCACGAAAAAATTATCCTCGTCGACGAACAATCATTAAAGGACTAGACGATTTGTGGCAAATGGACCTTGCTGAGATGAGGCCTTATGCCAGTCAAAATAAATCTTACAAGCTCATTCTTGTTGTAATTGATTGTTTTTCAAAGTTTGTGTGGACTCGACCATTAAAGACGAAAACAGGTGAGGAAATTACTCGAACATTTTCGGATATTCTCGCTCATACTCGACGATGTCCGAAAAATTTACAAACAGACCAAGGCACAGAATTTTTTAATTCCAAGTTTCAAAATCTCATGAAACAGCATAGTATTAATCACTATAATACCTTTAGTGTTAAAAAAGCAGCCATATGTGAACGTGTTATTCGAACATTGAAGGAAAAACTTTACAAGTATTTCAGTCTTAATGGAACTTACAAATGGATTGATATCTTGCCTCAAATTACAAAAGAGTACAACAACACGAAACACAGCAAAATTCGACTTAGACCTATTGATGTTAATAAATCTAACGAAAATGAAATTTTACGAAAATATTATACTCACTTAAAAATTGCCGGTCCAAGAAAATTGAAAGTTGGTGACGTGGTTCGCATTAGTAAAAATAAACACATTTTCGATAAGGGATATAAACCGAATTGGACAACAGAACTGTTTAAAATTACTGAAATTAAAATAACGAATCCCACAACATACTTGATTGAAGATATGACTGGAGCGCCTATCAAAGGAGCATTCTACGAAGAAGAATTACAGAAAACAAAAAATAAAGACATATATTTAGTAGAGAAAGTACTGCGCAGACGTGGAAATAAGATGTATGTTCAATGGTTGGGATTCGATAGTAGCCATAATAGCTGGATTAACGTTAAAGATATCATTTAGAATCTACTTTTACATACGCCGCGTAGATATACACTAAATGAGTGGGGATGACAAAAAGTATAAATTTCATAAATGCTGCAAGCTCATGCCCAGTTGTTCCTGCCAGTTCATCAATATGAGTTCTCAAGATAGTGGTTATAGTTCATCAGACGATATGGTGGTAGCTGCTGATTCACCATCAGATGATATCAATTATTATGCTAACATAGACAGAGCTTTGGCGAGATTCGAAGAAGCAGCAAAAAATGAACCGTATTACTTACTAGAAGCATCCTTTCCGCTTGACAACTGTATAATCAAAGTTGGCCTTTCTCCAGCTCGCCATTTCTCACCAGCCATTATTTTGTGTCAGCACAACAAGTTTAATAAAATCAGTTTAAATACATCCGAGTGGACTGACATGACTGCGATGTTTATTCAAATTCTGAAAGATCAACCTACAAGTCCAGTAACATTCGAGTGTGGAGACTATTGTAAAATTAAACAAGTAGTGTATGATACAACTAAATTTATCGTTGTTGAAAAACATGGTGTTGAATACTATCTAGAAGAAGGTGACGTTAACCAAATCATAGAAGCGGATCGCAATCTGGTGTCTCATCGTGTATCGTTATTGGGCACTCTAAAAATTTCATGCTTATTATACAAATGTTGTCGACATAATAAAACCAAACTTTTGCAGCAGAAGCAATTTATATGGACCACTTGAAGCTTTAACTGCGTTTTGTGAAATTTCCTCAGACACTTTGTTAAGTAATGCTTTAAGAGAATATTTATATTATTATAAAATTAAAGTTGTAAATGATTTTATGTAATAATCAAAATAAATATATTTATGCAAAGATGTCTTTTATTTTCACGTCAAATGTCTCACAACGCTGTAAAAGATTGAGACTTAAAATTATAGGAAAACAATGTATATTTTTTTAAAGTTTTTTATTTTCTACTTATATTACAAATTGATGTTTAACAAAATTACAAATATTATTCTACATATTCATTTAAAGAATAGCTGATCCATTTTCCTGTGGAGATTGATAAAGCTATAAAAAATTGGTTATGTTTTCATTTATTAATTTTTGTTTTTACTCAATCATTGTGGTTTCATAATGACCCCAAGGTAAAGTGTCATGAGAATTTTGTTGCAAGTAACGTTTATCGTCATAGGGACTTAATGCAATTTTTTCTTGTGTTATTGTAAAAAGATCATGGGCGTAGGAACGAAACGTTGATTGGGAAACACTTTTAGTTGTAAATTCGTTTAAACACTTAACATAATCATCGAAAGTAATGTCATTTTTTACCGTTGAATATTTTACACCCTTAGATTTTTTTGTGACACCTAAATTATTTACAATTCTTTCAATACTAGCATCATCCATATTATTCTTGTATTTATCCCATAATGCCTTTCGATCCTCATCCGTCGTACTAATCTTAAACGAATACATTTTGGATCTAAGTCCGACAAAATGAGTCATAATGCGCCCGTTTGCCTCATCTTTCATCATTCCGAGAACTTTTTTATTGACTTGAGGTATTCCATAAATATTATTCTCAGAATAGTCTGATGTATCGAATTTAGATAAATTTGCTTTAATAACATCTCTGTAAACGTCATCACATTTTAATTCATAGATAAAACTGTCAGTGTCCCCATACATTAGCTTACAATTTTCAACTCCCATATATGGTAGCATAAAGTTATAATGAAAATCGTACATACACACTTTGGATATATCTAAAATTGACATGTTGGATTACAGCTAAAAGATGTCAAAACGTCAATACATTCGACGACAGGTTCAGGAGCCTCAACCACCTATTTTAGATCTTTACCAGAAACCTCTGTTCGACGATACTATTAGAAAAGAAGAATTTCGTACATATACACCTTACATCAAGTCATTTAACAATAGCGACGTTGTTGAGTTTATCATAAATCAATCAGATGCATTTTTTGCCATACACGAAACACTTTTGGAAATTAAAGGAAGTATAAAAAAAAGTGGGTAATGGAACTGTTTCTCTTGCACCGAATGCTGGAGCCTTCTTGTTTGATACATGTACATATATCCAAAGTTCACATGACATGGAAATAGTTAGAGATCCAGGTGTAGTCAGCACTATTCGCAGTTTGCTGTGTTATACTCCTGAAGATTCCAAGTTTCTCAGTACTGCAGGATGGAACTATCCGAATAATCCACATTTATCGGGAGACAGCTTTAGTTTACTGATTCCGATAAAACATATTTTCAACATTTTCAACGATTACAATAAATTAACCTATGGTCGTCAAGTGTTTCGATTTGTTCGAGCACGTAATGATAGAGACAGTATTTTAGTAGAAGAACCTAATGCCACAACAACAACAACAGTGTCTTTAACTGTTACCAGCATGGAACTGAAGGTCAAACATGTCTTTCCGAATGACGATGTGAAAATTGACTTAATGACTCCGATTAAGAATAATACACCGATAACTATACCTTTCCGTAAATGGGAACTTAATGAACTACCTTCACTTACGGCTGGATCCCGACGTGAGATATGGAGTGTAAAGACAACTTCAGCTGTTGAACGTCCACGCTATGTCATTGTAGCTTTTCAAACTTCTAAACGAGATGACATTCACGCCAATCCAACGTTATTCGATAACATTAAGGTGTCCAGCGTACGAGTGGTTATTAATGGTGAATATTGGCCTAACGAGAGAATGCAATTGGATTTTGCGAAAAATGATTATGCTATAGCTCACTACAACTATACCCAATTCTTTCCCAGTTATACTCATTCGTCAACAAAACATCCAATCTTGGATTATAATGCTTTTAAAAAATATGCTTTGTTTACTTTCGACTGCTCCAAACAGGATGATACGTCATTTAGATCGGGAACCGTTGATATTAAGTTGGAAATCGAAGCAGATGAAGGTTTTCCTGCAGGCACTCGAGCGTACTGTTTAATTGTCCACGACAGTCTACTCGAATACTTTCCTCTAACTGAAGTTATCAAAAATATCATTTAACTTGACTTATTCAATCATATCCAATTCAGTATACTATCAGCCATCATGAGGATCGCATTAGTTGACATTCAAGGATTCACCGTAGATGGGTGGTTTGTTCCCAAAGAACTTAGCATTGAAATTGGCTTTAAACATTGCCATTATATATTTAAACCTCCACAACCGTTTGCTACATTAAGTAATCAAGATAAGAAGACTGCTGTGTACTTGGAGAAAAACGTGCATGGTCTTCGGTATTCTAATGGAGATGTTAAATATTCAAAAATAAATAAAATACTGGAATCTAAGTTGTTGTATGCAGCTGACTACATCTACGTTCGCGGAGAACAACAAGCAGAATTTTTAAGATACAAATGTTATATGCTTGACGTCTGTCCCATAATTATTGATGTTTGCAAGTTTGATGATTCTCCATACTCCACTGGAGGCTTTGCTCCACATGAATACAACTGCCACGCTACTGGACTATTTTCCTGCTCCTCGATAAATGTGGATCACCTCCGTCAATGGCTGTGTAACAAAATATTACCTATATAAATTGGATTTTTTTTTTTTAATAAAAGATTAAAAGTTTTATTTTAGTTTTATTTTAATAGTTTTACATATTTATTTTAATGCAAGATGATTCGCATTTGCGATTTACAAAAAATTTTATAATGATATTACTCGCTATAAAAACATTTATTATGAATATAATGCTTAAGAGTATAATTGATAATTGACTGCTGACATCATCATCATCATTATTATTAGTCTTGTACCATTTTGAATCACTTTCGGTGTTATTTGGGGATATTAGCATGATCTTGTAGAATGTTCCTCCTGACTTTGGTATTGCTTTGAAAAATACTGGAAGCCACCCATTATTCACTACTTCATGATCCATTAGAGTCCATTCAGTTCGATTGCAATCAGTTTTTACATCATTAAAACATATCGCCATGTTCTTAACATTGTTTGGTACGTTTGTATAGAGTACATTGTTAGCAATAGCTGTGAGAATGATGAATGGTGCTAGTTGAGACATCTTGTGGGTTGAATTCTTTTTAACGGGTATTGTGTTTTTGTTAGTTTTCTATCTGACAAATGGAACGCTGCAAATTGTTTTTCGATTGCGGTTCTATCTTCGTACCACTGTATATCCGCCTTCAACTTTTGTATTTTTTCCCAAAACTCTTCTAATCTACACCGTACGGTGGACATTGATGAAATAAATGTCTTTCACTCCATAGGTCAATATAAATAATATCCTTAATCACCCCCACTACCATGGTATAATAAAAAGAAATAAATGTTTTAATCCTTTATTCAAAAATACTGTTATTTAAATCACTAATTGTATCTTCATTATAATAATACAAATATTCCCTTAATGCTAAACTTAAAATACTAGTATCACAAGAAGCCTCACAAAATGAATATAAAATGTCTATTGGTTGTAAATCGTTTTTGAATGAAGTAGCAATTTTCAACGCATTACAATAGTAATCTAAAAATCTCTGGTAAAATTAACTTCTCGTTTCCTTCAATAAGATTCTTAACATCTTTTTCAAATATCTGCAAAGTAACACCAAGTTTCTTAACATTGAGCCATTTAAGTTGATCTGTAGCTTGAGTTTCAATTGCTAAAAATTCACAACATTCTGGAGGTTCATCTTCACAATAGCATTGTAGAGGCATGAGGAAAAAACTGATTATATTTACGATTAAGTTCATCGATGAATCGGATCCAATCACATATACCGAACAATATCTCATTATTCTCGCTGCTTAATTTAACACCTGGTTCAAATGATTGAGCTGAACTTAATCCAACTAATACTTTTAAATTCTCAAAATTATACAAAGTATTAAGCAGCATCACTTCACTTTTAGCTTTTACTTCCACACTGTTCATGTTGTAATGCCTACGTTTCGCGAAATAAAGCTGTGAACATGAAAACTTTTAATTATATCTTCTTACCTCTCCACTCCAACGTATAAGTGGGGATATCGTAACATTCTACGCAGGACATATTTCAACGTAGGACGTGGCATAAGAAGACGAATAAAGAGTTTATTAAAAAAATGTGTCAGGTGTGGGATTCGAACCCACGCACCCTTTCGGGTATCGGAGCTTAGATCCAACGCCTTTGACCACTCGGCCAACCTGACTTATAGTATTCAATGTAGGATGTGGCATATTATATAACATTTGACGTATTAGCGCGGAACATGAAATATAACTGAGTAATTGATAGCGTCTGCTATTTATCTAACTGCCTCTCCCACGCTAAAACTATGTTGCGCAATATTTCGTAAGACTATTCATTTATGCATCACATGCCGGGCTTAATTATTAAATACAACGGATTATGCACCTGCTTCCTGCCTCCATGCGAATATATTTTATCTTACATTAAATAATCGAATTGGAATGTGCACGTGTTTCCGGCTATATATCGTGATCGCGTGAGACATTTTTAATAGCCGGCGTATCCGATGATGTCATTATTCTCAGTAGCATTCAACTGATCATGTAAAGTATAAATTGAAAAATAAACGAATTTTTGTTATTATGGTAATCGATAAAATATATACGAGGTAACTCGTAAAATATAAATTGAAAAAATTTAGAAGTTTTACGCTAATGGTTGTAGGTTTTAATTACAAAAAAATACGAGGAAAAATTGCTCTCTTTGTCTGTCATTCGTCTTCTTCTCTTTGTCAATTCATAGAACGCAGTCACCGACCAGCGATTGTACATCGTTCTCATTGGTTACGTTGGACGTGTAGCTTCGTTATTATTGGGGGGGCGTCTTTTCGGGAGGAATGGGGGACTGGGAACGTCTTTTCGGGGGGAATGGGGGGACTGGGGGCGTCTTTTCGTTAATATTGTGGTACGACTCCACCATTAGTCGATGCACGTCTTTCTCATTGGCCGTTGATGCACACCATTGGCCTCCAACGTCACGAGGATGTCCGCCATTGGTTGAGGACACGTTTCTGTGGCATCATTGGTCGAGAAAAACGTTCTAACGTCACGAGGAGGGTGTTACTATGACACCATTGGTCCCTCATCGCTATAACCGCCATTTCTATGTTGTTTATTTAAATTCTAAGCTGTCATTGGTCGCTGGGGGTGTTGCTATTCCGACCACTGACGCTGCTATGTTGCCATTGGTCAACGACACGTTCCGACGTCACGAGGACGTCCTCCATTGGCCAGCAGGCCATTGGGGGACGTTCCTATGCCACCATTGGTCTGCTATTCCCACCACTGACGCTGCTATGCTGTCATTGGTCGACGACACGTTCCGACGTCACGAGGAGGGCGTTACTATGCCACCATTGGCCTGATATTCCCACCACTGACGCTGCTATGCTGTCATTGGTCGACGACACGTTCCGACGTCACGAGGAGGGCGTTACTATGCCACCATTGGCCTGATATTCCCACCACTGACGCTGCTATGCTGTCATTGGTCAACGACACGTTCCGACGTCACGAGGAGGGCGTTACTATGTCACCATTGGTTCCTCATCGCTAGACCGCCATTTCTATGATGTTTATTCAAATTCTGAGCTGTCATTGGTCGCTGGGGGTGTTGCTATTCCCACCACTGACGCTGCTATGCTGCCATTGGTCGACGACACGTTCCGACGTCACGAGAACGTCCACCATTGGTCAGCAAGACATGGGGGGACGTTCCTACGCCACCATTGGCCGAGGGGCGTGGTCT
This sequence comes from Diabrotica balteata, assembly GCA_918026665.1. Lineage (NCBI taxonomy): Eukaryota > Metazoa > Arthropoda > Insecta > Coleoptera > Chrysomelidae > Diabrotica > Diabrotica balteata. The sequence goes on along the minus strand of OU898282.1, from coordinate 35,071,687 downwards.
AGAGACACGAGGTACGTTCCTACGTCACCATTGGTCGAGGGGCGTGGCCTCGAGACCCTAGGCACGTTCCTACGTCACGAGGGGGGCGTGGCCTTGGCCCATGAGGATACGTACGCTTGACGATCGACGTGTGACGTCACTTCCGCTCCAGAAGGAACACTATCTATCTACTATAAAAGTAAAAGTGGAAGAAGAACTAACCAACCCCATTGAAGCTAGCAATGGGTAAGACAGAAAAATTTCCCTGACTACTCTATGGTTCAACCTGATTATGAATGGAATAATAAAAAAGTAAGAACTAAAAAAGGATACCGAATGAGAAAAAAACAACTTAAAATAATCTGATATGCGAACGACGCAATACTACTCTCTCAAAGCGAAGACGATTTACAGCGTATGCTGCACCAATTTAATACCCCCTAGAAAATTTAACATGTTAATTTTCCTCAAAAACGACAAAACGCATGGTTACAACAGCAAATTTACTAAAATGTAAATTGGAGCTGGAAGGTCAGATAATAGAACAAGTAATGGTGTTTAAATATCTTAGGCAGGAGAAATAAAATTATCGGGAAAGAAATAAAAGGCAAAATTTACAAATTAGTCATCAGGCCAACAAAGACAAATGATGGCAAAAACACGACCTAAAGGATATTAGAAACACTTAGAATGCAGAAATGCAAAAATAAAGAAAAATTGATGGCAAGATACTATGGGATACAGCTAGAAGTAAAGATATACGACGTAGGTGCAAGGTGGAGAACATGAAGAACTGGGTAAGAAAAAGAAGAGTAGAATGGAATGATTATATAAGCCGAATGACAACAAATAGACTATTAAAGACGACAAGAGACGGTTCCCGATAGGAAGACGATCATTAGGAAGACTACGAAAACGATGGAATGACAACTTACTGGAGGCACATTGAAAAGCAGACAGAGTTATGTCTACATAAAAAGAAGAAGAAGAAGAAGAAGAAGGTTTAACTACTAATTTAGTATTAGCTACTAAAAAAAGAAATCAACAAGAATATACCAACAATAACGGATTAATAGAACGGGGACATATCCTCTACTTCTTCTTCTAGTTCTATGACCATTATCGATCGTTGGATATCATGTTGGCTACCATATTCGCTATCGTGACTTTATTGACAGCAGCTCTTAATATCGATGTAGTTGATTTTCCATACCATTGCCTTAGATTTTTCAGCCATGATATCTTTTTTTACCAGAACCGCGATTACCTTGGATTCCCTGAATCATCAGATGTAAAAGATCATATTTTTCAGAGTGCCTTATAATGTGACCGAAGTATTCCAGCTTGCGTTTCTTTATTATATTGATCAGTTGTGTTCTTTGGTTCAGCCGTCTAAGGACCTACTCATTTCTAACTCTGTCGACCCAGCTTATTTTCAGTAGTCGTCTGTATACGCACATCTCAAAGGCTGTCAAGCGTTTAAGGATAGCGTCAGTTAGAGTCCACGCTTCCACTCCATACAGCAGGACAAGAAAGATGTAGCAATATTTAAACTCTAAGGTCAATGCTAAGATCGAGACTGCAAAGTACGTTTATCAATTTTACAAAGACTGCTCGGGCTTGTTCTATTCGGTTTTAATTTCTGCGGTTGGATCGCAGGTCTCATTATTATTACGGCCGAGATACACGAGTTTCTCTAGTCTGTCCAGTCTGTTTCTCTACTTTGTCTCCATTAGGCTTCCTTAAATATTTCCTCGGAATATAAGTTAAAAAGTAAAGGCGACAATATACAACCTCCTTTTCTCCTCCTCCTCTCTCCTCTTTTTATATTAATTTCATCCGACAGTTCCTGTTCAACCTTTATTCTTGCCAATTGATGCCAGTATAGATTTGTAATCAAACAAGGCTTCTCTTGTACCCAAGCCACTCTTAAACCCAAATTGAGCATTGCTAATTCCGTGTATTACTCGCAGGAAAATCTTCAAAACGTGACTCATCAGACTTATTGTCCGATAATCGCCGCATGTCTTTGGACAATGTTTCTTAGGTCTTGTGACAAATGTCGACTTTAACCAATCAGTTGGTAATATCCCAGTGTTATAAATTCTGTTAACGAGATTACACAGAGCTTTAATTCCATTTATCCCAAAAACTTTAGTATTTCAGCACTTACTTCATTGGGCCAAGTGCTTTTCCATTTTTTGCCGTTTGTATTGAACATGTAACCTCACTTTCTGTTTTAGATGGACCTGTGTAGCAATCGGTGTATAGTGTTCTACTCTCTCAACTTCAAATAATTCAGAAATGTAGTTTTCTCCATTTTTTAACTGTTCAGTGACGTCTAATATTCTGTGTCCGTTTCTGTCTTCTAAACTTTGTCATACTTGTTTCCGTTTGTTTCCAGCGACCTCTTTTAATTTCTTGTGCAGATGAAATGCATCGTGTGTCTTTTCATATTGTTCAATTTTATTACATTCTTTACTATGAGATTGTGTTTTCGCGTGTCTTATCTGCTGCCTGATTATTGCGTCGATCCTCTTGTATTCGTTTTTATCTTTATTTCTGACTTCTCTTCTTTGATCCATAAGTCTCAGTATTTCTTCTGTCATCCACCCTTGTATTTTCTTGCTTTTAGCGCACTCAATTTTGTTTCTTGAATAGTCTTTAAGATGTCTTTAATTCTCGTCCAGTTTTCCTCAGTACTTTCCTCTTTGCTTGATGTTAACTTCATTTTTTGTTCTAATATACTAGTTATTTTTTGTTTTACAGTATCATTTAACATCTTTTCTTTATCAATAGTAACTGTTTGCTTATTCGTCCTTGCAACTCTTTTTAATCTCAGTCTTATTTTTCCTACTAAAATATTGTGATCTGTTGGTACATCTGCGGCTGGATATATTTTTACTGCTAATGCTGAATTAGCACAATAGACATATGAAGTCTATTTTTTTACGAACAACTTGTTCAGGTGTATCTGCTGGTGATTTCCAGATGTAAAGACCACGTTTTGGAAGTTTGAAAATTGTGTTTGTTATTACTAATTGCTTTTCTACTCAAAAAGATGCCAACATATCTTCTCTTTCATTTCGTATTTCCAGACCATATTTTCCTATATCTTCCTGTTCACCTTCACCAATCTTTGCATTAAAATCTCTCATGCTAATATTGAGATCGTGTTTCTTTGTAGGTGCTAATACTTTTTCTAAATTATGATAGAATTTTTCAATTCCTTCTTGTTCATAGTGTTGTGTGGGTGCATATACTTGTAATATGTTCACATTGATTGTTGTTGATTGTATTTGTATCATCAGTATCCTGTCTGAGAATAGGACGACGTTTTTTACAGCTTTATCTGTTTTCTTCGACACAATTATTGCTACACAATTTTTGTGTTTTGAGCTGTCTTCTCCTGAATAGTATACAATGTGATCATCCACAGTTACTTTTCCAGACCCTGCCCATCTCATTTCACTTATTCCAAGGATACTTATATTTAGACGCTTTATTTCTTTATTGGTGTTGTGAATATTTCCTGGTTCGTACATGCTTCTTACATTCCGTGTACCTTTTTTTTCTTTAGAAAATGTGTTTATGTTTCTAGCTGATCGGGAGATTCTTCACACCCCTGCTCCATTTAAGGAGCGTCCGTACTTGGGGTAATTGTATTTATCATCCAGTTTCATGATTGTTTCTTGGGAAAATTAGGCTCTTGGTGGTTTCCCCTTGCCTTCCTAGAGTGTGTAATAGAAGGAAATATAGTGACCCGTCTGCCCTCGGAAACCTAATAGCCATTCGGGTTCGGAAGAAACAAGAGTTAGCCAAGAGACGCCGATAGGAAAGATTAAAGACATTTAACTCAAGACAAGTTGAAAAAGCGTATGAGTATTAATACACTTTGTGTTCCCGCTCATATCTCGGGGTATTGACTACAGACTGTATGGCTCGTCCAGCATGCCATAGCATGGAGGGAGGGGCGCTTCCCTCAAAAATGTCATTTTTTACAATGTAAGCACCCCAACTCCACGGCCTGACTCTTATATCCTCTACAGATATACACAATATATATATGCAACACACAATACACAAACATATGCGGATACAAACACCACCCTCAAATATTTTTTTAATTAAAAGCAGTCTATAGCTTACAAGATCGAAGCCAAGTAAGTTCATTATTAATTTTGAAAAGACATAATCTTCGTTGGTTATACATTTTCGGAGAATTTTTAAAATAATCTTTTTTGAAAACGATTTGAGGAGTCGAAACGTCAAACATTAGTTAAAAATATAATTTTTATTACAATCAGTCTGGCTTCATCCCATATTAAACTTAATGTTTAACTTACAAGTGCCACAAGAATTTTTTTTATTAAAATATATGTTTAATCTATTTAAATAAACAATAATTTTTGGAGCATGCACCGCGCGTATTCATGTACACTACATCGAAATATACCTACATTTAATATATTTCTGCGTGATTAATTTTCGTCTCTAGTTTGCCAGTCTAGCAGCTAGAAGCCGCTTTTCAGCAGTGTTATTCGTGGCAGCCGTCACTTAACTATAAAACTTATTTCTTGGATATATAAGTATCCTCAGTTCTTAAAATAGCTTAAAATATTATCTTAAATCTCTTCGCTTTATAAAACGCTTAATCGCTAACTGAGCTGCCTTCAACTTGATTTAAAATCAATACTGCAAAAGTGGTGAACAATTTAACGGACTATTGAAAGTTGCAAACTTTTGACAGGTCTGCTATTGATTAAAATTTTTCACATGACAGTTTGCTTGAATTTCGCTAGTTGGTAATTTTTAATACAGCTTTACAGCCATTGAAATTGCGTTAAAGAATAGCTTCCGTCAATTATTTCATCCGTTAATAAATAAAATTTAATTTATCATTTTTGCGATTTTTCTAAAGCGCTATCACTTTGATTTCAATTTAATTGTAACAATGTGTCTACAATACAGAGTGCATAAGATTCACACAGTAAAAGTATTGTTTGAATTCTACTAAATAATTAAATGATCACAATCTTTATAAATCATAATTGCTTTAGAATCCGCCAACCCTTTTTTGGGAGTCGTTCTTTTATAACTCGTTTTGCGTATCCATGCCATATTAATTATTGCTTTTCTATACGTTCTGTTATCGTTTCTTCTATTATTTTTATTACTTTCGCTTCTTTTCCTTCTATTTTCATTTGCTATCTAATTTTTTTGATTTCTAATATGTTCCAATCTAGATCTCTTTGCTGCTTTTCTCCAAAAGTATATTTCTGTTACTAGATACCTTTTTTTGGCTTTTTTGTTAACTGCCACGTTTGTAAACTACAAGTAATAACTGGTAGTAATATGGTATTGTATATTTTGATTTGTGTTCCAAGTCTGTAACGATAAGACTACCAAAGAGAATTGAAGTACTATTGTAAAAATAATATCTTCATCTCTATGCCTTGCCTAGGTCAGTATCTCAAGTGTGAGTTCGTCATGTCTTAAAATAGGGATTGAACTAGAACTCTTAACTAATAGCAAATAAAACAAATTTTAACCAATCATATTTATTAAAAAAATTAAAAAACAATAATCAACCCTGCCAAAGCTTAACAATCAACTAGTGAGGATGATACTTATGGCTTCGATGGGATGCTTGTTTGTCCTCCCAATTAAATGTTATGTCCTTCGGAGAGCTGCAGTAACATGTGGATGTAGTCTCCTGATTCAGTTCAGTTAAGTCCTGTGGTTAGGACCTCAAATGGTCAATAAATTTTTATACAGTTAATAAAATATGGTCCTGAATGTGGTCCATAAAATATGGTCTTGCACGTGGTCAATAAACTAAGATATAAGGAACAGCTTGTATTAGTGACACACCAAAAAGGGTTTAACTTCCTTGCCATTTCACAAAATTACAATTAAACAAATAGCGAATGGCAAGGATAAAATGAAATATAATTATTACTACTTAGTTAAATTCTGTTCAGATCTCTAGATGCATATAATCGAGAAAACGTGATTTCGAAAGAAATAAGGTTATGAATATTGGAAATGCAGTCAGAATTATAGAATAAATATTAAAATGAAAGTACTTGCCCCAACAGAATGTCATAGACCATAAAATTAATCTTATAGTAATGTTGGCCTTCTTTTATAAATTTCAAAAATAGGCAAAAAATTATATTCCCACTACGTTAAAAAAGTTGACTGACAGAAAGTAGGGACTGAATAAAGTTAGCACAGATGTCATAGGATGTTCCTATACGATGAAATTAGCTATTCTGTCAACACAGAACAGAATATGAGAGGACGAATATTTATTCTACGGGACAGAAAGAGAAAGAGAAGAAAGACAGAGGAAGAAAAGAAAAACAGAGGTCGCCACCTACTTTTTAAATAAAAAATAGTAAAAACTAAACTAAAACTAAATAAATTAATAAAGATGTGACCTTTATAACGTTCTTCTTTAAGTGCCATATTCGCGACGAAGGTTGGCAATCATCATTGCTATTCTAAACTTCAGGCAGCTGCTCTGAACAATTGCCTTGAGCTGCAACCAAACCACTCTCTCAGGTTCCTCAACCAGGAAACGCGCCTTCTTCCTACGCTTCTCCTACCCTCTATTGTTCATTGGATTTATATATATATATATATATATATATATATATATATATATATATATATATAAATACTATATATATATATATATATATATATATATAAAAGTGAGTTGAGGTTAATTGGGTATACAGCTGAATAAAAGCCAAGTGCACTCTGTTCAACAGTTCATTATATTTCGCCAATTTTCATTGGCATCATCAGATGAAAGCTACAATTATTTAAAACATGGTAAAAATAAATAAAAATAAAAATAATAAAATACATTCAATAGTCTTACTTGATTGAGGTTGTGGCAATATGATTTATGTTATCATCAGAAAGGTTTGTGGTATGATGTGGATTGTAGTTTTTTTTGGATATATAACATGTAGTTGTAAAAATGACAATTAAAATATTAAATGACAATATATAAATTAAAAAACAAAATAAACATAAAAACGTTTAGTTCGCAGATAGTCATTAAGGTTTAGTACTAGAAATACCAAATATCGAATGTTATTGATTGATGTGTAGCAGGAGATAATTAGTTCTATAGTGTTAATATAGTAGTTGTTTATTGATTGGGATTTACTGTAAAAGTGTGTTTTAGATAAAAAATTTAAAAATTTTTTTTTTTTTTTTTTTTTTTTTTTTTTTTTTTTTTGAAAATTTTGGAATTACATGTTGTGTTACAATAATTATTTAATAGTTATGTTTGTTTTTTCGATATGTAATAGATAAGTAATTATCTCCTGCTACACATCAATCAATAACATTCGATATTTGGTATTTCTAGTACTAAACCTTAATGACTATCTGCGAACTAAACGTTTTTATGTTTATTTTGTTTTTTAATTTATATATTGTCATTTAATATTTTAATTGTCATTTTTACAACTACATGTTATATATCCAAAAAAACTACAATCCACATCATACCACAAACCTTTCTGATGATAACATAAATCATATTGCCACAACCTCAATCAAGTAAGACTATTGAATGTATTTTATTATTTTTATTTTTATTTATTTTTACCATGTTTTAAATAATTGTAGCTTTCATCTGATGATGCCAATGAAAATTGGCGAAATATAATGAACTGTTGAACAGAGTGCACTTGGCTTTTATTCAGCTGTATACCCAATTAACCTCAACTCACTTTCATCTACCAGATCAGCTGTTATTTTAGAGGATATATATATATATATATATATATATATATATATATATATATATATATATATAGTAAACTCTTAAATATTGGGGAAATCTGCAAAAAAAACTCTAATGTGTATCAATTATTTCACCTAACGTTTTCGCCAAAGAGAATTTGGCTTCTTCAGGGCTGAAAGAGAATAAATTATAATTAGCTACCAAATATTATCTAATAAAAAACATTTACCTTACCGTGAAATTTTAGAAATGTCGAGTTATGATGTTAAAAAACTTTAGCTAGTAACAACATAGTGGTGTTTTTTTGTTACTATGTGCAAAAAAGTTTATTTGTGAACGTTGGAAATGTATGGTAGCTTTGAACTTAAAACGCAAAGGTTTACCCAAGGACAATCGAAAAACCCAATGTAACTACATTTAAAGGAAGTAATTCTTTAAATTGTCGGCAATAACTAAATTTTTAATTGTTGTAAAGTTTGAATGTGAGCTTCTGTTTTCATAGAACGCAAGCGCCGAAACAATTACAAGTAGTTCTTTTGATATGAATGTCGTTAAGGTTCATTGGTAAAACCGATGAAGTTAGATCCCAGTCTGGGGAGATATTAGTTTAGAATTTCTAATTGAAATTCTTTTTTTTTAATTAGTATATTGTTCATGTATTATTGTAATAATATCTTATTGAGATGTATCTAAGAAAAGCAAGGGAATGTTATCTTTTTTTGTTAATGAAAATTATTATTAAAGTAGGTTAGTTGTTAATAGATATATCAGTCAAGTTGGTTATCTGTGATGTTGTATTGTTCTTGGTATCTGATTTAAGTAAGAAGTGGTATATATTGCTTAGATTCTTAATGTCACTCTTAACATTGATGGAAAAATCGTTAAGGAAAATATAAGACATTTCAATGAACTCTCTTTTAGATTTATTGCTCTCACGGTGGAGAATTGTAGTGTTCGTATAGTCCATTAACATGTCCATTCCACTGGTCATCACTGGTCAGAATGGATTCCTTTTGTTACTGGTTTTAACCACACATCCATTGGTGATTTTAATTATATCTCTAGTTTAGATATCCAGGTAATTTAGCGAGATGCATATATATTGTGATTTTGTGTATTAAAATCAAGACCCCAATCTCGATATTCTTCGATCAGTTTTTTTGACATAGTCTAGATTATCTTTCTCTTGTGCGATAACTATCTGATCATGTAGATAATTTAGCATATAGAGATTTATATCCCCAATAGGCAGAATATACCACCATATTTTTTTCTTCCAAGTCCTCAGAGCCTCGTCCTCTGGATGCAGTTTGTTTAAATTTCAATTAAATAATCTATTATTTTGTAGTTTTTTTAACATTATTGACATATTTTGTTTATTTAAAATGTTTATTTACCTAGCACAAAAAATAGTCCACAATTTTTGTAATAGTTTGATTACTTCTCTTTTTTACTAACGAAATTAGGTACAATTAATTTAAAATTAGAATATAACATATATGTCTTTAAGAACTATCTTAAACAAAAATAAAATATTCTCTCACTAATACTTAACATAAAAAAATATAAGAGATGGCAAAAAACATACAACATACAACAAACAAACATACAACAAAATTGGAATTGCATGTTCCAGACAAAGATACAAAGATGTAATTTTTACAAATCGAACAACAATATTTCGTTTTTCGATTCTTTTTCCGTCCACAGTTACCACACCTCCCAATAGCTCTCGGAGTTCTTTAAATTGGCACGACATCCAAATGACAGATCTCTTTTATAGACATATATCTCCTATATAGACATTTTGGTAATTTGGAATGTTACAATTGTAAATAACAAAGGAATCTATTGTTGTAACATGTAAAGGGCTATACAGCACAACCATAGGCCATCTTCTACTATAACGTGCATCATCATATTGTGCGCATAATTTATCTACGGTATCAACACCGCTTTTTGTCCTGTTATATGCTAATATGATTTCCGATGTTCCAGTTACAGGTTCAACATCGTCCCCATGGTGCATAGTGAAATATAACAGAACGTTTTTGCTTTTTTTCTGTTAATTCTCTTATATTAAGGTGACTTGCCTTTCTTACACCTGCAAGATATAAGAGACCTAAGAGGATACGAATTTCATCAATGTATGTTGAGTATATATCTCGATCGCTACTTAACTTCTGCTTTTCTGCTTCTATTTTTGTACTGGTCCCATCAACAATTATTTACAAAATATTACTATCACTATCAAATAGATTGGTCCAGATATCTAAAATATCGGTTTTCTGTCTGAGACACTGTTTTGAACCTGTAAGCTGCAGATCAATATTTGCACTTCGAGTTCTGACGTTCTTAGGGGCACTAGCCCATTTTGTTTTCCTAAAAATTATGGATTATTATATGGATAAATATTATGCATTATCTTTTCCTAAAAAATATGGACCAATGGAAAAATCTGTTTCATTATCTAATTCCACATTTTCCTGTTCCGTATCGCTTCTCTTCAAGTTTTCTTCTACCTGATCTTCTTCTCCCGATTCCTCTTAATATTCATACTCATCACCCGTCGAAACTTCTTGAAAAAGTGCTAACAATATTTTTTGTTCTTTTTCATAATCCATAATATCTGAAAAATAAAGTGTTATTATGAAACAATTAAGTCTATTACTTCTCTAGAGGCACACGGTCCACTGCACCGGTTTTACAAATTACAAACTTACAGTTCGAGCATCAATACTGCAATGATACCGGCTTATTGAACCGCGTCTATTTTCACTGGGCTCAGCTTTTAACATCCTCTCTGATGTCTTCTTCAGGCTTCCGGGGTCTCAGTCTGCTGCTACTCACTGCACTACTGAGTACTATAACTGAGTACTATAAAAATTTGATAAAACTTCTTACGAAGACCACCAGAGGCTTCTTCGATTTCGCACGACTGAAAAAATTTAAAACTTTCAATTTGCTCCTCAAATTCAAATTTTATATCACACTCATTATGAGTATGATATCAAAGTGTGTTATTCCTCTCGAGCCAGTTATATGTATATTTGGTTATTTCTATCGACACTAAAACAGTGTATTTAATATTAAAAGTTTAATTTTGAAAACAGTTTCTAATGTAAAACTGGAGCATTTTAATAAATAATTTTTTTCATGTAGAACTGAAAAATTTAAATTAAGTATTGTTTGTAATTTTTGTTTGATTTATAAAAAAAATTCAACTAAAACAGATATAAAACCTTGATTTTGTAACAATATTATATTGCGTTTTGGCTTCCTTTCGGATTGTTGAGGGTTTAAAATTATGCAGTAAGCGTCTATAAATGGAAAATATTATAATCATCGATGGACTAGATTTTCTGTAACCTCTCTACTGTCCGTATTATTCCAGTTAGTTTTGGTAGTGTAATTGTTTGTTTTTATTACGTGCACGGAACAAGTCAGTTTCACCATACTAGACTGTTTTTATTTGTCTTGAAATTAATGCAGCTAACATTAACACCAGGTGTACGGAAACACATTGCTGCACTTTTGTTAGTTCTGTTATGGGTGTTTACCTTTTACTCCTTCCTGAATAAAATGCAACACATTTCCGTTAATAGCTTAAGATCATCTAGTTAAAAGTTTAAAAAATGTTTAAATGTTTAAGTACTTAAGTTATATTTTTCCAGTTTTCTTAAGAGACGGGCTTCAGAAAAAAGATTTTTTTTAACATCGAGAAAGTCATATACCTACACGAAAGTGATTAGAGAATAGGGAAAAAAATTGTCAGAATCGAAATTTATTTGTAATCATAATACATTTACTACAACATGTAATATAGAATCAATATTATACCTGCATTTGTAACCTATAATAGACTTTGTGATCTATTAAATTTCACTTACACGTGTGATGCTGAAAATGCGTGTTTAGAAGGTGACAATAAAACGCAACATGACCGTTTTGAGTTTCAAAACACACCAAAACATCTTTAATGTTACCGATTTCATAGGGGACTTAAAAAACAAAACTCCAACTGTTGTTGGACATGCCACTCTTCAAAACGTTTGCGAAATGTTGGAGTTTTGTTTTAGAGCATTTTTATTTCACCCCGTAAATCATAAGAACCGAAAAAGGTTCATATTTTTTTGTGTTCTAAAATTGTAGCATAAATAATTTCCTTATACCTATCAACTATTAAATGTATACAATTTATTTGATACACCCCTTGCTGTTTTGTATAAAAATTCGTTGAAGTTTGTTTAAGTGTTTTGCGAGACATCTAAAATATTTTAACTGCGTTTTAATTAAATAATTCCTACCGTTTTGAAAGCTCACCACTCTTAAGGTCCATAATCAAATAAAGAAATGAAGTTCTTCTGCGAAAAAAAAAGTTCCGATTGGCCGGCAGCGAAAACTGGACGGAGGAGTTGAGAAAGGTTGAATAAATCGGAGACGAAGAAATACAGAGAAATAATACCAAATGTATGAGACCAAATTTATGACAAATTTAGTTCCCAGCAAACACCTAACCATCCAAAATCAAGTGGTAGAATTGACAGAAAAGTACATATATCTTGGTCATGAAATCAGAATATGCAAGGACAACCAGACCTGCGAATTTCAACGACGAATAGCACTTGCTTGGGCGACATATGGTTCACTTAGAGACATCTTTAAGAGCAACATCCCGATAACTATAAAACGAAAGACATTTGACCAATGCGTTCTTCCTATGATGACATACGGAGCAGAAACTCTCATGCTCACAAAAACAACAGCACTAAAAATGCTAGTGGCACAAAAGCGCATGGAAAAATCAATTCTCGGCGTGACAAAAAAGACGAAATAAGGAATCAAGACTTAAGGAAAAGAACATGTATCAGTGATGTCGTTGAACGTATAGCCAAGCTGAAATGGAATTGGGCAGGTCCCATAGCGAGAAGGAAAGACACAAGATGGATTAGAAAATTAATTGACTGGCGCCCACGAGAAGACAAAAACAAAGAAGGCAGCAGAGGACGACCACCAACTCGCTGGATGAACGACATTAGACGAATATCCAAGAAATGGCAACAAGAAGCACAGAATCGCGAAGAGCGGCGAAAAATGGGACAGACCTATGTCCAGCAGTGGACAGAAGAGGTTGCATGATGATGATGATGATGAAATATCGAGGAGATTGAGATTCGGAAGCAATAGCTTTCGGCGTGTTGTCGGCACACCGATTGTTTGTGGTTGTGCTGTGGCCTATGTGAGGGATTTATAAGACGGCGTTTCCAAGCATTCGAAAGGTCTACATGGTTTTAAGAAGGAATTGAGTGGCCGAGTTTTGAAGATTGCAGTTTGTTATCATCCAGGATAATCCGAAGCTCGAATCAGTGTTCTACCTTCCCAGAACTTGTCCATTTTGTGCCATGGTCACCTCAGGCGAATTGTTTGTATGGGACACAGATGTGTATTATTTGCAGCATTTTTGATTTAATTCCAATCCCAAAAACCTTCTTAAAGAAAGTTACTACATTGAAAATGTTCAGTTGGTCCTAGTGGTGAAGAACACTGTCATAAGTATGTTAAAAATATTAAAAAATACATTTAAAATGGGTACTTTTTACACATTTAACACAAAAGGGTATTTTTTCAAATACAACACAAAAAAATCTAAAATCTAAAAACCCACAAAACCCGCAACTTCATGTTAAAGGTAGAAAAAAAGAATTATTCTTCTTTTTTGATGACAATGTTTCTGATTTCTGTCAATATCCCGATGTCATATGTAACAAGGTTATACTTACATCTGCACCTCATAGAAGTTGGAAGGAATCTTTTTAAGAACCAAAATCAGCAGGGAAATAAAGTCTGTTCTCAAGTGCAGGTAGGTTATCTGTGTATGTTATGATAAGTTCCCTACATTCTCCAATCTGTTACATCTTGTCAAGTCCTGCTGATGCAAAAAAGAATAAATACAACTTAAGCTTTCAACATCTTTCTTACAGTTCATAGAAGAGTTGCAGTTATGGATGTAGCACATTTCTATGAAATTTCTCTTAAATTGGTTGTCAACCCTTTTTAGTACTTCCACATTTTCATAGTTAGCAATGTGTCCAGTATTCTTAATATGTTGGCTAAAATGTGGAAGTATTAAAAAGGGTTGATAACCAATTTAAGAGAAATTTCATAGAAATGTGCTACTTCCAAAACTGCAGCTCTTCTATGAACTGTAAGAAAGATGTTGAAAACTTAAGTTGTATTTATTCTTTTTTGCTTCAGCAGGACTTGACAAGATGTGACAGATTAGAGAATGTAGGGAACTTATCATAACAAATACAGTACACATGTGGACTATGAAAATGTCCATTTGTCCAATGTGTCCATGAACATTTCTGCAACGATTTCCGAAGTGGAAATTGAAACGTCAATAAACGTATTTTAACCTTTAATTGTAGCTTATTCTTAGTTAAATAGTAACTTATTTTATCATTTGACTTCTCTTCTCTGGCTTCTTCTTTTTTGAATGAGTTCAATTCATATTCCGCTTCTGTAGCATTGCCTGCTCTTTTAGCCACACATAAATAACACCCATCTTTCTTTACATACTTGCTTAAATAATAAGTAAAACTATTACTTCTTTTAGATTCGTTTTTGTCTTTTCGGTCTTGTTTTCTTTGGGCTGTTTCAGATATTATGTTTAGATCTCATCATCATCTTTGGCTCGACAATCCTCTGTGGATCTTGGCCTGCTCTAAGATTCGTCGCCATTCTGTTCGGTTTTTGGCAACATGTTGCCCTCTTCTGATTTTTAATATTCGTAAGTCGGTTTCTACTCCATCTAACCACCTAATTCCCGGTCGGCCTTTGCTTCTTTTTCCTACAAGTGTTCCTGTGGTTAGCTTTTTAGGAATGGTATTTTCTGGCATTCGTATTATGTGTCCAGCCCATCTAAGTGGCGGTTTTCTTACAAACATCAATATTACCATAGTAAAAAATAAATACACAAGAAGTATAAACTGGTTGAGTGTGTCCCGACTTACCCTATGCAGAATAGAATGGTTTTTAGATTAAAAAGCGCGTTATAATTATAATTAATTATAATATTTTATATTGCACGTTCATACTTAAAGAGACAAACATACAACGGATCTCACGTGTTACTGTCAGATGTACTTAACCACACTTATATTGGAGTTACGTGGTTTGCAGGAGTCAAAAGGTGATACGGAGTTACAAGGTTTTCTTTTTGGTTAAAATACAGATAAATTAATTTACAAACAGATGGCGCATATATTCACAAATTGAGTAAAATTAGAGTTAAAACTTTTGCTAATTAGGGTGACTATGTTCTAAAATTACCAAAGTAATTTTTAAACTATTAATTTATATGTTATTCTAATTAAGTAACCAAGAAAGAATCGAGTACAGGATTGATGCAAATAGTTATGATCTAGATTCCCCTAGAGGAAGGTTACAGTTATGTACTGAAAATAATAATATAATTTATTTATTTTTGTATCTCTTTTGCGTAACTTTGGCAGTAACATTTTACTTCATTTTTACAATGCAGAAACACAAAATAAGGCTAAATTAATAAAATCAATAATGTTTTTATGTCCCACGCCATAGCCATATATCTAATATATGCTCATCAAAATGATTTATTTGAAAAAGATCAGTATGTCGGTGACAACTTGTTACCGGTTCAAAGACTTGGGCAGATCTAATATCGATATTGTAAAACCGGTAAACAATTTAACGGCCTGGCGAACATAACAAACTCCTGACACGTCTTATATTGGTAGCAATTTTCTGCCGTATACACCCTGTCAACTCCTTTAAATATCGCTTTCCTTACTTAGAATTATAGTGATAAGAATTTAAATTCGACGCCCCAATATCTACAAGTAATAACTTTGTGTACGTGGTTCAGTGCATGTTCTAATCGCAAAAATATAGATTAAAAGTCTATTGATATTTTTGCCAGAGCAGCATTTGCCCAAATAAAAGAAAAAAGCACTTCCTACAAGATAGAAAATAATGCATGGCAAATATAAAATATGGTTAATAAAAAGATCATCATTTTTCCTTCAGTATAATTATCTGAAACATTAGAGACTTTAATTTTACTTTTTCGTGTCCATAGTCCAGTCGTCAGATATTAGACCCCTAAAAATTATACGAACAAGCTGAATTTTGCCGAGAATATCAATTTTGGGATCCGAAAAAAGAAGTACCGCTTTTACCCCGGGCTTTTCCCTAAAACCACCCTTGCAGTGAGAGAATACCTTATCTTACTCTGGTGGACGTTACAGCGTCCACGCCCGATGTCATTTGATTCAGTATTATCCATATCCTCCAGTCGCAGTTTAAACCAGTTGGTGTGTTTGGTTTCGTAGGATATCAGACTGGAGGTTTCATGGGAATGCCACTGAGAAAATATGTCTTGAATTTCAACCGTAGATCGTCGTTTGAGTGCTCTTCCGCACCGAACATCATGTGTCTATCGGCAAATCACTCTCTGAAGTGATCATTATACTTCGTGGTTAGTCTTCTCAGATTCGGTCGCCCGATTTCTGTCTTTCTTTTCTTTAAGCTTGTTGCTCTTTGGCATACTTCCCAAACGTCCACTTTCTTAGTGTTTGCCGACCTACCTCCCTACCTTGGAAACCTTTTTTGGATGGTGCTAGAAAGGTAACCAATAGAGACACTCCGGACGGCAGCCAGATGGTTGGTGGAGAGCGAGTCGTGGGTTCGAAACTTGCTTTTGGAACCGGGAATGGGTCCAACGTATGAAATAAGTAAAGATAGGATAAGAGATATTAGAAAAGATGCAGCAATAAACAAAAAGATAGATGGGTAAAATTACCAAAGATACGATAAGATAGAAACAGGGCGCCACTCAATTTTTTAGGTTTAAGGAGAAAAAGAAACCTTAGAAAAGAAAAGACATAAGGAAAGATATTTAGGTTCTGAGACCAAATCCAAGGAAAGATCTTAACAGTTAACTATTCAATAAATTTGGTCAAAACTTTACATAAACAAATAATAAATATATTATGCCGGGTCCAGACCAAGCAGACAAAACGAAAACACAATTCTGAAACAAAAACACGATAAACCAGCGAGAAAATTTCAAATTAGTCAAAAGACTAAACAAAATTGAGACAAACTGTCCACATCAGAACAACAAAATATAAAAACAAAATTCAGTTGGTGACGTTGTTGTTGTGATTAGTGTTGGTTAACCATGTGGCGTTTTAATCAAGAAAAAAATGAAACTGAAGATTTATTGCTAGCCGCAAGTTGTTTTTTTTGCTCTCATCATCATCCCAGGTTGCAAAAAGAAAACCCAAACGTTTTTGGATTAGACTAAGCCTAAAAATGCGAGAAAGTTGTTCGATAGAAAAATTGTTAGTTCAGTTGCGCGCAGATGTTATTGGACTAAGTGGTGAAATTCGATCAAGCTTCAAAAATTTTTTAAGAATGTCCACCGAAGATTTTGAGAATCTGATATGCCTTGTTGGCCCTGCAGTTGCAAAAAGATATACTAACTTTAGAAATGCTATGAGTGTAACAGAAAGGTTAGCAATCACTTTAAGATTTTTAGCAACAGGTGATTCCTACCACAGCCTAACGTATCAACACAATCAATATCTGTAATAATACCTGAAGTTTGTAAAGCTTTAATTAACAGTCTTAGTGGTTATGTACAGGTATGTTAAACTTTTTTCATTACTATTCTTCTATTAATATTCCTTAAAGTAAACTCCATATTTATTGGTTAAATGTTTAATACAAAAGAAATTGACGATAGGTACGTACTACATACAAAATAATAACGAGTCTACTTGTTTTTACATTCAAAAAGTTCATAATCAATTTCGTTCGTTTTCTTGATATTAATACTAAGAAAGCTCTGTGTCAATACTAGTTGGATGTGAAAATAAAGGTTGTGTGTTGGTGTTTGGTGGATTTAAGTAAGAATTTTGTGGGTCAGCGCTAGATGGATTTGAGTATGAATGTTGCGTGTTGGGTGGATTTGAGTATAAATGTGTATCAATGCTGGGAGGAATTGAGTATGAACGTGTGTCAATGCTGGGAGGATTTGAGTATAAATGTTGTGTGTCAGTGCTGGGTGGATTTGAGTACAAATGTTGTGGGTTGGAGTTGGATGGAGTTGAGTGAACATTTGTGTTGAGACTAAGTGGATTTGAGCACGAAAAACCAGAAAATTCTGTGGGAAACTGAATAAATTCTATCATTTGGCGTTGTACCTGGAATAGTGGTGGCTTCTTGGGTTCATTATACTTGCCCATTTCAGCGTCATATAATAGATTGTGAATTAGATGTTCTACTGTGGACTGGGCATAGGGTGTGGGTAGACTCCTCAATTTTTAAGTGTGCTGCTTAACTCGTTTTGGCAAGCACACGCGTCCACACTGCGCCGACAACTTGTCGTCAAATACACAGACAAAACACAGACTTTTTGATCTTTACCGACCTGAGACGGGACCTGAAAAAGTTTTCAAATTTGCAAACAAAACAAAATTGTTCAGAAATGTCTCAACAAATGTTTTCGATTTGTCGCCACTTTGTCGCGAAACATGAATGTTTTTGTTTTGTCTGTTTGGTCTGGACCCGGCATTAGGTGGACTCTGTCCATCTACTTCCCTACGAAACTTAATCGGCCTGATCTTTCTACTGGTCAAAGGTATAGTAATATTTAAAGGTAAAAAGTAAATATTCAGAGTTATTTTTATATCAGGAAACTTGTTAGGAGTCGACAAATAAAATTCTTACATAAAACAACAACAATATATTCAACAACACAATAAATAATATAGGCGGCCGAATGCAACACAAGTAATAAAAATACACCATCAATTACTAAATGGTGGTATACACATAAAAATGAACAGTATTATAATTAGGAAATACCTTTACAAATACAACAATATAATAATGTACATGTTCAATTATCAGCGAAGAGAGCCTGATAGTGAGTAAGAAAAAAATTCAACCAACGTTGATTAAAGAAAGTCTCTCTTTGCTGTTTAATGGGCATATTTCGAGATACTGGGTATAGTAAAATAAAAAAAAATAACAAAGCACACACAATTAATTAAAGTTAAATTCAAAGAATACAAAAATATTAAAGAAATAAAAATTTAACCAAACCGCACTTGGTTAAGTCGATTATCTGATCGCACTGTTATTTAATGAAATATTAAGAACTAAATGTTTATTAGAATTTCTTAGTAGCTGATGGAAAGTTTGTAAGAAAGTATTGAATGTTCTTTAAACTGAAAGCAAAAATCAGTAGTTACTCGCACCTACAGGTGAAGACCTGGATGAACTTAGATTCGCCCAGATGATTGTAGATAATATGATACCATACCGTATTATTCACCCAGATAATTGGAGATACTATGATTATAATAACTTACAGTAAATTCTGATGACTGCTGCACTAATTCACTGAAGTTAATTTACTTTACTATAATACTTTACTTGTCTCAAGCACTGAAGTTAATTAAAATTAAAGATACTATATACCAATATTTAATCTAAAATGATATTAGATAAAAAAACTCAAATACACAAGTGTATACGCACTTAGAAAGAAAATGAACAGAGAAAGGTACGATAACACAGAGACGATAATATGAGCGAAGCGTGTCTGTTCTCAAAGAAAGCCCCACTAGAAGTAAATCTTTACTCCTACGAGTCCCACGCAGAATTGGTCTTCCTTCTGCAAAAATTTACCAAACTACCCACAAAAAGGTGATGGTATCTCCCACTCAAAAATGATAGATTAGCCTGTAGTATTTTTAAGAAGATAAAAAGATTCCAACGACATCGAACCATTCCATTGTCCGACATCGGACATTCCAATGAAAAAGCTAACGGTACCCCTCTAGCTAGGAACGTGATGAAATTAGAATCTTTTAGATTAGGTCTTAACAGAAGAATTTCTATAGACGTGCCTTCGACGATATTCAACAAATCCATCAAAAGAAACACACGCTAAACCGGAAAGAGGTTAACTAAGCATTAACCAAACCGGCGTCTCTAAACAAGCAGGTAGATTCTTGCGCAATATTTCGGCAGTTTCCAATAAAAATTAACAATCCATTTTGGGAACACGACCATGGGCGTATCAGCAACGGAGGTAAAGAGAATAAAAATAATTAATATTTTAATTATATAAAAAAAATGTTACAACCTCAGACTGGGCATACATACTCGCCCGTGGAGAAAATGCAGAACAATGTCGTGATAGTATGATTTATTCGTTAATGGCTGTCTAGTTTAATCCTTGGTACGTTGTATGTTTCCCGTGTTACATTTAGTACCCATTTCATCTGATCTTGAGCGTTGTTTTTTGTTTCCTTAGATATTAGGTGAAAAGAGCAGACTTAAGTTTTTGATGGTGTTAGGCTTTAACAAGTTCCTGTCGTAGTAATTTATAAGGTCTTAAAGTGCTTACTCAAAACCTGTTTTGACCCCTTCGAAAGTTTTGTTCTATATGGCAAAAGCAATGCCGCCATAATACAGAAAGTGCTCGGTAGTTTTAATGATTGGTTGGCCGTTAGTGTAGACGTAGGATCGGTGATCACACACAACTCTATTCTAGCCTACTATTCGGTTGCGCCAGCATCAGCAACAATGAAAAAAAAGTATGAAAGAAATAAGAATAATATAAGAAAGTAATAAGATAATAAGTACGCCAATGCTAAGGCACGGTAGAAACTGGGAATAATGTATAGACGGGATTCCGTATCAACAATTATCTAAATTAAGGCTGTGAACAATATACAGTCGGAAGATAGAGAAATTGTCAGATGGCACATTCAATTACCTGGGTATAATTACCACACCAAAAGGAAAGGTCCTTGATACGATAGAAGAAACAACCCACGAAGGAAAGCAATATCTCTTATATATAATACAATTATTAAAAAAACATAACCATAAATAAAATTCCTAAAATGTATTGCCTCCCATCATTCGTCTCCATCCACAGAGGTAAGCTATACGCCATACTCCAAACCTTAATTTAATCACCTTTTTCTGACTGTGTCATCTTACTTCGAAGGTTAGCAATCCAATTGACTACAGCTATTACTTAACTTATTACATGCAAAATGTAGAAAACATCTGTTTTTTGGTCTCTTACAGATTCAATAATTTTTGGTTTATTTGAGAATTTTAAATGTAGTTGACACGATGGTTTACAGTATACCTAACCGCGTGGAGATCATTTTCATATTTGCCTCCCAGAACCAGTGTTATTTACGAATAGCTCAAATATTTCATGAAAGGTATCCGGATAAAAATTTAAGTCACGTGTACGTCCGCCCTTTAGTTCAAAAGTTTAGAGAAACGGGATCAGTGCAAAATTAAATAAGGGATGCTCAAGATTACTGAATAAAGCATCCCAAATTGAGGTCATTGGAACTTTTGCAATAGGGCCTACTGCATCAACAGGTCAAAAATCTGCAATGGCAGGACTTTCACATAAGTCGGTTAGAAAGGTGTTGAAATTATTACAAAAGTTTCACCCGTACAAAACACAAATTCTTCAAAAACTAGGCAATGATGATCCAGACCGACGAATTGAGTTTTGTGAACTCATGACTGACAGAATTCGCTTTGAACCGAGAGTGTTAAACAATATTTGTTTCATTGTCGAATATACTTTTATACTGAATGGTAAAGTAAATAATCAAAACTGTCGGTACCGGAGTGATGCGAACCGGAATCGATTCAGAGAAGGTCATACTGAACATCCTGAAAAAACATCCTGAATGTTTGGGCAGGAATATTAAATTATGCTTTAATTGCCCCTTCATACCAGGCAATTTAAGTGGCGACATTTATCTCGATATGCTGGAAAACACCATCGAACCTTTAATTGTGCATGAATTTAGATAACCACAGGGGCAATCGAGGGAAGCTAGCTCTAGACAAATATGCTGCACTTCCAAGATGGAGCACCTCCTCACTATGCAGCTCCAGTTAGGCACTGGTTGGATGCTAGTTATCCGAACAAATGGATTGGAAGGAGAGGTCTTATTGAATGGCCACCGAGGTCACCAGACTTACCGCCACCTGACTTTTTTCTATGGGGTTACCTCAAGGAAGTTGTTTATAAAACTTGACCTGCGTAACTTGGGGAATTGCCAGAAAGAATTAGGCAGACATGTCGCGCTATTACTAGAACACCATTTGCCAAAGTTCGTGCAGAATTTGAAAATAGGTTGTATTATTGTGTACAAAACAATGGAACCCTCTTGAGGATGAGGATGGGGATGAGTTTTATTTCATGTCATTTTAGTTCCACCTTGCTATCCTAGAAAAGTTTTTAAGCATTTTTCGATATCTGCTTTTATTCGTGAGATATTACCTATTGTAAGTTTTAAAATTAACACACTGTATATATATATATATATATATATATATATATATATATATATATATATATATATATATATTACTGTGAAAGTTCAACAAACTTGAAATTTGACAAAGTTTTAATGTTCCGAAATATATTAAGTACGAGAACCAAAATGTGTCCACTGAGGGTTGTAATTAGAGCGCACGTAATGAATATGAAAATGAACTAAAAGCAGACCCGGAATTTGTTAATGAAACAATAATTTTTCGTTGATCTTTTACCTGAATACGCAAATATTTCTTCATTAATTTTACCACAAAGATTGTTTACAGTAGCTTTAATAATATTTTCAATTTAATAATGTACAAGAAACAGTCCTGGATTAGAAAATAATTTATATCTTCCCTATTGTCTTCGTTTCAAAAAGATCAGTTGAATATTTGTTTTCTTATTTTGCAAAGAGGTATCTTATACTTAAAACAATATTAAAATTTTATTTTTGTATAGAAGATGTTTCTATTAAATGCCACTTGTTTACTACTTTGAGTTTTATAATATAGTGCTATTACGTAACCTACAAACAGTCCGTTTGAAAATAATTTTTATCCAGCTAGTAGGTCCATTAGAGATGGACGATAGATGTATGAGTAAAGAAAAAAATACCTGATACGCTGTACTGCGATTTAACTAAATTAATAGAGGCATATGTTATACAATAGAAAAAAAAACGAAAGTATTTGTAGAAAATTTCATCTTGAGCTGTACAGAACCAATGAAACTAAGTGAGCTATGTGGCCAGAACGAACGACTGGCGGTGGATCCAAATAATTACACTACAGAGACCAAGACCTGACAGAAGAAATAGAGGTTTACACGATAAACAGACAACGTCAAAAGCATCGTCGGAAATTGGCTGCAAAAATCTCAAGACTGACAGAACTGGAAAATATTTGGAGAGGCCTACGTTCAACTTTAGACGCAGAAGGCTGGAAGATGATGATGGTAGAGAACTAAGAAGGATAGTTACCGACGGCTGCTCATAGCGAGAGTTTTTAGTAAAACGTACTTCTTCTTCAAGTGACATCTCCGCGGCTGAGGTCAGCAATCATCATAGCTATTCGGACTTTTAAAACGGCTGCTCTGAAAAGTTTATTTGATGTACATCCGTACCACTCTCTCAGGTTGCGCAGCTATGATATTCCACGCCTCCCTTAAAATGTGCACATTACTGCAAATATAGCAACATCATTCAAGTTAACGTGCCTACTGCAGGGAGAGTGGATGATGAAATACACATTTTTCACAAGGACACAAAAAATGAAGGTATGGTTGCTTTTAGTGCAAAGGTAAAGAAGGAAAGACTCGAAGATTTTGTTGGATAATATAGCCTCTGCATGAGAAATGAGAGTAGTGATAGTCTGGTACAGTTCTATAACGAAAAAAGTTTTATAGTATGAAATACATTGTTTCAGCTCCCAAAAATTTGGTTGTGCACATATAGTAGGTCACGTGACAAGAGAAATATCTGAAACCAATATGATAAACCAATTGGCTATATTATACTGATTAACAAACTATATAGGAATGGAATCATATGAGTAAAAACATATTATTGTTCTAAAGGTTCATTTAGACGGGCTAGTTTTTATAGTAGTATGTTGCCGAAAAATATATTCGGTATGTTGCTGGGCAACATTGCAGCAATCTAATGAAAATATCGCCCTATGGCCAAGCCATGAGGCCGAAATCTTGCTGGTATTTGAACATTATTGCAGTTGCTGATGCTTTGCCGATAAAGTCGAATTGCCGTGGAAAATGTTGCATGTTGCTTGACTACTCTGTAGAAATTTAATTTGGTTTTGTCAAAACTACAAAGCAAATATGAATATGTGGTCAAATGAAAACACAATAAGTTTTAATAATGCAGTACATTTACGTCCAGTGTTGTGGTATGTAGAAAATACATCATACAAAGACAGAAATGCAAAGAAAGATAGTTTATAGAGCATAAGAGAAAGTAGATTGCATAAGAATTCAATATAACACAGAACGAAGCTTATAAAAAATTCAGAAGTATAAGAACTTATACAAAAAATGAACACAAAAAGGTATTTAAAAAAAGTGGATGTCGAGGTGGCAAAATTGCACATTGGTTTTCATATGAAGCCTCTTCTTCTTCTTTCTTCTTTTATGTAGGATTTAAAGCCTGTTTTTCTTCAATATTAGCCTCCTAAATTTAATAAATTTTTGCACCATCTTTTTCTTGGTCTGCCAATACTTCTTCGTCCATCTAATGACTTATCTCATGTTATTCATACTATCCTATCCTCTGTCATTTTACTAATGTGTTCGTTCCATTCCTGTTTCCGTTTTGGCACTCATCCATTTATGTCTTCTATATTGCATGCTCTTCTTATGTTTTTGCTTTTCTCCCTATCCAACACAGTTCCCAACTAATACTTTATTATTATATTATACTTATAATACTTGTAATAAGTACTGCATTAGTTTTTTTAGAACCAATGATGCTATTCATTATTGAGACGATATTTGTTGGAATGTATTGACAAAATGAATTAAAGAAAATGATGGACATATCGAACACTTATTTTGACAAAAAGTTTAATGTCATTTAGTGTAACTATTTCCTTATTTGGTTTGTAAATAAAATGTTTTTATTA
Organism: Diabrotica balteata; assembly: GCA_918026665.1. Lineage (NCBI taxonomy): Eukaryota > Metazoa > Arthropoda > Insecta > Coleoptera > Chrysomelidae > Diabrotica > Diabrotica balteata. The sequence continues at coordinate 35,046,873 of OU898282.1, read as the reverse complement.
TGACTTTAATTCAATATAAAACCCCCTTTGTGGCTCAGTGGTAAGAGCGCCTACCTACCTTAAACCTAAAGGTCGTGAGTTCGATTCTCATCTGGGTGGAGAAATTTTCGTTTAATAAAAATTAATGAATGAAAATAATTTCTATCCTTGTGCGATCGGTACTCACCGGAGGGACCGCAGACGTTCGGATACAATTAGCGTCTCTTAGCAAAGACAATGACGTCGACTTTGCTAAGTATCAAGACACTTACTCTACACACACACACTACACTAGGTACCTGACTGTACCATGCCAATGATCTTAGTTGTCAAGGCATTAACTCAATAATAAAATAATAATTCAATATAAAACGTAAAATGTTTGATGTAAAATCATATTGTTCAGTTATTTTGTCAAACCTATTATTAATTATTCTGCTGATATATTTATTTTATTTATTATTTTGTTATTGTATAAGTATTGATGTTTTTATCTATTTTTCTTTCGTTGTATGGAGTAATTGCGTTAAATCAGAATTCTGCAATTGATTTGTAAAATGCGATTATTTCGAAAACTGTTGCGTTTTGAAGTTATTAACAGGTATACCTTTTTTTGTTAAAATAATGTATCTTTAATTTTTTTTATCAGAAATACCGGTAACTTGAAAAGCAAAAAAATTAAGTGCAAATGTATGTGGCATATGTGGCGCCCTATATCAGCTACATCAAAGTATGCATCAAATTATAATTCCTGATGTTCAATAGAACCCAGTTATGAAATTTTATACATAAATGTTTCACAAACATAAAGTTATAGCGAAAAATTAAAATTGTAAATTTCCACTTTAACACCCTGTATCTTTCTTAATAACATTTTATTAAAGTAATTTGGCTTAAATCGTAATATTTTAAAGTGTAGAATCTGCGTTTTCTTTTTGTACAATTACTTAAGGACCACCCTGTATATCTGTATATAAAGTCTTACTACGAAAACTGGAATTAATTTCATATAATGAATTTAGTGAAGATTTTCTAGTTGTTTTACATCTTTCAAAATGGAATCTGACTCTCTCTCTTTCTCTCTCTTTAGCAGTTAGTGTCGATAAAGATTTTCACCAATGTCTTCTTTGAGCAATGTTCCTAGCTCGTAAAACTTTAAAACAGTTTCAGCGACGTTTCGAAAAGCTTTAGATACACTATGTTGGACCTGTCCCGTGGAAATTTACTTTCTTAACTGGTTTTAAAATGAAGCTCTCAGAGTTTATACAAAGAGAAATTATGAAAATTCTAGCAAAACTAAATGACGACGTATCAAAACAAATTATATAACATCGTATATTTGCTAGAAGGCACCAACTGCACTGTGTATGGACTTTAAAAATTGTTATGAAAAAAAATATACAATAGGCCTTTTCATCACATTTGTTTGTGCGCATGCGTTAGTATTAGCCATTTTTTCTTATTTTTTTTTAAACAAGCATGTTTTGTAAACAATTAAAAAAACTATGTAAAGCTATTAGTCACACCTAATCACAGCTCTTACGAAGCTCTTCAACAACATCTACGAGACTGGTTACCAAAAGACTGACTACTATCAATATTCATTCCACTTTCTAAAAAAGCCATCGCTAGAAAATGTGAAGCACATAGATTAGTTAGTTTAATGATCCATGCACTTAGATTACTCCTTACTATCATTCACTCTCGAATATACACAAAATTAGAAGAACACCTTGAGTGAAGTTCAATTTGGATTCAAAGCAGGACTCGGAACAAGGGAAGCACTTTTTAGTGTGCAAGTTCTAATACAAAGAGTATGTCAACTGCGATGTGTATGCATGTTTCATTGATTTCGAGAAGGCATTTGATAAATATTGTTCTGAATCTATTTTCTTGTGGCATTGTAAATTAATTACTATTTATAACTGGGAATAAGCCACAATTAAAGATAAAAATACGTTTATTGACGTTTCAATTTCCAATTCGGAAATCGTTCTCAAAATACAAACAGTGAATTAAACAAATTTTGTTTTTTGTTACATAGTGAAAAAATTCTTCTAATAATTTAATTTTATCTGACTCATTTATATTGACAATTCAGACATATATTATGCATTTTAAAGCAGACGACTTTAAAATGATATTGCCAATATTGTTGAGTTGCGCTCCTGGGACGACTTTACCTATAAGATAGTTCATTCTAGTACATGATGACAGTAAAATTCTCCTGTTAGTGATTCCATAGTAAATTATGAGGGAAAAACCAGGAAAAAAACCTCATAATACTATCCCGTCATTGTAAGTATTTGTTCGTGAATTTACTTTACCTTCAACAAACATCAAAATTCTGATTTTATATGTTACGTTATTTAAAAAACATAAATGATGTATTCTCTATATGTTACCGACTTACTGACGAATTACATGCTATGTTTTTTGAAAAAAGTGATAAAAGGCAAAAAAAATTTAAAAATGATCAGTTAAACTAATGATGCCACAAAATGAATTTAATTTGAACTTCCTCAAAAGTTTGGGTTGATTTAGGGCTGCACACCCTCCTTAAAATTGTTCTGTACGCTTTGATTTTGTTTCTTTTTTATGAAAAATGCTTTCAGAACAAGAAAGTAATGTGTCCATTTATATTACAAAATGTCAAATCTTGCCTGCAAAGGTAAAATAGTATATATGAAAAAAATCGATTTTTGAATTTGCCGCCGAAGCTAGGTTATTTTTTCCGCCCTTTCTTATGCAATGTTTAGATTATTTCTATCTTATTTAGTTTTCAAAATATGACACAGGTAAAACAGTATATGCTTACGTGTATTTGCGTCTCTCCTATGGCAAAATATATTCAACAAACTCTACTATAAATTACCATGGCAAAAAAATATATAAGCATTTATATTGTTTATCCCTTGTGGATATATGTGGTATATGCTGTTATACCGTAAATACTTTATAAAAACTGTGTTTCAATTACAATGCTGAAATAGTATAACATTTCATCTACTGTTTTACCATAGTATGACCAATAGGAATTTTTATCTCCCCCAACGGTATATATGGATAAGGCTTTTATATACTCTTTTGACATTGTATGTTAACAACATTTTGGGTTTGTTTGACGGCATAGCTGTTACAACTCTGTGAAACGTCTAGAACCCTGAAAATATTATCAAATGTTAGTAAGCAAAATGCATCGTAAGTACAGAGATATTTTTATATATTTTAATTTGAGAATTATAGAAGTTAGAATAATGTTTTGCTAATATCAAAAAAGAGGTATAGGCTTTTTTACTCCTTTTTTTATATATTTTTTCTATTTAATCGGTTTTCTATGATTTCTATGTTCTCTATGATTGGTCTTGGCAATGAAATACTTAATTCAAAAATTAAACAAATTTTTAACTATCTAAATTATTTTACTTCTAAAAATTGGAAGACAGTGAGAATGTCGAAATAGTCGGCATGAATGAACTTTACAATTTAAGGATGCTCAAGTCGCCCAAGGCAAGACAAATTTTACTCATGTAGAAAATTAACAAGATGATGCAAACAAAGAAAATACTTTGAAGGAAGTTGAAACAGAAATCCAACAAGACAACCCTGTAATTGTAAAATGAAATGCTGCGATAAGATCACTAGCGTTCTTATCAATGAAGATTACTGGAATATGAATCGACATTTACAGCGATTATCGCTTTCATCTAAGGTTACCGAAAAACTTTCAAAAGGAAAACTTCGAGAGGGAGGTCCAAGAAATATTACAAAAAAATATGTGTTACCAAACAAAAAGAATATAGTAAATTATAGTGAATGTTTGCCAAAAAAAAAATTTTTAAGTACCTTGGGATACGACAATGGAAATGTGTTAACATCATTACGAATATCGTTAACTGATTTGATGATGATGATGATTTTAAACAAGTTTGCGCAAAATCTTTAAGTCGCACAGTTATAAAAGTCTTAGAATGTTTTGATTTCTATAAATTTGAAAATATAATTCATTGTCGAAGATCGAATCAAGGCGAGGAATATATTCCTTTTTTTAAGAACATTGTGCAAAATTTATTCGTGGCTCAACTAATTTTACTTACAAAACATTTCCTAGAGGTGATTTTTTGTCTACAAAAAAAATACGTTAAAAACAAAAGCAGACCGAGGAATACCTGTGAACAAGAAAGCAGAAATTGTTGCAGATCTTGTCTCTAGTATGCCTGTAAATAGGAAGCAGATTTGGGTCGATCTGTAGATTTAATTAATGAAGGTGTTCAGTTCATTTTAACTTGTTAATAACATATTTTGTATGTGACGAAAGTTGTATTATAATAACATACTTTTTTTATATTTCAAATTTCATTCATCTAACTTTATACATGAAACAACGGCACACTAAAAAACAAAAAGTCATTTATCTCAAAACTCACTTTTTTCACATATATTATTTTACCTTTGCAGGCAAGAAGTAGTTTAGAAGATAATGCAAAAAAACACATTTTTTATTTTGTAGCTTCAAAGGGCTGTAACTTTTTTTGTGTACACTTTTGTACTAAGGTAAGTTGGATTCAAAATCAATATATCTTTGTCCCCGGTATGGGTGATTTAATTTATGACATACCTTTTTGAAACACCCTGTGTAGCGTATCGAGGCGCGCTTCTCTCGAACGGTCCTTGGCAAGGTTTCTTGTGATTGGTCCTGTTCATTTATCGGTAACAGGAGTCTTACTAGTCGATCAGGTCGCTTGATGTATTTTTGACTTTTTCTTTAATACAGTTTTCCATGTTGTTGGAAGCCTTTGAGCATCATCTCTTTGTTTTAGACAGTTTAAATTTTTTCTATTTCTATGATTCTCTGATTTCGTGTTTTCATTTCAATGTTGGCTAGCATCGTAATTCGGTTTAGGCTTATTGTATGTCCTGTGATTGAGACACGTTGAGCAACGGACGTTTTTTTTCTTCTTTCGATGGCATTTCGATGTTCTTCTCGTCTAACATTGATTTTTCAGTTGTTCTGTTCGGTGTACGATTCGCCACCGTCCCCGCATGGAATCTGGTATACTCCTTGATTTTCTAACGATATTTTTGTGTTGGGGGGTGGTAAAATACTTAAGATTTTTCTGTCGGTAATAAATATCGTTTCTATTTTGTGTTTTCTTAGCCCCCTCCCTATTTTTTCTGTTGGTACAAAAAAAATAGTTGTTGTCTTTTTACATACGGTAGAATAACTTTTGTAATCAGTTTTACGTCTTCTGTTTGGTCCTTTATTCTTTCTTGAGAATTATGAATCTTTTCAATGGTATATGTGGAGAAGCCGTTTTTTCTTCGCGCTGTTTTCACATTATGAATTTCTTTATTTTTTATGGTCTTCTTCTGACAGTCTTTCGGATCGTGTCCTCAGAGTTTTTATGACTGAATGTAATTGTGCAGGATGGTGATATGAATCTTCAAGTAAAGATATGCCGTATCTGTGGGTTCTTACTTTGTCTTCCTTCTTTATCATTAACACACCTAAACACATATTTACATTTCCCAACATACAACAAGCAAACTAAATACAACACTTGTCAAGTTAGGTTATAACTTTTGCAAGCAAGCAATTTGATTGAACCCAGCCTATGAGAAATGTTCACCCAGGTAGTACGATCGGGTGTAACAATTCATTGGAGCAGGGTGTTTTAATTCGTGTTTAAAAACAGGAATCACCCCACCGTGCTCCAATGCTCTAGACCATCCCTTTCCCCCCTATAGCAATCTGATTCGCTATAGAGGCACAACAATCAGCCAAGTGCTCTTCATGTGGAGGTCCTGGGTAATTGAACCCCAACATGGTTTCCTAACCGTATGTGAAAACTCAGGACTGCGCATCTCCGCTTTATTCCTGTTTATCTTAATGTAGCTTATCCGCGAACTAAAATTGCTTACTTGGGCCTCAAGTCTCCGCTCTGAGTCCCGGCTCAGTTCGGCGACTTGGTGCTCAAGGGGGTTGGCCCTACGTGCCCGGGTTTAGGGGTTTTTGTTAATTTTTTTGGTGGCCGAAGCCGGTTTTTGTTAGTATTTTTTTTATTTTTTTGGTGGCCGAAGCTGTTTTTTGTGTTTTTTGTGATTTTTTTGTAGGTCACCTGTGAACAGAAAAGTCATAATTAGTATATAGTCTACATCATAATAAAGAAAATATATAAATATTATACATTACCACAATATAGACTGTATCCTAGTGTGAGCAACAGGGCCCACTGTGTATGAGGCGATTTGCGATATTCTGGGTGATTTGAGCTACGAACTGTCTTCTTTATGTGTGTGTGTTTTGATTGGATTTTCTTCTCACTCTGGGCTTTTTGTAATATTTTGTCCCTATTGGGGGGTTTTTTATTTTTCCCTCTGGTTTTGCGTTAATCTAATATTTGTTGTTTTGGTCTTTTGTGCTTCCATCTGTGGAAAGCGTCATACCTCATTATCTCTCGTAGAATGTGACTGGGGTGATTTTCTAGTTCTGCGAACTTTTCCCTGGCTTTTTCTTTCATAGTGTCAGTCACTTTGATTTGCTGTAGTTCTCTGAATAGGAATCTTTCAGCTACGTATCTTGGTACATTTGCCGCTTTTCTTAGGCTTTTGTTGTGTTGTGCCTGTATTTTCTTTTTTGTTGTGTTACATATGTGTCCCCATGCAAGTGACGCGTATGTTAGTATGGGGAGGACTATACTATTTATTAGTCTTATTTTAGTTTTTATTCGCAGTTTGTTCTTCCTTCCTGCTAGGCCTCTTATTGGGTTATAACTTTTCTTACTGATGCTTGAAGTAAACTAAATCTCCTGGTCGACGGGGTTACTTATATAGCCGATCAAAGCGCGCTTTTCTCGAATGGTCTTGGCAAAGCTTCTTGTGATTGGTCCTGTCCGTGTGTAGGTAGTTGGGTTCTACTAGTCGGTCTTGTGGTCTGATGTATTTGTAACTTTTTCTTTAATACCGTTTCCATGTTATTGGAAGCCTTTTTTACTCTAGTTTATTCTATTTGATTATATTTAATTCTATTTAATTTTCTATTCTTATTAATTTTATTATATTATATTTTATTTTACTTTATTTTATTTCATTTTACTTTATTCTATTTTCTCCATACAACAAAGATCAAATATATAAAAATAAGTCAAGTTAGAAGTATTTTTTCTTTCTACACGTAATTTAACAGGTTACGTCATAATAAGGGATTATTAAATAACAGTTCTCTGATCCTTATTTAAATACTGGCAGCGTTTATTTTATTACAGCACAGAAATAAAAGACGCACAACTGCGCTTGCATATGTGACAAAATAAAGATGCCATTATTAAAAGATGACCTAAAATACGTCTTCGATAACTCTGATATTCATAGCTTCTTTTGATAGTAATAGCATAGCGCCATCTGTTATTTATATTGCGATTTAAAATTACAGAAAAACTACTTTTAACGTCTTACTGTACAATTTTTTGAAAAATATCTTTTACACAAACCTTCTCCTGATATTAAACGCAATAAAAAAAGAGATATTTTGATTTTAACTTTATAAAAATAATCTACGAAGGAAAAAATAGAGCCAGAGAAACATAGATCTGTAGATATAAATAATTTAGAATCGGAAACAAATTAAAAATATTGCTAAGTATTTTTCCAAAGATATATGATAAGTGTCGCCTGTGAACGTGTTAAAGAATAAAATTGTATGGACGAATATTACAAATATATACTCGTGAATAAACGGTTCTACCTTTATATTCCGTGTATTATACTTAATAAATACAAGGTATGTTGTTTCTTTGATATGGTATATGATTTAGTTATGTAGCCGGATATTTGAGATTGTCGCAGAAGATAAGGATAAAAAGCAATTGTTAATACTGGCACTTAATCATCTATGGCGATTAAATATTAAAATTATATCCTGCATATCATTAGTAAATATAGGAAGGGTTTTACTTAATGATATTGAACTGATGGTATCTGTACTTAATTATATTTGAAAGGAAAATTAAAAGGCAAGTTTGTACAATTAACGAATATTAATCAACAAAAACATTTAATACTTATATAAATAAAAAACTAGTATAAAAACTACTTTCTGTAGAAGGTATATTATGTTAAAATATCCAAAAGAATTAATCGAAATTCATGAAAAGGTTTTTTGTCCATAACAGACCATTATCAGTGGGTTCTAAAGGCAAATAATTTCACTTAGATTATTTCAAACGGGTTCAAATTTTCACTGTGAAAGAGAAACTCTATTTGCGGTAATTTTGTTTTCATTTCCAGACATAAATATAAATTTTTGAGAATTTGTAATCATACTAGGGAGGCCCAATAAGTACTTAGCCTACAAAGAAAGACGAAAATTTTGGAAGTAACGATTTATTTCTGTTTATAGCATGTTTCGCATAAAAATGCTTGCACGTCATTCACGATTTACGACGTCAGAACCCCACAGCGTTGCCAAAACATCAGAATGGTTAGTAAGTGAGAATTTTTAAAATGTCAACTATTTGTCAAACTATTATATTAACAGTAAATACACTTAAGTTTTAAGACTACTAATAAACATAAGAAAACATTTTAATACAAAATTATGTATTCTAAATTTTAAATTTACCATTTTTTGTAATAGTAAAAACGTCCTGCCATTATTTGTTATTCAAAATAATCTATCTTATATGAAAGCTTATCAGCTTTGTACATACTATTTATTTGTTTTGAGATAGCACAAACACAATACACAACAATAATTAGTTTTTAAAGCTATTATTCTAAATTTAATTTGTATTTATAAATATAATTTATTAATATATATTATATTATGATCAAATTGTGTGAGAAATCAAAACATAAACAAAATTCTTACTCTAAAAAAACGGCAACACGTGCGGAAACGTAGAAGGACGTAGAGGCCGAGGACGCTCACCTATCCGATGGTCAGATCAAGTACAGAAAGCCACTGGAGAGACGTTTTCCGAGTCCATGAGAGCAGCCCAAAATCGCAAGAGATGGAGAGAATTGACAGCCCGCATTGTAGGGAATCACGATCCCCAGCAATGAGGAAACGACAAGAGAGAGATATATATGAACTTGTGATGTAGCCATACGCTAAATAAATAAATGTCCAGGTCTCTGTCTCTGGTCAGTTCTTTTAACTCATGGATAGGGCTTTTGCACATTTCTGTAATCTTGTTGGGGTCTTCGGTCTTCTACCTTTCCTTGGATAATGTATTTCCATGTTATAATATTCCAAAATCTACCTATATAATTGCAAATCAAACCCTTATGAAAACTGAAAGAGTCCTTCTCACTTTCCAACGGTACTTTGGATTTCACATGACTTTATCCTACTTTATAAGGAAATTAATAAGAATCTAATATATATCATTTATAACTTTTCTTTATAAAATGATATTCTTTGTATATGGAAACTTTTGCAACCCCGGAAATGTCTTTTAACAATAAAATTCACTACTTCAAATTTCACTCTAAAAACACAGTGAATTACCATTTTATACAAATTGCATCTGTCGAAATATCGTAATTGACAGTATCACCAACATAAATTGTAATTATTGCACAGTATTCAAGAGTACCAAAATACAATTTTGTATTTTCGAATTAAACAGATCTTACTAAGTTTTATAAAGTGGTAATTTTAAGTATCGTTGGCCAACAAAGGATAAATTGAGAGTAAATTGATTTTTAAATATTACTTCAGTTGACAATTGATTTACTTCATTGATAGCTTTTTATATTGTCATGTATTTAAATTAAGTTGTGGATTTTATGGTTGGCTTTTCAACCATCTTGCAAATCATAAACGTCTCTGTGTAAAATTTACGTCATTACGACGGGGCAAGAAAATGTATATCTCGTTTCTGTTATCTGTATTTTTGATTGTATCTGGCTATTTCTCATTATTTTTATCATGGACAATAAATTTTGGGACTCTCCTTATCAACTTGAACTTGTAAGCAAGTAAAATAATTGTTTTATGCTAAAACAATGTCAAAAAAGCTACCTATTCAGCGGTTGTAATCCAACAATGTATTGGAGAGGTTGATTCATTGGTAAAAATTGTTTTTAAAACTGTCAACTCTTAAGAAATATCACAATTCCAGCGATATCGTTATTCCATTATTTTTTTAGAATTAAATTATTTTACTAGAAATTAATTGCATCTTAATTTGTTTATACCTTTTTCGTTGTGTGCATTTAGTAATTACTTAAGTCTTGCCTTACTATTATGGGAATATAGGTACGTGATTTCCTATGGTTAAGGCTTTTACGTTGAATACTTTCACCGTGAATTAATTTCCTGAATTCACACATCGTCACATCATCTGTGACCACTGATAACACATGGATGGCCATGGTCGCCCGTTGAGGTTTCTAGGCTCTAAATTTTACATGGTGTGGAGGTCAGTTACACATTGAAAAATGATTCATGTTATCTAAAAACTGTTGTCGATGCGGAAATATGTGCTAATAAGATTGTGGATTAAATATACATTGAACACAATCTTAACACTGCAGTTTGTGAACAATAATTTTAAGTTCTATATCTAGTTTAATATTACTACATGTATGCACGATTCTCATTAGGTGTTTTTTCGATAGGTTTATATAATAATATGCTATATTTTGTCACTAATCGAATGAAGTATTCAGTTGTATGATATGGCGTTATACATTTTATTCCAATATTTTATTTAAATTTTTTTACTCTTCATTTGATTGGAATTGCAGTTTTGAAACATCAATACCTCGAAACGTATTATTTGAGGTTGGATATAAAAGCAAATACATGGAAACTGTAGCGTTATTAAATATATCATAAAATGTAGGTTACCTATTTCCAAGAATAATAGGAACAAATATTTATTCAATAGGTTGAACAGCAATTTAGCTGTTGAATATTCAATAGCAATTCACGAAAATTGTTACAAATACTTCACGTGACTACCATTTATTCCAATATATTTTCTTTTTTTATGTTAGTAAAAATATATTTTACGACTTACGCATATTTAACGGGTTTTAATCACAGTCTTTTTTACTTATGGTTTGTTTTTTAACCAGGAGGAGTAATTTAAATTTACCGCGTCGTAATGCTTGTTTGTAATTGGTCCAACCGCAAGTAAGTTTACTCCACTAAATTATGACATTTTGACAATGACATTTATGAAATTTTAAAATTCAAAATTTATATCGACGATTTTTTGTATTTTCTGCGTTATTCCTTTAATTTTTAGATTTTTCGTTTGCATTTATATAAAAAACAGTTCTTTTCATGGCTATTTAGCGACGAATTAGTGTTATTAAGATAACAATATGGTTTTAAATGCCAAGTACTAGTGGTAATTATCCTTCTTCACCTAAAAAACGCCGAGTAGATTTGGGTCATTTATCATCAAAAAACAATGCATTATAAACATGTACAAACAAATAAAAATTGATAATCCTGTAATGAAAATAACAGCCATGGTAGCAAAAATAAAACAGGCAACAGGTTAGTTTTGCTGAATAGTTATTGTTAAAATCAGGACTTACTAAAGTAATGTGCTAATTTTAGGTGTTGCGAATTCACATATTTACAGAAAAATTTAGGAATATAAGCAGACTGGAACAGTAAGATGTCCCAAAAATATTGGCCGTCGACTTTATATCTTTGCAACATTCGATGAAAGAGTTAAAACATCTTTAGGACCAGATAGTACACAGCTTTATTTTCAAGAATGAAATATCCACTTTAAATAAAATTTTAAGTGAATTTAATAACCGCCCAGATCTTCTAAATGCGTGTTTTTCGTTATTATATAAATTCTTGAAGCAAATCGATTTTAAGTAAGTAAACAATAAATAATAAAGTAAACACCAATCAAACATTTTTTTATTGTAATTAAAAAAACAAAAAAATATAGATTGGAAGTGAATTGGAAAAAATTATTATTCAAACTTAAACAAAGTTAGGTTAGAATTGACGTGTGAAGTTTTCCGATACTGATTACTGGATTATCACAAGGCCGAGATAATCAACCAAAAAAGAGGACGTATTTGCCAAAACAGTTAAGTACATATAAAATATATAATAAAATAATAATAATATAAGCATGGGTATAAGGCTCTTGTATCTAAGCGGAATAGTAAGAGATGGACGAGCATGGTACGAGCTTATGAATTTATATAACAAGGATCTCAAAAGTCATGGAACTATATAGATATGCGTTTGTGTATAAATGCATGTACATTGTGATATAATATCACGTATATATGTAGATATATTCGCTAGCTTTTAATTCCACAACTTTTGAGTGTACAAGTGCGTTCTAATTCACGATTCATTTTTCAGAGTCTTTTGAGGTTATGTAGTAAAAACATGGAGAAAACGGGGTTTTTCGGTTTTTCAGAAAGTTGTACGATAAAACTAACGCTTTGAATAACTGATTTTGCTTGTAAAGGGAAAGATACATGTGAAAATGTATCATACAAATGTATAATACATGACACTGTCTTTAGAGGTTATATAGCGAAGACTTAAAAACAACGCCGAAAAAACAGAGTGTTTCGTTTTTGTTAGCATGCTGTAGGAAAAAAATAATAGTTTTAATAGCTTGTTTCGATTGTAAAGGTAAGAATACATATAAAAATATGAATTATCATTAATTTAGATGTATGTTGTTAAGGTTATGAGTCATCCATCTCACTAAAAAACCTAATTTATGTTTATTTTATTAATATTTTTTTATTTTATAAAAACTGATATTATTGTATCTTATGGCAGTATAAATAAATTTTTTGTTATCTATGTAATACTTATTTTTTTTTTGTTTTGTTCCTAGGCATATACAATTTATTGTTAAGGGGTGGGGGTGCTTCAGAAAAATGCCAAAAAAGCAGTTTTTTTCGATTTTTAAGCATTTTCCACGTTGAAAATGATAATAATACCTATGCTATTCGAAAGAAGCGAAAAAACCCATAAAAAAACATTGTTTTAAAGTTGGCCAAAAATTTCCGACATAACCTAAAATATTACTGAAAATTTCAAATATTTTTCCTTGGCCCAATTTTCAAGCTAAAAATCTGAAAAAAATCAGGTAGTATTGTATTATTAAACTACGCGTTCTTGAATTTTTTCAGATTTTTTGCAGCAATACAGCGTCTAAAAAAAATTTTTTTTCTTTAAATACGTTTTTTCTCATAGCGAACCCCCAGAGGCACCTAAGGACTTGAAAATTTAACTGAGTGAGTTTTTGATTATGTCCTTTCGAATGGCCAGGCCTAAAACTAAATCATGCTTGGTGCAATTTTGACCATCTTATCCCGCTATAGCCTTTCATTAAAATTTATTTTTAATACATTTCGCATTCATTTTGCAATATATTTTTTTTTAATTGATATTCTATAAAATCTTCCTAAAAGATTCATTGTACATGCTGAGCGCATGGTTTAAACAGGGTGGCAGAGAAAGTTAGACTCGGGTTTCCAAATGTAAACACTGGAATCAACAATGTAAAGAAGGTATTTTAAAAAGCACCATTGCGAGTAGAAGTATATAGGGAGATGCTTCCCGATATCCCTTTGCCACCGGAACCAGTGCTGGCTAGATAGGGGACGTGGTTGAACAGTGCCATATTTCTTGCAAATAATTATATTGATATCAAAAATTATATCAAATTTTGATCCTTCTTGTTGTATTGCTGTTCAGAAATGTCAAAATATTTTTAGTGAGAATTCTGTTCAGAATGAACTGTCCTATATAAAAGCAAATTTTGACATAATTATAAACTCTATTACAAATCTAAAGAGTCAAAAATTATCTTAAATGATACTATTTGCATTGTTGATTCTATCAAAGAAAGAATAGTTAACCTTTCAGGAACAATTGGAATAAAATTTAAAGATAAATTGAATGAAGTTTTAAACCGGAATGAAGGCTTTTCTTTATTGCGATTAATAAATAACATAATCAATGGAAGCTTTAACGAAGTTATTAATATGGATCCCTCGCTAGTGTCAAATTTTAGATTTGCTCGAATTACATCCTGTGATGTTAAAAAATTGTTTTCCTCATATAAACACATATTAACTGATAGAAGGCATAACATTACTCTTGAAGATATTGAACGTTTATGATTATATGCTGTAACAGCAAGAACGAGGACGTTTTCTTGTGAATTTTCATTTATTTTTTTTATTAAAATGTAGTAGTAAATAAACACTCTCTAAGTTATACTATAATTTTATTTCTCACCAAATTTCAAGCCCTAAAAATTAAAATATTTTTTTAAGTGCATATATAAATGCATATTATAATAAAGGCATATCTGGTTATAGTCCATTTCCATCATATTGATAGCACATTATGTATGCAAATTCCTAAACTGTTGATACGGGTGACTCAATGAAAAATAGATTTGTATAAATGTTGAACCAGAATAGAATACAATAGTCTTGAGGGTTACTAATCCCTAAATAAAATTGCCAGTGTCGGAGTAATGGAGATTAACAGATACTAATGAATTTGCAAGAAATGTAAGATGTTTATTTTATTGGTTATATATAAAATAATTTGTGGCCGTAACAGGGGCCAATTTGTAAAAAAATGAATATTATTTTAATCAAACTCCATTTTAGATTCACTGCTTTCTTCAGAATCTAAGGAATCTTCAACTCCAATGTTAATTATTACCGGTTCCAGCATTGCATCAGTCATATTATCCAAATTCCACATTTTATTTATTTCTTTGTGAGCATGACTAACAGCATTTTTCCAATTTTCTGGAGTTACTTTTGATAAGGAATGTTCTAATAATTGTTGTAAGTCTTCTAATTTAAAAGTTTTGTTGTTGCGTCCGACTTCGCCCTTTGCTTGAGACCATATATTTTCTATCGGATTCAGATCACAGTGGTATGGGGTTAAACGTAAAATAATTATATCACGGTTTAATGCCATTTCATCAATTATATATTTTTTATAAGCTGCTTTATGTTGCCATATGCTTCCATGCCGTTGTTGGCAATTTTTCTGCTAGTCTTGAATGGTAACTAGCATTATCCATGACTATGACAGAATTTTTTGGAATTAAATCCAACATTTGCTCAAAATATTCTTCAAAAACGTCAGCAGTCATTTCCTCGTGGTAATATTTTATTGATTTTGAGGCAAAACTTAATAATCCACCATTGACAAAACCGTCATAGCCCTCATAATAACCCATATTCGTTTCCAATATGTGTTATTATGAGTTTGCGTCCTTTTCCAACGGGAATATTGTTTATTCCAGTAGATACACCTTCGATGAATGCCTGACGGAAACTTTTCACATTTGTATCAACCCATAGATATGGTACAGTATGACCTTCATTTAGCCAAGTCTCGTCCAAATAAAAAATTGTTTTCCCTTCTTCTCGGTACTTTTTAATATCACTTAGATAATCTCGTCTCCAACATACAATGTAATCTTTTTCAATTAAAACGGATTTTCTTCTATTCTTTTGCCAACGAAATCCCATCTCTCTCAATAGTCCCAATAATTTCTTGTTGCTTATGATTGGTAACTCTTCGTTTTCTCTAATTAATGTTTGGATTTTGTCCAATGTTGACAATTCTTTGTTAAAAAAAATGAGAGGACGCTGCGTCTTATCATGTTTTTATGTATTTCTTCAATTTCTAAGGGTTTATTTCCTCCACTCTTCTTGGGAGATGAAACAGTTCCTCCTTCTCTTTCTTTTAGGACTCTACAACTTGTTGCTTCTAGAACCCCTATCATATTTGAACACATGTTAACGATTTCACGAACATTACTTAAAGGGCGTTGATGTACAAGTGCATCGTGTACATTTAATATTATATTTTTCTCTGTTAGACTGAAGGCACCTTTAAAACTACACTTAACCGGGATAAAACCTGTTGTCGACGTCATTTTTAAATGCAAATAACAAAATATCGACAACAAAAACGTAGGTAGGTAAGACATGAACAATGTACATCTACAAACTAAATGGAAGATGCAAACAATTTGTAATTTATATTATTGGCATAAGCTGTAGTGTGGCATAAAAACTACTTAAACTAGCATTAGTGAAGCCTTATCAGTAATTCCACGTAATCGTTCAAAGAAGTCATTCTTTTTGTGTCAGGCGATAACTTGTATAGAAAACAATAATCACCTTTAAATTACTGTTTACATTAATTTATTACGTGAAACATTGAATTCTCTCGTTAATCACCCGTGTATAATTCACAATAATCGTGTGGCATATATAACGACGTTTTTTACGCACAAAAAAGGTATAGTGAGATTAGTGGACACTTATTTTACAGAAGATTTTTTAAAAGATAATTAATTGTTGACAGCATCTTAAAATATTAATTTTTTTTATTTATTTCAAAACAAGTATAGGGTGACGCCTATGGTTTTTTGACCTGTTGAGGAGTTGCATACATAATGTGCTATCAATATGATGGAAAAGGACTATACTTTTTAAGTGCATGTTGCATGCATATTTTAAACATTTTTTAGAGCATATAATCCAGTCTCTACTAATGAACTAACTAAATTACCTATTCATAAAACTATTACACAACTAATAACTAACTAAGTAAACCCTACTATACTGATCTATACCGTATATAAATAATCAATCTTATAAAATTAACTTACTTATTTTCGTTTTCGGCTAGCGGCATTTTAACCGAATTTGTATTCTGAAGATAAAATACTGAATGTACTACTTTGTTTTCTCTGGATAATTGCAGAAGCCTTCAAAGAAGAATGAGATTTATTTTAAAATAAACTTTTATCTTTAATCTTCAATAAACGATGGAGTTCATATACTCAATCAGATTTGCCTCTAGCAAGACGTATCGATCCGTAAGGAGATAGCGAGTGTCTAAAGTAATTTCTAAAGTTTAATTGTGGTTCAAACGATTCTGTTTCCATATTTTTGCTGGTTTAGTTTTAGTAAGATAAATACAGACGCCCTCCGTTGGCAATCAGTCTGAAAAACAAACAAAGTAACAATTTTACAAAAACACAAATTTGACTATCGGGTGTGTTTACAATGATTGACAAGAAAATACGTACTTCGAGAGCAGGCGCCAGCTTGTAAATCTTAAACTTTATACTTGATATATAACCGTTTATAAAGTTTCTTTACAAGTCGTATATCTCTGTTTTAGAAATTTACACAATGCATTTGTCTGAGATACAAATTGTTGCTTTACTGTGTTGCTCTTTTATTTTAGTTTAACCGCTAGATCAAAGTTTGGCAATTGGTTCACCGCAGGATAAAACTTTCAGTCTATATCTATTTCTGTTTTACACACTGTGTAAAAGCCAAATGGAATAAATTCATTATTTAGGTTACTGTACATATTTATAAAAAATCCCGAAACACGTCAAATTTAAATGATAACTTGACATTCTTTAACCTGAAATGCAACCGCTACCTTCAACCCCTTTAGAATGACAGGTACAACCCACAATTTTTAAAATAGGAAGTATAGGCTTGTGATCTATCGTTTGAAAGGTCTTTTCGTTCTCCATTCAAAAATGTTGTCGCTTTCAAGTTTATTAAGTTAATTTAAGATAAAATAAATTAAGATCATGTGGCTACCGAAATTCGCTAAAATATACTCAAAACTTATTTCCCGTTGAGGTCTTGATAATGAGAAAGTGAACAAAAACCATAGCAATGTGGTTTTTAGATGGTAACCATTAAAAAACTTTAAATAATTTCCGTGGCAACGTTATTTTAACACGCATTAGTAACTTGTTTTATTTAAGTTGTCACTATTTTAATTTAAGTAAAAATTTCATTCAATTCAATTCTGAAAAATGGTTAGATTAACAGAAATGCATAAAATAACAGTTTTACAAATGATTGGTTACGGAGATAACACCCGAACACAACAGGAAGTAATTCGCCTATTTCATGAGAAATTTCCTAATTTACCGCCTATATCCCAAGGAACAATAAATAAAATAGAGAAGCAGTTTCGCGAGTTTGGTCATGTAAGGCAGATAAAAAAAGCAGCTGCCAATGCACTGAGTGATGAACTCAAATTAGATGTGTTGCTTGAGTTTCAGGAAAATCCACATATATCGAGTAGACAGGCATCCACTACATTCAATGCTAGCCATACATCGATAGGAAACATATTAAAAGAAAATAAATTGCATCCCTATAAGATGATACCTACTCAGGAGCTCATGGAAGACGATTTTGATAGGAGAACTTTTTTTGTAAGCAAATGATGGACATGTTGGATAACAATATTATCCAATTAGAAGACGTTTTCTGATGAGTGTACTTTTTCACTTAACGGTCATGCTAATCGGCAAAATTGCCGCTACTGGGCCACGGAAAATCCTCACTGGATGAGAGAAGAACACACACTCAATACCCTCAAAAGGTAATGTTTGGGCAGGGATTGTAGGAAACAATATCATTGGTCCCTTTTTCAATGAGGGCAACTTGAATAGCAACAATTATTTGGCAATACTTCAAAATGATGTCATTCCAACGTTGGTAAATTTATATCCTGATCCAGGAAACCCTCTAGTTCTAGCGAATACGATATGGTTTCAGCAGGATGGAGCACCACCACATTACCAACTTAATGTCCGGCAGTACCTCGATACAATATTTCCCAATCAGTGGATAGGAAGGCGAGAATCGATTGAATGGCCAGCGCGATCACCTGATCTTACATTATTAGATATATTTTTATGGGGATATGTGAAGAGCCATGTGTACAAAACTAAACCTTCTGATTTAAATGACTTAGAAGAACGAATAACGCTTGCGATTAGGTCGATCACGCCTGTTATGTTAAATAATGTTAGAAGACAGTTTTATTTGAGTTTAGGATGTTGCCAAGACGTTCGCGGTGAAAATTTTGAACATCTACTTCATTAACATTCACAGTTCTTTTTCGTGTTCTACATTTCATTACGTTTTGCATTACATTTTAGTTTTTGATTGTATTGTAGCGAATTTCGGTAACCACAGGATTTTAATTTATTTTATCTTAATTAATCTTAATAAACTTGAAAGCGACAACATTTTTGAATGTATAATGAAAAGACCGTTCAAACGATATATCACAAGCCTATACTTCCTATTTTAAAAATTGGGGGTTGTACCTGTCATTCTAAGGGGGTTGAAGGTAGGGGTTGTATTTTCACGTTAAAGAATGTCAAATTATAATTTAAATTTGACGTGTGTCGGGATTTTTTATAAATATGTACAGTAACCTAAATAATGAATTTATTCCATTTGGCTTTTACACACTGTATATTTACATACACAGTGTGTCCGTAAAGTGTGGAAGAAATTCGATATTTCCTAAATGAAAAGCCTTTTTAAAAAAATCTAAAACACGCCGATTTTTAAGTTTAATGTTCTACATTTACAATAAAACTTCATTATACAAGGTGATACACATTAAGGTGATGATGTCATCGGCTCTTTTTTTTTAAATGTAACACCCTGCATTTTATGACATCTTTAGATCGATAAAAATGAGCTGATTCCAAAAAAGTATAATACTGGGGGTCTAACGGATATCATTTATATTGATTTTTAATATTAATAAATTATATATAAATTATAAGAAATAACTTCAAAGCATTCCAGTAATTATTACATGAATTTATCTTAAATGTATGAATTAAAGCCCTTGTTGTATTTGACAGTAACCCAAACGTTGAAAAAATTCTTTTAGAACCTTGTTTATGGTTTCCTGAGAAATATTGTGTATTTCTTTACGAATTCTTGTTTTTATATCTTCAATATTTGCAGAATTAGTGTTATAAACAACATTCTTCAAATCACCCTACATAAAATAATCCGAAGGATTGAGGTCTGACGACCTCACTAGCCATTCAATATGTCCACGTCCTCCAATCCACCTGTTCGGAAAAATTTCGTTTAGGTACCTTAGAACATCTACAGCATAATGCGGGGACGCACCATCATGTTGAAACCATAAACTTTTATCAAAAGCTCTAGGAATAATATTACTGGGGAAAAAATTAACTAAAGTAGGAACAAGATACCTTAAAAACTGAAGGTATGCTGGCCCGTTTAAATTTCCTTCGAAAAAGTAGGGTCCGATGATTCTATTTCTTAGAATTCCAGCCCATAGGTTTACCTTTTGCGGGTATTGTGTGATGTTGCTGCATCCAGGTGACTTTTTCTTTTACCCAGTATCTACAATTCTGACGGTTAATCTCGCCATTTAATGTCAATGTAGCCTCATCAGAAAAAATATGATTTTGAACCAAGAGAGGATTTCGGTGGCAGTTATCGATTATTGTTTCGTAAAATTGTATTCTTTTAGCTGGATCATCCTCGGTTAATTCATGTACAAGTGTGCAACTAAATGGGTGCCATTTTCAAGTTTTATTACTTTGTGCACCGTTGCAAACATCGAGATCACGACAAACCTTACGAACAGAAGTCTGCGCATTTTCTTCAAAAGCAAGTAAAACATCTAATACTTTATCATAATTTACAGATGAACGACATGATTCACGTACAGTTTCAACCGTACCAGTTTCTCGAAATTTCTTTTCAATCTTACTTATTGTTGACTGCGATATGGGTCTTTCTGGATATTTATCATAAAATAAATTACACATTTCCATCTGAGTTCGCTATTTGTCTCCATACCCAATCATCACGAGTAGTTCAATTTTTTGCTTTACACTCAAATTCATTTCTACAAATTTTTTTTTAATATTACTGACACTATCATCTCTCTGATTAGTTAGCTGGCAGTTTTTACAAAATATGCAGAGAGAATTTTGATTATGTTATTATTTAATATATATGTTAATTTGGTTTGACAGTGTTTGAATGTTTTTATAATGCATATGCTATATGCTTCAAATATAAAGAGAGGCAATTTTTAAAAAGTAAAAAAAGTATTAAAAGTTTTTAAAAAGTAAAAAGTAGTAAAACTGTTGCAATCTGGCAACTTCTGATTTGACGATTGCCAAATCTATTCCCTAATCTATCAAAGGGCAATTACCAAAAAAAATTCTAATAATTAACTGCAATTAATCTCCAAAGAAACAAATATTTACTAATTAAATAAATTAAAAATTGCAGAATTCATAAGATAATATAATCAAAATGTACTTTTCTAAAGCTTTCTTTCTTTATATTTGAAGCACACAGCATATATACTCCATTCCACGAATATACGACTGTTTTAAATTCGCTTTAAGGTGTTGACTTAAGTGGTCCAATGTGCTGAATTGTACAATGGTAAATTCTCCCCATTTTTAAAACACTGTTATGACAGATTACACCTTAGATTTAAATATGAAGTTATGATCTAAATGTAGAATTGATAGTTTATAGAATAGTTGTAATTCAGATTTTGACGTATACTCGTATAATTACTCTCATTGACTTTAGTATTGTAAACAAGTTGGTTTTTGAATTAAGTGATTTAAACGAAGTGTAACAATACTTAAGTGATTAAATACTTTAATTTATTTAGTCGAATATTCAATTAGTATTAAAAAATCAAAAAAAACTTACTCTTACTCTTATTCTCCTAATCACCATTACAAACAAATACACTACACTAAACTCTCTCTTAACGGACACGTCTCTTCACCGGACACCCCTATACGGACTGTTTTTAAAACTAAAATCAGTCGGCGATTTATGAAACTGTATGTAAATTTTCGTTACTTTTTAATATCTGTAATGACTCGGTACTTTAACTATCAATAGCCGCCATGTTATACCCGTTACTTTCGGAACTTTTAAGAGTATATCCACTCAATGCAAACAAAAAACTAACAAAGTGGAATACTAGATTCTTTTCCTGGTTTCTAAACCATCGTTCTGCCAATTTCTTTTTATTTATATTAAAAATATAATTCTTTTTATTACCGTTGCAGTACCTACCTAATAAAGTAATAAAGATACCCGGCGCGCCTCTTTGGTGTTTACATTTCACCGAAATCTAACCCAAATGGATGATGAACACATTTTAACTTCATAGAGGTCATTGTATTTACCTATTTGTAGGAGCGTTTACGTAAATTTTTTTGTTATTTTCGGATTAATTTTCACAATAAATTTTGCGTCTATCTGAACATCTACTAACTGAAATAATTTTAGTTTATAATATGTAATAGTAACAGAAGATCCTTTTTTTATGGAATAATAATTAGACCAATTTACTTTCATACTTCTACTTGTACAGTAAAATATTCGTTGTAGCAATAATTCCAAACAGTCGTATATTCGTGGAATAACCTATACATTATACATGATAAAAAGATGCCAACACGGCTAAACCGAAATTCTTTGTTCCATGTTTGACAATTGCGGCTACAATTAGCTTGTACTTTCGTTAAACTCAATCTTTGATTTTGTGACAAATAATACAAAATTTTAGATATTTAAAAGTTAAAACAGTTTTATTGTTCGAGTATACTGCTTTGAAGATATTTTATGTAATATGCGCGCATCCATGCAGTCTAAAGATAGAGCCGCCCTTGCAGTTATGATACAATTTTGTCTCAGCGTGATATTCGTAGCGAACTCATACTATGCGGAAGGACGCAACGGACAGACAATTTTTCTAGTTAATCAATGTTATGAGCGCTCGCTCTGCACTACAGCACAGATGATTCAAAGAGTTTCTACCTGAATGCGACTTGGTACATTCGCAACACCGTTTTTCGTTAGGAGTAAAACTGTATGTCGTGTTTTAAAATCCAACCTTTCACGTTTTCACGAGATATCAGCTCTTAAGCTAAATCACGTTTTCCACTATAAAAATGGATGTACGGATGTAGCTGTAACGTTTTTGAATCTTTTAAAGCATAAACTTTAAATTAAAGTATCGAATCTACTAAAGAGCATTTTTCTGCAAAATTACAATTAAGTAAATATTGCCCTAAAAGTTTTCTTATTAATGAAAATGTCATATTTTGCATGTTTTTAACAAATGTGGTAAATTAGTTAATGCACAGAATGGATAATTTTTCTATTAAGTATTCTCTTGTAATCGTAAATATAATAATAATTATACCCAGTTTTTGTTTATCAAGTTCATAATTAAATACACAGTTTTGTCTTTCAATTGTTTTCCTAAACCTGTACCTAAATTGTATCTATACTTAATTGTCCAGTTCTGAACAATAATATTAATCTTAAAGGGAAGATGTTTGTAAAAAGAAAATTGTTACAATAGCCAAACACTTATTGGGAATTTTCTAAAAAACGTGGCTATTCTTTCTACTATTTAACGCCCCTTTCTTTGAAATAGACATGTGACTCTCAGTTTGTATTTAGAAAGGCCTTGGAAACAAGAGAGGCGCTGTTTGCGACTCAAACACTCATTCAAAAATGGGTCGATGACCATAAAAAAGAAAATCTCTGTTTCATCGACTACCAGAGAATCCAAGATAGCGTCGACTGAGAAGGACGTGTTAAGTTGCTTGTGCATTCACTGTGTTAAAAAAGTGAATAATGGGCTAAAATGTGTAAATTGCTCCTTATTAGCTCACCCCAGCTGTGCTAAAAAAATGAAAAATGTAAAAATTGTCGATCAATGCATGATCTGTTGTGATTCAAATTTAAAGGTTGTCAGTGAAACAAGTGCTGAACTCGTAATTACTGAGGATATGAATATTATTGAAGAAGATAGCTTAAAAAGGGAAGTAGAATATTTAACAATAATTATACTTAATCACAAAAATTTTATAATTCCTTAACTCCAAAAAAAAATTAAATTAATAAAAAATAATGGAGTAAAAAACGTAAACAACCAGTTTCCTCTATACCATTTGCCGAGCGAAACCTCTGATGGCAATTTAAGCTACCTCGAACCAAGCTTAAGGTCAATGAATGTTAAAGTAGCTGAAAATTATACGAAAGTGTCAGATGTGGATGCAAAACCCAGTCATTCAAAGTCCCCTTCACCTGGCCAGACTGTCATTAGTGATAATACCGGTGAGGTTAAAAGTCAACAGCTGATAACAACCCAATTCTAAACAATAATAAAAATCATATATTTAACAAGAAAGATGTTAGCTGCGCTATTCATGATGCTGTAAATCAACAAAAAAATTTAGATATGCAAAATTTAGAAGAAACTAATGGTGAAATTACGAGAGATGAGTGGTTGACTCAGAATCGTCGTAAACGTAGACGTCAATATTTAATTGGTGGAAATGAGATGGAAAAGTCGCTGGAGTGTGGAGTCGTTTCCAAAATTTGTGTCTCTGCATGAATGTTATCTGTATCATTTCCTGGAGTCCAATGTATGGTACACAAATCAAAAATGCCTGAAGCATATAGTTCCATGAAGGTCACCATTAATCAAGAAAACCTAAAGAGAGCTTGGAACAAAGATGTTTGGCCAAAGGGTGCAGTGGTATCTAAGTTTTTTATGAAGAGGAGGATGCCAATGTAACTGGACCCGCTTTAAAAAGTATTGTTAAATTTAAAAATTGTTTAAATGTCATTCACTTTAATGCTCAATCGTTACGTAACTCTTTTCTAGATTTTAAAGTTCTGCTTAATGATATTTCAGCTGATTGTTTGTGTCTTAATGAGCACTGGATTTTACCTGATGAGCTACCTACTGTCAATATTAAAGGCTATCGTATGGTTTCTGGATTTTGCAGGACGGTCAAGTCTCATGGAGGTGTAGGTATATATACTAGGAATAACGTAAGTTTTAATCATTTGAATCTTGGAAATCTCTCTTCTGAACAGTATTGTGAGATTACAGGTATTTTATTAAATAAATCTAATGTGCAGCTTATTACTGTCTATCGTACTCCAGATGGTGATTTAGAAAAATTATCTACCATTATGACTCTTAAAAAAATTAATGTTCATAAACTTGCTATAATTACGGGTGACTTTAATGTTCATTTTAATGAAACAGATATCAGAGCTTTAAAATTCTGTAATTTTTTTAGATCTTACAATATTACAAAAGAAGTTAAATTTAATACTCGAGGTAATAGATGTCTTGATAACGTTTTCGCAAATATTGATGGTACCACAAAACCTGTGGATCTCACTCACATATCTGACCAGAGAGGTATTTCCTTTCAGATAGCTTACTCATCCACAAATTGTGCAACCAGAGTTTGTGATAGACCTATCACAGAATCTTCAATCTGAACCAGATTTTGCTAAATTGCAACTTTAATTTTGTATACAATGATAATTTTAATATTAATTTAAAATTTAAGATGCTAATTAATGTGTTATTAAATTCCATAAATATCTGTTTTCCAAAAAATCTAAATTGCTGAATAAAAATAATCCAGGTAAAAAAGTAAACTGTTTCAATGACACTTTGAGAAAAATGCGTGAGAGACTTCAATTTATTATAGCAATAAATAGAAACGATCCCGTTGTTGCACCTAAAAGTACCATTATCAAATTTAGAAAAGAGTACAGGGAAGCCATCAAGCTTGCAAAAATTAAGGCAAATGATAGGTTTATAAAATAGTCTGGCAACTCTCAACAAGCTATGTGGAAACTTATTAATGGTAACAAATATAAAAATGTTTCCTTAGTGAAGTTGACTTAGCTATTACAGAAATAAAAAATAGTAACAGCAAAGATCCTGATGGGTTTAACACAAAAATTATTAAAACAATTTAAGATATAATGAGTTAACCTCTAACAACTTTAATAAATCAATAAATATTTTGTAATACTTCAAGTTTTCAAAACTTCAAAGGTAGTACCTCAGTTTAAGAATAAAGGCTCTATTGATGATTATAACAATTATCGACCCATTTCTTTGTTGCCCATCTTATCAAAAGTTTATAAACGAATTTTAAAAAATCAAATTAATCTACATTTTGAATCTAGTAAACTGTTTGCCATAAACCAGTACGGATTCCGAAAAAATAAAACAACAACTTTAGCTATTGATTATTTCACTAGCAATGTTTTTGAAAGGGTTTGAGAAATATCTTGATGTTCTTGCATTGTTTTTAGATCTTACTAAGGCTTTCGATTGTATCACAGATAGTATTCTGCTTAAAAAACTTCCTTATTATAATTTTCATAGTGATGCTATTCAACTAATTGATTCATATCTATCAAATCGTGATCAATATGTTCACTTCAATCAGTGTGATTCTCAAAAACAATCTCTGTTGTTTGGTGTCCCTCAAGGCTCGGTTTTGGGTAGAGTACTATTTCTTATCTATATTAATGATCTAGTGTACACTCAAAATCAAACAGTCAACACTGTTATATTTGCTGATGACACTACTTTCTATGCAAGCTATCATTCTTCTAAATTCGACACCCTTGATTACCAAAAATCTGAAAAAAAATTATTCAATTGGTTTTTAACTAACCGTCTCTCTTTGAACAACTCTAAATTACAAAGTGTTAATTTTACTCTAAGAAAAAACACTTGTGTTGAAAACGTTGCTCTACCACAATGTGGAAGCGACCGGAGCGAAGTTTCTGGGGTATATTTGGATGCAGAAATAACCTGAGAACAACATATAGTTAATCTATCGAAAAAGCTTTCCCGACAACTTTTCCTCTTCAGGAACCTTGTACAAGTGACTTCCAGGGAAACTATTTTAACAGCTTATCATAGTAATTTTCATGCTCATCTGACATATGCTATTCTCTCCTGGGGTCACTCTTGTCATATTGATAAAGTGTTTGCATAACAAAGAAAGTGGGCTGGGCTCTCTTATAGAGCAGACTGTAGGAACTCCTTCAGAGCTTTAAAAATTTTGACTTTACCTTGTGTATACATTATGCAGTGTCTGTTGCACATTAAACAAAATCTTCGCCAATACAATGCGCATGTAGATTTTCACAATTATCCCACCAGATTTAACAATAATCTTATACCAGAATTTAGCCGCCTTGAGAGATCCAGAAATGGTTTAAGGTATTTAGCCATAAAATTCTACAACTTAGTGCCAGCTAGAATACAAGCTCTTAATTTTCATCAGTTTAAGGCAAAAATTAAGAGTTACCTTATAGTGAATGCTTTTTTTACATATGAGGTGTATTTTACTTCCGATTGTAATTTGTTATATTTAATAAATATTTAATCAATTGTTGTATGGACTACAGAAAATGAAGCTAGACTCCCATAATTCAAAACCTTTATTGGAGAGAAGAAGCAACCTTAAATTATTCCAACCAGACTTTTGCAGTTTCGCAACGTTATATAAACATTTACATAATATTACCACAAAACTACCACAAATTTTGTGGTAGTTTTGATTCTCCCCGTAGTAATGTACAAAAATACAGCTGTGTTAAAAACTACTGATTTGCAAGACGAGTAATCTGAAAAATAACACCAGACGTGTGTGTGTGGGATAAGGGACGAATTCCATCTACAAAATCAAAGTCAAGTTTTGTCTCCCAACTGACAGGCACGTGGGTTTGGGTTGAGGGTTGTGCATCCTATCACACAAACTTCGCTTGAGTCTTGTGAAAAAGGCGAGTTTTTTGATTCCTGAATTTTCACCGAACCATAATAATTGATTTTTGTATATGCAAATATGATGACCAAAAAGAATAATGAAAACGCACAAAAATTTTAAATGTAAAATTCATCAATTCTAGTTATACCCCTACCATAAATTTTCAACATCTACAACACACAGATCAGATGTTCTTAACTTGCTGTCCAGTTCTAGGAATTAATGAGAAAACTGTTTCTATTCAATCGCGATAAAATATGTTTAATGCACTTTTAACTCCGTGTGAATCCGTGTCTTTTAAAAATTAAAAAAAAATTAATTTATCATTTGAAACTCCCTCTTCTTAGACATTAGACAAAAGACATTATTTTGTATCGAAATTAAGTTGACAATTTGCTGTTGAATCTAACTGTCCCAATCTGGTGTCCTATCAAGGAAGACACAGGCAGCCTAGCCTCAAATAATTTGTATTTAAAAGAACCTACAATTATGAGCTTTGTAGATCACTGCTTGTACTGTAACCACAAAACTTTAAATGCCGTACCGAACTTCCTGACTTGTTTACTTTTTCCAAATGCAATGGTCCTTGACCAATCAGCACACTCTTGGCCACACTCAAAAGATATATTTTGGCCCCTTCTTCTTTTGGCCCATTCTATTTTTTTGTCTCCTCATTTTATCCTATTATACAAACAAAATATCTATTCGTTTCTTCTTTTTATCATAGCAATTTTTATCTAATCTGCAGCAGCGCGGAAAAGCTGCACAGGTGTATTGAACCAGATTCTGAGGTTCTTTAATCCAGATGTTTTTCTTCTTCCCGGACCTCGCTTTCCAAACTTTTTCCTTGCAGGATGGCTTGAAGGAGAGCATACCTAAATTCATTTCGCATAATATGTCCGAAGAATTGTAACTTTCGAGATTTAATGGTGGTCAGTACCTCTCGGTTCTTATTCATTCTCTGAGGACCTCTTATTGTGACTCGGTCAGCTCACAGGATCTTAAGTATTCTCCGATATAGTCACATCTCAAATGCTTCCAGTTTTATGCACATATCTTGGTTCTAGGTCCACGATTCACCACCATAAAAAAGGACAGAGAAGACATAGCATTGCAGCATTCTTACTTTTGTATCAACTGATTTCTTATTGATACAAAATGTATCTACGTCATCCTAGACCCTTAAAAATAACCAAAATCGAAATATATTGTTCTCGGCTCCTAGAAACAATTTACCCAACTTTCTTATTCTAAACAATTTATGCAAATATTTCTTACTAATACTCTAATTTTGTCTATTTATCTAAAGTTACAACGGTTTACAAATAAATTTTAATAGTAGGAAAATTCCGAAATCGCAAGTTTATTTTCAAGGTCCGATGTTTCGTAAAATTCTTATAACTCCATTTATCCTTTCAAATCTATTGAGGATTAACAGTTCTTGAAATCACTTTAATTACTATAACGCACTTTTCACTGAAGTACAATATATTCTTATTTATATCTTAATTTTAAAACAGATACCTGC
This sequence comes from Diabrotica balteata, assembly GCA_918026665.1. Classification (NCBI taxonomy): domain Eukaryota; kingdom Metazoa; phylum Arthropoda; class Insecta; order Coleoptera; family Chrysomelidae; genus Diabrotica; species Diabrotica balteata. The sequence continues at coordinate 35,017,878 of OU898282.1, read as the reverse complement.
ATATTTAATTTCTAAAAGATTTTTCTAAATTTATTAATCGAGAATTATGAACATTTTTATTATTTCGTTAAAATTTTATTTTCTTTTATATCTCGTCTTCTTTTTTTATTTCTTAGAAACCATCTAATAGCATCATCTTGTTTTCTTTTGTTTTCTTTCTCCCCAATTCTACTTTAGTTTGTGCACAAGTGGAACTTTCTAAATAACCACTTCCACGTTTCGTCCGACTCCAAGCAACGTGTCCTCGTTTATTTTGTGTGCCTCAAACAGTCTCCAGCGTTTGTATGCTACAATAATAAAATTTATTAAAACAGCTTTATTTTTTAATATCAGGGGTCTCGTCTAACCGACAAGCCGAATCCCCAATCTGAGGATGAGTCTCAATAGATCGCAGCGTAGAAACTCCTCTACTAGGTACAACTCCCTGCCAGGTACATAAGTCGTCTACAGACAATTCCGAGTTTCAACATCAAAAAGATTTATCAATGTTCGTCCGTCTAAAGATCTGGTCTACTGGCAAAGATCAATCCATCCGTAAACCGATAATCTCAACGAAAATAAGGGCTCGTGCGACAATCGTACGATTTACTAGTAAAGTCACATTGTTCTGAGCCTTTCGACTCTCGGAACTCCAAGGGATATCGTCGGCTCCTTTGACCAGAAAGAATATGGCCTTAGAGGCATTCGTACTGAGCAGGATTACTATCGCAACGACGAGTCATCAGTAGGGTAAAAATAACTTTTCTCACGACAGTCTAAACTCAGCTCACGTTCCCTGTCTATGAGTGAACAATCCAACGCATGGCGTATTCTGCTTCGTAATGATAGGCAGAGCCGACATCGAAGGATCAAAAAGTGACGTCGCTTTGAACGCTTGGCCGCCACAAGACAGTTATTCCTGTAGTAACTTTTCTGACACCTCTTGCTGAAAACTCTTAAAACCAAAAGGATAGATAGGACAGGATCAAGTTGTAAATACTCTAAGGCTGTCCTGAGGTATAAGAGACTTATTATTCAATGAGAATACTTGCATGGAAGATAATTTATTAGGCTAAGTTGTAACGTCCCTATTTGGAACATCTAATCACACATCAGCTCAAGGCCACGATAGCTATAGTCGGAGAAAATGGTAGGGTACGGTCTAATGTAAATAAGAAATAAGAAACTACGTAATACTTCGAAAAATTAGACACGACTAGATAACATGAAATAAATAAATTATCGCTGGGCGCCATCCTGTATTTTAACTCGAGGAAGCGAGTATAAAAGGAAATCAAAATTCAGTAATAAAAGAGACATTCAAAATTGTATTATTCATAAACATTGCATATTACTTCATGTTGGATTTAATATAAACAAAGCAACTAATTATCGTATCCAATCACGAATTGATTATTAAAAGTTAATGAAGCTGTAAAATGTCATAAAGTGTTTTTATTTAAGATTATTGTTTGGCACTATGTGCTGCAAATAAAATTATATATTCAAAGAACATCAAAAGTTCCATAAAGGAATACAACATAGCTATCTAAAAATTAGAAATGTGTCAACTAGACACTTGTGAAAACCAAGTCAAATAACAGGAGTTATTATTAAGTTATACTCTACTTTACTGGTTGCTTGTACTAAAACTGAAAATTATAAAAAACATACGTTTCTTATTGACTTTATTAATAACAAAAAAAAAAACAACTACATATCGTAGTAAATCAAAAATTGGTTGTTAATAATAAATGGAATTGTATTATTACAAATAAAAGAACAACTACATATCGTAGTAAATCAAAAATTGGTTGTTAATAATAAATGGAATTGTATTATTACAAATAAAAGAACAACTACATATCGTAGTAACTCAAAAATTGATCATTAATAATAAATGAAACTATGTTTCTTTCCCAAATTTCGAAATTTGTTCACATTTAGGATATAATAGTAGTTAAATATTAATTAAACATATTAAGTAAAAAAAAAACTTTAAATAAAATTAAGATATTCCAATATTTTGTCTCTATGAATCCATAGGGAAATTCTCGCTCTTGATAGGGCTTAATAAAAAAAGGGTACAACCTTATTTATCCATTCTCCGGAAAATCAAAGAAGAAGAGGTATCCTGTTTCCGTCCATCTGTTAACTACTCCATCAGATAATTAATAGTAAGGATCCATTTGTATTATATGTAATTATTGGAAGCCATATTATAGTAAGTATTGGACTGTCGGAAAATGTTCCAGTTAATTTAACATAATCATTGAAAGTTTAACCTCCCGCAAAAAGAGTCTAAAAAACAATTATTCATCTGAAATATAAAAAAAAACTTTCTTTCTAACTCACCCCTAATTTAGGAACTCATTCGAAACACAGGTCCGATCAAACGAACGGTTGCAACAAGAAAGAACAACGAAACTATTTCGCGGTTTGAAATGAAGGCGTGACCGACAAGCTTAATATCGTTCGCCCTCATCGGATATGTTAAGAAATAATGTAGGACCTTGAGTCGAATACAAACATCTGGCAAATAGATGGGGTTAGTAGTTTCATTATAAAAAAAAATATTCAAATTTATATTGAATTTTCTAAAACTTTTGAAACGGTTACAAAGTCTGGTGGTATTAATTATTGTTGATAAAATTAGAGACCATACGCTAAGATTATCAGGGCACCTTTAAAATTATATCTTTTTGTAATTGCGAATAAATTTTGTATGATTCAAAATGGAAAAATATGGAGAATTAGGGAAGTTTACCGTTCATAAGAGTTTCAAAGATAATAATGCTGATTGTGATAATGATTAAAATGTATAAAACTTCTTTATTTTTTATTGTATATCCCTATCGTGCAATTCACTTATTACATTATTGTACATATCTAATGCACTGTTTTTTTTATATTGGTTTGCACTGGTTTAAACTGATATGAAAATGGCATTATTATCTATAAACATATAAAGGCCATGGGAGACTAAAAATTAGGATAATTTAATAAAACTGGAAAAGGTTTTCATGTTACGGAATACATACCCAAACAACCTAACAAAAAGTTTAGCGTACTTTGAATAAAAAATGATCATAAACCGCAAAATGAAATTAGAAGAATTTTAAAAGTTACTACCCCGAGCGGTTTGGCCGTACAAGCGTGGATACGGCAGGTTGTACATCATAGTGAAAATCAAATTACAAAACTTAAACGGGTCAATACTAATGTAAACGATTGTGTTCTGGGAATAATCTATTCCCCGTGTACACAAAAATTTGCTTCGCTCTTTGAAATGCAAAATTAAAAAACTTTCTCAATCATAATTTTAAATTCTTGAAACCGTACTTCTCTTTAACTTTGGTTATGTAAAAATGATTTAACGTACTTACCTCAGATCGTTTATCGGTGAGTAGAACATTTAGTCTGAATTATTTTTACCACAAAAACTACAGTACATATATGTACTGTACTGATTATATTATAATCACTTATCATTGGCTGCAATATACAGGGTGAGCCATGAGGAACTTTACATACTTCTACCATATGTAGAGTCCCTTAGGGAGCATATTATGTGGCCACTAAAAAATGTCAACTCCTCTTCTTTATTAATTAACAGGGTGATTTGTGTAATTGACCATTTATTTCATTTTACTGTAGTGTTTATACGGTTAATTATATTTTTTTAATTTTTGCATGATACAGTAAACTACTATCAAGCATTCGACTGGTATTAGCTAAACTAAAAAATTCCAGGACTGGCTTTGGGAAAATTAATTTAGGGATTCGTATTAAATATTACACCCTGTATATATATTTTTTTTAAATGCAATAAGTGATTTTCAAACTACATAAATAGCCAATGAAAACGACATATGCGACAATGTTGTCGCACTTTTATTAAATTTTTAGTGAACTATCAACAAATTTTAATCAATCTTATCAAAAATAGAACAACCATAATGAAGTATCAAATTATAAGGTATTAATTTAAACAAATGTTAGAAATTTCAAATATTTTAATTAAAATGAGTTCCTACAACATAATCTAATACGTAGAAAATTAACATCTTTACTGTCACTTTGTATTATCTCTACGATAGAATCAATTGTTTTTCATTTTTAAATTTTTACTCATAGATCGTATTGGGGCATTATTTTCGATAAATAATAAATTAAATTGATTAAAAAGTCAAACCTCTTATATGTGTTAGTTTTTGATGATTGTAAATGATTAAAATTTTATGTCAAATAATAATACATTGCATCAACTGTACTAAATAAAAATAAATCTAAAAAAGTTTAAAATAAAGGTTGTTGGCGTTGACCGTTTGACGTTTCTTGATATTTTATACCCATTGTCATTATTGTCATTATCAATTGTTATTTACGTGCACAAGAATACATATTTCTTCTGTCATATCTATGTTAAGTACATTGTGTTAGTTTTGGTAGAGCTTTTGTTACTTTCGTTCAAAATGCCACATCAGTTTTCGACCACAGAATATGCAGACATAATATTTGTTTATGGATTCTGTAATGGGAATGGTAGGGCTGCTAGTAGAGAATATCGCAGGAGATTTCCTAATCGTCGAACTCCCAGTCATCCAACATTTGGGTCAGTTTTTAATTATTTGCGAGAAAATGGCACTTTTCCTAGTGGAACAGAGCGACATGTAGATGAAGCGGAGGAAGATGACATTATGGACGCCGTTACTATGAACCCTACAATAAGCACTAGACAAGTAAGTCGAGAACTCAATGTTACTCAATCAAAAGTAAGTAGAGTCTTGCAAAAAAATAATCTATACCCATATCCCATTCAAATGGTTCAGCGACTATATGCTGGAGATGAGATCGATAGGTTGGAATTTTGTAGATGGATTAACAATAATCGACCAACGCTATACAGGACACTATTTACAGATGAAGCCCAATTTACCAGAGACGGAATAAATAATTCACGAAATTCACATGTATGGGCAGAAGAAAATCCCCATGCTATTCGAGAACGTCGTTCTCAGTTAAGGTTTTCGGTTAACGTGTGGATTGGTGTCATAAGTAACCAATTAGTACTTTTTTGATGGTCCTTTAACAGGGCAGGTCTATTTGAACTTTCTACAAAATATTTTGCCGAATTTGCTTGCCAACGCGAACGTTGCTATCCGAGGGATGTATTTTCAGCATGATGGGGCACCCCCACACTTTTTACCGGCAGTGAGACAACATCTCAATAATGTTTATGGCAACAGGTGGATAGGACGTGCAGGTTCTATTTCGTGGCCTTCAAGATCCCCTGATTTCAATCCCGTTGATTACCATATTTGGGAACGATTGAAGCAACTAGTTTACGCAGTGAATATTAATAACAGACAACAATTAATTGATAGAATTATACATTGTTGTAATACTATTAGAAACGATCCCCAGAGTATCCGTAATTCAATACGTCAATTAACAATTCGGCAACAAAAATGTGTACAGGCTGCAGGGTTCCATTTCGAAAATCTATTTTGAATTACTTTTATTTGGTACCATTATTGTATCTTTTCCAGTTCTAATTTATGGGTTTATCATAACTATGTACATATTTTTAGTTTTTTTTAAATTGTTCTTCGTTATTGTTAGTAGTTACTGTTTTTTGTTGTGCAGTGACTCAGTTTATCATTTCAATTAAAATGTTTGAAATTTATAACATTTGTTTAAATTAATTACCTTATAATTTGATACTTCATTATGGTTGTTCTATTTTTGGTAAGATTTGATCTTTCACTAAAAATTTAATAAAAGTGCGACAACATTGTCGCATATGTAGTTTTCATTGGCTATTTATGTAGTTTGAACATCACTTATTACATTAAAAAAACATATATACAGGATGTAATATTTAATACGAATCCCTAAATTAATTTTTCCAAAGCTAGTCCTGGAATTTTTTAGTTTAGCTAATACCAGTCGAATGCTTGATAGTAGTGTACTGTATCATGCAAAAATTAAAAAAATCAAATGAGCCGTATAAACACTACAGTAAAATGAAATAAATGGTAAATTACACAAATCACCCTGTTAATTAATAAAGAAGAGGAGTTGACATTTTTTAGTGGCCACATGATATGCTCCCTGAGGAACTCCACATATGGTAGAAGTATGTAAAGTTCCTTATGACTCACCCTGTATATTCATATATCACCAGTGGCGGCTGGTGATAATTTTATTCAGGGGGAGCTGATTTGAGAATACAAAAAAATAAATAGTTACTTACCAAAAGCCTACCTACTTATTAAAATGAAACTCAAGCCTTCTGTTTATATCTGAGATGAACATTTCCATCACCTTCTGGATAAAGTCAGAAATTTCTTTGACTAAAATTTTTTGATTCTTTAGTGTTTTAATTCCTTTTTCTATCTTTGACTTTAGTTTCGAAAATAATATTCCATCATCAGTGTATCTTGGGTAAAAAACTCGTTAAATGTTTTTAATTTGAATTTAAGTTACACTAATATTTGATCTTATATGATATGATGTTTAAGTTACAATTCTTCAATGACTTTAGTTTCGACTCTGACTTTAGTTTCGAAAATAATATTCCATCAGTGTATCTCGGGTAAAAACCCGTTAAATGTTTTTAATTTGAATTTAAGTTACATTATTTGATCTTATATGCTATAATGTTTAAGTTACAATTCTTCAATGTTTCATTGAGTTTCCGCATATTTCTATATTCATTCTTCCTTATGACTTCTTTTTCTACTATACTTGTAGCATTTCGATTTCATTTTATATGTTAAAACACCAAAAAATATTCCCAATCTTTTTGCGTCGCTGAGATTGATAATATAAACATTTCTGGTCTATATATAATAACACTAATTGCCTTCTTTTGATGTTGATTCCGCTTAATATTTCGTCTCAAATAAAAATCCACTTAAGTTGGTGAGAAAGTATTGTGGGAAAGATTATGAAATCATTCTACGATGGAACTCCAAAGCATTTGGTTTCATTATTTAGTCCGGATTTTCTTCAAATTGCTTATTGTTTGTTCGTTGTTCGTTTTGTTATGGGAAAATGTGTAGTATAGTGGCAGTGTGGAGTTTAAGTCGTCGGCTTAGTGACACAAAAATGTATCTCAGAAATGACTACTTTTCAGGAGAGCTTATTTAAGATTAAAAAAAATGATTTGAATTTTGTAATGACCTGTACTTTATTCTCAACTATTTTGTTCCGAATTATTAATCTTAGAAATGTATTCTTTACACAGTAATACCATCATACGCAACAATGGATAAATTGTGTTTTCAAAATATCAACAATTAGATAAAGTAGCGGAGATACATTTTTGTGTCCCTAACTGAAAAGTCTATTAATATAGAGACTTACGTAGGTACCATTTTATTTTAGAAAAACTTAATCTTAATCCCATTACAAAGTCATTTGTATTTGAGTAATATCGATAAATTTCGAGAGATGAACATACTGAGTGGCAGGTATAATTAAAGTACAGTAGATTAAAATTTATTAATCTCTACCTGGTCCGAAAACTTAACCACGAGATTTGAATTCAAATGACTTTGTAGTAGGATTAAGACTAAGCTTTTCTAAAATGAAATGGTACCTACTTGTAATTCTTTGTTGCTGTAGCATTATAATCTAATTTGACAACTTCCAATTGACTAATAATAATAATAATAAGAAAAACATTCATTTTATAACCTTATATTGTTCTGAAGCTATTTTCTTGTGGCATTAAATACATACTATTTAAACGTCTTGATGGAAATACCCATAATATATTTATTAAAAAAAGAATCTATAAAATTTTTAGACCACGATTTCTGAATTAAAACTCGAAACGTCAATAAAGTTTCTCTTTTTAATAAATATATTGTGGTTATTCCCATCAAGACATTTATAACTTTATTTAAAATCATAATTTTTTTTTAAATTAAACATAAACTTTAAAAATATTTTTAAACAATAAATTAATTATGTCAATCACCTTGCACATCTGATTGGTTGTCCTTATTGTTGGTGAGCAACGATTTATAGAAGAGATGATACTGGGAAGGAATAATGCCTTTATTGCACAGCTCTTCTAAATCCTTATATTTTTCCTCTTTTATTAACCCTTGTCCTTCATATGCCGTTGTTAAGTTTGGCATGGAAAATTTCCTAGTTTTCTTTTTCGGATAACCTCAAAAGACCCGAAATTTTCATTTTCCTTGTTTTATTTAAAAAATATATATTTATTATCGTCTTTTCTGTACTGCAGCCATGTTAATTTTAGCCAATTTATACTACTATCATCGATGTCCACTTTTTTGTTTTTTATTAGAATTGTGGCAAAAGCTTTGAAGTTATAAATTTCTTCCTGTCCAATCTCGTGTACAGTGTATTTTGATTTCTTTGACGCCATTCTTACAATGAAGTACCACCCAGTGGGGTTAAATATGTCCATATTTTTTATGCTTTCTTAATATGACCATGGACCGAGTTACTCCATCATCGAATGGCCAGGTTCAAAAAAGTAATGGTCAATTTTTGAAATCTCTAATGTCTAAACAGCGTAAAGCAACATAGCAAATACATTTACGTTGCGGTTTTGGCCACCACTAGTGTCACGATAGAAGAACTAGAACAAAATATGATGAAAAATATGCACAAAAAAATAAGAGAAGTGACTGGAATGGATCGAAACAGACAGCAAGGACACATAAAAGACAAAAAAGGAGTACTACTAATAGATTTACCAGAGAAATTAAGACTATGGAAGGAGTACGTTAGAGAACATTTCCAACATGAAAGAGATGAAATGCAGAAAATACAAGAATCCTTTAGAGAGACAGAAGATCACGATAGATGAAATCAAATATGCTATCAAAAACTCTAAAGACAATAAGGCAGCTGGATTAGATGAAATACCAGTAGAACTGTTAAAACTAATGGAAGAAGATAACTTGAAAGTATTGACAGATTTATTCAACACGGTGTACGATACGGGAATAATGCAAGGGTGGCTGAAGTCAGCATTTATAACATCCCTAAAAAACAAGCAGCAAAAGAGTGCTCTGATTATCGAACACTGAGCCTCATGAGTCATGCTTTAAAATTACTGCTGAAAGTAATACATAAGAGAATATACGAAAGGCTATAGGAGGATATTAGCGAGACGCTGTTCGGGTTCCGAAATGGAATGGGTACTCGAGAATGACTATTTGCCATTAACATATTGATTCAGCGATGTCGGGATGTAAACGTTGATCTACACTTCTGTTTTGTTTACTACGAAAAGCTTTCGATAAAGTAAGACATGAAAAACTAATATCAATACTTATGAACAAGCGCATTGGCAGTAAAATCATAAATATAGTTCAAACATTATATTCGAACTAAAGTACCATAGTTCAAATTGATGGGCAACACTCAGAGGAAATAAAGATCTGTAGAGGAGTTAGACAGGGATGTGTTTTACCGCCACTTTTGTTTAACTTATATTCTGAAGAAATTGCCCAAAACTAGCTCAATAATATCAAAGCAGGAGTTACCGTTAACGGAAAATTAATTAACAACTTACGATATGCAGACGACGTGATCATAGCAACGAGTATAAAAGATATACATCTTATCGAAAACTTAAGTATGAATAGTGCTGAGATGGAAATTACTATAAACGCTAAAAAAATGAAGCAATTACATGCTAATTATAAAAAGACCACAAAATATACATCACCTATTGACAATCAATGATAACATGATAGAACAAGTAGAAAAATATCAGTACTTGGGAACTTTGATCAATGAAACCAATGATTATACTGCAGAAATAAACAAGCGAATAGAGATTGCTAGATCCTCATTTATACGAATGACCCACTCCTAACGTGCAAAAATCTAAATTTGGAGATCAGACTACGTACCATTCGCTGTTATATATTTTCAGTATTAAGGAGCTAATATGGAGCAGAGACTTGGACATTAAAAAAATGCAATTTAAAAAGAATCGAGGCTTTCGAACTCTGGTTATACCGCAGAGTATTAAAAATATCATGGACTGATAAAATTACAAATAAGAAAGTATTGGAGAGGGTAATATCTAGACCACGTAATGAGGGGACCAAAATATGAAATTATGAGACTCATAATACAGGGAAAGATTTAAAAAAGAAGATTTGTTGTCCCAAGGCAGAACTCATGGTTGAAGAATATACGTGATTGGTATCAATATAGATCGATTAATTTGTTTAGAGCAGCAAGTTTAAAACTAAAAATAGCTATTATGGTTGCCAACCTCCGCAGAAAGACGGCACTTTAAGAAGAAGAAGAAGTTTTGTTGATAAGTTTTGTTAATATTTCCCTCTAAACCAGGAGTTATATAATTATTTCCTTTAAAAAGATTTTCAACCTTTAACATTTTTTTAGGAAAGCAAAGCCTTTCTGTCCATCCAGCAAGAGAATTCATTTAAACGATATCCATTTCCAATAGTTTAGGAACCTTCTTGTGATTTATTGCCCAGTAAATCTATGTAAGCATTTTTTTTATTTCTTTCTTTGTAGTTGACCCTCCCAGTCCCTCCTTTATTCAGTTACTTACGACCCTACTCTCCAACCAACTAAAGAGTGGAAGCTCGCAAACGTTTCGGTTTGTTTGCGTACTCTATCTTCAGACCAAGAATTGCTCATCCCCACTTCAACTCCCTATAAGTGATAGGAACCCAATGTGGTAGGCAAATTATATCGTTACATACTTAGTTTTCCTAGTGGCAATCATCCTTGAATATTCTATGTTGTTATTCGCATTGCTTTCCTTAACTAAAAATCTGAAGAGCATAGACGCCAATTCTACACTAACCCTTTTTCCCTTGCCTGCCTGATCGCAACACCATAGCCGGTTTATCATAATGTGACATCGATTGTGGATCCCAATAATAAGCAGATCGTTCCAATATCGTTTATCGTACTGCGTCCAGTTATATTTATCGTTAACAGGACTAAATCCGTAACGTTCTGTGTCAACAGGGTTATATCGTGAACGGTGTGACTCTTCACAACGCATTACGGCCCTGACTAGTGAAGGGTAAGGCTTTACGTGAAACAGATATATTCACATTATCTAGCCTTGGGAATTTGTGATAACCAGTGTACAGTGAATGCGGTACAAAGGTACTAATGATAAAACAATGAATAAGTTGTCAAAATAACAACTTACATAGATCTCTTTATTAAGTTTAAATTATTTTTAACCATATATAATTAACCATATTTTTCTCTATAACTTCGTTTACTTGTAACTTGTGAAAAAAATTGTAGAAAGTTGATTATCTGTCTTATTTCAGTTTTTTTTTTCGAAGCGATATTAAAAAACGAAAACTAATGAAAACAAATAAACAAAGATTAATTAAATAAAAATTTTAGTATGTAGTTTCAAAGCTTCATGTATTCCTGCTATTAGTTTTTCTTTCTAATCAATATATCACCACCAACAAACAGATTAATACACAGTAACCCACTTTTAATTTATGCCCTCCTGTTCCCATTATGTGAACTACATTTAGACTTGTCAAAAACAGTTGTTTTCCTCGTGAGTTCACGTTGTTCCTGGCACTAGTTTTATTACTAATTTACTAATTGACGTTATGTGTTGATTTTAATGTGCAGAAACAAAGTTGTCCTTCAGTAGGCGCCAAAGTTTTCGTCGTTTATTCTTTTTGGGTGTAGTAGATTGAGAAGTTGTTGTTTTCATTTATGGGGCGATTTTAGATTTACTACATAATGTGTATAAAAAGTAATGAAACTTGTTAATATATCGGTGATATAATTTTTGTTGGATTTAATAAAAAATTTTTCGACTAACAAAAATCAGAATGCTGATATCGAATACGCAGAATTCGAAAACCGCGAGATTTAGAAAGGGAGTACAGACAAAATATGCAGAAAAGAAAAAATCATTTTTCTAGAACACAACAAACAGAAGACGTACAATCACTAGACACAGCAGAAGAGATATAAACGAAAGAGAAATGAAACGAATACTTTAGCCAGATAGATAAAAAGGGAACATTGGCAAATCTTCTGAAAACAGATGGAACACGACTTCTAAAGAATAAAAACGAAATATTTAAAATAATCACAGGACAAAGAGAAGAAATGAACGAAATAATATAAACTAAACATATTCAGAAGGAAACATGGGCAGACTACTTTCGTTCTCTAATCCTCTCATTCTCTAAAAAATGATTATCCTTTATCGTTTGTAAATAAGGAATTTTCAACAATCGATCGAATAGAACAGAACAACTTAGAACGAGATCCTGCAGCATACACAAGGAATAATACGAGGAAAATAACAATACCGTACATAAAAGGATTATCGGAAAAACTTAAAAGGATAGGAAATAAATTCAACATTTCAACAACATTCAAAACAACAAACACGTTGAGATCTATTTTGTCAAAAACCAAACCTAACAATGAACAAGAAAGGACAAAGAATTGCATTTATAAAATACCTTGTGAATGCGATGTTTTATTTAGGTGAAACATCAAGGCCATTAAATATTAGAATAAGTGAACATCAATTTTATATTAAAAATAGAGAATTTGATAGATCTCAAATATGTAAACACGCATGGGATAATGAACATAGGGTTCAATGGAATAACTCAAATGTAGTCCTAAAAGAAACGGATGGTAAAAAAAGAAAAATCAAAGAAGCGGCTCTAATTATGTTAAATGAGGCCAATTGTGTCGCAAATTCCTCGGTAGAATGTAGTAGGATCTGGTTACCAATATTGAAAGAGTATTATTACTATTAATAAGAAAATACCAGTATTAGTAAGTAAGTAACATATAGAGGATACATCATTTATGTTTTTTAAATAACGAAACATATAAAATCAGAATTTTGGTATTTATTGAAGGTAAACTAAATGCACGAACAAATACTTATCATGTCGGGATAGTATTATGAGGTTTTTTTCCTGGTTTTTCCCTCATAATTTACTATGGAATCACTAACAGGAGAATTTTACTATCATCACGTCATGTGTTTGTCTTTTTAAAGACGAATTACATGCTATGATTTTTTCTGACGGATATTCTCAAGTTAAAGTTGATTTCATGTAATCGAATGAACTATCTTATAAGTAAAATCGTCCCAGGAGAGCAACTCAACAATATTGGCAATATCATTTTAAAGTCGTCTACTTTAAAATGCATAATGTATGTCTGAATTGTCAATATAAATGAGTCAGATAAAATTAAATTATTAGAATAATTTTTCACTATGTAACAAAAAACAAAATTTGTTTAATTTACTGTTTGTATTTTGAGGACGATTTCCGAAGTGGAAATTGAAACGTCAATAAACGTATTTTTATCTTTAATTGTGGCTTATTCCCAGTGAAATAGTAATTAATTTTATTTTGTTAATAAAAAAAATAATAAAATTTATAAATTGGTGCAAAAAACTGCTTTTATTGCAAATATCTTTGTAAATTAATTATCAATTTTAATTCAAAAAACGGGAAAATAAAGATAGTCTTGATATAAATATTGTTTATGTAAAATACAAGAGAAAAAACTTCAAATTGTGACCACAAATTATTGTTAAAAAAAACGCAGGGTACAAATACTTTTTTTATCTATTTCAGCTTCAGATATCTGCGAAAAATTGTTTGACCTTTTTTTAATCAGACCGGGCTAAAATTATTTCAAGTAAAATATTTCTAATGGTAGGTATTTGTGATTAATTCCAGAAGATTAATTGGCCCCTCATTTTTATATGTTTGAAATTAATTGAACCTAAACAAATATCCTGGGTTCGTAATATATTTCGGAGTGTTTAGAGACAAAAATAGGTCAACTGTGATTATTAAATAAAATTATGTAATACTGCTGATAAGAATTTACATTTACATTTTACTCATTTCGCCGTATCAACATAAAACCAGTTTTTTGAAGCCCAAATTGAATTCCTCTATCACATTGCAAAGCGTAAATATTATTATATCTTTGCAAATACTTTCTGATATAATATAATACTAAAATAAAATTTGGCTCCTTTTAGATTTCTGAAATCATTCCATGCCTAAATAAAATATCGACGTAATAAATGAATTTGGAAACATTTAGAAAACGAAAACAGGTCAAGGGTGGTAAATAAATAAAATTAATACTTTTGGTTAGAAAAATGCTTCACATAATATTTTATGGCTTCTTAGTTGAAAATACTGTACGTCGTCGGCTGCTAATAACTACACTGAAGGAGTGTCCTTTCTTATCTAAACACTTAACATGTGTTATTTAGGGCCCATAAAATTTTGATGCCCTGTCTAACCAGGTCAAGCAATAAATCAGATAAGGGTGTGACATGGCAGTGTTCCTGTGTTTTGAACAGAAAATCACACTTTACTGTGTCATATCTCTGCTTTATGTTTATCTGGGCTTAAAATATGGTCCCTTCAAAATAGTTTTATTTCTCTATCAAATCAATTTTGCACTTCTAGTGAGTAACCTCATGAAAACTTTTAATAATAACTATTAAAATAATTTTTCTTTTTTACTTATTATAGGTATATGTCATTCGACGGTTATTTTCTATTTGAAAATATTTATTTCTTCTTCAACTCTTTTTCTATAGGAACCATTTATAATAATATCTCGTGAGACCTCATTTGCATTAGAAAATATTATCTCCCTTTTTTGTGTGTACATATTCACAAACTTTAGTAATACTCTGAAAGCATTTATGTCTCTTTCTATGTCTTAATTAATATTTTTATCGCTCATGGATGGCAAACTTGATATTGTTTTCTCTTAGGGCTAGTTTTCAGAAACAACAAACGTCAATCAATGTTGCAGTTTTCCCGATAGTCTAGTCGTCAGAGATTTGACTCCTAAAAATCATATGAACAATCTGAATTTTGCCAAAAATATCAATTTTGAGGCCTCTAAAAGATGCAAAAATGCTTACCACCTTAACCCCCGGGCTTCCTTCTAAATCCCCCCTCGTAGGGGGGTAAAAACGCAAAAATTCGATTTTTCAAGAATCTATACGCCGTAGAAAAAAATATTTTATATAAAAAATGTAGCTGAGATAATTCTGAACAAAAATGTTTATTATCACTTTTTGCGTAAAACGAATCGTTCTCTCAGAAATAACGCTTGAAGCGACCGACGATTTTGAATGTCAGTCCTGCGCGTGAAATAAATGTTAAATTAAATTTGTATCAACTCGACGGTAAAAGGTCAATCTTTTAATCAGAGTGACCTATCGACAAACATAAAAATGCGTTTTAAAAGTGAAGAGTGCAGCTTTCGTACGCAATTTTTGCATTTTGCCGTAAATTTAGTCAGTGTCTGTTCTTTTTCTTTAAGTTCCATCTTCTATCGAAGGTTGGAAATTATCATGACTATGCGGACCCTGTTGATTGCCACTTTAGATAGTTCTTTACTACTGCATTCAAACCATTCCCACAAGTTCTTAAGCCACGATATTCTTCGTCTTCCCACATTTCGCTTTCCTCGAATTTTGCCTTGCATAATAAGCTGCAATAATGAGTATCTTTGCCCTCTCATAACATGGTCTAAGTACTCAAGTTTTCTTCTTTTGATAGTCACTATTTAGCTTAATTTCCTATTCTTCTAGTAACTTCTGCGTTTGATATAATTTGAGTCCATGATATTCGTAGGATTCTTCTGTAACACCTTTTTTTAGATGCACTTTTTTAATGTCCATACTTCCAAGCCATAAAGGAGAGTAGTGAATACGTAGCACAGAAGCCTATGTAGGCGTAGTCCTAATCTTCACGAATCACGAATGAACTTAATTGATTTGGTTTGGTCTACATTTGATGTTATTCATGTTCCTAAGTATTTGTAGGTATCCACACTCTCAATTACAGTATCTTCAAAAGTCAATTGGAGGTTTGCATCTGCCGATTTAGTCATGGTCATTCATTTAGTTTTTTTTTTAATTCATCTTTGGTTCGTATTCGTGACAGCATTCATTAAGTCGTTGCATTACGTTCTGTAAATCATTGTTGTTATTATTGTATCGTCTGCACAACGCAAGTTATTCAAAACTTCTCCATTGATAAATGTACCTTCCATTGAATCTAAGAGCTCTTCTTTAAATACCGATTCACTGTAAAAATTGAAGAGTACTGGCGACAGCACGCAACCCTGGCAGACTCCTCTCTGTCTGATGATATCTCGGATGTTCTGGTTGTCAACTCATACCTTGGCAGTTTGATTCCAATATAGATTAGATATAATTTTCATAACACGACTGTCAATATTTTTGCTTTTTAATATTTCTACAAGCTTTTTATGTTAACCTTATCAAATGCCTTTTCAAAATCTAAAAAACAAATACTCGTTCTGATTCATATCCATGCATCTCTGGGCCAGCACATTTAAGCCGAACAAAGTGTCCGTACCATTCCTAAAGCCAAATTATGTGTCACTAATTTCATATTCAAGAGTTTAAACAATTCTGCTGTGTATTAGTTTCAAAAATGTTTTAAGTGTGTGACTCATTAAAGCTATTGTTCTGTGATCTGAGCAGGATATTACACTTTTTGGGTACTGCCCTAAAGGTCGATTGCAGCCTTTGTCAGGATGAACACAACCGCGGATTTGGTCAACATTGTGAAGAGCCGTAAGCTGGAGTACTTGGGACATATAATGAGAAATCAGGCAGATACGAGCTACTCCAATGCATTTTGCAGGGTAAAATTGAAGGAAAAAGAGCCCCAGGACGAGGAAAAATATCCTAGCTTGCTAACCTGAGAGCATGGTATAGAAAGACCTCAACACAGCTATTTCGTATAGCAGCCAATAAAGTCATCATAGCCAGAATGATCGCCATCGTTCGGAACGCACAGGCACCCTAAGAAGAAGAAGTCTGGGGATTGTGGAAGTCTGATATATTAGATTAAAGAGTTCAACCATCACATCAATAACATCTTCATCAATGAGTTTTAATAATTCGATGGGCACATCATCTGGTCCAGTAGCTTTGCCCTCTTTTGTGTTTTTGATGGCATAGATGACTTCTTCCCGTATTAAATGTCTGTAAAGCTGTTCAATACATAAACTTTGCGCGATGTTTGCCATTTCTTACGATTATATGATGATCAATACAATTTATTACTTTCATTGACCGGTCGTAGTGAAATTTTCATTGCTGGAGACCAGTCTTTAAAACCTATAACATGAAAATTCGATTTTGAGTTTTGGCAACCAATATGAGGCATTTGAAATATATCTACAAACGCAGAATTTAAGATTTTGGGGGTATAGGAAGACGATTTTTGAGGTGTAATTTATAGCAGAAGTTATTTTTGATAAAAGTAATTAAAAAGAACAGTTTTGAAGGTTTAGAATCGTGTAATGTGAAAGAAAGTCAGCGTTTTTTAAGCATATTTCAAATGCCTCACATTTGTTGCCAAAACTCAAAACTAAAATTTTATGCTATAGGTCTTGAATATTAGCATCTACTTATAGAAACTTTATAGTGGCCGGTCAATAAAAAAAGATGCATTCTATTGATCTCATGAACATCATAAAAAATGGCAAAAATCACGCCACGTTTATTTATTTAACAATCTGTAAAACTTCTTTAAAAACTGAGTTTGTTTGCTGCAAAATGTATACAACAATTGCATACAAAAGCTGCACTCTTTACCTTTTGTCGATTGGACACTAGGATTAACAGATATTGAATTTTTACTGTCAATACAAATTTTAATGAGCACTGATTTCGCGCGCGTTACTGGCATTCAAAATCTCCGACCGCTTCAATCGTTGTTTAACGGTTCATTCTACGGAAAACATTGTAATAAACGTTTTTGTTTAAAATTATCTTCTACATTTTTTATTTCAAAGATTTTTTCTATGGCGTACAGTTTCTTAATAAATTGATTTTGTTCGTTTTCTCCCCCTCTACTGGGGGGGGGGTTAGGAGAAACCCCTTTTGCCATTTTGCCACTTTCAGCAAAATTCAGCTTTTTCGTATAATTTTTAAGGGTTCATTAGTATTTTCGTCTCTGACGATTGGAGTATGAGATTTATTTTCGTTTTTTTTAGATTATGTCTCATATTTACAGTACTCTTCTCCTTAGTTTCTACAGAATTGTGAGAAACAGTGTGAACATTGACACTTTCTGCATTATTTTAACTTGGCAACACTGCTCCAAATAATTTTGACAGGTGCATCTTAAACTATAACCTTTCATTCAGCATTATTGCTAATTTACTCAGTTCACTGATCCCAGGCCCAAATGTCTAGTAAATTTTAATCATTTTAGTTGGTACGTTAATTAAATTTTGACCGACTGAAAGTGGAAGGAACTGACTTTAGAAAGAAGCACACATGCACATAACCAATTTATTTTATTTAGCGTATGGCTACATCATAATTGAGTTTTGTATATAAATAAAGAGATACATTACAAACAGTAAATACTTAACAATAATTAATTTTTACAAAGAAATATTTAGTTGACAAATATGTATATTTAATTGACTCTTTCGCAACTAAGAAATCGAAAGATTGCTACTGCAGAATCTGATTAGGCATTCCTTCATTAGATGTGTAACAATTTGCTCTTCCTCCGCGAGATATTTGACCTGCCATAGTTTGTTCTTATTTTGTCTAGTGCGGCCCAGATTCGTCTTGGTTGGTCAAAAATCTCCGGTTTTTAATACATGTCATATTTTGGGTAGCAGGCGATGCAATTTTCTCCCATTCTTCTCACCAAAGGCTGGTTATGATAAAGTTCCTTTCAATTAGAATTTTTACAGAGTCTAGAGGCTTGTTTCTTGAGCGAGGCCTACTTATGTCTGCATCGGTGATACCAGCGTGGAAGCGGAGCATACGATCGTCGTTAATTTTTCTACATTTACTAAAGAGTGCGTGTTTTTAGCGGCCGTATAAGGAGGCTGAGTGGCCAGTACTGGTAGCCAGTATGGTGGCATGATCTTGATTGTGTCTGATATAATATGCAATGCCTGGCTTAGTTAGGCATTAACAGGCTTGGTGTACGAGTCCAAGGGTGGTCGATCGAAGTGTAGTCGCTGCGAAACCCCACGTAATACCGCATAACTTTTGCAGAATATGATTTTGGTGTTCTCAAAGTTTTGAAGTCGTCTTTGTAAAATGTTCTGTAAAGTTTAGTGTTCTATCAAGTGTCACACCTAGATTTATTGGGTGTTTAGTGAAGTTGAGGAGTCTGTTTTGAAAGTAGATTTTTTATTGGAAGTTGATCAGTCTGTTGTTTCAATGAGCGCGATATTTTTATCTTGGCGCTGTTGAGCTGCAACCTCAAGCGGCGAGGAGGATATCTTCTGGGGGTAACCAGGTCGTTGGTAATATTTACTTAGTCTCCAATTCTTTATGGCTTGTAGCAAGCGCCCAGTGGTTTTCATATCCGAACTTCTTTGATGTCGTTTTGGGCATACCTGCAATATAAAGGCTGAAGGTAAAGTAGGGAGGCCAGCACCTATCCTTAAGGAAGGCCATTATTGTTTGATTTGGGTACTACTCTTGTCACAGACATTAGTGATCTTTTTGCATGGTTTCGCTCGCATTAATTTATATATTACCCCTTGTGTTCACACAGTATCACTGCTGACATTACTGGTAAATCAATGAAAATAGTAGATACTTTTAGTTGTTTTTGAAAGCCAGTTTCTTCATAGTTAGCCAGTGCTAGAATTTGATGTGTGCGGCTGCGGTTTTGTCGAAATCCTGCGGTTGTTCCACATGTATGTGTTTCCACATGTATGTGGAGTATCCTTGGGAATTATGTTTATAGCATTCTTTCAAAAACTTTGTATACCATACTTAGAAGTGCAATTGGACGGTAATATTTTGGTAAATCGTCTATGGTTTTAAAATGGCGACGATTTTTGCTCTTTTTAGTTAATGGGGAACAATCCGAATGGGATTTGGTAGTTAATCTGCCACTGTGCTTTAAAAATGCAGGATAAATGCTATCAAAGCCAATGGCTTTTCCGTTTTCATTTCTTAAGATCTTCCATGATTCCTTCACAGGTGAAAGGATTGGAATGCACTGTTTCAAATGGGCAAGTGGATCAAGTCGTTAAGTCTGTTTTAACTTAAATTGTGTGTAAGCAGTTTTGGGTCGCTGATGATGTAGATATTTTATTATGTAGAACACCACTTGATTTAGTGTTACTAGATTGGTTGGACTGTCGAGTGGGTTAGTGTCTTCTAGTTTTCGCAGCGGTAACCAGGATTTTCTACTCGAGTTTGTGAAATATAGAGTTTTAACTGTCTCAGTCCCTTTCTCGCGCCTAGCGGTATCAATTCTGTGGAGTAATTAGTCTGAAATTTTTTGCTTCCCGTCTTTACAGAACTTTTCATACAGTTATTCGCTCTTCTTGGAACATCCATGAATTCCTTTTTTTGCGGTACCCTCTATAATTACTGCTTTTGCTGATAATATTATTGCTCTCGTGAATCTCTCGTATTTTACCCTTTTTGTGTGCCAATATTAATTTTAAATTGCCGCATTTTAAAGAGCCAATTAATTGTAATTTAAAACCAAAAAAATATTTGCATGCACATACATCAAATTAAAACAAGTTTAAATGTTAGTATTTACAAGCAAAGATTTCAATTAAAAATAATGAATATCAACTCCCAATATTCATGTGTCAAATGGAATATAGACATATTTTTTTATCAACGGACATTTTTTGACATTTCATGAATTCTAAAAGAACTGATATTGACGTTTCAAACTGATTATGGATTATTTCATTTCTGTTGTTGTTAAGGATCAAAAATTACTTCGGATAAAGTGATTTCTAAGGAAATAAGAAAAGTAATTATTAATTTGCATTTCAAAGGAAAATCTATTGCGAAACCCGCTGAAAATGTTAATTTCTCACGATATACGGTGCGAAACATTATTAAACTTGACAAACTACTGGTTCTATTGTAATACAAATTTTGGAGCTTTAAGAAGGATTATTAAACAAAATTACTGCGGTTATTATAGAAAGTTGAATGTTTTGTGAGGAGAAGCAACGGCCAAACCTTAACAAAAACAACTTGCGTTATGTTTATATATAAAGGGAGGATAAACCCTACGATAATACAATATATCCCGAAATTATATAAAATATATAAATTAGCAACGAACTGAAAAACAGTTTTAAAATAATTTATTTAAAGACAAAAATAGCTTATTTCTTTTATTTTTTTTTTGCTTGTCAGAGTAACTTCTATTGAAAATTGTATTTTAAATGTCATATTTTTAGTAACGTGGACAAATCAACAGTTACTTAGTATTACCCTCGCAAGTCTACATCCTTGTCCTTCTTCCTATCTGTTTACTATTTGCTTATAAGAGTGACAGTTGACAATCTCCGCGATTGTTGTAGGTGAGCAATCAAAACGATCCCCAGGGCCTAAGAATCTTAGGCCTGCTGCTTTCCTAGCCAAGAGCTCAGCAATGCGGTTACTTTTATTCCTATTGTGTCCTTTAACCCACCTCAGGATGATGGTATTACCATCCGAAGCTTGAGTTAGTAACTTGTGACACTCCATGACTAACCCTGATATGACACGTGGTCTATTCAAGGTTAGTAGCGCATCATCTACTATCTGTGCAGATTATTATCTGTGCGGCTATACCATTTTGGGTTATCTTTTTTGCGGCTATGGAGATATCAACCAGTTCACTCTGAACTACGCTGGTATTTTTACCCATACCTCACTTTATTCTTAGCTTCACTGATCTGGAGGATATCCCACATCCTGAGCCTTGTTCCATTTTGGAGCCATCGGTGTATATTCAATACGCATTTGCCACGTTTGTCTCCCTATACTGTCTTGTTTCGATTTTATAGGGTCTGTCAAAGACAAACTTTGGTTTAATTGAGTCGCAACCTGCCTGTAGCAGGGGTAGCGCATACAGCTCTCCCCGCCAGAAACAAGTTCTTAATTGTCCCATTCATGCATCAAGGTTTATACCAGCTGAGGGCAGTCGACTAATTGTCGCCAGTGCCATCTCTTTGACATAATTATATGTCTAGAGGCGTAATCCCAATGAAAAACTCCATTGCACCAGTTGGTGTTGTTTTTATGGCACCTGTTATATTTATACCAGCCACCAGCCACCAGCTGAATATGGTTTAGTTTGGTAATCGCTGTTGCCTGTGGCACTTTTGGTACCCAAGCAATAGCTTTGTAAGTTATCATTGGATTAATGACAACAGTGTAGACCCAGGTGATCACCCTGGACGAAAGGCCCAGGTGAGTCCGACCATTTGTCAACATTGTTCATAGACAATATATGCTCTTTTAGCTTTACTACTTAAGTGTGAATTCCATGTTAACTTCCTGTCAATGGTAATACCAAGGTACTTCACTTTTTCAGAAAAGTTTAGACTGTAGTTTAGAATTCTTGAGGGTATTAATCCGGTGATTCTTGGTCAACCAGGGTGTTAAGAACTATGTTCCAGAATAGTGATTATAGCATCCCTCCCTGTGGACACACCCTCCCCTTCCGGCTCGAGGAGATAAGGATACGACCGGGGCCAGAAAACCCTGCCTGTCGTACTGTCGTAAGAGGCGACTAATGGGCGGATATGAGAGGTGGAGGGCCGTCGTTTGAGGTGTCGGGTTGGTAGAAACGCACAGAGATGCTTAGTCATCTCAGTCACCGCTCTACATTCCTAGTATCCGAGACGAGCGCCTCGTGGGACCACTCTACTCTCATTTTCCACAAGAGCCGGGTGTGGTTGAACGAACCGGGTACATATGCACCTCCGGAAGCTGACACCGCGGAACGGGGGGCGGAAGACTCGGCACGTACCACATCTCGGAATGATAAGTGGTAGAGGAGCGATTCCTCGCGGGGACCTGTCTACGTGCGAGGTAGTATTCCACCACCTGCGAACCACCTTTCCGCCTTCGGGGGGGGGGGGGACTCACGGAAGGGTGGCGTGACCCGCAACACAGGTACTACGGGGAAGGTGGAGCCTCACGATGTTCACCTCCATTTGGTGTCGGACTTGTAGGGCGCTGACGGTTGTATGCCGAAAGGCCAGGTAAACCAGGGTCCTGCCATTTATTTGGAGGGCACAAAGCTATAGCAATGTGGACACACCCTCATAACTATGCCTATAACAGAAACGTCTTCTACATTTATTGCTCTATTAGAGAGCATACTGAATATTTATTCGCTTACGGCTAGGGGAACCTTCCTGACATTACGCTGTTGAATAAATGAATACACTAGGGTGAATTCTGTAGTATCCAGCGATCTTTAAATTCTTTCCACTACTTGATGCAGTATAGAACCGGTAGATCTTCCCAAAGTATATGCATGCTGATATGGGTGAATGGATTATGGCACGCTAGAGTAACCTGAGCATTTTATTTTTTTCTAGAGACATAGATCCATGCTGGACATGCGGGAGAAATAGTAGAAGATATAGCTACAGAAAGCGGAGTCAAACAAGAATGCGTACTTTTCCCGAGGCTACTCTTATCAGAATGAATTGGATCATGGAGAAAGTAAGCGATAAAAAACAGGTATTAGGTGGAATTTGCACAACCAGTTGAAGAACTTGAAGTTCCCACACTAGATTCATAAACCATAATGTAGAAGAAGATCGACAATCTTACAACATACTCCAATGTAATGGGCCTTAAGATAAATACAGAAAATACGAAACTCTTAAAATACAACAGCCAAGAAACTAAAATGAAAATAAATGGAAGACATATAGAGGAGGCAGATAACTTTAGATATTGGGGATCAGTCATGGAAAAAAGGAGGCAGTAGATGAGAGACTGTAGAGAAAACAATAGTTTTCAAATAGTAAACAAAGGCACAACATGCATATAAATCCTTAAAGAAAATTTGGAACACACACGATATATCCAAATTAATCAAAATCAAAATTTTTAACAGCTGCATTATGAGTTTGTTATTGTATGACGCAGAATCTTGTAGACAAAATAATCACCTACCAAAAAAATACAAACCCTTATAAATAAATGGTTAAAAAAAAAAGAAAATGCCAAAATAATATAACCAGACAGGCACTCGAATACCAACCAGATGGAAGAACAAGAAGCGAAAGACCGGATAATAGCTGAAGAAGAGCTTTAACAAGACATCATGAAAGAATTGGCCTGACATGTAAAGAGGTCAAACAGAGAGCGAGAAATATAGAGAAATAGAAAAGATCTGTAGAGAAAATTTCGACTGAAAAAAAAGAAGACTTTGCGCTGATCCACCCAATCAGCCATATTTCACTTTTGGCTAAGACATGCAAACGCGCCCAATACTGCATAAAAAAGAAAGGTAGTACTATTTAACAGTAATAAATAATAATACGAAAGTTTACATGCAACAAATGTATTCAATATATCCAAACCAAGTAGTTGTCCAATCAAACCAACCAATTATGAACAGTCTAACCATTTAAATGCCAATGATAAGTCCAGAAATGCAGATATACCATAACTAAACGATTTGAACAAACATCAATTCCATCCATAACCATCAATTCTAAAAAAAAACTATAAAAAACGAAGAAAAATCTGTTTACTCTCCCAATGCTTACGTATCAACCAGTGACGATGATCTCTTGAATGATGATATACGAACAACCAAAGAATATTCTTAATAAGCTGTTACTAAAAAGAAAGAAAACGTAGTAAAAAACATTATAAACAATATGAAATCCAAATTTCAAACAAATATCACTGTCTTCTAATAAAGGAGAATCGAGAAAGCGGTAATAGAAAAACTAAAAAGCCTTAACCACATCCAAATTTTTATATATAGAGTTTCTAACTATGAGAAAATTATTCGTAATCTAGCACAAATAATAGAAGAAGGAATTTACCATAAAAAAAAGCGGTATCCGCAAATACAGTTAAAATAAACCCTAGCAGACCAGAAGTATATAGAAATATAGTCTGGTTTAGACATCTACGTGCTGAAAGCATAGTTCATCATACTTACCAATTGTAAGAAAAAAGAGCATATCGTGTAATAATACGAAGTCTTCATCACTATATTCCAGCCGAAGTAATTAAATTACAATTAAAAAAAAGATCTCAAGGTGCGAAAGCTATCTAAGTATCTAAAGAACCTTTGCCTCTTTTTTTTATAGATATTGAACCAAATAAAACTAAATATTCTATATTGAATTTCTGAATTACATGAGAATTCCCTTGACTGTTGGCTGTCGTAGACCACAGACGATTTTTACGTATCTCTTTTTGATTTTGGTTTCCCATAACGAATAGAGCTTTTCGCCGTCTATCGTTACTCCTCTGTGGTCCCAATTGATCATCTTAAAGGCATATTCTAATGCCGTTATGAATAATTTCGGCGACAATGTATCTCCTTGCCTTATTTCACGATTTATTTGTGTTGGTCGGGTTTTATTGTCTATTTTAACAGTCACAGTGGCATTTTTGTAAATATTATAAATCAATCCTGCTGTCATTCATGGCTTCTATAAGGCTGTCTAATTCGATCGTGTCGAACGCTTTATGAAAATCTATGAAAGTGAGAACAAGAGGTTTTTTATATTCTATAGATTTTTCAATGAGTGTTTTTACTGTGTGGAGGTGATCATTGGTACCATAATTTGAGCGGAATCCTGCCTGCTCTCTCGGTTGGTAGAAATCTAATTTTTTCTCCAATCTTAATGTCACTACCCTAGTGAAGAGCTTGTATATGTGGTTCAACAGGCTAATAGGTCTATAATTTTCTAGGTCCGTTCTATCTCCTTTTTTATGCAAAAGGATGGTTGTAGCATTGTTCCACTCTTTGGGCACCTCTCTTTGCTGCAAACATAGATTGAATAGTTTCCTTAATTTATTTAATAGCATATCTCCTCCATTTACGATAGCTTCTATTACGATTCCATCCTCTCCTGGGGCTTTGTTATTTTTTATTTTTCTTAATGCTTGTCGAATCTCATCTAGCTTTATCTCTGGCATTAGTTCGGAAACTTGATTCTTGATCTTCTTTGAAATGGCTGTTTGTATTCCTGTTTTATCTTCTCGTCTACTGCTATATAAGTCCTCGTAAAACTCTTCGACGACCTGTATTAACTCGTCTCTACGTGATATTAGTTCATTTTGCTTGTTTCTTAATTTATGAATTTCGCATTTCCCATTCGTTAGCTTTCTACGTAGAACTTTTAGGCTGTTATTTTCCTCTATAGTGCGTTTAATATAATCGGTATTAAATTTCCTTAAATCTCTCCTAATTGCTTTCGAAACAGTTTTGTTCATTTTTCTTAAAGTGTTGCTATCTACATGCTTACGGCGAAAAGCTTAACCATCTCCGTTTCGCAGATGACATTGTCCTTATCACAGATAATTTAGGAGAAGCTACAGATATGATAAACGAATTGGATTTTGCATGTTCGAAGGTGGGCCTGAGAATGAACTTGACCAAAACTAAGTTTATGACAAATTTGGTCCCCAATTTGACTATTCAAGACAAAGTGGTAGAACTGGTGGAGAAATATACGTATTTGGGTCATGAAATAAGAATCAGCAGGGATAACCAAACATGTGAGATCCAAAGACGAATTACTTTAACATGGGCAGCCTTTGGAAAACTGCGAGACACACTTAGGGCCAACATACCAATCAGAATCAAAAGAAAAGTGTTTGACCAATGCGTATTACCGGTCATGACCTATGGGGCGGAAACTATGACTTTAACCAAGGCCACGACTTCAAAACTGAGAGTGGCACAGAGACGAATGAAACGGTTTATGCTGGGAGTGACGTTGAGGGACTGAATAAGAAACGAAGATCTGCGAAGAAGGACGAGTATTACTGATGTTGTGGAACTCATAGCGGAACTAAAATGGAACTGGGCAGGCCATGTAGCGAGAATGCACGATTCACGATGGACGAGCAAAATTACAAATTGGAGGCCAAGAGCAGACAAACGCAGTAGAGGAAGACCACCTACACGTTGGGCCGACGACATCAGGCGTATCACTAAAAATTGGCAACAAAGAGCACAAAATCGTGAGGAATGGAGGACTTTAAGGGAGGCCTATGTCCAGCAGTAGACGTGATAAATAGAGGCTGGATGATGATGATGATGATGATAACGAATAGACGTGTTTTTCTACCTCTCTCTCGTATTGGATTCTGAAGACAACATACATTGTTTATCATCTTTCTGATATTGTTTCCTGTAGAAAACAGATTTAGGACTACTTACAAAGAAACAGAGACAAACTACCGCGACCCCGTTATAGACAAAAACCATAATCCGCTAAAGACGATTAAAACTCATACGAGAAACAACTGCTTGTAAATACCGTGAATAAAACCTTCTATGTGATAAAGGAAACCTAATTGTGTAAATACCGCGAGTATATACAACAGTAGTAATGGTAAGCTATAACTTTTAATTCCATTTCCTAATTATTTTAGACCACACCTATAATACAGTCTAAAATTATTTTAATCATTCCGAATGAGTTCATGCCTTAATCCCACATATTTTGTTTGTCATTTATTTAAGAAGCGTTCTCTTCTTAGTCGTCTTCTTTTTGTTTCGTATCTGTTTTATTTCCACATACCCTGGCGTTAATCTTTTACTTCTGTATCATTCATTTACTGAGCACTATGGTGTTACACTTTCTTACATTGGAGAGCACAGTAATCTCAGAACAGATCGCTTCTACAAAATTTCAAAAGATCAACAAAATGTATATAGGTATTTAACAAAATAATTATTAATCTCTATTGAGTAAGTTTCAAAATAAATTAGTTATCCTTCAGTTAATAAAAAAAGTTAATAAAAAAAAGTTAAAGAAAATAACTAAAAAAGACTGGATGACACCGGAAATAGTTGAGCTAATAACTGAAAAAAGAAAATACAAAAATAAAGATGAAAATAAATATAAAACCATCAAGAATAAAATCAAATATGAAATCAGAAAGGCTAAGGAGGAATGGATGAACAAAGAATGCCAGGAATTGGAAGAACTCAGCAACAAACATGACACCTCAAACTTACATAAAAAAATTAAAGAACTTACAGGCAACACAAGACAAAGAAGAACACTCATATCAAGAGATAATAATGGAAAAATACTTACCGAAGAGAGCAAAATAAAGGAAGTATGGGAACAATATAAAATCCATCTTTTCCATGACGAGAGAGAAAATGAACAAGATATAGGTGAAGAAAAACAATACCTACAAATTTTACCCTCAGAAGTAAAGAATGCCCCACAGAATGCAAAACAAAAGCACCGGATCCTGATCAAATTCCAGTTGAACTGTTAAAAGCCTTAGATGACGGTAATATAAAGAGACTCATCCGAATTCTCAACCACATATATGTAGAGGGCAACATCCCGGAAGAATGGCTTAAATCGATATTTTTACCTCTACCAAAAAACAACAATCCCAAATCATGTAATGACTATAGATTGATAAGCCTAATGTGCCACCCTTTAAAGATTCTTTTGAAAATTGTTCAAAACCGAATTTATAAGAAATGTGAGGAACAGATAGATGAAACTCAGTTTGGCTTCAGAGGAGGCATGGGTACAAGAGAGGCATTATTTGCGTTGACGGTACTCTTGCAGAAATGTCGGGAATATAACAAGAGTGCATATGTATGCTTCATAGACTTTAGGAAGGCCTTTGACCGAGTGCAGCATATGAAGTTAATAGACGAATTAAAAAACATCAATTTAGACAAAAAAGACATTGAGTTTATTAAGGCTATATACTGGAACCAGTAAGCAGTAGTAAAGGTGAACGATATAGAAACAAATAATATACCGATTGCGAGAGGGGTTAGGCAAGGATGCGTCTTGTCTCCGACGCTTTTCAACGTGTACTCACAGGTCATATTCAGAAAAGCCTTATGGGAAAGAAAAGAGGGAATAAGAATTGGTGGAGAAATCATAAACACCATGAGATTTGCAGATGACACGGTAATTATGGCTGAGAGTATAGAAGATCTACAAACTTTACTAGATGCAATAAATAGTGAATGCATTTAAATGGGACTTGACATCAACACAGATAAGACCAAATTTATGATAGTATCAAGGAGTCCAATAAATAATAAACAACTAACTCTTGGTGGACAGCAAATAGAGAGAGTGACAAAATATAAATATCTGGGAGCTTACATCAACACAGAATTAGATCCAGACCAAGAGATCCGGGTACGAATAGAAATGGCAAGGGCAGCGTTCTTAAAATTCAAACAATTGTTCTGTGACAAAAATCTAAATATTGCGCTGAGACTGAGGTTTGTTGAATGTTACGTCTGGTCGCAATTATTGTACGGGGTAGAAACATGGACACTAAAAGCGCAAATAGTTAAAAAGATTGAAGCCTTTGAACTTTGGATATACCGGAGAATGTTGAGAATCCCATGGACTGCCAGGGTCACCAATGAGGAAGTGCTGAGAAGAATGGGTCGAGTCAAAAAATTGTTGAGAACGATAAAAGTACGCAAGACTGCATACCTTGGACACATACTAAGAAATAATAAATATAGTCTTCTGCAGGTCATCATGCAGGGTAGAGTCGATGGCAAAAAGGGAATAGGTAGAAAGAGGAAGTCATGGCTGCGAAATATTCGAGACTGGACAAACATGACTGTAGACGAATTATTCCACGTTGCAAAAGACAGAGAAGCTTTTAAAAATGTGGTCGCCAACCTCCGTTAATGGGGACGGCATAGGAAGAAGAAGATCCTTCAGTTGTATGAACCTTAACACAAACTTGCACACTAACAACGTGTCAAATTAACATAATATAATATGTGGGAGACCTCTTACAATGAAATACTCTGTAACACGAAATACTCTGTGTTATCTACGTTATTATTTTTAAAGATTAGAACCGTAAATACTTTTATTTTTGAAAAATAATACCTTTTATTACACCTATGTGTGCTGCTCACCTTTTGAAATAATAAACTTACTCGACATCAAAGTAATCCAATTTCTCAGACGACAATATCAATATTGTATCTGCTAGAGGAATCGTTCACTTAACTAAATTAAAGTTTGTGCTGTAGGCTTAATGGTATGAGGCGAAACAACGGAATAAGGAAGTCTTTGCACGTTTACCTCAGAAATTGAAAACAGTCGGGATATAAATTAAATGTAGGTAAACAGCAACGGTACAATCACTAGAGAATTTGTTTTAGGCCAGGTTTTCTAGAGTTAACGCAGAAAATCTTTAGTTACACTTTGTATCTGAAAATTATACATCTAGAAAAAATTCTTCAATCAAAACAGTGCTAAATTTTCCAATAGTTACATTACGATAATGTTAAAAATAAAAAACGACAATAATTATATTTACCCCTGCAGATAAGGATAAAACCCTTTATTAAATATTACTAAATTATTTAAAATGTGATAAATATAAATAATTAAACAAATTGTCTAAAGATTCAACCGAAAGATATAATCAAATTTTAAAATCAGGTTAGTCTAAATTTGCAGTTGGAAAGCACAGAATGGCTAAGAAATCAAAATGAAACTCGAAAGTTCTACAGAAATCTAAACAAAATGCGCAAAGAGTTTAAGCCAAGAATCAGGAGCTGTAAGGATGTAGAAGGAAACATCCTAAATGATACGGCCTCAATCCTAAACAGATGGGTTGAATTTTTCGATGCAAAATTTAATGGCCATCATATCGAAGAAGCAGATATCAGCCTAACAAATCGAAATGATTGGAATCCTTTCAACCCAAACGAAAGACCACCTACCATCGAAAACGTTGCCCAAGCCATTAAAAAGCTTAAAAATAATAAATCACCAGGAGTTGATCAAATTTGCAGTGAGCTCTACAAGAATGGTGGCGATGCCCTACTAGAGACACTGAATAAGCTTTTACTTCTTGTTTGGCATAATGAGACCATGCCCTGTGAATGGTCGCAAGGCACGATATGCCCGTTACATAAAAAAGGTGACCAGCTCCAGTGTGACAACTATAGAGGTATAACCCTGTTAATAACTGCTTACAAAATACTAGCAAATATTCTCTACGAAAGGCTGCAAGCTTACACAGTGGGCATAGTTGGTAAATATCAAGCTGGATTCACTCCAGAAAAATCAACAATTGACCAGATTCATTCAATAAGACAGATTCTCGAGAAAACATTAGAATTTAATATTGAAACCCATCACCTATTCGTCGACTTCAAGGCCGCATACGACAGTGTCAAGAGAACAGTGCTATACCAATCAATGCATGAGTTTCGTATACCAGAGAAACTTATCCCACTAACGAGAATGACAATGTCTAACTTAGAAGCCACTGTTAGAATACAGGGAGAGAGTTCTAGATTCTTTGAGATAAAGGATGGACTCAGACAAGGAGATGCTCTGGCTTGCCTCCTATTTAATATTGCCTTAGAAAAGGCAGTCCGAGATACACGAATTAGGGATGGCGGTACTATTTACAATAGATCGATACAAGTCCTAGCATATGCTGATGACATTGACATAGTAGGGCGTAGCAAACGAGATGTTGAGCAATATCTCCTAGAATTAGAAACAGCGGCGAAACATGTCGGTCTAGTCATCAACGAAGACAAAACCAAGTACATGTTGGTTTCAAAGGATCCGATAGCAAATGAGGAACGGGAAACAGTCTTTGGAAGTCATACCTTTGGACGTGTTGACAACTTCACATACCTTGGGTCGCTATTGACTGCTACCAATAAAACAAGCGAAGAAATCAAAAGACGAATAAATCTTATATATAATTATATATATTATTATAATAAATCTTAATAAATTGGGCATTCTATGGACTCCAAAAGCATTTCCACTCAAGAAACATTCAAAAAAGAACTAAAATTATTATATACAAAATATTGCTGAGGCCGTTCCTCACATATGGAGCAGAAACATGGACTCTAACGCAGAAAGATGAAAGACTTTTGGGAATATTTGAGCGTAATATACTCCGCAAAATATTTGGAGCTGTAAACGACCAAGGGCAGTGGCGCAGAAGATATAATTTTAAATTGTATCAGCTCTTTGATGAGCCAGATATCATAACGTTCATTAAAACACAGCGACTTAGATGGGCTGGACACATAATACGAATGCCAGAAAATACGATTGCTCAAAAGCTAACCACAGGAACACCTGTAGGAAAAAAAAGCAAAGGCCGACCGCGAATTAGGTGGCTAGATGGAGTGGAAACCGACTTACGAATATTAAAAATCAGAAGATGGCAACATGTTGTCAAAAAACCGAGCAGAATGGCGACGAATCTTAGAGTAGGCCAAGATCCACAGAGGATTGTCGAGCCAAAGATGATGATGATGTTAGTGTAAATTTCCCAAATCCGTACCTATTAGAGGAAACAATAGTCAAGACAGCATAGTGAAACAAAACTTGGTCGTAAGATGGACGACTACTTACTAAAAAATCGGAACGTCGGGAGGGATGGAAAAATCCTGGTCTTTGCGATCTAGTTCTTACAACACACTGACTGCTGCTCAGCTCAAGACTTATTACAGACTTGAAGACTATCAGAGGACTCGATCACTTCAATCAGAATCTCGACGAAATTCCAGCTATGCAAGACACCTTCAGCAAAACTTACTGCTACTATGAGAAGGTTACATGTAGCTTTAATACAAGGGCCATATATTTACCAGAATCAGGGAAATTAGGTACGACACTTCAGGCATACAAAAAGACATATCAATAGCGTGAAGACTTATACAGGTAGCATTTATTTCCAAAACTAGCAAAACTGGGAGGAAAAAGCTATCCTTAGCGCATATAAATCTGATGTTATTTTTACTCTCTCAACAAACTGCTCATTGTAAAGGCACATTAGGGATATTATATTGATGAAAAGTTCATTACGTAGGCAACAATATGCGTATAGAGCAAGATTCTCTTTGAAAATAGCACTGCATTTTGTGCAGACGAAAGAGGTTCTGCAAAACCACAAAGTGGTGCTGGGTGAATTTTTTTATCTAGAAGAAGCAATAACACGGGCGGTTTAAAATAATTTAAGAAATAAGCTGCAGCGCATAGACAGCATGCTGAAGTTATATGCGATATATTTCTGTGGGATACAGAGTCGGCACAGATAGCCAAAGGCTATCCGCAAGGGAGTCTTATTTTAACTCTTTTGGAATCTGGCCATGGATGGATTTATAGCTAAACTCAGTAATGACTGACTCTTCTGCTATGCGAATGATCTAGAAATCTAAGGTCAGAGATAGAATGGAACAGGCTATGACTGCATTTATTGAATTGCCTTTAACACTTTCATTGCCGACGGTACACACCGTGCGCCATCGGCTATTGTCGTCACAGGCAGACGGCGAACCGTGTGCGTCGAGCGCATACGTGACTTTCCTCAAGTAGTATGGCTCTGGCCTTTGTTAGAGTCAGTTCTGTTTTTGTTGGCCGTTCAGATATATTCTGAACAAGCGTGTATGTAGAGAACGTGATGTGAAGATCCCATTGTCGAGTAAACAGCTGCAAGAATTAGCCGATTCATTGTGGGAAAGTTCAGAGGAAGATCGATAGTTTCATCAGACGATTCTTGGTCGG
Organism: Diabrotica balteata; assembly: GCA_918026665.1. Lineage (NCBI taxonomy): Eukaryota > Metazoa > Arthropoda > Insecta > Coleoptera > Chrysomelidae > Diabrotica > Diabrotica balteata. The sequence continues at coordinate 34,984,293 of OU898282.1, read as the reverse complement.
AGGAGGATGATAATGCTGACAGCGATAGAGTTGAGGCTGATATTGTGAATGATCCTGACAATGTTTTTAGCGACGACGATGAAGATTATTATTTCCAGACTGGAATAACACTCCTGATTTGAAAACAATTGATTTCACTGGAATACCTGGATTTCGTGTACCACCACCTATGAGTAATAATCCGTATGATTTTTTCAGTTTGCTTGTAACTGATGAATTACTAAATCACATTGTAGATCAAACAAATATTTACGCAAAGGAATTTTTTTTAAGTCGTACCACTTCAGCTAAATCCAGAATAACCGATTGGAAACCAGTTTCCCTAGCAGAGTTTAGATTTTTTAGATTTTTTTTAATTTTATATTATACTTATAACACTTATAATAAATACTGCAGCAGTTTCTTTAGAACCAATGATGCTATTTAATATGAGACGATATTTTATGGAATGTATTGACGAATGAATTAAAGAAAATGGTGTACATATCGAACACTTACTTTGACAAAAATTTTAATGTTATTTAGTTTAACTATTTTTTAATTTGGTTTGTAAATAAAATGTTTTGATTATGACTTTAATTTTATACAAAACGTAAAATGTTTTATGTAAAATCCAATTATTCTGTTATTTTATTAAATCCTATTATGAATTATCCTGCTGATATATTTATTTTATTTAATATTTCGTTAACTACTGACTTTATTAAAGGTATTTTATAACAAAATTCAGGAGTATTGATGTTTTTATCTATTTTTCTTTCATTGCCTGGAGTAATTGCGTTAAATCAGAATTATGCAGTTGATTTGTAAAATGCGATTATCTCGAAAACTGTTGAGTTTTGAAGTTATTAACAAGTATACCTTTTTTGTTAAATTAATGTATCTTTAATATTTTTTATCAAAAATACCGGTAACTTGAAGAACAAAAAAGTTAAGTGCAAATATATGCCACGTATGTGGCGCCCTCTATTAGCTATATCAAAGTATGTATCAAATTATAATTCCTTATATTAAATAGTAGCCAGCTGCAAATTTTTATAGATAAATGTTTGTAAAAAATTACAAACATGAAAGTTATAGCGAAAAATAAAATTTTAAATTTCCACTTTAACACCCTGTATCTTTTTTAATATCAACATTTTATTAAAGCAAGTTGGCTTAAATCCTAATATTTTAAAGTATAGAATCTGCGGTTTCTTTTTGTACAATTGCTTAAGGACCACCCTGTATAAATACTATTACTGAATAAAAATAAATTAATCACTTGTTTATTCAATAAATCTCGGAAAATGTAAATTAGACGTTTAAATTTCATCTAAGAGTTCTTTTGTGAGTTCTGAAGTACCTTTGCCTTTTAATAGTGTTAATAAAACAAATGCTAAAATATTCGATAAAACTTATCTATATTGATCAACTAGCTTGAAAAATTTTATTACACATATAAAACAAACGAAATATAAATATCGCTCCGACCCCATCCTGACAATTGAAAGCTGCGCAGCCAATATTGATTCACTTAACTAAATAACCTATACTATTTTACAGACCCTGTAAACAAAAACAACTATAAATTTAATTCGTTACTGTTTTGTTCCAAACTTTGTATGCCTGTACTATTTTTCTTAAATTTTTATAAACCGCTTAACTTTTAATTTCTTTAATTCTAAAATTTACCGGGATACTCTGTTGTCAACTCGCTAGCTAACCCTTCCTTGGATCTGCTCCCAAAAACGAATCTTGATCTCTTGTTCTAACCAAAATTCCTATTTCCTCGTGGATACTAAATTCTCCTAGCTAAGCTTCTCCCGATGCAATGATAATTTATTGACATTTACAAACCTTATTAACATTAATTTGTACACTGCTGCCATTTAGCACACATGGAATCGTCACTGCTACCACTTTTTTAAACACCTTCGAAAACAAAATTACTTTTTAATTGACACAACTTCGTTGTGTCTAAAAGAGACTGTCTTTTTCTCCACTTTCAAAATCCGATGAAACCCTTCCCTTTTCTATTTTCAATTAATCATTTTTAGTATTTCAAACAAGTACACAGAATTCGCTGTTTCTACGAAATCGAACGAATTAATATTTTCTTATTTCGATACACACCCAACAATAGAATCTGCATAAGTTAAAATTGTTTCCCATTTTGACAAGACAATAGCTGAATATGGAATCAGGGAAAACCAAATCCGAGAATAAGTTTAGCAGATGAACAGCAGATTTTCGTTGTGAAAGATCGTCTACAGATGCAATATTTGTTATAAAGCAAATTACTGAGAAATCACTAGAGTAGAAGTAATGGATTTTGACAAGAGCTATGAGTCATGCCGATTTAGTACACAAGTTTAACTGTTATTTTCAAGGTCATAGCTCTTGTTAAAATCCATTACCTATATAATAGACCAGCATTTCTGTGTCGTAATTGACCTAAAGAAAGCGTTTGACAGAGTAAGACACAAAGATGTAATCCATCTTCTGTACAATAAAGAAGTTCCCCTAAATATTATAAAAACTATCGAAAACATCTACCAAACCAACAAAATGGAAGTCAGAGTAGATGGACAACTTACAGAACCTATAGAAACAGGCAGCGGAATAAGACAATGAGATTTTTTTGGCCCCATGCTCTTCAATTTGATCATGCATGAAATTATCAAAGCGTTAACAAATGAAGAGGATACAGAATGGAAAACAAAACAATAGTAGTCAGCAAAGTACCCACCAGATGTAAAATAGAAATTGATGGCATCAGTATTGAACAAATAATGGAAATAAAATCCTGGGAATTAAACTGTCTAACTATGGAGACCTGGACAAAGAAGTGAGAGTTCAAGTACAAAAAGCAAATGGACTGGCAGGATGCCTTGAAAGAGACATATTAACACTAAGATAAAGTCAAGAGCTGATAAAGCCAGTGTAAGACCAATGTGCGTCACATGTGCCTCAGAAACAAGACCCGACACAACTACAACGCAAAGGCTACTTTGCGTTGTGGACTGGAAACGGCAGAGATGAGAGTACTAAGAAGAATTACCGGAAATATGCTGAGAGATCGAAAGAGAAGTGAAGACATTAGAAGAAAATGTAACGTACAGTGTATAAATGAATTGATACAAAATAGAAAAAAAGAATGGAATAATGGCATAAGCAGAATGGAGAAGACATGTGTCGTTAAAATAGCAGGAGATAGGTCGCCAATCGGCAGAAGAAGTATCGGTGACCGCACAAAAGATGGAGTCACAACCTTCCACAGAGGCAGAATTGCTTAAAAAGAGGAAGTAGAAGAATAAGAAGAAGAATTAGTGGGAATAGAAAGTATATCATTTAAATTAAATAACGTAAATTTTATTATTTATCGACATATTTACTTTGGATTATTAGGTTCATTTTCATTTTCTAACTATAGAAAGAAAAATGGATGTTAGGTTGTATGGATTTTTCCAACCACATTCCATCTTTTGTCATCGGTTAGCCGTGTACATTAATCTTGCCAAAGCTGCACCGCTTTGCCTATTTGTCGGAATAGTAGAGATGCGGAAAATTTTTAAATTGAGGTAAGTGTAATTTTATATTTTGGTTTCCTAACAATATGCGGTAAAAATACGAGTGTAAAAAGGATTTATAATGAAAAACGATATGTTTACAGATAACTTTAAACATTTTCATATACGTTACTTGAAAATTATTCTGAAATTTAAACAGCAACGTTTTTTAAATCGTTAACTATTTACCATTTATATGTTTATGAGTAACAGCCGATTTCACCTATAAAACAAGCCACCTATTTAATAACTGACCTCATGACGGTAAGGGCATGTTAATTGCTCCAAAAGAAATAAAAGTATAATAGATTTTTTCTGCAGTAGCAACTGGTTTCTCTTTAACATAATGCTCACATCTGACGTGTGCATTACTGTGATAAAAGTTATCGGAATCACATCAGCTGTTGATATAAGATTTCGACGACTTTTATCATAATTGTACATATGCAATTCGTCACATTTTCTATTATTTATTTGTGTATAAGATTCAAAACTATAAAAAAACTTTTGAATTCGGAACTATAAAATACTAAAGCAAAAAGTAAAAATCCGAAGATTTCTACTTGTTCGAAACCAAAAATCAAATTATTACTTAAATGTGTGCCTTGTATGATTTACAAACCAAACAGACGATAAATGGACTGACATGGGGAATCTATAATTGCATTCCACACCATATCGTTTCATCTAAGCAAGAACCTTTTATGAATTGGCTTCTAATATTCGAAATACGGGTAGATAAAGATTATAAAAGAAAGTTAAGATTTGATTTCTCGTATAGTGCCTCTACAATTCGCTTATACGTATTTTGTCCTTTCACCATTCATCAGAGCGGCTCAGTAAGAAGCCCTTACTTACTACTGCTTCTACTATTTTCCATTTTCACTGCGCTTTTTGCTATATTTATCTTTGTAATATATATTTTTTAACGCTTTCTAAACATGTTTGGTTGTTTTTCTTTCAGGTAGCCTTATTTTTCTTTTTTTTTATTATATTTCTACAATTTTTAGTTTATATATTGCTATTTTTCTTTACTTAGTTTTATCTTCTTTTCTTCCTGTTCTTACTATATATGATTCCAATGTGTTCCCAATCTTTAGATTTTAGATAATTCTCTTTATAGAATTCGGTTATCCTTAATCCATTTCTATCTACGGGTTCCTCTCCATATTTTTCCGTACAGCCCGAACGAGAGAATGTAGTTGGATTTTAGTAAAACTGACTACAATGATGCCTATTTCAATTATACTGAATTCTATCCTAGCTACATACATTCCCAACAAAAGCGGAATCTGCTCGATTTCTCAGCTTTCAATAATCACGCATTGTTTGTCATTGATTGCTCTAAACAAGAAGAAAGCATGAAATAATACACTATTGACGTAAAACTCGATATTGAAGCGAATAATGGTTTTCCCGAAAATAACAAAGTCTACTGCATTATAATTCACGATTGCGTAATGGAGTACCTCCTCTCACCGAAATTGTAAAAAATCTAAATTAGATGCATAAAGTGTCAGTAGTACACGAGCAGTCATCATGAGAGTAGCATTCGTAGACTACTCGTTATGGACGTTATGGATTCGTTATGGAAGGGTGGTTTGTTCCTAAAGAACTTACCATTGAAATTGGAATGAAACAAAGCCATTACGTATTTTTGCCACAGAAACCATTCAATGCGCTAAGTAACGAGGATAACAAGACTGTCTCGTATGTAGAGAAAAAACTGCTTGGAATTCGGTACTCTGATGGAGAAGTTGAACTATCCAAAATAAATAAAATACTATAAATAGAAAACAAGTTGTTGTATGAAGCTGACTGTATCTACGTTCGAGGGAAACAAAAAGCAGCATATTTGGATAAGAAACGTCACGTTTTGGAGTTTTTCCCCTTATTATTGATGTTTGCAAATCTGATGGAACGCCTCGTGCTACTGGAAACGTTGTTCCTACTGCAAACCCATGTCATGCCATTGGACTATTTTCATGCACCGAAAGAACTGTGGATCGTCTACGTCACTGGTTTACCTATGTCATAATACCATTGTAATTTTATATGTATAAATAAATATATTAGAGATTAAATGCTTGTTTTTATTTAAAACATCTCTATTGATCGATCTAAAGGCGTAAATCCAGGTGTCTTGCTGTTGCTGCTGTTGTAAATTCAACTCTTCCGGTTTTCACGTTTTGTTGTCAAAATGCAGGCTATCTAATTGTCTTTTAATTTGTTGTATATCCTCATATGATTTAACGTCTTTATTTAACTGATTAAGTTTTCTTTGAAATTCCATTACTCTATTTATGAAATCGATGGGATTCGTATTACTACTGAATATGTCCTATGTAGAATGTCACGTGTTATGTTAGGCGACGTCTTGCGTTGACTGACACATAAATGGAGCCAGCGTCGAATGCCACGTTATTTCACGTGACATTTCGCGTTCTGCGTTGACTGTCACATAACTGTCACGTTCTGCGTCAAATGTCACACAATTCACGTCATTTCACGTGGCATTTCACGTTCTGCGTCGACTGTCACATAACTGTCACGTCCTGCGTCGAATGTCACGTCATTTCACGTTCTGCGTCGACTGTCACATAACTCTCACGTCCAGCGTCGTCTGTCACGTTCTCTTAGGCACTGTACGGAAAAGAAGGGGAATTTTCATATTGAACGTAGACAGAAGAAAAACAGTTGGCTCTCTATTATGATATTTGTCCACTCTGACGTTCCTATTACCCATTATTATTATTGCTTCGTATTCTTCTCTAACTTCATGTAGTTAATTTTGTAATCCGTTATAAAATTCTACTACTTATTCTTCTTTTGTTCCTTCTACTGAGGCGTATATTTGTATTATTTTCTTTAAGTTTTTATAACAGTAACTGGTGAAAGAGCCTAGAAGTTATAGAACCTTTACTATATATTTTTTAAATTGTAGAGTTATAAAACCATTACTAAATCTGATAACATCCTCACGTACACTTCTCCTTCTTAACATGCCATACACCAAAGTGCTTAGGCGACTATCTCATTACTAGAATTCTGTTCTTGGCGGCGTGACACAGCTCGCCTGTATTGTGTATTCCTGTCCATTCTTTAGTATTCCTTAACCAATATAACCAAGGACGTCATCGTTTCGAACCCTATCCACCCAAGGTATGCGCATCATTCTTCTCACTGACCATATTTCAAATGCTTCAAGTTTATTGATAGATGTTTTTTTCAAAGTCCACGTTTCCATGCCATAAAGCAAGATGGACCATATGTAGCACTTGACCATTCTGTAGCGTATTTCGAAATTTAGGTTTTGATTACATAGGAGCGGTCGGAATTTTACAAAAGCTTGTCTTGCCATTTGTATTCGGGTTTTTATCTCGTGTTGTGGATCCGATTGGTCATTGATTGTGGTGCCAAGGTATTTAAAAGTTTTTACGCGTTTTATACGATCGTCACCTATGCATATTATCGGGTTTTCTGGAGGGTTTCTGCTAATGACCATATATTTCGTTTTCAAAATGTTGATTTTTAGGCCATATTTTTTACCTATGCTATTCAGCCTATCAAGTAATAACTGCTGATCTTCCAAATTATCAGTTATAATCACTGTGTCTTCCATATAACGTAGGCTGCTAATTGTTATGCCGTTCACCTTAATACCTAATTCCGTGTCTTCTAATGCTTCCGCAAATATATTTTCAACATATAAATTAAATAAATTAAAAAGCATCGGAGAGAGTATGCGGCCTTGGCGGACACCTTTCCGGATTTCAAATTCATCCGTATATTGGTCTTGATCAATCCTCACCTTTGCCATTCTCACGTACACTACATTCCGCATAACCGTTAATTCAATATATAATAATGCATAAATGTTTTTCAACGTTACACTCAAGACCTATAAAGTATTTTTCTGAAAAATTTCCACTCCTTTTGTGTTAATAATTGATTTATAAAACTAACATTACTATTATTTTTATCCTAAATGTAAAGACCAACGGGATTTTGGTTACTTTTTATTGTTATACCAGAATTAAGTCCTGTGACTTACTCTTTCATTCATTCAAAATTTATTCATCGGATATACTGACGGTATCAGGATAATTGAGCTCTTCCCGTGTTACCAAGCACTAGGTGACCAAGCCGACGTGTGCTTCACAAATTTTCTGGCACCTCTAAACATCGGGAATATTCTCTTTTTGCATGGAAATACAAATTTATCGGGACCGGTATCAATTTTGTAATACTGTCTTTGCAACGCCACTGAAGGGTTTCGGTCCCTGGCATCCAGGCTACCGTAACCTTGCCACGGTCTCCTAGTTTACTTAGGGCACAAAAATCTACTTCTACAGTATTTAGTGCGCTGCCCAGATATCTGTGAAGATGGCAATTAAATGATGCGTTTTTTTGCTTTTCTATTTCTTCCACACAGTGATGGATTGCCGTTATTTCCGCCTGGAAAATAGTGACATCCTCAAAAAGACCTGCCGGCAAATGTATTCCTTGCTTTGTCCCTACTCTACTATCTCCTACAGATGTCTTTGAGCCATCAGTGTATCCGATAGGTTCTGCTTGTATGGGTACACATTTTTGATACTAAAACCATTATCGGTGGAACTCAGTAGCTGGGATAGTGATGTCATAGCAACAGCAACATAGATCTACGGTGGTCGCAGCAAGTCTTCTTGCAATTGTCCCAGTTTGATTAGGATATTCTTATTTTGATATTGGCTTCACCTATTATTTGAAGGCGAATTTTATTCTTCCAGTCTACCACCATATCCAAAAATATTTCTTTTTTTTTTTGTTACTGTTGATGGAAATGGCTGAATTGATTATAAGTTGTTATGTGCTGCCAGTGGAAGCCCTAGTGCATTATTTTTGTTAAGACTATATTCTATTATTTTTTACACAAGTAAGTGTTGGTAATTGTGGTGTTTCATATAGATTAGAAATAAAATGATTAATTAATATTGCTAAGCATCCTACATATGGTCCCGAAGATTTTCAGTTAAGAAGTTTTATGCTAATATTTGAGAATTCTTCATTAGTAAATGGTTTATAGGGAGTATGATTGTAGTTTTTAAAGCTCTGCCTTATTTCTTTTACCAGTCCAGCATAGGTGTTACGAGTAGCTGGCGCAGAAAGTGGATTTACTTCCCATTTTGGGTATAATTTATCAATATTTTAAATAATACCACGTAGTTTTCTATAGATCAATTTTTTCTAATATTCAAAAAGAACATTCTCGATTTTCGGTTGTTACTGACTTTGCGTCTCCTTAGACGGCCGGATGGTCTGAATAAACGTAGAGTTTTTGTTTTAATTTATCAAGCTAATCTAAACCCACGTTATATTGTAGTTAGTATTTTTCAAAACACTAGCTCGGTCTTTTATATAAAGCTCGTAGATAAGTTGTATTGTCCTATAATTCTTACTGTGCAACAATAAGCTCTTAATTCCCTATTTCCAGAACAATAACAACAACATAAAACTTGTTTCACCACACATGCAGATAGCACCTTAACACAAAAGAAAGTAATATTAGCATTTCCTTCAAACAATAATTTTAACATAAAGACAGACAAAAAAAAGCAATTACTACTTTTCTAGTAGTTTCCTTCAACCCACCATCTAGATTTAGATAAAAGTTTAATGAAACTAGTTACTACAAAACAAATTAAATTACAATAAAAGAAGAGTGAGATACAGTAAATAAGGTACAAAAGTACTCTTAAGAGTTTAAAAATAAGTGGAAAATACACAGATGGAAAATAATAAATTAACTGAAAACTAGTTATTCCGTCTCATTATAATTTATTTCATATTATTTTTCGATTTTATTTTATTTAGATTCATAGTTTTTGAAATGTGACCAAATTCATTCTTCTCAATGACCACACATTTTGAAATGTGGTCATTGAGAAGAATGATGCGCATACCTTGGGTGGATAGAGTTCGAAACGATGACGTCCTTAATAGAGCCGGCGTGGAAAGAGAACTCTTTGAATTAATTAAAAAACGCAAGATTGGTTACGTTGGGCACATGCAAAATATGAAATACCACAGTTAATCCTACAAGGGAAGATCGAAGGTAGGAGAGGAGCCGGCCCCAAACAATTATCCTGGTTAAGGAATATTAAAGAATGGACAGGAATACACAATACAGGTGAGCTGTGTCACGCCGCCAAGAACAGAATTCTAGTAATGAGATAGTCGCCTACGCACTTTGGTGTATGGCATGTTAAGAAGAAGAAGAAGATTCATAGTTGTAATTTTTAAAGTTTTGAGTAAATTTTAGTTTCCAGAAATATATTAAAAGATTAAAATATTTATTAGTTTTACATATTTCTGGGAAAAACGTTACTATTATAATCCCTCCCTTTAATAAGTATGTACCCGGCAAATCCGTCGGCTATTGTCGCATCCGCTGTGTCTGTAAATGGTTCTGATAAGGACAATATAAATGATTTTGTAATTTACGTTTTTATCCCAAGGTAAAATTATATAGTTCTTAGTAACGCCCTCCCCTCTACTACGAGTTTCTGTTAGGCATTTGTAATGTATTTTCAGTAGTATCGAACGAAACTCAGTTCTGTAAACATGTATAGTAAGCAATAAATGGTTCTATTAAAATTGTCGTCGGATATTATTTTAATTTAATAAAATAATATTTTATAGTAATATATCTCACGGAAAACTAATCGTGGGTCAAGATAGCAGAGTTTGTATCGGTCAATAATTGGCAAATGAAAGTCGTCAACTACTTCATTGATTTATTAGAATACGTTTCGCTTTTATTTTTAAAAGCATCATCAGTTCACTACAAATAAAAATAAAAAGATTTAAAATATAAGTAAACAACCAAAAGGGTTCATACTTACAAAAACAATTTGTAGGTTTTTTTTAGATGTTATAAACACTCTACGATAACTTAACATTAAAACTTAACAACTAAACGAGAGAAACGAAACAAAAAACACACAAGGAAAACTGAAAGAGCACTATTGTTTATTTAATTTTGACCGATGGCTTCATCTGAATATGGGTGTAGGCTCTTTCGAGGATCCAACACACTAATCTCTTTGATTGTTTTCTATCGGTTGTAGGATGTCATATTTGCACATGTGGCTTGTGTCGTACATATGTTTCTTTGGAAGGCAGGGAGGTACAATTATTAAAGGAGTTAGTAAACAGAACAGGGACAAACCTATTTTTAAAAAAGGAATAATTTTTTTTCCTTTTTCTTTAAAAAACAAATAAACAAACAAAAATTAAAAAAGGAAAGAAGATAGGCAATGAAGTTACTGTCTTGTAGGTGGTTTTTTTTTATTTGTTGTTATGATGAGAGAGTGATATATCTGGCTCAAGTTGTCGATGTTGGCTCTTTTATTTAGGGACGATGGATGTTTAAGAATTTGACACATTTCAAGGATAGAACGCTTATGATAATTTTTTTGTTTGCACAGTATTTTGGTATTCGTGAAGTCGATACTGTGTTTGGTTGAAATGGCATGTTGTGCAAGGGCACAGGATGGTTTTGAAATCCTAATGTCGCTTTTGTGGGACGTTAGTCGACCTTGAAGAGAACGGCTGTTCTGGCCAATGTAGCAGGAGTTGCACTCCGCACAAGGTACATGATAGACGACGTTAGTTTGTTCTAGAGGGGCCAATGGAGTTTTTGTCTTAGAAAATAAGTTTCCTACGGTTCTGGTATTTTTTAAGGCTATTTTGACAGGTAAGTTTTTGAAAAGCTTGTTTAGCTTGTTCGTGATTTGTGGGAAGTACGGGAGCGAAGCATATTTTATGGTTTGTTCAGGAGTGAGAGAGGACTTATTTATTTGTATGGTGTTAGAAATGGACGCTAATGACTGCCCATAGCTTTTGGAATATAGAAATTTATTGATGATGGATGCCGGCTAGGAGTTATCTATGAGAATGGACTTCAGTAGATTGAGAGATTCTTCTTTGTAAAGCGGATGTGTCAATATGTGTACTCTAAGGCTGAGGGCTTGTACCAGGTTAAGTTTATATCTGATTGGATGTGTCGAATGGTAGTTTAAGAAACGGTTGCTAGCCATTTCTTTTCTGTACCAGGTAGTGACTAATCTATTATCTGGAGTGCGAATAATTCGCATATCTAAAAACGGGATACTGTTCTCAACCTCCAATTCACATCTAAATTGTATGTGAGGATCAAAGCAGTTAAAAACTGATAAAGTGTCATCCGTCTTATTCGACGGGGTTGCTAAAATCAGATCGTCGACATACCGTTTTACAAAGGGAACCTGGAAATCTAACTTCTTGATACTCTCATTAATAAGATCGTCGAGAGAAAGTTGACTAGAATAGGAGAAATCGTGGATCCCATAGGGGTTCCAAAAATTTGGCGATAATATTTGTCATTAAAAATTAAATAATTGGTGTCAAAAATCAATTTTAATAATTCGGAAAAAGTTTTCCAAGATATCGGACTGTGGGGTTGGATTTGATTCCAATGGTTACGGAAAGAGGTTAATACACTGGAAAGTGGAAGATTTGTGAACAAGGAATATTTGTTGGAATGTACTCATACGATACCGATTATTCTCTCTACTGCTGGAGTTATTCCAAAGAGCCTCTTAGAGAACATAAAACAGCTGGGTCTTCATGAATATCTCCATAAGACCCTGCAAAAAGCAGTACTGCTCTTAACATCTAGATGCGCAACAAAAAATTTTATGAGATACTCCGACGTACCAAGTTACCTCGATAACATGGAAAGACTTCCACCAGAGCTCAATCTTTCGGTAACGTAGATATCTGGGATGAATTTTCCCCTTAGAGGAAGTGTGAGCTGTATGGCTAAATCTGGAGACTGGTGTCTTTGTTGGTAGTTCATAGTATATATTTAGTTTGTTCTCTAGGATGTTTAGTATGCTCTCTAATTGTGCTGAGTGTATTTTATACATTTTTTATTAAGTGTTTTGCGATGAATAAGATCATAAAATTATAAATCTGTTGGAGTATTTAATAATAAATTGTATCAAATCTTTCGAAAGATTTACAAACAATACTCTTAAAATTAATTATTAACTAACTTACTTCAAAACTTCTTATATCAGAAATAAATTACTTTTAAACACTACTGTAAGGCAAAACTATGTAATAATAATTAATCACGATCCTCTAAAAGCTAATAACTTCGTCGAAGTATTTATTTCGTCTTATTTCTATTAACTTTCCAGTAGTTATTCCTTAAACTTTAAAAGGTGTTAGCTTAAAAGTTACTATGAAATTCTTTAGTATTTATCTTCAAATATATATACATATATATATATATATATATATATATATATATATATATATATATATATATATTTAAGAAATACTGGATATTAGTGTCTTTCGATATAAACAATCAACATAGTTTATTAGGGCTGCAGTCAGAAGTTTGGCCGGGATGTTAAAGAAACACTCTTTTGACTTTTTGTCTAACTTTCGGAATTGTTTTATTCCTTTTTCAAGACACTGTAATAAGAAGAATATGTAAATATTTACAAAATATCACAATTCGTCAGTGCAACTTACTAGTCATTGAGATTATTTATCAAAAGCTTTTGACACTCAACATTAGTTTATTAGTTTATGACATCTTTTGATGGTGTGTTTTAACTCTTATGTATAGAGAACAAAAAGAAACAACAATATGATTAAAATGTAATTAGGTGTTCTTAATTTTGTATTTGTTTTCAAAAACCAAGAGGCCCATCCTGGATAACCTCTACATATACACGTCTCAATACACGTATATGCATAACATGTTGCAAACCATTAAGACAGGTTTAAAAATTTAACAGTAACATAACCAATTTAATTCCCATTAACCAATAATATTCCCATTTGCTTCAAAAAGAAGTTGAAAATATAATACAAGACATAATAAATGCCGATATCATCGAAGAAACTTCGGGTCCCTGGTCGAAGAAAGATCGATCTACTTGCTTTTGTACAGACTACAAAAGAATAATCCAGGTTACACCAAAAGACAGTTATCCATTGACATGAATAGATGATACACTAAACACTTTATCAGATGCTAAATGGTTTTAGACCCTAGATTTAAAAGGCGGGTACTGGCATGTAGAAGCACATCCTGATGATTGAGACAAAACACCGTTTTTAACTGGCCGTGGTCTCTACAGGTTCCAGGTTCTATAATTTGGTCTTTGTAACGTTCTAGCTACGTTTAAACGTTTAATAAAGATGTCTTTAAGACGACTTACCTGAAAATCATGTCTAGTATATCTTGATGATATATAATGATTCTGTCCAAAACCTTTGATGGACATCTGAAAAACTTAAGCGAGGTATTTGACAAATTGAGAAATGCCAATTTAAAGTTATAAGAGAAGCATAATCTTTAAATCAAAGCGTTTCAGTAGAAAGAATTAAAACTGATCCAGACAAAACTTCAGTTATTAAAGATTGGCCTAAATCAGAAACTAAAAAAGAAATTAGATGTTTTTTTGAACTGTGTTCATATTACTGAAAATTTATTAAAGAATTGCTAAGCCCCTTTATCGAATAACTTAAAACAGCATTGAATTTGACACCGGATTGTCAAAATGCCTTCACAGATTAAAAAAAAAAACGACACCTATCCTAACCTATCTACGAGAAGATGGCAAAATTCTGTCGGATTGTGAGGCATCTCAGCATGGTATTGGTGCCTTATTATCACAAGGAGAGGAAGTCGAAGAAAAAGTTAATCCATATTTTAGTAAAACAATAGGAAGGGCTGAAAAGAATTATTGCGTTACCAGAAAAGAGTTCCTAGCTTTCCTATATAATACAAATTTTATAATTAGAACTGACCATAGCTTTTTATAGTGGCTCGATGCCATAAAAAATCCAGAAGCCAGAAGGACAAGTTGCTCGGTGGATAGAGAGACTTCAACAGTATAAAATCCAAGGGGACTTCTTAATAACAAGGCAGATATTTTTTCTAGGCGACCCTGTTTGGAACGACAATGCAAGTCTGTAAAACACTGGCAGGAAATGACCAATTACAGTGGAACTATAGAGGCATACTGAGCTCACCGTAAATCTCTGTATCTTTCCAGTGGTCTATTATATTCGAAGTGGGAAAGTCCCGATGGAGTACGTTAGTTCAACAAGTGGTACTACCAAAATTACACATTAGAAGTGTGTAACAAGAACTCTATATAGCAGCCTTTCTGTAGTACATTTTGAAGTCAAAAAAACACTGGTCAGAGTTCGAGACAGATTTTACTGAATCAACTGTCGCCGAGATGTAGAAGATTGGAAAAACCCTACGAATTCGCGCGTAAAAGTTTGAAGCTTCAAAGTGGTAAAGCCAAGGCCAGGCTGGATATGTATGCTACTGGTACAACTTTTAAACGAGGAGACAGTATTGTTATACAATTCCACATGTAAGAAAGGACTTTGTCCCAAACTTCAACGCAACTGGGAAGGCCTGTACACCGTCCTGCAGAAAATAAAAGACCGCATCCAGTTTTTAGCTAGAGGTAAACCTAAGATAGTTCATATCGAGAGTTAAGCTCCATACCATGGAACTGATCAACCCTGTTGGCTTCAATCGATCCTTGATAATCATTTGTGGCAAATAACAATAAAAAAGGGGGCAGTGTTATGACAATTCGGTGAGGTATATTTCGTTTAGAAAAAGTCCCTTGAAGAAAAAGAAGAAGTCTAGAATTTTCGAGATGTCATTGAAAATTTTTGAAATATTTAGTGAAGTATACAACGTCAAAAAAATATATAAACCGATGATATTGACAGTTTATAACAGTTGTAGTGTATAAATTTATAGTTGTCAATCTGTTATAGTACTTTAAACAAGTTGGTGTAAAAACTATTTTAAAGAATTTTAACTGTATTTTAATGTGGAAATTCTCAAAATAAAGAACTTTTTATGATCTACAACGTTTATTTATACCGTTTTTCTCTTGAATGTATAAGAAATTTTTGTTTTGCTTTTTAAGATTGTTAAAAAAACAAAGCAAAATAAGCTTTACATCTTACGGATTTTTCATCAGCTACCACTCATATACCTTTTAGAACACTCAAATATCTGGATAAGATTTTTTTAGCTTTTTTCCTGCTTCACTGGGGTAATTATTTTTTAGTTTCATAGACATAAGACATAACTGTCTGACGCATCTACAAACTGATTTGGAATATATTTACTTTTTCTTTTTAATTATAACTTTGATTAGTTCAGTAAAAGTGATCAATAATGAATCTTTTTTTTTTCTTTGTTTCAGGTACGTACCGCTTTTTTGGAAACGTCTTGTTGATTAAAGTGTAAGTTTTATTTTAAAAGTAGTAAAACAAAAATTAAATTAACATAAAAGTTCGAATTACTTCCATATATATATATATATATATATATATATATATATATATATATATATATATATATATAGTAATTGTACAAAAAGAAACCGTAGATTCTACTCAAGTTGCTTTAATAAAATGTTGAAATTAAGAAAGATACAGGGTGTTAGAGTGGAGATTTAAAATTTTATTTTTCGCTATAACTTTCATATTTGTTAACATTTATGTATAAAAATTACAACTGGATACTAATAAATATCAGAAATTAGAATTTGATGAACACTTTAATGTAGCTGATAGAGGGCGTCACATATGCCACATTTTTAGAAATCAACTACATAATTTTGATTTATCGCAATTACTCCAGGCAACGAAAGGAAATGAAAGAAAAACATCAATACTTCTAAATTTTGGTATAAAATACCTTTTATAAAGTTAAAAGTTAACGAATTATTAAATACAATAAATATATCAGCAGGATAAAATAATAGGATTTGATAAATAATAGAATAATTGGATTTTACATCAAACATTTTACGTTTTGTATTAAATTAAAGTCATAATCAAATTATTTTATTTACAAACCAAATTAAGAAATAGTTAACCTAAAAACATTAAACTTTTTTTCAAAGTAACTGTTCAATATGTCCACCATTTTCTTTAATTCATTTGTCAATACATTCCATAAAATATGGTCTCATGTTAAATAGCATCATTGGTTCTAAAGAAACAGCTGCAGTATTTATTATAAGTGTTATAAGTATAATAATAAGTAATTTTTTGAAATTTTTGTGATTAAATAATTATATTAATATCTCACTATAAGAATATGACTACCACGAACAAACCAATGTTTAGGAAAATTGTTTTTAAACACTTTCTCATTCCGCTTTCTTTGTAATGTAATGGTGTACTATCTTGTAGAAACCACATATTCGCCCTAAGTTTAATGACAATTCTTCCAATAAATCAATAAAATCATTTTATCAAAAATGTAAATAAATCTCGACATTCAAATTGCAAGGTAATTCGCATATCCGTAAAAAATAATTACCAATGGTTCCAAACCATAGGACATGCATTTTAAATATGAATTTTGAATGATATTTCACGGATGTGCGAATTACTTTGCAATTTGAATGGTGAGGTTTATTTACATTTTTATAAAATGATTTTATTGATTTATGGGAAGAATTGTCATCAAACTTAAAACTAAATATGTGGTTTTATATAAGATGGTACACCAATACGTTAGAGAGAAAGAGGAGTAAGACAGTATTTAAAAACAACTTTCCTGAACGTTGGATTGTTCGTGGTAGTAATATTCCTTGGTCATGTGGTGAGATATTATTATAATTAATTTATAAAAATCCCAAAAGAATACCTATTATTATACTTATAATACTTATAATAAGTACTGCAGCAGTTTCTTTAGAACCAATGATGCTATTTAATATTAGACAATATTTTATGGAATATATTGACAAATGAATTTAAGAAAATGGTGGACATATCGAACACTTACTTTGACAAACAGTTTAATGTTATTTAGTTTAACTATTTCTTAATTTGGTTTGTAAATAAAATGTGATTATGACTTTAATTTAATACAAAACGTAAAATGTAAAATGCAATTATTCTGTTGTTTTATCAAATCCTAGTATTAATTATCCTGCTGATATATTAATTTTATTTAATATTTCGTTAACTATTAACTTTTTAACTTTATTAAAGGTATTTTATAACACAATTCAGAAGTATTGATATTTTTATCTATGTGTCTTTCATTGTCTGGAGTAATTGCGTTAAATCAGAATTATACAGTTGATTTTTAAAATGCGATTATCTCGAAAACTGTTGAGTTTTGAAGTTATTAACAAGTATACCTTTTTTTTGTAAAAATAATGTATCTTTAATATTTTTTATCAAGAATACCGATACAAACCGATACCGAACAAAAAAGTTAAGTGCAAATGTATGCCACTAATGTGGCTTATGTGGCGCCCTCTATTAGCTATATCAAAGTATGCATCAAATTATAATTCCTGATATTCAATAGTAATTAGTTGTAAATTTTTATACATAAATGTTTACAAACATGAAAGTTATAGGGAAAAATAAAATTTTAAATTTCCACTTTAACACCCTGTATCTTTTTTGATGACAACATTTTATTAAAGCAAGTTTTAAGCAAGGCTTAAATCGTAATATTTTAAAAAGTAGAATCTGCGGTTTCTTTTTGTACAATTACTTAAGGACCACCCTGTATATATATATATATATATATATATACAGGGTGGTCCTGTATATATATATATAATATATATATATATATATATATATATATATATATATATTTAAATGTTAAATACATGTTACTGGATAAATTTCTTTATCTTCTAAATTCTATTTTCTAAAAAACAATATCTAATTTCATAAGATCTACCGAGATAACTTTCTTTGAGGAAATTCCAAAGAAATCGCTGGGATAAAGCATTTAAAAGCTGTTTTTATTCATTGCAAACTGGTACCTAGAAAATCACCGGTTAGTAATTTCCCCCGACTCCTGATAGGTGAGGCAGTCATAATTTGAAAGTTTTCAACTCCCGCATATTAGTCAGTGATAGTTTAGTATTCGATCAAAGAGATCGACGCATTTCTGGTTTAAGAGTTTTGGTATGGTATACGAGAGTATACCTAGTTATTGTTATATAGCTTATAGTTTAAAGGCTACATATTTCACAAATGCTCATTATTAATCAAGTATATTAATACTGAAGAAAACATCCTTGGTTCATGTGACAATTTTATTAGTAACATATATGTAACACTGTACCAGTGCTCTCGTGTGGTGTTTCGCGGACTCATGTAAATGGGACAGTGATCGGCGGTTTAGATATAATAACTTTGCGCAAAAAATTTGGCTATATATTTACTTAGTTGTAGTAACAAAGGCAATCATTAAATTACGTATTGTTTAATGCTTCTGTTGGGTGGTGTTACTGGGTGGTCCTTCGAATTGGAATTAATTACACTACTTATACGCTGTAAATGGTAGTAAGATCACCTTCCTTATTTGTGGAACAAATCTTACGTTTATTAATAACCACCTCTTCATTAAAAATAAACAATCTTATTAAGTTCTTAAAATTGGACTATTATCTTGAACGGAAGACAAACATGTTCAGAAAACCTAAAATTCAGAACCGGACTTTGTTATAGTGAATCATAAAAATCATATACTTCGTAGTAGAAAACTGTAGAGCTTATCTTATAATTGAAATTTACTTCACTACAACACAGCTTTTACTTACATTTAATAATACTGGGTAAGTAATTATATTCCCACTTCGTTGTTATATTGAACCGGAGTTTTTTTTTAATAAAATCCCAATATACTATTTCTGAACCTGTTGTATTATAGTCGTGTTGTTTTTTCTAAACCGTAAACTAATAATGAAAACTTCCAGAGGTAGTGAAATTTAAAACCAATTAAAATTTGGAGTAACTTTAAACCACGGAAACCTAGCAGTGAAATTAAATAAAGAAAATCACTGCTAGAAAAATTTATATATTCTTTAAAAGTAAAATGTATTCCAGGGCACTATAAACAAGCTTTGAAGAAAAGCCGTGTTTAAAAATTATATGCAAATGCTAACAGGGGTGTTCCAAGGAGGCATTTGTTCGATGTATATTGGTGATATGTTGTTAGTTGAAAATAGTTTAAGTAAATTAGAATAAATCCTGGACCACTGAAAATACGATATTACAATTTAAAATTTAGTAGGAACAAAAAAGATGCACTAGAATTTTTATTTGACACCTGACGTACTATTCGAAATAGTATGGTAATATTATTATATGTGTATATATTTCTCAGTATATTAATACTGAGAAATATATTGAGAAATGTACAGTGCAACTATTGTCATAAAATCACGTAGTTCTTATCCCAGAACGCTGGGGTAATAACTGTATTATGTTAAACAGCGTTTAAATAAACGTTTTGAAATCTGCAGACTTTTTCGATTATCTTCTTAATTTGATTTTCACATTTCTGTTTTGGCGATACTCTTGTTGTATTCACTATGCACACTATTGTTCTTAATTATCGCCACATCAAATTAGTGTTGTTCGTTAAGTTAGTGCATTAGTCTATTGTCATTCTCAAGCGTATTGTCAAGAGAAACGTCTTTATATTAAGAATTTTTCTGCTGTTTTTAGCTATCTCATGATAGTGTATCTGTATTATCAAAAGGATTAAGCTATGGTGGGGCAGTTCCCGTATTACTGCCCCGTAGCTGACCTGGTATGCTGGAGTATCTACCAAACATTTTCGTACACATGTGGACGTCGAGAGTAGTACAGCTTTCTATCTGGTCTTACAGAGAAGTTTATTCAGACCCAGCTTTTTTATTCTGGAAGGTTCTGGCAGAGACAACATGTCTACCTTTTTTTTAAATCATTTGTCTAATAGTTGGGTAAAACTGATCTTTCTGTACCGTCAACAAGGTTTGAACTTCCAAGGTTCTTCTAGGCCGTGTTTTATTTGTTTTTTTTTTTTCGAGATATCCAAGGTTCGGAAACTCATAATTTCACTGAGAGATTTATTTATTTTTATTTGGAGAGGTGCTCCTTTTTTTAAACCTCAAATACCGTATCTTAAGCCAATTAATTTGACTACATTCAGTGTTCTTTTTTCTGTTTGTGATTGTATCTTCCAGGGATTTTGTGCTCAAAAATTCTTCTCGTTGTAGTTTTACAACTTCAAAGTAAGGCTTTTTCATTTTCGCAGTTTTATTGATGTTGTACCAGTCATCAGGTATATTGATGGTCTTATGTTTATATTAAACACAATTCACTATCATTGGGAAGGAATGAGTTACCTGGTATTATAAATTTTAAATCAATTGTTTCCACATTTAATAGAGGGTCTTGAACAATTTTCAGTAGAGTAAGGCGAGTTTTTATATTCCTATTTTACCCAGTGCATGAGTCAGAAAACATAACATATAAATATATATATTGAAAACATAATATAGTCAAAACTCGAAAAAAAAACCTATAGCTTAAGGCAGACCATTTAAGTTCCGACTTTTAGTCCGACTAGTGGTCCAACTTCTGCAGTTGGAACTGAAATCGGACCTTGAGTGGGCTAGTTGGATTAGTTGGACAACTAGTGGTACGACTTGAAGGTCCGACTTCCGACTAGCGACGAAATCGGAGCATGAATGTTGAAGTTGGAAGTCGGATCATAGGTCAGATCGAAAATTTCCTTAGTCAGTTGATCTTCGGCACGTGTGAGATTTCTATGAAATACTTTACGCAAAGATCTCTATTAGTTCGCAAATATTTATTGAAAAAAGAAGAACTAAGAAAATAAACTTTCAATTGCACGAAAATTCCCTTTTTGTTAGGGCAAATCATTTTCCTTTCTGTAGATCTATTTCGGACATTCCCATACAGATACAATTTCCAACACTCAGAATTGGCTACGAAAGAATTATCAACAAACAACGAAAATTAAATCATAGTTGGAATGAAATTAGACGTAACTGTTTCCTTATATTTTTCTGAAGTTACTTTCTTGTGGCATCTTATTCAAATTTACTATTTTAATTGGAAATAAGCCTGAATCTTAGTTAGAAATTAAATTTATTTAAGGTTGAACTGAAGTTGGACCGCTAGTTGGATGGAAAGTCGGAGCGTGAGTGGAGACGAATATCCAACTAGTAGTACTACTAAGTGGGACCGCAAGTCGGAACGTGAATGGCCTGCATTATGATTGACTCTTCCTCAACAATTGTTTTTATCGCTTTTAATCGCATATTACTTTTTGTGCGCAAGCCTTAGCTCATAATTCATCTATCTATCTATCATGTGTTGAATATAGGCCTCTCCCATTTGTCTCCATTTGTCTCTGTCTTCTGTTTGTCTTTTCCACATTGGACCTGCGCTTTGCACAATGTCATCTTTCCATCTCATTTGCGGTCGACCTCTTGACCTTTTTGCAGTATATTGTCTCCAGAGGCTCAATAAATTTCTTTATTCTAGAGCGTCTGTTGTTTCGGTTTTGCATCTTATCCACTCGTTCCTCTTTTTATCTCTCAACGATATTCCCAACATTTGTCTTTCCATAGCTCTTTGAGTTTTCTTTATTCCATCTAAGTTGCTCTTGGTACACGTCCACGTCTGGGCACCATATGTCAGAACAGGTAGGACAAATGCATTAAATACCTTCGTTCTTAATTGTAAAGGTATTTTTTGATTTTTGATAGTATATCATATTGCATAATGCATATTGCCTACATATAGTCTAGTGCCAAATGTTTCTCAAAATAAATAAGTTACTAGATAATGATAAAGCACGCCTATGGGATATATTATCCATTTGTTTTAAAACCCGTTGCGAGTTAGTATTGAAAATTTGAGTCGTATTGAAATTCTCTAAGTAGTTGGTCAAATCGAAGTTTATACTTGAATATGATAATTGCCATATTATATCCTATAGGCAGGCGTATCGTACTCTATGGGCTAACACAGTCAAAGCGATATAAAGGCGATGACGACACGAAGAATGTACGAAGGCGATACTAAGACGAAAGCAGTGGCGAGAACAACAATATCTGCTACGCGCATGATCTGTAACCATGACAACGACAATGGCAGTGTAGCATTATTATCAAATAATTCTCTTCTTCTAAAATCCGTTGCAATGCAGTTGCCATCAGTTACGATATCCTCGAACTTAAATGATCAAAGTGCGATATGTATCAATATTTGGATGTTAAAGCATGTAATTATATATTGTTTTTTATTGTTATTGTTATATATTGAGTTTTAGCGTTTGAATAGTGATCAAAATGATGATGGGTTACAGGATATAATAATCGAAAGAATGTTAAAATTTGTTCAAGAAGGGAATACTTTAGCATTAGAAGCTGAGACAGCCAAATGGTCAAGACGTCCTACTACAACGACCAAGCTGACATCGCAAGAAATCATTAACTTTCCAGAGATGACTGAAAGGGACCTCAAAATTTTTTTTGGGAACCTATTAGTTAGGTCAAGCGATTTGCTATTTGGCTGAGTTGATGGATGAAAGTAATAACATCAATTTTAAGTGTATTACAATGAAACCAAATATGACTAAAGTACTAATAAGATTCAGGCTTATAAGCAGTAAAACCTATAAACGCTACATTGAGTATTAACCTGATTCAATTGGATATGGTGGTATTTTGCGCCACGCATGTGACTTTACAAATGGATTACGCGCTGTGGGTTCGTGTTTTCATATAGCAGCAGTCATTTATTATCTCAGTAATTCAAGATATAAATCGAGAATCAAAAGACCAGCAAAAATTGTATCAGAAATTTTTACAACTGATGTTGAATCAGTCATAGATGGGAGTAGTGATGAGGACTAAAATGTAATTGAATGTTTAAACTGTTAATTTAAATAACCTATTGTATCACAATTTCATAAAAATAAATATTTTTGTAACCAAATATTTTATATATGTCCTCGTTTATATTCAAATGAATTTATAAAAATTTTTTACTATGTTAATGTAAAAGTATCCGGAATGGGAATAGACATAGGCGGTGGTGAATGTCTAACAGCTTTATTTTTCGCAGATGATCAGGTAGTCGTAGCGAATGACGAGAAAGACATGGACTACATGTTTAGAAAACTAAAGAAAGAATATGAAAAATGGGGCCTCAAAATGAATATGGCAAAGACAGAGTATCTTAAAATAGGAGATGGTGAAGAAGATCCAGAGTTAGAAATTAGAAACACAAAAACATGCAATGAATATAAATATCTCGGATCTATAATATCTAAAGAAGGCACTACCAAAAGAGACATCGAAAACAGAACACAGCAGGGAAAAAAAGTGGTAAACATTCTAAACTCTCTACTTTGGTCTAAAGATATTAGACAAGAAACGAAATTGACAATCTATCGAACCTTGGTAGAGCCTATTATGACTTATGGGGCAGAGGTTTGGCAGATAACGCAGAAGGATAGAAAAAGAATAGAAGTAGTAGAAATGGATTTTCTAAGGAGAGCGTGTGGTATATCCAAAAAAGATCACATCAGGAATGAAGATATTAGAAGGAGGACAAATACTGTATATTCCAGTGTAGATAGAATTGAAACGAGACAACTAGTGTGGTATGGTCACGTGAAACGAATGAATGAAGATAGATGGCCAAAGAAAGCTTTAAATTACATACCACAACAAAGAAGAAGAAGGGGAAGGCCTTCAGTTGCCTGGGAAGAAAATGTACGGCACATAATGAGAGATAGAGCCATCAGAGAAGACGAATGGATGGACAGAAAACGATGGCGGTCGAAATGCGAGAAAACGGCAGAGGCTGTAGGAACCTCGCTTATATATATATATATATATATATAATATATATATATATATATATATATATATATATATATTTAAAAAATAATAATCATATTCTTGTCTTATCGAGGTGATCCTAGAAATAGAGATAGAGAGTCAAAAATAGAAATAATACTTAAAAACAGTTTTTCATTAAAACAATTTTGACTATTTAAGAAAAAAAAAGACAAGTGGTATAACACAATTGAAGGGTGCGATCAAAAATATCCGGAAATTTCGATCATTTAGCTATTAGATTTTAAGGTTATGAGCCAATACAGTGGGAACATTTAAAAAACACGATTTTTTCGCAATTTGAGAATTTGTAAGTTAAAAATGATTTGATGTTTGAGTTAATATAACGAATGCGAGCAGGATCAAGAAAGTGAAATTTCTGACTTGTATCATTATAAAAAACGAAAGAAGAGACATTATCAAATAGACTATTTAAAGTTAGCCTAAATAATTATTAGCATAAATTTGAAAATATATTGAAAAGATTTTTCCTGAGCTCAATTTTCAATATAAAAATTTGAGAAAAATCGGGTATTGTGTATTCGAAAGATGCATCTTGATGAAATTTTTTCAGATTTTGTAAAGCAAAATTGTGTCCAGAAAAAAATAAAGTCGAAAAAAGCTTCTTTTTTTATATTAAAGAGGTTGTATAGGCTCTTGGAAGCTAAAAATTTGTATGAAGTCATGTTTTTGTATGCTTTATTGGAAGCACAAGTCGCGGTGCTGATCTGTGCGGGAGAATTTTTGAGCATCTTATCCCGCTATAGCCTTTATTTTTATTCGTGTTTGGTTTATTTTATTTCTTAATTACTTAGTAACATAAACTCTGTAGCTTGTTTAATAAGTTCAAACGAAACATTTTTACATATTATATCAAAATTTGCAATAAAGGTTTACATAAATATAGACACTTCCTTTGTCAAACAAACCTAAAATGAATATAAAAAAAAATAGAAGAGACATGGAAACCGTAGTAATCATTTTTGACAGAAACAAAAAGAAAATCAAATTAATAATGTCAATATGTTAAGTAATTTTGCTAATTTTACAATACAATCCTCACAAGGGTAAGCTTGTTAAAGATACAACAACTTCATTGTTCTAATGTAGTTTTTTATGTTAATTTTTAGTATGTTTTGAAAAAGAGTTAAATAAACTCGAAAGCTCAGCAAACCTGGACCAAAAAGAGCCAACTACAAGACCCAAAACATCCGTATATATATATATAATATATATATATATATATAATATATATATATATATATATATATATATATATATATATATATATATATATATATATATATATATAGCTATGATATTTGATTGTGTATAAATTTATGAGCTATGAGTAATTTTAAATAACAGATATATAGGGTTTTTGGTTTTTATCGCGGTTCTCAAAGAATTAGTTTGTAAGCACTTTTTGAAATTATCTTTATTATAATTATTATGAAACACAACTATATATCTAATATAGCCAATATAATTTTAGAACAACCTATCTTAAATTGAAATTCTTATTTCAATAATTAAATTAGATTAACAAAATTTGGTAACTTTCTGTCACTGAATGCCTAAATGAAACTGTTTTCCAAAATAAAAATTTTAATCACCACTCAATGTCTTCGTTATCAGCCTCGGTTATCCTCCTTTTTGTGAAATTGCTCCGCCAAATACACCAAAATGTTTTAATTATCAGCTTCCACCATTTTAAAATATTTTCCTTCTTAATAGCATTTATAAATCGGCACAATATTCTTCTCTCTTTATTGCTTTATTGTTTATTCTTCTTTCTAATAATCTTTTTTCTCTTCCAATCTCCAATCACCATATAAATATTATATTTTTTAATTTCTTCTAATCTCCAATCATAATATAATTTTTATTCTCCAACTAATTCTCTCTTAACACTATTTTTTTAATCTTCATCTAATATACTTTCCAATACTATAAAACTTTAATACGAACTACTGACATACTAAATCACTGATTACTGCATACTGTCCACTCTCCTCCAAATCACAGAGTATTTATATCATTTCAATCTTCACGAATATTCTTGAAAGAGAACATATTCCAATTCAGTGTTTCAAGTTTTCAGTGAAAAAAGTTTTCAGTGTTTTATTGTTACATATTCCAATTCTTCCATTTCATAGACACTCCAATGTTCGTGAACATTCTACTACGAAAAAAGGTTAAATTATTTCTATTGACGTCTTATTTTAGAGTGCTAGATAATTCTTTACTCTTCTATCGAGAATTTTATTGAAATTTAGGCTTTTCAGATCAGAATGTAAACTTATATATAAATTAAACATCTCAAATTGATTAAATAACACTATTTTAAATCCATAATTATTCACAAAAGTTCCCACAACCAAATTTACTTCAGTGTATATTTGGTTGCCTATGAAGATGGCGCACTCAAATATATTTTTCGATTCTTATCGATCACACAAATAAGCCACCTTCTTTTCCCTCTTTTCCTTAGTAGTTCTCTACTTCTTAGTTCGCGTTTCGTTCAATTGACGTTTTTCTCACACCCCCGACAACTCCGTCAAAAAAAAGGAGTTCCCCATCCCTTGAAGAGGCGCAAGCCTAAACAAGGTTAAAACTTAAGGTCAGTCAAATATATTTATAATATCATAATTATTAAAATAACCAAATACATTGCAAAATAAAAACTTTTTAAACTTATTATTATGCTAATTTCTTAAGAATGCCCTCATATAAATACTTTTTATAATATTCTCTAGTATATAACTTATAAATTATTTCTTTAATCACTATTTAAGTTCATTCTAGATTACCTTCGTTTCTCCTATATTTATATTATCTCAATAGTTTACACCATGTTACTCATACCCCTCTCCATTGATCTATATTTTGTCCTAATTTCTTCTCGGTATTTTCTAATAATCATCATAATCATAATTACTTGATAGTTTTATGAAATCTTCTTTGTAAATAATATTTACTAATACTTATATTAATGTCGCACGCCGAGATTTATTATAGAGTAACGATATACCATTCACAATCTTCGGAGACAAAATGGCGACCGTTCACAAACAGGTCTTACCATAAAACATAATCCACACGATAGAGCTAAATGAAAATTTCGACAAAACCGCTCGGCATATAACCTAAATGGAAAATATATGTAAAGATGTTTATAGATAGGCTATAAAAAAACATATTTGCATACACGATAGACCGTAACGTAATACCTGCAGGTACCTTAACCTGAATTTTCGCCCTAAAAATCGCATGAATAAATTTTTTGATAATCTGATCCCGAATTCAGAACGCTCGCCGATGGATTATACGGATTGTATATATTGTTACCAAAGTTTTTATAGTATATAAAAATTCATATATAAACATAAAAACTTAGGATACTTCGGTGAAACAAAAGCGAAAATATGTTTGTAGTAAAAACTATTGTTCTTGACAGTTTTTTTTTTTCATTTAGTAAAGTAAGAAGTATTATGCTTAGGATTTGTATATATTTATTTATTTATCGTATAATGTCTCATACACACAATAAACCATCTTAGAATTGCTATATAAAAAAGTAAAAATATAATAAAAGATGAGACAAAATTGCACAGACAAGGCCGTTATATTGTTATAAACAGAAATCTGACAAATTGCTTCATTCGTAGCCAACAAGAAATCCTCGTGATTTACTGCGTAAGTCTTCTTCTTCTTATGGTGCCTATCCGTTACGGATGTTGAACACTAACATGGCTATTCTGACTTTGTTGACTGCTGCCCTGAAAAGTCCGGTAGTGGTTAAGTTAAACCATTTTCGCAGGTTATGCAGCCAGGATATTCTTCTTCGTTCTGGACCTCTTTTTCCATGCACTTTACCTTGAAGTATGGTCCGAAGTAGGTCATATCGTTGTTCATTGCGCATTATATGGCCCAGGTACTCCAGTTTGCGACGTTTTATGCTTACGACTAGTTCGCGCTCTTTACCCATTCTATGTAGTACTTCTTCGTTGGTAACTCTGTCTATCCAGGAAATCTTCAACATGCGTCTATAACACCAAATCGAGATTCGAGCTTCGAGACTTTCATGCGTCGAGTCTTCCTGCGTAAGTCATATGTTGGTAATCCTCTACCATGCTGTACCCTGTTTTCAGCACCATAGTCGCACAAGGATGAGAGAAGAAGCTTATTTATGCACTTATTTAAAAAGTCTGCACATTTGTTTGTGTGAACTTTGTTGAAACGCGTTTATGTTTTTCTTGATACAAGGTAGTTTTTGTGTAATACATAATAGAGTAGTAACTTGTGGAAATGATTTCTACGACCAGTAGAAGTAAATGCCAACAATCAACTATCTCGGAGAGTTGAACAAAATGCTATTTTAAAATTGACCGTCCTAGGGTTCTTAGGTCTTCGTGTACGGAGGTTGTTGGTTATTGTTTCGCATTTTTTCTTAAGAGCATATTTTCTTTGAAAATCTGGTTTAAGGATACGGCTTAGAATAGGTAGGTAGTGTCGGGTAAGTATTAGATGTGGATAGTTACTATTTAAATGGAAATTAAGCCACAATTAAAGGTTAAAGTTATTAGTAATACCTTTAAAATGCCACAAGAAAATAGCTTCAGAACAATAATAGATAAGGATATTTGACAAAATAAAAGCGACATATTCAGTTGCTGGAAATACCAGACCAGAGGAAATACCTCTGCTTAAGATCCACAAGTGGTTGCATATATCTTATGGATGATATTATTTCGGGTTCTGACTTCAACAAGTTTTGTTAGATGTTCTTTGGATATCAACGTTTTCAATGTCAACAGAAATGGTCGGAAGAAGGGATTTGTAGGTAACTACAATAACATATGTAAAAAGCTTGTAAGTAGTGTTGCCCAAATGCAAGAACAAGACGAGACTTGGACAGTCTTGGTTTTGGTCTTGCACCGATACACCTGGTCTTGGTCTTGGTCTTGCAGTCCCGGTCTTGGTCTTGATCTTGGTCTTGCAGCAAGAGTCTTCGAGTCTTGCAAGTCTTGCAGTTACCAATTAGCCTATTGCTATTTATTAAACGTTACTTTAAATCTTAGAACAACGTAACACAGCAAGTACATTTTAAGCTTGAATTAACATAGCCGTGATAAAGACCAACCAAATTAATAAATGTCTAAACAACTGACACCGGGTAGGGTTGAAGCCACGATCTAAGCGATCCGTAGCTATGCTCTAACTACTACTACTCCAGCTATTCATACCATTGGGCTACCTGCACGGAAAGTAAATCTGTTTGTTAATAATTGTGTGCATTTAATAAACTTAAATGTGCTAAAACATGGTTAAATCACAAAAAAAAAAACAAATTAATGACATAAACTTGACTGTATTTTAAAGAACATTACCTGCCTAGAAAGGGATTCCCCGTATATAAAATGGAAATCTTAGAAAAGATTGAAAAGTGGCAAAAATCCACATACAGGTATCAAGGGCACAGATTATTTAGATAATAAGATAACAAACTATATTCCACTTATTAAAGCAATATAAATGTTGTTAACAATCTTAGTTTAACTTTTATATAAAAACTAACTTGGAAAAATAAAGAATAGGTAATAAAGCAATGATAATCAAAAGAAATTATTTTAAATTAAGGAAATTTCTACTTAATAAATACATTAATTTGTTTACACGGTAGGTGATATTATCTGTTAGTAATTTGTCTCGTTGCTTTTTTTTGCAGCTAATTTTGTTTAACTGAATGATCTCATAGCACACTCAGCAGAATTTTGACTATCAAGCAACAGTTCCAATATTTTATAACAATGAATGGTTTCGTTATTTGATAATGCAATTTTTTGTCGGCATTTATGTCACCAACATTCGAGTAATCGCAAAACATATTATGTTATCTTTTCGGTACAAAGAATTTAAAAATTTCTTTAAATCAATTGCCGAGCTGACAACAAAAAAAATTCACAGTTTTAAATAATATACTTTCGCATTCTACCATTAAAGATAAAGCCTCTAGTTTGGTGTTATTTTATTTATTTAAATAAAATTCTAATATTAGTTTAATAATAAATTTCTCAATATAAATAATCTAAGTCAAAATGAAGATTTGTTCAATTTAATATTTTGCATCGGGTGCACACAATGAAAAGACCCTTACAAAGATTTGCAACAATCGTCTAATTCACATATTTATAATGAAAACATGGGTTGGACTATTTTTACAAATTTCTGTTTATATTATTTAACGAATGTGGTTTAGAACTTAGTTCACAAACTGCAAGAATATTATTTTATGATTAGAGGGCAGCTATTATCAAAATCTGTACAATTAATTTCAGAGCGAAGAAGTCGTCTGCTGGAAAAGAATGTACAAAATATTTTATTTTTATATTGTAATTATAACCTTTGAGCACGTGTCAAATGTGTTTTTTTAATGAATATTTTGATTCAGTATGTATGCTTATGGTTGTGAGGTCGGGTAGTTTAATTCAGCCAGAGAAACAGGATTCGTTCGTATAGACATTTATTTCGAATTAACATATACAAATGAAAAAGTAATTATCGTTAAGTGTCTACTGAATATAATACTTGAACAAAAAAACGTACTGTTTATTTATTTCGGTAAATGGGTGTGACGATATTCGATATGATAAACTAAGATACGGCGTTCGAGGAATTGAGGTCGTATTCGTTCCTCAACGCAGAACGAGTACTTGGACAGTGATAAGGTTGTCTATCTAGTTCGACGCACCGGATAGAAGAAATACGCCAGTCTCGTTCAACGCACCAGATTGACGCACTATTGACGGCTATTTGTGTACACACTCGGTAAATGGGTGTGACGATATTCGATATGATAAACTAAGATACGGCGTTCGAGGAATTGAGGTCGTATTCGTTCCTCAACGCAGAACGAGTACTTGGACAGTGATAAGGTTGTCTATCTAGTTCGACGCACCGGATGGATGAAATACGCCAGTCTCGTTCAACGCACCAGATTGACGCAGCTAGAGGAAGGATTGTCAATCTCGCTCAACGAGCCAGATCGACTGGGTTCGGAAGGATTTGGTACACGTTCGACTCACCTGTCCCCAAGGTCGGATATTCTCAACTCAACGCGTCGAGAATGGTTAGCTCGGTTAGCTGTCTTTCAGTTTCGACTTTTATACTATTCGAGACGGAACAAAAACATGTTTTGTTTAACACATAGGCGTACTCTAGACGATAAAATATATTATCGTCACATGGTATTGTTTCTTAATGCGCATAAGTCCAGTTTTTCAAATTTTTATTACATATTTTTGTGCGTCTTATACAGTCTTTAAAAATATACCGGAACTACTATACTCGCTAGAACGACACTCAGTTCTAACTGCAAGATTCAAGAGTCTCGCAGGCTTAGTCTTGTTCTTGCTTAAATCTTGCAGGGTCAGTCTTGGTCTTGGTATTGCTAAAATTAGGCGGTCTTGGTCTTAGTCTTGCAAAAATGCAAGAACAAGACCAAGACTGCAAGTCCAAGACCGATTTTGGGCAACACTAATTTTAAGGAGAACAGAAAAGAAGTGACGTTCTATTTTATGACAAATATAACAAGCATGGATGCGATGGAGATGAGCCTTGGTGCACCAATATGGTAAACTATAAAATGTACCTTGATGGACCATTGAGACTAATATTTGGAACGAAGAAAGAGATTTGATAGAAAGAATCAATGTAAAAATAAATAAATAAATGTAAAATATGAATTTAAAGTATAACAAAAGTGAAGGCTGGCTAGCAGGCTATGCCAGATAATGACAACAAGACACTCCAAGCGTAATTTGCCCAATTTGCATACCCTACAGAGACCACAAAATGTGAAAACTGGTTACAAGTAAACCAAAAAGAAACAAACGGGTGAAAATATAGTTTATAATATATATATATATATATATATATATATATATATATATATATATATATATATATATATATAGTTGCTCTAAAAGAGGAGTGGGCGCCAGGAAATTATTAACGTAAACCCTCCAAGATATCTTGTAATAATGTATCTGTTCCCAGGTATACTAAAACAAAAAAAAGGGTACTAATATTAAAATGTTGGTCCAACCTATTATATATTTATATTATTAACCAAAAGGTTGGACCTAATAACAAATTTAACAAAAAAAAGGCAGATAATAAATAAAGCATTGACTACTCGTTTATATAATTCAGCTTTTATACAATATTTTATCAATATTTTAAAAATCTACTACTCTCTGGCTATTTGTGTACACAAAAACCTAACAAAGGAGAGAATAAAGGAAGGGTTATGACCTCATACCTGGGTCGACAATTAATAATTAAAATTAAAGTTACTGAGTATTATTATTTAAAAAAATTACGGTTATTTATTATTATTGTCAGTTTCCGTAGAAATTTTCCAACCTCCCTTGGGGATGGTCCGGTGGAGAACTTGGACTCTGATGGAAAAATAAATATCCTAAATCTTGTGTATAATAGCAATTAGTCTAACTTAAAATAAACTTTTCCCCTTTTGTTGTGCAAAAAAAAAAACAAACAGCAAATTTAGATGAATTCTTCCGTTTTTGTGACCTGTGGCTGATTTCTGAGAAGGCGGCTAAAAAGAACAATTACATTGCTGTGTTTTCTTACTACATAAAAAACAGTGTAAGGAGAAATACAAGGTTTATCAATTGTTAATAAATAGTGTAAGTTTTGAGAATTTCACGTTTTTATTATAAAGTTTAAAACAATAGCGATACACAAATATAATTTTAAATTGTCTTTATTCTTCGAAAGCTTGTAGTGGACTGTGTCTTTTCTCGGTGAGTGGGGGAGCAACCCGCACCCCTCGTACCATCGTCTGGAATTCGGAACAGGTCCGGTTTGGCACTAACATAGAGTCCCGGCCTTGAAGCACTGTAGGGGTTCGAAAGAAAATAAACTAATTCGGCAATACACAAATTTTGGTCACGGAACGTTTCAATTCACTTGTAGAAGTCCTCACTGTGACGGCACGAATAACTTGATCGTCACCAGTATGTAGTTGGGAAATTCGTCCTAATTTCCATTTTAGTGGTGGGATTCCATCTTCTTTAATAAGGACCATAGCGCCAATGTTAATTAATTGTGGAAAATTGGTCTTCCACTTGATACGGGCTTGTAAGGAGGATACATATTCCTTGGACCACCTAGTCCAAAAATGCTGCACCATTGACTGTAGTCGTTGAAACCTTGAAAGTCGGTTTTCGGCCAGATCAAGTATCTGGCTATCAGGTGGCGCCATCAGGTTGTCTCCAATCAGAAAGTGTGCGGGTGTAAGAGGAGTTAGGTCATTGGGATCATGAGAGAGAGGACAAAGAGGACGAGAATTAAGGCAGGCCTCTATCTGACACAATACTGTATTAAATTCTTCAAAAGTTAGTAAAGCATTGCCCATTACCCTTTTTAAATGTTGTTTTGTGGATTTAATTCCAGACTCCCAAAGACCCCAAAATGGGGAGATTTGGGAGGTATAAACTTCCACTGAATACCATCTTGTGATAAACCATTTGCGATGCTATTCGCGCGAGAAGAAAGAAATTTGGTTAATTCGTTGTTAGCTCCTACAAATGTAGTCGCGTTGTCAGAATGTATTTCATTGCATTTACCACGTCTCGAAGTGAAACGACGTAGACATGCTAGGAAGCACTCAGTTGTGAGATCGCTGACTACCTCTAAGTGGATAGCCTTAGTGGCGAAGCACACGAAAAGTGAAACGTAAGCTTTAGTTGTTTTGAAATTTCTACCCTTTCGATCACGCAGTAGGAATGGACCAGCATAGTCTAATCCAGTTATCGAAAAAGGCCGAGAGGGAGTGACACGAGAAGCAGGAAGATTTCCCATGAGGTGTGACTCAGGTCTGGGATTTACCTTAAAACATTGTATACATTCACGAACCACACGTTTTACCAGGTTGCGTCCCCCTAGAGGCCAAAATCTCTCTCTCAAAGCTGATAAGAGAGCTTGTGGTCCGGTATGTAAAAGTCTAATGTGTTCAGAACGTGCTATGATGGTTGTAAGGTGACATTTTGAAGGGAG
Organism: Diabrotica balteata; assembly: GCA_918026665.1. Lineage (NCBI taxonomy): Eukaryota > Metazoa > Arthropoda > Insecta > Coleoptera > Chrysomelidae > Diabrotica > Diabrotica balteata. Next base: position 34,949,870 of record OU898282.1, on the reverse strand, counting down.
AATAATTGGGTGTCTTTTACCAAAATCAAAATTGGAATGTTGTAGTCGACCTCCAACACGTATTACATTGTGTGTGGTGTCGAAGAAAGGATGTAGAGATGATAGTTTGCTTCTTCTGTTAAGAGGTTTAGAAGAAGACAACTGATAATAATCTTCAGATAAATGGTATTGCTGCATAGTACGAATCAAAAAGAAAAGCGCTTGATTCTGTTCAAGGACAGTTAGAGGACCCAGCTGTCTAGAGGAGCTCTCAGGAATTTTAAGATTGCTTATATACCTTAAAACATAAGCGAATATACGCTGTAATTTCAAAAATGAAGAATGTTTGTTGATTAACTCAATAGTATGGGCGTCGAATTTGTTGACAGAGTTAATAAAAGAACAACTAGTGTTTCGAACTTCTGGAAGGTTTTCTGTAAGAATCATAGTAGATTGTTGCGCATTGTTTGTTGGCCACTGACATTCAGTTTGAACCAACCAAGAAGGTCCATGAAACCAGAAATTTGAGGAAACTAAATTAGAAGGTGTCATCCCGCGTGTTAGTAAATCTGCAGGATTATCCTTAGTATTTACATAATACCATGAAGTGACATTCGACAGTTGCTGAATGTTTGCTACTCTGTTGGCGACAAAGGTCTTTAGTATGTGTGGGGATGAATTGATCCATGATAGGCAAATTGTGGAATCAATCCAGTAGTAAATGTTTTGGAAGTCAAAATGACAAGAAGAAGTTACTTTGTCAACAAGTTGTGCCAGTAAAACAGCACCAGAAAGTTCCAAACGTGGAATAGTTAAAGTTTTGAGTGGAGCGACGCGTGTTTTGGCACAGTACAAGTTTGAAGTAAAATTTCCCAATGTATCACAGCAACGTATGTATATTGATGCACCGTAGGCATGCTGTGATGCATCGCAGAACCCGTGCAATTGTACTGAGGTTGGATTTGGACAAGACACTTGTCGTGGTATTTTGATAGAATTCAGTAAATGTAATTGAGTATAGTATTTAGCCCAAGTTGTGTGTAAGTCAGCAGGTACAGTTTCATCCCATGATATTTTAAGCTTCCAAAGCTCTTGGAGTATAATTTTAGCAGTCACAGTAACTGGTGATAAAAGTCCAAGAGGGTCGAAAATCTGTGCAGTTGATGATAAGATTTGCCTTTTTGTAATTCTGAAAGGATGAGTTGAACCACTAATCGAGTATTGTAGGCAATCAACATTGGGGTTCCAAAGTAAACCAAGTGTTTTGGTTTGGTCACCTTCACCAATATGCAAAGGAGTTTGGCTGACATTGGATAATGAAGCTGGATCATTTGAAATCCATTTTCTCAAAGGAAATCCGTAACTTAAAAGGAGGCTAGTGATTTGTTCCTTAATTTGTATAATCTCATTTACAGTTTCTGCACCTGTTAGGAGGTCGTCAACATAAAAATCGTGTAAAATGATATTAGAAATTTTAGGAAATCTATTCATGTTTCTATAAGCGGCCTCTTGAAGTGATCTAATGGCAAGAAAAGAGGCAGAAGCTAATCCGTATGTCACAGTGTTTAGTGTGTACACTAGAATGTTATCATTAGCGTTGAAACGCCATAGAATCTTTTGCAGGTTACGTTGAGATTCTTGTACCAGTACCTGTCGATACATTTTTGCTACGTCTGCGCTCAACACATAGTTGTGTTTTCTAAAGCGGAGTAATATGTAAAATAAGTTGTCTTGAACGTTTGGACCGACCAACATAAGGTCGTTAAGTGAAACACCGGTCGAGCTTTTAGCTGAACCATCAAAAACGACACGAAGTTTTGTAGTAGTGGAGTCAGCCTTAAGCACACAATGATGTGGAAGAAAGAAACCATTTCTGTCATTTTGATCTTCAGCCAAAGACATGTGTCCAAGATCAATGTATTCCCTGATAAATTGATGATATTGAAATCGCATATCATTGTTCTTAAGTAATTTATGCTCCAATGTCAAGAATCTGTTAGTTGCTGCAGTTTTGGAGTCTCCAAGCTCAGAAATTGATTTTTTGAGTGGAATTGTGACAATAAAACGTCCATCTGCGTCTTGAGTTACATTTTCTTTAAAATGTTGTTCACAATAATTTTCTTCATCAGAAAAAAATTCAGTTTTTGGATACTCTTCTATTTCCCAGAATTTGGAAAGTTGATTGTCCAAGTTGTTTGTTGCAGAACAGTGCAAACTTGTATATGTATTGTTTTTGGTGTGTATAGGTCCAGATATTAACCAACCTAACTTGGTTTTTTGTAATATGGGTAGATTATGTCCCAGTTTAATTTGCCCTATGCTTATTAGATCCCAGAATATATCTGCACCTATCAGTAAGTCAATAGGAGCAGGTTTGTTAAACTCAGAATCAGCCAAAGTAATATTTTCTGGAATGTTTAGTTTGTCAGTACTAATTGGCAAGGATGGCAAGTTACCAGTAATGCGAGTTAAGACAACGCAAGTTATACGTCTTTGAAAATTGTTGATGTTGGATTTGAACAGTAAAGAAATGGAGTATGTAACCTTAGTTTGCAGTTGATTTATTCCGGATATGGAACTATCAATTCGAATTTTAGGCAATTGTAGGATATTTGCAAGTTTGTCAGAAATGAAGTTTATTTGGCTTCCACTATCAAGGAGCACTCTACACTGATGTGGATTGTTGAAGTTGTCAAACACTGTAATGCAAGCAGTTGAAAGGAGTGTCTGAGATGGTGTGGAAAGACTAGATGTCAAGCTGACAGTTTCATTTGAAGTGCTGGGGATCGATCCAATATCGTTTTTTGTGCTATGAGTAGCTTGAATCTGCTCCCTTTCATTATTTTGAAAGTGAAGCAAAGTGTGATGTATTTTTCCACATTTTCTACAACCAGAAGACTTACAGTTTCGTGTTATGTGATTATTGCCTAGGCAGTTGATACATAACCTCAAACGTTTCGCAGTATTTAATTTTTCAACAGGTGTTAATTTCAAAAATGTGTCACAAGTGTACAAACTATGACTAGCATTGCACAAAGTGCAAGTAGTTGCAGTGGTAGAAACAAATGATTTTGTGTGCCTATGTGATTGTTTCAATCCAGTGTGTTTCGTGTGATCTTCGTCCTGATGCTGGGTTAATGATGATAAGATACGACAACGTTCTTCCAAAAAAGTGAGTAAATTTTGCAATGTTGGAATGTTCTTTGCATCAGTACGCGATTCCCAGGCTCGTTTTGTTATGTTATCAAATTTATTGGTAACAAGGTATATAATTAAATCATCCCAATGTTCAGTAGGCCGTTGTAGCACTTTTAATGCGTTCAAGTTCTTCTCGATTCCATCGCGAATTGATGTTAAACCATAATAAGATTCTTTTGTCAAAGAAGGTAGATCAAAAAGAGCCTTAATGTGATTTTTAATAAGAATCTGTTTGTCCTCAAAACGATCTTTAAGTAGCTTCCAAGCAATGTCATAATTTGCGTCACACAATTGTAAGGATTTAACTTTGTCTGCTGCTTTTCCTTGTAGGGAAAGCCGCAGGTAGTGAAATTTTTGTACTTTAGACATAGATGAATTTTCATGTATAATGGATGTAAAACTATCTCTAAAGAAAAGCCATTGGTCAAAAGAACCATCAAATGTTGGTAAGTTTAACTGTGGTAAACGAATGTTTGAAAAGTTACTTTCTGCAGAGCTAATGCTATCATTGTTATCAAGTGTATTATTGGTATTAGTAAGAGAAGTAGTTAGTTTTTTAGTAGCTGCAATAATTTTGTAAAAATCGTTTTCAAATTTCTCTCTCTCGCGGGAATGAACCTCACAATTAGCATCAAAATCAGTATCTTGTGCTTCGATTGTTGATTGAGCTGTGTTGAAATCGTCTAGCAGTGTTTCAGCTTTATTTAATCGCTGTTGCAGTTCGTATAAGTCGATTTCATCACATCTCAAATCTTTAATCGCGTTAAAATAGTTACTAAAACGAGTAAGGGTTGCTTTAATTGAAGTACGAGTAACTTTAGCAGAAGACATTTTAAATTTGTATAATATTACACCCTGTATATATGTATTTTAGTAAAGACAAATTGAAATATATCGCTATATGTTTAATGAAAAAAATGTTAAAAATGATTATTGAAATGAAGTTAATCTGTGTGATTGTAATAATTACTGTGTCGTTATTCTAAAATGAATGTGAAATTGAGTAAATAAAATTTCAAATTAGAATATGAATAAAATACAGTAAATATTGTCAGATAGAAACGAACGGACACCAGAATGAAGAGCACACTAACCTGTTTATGGCACGTCCAGCTGTTAAGTTAATCCGCTGTCGTCAGTAAAAGGTCCAATGCAGGTATTTTTCTGTTGTTGTATTGAATAAATGTAACTTATTCAATACAAGTAAAAAGCGATTTGTCGATATCAAATCGGGTTGAAAACTAATTTGTTTTAAATCCGGTCGAAGAACCAACTTTTATGTTAATAAATAGTGTAAGTTATGAGAATTTCACGTTTTTATTATAAAGTTTAAAACAATAGCGATACACAAATATAATTTTAAATTGTCTTTATTCTTCGAAAGCTTGTAGTGGACTGTGTCTTTTCTCGGTGAGTGGGGGAGCAACCCGCACCCCTCGTACCATCGTCTGGAATTCGGAACAGGTCCGGTTTGGCACTAACATCAATTTTGAAAGATAATACAAAAATTTTACCAAGTAAACTTAGATGAGAACAAAAGAATAAATGGTTTTGTAAAATGTGACCTTCTGAATGGTTTCAAAAATTTTTAGGATATAAAAAAAAATATGTCTTCACCGGATAAACGGCATGAAATGGATCATACGATAGAATACTATGTGAAATTAACTGGTATAATTTTCAGACGTTTAAAAAGTAAAATTTGAGGTCGATATAGGATATTTTTAATGTATTTAGATACAAAATATGTCTTTAGGAAATAGATGAAATATGACAAGATATATATGAAATACGAAAGAAAAAATGAGAATCTAACAGTGAAAATTTTAATTAACACGGCTGATGGAATGTATTTTTTTTTATCACACTTACCGGCTCAGAGTATTAACCGAAACTACACAGTAAACCCCCAAAATAACTTAAACGACTAATTCAACTTAAATATTTTTTTTTTGAAAATGAAATTAAAATTAGATATTCTTAAAACTACACTTTTGGCTGCCGCACTTCCATCAACTTATCCCAAATATAGGTTACGCGGATGTACCGCAGTACAGAATCGGTAGATCTTCCCGAATTATATGCATGCTGATTTGGATGAAGTGGGTTATGAATCAGAACTTCATCCCTTATGTACCTCTCGCATAACCCTTCCATCGTTTTCAAGAGAAATGATGTTAGTCTAATTGGTCGGAAAGCGCTTGGTAGGGTGTAGTCCATCCTACCTGGTTTTGGTATGAAGACTACACGTACCTTTCTCCACTTTCTAGGAATATATCTCCGAGCAAAATAGGCTCTGAATATTCCCACAATATGCAACAGAAGGATATCCAGTCCCCACCTTAGTAGGGCGGTATATATGCCGTCAGGCCCTGATGATTTGAAAGGGGTAAAGCACAATATATCCCATCTTACCTCTTTTTCAATAATGGTAAGATATGGTTGCTTTGTCCGTCCAGTTTGGTACTGTTAAGGCGCTAGAACCGGGGAAGTGTGTGTTTTTTGATTTCCTTATAGAAAGTTTTTTAATCAGTTCTTTGCCTTTTTTCTGCAGACTTTCTTAAACTCTCTGAGGTTTGATGGATACGAATCTCAATCCTCTTTGAGTTTGGTGCATTTTCCTCTATTAAAAACTGTTATTGCTATCTTTCTAAGGTTTTTCAGTTAAGTGCACCACCAAGAGTTGGTTTTGCGACTTTCCTGGACCATCGTTAATGGACAGAATTTTTTATAAGCATAGCATATTTGGTTTTGGATAAATAACTTATACCTTTCTAGTTCTGTATTAGTTTCGGGATTTGAAGCCTACGTCCGTCCTTTTAGGGTCGTGAGATTTAATAAGGCTTTTTTTTCAGATTAATATTATAGGTTAGCCAGTGATGGCCAGACATAGAGATGTCCTCTGATTGCTGTCAGTTATGAATTTTATTCGATATTTAAACTGTTGTTAGCGTAATATCTACGACTGTTTGGCTACGAATATTAATAAAGGTAGGCTCGGTGCCTCTATTTAAGATATACAATTTTTTTTAATAATATAGTCATTAAGAGGCTTACGTCGAGCGTTGTTATCTCTGCTGCCCCAGCCTAGATGGTGAGAGTTTGAATCGCAGCCTAGTTCTACCTTCTGACTGAGACAATGGTCTGCCAGATCTTCCATCTCCTTTGTTTGTGGTAGAGTGGCTGCATCTGAGGGTAGGTAGACCAATGGTAGTATCAACTCTTTTGTTTTGCCGTTTCCCAATTTTTATTTCCCTTTCACCGCAGTTACGTATGAGGTGCAAAACTGCGCCATGGGGGAGGATTTGATTTTCCTGGGAGCATATATTGCTGCTCTCCGTTGTGGATTTCTTGGTAAGCTGAAAATTTGACCGTTTAGAATGCTAAAACCAGTTGTTTTGGTTTTAGTTATCCATGGGTCTTGGACTAGTACTACTGTATCCTCAGTAACATCCAGGCGGCGGCATAGTGTCGACGTTACCACCTTTCTGTGTGTTGGAGGTTGCATTGAATAATAATGCCCTTATTTTTTCCGACGTCCTTGCCCATGGTATAGGTCTCGTTCCGATTCTTTTAGGTGTCCATTTTCTCCTCGGTTCAGAGTTCGTCGACCATTATCAGATGGTCTTCTCCATGCTGTGAGACAAGGGATGTCTCAGTCTCAGCAGCCGTCGTCGGCTGCCGAGTATCCTTCGGTTTGTTGGTGCTTGCTTTTAGAGTCAATGAGGTGAACGTGTAGCTCAGCCTCATTGCTGTTTCCTCTCGTTTCCGATTCCGAAGACGAAGAGGTATTATTAAGGATCCTTTTTTACCTCATGGTGGTAGGTGCACCATCTCACAACTGCCATGTCTGGATTTTACACCGTTAACTTCTGCAGCACTCTTTTTTGGTCATCAGAATGCTGGTAGTATTCTCCGGAATTCATAAAGAGGCTTTGGTAAGCTTCGGGAGCTTATCCTGACTGACAACAGCTAGCGATGCCTCCTCCCATGGTTTGTCAGCTATAACCTTTTCCAGCCACGCCTGCTTACCATCGTCATCACAGATGACGATGATCACTATTGATATGATTTTACCCGAATAAGTCCACGATTTGAACGTGGACGCTTTTACCTGGCTGCTGGAGGTGGACAAGATTGCTCTGTCCAATTCCTCGATTAGGCTGTGTTTAATAAGGTTCGTCCGGTCGGCAGTGACTTTTCCGTACGTGACCAGTGATCCTTGTCCTCTTTTGGATGTGGAACCGTTGTCAGCCTCTAATGTGGGCATCTTCACATATTTGTTTTATTAGAATTATTAAATTAAATATTGTATTTATATGAGATTAAACCACAATTGATTGCAATGAGAATTACATTTTACATTTGTTTTGACGTTACGATCTCCAGTCCGGATATCGTTGTCAAAAAAGATTATTATTAAACAGGGAGTTAGTTGTATGTAGTTGTTTCTTAATTGGTGCTCTTCATAGAATATTTTACTTAATCTTTAATACCGCAATGTTGTTTAATACGGACGTAAATCCAATCACTGCTTTTGGTATTTTCCTTGATATTATTTTTGCTACCCTATTTTTGGTTCGTCTTGTGTTATATCCCGAATAATAGATATGGTGTTCATCAATAACGGTGACACCAGAATTTGGCCATTGAACTGCAATTTTGCATCCTAAAGTATCTATGTTGGGACATTTTTACGAATCTTTAATATAGTAAACATGCCATGGCTTTCCACATCTTTATGTCGTTAACTGTTTCTTACCGTTTTTCTTCATTTAAGGTAAAGTTCTCCCACATCAGAAGAAAAAAGTGTCCTACCATTTATCAGAATCTTCACCCGTAGCTGTGGACTAGTAAACATGGATTGCTTATACCGCCAATCATTCAGTCGCCCGAACCTCATCAGCTATCTAGCTCTGGTATCAGAATATATACCTGTCAAAATATATATAGTAGATGTTAACCATGTTTTCTTTGGATGCAAACAATTATTTAGAAAAATCTAATAAATTAATTCAAACTCTTATTGAAATGAAATATTTGCGTCTGTTAAGTCTATCACACATTTTGGCAACTGCTAATAGAGAAACCTTAGAATTGCTAATAAATTTTATTAAAGATGTAAAAGTAGAAATATAAATTAGTATAACTTTAATGATTTATACATATGTCAAGAAAAAATAACAAACAAGAACAAAAAAAATATCTTTAAACATAAATAAAAGATATGGGGCTATTGGACTTGTTTCCGTGCCATATCTTTCACACACACATACCAATAAATAATGATAATGTAGCTATTATTTTGTGCATTAGAAACTCAAGCCACTCTTCTTATCATACTTGATATAGGTAGTAGTTCATATATTCGTAGATACACTTTTCACATTATTCTTTCTAGTATTTAATATATTCAGCTACTCCTCTCTATGACATAATCAATCGGAACTAATTAAATTAGCGAACAAAAACAACCTGTGTATATTGGCCAAAGTTGATTGAAAAAGTCTATCAAGCGCTTGCTGCAAAATTAATGAGAAACCTGTCGTCAAAATCTCTATTAGATTTTACTGTAACAACTTCAGGGCTCGAACGTATTTGATGGTAACTAAAAATCGATACTTCATTGGATCTTTTCTTATACTGATTTCTTGGGAAAACGTCTCGCGTTTTTTTTTCTTTATTTTTAGTTTTTAAGTTTCCTTTGTACTCTATAGAATTTAATAAAATTACATTTTAATAAAATTATAATATATAACATTATATTCCTCTATTAAAGCTCACAAACCTAATTACGCTGGTAAGCCATCAAATTATTTTGGACAATTCCTTCTTGTAAAGTTTGTAAAACCGGTTACACGTTTTTCCAACTAGAACTGAATTTACTATAAAATTTATTCAAACTAAAACTAGTAATTAATCAAGTGATATATGGTTGAATGCTCGAATAAACGAACTTTTTTCAAATAAAAGGCATATCGAGCACAGTTTTTTACTAAATCTTTCCCAAGTACTTTCGCTCCTAGAGCATCTTCAGGCCATCTGAAAAAAGCCAAGAAACGTTTTTTAAACTGAAAAACTTCGCAAAAACTCGAAATTGATAAATTTTTTTTTGTAATATACCGTTTTACATTTACTTAGTCAAAATTAGGCTATCCAACAATTTAACAATGTCATAAACATTAACTAATATATTTACACAAAACGAGACAAAGGACAAACAGTTTAAAAATTATTATAATAATAATTGAAGAAGCTACATAGTGGGTGACAACAGGAGAGGAGAATGGCTCTTGGTCTTAACGGAAATGTTAAATTGGCATGTGACATATGACAACTTGGATGGGCAGTCACAATCATGGTGATATGATCTGCACATTTCAAAATTCTATAAACTGAGGTCCAACAACAGTCCAACTGAAACTACTCTAAGAAGTCAACTGATGAAATATCAAATTATATAGATTACTTTGTGTAGATTACATAATCCAGATCTCACACTCAAACCTGTCAGTAATAATTCGGGTGCTAGCTTGGGGCCAACTGAAGTGGACATAGAGTTTAAATGCAAGAACTAGACTAAACTATCTATTAGATACTGGATGGTTGACCACAATAAAAAGGTCTACAAGCATTACCAATACTGTAGAAAAGAAGAAATCGAACTAACGAAATTGAAATACTTAAAATGAAAAATTAAAATTGAAAACAAAGTGTATAAATGGGGTATAATACCAATAGTTCAGTTAAAGCACGTGGTGGTCGTGTGTATTAAGGTATAAAAAAATACTTATTAAAAGCTTAAAATTTTTATTTTAAAGAAGATCTTTTCGGAATAAATCATTCCATCATCAGTTTACTAAAGAGGGGTAAAAATATGAATATTAAAAAACAAGTAAGTTAAAATTTAAATATATAAAAAGGAACACGTTGGCTTTTTTACTACTTACATAAAAAGTTGTCAAAAAAACATTGTATGGTCACATGAAAACATAGTAGAGAACTCCGTATTAAAAAACTATAAATATTTTAAACGTGGATTAAAGTCACGTTTAATGCAGAATATAGCAAAATAGAATGCTAAGAAATTTGGAAATAGAGTTAATAAAAGAATAAATGGGATTCAGAGCCTCGACATCAGGTTCAAACTCATGTATTCAGTCTGCAGTTGCCAATTACTGGCACCTCTAAAAATCTAGTACATTTAAATAAAGCTGTAGACAAAATGACGTAAAATTATTGTATAATTTTGTGCTAGTATATTTCCTGCACCACTTTCTAATTTTGTTTATATTTTACGTTTCTTAATTTTATCAAATATACTTTTACTCATCCCTAATAAAAAAATCATATGCACTCATTATCATGACAGTCGCAACCACTGCAATTTCGATGTCAGGCATGTTGACGTTGGCTCTAGAGGGAACAGACTTATATCGTCTCAATACTCAAACCAATGTGTGGATGACTCACCTAACGTGGGAATACAGTTCACCCAATCCCATGTGTGGAGCCAGCCTTACAGTAAAACATTGTAATAATTTAAGTTGTTTTTCTTCAATAAATATCCAAAAAGGTTACTACTATCATTTGTGTTATGTTTCTTATTTATAGCTAACATAGTTATAATTGTAACAATAAAACACTGAAAACTTTGTTTTCAAACTTCCACAAAAATTTATTTTAACTCTTATCATTACAGCTATTTCGGCTAATTGCCTTTCTCAAGTGATCTATTTTTGGCATGCGTTTACACTTTATAGTCTCTAATGAAATAGGTTGAGGAGGGGAGAACTGTTTGTCTCAAGTCGGTCATTCAGAATTATATCTGTGTTTTTTAATTGTTGATTCCATAGATTCTAACAAGGATAGCTTAAGACCTTTATTTTGAATGTGAAGAATTTTAAATTCGTCGTTAAAAGAATGATTGTGATCTAGGAGGTGAAGTGCGTATGTAGAATCTGTTTTTCTATTATTGAAAGCTCTTTTATGTTCTGCTATTCGTTTGTTAAAGTTTCTACCAGTTTGACTGATGTAAGTTTTTGGGCAGTCGCCACATTTAAGTTTGTACACACTACTGTGTAAGTGTTTTTTATTTTGGCTCTTGTTATTTTTGATATATTTGCCTTGGTTGTTATTTGTTCGAAAAGCTGGTGTTATTCCTTTCTTTTTTATGTGTTTGGCTATTTTTGTTGTAATTTTGCCTGTATATGTAATCGAACAGAAGGTACTGGGTTTTTTCTCTGGTGGTGTTCTCTTTTTTGTGTAGTTTTTGATTTACACCAGCTTTCCGAACAAATAACAACCTAGGCAAATATATCAAAAACAACAAGAGCCAAAATAAAAAAACACTTAAACAGTGGTGTGTACAAACTTAAATGTGGCGACTGCATAAAAACTTACATCGGTCAAACTGGTAGAAACTTTACCAAACCAATAGCAGAACATAAAAGGGCTTTCAATCAGAGATCACAATCATTCTTTTAACGACGAATTTAAAATTCTTCACATTCAAAATAAAAGCCTTAAGCTATCCTTGTTAGAATCTATGGAAATCAACAAATTAAAAAACACAGATATAATTCTGAATGACCGACTTGAGACAAATAGTTCTCCTCTCCTCAACCTATTTCATTAGAGACTATAAAGTGTAAACGCTATGCCAAAAATAGATCACTTGAGAAAGGCAATTAGCCGAAACAGCTGTAATGATAAGAGTTAAAATAAATTTTTGTGGAAGTTTGAAAACAAAGTTTTCAGTGTTTTATTGTTACATAAAATGAATTTCCATCAAGTAACGGTCGATTCCATCAATTATAGTTATAATTATAATTGATTATAAAACGGAAAACTAGAATTTGCCAAGTGAGTCTAATAAATTGAGCATGGTTTCTAGTCCTGGGAATGCTATAATGCTAACACTTTGTTTTACATTTACGGAAATTTCTGAACACTTCAGTGCAAAGCCAAGTTTGTTTAAAGTTACCCAACAGTGTCCGACTTTTCAGTTTATTTAATAAAAAGTGCCTCAGAAGAAAATAGCAATATTGATTAAACAAAAAAAAACGTAGTTTAAATTATGGCAACTATGTTAAATTTTACATTATTCGAATAAAAGTAACTGCCTTAAGCTAACTTTGTGAAAGGAATATATACAGCTGGAAATAAAAAAATTAAAAAATTTTCAATACTTTATTTGAAAAAGGTGCGTTTTTTGTGTAATGTTTTAAAAGTAAGTATACATAAAGAGCTCACGTTCCCGTGTATAGGTTAAAACTCTTTAAAGTTATATTAAAAAGTATGAGATGTTGAGAAAACTAAACAGCGAATTTTATAAATTCATAAGTTTTATACAAAACTAACTTAAAATTTAACCGTATTTAAACATCGACTTTATTCGTAGTCTGTGTAACTCAATAACAAAGTTCGTCAAGATTGTTTTTACGTTTCAGAAGTTAACTCGTTTAAAAAAAACTTACGTGAAGTAAAAACTTATAATGTGTATATTGTAAATATTTGTTATAAAATTTAAATTATCCAAAAGCATTAAACATTTTCAGAAAGTTTTCGGTCTTATCATCAGACCATCATCAGTTAAAACATACTAAAAGTAATTAAAACTAGCCACATAGTAAATATTAGAATATATATTAAAAACCCTTAAAATGACCCTTAGAATATATCGACATATGAAGGGTCAGGGAAAAAACCAGGTAAGTCAATTTTTATCAAAACTGAGAAAAAACATTGTTAATGTTGAAAACCATACAGAACACGCATAAATGCTAATACCGGAGTAAGTTATACAAATAACTAGACTTTTATGTGTCAAAAAAGTAAATAAAATAGAAAAAACCCAAAGGGTGTTGTCAGATCACTGGAGTGTCACAAAAACCAGGAAAGTGTCCAACCTGAAAATAACACGCATATTAATAAGTAAATAAAAATAAAGCAAAAAATAATTATTGAGATTGACAGAATGTGTTTACGTATAAATATTATTACGTGTAATTACAGTTACTTAATCATGGGGTAGTTGATGAAAGAATTCGACAGTAGCGGGCGCACAAAACTTCATTAGGGTTTGCAAATCTTTAAATTTTGCACTCGAAATTGGCAGGAGGCCTGGAAAGAATATTATTGTATAGAAATTTGTTAGAAAACTTGTAATGGTTAATTCAGTCAAATTATTTTTATTATTAGTACATACTATTGTATGCTGGAGGGGAAGTTCAAACAACCCTTCTTCTAATGATAACAGATAATGCCGTGGTAACCTTTAATGCCAGTGAATATGGTCATAATGTGGTGCGATATTCTATCAAGCGGCTATGACTGGTTGAACAATGTATAAATCTGATAGGCTGTATTTTAAACGGACATTTAGCAATGTACTTTAATTCCAACATTTTCTTCCAATCCAGTACAATTGTTTGAGAAACACTGATTACAGTAAATGGGATGGTTTCGTCCGTGATAATTTCACTTTCGAATTCCTTAGGTGTTTCCATCAACGTTTTTGTGTTCCACAAACCAACGTTTTTATCAAACTCCAAGTTGGAGTGTCCACGAATAGGAAATGTAATTTTGATATCCGTAAGGCCATGAACTTTATTGTTCGTGATATAGTGAATAAATTTAAATATGATGTAATTTTTGTTCTGTCCTCCTGCAGAATCGCAAAAAATTTCCAATTCTTCTACTTCATCGTCCAAATAATTCATAATGAAGTGAAATAGAAATGAAGCCACTTCATTCGGTCCTTAAGTTTCGGACTTTTGAAAGATACATATGTTCACTGTGTACCGAATACAGCCGATAACTCAATATTGAAAAAAATTGACTTACCTGGTTTTTTCCGCTAACTCTTCATATATATTTAATTGCTATCGACATTTCACTGCATCTTTTTTGATTTGGTTTGAGGTTTGAGTCTTCGTACAAGTCTCTCTGATGAACGGTAGACGCAGAAAAACGTGTTAGAGAATAGGAAGAGGATCAAATTAAATCCACACGCAACCCTCTACGTATATTTACTTAGAATATATATTAAAAATAATTAATTTTAAAAACATAAATACACACCATCGTTTCATTGACTTCAAAGCAGCCCATGACAGTGTGAAAAGAACTGCATTATACTGCAATAATAGACTTTGGGATCCCACCTAAGTTAGTTAAGTTGACCCAACTAACAATGCATAACGTAAGCTCATGCGTTAGAATTAAAGGAGAAAATTCTACGTTCTTTGACATTAATAATGGTCTAAGACAGGGGGACACGTTGGCGTGTATCCTCTTTAATATTGCCTTGGAAAAGGCAATCAGACAATTAAATATTAGAATGAATGGAATTATTTTTAATAGATCGACGCAAATTCTCGCATTCGCTGACGATATAGTTATAGTAGGCAGAAGTATAAGAGACATGGTGCAGTGTTTTACAAGGCTTGCGGACGCAGCAAGGAATTAGGACTTGTGGTAAACGAGAAAAAAACCAAATATATGTTGGTTTCTAAAAACCATCGAAATATCTAACAGAGAATTCAAATTAACAACCATACTTTTGAGCAAGTCAAAGAATTTACATATCTTGGATCGCTAGTAAACGCAACAAACACGACAAGCGACGAAATAAAAAGACACATAGCAATAGCAAATAGAACTGTTCACGGTCTCCAGAAACATTTAAAAAATAAAAATATAAAACGTGCAGTAAAGCTTAATATATACAAGACCTTAATAAGACCGGTTTTGATATATGGGGCTGAAACGTGGACCTTATCTCAAAATGATAAAAGACTAGTATTTTTGAGAGAAAAATTCTTAGAAAGATTTTTGGGGCCGTAAATGAAAATGGGCTATGAGCTAACTTTAAACTATATCAGTTATACACCGATCCAGATATTGTAAAATTCGTTAAAGTGCAGAGACTTAGATGAGCTAGACACATTGCTAGGATGTCAGATCACGAATACACGAAGAGATTAACATTTTAAAAACCAGAGGGCACAAGAAGCAGAGGACGACCACGAATCAGATATATTGATGATGTGGAAAAGGACCTACAGGTTCTAAGGGTTAGAAGATGGAGGGAAGTTGCCAGAAATCGACAGGAGTGGCGACTTGCTTTTAAGTTTTGTTGTCGTACTTCTTCTTCAGCATCTCCGTAACTAGTTATATCTATTCCCAGATATCTAAACCTTGCTTCTTGCTTTATTATTTTCCAATTGATTTTGATTTTACATCGTAGTGGGTATTTAGTTGTTGTCAGACATTTGTTTTTTTCTGCTGATATTATCATATAGTATTTCTTGGCTGTTGTATTGAAGATGTGTGTTAATCTTTGGAGCTAGTCTTCTGTCTCGGGGATTAATGGGGCGTCGGCGTCGTCTGCATAACATAATATTTGGATTTCTTTGTTCCCCATTCTGTAGTCATGACCTTTACGTACTGCTTTTATCCGATTTTATTCTTCTTCCAAAGCTATTAACTCTTGAGTAGTTAGTGCCATCTTCAGTTCATACTTTCCAGAATTTACTGAAATAAACAAAAGCTCTACTATATAAACGCATTTACATGATAATAGTTTAGCTTACTTCATTTTAATTTATATGAACTTATAATATTATAATAATAATATATTTTAATATTTATATAAACAAATAAACACAAGGAAACTTTCAAATTTTGTTAAAAAAAACAAGGTTTACAGCACACAGCAATTCTATAAATAAGAATAATGTGTTATGACGAGATCGTATGTTAAAATTTTAAATTGTTTGCAAATAGTCTAATCAAAGTTTTATATTTTTTGAAGTTCTGTATTAAGTACTCTCTAATAAGAATACTAATAGAGAATTTTACTTTATTTTGTTAGACAACTATAAGATACCTGTTAAAAGACACATGATTATTTAATAATTATATCGGTCTTAGATTTAATTTTTATGTAGTTACTTATGTGTTTAAATAAATAATTAAATTTTTTTTGGTACGCCTCTGCAAAATTGATGAGTGGAATATGATTTCGTTGAAAAGTTATCGTTAAGGGTTTCGTTAAGTGCGATGTTGCCAAGTAATCATCTTCAATTAAAAATTGTTTGAGTATAATCCAATCGACTCATTTAAAATTTTTTTTATATCACGAAATATTGTGCAATAAATCTACAATGAAATATTCTAAAGCACAAAGTAATAGTGGTATAATAGCCTATTTTCTATTTGACTCTTTTTTTAGAATACTTGTTCGGTTTTTTCAATTTTACATTGCCATACACACGTCAATTTCTGCTTTTAATAAAATTCTTTTCATAAAGTTACACAGGTAAAAGCATCACGCAGCAAAATAATTTTAAAAATTCTTTAACAACAGAATTTTGGAATCGAGCCAGAAATTGTTAGGGCTCAGGAATCCCTTTGGAATTTTTGAGTAGATACCTGTTTTCATTCAAGTGGATGCGATATTTTAAACGAAAAATAATAATAGCGGAAAATCTCGGGTTTTAAGATTAGATTATCAAGTAATTAATTCATACTTTTATGCGGAATTTCTAATTGGACGTCTAAAAGTCAAAAGTTAAAGAAAAAACTGGAAATACAGCAAATAATTTAGCACAAAGGAACGGTTCATTAATAGTGAACATTTTTCAATAATATTGATCTTTAAATAAAATATAAATTAACTGAGGACTGATTTAGTATTTTTAACACAAAATATTGGGGAAATATAAACGTAAAATGAATTTCGTTATACAAATAAAAATTTCAATACAAAAACCAGACCGTCCATTAAGGATCTCTTAAACTTCTTAAAATAACTGTTTAAGACCTATATAGCTAAGAACAAATAAATATAGTCCTTTTCCATCATATTGATAGCACATTATGTATGCAAATCCTCAACAGGTCAGAAAACCATAGGCGTCACCCTATACTTGTTTTGAAATAAATAAAAAAAATTAATATTTTAAAATGCCGTCAACAATTCATTATCTTATAAAAAATCTTCTGTAAAATAAGTGTCCACTAATCTCACTATACCTTTTTTGTGCGAAAAAACGTCGGTATATATGCCATACGATTATTGTTAATTATACACGGGTGATTAACGAGAGAATTCAATGTCTCACGAAATAAATTAATGTAAACAGTAATTTAAAGGTGATTATTGTTTTCTATACAAGTTATTGCCTGACACAAAAAGAATACCTTCTTGGAACGATTACCTGGAATTACTGATAATCATGTCTTATCAGTATCAGTATCAGAATCAATAATGTTCATGTCTTACCTACCTACGTTTTTGGTGTCGATATTTTGTTATTTGCATTTAATTGCGTAATTGCGTAATTTAATTTAATTGCGTAGACAACAGGCTTTATCCCGGTTAAGTGTAGTTTTAAAGGTTCCTTCAGTCTAAGAGAGAAAAATATAATATTGAATGTACACGATGCACTTGTACATCAACGCCCTTTAAGTAATGTTCGTGAAATCGTTAACATGTGTTCAAATATGACAGGGGTTGGAGAAGCAACAATTTATAGATTCCTAAAAGAAAAAAAAGGAGGAACTGTTTTATCTCCCAAGAAGAGTGAGGGGAGTAAATCCTTGGAAATTGAAGAAATACACAAAAACATGATAAGACGCAGCGTCCACTCATTTTTTTTTAACAAAGAGTTTCCAACATTGGATAAAATTCAAACATTAATTAAAGAAAACGAAGAGTTACCAATCATAAGCAACAAGAAATTATGGGGACTATTGAGAGAGATGGAATGTCGTTGGCAAAAGAAGAAAATCCGTTTCAATTGAAAAAGACATTGTATGTTGGAGACAAGATTATCTAAGAACTATTAAAAAGTACCGAGAAGAAGGGAAAACAATTTTTTATTTGGACGAGAAAAGTTCCCGTCAGGCATTCATCGAGGGTGTATCTACTGGAATAAACAATATTCCCGTTGGAAAAGGACGCAGACTCATAATAACCCATATGGGAAACGAATACGGTTTTGTCAATGGTGGATTATTAAGTTTTGCCTCAAAATCAACCAAAGATTACCACGAGGAAATGACTGCTGACGTTTTTGAAGAATATTTTGAGCTGAATTTAATTCCAAAAAATTCTGTCATAGTTATGGATAATGCTAGTTACCATTCAAGACTAGCAGAAAAATTGCCAACAATGGCATGGAAAAAAGGAGAGATAATCGAATGGTTGGATAAACACGCAATTGACTTTACCTAAACCTCTTCTCCCGATTCATTTTTTTTTCATGTACGCTTTTTTTAAGAAATGTATCATTGTTTCCTTAATTGCTAGAATCATTATTACATAAGCTACTGCACATAATTTTAGCTACTTTTTTACCATCATTATTTACCTGTGTGTTTTGTTTACTCAAATCATAAAACAAACTTCATTGTTAGGTTATCAATGCAAATCTTATGCATGCCTATATGCTAATTAAAATTAAGATAGTTGCAAACACAAACACACATGATTCATACTAAATCGACTCGCGCAACTAATATTTTTAGTACTGAAATCAGTACTGAAATTGATATAAGGGCTAGCGGACCTATCGTTATTGTTTCTAACTACATATAAATCTAAGTTTGTTATAGTCCATTTCCATCATATTGATAGCACATTATGTATGCAAATCCCTAAACTGTTGATACGGGTGACTCAATGAAAAATAGATATTTGTCAACAAGTTTACAGAAGTATATAGGAAAATAATTTTAAATTGAGTATGACCACCAGGTATAAAGGTTGAAGGACAATAGAATACAATAGTTTTGAGGGTTACTAATCCCTAAGTAAAGTTGCCAGTGTCGGATTGATGGACATTAACAGGTACTAATGAATTTGCAAGAAATGTAAGATGTTTATTTTATTGGTTATATATAAAATAATTTGTAGTCGTAACAGGGACCGATTTGTAATAAAATTAATATTATTTTAATCAAATTCCATTTTAGATTCACTGCTTTCTTCAGAATCTAAGGAATCTTCAACTCTAATGTTAATTATTACCGATAACAGCATTGCATCAGTCATATTATCCAAATTCCACATTTTATTTTCTTCCTTGTGAGCATGACTAACAGCATTTTTCCAATTTTCTGAAGTTACTTTTGACAAGGAATGTTCTAATTATTGTTGTAAGTCTTCTAATTTAAAAGTTTTGTTGTTGCATCCGACTTCACCCTTTACTTGAGACAATATATTTTCTGTTGGATTCAGATCACAGTGGTATGGGGGTAAACGTAAAATAATTACTTCACGGTTTAATGCCATTTCATAAATTATATATTTTTTATAAGCTCCTTTATGTTGCCTCACAATAGGTAATAATTCCTTTTTTGTCGAATTCTCCTTGTACTCAATTGCGTGTTTATCCAACCATTCGATTATCTCTCCTTTTTTCCATGCTGTTGTTAAAATTGCCGAAATTCTTTGTTAAAAAAATGAGTGGACGCTGCGTCTTATCATGTTTTTATGTGTTTCTTGAATTTCCAAGGGTTTACTCCCTCCACTCTTCTTGGGAGATGAAACAGTTCCTCCTTTTCTTTCTTTTAGGAATCTATAAATTATTGCTTCTCCAACATTTGTCATATTTGAACACATGTTAACGATTTCACGAACATTACTTAAAGGGCGTTGAAGTACAAGTGTACAAGTATTTTTTCTCTCTTAGACTGAAGGCACCTTTAAAACTACTTTATTTTTAAATGCAAATAACAAAATATCGACACCAAAAACGTAGGTAGGTAAGACATGAACAATGTACGCCTACAAACTAAATGAAAGATGCAAACAATTTCTACTACTACTACTACTACTATCGGTTTATAGCGTTCTCCGACGCCTTCCGACTCCTAATTGCCATTCTTTTCTATTCAACCATAGGCCTGGAGGGATTTCTCTTTCCTCTAGTTCTTTTTCAATTCCCTCTCCAGCTTCTTCTCGGTCTTCCTCTTTTCTTTCTCCCTTGTGGTATCTACGTCAAAATCTGTTTTGGAATCCTGTCATCTGGCATTCTCTGTACATGGCCGTACCATATTAACTGTTTTGTTTTTATGTCATCAACTATTGTATGCTTGACTCCCACCATTTCTCGTATTATTCTCTCATTTGGTATCCGATCTCTTCTTGATTTGCCTGCTGCTCTTCTCCAGAAGTCCATTTCTGTTGCTACTAACAGTTTTTCTGTTCTTTGTTTCATTGGCCAAACTTCACTGCCATATCTCATTACACTTTTAAGTATGGTGTTGTATATGAGTTGCTTGTTCGCTTTAGATATTGTTTGGTCCCACAGAATGCCATTCATTATGGATATGGCTTTTCTACCTTGTATGTTTCTGTCTTTTATAGCAGAATCGAGCGTTCCATCTTGTGTTATCTTCATACCCAAGTTTCTAATATAGATTATTGGCATAAGCTGTAATGTGGCATAAAAACTACTTAAACTATCATTAGTGAAGCCTTATCAGTAATTCCAGGTAATCGTTCAAAGAAGGTATTCTTTTTGTGTCAGGGGATAACTTGTATAGAAAACAATAATCACCTTTAAATTACTGTTTACATTAATTTATTTCGTGAAACATTGAATTCTCTCGTTAATCGCCCGTGTATAATTAACAAAAATCGTGTGGCATATATACCGACGTTTTTTACACACAAAAAAGGTATAGTGACGTTAGTGGACATTTATGTTACAGAAGATTTTTTAAAAGATAATGAATTGTTGACGGCATCTTAAAATATTAATTTTTTTTATTTATTTCAAAACAAGTATAGGGTGACGCCTATGGTTTTTTGACCTGTTGATGATTTGCATACATAATGTGCTATCAATATGATCCAAAAAGGACTATATAACAGTCACTTCATCAAGTTTGTTCGCGACACCCGACTGACTGGCGTCTGACCCTCTTAAATATTTTTCACACCTAAATAAAATAGGAGTAATCGCATTAAGTAGTGATTTATCAGTTCAAGTTCACACATCGCCATCGAGGCATCGAGTATTTAAAAACTCTCAATTTACGTATTAAATACTTCTCTCCGCCGAAATCGAGCATTTTCTCATACCGGTTTTCTTTGACGGGTTATAAAGAAAGAATTTTTGATATTGTATAGTAAGCTACGGCCGTGTTGGCCTCTCTACTCTCTACTAAAAGATTTAATTATAAATCGATAAACTCAAAAGTGCTTTTATTTCCCTGGAGCTATATTTGCTCATATTAAGAATCCTTTTCCTTCAACGGTCACTGAAGAACCAAACCTATGCAGATACATCCATTTGCAATTCCTTTGAAGTAAGGCTTAGAATCCAAAGATTTCCAACCCTCTTATGTAGGTAGCCAGTTACAAGGCTACCTCAGCTTTTGTGGACTCTGTAGTAACGTATGTAAATGTGCACTTTTAATGCTAAAGTAAAGAGACAGTTCAATGTAACAGAGATCACCTAGGTATATTTGATGGACTGCCAGAATATTAAAGCGCAACTGAATTGCCAACGAGACCATTAGAGATAGAATAAATGCAACATACACGTTAACTGATAGAATAGAAAGGAAGACTCGTAAGTGGTTTGGACGTCTTCTGCAGATGGAAGAAAGTAAATGTCCCAGTAAAGTAGCTAGAGGGAATCCGCCAGGAAGACGTATAAAAGAAAGATGAAGATTGTCTTGAATGGAAATATCAGGAATGCATTGGAGCCCAAGAATTTGGAGGAAGAGGACGCTCAAGATAAGAAAAATGGCGACCAGGCGTGGAATGCGGCGTTAGCTGTTAAAATTTATGTAAGTGCGTTATATGCCTGAATATGCATTACATATTAAATAGAAGGAATCTGAAATAAGAATATTCTACCTACGAGTACACTGAGCTTCTAGACAAAGAATGGCGCTGACCGACTTCTGGCTGATCGTCGAAATTTTTTTACCGGGTGATTATTTGTAACCTTTTAACTACGTAGAATCTAATGGAATAGTTAGTTCTTTTGTATAACTAGGCAAAAATATAATCGTTTATTTTGATTTGCTTTCTTATTTAAAGGTTATGGGGTAAGGGCGTAGTTGTATACGTGGGAAAGTGCGTAGTAGTACGCCACACAGTGTTATTTTAGTAGTACGCATTTACCACACAGTGTAATTTTGACGGTAAAGTATGTTTTAGTTTTAAGTTAGACGAAATAAATATTATGGTTCATAAATATATGCGAAAATCTGAAAGAGGCCAGAATTATTCCAAGGAAACTCTTCTTCGTAGAAGATGTTAAAAGTGGAATGTACTCTGCATATACGGCAAGCAAATTACACAGAATTCCTCTAAATACTCTACTCGATCACATTAAAGGAAGAAGAAGTCAGCGTCATATGGCCATGCTACAGCTATTCCTACAGAGGACGAAATTAAATTAGTTCACTGTTCAACTACTATGGAAAAGTATGGGTTTGATCTCTCACGAATGGAAGTAATGCAGTTAGTAGGCAAATACGATAAAGGGAATCACCTAATTACTCCATTTTAAAATGGAATTCCTTTATGAAACGTCATAACCTATCCGTTAAAAAGCCCTAAAATGTTAAGATAGCAAGAAGAAAGTGTGTTGATTCTTTTATAATAAATAATTCTTTTAATTTAATTTTAAAAACTATTAAGAATCTGGGAAAAAAAGGTGCCAAAGCGACCAGGGCGACAAGCACTTCCGGCAGAGAAAATACATCAGTGCTTTTTGCATGCATTTCGATAGAAAAAAGCCCCTCCTTTGACTATATTTAAAGGGAAGCAAATATGGACACATATGATGCCTTCGGAGAGAAAAGCATTTCAAAAAACTACCCACGCTTTGAAAACTATTTTAAAAACAATCTTTTGATCGGCCAGTACTTTGTTTTGTGATGGGCATGTGAGTCATGTTAGTATAAACGCAAGATGAATGCAAGACCATTTTAACTGAAACGTTTGTCGTTTCATTCGAAAACCTTATGTTAGCGTGCATGTAAAAGGGATATAGTGAGAAACAGAAAAGGAATAAAATATGTTATGGTGCGGAACTTATTACTGCGAAAGCTGTGCTTGAACCAATCAGAAAACAAGAAGAAGAAAAACAAAATAAGTTATGTTTGGCGGCATCTAAAAGGTTACAAAAGAAATATAAAAATTCAAAAAACCAGAAGCGTAAAACAAATGAAAACAAAAAAAAAAAGCGAAAATGAAACGCCCGAAGATGAGCAACCAAACAGTTATAGCTGAGCAGTTCTAGTCTAAGAATGAAGACTTTACAACAATGATTGAAAATGGGTAAAAGAATGAAGAAGAAGGAATAAATATTCCTCATCATGAAGCACAAATAAGCGACTGGGTTGTCGTGAGGTTTTGTACAAAGAAAAGAATTAAGTTTTTTGTCGGCCAAATCACTGAGATAAACGATGAACCTGTTGTTAAGTTTATAAGAAAGGTGTCTAAAACTAAATATTTTACATATTTCAATGTTCGCAAGATGAATATAGAAGTGAAATTTTGCGAGAGGATATTATTTCTCTCTTACCATCGCCCATCATAGGTCGGAGGGTTTTAAATAAAATAAATTTTAAAACATTTTAAAAAATTTTAAAAACCGTTTTGTTACTAAAGGTATAAAGATTCCGCTCTTGTCCAAAAGTAATTTAATATAATCGTGTACACGTACTTACATCAGTTTACATACTTGCCCCATTCAATATAACATTATGTTTTATGATATTTGATATATTTGTGTATGTCTGATAGATATTCACTCATCAGCATGTGTGTCAATTCGTTAATTACCCCTTTTTGAACGAATTTTGAAAAGAGTTGGTCTTATCTGGGTATTAAGTTTAAGTAAATAAAACTAAGTACAGTCATTTTAGATGACATTTAAGATTGGTCAATTTATTCCAGAAAAGTAGCTATAACTATGGGATCAACATGCGATGTGTTTCTAACTACCATACCAACGTAGTAAAGGTTTACGGTGGAAAGCAAACAACTTCTGTTAATAGAACTGTGTCGAGTGGTGTTTTAATGGAGTTCACGAGCTTATTACTAAACAATGGTCGAACCCTTGTAAAGGACACTAATTATACGAGTTTCTGGAGTATACACCTTGAAATAAGTTGCTGCAGATTCGAAGTAACTTTATTAAGGAAAATATACTACTTTTGTTATTATTAAAAATAATAGAAATGAAGTAGAAAATAGCTTTTAAAACCGATGAAAAGTAACTGTATAAAGTCTCAGCTTATAATATTCTTGTAATTTTTTATAATTTTTAGCGTTTTTAGAAATGACTTGATGTACTTATTATCACTTGAATATTCTTTATATTTTTTTTTACTTTATGTCTTCAGTGCACTTTGTCCACTTCTTTCCAAAAGTCAATATAACTTAGAGAGTCTTTCTTCTTCTTCTTCACGTGCCTACTACACCAAGAAAATTGACAATCATCATCGCCATTCTTATTGTTGAGGTCTCTACACAGATTTTGTTAAATAACATCCAAACTATTTTTTAAGATTTCTCAACCAGGTCATTCTTTTCCGTACTATGCTACGTTGATTTTAATTTTTGCCCTGCATTATATCAATTTTTCATTTTTGTTACCGTATCTATCCAAAATATTTTTAAAATTCATCGGTATGCCCATATTTCAAATCCTTCCAATTTATCCAGGCAAAGTTTGATAATGTGCAGATTCCATGACTGAACATTGTTAGCAATGGTTATCTTTTTTCACGTCATTTATGAAGGAGGGGGTCCAAATGTTCGAAACATACCTCGCTCCTAGAAGGTGCACAGAACCGCCCTTTAGCGTCGGTTATGCAGGATTCCTCCAGCGTGGCCACGATGATATCTGAGACCAAACGCAGGGGTTGTTCGGATACCATTGCCGTCAATGTCAGAGACCACTAGCGTCTAGCCGTTGGCAGGTCAGGATAATCCTGACCAATCCAATCGCACTTGAGTATGTGTGTGGCGCGTCATTTAAATTATGTACATATTTGAATATAACAGTTCTCATTTCTCATATCACGAAACGTTCTCGGATTGTTCACTCAAACAAGAAGTAATGTTTAGTTGTTTTAAATACACAGTTTTATTATTTTACATATTATAAATAATATTATCTTATTGTGAGTTGGCAACAAGTGAGGGAGGGCTTGTCTGCTTGTCACTTATTATTATTATAGATCATAGTTGTTGTTATTTGTTATGTTGTTGTATAATAAAAATAATTACCACAATCAAATATCACCAATAAACTGACGTTCAGATAGACTTGGAAATAACTGTAAAATCTCAGTTTGATGTCCAATGTGTGTTTTTATAAAATTGACTTCAACTTTTTCTGCCAAATCAACCACAACCGTGAGACTGCTGGGCAAAATCCATCAATTTTTATACTCCCTTTCATTTTTAAGTGCCTTTTTCCTTTGCTTTCAGAAATAAAGCAGCCTGACCGATGACAGAGAAACTTCATTGTTTTGTGAGTCTTTGCGGAAAAGTTCTCGACTTTAACGTATTTGGTTTTTGTACTACTTTCAATAAAACATTTCCACTCCTGAAAAGAGACTAAATTGGAAAATTGAAGTGTTTCACTTTCTAGGATTAGGTTGTGTTCTTCTTGAAAATGAGAATGCAATTCTGCAACATAACTTGAATAAAAATTATACAAAGGACACTTCTTATAATCTTTCTTGATTTTGCTATCTTCCGTTGAAGTGTATACATTTTTATGAGTTTCTGTGTATTCAAAACAATTCAACATAACTCCTTATTTGTGTGAACAATCTGAGAACGTTTCGTGATATGAGAAATGAGAACTGTTACATTCAAACCTGTACATAATTGAATGACGCGCTACACACAAAATCAAGTGCGATTGGATTGGTCAGGATTATACTGACCTGCCAACGGCTAGACGCTAGTTCAGAGACCTACCTGCTAAAAAATCATTCTATTTAGCCCTATCCAGTGGTGAATTATCGGCCAGATCGCCCTGATTGGGACGAAACATCGGCACGGCATTTACCCAATCTCTCATTCACGCACAAGTTTCACCAAAAAACAACTAGAGGAGGAATCATAGGAGATGGGATGGCAAACAGAAGAAATACAAGCCACGGCTGTGAAAATAAAAGTAATAAGCATAAAATGCAGTCAGATTTGTACAGAAAATTTTTGAACTGACAACCAAATAGATTCATCGTATCGGTCCAGTTGATTAGAATGCGAAACGTACTTAACGTTAACCACTATTAAAGGAAGAAAGTTGAACTGTGAAGTAATATCTACTGGAAAGCCAACCCATTGGCCAACAGATCAAAATAAAATTCATGACTTGATTGACTTTTTGAATGAATGAATATGAATCGGATCATTCCCCCATTCTCCTCACACTTAGTAACGAAATAATATGAAAAAAGACCATCCTCCTACAGAAAGTTGAATTTTTCACCAAACAGATTTAGCAAGTAGGACAGAAGGAACACATTTTCCGAAAAAATCAGACTTCTAATTTCCAAAAGAAGGAAATTACATCGCAAATGGAACAAATCAGATCACCCAAGGTTAAGACACGTTTAAATAATGCGTCATAACATCTTAAGCGAGAAATACAACGCATCAATAATTAAACTATTGGGACATACCTTAGCGAGTTAACAGCTGAAAAAAAGTAGCAAACACGCTCTCTTGAAGACCATCAAACAGCTAAAAAGACCTATACTACATAACCCACCAATCAAAAATACTGACGGAAGCTGGGCCCGACCCAATGTCTAAAAAGCCAGTCGGATTGCACAGTATCTCCAAAACACCTTCAAACCAAACAATGGGAATGACTTGGTCAACATGAATAGATTTGTAACAAATTTCTTGGAAATTGAACCTACTAATACTAAATTAATTGCCTAGAAAATAAAAGAGAATATCGATTCCACAAAAGCGGCAGGTTCGATCTTGTAGCAGACGAAATATTAAAACAATTATCAAAGAAAACCATCACTAAGCTAATGTACCTATTTATTGCATAATTTAGACCAAAGTGTGTTCTTAAAATGTATATAGTGAAGTTATAATGACTGAAAAACCAGGAAAGCCGATGAATGAGGTCTTATCCTAGAGGCTCATTTCATTATTACCTCTACTTTTAAAATTATACGAACAGATCCTAATGAAAAGAATACATGTCATCATCGACGAAAAAAGTTTAATCCCAAAATATCAGTTTGATTTTAGAAAAAGAGAACCACTCAAGGATAGTCCAGGTATATATAATTACTATCATTATTAAAAAGCACTAGAGAAAAGTCTGCTCAGCAATCTTCTTGGATCTGAGCCCAGCTTGCGACAAAGTATGGTCTGAAGGTCATATAAAAAAATTGGGTAGAGCACTACCGAAACAGGATTTACAATTACTAGAGTCCTTCTTAACTAAAAGATACTTTAGAATAAAACATGAGGATTCCTTCTCAGAGTTAAAGGAGATCAAGACAGGAGTCCATCAATACCGCAGGGTACTGTGCTAGGCCTAGTTCTTTACTTATTCCTGAACTCGAAAATAATACAATCGAAAGTTTTGCGAACGACAAAAGCAGCGAGAAAAGTCACAAGTTGCAAGAAATCTATATCGCTATTAAAGATACTGTGACGTATCTGAATCGAAATTGAACTTCACTCAGGTGTCATATCCAAGAATTGGGTAGAGTACTACCGAAACAGGATTTATAATTACTAGAGTCCTTCTTGACTAAAAGATACTTCAGAATAAAACATGAGAATTCCTTCTCAGAGTTAACTGAAATCAAGACAGGAATCCATCAATACCGCAGGGTACTGTTGTAGGCCCAGTTCTTTACTTATTCCTGAACTCGAAAATAGTACAATCGAAAGTTTTGCGAACGTCAAAAGCAGTGATAAAAAGTCACAAGTTGCAAAAAATCTATATCGCTATTAAAGATACTGTGACGTATCTGAATCCAAATTGAACTTCACTCAGGTGTTCTTCTAATTTGGTGTATATGCTCGAGTGAATGACAGTAAGAAGTACTTTAATTACATGGCTCATTAAACTAATTAATCTTCGTTCTTCACATTTTCTAGCTTTTGGTTTTTCAGAAAGTGGAATGAATATTGATAGTAGCCAGTCTTTTGCTAAGTAACCAGTCTCGTAGATGTTGTTGAGTATTTTCGTAAGAGCTGTGATTTGGTATGCCTCTAATAGCATTAAAGTTCATCATGCACCTCATCAGGTCCAGATGATTTCCCATCTTTAGTCGGTTTAATGGCCTTAGTTACTTCTTTGTTTGTTATTTCTAGGCTGTATTAATTGTTTATTTCAGTCGGACTTCGTGCTGCATCTTCGAATAATTCTTGCATATATTCTTTCCATCTTCGTAATTTATCTTCAATGGTAGTCGAAATCTGGCTTTCAATATCTACAACTATGCCTGTATTGCGTTATTTTCTGGTGTTCTGTACCTCTTTAATTTTTTTTTCTGCATATGTAAATCGTCATATTTGCGTTGCAGTGTTTCAATTTCCGTACATTTCTCCGTCAGCCTGGCTACTTTTGCTCCTTTTATCTCCTTTAGTCTTATGCAACTTTTTGTATTCGTTGTTATTTCTACCTTTTAATTTTCTTCGCTCTTCCATCATCTGCAATATTTTATCTGTCATCCTGACCCTCAAACTGATCAAACTGACCCTTTAGAAACATTTATTGAGTGCAACTATAATCTGTTGATATTAATATAGGATATAACAGAATTGCTCATTGACCTTTCTAGTCAGTTTGCAATGCTAAGACATCTCTTAAGGGGTGTCAAACTAAAAAAATCATTAGTCTAACTTTGAAATAACCATAAATAAAATTTTTTTGTGATGTATTACCTACTTTACCACCATTAATTTGCACCTGATCGTCACTATTGATTGAATCGTTTTGTAAGAGTATTTGATATTTAAAAGCTTTATCATTATGTTTAATCTGTTAATGCTTAATGCTGTCATCAGTTTGATTATAAGACCCGCCTCATCTGAATAGAGCTGGCTAGAAAAATTATAAATCCAACAATGTTGCACTCTTTATGAGGTTTAATGTTAAAAGTAAATTCGAAAGAACGTTTTCGTTGAAACAACTATAAAAAGACTGAAATAAACTATAACCAATAAAATATATGTTTGTGAAAAATTTCCGACATTTCCAAATCGGACAAAATGGGCGCAAAGCGGCATATACTATAATACTCCATATTTGCTTAACCTACCACGGTAACTGGTGCTACGGTCCCAAAGGAATATTTTACATGAATGCAAGTGTCGCTCGACCTCGCGTAACCTTCTGCATCTGTGAACAATATTCGCGCCTGATAAAATTAGCAAATTATATAAGGTCGACAACCATTAGGTTGTACAAATAGGCCGAGTCTTGCGAGTCAAATGAAGTTCAAGTGATAAAATTTATAATAGTAGTAAGATCTTGTTAAGGTATTTAACTTATAATGCAGTAAAATAATCTATTATTATGTTTTAATGCTCGAATAGATGAATTTTACAACAGATGTCGAGCACAGTTCGTTACTAAATCTTGCCCAAGTACTTTCGCACTCAGAGCATCTGAAAGGGCATCTGAAATAAGCTAAGAAACTTTTTTCAATGGAGAGAATAGTAATTAACTTCAATGTTAATTAAACTCGAAGTCGATTGCTGATAAAAGTTTTATATATGTAACGTTTTAGACTTACTTCGTCAAAAACTGTTGGAATCCAGCACATCAATGAATGTATGAATTAAATACATTTACACAAAAACTAATGCTCGACAAAGGAGAAATAGTTAAAAAATTATTTCGGAGCTACTTTGTGGGCAACGGCATGAGACAGAATTGCTCCTGGCCTTAACGTAAATGTTAAAGTGACATACGACATATGACAGATGGGCAGTCACTATAATGCAGATCACTCTAGTTGTGACTGCCCATCTAAGTTATTTCCGTGAAGACCAGGAGCCATTATGTCTCCTGTTGTTTTTTCTTTAGCTACTGTTAGTTTTTGTGTAAATGTATTTAATTTTTATAACATTCATTGATGTATATTTGATAGCCAACAATTTTTGCCGAAGTAAATCTAGAACGTTAAATAAAATTTTCAACAACCACTAAATTTGAGTTTTTTCGAAGTTAACCGCTTTTTCTCAATTGAAAAAACGTCTCTTAGTTTATTTTAGACGCCACTGAAGATGCGCTAAGAGTAAAAGTACTTGGGCAATATTTAATAAAAAACTGTACTCGATATCTGCCTTTTATTTGTAAAATTTATAATTCAGTGGTTGTGTCCTTATAAGTGTGATTAAATGGGTTAATTTTTTAATTGTTTTATTTATTAGTTTTAGATCAGTTTGTTGGTCTTTATTTTGCTATGACCCTTTTAAGTTTTTTATATAGATAACAGGTTACATTTACTTAGTTTTTTTATCAGATTACAACTATACTGTTCCAAATAATGACATATAGCATAAAGTACTTAATAATATCTTTAAATAATATACGTCCATAACGGGCTAAACGGACCGCAATTTTTTTCAAGAGAACTCCATTTAGATATCATCGGCACTAACCAATAAATACAAACACAACAAACCACATTCCAGCTCCAAGAGATATGGTATTCCCGGAGTAAGGTGTTCTCATGTCCGAAGATCAAGAGGTCGCGGCTCGTGGAGACGGTATCTCCCAACATAACGTTGAGAAGTGTTTACGTGTTTTTATCTTGGAAGTTATGCGAAATAATGCATCTTAGAGCGGTAATGGCACTTTACTAGTCACTTTCTCACGATTTTATTTTTCTTTTTATAAAACTACTAGAATTGCCGCTTCGACAAACTGCCACGCTGTGCCGGCTCTCCGCACAGGAATTCTGTGTACCTGCTGATGGGCAGTAGTTTTTGCAAACGATATTTACTTATCTCGCCAGTCGACCATCTGGAGGGTCTGGCCACCAAGCCTATGTGTAACGGTGCACGGATTCAATGCTCTGAAATCTCTGTTGCACCATCTAGGGTACTTGTGGAAAAAGTTGCTGTCCTCTTTTGGATGACTCTAAAAAAAGTTGTTTATAATGTTGAGGCATGCATGCCTCATTTCTCCTAAATCTATTCAACTTATTTTATTTATTAACTAGCCTTTTCTAACTACTTAACTTGTCAGATCCAGTGCATTTCCATACAGTTGTGCTCAGTTTCCTACTCTGTGACTACCTTTTCATGTTTTCTTCTTCACCCTTAGGGTTGGTTCTCTACTAATTGATGTCTGGGTCTAGTGTATCTTGCTGGTCTGTTTTCAACGAAGTTCGTAGGTTTCTCAGTCAGTTAAAGATTCCATAGATTCCTGGATCCTGACCTCTTTGATTTCTCACAATACGAAAGTTTCCGATACTCATTTGGGTATGTTTAGAGTTATTCTTACAATATGGTTTTGGGCTACTTGGATCTTCTTTCGGTTTTTTTCCTGTTGGTATTGGAGTTTTGGCCCCAAGCCGCTCACGTAACTTGTCGTTTTTTTTTTAATAAGAGGTCTGAGCATTTATTCTTAGTGATAGCTCTATTGAAATATTTGGTCCATTAGCAATAATGGAACTTTGCAGGAATATCCACTAATTGTTGGGAAAAAGCTTGTTAAATTTTTTTCATCAGAGGGTACAGTACCAAACATTTTAGGACCATGGGACCGTTATACGTAAGCAGACTTCATGGCAATGATTTTTTATGTGTTTGGTTTTATCAGATTGTACTTAAAGAAAACTAAAAAGTAATCGATCAATAATACACATTTAATAACAAAACAATATTGACACAATTACGAAATAAAAGAGTTTGCTTTACAACATTGTTCATTATTTTTACCGATGTTTGAATGGCGCGCAAATATAGCAAAAACACATGCACTTTTCACTGTATTTTGGATACGTAGCAAAAACGTACCGCACATTCGGCTAGCAACTTGAGAACACGCTCTTCTGCGATTAATTATGTTTGCTAGAACCAATTTTTATATAAAACGGTCGATAGGCCGGCATCAGTAGTTATAACCCAACTCCCTTATACGACAGTTATGAGACAAATATTTTGTTGTCAAGAATCACAATTTGTCAAGATTCAACCCAATACTTGTGAAAACGAAAAATCAACCAATATTAATAACTTGTTGTTCTACAACAAGCATTTCGTCTGGTTGGACCGTTCTGTTGATTGTTGAATATCCTCACTTGGCGATGTGTACATCTGAATATGTCATGGAACATGATTGTCTGTGATTTCTCTGGGTTTACTAGATTTTTCTTTGAATTTAGCAATCTTACAGGATGACAAATGCAGTTATTGATTTTTTTTAAACCAGATTACTTACTTCGTCGTCAGCCATGCTGTTAGAGGATCGTTGGTGCATCGTGATACATTCTGTAATCATTAGTACTTTGACGATTAAACACAGAGTATTAGTAGTTTATATAAAAAAGACAAAATAAGAACTTCGAAATACATCCTAATAAACTGCTCTGTTCTTAGTTCTCCGTCCTTGTCTTTGCATATCCTCAATTTTGGTTTAAATGACTGTATGATTTCTTTTATTCTTTTATAGAATTTTCTGCTGTGGCGGCTGTTGTTATACTCTAAAATTTCTTTTACTTGTTTTTTTCAAAGCTTTCTTATTTTTCTTTTGCACTTTCTTGAAATGTGCCTACCTTATAGAAATGTTGGCGGCTACATTGACCCATCTTATTCTATTCACAGCAGCTCGAAATAGATCAGTTGACGTTAGTCGAGTACATTTCCTAAGATTGGCCAGCCAGAATATACGTCCAGGGCCTCTCTTACCCTCAATTTTGCCCTGTAGAATCAACTGTAGAAGTCGGTATCTATCATTACGCATGATGTGACCAAAGTAAGCCAATTCAATTTTCTGTTTTGTATGGTTTAATAATTAATATTATGTTATTAATAATTTCTTTGTCTTTTCTTAGCCTCTGGAGAATAGTTATGTTACCTGTGTGGTGTATATATGATACCCTCAACATACGTCGGTAGCACCACATTTCAAATGCCTCCAATCGTTTTATGGCATCTTCTGTAAGGCTTTAGTTTTCTGCTCCATAGAGGAGGACACTAAAGACAAAGAATTCTTATGCGTATATTGATACTTAATGATAAGTTGCAGAGAATTTTTCTAAGGCTGTTGAACGAGCTTCTGTTTTTATTTCGTAGCTGTGATCCCAAGTATCCTTAATATTGCAGCCCAAGTAGCATATTTTTTCACTCTTTCTAACGGCGTTCTTACTAATGATCATTATTTTTGTCTCCTTGAAATCTAGTTTTAGGCAGTATTTGTTACATGTTTCTACAACATTATGCATCATCCTTTGGGGCGCCTGCGCACTATCTGCCCGTTGATCGTCTGCATTGCGTCTGCGTTGATCTAATGTTGTTTATAAGTTGGCCATTTACAGCAATCCCATCTTCTAATTCATCCAAGGCCTCTCTAAAGATGTTTTCAGAGTATGTGTTAAATAATGCCGGTGACAATATGCAACCCTGTCTAACTCCTTTTTCGACTGTGAAGATGTCGGAAAGTTCATTTTCTAATCTTACTGTTGATTTTTGTTGGAGATAAGTTTGAGATCAGTCTTATATCTTTACCATCGAGTCCTGATGTTTTTAGGATATCGATTAGTTTCCCATGTAGGAATTTATCAAATGCCTTCTCGAAATCAATGAAACATGCAAATACATTGCAGTTGACATCCTGGCTCTCTGTATTAGAACTTGCAAACTAAAAAGTGACTTTCTCGTTCTCAATCCAAATTGAACTTCACCCAGGTGTTCCTCTAATTTGGTGTATAAGCGCGAATGAATGATAGTAAGGAGTACTTTAAGTACATGGCTCATCAAACTAATTAATAATTCTTTTACATACTCGCTTGTGTCCTATCACAGCCACCTTTACTCCCAAGCCATGAAGTAGAAATTTGGCAACAACGCGTGGTAGTCCGACCGTGGTTTGTTTTGTTTAAAATTTCATATAGGAAGGCTTGTAAAGTTTGTTGAATTTAGCGTTTTTTTAACTTTGTTCGAATGTTTTATTTGTAAATTGTGTTTAAATTAATTAGAAAATATTAATATAAGTATTAACTATAAACAGAAAGCAAATATCCGAATAGAGCAAGAGACAACGGAGGAAATCGAGATCAAGAAAGACGTAAGACAGGGTTGTATACTCTCGCCGACCTTATTCAATCTATACTCCGAAGACATTATAAACACAGCACTTTCGGATCAAAATATAGGTATTAAGATAAATGGCATCCGAATAAACAACTTGAGAGATGCCGATGACACGGTACTAATCGCAGAAACTTGGGAAGATCTTCAAATACTAATTAACAAAATAGTAGAATGCAGTGAAGAACACGGATTATCACTTAACATAAGCAAAACAAAAATAATGCTAATATCTAAATCACCACAAAACTTCCCTGACATAACCGTGCATGATCAAAGAATCGAACGTGTAAGAAGATATAATTACCTGGGAACTGTTATCAACGAAAATAATGATTGCTCTGAAGAAATCAGAACCAGAATAGAGAAAGCTAGAGCCACATTTACTAAATTGAAAAAGGTGTTCTGCGGAAGAGATCTAAGTCTAAAACTTAAAATTCGCCTTTTGAGATGTTACGTTATGTCAGTTCTCCTCTACGGGATGGAAACATGGACATTGAAAAAGATCGATACTAAAAAGATAGAAGCATTTGAGTTGTGGATGTATCGTAGAATATTAAAAATAACCTGGACAGAGAAAGTAACAAATGTGGAGGTTTTGCGGAGAATGCGGAAAGAGAAAGAGCTGATACTTACTGTTAAAAAGCGCAAACTACAATATTTGGGACATGTTATGAGGGGAGATAAATACCAGTTGCTGCAATTGATTATACAGGGAAAGATAATGGGAAAGAGATCTATAGGAAGAAGAAGGCATTCATGGTTGAAAAACTTGAGAGAATGGTACAATTGCACCAATTACCAACTGTTTAGATCTGCAGCATCAAAAATACGCATAGCTTTGATGATAGCCAAACTTCGGAACGAAGACGGCACTTGAAGAAGAATATAAGTGAAATTTCATTAAATTTAGAACTTTTAGAAGATTCTTAACGACAATTTAAAAGGCAAGTATAAATATAACCTACAATACAAACTGAAAATAATACTTTTGCTTCTTGTTACAAAATATGTAAACTAATAACAACAATAATAATACTTTTGTTTTTTGTTACAGATGCTCTGGCATTGTTGTGTACCTGATTGCAAAACCAATTATGCCAGTACTTTAAAAACGAAACAGGCAGAAAGTACGTTTTCGTTTCCCAAAGATCCCCAAAGAAGGTATACTGGGTTATGCTCTATTCATAGAGAAGGCTATACAATTACCAAATCTTCCGTAGTATGTGCCAAACATTTTCATGAAGATGATATTCAGCGGACTGAACAATGAGAAGATAAAGTTGGAAATGTACACATTGAAAAGTTAATATTTCCCAAATTAAAAGGCAATGCAGTTCCTAATATATTTCCTGAAGTACCATCATATGTAACTGTTCATCGTACTAAAGAATGAAGGAATCCCGAAGACAGAAGAAACTTTTTGCATAAGAAGAGGGAACAAGAGATAACATAATTATGCCAATTAGACTTAGACAATAATATCCCATTGAAAAACTGGACAAGTAAAATTACAAGTGACTGTGTATATTTCTATGTATTAAACATTAATCAGACACAAGTGTGATAATATTTGTGTAACACATAGTGTAATAGTTAGCAGTAATTTTAGTGTAATCGTCAATGTAAGTAAAAATAGATTAAGTAGTAATGATTTGAAATGGATTTTACCATATAGTTAATTAACAAGATGGTCACAATTAGAGAACTTACTTTGTCATTTAGGTCTGCTTTTTAGATAAGTGATAACAAATTTGAGTACTACATTCAAAAATCTTTTGAGAATATAGGCTATTTTAAATCGATATACAAGTTATAAATGGTATGTTACATTCAACATAAAATTTCATGTATACCTCTCTTAACTTGGTCTATATGACAAAAAACCTATTCATACCTATTTAAAATTGCTACTTTCGTATACCTAAGTATGAAAATTCAACAAAAGTTATAAGTAAATATTAAAATATTAAATTTTCAATTAGATTAATTTAGAACCATATTTATATTGTGTCTGATTTCTTAGGATGAATTTTTTAATCATAATAGTTACACAGTTTTTTTAGAACAAATTTTAAAACAAAGTTTTTACTGAACAAATTTTATGTCTTATATTTTTAATATATTTATATGCTTAAGTACTTAATATTTAAAATTTCTAGAGATTCTTGACTGCATTTGATTGTGAGATTAACTGTTTGACACTGTATTTTAAGTGCAATAAATTTTACTCTAGTGATTATTTTATTGATAATATAACCTAAATTACAATAAAACTTTATATATATTT
This sequence comes from Diabrotica balteata, assembly GCA_918026665.1. NCBI lineage: Eukaryota > Metazoa > Arthropoda > Insecta > Coleoptera > Chrysomelidae > Diabrotica > Diabrotica balteata. The sequence goes on along the minus strand of OU898282.1, from coordinate 34,913,091 downwards.
ATTAGGTAAATATAAGGTTTTATTCATTTAATTTCCCTAAAAATATTTCTGTAATGAAGTTTTCAAAATATCAGTTTCCTAAAATTCAAATTCGTTTAATTAGGTAGACCTAGCGATGTGAAATTACGTGTAATTTCAGAAATTGTAAGTTACACGTGTAAAATTACCCAAAAATTACAAACCAGATGTAATTTATGTAACTTATGTAATTTATGTTCATTGTATTAAAAAATCAATTGTTTGCATTCATATTGAATATAATAAACACAAAGTAACTACATACTTATGAAATAAAGAAAAGTGGATAAGAAATACATACAAATAATAAAGAAATGAAAACATAGGTTCTTTAGTTTTGTTTTAAGCGGCTTTTATAAATCACAACTTCCTTTTTCGCAGACAACTGGAGACCTTCTTGTTATAAAACGTCGAAGTTTCAATTGTTTGCTCTTCCAATGAGCCTTGTGTAATTTTTTTTATCTCCGGCAAATCCAGAACTGCATCCTGAAATTAAATAGGAAAGTGTAAACATAGAGAGTAAAAATAATGGGTTTATAATATAATATATACAGATCTAACTACCTTGTTTTCGGCATCTGAAGTATCCTTCTCGACTTCCGTTTTTTTTTGGGGTTGTTCTGTGCCTTTACCCTGAAATTGATAATTTTGGAATATAAACAATAAATATGTATGTGTTTACACTAATTTACCGATTTCATTAAGACGTTTTCTAAAATGTTCACTTTGCTTTGTCTCAAAATGCGTGCTGGTCTCTGTTCCCTAGTTTCCATTCTTTGATCAATTTCATCATCGGTCATTGCAAAGTCAGCAAAATTAAAATCATCGTCGGAATTTCCATTTCCTGTTGTATTTGAATGCCATGATGATATTGTCTGAAAACATAAGATTTATAATTTTTTATTCGAAAACGGTGGAATGCATTGGAAAATCGGAAAAGAAGCAAACTGCATATATCACATGCACATATCACATATCTAAAAAATGCCTAAATTTAAAATTACCTCGTCTAATTCTTCCTCTTCGGAAATATGGTTTTCAATTACTTCTATCTCCTTCTGTAAGTTTCTACCTTCTATCGAAACGTTGTTCTGTACAGTCTCTTCTATAGGATATTGACTTTGTATGTGATGTTGTCGTGAACGTTTCAGCAATTTTGAATTATATTGTATATAATTTAAATTTGCTGCCCTTTGAGTTGTTAGGCGATTTCTTCTCTTCGTATGAATGCTGCTCTGGGAGCTAAAGCTTCTCTCTGTTGCCGCAGAAGTGCACGGCATTGTCAATATCCTGACTGCAACTTTGGAGAGGCATGAATGTCCACAAAATCCTTTCCACCATGTAACCAAAGAGACATTATCGAGTATGTTCCATAAAAATGTTTCGCCAAAAAAGTCTGTTTTAGCTAAATAGTTTCCTAAATCCTCAGTAATCTTTGACACTCCTTCATCACCAATCTCTATCGTGGTCGTGGTTGACATAGTAGTAATGTATTTCATCGCTTCAATCCTTTCGGCTGATGATAAATTTGCACCAACAGACCGAGGGTTTAGTAAGTCTGCGGCAAAATGGATCGGTTGAAGGGCGTATTCCTTCCTTGATATAAATTTATCCATCGCTTCTGTTTTTTCGCAATCCGTTAGTTTCACGCATTCTAAATGAGTAGATATGTTACTACCGATTTTCGCGAAAGTTTCACAAACCAAATGAATTGACGAAGAATCTCCTTCAAGACGTGTTATTGCTTCAGTAATTGGCTTAAGCAATTCAACAAGAGCGCTAGAATTTATCCAGAATCCTTCATCAAGTAAATTTGCTTTTGCGCTGCGTATTCTATCTTGAATTGTTTTATCTGGAGATATTGCTAGACGTTGTAGGACGGACTTGCATTTAGTCAGATCTTGAAGACATTTTACATGTGAACCCCATCTTGTTTTTACAGGTAGGCTAAGAGACACTCCACACTTCATCTCATTTCTTATTTCTGTGAATTGAGCTCTCAGTACTTGACACTGGTTAATAGTTTTAACGATATGTATAATATGTGACAAATGTGTCTCTATTGAAGATAATTTCAAAATATCGCTGCACAATAAATGTAATGTGTGCGCTAAACAGCCGTATGATACAAGATGGGGATACATCTCTTCACATTGTCTCACAGCCTTCCTCATATTCTTTGCGTTATCAGTCACAATAGCGAAAAATTTTTTAGGTCCATACTCCTCCAGAACTTCAACCATTAATTTTGTTATATATTCTGCGGTATGCTTCTCTGCTTTTGTTAGTACTGATTTGACAAATAACGGTTCGGGTGTTGTAACAATGAAATTAATTACACTTTCATTTCGCAAGTTGGACCAACCATCGCATTGCAATGATAAATTGTCAGCTTGCTTAATTTTATCATTAACTTGAACTTCAACTCGCTCGTACTCTTCGGTCAGGAGACGATTTGATAACATATATCTCGATGGTAAGGTGTATGAAGGTCTAATTTTTTTAAAAAACAATTTCCAATCTTCATTCTCGGTAATTGAATGTGGTGCTGAACTGGTGTAAATAGCTCTAGCAAGCAAAATATTCAATTCGTTATTTTGTTCGTGTGTCATTCGATCACAAAATGATTGTATTCTGTTGATTTTTGTGCAAACAGGTGTTTCCACATGAATGTTATCAGAAGCAGATGTTGATGCTGTGGAAACCGTTGATGATGTACAAGCAGCATCAGTGTTATCGTTATCCAATTTTGCCGATGTGATCTTTTTCATGGATGTTTCAAATGGAAATTTAGAGTGATTCCCCTTTGACTTTGGAGTTAAAATATTGAATTTAAGTTTTATCATATGCGGCACATAAGTGCATTGTTGAAGATGAGATTTCATTCTTGTAGCATTTTTTGCATGTACACTCTTGCAAAATTTACACCTCACATTTATGGTCTTTTGATTAGAAGAACCCGCAGGTAACACTTCAAAATAAAGCCAGATATCTGTCTTACGTTTCACCATGTTTTATGACCTAAAAAAAATATTCAGGTAGACTTAAACATTAAGAAGGGAAAAAACATTATTTTTCAAAGTATTTGATGGGCACGAGGGCATAAAAAATTGTTAGGCATCCTTAAATAGAAGAAAGATTAAAATTGAATCTGTGTAACAATTTAATGAAATTCGAATAAGCAGAATACTGGATCGGACAACTACATTATTTTGCCCTCAACGTTATCAAAATTTTTTATTTAGTAAGTTATGTCAGTGTAATTCAATTACACATGCTACATGCACAAGTACCCCGTTGCTCCTATCATTCTTATAGTTATTGTACAGTAAACTAATCTAAAAAATCGAATAAAACTTGGTAAACCGAATTCAGAATTAAGTACTGTAGCCACATATAAAATGACGCGCGTTAGATTTAACGTACAGTCGATATGCGATAGGCCCGCCCCTGTGTTTCCCAATCTAAGGTTGCTATGGACATCACCGGCACGTGTTTTGCTGTTTGTAGAAATAATATATTTCTTACCTTATAGTTTCTGTGCTTCCTTATAAATAAATGTAAAGTAACCAACGCTGCGTGAATGAATAGAGAAAGAACAGTCGAAAACTAACTTATACATACACATTACACATACAATAACAGAAATGTAAACATAACCTGCCTGACTCAGACTAAGGAACGACTAACGAGCGACGAGCGTAATAGCACCCACTGGTTCGCGCGCGCCGGCACCGGCGCACCGCACTTACGACAATTGCGCGCGCATAAGTTGCCATAATATATGTAATTTTACCAGTAATTACATAAATTACGGTAATTTATGTAAATTTATCATAAGTTACGTTAAATTTCATAAATTACGTAAATTCCAAAAATTACATAAATTACATTAAGTTACGGGTATCATGTAATATTACCGTAAGTTACGTGTAATTTATGTAACGTAAGTTATGTAATTTTACAACTCACATCACTAGGTAGACCTAATAGCTGATTATCGGACTACCGACGTCATAGAATGCGGTGTTGCCTTTTTTACTTCATGGCTTGGAAGTAAAGGTGGCTGTGGTCCTATTCGTTTTAAATTTCCCTGCTATTTCTGGTATTTTTTTGAAGTTGTTGAATTTGTGAAGTTTTGAAGTGTAGCTTGCTTTTTTTCCTCTACTGTAGTTCTGAATTTATCATTATACCATTCCGCATTTCTTTGTCTCTTGACTTTTCTCACAGTTTCTTATGCAGTCTCTATTCCCTCTCTGCAGTATTTTTCTCGCTGGTTCCGTTAAGCTTTATTTGAAGAACAGGAAACCAAATAGCTCTAGTCAAATTCACTGTCTAAATTTCATTGTCTTGTATTTAGTTTTTGTAAGAATTCATTTACGTTGTACTATGCAGTCGATGTATATCAAAGGGATACTATTTTCAATATTTGCAAAACCATACATTATATCCTTTACAAAACGTTTGTTGCAAGTGTAAGTAATATCATACAAGAAAGTCTCTTGTAACTAACCAAAGGTTAATAAAGTATAACATCCAGTCACGCATCACGCATTGTTGAGAAAGTGTATTCGTATAACAAGGTTAGGTTTGTTTATAAACTATTTACCCAATGTACAATCTAGATGACACACACTGGGTGGCAAGGCGGATTTTATTACGTGTTTTACTCTATTTGAATGCTTACGTGTTTTAAAATAATAACTTTCCTTTATGTTTATTAATGTCACGTGTGGTGACCTAATTTGAAAATATTACGTCTGTGTAAAGAAGATAAAGCGCATAGTAAGTTAAATTATTTAGTGCAAGTACACACATATTTGGTCAATATTATATCAATGTATATTTAAAAATAATAATGTAAAAATATTATATATTATTTTTCACGATGGCTTAACTTCAACTGGCTTTGATCTACACTAGCGATTCTCAAACTTTTTTTTACACATAGCACTTATATAAATTCTGCGTCAATCGCATACCACATATTAAAAAAGTAGTTTTTGGCAAAAATGTATTTATTTAAAAAAGGGCATTATAAATGTACAAAATAAAACTTACAGTGCAACCCAGTCCAAAAATTCAGTGAGAATGATGGTTCTGCATAGATACAATAAGTGCATCGATATAAGGATCCATTGTGCTTAGTTTCATTCGTAAATTTGGATCAAGATTAAGCCTACTGCGACATTTATTTTTCACTTGTAGCATAGCTGAAAATCCAGTTTCACACAGGTAGGTGGTCGTAAAAGGAAGTAAGAATAACAATGTTTTTTTGATAAGGCTGGATATTCATTTTTAATATTTAGCCAAAATTCGGCTTATTCTAATTTTGAAAACTCTATTTTCAAACCATTATCACAAGATAGTTCCATTAAAGACTCTTTTTCATCTTGTTTTAATGTTTCAGGATTGCTATCCAAAATAAATGGTTCTCGTATCTAAAGAAACTGAGCCTAGTCTTCTTGAATATATTCTTTAATTAAAACTATCAATTAGCATTTGACAATGCTGTTTGATGTTAAACATAATTTCATGTTTAATCTTTATTTCATATTTAACCACAAAATTTATAAATTGGTAAACGACTGCATGCAAGTCTTTGTTTGAAACACTATTTTTTATCATTTAACATTTCTTGATAAAATCATTTATTTTGTCGTTGACAGAAAATCGATTATATTATTTACCTTGTAGGCTTAAGTTTAGGTCATTTGATCAATTAAATATGTCTGTTAAGTAAGCTAGTGTTGTGAGCTATAATTCATCTAGTAACCGATTAAGTTCAAAATTGGTTTCCATTAAAAACACATGTACTTAACATGAACGTAACTCGAATAACCTGTTCAACATTTTTCCTTTTGATAACCGTCTTATCTCTGTGTGTAGCAGTAACTAAATATGATCACAACGGCTTCATGGAGAACATGTTTAAATTCATCTGGCATTCGCTTTGATACCAAAGCTTCTGGTTGGAATCTACGATGGGTAAAAGTCCAATTTTCTACAACCAGTTTTACTTTGGCAGTTTCACCTCCGTATTTTCCTGTCATGGCTCGGGCACTATTTGAATGGAAACCAACGCATTGTTTCCAGTCCAGTCCATTTTCCACAAAAAAATCATTGATTTTCTTAAATATTCCATCGGGAGTAGTTCTTTCCGTTAACGCCTCACAAAATAAGTACTCTTCTTCGATTTTGGTTTGAAACATATATCGCACATAAACCATAAGGTTGGCATAGTTTGGTACATCTGTGCTCTCATCAAGTTGTATTGCAAAACAAAATACTATTTTTGATCCGGTTTACCAATTTTTCTTTAACATTTAATGCCATTATTTCAATCCTACGACGTACGGCATCATTGGATAATGGTAGAATACTACGCTGTTTACGACAATTCTCCCCAAAAATACACGTTACGATATATTGTGCGGCAGACAGAACTAGTTCTTCACCGACGGTATGTGCTTTTTCACACTTCGTAATTCTTAAACTCACGAGGAAGGATGCCTCTACTGCTTTTTGATTGCTGCTGATGAAATTCGACATTAATTTTTTTGTGCCTAGGTTTATTTGTGTTTAGGTTTATTTTCCAACACTGAATGTTTTGTATTGAAGTGGCGTTTGAATAGCGAAGGTTTCATACACTGGTTAGAAAGAATTTCCGAAAAGATTACACATTGGGGCCTAGGCTCATCATTTATATTCGTGAATGTAAATCTCATAATTTATTCAGAATCATATTTCCTAACTTCCACTTTTATTTTTTTGAAAGAACTTTTTTTTGTCATCACCCTCTACAGGCTCTGACTCTAAGGTGGAGCTGGATGGATCGGCATTTTCAGATGTTCTGTTGTCTCGTTTAAGCCACTTTTTATATGCAAAAATTAGCACAAATCTGACGTGAATGGAACTGATGACGTGAATGGACGTGAATCAAGGGCTGTGACAATTTGCCGTGATTCCAGTGTTGTCAAGATGAATAAGACAGTACGCGCTTGTGGTTTCAAATTCATAGCATTGCTATTCACACCGTAAAAGATAACACTTTGTTAGTAAATTTTATTAAAATTCTTCGTTTCTTCTGGTTTATAGAGTACCACCTTTAAGTGCCTTGCGTACCACCGGTGGTACACATACCACAGTTTGAGTACGGCTGATCTACACAAATGATTTAGAAATGCAAATATTTTTACACTATCTGATGGAATTGTCTGAAACCAAGTCCGGAACTCTTTACCAAATTGCAAAAAAAATAGTCAATATTTTGTTTTCCGTTAATTGGCGATAGACAAATTCTTTTGACACTTTTACTTTATATACTTGCTATTGGTATTGCTGTAATTTGCTATAAGTTACATAGTTTACTTCCAATAAACACCAAACTCTGATTTTATATGTATGTTATTTAACAAACGTAAATGATGTATCCTTGACTGACTTACTAATAGTGGTATTTTCCTTTTATAAACTTCCTCTTTTAATATGGGTCACCAGATCCTACTGCATTCTTTCAAGAAATTTGGTACAAAATTGTGCTCACTAGCCAAATTAGAGCTGCTTCTTTGATTTTTTTCTTTATACCATCTGTTGAAGCATGTTTAAAATTTTCTTAAATTATTCCTCTTAGAAAATTACTTTCACGCCACCTATGTCTATATACTTTGCTAGAAACCTTAAAAATAACCCAAAAGCAAGGAGCGATTTGTCATGTTTTTTCTCAACAACGAAATAGTTCGCCATATGTTCCTCGCTCTTTTTATCTTTCATTTTTTAAATAGAAACCCTTTCTCTCAACAATGAAAGTAGTGTCTATTGTCGAGCACCCGCCTACCTTCTAAGAAAAACGAAGATGTTGGTTTTCTATGAAATAATCTTTCCTGTCTAGAGATAATAGAAAGGTTAGAAATACAACCACACTAGCCTTGTCAATTAAGTATCATTTTCGCGTGTCGCATAGCTTGTCTAAGTATCAGAAATTGAGTTAATTTCCGAGTTGGTTCCCGTGGCAAGCGGTTTGTCTTTAACAAACTTCGGTAAGCGTATTTTCAATTAAGCATTATCCATATACCTTCATACAGTGCATCCTAGATTAAATATTTTCTCTTTTGTCAAACAGACGTGTTACAATTCGAGGACATGGAGTCACTTCTGTTTGCCGTACTTGCTCTTCTCTTGTTCTTGTTCTGCTTCTCTTTTTTTTCTTCCTTCTTTTTTCAGTTCAGTCTAGTCTAGTGTAAGAATTGACTGATACGTTACCTGTGTCTACATCAATTTAAGAGATTGTAGAGTGAAGCCACCGTAATTAGTTACTTTACCTAAAGCATCTACGTTGCTTGAGAAGTCCCAATGTACCTGTTGCGAGGACAACATGTCAAGTGCTTTTATTGAGAGAGTTCTAAGAAAGAACGTCAATACCTGTGCCTACCTGTTGCCGGTTGTATTGTGAGTACCGACATTTTTACCTAAATCGTTAGCATTTGATATATGACTCCAGTTCAGTGCCTTTGTCTTATTTATTTATGGTTGTTTATTTTGAATACAACCAGACGAACTATTAATAGTATAAATAAACGGTATATATATACATAAAAAATATGATCCGATTTGTTTTATATGTAGATTATATTTATGATAAATTTTATATACATATTTGAGGTGATCCCGATCAAACGTTTCAGTAATTTCACGTTTACGTATTGTCAAGGCGTAAAAATCACAAGTTATCAAATATTGACGTAGATACAATTATAATATTCCTTGCCTTTTTCCTATTCTTGAGAATACTACATTATTTATAATTATTTTTCAAAAAGATATATTTTGTCGTATTCAATAATAAATTGTGCAATAACTTATCTCTTGCCATTTAACTGTTCAGTAAAAATTGTTATAGGGCATTTACTTTAACTATACCTCAATATAACTTTGTTGATGAACTATTTGCCTTTTATTCTTTTATTATATATACAAATGTATTTCATGTGCTTGGTGTATTTCTTTCAGACCTTGTTATTGATTTCTATTACTATTTGATTTATCATATAAACAGTGTATGTGTCGAAATATTAAGTGAGTACCGCACAATCATAATAACTTTTCCCTCACGGTTTATATTATTCTCGAGCGATTATTCCCTTACCTTTCTCGTTATCTTATTTTAAATGTCGTAGGTTTCCCTGTTCCTCTAAATATAATAATTCGATAGTGCCGAATCATTTCACTTCTCTTAATCTTCTAACTTCTCTTCTCTTTATCTTCTAATTTCTCTTCCCTTTATCTTAACTACTTCTTTAACTGATTCGTATTTGAGCTGTAGTAAGAGCCCCGACCAAGAGACCTCTACCAGATTGAAGCCCGAGCCTAGTACCGTTCCCTGTGTAACCTCTACTTTGTCATTAAAGAGGGTACACTGTTTCTTTTAGGATTATACTTTAATCGTTCCATTAAACCCTATGTTCATTATCTTTTGCGTGTTTACATATTTTTGTTCTATTAAATTCTCTATTTTTAATATGAGATTGATGTTCACCTATTTTAACATTTAATGGCCTTGATGTTTCACCTTAATAAAACTGATCGCATTCACAAGGTATTTTATAAATACAGTTCCTTGTTCTTTCTTGTTAATTATTAGTTTAAGTTTTAGATAAAATAGATCTCAATGTGTTTTTTGTTTCGAATGTTGTTAAAATGTTAAATTTAATTCCAATTTTTAAAAGTTTTTCTGGTAATCCTTTTACGTATGATATTATTATTTTCCTCGTATTATTCCTTAAGTATGGTGTATCTTGTTCTAAGTTGTTCTGTTCTATTCGGTCGATTGTTGAAAATTAATTATCTATTAACGATAATAGTACAGTGTTTACCGGGTAGGAAAAGCTTAACATTCCTGGACGACTGTGAAGATTGCTAAGTCGAGGCGCAAGCCGAGACTTAGCAACACAGAGTCCAGGAATGTGGCTTTTCCTACGAGGTAAACATACTATTTTTCCGCAAATCGTTTAAAATTCGACAGATATTGATTGATTTAAAAAAAAACGCGATAATTTTATTCCCAAATAAATGGTGCTTTGAAATTCCTAATAAAATTACTTGAGTTACTATGGAAACGTATTGAGGTTGAACTGTCAAACTTGACGCTTATGTATGTAGAACACTAACAACGTTACGGAAATATCATTTCCTTACAGTAAGGAAATGACATTTCCTTACAGTAAGAAAGTCCTGACTTTTTCTTCAAGAAATTTGGCAGGAATGTCAAAATTTCCTGGCGATTTGCGGAAAAAGATAATTATTTTTTAATAAAACAAATGGTAACAAATTTTTCTCCTCTAAGAAAGAATTTTCGTTAAAACAAGTAATTGTGGATCAATCGTATAAGGATTTAATGATTCCCTTGTTAATATTGATGTGATTTAACTTAGTTTATATGTCTGATGGTGTTGTGTTGGTTTTCTATACATCTCATATCCAGTATCGTTCTTAGAGATTAAAACATCCTGGAATGGTAGTGTGTTATCCTCTGTCACGGTAAATGTTATTGTTTCTTCTTTATCGTTTATATCATTTAGGAATGTGTCCAACAACTCTGATATAGGAAGCCAAATTGAGTACATATCTCCACCATACTGTGAAATAAAAGGCAGAATTTACAAAACAGTCATCAGACCAATAATAACATTCGCTGCGGAAACACGACCTGATACAGAGATTACAAAAATTATGTTAGAAACAGCAGAGATAAAAACACTATGATCGTAGACATAGAACATAGACTGCTAGAATTACAGATATAGGTCGTAAATGCAAAGTGGAGAACATCAAGGACTGGCTAAGAAATAGAAGAGTAAAATGAATGGAATATATAAGCCGAATGACAACAAATAGTGTAGTAAAGACGGCAAGAGACGGTTCCCCAATAGGAAGACGATCAGTAGGAAGACCACAAAAACGATGGAACGACAAGAAGAAGAAGAAGTACACTTTTAATAACATAATTTGAATGATTATTTATTTAGAGTACAACAAACAATAATATTTTTATATGTCATGTATTTTATATTTGATAATGTCAGAACTTAACATAAAATAAATTCACATACAACTGAAATAATTTATTTAACCTTTTACACGGCGTAATATTTTATCGAATTCTCTTTGCTATGTATCATTACAAATTAATTAAACGGTAACAAAAATATGTGCATATTTCCAAACTGTGTATTCGTGGTTAATTACATCCATTTCTCTATCAGCTCGTATAGTTGATAAACTGACAAAAAATTTGTTGGACACAATTATTTCGGATAATAAATGTTGACATAGATAACTATTCTGCAAGCCTTTGATCTTCGTGTTCAAAGAGTGTTATTGATGTCTTTTATTGAGAATTTTAACCCAAATTCAGATCGTATAATGTTATTATATAATAATTCCATTAAATTTCTTTTTTACATCCTTTATTAATTGTAATCTGTTTCTACAAATAAAAAAATAATAATCAATAAGTTTATCATGTAATTAACATAAGGGAGATCCGTCCAGTGACAAAAATCCTTTAAGATAATAATAATATTTTTAATATATATATATATATATATATATATATATATATATATATATATATATATATATATATATATTACATGTGGAACTATCAATCAATCAATCAATCAACGTTTCGGCAGGAAACCCTTGCCGTTGTCAAGATTCTAAAATGTATATGTATAAGGACAAACAGATTGTTTACTGTCATTAGTATATAATTATTTTTATATGGGCTATCATTGGTGTTTTCGAAAAAGGGTAATGTGGAGATATGTTATGACTTTAAGGGCTTTTTATGATGTTATATTATTATTGTTTAAATCAGATTGAAATATATTTTATTTAGGTTTTGTGTATCTTTTTTGTCATTTATTGCGTTGGAGTTTCTTTTTATTTCTATTGATTCGTATATCTCTCTCTTCTTTTTGTTTTGTTCGGTTTTCAAAATTTTGATGTTTTCAAAATCAAATTTATGCTTCTTCCCGCTTTCATGTTTTGTGAGCGCAGTGACGTTGTTCTTGTCATATTTGTGAGAACGAATTGCACTATTTTTCACCTTAAAATTGTAGTACATTGGGTATAATATACCCCATATTTAATCGTTTTTTTTACCTACAAAGTATATATAAAATACATTACTCTTAATATTGTTCTGAATCTATTTTCGTGTGGCATTTTAAATTAATTACTATTTAACTGGGAATAAGCCACAATTAAAGATAAAAATACGTTTATTGACGTTTCAATTTCCACTTCGGAAATCGTTCTAAAAATACAAACAGTAAACTAAACAATAGTACATTGTTTACCGGGTACGAAAAGCTTAACATTCCTGGACAACTGTGAAGATTGCTAAGTCGAGGCGCAAGCCGAGACTTAGCAACACAGAGTCCAGGAATGTGGCTTTTCCTACGAGGTAAACATACTATTTTTCCGCAAATCGTTTAAAATTCGACAGATATTGATTGATTTAAAATAAACGCGATAATTTTATTCCCAAATAAATGGTGCTTTGAAATTCCTAATAAAATGACTTGGGTTACTATGGAAACGTATTGAAGTTGAATTGTCAAACTTGACGCTTATAAATATAATTGCTGGTGTTCTCGAAAGTAAATTGATAAGTGATGATGAAATTTCCATTCCTGGGACTCCTCCAGAGCTGGTTGAGGCAGTGAATACTGCTTCATTAGAATTATTGCCAAAGAAATCAAGAGAAAAGTACGAATATGCATACAGACGTTTTATGGATTATCGCATGAGTAAACATACGAGTTCTTTTAAGAAATCTAAGATTTTAACGAAGGAAGAAATTGAAAAATTTATCCAGGAAGCTCCAGATAAAGAAAATTTAATGATTAAGGTAATTTACAAGGTTTAGGTGGCTGTAATATTTGGTATTTCTGGGGCCTGTAGAATGGATGAGTTAGTCCGAATGACTGTACATGATATAGAAGACTTAGAATCTAAGATTTTAATCAGCATACCTGATTCGAAAACCAACAAACCAAGATCATTTGTAATTAATCTTTGTTTTAACTAATGTTTTATTTAATTTTTAACTAATATTTAATTAGTTTTAAACAAACTAATGTTTTACTTGAATGTTTATCGAAAGTATGTTTCGTTAAGACCAGAAAATATGAACATTGACCGATTTTTCTCTAAATGTCAAAGCGGAAAGGGTTGTAGACAAGTGGTAGGAATTCATCAATTTAGAAAAATGCCCAAAATAATTGCTACTTATTTGAACTTGGTAAATCCGACAGAATATACTGGTCACTGCTTTCGTCGGTCTTCTGCAACAATATTGGTTGCTTCTGGTGCCAACATAGCTAGTTTAAAGAGGCATGGCGGATGGAAGTCATCAAACGTTGCTAAAGGATATATCGAAGAATCGCTTAACAATAAGGTTGAGGTGGCAAATAAAATTTTCACAGTACAAAATATTCAACAAAATGACACTTCCACCCTGCATGTTGTCCAAAATGTTTCTCATAGTTCTAAGAGTGTTCCTCCAATGTTCTATAATTGTGCTAACTGTCAAATTACTGTAAATATAACAAATTTATCTTAAAAATGTATTCAGCAATGACTTGATGTTTTCAAAATATAAATTAATTCCTTATAAGCAATGTGTTTTCTATCATTTATGTAGAACACTAATAACTGTACGGAAATATCATTTCCTTACAGTAAGGAAATGACATTTCCTTACAGTAAGGAAGTCCTGACTTTTTCTTCAAGAAATTTTGACAGGAATGTCAAAATTTCCTGGCGATTTGCGGAAATTAATTGTGACTTATTCCCGGTTAAATAGTAATTACATTACTCTTGGTGGTAAAAAAGAAGATAGGAGAGAATGTAATAACTACTGTTCGATGCAAGATATCTCGGATTTATTCTTCTAGGTAAAGTTGTGTACAGGGTTGGACTTATATGCTGATACATTTTATCAAAATTACCTCAATCCCACAAAGTAAAAGAAAAATACATATAAGTAATACTTTTTTATTAAAATATCTATTTAACATAGTGAAAACATACAAAAAAAATAATTTTAAACATAACTATCGTCTACATTTAAATAGGTATCACTATCATCGCTATAGTTTAGATCTATCCTATTTATAATGTTTTGGAACTGTAAGTATTTTTCTTCTAGTTGTTTGACATGCTTTATACCTATTTTCCAATTATCTGCTGTAATATTCTAACTTCTTCTTTCTTCTTCGCGCGCCATATCAGATTTATCCGACATTGTTGGCGATCACCATTGCGAAAGCTTCTCAATCTTCTGCAATATGGAATAATTGTCCTGCATTTGATATCTGAGTCCATTCACGAATGTTTTTTAACAAAGAAACTTGTTTCCTTCCTACACCTTTACGGCCCTCTATTTTGCCTTTAAGGATCAGTTGTAATATTTTATATCGAGTTCCCCTTACTATATGTCCCAGATAAGACATTTTTCGATGTTTAACAGTCGTTAGTAGATCTCTCTTTGTTGACACTCCTTAGTACTTCTTCATTAGTTTTCCTTGCTGTCCAAGGTATCTTCAGCATTCATCTATGAACCCACAATTACAATGCTTCAATTTTGTTCATGATCAATACTTTTAGTGTCCACAGTTCTGCACAATACAAAAGTACGGACCAAACATAGTACTTAACCATTCTTTGTCTTAGTTCTAAACTGAGATGGTAATTGCAATAAATGACTTCATTTTCATAAAATTAGTTTTATTCATTGCTATTCTACGTTTTATTTTTTATATCTGGATCTAGTTGGTCCGTTATTACAGTTCCCAAATATGTTATTTTGTGAACTTTCTCAACTTGGACTCCGTTTAATTGAAGCTTTGCACTGGGATGTGCGATTAAACACTAAAAATTTGGTTTTGTTTGAGTTTATTTTAATGCCCATTTCCTCTCCTACCTCGTGATTACGATCAAGCAGAATTTGAAGACCTTCAATATTATCTGATAGAATTACTGTATCGTCTGCATATCTAATCACATTAAGTAGTTCCCCGTTGATTTTTATTCTATATGGTTGTCTTTCTATAAAAAAGTGCCTTTTTAAATAACTTATCCGAGTAAACATTGACCAATGTTGGCGACAAAATGCAAGCTTGTCTGACTCCTCGCTGCATAGAGATTTCATCCGTTAGTTATGTCCAATTTTTACGACAGCAGTTTGATTCCAGTACAAATTTTTAATGACACGAATATCCTGGTCATGTATTTCGATATTTTTCAGTATTTGCATTAATTTTACATGCTGTACTTTATCGAATGCCGTTTCGAAGTCCACGAAACATGCAAATACATCTTTTCTTTGGTCACGACATTTTTGTAATAGGATGTTAAGCTCAAAAAGTGCCTTCCTGGTTCCCATAGCATTTCTAAAACCAAATTGGGTATCTTCAAGATCTTTTTCCCATTTGTGTCTAATTCTGTTGTGAAGTATTCTTAGATAAATTTTAAGAGTGTGGCTCATCAGGCTAATTAATCGATATTCTAAGCATTCTCTCGCATAGTGTTTTTTAGGTATTGCGACAAAGATGGACTTGAGCCAATCTGTGGGAATCACTCGTGTTATATATTGAATTAAAACGGCTTACTACTACTTTTCTTTTATTATTCTCTATTAGTTTCAGCAAATACTCTAACATTTGGTCTTAATTAAATCTTCAACAGTAGAAAATGATTTAGGAGAATCATTACTTTTTAATTAAGACCACAACAATTCTATTGGATTCAGTACACAATAGTAAGGAGGTAATCTTAAAACTTTATGGCCATAATTCTCAGCTTGCCTGTCGATAACATATTTTTTTTCACATTTAACTAATTTTAATAGTTCTACTATTTGTTTTTTGTATAAGAATCCATAAAATATATTTCATGTTTTGATAAAAATTCTTAAATTTCAGCATTGTTTGAATCAGTGTTTGGAATTTTACACTTCAGTCTACAATGATTCGAAGGATTATCCAAAATAATAACGCTATTTCTGTTTAATTTGGCAGTAATTGCCGCTCAAACCACTTTTCAAACAAAGTACTGGATTATTTCTTTGTTTCTTAATTCACTCAAAAGTTTATTTAAAGTTAGTAAGTTATTGAATACATATGATATATTGTTTCCCGTAGCTGATAAATGAAAATTTGGCAATACTACTTCGGAACTTTTATAAGTTCATACACAGTGGATCGTGGCACTTGTGTCAAAAAAACCGTCTTTTTGATCGCTTCTGATTTAACAATCGTTGAAGAACCTAAGAAAAAATATGTAGTTTTTACTTTTTTAAGGAATTCTGCTCGGAATTCTGTTTTTTTTTTATGAATTATCATCGGTAAATAAAATTAACCTTTCTAATACCGGGTTGAGCGAATTTTCGCCCCAGGTCTAATGTTTTTAATAATATCTGTAATTAATCGCTTTGGCGGTTTAGGACATTGGTAGATGATGTATTAAGAGCACAAAGAAGTAGTAAAAACCAGAATACCGCGAACAGAAAATTTAATATTCTCGTCGGATTTCGCGGAAATGCATGGGGGTGAGAATTCGCCCCACGTGTTATCGAGTGTTTTCACATTCTACAAATCTGATTTGATCAGTTTAGACGAAAGTTTTGGAAAATAGTTACTAATGACTGTCGCATGCTTTACATATTAGCAGTTGATTGTAATGTGTTTCCTTTATCTTTGTAATTCCATTCTTGCTATTACACAATGAGAACTTTTATAATACCCCTATTAGCATATTTTTGTCTAGATTCTTTGAAGCATCACTTTCTAGTTAGGATTATCTCTCTAAGAATTTGTAAAGTGCAATTAGCCCTAAGCCCTAGTCTGATATCGGATAACTGCTAATATTGCCTGTTTATTTGGTGAGTTTCTGAATGTGACTGTCTGCTGTCTTTGATTTTTAATTTTTTGAATTGGTACTAAAAAACGTATACAGACAATAAAGATATAAAAAAATGTTAAAATTATGAGATGTATAGAATCCTTGCACTTAAAAGTAAACCAAACTGTTGGAGCGAAAAGTCGTCCTACCTGGTCTGGTCGTTTTAATAAAAGTATTGTTTGAGTATTTTTAATGAGTATTTACCTTGTAAACTTTAAGTACGATTTGTTTTGCATCGTGTTTGAGATGAATATAACCAGAACGTTTTTCAGGTTCCGACTCGTCTTCACTTCCTGAAATAGTGGCAGGAATATACAGGACATCGTCACTATTTATTTCTATAGCACGCATATTTATAGTCATTATACTGACTTCTGTTCTAAATGAACGACAAAAGAAAAATGAAGTTCTTTTTAAATAAACTGTCTTCTAACAGAAGGCCATTTAGTGATAATTTGATATTAACTAAACATTATCCTTTTACCTGAAAAAAATTCCAAGAAATTTTCTTAATCTCTTATAAATACCGGCTTTACGTACCTAGATATTTGTAATTCTGAATTCCAAGTAGAAATGCAATTAACTGATTAAATTTAAATAGATACACAAAATTAGGCTTAAAATTTTATTTACCAATCGTTAATAATCGTTAATTTTAAGGAATTATTAAACGAAAGGGCACAAACACCACTACAACAGCGGCAGCAGCAGGTAGAACAGGAAGGTCAACAACAGGAGCTGTGGGAAGATGGAGAAGATAATGAATTGGCTAGACCTCCAACGCTAGAGGAGGTTCGAACAGCAATCCAAATGCAAAAAAGCCATAAAGCGCCGGGAATAGATAAGATACCGGCAGAACTGTTCAAGCAGGGAGGAACAAATTTGACAGAACAGATGTACCAGCTTATACAAGAAATATGGAGAGAAGAAAAAATCCCACAACAATGGAAGAAAAGTATAATCTGCCCTATTCATAAAAAAGGAGACAAACTGTTATGCCAGCATTATAGAGGCATCTCTTTACTTTGTTCGGGATACAAAATACTCACAAACATTCTTAATCGAAGACTTCAACCCCTCACTGAAAAAATTATCGGGGAATATCAAGCAGGGTTCAGGCAAAATAGATCTACTATTGACCAACT
Organism: Diabrotica balteata; assembly: GCA_918026665.1. Lineage (NCBI taxonomy): Eukaryota > Metazoa > Arthropoda > Insecta > Coleoptera > Chrysomelidae > Diabrotica > Diabrotica balteata. The sequence goes on along the minus strand of OU898282.1, from coordinate 34,894,957 downwards.
ATTTACAGTTAAACAAATACTAGCCAAAGCATGGGAATATGACATAGACGTCTACAATCTCTTTGTAGATTTCAAGCAAGCGTATGATTCAATAGATAGAACAATACTACCTAATATATTACAAGAATTTGGCATATTCAAATCGCGAGACGTACACCGGAAAACAAAACTCGGGGTATATAAAACAATAATCCGACCAATAGTAAGTTATGGGTGTGAAACATGGGTTATAACACAGAAATCTACCAATGCATTAGACGTGTTCGAAAGAAAAATATTGCGTAGAATACTGGGTCCAATAAAGGAAAATAACAACTGGCGAATTAGATATAATAACGAAATATACGAACAATACACTGAACCAACACTAGCACAATACACTAGACTGCAGAGATTACGATGGGCAGGGCATGTGGCCCGCATGCATGAAAACAGAATCCCCAGAAAATTACTAAACGCAAGAATGCAAGGAAAAAGACCTGTTGGAAGACCAAAAAAGAGATGGGAAGACGAGGTAGATGAGGATGCCAAAAATCTCTTAAAAACGCGTTCATGGAAAAGAACAGCAGTAAATAGAGATGTTTGGAGAGGTTTAATGAAGGAGGCCAAGGCCCGGCTTGGGCTGTAGTGCCATTGGATGGATGGATGGAATCGTTAATAACTCAAAAATGAAATACGTACCTGGCCACACCTACTTCTACTTCCTAACTTCTACCTACCTAACTAAAGACTAAGGGTGACTACTCGTTACAGCATTAAGGGAGTACAGTCATTTTGTGCTTAATATCGGTCCAGTCTCTTAACCCTGGAATATCACACCTATTTTTTTTTTGACATACACCTCACATATGGGTATCAGATACCCATTGATTCTTTTGTGAAGAAATAAATAAAAAAGTAAATATTTTATAATTTCCAGGGACTGTCTAGTCACTATTGAATACACAAGAATCATTAAATCAATCATTTTATTTTCTCTCTCTTAATTGTAGTAATACAAAAGAAAAAAATATTAAAAATGTTTAAAAATATTTAACAAACATTTTCTAAAAAACCAGAAACCTAATTCAAAATATTTTACCTTAATATAACAACAAAATGGTCTTTCTAACTAAAATCTAACACCTTTTGATTATAGAACTCATAGTCATTCTTAGCCAGGTATTTCAATTTCACTCATTTTGGTGACTGCATTCACAACACAGTTTAGCTCTATGCTCCATGCAGTATGCTTTATGGCAAGCCGAGCATGCATGCTTCGTTTTTCTATCTTTTCCTTTGCAGAGATAACACCTAGTTTGCTTCACTAAACTTGTGGGATGTTGTGTTGGAAGGTCTTCAACTTGGAGAATGCCACAAATTGATTGCCTGAGTGATTTCGGTAAAGAAGGTATTTGAAGTCTCTCTCGCATTAGTGGTTCAATTAAAGCCATTCCCAAAGACTTCAGAAAGATTTTCTATTATTAGATGCAGTTTCTTTCCAATGGGTATTTGCGAGAGAAAATAGCACCATTGCATTTATGCCACTTGCATCAAGCATGTTAAAAAAAATTCTTAGTGGCCATCGTCTGCATTTTCGTGATGTAGTATAAGAATGGCATAATTGATCGAACGTATCTGTACCTCCTTTTGATTCATTATAGGTGTGTATAAGGTTTGGTTTTCCTGTATCAGCATTTAATGAATTATCATAATGTAATGTTGACAGCAAGAGAACCACTTTTTTGGGATTTGGAGTGTATGAGATGATAGTTTTATTTTCGTCGAATGCAAATAATGATGTACCTACTTCTTTTTTACTGAGAAAAGACGGTGGAATTTCTCGTTTATTTTTTCTTAGTGTACCCAAGATAGTTAGTTGAATTGTCTCATCATTTCATCAGCAAGAGGTATTGAAGTAAACCAATTATCTACTGTTATATTTCTGTTGGTTCCATGTATTGGTTCCGACAATTTCCGAACGTAAAAAGCTGGTACTGACTCCTTATCCTGTGTTTGGACTTTTCCAATATATGGAATAGCGTTAACCATATAAAATGTTTTAGAGTCATTCATCATCATTATCTTTATTCCATATTTGTCGGGCTTACTACTCATACAGATTTTAAATGGGCATTTCCCCTGAATCCTACGAGCTGTTCATCGATAGTACAATGCTGAAAAGGGGTGTAGTATGATGTACAGTTGCTTATAAAGATTTCCCATAATTCGCGTATGGGTGCAAATTTATCCGCTGCTTTTCTTGTTGCTCTTGTATTTTTATCATCAAACCTTAGGCATACAGCTAGAAATGCAAACCTCTGCTGCGACATCGTAGCACGAAATATTCTATTTCCAAATTGTAGGGACCAAAGTTCATCAACACTAGAGTTAGAAACACGTAATGCACCAGATATGAACAATAACCCAATGAAGGCTTTAACTTCTATTTTATTTGTCAATTTGGTGTAACTTTGCGCTGTGATACTTTCACGTTTGCGAATGATTTCTTCATTTGTAAAAAGAACGATAATATCTAACATTTCTTCATTAAATAGTAAGTTCCAGGCTTCTTCAGGAGACTGAAGTATCCTGGCATTTCCTTTGCCGCCCGGTAAACGTATAACAAGATTTGCGGCTGTTGTACGACCACGCCTTGAGGGCTGTTCTGTAGACCAACGATGCCCGTTTTTTCCAAGTAAACTTGCAACATTTCTCACTGGTTCATGATCTGTTTCACTATCACTTTGTTCACTTTCATCAGTGTCGGTATTGGAGTTTTGTTCTTCGACATAATCCTCCTCAGATTCAGAATCGGTACCAAAGGTATTTTCACCATCATCCTCGTTGTTTTCATTATCAAATAAATGTTCAGCTTCCCTTTCCAGTTTAGCTTGGGTCAACGGACGACGTTTTCCCAGTTTTCTTTCAGCCACATGAAGCCATTTCACTAAAAAATAATTATAAGAAAAATTAATAAATTATCGGAAACCTCACACATGGGTGCTACATACCCTAGCGCTTATTCAATAAATTCTCGTGATCGGAAATGTCGCTCAAACGAGACAGCAACTACAAACTTGTCCTTGGCAGACTACAGACTGAATTTACATGAAGAGCGGTATTAACATTGAAATGCGATTCGCGCATGCTACATTCAGTTAAGTGTCTCGATGGGTATCTCACACCCAAGTATGAGGTTCCAGGGTTAATCTGGAGAATTCCATCCGAATTATCTTACAGCGGATAGTACTCTTCATTAAAGGGGGTCCTTAAAATTGTGCTTGATTTTTGTAGGGGTCCACCAACTAAGATAGGTCAAGAAACGGTGGTCTAATACATATTTTTTTCTGTCAATTTTTCTTGGATTTTACACATATCTTGTAATCAAATGTTAAAGTGTAATGCTGTTTATACTATTATTGCCAAATTGACGCTTTTTACAGAGTATCTTTTTAGAAACGCTACAGTTTCAGATTTTCTGAGAATAAAAGATTTGTCCGTCACAAAACTCTTTGGTATTTCGTGAAGTTAGAACTTGTTGTTTTTTTCTTTGACTGCTTAGGATGGTGATCTGCAGATTAAACTCTATTTATGGTATAATAATATATTTTCTGTTGCTCTGTAATATTAATCGTAAATATGTATAACTCTTATGAAGTATCTAAATAATAGAGATAGTATTTGTGTTAATGTTTTTCTTTATGAATGCCTGTTTTCCAAATTAACGAAACCATTAAAAAAAAAACATAATGAAGACTACATTAACGTACACGATATTCAGCTGTTTATACACAAAATAGACAAGTTCAAATTAGACACTACACAATTAGGTATCTCCCAGAGCGAAGTTCTCACATATTGCTCTTGTGTGCTGCATGCAGAATCAGCCTTCCGGAACTTACAAACATATCATGTTTAGGATAGATTTCCAAAATATCTATCTAATTACAGTTTCTCGAATGAATACAATGTACATACATTGTTATGTTTGTAAGAGAAAATCAATAATTTACAAGTATTTTCAATAGTTATTTTTCGTTGTAAAATAATAATTTGACTAAATTCAATCAATATTAAGCATCATTGCGTACAAAATAATTATGTAATTAAATTGATAGAGTTTAATACGTAAGCAATTTAATACGTAATTATGTATGTTCATGTTAATCATTGTTACATCTAAAAAATACGAATAATAAAACACGAAGCAGATGCTGCAACCTAGGACTTAAAATTCGTTAGTCACTATACACATCTTAACCTTTCTTTTTACTGTTTATTCCTTTAACTTTAATTTATTCCTGTAACTTTCATTGTTCTTAATTTAATAAATGGACATTTTTTATTTTGAATATACATTATTTAAAAATTCTTCTATAAGTTCAGATCTCGAAAGCCTCAATTATCTTCACTCTTGTTTGGATGAAAGCCCAAGGCTCTGCTCCATCTAAAGAGATGGAAAATATATGACATAATAAGTCCTTTTTCTTGTTTAACCTCCTGACCGCAAATGTACAATTGGTAGAACATAACATTTGAATTTTCGTAGCGCCTCCTAAAAATAATGTATTAAGTTTATATCCCTGTGTGGCACTCTATTGGAATATTTGAAACTACGAAACCGACAGCACGTGCATAATTTCATTTGTTTTGCGACAATGGCACAAAGCAGTCATAGTGAGCGTGTTCGGAGATACAAGGGTAAGTACTATTTTCAAATATTTATTTAATCATAAATAATTTGCAGCACATTTTTTATTCACTGTCTTCTTAAAAAGGTTGTAAATTAATGTAAACAGTATAGTTTTTCAAAAAAATAAACAAATAATGAGTAATAACAGATAAAATGTTTATATCCTTTAAGTAGGCATACGGTGTGCAAACACTCTTCGTTAACAATTTTTGTGTACCTCGTTAACTTTTCAGTTATTACTGAAGAAGATGTGAAGGTTAGTATAAAAAATTTAAGCCACAAAAGGCCACTGGTAATCCCTGCCTATATCTTTAAAGGATGTTCTGATATATTTAAAAAACCATTATCACATCTATTTAATCTATCTCTTAAAACTAACACCTTTCCAGACAAACTCAAACCATTACTCCAGTTTTTAAATCATATAATAGAAACAATATATAAGACTATCGTCCTATAAGTATACCTAATTCCCTTGCTAAAATATTTGAATCTGTTCTCTATGTGAATATACTGAAAAATTTTGAAAATGAATTTGCTCCAGAACAACATGGTTTTTGCCTGGGTTATCCACAAGTAATCTGTGCATTCTGTCTAATTTTGCTAGTAAGGCAGTAAATAATAAACTCCAATTAGATTTAATAATGACTGACTACTCAAAGTCATTTGATATGGTTGACCATGGCATTCTTTTATCGATATTGAATGAGTTTGGTTTTTCGCATGATGCTTGTACATTTATAAAATCGCATGTGGAATCAAGGTTTGAACGAGTCAAAATTGGTAGATGTTTATCAGATAAATTTCAGGCTACATCTGGTGTCCCGCAAGGGAGCAACTTAGGGCCTTTGTTTTTCTTAATTTTTGTCAACTCACTACCACAATCTCTTAAATTTTCTTCTAGTTTTATCTATGCTAATGATTTTAAGCTTTTTAAGACTATACATACTTCAAATGATTGTCAGTTACTACAGGGGGACTGATCGTGGGATGAGGGATACCTGAATATTAAGAAGTGTGGAGTCATATCTTTTACTCGCAAAATCGACTACATTCAAAATAATTATAGAATTGACAATTACGTAGTATCTAGGAAAACCAAATGTAAAGATCTGGGAATATACCTACAGGCTAACATGAAATTTAATGAACACTATATAAATATTGTTAATAAGGCCTACAAAATATTGGGATTTGTAATAAGAAATTTTAAACACTTTAGTATAAACTCAACCATTAGACTATATAACGCTTTAGTCAGACCAAACTTAGAATATGCATCAGTGGTGTGGACTCCTGAAACCAAATTTGATATTAATCATATAGGTGGTGTTTGTAAGTTTTAATAAATAAATAAATAAATAAATAAATAAATAGGACATTTGTTGGTTACAGTTTTTTATTTTCAGCATTATCAGAGGAGGAATTATTAGAGTTGATCAATAATTCAGATGCATTTGATGATGACTTTTCAAGTGATAACTATGACAATGATCCAGATTTCGAAAATAAAAACGACACATCCAGTTCTGATGAAGCAGGAACAAATTCTAAAGATATATCTAGATCTATTTTGTCTATTGTAGAAGAAAGTGATTCCAGCGATGTTTCTAGATGTGTATCTTTGCCAGCTATTTTGGATACGTCTTTTGTAACTCAACCTCATTCTTGTGGACGAGGAAGATATTCCTAAGACGAGGACGGGGACATGAACCAGAGCGAGGCCGTGACCGTATTGCAAGAAAAAGGACCGTGGGAAGAGGTAGACAAACGACAAGTATGCAATCTAGAGTTAATAAAAATGACTTTTACTGATGAATGGTGTGGTACATTTACTCCGGAGATATCATTGGTACAACCTGCGTATTTAGTATATCATGTAGGCTCCTGGGAGTGTGATGCATTTTTTATTATTATATTGATGATACCTACTATTCTTTTGGGAATAGTGAATTCCACTAATAGAGCAGCTATTTTGAATAAAGGAAAAACTTTGGTGTTATCTTTACTCGAATTCAAAGTTTTATCGGCATTACGATGGTAATGTCAACTTTGCAGTGTCCACAAATAGACATGTATTAGGCGGAAAAATGGAGAATCCATATTGTTGCAGGCGCAATGAGCCGTCAATGCTTTTATACCATCAGAACTTCATTTAAAGTAGTTTTTGATTCCGATATAAATGTGAAACAAAGACGCGATAAAATTTATTAGTATATCCAAGCTGATTTTCGAATATTTCAGTTTCTTCACGTATCCGTCTTTCAATGGACGTGTACGAATTCATCATTTCATAGCCCGCCATAAAATTATTAGACACTCCAAAATATAGCAAACTAATCACCGGCATCCTTTAGAGATCGGTAAACTGGTCAGCTCAAATAAGTAAACGCATTACCAGTATTTTTGCCTCAAGACGCTATTGAAATTTGAAATTATTGATCAATCAGTTTATAGCCGTCTTCTGATTTCCAGTCTTCATTTATCTCGGGCGTTCCAGAGGTTTTCTTCAACTTCCTTCTCCCTTAAGTCTTAATCGATTTCTTTTCTCCAACTTAATCTGGGTCTACCTTGCTTTCTTCTTCCATGCGGTGTAAAGTTCAATACTTTCTTTGGTATTCTGTGTACATCCATTCTTTGGACGTGTCCATACCATCTTAGTTGATTTACTCTGATGTCCTCTGTTAAATTGTGTTTATGAAATTATTGATAACCATCATTTTTCGTCTGCGTTGGCATAGAACGCTTATCTATCTATATAAAAGGTTAGGACGACCCAAGTCACACTGTTTGTCTGGTAGTGTAACTACGCTACCTAGGAAAGAAATCTGAACTACCAACATTTGACATGTCAGTCATATTTTATTCTTGAAACGATACGTTTATTTAGTAATACTAGTAATATTAATTACCTTCTTCTTATTATGACGTGCCACATAACCTTTTTTTGTGCCCAAATTAGCTCAATCGGGTCCAATTCGTAATGATATGGTCTTCTTCTTCTTCTTCCTTCTTGTATGTAGGCTTTAAAGCCTGTTTCTTTGGTATGCCAATACTTTTTCGTCCATTTGGTGACTTATCTTGTGCTATTCGTACTATCCTATCCTCTGTCATTCTACTAATGTGTTTTTCGACCTTACGTACATCGGAAATAGCATTCTGTCACGCTAATGGCGTAACCTTATCAATAGGAGTATTTAGCAGACGCTTCATATCTTCAATTTTAAAAGGTACATTATGACGTGCCACATAACCTTTTTTTGTGCCCAAATTAGCTCAATCGGGTCCAATTCGTAATGATATGGTCTTCTTCTTCTTCTTCCTTCTTGTATGTAGGCTTTAAAGCCTGTTTCTTTGGTATGCCAATACTTTTTCGTCCATTTGGTGACGTATCTCGTGCTATTCGTACTATCCTATCCTCTGCCATTCTTCTGATTTGTTCGTTCCACTCATGTTTCCGTTTTGTCACCCATCCATTTATGTCTTCTATATTGCATGTTCTTCTTATGTTTCGCTTGTCTCCCTATCCAACAGACTTTTTCCAGATATTAGTTGGAGTATTTTCATCTTTTGTTTCTAGTATTCTAGTAGTCGTCTCGTTTTAGATGTGTCAGGTCTTGTCTCAGCCTTGTATGTTAATATAGGTCTAATTGCTGCTTTATAGATTCTTGTTTTTGTGTCCAGTCTTAGGTGTTTGTTGTTCCAGATTTTGTCATTAAGAGACCCCGCTGCTTTACTTGCTTTTAGGCTTTGTTGTCATAATATTAATTACCTAATAATATAACTAATATTACTGTTTACCTAATAATATATGTATACCGTGTGTATACTGTGTGTACCTATCTAATAATATAACTAGGAAAGAAATTCTGAACTACCAACTGTGATTTCATCCTATTGAGTCAATCATATTTTTTTCTCGAAACGAGACATTTAATTAATATTACGATACTAACAATATTAATTACATATATAAATACATATTTATTACTTATATAATTTATTAAAAATCCTTTGTAAAAGGTATATATTTAAGAACCCAAACGGGCTAAGTTTTTTTTTTATTGAGTTTAATGCGTCGACAACTAATGGTTATTGGCATGGTACAGTAAATTTTTACAGTCAGGTGTGTAGTGTGTGTGTGTGTGTGTAGAATAAATGTATTGATACTTAGCAAAGTCGACGTCATTGTCTTTGCTAAGAGACGCTAATTGTATCCGAACGTCTGCGGTCCCTCCGGTGAGTACCGATCGCACAAGGATAGAAATTATTTTCATTCATTAATTTTTAATAAACGAAAATTTCCACCCAGGTGAGATTCGAACTCACGACCTTTAGGTTCAAAGGTAGGCGCTCTTACCACTGAGCCACAGTAGGTGTTAGGGCTAAGTTTTTATATACCTTTCTATATACCTTTTACAAATAATTTTTAATAATTTTTTTAATATATGGTATACAGCCAACTACAGGAACGTAGATTCCTTGTGGATACATATATAATTATTAATGTGATTTTTTTGTTTCGCAGAATTGCCAAAAATGTTGATTCTCTGAAGGTGACCTATTTGCAATAAAACGTTTTTATTGCAAATTTTTTTTATTTTTATTTACTTTAAGAAATTTTCTAAACTACTAAAAGTTTTTTATAACAAGTATCAAATCGATTTGGCTAATTTTGACATTAAAATATTTGTATAAAATAAAATATCCTAAATTAATAAAATAAAATAAATTAAATCAAATCTTGAATGTTTAAATAAATAAATTAAATAAATTAAACGTAATAAATTTAAATAAAATTAAGTAAAATCGAATCGAATAAAATATAATAAATTAAGTTAAAAACCATGGCTCTGTGCGTAGACGATAAAAAGCTATGCTTCCACTCCCAGAGTGCAACATATCATTTTTGATTTTTTAAATAAATGATGTTTTTAAATTTTAAAGAACTTAAACGTGTAGTGTTTTAAAAAAATATATTAACAATCTATCTATATAAAAGGTTAGGGCAACAACTCACACTTTCTTTTTCATACGATAATTCGTAGCGCTATCTAGGAAATAAATCTGAACTATAAACTGACATTTCAATCATATTTTCTTCTGGAAACGATTCGGTTGATTTATTGCTAATCATTCTACAAACTGATAATCCAAATATCCTCACTATGAAATTTTGCTACTTCAGCTGCAATTAATTTTTTCGCAAAATTGCTAAAAGTGTAGGTTACTTTAATTGTAAAGTAACATTTTTTGCCAAAATACCTTTTGAGTGTTTTGTGGTGGGAGTAAAATAGTTAGTCGGATCGTGACGTGTGATACGTCATTAGAAAGAGAGGGGTAGCGAATATGTTGAGACAGAAAAAACACACATGGCGGCTTTAAAAGGGCATTACATCATGTCCCCGTTGTTATTGGTTCGATTGGAACGTGTAATGCTTTGAGCGAAAGGGGAACAAGGTAACTACATATTATCTTCCTTATTAATGAACGAATAGCAACATACGAAATATCACATGACACTATGGATGATAATAACCCACTACAAGGTAAATTTGATGTATTGACCTGAAGAAGGCCTCTGATTGAGTATAAAATAAACAACTAGCCGAATCCTAGCTTATGACACATCAAATCAAACGACGTGAGACAACATATATATAGTATATATATATACATATAGAGATATATAAAATAATGTATAACAGGTAAAAAAAAATGATGTTAGGTCAGAATTGCACCAGATCATATATTATATTTACTTGGTGTATATACAAGAGTTTATTATTTAAAATTAATGGTGATTATCTATGGCAATCATCCGGGCAAAATCACTGGTTGATTATAATTAGTTAACTGTCCATGTTGAAGGAACCTGGGCATGTTAAGAGAATTTTTTTGCCTAATTTTAGTCAGGTATTAATATAATTTAACTAATAAATTCTATTTTAAGGATTAAAGCAACACTATTTATTGAATAGCCAACAAGATCCCCTGATTTATGTCCTCTGGATTTTTTCCTATGGGCTTATTCAAAAAGCAAGAATTATAATTCCTGCTGTATTACAAGAACTAAGACGACGAATAGTGCATGAAATTAGTCCAGTAACACCTGAAATGCTTCAAAATATTCGTCGTGATTTCGAATTGACACAATATAATTTTATGGACGTTGTTTAATAATTTGTAATTTAGTTTATTTTATTTATGTTAATTTAATTAAGTTTCGTATTGATGTTGAAAATTTTATTTTAATGTAGTTTTTGGCGTGACAAGACAAAATTTAACTTGGCACTAAAAAAATATAGGCGGTACGTTTAGGTTTTAAGAAATGTAACACTTTCAATAAACTGATACGTGTTCACTCTATTTCCTGTTCAAAAAAAAGGTGTGTGGTACTGGAGTGAACATATAACAGATTTCTATGTCTTTGAAAGATGTCCCCTTTGGAATAAAAATCAATCTGCTATATATAGCATTTTCACAAAATTTAATGAATACTGCCAAATATCAATGTCTCTTGATATGATCAATGACTCTTTTGGGTGGCCAACACTGTATATTCTATACTACACTGTTACACATGATCTTGTTAAACAAAGTTCGTATTTGAGGAAAGAAAAGGTTAAATAAGAAACTTTGTTCTAATTTTGAACTACGCCGCAGTACTTTAACTTTCAGAATACCGACAGAATTTAAAACAATCCTTAAATTCAGAGAAACAATAGAGATGATATTAATACTTTACGTCTTCATTGTACAAAGTACGAAAGAATAACTTCCTCAACAATTTTCATTTATACGGCAAGTTTTTTTGTTTAATCGATTATTTTTTAAAAGTTCGTCGAACAAGAATGAACAAATCAAGAAAATCTATACTTCCTCTTTCAAGAAGCACATTTCACGGTATATTCTCTCCACGGCCGGATGAGCTTCATTCCTTGTCACTGCAAGCTTTTATTAAAGTGCTAAGACTTTTTAAAACAACTGTTGTATTTTATTTATTTGCGTTTAATTCTGTTCTTTCACAGACATTATATATTTTTTATTTCATTTTCTTTAATAATTTCCTATAATAAAGCTTTTAATTGCACAGAGCACGTTGACAAAAAAACTTTTAAACATATGTACTGTAAAAATTATGCAATTTTTAGGAAAAAAATTGTTTTGGTTTGTTAATAATGAATCATTTAGCAGTTTCCTTGGGTGTAGAGTTAGTCCATAGTGATTTTAGTTATTTTTCTGTAATTTAAAATTAAATTAATATCAAATTTACTTTAAAGTGATGGTCGTTGGGACTATAAATCATTGTTGACTAATGCATTATTAAATGTTGGAAGTCAAAATCAGAAAGGTCAATTTTGCAGTTATAAGCTGACTAGGTGCTAGAGAGACCTTATGTGCTTTTGCTATTTTTAATACAACGATGTCTAGATTTAAACCAATAGGGCGTTCAAGCATTACGATTTTTTAAGATTTTCCGCCCATGTAAAGTTTTACACGCCTCCCTCCCCCTACCCAAACGTAACGTAACATCCAAGTGACCATTTTTACCTAAAAGTAATAACTATGTTATAACATTTCCGAAAATTACCGGAAAGTCGGTAAAATAACTTATTTATTGTTTAAATCGTATTTGCTATAATACGAGATATTTAACTCTCAATAATAAACTTTTACTGCTAATCTTACAATTTTTTTACGTTTTCCCTACTCCATTTTTACATACATTTTTGGCTTCATCCCTTACGATTTTTCGCATTCTTGTATTTTAACTTTTTTTAATAATAAGTTCAATAACTAATATATTTACTTCGGCATTTAGCAATACAATAATTAGAAACGGAAATAAGTAATAGATTTGACCGTTACATGATGGAAATTCATTTTATATAACAATCAACGTTATTAAAATATCTTATCACTACAGCTGCTTCGGCAGACTGCCTTTCTCAAGTGATCTATTTTTGGTATGTGTTTACACTTCATGGTTTTTAACGGAATAGGTTGAGGAGTAGTAGGAACTTTCTTTTGAAAGTTTATATGACCAAGCTGTATAAAAAGAAACTACAGGTCTTATTGGGTGATTAGATTTGTGTAGTTGATAAAAGAGTATAATTTAGGAGGGTGTGGGTTCATGATATTGAGGTATTTCTGTTCGGTTGAACATTGATTTTGAAACTCTATTGATTTTGAATTTTCTAACGCTACTTTAATTTGTTTTTGATATTTTTCTGTCAAAATTTTGTTTACCGTTTCAATATTTATTAAAGGTAGGTATCTTCTTCTTTCTGTTCTTAAAGCATGACATTCCAATTCCTCTGCTGCCCTTGATTTTACATTTGATAAGCTAAAATATTCTCTACCTCTATGTTCTCGAGGAATATGTCCTAGGTATGGAATGTTTCTCATTATAACAGTTTTTATTAACATTTGCCGCTAGATACAATCAATTGTGTGTCTAGGTCTCAGTGATATGTAACAGTAATGACAAAATATAGCATTTTCTGATTCTTTGACGTAATTTTAGGTTTAAGCTGTGGTCACAGAAAAACGATTTCATTTTTCAAAACGTTGTGTGAGTTGCCTTAATTCTGCACTTAATCTATTTACTTGGATCTAGTTGGTCTGCAATGTAGCATCCTAAATATTTAATATTAGTAACTCTCTGAATGTTTTGTCGTTCTATCTGCAGCGAAATTTTGTCGTGAGTTTGGCGACTGAAATCATAAAATGTGTCCCAAAAACATTCATAGAAACGTAGATCTCTACCATCAATGACTTTGGTTTTAATATGTACAAAAGCAGTCCAGGTTTCACCCCATCGAAAGACTTGTCGTAATCGATGAAGAAAGCAACATAAATATTTTTATGTTGGTCATGGCATTTTTGGAGAAGTACATTTAAGCCAAAAACTGCCTCACTGCTTTTCAGCGTATTCCTAAATCCAAACTGGGTTTCATCAAAGTCCATTTTGTAATAAATAATGCGAAGAAAAACCTTTTCAATGTGTTGCTCATCAGACCAATTAATCTGTACTCGTCGCATCTTTTTGCACGCTGTTTCTTGAGAATTACTATAAAAATAGACTTTAACCATTCCGAAGTTATTTTAAACAATAGTATATACAGCATTAAAAAGCCTAACTAGAGCACTGATGTGGTCCTCTTGTATAATTTTCAAGAGTTCAGGTGTTATTTAGAGTGACAGTGAATAACATTAAGATATATATATATATATATATATATATATATATATATAATATATATATATATTTATCAAATTATTCTCGACCGTACTGTGTTAAATATTATTTGTAGTCTCAGCAATTGGTCTGTATGAAACAACAAATAGAGTTTTATTTCATACAGACCAATTGCTGAGACTACAAATAATATATATATATATATATATATATATATATACGGATATATTAAATTAAATTAAATATAGAAATTAAATTCATGGAGACGAACTTAACAAACATCGAAAGGCAGTTACATTCAACGCTGCCAATTCATATAGTTAATGAGTTTTTTAGACGACAACATATCAGATATAATAATCATTTCTTTAAAATTAGAGACGTTAACATTAGAAAATTAAATAATTTAAAGATAGACAAATTTAATAATCTATCTTTTCAAGAGAAATGGTTTAAAAACTTAACCAACATCAAAATACCATATAATGTTAAAAAACTTTTGGCGCTTGGTCCTAAATTTAGTCTAATACCTAAAACTAGAGAAGTAGACGTAAACACAATATTAGCAGATCTGGAAAATATTATAATTAATGTAGAAGAGGAGAAAAGAGATGAATATAGAGCGAAAACTACTAACATTATAACCAACTATTTACAAAATGAAATAAACAGGTATGACCACATGAGTACAATGTTTAATCAATGCAAACAATTCCTAATAAATCATCAAGATTTGTATATAGTAAGAAGTGACAAAGGTAATGTCACAGTAGCTATGTATAAACAGGACTATATTAGCAAAAATGAAATCATGCTTAAAGATACAAAATACTACAAACAGCTAAATAGAGACCCCACTTGTAGTCTTCAACAAAAAGCAAATAAATTAGTAACAGATCTAAACAAAACATTAAAAATAACGAATTTACAAGCAAAAAACTTAAGAATTTACAACTCTCTAGCACCTAGATTCTACTCTCTACCAAAAATACATAAACCAACCCTAGCAATGAGACCAATTGTTGCATCCATTGATTCTCCAAACAGTAAGTTATCTAAGTTTTTAACAGAAATATTAACAAATGCATACAACACAAATAATGATTACTATATAAAAGATTCATTTAGTTTCAGCTCCTTTATCAACAATTTCAAACTTTCCCCAAATTATGTGTTGGTAAGTTTTGATGTAGTATCATTGTTCACCAACTTGTCATTTCAGCAAATTATGAATACTATAAAAAAACAATGGATAAACATTTCACAACACAGCTTAATAGATTTTAATTCATTTGTAACAATACTATCTTTTATATTTGACTCAAACATACTGGTTTTTAATGAGGTGTATTACAAACAAATACATGGTACACCCATGGGAAATGAAATATCACCGATCCTATGCCATTTTGTACTGGATGACTTAATTGAAAGCTGTATTAGGAAGTTACCATTTAATGTCCCATTTTTAAAGAGATACATGGACGATTTAATTCTTGCACTCCCAAAAGATAAAATATCGGAAACACTACACATATTTAACAGTTACTGTCCAGACTTACAATTTACAGTAGAATTAGAAAATAACAACTGCATACCATTTCTAGATATGATGGTACACCGTGATTCAAACAACGTTCTAAAAACAGAATGGTATAGAAAACCAATATGTAGCAACAGGTTTATTAATTACTTTTCAGCACATCCATCTAAGATGAAGACCAACCTAGTATTAAATATGAAAAGTAGGGTTATAAGTTTATCACATCCTGAATATAAAACAGCCGGTCTTAAAAAACTAAAAACGATCATGTTAGAAAATTCCTTCCCAGCGAAACTTCTAAATAGACTTATTTTTGGTATCTCTCAAGTCATCAGAACAAATCAAACAGAAGTTTCAACAAACAACCAAAATACATTGTACCACTCTTTACCATATATTCCAGGTTTAACAAATAGACTACTAAATACATTTAGAGAAGTACCTAATATCAAAATTGGAACCAGAAATATAAAAACAATATCGAAATTATATACTAAACTTAAAACACCCTTAAATAATAGAGAAAGCTCCAATGTAGTATACTCTCTACCCTGTAATAATTGTAATAGAATATATATTGGAGAAACGTCCAGAAATTTATCCGGAAGATTAACATCTCACAAGAGTGATATTAATCTGAATAAAGTACAAGCCTGTGCATTAAGTGAACATTGTATTACAATGGGCCATACGCCTAACTATGATCAAACAGAAATATTGAGAAGGGAAAGAAATTACAACAAAAGACTGTTTCTAGAAATGTGTTTAATTAAAACTACACAAAACACCTTAAACAAAAGAGAAGACATTGAAAATCTTAGTGCTATATACAGTAATCTTCTTTTAAATAAAAGAATAACAATATAAAAGTTCTTAAAATTACGCATATGAAAGGGATTATTCCAAGTTCAAATGAGATAAAATTTATTTTTATTTGTATTTTTTCTTTCTTAAATACTTAGTAACATAAACTCTGTTGCTTGTTTAATAACTAATATTATATCAAAATTTGCAATGAAGGTTTGCATAAACATAGACACTTCTTCTGTCAAACTCACCTAAAATAAATATAAAAAATAGAAGAGATATGGAAACCTAGTAATAAGTTTTGACAGAAATAAAAAGTAAATCAAATTTAATGTCATTATGTTAATGACATAATGACAAAATGTAAAATTTTGCTAATTTTAAAAGACAATTCTCACAAGGGTAAGCCTATTTAAGACATAAGAACTTCATTTTTCTAATGTAAAATTTTTTATGTTAATTTTTAGTATGTTTTGAAAAAGAGTAAAATAAACTCGAAAGCTTAGCAAACCTAAAAGAGTTTTACTTAAAGGCCAATATATTGACTACTAAACCCAATATATCCGTATATATTACTCACATAGTCACTAAAGCCCTTTCAAAGAATATATATATATATATATATTTATATATATTGGTAACCAACGTTCTGAAAGGATATGGTACGTGAAGAAAAAGCTGGGGTGTTGTCTTGTCCAGTTGCATTCTTGATTTTGACTGATTTTATTGTTTAAAGAAACTCAGATTTTAAAATTTCAGGCTCTTCTTAATTTACATTGCTCTGTATGTTTGGCATGTCACCTTGGAGCAATTCAGTTATATACTTACTCCATGTTTCAAATATTTCTCATTCATTAATGATAACTTTGCCTAATGCAGACTAATGCAGAATGATTTTCTTTCTCCTGTTGCCGACCAGAATATAGCTTCCACTATTTTTTAAATAATTTTAAACTGTTTGTCCTTGTTTAGTGTAGTGTTATATTCAATTGTATGTTTAATTTTAAGTCTATGACGTTCTGCAATTGTTGGATAGCCCAAAATTTGACGAAATGCCCCTAAAGATGCTCTAGGAAGCGAAAGTACTTATGCAAGATTTAATTAATAAAACAGTGCTCGATATCTGCCTTTCATTTTATCAAAGTTTATTTCATTTTTGGCATTTAATGGCAGCAGCAATTAAGTGCAGATCAGTTCGGTTTTCGGAGTGGATTGGGCACGAGAGAAGCTCTTTTTACATTACAAATACTGTTGTTAATAAAGTCGATTGCGGCTAAATTTTACAGCTGCTAAAGGACATGAGATTAGACAATAAAGATGTAAGTCTAATTAAAATCTGTACTGGCAGCAAACAGCAACAGTAAGAGTTGATAAAAACCTATAAAAACAAATACCTATTAAAAAGGAGCCTTTGTGTTGTTGTCTATATTATTCAATTTGACTCTGAAGCCATCTTCAGCAAAGCATTTGAAAACAATTAAGAAGCTATAAAAATTGATGGATTAAAAATATCAAGCATAAAATATGCAGCTGATATAATTTTGATGACACTTAAAGCTTCAAATACTTATCGACAGACTCAATTTTACTATAACAGAATTTAACATGAAACTGTGATAAGACCAAAGTGGTGAAATTTTCTCGATCTCAGAATGTTTAATTGCCTATCATAATGAATGGTAAAATCTTGAATAAAGTAAATATAAAAAAAATAAAGTACCTAGATTGCTGGATAAATAACCAACTGTACCAGAACCTCTAGACTAAATGTAAAATTGAACAAACAAGAGGCACATGCATACAAATGAAAGGACTAATTGTTGCGTTCTGCACATACGATGACCTCAATATAACAATTGGGGTCAACCTGAAGGGGGAGAGAAGATATTTTGTTCAATCTAGAACTCGCTGGTTTTCCCCCTTTCGAAATAAGTCTGTATATTAAAATAAAAGAAATGAAAATCAGAGGACTGTATAAAACTCTATTTAAAAAAGCAATGAAATAAAAACATAAATATACATAACCACATACAATTATAATTAGAGAAGGATATATTACATTAAAGAAGAAGAATATATTACAAACTTAACTATTAGCTACTATGAAACACACCAACAGACACACCGAAAGTCAACCATAAACCAACCAAAACAAAAATGTCGATTCTATAAAAAACCACTGACAAAACAAAAGACAAAACCTACCATAGCCGCAAACATACTATACATAGAAAGATAAAAGCCAAATTAATAATCTTACAAAAAAATGAACCTAAATAAGGATATAATATTTTAACGTTGTAAAAACAAATTAAGAATGCAGTGCATACAAATAATTAATAAGTACAATTATTAAAACAAAACATACAAGAAATAAAATCGGTGTTAACAAAATACACAAAAAAATATACAATACAGTAAATAAACCGAAACAAATGCAAAATGTCCAATTAGCAATGTTCAATCTCGATCGCGGCACAAATACGATGAAGTTCCAAATATCAAATAAATATACCAAGTGCTACTTAATATATGCAGCAACAAATTAATATGGTGTATTGTTTCTTACCCTATGAAAAAGATAGCCCCAACGCTATCGCAAATTATGTCTTCAGCTACACTTCAACTACCAAAAGTTGTGATGCACATTAGCATCTTTCTTGGCCGATGCGGAATCAGGTACCCTTCGTCTTCAACATACACATGTGCATCGGTTGAGAGATGCATTTCGACTCTGCTTTTGTACGGAACGCAAACCCTTATTTTAGGTACACACATATGTGCTGATATTTCGCAGATGGCCCGCCTGGCAATCTTTAGCCCTTAAAAACGGCTGTGTCACTTACACGAAAATCTGGTTTCAAATATACGAGGAGAATAGAAACTATTAAAAAGTCTGTTAATACATTTACACATGTTTATAATACAGTTGCGAAACTGCAACACTAATAAGCGACCCACATTTCAACATAGGACTTCTTAAGACTGACACTCACAATTCTCACCTTTAACAAGATAGAAGTATTTAGTATGTGGACTTACAGTAGAAATTTAAAGCGGTCGTTTAAGCACAGAAATAGAGCTACTCCACACCATAAAAGTGCGTAAAATATCATACCTTGGACACCTATTAAGCAATCTGAAATATTTCCTCCCTCAATTCATAAAAAGGGCAAAGTTCAAGGAAAACGAGAAGTCGGGAGGAAAACTCTCTTGGATTTGAAATATACGGCATTAGTAACATTTACACTATGAAGAACTAATATAACAGCATAAAAATAAGCATAAGATAAGCAATAATAGAGAAAAACTGAATAGGGAACCATAAGAAGAAGAATGAAAGTAGCCAACTGACATGGCTTCTGTCAACAAGACACATCCACTAATTATTCATCTTCCTCCTTTCTCATCAGGGATTTGGACCGAGAATATCGGAGATCTGCTTCTTTTCTTTTTGTGTAGACACAACTCTGTATGCTTTTTAATCATCGAGTTAGAATTTATTTAGAGGGCATCACGTGAATAAAAACGACCTCACTTCCGGCCATATTGTTAATATTGTTTTGGCACTTTTGACACATCGTATATGTTTGTTTACATTTGTTATTTTTCGAATATTTTTAGTTTTATAATACTTTTATAGAAACTGTAATAATATATTGTGATAGTGCGTAATAATGGTTTCTTGTTCTCAACGTAGTTGCAGTAGCAGAAGCAATGTTAATTAAAAATCTTCAGGAATATCGTTCCACAGGTTAGTATACAAATATGTAAACAAAGTAATGGCCCGTACTTCAGAGAATAAATTAATAGTATTTGACTGCATTAATTTATCTTTATGTATAATATATCGTGTTTTTAGTGTTTACCGCGGGATAAATAAATAATAGTTTATTAAAAATGTATTGCACTTTTTTAGATTATGATTAAGTCTTCTGAATAACTAGTCATATTTGTATAGTAGTTTTAATATTATTGAGTCTGGCCCTGATCCCACCGCCATATTTGTATTATCTTTAGCCACGCCTACCTACGCCGTTTTTAATACATACGTTAATATGCTCATAGCTTCTCCATAGATTCTAACTCGATGTTTTTAATATAACGTCAGTAAGTTGTCGTTGCATTGTTTTCTTGATCTTCCCACTGATCGTCTTCCTGTTGGGAAACCGTCTCTCACCGTAAGTTTACAGGAATTGAGGTGTTTTCCAAAATATATGCTAGTTTGCCGAAAGCGCCCCATGCCAGTTGTGTTCTTCTTTAAATTTCAGCATCTTGATTTGGTTTTTCTAGTTTGATGACATGACCTAGATATACATATTGATTTTGTATTGTTATATTCGTCTGGTCTTGGCTCAGTATTTTTGTTTTACTGTAGTACATTTTTAAGCCTACCGCTCCTGAAACTGCATTTAATAATTGTTATAATATATCATTTAGTTCTTGGATATTATCGGCTATTAAAACTATGTCATCTGCGAATCTCAAGTGGTTTAAGTATAATCCGTCGACATTGATACCCTTATTGTTATCTTACCATTAATGTTTTTAAAAAGTTTTCATCTCTGGTGTTTTTAGCATTCTTTTGTCCTTTCTGTGTCAGGTCATATTTCTGCTGCGTATGTCATTATTGGCTTGATGAATGTTTTGTAAGTTTTGCCTTTCATTTCTTTCCAGATATTTTTATTTCTCGATATTTATTTATTTAGGCCACCTGCGGCTCTGGTTGCTCTATTCACTTGATTAAGAACTTCTGTTTCGGATATTTTGTAGCTATATAGTGTAGTGTCTAGATATTTAAACTCCATCACTTGTTCAATTATCTAACCATCTTGCTGTAATTTACATCTAAGTAGATTTGCTGTTTTAACCATGCGTTTTGTCCGTTTGGGGAAATTAACATGTAAAATTTTCTGGCAATTATATTAAATTGATGCAGCATACGTTGTTAATAATCTTATTCCATTGCCAGATTCAATTGGGCCAGTTATTTCTTCTTTTACTTTTATTGTGTTGTTCCCTTAGATATTTTTGATCGTTTTGATTACTCCCAAGGGTATCTGTCTTGCGTACTTACTGTGTACTTACTAACTTAATTGCGTATAAGTGGATAACGTCTTTTAATTTGACCCCAACAAATGCCTTCGTAAGGTCCACGAAACAAAAATATGCTGGTTTGTTGTATTGTCATGATTTCTCTTGCACTTGCCTCATTATAAATATAGCGTCGGTGCATGACCTAAAGCCTTGTTGTTCTTCTGCTATTGATGTAATTTCATTCTGTTTATTCTTTATCAAGTTGCTTGTTAATTTTAGTGTTGTGTTTAATACATTAATTCCTCTGTAAATCTCAGACTCCGATTTGTCTCTCTTTTTGAGAGACCAATCGGACTCTCTCTTCATTTATCTGGTATTCTGTTTTGTTCTATTATTTTTTGGATTAGCTTTAATACATTTTTGGTGAGATCTAGTCCTCCGTACTTTAGGAGTTCACTTGGTATTTTGTCCTCTCCTGATGATTTTTTATTTTTAAATTTTTTTAATGGTTCGTTTACCTGTTTCTCCTCAATATTTATTTCTTCGCGTGTCGTCACTTCTGGTATTGTTGGTTCATCACTTTCGTCACTTTAAGCAAATAGGAATTCAGTGGCGCACCCAGCATTTGTCTGAGGGGGGATTTGAAATTTTTTTATGTTACCTCTATCTTGAGTCCCTAAAATTTGGGTTTTAGTTTAATTTAAAGTACTTAAGATAACAGTGCCAAATATTCAGATATCTATTATCCTGGTATCTAGGTATTGTGCTAAAGCTATTTTATTGTGGCATTTTGAATTAGTTACTATTTTAATGGGAATAAGCCACAATTGAAGATTAAAATAAGTTGATTGACGTTTGACATTAATCCAACTTGTAAATACAATACATTTTGGAGACGGCTATCGCCGTATTCCCGTTCTCCTCCGCCAATCCTCCCGGTCCAGGGCATGCTCCTCCTCCAAACCTCTCGATTCCCTCGCTCTTCTAATTCCTTCATTCCATGAGCGTCGAGGTCTACTTCTTCTTCTTCTTCCAGGGGGCTTCCATTTGTGAAGTTTTTGGGGCCAACGTTCGTCAGGCATTCTCAATAGGTTTCCAAACCATTTTAAACCTCTTTTTTCTATTCTGTCAATGTCAATTCTGTAGCATTCATGTTATTTCTTATAGATTCGTCGGTTTTCCTTTCATGCCCTGATGTTCTAGCACTTCTTCTTAAATAATCCATTTCAACTGCAATTAATTGTCCATACTTCAGAGCCATAACAAAGAACTGATTCAACCATAGTTTGCCCTATTCTTTTTTTTGTTCCTTTTCGAAATGTTGCGAACCCACCATAAGGAGTTCAGACATCCTACAGTTTTATGTAGCTGATTAATTCGGTGTTTAATTTCGATTTCTCCCAGGCCTTTCTTAGCAATGAGTGCACCTAAATATTTAAATTTTTCCACTTGTTTGATTTCCAGGTCCTGGTCTATCAACACTTAAAACCTTGCATCTGAATTGATAACTAAATATTCTGTTTTCTTCATGCTGACTTGTAACCCCCATTTAAAATATTCTTTGTATAGACGCTTTATCATAAATTCTAGATCATAAGAATCTTGAGCTAGGACGACTTGGTCATCCGCAAAGTTCAGGGAGAACAGTACGTCATTTCCTATTGGAATATCCATTCCCTGGCAGTGGTTTTTCCAATGTTGGAGGGCTACCTCAATATATAAATTAAACAGTAAGGGTGCCATACTGCATCCTTGTCTTAGTCCTGTAGTTAATTTTATTGGCTCTGTTACTCTATTTCCAATTTTTAGGTAAGTAGTGTTATCCCTGTATAATTCTGTGGTTATTCTTAAAAGGTATGGACTAATGTCGAGCTGTTGTAAAGCTTTTTACAATTTAAGTCTAAGAACTGTATCATACGCCTTTTCTAGGTCAATGAACGCTAGATGTACTTCGGTACCAAGCTCTTTTCTTTTGTCTATTAATTGTTGGAGTGTAAACAAGTTATTAGTGCAAGATCAAAGATGAAAAATTCAAACGTCAATAAACTTTATTTAATCTTGAATTACGACTTATTCCCATTAAAATAGTTATTAGATCTCATCCCTGTCGTTGGCCCGGTTGGTGTTTCTTTTCTTCTTTTTCTATTTAATGACTGCTCGGATGTAATTGTGAACACTATTCCATCCCTCCGTACTTCTCCTCATCTTCACGATCATCTCTCTTGCAGTCACAGGGTTCATACCTATTTCTTTATACGATTCTGTTTTTCTCCACTGTACATCCATTACACTCCAGCATTATATGAGTAACAATGTCGGAATATTCGCAGTATAGGCATTTATCTGTATCTGTTTTACTGAACCTATGAAGGTACGCCCTAAAACAAACAATGTACCCAGTCCCTTAGGCTTGGGATCAGCATCTTGGTCCACTGGACCTTCTGGATCTTCTGCGTTGTTCTACTTTTCTTGCCATCTTTCCATTGATCTTTCCCTTTCTTCTTTTTTTATAGCTGTTGTCAAATACTCTCTTCCTCATAGAGATGTCTCTTTTCTACTGCTAACACATGCAGATGAACACAACTCGTGATAGTCCATAAGGCCGCCACAGACACAGTCCTGTAGGCACATGCTATTCGCAACAGACTCATTCTGTTTACTTTTTCATAAGCCCAATATTAGGTATTTATATTTAAATATATTGAAAAATATTATTAATTATTGTGTATTAATGATTGTGTATTTATACAATAATTATTGTGTTCTACATATTTAAAGTGGTTATTTAATTATTCAATAAACGTTTTGGATTTTTTGTATTGTCTGTGAAAGGCAAGTTACATTTTCCTACTATTCTTTATATATTTTTTACTTTATACGGTAAACCCGGTGATAAACCCGGTGATAAACCCCTAGTACCACCAAGCCCCCAAAAACCCCCCATGGGTGCGCTACAGTAGGGATTAAAAGTAGTATGTCCATGTTTTCTGCTGAATGTGTTTAGTATTTATTATTTCGTTTATCTCTTTTCTTTATCCTCTGATCATTCTCCATATTTTTTTTGTTTTCTGTAGAAGTCGTATTCCAGAGTTAGTACATATATTGTAGATTGAAAAGCTTCTTTCGACGTCATATAACCATAATATTAGAGCCTAAATAATTCAGATATTTTAAAAATATTCAGAAAATTTACTTGTTTAAAGTTGTATTTTCTAACTTATAGTAAATATCGTCAATTAAAGTATAAGATTTGTATGAAAAATAGTGGAACCTGTAAACAATATATGAAGGTCATTATTTCTTAATAAATTAATATTTTTATCGACTTATTCAATCTCCACTCGTTTACTACACGCGCAGTGACGTTTTTATTTTCTTGATCCGATATCCGATATCTGAAGAAAACATATACTTCTGGGAATAAGTAAGGAGAGAACGTCTCAAGGGTTGTATTTTATTTCAATTTATTTATACACTCAACAACAAATCTGTAATCTCGACAATACAAGCAATAAATCGATTTTATGGGGACTTTGGCGGTTGTGTAAATCGTGATATTTCGGGAGCTTTTACTTTAAAATAACAAAATTGGCTTCTTTACTGTGTATAGATATATCGCCATTATAAACGGCTTGATATCGCTACAATAACGTGTTCAAATAATGAGATGCTTTATGTGTTTAAAGTGTATGATATCATTTTTTTCAAGATAAAATCGCATTTAGCTGATAGTTATGGGTCTTTACAATATAGTTTTTAAAAGTATATGATACTATACTAAAACAATTTTTAATTGAAGGTAATTACTCCCTGAGGAGGAGGGGGAATTGTTTTATTAAGACTACAAAATGCCATTAGAATGATGGTCAATACAAAATAATTATTTTGATACCTCTTTCCTATAATGATAACAACGCTTTGTGGTTGTTTAGTAGTTATTCTGACTTCACAGTTTAACATTAGTTGAAAATGAAAATTCAAAAATTAAGCCAAGGGAATATCTTTTACTCCTCTGCAAAAAAAATTATTTTAAATTTATTTAATTATCATCTAAACTTGAAGAGTCGTGAAAGTGTCAAAAGTTTAATCGATAAAGTAAGTGCTATGACGGGAGTAGATTCTAGTACGATTTCTAAAATATTCAAAGAAGCTGCGGAAGAAGGACTAAGGCCTGTAAAAAACAAAGAAAACGTACCAAAAGTAAAGTGAACAGCAGTAGTTCACGTACGACGCAGTAGTTCATACGCTGCTCCGCGCCATCGTGCATAGTTGTTTCTTTAAAAATTTACCTCCGACATTGAACAAAGTTTTTATACTGGTATAAAAAGTCAAAGACTTAGCAAACATGTCACGCACAACAATGTGGAGAATACTCCATGAAAGGAACCTTGTTTTTTGCAAACAACGAATAAATTCGACCACGAGGGAACGGCACGATATGCTGAAATGGATGCATTAGTATTTGCGTGAGATAAAAAATTTCATTTCCAAGAATATACCGTCGCGCATCACTTAATTGGATGAAAATTAGAATGTCGGACATAGTTGTTCCAAAAAATGGAAGGACCTCTCGGTGACTTCAGCCAGGGATACGTTTGTTAAGGGGTTGTCAACAGGCCTAAAACAGCCTACAAAACGAGGCCCCTGATTTGTTATAGTGCATGAGGGTAGTGAATTGGGCTTTGTGGAATGAGCTGCGTTTTAGTTTTTAGCTAAAAAAAGTACACTATCATGATGAGATGGATATGAGTCCTATATTTGAACAATGACTTACGAAAAAGCTGTTTCCTAATCTTTCAGATAAAACTGTTGTGGTGATGAACAACGCCATGTTCCATTCAACGAGAGAAAAAATTCCGACACAAGCATTTTATAAGGATCAAATTAAGACATAGTTGCTGAAAAAAGATCTTATTTGAAGAAAATTATTTAATATCAAAGCTTACAAGTATAAGACATATTGCCTAACACAACACAGAATTTAAGATCGTCGCAATGGCTCTTGTTACGAAAAGCATTTAGTGTAGTAACATTGGACAACTGAATAAACTATTGAGGAAGAACAAAAATTTTGGTTTATTGACTGGTTAACGGACGATATTGATCCTGTGGTAATAAATGTGACGGTTGACAGTGATGACGCTGACAGTAATAGCGATGATAGTAATAGCGATAATAGAAAATACGGGATGATGTTAATATACAGTGAGTAAATTATTTGATAGTGTGAAAATCGACGTACACAAAGTGTCAAATCCGAAAAGTATGTAAATGATAGTTCGGCAATTCAAATATTGTTTTGAAGCTATTTTCTATTTGGCACCTTAAAGCAATTACTATTTTAATGGGAATAAGCCACAATTACAGTTTAAAATAAGGTTATTGACGTTGCAATCTCTACTTTGAAATTCGTTTTCAAAATACTATTTAAAATTTATACGATTTAGCCAAATTTAAAATAATATAACATCCTCTTTAAGGGGATGCTTTTTATATACAAAATTTTTATATAAGAAATTGTTGATATTATTTATATGCAAATGAAATAAAAGTTACACTTTTTTATCTTCTAGTTAAATCTTATCTAAAGCTTTAATAAACATGTAATAATAAACAATAGTAAAATTTAACTATTTTTGGCAGACCTATAAAAATTAAGTACCCATATATGTCTATTAAAGAAATAAGTATTTATAACTAGTGAAATTAAGCTAACTACATATACACAGTGCTGAATACGCATCCGATTAGAATGAGATCAGAAGCATCGTATATAGGCAATCTAGTAACACCACGTACCTAAGAGTTCTGGCAACACTGATCTGCATAAGCCAAACGTTCCGTTTTTAACGTGAAATAAAGTTTAGCATCATTGTTTCACTTAAGTTTGTTTTTTGTCATGTTTTTATGACGTGATATGCTACGGATAACGTCTTCTTTTTTGTTTCGATGGCATTTCGATATTCTTCTTGTTTGACCTGTATTCTTTGATTGGTCTGTATGATGTACGATTTGTCGCAGTCACCACTAGGAATTCACGGTTCTTCCCTGTAGTGCAAAAAGACACTAGTAAATTTAAATCGTAATTAATTATTTTAAATTATGACTGTTACAAAATTGTAAATAATAATATTCTTATTCCAGTATATTTCGTCTTTAAACAACCATTATAACTTTTTCTTAATGTTGCGCTCTGCACATACGATGACGTCAATATATCAATTGGGGTCATCAGAAAGGGAAAAGAAGATATTATGTTCAATTCAGAACTCCCCGGTTTCCTATTTCGCATTGGGTGAGCATATTAAAATTTAAAAAAAAATGAAAGCCAGAGGACTATATTAAACTCTATTTTAAAAAGCAGTGAAATTAAACATAAATATACATAACCAAATATACATATAACTAAAGAAGAATATACACAAACTTAAATATTAGTTAATACGAAACGACACCAAAAAGATAACCATTTAAGGGATAGAACACTGATGGCTCAAACAAAGCGACAACTACGACGTATTCAACAACTAAAAGACAAACACCATAGCCGTAAACATACTATACACAAAAAGATAAAAGACAAATTAATAATATTACAAAAAAAACCACCTAATTACTGATACATATGTCAACGTTATAAAAACAAAAAATGATAATGCGGTGCATATAAATAATTAATAGAATTATTAATACAAAACATAAAAGAAATAAAATCGGTGTTAACAAAATACAAATATAGAATATAGTAAATGACACAAAACAAATGCAAAATGTTTAATTGACAATGTTCAATCGCGATCGTGGCACAACTGAGATAATTGTTCTAAGCTCATATGAAATAAATATACCAAGTAAACGTACTTGACATATGCAGCAAAATAGATAAATGGCGTATTGTACTTTACCCAATGAAATGATAGCGCCAGCGCTATCGCAAAAGACGTCTTCACCGATGAACAGGAACCACAAAAATTTAATAATGAACCACCCTTACTGTATTTTACCACTCTCTCGGTCGCAAGACCGATACGAAGTGTCAGGTACTCTTAACCCAAAACGCATACACAGCTGTGTGGTTTGAGAGATAAAGCTTGACTATGATTTTGTAGATATATGTTCCTTATCTCCCACACACACGTCTGGTATTATTTCGCAGATGGCTCGTCTTGTAAATTAGTTCTTAAAACCGCTGTGCCCTTATAACGCAAATCTCGTTTAAATATACAACGGGGAGAATCAAAACTAACAAGAAGTCTGTTAATATTATACACATGTTTATATATCGTTGCGAAACTGCAACGCGTATTTCAAAGCTTTACAGTAAAAAACGTTAAGTAGATCTGCAACTTGTTTATTTTACTGGAAGACGATATTAAGAAACCAAAAAAGAAACCAGAAAAGTCAAAATGGGATATTTTGAAATAGTGTTTCAAAGTAAGCAGTTCGAAAGCGCACCATTAGAAAAAAAAGATTTAATGTAGAAATTCATTAATAAAATAATTTCATAAAATTCAAAATTAAATACATGTAAAAGATAGACTGTGTTTCATCAAATTGTTTAGCTGTTTGCTATTTCAAAGCGAAACTATCTCCAAAATATGCCCCGTACAAATAATGCTTTTCTCCCCAATATTCCACATTGTATATTTCGCCACCGTGACCGAAGAGAGGCCGCAACGGAATGTTCGTAAGACGTTTACACTTATCTTAGATTCCACAACTATTGCGGTAGTGCAGCGTCCTGTTTTAAAGATCTTTGAAATTCCAAACTAATTTTTCCTAGATTATATTGGTTACCACGGTTATTTGAGTTTGAGATGAAATCAAGATGGAGTTATTTTCTGAATTTCATTATAACTGCAAACTAAGAGGGGTAATTTCTTCATTCATACGTTAGTTATATTTCATATTTATTCACTTTTAGGAATCATCGCATAAATTAGGTACATATTTAGGAATATTTAGTAAATATAGTAAATATATATACTTGCTTGAGCGGCGTATGGTTCACTAAGAGCCATCTTTAAGAGCAACATCCCGATAGCTATGAAACGGAAGACATTTGACCAATGCGTTCATGACATAAAGGAGCAGAAACTCTCACGCTCACAAAAACAACAGCACTAAAAATGCGAGTGGCACAAGATCAATTCTTGGCGTGACAAAAAAAGACAAAATAAGAAATCAAGACTTAAGGAAAAGAACAAGTATTAGTGATGTCGTCGAACGTATAGCCAAGCTGAAATGGAATTGGGCAGGTCACATAGCGAGACTGAAAGACAGAAGATGGATCAGAAAACTAATTGATGGCGCCCACGAGAAGACAAACGCAGCAGAGGACGACCACCAACACGCTGGATGGACGACATTAGACGAATATCCAAGAAATGGCAACAAGAAGCACAGAACCGTGAAGAGTGGCGAAAAATAGGAGAGACCTATGTCCAGCAGTGGACAGAAGAGGTTGCATGATGATGATGAGTAAATATAGTGAAAAATGTTTCTAAAGGCGATCGAAGGAAATGATCTGCCCAAAACTAAGGTATGTACTGCATACATAACTAACGAAGAAAAATATACCTACCGGAATGTCTGCTGAAAAAATTCTCAACAGACTAAGAAAGAGGAATCTCAATAGACGATCCATCTGAAAAGGTCTAGGAAAAATGAAACTTCCTTTAAGGCTTTTCTTTATATTTCGTTAGATCATCATTAGATCAAAGGACTGTAGGAAATAGGGCGCATTTTTTTCCTTTGAAAAATTAATGCCGAAAAAAATGAAGCAAGTGAAGAACGGTCGAACTCTCCGGAAAGCTTGAGCAGACCAGCCAAAGAGAAAAGAGAAATATCTTCTTTTCGTCGCAAGGCCAGCAACCGTGAAGACGAAAGAAGAGGCAAATTATAATCTTTCTAGATGTCCAACGTCCAAGAGACAAAGGCAGAAGTGAAGTCAATAAGTATGGCTGTACCAAAAGTCTTGGGCGAAAAACCCTCCAAAGGAAACAATAACTAATATGCCAAGGCTGCTTAATATTAACAGAAGATTCACAAATCAAACTAGATGTAGCACTAATTCAGGAGGCTTGAATCCTGGTACAGACAGGCCGAACTGGCTGCCTAGTATCCGTCTCAACTAAGGTAGTGTATTGCTCAAATGGTATAAAACTCAGAGCTTATATTGTACTTAAGAAATATAAAAATCACATCTTACTTTCAGGTTTCTGCACGAAAGATGTGATTGCAGCTCAAATTTCTATATGGAAGCGGGCAGACGGGATATAGTCATATGCTCGGCATACTTTCCAGGTGAGCAGCAATAGATTCCTCCTCATACGGCGACTGGAAAGCGATAACATTGTCAATATCCTTAAAAAGAAGACTACTTCGTTAAATTCTCAAATAGAAGAAGAATTGTCAAATTTAACATCATTTCATATCGACATAGTCACTTTTACCTCTTAAAGATGTGATTTAAAAAAGCAGTTTTAAATGTTTCAGTAAAGTCTCTTCTAACAAGTACAAAAGAGATTCCCAATGTAGTGCATTTTTTTTAACTATTTTAATATGTAGTGTCTTGATGTTAGTTTCTTTGTTTTGCCTGCCCTCTTTTTTATCTAATGACTTCAGAATTTTGGGTATTAACTACCGAAGACTAAAATTGGTGGCTCCACTTTATGGTTTTTTCATACAAGAGCATCATAACAATCAAAACAAAAAAAATCAAAACAACAATCATATAAATAGTTTTTTCCTATCTCTGTTTGTTTTCCTAACTTTCTCATCAAGGAACATTTAACAGTTTTGGATTTGCAATAAAGTTGATGAGCTTCTACCTTGTTGCAGTTAAAACGTCTTTACAAAATTATATTAGTTCAAACACCTTCACATTAAGTCGTTCTGTAAAAAGCTGAATGTTGGTTACATTTTACGGACCAACCAAAACGAAAAATCTGTCTTCTGCTGTCTCCATCTTCCATTAGTTGTTGGTGAAAACAGTCACCTACAGTTAAGGAAGTTCCGTTGTACAAGGTAATTATCATTTATTCATATCAATAAATTATCCGTTTTAGTTTTCTAAATGCTAAAACATCGGTACATCAAATTCTCGATAACCGGAACGCGGACCACTAACGCGGTCCGTGCGTCCGGGACGTCGGGAACAAATGCGACCATGGCTGAAAAGTATACGAGGAACTGAGTAAATGGAGAGTGAGCATGATGTAGGGCCAGTCGTCGATGGTAAAAAACATGCAGAGAGTCATTAAAGAAGCGATAGAACGAAGCAAGATAGGTCGCCGAGATGACATCAAGGCACTGAGTGAATGAATGTATAGCAATGAGAAGAAGGTTAACGAGAGCAAGGGACAGAGCAGGGATCAACCTTAAGGTCATCGAGGAGATCTAGGAAGATTATCGCGCAAGGAAGGATGAACTTTAGTAAAATCCGTACGGAAAAAAGAATGCACTGAAAAGAGCTGTGTAAAAAACTGCACGAGGACATCTGGGATCAGGGATACAGGTTCGCCCTGAAGGAGTTCCATGCGTATCCTCCTTACGAAATGCCTATGAACAAGAAGCTCGAGGTAACACGAGAACTCTTTCCGGTCGGCAGATAGCAAGGAGTATGTAGGGACGAGGGAGCTGAGCGGGCCGTACCCTTTACCATGGATTAACTAGTTGAAACATTATGCTCACTCAAGACTGAGATTAGAAACTACCAGAGGCAATGAAGGATGTAGGACGGGTAGAGCCTGTCTGTATTCCATAAGCGTGGCTTCTGGTGTAAGTCACGCAAAGCCAACCCAAAGCAGTAAGAAAATATTGAAATAAAAGACAATTCCGCCCGAGACAAATTTTTTTTCTTCAACCTACTTTGTTAATTGAAAGTTAAAAGTCCATAAAAAACAACAATGAGTAATCAAAAATTGTATTCTTATTTTAAATAATATAGTTATAACGCGCTGTCGGACAAAAACTTGGCAACCATGTTCTGAATTAGTTAAAAAGTCGTTCATCTCTAATCTGTACTTTCTTTTTTATCATTTGCGCACTTCGAAGCTCTTAGATATTTTGGGCTAGTGTACAAGTTTCATACAATACATGATAGTACAGTTTTTATGGTGGAGATTACAATAGATTTTACAGACTGTTAAAAACAGAAATGAATATCGAAAAAATAATGCACTTGCGTTTTGATTTATTTTGTTTTCGATATAGGTAACAAATATTAAAAAAATCAATCGTTTTTAAAAATTATGAAAATTATTAAGTATCAAAATAAATCATTGTTCGTGTACTTATTTTAACTATTTAACTGATGTGATGTCATAATTATATTTTACCCGATTTTCTGCCGCGTTGCGTCATACACCGCATTTGTATTATAACCTAATGACAGTTAATCATAAACTTGACGCTCGTACGTATTACTTGCATAGCAAAACGAGATATACAACCATAGAGACGAATCAGTTGTGAACTAGGTTGTAGCTTGCAGCCTTTTCCTACATGAGTTGAAGTGTTTAATAGGTGAATATTATAATTTTCTTATTCCCATCTGCATATTTGTGTATATTAGGTATGATAATGTATATGTACATGTATATATGTGTATATGTATGTAATAATTTTTTTTTGTTATTATATTCTTTATATAAATTGTGTTTCGACAATTACGTAAGATTTACTCCATATAGAAAGAGTCCCTTGACAAAAAAGAAGAAGAATTCAAAATCCAGAATTTATTAAACGTCATGGCAATGTCTAGTTGGGTTCCGAACGTCAGAAAATGTATATGGTATAATGCCCTGCCATTCATTTTTAAAGTTGTTGTTAAGTATTGTAATATTGTTTGCTGTTGTGATTAAAATGATTTTATATAAGTGTACTATTGGTGACAGCG
Organism: Diabrotica balteata; assembly: GCA_918026665.1. Lineage (NCBI taxonomy): Eukaryota > Metazoa > Arthropoda > Insecta > Coleoptera > Chrysomelidae > Diabrotica > Diabrotica balteata. The sequence continues at coordinate 34,861,788 of OU898282.1, read as the reverse complement.
GTGGGATGAAAAAAAATTGTAAGTAATTATTAAGGGTTAATACAAGATCTACTGAATTTAATAAACAAATGTTTTTTTTATGGTGGTCTTCTTAATGGTGGTCCTAACACCCGCATGGTTTTTAAAAATGGAAGAGGAAAATACGAAGCGTAGACAAGAAGAAAAAGGGAATCGTAGACAACAAGAGGGAGAGAAAGAGGAGAGGCGTAGAAATGTAAAGAGAAATCGTAAATAGTTTATCTCAAATTCATGAAAATTATAAGTGACAGGTAAGTCAAATTACTAGTAGAATGGACCAATTAGAAGAACAACAGAACGATATAAAACTAATTTAAAAAATAAAACAGTAGAACAACAAAACGAGCATATGTAGAAACAAAACATATATAGAAAAGAAAATAGTCCAAAGGTCTGAGTTAGAAAGAAAAATTAGTAGCCAAGCTTTTGTATCTAATATTGTTTTAGTAACTAATGTTGAATCTTAAAAAAGTGCTCATCATCTTCCATAGTTGACCCACAATTATAACTAGCAAAATTTTAAAACAACCCACATTCGGTGGTCAAACAGCTGTGGGAAACTTATTGTTTTCAATTTGAAGCTACAGCTAGAGCAAATGCTGAACTGAGAAAGATATGGCTGCTTCCCATTCTGCAGGTTCTTCCCCAGGATGCACCAGATTATGTCTCTCGTGGATGCTTTAGAGACAAGATATGGACAGTAGCACTTAAAGTAGGTTTTGCCAAAGTCAGCTGAAAGTTCGATATAAAAAATAATCAAAGTCTGTAAGAGTTTAAAGCCTATATTAAAAGATTATTGAATTATGTGTAGCCTCAGGCACGTAAATATTTTCTGGAACAAATTAGTATAAAGGCATTATTATGACGCAAATACGTCACACTTCATACCAAATTAACATAGGAGGAACACAATGATCACTGTTAATTAAATGCAAAAAAGCTTAAATCTTTAAAGGTAGTTAATCGTCACCAATGAGGCACTGATCCTAAGATCAGTGGTTTATAGGGGTATATACCTAGGACCTAACCTAATGGTTTATAGGGGTATATACCAGGTCAATTCTTGACTATGGTTGCTTTTTATATGAGTCTTTTGATTTTAGGTGCACTTAAATCTACACCTATTGAAAATCTATTCTTTTTTTAGCTGAAAAGTTTAACCTTACATGTCAAGATAATATCCAAACCTTCCCATTGCAAAAAGTATACGAGATAACTATGTCTAACTTAGTTGACAACTGGTGGCATAATAAAACTTCTCCAACTTTAGCTATAACATTTCCTAATGTTTCTTCCGATTTAAAAATCCCAGCTGAAACTAATTTCTTTCAATCTAATTTCAATATTCTTTATTGCCAAACCAAAGTTTGATGATAACAACCCCATTAGACTTCAGAAACAATTTGCCAAATTTGATAAACCATATAGGATTTTCACAGACGGGTCAAAATCAATTTTAGGAGTCGGTTGTGCAGTATGTATATCCAAAATAATCAAGAACACATTATGTATAAATTAAACCAACAATTTTCCATTTATTCCGCAGAACCATATGATATATCAAGCTCTGAAATGGACTATTGAGAAGAAAATGTCTGATCAGCAATTAGTAATTTTATCGGATTCAAAATCTGAGTTGTCTGCTTTAGATAATGCGAATAAGCATATACAGTGTGGAAACCACTTATGGAATAAAATTATCTGTGTCCCTAGTTTAACAAATAATAAAAAAACGTTGAGATACCTTAACTTTTAAATTTAAATTTACGCTTTTTAGACATAAATTTGAATGTACAGGGCGATCAATTCAAGTCTGGCATAGTGCATAATCTGTATTTTAAATGAAACACCCTGTAGATTTTCATGTTTTTTTGAAAGCTCCTTAACAACCTGATTTCAACGAACTATATCATGTAGAATGAATGAATTCATAGAATACCCGAGGTAATTGATTGGATTACATTACAATAAATGCTCAACATGTTCTCCACCTTGTTGTTGGCAATAACACAGTCTCCTATAAAACTCGTTTCGAACTTTGTTTAAAGTTTGAGGTAAAATATTCCATATTTCTGTAGTTATCCTTACTTTTTGAGGTCTTCAATGATAGTTGATTGTATTGCATATACTTTGTTCTTGAGATAACCCCACAAAAAATCCAAAGGCGTAAGATCTGGCGACCTAGCTGGCCGCTCACTAGTCCTCTTCATCAAATCCACTTATTGAAGAAGATTTCATTCAAGTAATTTCTCACAATGGGGTGTTGCACCGTCCTGCTGGAACCAGACAGTTTCATGCGGTAGGGTCGGATCTATTGGATTGGGATATAAGTTAGCCAACTAAGGAAGAACATTGTCTCTTAGCATGCTTAAATATTTTTCCGCTGTCAAATTACCATATATAAATATAGGACCAATAATATGATCTCCTATAATACCTGCCCAAACATTCAACTTTTGAGGATACTGAGTGTGTGTCTCACGCATCCAATGAGGATTCTCCGCTGACCAATATATACAGTTTTGTCAGTTTACCTCTCCGTTCAATGTAAAGGTTGATTCATCAGAAAAAAGAATTGTGCCAAGAGCTATTTCATTTGTTAATTTTATCCATCATTCTTTTGCAGAAATCCATTCTACGATCCGGATCGTCTTCTGTTAGCTCCTGCACAAATGTCAATTTATATGGATGAAATTTTCTTCATGGAGACACCTTAGGATAGTTGTGTCTCACATTATTTTGACGTGCAATTTGACGTGAACTTGACGTTGGATTCTCTGCGACACTTAACAAAATATTCACTTTCACTTCATCTTCAATGAAGTTCGATTTTCTTTTTTTCGATTTTTAATGGTTTGGCATATCTAAGTTCTCTGAATTGTGCATAAATTTTAGACACAGTAACTTGTGAAATATTAGGCAGCTGAAGATACCTCTGATTAAATAAGTTTACTACTGGATGAGCGTGTGTGAAGTATTTTGAGGATTTCACGTATAATTTTATTAAATAAACACTATAAACAACAAACTAACTGTACAATAATAACTTAAAAAAAATAATTTAAAAATGTCTTAATCCACAAACGGGGTTGACGTCGATCTCGTCCTGGCTTCTCTCCCTCCCGGCGTAAACCACCCTCTCTCGCTCGTTTTCGGTTGCTCGTGGTGGATCGTGACGCAGGCGCACAATTTGTAGGTTTTAAACTATAATGTGCGCGAGCAGGTCCGTACTTAACAACTACTTCAACTTGACTTCTACAATTCTCCCCATAACCGATCATCATTAAAATCTCAGTTCGGTGGGCCTTAGTTAAATATTTCATTTTTATTTCTGCAAGAAATTAGTTTTTAATTAAGAATTTATTATTTTAATGTAAAATGTCAACAGCATGTCAACTGATTGATAACAATCCGCATTATTTACCGATTTAGTTTAATTAGCAGACTATCAATAGTTTTTACCTATTCACGACAAAAAAAATGTTAACACAGTTACTAAACAGAAATTTTCCCCAATATACAGTGTACTGACACTGTATCTAGCTAATTTAAAATAATATCATAACACGTGATAAATTATTAATAATTTCAAAATTTCACCTTGTATTATTCATTATAGACCCTACATGATATATATATATATATATATATATATATATATATATATATATATATATATATATATAATAGCACTACGAGCCTAGTAGGCCCATGGCTTGAGCTGTTATTGTTTTCCATTTCTTCCTATTATTAGCCTTGTCCTTCCATCTTTCTATTCCCAGTGTTTCTAGGTCTTTCTCTACTTCTTGCTTCCATCTACTTCTCGGCCTTCCTCTTCTTTTTTTTGTACCCATTGTATGCATCAGAATCATTTTTGGTACTTGAGAATTTGTCATTCTTTCTATGTGCCCTAGCCACCTGAGTCTCTGAGCCTTTACTACTCCCACTATACTAGGATTCTTGTACATATCTTCTAATTCTTTATTTGTTCTTCTTTTCCATGTATTGTCTACTATCTTGCCTCCAAATATCTTTCTCAAAACCTTTCTTTCCCATATTTCGAGCATACCTGTTTCGCCTTTGTTCAGTGTCCACACTTCACTGGCGTAGGTTACCACTGGTTGTATAACTGTTTTGTAAATCCTTATTTTGGCATTCCTAGATATCTGTTTACTTTTTAATAGCCTGTTTAAGGTGTACACGCATCGGTTTGTAAATGGTATGTAAATCTTTCCACTGCTTCAAATATATATGCTTTTTCACCCTCTACTTCTATTTTTAGATTTCCTCCTTTTTGTTCACTGTCATCTATCCATTCCATGTATTTTGTCTTACTTTCGTTGATGGCTAAGCCTATTTTCTTTGCCTCTCTATCTAGCCTCTTTACTACTTCTTGTAGCTCCCATTTGCTTCGAGCCAGTATTACTACATCGTCTGCAAAGGCATTGGTGCTTTCTTTGGTATAACAATCCCTCTCTGTTGACATTTGCATCTCGTATGACCTTCTCCAAACACAAGCTGAATAGTATCGATGATAGGGGATCTCCTTGCCTTACTCCTTCACTGACTTCAAATTTTTCCGACATTATATTATTTATTTTAACTCTGCTCTCAGTCTTGGACAACGTTATTTGTATCATTCTTATAAGTTTTCTACTGATACCCAAGTCTTCTAGCGCTTTGCTCATTTGGTTCCGTTTTATTCTATCGTACGCTTGTTTGAAATCAATGAAGAGGACCCTTGTCGGCAGATTGTGTTGATAACTTTCCGCTTGCAATTCTCTGAGCGTAAATATCTGATCTGTTGTACTTCTACCAGGTCTGAAGCCACATTGGTACTCGCCGACAATGTTTTCTATCACTCCTGCCAATTTGTCCTTTATACACGCTGCAAGAATTTTGTATGCAGTATTCAATAGTGATATCCCTCTGTAATTTTGACAATCTGTCCTATCGCCTTTCTTACAAAGTGGGCATATAATTGCATCTGTCCATTCTTGTGGTAGTTATTCTTTAATCCAAATCTTCTTTATTAATTTGAACATTTGCTCCTCTAGCGTTTTCCCTCCATATTTGAACATCTCTGCAGTTATATTATCACTTCCTCGACTCTTGTTATTTTTTAATTTCTTTATTATTTCCTTTATCTCGTTTCTGGTAGGGGGTGTTTCTTCTGTCTCATTTATTTGGTTCCTATGTTTCTCCGTTCTTATAGGCTGTTGCTGTTCTATCCTGTTTTCGTCATTTAGCAATTCATCGAAGTATTCTTTCCATCTAGCGGCTATTTCATTTTCTCCACTAATGGCGTTTCCCTCTTTATCTTTGTAAAATATTGTTTTTTTTTTTGGTATCCTCTTTTTTCATTTTTTACTCCCTGGTATAAATTTCTAATTTCTCGATTTTTGTAATTTTCTTCTATTTCTTTCAGCTGATTTTCCATGTACTTTCTCTTTTTCATTCTCAAAACTTTTTTTTACGATTTTTCTTTGTTTTTCATATCTGTTTCTTGTTTCTTCCGTATCACTTTTGATCATATCCATCCTTAGTTTACTTCTTTCTTCAATTTCCTTCTGGCATTCTTCGTCAAACCAATCCTTTTTCTTTTTAGTTATATTTTTATTGCATTATTTAGCTGTGTTACAGATAATCTGCTGAATTTTGTCCCAGTCCTTGTCTATGTGCTCTTCTAGGTGTATTTCATTTAATTTTCTATCGATACCTTTTCTATACATTTCCTACATGATATAGTTCATTGAAATCAGGTGGTTAAAAGTATTTTAAAAACGTAAAAATATACAGGGTGTTTCATTAAAAATAAGAATTATGGACTATGGCAGACGTGCGTGGATCACCGTGTACATGTAAACTTATGTTTAAAAAGCGCACATTTAAATTTAAAAGTTAACGTGTCCCATAGTTTTTGATTATTTTCTATAATAAGGACACAAACAATTTTATTCCATAAGTGGTTTCCACACTGTATACAAAAACAGTATTATCGTCAAAATTTTAGAAAGTAACTAAAGTTACTTAAAAGAAATAATTCAGTTCCGTTCATTTAGATAAAGAGTCATGCTGGTATCTCGGATAACACAAAAGCAGGTTATTTTGCTAAATAAGCGGCTTCAAAAGGATTAGAAATTAGTCGGCTCAATAGAATTGATTTAATTTAGTCTCGCTACGTAAACAAAAATTCAAAGAAAACCAGAAAATTGAATGGAATGCTTTCTGTAACAGAAGTAACAACCTATATACAAAAATTTACCCTGTTTTACCTACTGCGCCTTTCGCTGCAAGAAGTCATTCCAATAGAAGAGTATATTCAATGTTTGTTAGATGTCTTGTTATTCATGCTACTGTTAAAGCCTATTTTCATAGATTTAATTAAAGTTAAACATAACTCTGCGATTGTAATGGTAACACTGATGATATCAATCATTGGATGTTCGGTTGCAGATATAATGATGCTGCTATTAAGTATGTATTGGAAAATCTGATAAAAGAACAAATACCTCTTCCTCAGTGTCAGTCTTCTATTTTATATATCTCTCGTTGTAATATTAGGCTTAACCAAATTTTTTTGGATATTTAAAAAGGACTAAAAGAAAAATTTAGAATGGAATGTGTAATGTGAATGTATGAATCTAGCTTTGTTCTCTGTCTATCATTATGTTATATATTTACCTCCTAGCCGTTGCCTGTCTTCTGTTGTAATAAAGCCGATATAAAAGGCACTTTAGCGTAAAAAGTATCCATATATTATGTAATTCCTTGTTGGTACTAAATATTCACTTTAAGATAGTTAGGGCCCTAAATTTAACGAATGAAAGTAATGTTTCTTGTCAATCTACTGATTCTTGTGATACTGATGTTTACAATATATTTTTAATTTAGCTCTAGGCGAAGTACTATTTTGTTAACAAAGGAATACGTGAATACATCATTAACAAGTTCAAGTAGTCAAATACATTATTGAGACTGGATGGATCACGTTACCGAAAGTTATTAATTAAATAAAAAAAGGAACAACTAGCGATTAGTAAAATTAAAATAGAAAAGTTATTGTAAAAGTACTGTGCAAATTGCGCCATTTATAGTGTATAGTAGATTTTTCATCGTACTTCTGAAAATAAGTTTTTAAGTTTGTAACCTGTTTTTTCAATTGCTTATCTAACTCCATAAGACCATAAGTCCTCTTTTCCCTAGGTCCCATGTTGTAATGTAATGTTGTTCTCTCTACCGCACTACGAGGATGATGTTTTTCTGCCTTTGATGAAAAGTGTTCTCACTTTCCGCTGAAGATGTTCCATACGCGTATTACACGACTAATATAATACCAAATAGCTAGAGCTACTTTATTTTTATATTACCATTTTAAGTATTTTTCTTAAAACCTATTAATTTTATAGATTTCTATGGCTGTCACTATAAATATAATTATTTTTTTTTAAATTCTTTGTTGCAGATTTTACCGAAGTGTTGTGACTCACCTTAGTGTTAGGTAAGTGTTTTATTTTTTTTTTAATATTCATTTAAATGTTACAAACTTTTGCAGACATTTTTACTTGTGGTATTTCTATTTGAATTCATTAAATAATATTTTGCTAATATTCAGTTCACGCCCATTTTGTTTAAGAGTTCAAGAGTTGGACTTTTGTTTAATATTTCGGAACGGTAAGGCGCATTGTCAACAATTACGTTGGTCTCACTTAATCCGGTGAAAAGTTTTTCTCGCAATGTGAAAAAAGTATTTTTAACGACTACTGTACCTGTAGTATAGCATTTTTCATATAAAAATGCTTGCAAGTCATTCAAGATTTACGACATCAGATTCCCACAGCGTTGCCAAAACATCAAAAGATACTTAGCTTTAAGACTACTACAATACACTAAAATACATAAGAAAACATTTTAATACAAAATTGTATTACCTCTTTTAGGGCTTGAATAGTAAAAACGTCCCGCCATTACCTCTTATTCAAAATAATCTATCTTATATGAAAACTTATTACCTATTTATTTAATATTGTTCTGAAGCTAATTTCTTGTGGAATTTTAAATTAATTACTATTTAACTGGGAATATGCCACAATTAAAGGTAAAAATACGTTTATTGACGTTTCAATTTCGAAGTGGAAGTTGAAAGTCAATAAATGTATTTTTATCTTTAATTGTGGCTTATTCCCAGTTAAATAGTAATTGACTATTTATTTGTTTTGGCATAGCACAATCACAATACACAACAATAATTAGTTTTTAAAGCTGTTAATCTAAATTTAATATGTATTTATAAAAACAATTTATTAATATATATTATATTATGATTAAATTGTGTAAGAAATCAAACATACACAAAATTCTTACTCTAATAAAGCAGCAACACTTCATACAATTATGCCACACGCTGAACTGTCAATAAAATTTGAAAAAGTATTCCCGTATCAGTTGCTTACAATTGTCTAATCTATTTAATTAAAATTATTATTTTGTTGAATATTAGAACGATTTATTACTATTTAACTGGGAATAAGCCAAAATTAAAGGTTAAAATACGTTTATTGACGTTTCAATTTTCACTTCGGAAATTGTTCTTAAAATACAAATAGTAATGATTCCCAATTATTGGGAATTAATATTTAATCAATATAATTATAAAATTCCCAATATAATGCTGATTACATTTTTTTTATTATTATAGCATGTTGACGCCTACGAAAGATCGAGCAGTTCCGTATGGTTTTCGTATCATTAGCTTTGTTAGGAAAATTTGTACTCTAAGGTTAACGTTTTGGAAAGTTTGAATATACGTGACGTCCATTTATATAAATTGTGACGTCCAAGCATTTTTATATGAAAAATGCTATAGCATTTTTCATATAAAAATGCTTGCCCATTATTCAAGATTTACGACGTCAGAACCCCACAGTGTTGCCAAAACATCAGAATAGTTAGTAAGTGAGCAATTTTTAAAATGCTAACTGTTTATCAAACTATTATATTAATAGTAAATACACTTAGTTTTAAGACTACTACAACACACTAAAATACATAAAAAATAGTAATATTTTAATACAATATATAATCTAAATTTTAAACTTACCTCTTTTAGGGCTTTAATAATAAAAACGTCCCGCCATTATTTCTTCTTTAAAATATTGTTCTGAAGCTATTTTCTTGAGCCATTTTAAACTTTAATTGTGACTTATTCCCAGTTAAATAGTAAGTGTTTAAAATAGTCTATCTTATATGAAAACTTATTAACTTTCCACATACTATTTAGTTGTTTTCGCATAGCACAATCACAATACACAGCAATAATTAGTTTTTAAAGCTATTAATCTCAATTTCGTATGTATATATAAATACAGTTTATTAATATATAGGATAGTATGATCAAATTGTGTAAGAAATCAAACATAAACAAAATTTGTACTCTAAAAAGCGGCAACACTTCATACAATTTTGCCACACACTAAAGTGTCAATAAAATTTGAAGTATTTCGGTATCAATTGCGTACAATGGTCTAGTCTATTTTTTTATAACTAAGAAATTAACTAACTTCGATAAAAACTCTGAAGTTTATGATTGATAAAAGTTTTTATGTGATTAACGTTTATAGACTTTACTTCGTCAATTGCGGCCTATCCGACAAGAGTGGAATGTCATAATAGAAAATGGTACATAACTATACACTACACAAAGACAAACAAACACTTTAAAATTTTTTGAGGAAAGGTGAAGCTACATGGTATATAGAAGCCGGAGAGAGAATGGCTCACGGTCTAGCGGAAATGTTGAGACGACATGTGACAAATGACAGCTTGGCAAGGGCAGTTACAATCATAGATATGTGATCTGCACCTTTCAAAATTCTATGAAACTAAGTATATAATAAAGGTCCAACTGACACCACTTAGGAAATCAACTAATGAAATATAAAATTATAAAGAATATTTTTTTAAGTAGCTTGAATAATCCAGATCTCACACTCAAATCTGTCTATTATAATTAGGGTGTTAGTTTGAGAGCAACTTAAGTGGACATAAAGTATGAATACAAGAAATAGACTAAACAATATATTAGACAGTGGGTGGTTGACTACAATAAAATGGTCTACCAAGCACTATCATTACTGTAGAAAAGAAGAATACTGAATATGCAATTAAATTACTAAAATTAAAATCAAAATTGAAAACAAAATATATAAATGGGTTATAATCCAAACAGTTCACTTTAATCCACAGTCAATGAAAAACTATAAAATTAATATGAAAATACTCAGTGCAGGAAGTCTAAACTGTCGAGCTGGGTCCTCTACGAGATGAAGCTGTAATAAAGTTTTTAAAAATAGGTTTAAATTTAGTACAATTTAAATTAATTTGAGTATTAAGACAGTGAGAGTTTTCATTTGTTTCCCTTGTAATCACCAAATCTTCCAATAAATCCAACTCCAGATAGTTTTTCTTTTTACTAATGTTAAGTAGGATAGATGAACCAGAATTGATGTTAAAATTGTGGTTGCTGGATAATAAGTGTTGACCAAAACTTGAAGAGTTTGGTCTTTTCAGATGTTCAGAAACTCTAGTGGATAACTTTCTGATAGTTCTACCTACATAAGAGACATCACAATCATCACATTTTAATTTATAAATACCACTCTCATTAAGTGTGTTCATCCTATCTTTGGTGTTGATTAAGAAGAAACCTAAAGTGTTGTGTGAAATTTTGATGTTATCAATTGTAGAAGTAAAAAGTTTAGATATTTTATTGGAAATCCTGCTAGGAAATAAGTGAAGGAGAAATATCTGATGTTATTTGAAGCATTAGGTTGAAAAGACTGTGATGAATATGCAAGTTTTTCCGCAATTTTTAGTTTAGCTCTATTTAGAAGCTTATATATAATGTTAGGATCATAACCATTATTAAAAGCAATTTGCTTAGGAGTATTGAGTTCTAAATTAAAATTATCATTAATTAGTACCGTGCTCGATATTTGCCTTGTATATTATCAAAGTTTATTTATTCGAGCATTCAACCTTATATTTATTTAATTAAAATTATTATTTTGTGAAATATTAGACTTAAAACAGTTATTTCATAAAATTTCTATTATTAATAATAACAAATGTTTTTGGTTATTTAATAAATATAATTCTAAAATTTCCAATATAATGATGATTACATTTTTCTGATTAATACACAATGTTGACGCCTATAAAAGATTGAGCTGTTCCGTATGGTTTTCGTATTATCAGCTGTGTTAGGAAAATTTGAACTCTAAGGTTGACGTTATAGAAATTTTAAATTTAAGTGACGTCACTTTATTTAAATTGTGACGAGCAAGTATTTTCAGTGTCGAACTAGAATTTTCTATGGGGAGTTTTGGTTGGGCACCGATTTTTTTTATGCTACCTTTACCATTTAAGTCCTTAAAATTCGTAACTAACAGTGCTAGGGGGGGCTTTAACTCCCAAACGCCCCCCTGGGTGCGCCATTGAGCATTTTTGTATTATTTTTATATGAAAAATGCTATATATGTCTATTTGCTAAATTATTTTATTAACTTTTTTAGAACTGATATCTTTATTTTGAGATGGTGCATAAATTCAGACTGATTAACAATAGCTTTTGTCGACATGTTTAATTCATTATTTTATATGTTGTGTTAATAATTTTAATTTCATAGCTTCGGCAATCTATGTATTGATATTATTCAAGAGGTATTCATCGCGCTGCGCTTGGCGTTGTCAATGGATGTGCATTGTTTTAAGTTGCCGAGTGGTGTATTCTAAAGCCCCATTGTTTTTTACCATAATCGACATGTTAATTCACTTAGCATGTCGTTGTAATCGCCACCGCTAACAGTCACCGTAAAAAATGTATTAAAAAAATAGCTATTTTATCGATAATAGTGCTCATGAATTTTTTATAGTACATATTCTAACTTGATTAATTTATTATATTTAATTGGAAACTAAATTTTTTTATAAAACCGCCCAATGTCAGAACATAAGTTGGAATCACTGTGATTATTTTTTATGTTCATTTGAATTTGGACACTTCTCGATGTTTGTATCATGATCATATTAATAAAATACTTATTCACCATAATTTCTCTTTTATATACTCTTTTTAGATACTAGAATAAGTAGGTAAATGAAAAAATCTAACAGAATTTACATAGATTGTAATGTTAATTTCTGCCTACCACCTAGGATATTACACTGACCTGCAAAAAAGTGGCCACCCTATAAATTTCCGAAAATAAAAATTCATTGGAACTTTTATGCAGTGCTTCATATTGTGGACTCAACAAAAAATGGCTATTACTGCTTGATTCCTTAGCATAATTTATTTACTTAGAAGACTACAAAAGAAAATAGTGTAATATCGGAACGAATTAAAAACAATCAAAATTACGAGTCTATATGAACAAAATTGTCTATTATTGGATATTATGCCCTACCCTAAAGCATCAATCACCGTTTGCATACGCTTTGAAAGCGAAAGAAACAAATTTTGAATAAAAACTTAAGAAGTACGCTCAGATTCTTCATGAAGCTTGTTTTGAAGTTCTGCAAGAATTTGTGGCTGGCCTGGTTGAGTTCTAACTCTACAATGAAGTTCATCCCAAAGATATCCGATGATATTCAGATCAGGGCTACATTCTGGCCATTCTAGAGTATTAATTTGTACTTATTCCAAGTAATTTGTCACGATTCTTGCAGTATGCTGCCGTGCATAAAGACGAAATTGTCCCTAATAAATGAACCAAATGGAACTACTGCTTCTGCCAAAACCTCGTCTATATACCAGTGAGTATTCAGGGGGCATTGATGAACATAAGTTCATTTCATGCTTCACATGAGATTCCAGCCCAAACCACTTTCTTCCCTAGGACATACAAGCTTGGGCATATCTTTCATTTTTCCGTCTCTAAACCCTCTCTTGGCCATCGCCAGACATCAAATAGAACCGCTATTTATCATTAAAGAGAATTCACCTCCAATCCTGCATGTCCCAGTCTTGATTTTGTCGAGCAAAAATTATCGATACCTACAGTGTCTGGGTTGTAATTCGTAAACGATAGCCGACCTTCTTGCCATTAGTACTCTTTCATTAAGGCATCTTCTAACCGTTCTCTTACTTAAATTCACATTTTGAACCCTCTATAGACGGTTTCTTGCAGAAATTGCAGTGGAATGGCGATTTCTTAAAAGTTCCATCACAATAAAACGATCATCTCTTTACGAGGCAACTCTTCTACGACCGAAACCAGGTCGACGTGAGTATGTACCAGTTTTTATAAAGCGACGGAAAGCTCTCCGTACTATAGTTCTCGGAGTACTTAAAAAATCGAATACATAAACTTGACTTCTTCCATCTTGTAGCAATGCCAGAATTCGAGCAATATCAACTATAGATAACACCATATCTTAATTACTTACATAGTCAAAATCCGCGTTTGAATAGCTAAATAATTACTGTTTAATTAAATGCTTTCGACTTTACTTTTTAACTCAGAAAAAAAAACGGAGACTACAGAAAAGATGTCAAAACTATCAAAAATAAGCATGAAACAGTGCATAAACTTCCAATGAATTTTTATTTTCCAAAATTTATAGTGTACTATAAGGGGTTGAAAAATGGGGACAGAAATTAAGAGGGTTAGAGATAGCGTAAGCAAAACTAACCGAAGCGATTGCGGACGGTTACTCAGGGTTTTTTTGGAGAGCTGGATCGTGGATAAGTGAATAACAAGGGGACTGAATGAAGTAACTACAAAAATGAAACAAATAGGGATACTTATATGAATCTCCTGAAACAAATATAACACAAGAAGGTTCTTAAGCTATTTAAGATAAGGACGCCGCTTAGAAGAATCTTCCTGCTGGATGAAAGAAATGCTATTCCTTCCTAAAAAAATATAAAAAGGGTTAGAAACTTTTTAAAAGGAACAATACTCTTTTTTAGCAAAAAAATTGCATATTTATTGTTGTTTCACCACAAACAGTTACAAATATAAATGGTAATATAAAATAACAAAACAACAAACTGACTATGTTACTATCGGTTTACAAATTCTAGAAGTTGAAAATAATATAAGAACTTACAACTGTTACTGGGCGATATTTTGTAGCAGGAATTATGTCAAAAATAAAACTAGCTGTCAGATGTCAATATTAAATTTTAAAACTTAAGAATAAATAATATGATAGCTAGGCCACACCCTAACATTTATAATTTTACTTATTACAATTTCTTAACCAGTTATAAAAGCAATTATTGATGGAAAATGTCTATTTTTACTTTAAAAGTTCAACAAAAAAGTTACCTGAATTTCACTAAAAATTTTTTTTTCTTTAAAATTTCGGGGGTTCTAGCTGGATTTAGATTCACTGTCGCGCAAAAAACTGCATTTCACACTGCGAAATAGCCTGGAATGGCTTTGGACAAACAAAATGAGGATGGAAGCTGTTCACTGGGACGCAAACTTTGAAAACTCGGCTTCTTAAAAACCCAAACACAATGGAACCATGTGGGTATCCTTCTAAGTTGATGGATACGCTGTTTTACAAATCTCCCTGATGAGAGCCGGCATGAAAATAAAACAGTGACTACTCTTATCAAAACTGACACATTACATTGAGTATAATTCAATTTTTCACAACAAATTTATATAATGTTAATAACTTTGTCTAATGCGTTATATGTAGTATAACTTCTTGAAATTATGCCAATTAATGACTTATTCTTCTTCTTATCTAATTATCCTATCCTATCCTATCCAATTAGTGGATGTTGGCGACAATTCTGGCATACTCCTCTCGATCTTGTGTGGCTCCAAAAAGTGTATGGGCATCCTGGTTTGTCCAATCCCTTATGTTTTTAAGCCATGAGTATTTCTTTCTTCCGATGCCTTATTTTCCTTTTATCTTTCCTTCCATAATAATCTTTAAGAACTGGTACTTGTAATTTCGAAATATATGACCCAGATAAGCAGTTTTTCTTCTTTTTATTATTGGCAGCAATTCTCGTTCTCTGCTCATTCGATTTAATACTTCGACATTTGTTGTGTGATCTGTTGTATGTAAAATTTTAAGTAGTCTTCTAAATACCCACATTTCAAAGGCCTTCAATCGGTTCATCTTATTGGCCTTTATGGTCCAGGTTTCTACACCCTACAGCAGTATGGAGTAAATGTAACATTTTACAAAGCGATATCGAGGCGTTAAGTTGAGGCTGGTGTTGCTTAGCAAGGTTCTCATATTAGTAAATGCTGTTCTGGCTTGCTCAATCCTGCTACGTATCTCTATGTCTGGATCTAGATCTTCAGTTATCCAACTACCGAGATATCTGAACTTGGGAACCTTTTGGATGTTCTTATTGATTATCTCATACTCTTATATTTAATTGCATATTTCGTATTCTACTAACCACCATTACCTTCGTCTTGTCTATATTAATCTTCAACAAAGTCGTTCCCCTTCAGTGTTTATTCTATCTACTAGTCGTTGTAGCGCTTCTTGTGTGTGTGCTAAATCTTAAGGCCCCTAAACACATTCATGCATACTTGAACAGTATGCATGCACAAGTTTATTGTGCAAGTATGCCGAATATATGGGTCGACAACACACGTACAAGTATACATGCAGAAGTGCGTCAGTTTAAACTTAAACCATGTCATCGTTGGACGACGACAACGTTTTGACCTCTGCTGCAGCAGTTCTACTTTTTAAAAAATAACGAAACACATGTACAGTTTGGTGTAAGGGGTGGCTAAAGAAGAGAGAAACCTGTGCACATACGAATCTGTCAAACGAATTGAAGGTGTACTCACGCATAATTATTTACGAATGGTCGAAGAAAATCATTTGCAGTTAGTATCACTTTAACTATAACTTCTATAATAACTCCTTTAATTAAAAAAGAAGACACTATTACGCGAGAAGCTATAGGTCTTCACGAAAGACTAACGGCAATATTACGCTTTCTTGCAATAGGAAGTAGTTACGAGAATCTAAAATTTTCAACCAGAATCTCACTCTAAGCACTAGGCCACACCATTCCTGAGACGTCATCTCAAGTGCTGAAAAATTATTTAAAGATAAATGTATACGTTTTAATTAAACAATTTAAATTAAACACAGCTATTTCGTATAGCAACCAATAAAATCAGTATAGCCAGAATGATCGCCAACGTTCGTAATGGACAGGCACCCTAAGAAGAAGAAATTTAAATTGACATTAGTAAAACTGTAATAAAAGAAATTTATTTGAGTAAAACTACAAATTAGTAAAATTAGATTTAGAAAAAGCAACAGAGAATTCTCATTGGAACCATCTTCACAGATGATCGTCTCAGCTGTAAATTACCATGGAGATGCACTATTCGGAGATAGGAACTCCACAGATTCGCTTGTAGCATTGCTGTAAATGTATGTTAACTGAACATTGCTGGCGCTAGAGGAACTAATTCAATGGGTCAAGGTGAGTTGACCAGTTTCAGCCATAAACAATGCTTCATTAATTATTTTCTCTGCGAAGAATCGTTGTGTGCGATCTTGCACATCTCGAAGTTTACTGTACATTTTTTTGCAAAAATTTCATGTCGATCTTCTTTAATTTTGGGTCTGTTCTTTGATGGATTTGAGGACATTATTACATTGTTCTGCTGATGTTCGTTTGATGGAAGGTCGCACTGTAATGCTACTCTTTGGAGTCGATGATCCTGGTTGTAATGGAGGAGGAGTAGAAGTCATAGAGTTTGGTATTTCACGAAGCGGAGCCTTGGTTGACTGGATGTCCTCTAAAACTTCCCAGTCATTTGGTGCTTAACTTTATCAACTGAATGCTCCGTTGCTTCCTCCAGTAATATCTGAAAAATAATTAACATTGTTTATTTTTTTAGTGTACTCAAATAATAGATATTGTTCTGAAGCTATTTTCTTGTGGCAGTGTAAATTAATTACTACTAAACTGGGAATAAGCCACAATTAAAGATAAAAATACGTTGATTGACGTTTCAATTTCCACTTCGGAAATCGTTCTCAAAATACAAACAGTAAATTAAACAAATTTTGTTTTTTGTTACATAGTGAAAAATTCTTCTAATAATTTAATTTTATCTGACTCATTTATATTGACAATTCAGACATACATTATGCATTTTAAAGTAGACGACTTTAAAATGATATTGCCAATATTGTTAAGTTGCGCTCCTGGGACGACTTTACTTATAAGATAGTTCATTCGATTACATGAAATCAACTTTAACTTGAGAACATCCGTCAGAAAAAAATCATAGCATGTAATTCGTCTTTAAAAAGACAAACACATGACATGATGACAGTAAAATTCTCCTGTTAATGATTCCATAGTAAATTATGAGGGAAAAACCAGGAAAAAACCTCATAATACTATCCCGACATTGTAAGTATTTGTTCGTGAATTTAGTTTACCTTCAACAAACATCAACATTCTGATTTTATATCTTACGTTATTTAAAAAACATAAATGATGTATCCTCTATATGTTACTGACTTACTAATACTGGTATTTTCTTATTAATAACTTCCTCTTTCAATATTGGTAACCAGATCCTACTACATTCTGCCGAGGAATTTGCGACACAATTGGCCTCATTTAGAATAATTAGAGCCGCTTCTTTGATTTTTCTTTTTTTACGATCCGTTTCTTTTAGGACTACATTTGAATTATTCCATTGAACCCTATGTTCATTATCTTATTAAAGACGAATTACATGCTATGATTTTTTTCTGACGGATGTTCTCAAGTTAAAGTTGATTTCATGTAATCGAATGAACTATCTTATAAGTAAAGTCGTCCCAGGAGCGCAACTCAACAATATTGGCAATATCATTTTAAAGTCGTCTACTTTAAAATGCATAATGTATGTCTGAATTGTCAATATAAATGAGTCAGATAAAATTAAATTATTAGAAGAATTTTTACTATGTAACAAAAAACAAAATTTGTTTAATTTACTGTTTGTATTTTGAGAACGATTTCCGAAGTGGAAATTGAAACGTCAATAAACGTATTTTTATCTTTAATTGTGGCTTATTCCCAGTTTAATAGTAACAAATAATAGATGATTGGAAATTGATAGCGAATAAGTTTGAAACGACGTGGAATTTTACTCACTGCTTAGGTGCTTTGAACGGAAAAATGATGATGACGGATGTTCAGATCATACCACCAGCAGAAAGCGGTTCATATTTCTACAATTACACAGTTACAAAAAGACACACAGTATGATTTTACTGACTATTGCTGACGCTAACTATAAGTTTTTAGTATGTGATTTCGGTACGAACGGATGGATCTCTGATGGCGGTGTTCTCAAAAACACAGTATTTTTTGACAAGTTACAGAAGAACCTGCTGAATATTCCGCCTCCTTCTGACGTCGGACAAAGAAAAAATCTGCAATAAATTTTTGTAGCTGACGATACCTTTGCTTTAAGAACCGACATGTTAAAACCATTTGCACAAAGTGGTCTGAACAGCATAGAAAAGAAAATTTATAATTACACCTCGTCGTATTATTGAAAATACATTTGGGATCCTAGTAGCCCGTTTTCGTATTTTTCACGCAACAATCAATTTGAAGCTAAAAAATATTGAGTCGGTAGTGATGGCAAGTTGTTCATTATATAACTTTTTGATATAAAAATTAGGCTTTGTCTATGCTTCAGATGAATGTTTTAATCTCGAAAGTACAATGGTACAGTCGCCAGTGAATTGCCAACGCAGAATTCAAATTTACAAGCTTTATAACGAACCCATCCTTGTAATGTGCCAGTATAAGCCAAAGATATACAAAACGAATTTATGAAGTAGGTACTTTGCAAGTGAAGGAAAAGAGTCTCGGCAGACCGATTTTATTATTTAAACGAACATGTAGGGAAAAATATTTTTTTTAATACGAAATAACATCCTTTGTTAATAATATACAAAATATACACAAATATAATATATCTTTCAAGTTTGAGTACAAATCTTTTTCTTCTTCAGATCCAAATCCACTAATGGATGTTAGCGATCACATTTTCCATTAATTCCCTATTTCTTGCAATATGTATCAGAGATTGTATGTCGTTAATCCCTGTCCATTGCCTTATGTTTCGGAGCCAGGACATTTTCTTGCGTCCCATTCCTCTCTTGCCTTCAATTTTACCCTCGATTATAAGTTGGAGGAACTGGTATTTTTCATTTCGCATGATGTGACCTAGATACGCTGTTTTCCTTTTCTTGGTGGTTTCGAAAAGTTGGCGTTCTTGGTTTATTCTTTTAAGGACATCTATATTTGTGATTTTCGCTGTCCACGGTGTTTTTGAGATACGGCGATAAAGCCACATTTCGAAAGCTTCTAATCTGTTTGTATCCCTCGTTTTGAGTGTCCAGCCCTCTACGCCATATAGCAGCACTGACCATACGTAGCACTTAGTAAACCTTAGTCTCAGTTGAAGATCGAACTCTGAACAAGTCAGTACGTTCTTGAATTTTACGAAAGCTTGTCGAGCTTGCTTAATGCGACATTTTACTTCCCTGTTCGATGCCCAGTCTGCAAAAAGCCACGATCCCAGGTATTTAAATTTAGTCACTCTTTCAATGGACTTAGTATTCAGTGTTATGGTGGAGTTTTCAAGTGCATCCAAGTTTCTGGAGATGATCATGAATTTGGTCTTTTTGGTATTAATCTCTAATCCCATTTGCTTACTGTATTCTCCGATTATAGTGACAAGTTGTTGAAGATCGACTATGTTGTCACAAATTAAGACACCATCATCAGCATATCGTATGTTGTTGATAAATACTCCATTCACCTTGATTCCCATCTCTGCATCCTCCAAAGACTCTTGAAATATGGCTTCCGAATAAATGTTAAATAGAAGAGGGAAAAATACACATCCCTGTCGAACGATTTAAGAATATCTTTAAAGTGTGACTCATCAGGCTAATGAGTCTGTGATCCTCATATCTTTTTGCATTGACTTTCTTGGGCAGGGGAATAAAGGTAGAGCGTAACCACTGTTGAGGATAGCAGCCAGTTTCATAAATTAAATTAAATATTTTGTGTAGTGCTGAAATTCCCCTTTCATCTAGTAATTTGAGTATTTCTGACGGGATTTCATCTGGTCCAGGTGCCGTATTGTTTTTTGAATTTAATATTGCCTTTTCTATCTCCTCTTTGGTGATTGAAGAGCCAGTCAGCTGGTCGTCTGTATAAACTTCACTCATGGGTTTTTCGTCATGGAAGAGGACAAATACCTGGGAATATCTTGATCTCCCAAAAACTCGAACATACCAAGTACCATAAACTGGACGTATATATATATTGATATATATATATATATATATATATATATATATATATATATATATATATATATATATATATATCGCGATCTGCTTTTTAGTCGATTTCCTTCAATTTTTGTATCAGTTTTTTTATACACTGTCTACTCTTTTTTCCCTATCGTGGTACTCTTTGCTTTTTACGGACCACAGATATGGCTCCTGTTCGTAAATTCAAATAGATTCTTCGAGAATCTCTCGATGTCCATTTTTCAATGGTCCAAAATCAACTATTTTAAACTTGTAAAATTCTTTCACACACACGCTTAATTACACTTGCGCAAGTCTGACATGCACAAGCAAAAATTCTGAAATTGACCAACTTGTGCAATTATTGCTCATATCAACTCATGTTCCACTATACTTGTGCAATAAATTTGTACATGTATACTGTTCAAGTATAAATGAATGTGTATGGGTTTTTTTAGATAGATCGATTGTAAGTTATTCAATTTGTGTATCCCGGAAAGTGACCAAATAACTGCATTTGCCCAAACAATGACTTTAGAGGTAGTTAGCAGATCGCAATCGATTCTCCTACACTTCAGTTGAGATATATTAAAAAATTTTAACATTTTGTCAGAATTGTTACTAAAAACCATTTGAAATCGACTTTTTAGCTTATAAACATTTATAATAACAATCCTAAAAAAAGTTTCTGTGAAAAATATGACAAATTTTTGAAATGAGGTGACGTAATAACAAGCAACTCTGATTTTACATTTTCTATAATTTTTTATCTTACACATCTTTTTTTTGACAACGTTTTCCGGATTCAAAATAAACAATGTGTGAGTTAAATATGTGAATTTTATTATAACCAATAATTGTGGCTTAATCCGATATAAGCATGTTATTTAAATTCGCAATTATGTTAGACAAAAATAAGCGCTTCGATTGTTCGAGGTAAGTTGTATGCACTTTTGAAAGCAACTTTTCTGAAGATCATATGACTTGGCAAATTAGTTTTCTGCCTGAACTAAAATATTGCCCTATAACGTCATTACATGTAGAACGAACTTGTTCTATGTCAAAACACATTTTTGGAGATAGAAGGCAAAAGTTTTGAGTTGAAAATTTTTAAAAATAATAATATATTCATAATAATGTTTTAGATTCTTAATTATCGTATAAATTGTTGTATTATTTCATTTGTATTTGTGTGAAAAATATGTAGTAAACATAAATGTTTATATTTAATTTATTTTTTATTTTTGAGTATTTTTAAAATGCCTTTTAATATTTAGGCAAATTTAGAAAAAAAAAACAGTTGCATATGTTTAGTAAAAGGAATGCATATATATGCGCATATTTTGGTAGCGTTGTGTTGCATATATTCCGCTCTCTACATATTACAAATATAATTTTTATTTGTTCGTTTTTCTTCTGTTTATCTGTTGAGGGTAGAAACGTTATCAAACTCTTTGTTGAAATGTGCGTTTTAGAATTTTATTTGAAATTGATAACTGCGTTGAATATATCTGCCTAAACGGTGTCAGCATACAAATTCCGAAGGACCAGGAACTAGTAAAGAGGCTCCATATCAAAAGTTTAAGTCATTCATCAATCGAGATAGAATCGTGATGTATAAAACCTTCAGGACAGTGGGAAACCCTCGTCAGACTAACTCAAGAATAATCGTTACTCCTTGTAATTTGTGACGGTTGTATTCGGAACAATTGAAACTCTCAAGGGAGGAAGGATATATCATCGCCTGCTTTGTTTATTATGTGTTTGTCACAGGTACCTTGATAAAATTAATCTCTAGATAATATTCCATCGACTATAACTTAGCTTTAGATATAAAAAACTATCTTTAATGATACTGAACGACAGAGGAGATTACATACACAGCAAATTAAAGGGTTCGTTGATTCGACCAAAATCTTTTAAAAATAGAACACCACGGATTACTGCTTTTCTAATTTAATAATCAAATCTCGACATATAATTCGGTGGTAGTAATTACATATTTTGTGATTTTTTTTTTCTAGTTAATGGTCTTTCAAGTATGTTGAAATATCCTACAGATAGGAAAATATTTATCTCTATTTGTTGCAGAACTGCGAAGAGTTCCGTAATTTGTATCCTCATTTAACTACGAATGCTATATAGCAATGATTATGACAGCACATTCTTAGGAATCTTGTATTTAATGTACGAGGCATGTTTTTTAAGTAAGTACCGATTTGCGATTCCGCCGCCGCAGCGCTACGGTCGGCGTCGGCGTTCCGCGCATGAGCGCTGGTTACCTACATCTTTTGTCTACGCACTGACGCCACTACAGACTGACTGATTCGTCATTGTATACTTGTTTACTCCAGTGTTTAAGATGCCTCCAACAATCGTGAGTCACGCTGATTGTGAAGTATGGGCTGTTATACGATTTCTTAGTGCTAAAGGGGTAAAACCGATCGATATTCATCGTGAGATCGTTGTTCGATATTCATCGTGAGATCGAAGTTTACGGACACAACATTATGAGTGATGGAATGGTAAGAAAATGGGTGAGAGCATTTAAAGATGACCGCACAAATGTGCATGATGAAGAACGGAATGGGCGTCCTTCGGTCGATAATGAAAATTTGGTGCAGAAAGTGGACGAAAAGGTGAGAGAAAATAGACGCTTTAAAATTTCATCATTGTCCGACTGCTTTCCTCAGTATTCTCGTAGTGTTTTGTATCGCATTGTTACCGAGAACTTGAATTACTGGAAATTGTGTTCACGTTGGGTTCCTAAAATGTTGACGGATTTGCACAAAACCCAACGTTTGGACAGTGCATTGACTTTCCTTGAGCGGTACCACCGTGAAGGTGAAGATTTTTTAGACCCAAAGAGTGAAGTTTAAGCAAACAATTTCTGCCCGGAAAATCATGTGCACAGTTTATTGGGACAAAAAAGGAGTATTGCTAGTGGAGTTTCTGTCTCGTAATGAGACAATCAATGCAGCATCTTATTGTGAGATATTGAAAAATCTGCGTCGTGCAATCCAGAACAAAAGACGTGGTAAGTTGAGTAAGGGTATCGTTTTGCTGCATGACCATGTCCGTCCACATGTGGCTAATCAGACCAAAGATCTCATCAATTCATTTAAATGGGAAACTCTAGATCATTCTCCTTACAGCCCTGATCTGGCGCCCAGCGACTACCATTTGTTCCTGCACTTGAAGAAATACCTGGGCGGTCAGCGTCTTCAAGACGACAACAAAGTCAGGCGGCAGAATTTTATCAGGAGGGTATTCAAAAACTGGTGCTATGTTATGACAAGTTCCTCAATATTCACGGAAATTATGTAGAAAAGTAGACTAAGGTACCGGCTTTCATGTAAAAATAAAATTATTGCCATATCTTTGCACGTCTTTTTTTAATTCCTAAACGGTACTTACTTAAAAAACACGCCTCGTATATTACATCGACCGAAGGGATTGCAGAATAATAAACTGTAAGAGGTAGATATTTTGTAGCATTTTTTATCTTAACAGATATTTATTAAAATAATTGTTTTTACTTAGATGGACATTTTAGATTTGACAAATTTTCAAATACGATATACTCTCCCCCTAGGATTTAAATTCACTACGTTTCACTAAGAAGCCAGTTACCCACTGCTCTCTTTCTTCCTTCTTTTCGATGCTTAATCATGTTCATACAGGAAGTTTAGAACAATTATTCTTCTTGTTTCGTTGCCTGTCTGTTGTTGTCCGATGTTGGCAATCATCATGGTCACTCACACTTTGTAGTCCGCTGTTAGATATAGGAGTTGTTATACAGTTGTTGTCATAGAAAACCTTCTTCTTTTTATGTAAACAAGACTTCTGTCTGTTGTGGTCTTCCTAATGATCGATCATCTTCCTATTGGAGAATGGTCTCTATATATTGTGATGCCTAGATATTTAAACTCCATCACTTGTTCTATTTCCGACCTTTCATTTACATCTTAGTTGATCTGTTCTAATAAATATGCATTTTGTCCATTTTGGGAAAATTAACATTTTTTGGCGGTTATATTACATTGGTCCAACATACGTTGCAAATCATCTTCACTTTGAGAGATTAGTATTGCTTCGTCTACTTTTCAGATTATTTTAAGTTGTTTTTCTCCCATTTGAAATCTTTATTTAGTTCTTACTTTTTTTATTATTTCACCCGTAATCATGTTGAACTGGAGGACTTAGGGAATCTCCCTTTCTTATCCCATTGTCATCTTCAATATGGTTAGTTAGTTCTTCTTCTACTTTTACCTTAATTGTGTTGTTTTGGTAGATATTTTACATCGTTTTGATTATTCCTAGAGATATCTCTCTTGCGTACAATAAGTGGATAAGATCCTTTAATTTGGTCTGCTCAAATGCCTTCTTAAGGTTTACGAAACATAGATATGCCGGTTTGTTGTATTCTAATGATTCCTCTTGCACTTGCTTCATAAATATTACATCGGTGCAGGATCTTCCCGACCTAAAACCTTGCTATTCTTCTGCTAGTCTTATAATTTCATTCAGTTTATCTGTTATCAGCATTATCAGTACTCCATTTTCGTTTTTAACGTTCTAGATATGTTTTTGTCTCATTCCTGGTATAATTTGATTGCCTATTCGAGCGTTAAAACCCCCAATGTTATCATATTCCCTCTTACTTGATTTACTTATTAGTTCTTGTAATTCGTCATAAAATTCGTTTCCCTTATTGTTTGAGAATTGTTATTTTCTGGGCCGTATACTCCGATGATATTCAGGTCTTCCTTCTCTATTCTTATCTTTGCTGTTACAATCCTTTCTGATAGATAGATAGATAGATAGGTTTATTGACAATTTTTACATAGTAAACACTACATGTCATGTCACATTAAAAATAAGTCACTTTTGTATACTAAGAACTAAGAAATAATACAAAAACACATAATAAAATATACAGTGAAAATTAGATATATAAAATTATAATAAAAAGAAACAATTCAGTAAGGCGTAATATAGTTTTCATAAAAAAGGACCACACTAGGAGCTCAAACAAACAAAATCCTGTATACTATAGAAACAGTGTTCCAGCAGGAAGTGTTTTGCTAGTTTATAAAATTGTTTAGAATTCATTGCCTTAATATCAATATTTTTGTTAAGGTTTAAAAAACAATTGTACAGATTATAATCTATTGTATTAAGTTGTGTAACACACAATCTCGAAAATGGTATAATGATATGACTTTTATTTCTTGTATTGTAATGATGTTGATCAGCATATGTTTTTAGATCTTGTATATTATTATAAACAGTTAACAAAGTTTCAAATATATATATTGAAGGTAAAGGAAGAATGCCATACTTTTTACACAAGGGTTTACAGCTGGCGCGATATTCTGCTGATTCAATAATTCGGATTGCTGCTTTTTGAAAAGTGAAAACTTTATATGCATAGGACGAGTTTCTCCAAAGAAGTATGAAATATGTCAGGATACTATGAACGATTCCAAAATAAACTGACCTAAGAATATCTCGACTCACAGAAGTAGCCAATCTGCGCATAGCACAAATATGTGAGGCGAGCTTCTTACACAATCGTTCAATATGGTGCGACCAGTTCAACCTTGTATCCATAGTAACACCTAGTAACTTTACTGGTTCAGATGGTATAACCCATCTATCTCAGAGCTAAATACTATTGTCTGGGTTTTCTGCTCGTTTAACTTAAGTTTGTTACAGTTAAACCAGGATTTAGATTTTTCTAATATTTTCTGACTGTAATCAGTTTTGCCTCTACATAAGGCTGTGTTATCTGCAAAAAGAACACAGTTGGTGTTATTCAATGCACTTGGTAAATCATTTATATATATATATATATATATATATATATATACATATATATATATATATATATATATATATATATCAAAATGTTGATATGTATTGACATTCTTTGATGTGATTTTGGTATATGTTTTGTGTAAAATTTAGAGGTAGCTGGTTTAATGCAATAAGCATAATAATCGAAGAACAATGCAATATTTTGATTGTGACTAAATTAACGATTAATTTAAATGTTACGAAAATTAGCTGGCTTACCTCATTGTTGCTATCTGTACAAGAAAAGACTTACCTTTGAAATATGGTATATTCATTATGGTAGCTAGTGGAGTAGAGTTGTATCTGCCCTTCCCGGCTCCGGCCAAGGTACAAAAAAGGGACGTCCCGATAAACTCAAGATGATTACTTCTACACAATTTCCAAATAACAAAAGAGAAGTCAGATTCTTTGAACTTAAAACCAGACTACATGTCACATGTCCTAGTCAGTTTGACAATGAGATTTTAGAAAATATATAATATAACAAGCGAGCCTTCTACGGCTGGCGCCGCTTCTCGCATCCTAATTTCCAGCGTTTCTGTCGAAGCAATCTTCAGTTGTTAGATCTCTGGCGGTCATTGCATCGTCGACATCTTCTCTCCAGGATCGTCTTGGACTACCTCATTTTCTTCTAGTTGGCGGAGTCCATTCTTCTATTTTTTTTTGGCCATCTATTTTCCGGCATTCTCTGAAGGTGTCCATACCAGTTAAGTTTTTTGGCTTCGATTGTGTCTATTATGTCTAGATAGATTTCCATTTGTCTCCGAATATCTTCGTTTCTCACCCTATCAAGTCTAGTGAGCTGGCAACATCGTCTCCAGTAGTTCATTTCCATGGCCTTAATTTTTGATTTGTTTCTTTGGTTTATTTTCCAGAGTTCGGCGCCATACAGTCCAATACTTTCTATTATTGTTTTATAAATTCTTCTTTTATTTTCTTTTGTTATTTTTTTATTCCATAATAGTCCGTGTAGCTGTCTGGTGGCTGATCTTGCTTGGCCAATCCTGGAATGTATTTCTTCGCTACTTCCTACTTTTGATGTTATTTGGACTTCCAAGTACTTAAAATTGTCTGTTGGTTTTATAGTTCCCATTTCGATTTGTAGGCTTTCTGGTTTTTCTACTACAACTAAGTACTCAGTTTTTTGTATATTAATTGTGAGGCCCCATCTGGTGTACTCATCTTCCAGTTTTCTAAGCATGTAGCTTATATCACTATCGTCTTCAGCTAGAATGGCTTGGTCGTCAGCGAAGTGTATCGTGTACAATCTATCATCTCCGATTGGCATGCTCATATTGCAGCACTTTCTTCTCCACAGTGAGAGTGCCTCATTTAGATATATTTTGAAGACATGTAGGTGCTATGTAGCAGCCTTGCTTTAGGCTCTTACTAACAGAAATTTCTCTAGTTAATCTATTTCCAGTTTTAATGTTTGCCGTCATATTTTTGTAGAGCTTTTGTACTGCACGTAGATTTTTTTTGCTTATTCCTTGTTTTTCCATTGCTACCCAAAGCATTGAAAGTGGTACACTATCGTATGCCTTTGTCAGATCTATAAAGACTATATGAGTTGAAAGGTTGTGGGCTAATCTTTTCTCGATAACTTGCTTTAGAGAGAATATACTGTCCATGCAAGATCTGCCTGCACGAAATCCATTCTGTTCTTCTCCATCTGTCATTTTTTTTCATTTAGAAAATAATATCTTTAGATTAGAAAATAATATCTTTAGATTAGAAAATAATATCTTTTAGATTTAGAAAATATTTGATAGTTGCTATTTTTCGCTAATATATTTACATTCCAAATATTGCATTTTTTCTCCATTATTATTTCTAAAATATCATTTAACCAGCGACCTCTAAGTTTTATACAAAACAATAATACAACTATAGTTTAGAGTAGACTATTTATAAATACATATTTCTATGATCCTACTATTCCGTAAAAAGCATAATAATATAAACACGCCCATACACACACATAGTTTATTGAATTTTAAATAAAAATAAAAATATATTATTTAATATGTCTTGGCAGAGTTTAAAAGAAACAATTGTGCATTTCAATCGATATATGGATGCATTTTGTGTTTCGTCGGATTCGCATCGCATAAGCTGGCGCCTCGAATGCAATAATCCGGATTTAACACAAAACGAACGCGTTCTATTTTCCGAGTTATATACTACAATATTAGTAATTTCTGTTAACAACATTTGCAACTGAGTCGAACGTGTAGTAAGCTTATTTGCCTGTCTTCTCTCGTTTTTTATATTTACACTATTTTTACGGTGTAGTGTATAAATTCTGTACCGTTGTATACGCTGATTCTCCTTTTGGTATTCGCAGATTTCTCTTATTATTTATATTTACACATAATTTCTCTTAGTTTTTTAAATAACTTAGGTCGTATAAACTCAATGATTTCTACCGTAGTGATGGTACCCTAATAAGTGTCATCCACCGCTCCACATGGAAGGTGTTACAGCTGAAGCTGCTCAACAATTATTAACCAGATTATTACTTATGCAGTACAAGCTCGAAGGCTTTATAATGATAATTTTGCTAACTTTCCTGTTTTCTATTTAGAATGCCTAAAAAACCTTACGATTGGGATACATCAGATTAAACATGCACCGTCTTACACCAAGATTAAATAATTAAAGACAATACTGAATAGTTCTAACCAATCTAATATTTAGAAATTCCATTGTAAGCGTTAAGACTTTTCCTGGAGCAGATGTCCTCTCAGACCATAACCTGCTTGTCTCAAAAATGGAACTAAGGGTAAAAAAGACAATAAAATCAAAAAGTTTGTTGAATACTTAGTTACTCCAGATAAATGAAATCCGTCATACGCAGTTACTCAAGATAAATGAAATCCGTCATGAGGCTTCAACTCGTATCAATCAGGAAATAAAGAAATTAACATCAGAAATGAAAAACACTGAGAATGTGAACAATATGTGGAGCAATATCAAAAATTCTGTTATAAAAACACAGAAAGGAACTCTATAAAAGAAAACAGAAAGCCAAAAACCTTGGATTACTTAAGAAACACTGGAAATCATGGAACAAAGAAGAAAATATAGAAACAAAAACCCAAATAAGTACAGAGAAACAGGTAAATTAATAAGGAACAAAATAAAAGAAGCTAAGGAAAAGTGGATGATGGAAACACGCATCGAAGTGGAAGAATTGCACAAAAAGCATGATCATTATGGTTTACATAAAAAAGTGAAAGAATTATCTGGAAAATCACGGACAATTACACCTAACCGATTAATTGACAAAAACAACAAATCTATTAATGACCCAATTGAAATAAAATAACTATGGACTAAATATATTAAAGATCTTTTCATGGACACAAGAACAGAACCAATACAAATTAATAACGAGGAAGCTCCAATAACATTAAATCTGAAGTCCAATATGCTATCTTCTTCTTGAAGTGCCATCTCCGCGGCGGAGATAGGCAATCATCATAGCTATTCGGACTTTTGAGACGGCTGCTCTGAAAAGTTTATTTGATGTACCGGGTGGTCTAATAAGCCGATCTCTCGGCTATATATCAGAAACTATTCATGTTATAACTTTAGGAAAAAAAATTCCTTAGTATAAGTGGCCAAGAAAAATTGCTGGAAATAACTTTCAAGATTCTGGATTAACCGCTAGGGGGCGTAACCTGCGAAGAAAATTTTGAAAACCAGTTTTTTGGGACATATGTCCAATTATACCAAGTGTTAAATAAGTAAACTAGAAAGGGGCATAAATTCTGCACAAAGTTGTTAAAGTTTTTTTTTATTTTTACAAATAAAGTGTGGGGGAGAGTGGGAAAGTATTTGTGGATAAATACCTATAACTTTGGTTTGGTAAAACCGATTTTAATGAAATTAGTGTCATTAGAAAGAGTGTGGATGAATTAATTCACATCTACTATAAAATACTTGCATTTAGTTTTCATAGTCGTAGGTAGAGGGGACTTTCAAATAAAAAAAATTAAAATTTGTTTTTCTTCAAAATTTTGAATAGAAACACCTATTTATCGTAAATTATAATGGAACTGGAATAAATTCGTAACAAAATGGAGTAAACCGCATGTTAATAGCTTTTGTTGAACTCGAGATATGAATAAAAACTCATAAACATAAGTAAGTATAGTATTGACACACCCTGTATTATAAATTACATTAAAAAATTAGTCAGTAGGTGTTTTCAAATTTGTTTATAGCAGAAGAATCTTAATGTTGATACCTATTTTGTAAAAAATAGATTTTTCAAAACTAAGTAGGCTACGACAATGAATTTGACGGTTCATATTGTTTATTTATTGACAGCAGTCAAAACGTTGTTAAGAAGTGCTATATTATAATTCGAATTAAAGATTGCACTTTTTTCAATTAATATTAATATTGGTAATATTAGTAATTAATTATCAATACAAATAATTCGTGATAAGTATATCAAATTGTATGATATGATTGGAGTTTATTTCGAATGTCACCAAAATGCCGCGATTGCCTCACGTATATATTTTGTAAGATATCGTGACAGGAGACATTATGGAAAAGAAGTATTTGAAAGAAAGGCAAAAAGATTAAGAGAAACTGGTAGTTTTTCTCGTCCTTGTTTTAAACGACGTTGTAGAGTTATTACCGAAGATAATTCAATCAATGTTCTTGCTTTAATTCAACAGAATCCACATATAAGTAGTCCGAAATTTCTACTTCTTTGCCACAATATCTCCTGCCAGGATATCTTACAGAATATATACGTGAGGCAATAGCGCCGTTTTGGTGATATTCGAAATAAACTCAAATCATATTAATAATAATAATAATAATATTAATATCTATTGAAAAAAATGCAATTTTCAATTCGAATTATAATACATATAAAACTTCTTAACAATATTTTGACTGCTGTCAATAAATAAACAATATGAACTCCCTGTCAAATTCATTGTCCTAGCCTACTTAGTTTCGAAAAACCAATTTTTAATCATATGAAATAACAATGGTCAAAATAGGTATCAACATTAAAAGTTTTCTGCTATAAAAAATTTTGAAAGTACCTACTGACTTATTTTTTAATTTATTTTATAGTACAGGGTGTGTCAATACTATACTTATTTATGTTTATGCGTTTTTATTCATATCTCGAGTTCCATAAAAGCTATGAACATGCGGTTTGCGCCATTTTGTTACATATTTAATCCAGTTCCACTATAATTTACAATAAATAGGTGTTTCCATTAAAAATTTTGAAGAAAAATAAATTTTAATTTTTTCTATTCTCTACCTACGACAATTAATACTAAATGCAATTATTTTATAGTAGATGTCAATTATTTCATCCATACTCTTTCTAATGACACTAGTTTTGTTAAAATCGGTTGATCCAAACCAAAGTTATAGGTATTTATCCACAAATACTTTCCCATTGTAAATATATTTCCCAAAAGACTGTGTTTTCAAAATTTTCTTCGCAGGTTACGCCCCTAGCGGTTAATCCAGAATCTTGAAAGTTATTTCCAGCGATTTCTCTTGGCCACTTTTACTAAGGATTTTTTTCTGCTAAAGTTATAACATGAATAGTTTCTGATATATAGCCGAGAGATTGGCTGATTGGACCACCCAGTACATCCGTACCACTCTCTCAGGTTACGCAGCTATGACATTCTACGCCTCCCTATGCTTCTCTTTCCTTGGATCTTTCCCTGCATAATCAGTTGGGGCAAGGTGTATTTCTCTCCACGTGTAATATGTCCTAGATATTCTAATTTTCTTGTTTTAATTTTATTTAAAATTTTCATTTCTTTAATCATCCTTCTCAGAACCTCTTTGTTTGTGACGTGTTCTGTCCACGATATTTTCAGAATTCTTCTGTACACTCACAGCTCGAATGATTCCAGTTTTTTCATTCATGTGAATAAAGTCGAAAAAACATTGCACCTCGCCAACCTAATTCTTAGTTTCAGTTTTTAATCCCTGGTAGATAGCACTCTTCTCATTTTTTTGAAATTTGCTCTAGCGTTTTTTATTCTTATTTTGATCTCCTGAGTATATTTCTTTGTGGAGTTAATCATTGTTCCCAGATATGCATATTTGTTCACTTGTTCGACGTTGGTTCCGTTTATTAGAAGATTCTCGTTAGGTCTTTGAGATTTCGATATTCTCATAAATTTTGTCTTCTTGACATTCATTGTTAGACCATACTATTTTCCATACTCTGCTATTCTGGTCACCAGTCTCTGAAGATCTTCAATGTACCTTTATTCCAACACTTTCGCCCTCAAGAGCGTTTCTCAGGATCTCTTCGGAGTAGGCATTAAAAATAATTGGCGATGTTACTTTATTATAGTCAATAAAGCATGCATATATATCTTGATTAACGTCCAGGCATCTTTGTATCAGTATATTTAATGAAAAAAGAGCTTCACGCATTCCTAGGCCTTTGCGAAAACCAAATTGTCTATCATTAACGTCTATGTCCAGTTTGTGATATATTCAGTTATGGATGACTAAGTAGTATCTTCAGTTGTATCATTTTGCACGGTATTTACGAATTTCGCGTAAATAACGATAACGCCCCGAGATGATTTCTGGGGTTTAAATCAAAATTGAATTTCTGCCACGTTTTATAAACACAAAATCCATATCACTCAGCAAGCGATGTAGCGTGGACCGTGAAAAGTTGAACAAAATTTCTTCGACATTTACAACAGCTAATATGGTGTTTATTGTTGGTGGTATGTTGTCACTAAAAAATTGATAAACTATTCTACGAATTTAGCCCCTGACACCTTCATCGTACTTGTTGCCACGAGAATTACCAACCTTTCACTTCTTGGGCCTGCTCTTTGGAGATCGTAATCCAGCAGGTGGTGAATATTCCTGTCGTATGTGAAACAGAGTCTTTTCGCAAATACCACTCATTTCTGACACTTTCCTAATTACACTTGATACAGAATCGTTGTTATCCTGATTAAGATGATAATTAATAATATTCATTAATATCTGCTTCTCTGAAAGTTTCAGAGCTTTCTCACGTTTCCATTGAACAATTTCCTCCATTTTCCGGTAAAAATTCGGCGTCAAATATAACAGTAGCCAACAACATAAAATAACAATAATTGCCAACAGCAAATCACAACAGCCACCAACAAATAATAACAATACCAAAACAGTAACAGTACATCCAAGAGGGTACAAATAATCGTAACTCGAATATGTTTACGGCTCCAAAGAACAAATAAAGACTAATTAAGGCCCTGGATGTATCAAGCTTTTAAACATATTCTGTACAAGAACTTCAATATAAATAAGATTTCATGTGACATTTGGGACAAACAATAACATATAACCCAACTAAATTTGATGTCAAACAAGGAGTGAGACTCTCTTTTCTTGTTTAATGTGGCCTCTAAAGATCGCACTTCCTGTCTAACAATATTTTTGCCCCCACTACCTTTACATTCCCTCTTTTGTCTTTTTGCTCGATGCCCTGTACAGACTAGTCACTTTGAGTACGAATTGAAAATACTTCAAATATTATAAATAAATTGCGAAATTGCAGCAAGACACATTGACTATACATGTTCAATTGACGACTGTATTGTTTTTAATAGCTCATATGTTTTTCAACAATGAACTAAGTTGTCTTATATAAGGTTCTTGAACTCCTAAGTGGAGCATAGAGCTTCAGTGAAAACGCGCCATCGGGTTCTATTTTGCGCTAAGGCCTTCACCTCATTCCAAGACTTTCCTTGTTTTCTTATCTCGTCCATGATGGATCTTCTCCAAGTTTGTACTGGGCGACCTTTTTTTCGTTTTCCTTGGGGATTCCACTCTAGGGCAGTCTTTGCAATACTGGAGTTATTTTTTCGGAGTGTGTGACCGATCCAACCCCACTTTCTGGACTTTATTTCATTTACTACCCTCTTTTGTTTGGTCAGGTGTAGTAAGTCTTCGTTTCTGATGATGTTAGGCCAGAAAATACGAACAATTCTTCGTAGACATTTATTAACAAAGACCTGCAGTTTGTCTGTAAGGGTTTTTGTCGCTTTCCAGGTTTCACATCCGTAAAGTAGTACAGACATGACATTTGACTGGAATATGCGGATCTTTGTCCTCGTAGTGTATTCTCCAGACCTCCAAACAGGGTTGAGCATGCTGAAAGCTTGTTGCGCTTTTTGTATCCTCATACGAATATCGTCTTCTGTACCTCCGCTTTCTGTTATGACACTTCCAAGATACGTAAAGTTTTCCACATTTTCAATCTGCATGTTATTAATGGTGAATAGCGTGTTGTTTCTTGCATTTATTCTCATGGATTTGGTTTTACCAATATTGATTTTCAAACCTATTTTATTGGCTTCAGTGGAAAGTGTTTCCAATTGGTCAGCCACATCTTGGAACCTTTGTCCTAACAGGCAGATATCGTCGGCGTATTCTAGATCGCTTAGGCGTGTGGTTAGCGTCCATTGTATCCCTCTTGTGTCAGAGTCTAGTTTGGAGAGAACATAGTCTAGAGCTATGTTAAAAAGAAACGGAGAAAGCACGCATCCCTGTCTGACTCCAGTAAGTACGTCAAATTCGTCACTGTTGATCCCATTGTGTGTCACGCTGCATTTCGCTTCAGTGTACAGTAACTTTATAATGGAAATTATTTTATGCGGGATGTTTCTTAGCTCTAAAATTTTCCATATTGCATCATGAGATAAGCTGTCAAAAGCACGCTCGAAATCAACAAAAACCATGTATAGGGGTGTGTTCCATTCAACCGATTGTTCCATTATTAGCCTCACAGTATTAATGTGGTCTATGCAGGAGGATTCTGGTCTAAAGCCTACTTGATTAGCTCGAAATTCAACCTTGTTTGTTAATCTTTTAAGTATGATGGTCGTGAAGATTTTATTTATGGCGGTAAGCAAGGTTATTCCTCTCCAATTTTTGCATAGTGTGAGGTTGCCCTTTTTTGGAAGCTTAGTAATGATGCCTTTTTTCCAGCTCGCTGGAATGCGGTTTGTTTCCCACACCTCTCGGATTATGGGGAGCAAAAGTTCAGCAGTTAGATGCGGATCAGTTTTAAGCATTTCGGCAGCAATGTTATCGATTCCCGGAGACTTGTTATTTTTCAGAGATTTGATAGCTGTTATTATCTCTGTTTTGGAAGGGGCGTCGCAAGATATACGCAAGTCTATATTCTGTGGATTTTCGACAATTTCATCTGCGTTATCCCTGGGCGTGCCTAGCATCTCCTGAAAATGCTCTTTCCATCTCCCTATTTGGTCATTTGTTGTAGTAAGTAGTTCTCCTGTCTTGGATCTTACGACGTTTGAACAGTTGGGCCCACTTTTTGTTAGACGTCTGGTAATTTGGTATAGCTCTCTAGTTCTATTGTGTTGTGCAGCTATTTCGGCTTGTTTTGCCAGTTCTTCAGTCCATCTTCTTTTGTCTCTTCTTGCATTTCTTTTAACTGCTTTATTTATTCTTTCATATTCTTGTTGTCGGTTCGCTCTTTCTTCTACAGTTCTTGCTTGCAGACTATCTTTTTTTTGCTGTTTTCTTTCTTCGATAAGATTCCAAGTTTCATCTGATATCCATTCTTTTCTATGTTTCTCTTTTTTACCGAGTTTATCTTCAGCTATTTCTGTCAAAACATTTGCTAGATCTTCCCAGCTATTTACTTCACGTTCTCTTCTTTTGAGTTGAAGTTCCTCCCTAAACATATGTCTTCCTGTAGCCGTTTTTAATTTGTCTAGATTGTATGTTGGTCGTTTGGTGTTTCGTGTGATTTTGTTTTTTGCCATTTTGATTTTAATGGTACCGATTACAAGATGATGGTCACTTGCGATGTCTGCTCCTCTTTTGTTACGTACATCAAGGAGGGATGATCTCCATCTTTTTGATATGGCGATGTGGTCTATTTGATTTTCTCTTATATGACCTGGTGCAGTCCATGTAACCTTGTGAATATTTTTATGTGGGAAGATAGTTCCACCAATAACTAAGCTATGATTGGAGCAAAAGTTTGTAAAGCGCTCTCCGTTTTCATTCATCACTCCCAGGCCATGTTTGCCCATTACGGTTTCTAAGTTAATATTGTCTTCTCCAACTTTAGCGTTCATATCGCCCATTACTATTAGTATATCGCCTTGGTTTACTTGTTGGGTCGTTTGTTCTAGTTGTTCGTAGAATATGTCTTTATCTTCGTGGAGAGATGTGTTCGTGGGAGCATAGCACTGAATCACTGTTATCTTGCGGTATCTGGTATAAAATCTGGCAATCATAATTCTATCATTGATTGGTTTCCATGAAATGAGGCTTTTTTTGGCTTGTTTGCTGAGTAGAAGACCCACTCCGCTCTCGTGATTTCCATTTTCTTTACCACTGTATAATAGGAGTTCTCCTGTTTGGGTATGGTGTTCACCATTTCCCAACCATCTTACTTCCGATAGACCAACAAAGCTTAATCTATACCTGTTTAATTCTTTTACTGCTTGAGCTAGTTTAGAAATCTCATACAGAGTTTTAACATTCCAGCAACCAAATCGTGTCCGTGTTTTCGGTGATGCCAAGGTCGTCAACATTTGATCCGTCCGGTTTGTTTCTACCAAAGTTTCAGTAATATGATAAAATTTAAGATGGGTAGGTTATTGGCCTTCCGCACCCGAGTCTGGTGCCGGGGCTGCCGACTGTAGCGTCCAGACAAGCCTCAGGGGGTAGTGGTCCTGGAGGTGGCAGCGACATTTCCTTCGTGCGAGATGTTAAGGTTATACCGCCTATACTCGGTCAGAGAAGAATATGAAGTAAAAAGAAATATAGTGACCCGTCTGCTTTCGGAAACCTAATCGCCATTCGGGGTCGGAAGAAACAAGAGTTAGCCAAGAGAGGCTGATAGAAAAGATTAAAGACATTTCACTCAAGACAAGTTGAAGAAGAGTAAAATGTGAAGGCCCTTATGATCCGCCAGGTGCGTTTCATAAGAGTATGAGTATTGATGCACTTTGTGTTCCCGCTCATACTTCGGGGTGTTGACTACAGACTGTATGGCTCGTCCAGCATGCCATAGCATGAAGGATAAGTTGTCTTAGTTTACTTTTATTGCCAGTATATAGTAGCATACTGATTTCTACATGCTTTTACAAAACAGGTAATTAATGACAGCCCCTTCGCACATGTTTCATTGAAGTTAAAGTATAAAACAAACTCATTCTGACTTCTCATTAATTTAAATTAATGTATTATTCTCCTTACGGTATAGATTTAAGTCGAACAACTTTTTTACATTTGTTACTCGTATAATCACTTGTGCAATCAATGATTGATTTAGACCAGCACGCGGTAGTGTTCCGGACTACGTTATGATTAATTGCTGTACTTCGGTAAAAAATTTATGGCCAGTAAGAGGGGAATTTTTTAAAGAGGAGAATATAATAATATATGTATATATATATATATATATATATATATATATATATATATATATATATATATAGAGTGTCTCATCATTAATTGGACATCAAAATAAACCGTTTGAGCTCAAATTGCTTAGGCAAAATGTTGCTAGTTCTCGTTTTACAGTGTGATTAATTAATATTTTTTTATATTATTTTTAGGGATATATTGAAAACTATTTAACCGATTTAAGTGAAATTGCTATGCTTGCTATTATTTAGTATGCGTATAAAAATGATATTAGTCTTGTATAAACATTCCAGGAAAAAAACATGAAATAACCTTAAATTCTACACAAAAAAGGTATTCTTGTTGCAAAACAAGCAGGTACCTAGGTATGCTATGAACTTAATGGGAAAGTCAAAGCGTAAGTACGAATTTTTTTACTATTTGTTGTCAAAGTGCAGTGCGAGTTTATTATTATAAAAAAAAAGGATATGTGTGTACTTTGTACACAGGTAAGAAGTTGTTTAGGATTAAACTTAAGGTCGCTGGTTAAATGATGTTGGATAAATAATTATAAAGAAAAAATGCAATATTTGTTTGTACATAAAATTAGCGAAAATAGCAACTATCAATTGTGAATAAATTATGAAATTAATTGGTTTTACTCATTATCAATGTTTTGTACAAAGAACATGGACTTACCCTCTGAAGATATTGATGTCGTCTTAACAGGAATGAAGAGTTGGTCGTGATACCGACGCTAGCATCGCCGAGGCTAAGCACGAGAACCTTCAAAACTAGGTCCGTGTCGATCGCTATCTTACGAAGAAGTCAAAATCTTAAGAGTTTGAGAGCATCACTAGGGCAAAAAACCCCCTCTAACCGTTGAATGGTCAACATCTCGTAGGCCGGGCATGCCATAAATCAACCACTTGTTTCAATCTTTGTATTTGAATCTTTATCTTGAATACAAAGGAAAAAGCCAAATTCTGCGTATTTCAACATGACAAATAAGATAGCCAGTTTAAATTTTACGAAAGAACAGAAAATAATATATTTTAAAGGGGTCTTTAGAATACAGCACTAAATTAGATCACATTACAGTACCGTAACAGAAAAATATTAAATGTAAAAATACATACTTTCCCAAACAGAAGTTATACTTCTATTATATGATTTCAACGAAATAAATATATTTTAAACAGTTTATTTGTATTTTATTTAAATATTAAACTAATTTTAATACTTACAAGTTTCATAAAAAATTTCTTAAATAATATCGAAAATAAAAAAAGCAAGCAAGGCAATAACATGACACCTTCCTAAGCGGTAAGATTGCCTTTTAATCGTCTTTTCTCATCATATTTTAATATCTCTTATCCTATTTCTGACAAAGACAAATGCAAAGACACAAAAATTGTAAAATATATTTTTTTCACACTTTATTTGCTTTGATACATACGTAACTTCACAGATTTAGCAACTAACTTTATACTGTCGATGAGCGCGTAGGTACTTCGTACCGTCATTTTTATAAAAATTCACTCTTAACATTTGTCCTAATTGCACCTAAATAAGTATAACTTCAAAAACATGAACGAACATTCAATTCTACACAAAAAAGATACCTAGTCTTTTTTCATATCAAAAAAGTACACCGTTTTCGAAATAAACGATAGATGCATGTCTCTATTTAATTTTTTGCAAAACAAGTATGCTTTGAACTTAATGGCAACGTCAAGACGTAATTACGAATTTACTTCTGTTAGTTGTCAAAGTGCAGTGCAAAACACTATTTATCATAGTGCTGTTGAGTTTTTTATAAACCATGTATTTTGAATTTTTTAATGTAGAAATGAGCGATATGATTCTGAGCGTCAATAAAACTATTAGATCGATGGGTTAAACAGGGTCATTTCATCGCAAAAAAGGAATGCTGGAAGACCGAGAGTAATTGATGCGGATATTGAGGATGAAATTGTTGTGCGTTTTGCACAAGATCCAGAAACCAGTACAAGGCTGGTTTCTGCGGCCACTGGTATAAGCAAATCTACGGTGTGAAGAAAAATATGGACAGAAAATTTGTATCGGTATCGTTTTACTCCAGTACAGAATCTTTTACCACAGGATTTTTCAGCAAGGCTCCGATTTAGTCAGTTTATGATAGGGCGGTAGTTAGAGGATCCAATGTTTTATAATAAAATTTTATTTACCGATGAAGCCACATTTACTAGAAGAGGTGTGTTGTAACTGGCGCAATAGCCACACCTATGCGACAGAAAATTCTAATGCATTTCAAGAACATCATTTTCAACATGAGTTTCCATAAATAACTGGTGTGGCATATTTGGGGATTGCATTGTTAGACCATTCGAATTACCAACTAGGCTTGACAGAGTAACGTATCTTTATTTTTTAAACGAAGATTTAACAACTCTTTTAGAAGACATACCTATAAATTTGAAACGTAACTCTTGGTTATGCACCTGCATGATGGTGCACCACCACATTATAGCCTAGAAGTTAGAAATTATCTAGATGAAATTTATCCTCAAAGGATTGGTAGAGGTAGTGTATACCCATGGCGAGCACGCAGTCCCGAACTAAATCCCATGGACTTTCACTTGTGGGGCTACCTAAAGTCACTTGTTTATTAAAAACTGTCGTCTAGAACGGAATAGTTCCCACTTAAGAATTCCTTTTTAACAAAAACCAACTTATTTTCAATTTCGGCGCAAACATTTAAACATAACGGTATTTTTTAAGAAATAAAGTAAAAAAGGCAAATAACTGTACCACATTGAGGGAAAGGTTCTCTTTAAAGTAAAGTAGCTGCTTCTTTGACCCAACTGTCACCAGTCCGACAAAGGCAGCCATAAAGTACTGAAGTACTTCTTTTAAGGGATAAAAAAGCTGAAAGATATACAATCAAAAGACTGATATTTTTTGTACACACTTATGACAAGTCGAAAGAAAATGCAAAAAAGTATTTTTGAAGTGTGTATATTTTAGGCAATTCCTAGCTGAGCGCTTTCGGCTTTACAAAGCCATCATCAGAGCTATGGTCAATTTTTTAAATACCACTACAAAGGAGAGATCTCATTTCCTTAAGTTTCACAATTATG
The DNA here is from genome assembly GCA_918026665.1 of Diabrotica balteata. Lineage (NCBI taxonomy): Eukaryota > Metazoa > Arthropoda > Insecta > Coleoptera > Chrysomelidae > Diabrotica > Diabrotica balteata. The sequence continues at coordinate 34,821,019 of OU898282.1, read as the reverse complement.
ATTTTGTAGGAGTTGTAATTTTTAAAACATATAAAAAACATATAAAAGGTCGACACTGGACGTCACAACGTCCATTGTCGACAAAATTTTTTAACGTGTTTGTGACGTCCAGTGTCGACCTTTTATATGTTTTTTATATGTTTTAAAAATTCCAACTCCTACAAAATCATAATTGTGAAACTTAAGGAAATGAGATCTCTCCTTTGTAGTGGTATTTAAAAAATTGACCATAGCTCTGATGATGGCTTTGTAAAGCCGAAAGCGCTCAGCTAGGAATTGCCTAAAATATACACACTTCAAAAATACTTTTTTGCATTTTCTTTCGACTTGAAAGATATACGAAGAATTAGGTCTATAAAGATACAAAATTCTAAAGTACGGTTACATTCTCATAAAAGACTACATCGGCACCTCTCATTCGTTTCGGCGAGGTGCAAAAGGAAGATTTTTGAATACGACCATTGGCGTAGCTGCGGTACTAGGGTTTTTACACGTAATCTTATAGTAATATATAATAATTAGTTACTAATCTTATAAAAAAAATGTTACAAATGTAGTCGCTTAATCGGTATATCGCATGTCGTATTAAGCAATGTTTTTCATAAGAAATATTTAAGTCAAAATAACCGGCAAGTTGTTCTAAACAATATACCTTATTTTATTATTATACATTAAGTACTAGTTTCGAGTACCATTTTCGAGTACAACATTACCGCTTGTAAATGTATAGTGAAGTAAAAAATTATGAAGCCACTGGAGATTTCACAAAATGCTTCATAAGTTGCAATTAAGAGCAAATTCCGTTTCACCAACGGGATTAATTAGTCTAAAATATACATTGTGGCACAAGTAATCTCCTGAATATTCAATTAGACTACACTATCTGATTTAAGTGAGTCATCAAGTATAAATTACTCCTTTCCATTTAAGAATATTTATTTACTTTATACTCTCGTACATTATACACTTCCTAGCAAAAAAAAATCGACTCAAAAGTAAAATAAGTTATATTTCTTCACTACGCTGTTTGGTCAGTGTATATCCACATCTAATGTAAAATTAAAAGTAAAATGTTTATTGCAAACAGAAGTAATGTTTATTGCAATGACACCAGTATTTACAAAGTTAGTAAGTAAAGAACATAACAAAGCTAACTTATTATTGTATCTTAGAAAAAATGTTAAGAATGAAAGTCATTTTGTAATGAATATAAAAGTAAGTTAATATAAAAAATCAAAATTAATACTGAGTATTTTCTCCTCTGAGTTGTATTACACTTTTCATGCGATTGGTTAAGGTACTTATTAAATTTCACTCTTCATCTAATGCAGTTTTTAGCTCCGCCACTGTCGCTGGTGCTGTATTATAGACCCAAATCCTGCGTTTAAGTTCATCCCATAGGTAATCTTCTGCAATCCGCACTGTGTGACATCTAGCGCGATCGTGCATTAGCATAAAGCCCTCGCCTATGTAGCAGGCGTCAGGCACCACATGGTTTTAAAAAATATCTGTAATGTACCGATTCGTTGTCAAACCCCATCCGCTACCACCACTGGGCACGAACACAAGCTCTGTTTTTCCTTCTAAATATATACCACCTCAAAATATACACGAGCCACCTCCATAGCTCACTGTTTAGACACAGCAGCTCTGAGCAAATCGTTGTCTGGGCCTCCGATAGACGCGAGGTCTTGTCATTGTTGTACAAGCACATTTGACCCTCATCAGAGAATAAAACTCTGCTCCATTGGCCAAGGTTCCAATTGACGTGTTCTCGGGAAAACTGAAGTCAAGCTTGTTTCTGACGTGCGTTTAATTAGGGTCCTGCATTAGCTCGTGTAGGAGTCAAAGTAGCAGCCTTAATTCTTCGCCCAACTGTCCACTGAGTGACAGTGACAACTCGTACATTCCTGAAGGATTATTGAGGCTCAATTCATGTCGCATGCTGATTCCAAAAGGTACTCAGGACAATGAATCGATCATTCCTCTCTGTCGCTACACGTCGTCGACCCGAACCTGGTCGTCGGCTGTAGCTACCGGTCTTCTGGTATCGACGGTAAGCCCTTGAGACTGCAGACTGAGTTATAAGTAGACTACCGGGACAGTCTTTTGGCTATAGAACTCTTCTAATAGTGCAATTACCTGCGCCGCCTTTACTGGTGAAGTACCCAATCTCATAGAAGTCTATATTACGTAGAACATGCCCGTTATAATAGGTAATAACATCTCGATACGTAGGAATGAGTTCCTCTAAATAGCTTTTATTTTTGTGCTTAATGCGACGATTAAATAATATTTCAAATTCTTCATCACATATTGAACGTGTCAAAGTAACACAATATAAAATTATATTATATATATATATATATATATATATATATATATATATATATATATATATATATATATATATATATATATAAGCGGCGGTGATCCTACAGCTTCTGCCGCTTCCCGCATTTCGATCGCCATCTTTTTCTATCTCTCCAGGTGTTTCATCAATGGCTCTGTCTTTCATGGTTTCCATAACACCTTTTATCCAAGACTTGGCTGATCTTCCTCGTTTCCTTCTATTACTTGGATTGTATTCCATAGCTCTTTTTGGCCATCTGTTGTCGTCCATCTTCTGTACGTGTCCATACCATATTAACTGTCTAGTTTCTATTCTTTCAGAAGTTGTATGTACTCTATCTGTTTTTCTTCTAATTTCAGAATTAGGTATACCTTCTACTCTTGATATACGGCAAGCTCTTCAGGTAGTCCATTTCAACCGTGTTAACTTTTTTCTTTCCTTTTACTGTCATTTCCCAACATTCTGCTCCATATGTAAGAATGGGCTCTACAATTACTTTGTAGATTTTCAGAATTCAGAATTCAGAATTTGAACACTCTTCCTGCCTTGTTGCACTCTATAGTCTATATCTCGTTCCGTTGTTCCCTTACTGCAGATAATATATCCCAAATATTTGTATTCGTAGAACCTTTTCATTTATCTAATTTTCAAATCCGGGTTTTCGTCTTCACTGCCACTGACTTGTCTTAATATTAAACTAAAAATACAGATAAAGTCATGGCAATGGTGATCGCCAACGTCGGATAATTCTGATATAGCACGCGAAGAAGAAGAAGACATATAAGGTAGTCTATATTTTCAGAAGTAATATGATACTTCTGCTCTTGTTGATTTGCATATATTCTGTTTTTGACATATTCATACTCATTCCCCATTTTTCGTATTCATCTTTGAGCTTTCTAAGAATATAATCGGCATCTTCTTCACAGCTTGCAATTAGTACTTGATCATCTGCAAAGAACAGCGTCAGATAATGGTTGTTAAGCTTCAACCCCTTTCCCGCACATGTTTGTCTCTATTGGTGCAGTGCTTCGTGGATATATATTTTGAATAGGGTGGGGGAAAGACAATATCCTTGTCTCAAGCCTTTCGTTACTGTAAATACCCTTGAGAAAGTATTTCCTGTTTTTACAGTGCTTTGAGGACATGTTTTCAGTGAGTTCAGTATTGCTTTTAGATATGTTTTACTAGGGTCCGTTTTCGTCAAGACACTAAATAAGAGTTTTAAAGGAACTGTGTCATAAGCCTTCTCCAGATCTATAAAAACCAGATGCGTAGGAAGGTTTCGAGCTGTTGGTTTTTCAATTACTTGTTGAAGGGTAAATGTGTTGTCCACGCACGATCTTCCTGCTCTGAAGCCGCTTTGTTCTTCAATTTCTTAATACTCCTGTTCTATTCTTCTTTTCAATATACGATCATATAACCTTCCCAGTGAGCTAGTTACGCTAATGCCTCTATAATTTCCGCACTCTTTCCTGTCTCCCTTTTTATAAATGGGGCTCATGTGGGCCACATTCCAATCATCTGGAATCGTTTGGCCTTCAATTAAGCATTTATTAAAAATATTCACTAAGCTTTCCAAAAGATCATCCGGTTCATGTTTCACCAACTCGATGGGAATGTCTCCAGGCCCGGGTGTTTTTCCATTTTTCATTTGTTTCAATTCTATTTTCAGTTCTTCTTTGTTAATCTTATGCACCTCTGAGTTTTCTGTCAGATTGAGATATGGTCAGGTCTTTCCATAAATTCGTGCCTGCTGTCTGTTAATAGCGTTTCGTAATATTTTTCCCACTTTTTATTTTGAATCAGGTTTATATTTCCCTCATCTTTTCTTTCTTTTCTAATACTTTTTATGAATTTCCAAGCTTGTTTCACTTTGGTTCCTCCTAAGCATCGGTCCATCTCTTCGCAATTCTCTTCCCACATTTCGTTTTTTCTTTTAGCGACTTCCTTTTTTGCTTCCTAGTTGAGTCTGTTGTAAATTCTACGGTCTTCTGAGTCTTTCGTAGATAGCCATGTTTGATAAGCTTTTTTTTGTCTTTAATTAATTTTCCTACTTCTTCGTTCCACCACTCAGGATTTTTTCTTTTGTCAGCTTCTTCGTACCCCAATGCCTCGTTGGCCGCCTGATGAATGCAGTTTTTTTATATCTTGATATTCTTTTTAGACTGTTTCTTTTCGAGTTAAGTGAGTTAGTTTCGAGGCTAGTCTAAGTTTGTAGAGGAATTGTACTGATTCTTGTTTTAGGCTATCAATATTATATCTTATCTTTGTGGAAGCTGCTACCTTCTTCTGTTCAATTTTGTTCTTGTTTACTTTCCTGTAGTGTATGGTTATTTTTGCGACCACCATATAGTGTTTAGATCTGCATTCGGCACCACGATACACCCTTACGTCATTTGTTTGGAGCCTTTTGTTTTCTGGTTGAATGAGATTATAGATTAATCTGGGTCCATTCTAGATTTTATCTTCTTCTTTGGTTGTTCCCAGGTAAATTTATGTTTATCTTTGTGCTAATATAATCCAGTTAATATTTTAAGCATAAAATAATGAATAACAACATAAAATAACTAACAACATAACAACATAAAATTACTAAGCATAAAATCCAATTTATCAAGTAAGTCGAATTTTTTGCGTGCAAGTATAGTTTGGATTGTTAGTTGGCTAAATTTGTATATATTCATCGGAAATAGCTCATAGCATATCTAATCAGATTATTGCAGTCAATACCTATTAATATGAATGATTGTCAATTTAATTTCCGCGTATTAAACTATAACAAAGTGCATCGCACAATAATTAACATCAGAATGTTTGCCGGCGTCTGCTTAATGATTCTGTTATTAACATGCACATCTTCAGAACTCATTTAAATTAATAAATAGCGTAGAGGATTGTTGAGTAATATTAATTTATTAAAAGCTAGGGTATTAAAATTTGTAGCACACAATTTATTAATCGATGAAGTAAAACTTCATCATCAGATTAGACGATTATGCAAATATTTGATATAGATAAATTTTGATTATGATTTTAAATATCTGCATCCGTTTTTCCAATGTATCCAAATTATAAGAAGTTTAACGAAAAGATACGTCTAGATTTAAAAACATATTCTCCACCTCAGACGTAGCCAGGTTTTAGTTTTGCGATTTTCAAACCCGCAATAAAATAACCCTTATGTTTATAAGAAAAGTATTAAAGATGTAAGAAATAGATACAGAAAAAAGCTAAAAAAAATCAAATGAAAATAAAAACAAAGTAATTGAAACCACAGGAACACCTGTAGGAAGAAGAAGCAAAGGCCGACCGCGAATTAGGTGGTTAGATGGAGTTGAAACCGACTTACGGATATTAAAAATCAGAAGATGGCAACATGTTTCCAGAAACCGAACAGAATGGCAACGAATCTTAGAGCAGGCCAAGATCCACAGAGAATTGTCGAGCCAAAGATGATGATGATGATGAATTGAAACTAGAGGAAACGATAGAACGTGGAACTGCATAAATACACTGGTAATAAAACCTGGAAAATCTTAGCAGGCATATTAACGACTTATCCATAAGAAAGGTAGCAAAGAGGATATAAAAAATCTTTTTTAAAAAAGAAGTTTTGGCCGTACAAAAGTTTATAAACTTTTAAGAATTTTTTTAAGCAATTAAGGAATTGATTGATCGGATATTACCAAGGTGCATTCGATTTATAATTAAAAGAGCTACAATATAATGCTATTTGCATAAAAATGAATGTTTAAAAAAGTTTTTTTGGACTTTCAGTCGTTAAATTTGCATAAACTATTAAGTCAAATTTAATGTAACTTAGCTCAAATTAAAGTTTTTTTTTGTACTTTCGTAATATTGTACTCATTGTACGCTAAAATGTTGATTTAATATAATAAAAATACAAATAATAAAAAACACGGTTTATTGTACCCTAAATGAGCAATAAAAAAAGCTCAGTCGATGCCTCCTGCATGTAAATGTTCGTCCTCTCTCGGTCTTGAAACATCTCTTCCACGTATTCTCTGCATCTACCTATTTGATCTTCTATGTTCAGTAGCGGGTTCCCATGTTTATCTTCGATGAAAGACGTAGGAGTTTGTTTAAATATTCCAGCGGCTTCTTTTACTTTTTTATGTAGATTGAAAGTATCATGTCTTTATTCCAACTCTTCAATTTCTTGGCATCTTTCACTTTGCTAGGTTTCTTTGGCTTGTTGGATCTTTATTCTAATATTTTTGTGTATTTGCTTGTATGTTGTTTCATTTTTACCTCTGTATATTCTTCTTTCGTCCATCATGTTTAGAATTTCTTCTGTCATCCATGGTTTGTTCTTTTTTCGTGTATCTTGTTTGAGGTAGTCTTGTGTTACTCTTGTAAGTGTTTTCTCAATATAGTGCTAGTCTTCCTCGGGAGTTTGTGTCGATTGTACTGTTCTGTTACTCAAGTGTCTATGTAATTCTTCCCGTATTTTATTACTAGTGGATTCTTCTTTAAGCTTATCTGGGTTAATATCTATTATTTACTTATTTCTTTTTGTTCTTTTAAATTCTATCCTAATTGTTGCAAGAAGAAGATTGTGGTCGGTGGGGATGTTAGCTCCGGGGTATGTCTTGCATGATTTTACTGCGTTTTGGTATCTTTTGTTGACCTTTATGTAACCGATTTGATTTCTTGTGATGCGTCCTTCTATTCCATCTGCTGGAGATTTCCACGTGTAGAGACGATTGGGTGGTAACTTGAAAAAGCTGTTCATTATACTGTACTGATTTTCTTTACAGAACTGAAGCAGTCTATCTCCCCTCTCATTTCTTATTCCAAGGCCAAACTCCCCCACCGTGTCATCTTCTCTTCCTTTTCCAATCTTGGCGTTAAAGTCTCCTAATATTATGTTGGTTTCATGCTTCTTTGTCTGCAGTAGAGTTTTGTTTAGGTCTTCGTAAAATTGTTCTATTTCTTCTTCTGTGCTTTGCCTAGTTGGAGCATATACCTGGATAATATTCATATTGAATAAAAAATAGACCGTTTGCGGTCTATTTTTATTAGCATTATTCTATTTGGTGTTGGTAGTAACCCAGAAACTACTTTTGCAATTTCATTAGATGTAATTATTGCTACACCGTTTTTATTTTGAGTGCCTTCATCTCCAGAATAGAATACTGTATAGTTGACCATCACACAGGTACCAGTATTTGGCCATCTTACGTCACTTCATCCCAGTATATCGATATCAAGTCTTTCCATTTCTTGAATTAAATTTGCGGTCTTCCCTGCTTCATATCGACTTCTCACATTCCAAGTGCCTATTCTTTTTGTTTTCCTCCGGGGGATTCTTAGCACCCTCTCCTCATTTAAGAGGTGCCCGGGATTGAGGGCCGTTGTTTAAAAAAGGTGGTAGGCGTTTAAAAAAAAAACCAATCTTTATTGAAAAAAAACCAAACGTAAAATACAAAACGTTAGTCTAAAAGAGAACTGTATTTGGCCAGGTCGTCAGAGAATTCTACTGAATTTGAAAATCTAAAAGACCGGGTTTTTATTGGCTTTGAAAACTTTAAAACAATATTTTCCTTTCAAAAAAAAGCATCTTCCGTTGTCTGACGAAAACGAAATGTTGTGGGCAGTCGCCTAAAAAATACACCTTCATAACCATCATCATTTGCTTGGCGGAGTTTGGCGACAAATAATCTGTATGATTATTACCAAAAACCTTCACTACGAAAACGTCATCAGTTAAAATATTTGGTACACATGGAACATTAATGCCTTGCTCTTCATCTGTATCGGAAAAATGAATGTCACAAGAATCAATGCTTTCTTGATGAGACAGTGTTACTGATTCATTAGATGATGATTCGTCGAAAACTTTCTTCTTGGCAGCACGAACTTTATCACTTTAAGATTTGATTCTCCAGTAATACTTTCCTCTCCTTCTCTTTTTCTGCTTCCTTCTTTTATTTTCCTGTTCTTGGTTCGTTTCCTTTTTATCTAAATTTTTGGGAAGGGAATAATGTCTAAAGATAAAATTACTGACTGTTCTGATTTTAATGATGACTGGACACTTTAGTGTCAGTAAAAGTTTCTTTTTCAATATTTGAAGGACCAGGTATAGAAATTATGACTTCCGATTTTGATGATGGCTGGGGCTGTATCGAATCAGTAACAAGTCCTTCTTCTTTTTGCTGAAAGTGGATAAAAACGTAACCTTCATCCTCTAAATCTTCATCTAAATCTTGTTCTGTTCCTTCCGCTACCATCAATTCTACGTCTGAAAAAATATTTTTATCTAGTGGGTAGATTCCTGTAGACCGAAAGCCCTCTATTGCTATATCTACAAAAGCAGAAAAGAGACCAGCCACATAGTTAATGGAGAGAACCTGTCCTGGATGGGAACTGGTCCAGCTGTCAGCGACGTTCCCATAATAAGCTTTTAGTTTTTTTGAAAAATGCCCAATCGAATAGCTGCTATGTGGTGGCAGACTTAATAAATTTATGAAATTATCTTTTGTAAATGTTACTGCTTTAAGACTTGTGTGCTATATGTGATTATCTAGAATCAGAAGAACGGGGTTCTCCTCTGTTGTACTTGTATGTTTTTTAAAATGCTCCAAGTACTTGACAAATGTGGGAGTGTTCACGTAACCACTATCAGTAACAGCCATATCGTAGGCAGTGATCCTCTCTTTGATTAGAAAAATATTCATCCGTTTTCGAGCAAATAAGAAAAATGGTAAACATGGTGACGAGTTGCACTCATACAGCAAACAGCCGTAATTGTTTGTCCTTGCTCGACAGCTACAGCTTTTGCTACATCTCTCTTTCCAACTGGGACAAAACGTTTGGGCAGATGGTTTGGGACTGTCCGAATGCCCGTTTGTTTATAGATACGGTTGGGAGCTAACATATATTTTTAGAGTGCTCTCCAAAATTTCAAAATACTGAGCTGGTTGCACTATATTGAAACCCATGGTTCTAGCAATACTTGTTTTTCGTGGAACTCGTAAAGATACTCGGTTTCTTTTTATAAAAGATCTAGTGAAGTCCCGTAAAATCGTTTGCCGAGTTATTTGCAATAGTGAACTATTTCGTTTTCTTGGATCTTGGTTAGAACTGCTTTAAATCTTCCTAAAGACTGGACACAATTTTCTTTTTTCAACCTTTACCGTAGTGTCGCTCCATGAAATCTCACAGCTTTTACTTTCTGATGTACAGGAACGCCATTATTAATAAATTCACAATCTTAGCACAAAATAACTTCTGTTAATGGCTTGCGCTCTGATTTTCTTTTGTAGTTTCTAGAAAACAGCAACCAACATTTTAATGAATTAAATATTTAATTCCGAAATTATTTGAAACAAAATTAATTTATGATAATGGGGAAAAATATGCATTCCCCATAACTCTTGCGTATTTTTGCCCCATTCGGCAACACTGCCGAAACCATATGTTGAGATTTTAAGGACCTAACCTCAATCGAAAACTCTGAACATAATCACCCACAATCAAGCGAAGAAAACACCCAAATAAAATAAACTAATTTAACGAAAAATGCCAATTTGATTTTATCATAAATTAATGTTGTTATGCCAATATTACAGTGTAATATTAAAAACAGATTTACCTCATAGTTTATAAACAACGCCTTGAATCAGCTTTAAACTTGGAACAACACATATGACACACTGTTACCAAATGTTTGTAACTAAAATCGGATCAAACTGGACATCAGCGCCAAATTTAAATGAGGTGCGTTCTTTTGCCCCATGCGTGTTTTACCCCCAACTACCCTGCAGCTTGGACTAATATATTAATCTTTATGGTAACTGTCTTTTAAGTCTTACTTCACTGACTAATAAATTGTGTGCTACAAATTTTAATAACCTAACTTTTAATAAACTCATATTACTAAATAATCCTGCGCTATTTAAAAATTTAAATGAATTCTGAAGCTGTGCATATTAATAGCACAATCATTAAGCAGACGCTGACAAACATTCTAAAATTAATTATCTCGGGTGCACTTTGTTGTAGTTTAATACGCGAAAATTAAATATATATTGACTGTGCTGAACTGACTATATATGGTACAAGCTGATTTCCAATTAATATTTACTTATTTACATATTTAATCAACATGCAATGCAAGTTAGAAGAGCGTCAAATAAACAAATGTTAAAAGTAAAGAAGTAATTTTAATTTAATTGCTCACTTAAATCATTCAGTTAGATTAAGCAAATTTTCAGGTGATTACTTGTTACAATGTATATTTTAGACTAATTATTCCCTGTAGTGAGACCAAATTTCCTTTTAGTGGCAACTTACGGAGCCTTTTGTAAAATCTCTTGTGGTTCCATAAGCTCATCATCATCATCAATGGCGCTACAACTCTTCGTGAGTCTTTGCCGCGTTTAATATTGCCTTCCATGTTTGTCGGTCCTGTGCCAGTAATTCCCATTGTCACACTCCCATTTTCTCTAGGTCTTCTTTGACTGTATCTTTTCACCTTTTTCTAGGCCGTCCTACAGACCTTCTTCCATCTGGCCTTTCCCAGAACACATTGTTTCTAAGGCGATTGTCGTTACTGCGGATCACACGTCCTGCCCATCTAAGTGTATTGGCCTTTATATATCTAACAAGATTTTCTTTTCCGAATAGAGACTCTAGCTCGTTATTGTATCTGCCCCTCCATTCGTTTGTCACGCTGTCTCTGCAAGGGCCATATATAATTCGAAGAATTTTACGTTCCCACACCAGCAATTTATTTACTTCTCTTTTTATTATCGTCCATGTTTCGCTTCCAGACACGACTTCTGGTCGTATATATCCGGATCTTTGCATCTCGTGAAAGAAGTTTCGACTTCATCAGATGTTGCATTGTAAAGAAAGATCTGTTTCCTGCCATTATTCTCGTTTCAACTTCTCGCTCTAATTTGTTGTCATTTCTGATTGTTGCTCCTAGATATTTAAAGTCTTTAACCACTTCGAAGTTGTGATTATTTATAGTAATGTTTTGCCTTATTCGCCGTCGTTCTTGTTTTGAGACGACCATGTATTTTGTTTTGTTTTTATTTATTTTTAGACCGATGTTTAATGCAGGTTCTTCAAAGCTCGAGAAAATATCCTTAGTTTCTAATGTTGATTGTGCTACTGCGTCTAGGTCATCGGCAAAGGCGAGTATGATTTTTGCTCCCCGAGCATGACATATTCTAAGGCCAGGTTAAACAACAATGGGGACAACGGATCTCCCTGTCTCAGTCCAGAATTTACGCAGAAAGTATTTGATATTTTCCCCCCTATTCTAACTTGTGCAAAAGAGTTACTTACACACATTTGTGTTACCGCAGCTAGTTTCTTGGGTACTCCGAGCTCGAACATTGCCTTCCATAATGTTGGACGATTGAGTGAATCATAAGCCTGTTTGAAGTCTATAAAAATCTGATGCACGTCGTGATTATATTCCCAATACTTTTCAAGCATTTGTCTTATTGTAAATAAGATCGTTTGATACTCATGTTCTCCGTTATTTCCACCATTTTCATTGTTATCATCAGTGAAATTTTGGATATTCCATAAGCTGATAGAACCTTATTATGCATTTACAAACGTTGTGAGGTGTATATAGGCGTAGGTGTGTGTAGTATATTTAGCGTTTTTAAGCATATTTGAAACCCTTACATTTGTTTCCAAAACTGAAAAAAAATAACATGCTATAGGTAAAGACTATAAGGTAAAGACTATATTTATAGGTTCTAGTTATGAAAACTCCACGGTGGCCGGTTATTGAAAGGGATACATTGTACTGATGTTATGAGAATCATAAAAAATCGTGTCACGTTTATTTATTTAACACCGTTATAAATATCGAGTTTATTTATGGTAAAATACAAAAATTGCATACAAAATCTGCGCTGTTTACCTTTAAAATGCAACAAGATTTTTGTGGATAGAACACTGGGATCAAAAGATATTGAATTTTTACCGTCGAACTGATGTTAATCAATCAATTGATGTTATATTGTCAATTGTTATATTGAATTTGTTTTTATTATATAATAGTGATATATATGATCTTGACGTGCTATACTCCATAGAACTCTTTCTTGTAATCAAGCAGACATGCATATACGTCGTAATTCTGTGCATGTTTGGAATAAAACTTATACTGAGAACATAGTCTCTCCTGTACTAAAAGCATTTATAAAACCGAAGTAGTTGGGGGAAATTTGACTCTCATCTTATGAATTATCTTAAGGAACAGTTTTAGGAGGTGACGCATGAAGTTTATCGCACGAAATGGCAACAAACTCAGACTTGAGCCAATCTACTGGTATTTTTTGAGTAATTCTGTGTTATTGCGAAATGAACTTCCTGCTGCAATCTGCAAATATTATCACTATAGTCTTCGCCCAGTTTTTCTTCTCCGCCCCAAAACGAATGTTTTTTAAGAAACAACTAAAATAATAAGAATAAAAACGAACACTAAATTATAATAATAATAGAAATGAAGAAAGATATAGTTGTTAACAAATAGGTAGTGGACAGATCTTGACCACCGGACGTTGTAGGATGCTGAAACGAATAAAATGTGTGAATTGACAAAGTTCAGAAGAACTGAAAGAGAAGTGATGGAAAAAAAAAATACTAAAAATAGGGCTAAGCTCAGAGGAACAAATTTAAATGGCCAAAGAGACACTAAATCTCAAGTGAGTGTTCGGGCTAGCTTCAATGCACTGGATTGTGGCTTTAAAGATTTAAACAGATAGCAAGGATACTGAGCTAATGAGACAAGAAACGAAATAAGACCTGGTAATATCAAACGTGATACAACTAAAGAAGGTCACTGGGAATAAATTTATAGAAAGAGAACAATAAGAAGAGAAAAGAAGGGCGCCAACTCAACGATAGTTGAGATTTTGAAGTAACAAATGAATCTGGAGGTAATACTCTGAAATACAAAAATACTAAATATTAATCTTGTTTTGCTATGTTATATACTGGTTAGTAGAACTGAAATAAAACTCAAAATAGCAACAATAAATATATTTATAAACAAATGTATATAGGTATATGTGTATAAACAATTTACATATAATGCAAAGCCAAATAACAGTGGTAGTGGATGGTGTACAGATACAATAGGACCTAATAGCCCCTCAACAAATGAATAGTCACTACCACTGGCCAAATAAAATATGAAATATTAGTATACAACAAGAATAGTCCGTAGGGTAGCCAAAGTCTTAAAACAAAAAGGTAGTCATTTAAATTTAAATTAGTTCTACAAAAATGAGGTACTAATGACAATATTGTAAAGATATCAAACTTGATAAATCTCTATTACAATTATATTAAATATATATATTACATCCAAAAAATGAGTTGTTCCATACTCATTATATAATATTTAAAAACAAACCACATTAAATTTATGTCCCTCTTAATATCAAATTGTATTATATTAACAAAAATATTATATCCAAAAAAAAGTGAGTTTGGTCAGACTCTCTAAATCCTAGTTAAAACCTAATAACACATGAAGTGTCCCTTTTTCCTCCCGAATATTTTATAATTAAATTATCAAAAAAAAAAATTATCATAAAGGTATTCACCTTATCATATGCATATGATCTGTTAACAGTAAATATAAAGTAATACGTAATACAAAAGGTCAAATAGTTAAACGACTTATCTTTACAGCACTATAAGTCCATAGGAAAAACTCCTCTTGGCACGGCTACATCAGTTTGTGGCTGTAAAGACGAATCCTGGTCACAAAAGCCACAACCAGTCACTGGTCTCTGGGTGACAGCAAAATCCACGGGTTTGCTAACTATGTATCTAAGGATTCTGTTACTAGTATCCTTGAGGGAATATTCTCAAGAGAATATCCTCAAGTAAAGTGAAAATAATATTTTCACGTGACGGAATCTAAAATGATTATTTAATTTAATAAATATGTAATTCAATAGGTGTAGCAGCATGGATTGACTGCACCAAAACAAAACATCAAAACATTAGGTATTAGGTTAAGTAAACATCATGTCAAATTTATGAAGTTTATTTCGTAGGCATGGCAAGCTTGCGCCATGAAAAGAACATGCGCAGAATACAGAAGGCTGTACCACATTTGTAGAACCTTTTATATTCCACCAAAAAAATTAGGTAAAAAAAAGAACCAAAAAAACTTAATGATAAGATATGGACTAGATCGGACTTTAGTTTGACTATATAAAAAAAATGACCTTATGTTCTTTGTAAGTAAATCAAGGAAATTTTATATTTAAATTATTTCGGAACTCAAAAATAAATCTCTAAAGAAATACTAAATACAATGATAAATTTGATTATATGATAAAGAGATAATACGTATAAAATGATTTACTTACATGGAGCTCGCAGCACGCCAACTCTTCCTTTTTATATGGAACTCTTATAAATGAATATTGATTTTATTATACAAAATTTACTTATTATTATTTTTATTAATGAATCTTCCCCAAATTATCTTCCTTGCTCCAATTTATCTTCCTTGCTCCAATTCCGTCACTTTGAATGTGAACAATTTCACCGGTTGGCGTGTCTGCGTTGACGAGTTCTGACCAAAACTGATCGTTCCGTTTCCGCATAAAATCGATCTTCCTTTCCAAGCGATAACAGCGCGTGGGGAAAAATGTCGATTTCAAATCGATCGTAGGCGGGTAATAAAAATTTCTTGAGGGGTTTAAATTGGACTAGTCAGTAGCGTAAACGCTACATTCTCCCTCATCTCCAGCAAAAAAAAAAAAGGAACTTTAGGAACTTTTTTTTTTTTTTGTGGCAGAACGATCTAACGCTGGGTCGACACTGAACGTTGATACGTTAAAATTAAACATTTTCCTCACCAGTCAACCATTTGCTCAGGAATTGGAACAAAATCAAGGACGAAATAAAAATATAGAACGAAGAATATGAGACGAAGTCATACATTTTTTTTTAATGCGATAATGTATGTTAATTTAGTATAAACCAAAGATAAAAAAAATAATAATAAAAAGGTATACATTTTAAGTTTAATTCTATAACCTTACAGATCAAGTTAACTTTTAACACTACTTATCTACATTCTCAAGTATTGGTAAAAACAACCATTCGTTAAAACTACATTATAGGTGTGTATTAACAACCCCTAACACAATATCTCCAAGAACCATTCATAACAACGAAATTCAAACAAAGTCCTATGAACTTTACCAAGCGTTGACACTAGAGCGACCAGATTCTATTCGTCACCATAGAGTTCAATGAGGGCCTAATTATTCAGGACTAGTTGAAACTACAAACCTAAACAGATATATATGGTTCGGGATATCAACAACATATTGAAAATCCAAGGTAAAAGCTAATTCAATACACCTACTTGCTTTAGCAGCGGTAGGGAAACACACAATCGGCAAAGGCACAAGTAAGCCTAGATACTAGCAAGCCCACTATACTCATGGTATAGGGTATGCTAAAAAAAAGGTAAGTAAGATAACTGCAATCCCAACTCATAGTAAAGGATATGCACAAAAGGGAAAAGATAATTGCACGTCCAGATCTACTCATGGTAGAGGATATGCATAAAACTCACTTCTACCAGCTATACACTTGGTAGAAGGAAAGATAAAAGAGATCCTAACTGTAATACCTAAACTGTACTATTGACGTGTTCCAATTCTTTACTCACGACAAGAACAGTAAAGGACAGATTTTTAGGACTCTATAATCAAGATAAAGATAATATATATATTCATAAGATATAGATAAGAAATAAACTTATCCAGGTAAAGGTTAAGATAACTAACTTAAGGTAAAGGTATGAGATAAACCAATTAAGGTAAAGGTACGAGATAAACTCAATTAAGGTAAAGATAAAGATACACTCAAGGTAAAGGTACGAAATAAACTCCATTACAGGTATGAGATAAACTCCATAAAGGTAAAGATAACCTCACTTTAGGTACAGATAAAGATAACTCCCATCTACCAATCCATATGACTAATAGAGAGACCGGTAAACAAACAGTATACAATAAAATATGTTAAAACTCAAATACTTTCAACGATAATAGCATAGGAGATGACCTCCAAGTTAAACAGACTTACTTACTGCTGAATATCAGAACGATCCAATTCTAAATGACACATTCTGATTTCAACCTAAGAGACACTCAAGGAACAACTAATATTTATTGATAGATTTCTGAGCCAAGTGAGGGCACACATCCAGGGTGATCAATCCTGAACCCACGCTAAAACACCGACACAGTAAGTAAATATGAATGCATAAGCTTTATGGTCATGATCCACAAAACTATACAACACTCATAATGAAAATATTTGGAATGTTTTCCTAATTATCCCTGTAAATATCTATTTAACTCAGAACTCAAGATGGGGAAAATTCCATATATCCATCCTGTACTCCTATGATATGCAGTTGGACTTTTAAGAGAAAACAAACAACAAAATTAACAAGTCCATATACTAAGATAATAACCAACATTAAGATAAGATAAAAAAAGGCAAGATAGCACAACGTCTTATGGTTTTTTGCCAGGTAAACAAAATGGAAAAACAGATTTTAAGCAACCAAACTGGTACAGAAGTGATAAGGGACCAATGAGATCTAACGATATGAAGTTGAAACGGAAAATCAATCCGTCGATAACTACCCATTAAACCTGGTTGGGGAAGATTTGTCGGTTTGCATGTAGCACAGATTTTGCATTTAGCGATATAGCTACGTACAGTTTAACGCATCTTCGGCCAGTAATAAAGTTCAGATATTTGACGGAAAGTTTTTGTAGAAACCAAAATGAGCTGCAGTAGGATGGTCATGAAAAGTGGCCAAAACCTCTGCTCTATTAGGAGTTGGAACGACTATCTTCCAATCCGACATTCCAGTAAGGGAATCTATGGAACTTAAGACATGTTTATACAAAACACCATGTTCAACTTTAAAATCGGGATATTTACCTGGTACATTCTGTACAACATTTTTTAACAATGGACTGGTTAGATGACGGACTCTCAACTCATACTCTAATTCAGGAGCTAACAGATGCTCTACCTTGAACGCAGACATATTACACAACTGAGAAATATACAAGAGAATGAGTAAAAGTAGGTAAAATTTAACTTACTCTCTGACTCCAAATTAATATTCTGAAGGGATACCAATACCAGTAATGTTTAATTGTTTTGGTCCAGTTATGAAATCCAATGACATATACTGCTACAACACCCTAAGGAACCTAAAATTTCAAAACTGTTATTTCGAGATAGTGACTCAACTTATTGACTACTCCGGACTTGTAAAAATATGTGAAATAGTTAACTTTAGTTATTTAAATTTTTAATTAATTTATTATTAATTTAAATTGTTATTTAATCAATCAAAAACAAAGCAATTTATTCAGTCTACACAGTATATAGCAAAAACAAGTCAATTTAAGATATAGATATAGATATAAGGTAATGTCCAAAAAAAAATTGAAAAACAAAACTAAAAGTTAAAATGAAAATCTAAAAGCACAACCAGTGAAAACCACAACAACCCAAGATCAAAACCAAAAGTTAAAGGAGATATATATATATATATATATATATATATATATATATATATATATATATACACATATATATATTTTTTAAGGCAGAAGTGGAAAAGAAGCCCCACGTTGGGCGCCAATTGAAACGAATAAAATGTGTGAATTGACAAAGTTCAGAAGAACTGAAAGAGAAGTGATGGAAAAAAAAATACTAAAAATAGGGCTAAGCTCAGAGGAACAAATTTAAATGGCCAAAGAGACACTAAATCTCAAGTGAGTGTTCGGGCTAGCTTCAATGCACTGGATTGTGGCTTTAAAGATTTAAACAGATAGCAAGGATACTGAGCTAATGAGACAAGAAACGAAATAAGACCTGGTAATATCAAACGTGATACAACTAAAGAAGGTCACTGGGAATAAATTTATAGAAAGAGAACAATAAGAAGAGAAAAGAAGGGCGCCAACTCAACGATAGTTGAGATTTTGAAGTAACAAATGAATCTGGAGGTAATACTCTGAAATACAAAAATACTAAATATTAATCTTGTTTTGCTATGTTATATACTGGTTAGTAGAACTGAAATAAAACTCAAAATAGCAACAATAAATATATTTATAAACAAATGTATATAGGTATATGTGTATAAACAATTTACATATAATGCAAAGCCAAATAACAGTGGTAGTGGATGGTGTACAGATACAATAGGACCTAATAGCCCCTCAACAAATGAATAGTCACTACCACTGGCCAAATAAAATATGAAATATTAGTATACAACAAGAATAGTCCGTAGGGTAGCCAAAGTCTTAAAACAAAAAGGTAGTCATTTAAATTTAAATTAGTTCTACAAAAATGAGGTACTAATGACAATATTGTAAAGATATCAAACTTGATAAATCTCTATTACAATTATATTAAATATATATATTACATCCAAAAAATGAGTTGTTCCATACTCATTATATAATATTTAAAAACAAACCACATTAAATTTATGTCCCTCTTAATATCAAATTGTATTATATTAACAAAAATATTATATCCAAAAAAAAGTGAGTTTGGTCAGACTCTCTAAATCCTAGTTAAAACCTAATAACACATGAAGTGTCCCTTTTTCCTCCCGAATATTTTATAATTAAATTATCAAAAAAAAAAAATTATCATAAAGGTATTCACCTTATCATATGCATATGATCTGTTAACAGTAAATATAAAGTAATACGTAATACAAAAGGTCAAATAGTTAAACGACTTATCTTTACAGCACTATAAGTCCATAGGAAAAACTCCTCTTGGCACGGCTACATCAGTTTGTGGCTGTAAAGACGAATCCTGGTCACAAAAGCCACAACCAGTCACTGGTCTCTGGGTGACAGCAAAATCCACGGGTTTGCTAACTATGTATCTAAGGATTCTGTTACTAGTATCCTTGAGGGAATATTCTCAAGAGAATATCCTCAAGTAAAGTGAAAATAATATTTTCACGTGACGGAATCTAAAATGATTATTTAATTTAATAAATATGTAATTCAATAGGTGTAGCAGCATGGATTGACTGCACCAAAACAAAACATCAAAACATTAGGTATTAGGTTAAGTAAACATCATGTCAAATTTATGAAGTTTATTTCGTAGGCATGGCAAGCTTGCGCCATGAAAAGAACATGCGCAGAATACAGAAGGCTGTACCACATTTGTAGAACCTTTTATATTCCACCAAAAAAATTAGGTAAAAAAAAGAACCAAAAAAACTTAATGATAAGATATGGACTAGATCGGACTTTAGTTTGACTATATAAAAAAAATGACCTTATGTTCTTTGTAAGTAAATCAAGGAAATTTTATATTTAAATTATTTCGGAACTCAAAAATAAATCTCTAAAGAAATACTAAATACAATGATAAATTTGATTATATGATAAAGAGATAATACGTATAAAATGATTTACTTACATGGAGCTCGCAGCACGCCAACTCTTCCTTTTTATATGGAACTCTTATAAATGAATATTGATTTTATTATACAAAATTTACTTATTATTATTTTTATTAATGAATCTTCCCCAAATTATCTTCCTTGCTCCAATTTATCTTCCTTGCTCCAATTCCGTCACTTTGAATGTGAACAATTTCACCGGTTGGCGTGTCTGCGTTGACGAGTTCTGACCAAAACTGATCGTTCCGTTTCCGCATAAAATCGATCTTCCTTTCCAAGCGATAACAGCGCGTGGGGAAAAATGTCGATTTCAAATCGATCGTAGGCGGGTAATAAAAATTTCTTGAGGGGTTTAAATTGGACTAGTCAGTAGCGTAAACGCTACAATGCCATCTGAAGCTGTCCTCAGAGTAACAACCCGTGCAATACCGTCGGTGCCATAATGCAACTCAATGATTCTGGCCAACTGCCAGTGAAGAGGAGGCTGTTGTTCATTTTTTATGATCACTAGCGAACCTTTAACGAGAGATGGGGTTGGACTATGCCATTTAGATCGCTCTTGAAGAGAATGAATATACTCTTTAGACCATCTTTTCCAAAAATCCCCCTTTATCCTTTGAATTAACTGCCAACGATTCAGACGGTTAATCTTTAAAGCGCTTAGATCTGGATCGGGAATTGAATCCACTAAGGGTTCAAAACTCAAAAAATGACCAGGAGTCAGTGCCTGCAAATCATTAGGGTCAGAGCTTGCTGCACACAAAGGACGAGAATTAAGAACTGCCTCGATTTGAGTCATAAGGGTATAGAACTCCTCATAAGTCAAAATTTGTGTACTCAAAACACGATACATATGGTTCTTGAATGATTTGACGCCAGCTTCGGCTAACCCATTAAAATGAGGGGCACCGGGCGGATTAAAATCCCAGGTAATAGAAAGAGTCTCAGCAGCAGATCGAGCTAGTTTTATGATTTCGTTGCTGGCTCCCTTAAAATTGGTACCTTGATCACTCCTAATAGTTAGGCACTTACCGCGTCGAGATACAAATCTACGAAAGGCAGCCAAAAAGGACTCAGAACTAAGATTTGAAGTTACTTCCAGATGAATGGCTTTTGTACTCGTACACACGAATACACAAACATATCCTTTGTAGGTTTTTGCACCTCTATGTTTGGACATTAATAACGAGAATGGTCCTGCAAAATCCACACAAACAGACAGGAAAGCACGTAACGGAGTAACTCGGACAGTTGGCAAGTTTGCCATAAAGGGGTTGTAAGATTTAGGTCGGCATCTAAAACAACGAATGCACTTCGACAAACAGCGATGAATGGCACTTTTCGGAGACAGAATCCAAAAGCGCTGAAGTAATAAATAATGCATAGCCTGTAAACCAGGGTGCAGATGAGTTTGATGAGTCCACTCGATGATTAAATCGGTCAAACGAGTTTTCGGTAATAGCAATGGATGTTTTACATCAAAAGACAACTTAGACTTTTGTAATCGACCTCCTACTCTCAAAAGACCATATTCATCAATAAAGGGTGCGAGTTTACGAAAAGCTTTGGGTAACAGCGAATTTTGTTGAATTTTGAGAAAAATATCCGAAAAAACGTCAGCTTGTACATGCTTAACAATGTATCGTAACGCAGATTCCATCTCTAAATGACTGTTCAGGGAATCTGAAGAGGCAGCATTGTTTTTTCTTTGAAGTTTAGCCACGAATTTTAAGACGTAAACCATGACTTTCTGAATTTTTATCAGGGACGAAAATTTTGAAAGTAAAGTAGAGATGATATTATCAGAAATGACCGGTATCAATGATAATACAGTGGGCAATTTTTCTTCTAACATTTCCGTGGGATGGGAGGTGTGAAAATTAACCTGCGAGGGCCAACACTCGCTTGACTTTGAAAGAAAATCAGGATCCCGCCACCAGAGGGAAAATTGTAGTAGTTGTGCCGGTGTCAAACCCCGACTAGCACAATCAGCAGGGTTTTGATTAGATGGCACGTAATGCCAAGAAGAACATGGTATAAGTTCTTGTATGTGCCTTACCCGATTGGCAATAAAGGTTTTCCATTTATGCGGAGAAGAATTAATCCAGGTAAGAGCAATCGTGGAATCCGACCAAACATGAATATCGGAAAAAGAAAAGATATGTTTAAACGACTCTTTAATGAAGGCGACTAGATCCGCCAGCAATACAGCTGCCAACAGTTCCAATCTTGCAATAGATTGTGTCTTCAGAGGAGACACTCGACATTTAGCACACACAAGTACAGTCTCAAATGTGTCAGAAGTATTAAATCGGAAATATACAACGCTGGCGTATCCTAACTCTGAAGCATCGCAGAATCCATGAATCTCGACTTTAGAAGATTTATTAAAGCCGAAGTGTCGAGGGATTTGAATGTTCGCAAGGTCAGGTAACTCGATTTTAAACTGATGCCATACCTGTTGTATTTGTTCAGGTGGTTCATCATCCCAAGATACATTGGATTGCCACAACTGTTGCAGCAGACGTTTGGCCTTTAAAAGACACGGGGATATGAAACCAAGAGGATCAAAAATACGACTGATTTCCGAAAGAATAGCCCGCTTTGTACAAGTTTTGTCAAGGGGACAGTAAGAATAAGAAAAGACGTCAGTCGACGGGTCCCATTTCAGGCCTAGCACGTTAATAACGGAAGGTTCCTCTTTGTCAAACGAACAAGATGTCAGAATATCAGAACCAAAATCTTGGAGGAGACTGGGATGGTTGCTGGCCCATTTGCCTAGTTCAAAACCACCAAGCTTTAAAAGTTGAATGAGCTCTAACTGTAGAGAGTGGGTAGATGACAGAGAATCACTTCCTAATAGACCATCGTCAATATAAAAATGTCGCGTTAAAGCTTGTGAAGCGTTAGGGAAACGAGACTCTGCCGACTCAGCTAACTCTTGTAAAATTTTTAATGCGAGATAAGGTGAAGAAGAAACACCGTAAGTAACAGTACGTAAAAAGTACTCTTGAATAGGTTTAGAAGAATCCGACCTCCAGAGAATTCTTTGATAATTCCAAAATTCTTTGTTTACGTTAATTTGTCGATACATTTGCTTTATATCGCATGTGAAGCAGTAACGAAAATATCGAAAATTGAGTAAAAGCGAAGAGATGTCCTTTTCAAGTTTAGGACCTGTATATAGGGTATCATTGAGAGACACACCTCGAACATCACGTAGACTGGCGTCGAAGACAACACGAATTTTGGAAACAAGAGATGAATTAACAATTTGTTTTTTGAAAACTGCGTGATGAGCAAAATAATACGAGGTAGGTGATTTAAAATTAGATTCAGGAACCGGGGTCATATGTTTCGAAGTAATATAGTCATTCATAAACTCAACATATTTCTCTTTGAGATCCGGAATTTTCTTAAAACGATTCTCTAACACGCAAAAACGACGATATGCTTGAGAATAAGTATCGCAAAAGACAGGATTGGGTTGTCGAAACGGTAGAGGAACAGAAAATCTGCTTGTTGACTCTCGGAAAGTAAATGCCTTGTAAATATCCTCACAAACTTGATCGTCCTGGGACAAAATGGCAGGTTTAGGTATATTTTCGACTTCCCAAAATTTTTGTAAAAGACTATCTATGTTTGTATCCATAGACGCATGTAAAGAGGTAAAATTACAATTTGAAAGGGCCGTAGAGACTCGCCCTTGTAGCACATAACCGAAAATGGTTTCTAAATCGACAGGTTGGTTTGGTTCGCCAAGAATTCGACCCGACTTTAAAAAGAGAGGAACTAATTCAGCCCCTATCAGCATGTGTATCGGACCTGGTTGATAGAATGTGTGATCTGCTAATTTCAGATCACGAATATGAGTAAGATCATGAGGATTGATAAATACGTTAGGTTGATTTGAACACACCTTTTTCACAATTATTGCGTCCAACGAGAAGATCGGGCCGTTACGATCACATGGTTTAATATGACAGAACGTGGTACCCTGAGTGGTACACGTCGACATTCCGTTTAGACCTTCCACTGGGATTGATAAGTTATTACGGGAAAGGCCTAAGCGCCGAAAACAACTGTCTGAAATAAAATTAGCCATCGAGCCTGTATCCAGTAAGATACGAATTTTCTGAAAATCACCGTAGACATCTTTGATATGTATCAAACATGTTGATAATAATACCGACGAGAATGTTAAACGTGATTGTGTGGAAAGGTTAGCGTTTATTAGAGACGTCGGCGCAAAACTAGACGTAGAGGTTTGAGGCGTCTCTAATGTAGATTTGTGGTTCTCATTAGAAGATTGTGTTTGAGGAGGCGGTTGGCTGAATAAACAAGATTCGTTGGAACTTGGATAGACATGAAGAAAAGTGTGATGTCGTGATTGGCAAACCCTACATGTGCTCGAAGAAGCACAGTTTACGGCGGAATGATGTGCACCCAAACAGTTGAAACATAAATTATGGCGTTTAGCCAACGAAATACGTTCTTGCGCCGCTTTAGCAAGAAAGGATGAACATTTATATATAGGGTGAACACCAGAACACACGACACATTTACCCCCTTGATAAGTCACCTTCGGTCGATTGGTGGCACTGACAAAACTAGATGTGAATGGTTTTTTATTAGACTGATGAGAAAATGATCGCGAGTGAGACTGGGTAGAAAGGGTTAATGAATTAAACTGAACCGACTCCAAAGCTATACATTGTCTTTCTAAAAATGAAACCAATTGCCTGTAAGTGGGAATGTCACAGCTTCGACTGTTTTCTAATTCAAAATCTGTACGAGTTTAATTGTCCAATTTGTTCGACAACATATTGAATAATAGAAAATCCCATTGCTCAACCGGGAAATCAAGAACACGTAAAGCGGCAACATTTTCCGTGAAAGTATTTAAGAGATTTCTTAAATTAGAAGAAGTAGAAGTTTTGATAACCGACGCGTTGAAAAGATCGTTATAATATTGGGTAGCAAGAATTCGTTTATTCTGATACCTTTTCCCTAGAATGTCATAAGCAATCTGATAATTTGCATCGGTCAGGGGAATGCCTTTAATAAGAGCCAAAGGTTCTTGACTAATAGACGTAATAAGAAAACGGAATTTTTCCACATCGGACAAATCGTGATTGTGATGAATTAAGCTATTAAATAGGTCAAAGAAACTAGGCCAATCTCGAAAATTGCCTGAAAAGGTGGGTATATTAAGCTTTGGGAGTCTAACTGAAGGCCTTGAAGATTGTGCACTTGAATGTGAGGAGATATTTGAAGAAGAAGACGCCTGATCAGCGGCCACCCTAAACTTAGCTTGCTCCGAAAATTCCTCATCGGTTATTGATCCGATGATCAGATTGTGAGCTGTATGAAATTCTTTATAAATAGATTCGATTTCTTCTGCCCTAGCTAAGAATAATGATTTGACAGTATCATCCCTTGATGCTTGAATGCCTGCCTCATGGGCTTCTCTCAATCTAGAATACGCTGTTTGGCGCGCCAAGTTGGCTTTGTTTATTTTGCTGGACATTGTAAGATAAAAGACACGACAAAAGAGGGCAATGCAAACAAAATTAAACAAATCGAACACAAGAAATGCCCTAGATTGAAAGAAGAGAAATGCGCTACCTGGTTTCAGACACAATTCTGAACAAACAAGGGAAGTATCGATAAAAGTAGAATAAAACTAATTCACAAAAATCAGCACACAAAAAAAATGTAAAAAATGTAATACAACGGTAATAAATCCTGTGTCAAAAGTGATATATATGAATAATTAATATATGTATGTAATATAAGTTAAAATGTGTAATAAGTATAAAAGTACTACTGATATTATAAATGGTAAAGTAGAAATAAATTAGAAATAAATTTAAAAAAATTGCCACGTAAATATGACCAAATTTAAATATGTAAATTTAATTTAAAAATATAGCGCGAAGGACTGTATCAGATTTAAAATTAAAAGCAACAAAAACAAATAATTAATTAAAATAAATTAATTGAAACACAATGAAATTATTTAAATCAAAGTTAAAATCCGTCTCGAAGTAACCAAATGTTTAGTGATTAAACTTGAGAGATCGCTGGTTAAATTGTATTGAATAAATAATTATAACGAAAAAATGCAATATTAGATTGTATATAAGATTAGCGAAAATAGCGAATATTTGTAGCAAATATATGTAAAATAAAATGAATTCAAATAAAAATTGGCAGATTTTATATCTTATTGTCAATTCTATATGAGATTCACTTACCTTTTTGTCTATGGTTGGGCCCGGCTGGAGATGGCGTGAGATACACTGCTGTGGTGATCTGCTTGGCGCTTGCTTCCGTACGGGACGAGAGTTTTTTGAAGAATGAATTCATATGCAAAGGGGCACGTATCTATTACCCCAAATCGACTAGAGGGTACTGTTTTTAGAGACCTCCGTGAATAGCCGTAAATTAAACTTAAAATGACATTCTTTACTTGCTACACAAAGGCGGATACGTTTTCTTAAGGAATCTGAAGTGTTTTGGGTTGATATATGTTTCCCAAAAACATGTTGAATTTCAGACAAGTGAATTCTCAGAACTTGACAATAATTAATCAGCCAATTTGAGTTCGAGAATTTAAAAATAAACTAAAGCCATATTGCAATTAGGTAATATATTATGATTAAATAAGATTTAAAACTAAATAAGGTCATATTCGTAACAATAAAAATAAAATATTTAAATTACTTGACACTTTTCCAAACAATGATCTTGACGTGCTATACTCCATAGAACTCTTTCTTGTAATCAAGCAGACATGCATATACGTCGTAATTCTGTGCATGTTTGGAATAAAACTTATACTGAGAACATAGTCTCTCCTGTACTAAAAGCATTTATAAAACCGAAGTAGTTGGGGGAAATTTGACTCTCATCTTATGAATTATCTTAAGGAACAGTTTTAGGAGGTGACGCATGAAGTTTATCGCACGAAATGGCAACAAACTCAGACTTGAGCCAATCTACTGGTATTTTTTGAGTAATTCTGTGTTATTGCGAAATGAACTTCCTGCTGCAATCTGCAAATATTATCACTATAGTCTTCGCCCAGTTTTTCCAGATATTTTTTCCACGGTCTTATTTTACTCAGTTTGTCCAAGGTGATTTTTCAATCAGAATCAGTTATATTTCATTTTTGTATCCGCCTTAGTTTACCTGCAAATGCAGGTTTAATATTATTTAAATTTTCAAATAAATAAAGAACTGCTGTAATTTTTGTTTTATTAGACATTTTACGTTTACTAAGGAGCTGTAGCGATTAATCAGTAACCTTATATGTACCTATATATCAGGTAGATCCAACTTTGCATGTGCTTCTGGTATATATTGCAATATTGTGTAATAGCGAAAATTTAAAAATGAAACAATTGCGATATTATAGCGGAAGTGAGACATCCAGTACATCCATTTGAAGAAAGAGAAATAAAGCCCTACACATTTTTAATGAGCACAGTGTGGAGTTCTTTGACAACGGTCTTTACTCAGAGATAATGATGGTATGCAAAGCAATTTAAACTGGGCTTTGTAGTTTCCCTGAGCTGTTTTTTCAGTTTTTAACCTAATTTTTTATTTAACAATAAAACTGCAATTTCATGTACTCCTCGTGGAAGTTACTCTAGAAAATAAAAGACTTTTTTATATTCGTCTAACGAGAGAAAACTTTTGTTTTTAGAAATACAAAAATAATTACGAATATTTAAAAGGTCGACCTCATTTACTAAAGTTGTTGCGACTGAAGTGCAGCAATGAATATTACGTTTGTTATAGTTTATTATTTTACGTATTTTATGTATATAACTTATATCTTACAAATAAATATATAAGTGTAGTATCATACCCTTATTCATGCGAAGAGATAGCAGTTTGAATTCGTCTAAAAAGAGTTTATTATCGTTAAAATTCTACACTATAAATTATTAACAATAATAACATAACTAACATAACTTAACAAATATACAAACCTAAAAAGAGAATCAAGAACAATGCTATTTCTTACGCCATTAAGTAATTTGACAATAAAATTTACAATGTGTCAATGTCAATAAAACTTAAACAGTCATACGACCTAAAACTTTAAAACTAAAAATAAACTTTGCTGTTTCACTTAAAATAAACATAGGTTTACTTTTACATCCCCCTACCAAAAAGTTATGATAAACCATCTACGTATATGGTTTATCACAAGGCATCAATTTTGAAATATGGAAATAATTCATATCATTCTTTTTGTATGCAATATCTACTTCATATAATGTATTTGAAATTTATTTTTTTATTTGAAATGGACCTACTCTTACTTCGTCAAGTTTTTTTCTATTTAGTTTTGATTTATTTTCTACATATGCCCAATCTCCCTCTTTATATTCATAGGATTTTCTATTTTTGTCATACAGTTTTTTATTATATTCATGATATCGTACCAAATTATAGGCTATTTCTTTATCTTTTGATACATTTGTTGTCTCACACAGTTCCTCGGGAACAATCGGATCTGCTTTTCCAAAAAGCAAATATTCTGGGCTATATCCGGTTACAGAATGGTCTGTTTTATTGTATTCCTC
Source organism: Diabrotica balteata (assembly GCA_918026665.1). Lineage (NCBI taxonomy): Eukaryota > Metazoa > Arthropoda > Insecta > Coleoptera > Chrysomelidae > Diabrotica > Diabrotica balteata. The sequence goes on along the minus strand of OU898282.1, from coordinate 34,792,551 downwards.
TATACATTCTTCAGATATTTTTGTCCATGCTCGAATTCTAGTTTCATTTTGTTTGCATCTTATTCTGTTAACTAATGTCTGATTAAGTCTTTCATTTAATCCATTCGGGAATGGACAGTCTACTGCTCTAAAAATTAATTGGATATTTAAATGTTGCATATGATTTCTAAATATTTTGGAATTAATTCCTGGATACTGATCTGTTAATAACGTTTTTATGGGGTGTTTATCTTGAATTTTGGCGATTAATTTTATGAAATCATCTGTGTTCTGATTTTTAGAAGTAACTGCAAACGCATATCTGGTGAAGTGATCTACATGTAAGTGGAGGTATTTTTTTTGTCGAACGATTGCCACCAAATCCTCCTATTATATCTAAGGACATTATCTGAAAAGGTTCTTTTGCTGGACCCAATTGTGACAAAAGACCATATTTTGGACCGATTCTTGTTTTATTTTTACAGCAGATCTCGCATTTTTGACAGATATCCTTTGCTAGTGAATCTATATTCTTAATGTAGTAAAAATTTCTAATTTTGTTTGTTACTTTACCAGCACAAATATGACCATAAAATTTGTGAACTTTTGTTATTAACTCTTTCCCAAAATCTTTGGATAAAATTATTTTGTTTTCATTCTTCTTTAATTTATAAAATATATCTTGGTTCAAAATTGTTCCTCTCATTGTATCTATAACTTGTCGATTATTATTTTGGTCTTGTTTTATCTCAGTTAATGTGACTAGGTTTACTGTTCTTATGAATGTTTCTGCATTTTTCATATTTTCCAAAACTGGGTTTCTAGAAAGGCAGTCTGCTTCTACATTTTTTTTCCAGGTTCATATTTAATGTCAAAGTCAAATTGTGAAAGAAAATGTGTCATATCTCCTAATTCTTCATCTGGTCTTGTACGAAGTTCTCTTCCCTCAAGGGCTTTATGATCAGTAATAACGAGAAATTTTCTACCTATTAGCCAGTATTGCCAAAATTTTATTGCTTCTTTAATTGCCAGGCATTCTAAAAAAATAGCCGTTTTATTTTTTTGATATTTTTTCAATTATTTTGAAAAGTATGCTACGGGTTTCATTTCTCCATCTCTTTGTTTTTGTTTCGGAACCACACCAATTCCTAGAACACTAGCATCTGTATATATAGTTGTAGGAGCATTTGAGTTAAAAATGGCTAGTATAGGTTCAGAACAGAGGATATTCTTTGCCCTATCAAAAGCTGTTTGGCAGCTTAAAGACCAGTGGAATTTCTGGATCCCTGATCGATATTAAATTATCATGTAACGGACGAACTGAATTGTTTCCCACAATGTGTCCCAAATATTTAACCTCTTCTCTTGCGAAATTACATTTTAGAAGTTTGAGCCTAAATCCCTCTTCAATAATTGCTTTCATAAGTCTTTCTATATGGTCTAAGTGTTCTTCAAATGATAATGGGAATATTAAAATGTCATCTATGTAGTTTGTACAAAATGAATTTAAATTGTGCTTCCTGATAATATTACTTAAAATTCTTTGAAATATTGCGGGAGATGATTCAAGCCCAAAAGGTAAGCATTTCCATTGCCAATGACCACTTTGGGTAACAAAGGCTGTCTTGTATTTATCTTCTATCCGAACTGGAATACACCAAAAAGCAGAATTTATATCTAAAGTAGTAAAGAACCTAGCATTCCTTGTTTTGGTCAAAATCTCGTCAATTAAAGGAAAAGGTTGGGATTCAGGAATAATTAATTTGTTTAACTCACGAAAGTCAATTCACAATCTTGTTTTAGATCCTTCATCTTTTTTAAGGCCTATCCTCGATAATCCTAACGGTAAAATTCAGTGAGCTATCTATTTCAAAAATATCTTTCTTTACGAAAACAAAATCCATTCACGAAGAATATTCTAAAAGTCATCTGGTACTAAATTTTATATTTTTACCTACTTACAATCCCCTATTGTGAAGTCTTGGGTGTATACAATAAAGCGAGCGGGAGGTCTTCTATTCATTGCGATTATGGGGTAATTAGAATAATACGAGTAAACCAGAGTAATATTATTTATTGAATAATTAATTTACAACTTAGCAAGGGTACATACAGGTAACAAATAATCGTCCTGTAAATAATTCATAAATTAAATCACAAACTTTTATAAAATTTTATAACAAAATATGATAACAAGATATAAGTGTATTGGTTTTTTTATGTCTTATATTTTCTTTTGTTATTGTTTTTTTGCTGACAAATTGGCTTTTAACGTATATTACAGTTTGATGATAAATATTCTGAAATGGAAAATGTTGAGATGTGGCGAATAAAATCATTCATGAAATTAAAATGAAGGGATTTACGTCTATTAGTGGTGCGATTTATAAAATTAGTAGCTCAAATCGCGGGAGGAATATATGCATTAGTTTTCAAATATTTATTATTTACGATATAATTTCTAAATTGAACCACTTTCACTTCTTTAGGTAACAATGTATCTGTCTTGACAACTAAATAGGTAATTAGACAAAATAACGATTATTATTAATTTCAAAACGGGAGTTTAAAGAATTAGAAGAAGGTAGAATCCCATTCTTTATCATGGCGTTAAAGAGGTTCCTTAATTATTATAATCAAATTAGCTGTGAATAAACAAAAAAACATGGCTAACTTTGACCCAAATTAACCTAGGTCAAATTTTTTTATTTGAAAATTCGGGGAAAATACTAGCTTTTCGAATGTAAAAAAAGATTTCTTCTAAGGGCAATGTTTTTAAAGTTCTAAATGTTTATAAACTAGATAATTTCAAAAATTTGGCATCAGGATTTTTGATTATGATAAATCATTTTTTTATCATTTTTTAATACATATTGATAGTATCTTTTGCTTTCATTTGTCGCCCACAGCATTACCCTATCTTTAATATTTTCTGTCTTATTTTATTGTAAAAAAAGACCTCTGGGATAAACAAATACAAAAACTTTTAAACTGATTAATATATCGGTTCCAAATTTTGAGGGTTTGTTAAGTATCCCAATACCCAACCTTCGCTGGAACTCTAAAGTGAAGTTGTTGTATTCAAAGTTTTTAACGAATATCAATTGTCACTTATTTTGCAGTTTGTAAAGCAACAAATTGACTTTTCAACTTACAAAAATCAGCATTTTGAAGCTTTGTCAATATTCTAAAAGATAAAATTTTGTAATTTTATGTCAAGTATTTAGCTTTCTAATGAGTGGAAAAAATCGCGTTTCTTGCATTACATTAAATCATTAAAAAACTTTAGACAGGAAACAGGTAGGTTTTGTTCTTATATGTCTACAATAACTAAAATAGTTGTCAGCTACCTGGATTATTGATTGTCACGAGAAAATCCTTATTACTCTGGACTAATATGACTGGACAAGCAAGTGACGAAATATATTATGTAAACTTTACTAACAAAAACGTTCAAAATAAATAGTCCAATAAATATAATTAATCAAATTCCATATTCAAATACTGCAAACTATTTGGGTATTACTCTGAGCTCATGTAAAGAAGAAAAGAAAATAATAATTCTGATTGAAATACAAAAAAATGTACTGACCGATTGACCAAAATTCTACTCTGTTTCTACATAATAAATTATAATTATATAAGTAAATATTGAAACAATAGTATTATTATAAAAACAGTATAAGCATTTAGAAGGAAAATGTCACAACTCAACAGAAAATATTTCTATTCATATAAAAATTTAATCAAATTATAGATACTTACTGCTTATTTATATAAAATTTCCTCAATCGTCGTCGACTTTTTCGTCCGGAGCATAAACGTCTTCGCGAACTACCCATTTTAAAAACAACAAAACACACTGGTTTGTCAAAACTAGTCAAAAGTCGAAATAAGCCCTAATAATGTTATTCAACATTATTTATGACCCTCCAACTTTCTTACCTACTCGTCGGCGAGAGTCTACAAACTATCAACAAGGACAGCTTGTACTGACCGAGAGAGAGAGAGTACATTTAGCACAATTTAACATTTTTTAAATAGTTTATATGAAATAGCTGCTTTGTCTTACACTTTATGTTAAAAATAAAAACAGATTCGGAAAGTGGGTAAAATTCTGTAGTGCCCTATTTCAAAAAAAAAATTTTTACGTTTAGTTTAACCAAAAGTATTTAAAAAAAAAATATTGTTTAAACAATTTATTAATTTACAATCAAATAGTGCACTAGAACTTTTTAAGACCTTTCATATAAAAAAAGAATCATCTCAATATCTGCCATAGTTTTTGCGTTATTTGATATAAACTTTTACATTGGAATTTAGTTATGCCCAGAATCGCGAGGAATGGCCTTAAAAGCCAATGTAACAGGTGCTGCAAAAGGTGAAGATGATTCTTCTATTAAATTTGCTTTTAATAATTGTCCTATTTGAAATTCTATCTCTTTTTTGTCTTCTATCGAGCATCTATAGGGCCTTGTTGCAACAAATTTTTGTTCTAAAAGTTTAATTTGAGCTTCATTATTTTTAACCTACCCAATGTCAAATTTATGTTTTGCAAAAATATTTATTTATATAGTAATATTTATATTTTATTTTTCTGATATGGCAATAAATGTTCTAATTTTGCTTCAAAAAGTTCTGTGGGAATTCCCTCATTAAAGTTTATGTAGTATTCTGTAATATTAATATTATAATTACATTTTTCGATTTTTTCTTCAATTTTTCCGTATAATCTTTGATAAATTTTTTTTCCTGTAATTATTTCCTGCAATTAGTTTTCCTGTAAAATTTGTTCTGCCGTTTATCGTTTTAAACATATTGCTATCTTCTTTAATATCTAATCCTAACTTTCTTGCCACCTTCAAATTCAGAAGAGTAACATTTGAGCCTGGGTCATAAACTCCACATAATTCTTTATTATTTAGGAATACTTTTAATTGGATCAATGGCAGCAAATCTAGTTTTTTTATTCAGTTACTGTTTCATTTAATGTCTCCTGTATAGCAATATTATTAATATATTTAATATCATTTGATTTGTTTTCTTTTGTTACCTTTTTATCTTTTTTGCTTTAAACGGCATATTGCCTCTGGATGAAACCTACCAGGGAATCCTTTTTTATCACAATATTGACAAGTAGTTTTCTGTTCTTCTGGTATTATAGTAGTTTTCTGATATTGTCTGATATTTTGTAATTCACCTACCAATTTTTTCATTGTTGTAACGTCAGCTCTATTAATTTAATCAATTAGTATATCAATGGGAAAATCATTTTGTATATTTAGCAATAAATTTTCTTTGCGAAACGCATAATCAACAATACTACCACCTATATACCTAAAAGAATAAGCTTGTCTATGATTATGCCAACCTGTTTCACAAAAACTATCTAAAAAATTAATTTTCCATACCTCAAAACTGTTATCTAATCCTAATGTTATTATTTTTGATTCAAACCATTCTTTTGCTATTCCATCAAGAAACAAACGTAGAATCAAAATCTTGTCTTCATCAGCAACCACCTCACATCGCAAACATTCTGATTGGAAGGTCTTGAGCCATGAATTCATTGGAACATTATTTCCATCAAAATTTCGAATTACAAAATCATCTTTTATTTTTTTTATATTTTTCTTTTTAGCTTTAGGTAAATTTGTGTCATTAAATTTCTGGAGCAACTTAGCAAATAATGGAAATTGTTCAGTTGTTTCTATCTTCTCATACACTGGTAATAAGGTCTGTTGTAAGTACTCACTTTGATAAACCACATCACCATCTGAATCAAAATAAATCTCCTTCAAATTATCTTCTAAAGCTATAGTACATGTTCTAAAGGATCCTCTTGTTTTCATAGATGCTAACATATTCTTCACTTTTTTCAGATGAAATAGTTCAGAATGATCATTTTGAAGTTACTTTTCAAAGGGGATTTTATAATAAAAACGGGACCCTGTTGGCTGCAGTCACTTAAATTTATATACATTTTTCTTACTATCACTACTGTTTGCTTCTCTAGCCATGCAAATTCTCATTGATGTAAAATTCATTCTTAAATATCGTTTTGTCCAAATAACGGCTTGGAAATTTATAGTTATCACTATATTTTTTTATGAGCTTAAGTTCTTGATTTATAAGTGTAATATCATACCCTTATTCATGTGAAGAGATAGCAGTTTGAATTCGTCTAAAAAGAGTTTATTATCAGTAGTAATATCCCTAGGACATTGATAACAGACGAGATAATTTCATGACAATCGAAAGCTCGTTCCTTGGTAACAAGCAGTTGTTAGCTGTTACCAAGCAAAGAGCTTGAGAAATTTGTCAAGAAATTATGAGGCATTCATCAATGTCCGAGGGATATTCGGCGGATAATTTTTCGAAAAAAAAATCATAACTCAACATAAAGAAACATTTATTTATTAAATGTACAGTTAGTGAAAGTACAATTATTAAAATTTAAGTTAACATTAGTTATACTTTGAACATTCTCATTGCCGAAACGTGACATTTTGAAATTTATTTGGATGAAGTTGTCAAACTCGATCGTGTTGTCATAGGGATTGAAAATTGCACTGAATGCAATTATCAGTGTAATGTTGACATGATTGGGTGAAATTGTTCCACATGACACAAAATGACGAAATTTGAATGGTTGTTAGAAAAGTCGAAAAATTATCGTTAAAATTCTACAGTATAAATTATTAACAATAATAACATAACTAACATAACTTAACAAATATACAAACCTAAAAAGAGAATCAAGAACAATGCTATTTCCATCGAGTTAGAATATATGGAGAAGCTATGAGCATATTAACGTATGTATTAAAAACGGCATAGGTAGGACTGGCCAATGATAATACCAATATGGCGGTGACATCAGGGCCAGACTCAATAATAATAAAACTACTATAAAAATATGACTAGTTATTCAGAAGATTTAATCATAATCTAAAAAAGTGCAATACATTTTTAATAAACAAATATTTATTTATCCCGCGGTAAACACTAAAAACACGATATATTATACATAAAGGTAAATTAATACAGTCAAATACTATTAATTTATTCTATGAAGTACGGGCCATTACTTTGTTTTCATATTTGTATACTAACCTGTGGAACGATATTCCTGAAGATTTTTTATTAACATTACTTCTGCTACTGCAACTACGTTGAGAACAAGAAACCATTATTAAGCACTATCACAATATATTACAGTTTCTATAAAAGTATTATAAAACTGAAAATATTCGAAAAACAACAAATATAACCAAACATACGATCTGTCAAAAGTTTCAAAACAATATTACCAATATGGCCGAAGTTAGGTCGTTTTTAGTCACGTGATGCCCTCTCCATAGATTCTAACTCGATGGCTATTTCTTACGCCATTAAGTAATTTGACAATTGTACCATACAATTTACAATATGTCAATGTCAATAAAACTTAAACAGTCATACAACCTAAAACTTTAAATAACTAAAATAACTAAACCCTGCTGTTTCACTTAAAATAAACATAGGTTTACTTTTACAAATATATGAAAGTTGTTTAAATTGTTGAACTAAATATACTGGTCGCTATTTATTCGTGGTGGTAAATAATTGTTCGATAGAGTGAAGAAATAACTCGTTAGACGAAATCTCTTCACACGCTCTTTATTGTGCTCTTATGGCAACATATTATGGAAACATACTGCCTGTATAAAATTGTAATGAATTTGCCTAGGGCTTACAGGGTTGCCGTCTAGGCAAATGAAAGCTTATGGCTAATAATTTACATTTGCATGGATTAAAATATTTTTATACAAATTTAAAAAAACTTCCCCGTTGAAGGGTACCTTCAAAATAGGTAATAAATATAAATAAAGTCTTATTTATCAATATTAACACTATCACTCTCTTGCTGCATTGGCAACGGACACAAATGAAGAATAGAACGAATAACAGTCTTATTGTTTGTATTTACCTCTGCCACTCTTGAAAGTTTATCTTTATCGGAATGCAAACGAATAATAGGTCCCAAAGTCCATCTACATGGTGGTTGTTGATAACTATTAATTAACACTAAAGTTTCAATCTTCAAATGAGGCGAATATTATTTCCATTTGTATTTATATTGCAGTTGCAAAACTTCTTTCATATAACGATTTTAAAATTGTTGACACATATGACGAATCGTTTTGTATTTGAATTGTACTTAAGTCAGTGTTGAAAATGGTAGTAATAGGACAAACAATCAGGAAATGAGAAGAGTAATTGGCGTTAGGTCAGTTGGGTCAATAGAAAGTGCAAACATAGGTCCATAATTCAAGACTCCCGCGATCTGATTTAGCAAAAATTGAAATCCTCGTAGATTAGCTTTTTGTAGAGAAACACCCTCTTTTAATGGCGTTTTATGTTTTTCACTGCGGCCTCTCAAAGACCGCCAAAATTGGTCGCATATGGTGGAATGAAATGCCAATTTATATTATGGTCAATAGCGTAATTGTGAATTATTATAAAAGTATTATTTTGTAAAAGAAATTGACCACATTGTTTAAGCTCATTGCGAGATCCAACGAAAGTCGATTCATTGTCTGAATAAATGTCGTTTGGGATATCTCCTCGAGCTATGAAATGCTTCAAGCAGGATAGAAAACAGTTGGTTATGAGATTTGAAATAAGTTCAACTGGTAAATGTAGGTTTAAATTTAAAACAAGTAAGACAATTTCTGACAGTATTTCTTGCAAGGTCTCACCGAATTCTTCTCATGTACCATGTCCTTTCAGAACGTTGGTTACCATCATAGCTATTTTAATTTTATCCACTGCCACCCTAAATAGCATGCTTGTATCTACACCACACCAGTCTCGCAAGTTCTTTAACCATGAGGTTCTTCTTCGTCCTGGACTGCGTTTGCCTGCTATTTTTCCTTGCATGATATTTTGTAGCAATCTATATTTGGGACCTCTCATTACATGTCCGAAATATTCCAGCTTTCTCTGCTTGATGCTTTTTATGATCTCAGTAGTCTTGCTGAGACGTTCTAGTAATGTGGAGTTACGAATCTTCTCTACCCAGGAAACTTTTAAAATTCTTCTATAGCACCACATTTCGAAAGCCTCAAGGCGATTTAGATCGATTTTATTCACAGTCCAGGACTCGACAGCATAAAGTAAGACCGAGAACACGTAGCAGCGAAGTAGGCGGATCCTTAATGCCAATTTTAGGTCTCTGTTACATAACACCTTGGACATCCTTCTAAAAGCAGCTCTAGCCTGCTCTATTGGCCAACCCGAATTGGCCAATAATATTGTCGAACTAATGAGAGGAATTAAGGACCTGTACGTTATAGAACTTTATGTTTATGTTCAAGTAGCAACATAGTGAACGGATAGTTAGATGAAATTACTATAGTGTGTTTATATTTGAGAGTTTATGTTTGGGTAGTAATGGTTTATTGGAATTTAAAATAAATATTTGCTCCGCAAATGAATAAAATTATGCAAGTTTAATTAACTGCAACGATGCTTGCTTTATTTCTAGAAGAGTTAAGGGACCTATTATTCTTTCTGATCTGTTTTTGTATAGACAATAACTAACGACATGAAAATCGAGAGAACAGAAAGAGTGGTGCAGAATGGGTAGGTAATAACATCAAACTTTCAGAAAGTTCGATTTCAGGCATGGCAGGAGCTGTTAGTGTGTCTATAGAACCACGCAGAAAAATTGGGCCCTTCCACCATAATTCACGGTTAGCTAGATCTTCCGGTAAAACTCCTCTGGAAGCCAGGTCCGAAGGATTTTCTTTAGTATTAACATAATGCCAATCGTTCTTGTTGGTTCACTGTTGAATTTTGTTCTGAAAGAATCCTTGTCTATCCTACATAATACTATCTGAGAGTCGGACGAATAGTGTATCAGTAACGACGGTGAATTGGCATTGACAAATTGGACTGTTAATTGTGCTTCCAGTAGGCAGCACATAACTCTATTCTGGGCATTGTGAGTCGCTTTAATGGCGCAACTTTAATTTTGGAGCAAATTAAATGACTGATAATTGCCACTTAAATCTATGCTTCAGAAATATATACAGCTTGCATAAGCATATTGTAATGCATAACAGAAACAATGAATATCTAATTACTATTTATAACTGGGAATAAGCCACAATTAAAGATAAAAATACGTTTATTGACGTTTCAATTTCCAATTCGGAAATCGTTCTCAAAATACAAACAGTAAATTAAACAAATTTTGTTTTTTGTTACATAGTGAAAAAATTCTTCTAATAATTTAATTTTATCTGATTCATTTATATTGACAATTCAGACATACATTATGCATTTTAAAGTAGACGACTTTAAAATGATATTGCCAATATTGTTGAGTTGCGCTCCTGGGACGACTTTACTTATAAGATAGTTCATTCGATTACATGAAATCAACTTTAACTTGAGAATATCCGTCAGAAAATATCATCGCATGTAATTCGTCTTTAAAAAGACAAACACATGACATGATGACAGTAAAATTCTCCTGTTAGTGATTCCATAGTAAATTATGAGGGAAAAACCAGGAAAAAAACCTCATAATACTATCCCGACATTGTAAGTATTTGTTCGTGAATTTAGTTTACCTTCAACAAACATCAAAATTCTGATTTTATATGTTACGGTATTTAAAAAACATAAATGATGTATCCTCTATATGTTACTGACTTACTAATACTGGTATTTTCTTATTAATAACTTCCTCTTTCAATATTGGTAACCAGATCCTACTACATTCTGCCGAGGAATTTGCGACACAATTGGCCTCATTTAGCATAATTAGAGCCGCTTCTTTGATTTTTCTTTTTTTACCATCCGTTTCTTTTAGGACTATATTTGAATTATTCCATTGAACCCTATGTTCATTATCCCATGCGTGTTTACATATTTGAGATCTATCAAATTCTTTATTTTTAATATAAGATTGATGTTCACTTATTCTAACATTTAATGGCCTTGATGATTCACCTAAATAAAACTGATCGCATTCACAAGGTATTTTATAAATGCAATTCTTTGTCCTTTCTTGTTCATTGTTAGGTTTGGTTTTGGACAAAATAGATCTCAACGTGTTTTGTTGTTTTGAATGTTGTTGAAATGTTGAATTTATTTCCTATCCTTTTAAGTTTTTCTGATAATCCTTTTATGTACGGTATTGTTATTTTCCTCATATTATTCCTTGTGTATGCTGTAGGATCTCGTTCTAAGTTGTTCTGTTCTATTCGATCGATTGTTGAAAATTCCTTATTTATAAACGATAAAGGATAATCATTTTTTAATAAAACAGATGTTAACAAATGTTTCTCCTCCAAGAACGAATTTTCGTTAGAGCAAGTAATTTTGGCTCTATCGTATAAGGATTTAATTATTCCCTTTTTTACATTAATATTATGATTTAATTTGAAATTTAAATATCTATTGGTGTGTGTTGGTTTTCTATACACCTGAGTCTCATATCCAGTATCGTTCTTAGAGATTAAAACATCCAGGAAAGGTAGCGTGTTATTATATTCCTTTTCCATGGTAAATGTTATTGTCTCTTCTTTATCGTTTATATCATTTAGGAATGTGTCCAACAACTCTGATCCATGAGGCCATATTGAGAATACATCATCTACATACCTCCACCATACTGTGGGTTTGAAATTTTGTTTAGAAATGATATTTGTTTCAAAATCTTCCATAAATATATCGGCTAAGAATGGAGATAAACTAGAGCCCATTGCTAGACCAAAATTTTGTTTATAGAATTCATTATTTAGTTGAAAATATGTATTATCAGTACATAATGTTAATAACTCCATTATAGCCGATATGTTTAGTCTTGTTCTAGTTACCAATGAATCATCACTCTCTAATTTTCTCTTGACTATACTTAAAGTCTTATTTAATGGCACATTGGTAAATATTTGGCACATTCCTCATAATTTACTATGGAATCACTAACAGGAGAATTTTACTGTCATCATGTCATGTGTTTGTCTTTTTAAAGACGAATTACATGCTATGATATTTTCTGACGGATATTCTCAAGTTAAAGTTGATTTCATGTAATCGAATGAACTATCTTATAAGTAAAGTCGTCCCAGGAGCGCAACTCAACAATATTGGCAATACCATTTTAAAGTCGTCTACTTTAAAATGCATAATGTATGTCTGAATTGTCAATATAAATGAGTCAGATAAAATTAAATTATTAGAAGAATTTTTTCACTATGTAACAAAAAACAAAATTTGTTTAATTTACTGTTTGTATTTTGAGAACGATTTCCGAATTGGAAATTGAAACGTCAATAAACGTATTTTTATCTTTAATTGTGGCTTATTCCCAGTTATAAATAGTAATTAATTTACAATGCTACAAGAAAATAGCTTCAGAACAAAATTAATGAATATCTAGTGTGGAATAATTGGATCTAATAGATGTTTAGGAATGTCTAATTGATTGAGTTGGGATAATTAATTTGAGAGTCCATAGATTTTGAATTATGAGTTTAGAAAGTACAATTACTAAAGAGAGAAGACCAAGAGGATCCCAGGTATGTGAAAAGATAAATAATTTATTTCTCTTAGTATCACACTTGATGCAAAGCTTCGCTGGAAAGCTCATATCAAAAAGATAAGAGAGGAACTAGGTATCCGTTACAAGAAAATGCATTGGCTGATGGGAAGAAACTCAGTTTTGTCCACACATAATAAACAACTGTTATACAAGCAAATACTGAGACCAGTATGGATGTATGATTGCCAACTCTGGGGCCGTTTGAATAAAAGTAATATCCAGATCATCCAGAGATTCCAGAATAAAGTACTAAGGAACATCGTTGATGCTTTCAGAGTTATTGTTCTTGTTTTTCCTTCTTTTTTCCATCAGCTGCAGAGTCTATGTCGTCATCCATGTCTTACTCTTACCGTCTTCGTTCTTCATAAAATTGTCTTTAATGTCGTCATAGTTATAGTACTTAAGAATTTGGCGAGGAGTTGTGTTATCTGCTTATTAAAATTCTTTATGTTTTCAAGCCACATGTATTGTGTTTATACTAAGCATGCAGTCCAGAGGCGTCCAGATAAATAAGATTGTTAAAAAAAACTTTCATAATAAGATGTAATATTATTATAATACATAATAAGATATCGTACATATATATATATATATAATATATATATATATATATATATAGAAATGTTGAGAGTACTTCAACGTATGTTTTTAAAAAAGTTTTATTTGAAAAATTATAATTTTACAAATTACGAAACTTTTGTTTTACATTCAAATTACGAATTAAAAAGAACATTAAAATGTGTTTGTAGCGCCTATTTATTGATTCCGTTATGCAGTGTCTGCTTCCGGGTCATCGGTCTACTTGGGTTGCTGAGGATTATATTTCTCCTTCCTCCTCTGGAATTGACTTCGTCCTCGAAGTCCGGGAAACTTCTGCTATCAGCTCGTTCAGTATCTGGATCTGGGCAGGATGCAATTTTTCTCCAAATAGGATTTTGGAAATTCGTTTTCTTTTCCTAATTAGGAAGATTATTAGGAAAGCTAAAATAGTTAAAAATATTATAACAGAAGTGGTGCTCAGTCCTATTGATAATCGGGGTAGTACGTCTATGGTATCTAGTGGTTGGATTTGACCATGTGTCTCCGGGATTGTTAATTTCTCAATTTTCGTCTCATGGTTTGGTATTAATTTTATTGGAACAATTTTTGGAATTGAAATGTCTTGTGACGTCTTTTTATTAAATTGGATGCCTTCAATCGTTATTGGTACATCTGTCGTCAAGAGGCTGGTTGAATTAATTTCTATCTGCTGGATTCTCATGGGGTGAACTATTCCTAGTAATATGACTTTGCTGGTCTCTTGGAAAAAGTTCTCTGTGATTAAAGTTTTCGTGCAATTATCTACATTGGGTATGTTACATTTGGATTGTACGTAATTGGAACAGACTATGTTATCGCCTTGTCCTATACAAGTGTTGAACCATTTATTATTTGTATAGTAGCTTGCAGGTGGCAGAATCATAACATGATCTTTGTTTGGAATGGGGTAGATTTTATAGGTAGTGTAAGGAATTTCATGAAGTATAGGGATTTTAATTATTATGAGCATTGTATTTGAAGTTACACAAACTAAAGTTTTTGTTGACTCTATAAGTTCATAAGGGTGTTCATTACTATTGGGGATTGAATTTCTGGGATAAATTTTGAGAAGGTTTTCTTTAAGGTCTATTATTTCCTTTAAAGTGAATAATTCTATATTAGAGATGTTTAGTTCAGATAAAGTAATGGTTCTAATAAGTTTCATTAGAAATTCGTTTATATTTTGGAGATTTATTATCTCATTGTGTAGAATGATATAGCTGTCGAAATCAGCTGATAATTTGTTAAGTGCAGATATGAGAATTGAATTGTCAGAATTTAGTTTTTCTAAAAGTTTATCGAATCTCGTGTTAAAAGAGTTTCCATAAGATATTTGGTTATTAAATTTTTTAATAATTTCATTTTGTTTATTTTCTAAAGAGATTATGTGTGATTTTAATAAGTCTAAGTCAGAGTCGTCTGGATTTCCAGTCACGTATTTGATGGCTGTACCTAGAAAATTAAAAAGTCCGCGTTTCTGTTTTCGCGTAATCTTGTGTAGATCGTCTTTTGTTTGTTCTTGTATGTGGGTGTATTGGGAGTAGAGTAGCGAGAGAGGTGCATTTTTGAAGTGATCTCTGAAATAGCTTGTCGGACTAGCGTCAATAGTGTTGGATAGTTTGTCTAGTGGAATGTGAAGAAAATGTCTATGGTAGTGGGAGATTTCTCTCGATTTGCCTATCTCTTCAGCATAGTAACCGTTATTCGGAATCTCCTGAATACTGAGTGGATGGACCAGGGCGAGGATTGTCCTGTGAAAAATTTGGGTCTTGAGTAGGTTTGTCTACATGTTTTCGTATTCGTTTTACATATTTAAGGTGAGTGCTTGTTAAATTTTGTTTATCTGTTTTACCGATAATTTTTGTTTTGTCTTGTGTTTCTGGATGAATAGTGGAGAAAGGGGCTTGTAATTTAGACTTATGTTTTTTCTTAGAAACATACAGGGATTTGTGAGGTCTATTTGCGGAAATATCTTCGGCATTTTCGTTTTGTCTATCTAAAAGTTGTTGTCTTTTTTGTTTTTGTTTATTATATAGGTCTGCAATAAAAGGTTGGAGTTCTTCTTTATGTCTCTGATTATATGTTTCGTATATCGGAAGATCAAAGTCGAAATGTATTTCTTCGGCATAGGGTCCATACAAAATTGAAAAAGGAGAATAATCTGTGGAACTGTGAATTGATTGGTTGTAAATGAGAATAGCATGTGTTAGAATGTCATCTAACGAATCGTTTGGATTTTGGGCTTGTAAGGTCCTAAGTTTTTCTATAAGAGTTGAATGAAAGCGCTCTACAGGAGAGTTTGAAGAAGAATTGTTTACTGTTGTAAAATGTATTTCGATTTTGTGGATATTAAGGAATTCTTTAATGACTGCGGAATTGAATTCGGTGCCGCTGTCGCATACAATCTTTTTTGGATAATTATGGTGCGAAAAGTAATGTCTCAGTTTGTTAAGTATGGAAATGGAAGTTTTGTCGGTGAGCTTATAGCATTGACCGTATTTGGAAAAAGAATCTATGATTGTGAGGTACAGGTTTTTATTGCAGTGGAATAGATCGATATGTAATATATCAAAAGGTTTTTGACCTAACAACGGTCCTAATTGGGGAAGTTTGTAAGGACGTCGTTCGTATTTATTTTTTAGACAAATTTCGCATTTATTGATAAAATTTGAAATAGTTGTCTGCATTGAGGGCCAATAAAATTTTTGTTTTAAGTGTTTGTAAGTTTCAATTATTCCGTTATGATTTTCTATGTGATATTTCTTGATGCATTCTATTTGTTGATTTTCTTCTTCTATGTCCTGAAGTAGTATATTGCAAAATATTGTTTTGACTGTGGAATTTATTTTTTCTTTAAAAATAGTTACAGATAAAAGGTCTAAATTCGTGAGGAATTATCATTGCAAATTTTTGATTTGGTCTAAGGATATTTTGGAAGGTATTTGCTATTTCTGTTTTCCAATTATTTGTTAAAGTGACAGTGTAACGGTGTTTGTTAAAAATTCTTTTGTATTTTATTTCGAAATTATTTGACTCTGGTTTGAAAATAATTTGGTTTGAGGATAAATTAATTGGTTCAGGTGAAATCTCTATTCCAGTGATAGGGTTCTCAACTGATGTATGTTGTGTGTCGGTACTGTTTTGTAAATTGTCAAAGTCGGCAAGGAAATCGTCAATGTCGAAATTGTCGGGTGGTTCAGCACATTCTGAACTAGAGCTTAGGGCATTTATTTGGACTCGGCTAAGAGCATCGGCAACTTGATTCTCTTTGCCTTTCTTATATTTGACTTCAAAATCATATTCTTCTAGTTTAAGTCTCCATCGAGCTAGTCTAGAAGTGGGGTCTTTAATTTTGTAGATCCATACGAGAGGATTGTGATCTGTTTCTACGGTGAATTTTTGGTTGTATAAATACATACGGAAGTGTTTACAGGAATCTAGTATGGCTAAAAGTTCTTTTTCAATAGTGGAGTAGTTTTGTTCTGCGGAATTAAGAGTTCGAGAATAGTAGGCAACAGGGTGATTGTTTT
Organism: Diabrotica balteata; assembly: GCA_918026665.1. Classification (NCBI taxonomy): domain Eukaryota; kingdom Metazoa; phylum Arthropoda; class Insecta; order Coleoptera; family Chrysomelidae; genus Diabrotica; species Diabrotica balteata. The sequence continues at coordinate 34,775,862 of OU898282.1, read as the reverse complement.
GAGATAATACTGATCCTATAGCTATATTAGAGGCGTCTGTAGTCAGTACAAAAGGCTTTTCGAAGTCTGGGTATTGTAAGACTGGAGAATTAGTTAACAATTGTTTGCATTTTGCAAAACATTCTAAATAATTTGGATTAGTAGGGTCGATAGTTGCTCCTTTTCGAGTACATCTCGAAAATGGGGAAGTTATTTTTGCGAAATTGGGTATGAATCTTCGGTAGTAACCGATTAAACCAAGAAATGATTTAATTTCTTTTATTGTTTTTGGTAGAGGGTATTTTTGTATAGCTTCGATTTTTGCTGGGTTAGGTTTGATTCCTTCAGTTGTCACTACGTGACCTAAGAAAGAGACTTCTTTTGTGAGGAACTCGGATTTATCTAACTGAATTTTTAAATTATTTTTTCTGAAAGTGTCAAAAATAGTTGCAATATGAACTAAGTGTTCTTGCAGTGACTTGGAAAAAATAATGACATCGTCCATGTAGACGAAGCAAAACTTATGAATAAAGGGCCTAAGAATATTGTCCATTAACCTTTCGAATGTTGCTGGGCTATTCTTTAAACCAAAGGGCATGCGTAAAAATTCAAAGTGACCATGCGGAACTGAAAAGGCTGTTTTCCGAATAGAATCCGGATGAACTTCAATCTGATGGTAACCTTGAGCTAAATCTAAAGTTGTGAAATAACTGGCTTTTCCTAAGTTATCCAGTATTTCGTCTATTTGAGGAAGTGGGTAACGATCAGTTTCGGTATGATCATTGAGCTTCCTGTAATCAATTACTAATCTAAATTTTTTCTGACCTGAAGCATCAGCTTTTTTTGGTACTATCCAAACTGGAGCTGAGTACGGTGAAATTGACGGTCGAATTATCTTATTATCTAATAAATTATTTATTTGTTTCTTTATTTCTTCCTGCATTGCTTTGGGATGCCGAAATCCCTTTACATAAATTGGATTTTCATCTTTCGTTTTAATTTCATGTCTAACAGCTGACGTGAAACTTAAATGATTATTTTCATTGTAAAACACGTCTTTGTACTTTTTACAAAGATTTATAATTTTATACTTTTCTTCGTTGTTTAAGTGCGCAGTTCGTATTTTATTTTCATTAAAATGTGTGGGAATTTTTGCGATTTCATAATTACAGAAGTTCTCGACTTCAATCTTTTTATCAAATTTCGTCGGAAATGCCAAGTGTATAGTTTCTATAAAACCATTTTTTGCAACGTGAATGGAATTGGGAATTTTAAAACCTTGAAATTGTCTTTCACGCAATAAAACTTCGCCGTTATTTATGTTTACGGGGATTTTTTGATATAATGTTTGAAATGGAATGGTAACATGAGGATTCTCAAAGGTTAACGTATGAGTCGCGTAATTGATAGTGGCATTGAAACGTTTTAAATCGTAATTTCCTAGTAAGATATCAAAGTATTGACTAAAATCAGCGATTTTTACATCGAATTTTTGTGGAATTCCATATTCCAGAAATAGTGGCGTCTTAATATTTAATTCATGCTTGTAAGTAATTTTCATTGATGTTAATGAAAAAGGTTTGCGATAAATATGTTTTTTATCAAATAGGTCGAGAGCTCGTGGATTTATAATTGAATGGGAACCTCCGGTGTCAATCAAAACGCGTAGATGTGTTTTGGGTGTGACGAAGCAGGGTAACCCAGGGGAACTTTCTATATTATGTAGGTTTATACAGGAGGTGGGTGATCCTGTAACGGGATGGCTTGAAAATCCTGATGATTTTCATCATGTAAATCGGGCTCTTGTTCGGATTCGTAATTTTCGAAATCGTTTTCGAAATATTGGGTATCATTTGAGTCTATGTGAAAATTGTGGCTTCTGTTTGTTGTAATTGTCATGGGCTGATGGTTTCTAGTTGTTGTAGTTTGAACACCGCTCATTGGAGTGGCAAAATTTGGTTGGGGTCGAGGAGCTTTATATTTATTTAATCTTTGTTGGGCATTTTTCGGGACATTGTTTCGTTGGAAGGATTGATTTTGTTCGTAAGAACCGAAATTTTGTCTCTGAGGAAAATTATAGTTTTGTTGTGGAGTGAAGTTAAAGTTGGGCTCTGTGTTGTGGGAAGGTGTATTGTGAGTCGAGGGTCTCACATAATTTGAATGCGTGGGTTGGAAGTTTGAGCGTGTGGGTTGGAAATTTGTAAATCTTTGATTATTTGAAGATTGATAGGGTTTATTTTTCATTGGGGGCTTTTTATTTTGTTGGCTCTTAAGGAAGTTCATGTATTGCTGTTGATTTTTGTGATTGTCGTATGCAATACACCTTTGTAGGGCTTCTTCCAGGGAATTTAGTTCAAAGTGCGATAAGTATTCGCAATAGGGTTCGTTGATTCCAGTACAGAAAGTTTTAAGGGCAATATTTTTAAAGTATGGGGTTTTAAAAGTTACTGTCGCGGGATTGTCGTTTAGGGTGATGTGTTGAAGTAAGTCGTTTAGATTTGTCGTTATTCTTTGATGATAATTGTCGTAGGATTCACTATGTTTTTGAACGGTGGTGGATAATTGTGTTACTAATATGTCTTCGGAACGTCTGTCTCCGTATTTAGTTAATAAGGCTGGACGAATCTCTGTCCAATTAGTTTTATTAGAATAGTTTAAGAAATTTCTAGGTTCTCCTTTAATTCGAGAAACGATATGGGAATTTAGAATAAACTCTTGGGACGGATTTAAATCTTGGGTGCCTAAGAAAGCTATTAAATTATCTACTGCTTTGATAAAGGTGGAGAGGTTGTCTCCAGACGAGAATTCGGGCAAAGTTGAGCAAAGGCTAGCAATATCGCTATTGGTCATCGGCATTTTGGAATTTAATTTAGATGCAGGCTTGGATTTAGAGGTTTGTAGGTTTCTTTTTAATTTTAAATTCAAATTATCGAATAGTAAACTTAAATTTTCGATACTATTTTGGGAAATATTATTCGATGTACTCATAAAATATGTGTAAACATGTAAAAATATAAATGCAAATATAAAAAATGTGTTGAAGTAAAAATATTTTAAATAATATAAATTCAATAAACAATAAATAATAAATTCAATTTAAATGTTTGAAAAAAAATTCAATAAAAATAACAAATGCTCATAACAATGGTAAAGAAAAGGAAAAACTTACGCAAGGATGATCGTGTTTGATTTCCAGTACATTTTTCTCTTCTACCAGGTTCTTCAGGATTTCATTAAACTAACGTAGACCAGGAAACGACTATGTTTCTGTATGAAATATCCTGTGGTTCGCAGCGCCAGAAATGTTGAGAGTACTTCAACGTATGTTTTTAAAAAAGTTTTATTTGAAAAATTATAATTTTACAAATTACGAAACTTTTGTTTTACATTCAAATTACGAATTAAAAAGAACATTAAAATGTGTTTGTAGCGCCTATTTATTGATTCCGTTATGCAGTGTCTGCTTCCGGGTCATCGGTCTACTTGGGTTGCTGAGGATTATATTTCTATATATATATATATATATATATATATATATATATATATATATATATATATATATATATATATATATTGTAGCGAGATTAAATAAAACGAGCGATTCGACTTTATATAAATATATTTATTTACAACTTTACAGTTCGATACTCTCTTATCAACTAAAACTTACTCCTAACATCGTTACATATATGTACCAAAGTTACTATGTTCTAGAATATTCCCACCTCTAATTCGCCTACGTGATAGATTGTTCTCTCTCGCACTCGATACATCGCGAAGTTTCTCGGCGCCTTTTCGAGATGCAACCGTTACATAGGCCATGCCGAAAGCATTTTGGTAACAATATATATATACACATATATATATATATATATATATATATATATATATATATATATATATATATATATATATATATATATATATATATATAGAGCTTGATATATCATATAGTTCTGCGGAATAAATGGAAAATTGTTGTTTTAATTTATACATAAGTAATGTGTTCTTGATTATTTTGGATATACATACTGCACAACATGTTTTGGATGGGTTGAAGTCAATAAAAGGGGCTATTGGTTAACTATTTTTTATATCGAGCTTTTAATTTTGGTTACAATTATTCTCAAAAGCTGCTAAAAATATTTTACAAAGTGGAACTAGAAAAACGAATTTTATTAACTCACCAAATAAAATAAGTTTGTTTAATAAAATTGCTGCTTATTTCAAAAAACTATTATAAAAATGTTCTTATCTAATAAATGTTTCTCTGAAATTTTCTAATATAATTTTGAAAAACTTTCTTTACAGAAAAACGATTGAATTTATAAATAAGTTGGAATAGCGACCAATTACAAATAAGACTCAATGTCATAAATGCCAACTTAAAAATTTTTATTTTTGACAATCATATTGCCAAAAATAAAATTTTGTTTAAAAATTCTTTTTTATTTAGTAACAAAAAAGAAGAAGATTTATTCATCATTGCTAGATGCCTGAAAAATGTAACAAATATAATACAATTATAAATTTTACTTAGATTTTGAATTTCTAATCTTTTGTTTAAATTATTATTAGTTTTGCTAATACAAAGTATTTCCAAAAAAGTCATTTTGAATTTATTACTTTCACTACACAAAATTTTAATGTTATCAAAAATCCATAATATGGTCGTTGTCGATTACATGCTCTGCTAAAGCATAAGATGGTTTTTTAATTCTACAATCACTTTTGTTTTATCCAATTGGTCTAAAGGATACTTAGTTTTGGAATATAAAGATGATATAGTTTTGATGTTCTTTGTTGCTATTTTTAGATTGTCAAAAACCTTTAGTCTAAGTATACTTTTAGTATTAATTTAGGTGTTAATGATGGTATAGAATAGAAGGTACTGAATGATAATAGATGTTCTGATTGATGGATACAATGTTCTGAGATTTAGCAAAAAATGGTGTCAAGTATATATATATATATATATATATATATATATATATATATATATATAATCTCTAATTTTGTACTTTTTTAGATTTTTACTACACGTACCAATCGTACATTATCATTTTTTAATAGCTACGGGCAGACTTGAAATAAATATTAAAAACTATCTTATAAGCGTTTATGTTTAAAAAACATTATTCTTCAAGCCCTCAATAAAATATGCAAATTGCTTTGCATATTTGTCTTTTTAGCATTCACGCCTTAAGAATTCAACATTCGCCTCCTTTTGTTTCCGATTTTCTTTATTCTATGCCACAGCTATTTAATTCAGCAGTGCTACCCTTTTGATACCAGCGCGTCGATGCTATTTCTGTTCCTCTTTTTACCAACGTCTCAATCTAATGATTCTTTTATTTCCACGATTATCCGTCAATCTCGCTACATGATGGAGAAAATCCCATTTCAACTTTGCATATATCTAAGATAAATAAGAATTTTATTTATATACCACTCGTTAAGTAGTTTGAAACTTCAAGAAGTCAATTATTACTTTTAAACGGTCTATGCCAGATTTACTTATCCCAAGCGAACCTCAATATTTTTAATTGAAGCTTAAAATATAGTTGGAAAATGACTTAAACATGAAGCAAAGGAAGAATTGTCAGAACTTAGGATGCAGGGCTGTATTCATTTGATTTTAAATTTCTACTAGATTTATTATTTAGTTTTCAAATTATAAACTCATGGACAAAAATATCGAATATTTTGAAATATTTCAATTCTTTTTTGTAGTCACTATTATTTTAAAATAATTTTAGATTACTGAAAGGTAGGCTGATGTACTCAATTAGTTTGAAATATTTTGACGTTTCTTCAGCGTTTAGTGTCATTCGTATCTTAAAAAAACCTTCTTCGCGTAAAGGAAAAATCATAGTAATTCGGTTATTTTTAGTTTAATCTATTAAGTTTAATTAAGTATTATTTTGATTCAAGTAAATTTAAAACAAATATGCCACCAAATCGACACTGCGATGAAGCCCAAGCAGCACATATTGCAATTGTTTACGAAGAAGAATATACACAAAAAAAATATCACACGGAGTCACGTGACAGGAGAAGTCAATCTACAGTTTCGAATATTTTGAAAAAGGTACAATGAGACATGCAATTTTGTACGAAGACCTGATCAAGGACGCTCAAGTTGCACAACCGCAATCAATGATCATTTTTTGGTTCTTCAGTCCTTTTGGTTCAGACATGAGTTACTAAACTGTCAGACAAGTTATTCTCAGTTCAAAAATAGTTAGACGAAGATTAAAACAAGCAAACTTAAAGCCTACACGGCTGAAAAAGTTCTACGTTTCGACAAAATCATAAAGCTCGTCGTTTAGAATTGGCAAGAAGACATATTCATTAAAATATTGACAACTGGAAAAATATTCTTTTCACTGATGAGACCATAATCCTATTATATAAGCCAGATGGTTGCAACCACGTCTACAGAAGAGTTGGAAATTCGCCACCTACAATCAGACAATCAGACATTGTCCAGACCGTTAGTTTTGGAGGTAGTGCCATAATGCTTTGGGTAGGTATTAGTGAGCGACGCACCGCACTGGTGAAAGTGATTGGACGGATGACTGGTGGCGCTTACGTTTAAAATATCCTGCAAGATCATGTTTTGCCATATTCTGGTTACATTGAATATGACAGATTCATCTTAATACACGATAATGCTCGACCACATGCCACTACCATAGTAAGTAATTATCTTGATGAGATCCAAATTCGAAGATTGAATTGGCCACCATTTAGTCCGGATTTAAATCCAATAGAGCACATGTAGGATCACCTAAAACGCCGCATACTAAAAAGAAGCCCCATTCCAAATACGATAGAGCAGCTTCGGTTTGCTGCACAGGATGAATGGAATGCAGTTTCCCACGGGTATATCCAAAATTTACTTACAAGCATGCAAAGAAGGATGCAAGCAGTAATATGAGCTAGAGGAGGGAATACTCGTTACTGAACTTGCACTTGTTTCAATTAAAAAAACTTGTTTAAGCAATTTAAGTTAGCATTTGAGTTTAGATTAAAAAAATCTTATTTACCTAGTATTAAGAGCATTTTATTCACAATTTTCTCCGCATAAAAACTTAAAATTGTTCATTAGACATTGTTAAAATAAACTCTTTTCATAATAAACGACTTGATTGACAAGAATTTATTATCAAAAATGAAAAATTAGAAAGTTCCAAAATATTCGATATTTTTGTCCATGAGTGTATAATTGATTGATGCAGCTTTTTATAAAACAGATTATGGATATTGTGCTCTTCTTCTCAGTATTCTAATTCTTCTTTTTAACTAATGGTCTGTATATGTACGGTGTAGACGGTAAAGGAGCCTGTCTTTTACCATTATAAATTTGGAACGACCCATCAGAAACGATGCCTATAGCTTTACATAAATATTTTTAAATGATACCTTAGTATGGCTTCAGATATTATTTTCAAGTAGCTGAACAGGATTGCAGTAGAATGTAGTGGTTAGTTGCTGATGATGTGGTTGAATTTAAAGACTTTCATGTTTGTATCTTTTGGTGACCATTGGCTTCTAAATATCAGCTGTAGTTATGGCTGCATGATTCACCATGTGCTGCAATTTAAAATATTTCCTTGCTATTTAAAGATTGAAAATAATCACAATATTAGCCAACTGGCAGGGATTAAATGAATTTAATTATTTATAAACAAATTAGTTAAATTATATTAAAGATACTAACTGCGTATGGAAATAATACATTGAAAAATAAAACGTGGTATGTAGTTTTAGGTTAAGTCAAATACGAAATTATAAACAGACATATATAAAAAAAAATTGTTCAACTAGATAAGTAAGTACTCACCCTAGATAAGTAAGGAAAAGATTTAATGTGTAAATGAATTTTGAGCTAAAGATCCAGCTTAAATCAGCAAAAGATACATTATAAAAACCATAACTCCCTTTCGTCAACATTGAAGTGTGACATGACAGGACAGAGTTGCCAACTGACAAATAACGTTTGTTGACTGAAGTGAGGCATAGAAATTTATGTTTTATTATCTCATAGAACATAATATGGTCTGAATAAAGGAAATATAACTCAAATGAATAAACATTAAAAATGAGAAATAAAAATTAAATAGGATATTCAGCAGATTGAAAAATTGAATTAAGAATTGGACGCCAACCATTTTTAGTGTAAAAATAATAAGATGAAAGATAAATTTAATAAATTAATACAATCAAAAGAAACAAGTGACGTTTATAGCGTTTGTCGTGTCGTACATTTCAAGTCAAACCTGAAATATATTATTCGCATTTTCGTAGTAGCGGTATTAATTTTATTTTCGTTGATAATAACTTCTTTTTCCTTTGTTTGTATTCCTGTATTTCATTTCAATATTTTCCTATTACAAATAAATTCATGGATTAATTTCTTAAGTCCCGTCGTAGTTATACCTTCGCTTACTTTATCCTACAAAAAACAGAAACCCCACCACTAAATAATTTACTTCTATCAATCCGATCCGATTTAATTTCTTTTTAAAATATACCATCAAACGACAAGGTACTAAAAAATAAGTCCTCGTGGTCAGAAACTTCCAACGGTCTGGGTAAGTTAATACTTTGTTCTTTTTACAACATCATATTTTCATAGATTAATCAAAAACATTAGCACTGTTAGTTTTCCGTACAATTTTGTGTACGCTAGTACTTAAAAACTGCTTACATTTTTTATTTTCTTTTTATTTTGCTTTAATAATAATAATTCAATATAAATTACTAGTATTAATCGCACAACTTTGTCTTTTTCGTTTTTCATTTAATAATTTATCTATTAATTGCAGTTATTAATTTGTGAGTTTTGGCAACATCAGAAAGTTCTGGATCGATATACAGTTCTTAGAGAGAAGAACTTTCCGCTTGCCAGAATTCTTCTGTTGGACAAAACTCGTGCCATGACGAATTTTATATCGATTTTTGTTTTTCCAGCCACGTTCACCTTGGTTATGATATAAGAAAATCTTTGTTCACCTTGGTTATGATATAAGAAATTCTACTGTTATGAAGCTATTTTCTTGTGGCATTTTAAATTAATTACTATATAACTGGGAAATAAGCCACAATTAAAGATAAAAAATACGTATTTTTTTATCTTTAATTGTGGCTTATTTCCCAGTTAAATAGTAATTAAGAAAATCTACGTTCACCTTGGTTATGATATAAGAAAATCTACGTTCACCTTGGTTATGATATAAGAAAATCTACGTTGACCTTCTTTTTGGAATAAGAAAATCCATCTTGGTTTTGAGGATCCACATGGTTTTGGCTTAGAGGCATGGTTTTTTGCAAATAGTTTATGGTTCGAGTTGAGAAGACAGGAGGATTTCTCATAGAGTTAAGCTAAGTTCTTTCTTTCCTTGAATTTTGTATATAGACGTTTAATTCTCTGTTGCTAGAACCTCAATTTTAAATTGTTATTATATTTTGATTTATTATTTGATTAACTTATTAAAAGTAAAATTATTTTTTTGGATGAGCTATCCGTTACAATATGACATATATTTGACATAAATTTCCTCTCGTTTCAATGAATTTATCTACAAGATATCTACAATTTAAACCGTTAACTAAATATAAAACTGTGAATTTATTAAAAAAACAATGTTTTCTTGATAGCTATTGGACAAATCGGGCAGTCGAATATTGTTAAAATGTCTTTTTCCTTAAGCTGTTAAAAGAAACCTCATGTTTTAATCCAGAATACGATTAATATACAAACACAAAAAGTTTTTAAAATTGTTTCAAGAAGAAGCATGAATGCCTTCGCTGTCCAAACGTGGGATGGGATGGAGCTGAATATTCGGCTGCAGAGAAACACAAAGTAATAGCTGATGTTTTTAACAACTTGGCTAAGCTGGTTCCAGCCGGCTTACGTATCGTGTTAGTTTTTGAGGACATCTTTGCCTTTGTGTCTTCTTAGTCGCATTTAAATGTGAAAGTAAGTTCTATTTTATCCCACAGTACTTCGGTTTTGTACAGTTCTCCAATAGTTCTCTTCAACACGTTATGTTTAACGTTTTTCTGGCTTGGTGGTTATTCAGGTGATAGGCACAAACTTGATTTTTTTTAGGTGTGGTCTTAGCGGATTTTTTCTATAGTACTCTGATGGTTCTTCCAATGCTGTTGACAGTTTGTTTTCTACGTTTCAATTATATTTAATTATCTATAATTATCTTTACTTAAGTATTAACTGTCTTTAATTATCTTTAATTATCTTTAATTATCTTTAATTATCTTTAATTATCTTTAATAATCTTTAATTATCTTTAATTATCTTTAATTATCTTTAATTATCTTTAATTATCTTTAATTATCTTTAATTATCTTTAATTGTCTTTAATTAGCTTTAATTATCTTTTTGTCTTTAATTATCTTTATCTTGAATTATATTTAATTATCTTTTTTTTTAATTATCTTTAATTATTTTTAATTATCTTTAATTATCTTTAATTATCTTTAATTATCTTTAATTATCTTTAGTTATCTTTAAAATCTCTCCCTCTGTAGTCGCTGCCAGAACATCAGCATAAATAAAGCGCCTCGGTATCAAAGTAACCTGGAAACTTGTTATTGTAAATATTAAACAGAAGAGATACAAGCACACTTCCTTGAGGCAGCCTATTTCTCTGATTTTTCCAGCGGCCCTTGCTGGATTGTAATGTAACAAAATCAATGATTCTAAAGGATTCACGCCAGCAGGCACATTAGTCTGAAGTCCTTAACCATTTAGTACAATTTTACTGTCAATTTTTGGGTGGTTAATCCTGTCATATGCGGCAGATCAAGAATATTACAGCAGGAAGTTTATTCCGCAACAACACAGTAAAAAGAGGGCAAAGGAGTAGTCCTTGATAATATACAAGCATAACTACTCACACTAATGGACAACGAATCAATAGCAATAATCGCAAAGATATTTAACAACATATACAACTCTGGAGAAATACCAACAGAATGGCTGAAATCTAAGTTTATGGAACTTCCAAAAAAACCAGCAGCCAAAAATGCGAAGATTACCGTACTATAAGCCTCATTAGTCATCTTCTAAAATTATTCCTAAATATAATTCATAATAAAATCTACAAGCTGTGTGAAAGTCAAATTTCCCCCAACCAGTTCGGGTTCACAAAATGCTGTTGGTACTAGAGAGGCTTTGTTCTTAGTACAAGTCTTATTCCAGAGATGCAGAGACATCAATTGCAATGTATACGCATGTCTGGTTGATTACGAGAAAGCGCTTGATCGAGTACAGCACGTCAAGATGATGCAAATACTAAAAGAAACAGGAATTTACAACCAAGATCTGAAAATATTTAAAAATCTTTACTGGAATTAGACAACAAATCTCAGAGTTGAAGGTGAACACCTGGTGTATTTTGTCTCCTCTAATCTTCAATCTGTACTCTGAAAGAATATGTATCGAAGCTTTGAACGCAACTGAAAAAGGTATTCTACTAAATGGTTACCGACTAAACAACATCATGTATGCAGATGACAGAATAGTATTTGCGGACATCTTAGAAGACCTACAAGTTCTTATGAACAAAATCACAGTCAACAATATGGACTCAATATAAACGTTAAGAAGATAAAGCTTATGATAATGATCAAGAAAAGGATAACACAAGGTCAACTCTACGTCAACCAATCCTCTGTAGAAAGAGTGACGCACTACAATTACCTCGGCACCATAATAAATGAAGAATGAACCAACAACCAGGAGATTAGAGCACGCATTGGAAAAGCTAGATCCACCTTCAATCGGATGGTGGCCTTCTTCAAGAGTCACAACCTCTCTCTTAATATAAAAGTTAGAATGCTGTAATGCTACGTTTTCTCTATCTTTTTATACGGTGTTGAATCTTGGACCTTGAACGAAGATATGTGCAAAAAAACTGGAAGCATTTAAGATGTGGCTATATCGGAGAATCCGTAAAAACCGTGACCAATAAGAACCGAGAGGTACTGACTACCATCAAATCTCAAAAGTTACAATTCTTGCGAAATGAATCCAGATATGCTCTCCTTTAAGCCATTCTGCAAGCAAAAATTTTTGGAAAGCGAGGTCCAGTATGAAGAAGAACATATTGGTTAAAGAACCTCAGAATCTGGTTCAATACAACATCTGTGCAGCTTTTCCGCGCTGCTACAGATAGATAAAGATTGCCATGATGATCGCCAATGATAGGCGCATCAAGAAGAAGAAGATATCACCGATTCTGAAGGATGTACCTCAGCAGGTACATCAGTTATTTATTTTTATTTAGCGTATGGCTACATCACAGGTTCATATAAATATAAATATATAAATGATATAAATTACAAACAACAGTAAATATAAAAAAATATTATTCTACAAACAAACATCTAGATTATAAATATACTCATTTGACTCTTTTGTAGCAGCCAGGAAATCTGAAGGGTTGCCATTATAGGATCTAATCAGGCATTCCTCTACCATATGTTTGACTGTTTGCCTTTCGACGCCGCAGTCGCAATTTGGTGATTGTATTTTTCCCCATCTAAAAAGTGAGTCGGAACATCTTCCACAGTTCGTCCTTATTCTATTGAGTGTGGTCCAAATTCGTCTCGGTTGGTTGAAGCCCTCAGGTTTGCTTGTAATACATGGCATGTTCCAGTTAGCTGGTGCAGCGTTATTCTCCCATTGTTCTCTCCACCGTTCAGTTACATTAAAGTTTTGATCTACTAGCCTTTTTGCTGTTTTTAGAGGCGGTTGTCTTGAACGGAGCCTATTTATGTCTCTGGCGGAAGTTCCGACATGGTAGCGGAGCTCAGGATCAGTATTGATTTTTGTAAATTCTCTGACAAGGGCATGTTCCCGGCGGATGGGTGGTGGAGCTATATGACTCAAAGCTGGTAAACAGTAAGTGGGCGTGGCCTTGATTGTGCCCGATATAGTTCGCATGGCTTGGTTGAGTTGGACATCAACACGGTGAGTATGTGGACTGTTTATCCATACTGGTGCACAGTATTCCGCTACGGGGTATACCAGTCCTAATGCTGTCGATCTAAGTGTGGGTGCTGAGGAGCCCCATGTAGTGCCGCAGAGCTTTTGCAGGATGTTGTTACGAGTTCGGAGTTTTGCAGCAGTCTTAGTAAGATGCTCTTTAAAGTTCAGCGTTCTGTCAAGTGTAACACCTAAGTATTTTGGGTGTTTATTATATTTAAGGAGTCTATCCCCAAAGCACATCAGTAAGAAGTCCTTAATCATTTTCCATATTTAGATTCTCGCTTTCCTCTTTAACGAATTTGGTTTTGAGATCTATAGTTGTTTCTGACTTCGTTTTTGTTTCCGATTCCTTTCTGGACAAGGTTTTGAGAACTTTTCCTTTTTAATGTGAGCAATTTCCACTAGTTCTTTCATTCTACTCCTTCTGTACTTCGTATTATAAATTTCCATATTTTAATTTGTTGATCTTCAAAGTCGACTATTATTAGTAATGATTGTGTTTCATTAATATAAATTTCATTATTTATTTGATTAGCCTTGCTATATTTTTTTACCCAATTTTTATCCTGTGCGTTGTATTTATGTGAAACTTTTTTTGTCAATTTTTTTTCTCATTTTCTGCGAAGGATATGTGTAGGATAGTAGCTGTCCTTTTTCGATTCGAAGACCAACAAACCGTCATTTAATACAAAACCTTCCTTCCAATATATAATAATATTAGATGTTTTCCTTTACCCGAAGGAGTTTTACGTTTACCCAGGTTTCGTCGATGTAATATATCTTTCGACGTTTTTATCTTATTTTCCGATTTCTCTCAAATGTCGTCTTCTCCACAAAATAATTTCGTCATGTTTTGTTAACTAAAATAGAGAGCTCGAAAAGGTTTTTATGTTTTGGAGATGTTATTGTCTTTGTAATTTTTGGATATATTGCCCAGTAAATCGAAAATTATTTTCACTTAAAGTAACTACTTTTCAAAGTTGTTGGTTAATTAAATTTTGCAATATAGTAAATATTGGTCTTCATCATTTAATTACGACTCACAACTCCTAAAAATACAAATTGGTAATTAAATTTTTAATGGGTTTAAAGTTACGTTTGACGTTTAGATATAAATTTTATTGAACTTTTTTTACTTTTTCACCAAGTTTATGAAGAAATCAAGAAATACACTTCTTGGTTAATATTTTTTTATTTATATGGTCCATTTTTCTTTGAGTAATTTTATCATTTATCTAATTCGAGAGAAATCTAAAACTTCGTTCAAGTTCTGCTTCATTTTTTAAAGTCAAATACAAACAAGATATGCGATAATAGCTAAAATGGTACGAGAAAATAGTTTTATATTGACGATTGTTGATAACGTCGATTAGATATAATACTTCTTTGTTTTGTACACTGCTCATAGAAATGTTTAAACCTTGCGAATCCTGTAGTTTAGAAGATTTGAAGAAGGTTCTGATGTCTGATGTTAAAGCCTGAATTAGAATTAACGAAGAATCTATTAATAACCCCAGATACGCAGACCACACAGTTGTATTCGCTAACAGATATGAAGTCCTCCAGAAGTTAATAAATAGAATTACAGAACTAAGTCATAGATATCAACTTTCACTAAACATTAAGAAAATACTGTATAATGATCTGTAAGAAGGAACAGCAGCTTGAACGAATCAATATAAATGGTCAACTAATAGAAAGACTAAAAATATACACTTATTTTGGTACGAACATCAATGGAAATTGTGACCTTACAAATCAAATGTAGGATAGAAAAAGCAAGATCTGAATGTTAAAAACTGGCTAATGCTATTCAAATGTCATGATTTATCAATAACCATAAAAATCAGATTACTGCGATGTTTTATTAGGTTACTGCAACTAACTTTACAGGGAAATATAGAAGGAAAGTAAGGACCAGAAAGGCGAATGATGTTCTGGCTGAAAAATCTACGTACATGGTTTAACACAACAACCATCAAAAGTGCATCAGTGCATCAGTGTGCAAAGTACATATTGCCATTATGGTCACCAACATCCGAAATAGATAGACACTATACGAAGAAGATACCTGTTAGTGTACCAAATCGTCATTACACCTAGTATTCCTCTAATAGAGACACTGTTCGTATAATGCTATTTCTTTACTTCAGTCCGTTTTCATTTCCGATACATTTATACTGTCACTAAATCGCATACCTCCAACGCGTGGTATGTGTCATAATTCTAATATAATATCTCATATAATTCTCTGAATGACTCCAAAATATGCGATTGCCGGCGTTAGTAGGCCTTTATCTTCGAGAACATAGAATAGAGATGGGCTACTCCAGATAATTGTAGCAGCAATGTATTCTGTTCAATGCTGTAGCATCGTTTATTGTTCAACAAGTGTTGGTTACAAGTTATATTGGTAACACGGTGTGAGATAATTTATTAAGTTAAAAAAAATCAAGCAATGACTTTTAAAAAAACTTTTTGCACAAACTTTTAAAAAGTATTGTTCGTCGAGAACATTCGCGTAATTCTGTAGTGATGTTTGTAGGAAAGAAGATTTGGATAGTACGTGTGTGCCTAACCAAGGATGCTGCTAGTAGAGCTTTCAGTAAAGCAGTTACAATGTGAACAACTAGAAGAACGGGATGAATGTCCAGTCCTGAATGTTTCAGTTCACACGTTCTCTTGCGAATTGTAGTCCATTTTTATGATCGTCTGCGTTCAATACAGGCTCTCGAGTTGTGACTTGAATATGAAGATGTCTTTTCAAAAGACGTCTAATAGTGTTGAGGCTAGGCTGAATAGTACTGCACATGGTGAACTGCTTCGAGCTGCATTAAAATATTTTAGTTGTGGTGAAAAGTTCTCTTAGAGCACACAGTCTAATGTATCGATATTGAATAGCTGTAGTCACTAGAGGTCTACCTTATCGTGGTCATATGGAATAGTTATTAGTTTCTCTGAAGCGTCTGATAACATAATAAATGCTTGTTTGCGCAAATCACAATCTCAAACAATGGTATGATAGTTAAATCCCTCAAAATGTAATGTTACTGCTTGAACACATCCATTGCGAGTCATATTTCTGCTAGCCCGTTTCATATTTTAAATAAAAAACAATAAAAATGTATACCAAGACAATTCTCAAATGACCAAACTTTCACAAAACTGACAGGACAAGTCATTTTTGAGATTCGGGCCACCGGTTCCGGGTCACTTAAGATAACCAGATCACTTTGTCGGATCACGGGTCGGTCGGTCGCTCAACAGTGGTCATATGAAATATTCAAACAAAAGCTATAATTTTAGCGGTATAATTATCAGTTCAGACTTATCATTCCCTTCAATAGAACAAAACCACAAAATACCTGAAGACCTTGGGATTCGGTTGACACTTTGCTTTCGCTTGGAAACTACGATGTCGTTCAATCAATCTTCATCTTCATAATAGACTTCATAGATCTTCATAATAGACAGGGTCAGCAATAAATATTGTGTAGAAAACAATTTGATAATGTTTTAACCCTGAACATTTTAGTCACCCGTCGATCCAAGTCTCTTCGTAGTCACTCATGGATACTCCAGACGATGATGAAGGGCTATAATAGACACATTCACAGACCAACCTGGTCAGTCACTCGACTGACAAACTTTGAAAGACGTTGATGAGAGTTTCTTTCAGTAATTTAAAGCAAGGTCTATTTTCCGGTTGGTCCAATATTTTCTTATCACATCATAAACGTCTTTATAAAAAGCTTTCGGCTTCTCCAAAATAATTCCTTTCTGGACTTTTTCGGCCACTTCTGGGTTTTTTAATCTTCCTTAAGGCATTTCTCCACATATACAGACATCCCCCAAATTTCGATTTCGACGAGAATCTTCTTCTTCTTCTATTTATATAGACATAACTCTGTCTGTTTTTCAATGTGCCTCCAGTAAGTTGTCATTCCATCGTTTTCGTGGTCTTCCTACTGATCGTCTTCCTATTGGGGAACCGCCTCTTACCGTCTTTACTACTCTATTTGTTGTCATTCGGCTTATATGATCGTTCCACTCTACTCTTCTATTTCTTACCCAGTTTTTGATGATCTCCACCTTGCATCTATGCTCTGTCCAATAGTGTCTTACCATTAATTTTTCCAAGTCTTTTTATCTCTGCTGTTTCCAACATCCTTTTTGTCCTCTCTGTTTCACCAGATTCTACGACGAGAGTCTGGTGTAGTTTAATACTTCAGGCGGGCCTCTGATGAGAAACTTCGATCCAACTAAAGATGTAGGTATACTGACCGTCGAAAACGTTCCGCGGTAATTCGAAATCTCGCACTTATACCGTATTTTCGGTACCTACCATTCAGTTTCAAGCTGCCAAAACCCAATGGATGTATTTGAGTCGTTCTAAATACGCAATTCTTTTAAAGACCTGTATTCACGTACCTAATAAAGTCCTTGGTTATTACTTAGAAATTACTGATGTCGTCTCAGATAGTCTCAAGAGATCTGTATCTTATGTATTCCGTCACAATATAAATATGTCTTTTTTTGCTGTAGACGCCACATAACCAGATTTGTATACTATAGTTTAGTCATCACTTTGGTCTTATCTATGTCATCATCTTCAGACATGGTTCTTCCTTTATCATTTTGACCGCTACGTCAATGGAACTCTTCCATTTTCCTCCTCGCACAACTCCAAACTGGCAAGATCCGAACTCTTCTAGTAACATGAGTTCATTACGGTGGATTTCCCATTTATTATGACTGAGTCCTACACTGGCTGATGCAGGTCTATCACAAGGACTAGTCTTTAATCTTGAATCCAGTCCACTACTATTGTATTTATGATAATTGATAAGGTCGGGTATGAAGTTGCAGTAATCTCTGTTGCTATCTCCTAGAGATAGTATTTGCCTCTCGAGTTCCTGTTAAGATGGTAATGTTTTACGTATGCATGAGGTATTTTGGTGTACAAGGATAACGTATATAGTCCTTTTGTTACTGAATTTCTAACCACGAACTGACCCGTGATCCATTTAATTTAGTTTTGAGGTTTGGATCAGCTGGATTTTTGTAAAGATTCGGCTGTTTCCCTCGGGTTAGTTCTGATTTGCCCATATCTATTGTAGTTTGCTTTTATTGGAAATGGCACTTCATTAAATTGCGATGAGGAACATGTTAAAGAATATTCTATCGTCTAGTAATCGTCTATTTTTTTTTTGTTTTTAAAGGTATAAGAGAAATTCAAAAAATAAAATGTTTACAAAACATGAGGCTTCAATATTATTTCGATATATACCGACCCTTATATATTGTCCTCCTTACAGGATATATCAAACTTAATATAAGAGAACATTTCCTTTCTTCCACCTAGTATTAGTTCAAACGAGTAGTTTGCTCAACAGAACAGTGTAAAAAATGAAGAAAAATCTAAAATAATAATTTAACTATGGATTTTTTTTGTTTAACACCTGTGCGGTGTTTGTATGCGGACCAATTATCAGTTATTTTCTGACCTAACTTAATAAACAGTAAATACTTTAAACTAAGGGCTTACCCTATGGCTTACTCTTATTTTATCTATCAACGAATGCACTACAACTAACAAGCAATAATATCACAGCACTATACTCTGCTTTTTACACTAAACTGTTACACATTTACACTAACTGAAATTGTCCTTACAAGTCTTCTCTTTAGTTCAGTGTTGTCAAGAATCTGGATTGCCTCGACATTCACATGACTATACAGCCTCTGCTCGTGTCTTGGCTGCTGTTCTCTTGATTATTTCGGCCACAGTCTCCATACCCAGGTCCTGGTGGAGGTTGCTGTTACGGATATACCAAGGAATATCAACAATGTTTCTCAGTACTTTGTTTTGAAATCTCTGGATAATATGCAGATTACTAGCTTTGGTACAGCCCCACAGTTGGCACCCATATACCCATACTAGCCTCAGTACTTGCTTGTAAATGGATAATTTAGTATGAATGGATAATGTTGAATTTTTTCCAATCAGCCAATACAATTATATTTATCTTATATTTAATATCAAGATCTCCTCTTTTTGACATGGACTTTCCAGTGCAGCTTTGCGTCTAGGGCATGCCCAAGCATTTTGCTGATGTTGCATAAGGAACTTGGGTATCATTTATTCTAACTGGAAAATTTTCTTTTTTTTTATTTGTAAAGTTAATGTATGCAGATTTAGTCTCATTTAATTTTATTCGCCATTTTCTAGTCCAGTTAAGTATTTTATTTACTGATAGTTGCAACTTATCAGTCGCTTATCTTATCGCTCGTACGGCTGTACCATCCGCGAAGGTTGATATTTGTTTGAGCTCTGGAATGTCACACATATATAATAGGTACAGGATTGGACCTAAGACACTCCCTTGTGGCACACCAGCTTTGATCTCCCTTAAGTCGGTGTACATTTCTTCTTGTTTTACTCTGAAATATTTATTCGCAATGTATGATTCTAAGATTTCTGAATACTGTTTAGGTATGAACGTTCTTAGTTTATAGTTAAAACCCTCGTGCCAGACTTTATCAAATGCCTGTGCTACGTCCAAGAAGATTGTAGAGCAGACTTTCTTTTCTTCTAATGTTTTTCTATTATATTCGTTATTCTGTGAACTTGATCTATAGTGGAATGGAATTTCTATTATTAGTTTTAATCATTTCAATAGAAGTTTTGACATCACCGGAAGGAGTTATATTGGTCGATACGATCTCACTTCATTAGGAGGTTTACCTAGTTTGGCGATTATAATGACTTCGGCTATCTGCTTTTAATTTCTTTTGTGATTCATCAGCACTTGCAGTTAACCCTGTCTGTTTTTCGGCTTTTTCTAGCTGTGCTGATCTCTTTTCCATATCGGCGATGATATGACTCAACCGTTGATTATCCATATTAAGTCTCTTAACATTTTCTTCCGATTGACACCATGTATTATAAAGCGACTGCTCATTTTGTGATCGTTGTGTATTCTCTGCGAATAGCATAGCATTATTTTGTTGGACTAGTAATGCGTCCGTACGAATATGAAACATTATAAATATTTCGCTTACCTAAGGCTAGGCGCATACACATCGAATTTGGACGGTCGATAAAAGTTCGACCGAACTTTTGTCGATGATGCTTTGCGAAGACACAACTCGATATTTATTCGATGACGTTTTTTAATCCATAAAGGTTTGTTAGGTGGAGTACACAAAATCACAATGAGCAACACAGAACTACGTAGCAACACGGAGCGACGTACCTTGAGCAGTGTCAAACAAACGCAACTGGTCCTCTGGTCGGTCGATAAAGATCGATGTGGGTGCGCGCGGTCATTTGATACTATACGCCTTGGAACGACGGCAACGACCACGGCAACCGTGAATGCAGTGACATTCATCGATCGCCACACGACTATCACACGAAATCGATGCCGTGCCGTTTGGCGATCGATGTGTGTGCCCGCTCACATTTGTTTCTTTGCGCCACCAAAGGAATTTGTTCGGTCGAACTTTTATCGACCGTCCAAATTCGATGTGTGTGCACTTATCGTTGTCTACTTGAATTTATCGTGATAGCTTACAGACATGGTCAGTGATATCACTCACGACTTATGATATTATCTCTACTTCATTACCACTGATTATATAGCGGAGCTTTGAATACGTCTATACACTTGGACTTTGGACGGTAAAATAAATTATATTTTTTTATTATTATTGAGTTAATATCTATGGAAATGAGCATAATTTTTGGTTGCGCAAAACTTTCGCGGGTAACTGTATATTAATTTGATTTGCAGTAAGAGGGTTGTTACTACTTCCTAAGAAGACTTACTAAGAAGTGTTGTTATTAATTTATTTACCCAATCTAAAAATTTTTGTACGTTTCTGTTTTTATGAGAATAAATTTTCTACTAGATATGTTAGTACACGCACATCCAATTTTTGATCTGCTGTAATAGTAGCAGTAATAGTAAACCCAAGTCAATCTAACTTTTCGGTTTATATATCCACATATAAAAATTGTGGCCAATTTCGCCTCAGATACTCCACTGTACGACTCAAATAAAGATATGCAAAGCAATTTCAACTTTAACGGGACCAGCATGCGGCACAACTTCCTTCCTATCTCACTTTTCTTATACAAACAGTATTTCAAATGTAAATACGGTCTCAGGCATACTACACGGAAATATTTCAATTCGAAATTGTTTGCACGATTGAATAACTCGATGGGTGAGAAACAAGAAAAACTCCATGGTCAAGTTTTCGCAAAATTTAGATTTTTTATATCGTGAAATTTTAGTTTTTATCGGATTCCTCAGATCATCAACCATAAAAATATTCTTACATTTTACCCAATTCCTATATTGTGCTATACTTTAATACTGGGATTTAACCACCCAATTTAAAAATTAAAAATACTTTATTTTGTAGTTTACTTTGTAAACATTCTTCTTCTTCTTCAAGTGCCCTGTCCGTTGCGAACGTTGGCTATTAACATGGCAATTTTGATCTTGTTTGCGGCGCTTCTGAATAGTTCGACCGATGTCAGCCCGAACCACTTCCGCAGATTTTGGAGCCACGAGTGTCTTCTCCTGCCTGGCCCTCGCTTACTGTCTATTTTTCCCTGGACAATCAATTGTAGCAGACGGTACTTATCGTGTCTCAATATGTGGCCTAGATATTCAAGCTTTCTTTGTTTAATTGTATTCACGATTTCTTTCTCCTTTCCGATTCTTTGGAGTACCTCTATGTTGGTGACATGTTCGGTCCAGGATATACCAAGAATGCGTCGGTACACCCACATTTCGAATGCTTCTAGTTTTCTCGTTAGCGTCTCCGTCAGCGTCCAGGCCTCCACGCCATACAGCAAGATCGGAAAAATGTAGCATTTAACTATACGTAGTTTTAGGGGAAGAGACAAATCCTTGCTTATGAGGAGCTTTTTCATATTGCTAAATGCTGCTCTAGCTCGTTCTATTCTCGCCTTAATTTCTATGGTCTGTTCCCATTTTGCATTTACGTTGGTGCCAAGGTACACATAAGATTCTACATGGTCAATTAATATGTTACTTATCCGTAATTGTCGAGCAGGTTGTTGCTTTTTGCTTATCAGCATCCACTTTGTCTTCTTGAAGTTGAGGCTCAGGCCGTATTCCTCACTAACTGAATAAAGTCTTTCCATTACTTGTTGTAATTCGTCTATGGTACTGGCAAGGATCACCGTGTCGTCGGCGTATCTTATATTGTTCGTTAACTCGCCGTTTATTTTAATGCCCTCATTTGCATTTTCCATACATTTGTTAAATATTTCCTCGGAATACATATTGAATAGGAGTGGGGATAATATACACCCCTGACGGACACCCCTTTTGATCTGCACGCTTTCAGTGAGTTCGTTGCCAATTTTTGCTCTTGCTGTTTGACCCCAGTATAGGTTTGCCACAATTCGAATGTCCTTGTCGTCAATACCTGTCTTTCGCAGAATACCTATCAATTGTTCATGATTGACATTGTCAAATGCTTTTCTAAAATCTACAAAGCACAGATACACGTCTTTATCAACGTCTCTACACCGTTGTATAAGCACCTGGAGAGCGAAAATTGCTTCTCTAGTTCCAAGTGCTTTCCGAAAACCAAACTGCGATCTATCAATATTTGACTCACATTTATCATATATTCTTCTGTGAATGATCTTAGTGAACGCTTTAGTGACATGATTGATCAAGCTTATGAGCCGGTAGTCATCACAAATCTGGGCATTTGGTTTCTTCGGGATTGTAATAAATGTTGACTGTAGCCAGTTCTCCGGGATTTTACCGCTATTATATATGTTGTTAAAAAGTACAACTAGATTGTCAAGGAACTGTTTGTCTGATTTACATAGGATCTTAATATTTCGCAGGGTACATTGTCCGGACCTGCTGACTTATTGTTTTTTAGTGCTGCAATGGCATCTTCTATCTCCGATTTAAGAATTGAAGGTCCTGTTTCTCCTTCTCCATATAGGTGATCATCAGTCCTGTTAGATGCAAATAATTTTTCTATGTATGATTTCCATGTTTTTAAGATCGTTGATGGCTCCGAGATAAGATTTCCATCGCTATCTTTTATGCTGTTGGGTGACTTATTGAATTTCCTCTTGTTTGTCATCGATTTTATTTTTTTGTGCATATTGTAACTGTCGTATTTTCGTTCGTATTGTTCTATTTCCCTGCATTCGTTGGAAAACCATTTTTCTTTGGCTTCTCGAATTTTCGTTCTTATGGTTTTGTGGATCTGCTGGTATTTTTCTGCATTTTTATTCTTGAATTTACGTCTTTCATCCATCATATCCATTATCTCATTAGACATCCATTCTTTCTTTTTTCGTCGGTCTCGCTTTAATAGAGTCGCGCTCTATTGGCTAATTGGATTGCTTCCCTCGATTTATCCCATCTCTCTATTATGTCCGACGTGTTCTCGTTAATGTCCTTTATTTTCTTTCCTAGTTTGTAAACATTACAATTTTTAAACAACTGAACTATAACTTCGCCATACCATTTATAATTATTAATTCGTAGAGTTGGAATTACCTCATTGTCATCTATACTGCGTTTAAAATGTTAGAATCAGTGTGGTTGTATTCGCTATGTGCGTAACCATGGTAGGGGTACGTTGAAACGATAACAGCGTGCGTAGCGGCTGTAAGTATGAAAAAATTGGCCATACCTTTTTAGCATAATTAAAAAAAAAAAAAATGGGCGCAAATACATGTTGCGTATTGAATTATGCTAATAAGAGCAAAAATAGTGAGTGTAGTTTTTCTAGGTTTCCAAATATTACATATAAATAAGTAAATATCACATAATCTCATTTGTAGACAATTGAAATAGGAAATATTTAAATAATATATCTTCAAAGATATTTCATACGGCTTCAAGTTAAATGCAGCCAGCCTGATGACTTTATCTTTTATATCATACCCTTTACTATTATTGTTTTTAATTACATAATCTTCCCCATAACAACGTGATTTGTCAGTACTAGATTTTTCACTTTATTTTCAGGGTTAAATTCGATTTTCATGCAATGAACATAACCTTGGCATCTAAATTATATGTTTGGGCATCACAGTGTTGCCATAGTTTTTTGTATAAGCCTGTCTGTTCTCATGGTCTTCATGTAAAGTTTCCTTTCCTTAAGGTAGTTTTAGTGAGATTGATCTTTAAGTCCAATCTTTGTACACCATGTATGTGTTTATTCAGTACTCTCTTACTTATACACAGAGGATATTTTCAAAATTAACTTTAACAATTATGACGATGCCATCGAAACAGAAGTCGACATAAGTGGAGACTTAAGTAAGTCTCATCATAGATCCGATTTATTTTTTGTTAAATATAATTTGTGCTTTAAATTACTGATGTTAATGTGGCGATAGAAATTTCGTGTTTTTCTTTAGTTAAAACGGCATTTATAAGCTAAAACATAGACAAGGATCTGCTGTATATGAACAATAAATTATGAAAATTATCGAAGAGTACTATAGAACATTCGTATAGAACGCATCTTGTCGTATCGTCGAGATGCTCACATTCCAGAGATGGAAATCCCAGCCATACAAAATCAAGGATCAGAGGAACTTCCAGATATAACCGAAGAGGAAATCGAATCACCGTTGAAAGGTATGAAAAACAGTAAATCACCTGGAGAAGATGGCATTGTAAGTGAAATGCTAAAATTAGGATTCGAATGCATCATAAAAGCTTTAAAAACCCTTTGTGATGCCTGCCTCTTTGAAGGAGTTACACCAGAAAATTGGAATAGTGCCTTTATGATAATATTGCACAAAAAAGGAGATGTAACAGAAATTAGAAACTACAGACATATCAGCTTGTTATCTCATTTATATAAGCTCTTTGTGAAAATAATTACTAACAAACTAGAACCTAAGCTGAATTTTCACCAACCATTAGAGCAGCTCGGATTTAGGAGTGGCTTTGGAACGAATGACCACCTACAAGTAATAAAATCCTTAATAGAGAAAGTTACAGAATACAAAAAGCCATTGATATAAATATCTGTAGACTTTGAGAAAGCGTTTGATTCAGTCCAGCATAGCTCCGTTAGGAGCTCTTACAGAGTGCAGGATCATAGGTATACAACTGTTTTTCGGAATATATATATATATATATATATATATATATATATATATATATATATATTCTATTATAAATATATATAATATAAATATATATATATATATATATATATATATATATATATATATATATTGGAAATATATAAATATATTGGAATGGATATTTTTGGAAATGTGTTTCATAAAATCTAGCACATCTTGCATCAACAAAAAGTCCGACATAGACAAATTAAGCAACATTTATTGTTATTTACTAGAAAAACACCAAAAATAAAATAAATATTTACCTGTACATAAATTACACCTCTATGTATAATATGTTGCATACCATTAAGACAGGTTTAAAAAGTATAGTCACCTAAGAAGGGCCTTTAGTATTTCTTGAAAAGAAAGATAACATCAATTACACCTAATTACATATTAATTACAATGTTTTTACTTCTCATTCTCTGTATGAGTTAATATACACCAGTAAAACATACCATCAACTAAGTTTTACTATTTTTACAATAAATTTTAAAAATTTTATAATGTATTATGTCCATAATTGTATATTTTAATGTGTGGTATAAATGTTGAGTGTCCATGCTTACAAAAATAATTTCAACGACTATTAAGTTACACTGAAGAATTGTGATATTTTTTAAATATTTACATAATTGTCTTTTACAGTGTCTTGAAAAAGGAATAAAACCATTCCGAAAGCTCGACAAAAAGTCAAAAGAGTTTTTTTTTTAAGATCCCGGCCAATATTCTGACTGCAACCCTAATAAACTGAGTTGTTTGTTTATATCGACAGTCACTAATATCCAGTATTTCTTGTATATATATATATATATATATATATATATATATATATATACATATATATATATATATATATATATATATATATATATATATATATATATATATATATATATATATATAATAGCGCAACAGCTGCAGTTAGAATGTATTTTGACAATACAAATACATTTCCCTTCGAGAGGGGTATTAAGCAAGGAGATACCATCTCTTCTAAGCTATTCACCTTGTACTGGCGAGAAACATCTCATATAACGGCACGCAAATTGAACAGGTGTATAGCTATAAACATCTGGGCCACGAGATTAAATTTGGAAGAGATAATCAAACAACGGAGCTAACCAGGAGAATAGGACTGACATGGGCAACTAACGGAAAACTGAGAGAAGTCTTTAGATCAGATATTCCCATGTGCTTGAAAAGGAAAGTCTTTGATCAATGTATATTCCCAGTTCTAACGTATGGAGCAGAAACATTGACCCTTACCAGAAAAGTCATCAATAACATACAAGTGGCACAGAGAGCGATGGAGAGGTAAATGCTGAATATATCCCTCAGAGACAGAGTATCAAATACAATAGTTAGGAGAAAATCTGGTGTTACAAACGCAGCTCAAAGGATTACAACATTGAAATGGAACTGGGCAGGGCATGTTGCCAGATTAAAAGATGGAATGTGGACGAAGAAAATTCTGGAATGGAGACCTAGACACGATGCTTATCGTAATCGAGGACGTCGTCCAACAAGGTGGTCAGAAGACATCAAGCGCATTCAGCACAACTGGATTCAGGGTGCTCAAGATAGAATGCATTGGAATTGTTTACGGGAGGCCTAGATCCAGCAGTGGACTCAAAACGGCTGATGATGATGATAATGAATACGGCATTAAAGCTCTCATAAGATGTTTTGTGATTTTGATCTATTTTCTATACTCACCCTTTAAAGCCCTACAGCTGTCTATTGTTTCCCTATATTTTTGTTGATGTATGGTTCTATTAATATTGATTTCGGAACGTTAAGTTGGGAATGTATGAATTTCTACATGCACAATTTCGATTTATTCTCCAGACTATGACATTCTGGAAGAGCCTATAGTCAACTATAGTCAACAGATTGATAAATGAGCGGGTACATATAGCAAGATATATAAATACTCGTATCCTCATAACCTACAGTTGGTGGTTCACGTGAACTTATAATATATATATATATATATATATATATATATATATATATATAATATATATATATATATATATATATATATATATATATATATATTATGTAAGAAAAAAGAAGTACTTGTGACTCGTTTGGAAAAAAATATAAAACTGTTTTGGATGGGTTGGAGTCAATAAAAGGGGCTATTTGTTGACTATTTTTTACTCGAGCTTTCAATTGTGATTACAATTATTATCAAGAGCTTCTAAAAAATACAAAATATCTTACAAAGTTGAACTAGAAATAAAAAATTTTTTGTTAACTCACCAAATAAAATTAGTTTGTTATATAAAACTGCTGCTTACATAATAATTACAAAAAATATTAATAAAAAAATGCCCTATTCTAATAAATGTTTCTCTGAAAAATTTTGATAGTTTCTTAACAAAAAACAATTGAATAATTTGTAAACAAAAATTGAATAGCTGCAAAAGCGGTTTGTGGCTATTCAATTTTTGTTTACAAATTCAATTGTTTTTTGTTAAGAAACTTAAAGGTTCTAAATAAACATGCCAACATAAGGCCATGCAGAAAGCTGTACTCATCGCAACATCCAGATGTGTACAAAAAGTTTTGAGAGATACTCAAGCCTACCAAGTCACCTTGGTCTCGATAACACGGAAAGAGTCCCATCAGAGCTCAATCATTTTGATACCATAGGTATTTGAGATGAATTTTTCCCTTAGAGGGAGTGTGAGCCGTATGGCTAAATCTGAATGTTATTAAAAAGTTATCAATGTGCGGGCCATGCAGTGCGGGACATATACTACTATCAAGTACAAGTATACTACTATCTAGTTGATAACTATGTAATAAATACACAACAATAAACTAGTATGACATTTAATTTCATACTAGGTCATTTAATTTCGCGAAAAGTGGTGATCATTGCACTATCTACATGCCTTATTTTTAAATAATTTTATCCTACTTTAATTACGATTTCCAATATTTGGCAATTATTCGTATTAAAAATATCAAGACCAGTTTTATTTTGGAAACAAATTAAGAATATGTGAAGAAATGCCATTGTAAAAGCGATATCGCATATACAATTTAAAACTTATACTTTGAAAGAGTTTCTGATACCTTTGCTCATAATTTTTGATTTATATTATATGTTAAAATAAAATGCTTATATTTTATAAAGTAAACAAGAAGAAATATTAAACAAACTGATGCTGAAATTTTAGACAGTTCTAATAAATTGAGTACTCAAGACTTTTTAACTGTTAAACTTATCGAACGTTCGAGAATGTATCGAACGGAAAATGACAACGTATGATCGATCTGCAACCGTATCCATCATGTTATCACTCCCGATCAGGACAGCTAAGCCAATTTGTTAGAAACATCATTGTAGATCGTAGGAAAACAAACAAAAGCATTAAGATACTATTACCCAAATAGAAACAAATATAAGTTCGACGTTTAGTTAAATTTTTTCTCCAACTACATTAAATCTGGTTTATTATTATATTGTTAATTTTTTAAATACCTTAGAAAAATAGACAATATGCACATTATAAGTATTTAAGAAAATTTAATTTATTTTAATTCATCTGTTAGTTTTTGAGAACAATGAATCTAGAATAATCTTATCTCATCCTCATCCATCACTTTTGAATATAGCCCTCCTCGTCTTGTTTCCAATCCCATCTGTCATGTCATTTATTTCCTTTCAAGTCATCAGTCCGTTTAATAGTTTAATAGTTTGTTTCCTCTATCGTTTATTCCTTCACTTCCAAACTTTCCTAGTATCATTTCTAATGGGTCTTCCTTGATTCATATTTTAGAGGTGAAATCACTACATATACTAAGAAATGACCAGGGTCTCGCATGGGTGGCAGAAGCGGGGTGCAAGGTGTTGCAAGTGGAGCCCCGGCCCGAAAGAAAGTACATAGCTATACATGCATAGTAATATATTTTTTATATTCGTTAATGGTATGTGTAGATGCAGATGCCCCTGAGAAGCAGATACACCCCCTATATAGTTAATAGTTAACCCCCTTTATAGTTAATATTACATACATTTGTATTTAGTAAAACAATGTTGAAACGATTCAATATGTTAAACTCTTTTGAAAACAGGATCATAAGCAAGAACACTGAAATCCCATCTCATAACTAGATATTTAGACTTAAACACATACAATTATTTTTTATAGCGCCATATAAAAAGTTTCATTTGATTTCAATAATAATTGAAAAGATAGACTAACTTATAAATTACATAACTAAGTAATCACTAAGATAATACTAAGGTATTATCAAATCACTGGAAATCTTACACAAAGTTTTGTCTTGTTTGTTGCAGAAAGGAGTTACTGTGTATAGACTTGAATGGGTAAGTGAGTTTTAACAATTTTTGTAGTTTTATGAAAAATTTGCAATTAAAAGAATTATTTGTTCTTTTTTTACTTGTAGGTATCATTTTTTGTTTGTAAGATGTGTAACAAAAAAATGAAGTCATAAATCAAATAAATTTTATTGTATAAATGTACCTAAAATAAAAAGTATAGCTAGGAATATTTTAATATCCACCATAAGATAAAGCAATAATTTCAAAAGTGATATTAAAAAAATATTTTGTTACACCAAACTGACTTCTTTTAGCTTTAGTCAACTGGAATAACATGCGCGCTTGATGACAAATTGCTTAAAAGGAGCACAATAGGTACGTTTAACTACTGAGCCAGTACTTTACTCTCTAATTTTTTGAAGCCAAGCTTCTGTACTGGCGTTGTATTACTTTGTTTTTTTTAAACAGTAAAATGCTGAAGCGAGCGTCACGGAACGTGCGCTACAAGATGGCGTCGTCACAGGTAGCATCATAGAATAGCTGTTCTTGACATCGATTTACTACTCTCGATCAATTCGTTTCTAGTCATTATAAATTTACTTTAAGCAGATTATAACTAACGAAATATAGATACTAAATGAGATGTAAAAGATTAAAAGAATATCTGTCACTAAAAGATTCGATTTGTAACGATTGACAAAACTTAATAAAGGTCATAAATGACATTAGATTAATAACAACTTTGAATCATCTGATTAAATTTTTTTAATAATTCTCTATTTAAAATAATTTCATATAAATACAATTATTATTTTTAAACACATAATTTACTTTATATAATAATTAAATTTATTATTTACAGAAAATTGTTAAAATAAATAAGTAAACTTTGTAAATCGATGATTGTAAAAAAATCGTAAAATAAAAAAAATAAATAAATAATAAAATAGCTACTTTATTTAATTTAAATTTTTTTTTAATTCATAAATACAGAAAACAGAATGAAGCTTCGCGCTAGTCTAGTACTTTCTACTGTACCACTTTTTTATTCAATTTACAATATGTAGCTTCATGCCCAGTCGAAATGGCGTGTGCGAATCCCCAAAAAGTGGTTTAGCTTTCGATAAATCCATAACTCGCTGGAAATCGTGAAAATTTGATACCAGAATGTTATAAAAAATTTGCATAACTTTTCTAAATATTTTTTATATTGGATGGAGGTACTTGTAAATAAACATGAATAAAGTAAAAATTTAAATTTTATAATTTTAATTAAATTTTTCATTTAACTTAAGATATCTCAGCTCCGTTTAAACATTTAGATTGCTAATTTTGATAAAACATACTACGAAGAGTTCACAATAATGTAACGATGAGTCCAAGCCATCACCGTTAAACCAGCGTGCGCGCGAACCAACCCATGAAGTAGGAGTGTATCGACAGTAGAAAGGGCAAAACTAATTACCAAGCTCCGCTATATAAACCGCAACATTTCCTCATAGAGGGAGAATCGACAGGTGTTGACTGAAGGTTCTCTTCTTCCCTACCCCGGCTTGTGGACGTGTTGAGTTCACAAGTTGTTCCGTTCCATACCGCCGTTACCCGAAGAGCGTGTTGAGCTCTTCACTACCCGTACTCTGAAGCAGTCGTGTTGAGACTGTCGAGGAGTGTCCTATTAACCCGAATCACTTAAGGAACGTGTTGAGTTCCTTTCCTTTCTTTGTACCTATCGTCCGCTGTTATTAAATCAATACAACGTTCACATAAAATTTCAAATACACACTCGCTTGCCGATAAGACTAATTTCATATGACAAGGTCAAACTTAATTTGAATAAATAGGCCAGGTACTGAGAAGACTAAACCAAATTGTAAATATGTACATAAGATTTTTGTCAATTTAATTTAAGGAAGACAATAAAGTTTTATTTTTATTTTGAACTCTGTATCTGACTGTCCAAAAGCTACCCGGATAGTGACTCCTACGAGAGGACATCACAATAAGATGCATCAAAATTCTTAATTCTGATATAAAATAGCGATTTAAAAAAAAAATCATATGCTTCGAATATTTTTTCTAATTAAAAATTTCTGTTACAAATTTTTAAATCTTACATCTTTAAAACCTTATTTGCAAACTCTCGCTTTTTAACCAATTCTGTATTAAATATAATGTTTAAAGAAGTTTTCTGGAAAGTTTCAGATTAAAGTGCGCAAGGAAACTGATTTCATCGTCATGAGAAACTTGTAATCATTTAATAGTCGACAAAATTTGTTTATAATTACGATAGTAATTTGACAATTTTTCGTCAACAATATTCGCTCCGTGCGTGACCATGGTAGGGGTACATTGAAACGATGCCAGCGTGCGTAGCGGCGAAATATGACAAAATTGGAATATTGGACAAAATATTTTTACGCATAAATTTTATCAAAAATGTGTGCAAATACATGTTGCGTATTTAATTGTGCTAATAATAGCAAAAACAGTGAGTGTAGTTTTTATAGGTTCCCAAAGATTACATATACATTAGAGAAAAGAAAAAGATGAATTCGTGCTATTAATATGAAAAAGTAAATATCGCATAATTTCATTTTTATGCAATTGAAATAGGAAAAATTTAAATAATTTACCTTGAATGATATTTCATAAGGCTTCAAGCTAACTGCAGATGACTTTATCTTTTATATCATAACTTTTACTATTATTATTTTTAATTATATGCTCTTTTGCGTGAAAAACTTGATTTGCCAGTACTAGATTTTTCCGTTTGGAGTTAAAAAGATATATTATGATGAATTTTGAGAAATCCAGTTTTTAATACTACATTTATTTTGTACATAAACTGAAAAAATATAGTTAAAAAACTAATTTATTAATAATTGTCAATTTCGCATGTATTTAATAATGTCAAACATATGTCATATGTTTAACCTGAAAATTGGGACTCCAAAATTATCAGATGAAGGCGGTAGGTGTCGCGACAGTCATGCACGGAGCGAATATGATGAGGGTTAAGTAGTAATAAAATTTTATTAATAATCGTCTTCGGCAAATAACGTTCTTCTTCTTCTTTCAGTACCCTGTCCGATTATCGAACGTTGGCGAAGAAGGTTATACCTCTATGGATGTCTCATTACATGACCGAAATATTGTAACTTTCAAATTTTTATCGTTTTTGTTATTTCTGTGCTCTTTTTCATTCGATGTAAAACTATTTCATATCTTATTCGATCAACCCAACTTATCCGCAATCTTCTTCTTTGTGTGTCGTGCTTGTACTCAAGCGTTGGCTATTGTCATATTGGCAAGCTGATGAAATGATTCTCAGTCGGCAGCTAGATGAAACAGTTCCTCGATCGTTCGACCTGTCCATTGTCTAATGTTACGCAGCCAGGACAGTTGTTTTCTTCCGACCCAACGTTTTCCTTCGATTTGCCCTGAATGATTAACCGGAGTAAACGATACTTAGGTCCTCTCATTATATGACCGAAGTATTGGACCTTTCTCATTTTGATGATGTTGATCAATGCTCGCTCTTTGTGCACGGTCTCTAGCACACGTTCGTTAGATATGTGTGCTCTCGTTTGTATTTGTAGAGTGAGGACAATGAGCTGCGCCCAGTGAGCCCCCCACCACTTGAAATCTTAATTGTCGCGACAATTGGCGCCGTGTGAACGGTGTAGGCCAGTAGTGCTGTCGTATTTTTTGCCAGTTTCCTCTAGTTCTCTTGTGTCAGTCAAAACATACACGTGGTTTGTATTATTTGTAGCTGTCTACTGCCATGGCAATAGTTGGCCCCGTATAAACATCTTCTCGTTCAACTGGACTGACCTCCGACAATCCGCAACTACGTGATGACAATTGTCCAACGCCAATTGTCATCGTAAAAACGCGGCTTAAGGGTCCAGCTCTCCAGCTGTAAAGGTCCAAATACCGTTACTGAAGTATTTTATGAAATCACTTACTTGATTAATAATAGACTATAGTTTTTTTTTATTGTAACAATAATACATAAATATTAATTAGGCGAATGGATCTAGTAATCCGCAGTCATATTTCCATCCACACATACATACATTAATATTAAAACTGATTATATTTCATAATACTTAAAAAGCTTTCACCTCTACACATCAAGTTAGGCTTGACTAATGAAACAGTTTGTCAAGACCTTGCAAAATATGGAGAATGTTTCAATTACTTGATTGGAAAGTTTTACTATCTATCAGAAGCCAAATTGAAAGGTGTTTTTGTTGGACCAGATATTCGTAAAATGATGTTCGACTCCACCTTTGAAACCGATATGACTACTAAGAAAAAAGAAGCTTGGATTGCATTCAAAAAAGTTGTAACCAAGTACGAGCTGATAGTAGCTAATTTATTAGATAAGTTTAAAGATTTGGCATGTCTAATGAGCCTCAAAATCCACTTTTTGCATAACCATCTTGAATTTTTCCCTGAAAATCTGGGTGATGTCAGTAAAAAACAAGGTGAACGATTTTACCGGGATATCGAGGTGATGTAAAAACGATATCAGTGACATTAAAACACCAACATGATGGTTAATTACTGTTGGTCATTTCATTGGGAACAACAGAGTGCCTCGCATAGGAAAAAAAGCTACTTGAGAAGTTTCAAGAAAAAAGAGAAAGAAAATATAACAGCATTGACTCCTGAAGTGATTGTACACTGTATAGACCTATACTATTAAAAAATAAGAAATAGGTAAAAGGTATTATTCTAATAATGTATCATTTTAATGTATTTCGTCTTTCGTAATGTATGTAATTTGTCTTTTTCAAATTATTATAACATAGAATAAACCAGTGTCATATTGTGGAAAAACTATGAGTGATACGAAAAATCTAATTCAGAATTTGAAAAAATATCTTATTTTAAACTTAAAATGTACTGTAATGTAATGTTTTATATGTCTGAATAATTCTCATTACGAATGAGAGAAATACAAGTAAATTATTAGGTTTTTTTTCCATTTCCAAGTCAGTAAACAAAATAATGTGTTTAATTTGTATTTTAAAAATGATTTCTGAGGTAGAAATCGAAACGTATTTTTATCTAAAATTGGGGTTTATTTCCATTAACTTTAGTGGCGAATAGTATATATTAATTATTGCTAAGAAAAATATTTAACCCTTAGTTTCCTAGTGGTTTCATTGTCAAACCAAATAGAAATAAATTTTCAGCTACCTTCTCAGTGGTATTTAACTGAAACCACTCACGGAATATGATGTATAAGGCTCCTCCTACGTTAAAATGTGTTATTAGTTGATAATAATACGTGTTTTGAACCGGGCTAGTGGTATAAGCAATTTGGGTGGTTTTCGGATTATTTCGCTATTTCGCTTTATTCTTTATAGTATCTAAAACCCATCAAGAGGGATTATAAAGTTTGGGTTCGATCTGAGGAGAATGGATATCTTTGCCAATTTTAAATATATGTTGGAAAAACTAACGATCATCCTGAAAAAGATTTGGGCCAAAGGGTTATCTTAGATTTGACTCGAGATTTGGTGGCAAAAAGATGTCACGTTTTATTTGATAACTTTGTCAACTCTGAGAAATAATTACACATCCGAGGGCAATCTGACTGGAGGACTAGCAAAGATGGACTGGTATTTGTAAAGTGGAGAGACTAGTGCATTTTTTGGGAAATTATCAAAACACTTCAGAAGAAGCAAGTGTTCCTGCAAGCAAAAAGACGGAAATTCACAAGTCGTGGTCTGTCCACCGATGGTCAAAGAATATAACCAGCATATGGGCTGCGTTGACAGAACAGATATCTGTGTATGAGATTGATCGCAAATCAAAGAAATGGTGGCACCGAATTTTGTTGCATTTCATAGATATATGTGTTGTGAATTATTTTATTCTTTTCCAACACAAAAGCGAACTGCGCGTTTCCAAACCTGAAATTTTGTAGGTTATCTATAGCTTCAGTGATAGTAAACGTCACGAAGTATGGTTGCTTTTCCTACAATTACAGGGAAACATTTTAAAAAAATTGTGCCTTATGAGAAACGCTTTGACCAATGTTTGCGTGTGTAACAATACGAGACATCTAGACGATGTGCTTTTTGTATCACCAGTAAGGATCCTCACAGAACCAGGTGAAAGTGTGCGACGTGTAAGGTTGAATTGTGCCTTAGTGAAAAAAAAAGAACTGTTTTCGTGGTATCATAAATAGTAACCTAAGTTTTATAGATACTATTATATTATTTAGTTATTAGATTTTTATTCGCTTAAGAAAAATCTTTAGTTTCCTAGTGGTATCATGTCAAAACCATAGCCTATTAAAAAAAAGTAAATAAAAAAAATATTATTTTCTACTTTTTTGTCTTTTAGAAACCCAATAGAGTAAGATTATTTATTTTTACCTCATTTTTTCATTTTAAACGTTTTCCAGAAACAAAGGGTTAAAAGTTACTACTAAATGCATCTTCTGGTTTTATTTTGGTTATAAACTATGCGTGGTATTATTGGTAATGAAAACGTTTGAGAATAGAATAATGCTCTGTTATTTTAGTTGAAACGTTTTATGCACTAATTGCCCTTAAATACACCTTTATCCCTCGCGAATTTGAGATGCAGCTATATATTACAGTGCCTAGTTCTTAGTCACTGGTTCTTTGTCGCCAATAATAATAGATGTTATAAGAACAATGTTTTTACAGCATCCCTTAGGGGAAAGATTAACAATGAAACCTACACCGATACTTGCCATACTCACGCTAAAAGATAGGGTGATAATAAAGGAAGCTTAAGCTCTTTAATTATTAAAGGCGAAAGGGTTAATTATTGTTCGCGCCATTAATAGAGGAAACAGATTTGTTCGCTTCGGAAAGTGATCCAAGGGAGTCTTTTTTGGAGGTTATAATGGTGATTGAAGGTTTGACGTAAGGAATTTTACTCTAAGAGGTTTTGTATTTTACCTATTTTTTTAATGATTTATAAATATTTTTTCTGAATCAAAGAGGATGTGCCAAAAAGTAACAAAACAAAACAAGAGCTGAGGTAAATAGGCCGGGAAATGAAGCTGAAAAAATGACAAAACCTCGCAATTTTTGCGTCCAGCATTGATTTGTAGAAAAATTTGGAATAAGTCTGATTCCACCCTGTAGTTATTTTCTATATTTAGCCGCTTTTTGTTTTTAAGGATGAAAACTACCCCTAATTGTAAAAAAATATAAAATAACATTTTAAACTTTAATATGGTCAACATTTGGTTTTTATTAGTTAAATAATGATAATTTTATGCTTAGAATACAATATCATAATATTGTTCTGAAGCTATTTTCTTGTGGCATTTTAAAGTAATTACTATTTAAATGGGAATAAGCCACAATTGAAGGTTAAAGTAAGTTTATTAACGTTTCAATTTCCACTTCGAAAATCGTTCTCAAAATACAAACATTAGTAAATTAAATAAATTTTGTTTTTTTGTTACTTGGTGAAAAAGTCTTATAAGAATTTAATTTTATCTGACTCATTTATATTGACAATTCAGACATATATTATACATTTTAAAGTAGACGGCTTTAAAATGGTATTGTCAATATTGTTGAGTTGCGTTCCTGGGACGACTTTACTTGTAAGGTAGTTCATTCGATTACAATCGATTACATTCGATTGTACATGAAATCAACTTTAACTTGAGAATATCCGTCAGAAAAAAATCATAGAATGTAATTCATATGCCAAAATGACAGTAAAATTCTCCTGTTAGTGATTCCATAGTAAATCATATGGAAAAAACAAGGAATAACCTCATAATACTATCCCGACATGGTAAGTATTTGGTATTACATTTAGTTTACTCTTAATAAACACCAAATTCTGATTTATTTGTTTGTTATTTAAAAAAACATAAATGATGTTTCCTCGATATGTTACTGACATAACACACTGCCTTTTCTGGATATTTTAATCTCTAAGAACGATACCAGATTTGAGACTCAGGTGCATAGAAAACCAACACATACCAATAGGTATTTAAATTTCAAATCAAATCACAATATTACTATTAAAAACGGAATCATTAAATCCTTATACGATAGAGCCAAAATTGATTGTCCTAACGAAAATTCGTTCTTGGAGGAAAAACTTTGTTAAGATCTGTTTTATTAAAAAATGATTATTCTTTATTGTTTATAAATAAGAAATTTTCAACAATCAACTGAATAGAACAAAATAACTTAGAACGAGATCCTACAACAACATAAGGAATAATACGAGGAAAATAATAAAACCATACATAAAAGGATTATCAAAAACTTAAAAGGATAGGAAATAAATTCAACATTTCAACAACATTCAAAACAACAAATACATTGAGATCTATTTAGTCTAAAACCAAACCTAACAATGAACAAGAAAGGACAAAGAATTGTATTTATAAAATAGCTTGTGAATGCGATCAGTTTTATTTAGGTGAAACATCAAGGCCACTGAATGCCAAGAATAAATGAACATCAATTTTACATTAAAAATGGAGAATTTGATAGATCTCAAATATGCAAACACGCATGGGATAATGAACATATGGTTCAATGGAATGATTCAAGTATAGTCCTAAAAGAAACGGACGATAAAAAGAGAAACATCAAAGAAGCAAATTCCTCGGCAGAATTTGGTAGGATCTGGTTACCCATATTAAAAGAGGAAGTTATTAAAGGGAAAATAAGAGTATTAGTAAGTCAGTAACATACCGAGGATACGTCATTTATGTTTTGTAAATACCAAACATATAATATCAGAATTTGGTGTTTATTGAGAGTAAACTAAATGTAAGACCAATACTTACCATGTCAGGATAGTATTATGAGGTTTTTTTCCTGGTTTTTCCCTCATGATTTACTATGGAATCACTAACAGGAAAATTTTACTGTCATCATGACATTTTTGTCTTATAAAGACGAATTACATGCTATGATTTTTTTCTGAGGGATATTCTCAAGTTAAAGTTGATTTCATGTAATCGAATGAACTATCTTACAAGTAAAGTCGTCCCAGGAACACAAATTTGTTTACTTGACTAATGTGTGTGTTTTGAGAAAGATTTCCGAAGTGGAAACTGAAACGTCAATAAACTTACTTTAACCTTAAATGTGGCTTATTCCCATTTAAATAGTAATAATATCATAATATTTCAACCTTTATAACCA
This sequence comes from Diabrotica balteata, assembly GCA_918026665.1. Lineage (NCBI taxonomy): Eukaryota > Metazoa > Arthropoda > Insecta > Coleoptera > Chrysomelidae > Diabrotica > Diabrotica balteata. The sequence goes on along the minus strand of OU898282.1, from coordinate 34,737,202 downwards.
CCCTTGTTGGAGCTATATATAAAACATTTATTAATCCTAAACGAATGATTTCAGCTTGCATCGATTTGCGTAAAAATTTGTGATAAGGATCATCTCACCCTGTACTTCTACTCCTTATTGTCAAAAATGATATAACACTTAATTATATAAAAACATTGTAACACTTAATTTAAAAAAATATATTAATTTTCAAAGAAACTAACCAATTCATTACCTATAACAAACACAATTGAATAATTCTACAAAAAATGTCAGAGCACATGTTATTTTGTTTTTTCGAACTGTAGAACACTGTCGAGAAATCAACGAAATATACACTCACACACGCAGACACATGAGCAGATGTTTCTTCTTTTCTGTCTTGATTTGAATATTGATCTGAATGGAGAAAGTGGAACATATAACGTATTACTGCTGAAAAACCGATTCTGTGGTATTATAAATATTGAAAATGCTCTATCACACTCCTACGCGGGTTATTCGAATTTTTCGAAAAAAAAAAAACAATTCGTCTTTTAACAGCTCCTTCATTTTTGGTGATAAAAAGTTTTTGCACAAATGATTTTGAGTTTAAATGGCTCGAATAAGAGGGTTGTTTGCTCGTAAATAGAGGTTTTAAACAGCTATACCTCCCAAATATTCACTGTAAAGAAAATCTATGCACAGGGAAATTTTAGTTATTAAAAAAGCTACAATTAAGTACTTGTCTCACTTTTTTCGTATCTTCAATGTTTTCGGAGAGATTTAGAAGAAAAGAATGGAAAATACGAAATTGCATAAAATCATTTATCTTAAACTTCAAGTTTTCTAAAATTAGGCCTTTTAAATAAGTCAAACTTCTTAAATATATTTATAATACATATATATAAAAAGAATTACACAAGGGTGAAGATCAATTTTAATTAGGAGGGTAGTTAGGGGGTTACTTTCACTAATTTTTTTGTAGAAAATTATACTAATTGTATAATGGATTGAAGTTTTTCTCGAAAAATGTTTTCCCGTTATTTGGCTTTAAATATTTCAATTATGCATTTGACGAAAAAAGCTAACTTTAAAATGCAGTATCTTGGTTTGTATTAGTCATAGAAAAATTAATAAAAAAATAAATTTGTGTTTCTAAAAGATACAATTTTTATATCTACAGTTTTTTTATTAAATTCGTATTTGTCGAGTTATTCTCAAAACCCCTTTAAAAAAGTCGATTTTTTCGTCGAAAAACTGTTATTTTTAACCGCGAATAACTCGAAAAATATTAGTTTTACGAAGTAAACGTAAATAACATTTTTTCTTAGAACTACTTTTTCCATCGATTTCCTTGTTTAAAATATAATAGAAAATTCCCACCCCCAAGATGGGGTGTCACCAACCCCAATGTTTTAGCGTACAGTAGCATAATATAGAAAATTATCCTTAGGCTATTCCTTATCGTATTTGTAAATTTAAAGTAAATCCATGCAGGACGAAAAAATTGCGAGCCAAAATGCTTCATTTCCTGGCCTAAAACGATGAAGGTCTTTTTAAAATATTCTTTTATTTCGTCGTCTTTTGTTCTTGTTTTATTTCTTTTACTCCTACTACTGAGGATTTTCGCAATTTTCACTATAGTTTGTCTTTCAACCTCTGCATCTATCGTGCAAATCCTAATATGGCAAGTTTCTTCTTTCCATTGCCTCGATTACTACATCTTTAAATAATCTTCGTGGCCTGCTTTTTTATGTTCTTCCTATTTATGCAGTGTTTTCGTAAGCTCGTCTGACACGTCTGTAACATGTTATACCTCGTTTTTAAGCAAGAATGAGTTATTCAAATTTACCGCGCCGTAATGCCTGTTTGTAATTGGTCCAACTGCACACAAGTTTACTCTACTAATTATTAAATCTTGACACTATTCACATTTTAAATTCATAGTTACATACATTAGGTTGTATCTTCGATTTTTTGTGTATTCTGCATTGCTCCTTTAATTTTTAGATTTTTATTCTGCATTTTTGTAAAAAAGTTCTTTTTAGAACTCTTTAGCGACGTATTAATGTTATTAAGCTAGAAATATGAATTCAATTTTAAATACCAGTGGTGATTGCCCTTCTCCACCTAAAGAACGCCTGGTGAATTTGTGTTATTTATCATCAAATGAAAAACAATGCATTATAAACATGTATAAACAAATAAAAATTAATGATCCTGAAATGCAAATAATAGCCATGAGCAAAATAAAACAGACAACAGGGTAGGTTTGTAGAATAGAGATTGCTAAAATTAAGAAATACTGAGTAATCTGCTAATTTTAGGTGTTGCGATTTTAACAAATTATAGAACAATTAAGGATTATAAGCAGATTGGAACCGTAAGATGTCCTAAACATTTTGGCGATTGACTTTCTACACTTGAATCGTATGATCAACGGTTTATACTATCTTTTACTTGTATATTGTATAATTTGATGTCTTTCTCAGTTGTTCCTTTTATTGATATAAATCCCAAATTTTTTCTTGTTGTGGATATCCCTTTCTGCTGTTGGCGATCATAATGGCAATCTGTATTTTGCACACTGCTGCTCTAAAAAGATTTGTAGAATAAATTACAGCAAGCTATACCTTGCTCTGTTCCTCATGTGACCGAGGTATTCAATTTTGGCTGTATTTATCGTTCTTAACAACTATTTTCATTTTTGCATACTCATTAAAACGTCCTGGTCAGTAACGTGGTCAAATAAAACATAGGAATGAGACTACAGACGTGAATCCAATGTATGTTTATTAATAAAGAATGATTTAGCATTCCATATTTCTATTGTAATCGCAGGATTTTTAATTTGTTCCACTTTCGGGGGTGTCCTAGCATTCATTGTGGGGATTCTTTTCACCCGTTGGCCATTGAAAGCTTGCCACGGACTAGAGTCCGTTAGGGTCCGCATCATTGTTTAACTAGGACATACTACTGGATCTTTAATTTGTGTACTTATCCCGTCACTTTCTACATCTTTATGTAGTTGACTAATTCTTGGTAGGTCCTCCGCCTTTGAGATTGAGATAGTGAGAGGTGAGTTTTTATTTAGCCTTCTTAAATCTTCAGTCCATCATGTAGAGAAATAACTTAAATAGAGAAAGTATTATAAATATAGGTAAAAATTCTGCAAGAGCTTTGGTTGCTTCTGTAATTAGTGTATTTGTCTGATTTAGTGCCATTTTATTTAAATTTACAACTCGATTCTCAGTATCACTTTACATTAAATAATATTCTCCATAATATGTATAATTTTTTTTTTAATTAAAAATCTGCTCTGTCGAATAAGATTTACCAAAATAAAAATCTCTAACAATAGTGTAATATAAGAAAAATATGATTTTCGGCAAAAACTTAGTCAAATTAAAAATTCTATACTAAATAAATAGAATAACCAGTAAAAGGAAGGTAAGAGCGGAATTTTAAATTTCACAGAAACTTACTTTAAACTGGTACGTAGATTCTCCAAACAATTGGTGGAAATCAACGGTTGAACTGCATTTTCTCGGGAATTTTCTTCTAAATAGCCCTTAGGAATCTGCTAGCAACCTTCAAAAATCCTACTGACTGCGCCAATTAAATTTATTTTCGTGAAAACTTTGTTTTTAAAATTTTACTTTCAAAATACAATACAATATGTTCGTTGCCGAACTATAAATAAATTCTCTTATTTCAATTAATATAACTATCAAAGCAGTAATGATAATAGAATTGAATTTAGAATGTAGAATTAATTTAGAATGTCTATAATAAACAAATGCAGGCCTATTTATACCTTCTCTGATGATGGACCGTGGTTGGAGGATTCCAAAGGAATTATCTGTTTATACTTATACAGTACGTCAATCTTTCAGCTGGATATAGGTAATATAAATTAAGGTAATTGTGGCAATTGCGCTTTCTAGAGTCTATGTCAATATCAATATCCCACGACACTAGGCAATAGCCTTCAGTTACACTGACAATAAATAAAAAAATGTGACTAATAAATGTAATATGATATTCGAATTGTAAGAGGAGTAAATCAAATACGCCGTTTACTAATAAGAAAATCAAAACAATATCGGTTCACGACATTTATAGCTCTCCTTACATGTTAATGAGTAATATGCGGTCCTTTTCAGTGAGTCAGATGTAGAATACTTTTTCTAACAACAGACGAATTCACGATACGTTTTAGCAAATTGATATTTGGTCAGCACAATTTATGTGAGTTCTTAATTATTATTTACTCTTTATCAGTGGCCTTTCTTAAAGGCATCTTAAAAGTCTTATATTGAAATTTTTATTAGAAAAGAGAACAACCCAACCTTAACTAATAAGCTCACAGACTGGGTACGTTTTAAAGTAACTCTTGAAGAAAAGACCAATTTAGCCGTGCCACTAAAGACAATTGAACAGATAGATCAAGAATTAGATTTATTTGGCAAATATATTTAAGATTCAGCATGGGATTGCACTCCCATACTGAAAACAAAAGTTTGAAAGAAAAAAAGAAAACTAAGAAGAAAATGTCAGCAAACGAGAGCCCCTGGAGACAAAACTAACCCAAACAACGCCAGCCAGCAACTTAAAAGAGAAATCCAGAAAATCAAGAATAAATCTATTAAATCTTATCTGGAAGAGCTAACAAACGACAGTAGCACAGAGTACTCGCTTTGAAAAGCTACAAAAAGAATTAAAAGGCCAACATTACATTCTCCTCCAATAAAACTGGAAGACAGTAGTTGGGCCAGAAACAATCAGCAGAAGGCAGAGAGATTTGCCACTCATCTAGAGAACACATTTAAATTGCAAGATGACCAAGACGATGACCAGGATTGGCCCGAACCAGAGCAAATAGATGAGAAGATCAAGCCAACTTCCCTAAAAGAAGTAGCTGAACAAATCGACCCAAATAAAACACCAGGTCATGACCTCATTACCGGAAGACTGCTAAAAAATCTACCAAGAAAGGCTATCGTAAAATTAACAAATTTAATAAATGCTGCCTTTATACTACAATATGTTCCAGATTTATGGAAGATAGTCGAGGTGATCATAATACCAAAGCCTGGGAAACCCCCCAATGAGGTGACGTTATATAGACCAATATCACTTTTACCTGTGATGTCCAAGGTGTTTGAAAAACTCCTCCTGCGAAGAATCCTACCAATAATTGAAGAAAAGAAACCATTTTCCAGATCATCTATTTGGATTTAGAAATAAGCATTCGAGAATTGATCAGGTGCATAGAATAACTGCTATAATTAAAAGATCATTAGAGAAAAGAAAAGTCTGTTCTGCAACCTTCCTAGATGTGGCACATGCGTTTGATAAAGTCTGGCATAAGGGTTTGATACATAAACTAAATGATTCATGCCTAAACAATATTCAAATATATTACAATCATATCTAGCGAACAAACATTTTTGAGTTAAACTAGAAGATGCATACACTGATCTCAAGGATATTGAAGCAGGTGTTCCACAAGGGAGTGTATTGGGTCCAGTCCTATACCTAATATACACGTGTGACATACCTGAACTAGAGACGACACCATAGCTACCTTCGCAGATGAAACTGTTGTCTTAGCACTAGGTGACACCGTCGAAGAAGCTACGGAAAAACTACAAAATTCAATAAATAAAATCCATGAATGGACCAAAAAATGGAAAATTAAGCTGAATGAGAATAAATCAGTCCATATAAATTTTACCAATAAGAGCATTAATAATATTCCAATTAGAATAAATGTTGTCCAAGTGCTTATTGCAACATCAGCAAAGTACTTGGAGGTCACTCTTGATGCGAAGCTTCGCTGGAATGCTCACGTGAAGAAGAACAGAGAAGAACTAGGCATCCGCTACAAGAAAATGTATTGGTTGATCGGAACGCATTCCTCTCTATCCATAAATAATAAACTGCTAATACATAAACAAATACTAAGGCCAGTATGAACCTATGGCTGAAAACTCTGGGGCTGTTCCAAGCCTAGTAACATCAAAGTAATCCAGGTATTCCAGAATAAAGTGCTGAGGAACATCGTAGATGCGCCTTGGTACGTTAGGAACAACGATCTTCACCGGGACCTCAAGATGGAAGACGTCAATCAGATAATCAAGAAATTTGCAGGGAGCCGTCAAGGCTCCCTGCAAATTGGCATATTGACAGGCATATTGTCGAGGCTATCCAGCTCCTCGACAATACGAACCTAGAGAGAAGGCTCAAAAGGACAAAGCCTTTTGAACTGGTATAGTGAGTGAATGAAAAGCAAAGCAAAGTGTTGTGCGGTTATGCATGCTAAATTTAATGCTAGATATTAGATATAATAGGAAAGATACTAGTGAGTAGACACCTAATTTTAAGTGTTCATTAGTAATTTAAGTAAGAAACAAATTGATAATTGGTCTTACTGACCAGATTTTAATGTAAGTTCACTTCGGTGTCTTTAGTAAAAAAAATATTGAAATTTAAATTTATTTGAGAGATTGTTGAATTTGCTATTTGATATTTGAACCGCGACGCTAGAATTGTATGATTTTACAATAGGTGGCGTTCCCACCTTGATGTCATCAGTGGGCTTAAGAAAGCGCAGTTGCCAGAATTAACTCAATGTATATTACCTATGTCCAGCTGAAAGATTTACGCACTGTATAATTGCCGTCATTCTAAAAACTATTATTTTCTTGAAATATCCTTTAACTTAATACGCGTTATCACTTTTAAAAACACAGTAACATTTAAATTTTTTTAAGTTTGTAAATCTAACTTTTAAAAACTTATTTCACTTTAAATAAAAAAATGTTTCACATAAATTAAAAAAATGTAATGTAATAGTAAGGCTAAAATATTTATCCAATAAACGGCAATCAAGACTCGCATTGAGTGCACGTAATCTACTCGACTGAGAGTTAAATTTTACTCTCCAACTCGGCCATGTCGTTAGGAAACTCTTATAAATACTGTATGTACCTTTCTATGAAACGGAAACATGAAATACGGAAATCGCCGTCCCGAAAGATGGAAGTTGACAGAAAACTTTTAATAAATTTAAGAGGCAAAATGGGGAAGCAAGATACGAAACAGTTGAGTTGAGTTTAATTATGAGTAAAATAGAAAGTCGAAGAGCTTGGTTTGGCAAAAGTTTTTGTGGATAAATATATAAGGGCAATTTTAAGAATAAAACATGAACATATCGATCATGTGGCTTTTTGCTAATTCAGTCACTAATGAAAATGACTGCTAACAATTGTGTGATCACTCAAGTTAGGGCTTATATTATGGAAATAATTTTACCATAAAGATAAAGATTAAATTGTTTAATTTTAATTGTAATTGTTTCAATTTTGTACTTGTCATACTCGTCTCTAAATGCCGCCGCAGTATCGAGTAATGTACTTTTTAGGTAATCTTTCTCGAAAAAAATGTTTTCGATTAGATAATCCTTGATTTGCCTTTTGTTTTACAATTTTTTCGGGAAATCAATTTTGCGGGAGTGGTATGACGCGTTATCCAAAAACGACAACGTTTTCTTTGTCTTTCGGCAAGTTTGGAATTAACGTCTTTTGAAACCATTATTTATATCGTCGCCTCAAAGCAACAGTAGGATATGTAAAAAAAAATTACTTTTGTGATAACCGTTTCAAATTATTGGAAATAAACCCTTCTGTTGAGTGTAACACTAAGATAAATAAAAAGTGAATTCCTTTTTTTACAATATTACATATACTTGTTTAGCTTAATTCTCTTTAACTCATATGTTATAATGCAACACTAAGACAACATACATATACTACTGTTGTATTTTGTCGTTGACTCATTTGGTCACAAAATATTAATGCAACACTAAGTTATCTTACGCACATCCCACTGAATGTAGTTGCAGCACAGTAATTCACTGCAGCACAGTCATAAGTTTGTCCTACTAATTTATTTTTGATATCAAAAAGATTCTGCCTTATGGCTTTTACTCATGTCTGTAAAACCTAAGAACCTCTCATAAATATTACCACGTAACGCGTATCGAACAACAATTAATAATAATTGTGAATGGCATGATAGTCATACCCTGTTTGAAATTCATGATAGATACTGGCAACGGCTCCATGATGTAGGTATTTTGTTCCGCTTGAGAAAATGAAATAGAACTAAGCTTTGATAGTTTTTGGTCTAATGGCCAGTACCCAATTCGACAAAGAGACATGTTTGCTTTGCGTGGACAATATAACCATTAAAACGGATTTGCTTCTCCTAATAACTTTATAATGATCGTTATTTACCAAAGAATGTGTTTACAATGGAAGCTATTAAAAATTTATAAATATAGATAAGCTATAGACAATTAATTTTGATATATTTTACTTTTTTATAGTATTTTTCTTCATGGTATTGTTAAGTTCGACAGTGTAACTCTCTTATTTATACATCGATGATTAAGTCATGGTTTAGTTGAAACAATAATGATAGACTTTTATACAATCGTAGGCAATCGTTGTGTGACGCGTATATTCCAGTGCTATGATTCTTAAATCCCGTCGTGATGCGCCGCTCGGGCCAAACTGGCAACGTGGTCTGACGTTCTTCCGTAAAAAATACATTGCCTATCTTACGTGCATTGTATTCTAACTGTGGCATCTACTATAAAAAAAAATTTCTATGTCTTAACGTTTTTTATGTATTGGCGTCATGCTTTCAAATCTATTCCTGATATTGGTTGAGGTACCAATACTATCATCTTTCATATTATATATCTTACGCATATACATTTATTAATTTAAATAATCTTAATTGAATTCAGTAGTCTCAAATATAAGAAATTTCATCGCTATTCGATTTAAACGCTAACAGTTTTCCGATGGTCTCGTTTGACACTTAACGCAAGGAAGGAGAATTGCTGTGCTGTCTGATTGATGAATGAGGGAAGTTAGGGACGGTTAGTTGGTTGACGTCAATTTTGAGAATACGGATTTCGGATGGACAGTTTTCTTGGAATGCAAAGGACCTAGCTCATTTTTTCTTTTTCGGACTTCGCATAGGGTCATTTACAAATATTAGGACAGCCTATATTTCTTATATGTCAGACATAGTTATTAGTATTTGTTGAAATTTGGTTCAGAATTATAAAATGAACCACTCACTTCTTATTAAATTGTCGCTTTATGTGACGCTTCAAAAATGCATATACTCTTTAACTGTTTTAAAAAGTGAAACTGGAACAAACCATGAAGTTGAGATATCCAGGAGTGGCTAGTATACCTGTTGAATACAAAGCACGTGGTGTTCGTGTGTATTAAGGTATAAAAAAAGCGCTTATTAAAAGCTTAAAATTTTTTTTATTATAAAGAAGATCTTTTCGGAATTGTATCATTCCATCATCAGTTTAATAAAAAGTTGTTGAAAAAAAAACATTGTGTGGCCACATAAAAAACATTCGATGGACATCTGGATTTAAAAAATAATCTTCATATTATTTATTCAGTGTTCACTTGTATATCGTAGAGTAAGGACGTATTCCGCAGAGTGCGATAGCAAAAAGTGACCACCGATAAGAACAATTAAAATCTAATTATTAAAAATTCTAGTTATTAAAATAAACAGTAAAGTGGCAGTGGCGTACCAAATTCTGTTTTCTACAATGAACAATTCACATACACGGAACACAAACAATCAGTGTCTATTGTAGTATCAGCAGAAATTGCAGGTAAGCAGCAGGTCCACTATTAACAAACATTTAAGAACATGTACCCAACTCCTCAACAATATTCTCCACTAGAATACACATCCGAACATGCACCAAACCACATATACTGGCAACCCGCAAATACTCCTATATCAAACATTTCACAAAATTAATTCGCTCTTCCACCACAACCACAACAATTTCCCCCACAACCCCAACCAATTTACTATAACCCAAGCAACCCATCTACTGTAGGGCAGACCTCAAACACAAAGCTAAAACTTGCAATTAGTCATTCAGAAAACACGGATATGGAGTCTAGTGAAGACGACGATCAAGAAACCCAAAATAAAAACTCATGGCAAGTAGTCAAAAAACGTAAATTTTCAAAACAAAATAATGATCCCAATTCTCCAAGCTCACCACCAACAAAAATACAAAATCGATACAGTGCTTTATCTAACGCTGAGAGCTCTGAACAGACTGAAACAGAAAAACAACAGAAAATACCAAAACCACCTCCAATATTCGTATATGGCGTCAAAAACTTTAAAGATATGGTCGATAACTTTGCACAAATTGTGGAGGAAGAAACCTACTATACCAGAACTCTACCAAACGACACTGTCAAGATTACAACATATACAATAGATACATACCGTAAACTGATAAGACATTTACGAGAAGAAGAAATCATTCACCACACTTACCAAATAAAGGAAGAGCGTGCCTATAGAGTGGTAATAAGACATATTCATCACTCTATACCCACAACAGATATAATAAAGGAACTAGAAAAAGCCGGCCATAAAGTTCGCAATGTAACTAACATTCGACACAGGCAAACAAAGGAACCTTTATCTTTGTTTTTCATAGATCTGGAACCCAACAGTAACAACAAAGACATATTCAACCTAGAATTCTTAGGTCACACCAAAATAGCAGTCGAGGCACCAAATAAGAGAAACTCAATCATTCAATGCATGCGATGTCAAGCATATGGTCATAGTAAAACATATTGCACTAAACCGCATTACTGCGTTAAATGTGGAGGACAACACAATACAAAAGATTGTAAAAAACCTAGAAGCACTCCAGCTAAGTGTGCACTATGCAAAGAAGGTCACCCTGCTAACTATAAAGGCTGTCTAGTCTACAGGGAACTAGTAGAAAACAGACATTTGCAGAAAAGAGGAAACCAACAGCCTCAAAGACCAACATTCAACAGTCCACATGTATATACTGAAACAAATCAGCTAAATACTCATCAAAGAACATATGCAAACGTGACAGCAAATCAAACAAATCACGATTCAGAACCTAAAACTAATATAGAACAACAACTATTAACATTCCTAAACGAGTTCAAAAACATGTTCTCCCAACTCATGAGTCAAAACAGTATGATATTAAACTTACTAACACAAGTCATTAACCAAAGAAATTCTTAAACATACTTAGAGTTGCCACATGGAACGCTAACGGCCTGCTAAACCATAAGCAAGAAGTAATTACTTTTTTAAACTTAAATAAAATTGACGTTCTGCTTATTTCAGAAACTCACTTTACCGATCTGACTACGTTCAATATTCCGCTCTATACCACATACAGCACACCTCATCCTGATGGTACAGCTCATGGTGGCTCGGCGGTAATCATCCGCAGCTGCATATCACATCATGTATTGCCGAATTATGCAACAGAAAAAATACAAGCAACAATCGTTCAAGTAAATTCAACACCATGGCACTTTAACATATCTGCAATGTATAGCCCACCTCGTCACACAATCTCCACAGATGAATACAAAGCCTTCTTCCAATTACTTGGCAGCAAATTCGTTGCCGGGGGAGACTGGAATGCGAAACACATACACTGGGGCTAAAGACTCATAACAACAAAAGGTCGTAATCTTCTAAAAGCAATGACCGACAACAACTATGATTGCCACACCAACGGAATCCCTACGTACTGGCCAAGTGATCCAAGAAAACTTCCAGATCTGCTGGACTACTACATAAGCAAAGGAGTGTCCAGAACCAACTGTCTAATAGAATCCAGCTATGATCTCTCATCGGATCATACACCGGTTATTATGAGCCTGAGTACCACAGTTATAAACAGCCCACCACCTCCTCGACTCACGTCAAAAAACATCGACTGGGCAGATTTTCAATCCTATCTAGAAGAAAACACCCATCTTAATCAGCGGATCAAGTCTACACATGACATAGATACAGCAGCTCAATACTTCACCACACTTGTGCAAAAAGCGGCATGGCAATCTACACCACGAACTGAACGCAAACCAACACATACCACAAATGTTCCCCTGCACATTCGCCAACTCATTGCTGAAAAACGTCGTGCGAGGAGAACTTGGCAAAGATCTAGAAATAACATAGACCTACATATATTCAATAGACTACGAAGGCAACTTGGAGTAGCCATCAAAGCTGCAAACAACGAAACCTTCGAGCATTACATAACAAATCTTACAGCAAATGACCAGACGTTATGGAAGGCCACTAAGAAGCTAAAGAAACCATACACAACCATTCCTCCGATCCGTAAACCAAATGGCGAATGGGCCTGTTCCAACAAAGAAAAAGCTGACGTTTTTGCTGAACATCTAACAAACGTATTTCAAACAGAGCCAGCAGACCCCGATGAAGAAGTGGAAGAACTAATTAGCGCAGCATGTCAAATGTCCCTCCCAATTAAAAGTTTTACTCCTATAGAAGTTAGGAAAGAAATAAACAAACTCAATTCACGAAAGGCCCCAGGTTATGATTTAATCTCGGCACAAGTACTAAAACAACTTCCTCGTAAGGCCATAACTTTGTTAACAGTTATATTTAACCGCATGCTAAGCTTATCATACTTTCCAAAAATATGGGAATTTGCTGAAGTCATTATGATCCTCAAGCCAGGAAAAGAGCCCAACGAAGTAACATCTTATCGACCTATCAGCCTGCTCCCAACCGTAAGCAAAGTTTTTGAAAGATTGCTACTTCAAAGAATATACGCAGATCATGAATTCCTTACATTACTTCCAAAACATCAGTTTGGTTTTCGAGAAAATCACTCCACTACCCAACAAGTTCATCGAATGATAAATGAAATATCAAAAAGTCCTGAAGAAAAGAAATACTGCAACGCTGTATTTCTAGATATCTCACAAGCGTTTGACAAAGTTTGGCACAGAGGTCTGCTTTACAAAGTAAAAATAGCACTATCCAGTAACTATTTCCTCCTACTTAAATCCTACATATCAAATAGATATTTCTCTGTAAAATTCAAAGACCAACAATCCAACCTCTGTCCTTTCAACTCTGGAGTCCCGCAGGGTAGTGTTCTAGGGCCGCTGCTTTTCTCACTCTACACAGCCGATATACCAGAGACCAATAATACTACAATCGCTTCTCTTGCTGACGACGTAGCAATACTAGCCGTAAATGAAGATCCCATACAAGCCTCACAAAACCTGCAACATCATCTGAACATACTCAGTGATTGGTATACAAAATGGAGAACAAAAGTAAATAAAACAAAATCAACTCAAATAACATTTACCAACCGTCACAATATATGCCCACCTGTAAGGATGGAAAATGTAAGAATACCAACAGTAACAGACGCTAAATACCTTGGCCTCCATCTTGACCAACGACTCACTTGGAAGAAACATATCCAGACCAAAAGAAGGCAGCTCGACTTAAAATTCCGACAAATGTATTGGCTTCTTGGACGTAAATCAAAACTTAACATCCAAAACAAAATTCTTCTATACAAAGCCATACTCAAACCTATCTGGTTCTACGGACTACACCTATGGGGCTGTGCAAAACCAACGTCGCTGAATATTATCCAAAGATTCCAGTCTAAAGTACTAAGATCGATAGTGGATGCGCCATAGTACGTAAGTAACCAAACACTCCATAATGACTTAAAGGTTCCTTTCATCAGAGAAGAAATTCATCGAGCCACAGAGTCACAAAATGAACGTACCATTTACCACGAAAATGAGCTAGTAAGGGAACTATACAACAATGGACCAGCCACAAGAAGATTACATAGAACCTGGCCTCAAGACCTTCTTCAGAACTAAACCAAAGTAGAATAAGGTGAGACATCATTGGATGTCTCCCCTTCACGCGCAAAACCTGTAATCACATTTACTTAATACTCTTTTTTTGATGTAGATTGTAAATAAACATAATTATAATGACCCCCTGTAGCTGGTGAGGTTTTATCGACTTACATTACCTCTGATCTGTGTTAGAGTCTAGGGCTAACTCAGTTAGCCCTAGCCCTCTGATCTGTGTTGGAGTCTAGGGCTAACTCAGTTGGCCCTAGACTCCAACACAGATCAGAGGTAATGTAAGTCGATAAAACCTCACCAGCTACAGTGGGTCATATAAGATTATTTTTTAAATCCAGATGTCCATCGAATGTTTTTTATGTGGCCACACAATGTTTTTTTTCAACAACTTTTTATTAAACTGATGATGGAATGATACAATTCCGAAAAGATCTTCTTTATAATAAAAAATTTTAAGCTTTTAATAAGCGCTTTTTTTATACCTTAGTACACACGAACACCACGTGCTTTAACTGTTTCTTATGAACAAAACAACAGGGTGTAACATAAATGGATTCCATAAATTAAATCACATATTCTAGGACCAAAAATAGTCCAATTGAACTTAACCTACCATAGTGCAAATATGCACATACTTATGCAGTTGCTTATTAACCAAGGGCATTAAGTAGATGTTTATGCCCGATGGCGACTGTCATACAAACATGAGGGCCTCTGGTCAAGTGTTTGTAAGTCGCCCGAGGGTATACATATCTATTAATGTCCACGGTGCAAAGAAAGTTTTATGCACAAGCTAAATATTTTTATGTCATACTAGTTTATTATTATGTTTTTATTTCTTAGTTACGAACTACGTAATAGTGTACTTTATGGCCCACACGGTCGTAAACATACAAACAAAAAGATAACTTGTTAGAAACATCTTTATTTAACAACATTTCAAAAGAATATTTTGAATTCACATAAAACTGGCAATTCTGAAAGAATACGGTGATATTTAGATTACCCGCCGCAAACGTTGACTCATGTTTCATAGCTTGGGTGTCAAGTTTCTGTAAGGAAACGCCAGATCCAGAAGGTATGCCTGCTAGCATTCTTGAAACGTCATTATTTGAAGATATGCTGTTCTCTGAATATCTTTCACCAACTTACCTACTCTTCCATCCACCATGGCGCTTCAACGTGGTCATACTGGCTCCACCTTCTGCCAGAAGAGTTGCCGAAACCGACGCAGACAATGATCTGTGTACTTCTCAGGACTGTTTAAACCCAAAAATTTTGCAATGATGGACGGGATTTTTTCAAATGTGTTCTTTACAACTGGCTGTACAGTACAACGACCTTGTCCGTTTGTTAAAAAAAGCCTTTTTTCTGAAGAACCAAGGGGTCGTAAAGACATGTAATCCCGTACTAACTTCAAACTCTTCAGTTCATCTTCGTCAATAATTTTAAAAGCACGCTGTTTATCGGTTTTTGTCGCCGGTACGTTTACGACGAAAACTGATTTCCTATCTTCTAGCTGAGTAATCATCATATTCACAAGTTCTTGTCGTCGACACCCACCAAATATTAATGCTACTTTGATTATTAAAAATATTTCGTTCGGTGCTTCGTGAATAAATTTTAAAACATTTTTTTAGACATTTTTGGATGGTAGCGTTTCGAGCCTTTCTTCAAATATTAGGTCAATTTATGGTAATTGGCAATGTTAATATTCTTATTTACGAATTTCGAGAACCATTTCCGAAGTGGAAATTGAAACGTCAATAAACGTACTTTAACCTTTAATTGTGGCTTATTCCCATTTAAATAGTAATTACTTTAAAATTCCACAAGAAAATAGCTTCAGAACAATATTTACTATTTACGATTAGACTCTTCTTCACCAATGCATATTTGGACCACAGGTAACTCGGAGAAAATGTTTCGGTGAGATCGGCAAAGTATACAAGTAGCACAGTTTTTTTTTTTAAATTTGGTTAGGGATAGCGCCCACCAAACTGGCATGACAAGTGGCAAGTAGCAAGTAGCAAGCGTCTAGCATGTTACATAAAATGTAACCAATGCAAACGAATGATTAGATCGAATGACGTCACTGTCATTTTGGTGGAAGCTTAATCATTCGTTTTCATTGGTTACATTTTAAGTAACATGGTAGACGCGTTGATAGTTGCTACTTGCCACTTGCCACGTTAGTTTGGTCGGCGCTCTCACTAATAAGAGATCTTAAAAATATCTTGCATTTTCACGGTTTTAGTTTGACACGCTTGACAGCATTTCCATAGCGTAGCAACATACCACGGACGATAGAATGTTTACTAGTAAATATATTCAAAATGAAATCGAATTTTCGGATTTTTTAAAATATATTTATTTGTAGATGCAATAACGAACTAGTATGACATAAAAGTTTGTATGCATGTCTATCTATCTATCTATACAGCCCTAAACATCCATCCTTGGATATAGGCCTCCTCCTTCTTCTTCCATGCCTCTCTATCTTGGGCAATTTGCATCCATTTTGACCCGGCGTGTTTCTTCAGGTCATCTGACCATCGCATTTGTGGCCTTCCCCTTTTTCGTTTGTGATTCCATGGTCTCCAATGTATAATTGTTTTAGTCCATCTTTCATCTTTCTGCCTTAGGGTGTGTCCGGCGAACTTCCATTTAAGCTTTGCTACTTGGGTTTAGACATCTGTCACTTTTGTTTTATTATGGATCCATTCGTTTCTTTTTCTGTCTGATAGTTTAATGTTCAGCATTTGTCTTTCCATGGATCTTTCATAAAATGCCATAAGAAAATAGCTTCAGAACAATATGCATCTTTCTGTCTTTGCTATTTTTTCCATTGTTTCCTTTGTAAACGTCCATGTCTGAGAGCCATATGTAAGGACAGGGAGTATACATTGCTTGAAGACTCTCGTTTTTAGGTATTAGAAGTATTTTGAATTCTTTAGAATTTAAGACAGTTTTCCGAATGATGCCCAGGCCAATCTTATTCTTCTCTTTATTTCTTCGGTCTGATTTTCTTTGTTTAATTTAGTTATTTGGCCTAGATATATATACTCTTTTATGCAGGAATTAATACTAAAAAATAATAATACGTAAACAATAAGCGAATAATAAAGCAAAATAAACATTTTCTATATAATAATAATATTCTCCTTTTATAACGCTACTGCGGCTTTGGGATAACAGCAGGGTGGTCTGCTATGTCTTGGACCTACGGTATACAAGGAAGGTAACAGGGTCAGAGCTAAACCGCTTATTATTACCCCTAGTTTTACCCAAGGTACTAATTTTATTCAGCCTGACTCGACCTGCGACCTGCAGTTATTTTTAAAAATATCTAGATTTTTTTCCAGCGCTGGGGTCAAACCCCCGTGAGACACTCTAATGCCAGAGCTGTCTGGTCCATAAATAACAGGTACATAGGCACGTAGACTAAATATATTTTCTCCACAAACTGTGAAGTCCAAGGTCCACAAACTGTGAAGACTTGGCCTTTTGATTTGTTTATCGTCATATCTAATGCAAGAAGAATAGGATATTATATTCGAATGGCATGTGGGTTGGTATTATTTGGAATTCTCGATGAGAACTTCTTCGTCCTTAATGGACTACTCAAGTCTGGCGTCACAATGGGCGGGGTTTTTAAAAACGTTTTCAAACATTTCTAATTTGTGTGTATTTGTCTCATACGAAATTGGAAATTTTGGTTTTTTAATTGTTTGAAGAATATATAAGCACTTTTGGTTATGAACATTTATTCTGTGCGATTGGTATTATTTGTTGTTCGTGAATTTGTGAGGTAAGAATATCAAAATATTAAGATATTTACTATGAATGTTCATATTTTAAATAGGTAAAGAAATAATAAATAAGACTTACTCACAATCAATTTAATTTAACTATCAGACGACCGGTTTCGCTTTCTACAATATGCAAAGCATCCTCAGATCTCGATACAAAGTTAAACAAATGCTGAAATAATAAAAACCCATATTAGGGTGTTGTCTAATAACGATAAACAAAGTAGATGTTGTAAATTACAATAATTATGCCAATATTACATGTCTGTGGTTTTATTTAAATGAGTAAGTTGAATAAAAAGTATAAAAGTTTTAAAAGTTTAAACAGACAAGGTAAGGCCCACAAATTGTTATAAAATAGTCTCTTCGATTGTAATAAATTAATAAATGAGCAAATAAATAAAATAAACATTACTTACATACCGGTACTCTATTAATTAATGGATGGTAGAACATGGTTGAAACTACTATGTATTGTTGAATGGAGAACTCAATTCTATTATTGCAGTTGTTTGACAGTAAACGGGAAGTTCTTGAGGAGATAGATTTGATCCAATGAAGAAGATATATGTGTGTGATTGTTTGTTAAATGAAAGTGATGTAATATACCATTGTGTTATTAAAAGCTATTTATACTTATTCGAGAGATATATTTTTGAAATGTGTGTTATTTATTAATTAATTTATTTATTTATTGTTATTATCATTTCAAAGATATTGAATATAGCGGTTGATTCATTTTTGTAGCTGCTTTATTTTTTAGTCTGTAGTGTTATTTATTTAGATTTATTTAGATAAAGTTTACTAAATAATTTAACTGCTCAGCAGATATCTTTTTCTTTGGTGTTCCGCTTGCCATCTTGTATGCTTGTAACGAACTTTTTAAACTTAACCAAAACAAATCAAAACTACTTGACGACAAGCTTGAAATATAATCTTCTTTTTTATGAATTTTTCGCGCACACTAGGCTTTCCAGTAATATAACATCACAGAACACTTATTTCACTTTTTAGTGCGGGGTTGCCATCAACTTCTGAGCATGTCAAGTAGAACTTGGCGTTTTCGATTTACACCGATTACGATGTGAGTTACAGAATGCCAATCCAAACACAAAAACGACGCGATAGATATTCGACTTGATCTTTTCTATTCGATTTGTTAACAGTAACAGAATACATCTGATATACGACTGTTTTTACGATCTGATGATCTTTCACGAATATATGACTGTTTTTAATTCGGTTTAAGATATCGATTTGAATGGTCCATTGAGCTGAATTGTACGATAGTAAATTCTCGCCATTTTTAAAATATTGTTATGACAGATATAAACCTTAGATTTAAATATGAAGTCATGATATAAATATAGAGTTAATAGTATATAGAACAGCTGTAATTCAGATTTTGAAGTATATAATTACTATCATTGAGTTTAGTATTGTAAACAAGTTCTTGTTCTTTAAGTGCCGTCTTCCAATCGGAGGTTGGATATCATCATCACTATCTTTACTTTATCTACTGCTGCTCTTAAGACTTCTATAGAACTGAATTTAAACCAGTTCCTTAAATTCTTCAACCATGACACTCTCCTTCTTCCTATACTCCTTCCTCCTCTTATATTTCCCTGTATTATCAGCCTTAGCAGTTCGTATCGCTGTCCCCTCATTACGTGTCCCAGATATTGTAACTTTCTTATTTTTATTGTGTTTAATATTTCGCATTCTTTGCCCATTTCTCGCAATACTTCCGTGTTAGTTTTCTTCTGTGTCCATGCTATTCTAAGCATCCTCTCGTAACACCACCTTTCAAAGGACTGTAACTTATTTATGTGTTCTTGCTTGAATATTCAGCTTTTAAGTCTATATTGCAGTATCGAAAACACGAGTGCTCTTACTAATTCAGTTCAGTTCTAATCTAAGATCTTTGTTGCAGAGCATTGTTTTCATTCTGTAAACAAGTTGGTTTTTGAATTAATTGATTTAATGATTAAGTAATTTATTTAGTCGAATATTTAATTAGTATTAAAAAAAACAAAAAAACTTACTTATTCTCTTATTTTCCTAATGTCTTAAAACTATTATCAGCCATCAGCTTCACAGCCAAAATCACTGTCGTCGCTATCCTCATTCGGATGGTAAATTATAACAGGATTAACTGCTTCGATGCGACCTTCACGGATCCACCATACTTCAAATAAGTCTTCACATTTTTTTACACTTTTTTCCCAAACTTCAGGAGTGGCAATATCCAATGCTTGTTGCCATCTTTCCAAGACTGCCTCGTCACTGTAACCCTTGTATCCAATATGTTTATCATAATATGTTTTGCATATCCGCCAAATATATTCAATTGGATTGAATTGGCAATGATATGGCGGTAGTCTTAACACATGATGTCAAAAGCTATTGAGGAAATGTAATATTTTTTTTTTGTTAACCATTCTTTTATTTTATCTACGGTCCAGGTGTTTGTTGGTTGCTTATTTTAAATTTTCGAATGTTACGCAGCATTATCCAGTACTATAACCGATGGTTCATGTAAACTTAGCAACAGTTTTTCTTTTAACCATTTCACAAACATCTCCGTATTCATGTTGTCATGATAATCGGCTGATTTTGATTTTGATGAAAACATAAGATCTGCTCCCTCAATAAAACCATATTTTCCAAGTGCATGCACTATAATATATCTCTTTCCCCCATTATCGATGTGTTTTATGGATTTTATACTCTCGTCCTGCCAAATTCGTTTGCTACCGCCTTTAGCAAAAATCCCTGTTTCGTCTAAATAAACGAAGGAAGAACATTCTTTTTTAAATTTGTTATAATTTCTTAAAAATTTTATTTTTGTGTGAACGACACTAGTTCTTTCACACAAAGCCTGTCGTCTATTGTCTTCCTTTTTGAACTTAAAGCCAGAGTCCGTTTGTTTTTCCCGGAGAAGGTTTGTTCTTTTTTTTTTAATGTGAGTTTTTTTACCATCTATCCAATGTTTGTACGTATGTATATACGTACAAGTCTGTAGCTTAAAAATATAGAAGTTATTACAATTGTTTATAAGTAAAAACATACTTACATACCCTTTTTTCAAATGTTTATTTTGTAAATAATTTCTATGAAAACGCAATATTCATTTAACTTCTGAGATAGTTTAAGTCTTAAAGAATCCTATAAAATCATGAATGTGTTGCTTGTGTGAGTCCATTTCAAATAGGTAAAGAAATAATAATTAAGACTTACTCACAATCAATTTAATTTAACTATCAGACGACCGGTTTCGCTTTCTACAATATGCAAAGCATCCTCAGGTCTCGATACATCATTTGTTTAACTTTGTATGGAGACCTGAGGATGCTTTGCATATTGTAGAAAGCGGAACCGGTCGTCTGATAGTTAAATTAAATAGATTGTGAGTAAGTCTTATTTATTATTTCTTTACCTAATCCTATAAAATTTGCTAAATATAGCATCAATAATAGAGCAAGTTCAATAGTTTAAATATTTAGCCTCAGGGATAAATAAATTAAATAATTTTTAAACTATTTGACCGATCGGGAGGAAATTTCGCACAAATTTAAATGACGGTAATTCCTCGATTATAAAATGCATTAAAAACATTTTATTTTGTTAATAAAACAAATTAATAAAATTTATAAATTACTGCAAAAAACTGCTGTTTTGCAAATTTCTCCGTAAATTATTTATCAATTTTATTTTGGATAGACGAGAAATTAAAGATATTCTTAATTACTATTTAACTGGGAATAAGCCACAATTAAAGATAAAAATACGTTTATTAACGTTTCAATTTCCACTTCGGAAATCGTTCTCAAAATACAAACAGTAAATTAAACAAATTTTGTTTTTTGTTACATAGTGAAAGATTCTTCTAATAATTTAATTTTATCTGACTCATTTATATTGACAATTCAGACATACATTATGCATTTTAAAGTAGACGACTTTAAAATGATATTGCCAATATTGTTGAGTTGCGCTACTAGGTCGACTTTACTTATAAGATAGTCTGAGAATATCCGTCAGAAAAAAAAATCATAGCATGTAAAAAAATCATAGCGTGCATTTAGTTTACCTTCAATAAACACCAAAACATGCACGGACAAATACTTACCATGTCGGGATAGTATTATGAGGTTTCTTTTCTGGTTTTTCCCTCATAATTTACTATGGAATCACTAACAGGTGAATTTTACTGTCATTATGTCATGTGGTTGTCTTTTTAAAGATGAATTACATGCTATGATTTTTTTCTGACGGATATTCTCAAGTTAAAGTTGATTTCATGTAATCGAATGAACTATCTTATAAGTAAAGTCGTCCCAGAAGCGCAGCTCAACAATATTGGCAATATCATTTTAAAGTCGTCTACTTTAAAATGCATAATGTATGTCTGAATTGTCAATATAAATGAGTCAGATAAAATTAAATTATTAGAAGAATCTTTCACTATGTAACAAAAAACAAAATTTGTTTAATTTACTGTTTGTATTTTGAGAACGATTTCCGAAGTGGAAATTGAAACGTCAATAAACGTATTTTTATCTTT
The DNA here is from genome assembly GCA_918026665.1 of Diabrotica balteata. Taxonomy (NCBI): domain Eukaryota; kingdom Metazoa; phylum Arthropoda; class Insecta; order Coleoptera; family Chrysomelidae; genus Diabrotica; species Diabrotica balteata. The sequence goes on along the minus strand of OU898282.1, from coordinate 34,715,054 downwards.
AATTGTGGTTTATTCCCAGTTAAATAGTAAGTAATTTAAAATGCCACAAGAAAATAGCTTTAGAAAGATATTCTTAATATAAAAAAAACGATATAAATATTGTTTACGTAAAATATAAGGGACAAAATAGACAAAAAATCAAATTGTGACCATAAATTATTGTTTTAAAAAAACGCAACGTAAAGATACGAGTACTTTTTCATCTATTCGTCATCTAGTAATCCCCACCTATGTCTTAAGACCTTCAGATATATGCAAAAAATTTTGCCGTGAAATCGATGATTTTTGCATAACTAGACTGGGCTACATGATTTTTAGATTGATTTAGATTTATATTGTGAAATCGAAAATGGACATTTCAACAGTTGGTGTTAAATGGCCTAATATATTTCGGTTTATGACACCTCTAATGCGATAACAAATTAAATTGACCATGCGATCTGATATTGGGCAAACATGTATGTAGTGTAACGTATTGTCTTGTTTAAGGTGAATAAAGCAGACAACCGAATAGAACACACGACCGAATAACAACCGTAACATATAATGTCATCATACCGTATCAACCGAAAAGACGCCAATAAGAAATATAATCTATCTGAGATATTTTGGGGCATAAAAAATAAAGATTTTAGACATAAAATACGCCAAAAGCTAAAATGACTCCACCGTGAGTTTTAAGTAGAATTTCGAGTATACGTAATTAGTGATTTTGCCCGTCACCATGGGGATACAATTAAATGCCATCTACAGTAACTCCACTAAATTTTTTGGGAAATCGCTTAACATTTGTTCAAAGTCGTCTTATGCAATCGATGAAATCGAAAAAAAAATCAGTTTTTATTCAATATCTCAATGATCTTAATTACCCACGTGAATTTGGTGCTTTGTTATATATGAGCTATCAACAAGCTCAAATATAACAAAGCACCAGGTCCAGATATGATAACAGCAGAAATGCTTAAAGCCACAGAAGAAACCGGCGTAAAGTTACTTCATCTACTCTGTAACCAAATATGGCATTCCAAACAATGGCCTGAAGACTGGACAAAATCTACAATAACGACCATACATAAAAAAAGCAGCTTCCATAAATGCGACAATTATAGAACTATCTCTCTTATATCCCATGCCAGCAAGATAATGCTACATATTATCAATGAGAGACTGAAAACATTCCTTCAAAGAGAAATTCCACAAGAGCAAACTGGATTTACCAAATGTAGAGGTACTCGAGAACACCTGCTGAATATAAGACAGATAATCAAGAAATCTAGGGAATTCAACATCCCACTATACATCTGTTTTATAGATTACCGTAAAGCGTTCGACAGGGTGAAGTGGAGAGACTTATGGCGATTACTAAAAGAAGTAGGCGTACCACAACATCTAATTACGCTTATATGATCTATATGAACACACTACTGGATCAGTTAAAGTACTTGACACACTTTCGGACGAGTTTCATCCAGAACGGGGTGTCAGACAAGGATGTATACTATCTCCACAATTATTCAACATATATGGAGAGTATATTATGCGAAGAGCACTTGAAGGATAGGAAAAGGGCATCTCAATAAATGGTCATAAACTAAACAACCTACGTTTCGCAGATGACACAGCCCTTCTTGCAAATAGTCAAGCAGAGCTGATGGAACTTATACGACTGATCGAAAACGAAATTCAAATATTTGGTCTACAATTAAACATATCAAAGATAAACATCATGATAGTGGATAGACTACACAACAATCATCCACACATAACCACAATTGACCGGTTCGAGGTTGTGAGCTCATACTTATATCTGCGATCATTAATTACACAGGGTCATTACAAGAAGAGATTAAACGTAGATGTGATCTAGCAAAAGTTGCCACAGCAAAAATGACCAAAATATGGAAGGAATGTCAAATTTCAAGAGCGATAAAGATGAGGTTGATCAACTGCTTAATATTCCCAACACTGACCTACGGATGTGAATCTTGGACTCTAAGACAATCGGAGAGAAGAAAGATAGACGCAACTGAAATGTTCTGTTGGAGACGAATGTTACGAATTCCTTGGACCGACCGTAAAACAAATAATTCAATTTTAAGAAAGCTAAAAGTTAGCCAACGACTCTCTAGTAAAGTCCATCTCCAACAATTAAAATATTTTGGGCATGTTATGAGAGCAAACACAGAAAACATGAAAAGACTCATAATACAAGGAAAGGTAGAAGGCCGAAGATCACGAGGAAGATCCCCAACAAGATGGATAGATCAAATTACAGGAATATGCCAAAGACCTATGCATGAATTAAAAGAAATGACCAGAGACAGAGATCTCTGGAGACGGACAATACACATCACGTCGACCACTACACTCCCCCTGGGGGGTCAGGATTGAAGAGAGAGACCCACGTCAAATTATGAATCAGATGTCAAATTTAATCTCAGTTTTTTTATGAGTTCTGAAATATATTTGCCTTTTAATAGTCACTACATACAATATTAATTGAAGAAAATACCAAAATATTCGATACAATTAAAATATATTGATATATCTTAAAAATTTTTATTTTAAAAACTTCTTCTTCTTTCAGTACCCTGTCCGATTATCGAACGTTGGCGATCATATCGGCAATAATAACTTTATTTACGGCGGCTCTAAATAAATTACCGGTAGTTTCTTGATACCATTCTCGGAAATTTCGGAGCCAGGATGTTCTTCATCAGCCTGGGCCTCTCCTTCCGGCGATCTTACCCTGTATTATGAGGTGTAGAAGGTTATACCTCTCTGGATGTCTCATTACATGACCGAAATATTGTAACTTTCGAATTTTTATGGTTTTTATTATTTCTGTGCTCTTTTTCATTCGATGTAAAACTATTTCATTTCTTATTCGATCAACCCAACTTCTCCGCAATACTCGTTGATAAATCCACATCTCAAAGGCCTCTAATTTTTTCACTAATGTCTCTGTAAGGGTCCAGCTCTCCATACCATACAGCAATGTGGAGAGTATGTAGCAGCGGATTAATCTGATTTTAAGGTTTAACGTAATATCTCTATTAATTAGATATCTGTAATACTGTTCTCAAATTTTAATAAACCGATTAACTTTCAATTTCTTTCAATTCTGAAATTGACCCGGATACTTTCTCGTCAACTCGCTAGCTAAAAACTGCCTCCTTTGATTTGCTCCCAAAAACGAATCTATATTTCACGTCCTAAGCAAAACTCTTATCTTCTTTTGGATACTAAATTCGCCTAGTCTAAGCTTCTCCTGATGCAATGATAATTTATTGGTACTTACAAAAACTGTTAAAATTTGCTACTCATCAGATGGAACCGAAACTGCTACCACCTTTTTAAACACTTTCGAAGACAAAATTACTTTTTAATTCACACAAATTATTTTTTTTTAAACTGTTTAAATTTACGGGCATAGAGTTTTTTTTCAGCTTCAGATGTTATTCTTTTCATGAACAGGAACAGGCAGCTCTTTTCTACGCTTCCAAAATTCCATCAAACATACGACTACTCCTACCATTTTCTCTTTTAACCCATTATACAGGGTGAGTCATGAGGAACTTTACATACTTCTACCATATGTAGAGTCCCTCAGGGAGCATATCATGTGGCCACTAAAAAATGTCAACTCCTCTTCTTTATTAATTAACAAGGTGATTTGTGTAATTGACCATTTATTTCATTTTACTGTAGTGTTTATACGGCTCATTTGATTTTTTTAATTTTTGCATGATACAGTACACTACTATCAAGCATTCGACTGGTATTAGCTAAACTAAAAAATTCCAGGACTGGCTTTGGAAAAATTAATTTAGGAATTCGTATTAAATATTACACCCTGTATATATATATATATATATATATATATATATATATATATATATTTATATATATATATATATATTTATATTTATATATATATATATATATATATATATATATATATATTTTAAAATGCAATAGGTGATTTTCAAACTACATAAATAGCCAATGAAAACGACATATGCGACAATGTTGTCGCACTTTTATTAAATTTTTAGTGAACGATCAAATCTTAAGAAAAATAGAACAACCATAATGAAGTATCAAATTATAAGGTATTAATTTAAACAAATGTTATAAATTTCAAACATTTTAATTAAAATGAGTTCCTACAACATAATCTAATACGTAGAAAATTAACATCTTTACTGTCACTTTGTGATTATCTCTACGATAGAATCAATTGTTTTTCAATTTTAAATTTTTACTCATAGATCGTATTGTGGCATTATTTTCGATAAATAATAAATTAAATTGATTAAAAAGTCAAACCTCTTGTATGTGTTAGTTTTTGTTGATTGTAAATGATTAAAATTTTATGTCAAATCATAATACATTGCATCAACTGTACTAAATAAAAATAAATCTAAAAAAGTTTAAAATGAAGGTTAGCGTTGACCGTTTGACGTTTCTTGATATTTTATACCCATTGTCCTTATTGTCATTATCAATTGTTATTTATGTGTACAAGAATACATACTTCTTTAGTCATATCTACGTTAAGTAAATTGTGTTAGTTTTGGTAGAGCTTTTGTTACTTTCGTTTCGTTTGTCGCAGAATATGCAGACATAATATTTGTTTATGGATTCTGTAATGGGAATGATAGGGCTGCTAGTAGAGAATATCGCAGGAGATTTCCTAATCGTCGAACTCCCAGTCATCCAACATTTGGGTCAGTTTTTAATTATTTGCGAGAAAATGGCACTATTCCTAGTGGAACAACAGAGCGACATGTAGATGAAGCGCAGGAAGATGACATTATGGACGCCGTTACTATGAACCCTACAATAAGCACTAGACAAGTAAGTCGAGGAATCAATGTTACTCAATCAAAAGTAAGTAGAGTCTTACAAAAAAATAATCTATACCCATATCACATTCAAATGGTTCGGCGACTACATGCTGGAGATGAGATCGATAGGTTGAAATTTTGTAGATGGATTAACAATAATCGACCAACGCTATACAGGACACTATTAACAGATGAAGCCCAATTTACCAGAGACGGGATAAATAATTCACGAAATTCACATGTGTGGGCAGAAGAAAATCCCCATGCTATTCGAGAACGTCGTTCTCGATTAAGGTTTTCGGTTAACGTGTGGATTGGTGTCATAAATAACCAATTAGAACGTGCAGGTCCTATTTCGTGGCCTTCAAGATCCTGATTTCAATCCCGTTGATTACCATATTTGGGGACGATTGAAGCAACTAGTTTACGCAGTGAATATTAATATCCGACAACAATTAATTGATAGAATTATACATTGTTGTAATACTATTAGAAACGATCCCCAGAGTATTCGTAATTCAATACGTCAATTAACAATTCGGCAACAAAAATGTGTACATGCTGCAGGGTTCCGTTTCGAAAATCTATTTTGAATTAATTTTATTTTGTTACCATTATTGTATCTTCCAGTTCTAATTTATGGGTTTATCTACATATTTTTAGTTTTTTTTTAAATTGTTCTTCGTTATTGTTAGTAGTTACTGTATTTTGTTGTTTAGTGACTCAGTTTATCATTTCAATTAAAATGTTTGAAATTAATAACATTTGTTTAAATTAATTACCTTATAATTTGATACTCCATTATGGTTGTTCTATTTTTGGTAAGATTTGATCGTTCACTAAAAATTTAATAAAATTGCGCATATGTCGTTTTCACTGGCTTTTTATGTAGTTTGAAAATCACTTATTGCATTTTAAAAAAAATATATACAGGGTGTAATATTTAATACAAATCCCTAAATTAATTTTTCCAAAGCCAGTATTGGAATTTTTTAGTTTAGCTAATACCAGTCGAATGCTTGATAGTAGTGTACTGTATCATGCAAAAATTAAAAAAATCAAATGAGCCGTATAAACACTACAGTAAAATGAAATAAATAGTCAATTACACAAATTACACTGTTAATTAATAAAGAAGCGGAGTTGACATTTTTTAGTGGACACATGATATGCTCCCTGAGGGACTCTACATATGGTAGAAGTATGTAAAGTTCCTCATGACTCACCCTGTATTTTAGTATTTCAAACACACTATAATAGTAAAATTTCTAATTCCTCAGAAATTCATCCAATTTACAATTTTCTAATTTTCGATATACCTAAGCAAACGACTTTGCATAAATTAACTTTGTTAAACTTTACCCGATTTGAAAGACAATAGCTGAATATGGTTAATCGCTGTTTTTATAATGCCCATCATTAAGAAACACCTCTATTGGTTTTTCCCTAAATTTTAAAACAAAACACTTTATATTCATTCATACACATTTCTACATTTAATTCTACCTAAGAATTTATTTCCACAGTTCACCATACTACTAAAATTAGTCCATTTCACTTGCAACTTAAATAAAACCATACATGAATATAATTCCATTCTCCAATTTTTTACATGTATAAAGCTTAATGAGGTCGCTGGTTATTTTTCTGTTTTTTTGACACTTGTTTATTAGATTTTATTTTAAAACAGTAAGTAAAGTAGGCAGAGATTAGAATACATAAAAAATTTAAAACTTAGTACAGAATAGTATCACAATTTATTAATCCTACTATGGCAGCTATAAATTAGTAATATAAATAACTGTCCTCTAGGTATAAACTTAATATTAACCCCAGCTTCAGGTCGTAGTACAAAATCTTGCTTGTGGACAAGAGTTTTCACTCGTGTTGTTGTTACTGCTGTTTAGTTTAAACTGCCTTAATATCCCACACAGATCCGCTTTGATCTCCAGAATAGCGAACTTTTGACCTATACAGTTCCTGTTTCCAGCATTGAACGGAATATTATAACAACTTATAATTCTCATAAAGAATCCTATCTGGATTAAACTTGTCGGGATCTTCGTAAAGTTCGGGTCTTCTGTGTAAATCGTGTATCATTGTATGAATAAAATAGCCCTTTGGAATTATGTAACCTGTTTTTGTGTGTATTTCTTCAACTGCTACTCTTCCCATCAACGTCACACTTGGATAGAGTCGCAAACTTTCTTTAACACATCTGTCAAGGAGGGGCATATATTTTAGAACCTGAAATGTAGGGGACTGTGGTTCGCCTAGTACTGACACCATTTCTTCGTAGAGTTTTTCCTGTGTTGCAGGTTCTTCTGCTAGTGCCATTAAAGTGTGAAATAAAGACACTTATGCCATTTCGTGGCTCGCAAACATAAAGGTATCCAATGCTTCACTAATTCCAGCTGCATCAATATCGGTCATACTTTTGCAGCAAAAGACTGTTCAAAAAAGCCAATTCTCTTATGTTTAGAACCACTTGGAATAAAATCTGCCTCTCGCTTCTTCACTACACTAGAAGAAAATGTGTGTAAGGAATGTATGATTTTCTGGTTTCTTTTCCATAAAAAACCAAGTCTACAAAGGAAAGGGACAAAGAGCCAAGGTCGGGTTATTCTGAGTGTGAATGATTCTCCGTAATCCACGGCTTCTTTATATTCCATAAATTGTGTATTGTCGCGCAGTCGAACACCGAGGGAGGTTTCTTTTGTCTATGGTTGGGCCCCGCTCAGAGTCAAAGGGTAATCGGGACGCACACTTGATGCTGGTTTGATGCTTGCTTTCAGGACGAGAAGTTGTTGCAGAGTGCCCGAACATACGAAAAAAGATACGTATGTACAAAAGTCGACTAGGGTGGTTCTTTTGTTTTTAGGACCTTGGTGAATAGCAATAAATTAAGCTTAAAATGTCATTTAACATGTTCTCAAAACATGTCATTTTTCAGACAAGTGTATTCTCAGAACTTGACAATAATGAACTATTTTTATAAATCTAATTTACTAACTTTATTTATTACAAAATGTTCTTACACTTAGTTTATTAGAGTCTTGATTAAATTTATATATAATCTTACACTAACTGACACTATTCTAATGTATATACTCTATTTACAACATTTATTTCCCGCATTAGAATTTAAACTCGACTTGATACAATTATTCTTTTTGAACTAACTGTTTACTATAAAAATATCCTCCATATATACTGATTAACCGTTAGCTGGAGTTCCCTCGAACCGGCCAGTGACGTTTCTTGAACTTTTTCGAACGCCATGGAGACCAGACAGGTTTTAGCGTAGGGTTCCCGTGGATATTCCCTACTAAAAAAATACTTGTTGGAGAAATATATTTACAGTTTAAGTTATGAGTCATATTTATCGCAACAATAATTAATCAGCCAATTTGAGTTCGAGAATTTAAAATATGTGGAACTTAAGCCACATTATAATTAGCTAATATTTTATACTTAAAGAAAAGATTTAAAACTAAATAAGGTCATATTATGAACAATAAAAATAAAATATTTAAATCAGTCTGGAACACTTTTCCAAACATGTAGAAATAACAATTTTTGTGATTTTTCCTTTTCTCTGTCATTTAAACTTTGTGCATATTTTTGAATCATAAAATAATAGTAATAATAATGAAAATTCGTTAATTAATTTGTTAACATAAAAGGGTTACCAATATATTTGCGAAATATAAATGGAATGTACACTATAAAATTTAGTATAGTACCAAAATTTTTTTCTAGATCAGCGTCCTAAATTTTTAATTGATTTTAATGCAGGCCAGCACATATTCACGCTTGAATATGAAATGGCAACGGTATTTTAGTTAAATGTTTTTCAATTATTAACAAGAATAATATATTCATATACAGATGTAATTTAATAAAGATAAAATTCCTTTTATAGCTTTTGGCATATCCATTATAAAAAATGGAAAAGTGTGTTATATTATATGTACCATTATAAATATTAATTTTAAATCTATAAAATATACATTTTTTTAATTATTAAAGCTCTTTGGCGAATGGATTTAGTGTCCGCAGTCATTTAAACACAAACAAATAACAACAAACAAAGCTCTTATGCTAGGTGTTAAATTGATGTATCCATTCAAAATATAATATATATGATTGGAAAATTTAATATTTTTATATGCAGATGCTTTGTAAGTTGCAGCGTAGAATGAAAAAGCTATTTGATGCTGCACAACGATCAGTCGAATTTTGAGAATTTGTGACATGGCATTTTTTAGTGCAATTAGATAATTTCTGATATGCTGATTTATTTCTTCTTTTATTCGTAGGCTTCTAATTTATTAAATATTTTTTTATTATTATATAAATACCGCTCGAGGCAAGCGTTATATCAACACGTACTAGCCCGCCATGTGCCCGCTGGCTTGTTTCCTCAACGAAAAATAAAGTTACTTTCATTTGTTTCAATAGTATATTGTTAAAATAGGTTCAAACTATCTATGTATCTGCAACGGAAATATGCACCACGTAAAAAGTTGTGAGGACTCTAAGTTAAACTAAAACTTCGATTTCTCGACTTAAAATGTTTAATACCTTTTAAACTGTAAACTTCTTATATTATACAAGATATATACCATTTTAAATACATTTTAAGAGTACTTTACGATGGGACTAGTAGATATTCAAATTCAAAAAAATTATTTATAAAAAAATTGAGGAGGAAAAGACAGTTAAGATTTAATTTCACGTATAGTGCACCAATGTAGCCGCTTATACGTATTTCGGCCTAATAAGCCTCGTCAGAACGGCAATTCATTGTCGCTCTGAACGTGAAAATAGGTCTTAAGAAGCAACTCTAATATGGCTTCGAATGGACGCAAATAGCGACATCTGATATTAAAATCCGTAAACTCATTTTCGAAACCAAATTCAGATTTTTGCTTTAATCTGTGCCTTATAAGAATTGCAAGGCAAAACAGACGTTGATAAAGATGTTATTAGAGACATGGGGAATCTAAAATTTGCATTCCACGTCATATCTCTTCAACTAAGCAAAAATCCTTAGCGAATTGGTTTCTTGTACTCGTTCAGAGTAATCGGAATAAATGAATAAATTTTATAAAAAATTGTTTATAAAAATGTTTACGAAACACAGTGAAAAAAGAACATTACTTCCACTTCGTGGTACAGGTTTACAAGAGATTATGTTTGTAATAACACATTATTTGTCGCACAGCGACAGCGTCACTAAATCACCACCTGGGGTCATCTTTAATTATCTTTTATCTATCTCTTTTTCTTCTTTTTCCGTGTTCGTTATGGGTATTCCGAAGTATTTAAATTCTGACACTTTTTCAAAACTATAGACAGTCTCTGCTCCTTTCATTTTTTATATTTGTTATTATTTGTTATGTCTCCTCTCATTTCCATATATTATGTTTTTGTTTGGTTTATTATTAATCCGTATCTTTTCGTTTCTTCTTTAAATTGCTGTTCCCTGCTATTGAAAATAATCCTATTTGTGCTCAAATTTGATCTTCTTACGATTTGTTCTAATATTAGATGAATAAATTCATTGATAGCGGATCCTCTTGTTTTAAACTTTTCTTCAATGTGAACTGTATTGAAAAGCTTACTTCATTTGTTACCTTATCTATCGTGTTTCTAAGCGTCATTCTCACTAGCCTTTTCTGGTATTTCTAATTTCTAATTGTCATTACCTCATATAGCATCGTTCGATTTAGAGGGTCGTATGCTTGTTAAAAATCAATAAATAGCATATGTAATCCTAAATTTTGTTCGTAGCTATTATTTTGTATTAATAGGTAACCAGTGGAATAATAAATTGTAAATAAGATGACCAGGGCGTTCAATTACACCATAAACTATTAGAATATGAATAATTAAAATAAAATAACCTTACAGTAACTACAACTTTTAATTAGAACATTCTTCCGCCACTCGTTAAAATGATATTCCGAAAACCATTAAAATTTACTGGAATAAAATATCCCAAATAAATTCAGTAAAATAGTTTATAATCAACCAAATGATATTTGGCATATGCAATTTGGTTTGTTTGTAAGCATGACCTGGATCTACGTCAACAAAACATGGCTGCGTCATGTCAGCGCTAATGCGGTGTAAAATGTGGGTCTCACGTTTGACCTTTTTATCCATTATGAATGAGTTATATCTTCCATTAAAATTAATTTTAAACTTTATTAGGTCTAGTATATTTATAAACATTTTCAAAACATAATGTACTTTGACAATTTAATAAAAGTTTCAATATACAGTAGAATCTCGCTAATCTGGCAATACTAAAATCCAGAGGGTGCCGGATTACTGGAATGATAGGATTGCTAAATTTTATAGAAAACATAAAGACGGTATTAGATTCGTATTTTGATGCAGGGCACCCGCAAGCCGATTATACGTATTTTAACCTCTTTAGGTCTCATCAGAGCGACATATGCAGTTGCTCTGAGTCGAAACAAAATCTCTCTCATCAAACTATAACTAGATTATAACGAAATAATTCAATTTTTACCACTGTGCTTCTAAACGCAAACTGACAGATTGAACTATCGAAAGAAATCAAAAATGTTAGACTCACACTGTGCTTTCTAAAACTTGCAAAGCTGACAGATGATGAACTAGTCGACAAGAGAATCAAAATTTGCATTCTACATGCCGTTCATCACGGTAAAAATTCGTATTGAATTGAGGTTCTGGTACTCCAAACATAGTACAGAACTAAAAGATAACGACGGTATTAGATTTTTATTTCGATATCTATATGTATTTAAACTGCGTATGTCGCTGTGATGAGAGCAAAAGAGGTTAAAATACGTATAAACAGCTTGCGGGTGCCCTGCATGTGTTCTTGAAGGCTTCTGTTCCTGCTGTGTGGTCAATTTTGGCTCTTCTGTCGGTGTAACTAATTCATCAAGTTTAACCCATTAACCGCCAAGCAAAGAAATACTGCAATAATATGTAATATATTTTATTAAATAGGGTAAAATAAACTTAATCAAAAAATTATTTTACACTTTGATACTGACAGGTGTCACAACAAAAAATGGTTCGTTTTCGAACCTTTGGCGAAACTGAGATAAAAAAATCAAAATATACAAATTTATGTTATTTTGTTTTGATTTAGGTTCTCGTGTGGGGTTTCTTCAGTGTTATCTACTTCATTATTAGAGTCTTCTTGAGTAAGGAGGTCTTCGAAATATTCTCTCCACCTGTTCATAATACTTTCGTTCTCGCAGAAGATGTGGTCATATTTGTTTTTAATTTGTTTTGGTGTTTGTTGTCTGTTCTCTGTTCTTAGGCTTCTCAGAGTTTTGTAAAATAGTTTTTGGTTAGTGTGGTAGTCATTGTCTAGCTTCTTGGGGTTTCCTTCTGTGTGCGTTTTTGTTTCACACCGATACTAGTTCGGGATACTACCAGGTAATGGTCGCTATATATTTCTTGTCACTTTCTGACTCTGATATCTTTGATACATTGTCTTAAGGGTCCGTTCACCAATACATAGTTAATAATGGACTTTTCTCCTCTACTTTTGACTTCTATTTGGTATATTTGTGCACATCTTTGTGTTGGAAAAACGAATTCATAATTATCAGGTCATTCTCTCTACAAAAGTCTATAATTTGTTGACCATTATTGTTTCTTACTTGTTCTCCGTGTTGTCCTAGTACATCCGAGGATTCTTGGTCTTTTACGCCTACTCTACCATTAAGATCGCCAATTATTATTATGTTACCTTCTGCGCTATCTATGATCTCTGACGCCTTTTCCCAAAAAATGTCCTTGGTGTTCGCTCTTTCGGTATCGTTTGGTCCAAGTAAAAATGGTAAAATACCTTCTTCTTCTTTGGGTGCCGTCTTCAATGAAGGTTGGCGATAACCTCAGCAAAATCATTTCTGTCCCTGGCTTTTCTTATTAAAGATTGAGAATCCAAACCAGTCCACTCACGAATGTTCTTCAACCAGGACGCCTGCCGTCTACCAGGACCACGTCTTCCTTCTACCTTCCCCTCTATAAGAAGCTGCAGTAGCTGGTATTTCTCATTTCTGTATATGTGTCCCAAATATGAGGTTTTCCGTGTTTTCATTATTTTTAAGAGTTCTCTGTCGGTAACCATCTTGTGTAGGACCTGCTCGTTGCTCATATGCGATGTCCAGGGGACTTTCAGCATCCTTCGAAATAACCACATTTCAAAACTTTCCAAACGCCTTAGTGAGTTGATTTTAAAGGTCCAGGCCTCCATTCCATATAGTAAGGTGCTGTAAACGTAACATTTCAGCATTCGGTATCGGATTTTGAGATTGAGTGTTTGGGACGTAAACATTTGTTTCATTTTTAAAAAGACATTTCTTGCTTGTTCAATTCGCGATTTTATTTCTATGTCTGGTAAAATACCAGTATTACTAATACTGGTATTTTCTTATTAATAACTTCCTCTTTCAATATTGGTAACCAGATCCTACTACATTCTGCCGAGGAATTTGCGACACAATTGGTCTCATTTAACATAATTAGAGCCGCTTCTTTGATTTTTCTTTTTTTACCATCCGTTTCTTTTAGGACTACATTTGAATTATTCCATTGAACCCTACGTTCATTATCCCATGCGTGTTTACATATTTGAGATCTATCAAATTCTCTATTTTTAATATAAGATTGATGTTCTCGTATTCTTACATTTAATGGCCTTGATGTTTCACCTAAATAAAACTGGTATTATAGGTATTTTATAAATGCAATTATTTGTCCTTTCTTGTTCATTGTTAGGTTTGGTTTTGGACAAAATAGATCTCAACGTGTTTGTTGTTTTGAATGTTGTTGAAATGTTGAATTTATTTCCTATCCTTTTTAAGTTTTTCTGATAATCCTTTTATGTACGGTATTGTTATTTTCCTCGTATTATTCCTTGTGTATGCTGTAGGATCTCGTTCTAAGTTGTTCTGTTCTATTCGATCGATTGTTGAAAATTACTTATTTATAAACGATAAAGGATAAATAAATTTTGCAACGTATTTAGTTGCACTAAATTGTTGCAACAAGTAAGTTGCTTTCATAAAGTCCTCGTAGACACTTTGTCTCAGGACTAGCAACTTCACGTGGCGTCGTATGTTGCCATGTTACCAACATATGTTTAACATAACCCGTTTAGGTTTTTAAATATATACCTTTTACAAAGTATTTTAATATTTTTTTATTATATAGTATACAGCCAACTACAGGAACGTAGATTCCTTGTGGATTTTTTGATATTGTTGGCAAAAGAAAAAAAAAAAGACAGGAAAACAGGAATTTTTCCTTGTGGATTTTCTTTCTCTAAAAGTTGTATCTCGCTATTACTGAATATATTACCTGTTAAATTTATAATTCTATTGAAAAAATTATGGTTCAAAACACTTTTTGTATAATGAACCTTGAGTTTTTTTAGTATTGCAAATTAGATTATTTAGTTTTTTACAGTGTGTATTAAATTTTTTTTCTATCATATTATCTATTTTAATTCTCAAGTTAGAATCTGGGATGTCAAATTCTGTATTATTTAATCTATAATTTAATTCTGAATGACATACCTTAAGAAAAACAGCTATGATATATCGTTTTTTGTATTGATTTCTTTTGTCATCTTTCAGCCATCCGGTCTTGTCGTCATGTATCCCTTTTTGTGCCGCTGGGCTCAGGTTCTTCGTTTTTAATTGTATACAGGGTGTTTTAAAAAGGCATGTCATAAATTAAATCACGCATTCCGAGGACAAAAATAAATTAATTGAATCCAATTTACCTTAGTACAAAAGGGTACACAAAAAAAGTTACAGCCCTTTGAAGTTACAAAATATTTGTTTTGCATTATCTTCTAAACTACTTGACATTTTTTTATAAAAATGGACACGTTACTTTCTTGTTCTGAAAGCATTTTTCATACAAAAGAAACAACAAAATCTAAGCGCACCGAAAAATTTTAAGGGGGTTGTGCAGCCCTAAATCCCCCCAAACTTTTGAGTACGTTCAAATCAAATGAATTTTGTGGTATGATTAGTTTAACACATTATTTTTAAAACTTTTTTGCCTCTAATCACTTTTTCGAAAAACTAGTTTTTTCCTAGTTGGCCATAAAATTACAATTAGTTTCTACGGATACAATAATTTCAAACAGTTCCATCAATAATAGTCAATAATTTGAAGCTATCATTTATTGTATAAATAAGATTATTATTAAAAATTTTGATATTACACTGGCCTACACATTTCATGACAGATCTGCATATAACTTTGGAAGTTGGATCAGATTAAATTATGATTTTAATAAACTATCGGGAATATCGTAGGTGAATGTAAAAGAAATAGTACATCATCCGCAAATTATGTAGTAAAATACCCCAATCGAAATACACCCGATAAACGATTATTAGTAATAATAAGTAGCTGATAATAGTGGTCGTCCCGTAATGGATGCAACTGATAAAGACATTTTAGAAATCATTGAATAAGTCCCTGGAACAAGTACAAGGGTAATAGCTGCTTAACCAAATGTTTCTCACGTAAGGGTTTATAGGCGTTTGAAGGATCAGTTGCTTAATCCCTATCACTTAATAATGGTTCAAGAGTTGAAAATTATCATAAAAGGATTGGATTTTGCGATTGGTTGTTAATGGAAAACACCCGAAATGTTAATTTTATTAAAAAATATTTTATTTACAGACGAGGCTACCTTCAGTAGACATGGAATAACAAACCATCATAACGAGCACATTTGGGCTGACGAAAATCCTCACGCCAAAAAACGACTCATCACCAAAGGACTTTCAAAGTTAATGTTTGGGCAGGAATTGTGGATAAAAATCTAATAGGTCCAGTATTTCTTTCCAACAATTTAAATGGTGATAATTATTTGCAGTTCTACAAGAGTATTTGGAAGAAGTGAATATTGCAATAAGGCAAAATATGTGGTTTCTATAAGATGGTGCTCCACTGCATTATAGTAATGAAGTCAGGGAATACCTTTGCAGGCAGTATCCTGGTCGGTGGATTGGAAGGGGTCGTGACGCACCTATTTTTTGGCCACCCAGAAGTCCAGGTCTTAACCCCATGGACTTTTGCTTTTGGGGGTTTATAAAAGAGAAAGTGTATTCTGTAACAATAGAGGACAAACAACAATTGAAGGTAAGAATAATTGAAGCTGCAAATCAATTTCGTCAGAAAAATATGATTTTTCAGCGCATTCGATTTTTTTATTAAAACGATACCGAATGTGTATAAAAGAAAATGGGGGTCATTTTGAACATTTTTTATAATATCTTATTTATAGAGGTTATAGACATTTTTTGTACTTCTTAATTCATTTATTTAGTTGCAAGAAATTTTTTAAAGGTTAATGAAAACGGCCATAACTCAATAAAAACTATTTTTCGAAAAAAGTGATAAGGGGCAAAAAATTTTTTAAAATAATATATTAAACTAATGATACCACAAAATTCACTTGATTTGAATGTACTCAAAAGTTTGGAGGGATTTAGGGCTGCACAACCCCCTTAAAGTTTTTCTGTACGCTTAAATTTTGTTTTTTTTTGTACGAAGAATGCTTTCAGAACAAGAAAGTAACGTGTCCATTTTTATTACAAAATGTCAAGTAGTTTGTGAGATAATGCAAAAAGACAATTTTTATTTTATAACTTCAAAGGGCTGTACCTTTTTTGTGTACACTTTTGTACTAAGGTAAGTTGGATTCAATCAATTTATTTTTGTTCCCGGAATGCGTGATTTAATTTATTACATATATTTTTGTGAAACACCCTGTATATTTCGGAAACACTTTATTTTGCAAACACATGCTTAAAATCAGATGTTTTGTGTCGCAAGTCTCCGTTTCAGAAGCAATCTTGAAAACAATAGGGTCAAAAGTCCTCTACTGACTTCTTTTAAATAAGCGACGGATTTGATATCGGCAAGCTGGTAGAACTTGTAACAAACGTATAGCAGAACATAAAAGGTCCTTCAATAAGAGAAAAACAGATTCTACATACGCACTTCACCTTCTAGATCATAATCATATTTTAATGACGAATTTCAAGTTATTCACGTTCAAAATAAAGACCTTTAGTTATATTTATTAGAATCTATAGTAATTTACAAATTAAAAAACACATACATAATTTTGAATGACCAGCTTGAGACAAAAAGTTCTCTCCGCCTCAACCTACCTATTCTATTAAAAACTATAAAGTGTAAAGACATACCAAAAATAAATCACTTAAAAAAGGCACTCTACCGAAACAGCTGTAATGATATATTTTAATGAATTTTGTAGAAGTTTTGAAAACGAAGTTTTCAGTATTTTATTGTTATATAAAATACTGTGTAAAATAAATTTCCATCAAGTAACGGTCGAATCCATCACTGATTATTCTCTATTAATAAAAAACAGAAAATAAATAAACTTAAATAAATTCTTAGAAACTATTGCAAAAACATTATAAATTGCTATAGCTATAGCGACGTTAGAATCTGTTACTTGCATTATTTGATTATCTTTTATATTATTAATTAGTTCTAAACTTAATGGGAACGCTGGCAATCTGAAAAGCTAATCTGTATAGTAGATAGGCTATGTACTTCCTGGACCAACCCCTAAATTGCAACCCCTAAAATCGCAACCCTCGGTCGTAAGTTCCAAACGGCTTAACGTAGGATGACGTACGAGGGCTCGTTGGAAAGGGGATGAAAAATGGGGTTGAACGCGGTATGTGCCGTGCGCATCGGAGCATGCCAAAAGGTCATTATGAGGTATCTTCGTTTCCATTGGTCCGATCGTGACGTACGAGGGCTCGTTGGAACGGGGAGAAGGCGGGGAGACAAAAAACAAAGATGGCGGCGTTGCCAAATGGGCGTTAAAACGTATCTTCGTTGCTATTGATTGGATTTTGACGTATGAGGTGTCAAAGCGTTGGATGTCACGTGACATTCGACGCAGGACGTGACATTTGTCACAGAACGTGACATTCGACGCAGGACGTGAAATGTCACGTGAAATGATGTGACATTCGACGTAGGACGTGACATTTGACGCAGGACGTGACATTTATGTGACATTTGACATAGAACGTACAATGACACGTGAATTGACGTGACATTCGACGCAGGACGTGACATTTATGTGACATTCGACGCAGGACATGACATTTATGTGACATTTGACGCAGAACGTGAAATGACGTGACATTTTTCACAGAACGTGACATTCGACGCAGGACGTGAAATGTCACGTGAATTGACGTGTCATTCGACGTAGGACGTGACATTTGACGCAGAACGTGAAATGTCACGTGAAATGATGTGTCATTCGACGCAAGACATCAGTCAACATACATATAGAGTAATGGAATTTAAATAAAACAACATCATAAACGGAGCATTTTTTATTCGTATATATTTACAATTTTGTTTAACAAAGTTTTTAATTGTTTTAATAGCCCGTCGTTGGGGCAGGGTATCCCAAAAAGTTCCCAGCTAAACGTTCCTGCTGCTACAACTTTACGTGTGTATTCGCTGTACTTATAATAGGTGTTGTTCTGAAAAAAGTAAATAAACCCATCAGTATAGCGGAATGCTGATGTTATTGTATCTGGTAGTCCTGGTAAGAGATAATTCATGGGTCCACGGTTTAAGACATCTCCAGCTTCATTAAATTCAATATAAGAATCATCATTGTATAATAAATACGTTTGACCGCTGTTTTGTTTGAAATAATGCATTTATTTTGGTTCTCGCAGGTATAGAAGGAAACATAAAACGTTTTTGAATTTTTAAATTGGGGAAAGATGCAGCGTAATACTGATTATTGCGTATGGTTACTAAGTGTCCCTCGGAATTCTGAAAAACATGTGAAACGTGCGCAGACCTCAACTCTTTAGGGAGATAATCGGTAATTAATTCGGGATGTTTTGGAAGGCGCATCTCATTTAAATCAAATTTCCATATATATGGACCATATCCAACGTACATTCTATAATTTGGAAACTGAGGAGACGTAGCTAAAAACATGAAATCTGGATATGGAATTAGACATAATATGTTTTGTAGGGCAGGTGTGGTTGTTGTTGTTGGCAAAGAGGTCCTGTGTTTGATGGTAGATGTTTTCGACATATGGTTCTTGTTGTGCGGAACTGGTGTTGTTGGTGGTATGTAAGAGGGTGTTGTTTTTGGCCCATATAGAATACTCATTGCCTTTTTATCATCATCACCAAAAGGTTGTACATCTTGTTGATACCAAGGATACATAATAGACGAATCAATAGTACTGTGTGCTAGTCCGAGAGAATGACCAATTTCATGCATTAGAACAGCCAAAAAATTGACTTCACCATTGGGAGCGCTGCCATTTCCTACATACCATCGTTCACTAACATCAAGATGAATTTCGGTACACTCTGCGTGTGCGCTTGGAAAGTATGCGTGAGCCAACACTTTTCCAGGACCATCGAAATTAAATGAACATTTAGAGGTTCCTTGACAACTTGCTCGAAAATTATGAGTATTTGGTACCACAGTTATAGTAATATCAGGCCTCGGGGAAGGTATTATTACTTGTTTAAACTTTAAATTAGATATTGTCTCCCATCTAGCGAAAGCTTCTGCAGCAAGGTTTATATAATCAGGATTACTAATAGCCTGAGGGAAATACCAGCGTAAAGTCGTTTTATTCCACTTCGAACGAATCTCATAGTTATTGTCGCCAACAGAACATCGAGGCTTATTCATCATCATATTTATAGTATCATTATTTAATGTTCCAGTCACAGGAAGATTGTATTTTTCCTGAAAAGCAACTAGGGCCATATCTATACTAGAAAGAGCATTATTTGATGTATTTAGATATCCGAAACGTTTAAGAAAAGAACTAGCATACGCCAGAGTGCTATTCTCTGCACACACAGATACAGAGAGCAACAATAAGACATGTAAACAGACCAGCATCTTGATTTATACTAATATCCAAAAATTTGTACTATAGTTATTTATACAAAATTCACAAAACGGAATTATATACTGAAATATTAAGACAGAAATATTTTAAATAATAATATGTTAAAATTGTGCATTTGATAGCAAACCGGATGAAGCCTCATGATAACAATACACCGCGTTGTTCAAAACACGTAAACAAGTGTGATAACAAATTTTATTTTAATCATTGGAAAAACAAGTACACCGGAAAGAAAACCGCAGTTGCTACATTTTGTAAAATGTATGAAGATATCAGCAACCACATCAACAAAATTCTAAATTGATAACAACGATTCTCTTACCGCAATATCAATTTATTATATTACCATAAATATTAGTTGAAGAAATAAAAATAAATATAAAAATATTAGCATTTCTAGAACAGCACACGTTGCTTATCTATGAAACGAATCAGTTGATGGTACCGTATGCACATTAGGTTGACGCAACTCGGGCTCGGGTGGGGCGATATGCTGTTCTGTTCTTTAAAAGGCCGAGGAGCGCATACGTTGTCACAGTTCGCTTCGCAAACGTACTACAACAACAAGTTCGCAGTAGTCAATACGGTGTGCAGTGACTTACATATATCTGATAAAGGTAAGCGGTTTTTGTCTTTTGTATATTTCTATGTATTTATTATGTCCTTTTTATCATTGTATTTTATGAGAATTGTACATCTCTCTGGTTGTATTTCATGCAGTATTTTATGAAAAATGTATACTGTTTTTGTATTTATTATGTCCTTTTTATCTATGTGGGTGTTGTAAAACATTTCACGTCTGCTATTTTTTATAAGAAGTATTCTCCGCTGTTCGTATTTCGATTTCTTGTAGTATATGGTTCTTCTCTATTCCCAAGTATGTAATGCATCTCTCCATTCACGTTAAGCGGAAAAACTATAGTTTTTTGTTATTATTGTAGATGGATCTATCAAAACTAAATAATGCATCCTTGGTTGCAGAACGTAAGCCAATAAAAAAACTTAAAGATCTACAAATTGGAAAAAAATTTACCATCCACAGTGCAAAGGTGGTAACAACACAATTTGGGGAGACAGTTCTGCTGGATTTGGGTGCTGAAGTTGTCTTCTTACCACAGCGGGTAACCAAAGCCTACCAAGCAGCAATAACGGACCTCAACAGCGGAAACTATTCGCTGATATACGAAGGGGAAGTTGATATTGGAAAAAGCAGACTCCTTGCATCCTTTAAGATAGTTGAATAAGGTAAGTGATTTTTTCTTATTGTTTGTTTGTGAGTAACCATGCATATAAAACAAGTGATTAAACAGTCTGATGATTTGATGCACATTATTAAAAAGCTTAGTAAAATAATTTTCGATAAATTCACTGAAAGAGATCGTAAAGTTTGGACAAGACGGTTAAATAGTCACATTTTTAGATGTAGTAAAGTAATTAAAAACAATAAACTATCCGTAGGAACAGTTAGAAAATTGCAAACTTACATAGGACATTTTAAGCATTTTAGGCAAATTATTTTAAATTTCAATAATAAGTACGTTGGGTTGGGGCTTAATTCAAAATTACGCAATAGAGTTAAATGGGAAAATGTCATTTCATGTTTTGCTAGTCGAATTAAAAACTGGAGTTATAGTTAATTTAGTGCATAAGGACTTAACACAGTTCCTAAATGATTGTTATATTATTTTTAGTAGAAAAATTAACAGTAATTTAAAAACAAATAGATTGCTTAAAGTCAATACTACATTTTGCGGTGAATTCATTAAAAAATCGAGTGATAGCGAAAGTTTAGATTTAAAATATTTTAACACTAAAAATGCTATTATAGACGCATCGACCGATTTACATCTTTGGTTCAGTGAAAATGTTAAGGATAAAATTTTTACAAAGCTGTCGGAGTTTGCAGAAAAAGATTCTGGTGCTGCTCTGTCTAAAGTAATCTCATTAGAAGTCAATATTAATAAAGTAGAAATAGGAAACGGTTCATCGTTCATTGACTTGCCAAAAGAGATTAGCAATAAAAAGGCTTGTATTAATGTGCATAACTTCGATCAGGCTTGTTTTTATTGGTCAATTGTTAGCGCTCTGTATCCAGCAAAAGATCATCCACAACGAGTTTCAAAATATCCGCATTATTCTACTGTTTTACAAACTGACAAATTAGAAAGCCCAATGCCATTAAGCCAAATTTCCAAATTTGAAAAATTAAACGCCATATCAGTCAATGTTTTTGCATTAGAATTAAACGTAGTTAAGGACAAACAATTTTATGAAGTAGTACCTGCCAGACTGACACCGCAAAAGATGGAAAAGCATGTAAATTTGCTCCTATTACAAGATAAATATTTCCCAAAGTTAAACGATTACGATGCTCCTCCAGAAGATGATGATCAGACTGAAATACGCCTTCATTATTGTTGGATTAAGGATTTAGGAAAATTAGTAAAATCGCAATTAAACAAAAACAATCGTAAAAAAATATATATGTGATAGATGTTTGAACTATTTTAGCAGTGAAAGCAAACTAGCAGAGCACGAAGAAATGTGTTCAGATGTGAATAAATGCAAGATGACTGTTCCCAAATATGATCATGTGGCTTTTCGCAATTTTACATACAAACAAACAACTCCGTTTATAGTTTATGCCGATTTTGAATGCCAATTACATAATTTTACAGATTCAAATGTCTCAGTGAGTAAAACAGCAAAATATCAGAAACATGTACCTTTTAGTGCAGGTTATTATTTGAAATGTGCTTACGATGATAGTTTATCTTATTTTAATAGCTATAGAGGTGAAAATTGCATGGAGTGGTTCGCAAAAGAAATGACCGAAATTTCCAAATTTGTAAATTCCAAAATAAAGACAATTGTACCTATGGTCGAAAAACCCAACACAAATGGAGCAACTGTTTGCCATATTTGTGAGAAACGCTTTTTGGCTACAGATACAGTTGTTGTAGATCACGATCATTTTACGGGACAAGTACGGGGATTTGCGCACCAAGCATGTAATTTGAACTTTAAAAAATTGTTTGTCGTCCCAATCGTATTTCATAATTTTAGTGGCTACGATTCGCATTTTATGATTATAGATCTTTGCAAGCATGGGCACTTGAGCTTACTTCCCATTAATAAAGAAAAATACATTTCATTTACATTACAATCTGACGAACATCAAATTAAATTACGATTTATTGATTCTCTAAGATTTATGGGAGCTTCACTCGATGAATTGGCATCTCTTTTAGATACATCTGAAAAAAAGATTTTGAAAAGAGAATTTAGTCAATTAGATAATGATACATTTAATTTGTTAACTTGTAAAGGAGTATTTTGTTATGATTATATTGATAGTTTGGAAAAATTGGATGAAACTTCTTTACCCACAATTAACCATTTTTATAGTAAGTTAAATAATGAATACATTAGTGAAGCGAAGTATGCTCATGCCCAAAATGTTTGGAAGAAATTTAATTGTAAAAATTTGGGAGAATACAGCGATTTGTATTTGAAAACAGATATTCTGCTGCTGGCTGATGTGTTTGAACAGTTCCGACAAAAATGTCGAGACACATATAAATTAGATCCAGCATGGTATTATACCATGCCAGGATACACGTGGGATTGTATGTTGAGATACACACAATGTAAATTAGAATTGCTAAAAGATGTGGATATGATCTTGTTTATGGAAAAAAGCCATCAGAGGTGGAATATCTGTTGTAGCAACAGATATTCTGAGGCCAACAACAAATACATTTCGTCGTATGATCCCACACGGCCCTCTAAGTACATCCTCTATTTAGATGTGAACAATCTGTATGGCTGGGCAATGTTACAATTGCTTCCATATGGAGGGTTCAAGTGGATTGAAGATGTTACCAAATTTGGTGTTGGTAATCTTCCCGAAGGCCATATAGATATTATGTCAATACAGGATGATGCAAAGGAGGGCTATTTTTTCCAAGTTGACTTGGAGTATCCACGCGAATTACACGACAAACATAAAGATTTTCCATTTGCTGCCGAACACCGCATTCCGCCCGGTTCAAAATTGCCAAAGTTAATACCAACCTTATATCACAAAACCAAATATATTATGCATTATAGAACTCTTAAACAGGCATTGGCTAACGGGTTAATTTTAACAAAGATACATAAAGTTTTGAAATTTAATCAATCTGCGTGGCTGCGACCGTATATCGAATTAAATACAAATTTACGGGCGGCAGCCACCAACAGTTTTGAGAAAAATCTCTACAAGCTAATGAACAATGCGGTGTTCGGAAAAACTTTACAGAACCAAAGACGTCATCGTATTGTAAAATTATGTAAAAAATGGCATGGAAGGTACGGAGCTAGAAATTTGATTGCGAGTAGTCGATTTCACAGTCGTACGATCTTTAGCGAAAATTTGGTAGCTATCGAACTTAAGAAATCAGAAGTATGCTTTAATAAACCCCTGTATATAGGCGCAGCAATCCTCGATATATCAAAAGTATGTATGTACGATTTTCACTACAACTTTATGCTTCCAACGATGGGAGAGAACAACTGTTCATTGTTGTACATGGACACCGACAGCTTTATTTATGAATTGAAATGTTCAGATGCATATAGAGAGGTTATAAGAGCGCATCCAAATAAATTTGATACCTCCGACTATGCCGAAAACAACTCATATGAGATAGAACGGTTAAATACAAAAATCCCAGGATTAATGAAGGACGAGGCAAATGGGAAAATAATTACACATTTTATTGGATTACGGTCAAAAATGTACACATTTAAACTGCAAATAACTGACGAGGAGAGGGAAAAAGAGAGACAGCGCCTAGAAAGAAAACAACTAAACAAAGAGAGAATTGAATGTGACTTGGGAAATTTGGGAATAACAAAAAAGGCAAAAGGAGTGAAATATAACGTTGTTCGAAATAAAATTACGTACGAAGACTATGAAAAATGTCTTAAAGAATTCAAAATTCAAACCGCGAGCCAAAGATGTATTAGGTCATACCAACATTCTGTATTTAGCATCGAGCAATCCAAAACGGCTCTAAGTCCTTATGACGATAAGAGGTACTTAATACCAAAATCATTTAATACGCTTCCGTGGGGACATTATCTTGTCGATTAACATTTATTATAAATAATTTTCTTTTTCTTGTAGTATATGGTTACTCATAAGAACAAAAAAAAAAAAAGAGAAAAGATCACTTATCTCACAGTTTTTGTATATTGTAGATTTAACTAGTATTTTAGAATTGTATAATTTAATTTTTAATAATAAATTTGTGTAATCTTACATTTTTGGTTTTATTTATAATAGAATAAAAGACAACATATCTAATAAATTATATATTTATTTAGTTAAATGATTTACATGTCTATGTTCATAATAATATACATATTCCTTTAAAGCTAAACTTAACAAAGTGTTTGGACAAATATCGATATATGCTGCGAAGGCTGTAACTGGTCCATGTACAGAGTCTTTAGCACAAAAATTTTGTTTAATGAAAGTTGAAATATTTATATAGTATTTCTGGAATTGTAAACTCTGTAACAATGCCACTCTATGGTACAGTATTCTGTAGTTTGCGTTTAAAATGTGGTAGGCGTCATCTTCACGTAAATAATAGTCGACTCCAAATTTTTCAATGGTCAGCAACTTTACATTGTCTTTTACCAATTGTCTTAGTTTGCAAAAATCACCATTCATAAATTCGATTGGAACATACCCATCCGCATATGTAGCATGGAAAAAGTCACTCATTTTTTCTTTTAACCACACAATTATGACGTTCCACTCACTTATACTTAAACTGACTCTTCTAAAATCATCACGTTGACACAGAATGATGGATGGTAGAAAATCTCGAGCTGGAGATAGACCAATTTTTATGTGGAGAGAGCTGCTGATTGGATATGTAGTTTCCAATAAACAATATTGCTCGTTTGTGGCAGCTGCTTCATATTTAGCCAATACTCGATCTAATTCCGCGCCAGGACTAGGTGGTTGTTGACTATCTTCATCGTAGTTAAATTCTATGCTAAATTCACTGCCATCATCATCATCGAAATTATTAGGTTGGCTGTTGTATCCGCTATCTTGAGAGCTCATGGTACTACTGTGTGTGTGTGTGTGTTTTCTAACGTCGTTAACGAGGTGGATGTAAACTGAACATATTATCGTAGTTTGTCCTACATTTATACCATTGTCTTCTCCCACTTCTTGTGGTTAATTATCGGTCTTTTCACAAAAAATGTATGTCTAACGCGGCGTATCGAAATATAGATCCTCAAACTATATTCGAGTTATTTATCCAGCTGTTGTGTTTGCTGTCCATTCCTAACCATTTGACGTACATCTTATTGCCTTTTCGTCTGAGTACTTTTTCGACAAGGTATATGTCAGGGTTTGATGTTTTCTGCAATTCTTCTTCGTAAAAACCGCCACTAATCGGCGCACCTTGCATGTCTTCGAGCAAATACGTTATAGGATTTGTGATCTTAACTTGTACAATTCTAAATAATTCAGTAGTCCAATTGGGCGTGTATGCCTTTTCGAAGAATGTTTTGCCTTTGATACACGTACAATGTCGCCAACTTTAAACTTTCGTGGACCTGCAATCTTTAAATAAGTATAACTTTTGTTTAAAATAGTTTTTTCGTTGGATTTGTTAACCTGAGACGGTTTGTATCCTGTTTTACTGTGTTTTGTGTTGTTGTATTCCTCTGTAATTATGTGTAGAGCATCTAACCATTTGTACGATCCATGTAAACTGAAATACTTGTACAACTTTGCTTTCAACGTTCTAATAACTCGCTCGCAAATTGCTGCTTTTTGATCGTGTAGGTGCTGTAATGATTAATCTCGTGTTTTTTCATTAAATTTTGAAATGTTCTGTTGTAAAATTCGGTTCCCTGATCAGATTGTAGGTTCTTCGGATGTCGTCGAGTATGTGCGAGAATATCCGAAAATGCCCGAGTAATTTCCTCGCCAGTCTTCGTTTTAGAGGTCGTGTCCACACAAATTTTGAAAAGCAATCAATTACAACTAGTATTAGTTTGTAATTTTTATTTTGATGTGCATAAGGACGCATTTCAGCCAAATCCATTTGCCACAAGTCATCAATTCCTTTGATTATTGTTCGTCGACGAGGATAGTTTTTTCGTGCCGGTTTATGCAATTCGTTTATCAACTGTTCTTTAGACATTATTATTTTTTTAACGCACCTTCAACTACCGTAAGACGTTTGTCTATATCCCATGAATGAATGCTATCTACTACGCTTTTTAATGATTGTTCCACTTGTTTTATCCGCTGTTCCATCTGTATATCGTACATAGAATGCTTTGCAACTGTTTCTGCAGCAGATTTTAGATTGTTCTCCGTATCCTTTTTCAGTGCATTCATATCATCTTTGATTATTTTTTTCAATTTTTGCTCGAGAAGTGGAACTGTAGTTTTATGAAGCTCCTTTCTCACATCGTTAAGGCCAATGGCTAAATCCTGTATGTCATTAGTTTTTTGCTGTAACAGCACACCATGTGTTTGAATTAATGGATGGTGCAGGTTACGCAACCCATTAATTGTTCATCAACGTATTTATTCATATCCTTTTTCAGTACAGACAGATCATCTTTGATTATTTTTTTCAATTTTTGCTCGAGAAGTGGAACTGTAGTTTTATGAAGCTCCTTTCTCACATCGTTAAGGCCAATAGCTAAATCCTGTATGTCATCAGTTTTTTGTTGCAATAGCACACCATGTGTTTGAATTAATGGATAGTGATGGTTACGCAACTCATTGATTTGTCCATCAACGTATTTTTTCGTTGCAGCATCGCCACTATCTGATGGATCCTTGACATTGGATATTTTCACATTTTCAGCATTAATATTTCCGTCAGACGTATGTGGAAATGTGACTCGCGCCACCTTTTGGGTATTACTACTACTACTATAACGAGAGTGATGTCCGAATTTGTCGACACTCATAGTGGAAATGATAATGACATTCCCAGTTACTCTATTATATTGGCTTCTCTTAGTTCATTGATGATGGCTACGATTTCGTTGTCGAGAGATGTGTTGCCGGCGTCTTTCGAAGCCACCAAGAGTTTAAGACGTTCAACTAACTCATTTGGATCATCCCAATAAATATACTCCATGGGTGCAGTGTTGTATGTTAATCGTGAGTCATCCAATCCCGTTCCTTTGGCCGTAGATGAAGATGATCGTGTTGTTGTTGTTGTTTTCGTTCTGTGTTCGAGTTCTTTTTTGGATCGAGTTGCAGGTGGTGCATGCTTTTTCATTGCTGCATCAGATGGTTTGAATAGAGGTTTAATAATAGAATGGTATTTTTCTCCGCTGGAACCTTTAAGACGTCCCAAGGTATCCAGATGAATCTCTGTGTTTTTCAACAGTGTTTTGTACTTTTGTAAATCCTCATCATTATACTGGTCGGGGTTGGCATAAAATAAAAGTTGATATAGACCTGGCGTACCACCTAACCTACGTTCTTCTAAATTACGTTCTCGAATTATTATTATGTCTCCATTGCGTTTGTCAAAGTTTATTCGACGTTTTCCCATTATCCAACCACTAATAGAATCGTAAAATGGACCATAGTTTTTTATCAATTCTATCGTCTTTTTTCAAATATTCTTTTATATACTTGTGACTTATTGGAGGATATTGATCCATATATTCATCGGCGGCATCCATCGAAATCTCGTCAAGATTGGTTCTTGAATAATGTTTTCATGAGGTATCGCTTGATCAGGTGCGTCAAGAAATACATCGTCATTCTCCTCCTCCTCCTCCTCCTCCTCCTTGTCCTCCTTTTTCACCTCTTCTTTTTTAACTTGTTCAAACTTGTTAGTGATAGCATGATGTAACGTTTTTGATGATTGTGCAATATCTTTGAGAGGCTTCGAGAGTGGTTTAAATAGTTTATTTAGGGACTCGTCTTGTTCTGTTCGACCTAATTTCAATGCCAAATATTTTTTGCGAATTGATCTAGCCAATTCGGCGACTTTCTTCTTGCGAAGGGCAATGGCAACCGCATCATCTGACATGTTGTTAACGACTAACCAATCACCTTATAATTTTATATATTTATCAAATCCTTTGCGATATCGGCCATTGTTGAGAGCAAAATCTTTTATAATTACCAAAGTACCATAACTATCACACCAACATTCAGAACAAATTTTTTTAAATTCATCAAATGACATGTCTGGTGATACGTGCTCATCAAATACATGCTTCAAATTTATCTCGTCTTGCTTGAATAGTACAATCATGTTACAGTTGTCTCTAATTAGCTGCTTTGGTATTTTTGAATATGTTTGACATAAATAAGCGGCATCGATATCTTTATGTCTGCACATGGAATAATACTCGCGAATCTTTTGCTGACCATCACATGCAACATCGTCAAATAAAAACACAGAGTGGGGTTTAGCGTCGCTGGGACTAATAATTTCTTCGTTGTCTTTAAACGGGTAATATCCTACACCTTTAACTTGTGCTATTACATCTTGCAGTAGTTGGTATTTCGGTTGAAAGAGGGATTTCGAATAAACATAGACATTTTTAAACTTGGCGCCATTCGGATTGAATAGAAGAGATAGCATGACATTCGTTTTCCCGCATCCACTTGGACCGCAAATAATGGCTCTAAACGAGTTTGGTAGTAATTTACCATGTTTACTGACTGTCACTTTCTGGACAATGTCCAGATTATCAATTGGTAGCGTCTGCTCTTGCTGAACGATCTTCATCGTGTGACAAGTGTAGTACATATGTACGACAATATATTATAGATGTCACCACTTGCATGGTATCAGTCCAATGTTGGTCGTTGAAGGAGGAGGTCTCGTTAACTCTCTAATTAATAAACTGCCAATTGAGCTGCATATTCCCGGTTATCAGTACTGCGGTCCCGGAACAAAACTACAAAAACGTCTTGCACGTGGAGATCCAGGAATTAACCCATTAGACGCAGCTTGCAAACGACACGATATCGCTTATTCACAGCATTCATCTCTCGAAGAACGTCACAAGGCCGATAAAGAATTGGAAGATAGAGCCTGGGAGCGCTTCAAGTCGAAAGACGCTAGCATTGGTGAAAAAAGTGCTGCTTTAATTGTAACTGGCGGAATGAAGACGAAGAGAAAGTTGGGAATGGGATGTTCTCGTCGTGGACGACGGGGACGTTACTCATTCAATCGAGATGTTGTCTCAAAAATTGCAAAGTCCCTGAAGAGAGGAGCATCGTTAACAGATACTGCTTTGACTGCTGTACGAATAGCAAAATCCATAATCAAAAGACTTGGTGGTCGTAAAGAAGTTGATGTTCCACGAGTACTACCACTAAAATCCGGAGGTTTTCTACCTCTTATACCTCTATTTGCAGGCCTTTCCGCTTTGGGGGCCTTAGCGGGGGGTGCTGCCGGAGTGGCCAAGACTGTAGTCGACGCAAAGAATGCCCAAAAGAAATTGGAAGAAGATATACGTCATAATAAAGCAATGGAACACATAGGTTCGGGTCTGTACCTACGTAAGAAACCCAGAGGTGGATTCGGCTTGTATTTGAAAAAAAACTTCCAATAAAGCTACCCAATCGTCCGCTATATGATGTGGAGATTGCACATTATGCGAAAATACTTAAAATACCACATTTTCGAGGCGTTTTTATGAATGACGCTCTGCCTAGAGACGGTCCACGACAACGAGAATGTGCAATAGTAAACTTGGATGTGTCCACACATAACGGGACACATTGGGTAGCATATAGAAAGATAAACAGCGACGTAGAGTATTTCGATTCATTTGGTAATTTAAAGCCGACCAAAGAACTTGTTAAGTATCTGGGTGGTGCACGTGCCAACATTTCCTATAATAACCATCAGTATCAAACGTACAATCAAATTATTTGTGGACATTTATGCTTAAAGTTTTTATATAATGGAGCCTACTAAAAGTACGAAACTGCTTATGGACCATATGTTTCGCAAAAAATATTTTACAGAATTCAGTGAAGAAGAACTAAAATACATACCGCTCGATTATCTTATACGAACTGTACGACCTTCAGAATTGTTAAGTATATGGCATAAATTGCCTGAAGACTATCGAGGAGAATTTAACTTGCAGATACTACTTCCCTGCTATGTACATTACAACAGACCTGATTGGAAGACTCACTGGGATGGTCCACCTGATTCTCAAGCTAAATGTCATTTATGTAAACTTGTTTTGGAACAAATAAAACTATTAAAGTAAATATTGTTTTTCTAATATAATAACCTATTACTAGATTGACGTGAGTCAGTCATCATGTCGCAGTTGTTGAGAGTAGACAGCACCAATTACATATTCTCATTTCAACCTCCCACACCGATCGTGTTGGATCCGAACAAAGATTATGAAATAGCTCTTCGTGCTTTCCATTCCTACAACAGTATACCAAACATTGAAAATAACAAGTTTTATTACTACGATAACACAAACCAATTACAACACTTTGATTTCCCCGATGGATGTTATGAAATTGCCGATATTGAAGAATATATACAAAAGAAATTGGGTGCTGATAATGTGCTTAAGCCCGAAACGATATTTAGTCTGAAACCTAACCACAACACGTTGCAATGTCAAATTTTCAGCAAATATAAGATTTCGTTTACGCACCCTGACAGTCTTGGTACAGTATTGGGATTTTCTCCTGCAATTCTCACTCCAGGACAGACACATTCTTCAGATCGACCTGTTAGGATTATTAAAGTATCTAGCATACGCTTTGAATGCAACATTAGTACCGGAGCCTTCGATGGTAACAGACCTGCTCACACGATCTACGAATTTGTCATACAATCAAATCCTGGGTACGCAATTGACGAAACTCCACACAATTTGTTGTATTTACCTGTTGTACCGCAACGAGAAATTACCAATATCACTGTGTTGGCTGTCGATCAAGACGGACGCCCTGTAAACTTTCGAGGAGAACAGAGCACCTTGGTGTTGGAACTTAGATCACGTGGGAAATGGGATTAGTAATAAGACAATCTACTGCCCATAGTACACCATTAGTTGTGCAGCCGTCTGAGCGACAACATCGTACGTCCTCATCTAAGCGGCAACATCTTACGTTTGCAAACAAATTGTTTTTACAATCACTTGGTTTTAAGCTGAAAAAATGACAACCATGTATGGAAAACGATCCCGTTCAAACAGCATAATGCCTCCAATATTTGATATTTATCGTAAGCCGATGTTTGACGAATCGATTCGAAAGGCCGAATACCGAACATATGCACCATTCATCAAATCATTCAACTGTAATGACATTGTAGAATTTAGCATCAATCAAGTTGACTCGTTTTTTGCAATGAGTGAAACCTTGTTATGCATTAAAGGATCGCTCGCAATAAACGGCAATGGTGAAGTCAAACTAGCAAATAATGTGGGTGCTTTTCTTTTCGATTCGTGTACGTACAGCGAAAGCGCAAGGGAGATGGAAACAGTGCGGGATCCTGGTATCGTAAGCGCTGTACGTGCTATGACATGTTATACTCAAGAAGATTCCAGTCATATGGCAATGGCGGGGTGGAATTACCCTAAGGATCCAATTCTACATGCTGCCGATCATTCATTCAACATACAGATGCCTCTTAAGCATGTTTTCAACATTTTCAATGATTATCCTATGATTACGTGTGGTCGTCAAACAATAAGACTAGTTCGAGCTCGAAATGACAACGATTGCATAATTGTCAAAGAAAAAACTCCAGGTCATGTTACAACTGTTAAGATTAACATTACCAATATTGAGCTTAGAGTCAAGCACATATTTCCCAATGATGATATTAAATTGGAACTTATGAAATCCATTCAACAAGATCAACCTATAGTTATTCCTTTTAGAAAGTGGGAATTGCATGAATTACCAGCACTTACCAAAGGCGCTAGACGTGAAGTTTGGGCTGTAAAAACTAGCAATGCAGTGGAAAGACCTCGTTATGTCATTGTTTTCTTTCAAACCAATAAACGTGACAAAAGCGACGCCGATCCCACCTTATTTGACAATATCCACATACAAAGTATCAGATTATCTTTAAATGGAGAATATTGGCCGAACGAGAGAATGCAGTTGGATTTTAGCAAAACTGACTACAATGAGGCCTATTTCAATTATACCGAATTCTATCCTAGCTACATACATTCTCAACAAAAGCGACCTCTGCTCGATTTCTCAGGTTTCGCACAACACACATTGTTCGTCATCGATTGTTCGAAGCAAGAAGAAAGCATGAAAGCATCCACTGTTGACGTAAAACTCGATATTGAAGCGAATAATGGTTTTCCCGAAAATACCAAGGCTTATTGCATTATAATTCACGACTGTGTAATGGAGTACTTCCCTCTCTCCGAAATTGTAAAAAGTCTAAATTAGATGCATAAATTGCCAGTAGTACGCGAGCAGTCATCATGAGAGTAGCATTCGTAGACATTCAGGGATTCGATGTGGACGGATGGTTTGTTCCCAAAGAACTTACCATTGAAATAGGTTTTAAACGAAGTCATTACATCTTCTTGCCTCAGAAACCTTTTAATGCGCTCAGTAGTGAGGATAAGAAGACTGCATCATACGTGGAGAAAAAACTGCTTGGAATTCGATACTCTGATGGACACGTAGAATTGTCCAAAATCAATGAAATACTAGAATCCAAGTTGTTGTATGCAGCAGATTACATCTACGTTAGAGGAGAACAAAAAGCAGAATATTTGGATAAGAAACGTCACGTTTTTGGAGTTTTTCCCATTATTATTGATGTTTGCAAGTTTGATGGTACACCTCATGCTACTGGAAACGTTGGCCCTACTGCAAACCCATGTCATGCCTCTGGATTATTTTCATGCACCGAAAGAAATGTGGATCGTCTACG
This sequence comes from Diabrotica balteata, assembly GCA_918026665.1. Taxonomy (NCBI): domain Eukaryota; kingdom Metazoa; phylum Arthropoda; class Insecta; order Coleoptera; family Chrysomelidae; genus Diabrotica; species Diabrotica balteata. The sequence goes on along the minus strand of OU898282.1, from coordinate 34,681,227 downwards.
TCACTGGTTTGCCAATAACATAATGCCATTGTAATTTTATGTATAAATAAATATATATTAGAAATTAAACGCTTTTTTATTTATCACATCTTTATTGATCGAGTCTTATATTACAAGAAGATTCAAATTTTCTCCTTACAATTTCGAAAATAATTTTTAAAATTAGAATAAATACAGATGCTAATATTACACAAGACATTGCAAAGACATTGTCTATTTCACTTTTCATATGCTCGCTGGTGTTGTTGCTAACGTCCATGGTATTGGTTGAATACGTCTCAATGGATATGAAGCTGGTGGCAGTTTTCTGCAGGCGTAAATCCAGGTGTCTTGCTGTTGCTGCTGCTGCTGTAGATTCAACTCTTTTGGTTTCCACGTTTTGTCCTCAATATGCAGGCTATCTAATTGTCTTTTAATTTGTTTTATATTCTCATATGATTTAATGTCTCTATTTAACTGATCAAGTTTACGTTGAAATTCCATAACCCTATGTATGTACTCGATGGAATTCATAGTACTACTGAATATGTCCTATGTTGAATGTCACGTTTTATGTCAAGCGATGTCTTGACTGACACATAACTGTTACGTCAAAACGTCCCACGTCACGTAATTCCTACATTTCACGTTCTGTGACAAATGTCACATATATGTCACGTCCTGCGTCGAATGTCACGTTATTCACGCAACATTTTCACGTTCTGCGTCGAATGTCACGTCATTTCACGTTCTGCGTCAAATGTCACATAAATGTCATGTCCTGCGTCGAATGTCACATAAATGTCACGTCCTGCGTCGAATGTCACGTCAATTCACGTGTCATTGTACGTTCTATGTCAAATGTCACATAAATGTCACGTCCTGCGTCAAATGTCACGTCCTACGTCGAATGTCACATCATTTCACGTGACATTTCACGTCCTGCGTCGAATGTCACGTTCTGTGACAAATGTCACGTCCTGCGTCGAATGTCACGTGACATCCAACGCTTTGACACCTCATACGTCAAAATCCAATCAATAGCAACGAAGATACGTTTTAACGCCCATTTGGCAACGCCGCCATCTTTGTTTTTTGTCTCCCCGCCTTCTCCCCGTTCCAACGAGCCCTCGTACGTCACGATCGGACCAATAGAAACGAAGATACCTCATAATGACCTTTTGGCATGCTCCGATGCGCACGGCACATACCGCGTTCAACCCCATTTTTCATCCCCTTTCCAACGAGCCCTCGTACGTCATCCTACGTTAAGCCGTTTGGAACTTACGACCGAGGGTTGCGATTTTAGGGGTTGCAATTTAGGGGTTGGTCCAGGAAGTACATAGCCTATCTACTCTGTATACTGTACAACCCGCAAACGATCTCAAATGCATAATGTATGTATTTTAACTAACTCCTTCTGCCTTATAACCCTTTTATTTAATGGCACACTCACTGTAATGAAACCCGGACACTTCCCACAATAAAAACACCACCCAGACTTTTTCAGATTTACCACATTCTGCCTGACCGAGTAGAATGGCAGGTACCTGATTAGGGCTCAGACTTTGCCGTCGGTATAGTATCTCCTTTCAGATTTTATGTAGGGAAGAGTAGGTCATAATTTCAAACATCTTAATTAATTCAGTTTCGGGGTAGTTAAGAAGGAAGGATATTAATTTATGAGAAAAGTTTATTCCTCGAAATGGAAGTTAAATTCTTAGGAAGGAAAAAAAGTATGTCAGGTATGATGACTGTTGGTTATTTCTTTTTAAATAGGATTTTTAATCTAAAATATACTTACTCTCATTAGTTATAACTGAATTACATATTATAATTTTGCAACGCAGAAGTATTGGGTAGGTGATAACATTTTTTTTATTATTAATATATTAAATATATTAAATTATTTTTAATTCCTTTTACCCCCTTGCGATACGCCGATGATCGTGTGTACAATTAAAAAATATTACTGAACACTACCGAAATATCTACCTACCGAACTATCATGGAATTCCCTAATTAAGAAAGGTTGTTAATCCTTTCTGTCTTAATCCTGAGTATGAAAGGAACTAATGCTTTTCGGTATGCGGGTTCTTTTTCATAAATTGGTAATTTTCGTCGAAGGTACGTACCTATAGTAATCTTTTGACAATAACAGAATCCAAAGGATTGTATGTTTCTCAAGTCCAATTGTTAGTACCGTAAATACCTCAAACTTTCCGAAGTCGTTCAGATCTTATCTTCTCAGAACTACATACGACTGGCCTATGATAATATCCCTTCTTTTTTGGGCAGTTGATAAATTTTAGAAAAACAAACTTACTTATGAGTGGGCCGTTGTTGAGAGCAGACTGAATTCTCGTAGGCCGCTTCGTGATACCTTATCGTTTCTATTATCTTACCGTTCTCTGTGTATTTTTTTAAGTGTGTATACACTTGTTTAATTGAGTATTTTATTAGATTAAATATAGTTATAAAGTACCTTTAAGGTTAATTAAATTCAGTGTTTGATACCAGTAAAGTACCAACTTCAGTGAATTAGGCTGTAGTCGTCAAGATTTACTGTAAGTAATCATTATCTTCAAATTATCTGGGCGAGTAATATGGTATGGTAACATATCATCCTCCATTATCTGGACGTATCTAAAGTTCCTCCATGTCTTCACCTGTCGATTGCTGATTTTTGCTTTCAATTTAAAGAACATTTTAATAGATTCAAGAACTTTCAGTAAATAATAATTATGAACATTACTCTCAGTTTATCATTAAATAATAGTGCAAGATAGTTAATCCACTTAGCCAAGAGCGGTTTGGTTAAATTTTTATGTTTTCATTTCTGTAACCTTTTTGTATTTTTGTAAATTTAGATTTAATTAATTTTTGTTATCTTTTGTGTTTGTTATAATTTTTATTCTTTTTTTTTACTGTAATATCTCGAGGTACGCCTATAACACTTTATTTGTAAATGATTGTCTTATATATCTTTGTAAAGGTATTTGCTAATTACATTACCGCTTGTTTTTATGTGTATACCACCATTTTATAGTTGTTGGTGTATTTTTATTACTTGTGTTGCATTCAGCAGCGTCATAATTTTGTTGTTGAAGTAACTCTGAATATTTGCTTTTTATCTTTAAATATTTCTATACGTTTCACCAGTAGAAAGATCAGGCTGATTCAGTTTCGTAGGAAGTAATATATTTATTATTTGTTTATATATTGTGTTGACCAAATTTATTTGATAATTATCTGTTGGCATTTTTCCTTGAGTTCTTTCTCTGAACCTAAATATCTTTCCTTACCTCGTTTCTTTTCTAAGGTTTCTTAATTTTCTCCTTAACCCCAAAAAATTAAGTGGCGCCCTGTTTCTCTCTTATCGTATCTTTGGTAATTTTTCCCATTCATATTTTTGTTTATTTCTGTATCTTGTCTAATATCTCTTATCCTACCTTTACTTACTTCGTCCTTTGGACCCATTCCCGATTCCAAAAGCTAGTTTCGAACCCACGACTCGCTCTCCACCAACCATCTGGCTGAAGTCCGCAGTGTCTCCATTGGTTATCTTTCTAGCACCATCCAAAAAAAGATTTCCGATGTTACAAGGTCATTTATAGATCATTGCTCATCAGTTATCATTGAACATTTCCTTTTTTCTTTTGCTGCTAGACACTTTGCTAAAATAGATCTTGGTTTCATTTTCCAGAAGTTTCTCTCTATGGTAAGTATAGATCCATCTTTCTCCTTCATGTTTGCTCTATATTCTTTACCACGTATTCTTAAACATTTTTGTTCATTTCTTTGACAAGTAGAAGAATCTGATTTGCCTTTTTTGTTAAGCCCTTTTCTCTCATTATTTTCTTCTCGGACAGCGTTTACTTCTTTAGGCGTCGCTTTAAATTTTTTGCGTCTGGCAACATTTACAGCTTTATCTTTAGAATTCGACGAAATATTTGGATGATAACTTGACTCTGATCCTTCGAAAGGTTCTTCAAATTCAATGTCGGTGTTATAGTGTCGATTTTCCGCAGCTTCACTAATATTTTCTCTATGCAAAGTTAGATTCCTACTGACATACTCCACCTGAGTACTTTCCTTTACATCAACGTTTATAACTATTTTTACCAACGTTTATTCTATGTTAATACTAGCGAGACATCTGCTTTGGATGTCATCTTTTAAATGAGATCCTGTTTGAATAGCAGGACTCTTTAGGTTTAAAATAATACAGGAATGTATTTAAATGTTTTGTGAACAACCTGATAAAAAAAGCAATGTGCTGGAAACTGGAGGATTCAGTTGATTAACTGAAGTATAATAATTGAGACATCATAACCTCAAATTTTTTGAAACAACTGTTTCTGTTTAACGTACAACAATGCATCTACGTATTATTTAAACAAAGTATTAAGATATTTTCACTTACCATAGCTTCTAATAAACAGTCATAATTCTAATAAACCTATATAACTACACAAAAATGTTCAGTATTTAACAGTTTTTCAGACACGTGTTGACTTACGTGGTTTTCCACATAAGTAGTCCAGGCGACTGGATTACTTCCTGACGCAAGTGCTCACAAGACATGGCTGTTATAGGACATATCTTCTATTCTGACACTGTTACTTACACAATGTAGTGTAATAGATAACCAGTGGAGAAAAACCACAAAAATAACCACAATATTTATGATCATTGATACGGAGTAGCTTTCATCATAAGCAACACTATTAGAAAATCAGTGCTAGGTGTGATTCAAATCTCAGAAAGAATAATAATGCTAAAAATTCAAGCACGGAACTGTAATATTATTATGATCCAAGTCTAAGCTCCCACAGCTGATAAGACCGAAGATGAGATCGAAAAGTTTTATTCAGAATACAATCAAGTTAATAAAATGTAGGGATATTACTTACATTTTAGGAGACTTTAATGCAAAAATTGGAAAAGGAACTAGAAAGGAGAGAGGAGAAGGCTCATAGAATTCTGCCAAGAAAAGAATATGGTAATTGCCAATACTTGGACAGTTCGGACTAGGAACTAGGAACGAGAGAGGAGAAAGTTTCATAGAATTCTGCCAAGAAAAGAATATGGTAATTGCCAATACTTTGTTTCAGCTTCCTAAAAGAAGACTATATACAAGAACGTCTCCTTCACATACAGAAAACTACATTGTCAGAAACCAGATAGACTTTATACTCGTAATTAGCAGATATAGAAACTCTAACCTCAGTTAAAACTTATCCTGGAGAAGATGTTAATTCAGACCACAATCCGTTAGTGGCATGTAAAAATAAAATTAAATAAAAAGAATTGGACTCAGAAAACAACAACCAAAAATTAACGTAAGAACGCTACAAAACGAAGAAATAAAAAACGAATTAAAAAATAATGTGAATGTTAATATGATAAAAACACTAACTGACAACAAACAAATTATGGATGTAAATAAAAAGTGGTATAATATAAAAAGCACATTACTGAAACCAGCTCAAGAAAGTTTGATACAACATAGCTCAGAGCTGTGAGCAAATGGGCAAAAAACATGAGCAAAAAACTGGATGACAGAAGAAATACTATTACTGATGGAAGAAAGAAGGAAATGTAAATGAAAAGATCTACAAAAGTATAAAGAAATACAACGAATAATTAAGGAAACAATCAAAACAGCTAAGGAAATCTGTTTGTTGGAACAATGTAAAGAGATAGAAGAACTAGAAACAAAATATCATATCAGAAATATGCACAAAAAATTAGAAAAGTGAGTGGAATGAGTCGAAATAGACAGCAAGGACACAAAAAAGACAAAAAAGGAGTACTACTAATAGATTTACCAGAGAAGTTAGGACGGTGGGAGGAGTACGTTGTTATAGAACTTTTCCAAGATGAAAGAGATGAAATGCAGAAAATATAAGAATTAAATCCTTTAAAAGGCCAGAAGATTACGATAGATGAAATCAAATACGCTATCAAAAACTCTAAATACAATAAGGCAGCTAGATTAGATGCAATACTAGTAGAACTGTTAAAACTAGTGGAAGAGGATAACGTGGAAGTATTGGCAGATTTATTCAACACGGTGTACGATACGGTAATAATACCACAAGAGTGGCTGAAGTTAGCATTTATAACCATCCCTAAAAAACAAGCAGCAAAAGAGTGCTCTGATTATCGAACACTGAGCCTCATGAGTCATACTTTAAAAGTTCTGCTAAAAGTAATACATAAGAGAATATACGAAAGGCTAGAGGAGGATATTAGCGAGACGCAGAGAAGGATTATTTGCCATCAACATATTGATTCAGCGATGTTGGGATGTAAATGTTGATCTACACTTGTGCTTCGTTGACTATGAAAAAGCTTTCGATAAAGTAAGACATGAAAAACTAATATTAATACTTATGAATAAGCGCATTGACAGTAAAATCATCACTATAGTGCAAACAGTATATTGGAATCAAAGTGCCATAGTTCAAACTGATGGGCAACACTCAGAAAAAATGAGGATCTGTAGAGGAGTTAGATAGGGACGTGTGTTATCGTCACTTTTGTTTAACTTATATTCTGAATAAATTTTCCAAAACTCGCTCAAGAATATCGAAGCGGGAGTTACCGTTGTCGGAAAATTAATTATTTATGATATGCAGACGACACTGTGATCATAACAACGAGTATAGAGGATCAACAACATTTTATCGAAAGCTTGAGTATGAATAGTGCTGAGATGGGAATTACTATAAACACTAAAAAAACGAAGTACATGCTAATTACAAAAAGACCACAACATATGCATCACCTATTGACAATCAATGGTAACGTGATAAAAAAAAGTAGAAAAATACCAGTATTTGGGAACTTTGATCAATGAAACCAATGATCATACTGTAGAAATAAACAGGCGAATAGAGATTGCCAGATCAGCATTTATACGAATGAAGCCACTCCTAACGTGCAAAAATCTAAATTTGGAGATCAGACTACGTACCACTCGCTGTTATATATTTTCAATATTATTATAAGGAGCTGAGACTTGGACATTAAAAAAATGTAATGTAAAAAGAATCGAGGCCTCGAACTGGTTATACCGCAGAGTATTGAAAATATGGACTGATAGAATTACAAATAAATGCATTACCTGTACGTTTATTTTATTTTTAATTATTTTGTTGTGAATTTTTAATGTTGATTTTAATGTCTTGTAATAAATATCTTTTTAGTATCATAATAAAAAAGTAAAGCGCCGTGATATCGTTCTTGTATTTACTAAACAAATTGATAAAGGTAACCGCAATACAGCCGAGATCCATTCTCGCTTTGATGTCCATCATCAACTGACCGGTATTCGCTATTATGGTCAATAGCGGCTTTTATAGATAATCGTGTGGATGACTACACATTACTCGCGGTCATAATGGCTAACTAAGTAATGGCCCATCATGGCGCAGCTAGTAGGAAAAACAGGGTACATTTATAATTCCGTCGCGTCGTCCGTTATTGTAGAATATATTTGTTTTTAAGATAGACGAAAAGCGACCGTGATAATATGATCATATGGAAGCCTTCAACGACCGGTTTTTCTGTTTATCACACGACAATATATTTTCAAAGAGACACACACAGCATCAAACAGTGCAGTGGTTCAAAGTAGCATTTAATCACGCTGTTTACATTTACACATGACCTATTTGTTTCTTTTGTTTGCTGCTCATACTATGCCATCTTTATGAGTTCATACTGATATACATGGAACATGCATAAACTGAGAATTGTACATTTGTTTTATTTAATTAGATGAACATACAAAGTTATCCGTAAAGTCCTAGTTTTAAGGCGTAAATATTGGATACAGGATGAAATATTAAATGTAATTACACATAATAAAAGATACTCATAAAAGTCATATTGACAGTCGTGATCTGAAAATTATATCTAATTTATATTGGAATCAAACTGCCAAGGTAAGAGTTGACAGCCAGTACACCGAAAATATCAAAATACAGAGAGGAGTCCGCCAGGGTTGCGTGCTGTCCCCACTACTTTTCAATGTCTACAGTGAAGCGGTATTTCAAGAAGCGCTCTCAGACTCAATAGAAGGTATATCTATCAATGGAGAAGTTTTGAATAACTTACGTTTTGCAGACGATACAGTAATAATTACGGATAACAACAATGATTTACAGAACGTAATGCAACGCCTTAATGAACGCTGTCATGAGTACGGACTGAAGATAAATTTAAAGAAAACTAAATGCATGATCATGACTAAATCTGCACATGCAAATATCCAATTGACTATTGAAGATACTGCAATTGAAAGTGTTAATAACTATAAATACTTAGGAACATGGATAACATCAGATGTAGACCAAACCAAAGAAATTAAGACACGTATTGAAATAGCACGTACATCATTTATTAAACTTAAAAAGTTTCTTTGTTGTCGGGATATAAGGTTAGAACTACGCCTGAGAATGCTTCGATGTTACGTGTTCTCTACTCTTCTTTATGGTCTGGAAGCTTGGACACTAAAACAAGTTCATCTGAATAAGTTGGCCGCCTTTGAATTTTGGTGTTACAGAAGAATCCTACGAATATCATGGACTCAAAGAATGTCAAACATGGAAGTAACTAGAAGGATAGGAAATGAGGCGGAAATAATATTAACTATTAAAAGACGAAAACTTGAGTACTTGGGACATGTGATGAGAGGGCAAAAATACGCATTATTACAACTTATTATGCAGGGCAAAATCCGAGGAAAGCGAAATGTGGGAAGACGAAGAATATCCTGGCTTAAGAACTTGAGGGAATGGTTTGAATGCAGTAGTGCAGAACTTTTTAGAGCGGCAGTCAACAGAGTCCGCATAGCCATGATGATTTCCAACCTTCGATAGAAGATGGAACTTAAAGAAGAAGATAAACGTCAACTTGCATATATAGATAAGCTTGTATAAGTTGATTTAAATAATACATTGGGTTAGCAAAACAAATCATTAAAACATAAGATCTACAAAAATGACAGTTTTATTTTAAATAACATAGGGGAGAGCGGGCAGGTTGATACGCTGGCAAGTTGACAAACAGTTGTAAATAAATCCTGTACCAGTACCTTACTTTGAAGGTAAACCTAACTAGACGATTGAGCCTGCAGTTTCCTTTAAGTAACCTTACAGAAGAAATAAACATACATTATCGAAGAAGTAAACAATTCAGAGGGTGAAACTATTCCTTATCCTAAGCATAATCTTCCTGCTTGATCTTATACATGATTTATTATAGACAGTAGGCCGATACGCATGCTTTTTTTTTAGGTGAGAATCATCAAAAGACCTCTGGGAAGGTGTCCCAGGTGTGTTGAATTCGGACGACTACGCCTCACCGTAGTTGATTGCCTACCAACTAAACTCACCCCTTCTTTCTTCAACCGACGGGCCTGGGACAACTCTTAGCCAGTATTACCATCTGACCCGTCAGCTATGCTGATAAGTCCCATCTGTCGCTCTCCGTTTGCGACTTGGTTTGTGAGGTAGCTATCCTTGTGCAGAGCGATAGGCAGGAAGGAGCGACCACGCCGGTATTTCAACGATCTTGAACTTAACGAGAAAGATCAGACAACATGTACAAGCAACTCCAGACATTTATATTCTACCCCCGGGAGGTAGTCCATTCATTTCTCGATCTACACCAGCTCATTACTTAGTAATAGACTGCTCCCTAAATAAGACACACATCGTACACTAGATACAAGTAGAGACAAAACAAAACAAAGGTTCCGGAAAACGGAAAACATCGATTTATTAAGAATCTGAACGACGTCAAAAAAATGTTTTATACAAAAAATGTAGCCGAGATAACTTTAAACAAAAAAATTGTTAGATTTTTTTTGTAGAATAAACCATTCTCTCATAAACTACACTTGCAGCGACCGGCGATTTTAAATGTCAGTTAGGCCTCCCTTTCACTGGAGCCGGAAATCTGCGAACTGTCAAGGTGTGAATTCGGACGAATACCGTTATAACGCATGATATAAGGATACAGATTCTGATAAAGAGTTTTTCTATTTGGAACATTGCCCTTTGATTTATCGACGTGTCAAGAAATATAGACAACGAAGAGAAGTGTGGGATAATTCTATTTACCCAAAAAGAAACGGGTTTGGGGAATTTGCTAATTTGTGGTATAATGTGTGGATGATGAATAAAAAGAATATATTCCAATACATTCTGCATGCATGAACAAAATTCATGCTTAAATTCTTCAAGTCGAAAAATTCTGTAATTTTTGAGAAACGACCTTTCCACGTGAAGGGCTGGTTATAACATTAAGGGAAGTGTACCAACAGACAAAAAACAATGTCAGATTTTTTATTAATACAATATTATATACAATTATTTTATTTTATATAATTATTTATAATATACTTACTGTGTAAATGTAGCTTTAACTAAAGTTAGATCGCAAAAACAAACAAAATGTATTTATGTTCTTCTTCTTCTTAAGGTTCCATCTTCTAACGAAGGTTGGATATCAACATGGCAATTCTTATTTTACTTACAGCAGTATTTATGTTATATTTTATTAATTAACAAGTTAGATATTACATCCGAGAAGGAGCCGAAGGAAAAAACTAGATGTTGATTGAATAATGACTGTCTGTTAGTTTTCGAAGTGAGCTGAGGAGGAATTACCGGAAGAATAATTTGGTGTACTTTAGTCCTGTAGCTAAAGTTACTCTATAAAAACGGCCATTACCTTTCGGCGCAAATTCTCACCGTTAGTATATCATGGAGATATGTTAATAAACTCATAAGAAATTGATAGTCTCCATCTAAAGTTTGTGATGATTTTTGATCCTAGCAATTCATTTTTTTAATTTTAACTTAATTTCAAGTTCTCTAGGTGGGCTTTTGAACAATTTCTGGGCGCTGGAAGAATTTCGCGTGATTCAAGTTTGGATTCCAACTACGTGTTTGGATCTGTCGTGCGTTTTCGGCCGACTTCGGACGAATTAATTTCACAGTTTTTTTTTTGATCCAGTGGACGAGAGGCCTTATATGTGTAATTACACATATAAGCAATTGCACATATAAACTCTTATATGCAGCAGAAGTATGGCCCTAAGAGCATCAGTTTAATTCATCCAGGAAGTCTATTTTCTCATTTTCACTTATTCCGGCATAGGAACGTCCCAGATAAAGGAAATATCTTTATGTTGAGACTATAGATAAGATAAATCTTTGAGTATGGTATTAGTTATATGTAGCTGTTTTATTCCAAGTAATTGCACAGAAAAAACCACATTATTTGTGCCTATGAATTGCTGTAGGTTCTCCGGTATATATGCAACAATTTTCTGGAATTTGTGTGGACTTGAATGCTGCATGCTGCAGCCTAATCTTTGCAGATTAGGCTGCAGCATGTCCTTCATTATATTTGTAAGCATCGGTGAAGATTTGATGGGTTGACAGATATTTGGATATTAAGTTTTAAAAAGTTTGCTCGCTAAGCAGTTGGTGTGTGGAATGTTTGGGGAGTTCTTTTAAAGACGTATGTATATATTTTATAGACCCAAGGAGGGAAATTTACATGAACAGGCACAGTAAGACTTAAATGTTTTAATCTCTCAGACCAATACGCTTTGTTCGTTCAGAAAATAGTAGAATTTGTTTTATCTATGCTTGTGTAAAAATTTTGAAGGTACATTGGTTCTACAAAGATATGTTGAGTGCACTACATTGTTTTTATTTGCTGAAATTCTAGCAGAGTAATTTATTGACAGGACTTGCTTTCATTGGCTTAAGTGGAGTTCATTAGCCAGAACTTAAAATGAAATATTTATTTTTAAATATATGATTATAGAAGTTATACTTCTATACGCGTGTTCTACGTTGGAATTTTGTACGGGAGTGAATCGGCAAAATCATTACACATGTAAGATATAAAAATGTAGATATAAAAATGTGCCTTTTGTAAATATATTTAATATTTATTAATATTATTATTTTTCCATTCTGTTAAGATTTGTCTTGAGCATCGTTAGGTATGTTAAATTATAAATTAAAGCTTGTAAATATCTCAAGAAATTTCAAATATGTACTCATATACACAAAAAACAACAATTCAATGTTGTATGTGTCAATGTCAGACAAATTGATAGTTGTATCACGAAACAATATTTTTATTTTATTAATATTATAATTATGGTAAATTAAACATATGCGTAAGTTATGTAAATTGTTATTTTTAAATACTTGTGAATATTACATTTTAATTTGTATAGTATTGTTATATTGAATTATGTTGCAGTGTATTTTATTGTATTTTTATATTAATAACAAAAGAAACAATGAATTTTACTGCAGAGTATGTGTAAAATTTTTTTTGCATTCAACTCGTTTCATACACATATGAAAATAAAAATATACATTTTTATCAAAATATTAATTCAATCCTTCATTTACTATACTCCTATTACAGGTCAAATGTTGTTTATATATAGCAAACCATGTTCGCTATATACAGCTCTCTCTTACCTATAGCATTACATATGTAAAGATGGGTGCAAATTGACTCCCATATAAATTTGTAATAGCGAACTCGTGTATAGAAGTATAATCTGTCTTTCCTTGTCTAAGCTCGATTCGTTTACCTCCTCCAGTGGCGGAGCAAAATGTAGCATGTCAAACGAAATAATAGTTATAAAAGAAAATTATAAATTATTTTTCATTAAATTTCTAATAACGGAATATACGTATAAATTGAGAAGAACTTTTTTTTTACCGCACTTTAATTAAAAAATGATACAGGTTTTTTAAGTTTTAAGCACTGTAGCGAATTCTGAACTGTTACAACGTATTGACGTTGATTAATTAGCTAATCAGTCAGCGTCTTCACTGAAACTGTCTTCATCGTTGGAATCTTCCGCCAAATCGATGATAATCCTACTTTCATTTCATCATATGTGACCATTTTTGCCCAGTCGTCCTGAATTAATTTTTCATTATGGTTAACACAACTCGCCCACACTGCAGGTGTTGCCTCAGCTAACGCATCGCCCAAACTTTTTTCACTGTTTCATCTCCACGTCCATGTTCTCCAATATGACGATCATAGTATTGTTTAGAAATGCCCCAGACCAACTCAATCGGATTATATTGACAGTGATATGGAGGCAATCTCAAAACCTGATCCCCATATTCTTGGAGTAGCTCGTCTATAACGTACCTGGTATTTTGTGGTTTATTCTGGCGACAAAGACTCAATAGCTCTGTCTTGTCCAAATCGTCGTCAAAAATTATTTTTTTCGCTCGTAACCATTCTTGTAAGTCCGATTTTTTCCAACTGGCATTCGGTAACTTTCTATTAAAGAGCTATGGTATGAGGCATTATCCATAATAATTAGAGATGGATCCTCCAACATTGGTATCAGCTTTTCGGAGACCCACTTTTTAAAAGACTCTTTATCCATAGAACCATGATAGTTAGTACTCTTCGATTTCGTAGAAAACAGAAATCCAGCATCTATAACAAATACTTGCCTACTTCCGGCATGTAAAACAACAAAGCGTTTACCTGTATTTTCGTGTCCTTTCCTGATGCTTTTTACACAGTCATCTTGCCAAGTACGTTTATATGCCCCTTTTAGGAATATCCATGTTTCATCTAAAAAAATGAACTGAAGTGGGCTTGGACTTCAAAAATTTCTCATATAATGCTTTAAAAAATACAGTCGTTTGGAGACAATACATGGTTTCTCACATAGCACTCGTCTACTATTTTCTAGTTTGTATGAAAACCCACAATTTTTCATGACGCCACAAACTTGTATCAGAACCGTCATAGAGATGCTTGTTTCTTAATTGTGTATTTAGAACTTTAATTGTAACGTGCTCTCCTTTTGCTTTCATGCCATACAGTACATTTCTAATCTCTCCTTTTATAGTATCGCTGACATCATTAGTCTTTTTTTTGTACATTACGTGACTCTCCTGGTGTAGTAAGACTGCCCTGCCTTGTATTCTACTTTATCTTGTCACTGTGCGAAGACTGATTTCAAAGCGTCCGCTACTCGTTCATGTACCGATGATCACAAAAGCAAAGGTCCGTTGTTTTTTTTCTTTTTTAAAATACTCCAATAAATGAACTACACATTGTCGCATTTCTCCTGTTATCGTTTTCCGCATTTTTTTATTAAATAGAACAATTAGTTATTCACAACAAAAAATAATAAGTAAAACTGTTTGAAAACAAATTCCAACAATGACTGACTAAAATCGACTAAAACAACATATAATATCAATGGTTAATTAGAACTCTTAGCCACATTCAGAACAATGCCACAAGTCCTTATTGCAATGGGTATCGGAAGAGAGAGATTTAATGTATAATAAACTGAAATTTTTAAGGTGTCGAGAGTATTATTTTATGTAATTGGAATTCCACACAGTAAGAGCTCAAACTATTAATTAATTAAAAACTGTTTACTTATAAAAACTATTTCATCAGCTACTTCAAACCTGCACAGATCAGGGTAACATGTTAAAAAAAAACACTTCACTGCCAGCTGTCTGTATTCCTAAAGAGGCCGAACTTATCACCGACACCGTATCGGCCAAACGCATCGGTGTTATTGCTACAATACTGGAGACGTGAGTTGGCTCTTCATTCCCTTCTCATCGCACTTACCATGACGAACGTGTCGCACAATTAATTACGCATCTGGTATCAGAGAGAGACGAATATTAAAAATTCCGTAGTAGCTTATTTCAGGCACACGCCAAGAACGATGAAAACGAGTATATAACTGCTACCGGCAGTCCCACTGGACTAGCACATCCGTTTTTTTGCATGATATGAAGAGTTATTCTAAATTTAATTTCAAATGGGACTATCACGGAGTGTTTACCTGCAGGCTCTACCTAGTCAACAGAACATTTACATAATTTATTATCTTGTAGTATGCATATATATTCTATATTGTAAATTATAAATACATTAAGCAAATTAAAATATCTTACATATGTAGAAATATTAAAACTTAACATTTTGTAACGATATTTCGAAATAACTTGTTCTTCTTATCCAGAAAAGAGGTGCTATAAATACTGACTCACGTAAACAACGTACCACAGGACTAAGAGCAATAAAACTAAGTATTTCTCGTAAACGTTGCCCTATAAAACGTCAGATATATCTCATTATTGGTAGAGGAACAAAAAGCTTGCGAAGAATCTGAAGAAAAATGGTTATTTTTATGTCGAAAAAAAAAATTGCGAAACTCTGGTTGTCACGAGACAAGACCAAACACATAAAAAGATCAATATTGACTTAATACATCATCATCCGTCTCATTATTTCTCTATCTATCATTCTCTCCGACGAAAAACCAGGCGTTCTCTATATAAGACATGCAGGCAAGTTATTCAGTAAATTAATATAGATATAAAACACTATTATTTTACAAAATACTACCTTTTAAATAATAATCGAATACTATATTTTGATTCTGGATGATTTATGTAGCTACTGCAAACTTGTATGCAAAGTAACTTTGATGAGAAAACACATTAAAAGTTATAAAAAAATTTACATATTATGTTATAATGCTATGCTGAAAGTTATGTTATTATTAATATTCACAGCTTAGTAATATTAATAACTAGAGTTCGGATTTAACAGCATAAAGAAACGCATTTAAAGGCATAACGATTGTATGAAAAAAACAATTTTATTATACAAGAAAGCATGAAACTATGATAAATTTGAACAAACCATTTTTTTACGAAAATTGCATAGAACTTAATTATATAATAATTTCCAAGCTTAGCTTATGAACTAGTAAGTACCTATTATAAATTTAAAAATAAAATAAAGTTAACAAAAAAAAAAATAGATAACTGGAACAAAAATGTTTTAACCCAATTTTTATCGGCACACCTTAGGGAGAGCGCCCACCAAACTGGCGTGGCAGTAGCAAGTAGCAACTAGCACTCGTCTAGCATGTTACTTCAAATGTAACCAATGAAAACGAATGATTCAGCGCACACCAAAATGATAGTGACGTCATTTATTCTAATAATTTGTTTACATTGGTTACATTTTAAAATAACATGCTAGATGCGTGCTACTTGCTACTTGCCACTGCTACGCCAGTTTGGTGGGCGCTCTCACTTAGGGAGAGCGCCCACCAAACTGGCGTGGCAAATAGCACGTAGCAAGTAGCACGCGTCTAGCATGTTTCTTAAAATAACCAATGAAAACGAATGATTAGAATGAATGACGTCACTGTCAGTTTGGTGTGCGCTGAATCATTCGTTTTCATTGGTTACATTTTAAGAAACTTGCTAGAGGCGTGCTACCTGCCACTTGCCACGTGCCACGCCACTTTGGTGGGTGCTCTCACTTAGATAAAAGAAAATTTTTGTGTAAAGCATGAAATAACTAAATATTCATTTACATGTCTACAACAAGTCTACACTGGTTATCGACTCGTACTTATACTTTGCCACTAGTGCTACCGGATCCATATTTCTATCTTCAATGGGTTCTCCAACCCCCTCTGTGGCTCAGTGGTAAGAGCGCCTGCCTTTAAACCTAAAGGTCGTGAGTTCGAATCCCACCTGGGTGGAGATTTTCGTTTATTAAAAAAAATTAATAAACGAAAATAATTTCTGTCCTTGTGTGATCGGTACACACCGGAGGGACCGCAGACGTTCGGATACAATTAGCGTCTCTTAGCAAAGACAATGACGTCGACGTTGCTAAGTATCAAGACAATTACTCTACACACAACAACACACACACACACTACATTAATAAACTAATCTTGATTGAGACTGGCTGAATGACAATTGTCCAAGCCAAAACACACACAAAAAAAATGGGTTCTCCAGTTAAAATCTAAAATATTTTCTTCATCTTGTGAAATCCTTCATTTTTTGATATACATACATTACTATATAATAATAATCTTTGAGTTTTGTGAATACTATCTGATCAATTTTTAGAGGGAAACATTCCATTGTTTTTTTTTTTCAAAACTCTTAATATTTTGTATTGACTCAAGTAATAAGTCTTGCTATTTCTCCAAATATTTTATTCTCTTACGCTATTTGCACACATACCGATTTTGGACGGCCAATATAAAATCGGCCGATATTTTATTGGTAGCAGATTCTTGCAGACTCGCCGCGTTTTTACCAGTCCAACAATATTTTACTTGGTTGTCACTACACGAGTTTATTAAATAGCGCAATATTCAACACCGTAGTATTAAGTGCAAGTGGTGTATTCATCCTATCAATCAAAGCAAAGAACACACGGGAATATTCTACATTATTTTGAAGAACTAAGGCTTGATGGTGTTAAGTTTTTCAACTTCTTCAGAATCTCTATTGCATTATTTGATGAACTCTATGAAAATCACCCATTGCAATCGTAATTAACACTCACTACCAAAACTAATTTAACCGCATTTGTGTAAGCTGTCGATTTGCTTCGTACCTACAATTTCACCGAGCAGTCGACTGGAATGGCCGGTAAAAAATCAATGCGTGTATTTAGACGCCACTAATTTTTGGTACTGCCGGCAATACAGTGGCAGTGGCCGGCTGTTCATCGGCATTTTACCGGCACCGATCAGCGGTCGACGTGTGGGTTAGGTCCCGTTCTCACATATGGTTCACTAATGGAATTTGGACGACCGGTATAAAATCGGTCGTCCAAAATCGGTGTGTGTGCAACTCACCTTAGGTGTAATTCAAAGCTGTGTAAGTTTATACAAAGTTTTGTTAATTTGCCGATTAAGCGTGGTGTTAAGCGAAGATAACGTGGTGGCATGATGTAGTTTTGTATGTAAAGGAGGTCTCGAAATTAAGTTACGAGATTGTTATTAGCATCTTTATTTAGCGATTTTTTATAATTTTTTATGTTTCCCGTCAATGTACTGTCCTTCCACATCCTTCCATACCCATATAATATGACTCCATGCGAAGCAGAGTTAGATTTTTGGGAACAAATAAAAGTCGCAGGTACTAAATTTAACTACTCTTTGATAAATTGCGCGTTGAGAACCACAGCGTTGTCGTGATTAACGATTAAGCTGTTCTCCTTCCATATTTCAGGCCTCTTTTTATTAATTGTTTTTAAGAGTATTTTTAAAACCTCTAAATATTAATAGCGATTAACTGTTTGACCTTATAATATCCATTTCGTGTGAACTACACCCTATATTGGACTTGCTTAATAGACTTGTTTAGTTAGAGTGTTTAAATGCTTGGATTGCCTCTTGGTTTCAAGATTAAATAAAAGAATCCATATTTTGCAACAAATTATGACCCCTAAAAGGAAGTATGAGTCGTTTTACATAAGCTTATCATACGCTTTTCTCGTTACTCAATTTCTCGTCACAAAATTTGTTTCATAGTTTCTTTATCATTGTCCACATGGTTAGCATTGGCTTTTTCATCCAGTCTAGCCTGCTAAGAATCTAATAACTGAGACTTATAGTCTCAGATCATCATGACTGGTATATGTTGGATATATTAGGTAATGGGTAGGCAGTTTATTCGCCAATGAGTGAAGCTCACTAGAATCGATTTTCTTTCATATACATTAATTCGCCACATTTCTAACCTTTCATGGAGGATTTCAAGGATAATTTGTAACATTTGTAATCCAATTTGTGGATTTGTGTGGGATGCTAATACAGGTAGGAACATTTTGTAGTTAAGGCATTGTTAGATGTGGGGAGACCATACGTATCATTTCCTTGTGATACACCAGCCTGTAGTGAATAAAGAGTTGGGTATCATACAGTGGCGGCTTTTCTTTATGTGCTGCTGAGCTGCAGAACTACCAAACAACCATAGCAAATCTTAATTATTAAAGAATAATTAATATAGTTTTTATTTCAAATCTGCCATATTATCATATTAAACATAAACTGTTAATAATAATTCACCAACAACGATGATTAATATTATTTTTTTTACGTATTTACTCCTCTAGTGAAACCGTATAATTTTTTTACGTATTTGGTGCTCCAGTGAAGCAATCTTTTTACGTATTTGCTGCTCCAGTGAAGCCGCGTCGATAACAACCGAAACACTGGCAGCGGTAAAATGCATTTATTAGGCAAACGGCGATCTTAGCCGATGTGCTTCGGCAATCGGCTGATTAACGGCCTCGGAAATGTGTTTGCGAGCTGCAATTCACGACAGTTATTCGTGACCGTTGCATCTGTGCCGTGTTTAGAAATTCTTAGGTTACAATTTTGTTTAATTTGTTTTGTTCGAGCGTGTTTAAAACAATGGAGTTTCAATTTAAATTAGGTGTAAATAAATTTCAAAAACTTCACTATCAACAACAGTTGATTATAAAAGAACGTGGCCGTCCTATGCCTGATCTTAATATTGAAGTGTCCGGTAAAAGCCGTGGAAAAACATATACGCGTAAATTTAATAAAGACATGTATCTACGAAATCAGTGGATTTGTGGATGTTCCGAAAAAAATGCTTTTTTCTGTTTTCCGTGTGCATTATTCGGCGCAGATAAAGAGGAAAAATTGTGGCGCGAGACAGGAGTGCGGGTTCTAGTGCATTTAAGTGAAACAATAAAGAAGCATGAAAACACGCAAACTCATATGAACAATGAAATGCGATTTGCATTATTTGGGAAACTTAATATACAGGCCCAACTTGACTCTGCTTATTGGATAAATATACAAAAACACAATGAAGAGGTGACGAAAAACAGGTATGTTTTGTCAAAAATAATTGACTGTATAAAATTCTGTGGGGCTTTTGAGCTCGCCTTACGAGGACACGATGAATCTGAAACATCAGATAACCCTGGAATTTTTCGTGGTTTAGTGAATTTTTCTGCTGAACTTGATAAAACACTTAGTGAACACCTTACAAATGCGACAATTTTCAAAGGTACCTCAAAAACAATACAAAATGATATTTTGGATTGCATGCTAGAAGTATACGCTGAGGAGATTTTAAACGAAATCAATGAAGCCCCATTTTTAGCAGTGATAGCTGATGAGACAACGGATGTTTCTATGAAATTTCAAATGGTCATTGTTTTTCGTTATGTAAAAAACGGTGCTCCAGTTGAAAGGTTTTGGACTTTTTTGCTTCCAGAAAAACATGATGCTGAAACCTTAGCTAACACAATTTTGAATGTTTTAGACCCAATATTAAAGAATAACAAAAATAAGCTCATTGCACAAAGTTATGACGGAGCAGCTGTTATGAGTGGGATACATGGCGGAGTGCAAACAATAATTAAGAGAAAATATGAAACTGCTCATTTTGTGCACTGTTACGCCCATCAATTGAATCTAATAATGTCAAGAGCATGTTCTATTAATTCCCAAGTACGCGTATTTTTTGGAGATTTACATGATATACCTGGATTTTTTAGTCATTCACCTCAAAGAATAGCTGTCTTAAATCAAATAGTTGGAAAAAATATTCCTCGTTCAATCCCTACACGCTGGAATTTCAATATTCGTACAGTAAATGTCGTTTACGAATATAGAGACTTTATTATTGAGTGTATGGAGCAACTAGAAGAAGAGTCAAATGCTATTACTTCCAAGGAAGCAAGAGGACTTAGACGTATTCTGGAAGATCAAAATTTTACTTTCTGGCTGACTGTTTTTCATTATATTATGCCACATGTTGACGTTTTGTACAATAATCTTCAAAAAAAGAACATGGACCCAACCGAAGCACAGAAAGCTATACATGTTTTTGAGCAAAGTATTAACAATGTCCGAAATAAAATAGACCCTATCATACATCAAGCTTCAAATTTAAATGCGGCGCCTAGTGTCCAAAAAAGGAAACGCCCAAATAACAGCCAACAGGATCACCGTATTGCCTGTCTAGAAGTTTGTGATGTTATTATAAACAATGCAAAAGAACGGTTTGCATATACAAATCATCTAGTTGCCGCAACACTTTTATCTTCAGAACATTTCGAAAAATATAATAATAAGTTTCCTGAAAATGAATTGGATTTAACTTGTACAGCTTATAACTTCTTTGATAAAAACCGTTTGCGAACAGAACTGTCAGTTTTGTATTCCAATATCGAGTGTAGAACATTAAAAGGTGCAGTGCCTTTACTAAAATTTATAATTTCTAATAATTTAGAGGACACATTAACAGAAACCAAAAAGTTGATACAAATTCTGGTGACTACGCCAATGACCACAGCAGAAGCTGAACGTAGTTTTTCAACTTTAAAACGGATCAAAACATTTTTAAGAAATTCAATGTGCGAAGACAGATTAACAGCCCTTTCCACACTCTCGATAGAAAAAAAGTTCATCGCTTCAATACCGAACTTTAACGATAAAGTAATCGAAAAGTTTGCGACAAAAAAGGACCGGCGTATTAATTTCCAATTTAGAAAAATGCAATAAATGTAAGTTAATCAGATTTTTATAGCATGTCGTTATTAGTTACTATTAATTAGTATTAAAGCTAATTTTATTGTTTTTGTTTTCGTATGTTATTCTATTTCTATTATTTTATATTGACCGTGGTTCATGCAGCACACCCTATAGCAGATGTCACGAGCCGCCACTGGTATCATAACATTTACAGAACACACCTACAAAATTATAATATTCCATAAATTTTTAGATTGTGTTTAGTAAAATAATTACTGAGCAAAACAAAAAAAGTTCTTTCCGCATATAACTTTTAATATCTGAATTTGATGTTCAATTTTCCCTAATAAAAATTTTCTATTTAAATTTTTTAAGCCGAAAGGTGGATATTTCAAGGTGCGGTTGAAATAAACACTAAGTAATTACCGAATGAGAGGGTTTTAATCTAAAAAAAGATCCCAGAACATGAACAGAGTCGAGTCGACAGTCTATATTTTCCAGATGCCCCCAAACCATTATCGAGGCACGCGTTTATTAGGTACTACAAATAATTACTAAATATAACACAGTAAAGCATTTCCGCATTTTAAGTTTGGGTTTAATAATATAATTAAAAACACTTATAAACCATTTGTGCTATTTTTGCATGTTATATGCGGAACAAAGTAATATATCTCTTACAAAAGGATAAAGGGTCTTTTTCAATAGGCGAATGAAAAATATAAGAGTATGGTTGAGTTATAGAATGCTGCATTTATATTTAATCATTTTTCAGATTCCATTTATACCTAAACGGGGCCGACTGCTCTATTAACCCTCTAACTGGCAAGTTTCTAAAAATTATTCTATTTACTTGGGAATTTTTTTCAAGTTTTTTTTTCAAGTTCAAGTTAATTATCATTTTTTGTTTGGATTCCAGGTAAAAACAGGTAAAGGGGTCCTCAGGGGGCCCTTGCCGGTTTAAGATAAAAATAGCGTTTTATTCATTTGAATGGATTTTATTAAAATAAACTTAAAAACAAACGGAAATGAGAGTGTGTACACTATTTTTTATGGTAATAATTATAAAAACAGTTTTTGGAATTAGAACAACATAAGTGAAGATCACATTTGCTACACATACATTGAGTTTTTGACACTTTGCAAAGTTTACATTTTTTTTAGCACTCTCTTTGTTGAGCCAAAGTAGAAAGTGATCAATACCGTCGAATCGAATGTCATCAATGGGATGTTTTGCTTTTTTTCCAATGCCAGAAGTAGTTGGTTGCGGTGAGCTCGATTGTGATTTTGATGTTGAAGGTCGGCCAAGTACACGTTTTTCACTGGATACAACGAGAGCAGCAGCAATTTGTTCTCTGAATTCTGGTAGCTGCAACAACTTTTCATGTTCCGCTGAGATATTGCTCGAATCATTACATTTTTCAGCATGTATGCGACGGTACAAAATATAAGCGTTTGTTGCAGCCATATCGATCAAGTGGTGGAAAATTCGAACCATTGCACTACGTGTCTTCGCTCTAATATGGTAGCGACCCATCAATCCATCCATCAGATCGACTCCTCCCATATGTCTGTTGTATTCGCGAATGACCTGCGGACAGTTGACTTCGATGTATTTCTTTTTCTTTCGATCATATCGTGGTACTTTTGCAATATGTTGATTTGGATTTGCTCTCAAAAACGGCTCAATGCCAACGTAAGTCGATGCCAGCCGCACGTTCTTGGTATCTTTCCATAAAATTGTACTGAAATCAACACCGTACGCAGATCCAACATATTCAACAGAATATCCTCTTTCTTCATCTTTGATATCCTTATCCAACGGAAGCTTACAGTTTGGGACTCTGTTTGTCGGTATTGTACCAAGGCTATAGATTCCTCTTGCACGTAAATAAACTAACAAAGGTAAAGACGTATAGAAATTGTCGAAGTAAAGGATGTGATGAGTCTGTGACAAACATACAACAACGTTTGATGTACTTCCAAGATCAGGTGCGCCAGGAAGAATTATATTGTCGCCTGCACCGTTGTAAATTTCAAAACGATATGCGTAACCGTGAGAATCACAAAGCACAAACAGTTTGATGCCCCATTTGTGCGGCTTATTTGGCATATATTGACGGAGATGATGCTTGAGTTTGGTCGAACACATCTGCTCATCAACACACAATCTAGCCGTCTTTGGAATCGAATCAAAACGATTGTCGACCTTATCAGCCAATTTCCGGATGCGGAACAGTGGATTATAGCCTGTCTGACCTTTTCGAATGCGCTGCCTTTCATCTTGAAACGATAAGTGTTTCTTTATTGCCATAAACTTTTTTACAGGCATTGTCTTCTGGATGGGGGCGAACGCGTTTTTGCTCCAGTAGCTCTCTAGATTAGGGTATCGATAAATCGACATGTACATCAACACTACGATAAATTTCCGAATCTCCTCACCACTCGCGGCGAATTTTGTATTGATATTTTCTTGACGAGCTGCATCGTTCGTTTCATTGGCTACCAAATCAATAATCTCTTTTGTGAAGAAATAATTGAAGAGTTCTATTGGTGTTTCCAGTTCTTTTATTGACGATGGCAACCGTACATCTCCTTGGAAAGCTACTTCGTTTACATGCAAGCTCATTGATCGCTTACGCCACGTTACTTTGGTAAATTGTTCCGAATCTTTTTTGATATCCTGAATAGCTGAAATGAGAATAAAAATAGTACACTGTTGCTAAAGTATGAATATATAACTATTACCTCTCCCAGTAAAACCACCAATAGAAGGCGTGATCAAAGGTCCAGAATCTTCCATTATAGGTAATGACGAACGGGGTCGTTTCTTTGGCTTAGAACTTGCAGCATGTGCGACATCGGCGACCGAAGTAGATGGAATTGCTTTCATACATCTAGACGGCCCAGCCTCTTCCTTTTTTAAAGATTCGACACATTCGTCAGCTTCGATTTGCACTGCCGTTAGCATTGTTGATGATGCAGCAGGTGTTTCTATGTCACTGATATTTAGCGATATGTTCACATTTTGAATAAAATGGTCGCTTGTTTCACCTGCTTGTATTTCACGGATACATTCTGTTATCATGTCATCTGGAGCGATCTCATCCTGCTTGTAATCTGTGTAGATGTCTGGATTATCACTGTTATAATCACCTGACGAATCCGTTTCAACAGAGTCCATAAGTTGTTGGATTTCATCTTCGGTCATTACCGACAAATTAAACTTTTTCTGTCTCCAGCTGTTATTGCCTGCCATTTCCAGAAGGAAAATAAACAAATAACTGATGAAAGTTGGTAAACAATAGCACAACAACACAACACAACAATCACAACAAAGTGAGACGAAACTTCACATAAACCGGCAATGGGTCCCTCAGGAACCCTTTTTATTTTCGCTTCTAAAGCACACTCAGAATACTTGTTTTGTAATAATTACAATATATAGTGAAACTTGAAGCTCTAAACCACTCATAAAAAAATGTTTTCACTAAATTTAGATTATTTGTAGTATCATAATTTTACGTCGAAAAAAATTTTAAATGAGAGATAATTGTTCTGTGTTCACCTCGACCTGTCGCAGAAAACTGAGACAAAAATGTAACGATAAGGTTTAATGAATCTAGAATGCATTTGAAACGTCTCTATAGATGAACTAGTGGGGGAGATTCAAAACAGTTTGCGGCTACCTGACTTTTACCTGCGGCTTAAATAAACAATAAGCGAAGGGGCCCTCAGGACCTCTTACCAGTTAGAGGGTTAACATTCGTTTTTAAATTTCCTATGGATCATATCAATATTAATACTTTTCAAAGATATATCTTTTCTAAATGTCTTTCACCTTCTTGAATATTTGTTTCCCATTCCTTTTAACAACTTGTTACTCAGCAATTTGTCATTTTTTGTGATTACACTTTCAGTGTTCAAGATGCCTAACCATTATATACCTATGTTTTCTAATTTTCGGTATCAACTGGCTCCACACCTGGACCTCCGCTAAGAAACTGGTTTTTAGTTTACCCTTTTTTGCCAGTCCACTCGTACTTTTCTCATCCACGAATTCTTATTTCCATCATACAATACACGAGTCCCTTCTTCGATTTTATTCATTTTACCCTAACTCTACATTTCACTCTAACTTTACTACACACAGTCATCTTCATCTACTTTTCAGTTACTCTATAATATCGATCCTAGGTATTTAATCCTAGAGTGCATCTTAAAGATATACTTATATAATCATGGTCGTTAACATGCTCATTTGAAGCATGTTCAAAGTATCTCACCATTTCTCCCAATTATTTCCCCCCAATTTTTTTTAACTACGCCTTTGGTAACTTTTCAACATCTCTTCACGAAGACAACTTTCTAAATTTATAGGCCGGTATTATCTTCCTTTGCTTATCTTCTACCTTGTTTTTTACAATAAATCTTTTGCCTTTGTTAATTTCGAAGTGTATTTTTTGAAATCGGTCGAATACCATTTTCTCTTCCCCATGTTAACATTCGAAACGAGAGAAAGTTGTTTGATTCGTACGGTTGCATCTTCATACCCTTAATTAGGGTTAATCTCGTATCACCAACACAAACCTTTCCCTTCTTTGACTAACCTTTTTAGTCTTTGGAGATTATCGCAAATCAAGACCATTTCTGTGTGCGTTCCCGTAGTAAGCAGTTCAACTGGCGGTAAGTTTAATTGTTATTATATTATCCACCTGTCTGTGTAATTGTTCCTCCAAACTAAATTTTTGTATTGTCCTATAAACAATGGGTCAATTCTGTTAGCTAAGACTTCTCAATAGACGTCTATATAAATAGACGTCTCAATAGCTAAAACGGGTCAATAGATGCTAGTAGCCGCCAATAGACGTCAATAGTGGCCAACAATTCAAGCCATCGATGTTGTTTGCCTTTTCGCTATTTTCTATTTACTGCAAGCAAGCAAGCAGTTTAATTAAACCCACCTGTGAGAAATGTTCACCCCTAAGAATTACGTTCGGGTGTAACAATTCATTGGAGCGAGGTTTATTAACTCGAGTAAAAACAGGAGTCACCCAACCGCGCTTCAATGCTCCAGACCATCACTTTCCCCCCTATAGCACACTGATGCGCGATAGAGGCACAACTATCAGCCAAATGGTCTTCATGTGGGGGTTCTGGGTAATAGAACCCCAACATGGTTTTCTAACTGAATTCAAAACTCAGGACAGCTCATTGTGGCTATATTCCTGTTACCTTAATGTGACTTATCCGCGAACTACAATTACTTACTTGGGCCCCAGGCCTCCAGTCTGAGCTACGCTCAGTTCGGCGACTTGGTGCTCAAGGGGTTGGGCCCTACCTGCCGGGGTTTTTATCTGTTTTTGTGCAAATATTTTTTTGTGTCTTGCGCCGGTTTTTGTTAGTAATTTTGTGATTTTTTTGGTGGTCGAAGGCATTTTTTTGTTGTTTTTTTTTGGATTTTTTTGTAGGATGCCTGAAATATACAATCAGAATTAGTGCATATTAATATAATAAATTATCTACTTAAAATTAACTGGGTCTGAATGACAACAAATAGATACTATACTAGAATAAAGACGGCAAGACACTATACATATAAAATTAAACTTTTTTCTTCTTCTTTTTATGTAGACATGGCTCTGTCTGTTTTTCAATTTATTTCCAGTAAGTTGTCGTTCCATCGTTTTCGTGGTCTTCGTACTGATCGTCTTCGTATTGGGGAACAGTGTATATTAGTATATTATCGTATATTAGTATTTTCGGCGGGACATAATTGCTTCTCTCTCTAAATTTGTTTTGTTACGGTGTAGTAATAACACCTTTCCCGTATTTCTCTTTATCCTTCTCGTTTTCTTTTATTTCCTCTTTTGTATTTATCAGGTTTCCCTATTACTTTCAAAAATAGGGCGGTGTACAAAATTCTCTTCTTTTTCGTTTTTCTTTCTCCATCTCACTCGTTTATCATCTGTAGTCTAGCCCTGTCGAAGCCCGACCAAGATACCTCTACCAGATTTAGATTAGATTAGATTAAGAGAGGTGCCCTTTCGGCCTATTTCACTGCGACCTTTTCAGATCTATTGTGGTCCTCTAGTCCTAGATAACAATCTCTAGCCTGACCCTCTTTATAAAGTCTAGTAGTTTCGAGACTGTACCTTTCATGCAGCTATTTGCCGGTGGATTTTCTTCTTCTAATGCAAAAAACCGCACATTTGCTAGACTGAAACACTGACATAAAATGTGCTCTGGTGTTTCTTCTTCGAGGTGACAGAATCTGCACAGGTCATCATCTGATAATCCCATTAGCTTCAAATGCCTATGTTAGAAGACCTACTATGGCTTTGACTGTTTTCCTGTCTTTGCTAATTAGGTCTGCCGTAAATTTTGGCGAATGTTCTGTAATGAACTGTTTCGCGTGTCTATGTCCTGGTGAATTCCTCCACCATTCCAGAGATTTGTGAGCTACCCACTTCTTTGTAGCCATTCTTGTTACTGACTTTGCAACGCCGTAGAAGGGTTCCGGTCCAGTGAATGGCATTGATGAGCCTTATTTGGCCATTTTATTTGCTTTTTTCATTGCTCTTGCTACGGTCTCCTAGTTTATTTAGGGCACACACGCAATCCCATACTAGCTTAGAATTGACCTCTACAGAATTGAGTGCCTTAAGCCTTCCTGACTATCTGTGAAGACCCCAACTGAACAGAACGTTCTTTCCTGCCTTTCTATTTCTTCCACGCAGTGATGGATTGCAGTTATTTCCGCCTGAAACACTGTCACATCCCTAGATAGACTTACCGGGAAATGTATCCCTTGATTTGTCCCTACTATGTCGGCTCCAACACCCTCCCATGGTTTTGAGCCATCCGTGTACCAGGTAACAACAGCTTTAATGGGTACACCTTTATTCCAGTCTTCCCTGCCTGGTATCTTAATTGTGAATTTATTGTTAAAGCTATATCGAGTAGCTGTTGCATCGATAGATTTCCCCATCACAATATCGGCTTTTAGCTTCTCGATTAGCTTTCTGTTGTCAGTACCATGCATCTGGCTTATATGTCTCTGTCTATGGATTAATCTGTGCATAACTGATCTGGCTTCGCCCTGTACAAAGATATGTAGTGGTGGTAGATTCAACAAGACTTCCAATGATGCAGTAGGAGTTGTTTTTATGGCCCCCACAGGCATGCTAGCCTTTGTGTATTACCTAGCAGCCTTATTGCTGCCACTTGCTGCGTCTTTGTCCACCACGTCACCAAGCCATAGGTTATCATGGGTTTAATAACCCTTGTGTATAACCATAGAGTCATTTTGAGGTTAAGTCCCCAATTATTACCTCACATTCTTCTACATCTGCCCAGGGACATAGTAGCTTTCTGTGTGGTTTTTGTTTTGTTTCTTTGGCAAATGAAATCTCTGTTCCTCCCAGCACCGGTGGTTTTAGGCTTTGTAGTGCTGTTTTCTTGGTCTGTTTTCTTTTCTGAGCATTGACTATCAGTCTCTCTTCTTTACACCAGTCGTCAAGTATATTTAGGGCTGCTTGCATTCTCACAGACACCACCTGAGCAAACCTGCCCCTGACGACTATTGTTATATCGTCAGCATATCCTAGACAATAGAAGCCTTCTGTGGACACATTTCTGAGGAGATCATCTACCAAGGTTGACCAAAGTTAGACCTAGGGGATAGAACTCCTCCTTGTGGACAGCCTCCACCTACTTTTGCTTTGATGGTTGCTTTACCCAGAGTGGACATTACTATCCTATTCTATAGGGATGCCCTTATCCATCTGCGTAAAAGATTATCTTTTAGCACTTCATCTCTGATGTACCTATCAAGAAGCCTTTTTAGCGTTTTTAATAGAAAAGAAGATAGGCTTATCGGTCTATGTGACTTTGGTGTTAGGTCTGATACTTTACCTACCTTAGCTAAATGGCCCATGCTAAACTGGCTTTGAGGAGCTTGCATAGATATGGTATCAATACCTCAAATCCCATATGCAACAGTATTGGATATATGCCATCCGTTCCTGGAGACTTATATGGCCGAAACTTATTTATAGCCCATCTTATTCTGTTTGGTCTTGTGATTGCTGTGGCTACTTCCCAATCCGTAGACCTTGGCCTATTGAGCCTCTGATCTACTTTGGTTTGCCTATCTGCATCATCCAGAATTGTTGAGCCCGGAAAGTGCGTGTTTATCAGTTCTCTAAGACTTTTCTCTTTGGTGTCCGTAAATTTGCTATTAGCTTTCTTTAGGAAACCTACTTCTTTCGTTGTAGCACCATCCTTTGTCAGGACTTTATGGAGTCGATAACATGCCGGGATATCTGTAATCTCTTCGCAAAACTCTCTCCATGAATTCCTTTTAGCTTTCCGGATTTCTTTATTGTATAGCGTTAGCTTATATCCCAATCTTGGTTACTTTTGGCTTTATTAAATAGGCTTCAGACTTCCGACCTCATCCTCTTTAAGCTGTTGTTCCACCAGACTGTATTACTGCCAGTACTTTTCCTTGTTTTTTTCTGGACAGTTTTCCTGGTAAGCCGCCATAATAGCTTCGTTTATCGTTTCTGCCGTCGAATCTATAACCTCTGGGCCTTTAAACAAGATCATACTTTGCTCGAGATTTTTACTGAGGGACTCCCTATATCCTACCCAGTTTGTATCTCTAGGATTTCTGTATTTAATTTCCGATGGAAAAATATCAAGGTCAAATCGTATATGTCTGTGATCCAAACATGAGGGTTCGTCAGACACAACTCAATTTGTTACCTGTTCAACCTACCTTTACTAGACTGAAGGCTGTACTTTAATACCGTTCTTTGTGTATACCTCCCTTTTGTTTATAACGAGCTTAACGAGGGTGTACATTAACAGCTCGGATATATTGATTAAGGATATTTCTCCTTTGGTCTTGGTTAACTTCTATATGTGACGTCTTAGTATACTGGTTGTTGAGAAGCTTTTTTGTAATGTCTGCCCATCATAGTGGAGATCACCGCTTTGTCGCTGAATCTCAGGCCTTCCTTGCACCCGTATCCGCTCCATGTTGTAATCACTTTGATGAAAATGACCAAAGAACTTTAAAAAACTAGAGTAAATTGTACTAGAACGACGTTGTTTGGGTTTAATTCGTCGTCATCTCCACGTTTTAAAAGCTCTATGTGTGTTTTATTGTTTAAGTCTTGTATGCATAGTAAAATATAGAAGAATAAAGAGAATATAAAAAATTACCAAAGGGGAATTTGAAAAAGCACTAAAACTTAAATAAAGGAATAAAAATAAAAATGATAAAGCCATGTAATTGGGATTAAATATCTACAGAAATCTTTAGACTACTAAGAGAGAACCACATTGATATACTAGTAGAATTATCCACTGGCATTTACTATATCGGGAAAATTCTGAAAGAATGACTATTATCTGAGTTCATCCCAATAACCAAAAAACTCAATGCAATAAAATGTAAAGAATATAGAACGATCCGCTTGATGAACCATGTTTTAGTCTTCTTGCGAGTGATACATGCACAAGTCTACAAAAAAAGAGACGATAGAATAACAGGAAACCAACTGGGATTTAGAAAAGGCTTTGGTACTAGAGGGGCATTATTTACTATAAAAACACTCATAGAATGGAAAATGTCAAGGATTCGACAAAATATATACCGATATCAGAAAGCCAAAATAGGAGTAGACCAACAAAAATCTAAAAAGATACCTATAAGAAGAGGAGTACGACAATGGTGTATATTATTCCCAATACTTTTTAATATGTGCTCAGAAGAGGTGTTGAAACAGGCGCTTGAATCAACGGAGGCATATCAATTAATCGAACATTAGTGAATAATCTCAGATTTGCAGACGATACAATACTCCTTGTGGACAGCAGAGAAAGGCTGCACATTTTGGTTGATCGCACTAGGCAGTACTGCGAGATGTATGGAATGGCTCTGAACACAGAAAATATTAACATCTTGATTTTCAGTAAGAATAAAATTGAAGACAAAACAATCTACGTTAAAAAAAGTTTTAGAGAAAGTACTCAGATACAAATACTTTGGATGTGAGCAATAAATTTGTTATAATGATTTTAAAGTAACATAATTTATGTGACTTTATGTGACAATTTTACGATATATTTAATTTCTTTATAATATTTTTTTTATCATACACATCTAATATTTTTTGAAACATCTAATATTATGTTAAAACGAAAGCCGAAATATACATACATATAACACATCGTTAATACAGAGCTAATTATTTAAGATAAAGCAATAACTACAGTTTCCCCCACAGCTCTTTACAAATGTACGGCTTCGTGGAAAAGGGATTTGTGTGGGTAGTACATGGAAGTTTCTCTACAAAATTTATTACGATTTGTATGGGGTTGAACCGAGGAACGTTTTCGGTATGTCTGGTGAAGTTACACACCGACTGTGTCTTGTCTAATGACTGAAATACATCCTGTTAACGGAAATGTAAGGATGTAAAAAATATGAGGTTATGCTTCCAAAGGGAATTTGAAAAGGGATTAGCTTTGAATTATTCAATGAAATTCGTATATTTGATGTTTACATTTTTTAAAAAGAAAGTTTTGTTGATTGTGTTTATGCCTAATATAAAACTCTTTGAGCTTAGTCAAGCTTTCAGAGATTTTGTTTCATTTCTCAAGGCAATTTAAAAGTGAATGTTTACATTTAGATAAAATTAATATAAACAAAAAAAACTTACTGCTCGTGATTACTAAATTAATACATTAAATTATGTTAAAAAAAGGTTCCGGTGCATTTATCCTCCACGCGCTTTCGGTAAAAATTTTTATAAGTCTTGAAAATATACATTATTTTAAGGTATTTAAAAAATGCGGAATTTCCATTTGTTTAAATAAAAAACAACTTTGAAAATTTTAAATTTCACACTTTTTGCGCGGCCATATTGAGAGTTGACTGCGACGTTTCCAAATCTATAAAAATGTGTAGTATCACAAATATTCTCTATACCAGTGATTCTCAACCTGTGGTCTGCGGACCACCTGTGGGCCGCGAACGGTTTTCATGTGATCCGCGAAGTGAACAGTCATAAAATAATCAATTTAAATCTTGGTTCTTGAGACGTAAATTAATGCGCCGGCCTATCTTTTTAACTCAAAACGTTTCCAGACGACCAAGCGCGCCTGATCACAGGTTCATTCACCTCAATCTTCCGCGTATTTTCCCTCACTAGTGATGTGCAAAAGTGCTACTTTCAAATAACAGTTATAACTGCTACTGCTATTTGAAAATAACAGCGATGAAAAAGCTGCTTAAAAGTAGCAGTTTAAGAATAAATGGAAGGGATGAAAGTGACGCTGCGGATGAAAGTTGTTACGTTGAACGAAAGCGCTACAATTTCTTATATTCTAACAGGAGACCTACTGTTTTTAGAAGCAATCTGCTGTTCTTCTGTTTCTTTTCGGAAATCTACTGTGTAAATTTGTTATCATCAAAAACAATGTGATAGTACTTTTAATACGTTTGTATTAAAATTTCTTAGATATTTCCCTGTATTGTTTAAAAATTACATGTAAAGAATGAGAAATCCCGGAAATTCGTAATTATAACCATAAATCATTCACCCACTCTTAAACTTTTATGTAAATATGACCTATTCTGATGTGAGCCTTTAGTCCTATAACATTTGAATTATGGATATTTGGAATAATAACTTCAACCTAATTATTTAAGGTCTTCAACTTCTGATAACCATTAACACAAAATTTCTGGCGCAGCTTATTGCTTATTGTATCAACTCAGTGTATCAAACTATTATGTCATATAACACAGTTCATTCATACTATTGATAGTTTGAAACCTTCCCTAATGCGTATGTTGTCAGTAGAGAGTTATTGCAAATACAGATTTGATTCTTTTGTTTTGATTAATGACATTGAATTATCTATAAATAATCTATAAACTATAATTTGTATTTGTTAGGTACCTATTATAAGATCCTAGTAAATTATCCAAATTTAAGCGTATTTGTACGTAACAAATTTGGAACAGTGTCCACATCTGTGCCATGTGAGAGACTGTTTTCTAAAACTGGCGAAATTTTAATCAGCCAAACGAAGCAGACTTTCGGACGAAAAGGTTAAACAAATCATGTTTATTAGGAGTAATTCTTAAGAAAACTTAATTTTTTTTGTTTAATTTGTACTAAAACTTCAATTTTTAAGTTTGTTTTTGTAAATTATACATTAGTTTTTGGACAATTGTTTATTTTTTGTTATTCCCTAATATGTATCTCCAATATAATAAATAATTAAATAATATATATATATATATATATATATATATATATATATATATTATATATATTTATATTTATATATATATATATATATATAATATATATAATATATATATATATATATATATCTCAAATAAATATAAAAAGCTAATTGTTTTTTTTTGTTTGATAAATAATTTACAATAATATTTCATCACCTTTTAGTTCTGGCATTTTTTTTAACCTTTACATTAAGTACTCCAACCTAACATCAACAATGACAGACGCATGCCACTTCACAAGAATATCAAAGTTGTTCTCAGATAGAGTAGCATTAAGCATTATCTGCAGCAGAGCAGCAGTTTAAAAATCTAAACTGTTATTTTGGGTGTGTTTGGCGAGATTTACCGACGAGGCGACGAGCCACAAAACCGCGGTTTCGCCTGTCGATCAGAGCCTTCGTGGAGAGTATGAAGTTATGAAGCAGTTATTCTGAAAATGGTGTAACAGTGTGAAGCAGCTTCTGTGAAATAACAGTTGAAAAATAACTGCTACTGCTTTCGCAACCCATCCTTATCCCTCACGCGCCAAATAGTTAGTTGCATTATCTTCGTTTAGTTTCGGCCGCTGTCGTGTACGTACAGGACACTGCGACCACTGCGTTTTTGATCGCGCCACTACTCAGTGACTCAGTGCTGACTCAACTGTCAAGTGACGAGCGTGCGTCTTTTTGGCTTGGTGATTGTAGTTTACTAAAACGAGCAAACAGATGAAACTTTCGGGTTTTTTTAAGAAAGACGGATAGTGAGAACGTTAAAGCAGGATGTTCTACTAGTAACATTGCCAGTGATAGCACAATAATAACTCAAACTGGTCCTAAAAGAAAGGCTGCTAACCGTAAGTACAATCCTGACTACATAGCATGTGGATTTACATTCATTAAAGAATTTGGTGTCCAGTTACCTCAATGTGTATTTTGTGCGGGGGTATTAAGTAATGAGGCAATGAAGCCGACAGGAGACAGGAGACAAAATTAACTAGACACTTTGAAACAAAGCATAAAAATTTTGCCGGAAAACATGTAGATTTCTTAAGAGGAAGGAGACGGAACTAAAATCGTCAAAAAATATCCTTAAGTCATACTCAACTTATGATAAAGCTACTTTGAAGGCGTCATATCAACTTTCACTTAGAATCGCAAAAACCAAAAAACCCTTTACTGTTGGTGAGGAATTAGTTTTACCATGTATCGTTGATGCAACTAAAGCAATTTTAGGTGATAAATACGCTAAAAAAATGCAAAATATTCCTCTTTCCCAATGACACCGTTAGTAGGAGAATTGAAGAAATGGCATCAGATGTTGAAACCCAACTTCTAAAGAAAATTCATTCCTCAAAGATTTTTTGCTGTAACAACTGATGAATCTACAGATATTACCAATAAAGCTATTCTTCTTGTTTATATATGATTCATAGATAAAGACAACAAAAAATTATCTGAGGAGTTCCGGACCTCGATTGAGTTGCAAGGTAACACAACCGGAAAAGACATTTTTAAAGCCATTGACGGATATTTCACAATTAAAAATCTTTCTTGGAAAGACTGTGTAGGACTTTGCTCTGATGGTGCCGCGCAATGACAGGTCACAAAACAGGCTTGCCAAGTTTTGTAAGGAAAGAAGGAAACCGTGATATTGTTTTAACACACTGTATTATCATCGCGAAATGCTTGCTGCCAAAAGATTAAGACCCGACCTAAACAAGGTTTTGACTACTGTGGTAAAGGCCGTGAACTTTATCAAAAGTAATGCTCCTAGTTCAAAATTGTTTGCTTTGTTATGCGAGGACATGGGATCCATCCATTCCAATCTCCTTCTACATACCGAAGTTAGGTGGCTGTCCAGGGGCCGGGTTTTAGCCAGATTTTTATGAACTTCGAGAAGAAGTATGTATGTATCTTGATGAAAAAAAAACCTGATTTAGCGAAAACACTGCGTGACGGAGAATTTATGGCCCAGTAAGCTTTTTTAGCAGATATTTTTGAACAGCTCAACATATTGAATCTAGGCTGCAGGGACCATCTAAAACCGCATTTGACCTTTGGAAAAAAAATGATTCGATTTAAGAAAAAATTATTGCTATGGGGAGTCCGAAGCTGGAAAAGGATCGTTTGAAATGTTCAACTTGTTTTCAGATTTTATCTCTGAAAATAAAGGTTTATATGAGGATGTTTACATTCACTGGTTAAGTCCTACATTAAGTCGCTTCAAGATTACTTTGAAAAGTACTTCCCTGCTGATACAGATGTGAGGAAAAATAATCTGTGGGTGATTGATCCCTTTTTAGCTACCCACACTAATAATCTGTCTATTCGGGAAAATGAACAGCTTATTGAAATTTCATCCGATGATCATTTAAAAGTGTTAAAATCTCACTGCGAAAATGTTGCAGATTTTTGGATAGGATTACTTGATGAACAGTCCACTGCTAATAAAAAAGCTTTGGAACTTCTTCTTCCTTTTCATCCACTTATCTCTCTGAGGCATCATCTCAACATTATATGTCATTAAGAATAAACACAGATATAGGTTGCTAAATTTAAATGCTCCTATGAGACTGGCGTTAACTTCTTTCGATCCAAATATTGTGAAACTTTCAAGTGAGAAGCAAGACTAGGGAAGTCATTAACGTCTTAATTTGGCGTTATCTATGACTTTTTATTTTTTATATATCTTTTGTCTTTCACTATGTATTCTCTTTTTTATTTTGTAAATAATAAATTCATTAGTACAATTTCAGTGTTCATCCACATTTACCTATTATTAGGAAATATTAATAATAATATCTAAGTGGTCCGCCAAGTGTTCTGAAAGGTACAATTGATCCTCAGTGATAAAAAGGTTGAAAACCACCGCTCTATATTTTAAATTTTATGATATATTTTTTAAAGGGAATACTTCTTTTTACGTAATATACATTCATAAACACTTATTACTCTGCTCATCGACTTATATGCAATACTATTTTAGAATATAATGATAATCTAAATGCAGTAATTAAACATCAATACTAGATAATATTGTAAAATAAAACTGATCAATAAATTCTGTATTATATGTAACAAATTTTGGAAATTACTAAAATCATTAAACACAATTTTTAAAGAAAAAAATAAATTTTCTTAAATTTTAAAGAACTGAAATTCTTCTTATTACACTTTATCAGCAATTCTGCTTGTTCATTGGCGTATTAATACCTCTATGGAAGGTTGTCATTCCACTTATCTCTTGCTATTTTGATGACACTAGTCTCCTCCATTCTGCTTATGTTGTTATTCCATTCTTTTTTTCTATTTTGTGTTAATGCATTTATAGACTGTACGTTACATTTTTTTCTAATGTCATCACTTATCTTTTGATCTCCGAGCGCAATTCCTGTAATTTTTGTTAATACTAAAGAACTTAAATGTGCGGTGCAATTATAAAAAAAATGCAATCAATAATATTATATATTACCGATTCATTATTAAATGAGGAACACTTTACGTTTTTTTATACTAGCTTTAGTGGAAAATATATAACAATTGGAACTATATACAATAGACTAATAGGTTACCTGTGCAAGGTTGAAACTAAAAATCGTGGAAAATGTTAAAAATAATATATCGAACGTCTTCTTACGTCTAGCAGACAGTTGGCGATCTACAGACGTCGGTAGGTCATCTCATAGCCGAGGAAGAGAACTCAAAGGCTGTTTTAGCAGTTCAGGCACACT
This sequence comes from Diabrotica balteata, assembly GCA_918026665.1. Classification (NCBI taxonomy): domain Eukaryota; kingdom Metazoa; phylum Arthropoda; class Insecta; order Coleoptera; family Chrysomelidae; genus Diabrotica; species Diabrotica balteata. Next base: position 34,643,793 of record OU898282.1, on the reverse strand, counting down.
GCGATTTGAAATGGGCGTATCACTTACATTTCTGCACTGCTTACGCGAGACTATCTTTACTCAGTGGCGTCGGCCAACGGGCAACAAATGCATTACTCTCCAGTCAAATTAGTTTTAACACGAACTAACTGACCGTACGCTCATGAGATTTGAAGTCATGAAGGCGAATACGGTGAACCTAAGCGACAATGATGAGTAACACGTTTCACTAGTAGATTTCAGTATTTTTTAGCAGTTTTCTTCAAAGTTTGAACACGCTTTTCTCGATTATTACACGACACAGAAAGGTGAAAAAAAATCAACGATTACAGAAAAAAAAACACTTTCAAGCGATGGGCGTAAAAAGTTTGGTTATAATAGAACGTTAAACAGTATAATCCAATTTTTCAACAGAAGTAACAAAAAATAAAAAAGTAAAACCATCATTTTAAAAGCAACATAGTTTCGAATATTGTGTCCAAATTTCGAGACATTTTGTCGGTAAATAACAGTTCCTAGGTTTTGGTGCACTGATAAAATAGAATTAAACGAAACTAATTAAGATAAAATATATTAATCGGTGTATATTATACAAGTTGTATTAATTATATTACCTATATAAAAGTTTTCTTCCTGAGGTGTGAAATGTGTGAAAACGAATTTTTTCAATGTTTCCAATATAGCTATATGATTAATTCACATTACAGACTACATCATTGATGGTTGATACTGTTACATTATTATAATTTTAATTTTTTTTTCAATTTTAAATAATGCTGGCATCTGCCATTTTTAGACAACCACCGTAAGTTACACTGACTGCTGTGACACAACATCTGTTCTAACATGTCAACAATGTCATTTTGATCAGTTGTTATCAACAGGTCCTCGAAGACACTTCGTCCCACGACCATTTTACCTATGTAGAGTCATACGTCGCCATGTTACCAATTCCAACGGTAACTTAAACATCATAATCTGTAACCACATATAATGTAAAACAACTGTAAATTTATATCATTTAAAGGGTTTTGACCCATATATTTTGGTGGCTCATAGCATATATACCTTGTAAGTATTAACCACATTTTTCTTTAACCTTAGTCAACATTTTAAATTCAACGTTCTTCTTAATTAAAGTGGTTATTTACTTTCAGGTTTACACTGATGATGGATTTAACAATCCGAAAACGTTTTGTAATATATTTGTGATAGCCCGTTTGGGCATTTTATTATATACCTTTTATAAAGGATTTGAAATAAAAATTTTTTATCTTCCAACAATATTTTTCAAAATTGTTCTATTTGGGTTTCTTCAATCATTTCTTCTTCCAAAGTCTCTTCCTCATTATCAACATCAACTGCGATATCAGAGTCGTCAAGAAGACCAACTACCTCCTCCTGGGACAGATTTTTCAATTCCCGAAAAGAATGTTTGGTTTTGGTAGTTTTGACAAACGATTCATCTGAAATAAAAAAGTATATTGTACTTTTGTATTTTATTGACAGAAACAAAATTCACACGACTTCCCAATGATGCCATTTGGAGACCTCCACAATGGCCCAATGATTCCATTTGTATCCGTTGATATTTATAATGTTTACATAAACAATCTGGTAAATATGAGCAAGCTATAATGAAAATTATCAAATACAAACAATGTAAGAAGCAAAATATTTTTTTTCGTGCAATGAATGGTTCAATTACTCACCTTAGAATGATTTTAAATTTACAGTGAATTGATGATCGTTGTTTCACTACGAAGTTTTACATTAAAATGTAACTAACGCTTACTGATAGAATTGTCAAATAAATTAATGCAGCGTCATCTAGTCGGAAGGTGAGGCAACGCAATACCGTTCGCCAAATCGAGATAAGTAGTTTCCTTTGCTGCTAAAGCAGAAAACATTGCTATGATCCCAAATGGGATCATCCGACCGAAAAGGGTTAAGTTGTTTATAATGATTTCTATTTTACTTTCTGAGACAGGTGTTAAATATTTTGAATGGCTTGAAGACTTATATGATTGTGATGGTATTATTTTTTTACCATATATTTCTGCAATGTTTGTGAAATAACGAAGAAAATAATTTTAGATAGTTGTTTTTTTTTAATAATAGTTTTATTTTCTGTAATTGTTTCTGGAATATTTCTTTCTTTATGATTTGTATTTGTTAAATATTTGATTACATTCCATAAACTTTTAGACACATTTTTATTTAATTGATAGATTCGACCGTTACTTGATAGAAATTCATTTTCAACTCATTTCGCTTTTTGTATTGGTCTTTTCAGTCTCCTTTCAGCCATCTGGTCTTGCCGTGATGTATTTCTTTTTGTGCCGCTGTGCTGAAGCTCTTGGTTTTTAACTGAATATATTTCGGGAACACTTTATTTTGTATACACATATTTAAAAACCAGATGATTTGTGTCGTCAGTCTACGTGTCAAAACTAATCTTGAAAACAATATGGTCAAAAGTCCTATACTGAATTCTTTGAAAGTATGCAGTTGATGTTGACATAGGCAAAATATCAACAAAAATAGCCAAACACATAAAAACGAAAAGAATAACATCAGCTTTCAGAGCAAATAACAACTTGGGCAAATATATAAAAAACAACAAGAGCCAAAATAAAAAGCACTTACACAATGGTGTATACAAACTTAAATGTGGCGACTGCCGAAAAACTTACATCGGTCAAACTGGTAGACATTTTAATAAACGAATAGCAGAACATAAAAGGTCTTTCAATAATAGAAAAACAGCAGTACATACGCACTTCGCCTTCTAGATCATAATCATTCTTTTAAAATTCTTCACGTTAAAAATAAAGGCCTTAAGCTATAGGTAAAGAAATAATAAATAAGACTTACTCACAATCAATTTAATTCAACTATCAGACGACCGGTTTCGCTTTCTACAATATACAAAGCATCCTCAGGTCTCGATACAAAGTTAAACAATTGCTGAAATAATAAAAACCCATATTAGGGTGTTGTCTAATAACGATAAACAAAGTAGGTGTTGTAAATTACAATAATTATGCCAATATTACATGTCTGTGGTTTCATTTAAATGAGTTAGTTGAATAAAAGGTATAAAATTTTTTAAAAAGTTTTAAACAGACAAGGTAAGGCCCACAAATTGTTATAAAATAGTCTCTTCGATTGTAATAAAATAATAAATGAGCAAATAAATAAATAAAATAAACATTACTTACATGCCGGTACTTTATTAATAGATCGATGGTAGAACATGGTTGAAACTACTTTATATTGTTGAAATATAAGTACAAATAGCCTTTAATAACACAATAGTATATTACATCACTTACATTTAACAAACAATCTCACACATATCTCAAATTCATTGGATCAAATCTATCTCTTCAAGAACAACCCGTTTACTGTCAAACAACTGCAATAATAGAATTGAGTTCTCCATTCAACAATATAAAGTAGTTTCAACCATGTTCTACCATCCATCTATTAATAGAGTACCGGCATGTAAGTAATGTTTATTTTATTTATTTATTTGCTCATTTATTATTTTATTACAATCGAAGAGACTATTTTATAACAATTTGTGGGCCTTACCTTGTCTGTTTAAACTTTTTAAAAAATTTTATACCTTTTATTCAACTTACTCATTTAAATAAAACCACAGACATGTAATATTGGCATAATTATTGTAATTTACAACACCTACTTTGTTTGTCGTTATTAGACAACACCCTAATATGGGTTTTTATTATTTCAGCATTTGTTTAACTTTGTATCGAGACCTGAGGATGCTTTGCATATTGTAGAAAGAGAAACCGGTCGTCTGATAGTTAAATTAAATTGATTGTGAGTAAGTCTTATTTATTATTTCTTTACCTATTTGAAATGGACTCACACAAGCAACACATTCATGATTTGCCTTAAGCTATCTTTGTTAGAATCTATAGAAGTTAACAAATTAAAAAATACAGATATAATTCTGAATGACCAACTGGATACAAACAGTTCTCCCCTCCTCAACCTATTTCATTAAATACTATAAAGCGTAAACGCATGCCAAAAATAGATTACTTGAGAAAGGCAATTAACCGAAACAGCTGTAGTGATAAGATTATATAATAAATTTTTGTGGAAGTTTTAAAAAACAAAGTTTTCAGTATTTTATGTTTACATTTTTATTTTTAAACGTCTGATTTCTGTAATAATCTCTTTTGGCGCTTTTTAATAATATATTGAGCCAATTTCCGTAGGAGTGTAGCGTTTTAACATACTATATTATGTATGAATATTTAAGTCGTATTCAATACAATACGAAAAAACAAAAAAACTCAAGGTATTTAATAACTATTAAATTTATTTTATCTTGATTAGGTCATCTGGAAGAAGTCGTTGGTTCGTGAAAATCTTTTTTCTTCGTGAAATACCCTGTTTATTTACTCATTTTGTGTTACAAATTCGTTTCAACGACCTGCCGTTTTTACAGCTGACGGCATTGCATGAAATGGCCCAAATAGCGCGTAATATAGCCACATTGTGAATTTATGCCCTACTGAGCCGAAGTGCCCGTAAAATAGATCAATATTCTCGGGAAATATGAAAATAGAATGCCTTTTTTACTACTAAACATTTTAATTTATAGAAAATTAAAAAAGCATTTTAACTAGGTTAAAGTAAAAATAGAACAATATTGATGTGTATAAAAACAGTTTACAAGTTAATACATGTTTTGTGTGCTTCTTAGAATTGCAGGAAAGGAGACGAGGTATATAGATCACGACATTGTTTTATTAACCATACAACACAATGGCAATCGCTGTGACATGTTACACGTTTCCACCTCTAATATTTCACAGTAGATACGAATTGTCGTAATTGTCACATTGATATCAAAAATTTCAAACGAAGTTCTAAAAGAAGAAACAAATAATTAATAAAATGCCTATTACGTTGTATACCGTCCAAGAAAAAGTGCAACTTGTAACATGGTACTTTCAGGGTCATTTGATACGCGAAGTAATTCTTCGAAAATAGACCCCCACCAAGTAATACAACAGTTTAAAATACCATTAAACATTTTGAAACTTCGGGATGTGTAAACAGTTGTAAAAAGTGTCATGAAGGTAATGAACCACGTGTTAGATCTTTAGATGAGAAGCGTCAAAACAGAGATATTGATATTTGTACTTTTGTAGAAGCAATAGTGTACAAATTGCTAGGGAAGTTAACGTGGATTCTTGAACTATCCAGATAGTCCTTAAACGGAATGGGTATCACTGTTTTAAGATACAACCAACACAAGAACTGTTTCCGGAAGATAACTTTAGGCGGATGAAGGTTTGTGAATTTATGTTAGATATACAGAATGAAAATATACACCTTTTAAAAAAATTTTATTTTCTGACGATTCTTTATTTTTATTACATAAAAACACAATCCATCCGTTGCAAAGTATTTTTTTTTTGAACCTATTCTCTATCCTTCCATTGTTGGATATAGGTGTCCCCCAGTTCTCTCCATCTTCCCCTATCTTGAGCTGTTCTCTGCCATGTGGGACCTCCTTGTTTCCTGATGTCATCTTTCCACCTCATCTGTGGTCTGCCTCTTGATCTGTTTGCACTATATGGACGTTACTTTCAGATGGCATTGTTCCATCGTCCGTCTTGGAGACGTTCATTGTATCCAGCCCATTTCCATTTCAGTTTTGCTTTTGTTCTATCGCGTCTACTGTCTTTGTTCTGGTTCTGATCCACTGGTTACGTTTTCTATCTCTAAGTGATACACCCAACATTTGTCTCTCCATCGCTCTTTGTGCCTTCCTTATCCTATCCAAATTGGCATGTGTAAATGTTAATGTCTGCTTCGTAAGCATAGAGGGATTGTTTGATTTTTTAAAACGTAAGAAAGTTTGCCGAACGCTGCCCATCCCATTCTTACTCGTCTCGATAATTCGGCTGTTTGATTTTCTCTGTTAGCTGTGATTGCTTGTCCTAGATAGATATACTCATTTACCTGTTCTATATTTTTCTGTTTTTATTTTTATTGCCTCTTGGTCTTCCGTGTTTGTCATTACTTTTGTTTTGTTGAAGTTAATTTTTAGGCCTTTTTGTAGTGATTTTTCATGAAGTTCATTCAGCATTAATTCCAGTTCTTGTCGTTCCGAGGAGATCAGGAGTATATCATCCGCATATCTAAGGTGATTTAGGTATTTTCCGTTAATACATATTCCTCTGTTTTCCCAATCTGTTGATTTTATTATGTCTTCGAGGGTCAAGGTAAACAGTTTAGGTGAAATTATATCGCCTTGTCGGACTCCTCGTTTAACTTTTATATTATCCGTTATTAATTTGTCGTCCAGAATTAGGGTCATGGTTGCGTTTTGGTAAATATCATGTATCAATTGTCGGTATCTTGAATCTATTCTACTATTGACCAGAGCTTCTTCAACCGCCCAGTGTTCAATGCTGTCGAAAGCCTTTTCATAATCTACGAATGCTAAGTACAGCGGAAGGTTGTATTCATTGGTTTTCTCAATTAAGATTTTAAGCGCATGTAGATGGTCGATTGTGCTGTATCCTTTCCTGAATCCGGCCTGTTCCACTGGTTGGTAGTTATCAAGTTTATAGGTTAGTCGGTTGTTTATTATTCTTGTGAAGGTTTTATATAATTGTGACAAAAGGGAAATAGGACGGTAGTTGTTTAGGTCTGTTCGGTCTCCTTTCTTATGTATTAAGATTGTGTTGGCATTTCTCCATTGTTTAGGTATTTTACCTTCAAACAGACATTTGTTGAACAGTATTTTTAGCATTTTTTTATAGTGTCTCCTCCTTCTTTTAGCAGTTCCGACACTATTTTGTCCTCACCGGCCGCTTTATTTCTTCTCACGTCGTTTATGGATTTTTCGACTTCATTTTTAGTTATTTCTGGTAATACCTCTGAGCGAACATTTTGTATTTTCCTCGAGAGATTATGTTTAGATGATAGTGGTGGGTCATTTTTAGAACTGTATAGGTCTGTGTAATATCTTTCTGTGATTTTTACTATTTCTCCTAGATCTCTTTCTTCATTGTTCTCAGCTTTAAGCATGATTAGTTTTCTTTTTCCTGTGTTTGTCTTCATTGTTTTTAAACTTTTGTTCTTCTCTATGATTTTCTTAATGCGGTCTTCTTGGTATTTCTTTAAATTTTCCTTTATCTGTTTTCTTATGGTTTTGTTCAGTTCGGCAAACTCCACTGTATTTCTTTTGTTATCATTCAGTAGTTGTCGTCGTTCATTTAGCATATCTTGTGATTTTAGCAAAGTATTATTCTTGGAAAAATAAGCACCTCAGTGTTGCAGTGCGAACGCAACAAAAATTAAATGTTTGGACTGGGATGTTAGGCGACCATATTATCGGTCCATTTTTATCGATGGAAACCTAAACGGGCCCAAATATTTCCCCCAAATAAGTTTATAAACTTTTACAGAATGAGATCATTCCGGCAGTTCGACGCCTTCCCGTTAAGTTTCAGGAAGTTTGTTTCCAACAGAATGGGTGTTCGGCTCACAACTCTAGAGCAACTATTGACTTCCTCGATCAAACGTTTCCTGATCGACTGATAAGTACACGTGGTACAATTAAATGGCCCGCTAGAACCTGTGACTTAGCTCCTAACGATTTCTTTTTTTGAGGTTTTCTCAAAGAAAACATTTATAGGAATCAGTTTGAAAGGTCCACAAACCTAGTCGAATTAAGGAATACTTCGTTTCTCTGCAAGTATTACACCAGCCCTACTCCAAAATATGAGGACAAATCTATATGATAGATTTGGTTACTGTTTAGCACAAGGAGGTGGAATATTTGAGCCATTAATTCATTAATCTGCTTTCCTAATTTTTATTTTTTGTTAGGTACATTTTACGAAGTTTGTACGTTTTTTATTAGGTAGTATTTTTATGTTTAACAGGTTGACTGCGTTCCCAATCAACCAAAGAACAGTGAGTTACCGGTCCCCCGGGACCGGTGGTTTGACGCGAACACAGTGCATTACCGACCGTAGTGACGTAATGAGTTTTTACATTTCTACAGTTTTATAATATACATTATACCAGTTTTAAGATCAGGTATTAACAGTAAAAACATTTTAAAACTTCCGTTGTCATTCGTTTCCTGACAAGAATATTTTAAAGTATCAAGACAGCTTACTATTTTTTACAGATTTGGATTAAAAGATCAAAACTTCTTAAAATATTTTGTTAGTGTAAATGATATTTGAAAACAAAAAAACATGTAAAATAAATAATATTTATGTACTTAGTTATTAAACAAAAAAAAACTTAAAGTTTTAGGAAAATAAAAGATTTTTCGTAGTTATTAAAAAAATAATCGAGTTTCAGAAAATAGATTATTTTTTATGAATGCTAGGTTGTCCAGGACATTTATTGCAGTAACTTGTTACTTTTGTCACCATATTACTTGCCTGCTTGCTTGAATGTGTTTCTCTTAATTTATGATAGCATTCTTGGCATTGTCTTCTTCTTTTCTTTCCAGGTCCTGACGGTATAACAAAAGTATGTGGAACTCTTTTGGGAGTAGTAGTGTTTTCGTGTGCAGTTGTAGTAACAAGTAACTCCTGCGCCAATCTTCTTCTAAATTCCATTATAGATAATTTTCTGGAACAACTAATTTTGTTATAAACAATCCAGGCATTTACAATAGATGTTCCAAGCAAAAATTCAAAGGATAGTTTACGCTACTATTTTAAACTTTTTCTTAAAACGGAATGATAAGAACTCATCTGATCACTAAAGTCTACTCCTTTTTTTGCTTGATTGTAATCAATAATTGCCTTTGGTTTCAATACAAACTCACGTTGCCAGTTTCGCTTTCCTGTTGGTTCTAAAGTAGTTGTATGGGTTGGATCAGTGCTTAACATCAGAACTGACCGTTTGTCCATCCATTTTATAATACGTGAGGAGTTGTTCTGTATACCCCAAATTTCTCCCTTTTTCATTTTCTAAGGTACTGTTTTGGGAATATCTCTTCTGTTGGACCTCAGGGTTTCACAATAAATTATTGGTTTTTTAAATAATGATTTGGCTAAAGGTAAACTCGAGTAATAATTATCAGCATACAAGTAGCGATAGTAGCCATTTTCGAATTCAACATGTGCAAGAAGATTATACACTATCTGCTCACTCTGAGCAGTATTTACATTGGTAGTCGTATTTTTGCCAGGATAAACGATTATGTTGTTAGTATAACCATCCACTATACATAACTTATATAGTTTAATTCCATACGGGTGTGTTTTATTTTGCAGATATTGCTTTATTTGCAGTCTTCCTTGATAAAGTAGGTACTATACTTTCATCGACTACCAAAATCCGATCTGGAGTTAATGCAACTTGAAAATTTTTATTTAGTACTTTTAAAACTTCCCCTAACTTATAGAGCCGATCATCTTTATTACACTGCTGATTATTACAAAAATGAATGCAACGCATCAGTAAAAGGAACCTGTCTCGTCTCATGATAGTCGTAATAAACTCATTCCTGAACATGGGATCTTTCGACCAATATAAATTTATTGCGGGACCATTAACTAATCTCATAACTATACCTATTGAAAAAACGTTTCAGTTTGGCTATATCGGAGTCAACCCAGTAACGTCCTGACGTTCTAGAGTGACCTGAGTAACGACCTGAGCGTTCCTGAGCAAATCTATTTGTTTTACTGACAATATTCTGTAAAAGATCATCGGTTACAAATAACTTGTAAGCGTCTATAGGATTTTTTATTTCGTTAACGTTAAAATTTAATATAGGCATATCTTGATATTGATTCAACTCACCAGTTTTATTGTCACTCTAACCTATATCATGCCACTTGTTTTCATCATCATTTTCAGATTCTGACATTTTTTCGTTATTAATTTCTGTCTCATTATCATCGTCGAATAAATCACTCTCACTTATACACGGTACGATTTATCTGAACAAAGAACATAGTTTTTGTCGATTACGAATCGTCAGAACCAAAAGAATCGTTCATTTTCACTGTCACTATTTGGCAACTCTGCAAACACATGGTCTCTTAAATCAGTTGAACTTTGGCGCGAATTTACAATACTTGGGTTATCTTCGTCATATTTTTTATTTTTAACTGAAGTACTCGATTCGTTACACTCTACAGTTTTTGTTTTGTTTGTATCAGATGTTTGAGCTAAAAACAAAATATTTTTAACGCGAGACGAGAAAACACGGACGTAAATACACCTGCTATTGAAATACAAATTATACTAAATGTCGATTGACTGCGCAAGCATCCAGATATATAAATATGCACCCGGTCCCGCAAGACCGGTCTCGCACCCGAGTAACGAATTGTAATCTCTGTGCGTTACCGGCTCCCAAAGCCCGATACATTTTTTCTTTTAGAAATGTTTAGAATTTTATGACAAGTATAATTCTGTTTTTAGTATTTAAAACAAACAAATATTAACGAAAATATGCCTTTCGCAATTTTTAAACCGCACTTTAATAATAACGAACACCGGTCACAGGAGACCGGTAACGCAGTTAGACTGTTAAATTTGGAAGAATTTTATTGTTTTTTTTTATTTAAAAGTATAAACGATTCTCATTCTAATTTTTTTTCTTCTTTCTTGTCTTATTGTTATAAGCTTTGTCCATAAAATTTGTACAATTTTCAGTGATAATAAAGCATATTACTTATTTACTTATTTATTTGTATCGCTATTAAGGCTAAAAAATGACCAATAAATTAGTTTTAGAGCAATATAATAAATATAGGTACTTTAGAGATGGGATTGCAATAGATCTTAATTCCTATGGTCAACAAAACAATGTCGTTATCTGTATAAAATATAAATTCAATTATTATTAAATATAGAACATATACCTACAATAAAAAATATAATAATAATAATTTTTATTAATTTTATGTACATTGTATAAAGAGAACAATAATCTAAATATGTTATTAACACATCGAACAATAAACATCTGGTACTACCCGTTAAAACCAAAAGTGGTCTAGCACGGGCATAGTGTGTCCATTGTATATTTGATAAATTAATAATAAAGCGACATAGAAATAACTAATCCATTCTAATTATACAATAAAATTATATTTCCGTTTGTATAACTTAGTTTTATATTTTGATGATGAATATTATATTTAATTTGATTTTATGACTTTCGGGTAATCAACATATTTACTAAACAAAATACAAGTATATTGGTTGTTTAATTCATTAAATTTTACAAATAGCCGCGATCTTGATTAGGGAAAAAAATTTTAAATATTGATTTTATTATTACTAGTGAGTTCAGAGTAATAAGATATATTTTATATACAAGGTGGTCCAGAATTATGTACATTAATGTCTAAAGCTCATAGTACGTCCAAAAATAAGTGTACTTCTTTATGTATACTTTTTTATAAGGGAGATAACCCTTAGAGGGGTGAATTAAAATTCTTATTTTTTCAAATATCTTCCAAACGGTTTTGAATACGAAGTTCATATTTTGGGAGTGATTATAAGACATTAGGATAATTAATTTCATGTCACCACCTACCACATCCTATAATAATACAGGGTCGTTTTGGAGGGTAAGTGGGGGTTAGGGGGTTATTGCGTCAAATGTTTTTTAATTTTTTCATATTTTAAAAAAATATTTTAAAAATTGTTTCCTTAGATTTTTCTACGCAAAAAAGGTGCTCTTGTAATATTTCGATAGATATCACCGTTTTCGATTTATTTAAACTCGAAGGTATACATGTGTTTTATTGTAATCGTTACATTTCTTAAAATTCATCAAGTATGCTTTGGAATTGACACTTGTCTTAACAACAACTCTTTAATCTCAAGTAGTCTATGGATTGTCAGCGACGTTTAATAACAATTAAATTATTATATCTACACTTTTATTGTACTCGACAGTGAAATTTGTTTAAACACGTCTCTTTTGCTATATTTTTAAATTTGTTTGCCCGCAATATGGTACACTATTCAAATTCTGAGATGACAGACATACTTTTAGTATTAGGGGAATGTTCGGGAAATGCTGCTGCCGCTGTAAGAGGCTACAGAGAAAAGTATCCGAACAGAAATATTTCCAATGCCAGGACTTTTGTAAGTACTGAACGACGACTGAGAGAAACCGGTTGTCTTCAAAGAAGGAATACAGATGCTGGTCATCGTAGAGAAGCAAGAAATGTTTGCGTTGAACAGCAAATATTGGATGCTGTAATAAATGACCCCACAATATGTACACGCAGGTTAGGATTAAGAACGAATATTTCCCATCAAAGTGTTTTAAGAGTTCTGCTTGAAGAGCAATTACATCCTTACTACTATCGACAGGTGCAGGAATTGTTACCTGACGATATGCCACTTAGAGTTGATTTTTGTGAAGTATTGCAAAATAAAGTTCAAACTGTACCAAATTTTTTAAGCAACATTCTGTTTACAGACGAGGCCACATTTACAAGACAAGGTATGTTCAATTTTAGAAATATGCACTTCTGGGCTGAAGAAAATCCAAGGGCTACAATGAAAACTCACTTCCAACACACGTTCAAGATAAACGTTTGAGCAGCTATTTTAGGAAATATTTTCATAGGATACCACATCTTTCTCAGAAATTTAAATGGTAACATGTATTATAATTTTCTAGACAATATTTTACATGATATTTTGGAAGATATTCCATTACAAATACGAAGAAACATGTTTTTCATGCATAATGATTCTACACCACATTACACAAGAATTTGTAGAAGGTGGTTACATGAACATTTCCCTGATAGGTGGATAGGCCGGATTGTGATCTTAATCCAATGGACTTTACAGTATGGAGTTATTTGAAATCAAAAGTGTATAACACTCCAATTAATACAGTAAATGATTTAAGAGACAAAAGTGAACAAGTATTTACCGATTTACAAAACGATCCAGTAACATTAAATGGATTAATGCTTTCGCTAAATAAAAGAATTAGATTATGTATTCAACAAAATGGAGGACATTTTGAACAGTTGTTGTGAAATATTATTTTCGCCATTAATTAAATGTTAAGTATTAATTAAGTTTTCCATTAATTTGTAATCTTATTGCTAACACAAGTGTCAATTCCAAAGTATACTTGATGAATATTAAGAAATGTAACGATTACAATAAAAAACATGTATACCTTCGAGTTTAAATAAATCGAAAACGGTGATATCTATCGAAATATTACAAGGGTACCTTTTTTGCATAGAAAAGTCTAAGGAAACAATTTTTAAAATGTTTTTTTAAAATATGTAAAAATTAAAAAACATGTGACGCAATAACCCCCACTTACCCTCCAAAACTACCCTGTATTAATATAGGATATGGTAGGTGGTGACATGAAATTAATTATTCTAATGTCTTATAATCACTCCCAAAATATGAACTCCGTATTCAAAACCGTTTGGAAGATATTGCAGAAGATACCAGCAGGTGCAAGGGATAGCCTCATATTAGTGTCAGCACGTTTTAATTTATCATGTACTATTCCTAACAATTTCCGGAAAGTTTCTTGACCTATTCGGAAGTAATTGAAGAATTTTGTTTCGTGTTTTTTCAATTCTTCGTAAAGTGTATGAAAAGCACCATATTTTTCTCTTTCTAACAAAATAGGATGTATCCATATTTTGCTTTTACGCTTCTCCCGTTGCTTCTGCATTTTTTTATACAAATAATAGGCTAGTATATTTTTTTTCTTTGACAACAACATGATATAACATGTATTGCGTCCACTTGTTACTTTAAAACTGACGATACTTCGGAGGTTCCATACTGTCTACGGACATGTCAACGGACGCATATCCTTTGAAAATTATGAACCGTCAACACGGGTACCCGTTTAGCATCGGTCCGTTACCCGTTGAAAAAAACGTTCGTTAACAAGAGCCCTTACGGTTCTTGACAATAACCGAGGCGACATTTTGTATGACATCGGGAGGTTATTTTGTTAATTTCTTCCGTTTTTCTAACTTTTAAATAAGCAGTATTGCCTGGTCTATTAAAATATACTTTAAAAATAATCAGGTATTTTCGTATCTGTTCTGCTAAACATTTGGGAAAAAATTCTGAAGATAATAAAATATTAGTTAAAAATCCAAATAAGCTATCGATATGAATCTAGTAGGCTGCTGTCATTGGGGTATTTAAAGTTAGACATGTTAAAAATTACATTTGCATAAGGTAAATTACATATCAAGCTAGGTAACCCGTTATACGTAGATTCTACATCAGATCAATTTGAAAATTTTTAGATATAAGTGTTAAAATTGAAGTTAACACCATGTAATTATTTCGCATAAACGATACATCATAGCCCCATTATCTGTAAACGCTAGTATTTGCACAGGTTTATTACCTATTGTTCCTTAAATATTGACTGTTGCGTTTTTTATTTTTCGAACCTGATGTTAAACAAAATGTATGATAGAGAGGTTACCTATCGCAGCATTTTCTGGAAAAACGTGTTTCTCATTTCAAAGGAGATTACTTATTAAACCATCTAGTATGTTTATTTTATTTGATGAAGAATATACCGATGAAGTGTACTGTTTAACAAATATTTTATTTATTTTCAGATAGTATCCAGAAATTTCCTAAGAAATATTTCTGTAAGTATATCCACTACTTATCTTAAATCTGAGTTCTTAATATGTATTTCACTTTTCAAATAACGTATTATACTCCATTCGTCAGAGACTAAAATGCCACTGAACCTCTAAAAATCATAGGCCAAGCTAAAAAGATACAAAAAAGTTTACCACCCACGGGATTTACGCTAAAACCCTCAAAAAAAGAGAGGAAAAAAAAAGAACAAAATCAATTTACCAAGAATTTGTACGCGGTAGAAAAAAATGTTTCAATTAAAAAAAGTAGCTAAGATAACCTGGACGAACTATGTAGAAGAATTGTTCGACGATGAAAGACAAGAACCTAATACAGATAACTTGCAAGGCGACGAAGGACCAGAAATAACTAAAGAAGAACTATTATACGCTATAAAAATAATGAAAAATGGTAAATCACCGGGTCCAGACGGCTCACATCAGAACTTCTTAAGCTTGTGGAAGGCGAATCAGTGAATATTCTACTCGACCTTTTTAACTGCATCTACAAAAGAGGAGAAATACCAAAGGAATGGCTACTTTCAACTTTTGTAACCTTACCAAAAAAGGCAAATGCAAAACAGTGCACTGACTACCGCACTATAAGCTTAATGGGGCATACACTAAAAGTATTCATCAAAGTAATCCACTCAAGAATTAACAGAAAACTAGATGCAGATATTAGTAATACTCAATTCGGATTTCGGAACGGGCTTGGAACAAGAGAAGCACTATTTGCACTTAACGTCATATGCCAAAGATGTCTAGATATAAACCAAGATATATATATATATATATATATATATATATATATATATATATATATATATATATATATATACATATATATGTGCTGTATTGATTACAACAAAGCGTTTGATAAAGTTCGTCACGATCACTTAATGAAACTGCTAGTAGAAAAAAACTTGGATAAAAGGGACATTAGAATTATCTCTAAGATTTACTATAACCGGAAAGCAAATATCCGAATAGAGCAAGAGACAACGGAGGAAATCGAGATCAAGAAAGGCGTAAGACAGGGTTGTATACTCTCGCCGACCTTATTCAATCTATACTCCGAAGACATTATAAACACAGCACTTTCGGATCAAAATATAGGTATTAAGATAAATGGCATCATAATAAACAACTTAAGATATGCCGATGACACGGTACTAATCGCAGAAATTTGGGAAGATCTTCAAATACTAATTAACAAAATAGTAGAATGCAGTGAAGAACACGAATTATCACTTAACATAAGCAAAACAAAAATAATGCTAATATCTAAATCACCACAAAACTTCCCTGACATAACCGTGCATGATCAAAGAATCGAACGTGTAAGAAGATATAATTACCTGGGAACTGTTATCAACGAAAATAATGATTGCTCTGAAGAAATCAGAACCAGAATAGAGAAAGCTAGAGCCACATTTACTAAATTGAAAAAGGTGTTCTGCGGAAGAGATCTAAGTCTAAAACTTAAAATTCGCCTTTTGAGATGTTACGTTATGTCAGTTCTCCTCTACGGGATGGAAACATGGACATTGAAAAAGATCGATACCAAAAGGAAGGTTTTGCTGAGAGTGCGGAAAGAGAAAGAGCTGATACTTACTGTTAAAAAACGCAAACTATAATATTTGGGACATGTTATGAGGGGACATAAATACCAGTTGCTGCAATTGATTATACAGGGAAAGATAATGGGAAAGAGATCTATAGGAAGAAGAAGGCATTCATGGTTGAAAAACTTGAGAGAATGGTACAATTGCACCAATTACCAACTGTTTAGATCTGCAGCATCAAAAATACGCATAGCTTCGATGATAGCCAAACTTCGGAACGAAGACGGCACTTGAAGAAGAAGAAGAAGCTAAGATAATTTTGAACAAAACCGTTTTCCTAGCATTTTTTGTGTAGAATGAACCGTTCTCTCAGAAACAACAATTGAACCGATCGAAGATTTTGAATCCGAGTGTCCTATTGGCAAAAATCTTGATGCGTTTTAAAGGTAAATAGTGCAGCTTTCGTATTCATTTTTTGTATTTTGCCGCAAATAAACTCATTGTTGTAGCGGGACTTTTGCCATTTTTATGATTCTCATGAGATTAATACAATGTATCCTTTTCATTGACCATCCACTATGGAGTTCCCTTAACTCGAACCTAATCTTCGAAACCTATAGCATGAAGTTTTAGTTTTAAGTTTTGGCAACAAATGTGAGGCATTTGAAATATGCTTACAAAACGCTGAATTTAAACTTTCACATTACAAATAATCTAAAACGTTTAAAACCACTCGTTTTTAATTATAGTAGTACGTTTTTCAAAAGTACTTAAATTCTGCTATAAATTATACCCAAAACCGTCTGTTTTGTAGTGTAAAAGTTTAAATTCTGCGTTTTTATTCGTATTTAAATGCCCCATATTATTTATTGCCAAAAATCAAAATCAATTGTTCATGTTATAGGTTTTGAAGACTGGGCCCTAATAATGGAAATTTCACTACGACGGGTCAATGAAAGTAATAAATTGTATTGATGTTACGGGAATCGTCAAAAATGGCAAAAATCGCCATATTTATTCAGTTAACATATTCATCAAAACTGTCTTCATTTGCGGCAAAATACAAAAATGGAATAAAAAAGTTGCACTTTTCACTTTTAAAACGCATGAGAATTTTGGTCGATAGGACACCCTGATCATATTTTATTTAACATTGATTTCGCGCGCAGAACTGGCATTCAAAATCACCTGTCGCTTAGAGCGTTGTCTCCGAGAGAACGGTATATTCTAGGCAAAAATTGCTAATTATTGTTTAAAATTATCTCAGCTACATTTTTTATTTCAAAACATTTTTTCTACGGCGTACAAATTCTTTTTTTTTTTTTATTTAAGGAGACTAGCTCGCATCCACCCACAGGTTATTAGCGACATTCCTGTAACATTTGGAATATATTAAATTTAACATTTGTAACAATCAACCATTGTAACAATTAATTACAATTTGTGAACTTTGTGCTTCAGGTTATTTAGCAAATTGTAAAACTGTCTTTCATTTTCATATTTAGGATAGTCTATCAAGAAGTGTTTTATACTGTCTACTGCATTGCATGTTTCGCATTTTTGAGGTTCACTATTTGAAAAAAATAGGCGTGAATATACCTACAGTGTCCAAGTCGTAGACGTGTAATAATAGTTTGGCATCTTCTACTTCTGACTGTGGACTTCCATGAAGAAATGCCACTTTTGATGGTTCTGAGTTTCGAACTAGAGTCATTCCACTCCCGATTCCGCGCACTTATTTTTGAAACACCTTATTTTTGAAATAAACTTTTAGATTTCCTGCGACACTCCGACACTCTGTTTCTGATGCGTCGCTGGTGATAGCGTTACGCGTACCAGTAACTGCTTCTTCATTCCATTCTATGCCTATATGAGATGGTATCCACAGAAAGTGGATTCTGTTCGTCAATTAGATGTTGGAGCATAGCAAGGCGATGAAAAAATCCATCAATATTCCACTGAAGTAGAGACTTGAATTTTAATGTTAGCTTAATTGAGATGTATCACTTACGTTTTATAGATCTTTCCTTTAAATGGGGGTAAACTTGACTGAGCATATGGGACAAAGCTGATATGTCTGTGGTATATTCTTGAATTGTGGTTATAGCATCTGTTGATCTCGTGATATTCATTAGGAGCATGTTAAGTTGATCAAAGTTTAGAAGTTGATCAAAGGTAGAGGGTGTGTGTGTGTGTGTAGATAGTGGATGGCATCAGAACTTGTCTATTTGCCACAGAAAATTTGTATTTTTTTTTTTTTTTTTTTTAATTAAGGATAGGATAGGGATACAAAACATGGCCACTCGTTTCTTGTCTAGGGACCCATCAAGACATTTTTATTAAGACAAACTAGACTAGGTCACGGGCAGGAGGTATTAACAAATGGGGTAAAACAGAGGTTTGGATTCTAATTATATAATGTTTGTAAATACACATATATACATATTTAACCATATATGAGCTAAATTTCTATTTTTGCTTCTAAAACAAACTTGATTAAAAGGTTGTATATTTCTTTATCTTGTTGTGCTAATAAAGTAGGAATGTTAGTTGGTAGACTTACAAACTTTTTCAGTTCTTGGTACAGCATATCCGTATGTGCAGTATATTTTTGACACTCTAAGAAAATGTGATTTATATCGGCTAACGGTTTTTTTTGGACAGTAAGGACAACACGGAGAATCTACGATACCAATCCTAAATAAATGAGCTGGAAAGCGACCATGATTAAGTTTTAAACGTGATATAATTGATGACTTATATCTATTATAATCCCACGAATTGATGTAAGGAATGTTTGTCGGTAAAACTGGTTGAAGTTTAAAATAAAGGTTCTCTGATGTAGTTGAAAATTTACTGTACTGAGCTTCCCATCTAACCCTAACATCAGTTTTATATAAATTAATAAGATCTGATGAGCTGCACATGTTTACTTTCAATTCTGAGTCAAGTGCTTGTTTCGCTGCGAGATCAACTGCTTCATTCCCAGTTATCCCTGAATGTCCTCTAACCCAGACTAATGTAACTCGTACACCATACTCCTGCAGTTTATATAGACTATTTTTTATAGATAGAAGAATATTTTTGTTATAATGGTTAAAAGGAGGACTTTTAATGGCGTGCAAAACTGAGAGAGAGTCTGTTACAATTATCACAGATAAAGGTAAATTCATCTCGCACCAATCTAAAGCTTTCTTAATAGCTATAGCTTCTGCACTAAAAATCGATAAATAATGAGGGACTTGATATTGCTCAACATGGTTAATATTAGAAACTAAAAATGCACAGCCTGTTTTAAATCTTTTTTTTGATCCATCCGTATAAATGATGATTTTATTTTCTCCTAAATTACAGAGTATAGATTTGAAAATTAATTTTGATAGAAATATATTATCTGGATAGTTTGGAATTATAATGGTTGGTTTAAATATTAAGGCTGGAAAATCGATTTCGTAAATAGGATATTTTTTTTGACTATGTATTAGTTCTTTATGTCTCTCAGTGTTAATAAAAGCCTCAGCAAGCGGGGGAGACGTTTTAATTCTCCAATATTTGTTTGTAAGATTCTGGACCGCTATATTTGATATTTTTTTGACCATAAATGTACTAAACGTCCTATACTTTATTAGCTGTTTATTAGATAAGTACTCTCGTCGAAGGCACAAAGGCGGTTCTTGTGCTTCAGCGAGAACTGCATAATTCGGTGATGACATCATAATTCCTAGACTTATTTTAATTGCCTTATATTGAATTCTGTCTAAGGTTAATAAGTTTGATTTGCTAGTTGAGGCATAAATAGTACATCCATAATCCATTATTGAGCGGATGTATGACTTATAAAAAGTAAGGGATATTTTAACATCTGCACCCCACTTATATTTCGAAACTGCACGCAGAATGTTGAGCCCTTTCTCACATTTTTGCTTTACGTGTTTTATGTGGCTGGTCCATAGGAGTTTATTATCAATATAGATGCCAAGATATTTATATTCTTTTACTATGGGTATAGTAAAATCACCTATGGTATACAAATCGGGTGTTCTAAGTCTGTGCCTAGTAAGACACATAACCGCTGTCTTTTGCTGTGAAATACTAAAACCCATAGTATGTAACCAATCACGTATGCAGCAAAAAATATACTCTAAATCTGTAATACATCGTTCATATGAACTATGGATAGTATAAAAAACAAATATCATCAGCGTACTGAATAACTTTTATATTGTCATCCATCAAACTATGCAGCTCTGCTGTGTATACATTAAATAAAAGTGGACTCAATATTGATCCTTGCGGCAAACCGTTATATACTGTTCTTGGCCCGTGGAGTACATTTCTGTGGTCACGAATATAAATTTTTCTGTTTAGAAACAAATTTATTAAGTTATTTGATACCTGTTTGCTGATACCCATTCTACACAATTTTGTTTTTAAAATACTCAAATCAACCACATCATATGCACCTTTTAGGTCCACAAATAGGCATAACATGTATTTGTTATCAGATAAGCATATTTGTGCATCTGTAACCATATGGGTCAATGCATCTATAGTACTACGGCCTCTCCGAAATCCATACTGAGTAGTGGGTAGGAGAGAATTGCTTTCAATAAAATATTCTAGGCGAAACTTAATCATGCGTTCAAAAGTCTTGGTCAGACAAGACATTAACGATATAGGTCGATATGATGAGGGTAATTTTGGATCTTTAAATGGTTTTTTTATTAAACATATAACAATATTTTTTAAATCCTCAGCATATTCTTGTTTTACCCACCAGTTGTTAAAAATTTTTAAAATTATTTGTTTAGCTGACACTGGAAGATTGTGTAAAATTTTATATGTGAAACCATCCAAACCGGGAGCTGTGCTTCTGGTTTGGTTTAACGCCAAAATTAACTCTGAATATTCAAAATTTTTAGACATAGTATCTGAAGTAGAATAAAAATGAAAATTTTTTTGATTGTCTATATCGACATTAGAGACCGAAGGCGGGGCCAGCTGATTCAGAACATCCTCAATTAAATCTTCGTGCAATGGAGGTTTATTTTGTTTATGATATTTGTTTCTTATAGCTTTTACACAATTCCAAATGTTTGAAAGAGGTGTAGATCTATTGAGTTGATTAACAAAGGTTATCCAACTATTTTTTTGTTTTAACTTGAAAATGAGTTTAGCCTTTGCTGCAATATTTTGATAATTCAGATAATTTGTAATATTTCCTTGTCTTCTGAACAATTTAAGTGCGTGGGAGCGACTTTCAGCTATATCAGAACATTCTTCGTCCCACCAATAGGGCCTTGGGACAGAAGGAATGAAAGGTTTTTTAACTGGCATGGATGCAGATGCTGCTGAAGATATGACTTCAAATAATTTTTTTGTTATTCGACAGTTATCTGAATCATTTAGAGCTAAATTTGTACTGATTTCATTTTCAATAAATGCTTGAAAGGCTGACCAATCGGCACGACCGTCATTCCACTTAGTTGCCGGATTGATTTCGAAAGATATGGGAGCAATTTGGAGCTGAATTTGAATAGGGTAGTGATCAGAACCTAAAGTGTCTTGATATACTGACCAATTTACCAAATCTGCCAAGAAAGGGGAGATAAGAGTTAAATCAACTGCAGAGTGATTACCATTGGGATTAACTCTAGTGGGCGATCCATCGTTTAAAGTAATTAGTTCCAAAAAATCTAAAGCTTCTGTTAAATCCTTTCCCCCGCGATCTTCCGGAATAGGGCCCCACCTGTGATGGTGTACATTAAAATCGCCGCAAAAAATTGTACGAGAGATATCAAACTGTACCAATAAATTTAACCAATCTTTTTTTGTGGCTGCTATGTCTGTAGGTTTGTATACTGAAACTAAAGAAATATTTATATCTGGAATAAATACTGCACATACTTCAATGCCCCTTGAAAAATTTTGGGTTATTACACTTTCTTGATAGTTAATTGTTTGTAAGATAAATATACCAACTCCGCCATATCCGTCATCACGACATCTTTTAATGAAATTATATCCCTTTATATTAAAATTACTATTAGACTTAAGCCAAGTTTCAGAAAGTATGATAATATCAACATGGTTTTTATTAAGGTAATTTAACAAATTATTTTTATTAGATGTTATTGACCTACTATTCCACTGCAAAATTACTAATTGGTTTTTAATTGTTTGTTTATTAGCCATTTTTAAAGTTTAATCAGTAAAAGAGTTTTTCACTTGAATCTGATTCACTATATGTTTCCATAGCATCATTTGGATCACTTGGAGCAAAGGCACTTTCTACAAAGTCCCTGATATTAGATTCCATGAGAGTATTTGGTGCTAATTGAAAATTTTTTTGAAATTTATTTATGAAGGAGGTAATTAACATTATAGTTTTCTCTTTATAGTCCATAAATTCTTCTCTGTAAGGGTTAGGTATAATGGGTTTAGGTTTTTGACTAGGTTTATAAGTTTTTTTTACAGGCATCGTATCTGGTGTAGGAGAGGTTGGGTGTGTTCGTTTAATTGTTTTATTAGAATTGGCTTTAGAAGCTGGTTTTGGTTTTTTAAAAGTAATATTAGACGATGGACTGTCGCCAGAAGTATTTGGAAAAGCTGGAAAATTGTTATCGTTGTTTAAAATAGAGAAACGGTTATTCGTAGCCACCTTCGCATATGATGGATTATTATATATATTTTCGGCTTCTTTAAAAGAAATGTTTTCAACTGACATAATTTGTTTAATCCCCTTTTGCTTTGCATATACGGGACAAATACGTGAAATTGAGGGGTGTTCGTTATTATTACAATAAATACACAAATTATTTTCTTTACAATCCTCTTTTGTATGACTTGTATCTGTACACTTTTGGCATCTCTCATTTTTTGATTTACATTGTCTAGCTGAGTGGCCATATCTCAGACATTTGAAACACTGTACAACGGGTTGTACGTACGGTTCAACATGAAAATTGCATAAATTTATTTGTATACATTTTGGAATTTCATTTCCTAAAAATTCTACTATTATCATTTGTCTGTTTACCAAAACTACGTTTCCATCAGAGTCTGTAATTTTCCTTTTCATACGATTGACACATGATACCTGTTTGTTTGATTTGATAGCAGTTAATAAATATTCTTCAGAAAAGAAAGTATCTACCATCCTGACAACTCCTTTTTTGTGTGTATAAAATTTAGGTATAAATGCTATTAACTCATTTTTTAATATAACTTCGTGGTTTACTAAGCTATTGGCTATTTCTAATGTATTAAAAATAACCTTTACCCTATTAACACCTACCGGTTTAATATCTATTACGTCATTTTTTAAAGTTTCATCTTTAAGTAGAAAGTGCCCTATTTTAATTGGAAAAAGTCTCCCTAAATTTTTATTTTTGTGTTCAACAAACACATAAAATGGACCAATATCTCCTGGTCTATAACTGTTATTCATATCAATTAGTGGAACATACCTGTTGTTTTCACTATCACTTTTATCAAACGTGTTTTTTTCATCGGGCGGCTTATCACCGCCCGTTTTTTCTGACATCACTTACGCTTTAAAAAACTCTAATATGCTCTTCGTAAATATCAATACCAAAACTAACAACTAATTATACTTATATTTTAAAAGAATCAATCACCAGTAAATTCACAAAAACTCGAATACGTCCACACACCTTGACTAACGAATTCGAACTGAAGGTAGAGGGTGATTTTTTATAAAGTTTTTAGCAGGGTCAAGTAAGAGAAAAAATGAGCATTCAGAAGTGCTTGCTGAACTAATTTTAGCTTGGACTTTAGGTGGTGGAAAAATGTTACATTCTTTTGAAGAAGAATCTACTTCAAGTGAAATAATTTAATCAAAGTTACATTTTGGTTGATTAATTATATGACTGTCCTTATTTGATGCATCTACTTTGTTCAGTATCTCCTGTATATTAGAAATATACATTTATTCAAACTGAGAAGGGTTTCTGTTATTGGGTGCTTGCAAGGATATATTTGTTGCGCTGGATACCGATGCTTCATTGTTTTGGTTGGGGTTTAGTTGAGTTAGTGGTTCGGACCACTGTGAAGCAATGTGACCTGGCTTCTTGCATCTAAAACAAACTAAACTGTCTTGAGAAATGATTATTCTATATATCGGGTTGTCAAAAACAAGAGTAAATGACTCTTTTTAGAAGTCAAATTGACGACTTGACTATTATTACATTATATTGTAGGTATTTTATTATTTTAAACTTATTTCCAGTATAAAAATGCAGTATACGCGTATATCTGGAACGAAGTAGAACTTTCAATTTCTTTTAGTTATCAATTATTTTAAAGTTATGTTAAAATAGAGTATTAAGAGTATGCAATTAAAATAACAAAAACACTTTAATTTTAAAGTATTTGTACGTAAATTCTCAAAAATACTGAATCTAAAGCCTCCACTAAAAAACTAAGTTGATGGATATATTTTTGGTATATAACTATATTCAAGAAATGCTGAATCTTCTGAGACGCGATAGAGAAAACTTTCCAAATAAAAATATTACGAATGTTACGGTACTAAGTAATAACACAATAGTTACGTGTAAGTAAGGATTAAGAAGGAACATTTCACAATAAACTGCTTTAGGGGTTTTGCATGAGTAGTAGCTACATTCAGAGCACTATCAGCAAACATATGCCAGACCCGACCTGCTCCTGAGACTTATTGTTAGAAATATTACAAAAGAGTTCCTTAAAATAGATGTCATATTTTTCAGACAAGGCATGTTTAATCCTAACAGTCTCCATTTTTTGAAAAAGGAATTTTTGGCCCGTCCGAAACTGCAATTTTTAATATTAATATTTAAGCATAAGTTTGGTTAAATTTGTGTTGTTAATTTATGTTTTTGCAATTTTATTTTGTTTTAAAAAATATCCTATTGCTAATATCAATAATTAGTATATAAGCAGGCATCATACCAGTTAAATAATTGACGCGAAGTATTAAGCGGTTGCTGTAGTTTTTCCATCTTAGAAAATTTCCAATTTCCAGCCGATGTATCCCTTTGTAGTTGCGTCATAAAACTTATAATTTAAGACATGTATTAAGTTCATCGTCGAAAGTTAAAAGCAATATAACTGGCAGTATTTGTAGAAAATCACCAGACAATAAAATGAGTGTGCCACCGAAGATTTGTGCGTTTCCTCTCAAATCTCCTCTGTACCACCTGAATGTAATTCTGGTAGTTAACTTTTTCCACTGAAGCAGCACATTCCCTGAGTTTCTGTCTTAAATTTGACGGTGCAACAACACATGCAAATTTACTTTGATAATATACAAGGCAAATATCAAGCATAGTATTAATTTAATCTTGCCCAAGTACTTTCGATCACTAGATCATCTTCAGGGACATTTCTTCATTTGCGGTCTATCTGACAAGAGTAGAATTTCATAAATATAAAATGGGACATAACAATACACTACACAAAGACAAACAAACACTTTAAAATTTTTGAAGATAGGCGAAGCTACATGGTATATAGAAGCCATGGCTGTACATACAGTACATACAAAAGTACTGTACGTACAGTTTACCTGAAGAGTCTACTGCTAGGAAAAATTATCTCGACACTTTATATGTGGAAACTATGCTGCAGAGAAAGACATTTATTGGTGACAACTATTTTTTGAATATGGTTGATAAAACTACAGATTCTTGTGGTAGGTATATAGAACGCCTATTGATTGGGGTGTTAGAGGAAAATAATCCAGGAATTTCTTATTTTTAATATCGTCGAAGCAGCTTGACAAAACGAATTTTACGAACTTACGAACGTAGTAATTACCAGGTTTATACAAGATACACTTATTTTTACCTAACATAGTGCCTTGTGAAAAGTTTAATACAAAATTTAAATATTTTTACCAGAATTTAATTTATTTAACGTGATTGGCCCATGGAATTAATAGAGTAGCAAAGCAAATATTTTGCGACTTTCTATTAGTAAATAAATGAATGAGCAACGCCAAGAAAAAATTTATTATCTGAATAATCTTGAGCCAAGTTTCCACTTCATTCTGCTCTCGAGCACGCAACTTTGTCAAAACAGTATTAAACTGTTCCTGTTGAAGTTTCGTTTTATCGTAGCCTTTTGTACTTAACGTCGATGTTTGGTTACCACCTTTATTGGCCTGTTTTTGCCATCAGATCGCCCGTCTGCCCCAATCGTAATATGTTTACCACATCGTTCTTAGCAAGACCAATGTTGTTGAAAATTGGAGTAAGTCCTCTGTTATCAGTATTTAATTTTTCTTGAATATTATTACTTTCTGATTCAGGGATGCCATACATACACCATCACATTATTAGCACGTTCAGCACGATCCTCAAACTCGTGCAATAATGTTCCCACATTAGTTGTACCACCAACGCACTGCTGCTGTTGTTGCTTAACTGCGTCTAGCTCTACCTTTAAAGACTTGATTTGCTTTTCTAGCTGAATGAATTTGTTAGTTAAAACAGATATTTTTGAAAGAAAGTACACAGTCTTCGCAGAAGAACAAAATTATCCGTTTTTGAATGACAGTGGCTCTCTCCAACAAGACAAGCTCCAAGACCTCCAAAAGCTAATGAACAAGATAGTTGAGTATGGAGAAGAATATGGATTATCAATAAACACCAAGAAAACCAAATTTATGAGGATATCGAAAACCCAAAATAATGGTGAAAGCCTGACAATTAACGGTACTGCTTTAGAACAAGTTGAAAACTACCACTATCTTGGCACAATAATTAATCACACAAACAATTACTCCAAAGAAATCAAAGTTCGAATAGAGAAAGCACGTACAAACTTCAATAAAATGAGGAAGGTACTTTGTGCAAGAGAACTAAAATTGGACTTGAGAGTTAGACTGGCAAGGTGTTATATATTCTCGACTCTGCTTTATGGGATGGAAGCATGGACACTTAACGCGTCGACTGCTAAAAAGTTGGAAGCATTTGAAATGTGGGTATGTAGACGAATCATGAAGATATCATGGACCGAGCATGTGACAAACAACGAAGTAATGAGGAGAATCAACAAAGAATGAAAGTATTGGAAACCATCAAGACACAAAAGCTACAATACCTGGGGCATGTTATGCGTAATGAGAGATACAACCTTCTTCAATTGATTATACAAGGGAAAATCCAGGGCAAGAGAAGTGTAGGAAGAAGAAGAATCTCATGGTTGCGTAACTTGAGGGAATGGTACGGATGCACATCAATTGAACTATTCAGAGCAGCAGCATTTAAGATCAGAATAGACATGGTGATTGCCAACCTCCGTCGCGGAGATGGCACGTGAAGAAGAAGAATGGCTCTGTGCTGACTTGCACAAAGACCTGAGCATTTCTCCTCCAAATCGAAAACCACGCGGCAGCTGTCACATCTAGGAGCTTTCTCTGTTTGTTCGTCATTGATGGGTTTTCAGCATTTATTCTTCTTCTTCTTCAAGTGCCGTCTTCGTTCCGAAGTTTGGCTATCATCAAAGCTATGCGTACTTTTGATGCTGCAGATCTAAACAGTTGGTAATTGGTGCAATTGTACCATTCTCTCAAGTTTTTCAACCATGAATGCCTTCTTCTTCCTATAGATCTCTTTCCCATTATCTTTCCCTGTATAATCAATTGCAGCAACTGGTATTTATCTCCTCTCATAACATGTCCCAAATATTGTAGTTTGCGCTTTTTAACAGTAAGTATCAGCTCTTTCTCTTTCCGCACTCTCCGCAAAACCTCCACATTTGTTACTTTCTCCGTCCAGGGTATTTTTAATATTCTACGATACATCCACAACTCAAATGCTTCTATCATTTTGGTATCGATCTTTTTCAATGTCCATGTTTCCATCCCGTAGAGGAGAACTGACATAACGTAACATCTCAAAAGGCGAATTTTAAGTTTTAGACTTAGATCTCTTCCGCAGAACACCTTTTTCAATTTAGTAAATGTGGCTCTAGCTTTCTCTATTCTGGTTCTGATTTCTTCAGAGCAATCATTATTTTCGTTGATAACAGTTCCCAGGTAATTATATCTTCTTACACGTTCGATTCTTTGATCATGCACGGTTATGTCAGGGAAGTTTTGTGGTGATTTAGATATTAGCATTATTTTTGTTTGGCTTATGTTAAGTGATAATCCGTGTTCTTCACTGCATTCTACTATTTTGTTAATTAGTATTTGAAGATCTTCCCAAATTTCTTCGATTAGTACCGTGTCATCGGCATATATCAAGTTGTTTATTCGGATGCCATTTATCTTAATACCTATATTTTGATCCGAAAGTGCTGTTTTTATAATGTCTTCGGAGTATAGATTGAATAAGGTCGGTGAGAGTATACAACCCTGTCTTACGCCTTTCTTGACCTCGATTTTCTCCGTTGTCTCTTGCTCTATTCGGATATTTACTTTCTGGTTATAGTAAATCTTAGAGATAATTCTAATGTCCCTTTTATCCAAGTTTTTTTCTACTAGCAGTTTCATTAAGTGATCGTGACGAACTTTATCAAACGCTTTGTTGTAATCAATAAAGCACATATATATATATATCTTGGTTTATATCTAGACATCTTTGCATTTATTACAAGATTTTATTTTAACAATTATAACCTCAAAAATTTTGATTCAGAAAAATGAAGTCCCAGCAATAATATATATAAAACTAACAACTTTCACCCAAAGATCTTTATCAATCTTCTTCTCCTCGCCCTTTGTATGAAAATAGTTACTTTTAATTACTTATTTTAGTTTAATTAGGGAAATTAATCACAAGCATAACAAACACATGTGATAAACTTTGAGATTAGGTTGATATGATACTTACCTTAATAGAGTCCATACAGAAAGACCCGAATCAGTCTAGCTGCCATCGTGCACAGCGGTTAGATATGTGTTCATCGACTTTATGGAAGATTTTGTGGAAAGATCTTGGTTTGCGTGCTTACAAAATCTAACTCATGCAAGAGTTATCGGTACGTCATCACCTAGCAAGGCGTAGATGCGGTGAGTAGGTCCAAAAATAGATTGCCGTTGATTCCAATTTTCATAAGCGATATATGTTTAGCGATGAAGCTTATTTTTGGTTGAATGGCTACGTCAACAAACAAAATGAAGTTAGGATAATCCTTAAATGTATGTTAACAAACTTTTACATTCAGAAAAACCGACTTTGGTGTGCTTTATGGTCTGGTGCAATCATTGGACCTTACTTCTTCAAAAACGATGCTGGCTACAACGTTACAGTTAACGGTGACCGCTATAATGATTACTGCCTTTTTCATTCTCTAATTTAACAACCTATGCATACTACAAGTTTGTACCTACAGCTTGGAGAAGGTAGTCCTTATTAAAAAATCTGCTAAAAAAAATTGAAACAATGCAAAGAGCAAAGAATCATGCTTGGAATATCACTGAGAAACAAGATTAGAAACGCCAAGATAAGACGTAGAACGAAAATTAGGGATTTGTGGAAGAAATTACATAAATGAAATGGCGCTAGGCAGGTCACGTAGTCCGATATAATAACCACAGGTGGACATGGTGAATTCTAGAATGGAAACCAAGGAAGATAACAAGAAGCATGGGAAGACCTTAAAAAAGATGGGTAGATAACATAAGAGCAGTGGCAGGCAAACAGTGGATGAGATTGGCGCAAAATAGAGAAAGATGGAAGCAATTGGAGAGAACTACCTTCAGGAGTGGATGGAAAATGGTTGACAAAGAGAATAAAGAAAAATTTAACAACCTTGATGTGCAGTAGTGGCCGTTTCAATAAGACGGAGCAATATGTCATACTCTCGTTCCACAATTTATTAAGGGAAACGTTTAGTAACAGTATAGTTTCACGTTTCGGACCCTGAATTGGCCTCCAAGATCGTGCAATTTAACACTGCTAGACTGCGGACATGTTATGTGCGGATATGTAAAGGTGCTAATCTATGCCGATAAGCATGAATCGATTGATCACTTGAAGGCTAACATTCGCCTTGCTATTGCTGATATACGGTGATAAATATTGGAAAAATAAATCAAAAATTGGACCTGTAGATTACACTACGTGAGAGCCAGCCGTGACAGTCATATGCCAGAAATCATATTTAAATTATGATGTAAAAAGATTATCTTTTGAATAAAGTCAATTTCATGTTAATTTAAAAAATCGTCTTTTTTTTAATTTTTATTTATCCGCATCAACCACTAGGGTTATTAGCGGTAGGTTTATGATACAAATAGAGAAAATAAGATACATTTTAAAAGTCATGACTTACAACAATATGGTATTATGTACATGTATGTAAATGTAACTAGCCGTAGCTTTTTCTGGGTAGAATATTTTCATGTTGTGACAGGCTGTATGGCACTTGCCTATGCCATTAAAAAAAAATGTAACAAAAATTAAATTACAATTTATTATAGAGTTTACAGTGTTTTAAAAAGACAGAACTTCATTGAATTTTGTAACCAGTGCTTCTTTCAGGCTGTTGGGTATCTTGAATATCGCCTTGGCTGAGGTGTACTCTGGACATTCTATTAATATATGGTTGACTGTGAAAGGTGTTTGGCATCTTTGGCACATTGGTAGTGGTTCTTTGGAGATGATGTAGCCGTGTGTAAGTCGTGTATGCCCAAGTCGGAGTCTGCTGATAATTACCTGGTCTTTTTGTTTTGGTGGTATACCAAGATTTTTTGAGGATACGTTTAGTTTGATATTTTTAAGATTTGTGTTTGTTTGATCCCATATTTCTTGCCATATTTTATTCACATGAGTCTTTAATAAAGTCTTAGTATCTGATATTGATATATCTGTTGTAGTCGGAATGTTAGCATTGTTTATTGCTTCAAACGCTGTTTTGTCTGCTAGCTCATTACCAGATATTCCGACATGCGATGGGACCCACAGAAATGATATAATTTTCCCAGAAAATTGGAGCTGTTGCAACGCGTCCTTAATTAGGAATAGATTGATGTGTGTGGGATAAACATATTTAATGGCCTGTAAAGAGCTTAATGAATCTGATAATATTAGTATTTGTTTTTCGTTTATGGTTTTACAATGATTTAGTGCGTCAAGTATTGCTTGGAGCTCTGCGGTATAAATACTACAGCCGTGAGTTAATCTAGTGGCAGAAATTAAGTTTTCTGATACAGTAGCAGCTGCTACTCCGTTGCAAGTTTTGGAGGCATCAGTGAAGAACAATTTGTGAGTGGAATATTTAAGTAAATTTGTATGATACTGAAGCCTAATCTCTGTAGAATTGTGTAAATGCTTATCATGATTAAGTAAGGAGAGGTCTACTATTGGTAAGGAAACTGTCCAGGGAGGTGTCTGGTATATTTTTATGGGTGCTAAGGTAATTTGATTGATATAATACGGTAATCTTTTAACTCGTTCGTAAAATGGTACTGTCTTGGTGGTGTAATTTGTGTATTGTTCTAGCGATTCTTCCAATACTAAACTTGCGAGAAAGGTATGATCCTTTGCGCTTAGAATTCTTGAAGCGTAGCATAGTGATAGATATTGTCTTCTGAGGTATAGTGGCATTTCTCCTGCTAGCACTTGAAGGCTTCTTATTGGAGTAGTTCTAAAGGTCCGAAAGATTAGTCTTAGAGATGTGGTTTGAATAACATCCAGTTTTTTTAGTTAATTTTTATTTGCTGTTTCATAACAGTTGCATCCGTAGTCGAGTTTGCTTCTTATTAATGTCTGATATAAATTAAGAAGAATTTTAGTATCTGATCCCCATTTATGATTGGATAAAACTCTTAGTAAGTTTATTCCTTGTTGACAGGATTTGATAAAATTGTTGACATGTGAAGTCCATGTGAGTTTTGAGTCAAATATTACACCCAAAAATTTGATTTCGCGGACTTGTTTTAGAGGATGGCCATTTAGATACAAGTTTAAGTTGTATTCTGCTCTTCGTTTGTCAAACATTATTACTTTAGTCTTCTCAGTTTGAAAAAGTTAAACCAGTCTCTAAAGACCACATTTCTAAGCTGTTTAATGTTCTCTGTAAAATTTGCGTAGCTAATTCTATATTTTTACTTTTAACATATATTACTAGATCATCAGCAAAAAGATTAGCTTTTACGGGAAGCTTTATGTGGTTTGTTATATTATTTATTGCGATTAAGAATAATAGTGGACTTAAGGCCGATCCTTGAGGAATTCCATTATGAAGTGATTTCGATGTTGACATGAATCCATTCGTTTTTACTTGTATGGACCTGTTTTGAAGAAAATTTTTGGTGAAAGCGAGAAAGTTACCATCTAATATCCAGTTTTTCATAATTTTGAGGATATAATGCTTCCATGTTGTGTCGAAAGCTTTTTTAATGTCGAAAAATATTGCAATTACTTTTTGTTGATTTGTAAATGCTTTATGTATTTCGGATTCTAGTGCAACAATGTTATCAGCTGTCGATCTGTCTGAACGGTATCCGCTTTGTATTGGAGTAAAAAGTTTTTCCTTTTCCAAGTGCCATTTCAGTCTTTTACTTAATATTCTCTCCATTGCTTTGCAAATGTTACTGGTAAGAGATATTGGACGATAGGAGGATGGTAAGTTTTTTAGCTTATTCATTTTTAAAGAAGGAATTATAATTGCTTGACGCCATATTGAAGGAAACGTTTTATTTGTGTAAATATTGTTAAAGATGTCAACTAAAATTTTCTTTACTGTTTTAGGTAGTTTCTCAATAAATATTGATGGAATATCATCAGGTCCTGAAGAAGTTTTTTTAGCATTGCCTAAGCTTTCGTTTAACCCCTCTATTGTAATCGGTGTATTGAGAGGGCATAAAATATCTTTTATTTTGATTTGTGATAATTCGGTTTTTTCTTTGTGTTTTAAAAATGTAGAGTTGTATTGATCATTGCTGGAATATAGTTGATAGTGATCAGCTAAGATTTCTACAATTTCTAGTTTATCTGACGTAATTAAGTTATCAGTAGCAATGGTGTCAATATGATTAATTTTGGTTGAGCCTTTTATTTTCCTTATTTTCTGCCAAATATCACTTATTGGTGTAGATGAATTTATTGATGAGACATAATTGGCCCAGCTTTCTTTTTAGATTTTTTGATTAGAAATCTGGACCTGGCTCTTAACGCTCTAAATATAGCTAAGTTAGTTTCGGAATTATGTTTTTTCAATATATTAAAGGAGTGTTTTGTTTGTTTCAAGGAAGTTTCTATTTCGATATTCCACCAGGGCAGAGGTGTTTTTGTGGTAGCTTTAGTTTTTCCAATCGCTTCTCTGGCTGAATCTATTAGGATATCATTAAAATTTGATATTGTGATGTTTATATCTGCTAATATTTTGAAGTCTTTCATCCGTTCAGTTATTAAACTAGTATACTTTTCCCAATCCGCCGATTTTAATTTCCATGTTTCATATGGTTTTGTATTAATATTTGTGTCTTTAATATGAGTCATCAAAACTGGTAGATGGTCGCTGTCAAATAAGTGTGAAAGTGTATTCCACTCAAGTAGTGGTGCTAAAGTTGAATTGCTGAGGGATAAATCGATGGTTGAAAACGTGCCATTGTATGAGTTGAAACGGGTAGACATTCCTGTGTTTATTAGCACCATTTTAAGGTTGTTAATTATTTCTAATAGAGTTTTGCCATTTTTGTCAGTTTTCAAAGATCCCCAAGATTCGTTATGACAATTTGTGTCAGCAAGAATTAGTTTAGGAGTTGGAATTTGTTCTATCACTTTTTGTAGTTCCAGGAGTATGGATTCGTCCGGATGTGGTAAATATACACTGCAAATGTTAATTTTGAAATGATGAATTATTGATACTGCAACAGCCTCCAGATTTGTATCTAACGGAATTTCTTTGGATTCGACCGTAGATTTCACAAAGATGCCAACACCACCACTAGCTATTTGCTGCACTGGTCTATTTCTGATGTATGATGTATAGTTTTTCAATTTTACATTATTATTAGAAAATCGTGTTTCTTGTAAACATATTACTAGAGGTGAGAATTCATTGATTAATATTTTTAAGTTTTCGATATGGCTGTAAAAGCCATTCAAATTCCATTGAACTATGAATTTGGTTATTGGATAGAGTTGCTGTCGCTTTCTTCCTCAGTAATAGAAGAGTTGTCTGTTCCATGTATCTTTTTTAAGATTCTTGAAATGTTGTTTTTAAGACGTCGATCGTTTGTGTTTGTGTGTACCATTTGCAATTCAGCGCTAAGTCCTTGTAGGTCATTTGTATAATCCTTTGCTACGTTTTCAGGAAACTTTGAACCTATAGCATTTGTAATATAGTCGCATAGTTCTGTGTATCTTAGTGTGTAAGGAATAGTAGCTGACGATAAAATGGCTTCTATAGGTTTCATTGAGGTTTCGATGTTCAAAGCTTTTTTAATCCTTTTAGGTGCAGATTTCTTTGGAGCAGGAATTATTATTTTTTGATTTTCTGACTCTATTATTTCAGGAGATGTTGACATTTGTCTTTTTATAGAAGTGTGTAATATTATGTTAGTATTATTAGATAGTGATTCAGGTAGGTTTTGTGAGTTGGAGGAGGTATTTGGTAGTGATCTGGTTGAGGAAGTAGCAGCATTTGTACTGGATTGATGAGCAGTTGCGGTTTCTGATGTAAGGGATGTTTTATTTATTGGATAATTTTCTGTTTCAGAAATATTAACATTTATAGATTGAGTTAGCTGGTCAATATTTTGTAAATTAATTGGTTCGATAGTGCAGTTTTCATCTTTGTATCCTGTGGTATTACATTTAGAGCAATTTAGGCCATCTAAGGAAAGATAAATTCTGTAGGGAATATTGTCATGAGATATTAGAAGTGAATTTCGGATATGATTATTAGTTGTTGGAGCAACAAATACTTGACGTCCAAAGCTTAATATATGATTGTATTCAGATTCAGGCATGCCAATTTTTAAAAATGTTATTTTAGACACTGCAATAAGCTCCAATTTTTTGAGCTCTTCTTCGATAATAGTGTTTGGAATACTGGGGCAGACATTTGATATCACTAGTCGGCTCGCAGGAGTAATTAATCTTCTAATTTCTATGTCGTTTCCTTATATTGAAACGGATTTGTGATTATGTAGTAATTTTTCTAGGATTGTAGTGTTACTGAGATATATACATACCTACTCTGTTATTTAAAATTCTGGACGCGAAGATGATATTTTTTGGTTGTACTAAAGCTCCTATTGCTGTTATGTATTCGTGTATTTTTATATCTGGTACTGATGACAAAACAATTGCTTGTTCTTTGGATGGAAAGTTTAAGCTGCTTACGGCATTAGAGTAGGTTAATGTTGAAGAAGAGGTTGGTATTGAAGATGTTAATAATGGTTTGGTGATTACTGTGTCTGTTTTTAAATTGTTATCCATTTTTAATTTTTAATTTCTTCATTTCTTCATTTAGTATATATAATTATACTAGAGCCGCTACTGACTTAAGGTAATTAAGCCGGCTTATCTATAAAAATAGATCTTCTGTTCAGTTTTCAATAATATTCTTTAAATGGTTTTATCTGGATCAAATAAACATTGTACTTACAATTTTTCTTTTCTGTAATTAGAAGACACTTTAATTTCACTCTTAGTACAAACTTGTATTTAAATTTTTGGTATAAACCAACAAAAAACACGTTTTATTCGGAGCTGAAATTTATCGACACCTTACTAATGAGTCTCGACTCGAGTTCCTGTTGCACAGTTTCTCTTTCAATTTTCAAAATCGTCTTTGTTTTATTCCATTTCAAAGTTCTATACCTCTAAAAAACATTCTTTATATTATATTTTCTCATTGAATATAGCAATTGTAAATTTTTTTATACTGACAAATACTTAATTGGAACTTAGAAACCCATATCCCAATATATCGAATTATATGATTTTTTTAATGGAACCTGCATATTTAAGATAGGCCTCGGAGGCTCCATGTCACCGGTGACGTTTCTAATAAAGGACGTCGCCAGTCAAGGGTTAAAAATATGATTTTTATTAAAAGCCTTGTGCTATTTAATGATTATTTTTTCAGCTGATATTGACAATCGACTGATTGAAACTTTTTAATTTTTAATGAGAAATGTCCCTTAAGTTTAGTCTTTGACGTCAATATACAATTTTACTCATTATTTTCTCATAAAAAGGGTAACGGAATTTCTGTTATTGTGTCATTTTGTCGACATGAAACCTAAGAATAATATTTTCTGAAAAGTTATTTTGCCATTTTATATAAGAGCTTATTTTGTGCACTTATATTACACTCTTGTAATTTATATACCTATGTTATATGAACTTTCTACAAATAAAAGTGTTTAATGTTGTGAAAACTTGACCATTAGATGTCGAGTATATTTTGCGGATCTTATATGCCAGAAATATTTCTCTTGAGTTAAATGTAATATGTAGTCCGATAAAATGGAACAAAGAGCAATAATGTTTTCATATGATATACAGGACTTTTGTAGGGTGAGTGTTTTGAGAGTGTTCTGTATATTGTTTGATTTTGGCTTAAATTTCTGTTATAATATATCATTGAGCAAAAAGACAAAAGAGAGAATCTAATCGTTATGAAAAGGAGACCAAAATTTATAAAAATGGTCTCTTAATATGGCGGACATATCCGGAAATGCAAAGGCGCCAAATTTAAATTTTACGCCACTTATTACCAGTAGCTATAAAATATTTTTCAGAATGTGTCTTGGACGACGAGGAAGTTTTAATTAAATATTCACGATAATAGTCTAAAATGTGACACAATTGTTAAAAAATATCAATATGAATGTAACGATTTGAAGATTTCATGTGACCGTTGGGACAACCAAAAACATAACCTAACTAAATTCAATTTCTTAAACAAGGAAACAGACTTTCTTTCCTTGTTTAATGTGGCCTCTCAAAATGGCACTTCCCGTCTAACAATATTTTTGCCCCCACTACCTTTACATTTCCTCTTCTGTCTTTTTGCTCGATGTAATAAATACAGTGTGTCAATTTTAAAACTTACAATGGGGTATATCTCATGATCAAAAGCTGATATCGAAAAATGTTTAAAACCGTTTCAAGGATAGTAAGGGGGAACTAAAATTATATGAAAGATAACTCATCGTAATCAACCCTCTAGGCCCCACCCACCACAACCAAAAAAATTAAAATTGCAAACTCCTACTTGTGATACATTATTGAAAAGACTTTGGCTTAAATGGAAAATTTAATGAGGTTTTAAATTTGTTAAAAATATCAATTAAGTAAATGCTTAAAGTGGGTTCCGTTGTTTTGTAAACAATAATAGAGCCTATTTTCAAATTCTGCACGAACTTTGGAAAATGTTTTTCTAGTAATAGCGCGACATGCTTGCGTAATTGTTTCCCGTAATTCCCCAGTGACGCAGGTTGAGTTTTATAAACTGACTTGAGATAACCCCATAGAAAAAAGTCAGGTGGAGGTAAGTCTGGTGACCTCGGCGGCCACTCAATAGGTATAAAATAGGTATCAAATGGTATGAACAAGGGCTCAATTATAGCATCGCCTAATATTCCTGGTATAGTTATACCAGCATATAAGTAAAAGTATATACATTCATATTCATACAACAAATATTTTTTAACATTCTCGGTTTAACACGTTGCCTGCCGTAGAGTATTTTGTAATCCTTTCCGTTCACGCCATAGTCACCGTGACGGCATCACAGTTACATTAAAATGTAGGCAACAGGCAACGTGTTAATGCGAATTCTTTCAGTCATGAGTTCATAAAACTCCATTCGTCGGTCTGGATCATCATCGCCTAGTTCTTGAAGAATTTGTGTTTTGTACTGGTGAAACTTATGTAATATCAACACCTTTCTAACCGACTCATGTGAAAGTTCTGTCATTGTAGATACTTGACCTGTTGATGCAGTAGGCTCTATTGCAAATTTTCCAAGGACCTCAATTTGGGATGCTTCATTCAATAATCTTGGAGCATCCCTTTTTTTATTTTGCACTGATCCCGTTTCTCTAAACTTCGCGGACGTACACGTGACTTATATTTTAGTCCGGATGCCTTTCATAAAATATTTGAGCTGTTCGTAAATAACACTGGTTCTTAGAGGCAAATATGAAAATGTTCTTTACGCGTTCAGGTATACTATAAACCATCGTGATGACTACAGCTGAATAACAGTACCGATCGTACAAATGATGAAAACTAATGACAAAAATGTTTTCAACTTGTTTTGCAAAAACGTCAAATTAAGTTTTTATTTAACAAAAGAACATTTCCGACGGGATTATCATTAAAAATAGTAGTCCAGGGGATACCATTACAAATAAACAAGTCATAGTAAGCCGGCTGATAATAACACCCTGTATAATCATTAAACAATAAATATACAGGGTCATCAACCGAATCAACAAAAACCTCATTAAATTTTCCATTTAAGCCAAAGTTTTACAATTATTGCTTCACCCTGTATAATGATCATTTATATCATTGATAGCATTTTTTATAGTCTTTTTAATGATGTATCACAAGTAGGGGTTTGAAATTTAAACTTTTTTGGTAGCCCATTGTAAGTTTTAAAATTGAGACACTGTATATACATATATACATATATATATATATACATATATATATATATATATATATATATATATATATATATATATATATTTATATTTATATATATATATATTTCAGAAAGATTTCCGCGTTTAGTACAATTAAACCTAGAACTAAGATTAATATTATTATAAAAATTAATATTAATCTCACCAGTCTTCCGGGTTGAACCGCGTTGATTTCCATTGCGCCGAGCTTTCGACATCCTCTCTGATGTCTTCTTCATGGCTTCCGAGGCCTCAGTCTCCCGAGCCCCCCCCCAGACACTACTGCACTGATCACCGTTCACTTCACTACAGTAGTGAAGTAAATATGTATTTAATATCTATTTATATACAAATATATTCTCAGTTCATGTATGAGTTCTTACATAAATCCTTTTTAAATTTTTCAATATTTGTATAAGTTAGAATTTTTTGGTGACAATCCTACGAAAAACTTTTAATTTTTGCTGCTATTTATTTGAATGGTGTTAAGCAGTAAAAGATTTCAAACTTTTTATAAATAAAATAATAATTTAGACATAACTCCAAACACAAATAAATCTTGAAAAATAACTTTTTAACTATAATTTATTGGTTAAATCGATTTTAAATTTTTTCTCGGAGATATTATTTACATAATTTATAAAAAAAACTGACATCTCAATGAGTCCGTCCCCAAACGAACCAAAGTTTGACTGGTAACAAACCTTCTCCGGAAACATCAAATTCCCATCGCAGTATTCTACAGCTTTAGAGTATAATAGAAAAGTTTCCAACAAAGGCATAATTCTATGTTAGACACAAAACATCATATAAACCCAAGTAAAGAAAGGTTAAATGTCTGGAAAAGTAAAGCCACATACAATTCAGAATTTCACCTAACTTTCAGGAATCTGTCAATAAAATTACAGAAGTTTAGCGAGCAGATAAAGGGACCTAAAAGTAATATTAAGTAAATAAACACGAGACATTTTAACTTATGACATTGACTGGTTAATTACAAAAACGCACTGATTATATAAGAACAGAAAATTATTTATTTCACAAAAATAAGGTGCAATTATTAGTGAAAAGTTAATACTTTTAATGTTTGTGGATGATACTAATTTCCTAAATTATTCTTTACAATATTTACATATCTACTACGTTTTTGCTAAGACACTTCTTGTTTTTGGTACTTCTTCTTTTTCTTTTTATGTAGACATGACTTTGTCTATTTTTCAATGTACCTCCAGTACTTTGTCGTTCCATTTTGTATTTTTTAGAAGCTCTTGATAAAAATTGTAATCACAATTGAAAGCTCGAGTAAAAAATAGTCAACAAATAGCCCCTTTTATTGACTCCAACCCATCAAAAACAGTGTTATATTTTTTCCAAACGAGCTCTTATATATATATATATATATATATATATATATATATATATATATATATATATATATATATATATTGTTATGATATGTGAATGCGATGCAAGAAAACTACAAGTTGCTCTTATTTACCGGCTAGCTTTGAATGCTTTTAATAAAAAATTATTGAACGCCTGAAAATATAAAAAAATTGACAAACATTTATTCTACTCACCTTGTATTCTCCAAATCTCACAGGATACTGCTTTTTTTATGCAAAGTGAATCTTTTCTATTATTGATAAAAGAAAATTTCGTTTGTTTATCTAAAGTATAGAACGAAACGTGCTGTATTTTGAATTTGAATTTTTTTTCTTATTTGTCTTAGAACATGCAGACTCGTAACTCAAGCGAGTTCTGTGACCTGTAGTGCTTTTAGTTTAATACTAATATGAATGGATTTAGATTTATGACGTAATACAATATTGAAGTAAGTATATGAAATTAGTGCTTTGTGAAGTTGCAACAAGAAATACTTGTTCTAATACGTGTTTGTTTGTCAAAGCATTTATAACCTCACTCACTATCTTTTTAGAGCGAAAACAAAGGTTTATAATCCTTCAATTTTTAGTTTAATATCGATTAACTGTTTTGTTTAATGATTATAGGAAGCAAAAGAAACGGCGAATTATATTTGGTTAATATTACAAAAGCGATAATAAAATTTTTGTGAACTTGACTTCAAATTATTTTTTTTTAACACAAAGATGATTTAGAATGATAGGCTGTTTAAAAAGGTAAGATTATTTCTAAAGACATTTCAAAACTTGCGTTTAACTTTATTAAAGTTCACTTTCGTCTTTCAGATAATCCCTTCTCTGAAAATTTTATGGAAATCTTCAATAACAAAGATTGCATCTTTCAGTGACGTCTTCTAATGGATTAGGGCCGCAAAATTGTGATATAAAATATAATGATCTCTGTGCAAACTATCAGAATTATCTCTCCAATGGTTGAGAAATATTTATAAGTACCCAAAATGAATTTTAAATGATCTTCAGTCAAAAATAAACACCAAACGGTCTTTTTATTCAGCGAGAATTCAAATGAGTGGAAAAAACTCACCTTTCTGTAACTGTTGACCTCTTTATGATGGCTGCTAACAATTCCCTTATCGGAAAATTAATCTGCAGGTTCTGCTGAAATTTGATCAGAAACGATGGTTTTCTTATCGGCAAGGTAATTTGAATATACTTTGTTATAATTCAGGACTTTTTCAAGGTTTTTAAAATCCTTTTGAAAAATTGTGACTGCTGAAAAATCAAAAATTTCTGGACCCCCTGCGTAACTATTGATTTTTTATTTTCCTATTTTTCATTGC
Source organism: Diabrotica balteata (assembly GCA_918026665.1). NCBI lineage: Eukaryota > Metazoa > Arthropoda > Insecta > Coleoptera > Chrysomelidae > Diabrotica > Diabrotica balteata. Next base: position 34,602,243 of record OU898282.1, on the reverse strand, counting down.
TTACCAGATCTCCAAGCATTTTGACAATCTTTTTAAAGATCTGACAGGATTTTTGTATATTTTTGACATTTATGATTAAAATAAAAAATATTTTAAATTTTAATAAATTGTTAAATCTTGAGAACTATATTGACTTTTGAAATGAATTGAAACAAATACTAGAGAATTTAAGCTTTCTTTTGACATATAATATCTACAACAAATGATAATTTAAATATTAAAATTTTTACTAACAAATTTGACATACACCAATTTTAACATGAATTAGTTGCTTTTATTTTGCTTTTATTTACATAATTTTAAAGCTATCTGAAAGCACTTTTGATATTGAATCACTGAGAATTGTCTTCAGATTATCTGTCCACTAAATATTATATCATTCTGAACTCTTATTTATGAGCTATATCCGATTTCACCTTCTAACACGTTTTATTTTCCGAGCTCTTGCCATGTTAACTGTATGTTTACTAACAAATTGAAACTTCTTACTTTGTGAATAAATGACTTAAATATTTTATCTGTTTTAGGACTGTTGAAGATTCTATTGACTTGTATATATTAGAATTTGGATTATAATAAAAAATGAAATTAATTAATAAATGTATTTATTAATTTATGGTTTTTATTTCCACTCGATCCGAAGTGGTTTGATATTTGCTTTTTGTATCTTTATGTTGTGGCTATATTGGCTTATTCTGTAAGTATCTCTTACATAAATAATATAATATATATATATTATTATACTTCTTCTTCCACAAACGCGGAAGGAACAAAAATAATTAAGGAATCCATCGGAAGTAAGTTTTTAAGAAATCTGAAGACAAAATATGTATTAATTTTAAGATAGAAAGTTTGTATATTTGTAAATAGATAGATTAGTACCGAAATTTTATGACTTATAAAGAACTAAGCCATTCTAAACGAGTTATTGACAAACCATTTGTACATTATAGAAAATAAGCTGTTACCTGAAGGATTAGTCCGGTATTGTGTTGTATAAATCTTCTATTATGACTAAGGCAAAAATCTTTGAAATGTATAAAAATTATTTGTTTACAAGGAAATGACCATTGTTAAAAGATTAAAGTTCCTTGCTTGAAAACGGTAATTAGCATTCCAACAAGTGTGGTAAACAAATTTGGATTTTGTGATGAGACGATCTTTTTGGAAGGGGAAATCGACAGACCGAGGGTTGATAGAGTTTTTGTTGGTTCGAGAAGACAGTGATGTTTGAGTGATCGAAAAGAAAGGTTGCGTCTCGACAGGCGGTGTGTTCGTGAGTTGGAGGCCGGCATTGTTAAGTGGATAAAGTTACCAGTCTTGTTAGCAGAATTGTGGAAGAAGTAGATTGCAAGTCGATGTAAAGAAATCCTTGAATCTAAAGTGTGCAGTTTCTGGAATACGTGTTAAATAGTTGTGGCACCAGGTGAGAAAAGAGATCCTTGGGTCACGAAGAAGTTATATGAATGTTTGAAGAAGTGATTTTCGTGTGTTAAGTGTTGGAGAATTGAGTCAGGAGGTTAAATTAAGTCAGTTAAATTGGCTGAAGGAGCAGATACTGAAACAAGAAGCCGAGGCGCAAGGTGGAAGAACACATTGCTGTGGAAGGTGGACAATTCTTTGTGTGGTCCTAAAACAATCCAGGGAAGAAAGGTCAGATATTTTCCTTTTTCAAGTTGAAAGGTGTGTAAATCTTAAATGCGATTTGTTTACCTCATTGTTGTTACCAGTTTAAAGCATGATTAGACCTTTTTACATTTATCAAATGTTTTAAAGTTTTGTTTCCATAATAAAATAGATTTTTTAAATATAAGGAAGATAAAAGTTTATAAAGGTATCCAAATTTAAATTAGTTTCAAATTGTTTTGTCTCAAGAAGAAAATAAGAATTAAAATTTTCTTTTTGTATTAATTTCATTACATGCATATTCGCTGATTGAAAAGATAACGGCAAATTTAATAATTGTTTTTTTTTATAAAATAAAAAATATCTGTATTTTATGTATTATACTTTTTATTATTATCCTTTGTTTTTCCTATCCCGATAAATACAACTAGAAAACTTTGAACTCACTGAACATAAGAAATATCAGAAGTTTATTTTTTAGGACATTGATAACGAGAAAGTATATTTTTGTGATTGTTTCAAGTAAATAAATTAAAATCAAAAATACAAAATCATAACAACTGTCGCCCAAACGTGTGAAGCTTAGAAAGTATTTCTAGTTGGAATTTAAAAGGATAGGGAAAGAAAGCAGGTTGATTGAGAATTTATTTCCGATGGTCAAAGTTTATAATAACTGCATTTTATGACATAACATTTCAAATTTCTCTAGGTACAAGTTTTGCATGATATATTTTATTATATTTGATTGATTTTTACAATTGACAAAAGTTTTAAATTTTATTGCATTTATTTAAATTTATTGCATTTGGGATAAGAGAAAAATTTTTTCGTCTTTGCAACATTACTCGAATTTCATATTTGGCGGGGATATTATTGCACAAATTTAAGAGTTTCATATCAGGCGGGGATAAATTTGAACTACATGTCGATCACGAGAAGCAAAAGCAAAGAAAACAAAAAACAAGAAGAACATATAGAACAAGAAGACATTTTTGAAACAACAATCATGGCATCAGAACAACAGGAATTGTCAGGAATAGAGAAAATGTTACAAATAATGATGCAAAAAATGGATAAAGTGGATAAAACAATGGAACAGAATCAAAGAGAAACTCACAAGAGAATGGAAGAAAATCAACGTGAAACGAAACAAGCAATAGAAAAAAACCGACAGGAAACACAACAAGTGATAAAAGAAGTTAAAAGTTGCTTAGAGAATGTTAAAAAAGAAATGGCAGAACAAGAGGTGGAAATTAAAAAAATGAAAAACAAAATGGAAAAGGAATTAGAAGAGTTAGAAACAAAGTTTGAAAACGCTCTGCAAGAAGATAAGGAAGAAATAGAAATAAGAGTGAAACGGAATGAAAATTTAATTAAGGAAATAAGACACCAAAATAGAGTCGGAGAAACAAGAGAAATAGTTATCCAGAATTCCGGCGAAATAAAAATACAGTTTGGCGGGGATGTAAGAAAACTACACCCCGTACCGTTCATGAATAATCTAAAGAAGAAGATACAATACATGGGAAATTTTGAGACAGCTAAGGAAGTTATCAGAAATCATCTCAAAGATGAGGCAAGTCTATGGTTTGACAGCAAAGTGGAGGAATTTGAAAATTGGCAAGAATTTGAAAACAAATTTCTGAGTTTTTTCTGGGGAAAGACAGAGCAATTACAGATAAATAAGGAATTGCAAAATGGGAAATACCATGAGAAGATGGGTATATCAGAAAAAACATACGCATTGCAAATGTACAATAACGCAAAACATCTGCAATACAATTATTCATCTGAGCAATTAGTCGAGTTGATTGCAAGACACTTTGAAGACACAATGGAAGACCACATAAATTTACAAAACTACAAAGATATCGATAGTTTATGCCAATTCCTACAAATAAGGGCATCACGGATACAGGAAAGAAGAGCAAGAAGGTCACAAGAGAATTATAGACATCGAGAAACTCAGGAATACAGAGAGAGAGGACAAAATTTTAGGAGGGATTACACTAGACGAGAATTTATTCCCAGGAGGGAAAACGAGAATCGGGAAAATAGAAGAGGAAATGATGATTTCAGAAATCGGCCATGGAATGAAGACAGATATCGAGAAAATCAAAACAGAAATAACACCCGCACATATCCAGAAAACAGAAATTACAATAGACGAAATGAGCAGGAATATCGTGGAAACCGAAACGGATATGACAGACCAAAAGAAAATAGAAGAGAGGTAAATCATACACAAATAGAAGAAAATGAGGATGAAAGAAATAGAGATGAGAGAAGAAATACGGAAGAACAACAGTCGGTTTTTCACGAAAGCACCCACTAAAAACAAAAAACCAGGCAGGAATTTTTTGTCACCCGAAGGAATTCATTAAATTGGCAGGAAATAATGAGGAAAGAAGAGGAGTTAATTTAAAATTTGTAGATGGTTTCATTAACAATAGACCAATAAAGATTTTGATAGACACCGGGTCAGAAATAACCTTAATAAACAGAAAATTAATAGAAGAAGTACAGTTGACAAATTTAATATACAAAATACCAAGGGTAAATTTGGTGGGTGCGAATAAACGGATTTTGGCAACGATAAATGAAGGCATACGAGTGATGGTACGACTGGATAAAAAAATGTATGCATTACAATGTGTAATAATGCCAAACATGTCGCATGACATGATTGTAGGAGTGGACGAACTGGCAGAAAAACATGTAGTAATAGATTTCAAAAATAACACGATGAAACTGACTGAAGAAAAGGAAGGAGAACAGGAAAACGAACATGGGAAACAGAAAATTGATATTTCGGAGAAAGAACAAACAGTGGAAATGAATCTGGCAACGAAGCAAGGACAAAGAAGAAAAAGGAAAAGACTTAAGAAAAGGATAAAGGAAGTCAATACCGGGGATTCCTCAAAAGAAGAGATGAGCCCCGAAGAAGAAGAAGAAGAAAGAATATCAACAAAGGAAGATGAAAACGACATAATTGAAACAGTGGTTTTTAGGGAAGAGATTAATGAAAAAGAGGATGAAGAATGGACGATAAATATGTGTCAAGAATCTGAGGAAAGAGAAATTAAATTGATGTGTGGAGAAGAAAGAGAAAATGAGTTGCGTTTGATATTAAAAAAATACGAAACGTTGATAAATGAGGAAAACAGAGTGGCCAGAAAGTACGAACATTCATTTGAGGTAAAAAACTTGGGAAATTTTCGATCGAAAACGTACCCGATTCCATATAAGTATCGACAACAGGTGAAAGAAGAAATTAATAAAATGTTGGAAGATCAAATAATTGAACGATGTGATTCACCGTATATTAATCCAATTGTAATAGTAAAGAAAAGCAGTGGAGAATTGAGACTATGTTTAGATGCCAGAAATATCAACCAGCACACGGTATCACAATATGAATCACCTCTAAACATCGAGGCCATATTTGGAAGAATTACAGGGTCACACATATTTTCTAAAATTGATTTAAAGCATAGTTTTTGGTTGATACCTTTAGCTGAAAAATGTAGAAACTACACCGCTTTCTCAATTGATGGTATTGTCTACAGATTCAAGGTAGTGCCTTTTGGTTTACAAAGCGCTTGTGCAGCACTGGTACGGGCTTTACATTCGATTTTAAATCGATACGAAGATTTCATAGTCCATTACATCGACGATTTGTTGATTTTTTCACGAGATGTACAGAGCCATATGAAACATATAAAAATAATTCTGGAAGAATTGGATAGAGCGGGATTAAAATTAAACATCGAAAAATGTCAATTTTTCCAAAAGGAAGTAATTTATCTAGGGTTTCAATTGGACACTAAAACAGTCAGCCTAGCCGAAGATCGAGTCAAGCTCATTGATGAATATCCAAGACCAACCAATTTGAAAACATTGAGAGGTTTTCTTGGCACGATCAATTATTTTAAAAAACTAATTCCCGATTTAAGCCAGAAGGAAATTCCTCTAATAAAATTACTAAAAAAAGGGATAAAATGGAATTGGAAAGAAGAACAGGAGAAGGCTTTTCAAATATTAAAACAAGAATTAACGAAAGAAACCCCAGAATATATAATGAAAGGGATAATGCCGATAAGGCCATGGGAAGATATAAAACAAAAGGAATACACACAGATAATGGAAGATGTGCAAAGGAGATTGCGGAGAGCAAACGAAAAATATATCCAGAGACAAGATCAAAATAGGAAAAGAAGACCAGTTACTTTCCAAAAAGGTGAGAAGGTTATGGTGAGAGCATTGCGAGTGTCCAACATCCCTGGAAATGTATGCGCAAAGTTAATGCCTGTTTTTGAGGGTCCTTACGTAATAAACAATGATAATGGTATAAATAGTTATGTTTTGAAGCATTTGGATTCAGACAAGATTAGGGGAATATATAATATCAACGATGTTTATAAATATTATGAATAAGAGACAAAGAATGTTTGCATAAGAGAAAAATCCCTACATAATTCAGTAATTTTTATCATATGCAAAGGCGGGGATTTATTATACTTCTTCTTCCACAAACGCGGAAGGAACAAAAATAATTAAGGAATCCATCGGAAGTAAGTTTTTAAGAAATCTGAAGACAAAATATGTATTAATTTTAAGATAGAAAGTTTGTATATTTGTAAATAGATAGATTAGTACCGAAATTTTATGACTTATAAAGAACTAAGCCATTCTAAACGAGTTATTGACAAACCATTTGTACATTATAGAAAATAAGCTGTTACCTGAAGGATTAGTCCGGTATTGTGTTGTATAAATCTTCTATTATGACTAAGGCAAAAATCTTTGAAATGTATAAAAATTATTTGTTTACAAGGAAATGACCATTGTTAAAAGATTAAAGTTCCTTGCTTGAAAACGGTAATTAGCATTCCAACAAGTGTGGTAAACAAATTTGGATTTTGTGATGAGACGATCTTTTTGGAAGGGGAAATCGACAGACCGAGGGTTGATAGAGTTTTTGTTGGTTCGAGAAGACAGTGATGTTTGAGTGATCGAAAAGAAAGGTTGCGTCTCGACAGGCGGTGTGTTCGTGAGTTGGAGGCCGGCATTGTTAAGTGGATAAAGTTACCAGTCTTGTTAGCAGAATTGTGGAAGAAGTAGATTGCAAGTCGATGTAAAGAAATCCTTGAATCTAAAGTGTGCAGTTTCTGGAATACGTGTTAAATAGTTGTGGCACCAGGTGAGAAAAGAGATCCTTGGGTCACGAAGAAGTTATATGAATGTTTGAAGAAGTGATTTTCGTGTGTTAAGTGTTGGAGAATTGAGTCAGGAGGTTAAATTAAGTCAGTTAAATTGGCTGAAGGAGCAGATACTGAAACAAGAAGCCGAGGCGCAAGGTGGAAGAACACATTGCTGTGGAAGGTGGACAATTCTTTGTGTGGTCCTAAAACAATCCAGGGAAGAAAGGTCAGATATTTTCCTTTTTCAAGTTGAAAGGTGTGTAAATCTTAAATGCGATTTGTTTACCTCATTGTTGTTACCAGTTTAAAGCATGATTAGACCTTTTTACATTTATCAAATGTTTTAAAGTTTTGTTTCCATAATAAAATAGATTTTTTAAATATAAGGAAGATAAAAGTTTATAAAGGTATCCAAATTTAAATTAGTTTCAAATTGTTTTGTCTCAAGAAGAAAATAAGAATTAAAATTTTCTTTTTGTATTAATTTCATTACATGCATATTCGCTGATTGAAAAGATAACGGCAAATTGAATAATTGTTTTTTTTTATAAAATAAAAAATATCTGTATTTTATGTATTATACTTTTTATTATTATCCTTTGTTTTTCCTATCCCGATAAATACAACTAGAAAACTTTGAACTCACTGAACATAAGAAATATCAGAAGTTTATTTTTTAGGACATTGATAACGAGAAAGTATATTTTTGTGATTGTTTCAAGTAAATAAATTAAAATCAAAAATACAAAATCATAACAATATATAGATATATATATATATATATATATATATATATAATATATATATATATATATATATATATATATAGATATATATATATATATATATATATATATATATATATATATATATATATATATATATATAACGAACAATAACTTTAATTTAAATAATAATCAATTTCATGATCAACAATTGTTTTTGGTTTACTATAACCAACTATAACTCAGTGGCTATAATAACTCACGTATTAAAAGAATCTTATTTCTATTATGCTAAATTTGTTTATAATAAACCAACTGGTTTTAATTATAATAAAAATAAAATTATTTTGAAAACATTAGTTAAATCTGGTGATACAATATAGTCGTTATTGGTTTGTTAGATGTCTGTGAATTCTGCTTATTTTTGCTTTTAGTTTCTTTCTTATTGTTGAATCTAGTTTCAACTATTAAATTAACAACAATAATACAATTGTTTAAGTTAAATATATATGTGGTACATTCAATATTGTCATTTTGTTTTATGTTCATACTATTCATATAAAAAAACTGTTTAGGAGCTTTAATTTCATAACAATATATATATATATATATATATATATATATATTATTACTATTATTAACGGTGTCCAGATGTGGCCAATAACTAATGCATTGATATAGGTAACACTTTGCAGGCCAACATGGGTGTTACATCGTGTAGCTCCAATCTTCTTAATAAAATCCTAAACAATTAAATATTTTTACAAATCACCTTTATATTGACAACGATAAATATTATTAATACCCTTTATTAACCTTTACGAGTTGTTCCATAGCCGAACTAACAGTCAGTTTCATTTAAACGTGAATTTTACCAACTACTCTACTTATATGGTTTTTTCAATAGCTCATTTTAATGAAAAACTGATGATATTAACAGTTTAATTTCACAAATATCTTTTTGACAAGATATATCACATTCCTGCTATAATTGATTTTATCAAGCGAATGTCTGAACCAAAAAACAAACGCGTTTATTAGTATCCCTTGACGTCACTTTAGGCGTCTACCGAAAGCGTTTACCAATATGTAGTCATCAGCAAAAAGTAGTAAAAATTTTTTAAAATAATTATATTAGATTATTCATTTTAAAATTAACTAGTACGGTACCTATAACGTAACCTAAATATATAAGTTTTATTACTTGTCTTCACTTGTCCCATGTTTCAGTCTCAGATTTTCTCGTTTCACTGGATTATGAGTTCACATAAAGCACCGGGAATTTTCTCCTCATCCATTTCTTGTTGTCTGGTCTAATACTACGGGGAATAGAATATCTGCTTGCCGCAGAAAGTTGGTGGAGCTCTACTTTAAAAGTATGTGTTCTCATCTCAAATACACTTTCCTAAAATCTTTTAGGAATTGAAAATTTGGATGGAGTGTTTTGGCCTTCAAAATGTCGTTTTAAAACGAGTGAACATTTATCTTTTTGCTCTATTGGCCTTCCAGTAGATGGATTAAATAAAAATTTACCAATATTTGTGATTATATTTATTTAAAAATATTAGATTTCCATGACAATGACATAAAAAATGAATTGATATTAGTATAAAAGTACACAGTTAAGGTGACAATTTAAAAACTGTTAATATCTTCATTCCCATAAATGATGTGAAAAATCGGAAAGATGGGCCTATTTTATTTTTAAAAGATAGATTTCCAGTAAATATACACTGGGGTGCAAAATTAACGCAACACTCAGATTTTTTTGTTTTTTGTTGGTGTTTGGATCAAAACTTGTTTAATTTGTTTGAATCCTTATTAGAACGTTTTTTTTTCTTGTTTAAACCTGTTTAGATGTTTTATGTGAACACAACTTTTTTACACATACATTTTGTTATTATTGTGAAATAGTGGCTTAGTATGAATTGAAGTTTATTGTGGTAGTGTACCTGATTATAGGTTCGGCTGTAGGTTTTTGTGTTATCTCCTCTTTAAAATTTGCAATAAAAAAATTATGACACCAGAACCAGCACCATCTGTTGTTTTACAGCATGAAGGTCAGAGCATTCGTTACAACGCAAATGCTTTAGGAATATCTAGAAGTACAGTGTTTGATGCAATACTAAGATTTCGGGAAACAGGACAATACACCTGGAGGCCACGTCAAGGTAGAGCAAGAACCACAATTCAAGTTAAAGATCGCTTTCTTAGGTTACAAACGTTATGCGATCGTACATTATCGGTACCAATACTTGTTCGAAGACGCTTAAATGAATATGGATTAAGGTGCAGAATACTTGTCACAGGATCTCTATTAACAGCAAATCATCGAAATAATCGTTTACACTTCGCTTGCGAACACATTAATTAGGTTATTGACGATTGGAGTGCTGTGATTTTTGCGGATGAATCAAGATTTAACAAATACTCATCAGATAGGTAGGCTAGTACATGAAGAAGAGCTGGTGAACGTTATCAGCAATATAGTTGTACTCGGAGAGTTCAATTTACTTGAATTAAGTTAGGATTCGTTTATTACCATGAACCCCAAGGAGTGCAGGCTTAAATTCAATAGAGTATGCATGGGATATTTTGGACGACGTATTCAACGTAACCATGGCGAGTTTGAAACCATAAATGATTTGGAGCAAGAAGTTCGCGACGAATGCAGATAGAAGAGCTTGCCTTCAAGCAGACTTTGCTGTCCTAATCCAAAGTATGACTGATCGAATGAGAGCCGTAATTAGGGGTCATAGAGGTAATACACTCTACTAAGTATCGGTTTCCATAAAAAATGTTTATATTAAAAAAAAATTTTGTTTTTTGCAGATTTTCAAATTTTTTGAATTGTTTATTGTTTTTGCTGTGCATCATATTTGAGTTGTAATAAATTTGACTTTTAAATTTTATTTAATATTAAGTACTCAATTAGGAATATCTTAAACTTTTTTAAACGCCAGTTTTTAGGAAGAAAAAATCTGAGTGTCCGATTAATTTTGCACTCCAGTGTATTTAGTCCTCAAGCGTCAACTCTGGGGCAAACGCAAATGCTATCCTTACAGTTTTAAATGAGAAGGCTCTCGAGTGGCAACTAATTTTAAAGGGCATTTTATTTTCTCTTTTTAGGCATAATTTAATGTCTTTTGGTCGTCAGTTGTCAAAAAATCTCATTCGAAATTTAAAGAAGTAGGGGAAGTTGGGAGAAAATCGACCGCAGGGTAATATCAATCACTCTCAAATTTCATCTGATTGACGTCGCAGAGCAAAACGAATGCGCACATGTTGAACGCATCAACAACAGGTGGTGCACTGGCCACTTAGTCGTTTTTCATACGCCATAGGCACTTAATGTCTAGTAAATTTGTGTTTTGTCCAAGATTTTTATAAGATTCTTCGAATTTTAAAATAAAGGTTCCTTTACCTTTGGTAACATTGAACATGGACCAGGAAACATTGCAAGACCGATTAAGACGTCGTTTCGAGGCCAAAAGAATTACACTAGGACGAAAAGCTGTCTTTACTAGGAAGAAGAATCCGAATGTGTAACTAGAATTTTAGAACTGCCGAAGGCGTTTTTTGGCCTTACGTCCTCTACCATACGTCAAATGGTTTTTGAATATGCAAAGCAAAACAAAATTAAACGTTTATTTAAAATGGCAACAAAGATGTTTGGAAAAGACTGGTTTTATTCGTTTCTGGTCATCCAGAACTTAGTTTGTGTAATCCAGAAGCAACAAGTTTGATTAGAATTACTGATTTTAATCGTGAAAAACTAAAGATATTTTACAAAAACTTGGCAACTCTATGTGATCGTTACAAATTTGAATGTCATCAAATGTTTATTGTTGATGAGGCGGGTATCAGTAATGTTCATATTCCCTGTAAAACTGTTGCTGCCAAAGGTCAGAAACAAGTTGTTGCAATTACCGGTGATGGACGAGAAGAAACCACGACGCTAGTATGCGCTTTCAATGCCTCAGGTCCATATATTCCACCTGTTTATTTATGTAGAAGAAAGAAGGTTTGGATAAAAACGGAATGTTTGGGTAATGGAACAACTTTTCTTGCAATGGTTGAAACATTTTTAGCGGCATGTTAATGCTTTTAACGACCATCTAGTTCTTTTAGTGCTAGATAACCACACAACGCATTCAAGTCTGGCTTCCTAATTTTTTGTCGCGACACCGGAATAAATCTCCTTTCACTACCACCGCACACCTCCCACTGTCTTTAGCCTCTAGATATCACGTTTTTTCTCCATTCAAGACAGCTTACTACCAAGAATGTGCCAAGTATATAAAACAAAAAAAATATAAGCAAATCAATACAACATACGTTGCGGAACTTGTTAAAAATGCCTTTAATAGGGCTGCGTCTGTTGAGAAGGCTGTAAATGGGTTTCGAACCACAGGGATCTTTTTCTTGAATTCCGATGTTTTCTATGAAGAATAATTATTATCTATACCAGTAGATCAACAATATTAAGAAAATGTGTCTCCTCTGCCCGGTACACATCAAACACCATCGACAACACCAGATCCACTAGATGAACTACCAGGGCCCAGTGGAGGCCAAAATAAAAACTGAGATCAAAAGCAACATCATAATCAGAAGATTCTTTACCTGAATCAAAATTGGAGGAAGTTTTAGACGTTGATCTGAACGACGATAGGGATAAATCTATGCAGCTAAAAAATGAAAGCTTATCTCATATATCTTTTAGTGAACTATGCCTTCTACCGGCGGCACTACTAGTCAGTAGTAACTCAACACTAGACCATTTTAATATCAGCACCATTGAAAGAACAGTTAAAAAATAAGGAACAACAAAAGCAGAAGAAAAATGAGGTTGAGAAAGTTAAACGAACAATTGGAGCTACTAAGATAAAAACAGAAAAAATTAGCCAAGAAGACTTATGGCGGGAAAGCACGTCAAACACAAGAAAGTTAACTGTGTGCAGTATGTTTGAAGTTTGGATCAAATGAATTATGGTGGAGATGTCGTCTCTGTAGTCCCTGTGCTCATGCAGACTGCAAGGAAGCGAATACTGTTACTCTTTATATTTGCTCAAACTGTAAATGTAACTAAAGAAATATTTATTTTATACTTAAATCTAAGTAAACTTAGCCATTGAACTTGTCCATCTGTGATCGATATTTCCCATCCTTGATCGATATTACCCATCTCCATTGTCGATATTAACCGATTGATCGATATTACCAGAATTGTTTGAGATTCAAAAATATGTATTTTCAAAATATTTGTTATTATTTTATAATATTTTTAAAGTAGTAATTGGTTAACTTTTACCCTCTTTAATGACAGGGTGGGGGTTACACAAAGAACGGCACTAGGCTCATGCTTCAGTCTGGTAGAGGTTTCTTGGTCTGGGCTCTTACTAGAGCTCAAATATAAAGAATCAGTTAGAAAAGTACTAAAGATAAAGGGAAGAGAAGTTAGAAGATATAGAGAAGAAAAGTTAGAAGATAAAGAGAAGAAAAATAATTGGGCGCCACCCTATTTTTAAAGGAACAGGGAAATCTTAAAACATATAAAATAAGACAACACAAAAGGTAGGGTAAGTTAAGATAATCACGTGAGAATAACATAGAGCATGAGTACACACTTAATACTTCGACACATATATACTGATTATATGATAAATCAAATAGTAATATCAATAATAATGCCTGAAGGAGATACAATATGTACAAAATATAAATTTATATCAACAAAAAAAAAATAAAAGGCAAATAGTTCATCAACAAAGTTATATTGAGGTATATTAGTTAAAATAAATGCACTATAACAATTTTTACTAAACAGTTAGCACGAGATAAGTTATTCCACATTTTATTATTGAATACAACAAAACATATCTTTTTAAAAAATAGTTCTGAATAATGTAGTATTCTCAAGAATAGAAAAAAAAACACAAGGAATATTATGATTGTATCTACGTCAATATTCGTCAAATAAATGATTTTTATTACTTGAGAATACGTAAACATTTACTAAATTTTTGAACGTGATCACCTCAAACCTATGCATAAAATTTATCATCAATATAACCTGCATTAATATAAAACAAATTATTCAACTTTCTATGATTTAGGTAGCAAAGATGAGCTCTAGTCAATAAAAATATCGGTACTCACTATACAACAGGCAACAGGTGGGCACAGGTAGTGACGTTATTTTATAGAACGCTCTCAATTAAAGCGTGTGGCCCTTGCAACAGGTACTTTGGACTGAAGATACGGTAACGAATTACGATATGTAATCCGCAATCTCTCAAATTGGTTTAGGCAGACGAAAAGGAAGAAAGAGAAACAGCAGTACAGGTAGTAGTAAATATCAGAAACGAATATCAGACAAGAATAGTAGAGGCGAATGGTACGAGACGAACAGTAGAGACGAACGTAGAGACAAACAGTAGAAACGAACGTAGAGGCAAATGTAGAGGCGAATTGTAGCGACGAATGTAGAGGCGAACGGCAAACAGAAGTGACTTCATGTCTTCGAATTGAAAGACGTCCGTTTGACAAAAGAGAAAATAGTTAAGATAGGAAGCGCTGTATGACGATGTATAGATTAGAGTGAATTGAAAATACACTTACCGCCGTATGATGAAAAAAAACCGCTTGTCACACGAACCAACTCGAAATTGGAAATAAGCTCTGATTTTAGACGAGCTAAGGATAAAAAACGAATGGCAGTATTGGCCGAAGAGTGCCTCGTGAAAATGATACTTAAATGGCAAGGCTAGTGTGGTCGTATTTGTAATCCAAACTAAATAAATTTACTTATGTTTGTATTTTGAGAACGATTTCCGAAGTGGAAATTTTAAAAGTCAATAAACGTGCTTTAACCTTTAATTGTGGCTTATTCCCATTTAAATAGTAATTACTTTAAACATAAATGTTTCTTTTAATAGTTTGGTTTACTTTTGAGTATTTTTACATATATACTTTTTGTATATGTGTTTGTACCCAAGTAATTTTAAACATTCTCGGTTTGAACTCAGTAGAATTTAATTACATAGTAAAACTAATATTAAAAGGTCGTAAAGTAATAATAAATTTAATTACCATATAGTTTTACATATTCAAAACTATTTCAGTTCAAACATAGTAACCAAAATAGGGAACAGGCGGTATAAATGAAAAGCATAGCTTTGGTATTCGTAAAGTTATTGTAATTACATATTTATAAACAAAAGATATACAAATACATTTTGTATTATGTTCGACTTCATTATATGTACGTCCGATTTCTATTTCCGAAACCTATTATCGGAAAGTAATTACACAAATGCATCAAAATTACCGATATTTTTAGTAAAGCGTCTAAAAACTGTGTTTATTTTGATGTTTTTGTTCGAAAGAGCAACACTGTTAGTATATGGCTATTAACGCTTAACTTAGCATGCAAAGAGTTTTAAATTATATAAAAAAATATGGTTATTTTAAAACTACTATGGAGTCCATAAAATATTTATATGGTTATATATATTTTTTTTGTTAAAAAATAACTTTGATTTGAAGATGTGTGTCTTGTACAAATTGTCAATGAAAATAACATCTAGACAAGTGTGCTGCCCATTTAAGGCCTGTACACATGAGGGCTTTAGACGCCGCGTTGAACGCACGTTAGAAATAAGTGGAATCGTACACATGACAACGCTTAACGCCGCTATTTACAAGAATGTTAACAGCCAGTACAGTGGTAGTAAATAAAAACGTGCTTCAAACGCGACGTTTAAAGTATATTCTACGAGCGCTACGTTTTGACGACGTTGGTTCTAAACGCGCGCTTGCATGTGAACGATACCATTTGTCCCTTGGTACTTGGACAACTTGTAACTTGGAACTTGGTACGTTAGACAAACGCGGCGTTTACGCTCTTATGTGTACATGGCCTAAGATAAACAAGTTTTAGCCGCTGTTAGAGTCAATAAAACTCAGAGTTGTACAAGCATTCAATTTAACTTAGTGGTGAAGGAAATAAAGGTGCCTATTAAAATACAAATTTTATCAATAGCAACGTATCTCAGGATGTTTCAGTAGACATGTCTCTAGACCAAACTCTGTTGTGAGTCCGTTGCGAGAACAATAATCGCACGTCTAAAGTCTCTCGATTGAAATTGGAGATTTGATTCAACTACCTGCAACGTTGTGACATGTTGCGCAATAAGTTCGTAGTAAGTACCTCGCGTCTATAGACGAGACAGATAACTCCAGTTTGAGAATATGCCGGCGTTTGGGGTAGAATTATTTGTGATTCCACGTGCTTTTAATCTGCTACGAACTTATACCGCCGGTATTCTCTGAGGGTTTTTGAGGGGACTGTATTATTTTGATTGTCTATTGGTACGTAAAGAATACGAGTAACTTGTAACTAACATTTATTTCTCTACGTATTATACTTAACACAAATACAATATACAACGGGTACAATATGTCACAATATACGTGGTTCCACAAAGTTGTTATGTTTCACAATCGCGGAGACAACTTTTCTTATTGCTTGATAGAGAGAGACGCACGCTCTGAGAAGCGTAAATAACAAAATCACAAATTTGAGTATTTAAAGCACCACGCTTCTTCCGCGGGGGTTGCTAACAGAGAGACGGGCTTTATCTTTCGACCATCGGTCGCCGATATCGGGTACTAGGTAATTGTTCACAGGGTCTGAGTACCGTTAGAGATTATTGGTAAGGTATTGAAATGAATAAGGCGTCTTGGCCTACTGGGTGGAGTAAAGTTAATAAACAAGCGGAAATATACTATTTTGAAAATTACAGGGTTGTAAACAAAATCAGTTAACAACCACCAGTGATGTTCCGTCCAAAAAAAAAACAACAAAATGCATCTATCTTTTACTTAAAAATAAATTCGATAACGCAATTTAAAATTATGGTTATATGGAATAATTTTATATAGATCGGTTTAAAACGTTCTCCTACGACTTCCGATACCCAGTTACCACCCTTCTCGATCCATTCATAAATCTTCTTCTATGTATCTGTCTCTCATTTTTCTATTGATGCGTTCTCTCCAACTAAGACGGGGTCCTTCTCTTTTTTTTTCTACCGTGAGGGGTTCACATTAAGACTTGTTTTGAAAGACGTTCTTCAGACATTCTCTGTACATGACCGTACCATCTGAGCTGCTGGGTATCAATATCGTCTACTATTGTATGTTTTACTTTCATAATTTCTCTTATTCCGTTGTTCGTTACTCTTTCTAGTCTAGATTTTCCAGCTGAACGTCTTCAGAAATCCATTTCAGTTGCCTCGAGTTTGCTCTTTTATCTTTCCTTTATTTGCCATACTTCACTACTGGACGTAATTATATTTTTAATGATTGTATTATATATCTTGTGCTTGTTATTATTAGAGATTCATTTGTGATAATCATACCTAAATATTTAAATGTCATGCAATGTTTGATAACTTCTCCATCTTCCAATATGTGGTCCTGTTGTTTCCTCCGTAGTGTTACTCCGCTTTTATTTAGAGATTTTATACAATCTCTAAAATCAAGGGATTGCCACTTCACGCCACGCCATCCACACCGTACCGAAGGTATTCTTCTCCGCCGTGGCTGCCGTTGTGGACTTTATCCGTGACCCTGGACAAGGGACCCTAAGCAGGTACTAGTTTCCCGGGCCAGGAAACACCTGGAATCTGCGGAGAGCAGGTATTAATTTATTTTCCCTGATAGGACTATCCAAAGGAGTTAATACCCGCTATAATAAAATAAGACGATCATGAAGAGAAGATGTCAAAAATGCTGGAAATTAGGATGCGAAAAACGGTGCCAGCTGGGCACCCCATTTTATATATATATATATATATATATATATATATATATATATATATATATATATATAATATATATATATATATATATTTATATATATATATATATATATATTTATATATATATATATATTTCATATATATATATATATATATATATATATATATATATATATATTAAATATATATATATATAATATATATATATTAAATATATATATATATATATATAATATATATATATATATATTAAATAAATAAACCTAAGTGATGTCTAATTTTTGACTGAATAATACACTAGATAAAACGAATTAACTAAGCAATAAAGTTTTAAACTCCTAAAGGTTGCTTCTATAAATTTTACTGTAGCCTGAATTTAATATGAACATCCTAACCGCAAACAATAGTCTGCCATTTGAACTCATTATTATGGTACAGAAAGCATAGAGATAAGAAAAATTCAAGGGATCTCTCTCAAGACCATTGCAGCTCTTGGAAATACGTTAACTGAATCTTAATTGTAGTATATGTGCCAGCTAAACTTAACGCTGCAATCAAAAAGCGCAAAGTTTCTTTATGAATGCAATTTCCCCTATCTAGCTTATAATGACGAGCTGTTTCACCAACTCAAGGATGTATCTCGACTTGAAATGATTAGAGTTTAGATGACAGGAAAATTTAACGAGAAGCAGAAAACGGAATGTTCTCGAATTAGAGAGGGTTAACAGAGGTTAAATTAGGATCTGCAGAATATCAATAACGATCTTGTACATAACAACTGTAAACAGCTCTCAGATATAATTCATCCCTTTGAACGTATTGTATCTGAACGTGAATATGACACCAATTATTGTTGTCGATATTATATTCTGTATCAGATCATTTAATAATGTATATTCGACCGAGACTTGATGTAAATTAATTTTATACACATAACAATAAGGACTGTCATGCTGTATTAAATGTTGTTAAGTTACGGTTGCAATGTATTATTGGATGTATAAATAATATGAACATATAAACAAATAAATAATTAAAACATAATTAAATGGAATTTTCTTGAATTCAGGAGTGTCTAAATTATAAAGTTTATTAAGGTGTCCAACAAACTGTCAGGTATGATGAATTTACAGTTCACTGTTGAACTTGAGGACCCCGTCACCAATAGTATACCCTTTTTAGACATGCGTGTCATTAGAGTGGGAGATAACACCCTAACCACAAGTTGGTATAGGAAACCAATGGCGTCCAATAGGTTCCTTAACTACCATTCCTGTCATCCTCTTAAATATAAATTAAACCTAATTAACGCTCTAAGCTGGCGGCTAAATATTCTCCTCTCTCATTAATAAATACTATAATGCCTCTCTCATTAATAAATACCTTCATTTACAAAGCTATGGTTCCTCTTTTGATGACATACCCAATGATGACCAACTTAGAATAATATCAAACAATTCAATTAATAGCATTGTTCTGCCTGATACTTATCTTGGGAATCCTACCACCCAGTACTCATCTTTACCTTATTTTCCTCAAGTTACTGAGAAACTTATTAAACTGTATAAACAGAATAACATACCTGTTAAAATTGCTGTCAAGAATGCTAAGACTGTTAGAAATTTGTTTTCAAAATCTAAAACACCCTTTTGGAACAAGTTAATACCATTTATCATCTACCTTGTGCTGAGTGTGACTCATGTTATATCGGTCACACTGGGAGATCATTAAGAGGGCGTCTTACTACATACCGTAGTGATATCAACTTATCTAGACAAGATTCTTGGCACTGAACGCAATCTCGTCAAAAGACAGTTTTTGGAAATGTGTTCAATTCTTAAACACCCTAATGCTCTCAATAAGAGAACAGACATAAGTAACTTGAGCAAAATATATTATGCGTTAATATTGCTGAATTAGGCTTATTGAGCTATTTACTCTATAATTGTCTTTTAAGGTGTACAGTTTAACACATTTATTTATTAAATAATTTAAAATACTATTAACATATTAAATAAATTCATAACATAAATAAAATAAATTAACATTTTTACCTAATTGATCTTAGACTTATGCAACTCACAGTACTTTGACCTATCCATCGTTGCATATACATAGATTTGTAATAATTGTTCTTAATTAAATACTTTAATACATATAATTAAATTGATTCATAGAATCTCTTATCATTTACAGTTCCAAGTGTATGAACCTTGGACTGTGGGAAATTATGATCGTTTTTCACCTGTGGCTGAATAGCCAGCCACAACTTTGACGATATAATATACATGAGTTTTGGACTGACCTCACTTGTTTGTTTGTTCTAAACTGGTTAATGGAAGAAATTGGTGTTATCAATACCTTTCCTTCTCTCATTGGTTGGTTTCCTACAGACGGGTATCACCCAAAACTCATCTTTACTTTTAAATATACCGCTCTATAATTAGGGTTGGTATCTCACCTTGTAGTTCTGTCATATTTTTATAACCTCAAGGGTGGCTGTCTTTTCACGTGGTTTGGCGCCGTTTGCTTCAATCTAACGCCATTTTACCAGCAGCAGTGGTTAAGCCTAGAGTGGTAACTCCCATTATACCTTACATTATTAAATTTAAATATCAATCACTTTAATAATGCTATTCAAAGTTAAAATTAAATCATAAATATTAATATTTGGTTGGAAGTGTATCTATGATATTCTTAGTTCTTCAATCACTATATAATGTTTTTTTTTACTTTTACAAGTATAATATACCACATGTTCTTTTGCTGTGCTAAGTTTTAACAAATTGCTAATTGTTGTTAGTTTTATTGATTGTCTATACAATATTATCGTATAATGTCCATTTACTTGATTTATAATATCTTTGACTGCTACATATCTTTTTAAGGTAACACATGTAACACCTTTTCCATGCTTGTGTAGTTTTTTTTCATATTGTTCTTTTTAGATGAACTGATGATGCTTTCTGAATACGAAAGCGAAACGTCATAAATAGATAAATTAGCCATCAACTTTGTCTTTTTTCTCCACCTTTTGACCGATATAAGAACCCACCACTTGTCTGAGTGATCTTTAATTTATATTGGATTGACGGTCGTACTCCTTCTTCCGATATATATATATATATATATATATATATATATATATATATATATATATATATATATACATATATATATATATATACATATATATATATATACATATATATATATATATATATAATATATATATATATATATATATATATATATATATCCTCATAAATAACTCGACAATCCGTTGAGGATCTTGGCCACCTCACAAAGAACTCGTCACTCCTGTCGATGTCTGGCAACTTTCCTCCATCGTCTGACCCTTAGCATCTGTAGGTCTTCTTCAACATCCTCACAACATCTCCTTCGTGGTCCTTCGTCCTCTACTTCTTGTTTCCTTTGGTTTTGAAAATGTTAATCTCTTCGTGTATTTGTGATCTGACATCCTAGCAATGTGTCCCGCCCATCTAAATTTCTGCACCTTAACGAATTTCACAATATCTGGATCGATCTATAACTGATATAGTTCAAAGTTGTTTCTTAGCCATATCTCATTTTCATTTACGGCCCCAATAATTTTTCCAAGAATTTTTCTCTCAAAAATACTGAGAAGTCTTTCATCATTGTAAGATAAGGTTTACGTTTCAGCCCCATATATCAAAACCGGTCTTATTAAGGTCTTGTAAATACTGAGGTTAACTGCACGTTTTATATTTTTATTTTTTAAGTGTTTTTGGAGACCGTAAACAATTCTGTTTGCTATGGCTATGCGTCTTTTAAGTCCTAATTTACTTGACGCATCCGCAAACCTTGTAAAACACTGCACCATGTCTCTCACACTTCTGCCTGCTATAACTATATCGTCATTGGTAACGAAGATATATTTTGCTTACCTTAGGATAAGATCATTGGGGTAAAAAATTGGTGACAGTAAGGGGGTTGAGATAGGGCAAGCAAAATAATCGATACTGATGCGTACCGCACTCAGGGGTTAATTGGAGAGCTGGGTAGTGAATAAGTTTAATAACAAAGGGGTCAGATTGGTGTAACTACATAAAAATGAAACAACAAAGTAGTTACATAAATCTCCTGGACAACTGAGCAAATATAACAACAAGGAAGGACTTCTACCAATTTAAGATAAGAGTGCCGCTTCGAAGGATCCTAGTCTTGTTGAAGGAAAGATAAAAGCTTCTTCCTTCCTAAAAAGTAAACACCAAAAAAAGGTTAGAAGATTTCTCTAAAATAAACAAAATGATTGAAGAAATAAATCAAACATTGATTACTGTCAACACTTCTTCTTCGTAGAGTACCATATCCCTGCGGAACATCTGCGACTACCATGCTTATAATATTGTTATACTGATCTCGGTCTTGCGCTACGTGTAGCAATTGGTCCGCTGTCAAACCTGTCCGCTGCCGCAAATTCCTCAACCAAGAGAGTTTCTTTCGCCCTATCCATTTCTTTCCTTCGATTTTACCGTTTTGACTTTTGACTGAAATTTGTTTCTGTTGACAATGTAGATATAAGTTACATCAAAACTTTGTAGATATGCCAACGGGTAGCACCAGTATTACGTATAGTAATTTATTGGATTTTATTAATATAATTTTACTTATTCATCTCGTGATGGAATCTGCATCCAGTTATAGTATGATAATAGTAGTAATATCTGAAGATGTCTATATCTATTATATTTGTATCAGTAGCCCGAGTGTCTGACGAAGCAGGGATGTTTAAATGACATAACACTTTATTGATACCGATTCGAGTACGGGAAGTATCACGAATTTGTCATTTATTTGGCTATTCAATTTAACAAAGAAATGGCAGCTTTTAGTAAAAGGTTTAATCTTTTACATATATCTATATTAACACGTAATTATTCTATTAACGTTTAGCCTATTTTTCATTTTCAATAATCACTTTAATTATTTATATAAACATTAGATAATACGTTTTTTATTTATATCTGCACTTATTTGGTAGTTTGAGATGGAATGCAAAAGTAATATTTGACGGTAAAGCCACATGGCAGGTACTACTTTACCCGGTTTAGGATCGTATTCAAAATATTTGCCAATGGTGAATTTACGAAACAATTATTTATCAAGTTATGGTATATACATTATAAGAGAAATCTTGTGTGCAACAACCCTTCTATGTTGATATTGGTGTGTTTGCTTATTATTTGTTGAGTTATAGTATTTTCGGCATTTGTTCAGAGAATCCATTATTGTATGGTAAGGTTAGAGTTAGTAACATTACTATTATTACTGCTGGGTATAGTTTGGGTTATTAATTTTTATTCTGTGTAGCAGAAGATCGGAAAACCTTCGCAATGGTGATCGCCAACTTTGATTAACTCTGATACGGCACGTTAAGAACATAATAGTTTGGGTTTGTTTTGGATTGGTATCGGAATTAGATTGATTTTTGATAATGCAACTTCTTTTTTTTTTCAACTGACTCACACAGTCTAACTTACTTTTCGCCTCCTATCAAAACGTATTCTCTCAACTTACAGCATATTTTCCTCTTGTCTTTACCATTGGTCCAGCTGTCTTCCTTTCTCTTCTTTCTTGATCACTGCACGGACATATTTGGGTAAACTAATCCAAACTGCTTTATTTTCAATAATTTTCTCAATCATTTCCCTCACTGTACTACTATTTACCTGTTGCACTCTAACATCATATAGTCAAAGTGTCCGAGTGTCTGCAGTAAAGGCATTCGTCCTAGTCAGCCTTCCGAACCGAATTAGGAAATAATCTCGTCGCCTATGAACACAGTCCACCCAATCTCTTATGTTAGGGATTAGTATATTTGTCCACTGTGCTACATCCTCCATGCTGCTCCATTATTTTTGCCAGTTTTCAATTGACCTGCCCCTTTCCTCTATTCTCTCGGCCATTGTAAAGTCTAGATCTCTTCTCTCAAATAGCTCTTCTCTTTCCACTGCCAACATAGTAGCGGAACATATTAGTATATGGAACATAGTAGTAGTAGAACATATAGTCCTGTAGGTGCATGCCTCTCGCAACAGATTTGTTCTGTCTATGACTCGTGTCAAGAGCCTCCTGTAGGCCATTATTTTTAAAGCCCCACTCCAGATTGGTGCCTTACAGATTATCAGAAAGGGTCTTACAAGGTGCACAACACCTTGTAAGAACCTTTCGTTACGGATTTGCATGCTCCAATATTGGGCCTCAACGTCCGCGCCGCAGCCTTTCAGGTTACCTATTGAACGTGCTCCCTCCCACTTTCCATTCTGTTGCAATGTCCAATCCAGGTACTTTACGTGTTTCTTAAGTTTTAGACACGCCTCTGCATATTGTAGTTCCACACTTTGCCTGTTCCTTTTCCCCCACAGAATGATGTCTTCGGTTTTCCTGCCGCGAGTTTCAATCCGTGCTGTATCAATCTATTTCTTCACCTCGTCGCTTGCGTTTTGAACCTGGTATTTGAGATCTGGTTCATTCCACACCACTAACAGCACAGCCAGATCATCCTCAAACACGAAGGGATTTGTATTCACAGTTCATAATCCTATGCCAGCAGATCATAGGCGGCCTCGGTCGTCACTGCAAAGATCGTGCCCTTCTCCACCATAATTCATTTCTCGGACAGATATTTCGCCATCACATTCATCAGGTAACCAGGATATTCCCTCTTCACCATTACCTTTATCACCTCGTTCCACTGTAGCGTATTGAATGCGTTTCTAACATCGAACCAGTAGGGCCACCCAGTGGTGTTTATCCCCTCTGTTGCGCAGAGCGTCGACTACACTTACAATTGCATCAATCGTGTTTTTCCTTTGCAGAAACCAAATTTCCTCCGAAATAAACCTCCAAATCTCTCAATCATATCGTCGATGTGTCCTCGCAGCATTCTTTCATACAACTTACCAATGCACGGAAGGAGGTATATGGGGCGACACTTTTCCCAAGATTTGGGGAGCAGTAATAACCTCGATTTCCTCCAAGACTCAGGAAAGGTATGTGTTTCCAGAAGTGCATTTAAGTGTTTCAGACGTCACACAGGCTCCGCCTGTCGTAGACCCTTCACCGCCTCAGGTGGTATCTGATCCAGTTTAGGAAACCTGCGCGTCTTAAGTGAGCCCAGTGCATCGACAAGTTCATCTATGGTAAAGGTTATGTCCTGCTCAGCTTCCTCGTCCCACCGGGCTTCATCTGCCGACCGTAAAGAGTCATGGCGATCCTGTATCCCTGGCTGAATCCCGAATTTCATCTTTTTTTGCTGTATTTTTCCGATTATTTTATTTAAAACTTAAAATCTATAAATGTGGTATCATTTAAATTTTAAAATAAATTTTGTATTCTAATATTTAACATCAATTTTTACTCAAATCATATATTTACTGTTTCAATTATTATAAGCAATCCAATTATTTTATTCTATATTGTTATTTTAATAGTATCGGTATTAAACGCTCCATTAATATTTAATGGTAAACGGGTACAGCTACATAATTTAAATATTTGATTAATATTACGGAAACAATAATGGAAAGTAAAAATACGAGCAAAATTGTCAGCGATTATAGTATAGTTTCGAAATGAAAGAAATTTCGTGAAAGGAATGAAAATTTGTTGGTCAATGATGTTATAACTGTTATATGTCGCTTTGACTACAGTATCTACGAGAAGTGTTCACATAATTCTAAAATAATTTAAACAACTTGAAGGTAAGTTAGATATGTCTGTTGAAAAAATTAAAATCAGAGGAAGAAAACGTATTCAGCCTGTAGAAGATATACAATATGCTATTCGGAGAAAATTCCATGCTTTCTTTTTCCGAAATGAAATTCAAACCTTAAAAAAAGGTCTCATCATTATCAATCTGTATGCGTCCACTGTTGGACATAGGTCACCCTCAGCTCTTTAAAACTGTCTCTGTCTTGTGCGGCTTGCATCCAGTTATTGCTAAGACGCTTCAAGTCGTCAGTCTTTCGAGTTGATGAGTGATTTCTGCTCCGTATTGCTTATTGCCTTGGTCTACACTCTAAAGTACCTTTTGTTCATCGGTTGTCTGATAAACTGGCGAGTTGTTCCCAATTCCATTTTAACGAAGCGATTTTTTCGATAACGTCTGTTGTTTTTGTTCTACGACGTATTTCTTCGTTTGGGATTCGGTCTCTCAGAGAGACACCCAACATCTGGTACTGTGTAGCCATCTGAGTCACGCGAATCTTATTAAATACCTTTTTTGGTGTTAATGTTTCCGCTGCATAAGTGAGTACAGGTAACACACATTGGTCAAAGATTTTTCTTTTGTAGCATATAGGTAGATCCGATTTAAATACATAGTTTACTTTACCAATATTCCTTCCATCAACAGCAATATTTCGATTTAGCACCAGATTAGTCATTATTTGCGTCTTGTTTATATTAATCTTTAGTCCGACCTCCAAGGAAGCGTGATATAATTTTTCAAACATTATTATTGCATCATCCATACGATCGGCTATAAGGAAGATACCATGTGCAAATCTCAAACGACTGAGCGTCTCTGCATTTATGTTGATACCATGGACGTATAAACACAGATGGACACAGCAATAAAATACCTTTAACACACAATGTTTTGAAGTTTTGATAGAATGTGATGTTTCCTCAATGAGCATAAGCGTGCTTGAATTTTTACTCGCAAGGATAATTATTCAGACTTTAAAAATTGGAAGTAGTAATAATGTATAAAAAGACGTCCAAAGAATTAAAAAAAACGAGAGTTTATCATAGTTCAGAGATATCAAATAATTGATTGATATCTAATATGCGCTATTATTAAATGATAATGCACACTTTGTGCAAATTTGATATTTTGAATACAATTAAATATATTAATATAACCAATAGACATGTCCCCAGACATATCTAAGCCCACAGCAGAAACTGAAAATTTCTATCAGCAACTACAAAACGTCGTAGATAACATAAATACGAAACACAAAATTATCGTACTCGGGGATCTTATTGCACGGATCGGAAACGGTGTCATACCAGGTAAAAAACAAAAGTACAACGAAGAAATAATTAATGAAAACGGCGAAGCACTAATAGACTTTTGCGCTAGAAATGAAATGAGAATCAACAATACATACTTTCCTCATAAAGACCAACATAAATACACTTTTAACCATAATCGAGGCCAGCGATCAATGATAGATTTTATAATCACAAATCGAGCGATAACTCGGTCACAAGTACTTGATGTCAGAGCACTAACATCTGCTAACCTGGGGACTGATCATAACCTTGTTTTATGTAAGATGCTACTAGAACGTCCGCAACGAAACAGAAAACCCCCAATGTTCATCGAAAAACATAATATAGAGTCGCTAGCAACAGAGAGTTGTACTCTCTGTTGCTAGCGAACTGCTCTATGAGAACAGGGTTACCAGCAAACTAAAAGAGATCGACTTAAAACCCGAATGGGGAGTAGAAGATACTTGGCAAAAAATTAAGAAATGCATCAACGAAGCAGCAGAAGAAGCGATTGGAAAGCGGAAAATTAACACGAGAGCGACAAACCACACCAAACCGTGGTTTTGCCAAGAGGTAAAAGAACTCTCTGAATTAAAACGCAAATGCTACCTGAGATATAAAAGCACGCAATCGGAAGAAGCTCATGCAGAATATGTCCAAATAAGAAATGAAGTAAACGCCAGAATAAAATCAATCAAAAGAGAACATTGGGCCAAATTCACTTGCGACATGGACTACGACCTATATGGTGCCCAAAAGAAAGTATGGAAAATGCTCCGCAACAGGAAAAAACCAGTTAACGAGTTCGTGCAGACCAAAGGAGTACCTATAGAGACATGGCAACAGCATTTTAAAGAGCTATATGATGCTGAAGAAACGCTGAATATAAACGAAGGCGAAACAGATGTGAGTGCTACAATCAATGACGAAGAAGTAGAAGCAAAGATCAAAAAGCTAAAAAACAGAAAATCACCGGGAACGGATGGTATACCAATGAACTTTTAAAATATGGAGGCCCGAACTTGCAAGTAAACTGGCACAACTATTTAACAAAATATTAAACAAAACAGAAACACCAGAGGAATGGCATAATAGTATCACAATCCCCATATTTAAAAAAGGACAAAAAACCTGCCCACAAAACTATAGAGGAATAACCCTCTTAAATACAACAATGAAACTTTTCACGGGTATTCTCAAGGACAAATTGGAAAAGCAAATCACTAATGCTGCAGAACAACAAGGTTTTACAAAAGGGCGGTCTATAACAGACGCAGTATTTATAATAAAACAAATAAAAGAAAATGCTATAGAGTTCGACATGCCAGCGTATATTTGCTTCATTGATTTGACGAAGGCATTTGACAGAGTTCGCCTGGGAGACGTTCTAAATATATTAATAGAAAATGAAACACCGACCAGTATAACAAAGATACTCCATAACCTAAATAACAACAAAGTAACCAAAGTTAGAGCAGGAGACGAATTCACTGAAAATATTCCAACACGCACCGGGAGGAATTAGACAAGGCGACAGTTTAAGCCCCTTCTTGTTTAATCTTCTCATGAGCAAAATTATCAACAAAGTAACATCTCTTAATCTCAGATATAGAATGGGCAACAAAAGAATTGGTATGGTGTGTTACGCAGACGATGCAGCAATTATTGCCGAATCAGAAGATGATCTCCAAAGGCAGCTCTTTCAGTTCTTTCAAACAAGTCGACTACTAACTATGAACATCTCTACCAACAAAACTAAATGTATGACAATAGCAAAAGATCCGCTCAGATGTAAGTTAGTGGTTGAGGACAACCCCATAGAACAGGTGATGCAATTCAGATATCTGGGCATAGATATATCAAGCACCCACGACCCAGTAAAGGACCTGAGGAGTCAGATCAACAAAGCATCTGCACTGTCAGGATGTCTGCGGGAGATAGTCTGGTCAAATCCGTATATGCGCCATCGAGCAAAAAGACAATAGAGGGAATGTAAAGGTAGTGGGGGCAAACATATTGTTAGACAGGAAGTGCGATCTTTAGAGGCCACATTAAACAATGAAAGATAGTGTCTCTCCTTGTTTGACATCAAATTTAGTTGGGTTATGTTATTGTTTGTCCCAAATGTCACATGAAATCTTATTTATATTGAAGTTTTTTAACAATTGTGTCGCATTTTAGACTCTTATCATTAATAATTAATTAAAACTTTCTCGTCTAAGACACATTCTGAAAAATATTATATAGCTACTGTTGATAAGTGTCGGAAAATTTAAATTTCGCGCATTCGCATTTCCGGATATGTCCGCCATCAGAGGCCACTTTTTTGGTCTCCTTTTCATAAGGATTAGATTCCCTCTTTTGTCTTATTGCTCGATGATATGCGCACAGATAGTAAAATTAGAATCTATAAGACTTGCATACGACCGATCATGACATATGGCATAGAAGTGCGCGAAGATACCAACAAAACGAAACAGATGCTAAGGGTTGCCGAAATGAAAACCCTAAGAACAATTATGGGGAAAACAAGAAGAGACAGAGTGAGAAATACAAACATTAGAGAGCAGTGCAAAATTCAAGATATTGTAAGATGGGGAAGGCAGCGCAAGAGGATCTGGTACAACCATGTAAGACGAATGGATGAGAATAGACTTCCAAAAATTGACCTAGAAAACAATCCGCCCGGTTCAAGACCCCCCGGAAGACCACCTAAAAGATGGAGGGATAGTTGGCAATCTACCTCCCAAGAAATTAACCAGAGGCAGCATCAGAATTAAACAGATCGAAAGATCTACAAAAAGTAGAAGAAGAAGAATATAACCAATAAATTATTATTTTGGTTTGATAGCACCTGTAGAGTATAAAATACGGAGTAATATTTTCAGTCACTCGTGAATAAGAAATTTTAATAATAAAACGTGACAACAGTTTAAGGTGCTGAGAATGTGACCTATTTAAATAATTTTGACTTCACAATTTTATGTAAATAACTGAGTCCATCTGTGTTTATACGTCACTGGTTGATACCATGCTCGTTTAGATGTTCCTTCTTACAAGTATGTTCTAAAAGCGTCGTGAATAACTCCTCACTGTATACAGAATTTATTTGTTTCTTGTTCAGATAGTCTTACGCTAGCTCTGGCATTTTGGTAGATATATTTGATTATCTTAGTGTAGCGATGGTCTATTCGGCATTCTGTCAATGCTTTGACCATTTTCTAATGGTTTATGGTATCAAATTGTTTCCCGTAGTCTACAAATATCCGTGCCAATGGTTTGTTGTATACTGCAGACTTGTCTATCGGGTTCTTTATCACTAGTAAGTGGTCGTTAGTGCTGTATTCCGATTTAACTCCAGCTTGTTCTTTAGGCTGATAGAAGTCTAATTTAGAGTCCAGTCTTTTCTTAATAATTTTTCTTAAGAGTCTCAGCCGAAATAAAATCCGACAATTTAATACCCAAAATATCAGGAGGTGTATTATTGCGAGCATTAAGTCAAATAAACATGAAATATATGAAAAGAAGCAAAAGGAAGTACAGTAGGCGCTACTTTAGACTAGCGTTAAACTTCATACTATGTTTTCTGTATTTTTAAAATTTAAATAATATTTATTTTTAAAATTGAATAAAGTAATTTTATTATTTTTATAGATTTAAATAAAATTGAAAAATTTGTTTAACGGCCACCCTTCTTCACGTAAATGGTATCTTGAAATTGTTTACTGTGACAACTATTTCGTAAAAAGCCATATTTAATATGTGCTGATTTAGAAATCTCTTCCAAAGTATATATGCTCTTTTCTTTCCTCGATAAAATTCCAAATTTCTTTTGACATCTATTCTTTTCTATGTTTCTCTTTTTTACGCAGTTTATCTTCAGCTGTTTTTGTCAAAACATCTGCCAAATCTTCCCAGCTATTTCCTTCACGTTCTCTTGTTTTAAGTTAGAGTTCCTCCCTAAACATGTATCGTTCTGGAGCCGCTTTTTATTTGTCTAGATTGTATGTTGGTCTGTTGGTGTTTCGCGTGATTTTGTTTTTTGCCATCTTGATTTTAATGGTACCGATTTCGAGATGATGGTCACCTGCGATGTCTGCTCCTCTTTTCTTACGTACATCAAGAAGAGATGACCTCCCTCTTTTTGATATGGTGATGTGGTCTATTTATTTTTCTCTTATATTACTTGGTGCAGTCCATGTAATCTTGTGGATATTTTTATGTGGTAAGATGATTCCACCAATAACTAAGCTATAATTGGAACAAAAATTTATAAAATGCTCTTTGTTTTCATTCATGACTCCCAGGCTATGTTTGCCCATTACGATTTTCAAGTTAATATTGTTTTCTCCAACTTTAGAGTTCATATCACCTATCACTATTAGTATATCGCCTTGGTTTACTTGTTGGGTTGTTTATTCTAGTTGTTCGTAGAAAATGCCTTTATCTTCGGGGTGAGATGTATTCGTGGGAGTGTAGCACTGAATCACTGTTATTTACCACTGTATAATAGGAGTTCTCCTGTTTGGGAATGGTGTTCATCATTGCCCAACCATCTTACTTCCGATAGACCAACAAAGCTTAATTTATACCTATTTAATTCTTTTACTGCTTAAGCTGGTTTATAACTCTCATACAGGGTTTTAACGTTCCAGCAACCAAATTCTGGTCGTGTTTTCGGTGATGCCTAGGTCATCAACAATTGATCGGTCCGGTTTGTTTCTACTAAAGTTGCAGTAATAAAACGAAATTTAAAATGGGCAGGTCATTGGCCTTCCGCACCCGAGACTGGTGCCGGGGCTGCCGACTGTAGCTTCCACACAAGCGTCAGCGGGTAGTGTTCCTGGAGGTGGCAACGACATTTCCTTCGTGTGAGATATTAAGGTTATACCACCCATACTCGTTCGGGGAAGAGCATGTAGTAAAAAGAAATATAGTGACCTGTCTGCATTAGGAAGCAAGTCAAGAAAGGCAGATATAAAAGATTAAAGACATTTCCAAAGCGCAGACAGCACTGACCAAATCAATAATGTAGAAGACAGCCGTGAGACCTGTCGTGATTACTAAAAACTGAAGCAGAAATAAAGATTCGAGCAGAATTCGTAGAATATCTGGAGAGAGAAATCAAATCCATAGCCTAATACACACATGCTAGTTGAAATGTATAAATAATTTGATATTAAATAGAAACAGAAATGGACTGAACACTAACAAAATGTATAAATAAAGAATGGTCAGTTACTAGCCCTGCGGGTTAGGTGGATTTATACTTTACTGTGGGAGGCTTAGTAGAGTGATGGTTCTATCGTTTGCCTTCTTCTTCTTTACGTGCCATCACCGCGACGGAGGTTGGCAATCATCATGGCTATTCTGATCTTAGATGCTGCCGCTCTGAATAGTTCGATTGATGTGCATCCGTACCATTCCCTCAAGTTACGCAATCATGAGATTCTTCTCCTTCCTACCCTTCTCTTGATTTTTCCCTTGGATAATTAATTGAAGTATGTTGTATCTTTTACTACGCATAACATGCCCCAGGTATTGCAGCTTTCGTGTCTTGATGGTGTCCAATATTCCCATTCTTTTGTTGACTCTTCTCGTTGTTGTCAGCCTAACTCTTAAAAGTACCTTTCTCATTTTATTGAAGTTTGTTCGTGCATTGTCTATTCAAACTTTGATTTCTTTGATGTAATCGTTTGTGTAATTAATTATTGTGCCAAGATAATTGTAGTTTTCAACTTGTTCTAAAGTTTTACCGTTAATTGGTATGCTTTCATCATTATTTTGGGTTCTTGATATCCTCATAAATTTAGTTTTCTTGGCGTTTTTTTAATAATCCATATTCTTCTCCATACTCAACTATTTTGTTCATTAGCTTTTGGAGGTCTTGGAGGTTGTGTGATATTATTATAGTATCGTCCGCATATCTAATATTGTTAATTGGTGTTCCATTGACCTTTATTCTGCTGTTCCTCCCTCAAGAGCTCTTTTCATAATTTCTTCAGAGTATGCGTTGAATAGTAGTAGTGACAATACACACCCCTGTCGCACTCCTCTTTTAATTTCGAACTCTTCTGATGTGTGTTTATTAATGCGTATGTGTGTCTGCTGTTTGTAATATAGATTTCTTATAATTCGAAGGTCATTGTGTTGTAGTTGTTTGCTTTGAGGACGTCCATTAGCTCTTTGTGGTGGACTCTATCGAAAACCTTATTGTCATCTATGAAACAGACGTACATATCTTGATTCACATCCAAGCATCTATGGATTAGTACGTTGAATGCAAAGAGAGCTTCACGGGTACCTACGCCTCTATGGAATCCAAATTGGGTTTCTTCAATATCCATATCAAGTATGTGTTAAATGCGTTTATGGATGATCTTTAAAAATATTTTAATTGTGTGAGACGTCAGGCTTATGGTGAGGTGGTCGGTACATTCTCTAGCATTTTTCTTTTTGGGAGACAAATAGATGTTGTCAACCATTCAGTGGGTAGGTCAACCGACTCATTTTATATTATTTTAAGGATATCAATAGGCAATTGATCTAGCCCCGGGGTTTTTCCGTTTCTGGTGTTCTTTGGGACTGAAATCTACATTATATTTCTCAATTGAAAAAAGTGTACGACAGGGTTGTGTTCTGTCACCCCTCCATTTTAATATTGACTCTGATATTTTCAATAGAGCTTTAAGTGACACTGAAAATGGAATCAAAATCAACGGACAGACTATTAGTAATCTTCGGTATACTGATGATGCAGTCATAATAGCTGATGGCCAAGAAGCGCCACAACGACTAATAATTAGGATAAACACTGAACAAGAACGACTGGGCTTGAAGTTTAATATGAAGGTAATGGTGGTTAGTAGAACACGAAGTATGCAATTAAATATAAGAGTAAACAGTAAGAACATCCAAAAGGTCCCCAAGTTCAGATATTTCGGTAGTTGGATAACTGAAGATCTAGATCCAGACATAGAGATATGTAGCAGAATTGAGCAAGCCAGAACAGCATTTACTAATATGAGAACCTTGCTAAGCAACAGCAGCCTTAACTTAACACTTCGATATCGCTTTGTAAAATGTTACATTTACTCCATACTGCTATATGGTCTAGAAAGCTGGACCATAAAGGCAAATGTGATGAACCGATTGGAGGCCTTTGAAATGTGGGTATTTAGAAGATTACTTAAAATTTCCTGGACAGCTCACACAACAAATGTCAAAGTATTAAACCGAATGGGCAGAGAACGAAAATTTCTGCCAATAATAAAAAGAACAAAAACTGCTAATCTGGGTCATATATTTCGAAATTTCAAGTACCAGTTCTTAAAGCTTATTATGGAAGGGAAGATAGAAGAAAAACGGGGCATCGGAAGAAGGAAATACTCATGGATTAAAAACATAAGGGATTGGACAAATTTCGTTGCCCATGCACGCTTTAAAAGCCACACAAGACCAAGAGGAGTATGCCAGAATTGTGGCTAACATCCACTTATTGGATAGGGCACTATAAAAAGAAGAAGGTGTTCTTTAGTGCATGAAATATTCCTTTCTTTGTAATTTCTATACTTGTTTCTCTGTCCTCGAAAGATATGTCTTGTAGGTTTCCTCTTTCGTCGTCGAAGAGCTCTTCCATATATTCTTTCCATCGTTTTAGCTTTTCGTCAGTCGTTATCGTAGTATTTCCATTTTTATCTAAAAAAAGTTGTGTTGTAGTTTCCTTTCGCAGCCCTGCCATTTCTTTAACCTTTTTATGTAGGTTGAATAGGTCGTATTTGTATTTGCATTTGCCATGAAACAAAAAAGTTTAACGTATTAATTTAAAATGCATATACGGTTACTTACTCCATAGTGAAGACCGGAAGAATTATTCCGTACGCTTCAAACAACCGGATGAGAAACCTGTGAGAATATCTCGAGATAAATCACCAGAAAAGCATCAGGGCGTGGGTCTTCCTTGATAGAGGTGGAGCGATAATCTATGCATGGAGGGGCAGGTGTACGAAAATTAAACAATTAATTTGTCTAAAATCAGAAAGGAAGGTCTCCTTTATTTTCCACTTCCTCTAACAAACAAACTATACATATTCCAGGAAATAGCTTATTATTTTCGCCACCGTTACGTCAAAAAAATTTTTGGTTGTCAACCTATGTAATTTGTATCTGATAGAACCCTTTATTAAATAAGAGCTGCATATAATTATTAGAAATTTAATACAAAATGTTGGATGTAAATCTCAAAATATTAAATATAACGGAACTAAATACATTGTTTATTAATTTGTGTTTTAGAATACCTATATAAACACCCCGAATTAGCGTTATTTTAATTTATAGTCTCTTGTCAGGTATCGTGCTTGTCATAGAAGCATGTCTCTTGTTATCGATTTGTGATGATAAATTAGGTGGTATATTGTTATGCCAACCCAGTTTAATATACAGAAAATGTATTTCAATAGTTGCCACTAAAATAGCATGTGTTGCGGTATGGCGAGATTAGATTATTTGAATTTATAGCTTCTAGCTAGGTTGATAAAATTCATACGTTCAGAAAGTATAGGGCTATTATTTAAATTTACACTGGGAGCATGATCGTGTAAATGTTTCACTAATAGTAACGTGACATTATAAATGATTTTAAAATAGGAATCTTTTTTCTCGATATAAACGATTAAAACCCATGGTACAATGAATACAAGAGGTATGATACATGTTCCAAAATCGGTTCGCTTTCGCGCATGACGTAGTAAAGACCGCTTATTCCCGCAACAATTGAATGTAGTTGTATAATAAAGACTTTTTAATTTTAAGTTTTTTTATATAATTTGGCTAATTTAATTATAGTAATTATAAAGATATGAGAAAATTATGTTATTATAATGTTTAATCATAAATAAAAATAAACGGTATGTTTTAGTACCAGTTGAATGTAGCTTGGGATATTTCTTCCACAGACCATACGGTACGAATTTTTGGGTATTGGAAACGTTTTAATTGTCTCGGGGTAAAAAGTTTCTCTACTGCTGATTTTATCTGAAGTAGTTCAGCTGTTTGTTCATTTAAAAATTTAATTATTTCTTTCGAATTTGCAAGTTCCAAAGCCTCATTGGTAGGATTAGTGTTTACCCTAAAAAATTAAGCACATTAGTCTGCATACTGTTTTAAATAAGTTTTTTGAAAACAATCAAGTTGCTACTGGAATTATTATTAACATACCCTATTGACTTATATGTTGATGATACATCTTCAATATTAAGTTGACTACAATATCCTTCTTGAGCTTGAACTTTGAGTTGACTGAAAAAATAACATATATTTTTATTAAGACTAAAACAAGTAGTGAATTGATGCCAGCTACCATGCATGCAGATGGTTATGATGCATCTGATGTGAGGTTTATTTATCATTTTCTTAGAAAGGTCAGTAAGTAATATCCTTTTAGAATAATGTAAAACATTATACCTAATAGAGTGGCTGCAACTTGTTAGGTTACCTTCCAGGTTTGTATTTTTTGATACGGTTTTTTGTTTCTGACAAACTTAAATCTGACAAAAGTTAAAGTGGTAGTGATGTATACCTCGAGCTAGCAGTTTCGTTATTATTTGGCTTCTCTACAGATTTACCGTTCTACACAATACTTCACTTATCTACTACACTATACTCACCATCAGAACTACTTGGCGTATAATCAGGATCATCAACGCTGTCATCATCATCCTCTGAATAGTGTCCAACAATTTCACTTTAACAACTGCTGTTAGCAATTAACAGCTGAGATGCAGGCATCAGTGATGCAGATGCACTGCTTACCAGCATCGATTGGAGTAGTTGATTCACAAACAATACTATATAGGTCATCGGAAGACAAGCTCTAATCATTTTTACCTGAAACAGTAGGAATCATTTTATTACAGGTAAAAAGTCGTATCTCCACTAGAACTGCTTATTAATTTATAAATATATTATTAAAATTAGACCTGCATCAGTGAAAATAAGTATAACAAAGATTAAACAAATAAATACTATAAGTATGTACCTTGCTTACTATATTTTTCTTCTTCTTCTTCTTCTTAGCCTTCTGTCGTCCATGTTTGGACATAGGCCTCTCCCAACTCCTTTCATCGGTCTCTATCCTGAGCAACATATTTAGAATTTGTTCCGGCTATTCTTCTAATGTCATCCACCCATCTCATCTGTGGTCTTCCTCTTGGTCGTTTACTTTCGTAAGGTCTCCAATATTGTATTGAAGTATTCCAACGTTGGTCTTTCTGTCTAGCAGTGTGGCGCGCGAAGCTCCATTTAAGTTTTGCAATTTTTATTGTTATTTCCTCGACTTTTGTTTTGGATCTTACCCAGTCGTTCCTCTTTTTATCTGACAGTCGTATACCTAACATTGCTCTTTCCATTGTTGTTTCTGTTGTGGCTAGTTTATTCATGTTTGCCTTGGTTAGGGTCCAGGTTTGACATCCATACGTCATGATAGGAAGGATGCATTGGTTGAACACTTTGCTCCTCAAGTATTGGGGTATTTTGCGGTTCTTAAGTATCCAACTAAGTTTTCCAAATCCTTCCCGATGCTAGTCTTGCTCTTCTAGTAATTTCCGCACTTTGGTTCTCTTTGTCAAGTCTCAGGATTTGGCCTAGGTAGATATATTCCTGGATTTGTTCTATCTCACTGCCGTTTATAGTTATATGTCTGAGGTTTTCTGTGTTTGTCATTATTTTAGTTTTTTTCATATTCATTTTTAGGCCGACGTATTGGGAGCTGGCTGCTAGTTCCCCCAACGTAATTTGCAGTTCCTCGAATGTGCTCGCTACAATCACTATATTTTTCTTATCTAGTAGTAAATTATGTCTCGTTTCTTTTAGGTGCATAATTTTAGACACTCTTGCATTAATTAATTGTGTAGCATTAACGTAAATGTGTAGTATCTTTAGTCACGTTCCTTCTAACTTCAATATAAGCAATATAGCAAAATAAAATCAATAGCAACACATGGTCACATCCTCAAAATGTCATTTAATGTAACAACGGAGCTGCAACTGTTTACCACTACCGGATATCAAATCATACTATCGTGTACACACGTATCTATGGATATACTACTGTTTATCGCAACTGACTAATAGAGTTGCTATTGTTTGTAAACGCCTTATCTAAGCAACTAGTAATGCTGGATGTACTATTTTTTGCCACCAGATGCTATGCAAATCTGACGACAAGAGCGTAGTATTACCTCCATTTCGGCAAAAATTGGAGTTAAGACTGTTTATCTCAACGGTACAGAAAGTATATACACGGGGTGTGTGATGGCCGGTACACCTGGGAATGCACAACCCACCTATGATTACTTTCTATCTAATATTATTTTCTCTTAGCATTCTCTTAACACCTTTTTATTAAGGAGTGTGGCTGGTTTGATCTGCGGACATGTGGGTCCCACTGTTCCGTTGAAACACACTGTCACTAGAAGCTGGGTGAAGTTTGTACAACATTTGTGTGTGTGTGCGTACTGTGCGTGTGTGTGTGTGTGTGTGTGTGTGTGTGTGTGTGTGTGTGTGTGTGTGTGTGTGTGTGTGTGTGTGTGTGTGTGCGTGC
Source organism: Diabrotica balteata (assembly GCA_918026665.1). Lineage (NCBI taxonomy): Eukaryota > Metazoa > Arthropoda > Insecta > Coleoptera > Chrysomelidae > Diabrotica > Diabrotica balteata. The sequence continues at coordinate 34,564,208 of OU898282.1, read as the reverse complement.
GTGTGTGTCAAATGAAAGAGTATATCATTGAAGTAAATAATACCTTTTATTAAAGTTTCTACTGTCTTATATTCCTTCTGAAATTCTGCGGTTTTTGCTGATAAGCTCCTTTTAATTGACATTTAATTAACTTTACCTCGCATGCATGTCATGCAGTAAAATTGAGTTTGTATAAATTGTGGTATATCGTCTAGAGCAGGTATCGACAAGTTCGTAAACACGTTGTTTCATCTCATACCGTAATTTACAGAGCAGGCAATTTATTTTAAAACCAGACGGCCAAGGGATATATTGAATTGCTTTCACCCTCTTTTCTAGTAAATTTATGTAGGTGGTAGAATGATTTTATTAAGAGATAAATTTGTGACGTGTACACTGGCAAAGGTAAAGGTGAAACTAATATCGGCACTTAATGAAATAGTTGTTTGAGTTTTTTTATATAGGTTCAATTCGTATCCGGCGATGAAACCTTAAAGTCAACATTACCTAGAGTTTTTATTGTATCGTAGTCTACACGACGTAATGAAAAGCAAATAAGTTAATGAGAAGTAAATACAATATTACACAAATTATACAAAAGAAGAAAGAAATAGATGAGTTTTCATGGGCGATGGTATATATTTTATCCACGCTAAACTGTCACTAATACACAATTTTCGAAATATAAAAGTGTTACAAAGTGTATATTATAAAGGTACAATAATAGTTTACGTTACATACAACGTTAAAAACGTATTAATAATAAAATGATGTACAAATTTACTGAGATTAATAGTTTAAGACACATTAAAAAGATGACAAGATGGTAATACAAGAACTTTTTAAATATGAAATAAAACTAATGATAAAACAAGAACAAACAAGGACAATTTATGAAATCGATTTAACTCTCGAGGATAATTAATAGTCGTACCAGTTTTAGTTTTTATAAATAGAAGCGTTCTGAAGGTATTTCTTCTTCTTCTCGTGCCACTCCTAGCGGAGATTGGAAATCATCATGGCCACTGCAACTTTGTTAGCAGCGCGTCTAAAAAGTTCAATCGAACTACACCCGAAACATTCACGTAGATTACGAAGCCACGATATTTTTCTTCTTCCCACACTTCTTTGCCCCTAATTTTGCCCTGCGTGATGTTTCTTAAAAGTTCGTACTTTTCACCTCTCACAATGTGCCCCAAGTATTCCATCTTTCTAGTTTTTATCTCATTTAGAATTTCGCATCTTTTGTCTAAAGTTTGGAGTACTTGCGTGTTAGTGACGCGGTCCATCCATAATATTTTGAGAATGCGCCTATAGCACCACATCTCGAAAGCTTCGATATTTTTTATGGTCAACTGTTTTAGTGTCCAAGCCTCAACTCCATATAACAGGGTAGAACAGACATAACACCGCAGCATTCGTATTCGTAACTTTATATTGATATCACGATTGCAAAAGAGTTTGCGCATTTTATTAAAGACTGATCTAGCGATTTCTATTCTACGTCTAATCTCTTTGTTTAATCAGTATCGTCTGTGATCCAAGCACCTAGATATTTATAACAAGGCACACGCTCAATCGTTGTATTGTCTATTACAAGATTAGCTCTGATGTTCTTTGATTTCGTGATTACCATAAATTTAGTTTTTTTCAAATTAATTTTCAAGCCGTAACTGTTACAGTATATATTGAGACTTTGAACGAGATGTTGTAGTTCTACTAGCGTTCCCGTTGGGAGAACTGTATCGTCAACATACCTTATATTGTTGATCGTCTCACCATTTATTATCAGACCAAGAACTTCTTCCTCGAGTGCTTGTTCACAGACAGCTTCACTATACAGATTAAATAAAAGTGGCGATAAGATACATCCCTGCCGGACTCCTCGACGGATTTGAATTTCTTTTGTTAGTCTGCCCTCAACCTTGACATTTGCTGTTTGATTCCAATATAGATTGCATATAATTCGAATATCTCGGCTGTCTATATTTTTCTTTATTAGAACTTGTCTTAGTGGTTCATGTTGTACTTTGTCAAAGGCCTTTTCGAAATCAATAAAGCAGGCGTAAATTTCTTGGTTCATGTCTAAGCATCTCTGTGAGAGAACAAACAGACCCAGCCCTTTTCTGAATCCCATCTGAGTGTTACTGATGTCTACGTCTAATTTCCTATAGATCCTATTATGGATTATTTTTAAGAACAGTTTTAGAGCATGACTCATCAAAGCTTAGAAAGAAGGTATTTAAAAAAAACTAATTCCAAGGCGCCATTTTCAAAGAGTTCAAGCTTCCTTAGGACGCATTTTCAGATTGGATGAATTGGGTTAAATTGCCCTAAAATTATCTAAGAAAACTCCAAACTTCGTTTGTCAAGAGAGTTTCTGGACACCCTATATATTTGTGTTATATATTGTGTTATATATTATACGTAAGGTGTGGTAGCTGCCAGGTATAAATTAAATAAAAATATATTCGAAATCAATCAATAACAGAATAAAATTAGATCCTAGGTAATATAAACAATAAAAATTAAAACGTAAATCCTGGCGACGACGGAATCGTCGGCGATATGATCCCCTGTTTAATATCTGTAAAAAATAAAATATAATTAATGACATAAAATCTAAATGGTAATTGTGGTGCGTTAATACACACAGACAGGAAAGAACGGGTCGAAGTAATAGAGATGGAACCAATCAACACTTGGCCTGGCGAGGAACGGACGGTGACCAATTAGTACTTGGTCACAAGAGATAATAGGTAGGTCTCAGATCAATACTACAAGACCAGGTACGGGACTGCCACTAGATCAATACTCTAGATAAAGCGGTTGGACTTCAGTCCATACTCTAGAGCCAGTGGAGTTTTTGTCAGATCAATACTCCGACGGAACTTGCCTTTCTCTTGCAGTGACTGTTCTTTTATACGTTCGAAGGCCTTCTATCTCCTGTAGCGCACATCGATAGAAGAGGAACATGGTGGGGATGCATGTGTACGAAACGCTGACGGGATCGAGGTGATGCATATCGTTAAACGTTACACAATATTTAACACAGAATTTAATATTCCTGGGAAATATTTATACGCATGCTGTTCCCTATAAGATCGAGGCTGAAAACAGGCAGAAGTTGTGTAATAATCTTTTTTTCAAACGATTTCCGGAATGAAAATTGAAACCTTAAACATTAGTTGGTTATTACTGAGATATTTATTACCAAGAAATAACTGAATTTTTAGAAATATATCGATAGTTGCATAAAATATAAACAAAAACAAGTAGAGAACAAATTTACGAACTGTTGAATATCCTGAAAAGAGTTCCTCTTTTTTTTTCACTTTTGAGCCATTTTAGAAACTTCTAATTGAAGTTTATCGTAAAGCTTTAAATGAGGACTAAATCCAGAGATTCAAACGAATTTAAGTGTAGAACGCCCATATTTAATCACAGAGCAAAGAATAAACTTAAAGGGACCGTTTCAAATATTCTTGAATAAGAAAAGAGGCCAATCCTTCCCTTTCAAGTTTATTTTAGGCACAAACAGCCCTTTACACAGCTCGTTTTATCAGGGCTTCCGCTTTTCCCAATGACACTAGCTTCGCTTATCTAAACATAAAAGAGTCGGTTTTCAGGTTTTCCAGTCTCCATGCGGCATAAACACGTACGTAAATACTATTGGAAAACTCTAAAATCCCATCCCCAAAAAATCATAACGGAAACAGATTCTATATCTCGATGTGTAACTTACTGGAAGATGATACATGCAAGTTTATACAGGAAATGAACTCCCTTGAAAACGATATACCGTTTCAGTCTGATACACTTATACCTCAAGCTTTAGACATTTCGGGTGCTTTCATCAGAAATCTATAGTGAGATTTTTGGAGAAAACTATGAGAAATGGGGAAACTTGTGTCGTTGTTTTTAAAGAAGAGACAAATAAATTTGACATATGACCTGTATCCTGATTTATAGGTGCTAGTTTTACATAGCCATATATCAAAAATATTCATACTCCAATAATTAAATTGGATAAAGTGATTTTATTATAACGAGGTCGTAATAAATCCAAACTGTCTCGAGTTTCTTTAATAAATGATATTAGTTTGTCTCTTTTATTTTTATTGATATACACTGTAAAAAACTGAATTATTGAGACTTATTTAATTAGCAAAATTATTGGCTCTAAATAAATTTTCTTTATGTATTTAAAGTAAAACTTTATTAGAATTTAACCCTGATAGTAAACTTATGGTAAACCAAGGTTTTTATTACAATTAAACTGAACATTACACAAAATGTAAACAATGTACAACTTGTTAAATATAGAAACAAGTTATGAAATATTTTTTGTCTATGTAGAAGAAAGACCACTAAAGTACCATTAAACGGAACAAAGCTTTATTATGCGCATGATCGGGCCACTAATTCTCTTATTAAATTGGACAGTCTAGTAGTCTTCTTACCATCATCATCTTTCGCTCTACAACCCTTGGTGGGTTTTGGCCTGTTCAAGAAATAGTCTCCATTTCCCCTATCTTTCTCCCTGGCTTTCCAATTTCTGTCTTTAACTTGAGTTTTGAATCTAGATCTTGGCCTGCTTCTCTTCCTGGTTCCTACTGGCTTTTGATAGAATATCTTTCTTTGGGAGTTTCCAGTGTACATTCTGTCAAGGTGTCCTAGCCACCTTAGTCTTGTACCCTCTTCGATGATAGTTGGGGGTTACACAAAGAACGGTACTAGGCTCGGGCTTCAGTCTGATAGAGGTATCTTGGTCGGGGTTCTTATTACAGCTCAAATATCACGGATCAGTTAAAGAAGTACAGAAAGAGACAAGAAATTAGAAGAGAAGAGATGTTATTTGGGCACCACCCTATTTTTAGAGGAACAGGGAAACCTTAAGGCATATTGAAGAAGATAACGATAAAGGTAAGATACAGTTAAAATACGCAAGAATGAAGTAAACCGTGAGAGAAAAGGTATCGTAATTATGCGGTACACAGTTAATATTTCGACACATATACAATAAATACACGATCAAACAAATAATAGTATAAATCAATAAAAAATGCCTGGAAGAGAAACACAAAAATATAAATTCATATTATATAAAAAAATAAAAAGCAAATAGTTCGTCAACAAAATTATATTGAGGTGTAGTTGTTAATGTAAATGCACTATCACAATGTTTACTGAACAGTTAAATGGCATGATATCAGTTATTGCACAATTTATTATTAAATACAAACAAAAAATATCTTTTTGAAAAATAATTATGAATAATTTAGTATCCTCAAGAACTAGTAAAAGGCAAGGAACATTATAATTGTATCTACGTCAATATTCGTCAAACAAGTAAATTTTACGCCTTGAGAATACGTAAACATGAAGTTTTTGATCGTGATCACTTCAAATCTATGAATAAAATTTATTATAAATATAATCTACATATAAAACAAATTGTACAATTATACGTATATATTATCCCGTAGTTATACTCATAATAGTTCGTTCTGTTAGAGTTAAAGTAAACATCCCTAAATAGGTAAGGTACACTGTACTGGAGTCAGAGTCAGCACAGTTGAGCTTTAGTCAACAAAAATTATACTCACAGAACCAATGTAATACAGGTGGATGCAAATAATCGCCCTCAATAAAGGCACTTGACTTCGGTCCTTGCAACAGGTAGTCGGGACGACAGGTGCAACGATGACTTTTCTAAACGTAATCCCTCAAATTGATTTAGGCCGATGAAAAGAGACAGCCAGACGGGAACAGTACAGGTAGTACACGTAGATATAACTGAAGGTAGAGATGAATGAATCGTAGAGGTGAATGAACGTAGCGGTGAAAGAATGAAGCGGTGGAAGAATGAACGGCAAACAAAAGTGACTTCGTTCCTTCTAATTGGAAGACGTCTGTTTGACAAAAGAGAAAATAGTTAAAATAGGACACACTGTGTAAAGATATTTTATATAGATAAGGGTGAATTGAAAATCCACTTACCGCCGTTTGATAAAGATAAACCGCTTGCCACAGGAACTAACTGGAAAATGACTTCGGATTCTGAACTTCGACGGGCTGAGACAAGCGATAGGTGAACCAGAGAGGGGATATTGGCTGAAGGGTGCCACGCGAAATTGATATTAAATAGCCGGGCTACTGGGGTTCATTTTCGTAGTTTACCCTTTCTCTACCGATAGAAATTATCTTTCTCCGAAAAACAACTCTTCTATTTTTCTGAGAAGGTAGAGCGAAGATTTCACAATAGGGCCTTTTTCCTTTGTTACTAGGAAAGATTTCTATTTAGCAAAGCTTGATAAGGAGAACGGGAAACATTTGTCGAAGATATTTCTTTGTTAAAAAAGGGCGTAACCAATTGCTCGGTGTTATCGGGTTAGTTGTAATGCTTTTTTAAAGAAGAATATGTAGGCATAGACGGCGTGAAAATAATTCTCTAAAGGGAATAATTTAAAGATATTATGAACATGCTTCAGTCTATTAATTTTAATAGACCGGACGATGTTACTTTTTCATACAATTGATACATCTCAAAATTGTAGCGCCTTCGCCATATCCCGCTTTCTTGTACTCCTCCGTATATGTATCTAAGTATTCGTCTTTCAAAGCGGCCTAACAGTTCTTCGTCGCTTTTTATCATAGTCCATGTCTCTGACGCGTATATGAGGACAGGTTTAATAAGAGTTTCCTTACTCTTCCTTCTTATATTCGGTTACGCTGTAGATGTGGTTTTGTTTTCAAGTATTACTCGCACCAATATATTTTTATTCATTCTTTTGGTTCGATCCGTGTTGGCTCTACTTTTGCCAACATGTGTTTTGTTTTCTAAATTCTCACCTTAAACTCTGTTGTTATATAATTATGGCTCCAGTAGGTTTCTCTGATGTATCTTCAGCTACAACTATAGCATAATCTGTTTTATATTTGTTTTTATGTTTTACTAACGGAATCATGACTGCTGGAGGGTGTGGGCTTCCCAGTATTCGAACTGCATCACTTGTTCAGTTCTTTTACGACCAATTGCAATTTGAAATCGTATAAGATTTGAAGAAAATGCATGTTATTGAGTTCTCCCGTTGACATGATCGGACATATATAGTCCTGTATAGAACTATTGAGTTTTTCAATTTGAAAGAGGCTTGGTTTTTTTCTCGAGCTTCTTTAGCTGACTCTAATATATTTGCTTTAATTTTTGCCCAGCTTTCCTCGATACATCGCTTTAGGTGATATATGTGGTTCTGCATTTTTCTGTTTTTTGTTACCTTGTGTCGTCCTTCAGATTTTTAACTTATGTCTTTGTGGTGTATGTCAAATATGTTTTATAATTTTTTATTTTCTAATAATTACTTTTTTAAGGAAAAATTTCCCCATATATTAAAAGAATTAAAAACCAATTAAAAAAAAAAAGGTTAGTCTTTGTAAATGGGTATATTTATTAAATTTCGCAATCTGATAGAAATTATGTTTCGCAATCTGGTAGAATCGATAGACTAATATTTTCAGATTATCCTCTGTTTGAACTATTATTTTTGCACGAAGGAATTTGGTGAAGTATATTAATATTTGCCAAGATAGACAAGTGACCATGGGGTCTCTTAGAAGTTTTAAACTAAACTCTAGAGTCGTATGCTTTCGGTCTGCTTTGGTCGGAACACAGCATAACTTTCACTAGGTAAGTATACTCGGTCAATCACATGGCAAAATGTATATTTGACGGATTATGCTGTAAAAGAGCTGAAGTAATGCAGACTCTGTAACAGAAAATCTGAGGCAGTCAACAATATCTTGCATAACTGCAAGGTATTATATCACACTCGGCACACACGTTTTGGAGACTATCAAGTGACTCCGAAAACAAACGGCCCCATCCACTATATCTCTACAAACTGGTATAGGGTTGCAGAATTTTGGAATAGGCATCATAAATGAATGGAAGATATACAGTTAATTGTCAATAGTACGACCGGTTTAAAATAGTCTTCCGAAAAAAAGTCATTATTGTTACGTTATCTGCATAGCAGATCATGCTTACCAAGTAGGTCTGTAGCTAGTATCCCAGGTTCAGAGAGGTAACTTTACCATTATTGTATTCATAAATACGTGGCTAGCGATCATACGAGTTCGATTCTTGGCACCAAAAAGGGCACTGCAAGCGGTACGTAAAGAGCACGTAGAGCTGTCGGTTCCGCTGGGTTATTTAAATGATAAGGCGCATGAAGAAGAAGAATCTTGTTAATTAATGTTTCTAGTTGATCCGTCATTATTGCTTCACCATATTTTAAGAATTTATTTGTTATTCTGCATTTTTGCTTGCATCTTTTCTTTTTTTTTAGTTTTTCGTATTAGTTTTTCGTTTAAGTATTTTTTGTGCTTCATGCTTGAATATGGGAACTTCTTCGTTTATGAGTATTTCTGGTGTTTGTATTTCTAACCTTATTTGTTGTTCGTCTGGATAAAACTTTTTTAGGCAAGTCAATTCATGCATCCTGTACGATGTTTTTTGTGTGCATTTATTCCTTCAGCTCTTAAAAAGCGCCAGATTTTATGCTCCTTTTATGCGCCCGATATTATTTATTTATTATTATATTTTTCTTTTGCTCCTGTATAGAACTATTGAGTTTTTCAATTTGAAAGAGGCTTGGGTTTTTTTCTCGAGCTTCTTTAGCTGACTCTAAAATATTTGCTTTAATTTTTGCCCAGCTTTCCTCGATACATCGCTTTGGGTGATATATGTGGTTCTGCATTTTTCTGTTTTTTTGTTACCTTGTGTCGTCCTTCAGATTTTTAACTTTTGTCTTTGTGGTGTATGTCAAATATGTTTTATAATTTTTTATTTTCTAATAATTACTTTTTTAAGGAAAAATTTCCCCATATATTAAAAGAATTAAAAACCAATTAAAAAAAAAGAGGTTAGTCTTTGTAAATGGGTATATTTATTAAAAAAACCCTTAAAAGGGCGACATCAATAAAACAAACGTTTTCGGACCACACAGTCCATCATCAGGTTTTAAAATCGAAAAATGCCTAAAAATAAGTATAAACCATTTAGTTAAAACAAACGAGATTATGAAATTTTGACTATGGTTGAAAAGCAAAAGATGGTTATACTTACTAGGTCACAATGCCTGAGCCACCAAAATACTAGGGTAAAAACCCTTTAAATTACATTTAGTTATAAAAGATTGTACATTGTGTTGTAAAATAACTGTGATGTTCAGTATTAAATTAAATTTGGCTAGAGGTTTAATTTTAAAACCCTTTTAAGGGTTTTTGAAATAAATATACCCATTTACAAAGACTAACCTCTTTTTTGTGATACGTGGTATACAGCCAGCTACAGGAATTTTTTTCCTTGTGGATTTTATTTTAAAAACCTATTGTCTAGATCGATTAATAATGCAAGAATTTAGAAAAGTATTTCTTCTTCACGATCGAGTTCTTCCTCGTTGTTTCAGGATTGTAAACCAATTTTTAGATGCGAGATTTGAATATAGGTGGATGGTCAACAAAGGCCTTTTCCGATGGCCCCCTCGACCACCAGTCATAACAACACTAGATTTTCTTTATATGGGGCTATATAAAAAATTAGGTATATTTCCATTCCCTTACAACAAATGAAGATTGTGAACGTTGGAGTTCGCAATTAATTCAATTCTCTACCTACAGCAATGATTAGACGTGCAGCACAACAAACGAAGGCGTCATAAAAAAAACTCCCTAAATGCTTGGAAGTTCAAGGGCAAAATTTTGAACACTTGTTATAAGTTGTTATAATATATATAGGTGAGCGTAGGACTTTATTCATAGTGGAACAAAAGATCTGGCAACCTTGTAAGTTGCGCATAACACCTCAAACTACTTGTGTTGCATCATATGTTCATGCATACTTTGTGTTTGTGATTAATTTGCGGTTTTTAACCAATAATAAGAGAAATATTTAATATTTTCAATAAAAAGGTAAGTAAATGTACCTTTTATTAGTCTGCGAAAAAAATATCGTCGCCATTTTTAGTCCCCGACTAACAGAGTAATGTGGTCACGATTTTTAGTCGACAATAAATCAGATAAACAATCGTATGACGTCAGAAGAGGAGGAGCTTGCAATGTTACTGAGATACAAAATTTTCCCAGGCCCAAGCGACCCGTACTTTGCTATAGATAAATAGATTAGGTTATATAATTGAAAATGTAAATGAAATATTAGAATTTATTTTAAGGATAAACACTTACATTTAATGACTTATTTTCTAAGTATAAAACATTTTTATTGTTGTTTGAGATATGTAGATACACCTTATTAATTAGATTAAAGCTGTAAGCACCTTATATTATAATAATTATCGTGGATAGAAGGATTAAATCTGCTGCAGGCGCGGCGCAATCGTGCCCATAGTTTAAAGGACCCTTTATCGAAACCAGATTACTCGAGTCGATCCCTGTTCCACTTCTCTACAATAAAAAAAAAATGAGAAAATGCATTAACATACATGTTAAATTTTGGAACAATAATAAATACACTATGATGATAATTACCCGGATAAGTTCCCAGATTATTTTACATAAACCAAACCTAGCCCTTTATTAAAATTATTAAATTATGGACGAATCGTTTCGCAGCGAAGGTACGTAATTATTATAGAGTACTTTATAACAAAAAAGTGAAATTGGCTAATTTGCTCTTGTTTATATATTTCCCTTCATGGTTTGTTTGAATTGAGTAATTAACTGTAATGGAACTTAAAATATTAACAATCAAACATTAATTGCTAATTTAAATGGTACATTAAACAAAGCGTTTTATTTTCCAATCACACTAAATAAATAATTATCAATTGTATTAGGCCCGGTGGTTGCTTGTAATTACGAAATACTTTATTGGTTTGAGTAGATTATGTATGTTATTTTCTGTCCGTGAATTTTTCATAATAGTTTTGCATAAATTTCTTTGGTTTATCGGTATGGAATTAGAAGAATCACCTAGAGACGAAATGACACATCATATGAGATTCAAATTGCCACCATTTGATGGAAAGTCTCTTGGCTCATATACCTTAGATAATTTGAAGCTATTGCGACAGCCAATCATTGGACAGACCAAGAAAAAGCTGTTTCCTTAACTGCTGCTTTACGAGGTGATGCTGCGGATATCCTAAAATCGATTCCCAAGGGTCAAGAAAAATGTTACCAGACCTTGTTCACTCGACTAGATAAACGTTACGGAGATGCCCATCTATAACAAGTCTACAAAGTACAAATAAGACGTAGAATCCAACGAGCAAGTGAGAGTTTGCAAGAATTTGAAGCAGATGTTGCTCGTATAGCGCTGTTGGCCTATCCAGAGACACCAGACAACATATTGGAAGAAATTGCTGTAGATACCTTTATCAATGGGTTGCGAGACAGTGAACTACAGAAAGCTTTACAACTAGCAAGACCAAAAGTTTTAGATGAAGCGCTCGCCATTTTCTTGGAACACGAGAGCGCTAGTCGAGTTTCACGGAGCTATCGAATACGAACCTCTGAAGAGAGCAACGTACAAGACGCTCAAGCAGATGATCTATGTATAAAAAGAGTATTGGATTGGATGCGTCAAAGTGAAAGGCCTTCTTGGCAAGACATTAGTGCATGTAGTCCTGAAGTCAAGTGTTACTGGAGCCAATGGAATTGCCTAGTGCTAAAAGATGATCTGCTTTATAGAACATTTGAGAACGATGGTGGTACAGAATCTAAGCTTCAGTTGATTGTACCTACAAGTAAAGTGTCAGAAGTATTGCGTTAGTTACATGACGGTGCATCAGGTAGACACTTTGGTATTACGAAGACTCTGCAAAAGATTCGAGAACGGTTCTATTGGGTGAACTGTGAAGATAATGTAAGAAGATGGTGCCGGAAATGTGAACTGTGTGCAACAAGTAATGGCCCAGTTGGTAAAAAGAGGGCACCCATGAAACAGTACAATGTTGGTAGTCCTATGGAAAGAGTAGAAATCGACATTGCAGGTCCATTTCCAGAGACGAATGATGGAAGTAAATATAACCTGGTAGCTATGGATTATTTTACGAAATGGACTAAGACCTATGCAATACCCAATCAAGAAGCTGCTACCGTTGTAGAGGTACTGGTTAAAGAACTCTTTAGCCGATTTGGTGTTTCCTTGGAGATCCACTCCGACTAAGGGCGAAACTTCGAGTCAAACCTTTTCCAAATCGATTATAAATTGATTGGTATTGACAGAAATATGTATTATTAGAATTAAAAACAATTCTAAAATGTTCATTATTTCTTATTTTCAATAAAAAAACCATTTTTCAGCATTTTGTCTGCAATGTTTGTCTAATTCAATACTAAAATTAAAAATTAAAAATGAGAAAAGGCAGCAAATATTTGATTTCACGCAAACAAATCCTATGTATCTCTTGATACGTATTTCGACCTAATAGGTCTCGTCAGAAGAGCTATTCATAGGGTTTCTCAACGTTAAAAATCAATATTTTCTGCCTTTTAAGAAGCAACAATAACATGGCTTCGATACGGACGCACTAGCGACATCTAATTTAACAATCGTAAATTAGTTTCAAAACACAATTCAGATTTCTGCTTTATAATCTGAGCCTTCTAAGAATTGCAAGGCAAACAGACGTTGATCAAAGATGTTAAAAGAGACATGGGGAATCTAAAATTTGCATTCCACGACATGTCTTTTACAACTAAGCAAAAATCCTTAGCGAATTGTGCTTCTTGTACTCCCACAGAGTAAATCCGAATAAAATGAAAAAAGGCAGCAAATATTTGATTTCACGCAAACAAATCCTATGTATCTCTTAATACGTATTTCGACCTAATAGGTCTCGTCAGAAGAGCTATTCATAGGGTTTCTCAACGTGAAAAATCAATATTTTCTGCCTTTTAAGTTAAAGTTAAGTTAAAGTTTAAATTAAAAATATTAAAATACACTAAAATGATAATAATTTACAGTCGTTGAGTTGCGCCAAATGTAGGCAACTTACAATTATTGTATGAATCGTTAAGAAATCACTTCAGTTAATATTTCCTTAAAATAACTTCTTCTGGTAGCACTACAACCCAGGGTGGGTCTTGGCTGACTGCACAACCTGCTTTCATCTCGAACGGTCGTCCATGATGTTTAAGTCAGTGGGTAGCCCCATTGTTTTCATATCTGACCATATATTATCTCTCCATCGCATTCGTGGACGTCCTAAGGGCCTTCTCCCTGTCGGGACTTCTTCCCAGATTAACTTGGTAAGGCGGTTATTAGGGAGCCTATGAACATGGCCAGCCCATCTTAGACGTTGGTATTTAATCTCTTGGACTACGTCGCTAGCACTATACATTTGTTTGACCTCGGCATTTGTTCTCATTCGGTATTGGTTAGTATTCGGATCGTGATAGGGACCGAAGATCTTTCTGAGGATTTTTCTCTCAAAGCACCTGAGTTTACTTTCCATTGCTTTTGTCAGCGTCCACGTCTCACACCCATACATGAGCACTGGTCTAATTACTGTTTTATATATCCCCTTAAAATAACGAATAAAATAAAATAATATTAAATGTTAACGTTTCAAATTCAAAGTAATGATTCGAAAAGAATTTCATTGTTTATTGAAAATCGAGAAACACTTTTTTGTGAAATTGTTTGTTCATTTGATCAATACATTATATGGTGTAAATAAATAAATTTTGATTGACAATAATTTGCTTTACTTTACACCAAACAAATAGTGATGGCTCAAAAGCTATTTTATAAATAGTGATCTTTCTATTTGTAAATACAAATTTAAAGATGATTATACAATTTTAAAAATACAAACATTAATCCTTTAATCTATAGTTTCACGCTGTTTTATTTTGCATGTGTTAGTAGTGAATAATTGTTAGTTTACAGGCACTTTCAGTCTTTGAAAATGTAACTAACTTCCCAAAAAAAAATAATTACTAAATTTACAAGAGTTAAACTGAAATTCGTGAACCGAGTATACATACTATTTTGATTTTATTATTATTCTGCCATTTGTTATTTTATTTATTAATAATAACAGTACGCAAATTTAAATTAAGTTTTGTGTATTATTTTCACTGTTACGTCAGTTTATTTTTAGTGGAAATTTTTAGGTTACGTTTATTGTCATAAAATTCTATAAAATATTAGAATAAAATAAAAAATAGGTCGTTTACTTAGTTAATTTTTATATTTATCTTTATTTTATTGAATTATTTTTAAATTATTGTTCTGAAGCTATTTTCTTGTGGCATTGTAAATTAATTACTATTTATAACTGGGAATAAGCCACAATTAAAGATAAAAAATACGTTTATTGACGTTTCAATTTCCAATTCGGAAATCGTTCTCAAAATACAAACAGTATTTTGTTTTTTGTATTTTGAGAACGATTTCCGAATTGGAAATTGAAACGTCAATAAACGTATTTTTTATCTTTAATTGTGGCTTATTCCCAGTTATAAATAGTAATTATTTTTTAAATTGTTCTAAAGCGTATTGTAAATAAAAAAAACTAGATAAATTTTGTAACAATAGTAACATTATGTTAAGTTATATTTGTGAATTGAAAATATACATTGACTTGTTTCTATAAAAAATTACTGCTGACACATAAAGAATATATTTTTGCATAAAGATTTGTGTTATTACCCCGACATGCTATAAAATGTGTCATGAAATATATGAACAAGGGTTATACACGCTTTGTGTGTTTTATTTCGGTATCTGTATTTAATATTTAAATGAAAGTCGTGTTTTATGACGTTTTTTTTAAAGTTTAATGATAAAAGCTAATAAAGTAGGATGGAAATTGGCCACAACACATAAAATTCGTTTTTTGATTAAAGTTCTATTTATGCGTGAATTTAATTAAAAATTTTTTATAGGCTATTAAACTTATATAGTTAGCTGTTATCGAAATTGTTTCTTAATTATTCAAAATTAATAGAAAATGTTCCATGTACCTACGTAACCTAAAAAGAAAAAAATTGTTAAATTATCAGAAAAAATGTAGGTACATGTATAATTTTGAACAGAAAGTATTCGTCATTCTGTGTCATTTTTAGACAACAAAAGTGGGCCATGCAAGTAACCATTTTTCCAATACTCACTTTAATAGAGGTATATAACAATTGCTTTTGATAAATTTGATAATAAAAATATGTAATAAACACAATATGGAAAAGATTAAACGTCATTTTTACTTAATATGTAACAATATATAAACAATGTAAGATCTCTATTTGATTTTAAATACTAAAGAAAAATACGCAAAAACTTAATTTCGCTTTTTTTAGTTATACAAAGTTTATGACAATTAAGTTGTTTCAAATATATTGTAATGATTTTGAGCCAAGAAAAGTAATTCTAAAAATAATAATAAAATAACACATTTTTATAGAGCGAATATGTTGTAGATTTCTTATGTTTAGTTCCTCTATATTTTTTGAACTTTTTAATGTAAGTTTTTAAGCAAAATGATTAAGAATATTAAAATCGAATACATGAGTAAATACTACATACTTTAGCTACTATTTAACTGGGAATAAGCTACAATTAAAGGTAAAAATACGTTTATTGACGTTTCAATTTCCACTTCGGAAATCGTTCTCAAAATACTACATACTTTTCCAAACATTCTCCCCTTCCAAAAACCAATGTTTTTAAGAACGTCCGAAAGTCAAAGTGTACAGGAGTAAAATTGACCGTCACGATCACACGATTAAATATGATAAAAAGTAATACCCTCACTGGTATATGTCGTCAGTTTATTCGGAGAGGTTTATTAGAGGTTTATTTTTTTCCACAGAGAAAAAAAGCTCAAAACGTCGAACACGTCGAACAAGTGTCTGAGATAATATTGGCTATAGAGCCTGTTCTAACAGGATACGAATTTTATGAAAATTGCCGAAGACATAAATTTAATATGTATCAAACATGAAGATAAAAACAGACGATGGCGTTACACGTCGTTGTGTAGAAACATTGATTAGAGAAGTCAGAGCAAAACTAGACTGAGAGGTTTAAGACGTATCTAATGCAGGGTTAAGGTTCTTACTTAATGTGGTTATTTGAAGAGAATGTTGACTAAAAGAACAAAGTTTATTTGGCGGTTGATTAAAATGAAGAAAAGTGTGATGCAGCGATTTGCTACCCTACATTTGTTCAAAGAAATACAGCGACGAAATGAGATGAAATCAAGCAGTTTACACACGAGTTATGCTATATAGTCAACGAGAAACATTCTTGAAGCCTTTTAGCCAAAAAGACGGACATTTGTATAAAGGGTGAAAACCAGAATACGGCACACTTAACACTTCGATTAGTTACCTTAGGGTCTTTTGTGACACTCACGAAACTGAAGGTAACAGGTATTTCATTTTAATGGTGAGGAAAGTATCGGGAATAAGTAGAATGAGTAGCAGAGGTCAACGAATTAAATCGATCAAGATCGTGTTAAAGATTAACACGATCTTCTGTATTATTGATAATTGTTTAGAACTTTAGATCGTCTGAAAAAAAAGGTGAACTGTGCTAGAAGCAATTATGTATATTATTGATGAATATGTTAAATAAGAGGGGACCCAAATCAGAACCCTGGGGTACTCCTAAATGAACCTTAATCTCACTGGAAACAAAATCCCTGATACGTACCATCTAAACTCGGCCAATCAAGTATGTTCCCAGCCATTTAAGAAGTGGCCCATCAACACCCATTTTTTAAGTTTAACTATTAAAATATTACGGTTGACTAGATCAATATGAAAATTGAAAAAAAAATATATATAAACTCTGACCTACAACCAGAAATAAGTAAAACAGAAATCATGAAAGCAATTCAAGAATTAAAAAACCATAAGTAACCTGGAAAAGTGGAATAACTGCAGAGATGCTGAAGAGAGGAGGTAAAACAACTAGAGAAGTCCTACATATCCTCATAAACAAAATATTGACCACAAAAGAAATACCCGATAGCTGGAACGATGCGGAGACACTATTAATGTTCAATGTAAAAAAGTGACCGAAAGAACTTAGAAAACTATAGACCTATAACATTACTAAGTGTTGTATTTAAACTACTAACGAACATCATGACAAACAGACTAACAACTAAGCTTGACGAATACCAAGCAAGAGAGCAAGCGGGATTCAGAAAGGGTTTTAGTACTAGCGACCATCTGCTAACAGTAAAAATACTGATTGAAAAGTCGAACGAGGATCAAATCCCATTATACATGGCATTCATAGACTTCCGAAAGGCGTTTGACAGCATAGAACATTGGGCCATCAAAAACTCACTACAGAACGGCAGAATTGATTACAGGTACACGGACCTAATAACAAATATATACAAAAATGCGAGTACCACAATAAAATTGACGAACGAACACGCTACAGAACCAATAAAATTTGAAAGAGGAATCAGGCAGGGAGACACAATATCGCCTAAATTGTTCAATCAGGCTATGGAAGACATATATAAAAAATTAGAATGGGATATATACGGAATAAGAATAAATGGAGAGCTCTTGAACCACTTGAGATATGCAGACGATATAGTCCTGATAACAGATAAGAAGGAGAGTTACAGAAGATGGTTGAGGAACTAGATAGAAAAGCGACAGAGGTAGGTCTAGAGATGAACTATAATAAAACCAAAACTATGACAAACCAAAAAGACCAATTAGAAATAGTAGTCAAACAGAATAAATTAGAGCAGGTGGCAGAATACATATACCTAGGACAGATAATAAAGCTGAACAGGGACAACCAAACAGAAGACATAAAAAGAAGAACTAGACTAGCATGGGCCTCATTTCGTAAACTATCATATATTCTAAAAAATAAAAAGTTCCCTCAATATATGCGAACGAAAGTATTCAAGCAGTGCATTTTACCAGTTATCACATATGGCTCACAAACATGGACTTTCACAAAGGAGAACATCGACAGGATATCCATAACACAAAGAGCAGTGGAAAGACAGATGCTGGGTATCGGTCTTAAAGACAGGAAAAGAAACTCATGGATCGGAGAAAAAACAAAGGTGAACGATGTATCAAGACAGGTTGCAAAACTTAAATGGAACTTCGCTGGTCACACTCTCCGGCAAAAAGATGAAAGATGGAATAAGCGAATTCTACACTGGAGACTATGGGAAAAGAAAAGAAAAAGAGGAAGACCACAGATGAGATGGACTGACGATCTTAAGAGAACGGCAGGAAAGGACTGGATGCAGATCGCAAAAAATAGAGACCAATGGAGATTAACAGGGAAGGCCTATGCCCAAAAGTGGGCGTTTAAGGCTGATTAGATAGATATATAGATCAAATTGACCCGATCAAATGTAAATTAACTTAAAATAATTAAAAGAAATGCACGAAGCACCTTTAATGTAAATATTAATTAAAAAAAAAAATTAAATAAAGCAAAGCTTATTTATTTAATAATTCGACTCGAACTGACCAAATGTTTAAGTAAAATTATTAAGAATATTAAAAACAGAATACTTATTTGGGTAAATACTACATACTTTTCGAAATAGGAAGGTAGCGTCTTCTTTATTCGGTTTGGACCCATTATATTAACTTTAAATAGATTCGTGTATACTCCATTCCACGAATATACGACTGTTTTAAATTCGCTTTAAGGTGTCGACTTAAATGGTCCAATGTGCTGAATTGTACAATGGTAAATTCTCCCAATTTTTAAAATACATACTGTTATGACAGATATACACCTTAGATTTAAATATGAAGTTATGATCTAAATATAGAATTGATAGTTTATAGAATAGTTGTAATTTAGATTTTGAAGTATACTCGTATAATTACTCTCATTGACTTTAGTATTGTAAACAAGTTGGTTTTTGAATTAAGTGATTTAAACGAAGTGTAACACTACTTAAGTGATTAAATAGTTAAATTTATTTAGTCGAATATTCAATAAGTATTAAAAAAACAAAAAAACTTACTCTTACTCTTATTCTCCTAATCATCATTACAAACAAATACACTACACTAAACTCTCTCTTAACGGACACGTCTCTTCACCGGACACCTCTATACGGACAGTTTTTAAAACTAAAATCAGTCGGCGATTTATGAAACTGTATGTAAATTTTCGTAACTTTTTAATATCTGTAATGACTCGGTACTTTAACTATCAATAGCCGCCATGTTATACCCGTTACTTTCGGAACTTTTAAGAGTATATCCACTCAAAGCAAACAAATACTAACAAAGTGGAATACCAGATTCTTTTTCTGGTTTCTGAACCATCGTTCTGTCAATTTCTTTTTATTTATATTAAAAATAATATATTTATTTTTATTACCGTTGTAGTACCTAAAGTAATAAAGTAATAAAGATACCCGGCGCGCCTCTTTGGTGTTTACATTTCACCGAAATCCAACTCAAATGGCTGATGAACATTTTAACTTCATAGAGGTCATTCTATTTATTTGTATAATAGGAGCGTTTACGTAAATTTTTTTGTTATTTTCGGATTAATTTTCACAATAAATTTTGCGTCTATCTGAACATCTACTAACTGAAATAATTTTAGTTTATATGTCATAGTAACAGAAGATCCTTTTTTATGGAATAATAATTAGACCAATTTACTTTCATACTTCTACTTGTACAGTAAAATATTCGTTGTAGCAATAATTCCAAACAGTCGTATATTCGTGGAATAACCTATATAAAAAATATGTGTTCAGTAGTAAGTAGTTGTAGCAGCTTCAGTATAAGCTTTATTTAATGTAATACAAGTTGAAACTTTTCCTATTTATTTTATAAGATAAGAACTATTCATCAAATATTTCGTTCATACGGTTGACTCCATGTTACTTTTCTGAACGGACGTGTTCTTGGATATACATTCTTTATTTTGCCTGTTTTAATACGCTCTTTCTTTGAGATATGTACCAATATCATTTTTGCGCTTTTTAACATGGAGAACGTGCTCCATAATACAGAATATGTGAAATGTTTTGCCAGTTCAGTTCAATATAAAAGCATTACGTTTTCGAAAAATGTTTTAACTTTTGTGATCATTTCGCCAAGCCATAAATTTTTGGTATTTTCATAAATTTCCTGCGATTTGCTAGGCAATACAGACTGGCAATGCAGTGGTAGCTGGAGCTTTTATTTCTTGGAGAAAATTTCTTTTATTGTTTTTATTTTATTGTTACGACTTTTTTCATTATTTATAATGGATCGTTATACTTTTTATGTTATACCAGCCCAGCAAAGTTTCTGAAGTTCTAACGAATTCTGAGATTGGTGTCTCTTTGAACAGTTCAGGTAGAGTTCATGATTGTACCTGAAACTCCATATTCCGTTTTTGTTAATATGTCCAAATATCTTTCTTAGAACTTTTCTTCCGAAGAATTCCAGTTTTCTTTTTGTCTCTTCTGTCATCACCCATGTCTCGCTTGCGTAACATACTAGTGGTCTGATAATAGTTTTGTAGACCCTGATTTTCGATCTCCGGTGTGTGTTTTTGGAGCGAAACACATGATCGAGTGAAAAATAAGCTTTGTTTCCCTTTACTATTCTTCTTTGGATTTCTGGTTCTTCTGTTCCATCCGTGTTTAATGCAAGTGAAACTTTCTACTGTTTCAATATCGTCATCTAATTCAATTGTGTGTCAGTTTCCCCTAGCTCTTGCCTGTGTTAACTTTGTCTTTTGAATATTTATTTCTAGTCCGGTCTCTTCTACCACTGTTTTTATTTGTGAATATATTTCTGCCGCCTCTTCTGTTCTGCGAGACATGATAATGATATCATCGGCATAGGCGGCAATCTGTATTGATTTATTTGTTAGGAGATTACCTCTTTCTATATTTAGCTATCTTATCACATATTCCAAGGTCAGGTTAAATAGTGTCGGTGCCAGCCTGTCTCCTTGTTTTACTTCTTGGACTATTGTAAAGTTTTCAGTGAGCTCATTTTGGACTCTGACAGTTGCTATTGACGAACCCATTGTTGTTTTTACCAGTCAGATGTATTTTTGTAACCAAAAGTACCTAATCTATTGAATATGCCTAAACGTAAGCGTGTTGTTCTTTCTATGAAAAATAAATATAAGATTAATAAACTCTTAGACAAAGGTGAATCTGCAGTTTTTTAAAGAATACAAAGTTTATTTAAAAATGCTTTATAAAAGGTATATAATTAAAACATCCAATCGGGCTACATCACAAAACGTTTTCAGAATCTATATTCCATCATCAGTGTGCCCTAAAAGTATATTACTTTTAGGTCACACTGATTATAAAATATAGATTCCGAAAACGTTCTGTGATGTAGCTTGATTAGGTGTTTTCATTTTATCCTCCTCCTCCTAAGTGCCTTCTCTAGTGAGGTTGGCGATCAATATGGCAAATTTCTTTCTGTTCTGGGCTTGATGGATTAAGCCATTTCCTGTTGTGTGAGTCCAATCTCTGATGTTTCGGAGCCAGGATTTCTTTTTTCTTCCTATACCCCTTTTACCCTCGATTTTGCCTTCTAATATTACCTGGAGCTGCTCAAATTCCTTATGGCGCATTATGTGTCCTAGATATGACGTCTTTCTAATTTTGATTGTAGTAGATGTGATTGTGTGTTCATTATTTCCAGTACCTCTTCATTTGTAGTTTTTCTGGTCCAGCTTATTCTTAGCATTCGGCGGTACATCCACATTTCGAATGAATTCAGTTTGTTGACGTCATACTGTTTTAATGTCCAGGTCTCACAGCCATATAGTAGTAGAGACCACACATAACACTTTAGTGTTCTTAACCTTATTGTGATTGATAGCTTGGGGTTACAGAGCATTTTACGCATGTTCATGAAGCCAGATCTTGCTATTTCAATACGTCTTCTAATTTCTTTTGAGTGGTCTAGCTGACTGTTTAGCTTTCTGCCCAGGTATATGAAGCTTTGGGAGCTCTGAAGGGTGATACCATTGATTTGTATGTTGGGTGTAATTTGTTGGGGTTCTTGTGGAATACCATGATTTTGGTTTTGGAAAGATTAATATCCAAACCTAGTCTGTGACTTTCTTCTGATAGTATGTTCATCAATATTTTTAGTTGGTCTTCTGTTTCTGCTAATACTACGGTGTCATCGGCATATCTTACATTGTTAATGATGATTCCATTGACTCTGGCACCTTCAGGGCGATCTTCAAGAGAAGCTCTGATGACATTTTCGGCATAGACATTAAATAGAAGAGGGGACAGAATGCACCCTTGACGCACTCCTCGCTCTATGTTTACATAATTGGTAATTCCGTTGTCTGTTCGAACACATCCTCTGTGGTTCCAGTATGTATTGCTTGTTATAGCTATGTCGTGTCCGTCCAGCCCTACTTCTTTTAGCACCTCAATCAATTTTTCGTGTCTAATGCGGTCGAAGGCCTTTCTATAATCGACAAAGTACACATACAGCTGTTTTTGAACCTCGAGATACCTTTCTGCCATTAGTGTCAATCCCATTATTGCTTCTCTGGTGCCTGTACCTTTCCTAAAACCATATTGAGAACGACTCAAGTATTCTTCACACTTATTGTGAATGCGGTTATAAATTACTCGCATAAAAATCTTAGCAGCATGACTCATTAGGGATACAGTTCGATGGTCTTCACATTTCCTTGCTTTTTGTTTTTTAGGAAGAGCTACATATGTGGATGTTAGCTAGTCATGGGGTAGAGTGCCATGTTCATATATAATGTTAAAGAGGTAGGTTAATTTTCCGACAGCATCATCACTCAGGTGTTTAAAATGTTCGGCTGTTGTTAGATCTTCTCCGGGTGCCTTGTTGTTCTTTGCGTCTTTTATTACCCACATAACTTCTTCGGTTAGAATACTTAGTTTTCCATCGGTATATATTTGTGGGGGCCCTTCTGCTCTCCGATCACACGATTTAATTTTATACCTTTTATAAAGGATTTTTAAATAAATTTTTTGTGATACATAGTATACAGCCAGCTACAGGAACATAGTTTCCTTGTGAATACAAAGTTGCTAAGTCTTACATTACAAATATAAAAAAACACGAGCATTAGTAACTTTATCGTAATATTAGACAATGGTGTGGTTTCACAGTAGAAGAATTATTTCGCGCAGCAGCCGACAGAGAAAGGTTTCAGGAAATTGTAAGCATGATGACGGCCAACGTCTGAATACGGACACGGCACCCAAAGAAGAAGAAGTAATTTTATGTCCCAGATTGATTCTTCTGGTGGATCCACATGTCGTAAATCGATGAAACTTGCCTCAAACACAGATTATTTTGATGATGCTGTATACAAGTGGTTTACTCAAAAAAGACCCTAAAGATCCTAAAATAAAACCTATTTATGGTCTAATTCTATGTGCAAAAGCAGTTTAAAAGTAGGTCAAACACGGAATGTCATCAAATTTTTAAGCCTTTCAATCAAACACAGACTGGTTAAAACCATTTAGTCGATACATGTCATTCATGAGCTTCATATAAATACAAGGAGAAAAACTGTTTGCTGATTAATCAGATGCAGATTTATTCAAAATTAATCTAAGGAAGTTACTGAAGGAAGAAAATTACGCCCCAAAAACGTTTACAAGGCACACAGAACTGGAAAGCAATTGAGAAAAGCTTTGCAAAGAAAAACTCTTGCGTCACGTCCTAAACTAGTAGCCTCCACGCCTGCAACGAATTTGATGGTATCCGATTTATTATTTACTTTACTAATATTTGTATTTTGAGAACGATTTCCGAAGTGGAAATTGAAACGTGAAAAAACTTACTTTAACCTTTAATTGTGGCTTATTCCCATTTAAATAGTAATTATTGCATCCGATGTTTAGTATTTGTTAGTATGTTGACGATAGAAGGTTGGTTCTCCGGGTGTGAGTGTGTGTGTTTACTCAGGTAAGTAATTCAGGTGACTCGTTTGAAGGAAGGATATTACAAAATCTATGTACTTAAGAAAAGGTACCTATTATGGTCTAGTTTCATTATACCCTTATATAGTAGCACTTTTGAACAGTATGTTTAGCTTAAATCACATAAAGTAGTACCCTGGCTTCTGACGAGGATTTGTTTTAGTGTAAAGTAGTTATTTATTTCAGTTCTCATGGACCAATTAACAGGCTGCAAAAAAATTAGAAAGCATGATCAACCTTGGCACAGAAAGCCATTGTCTAATTAAGAATTTCTGCAACTTTTAAAAGAGTCTGAGTCTGAGTTAAAGATTATTGGAAGGACCATTGTCTCTTTAATTTGACTGCATTTTCAAGCCGTATGAGCCGAAACAGATTTCTTTTTATTTTTTAGAGCTTTTCAATTCGAAAATCGCCAAAATCCAGTCACTCGAACACAAATCGGAAAAATCAAACCACTGATTGATTTTTTCGATGATAGAATGAATGCAGTTTAGTACTCCAATCAAAAACTCTCATTGGATGAATTCATGATCCTGTGGAGAGGCCGCCTTAAATTTAAGCAATACATCAAGGGGAAACCGCACAAGTTTGGTTTAAAGCTGTACTCACTATGTGAGCCGAATGGGCTGGTATTAAAACTTGTTGTTTACTCAGGTTTAGCTGATATACAGTTAGGTGGATCTGAAAAGGTGGTTCTATGTTTATTAGATGAAAACTTGGTGCTGGTTATGCGTTGTACATGAACAAGATTTATAATAGTCTAAATCTCACTGAGACTTTATGAAATAACCAAACATATGCTACGGACACACTAAGGGTGAAAAACAAATCCGCCTAAAGTTTTAGCAAAAAAATTGAAAAAAGATGAAGTGCTCAACCAGTATAATGCTCGAGGTATATGTGTCACAAAGTGGAAGGACCGTAGGGAGGTGTTAGCCATATCCAGTGAATTTAATGAAAAATTCCAAGCAACTACGAACAAACGAGATAAGGTGAAACAGAAACTACAGCCCCTAAATAAGTATAACGATTCTGTGTGGGGAGTAGACCACACTGACCAAATGTTATCTTACTACAGTTGCGAGCATAAAACTCTTATTTGGTAAAAGAAAGTTTCTATTAATATGTGTCAAATCATGTTTTTAAATTCATGATTCATTCATTTAAAATTAAATTACTACGGTTTTCGGCTTGCGGTGATTGAAAAATTACTTGGACCACCACTTGCAGAATCTATCCCAAGATTTATACTACACCATCTGACAGAAAATTGTCCCAAAGGTGAAAATGGAAAGGTGAAGAGAAGACGATGCCAGGTATGTTGGACTAATGGAAAAGTCAGGAAGTATCCGCTTTACTATTGCTTCCAGTCCCTGAGGGTCCCGGACTGTGTCCAGTTCATGAAATACACGGAAACACCATGAATATATATAGTATATTTCATGAAACCCTATAGCAGTATAAAGCAGGGGGTTTCAGTTATTTTGTTCTAAAATAATATTTTCGCTTTTTTTATTACCTTTTTAATTACAGTGTTATTATTTATATTTTTAAAAATACATTTTATGATGCATTTTATATGTATGTACGTATTTCAATAAAATATTTTTTCTTGGTGCGTTCTGTGGCACCACAGTTTCACAAACATTGTCCAGTGCCGACAACGTGCAATAAATAGCGAATTTCTTTTTTCTGCAATATAAATTGTTAAAAACTAAGATAAAATACTACTCTGAGAGGTAATTATGAAAAAACTGACAACTGCAATAAAAACATGAAACTGACTCACGCCTATAACTCTCCGGCCAAGTTGGCAATGAATGTATAAATAATGATGAGAAAGGAAACGGTTAGAAAGAACTGAATATGAGTTTAAATACAAAATTCTGAAAGAAATTTTGATTTACTTTACAATTTTTTATTATATTATATTCATAAAACAAAAACGGACTAGTAATAGCTTGTAGTGTTAATCGATTTCTTAAATTTCGTTTCAACCATCTTTCTTTACATTTTACTTTTTATACTAAATGTGTATAAAGCCAACTATCAGAAATCATCAATCAGGTTTTAATCATGTCATGTAGAATGGTTTTTCTTCAATACTTCTTTTGTTCTTCTTTACTTAGATTAAACTGCTTATCAGCGGCGGGACGTTAGTTCTTTGAAAGAAAGGTATTTAATTTAGTAATTTAAAATTTTATGTTTTATAAATTCTGATCTTCGTCTTTATCATTTGTGGATTGTCGATACTTTTATCTCTTGTATTATATCTGTTTTTTACTCAGTACTGCTTTGTCCTCCCGTGATAACCCATTAGACGTTAACTATTATCATGTAATCTATACCATGGAACTTTTTTCTAAAAGCAGCTGCTTGAAATAGATCTTCGACCTGAAGACCCTTCGCATTGTTTCATATTCAGCATCATTTTGGCTTTACAACCCTGTGTAGGTCCTAGCCTCCCCAAGAATTCTCTTCCAGTCGTCCCTATCCATCGCCTTCCTCCGCCAAGCATGTATTTCCATATTTCTCATATCTTGGTCTATGTTATCTAGGAATCTTGTTTTGGGTCTTCCTCTTCTTCTTTGACCAATCGGTCTATCAAGGAGCGTTTTTCTAGCTGGGTCGGTTTGCTCCATCCGCATTACATGGCCTACCCACCTCAGACGTCCTCATTGTCTCATGTTATGTTACCAAAATAGTTCTTTACGCCCAATTATTATCACGCTAGATCATTATTGTTGCTGTGAAAAGTGCATAAGTTTTTTGAAGCAAAGCTTCTATACTGGCGTTGTATTACTTTTCTCCCTAGTAAAAGGCAAGCGTCGCAAAGCTATCGCCACGAGAGGGCGTCACGTGAGCTACAGGGATCGTATGATTTCCTTAAAACTAAATGGATATACCTCCATTATTCATAGTATACTGCTATGCGCATATCTCAACTGCTGATGATGATACAACTAAATCATTTTTCAACGAGCTGGAATTATGTCTCCAAAATATCCCAAACAAAAAAATCGCTATGATCATGGGCGGTTTAAACTAAAAAATCGGTGCTACTATGGCTAACGAACATATACGAAATGTTGTGGGCAGATATGGAATAGGTGAACGTAATTCAAGGGGAGACCGTGTTATCCAGTTCTGCGTTGACAATGATTTGACAATAATGAACTCTATATATAAGCACCACCTCAGAAGATTGTACACTTAAATCTCAGCTAATCGGCGACACAGAAATCAGATCGATTACATAATGATTAAACATCACTGGAAAACATCCATTACCCAAAGTAAAACACGATCTGGCGCTGACTGTGGCTTTGATCACCAATTCCTTTTTGTAACACTAAACCAAAAATTTAAAGCATGTGCCAGGGTCGGGAACAAGAAGATATTACATAAAAAAATACACAACAATTTGAAAGCCTTTTTCTTCTAGAGAAATAAGAAGAAGAAGAATTTAAAAGCCAATGTAATGAAAGACTGGAAAATATTCTACCAACCATCGCCACTCATGATTCTGAAAAGATTTGGATATCTTTAAAAAAACCTTGATACAGATATTAACTGACTGCTAGGCACAGTCTAATGGTGACTCTACTGGACCAAAAAAGTGTGGATATCTGGAGATACTTTTAACCTCGTTGAAGAACGTTGTAGAAAGTAGGCTGAGAAGCCTCTTAGGAATTCCCAGTACCGACAGCTATCTAGAGCTTTTCAGACTGCTTGTAGACCAGACAAGAACAAGTACATAGAGAAAATATGCAGCGAGAGTCAACAACATGCCGGCACAAGTATCACCCCAAAGAACTCTTCGATAAAGTCAGACTACTCCATAGTAAATACCATTAATCATGTTTTTTTTGCTTTAGGCTTTTAGTTTGCACTATTGGGTGACTATACAAAAAGGATTGAACGCGAACACACTTCACGCTAAGGTGCCCTTTATAGCGACTTTTTTTTAACAGAAACAATACAGGCAACGGTTAAAGGTAAATAACATAAAAGGAAAGACAATGTGAAATACAACAACTAACGTCCCACCATTTCGGATTCACACAACACTGAAAAAGACAGTTTAGATTTTCCGTTTGGTGCGTTTGAAAAATTCCCATATAATAAATCTAATCTTAAACCGGATCAGCGTCTCTCCAGTACCGTTTACTCTAGAATTTTAAAGTTCTTTGGCCATATCCATCGAAGTTATCACAAAATGGAGCGGTTGGTGGTCCAAGGAAGGCCTCAGACTCAACGCCAACGCGGAAGATCTCCACAGCGATGGGCGGACATTACTAAAAAGCTTCTCAATAAACAGTATATTGAGGCAATACATATAACTGATGACCGCGACCAGTGGAGAAATATTATCAATCAAACTGTCCGAGCTGCTGAAGCCCAATTATGAACCACAACACATCTACTAAGATGTTAATGACTGTGATGATGATGAGATCTAATAGTTGAATTTCTGCAACCTACATAGAGAATAGAAGCAACGTTGTGCGGCAGTATGATTTTTTGTTGGGAGATAACTTGAAATAAAAATTTTATGGCTTCTTGATTATACCGACATTGAAACATCCAGTGGTGAAGGTCGTCATAACTGCTGTTATATTCACATATATCAGTTTCTGAAAGTTTTATTTTATATAGGAAGCGTTTACTGTAGCATGTCCAAAAAGGCATCTAACGTACATAGTATAAATTTTCCGAGAGATGGAGCTTCTGTCATTTAATCATGTTTTGTTTATGTCAGTTTATTATTCAAAATCAAAAATTTTTCAGTTTGAACGTACATAATATTTTTATTTACATTCAAAGAAAGAAAAAGTTTGGGTTCTAGGTTGAACCCCTGCACAGAGATCTTGGCTCCATGAACGGCATTTGGTGCATTTGACCATATCTTCATTCCTCTTTCCTCGCAAATTGAATAGAACCACTCATCACACACACACACATCTATAACAGCGTCAGGTTGATTTGAGCTTGACGCTTCATTTAGAAGAACAGACTCTAATGGATTTTCATATTTGTTTCTTGCTAAGTATTTCTTGACAGCTTCTTTTTTTCTTTTAAGACTAGTTTTACCTTCTAGTTTTATTTTTGGAGCACTTACGTTTCTTGGACGATTTCGGTTTAACCTTTCCTAATTTCATTTTTATTTTTTTATCTATTTTTTTTTCTGTTTTATATGTTTTATTCTGTTTCTGCGCTAATTGTAGCTGTTTAGCTAATTCTAATTCATTTTTATAGGGACTTTCCGTCAAAACCATTGCCTTTTGTGCTGTTCTCTTTTTGGATTTTGGATGAGGCTTTGGTATCAAAGAAATTGAATCAATTTAAATCTTAATATTGTTCTGAAGCTATTTTCTTGTGGCATTGTGAATTAATTACTATTAAACTGGGAATAAGCCACAATTAAAGATTAAAATACGTTTATTGACGTTTCAATTTCCACTTCGGAAATCGTTCTCAAAATACGAACGGTATTTTGAGAACGATTTCCGAAGTGGAAATTGAAACGTCAATAAACGTATTTTTATCTTTAATTGTGGCTTATTCCCAGTTTAATAGTAATTAATTTAAATCTTAAGTTTTGGACTTGCTTCACAAATTTTTTTAGTAGGCCTAGTGGGTGTAGTAGTCGTAGCTAAACTCTCTTTAAGACTAGGTAGTTTAGGCCAGATTATTTCGTACTCTACATTAGCTCCTGTTATAGACCTAAGTGATTCGTTGTTTGTCTTATTAGACTCTTCATTTTCACCACTTCCCGAGTTCAACTGCCTTCATGGTCATTAAGGTTTTCAGCCGCATAAAATTCATGATATTTGAAGACCATGCGATCAACAGGCAATACTCCACTAGTTCGAAAAACATTGACTGCAATTTCATTGCTAGCTGCTCTCCCATAACCTTCAGATATAAAGCCGACTACGTGAAGTTGTGTAACACATAATCTGGTGTTAAAATAAAGAAAATTTTAGGTACTGTCGTATGCCCAAGCAATTTTAGCACTATTACACCGTGCTCTCTAGCACGTAAAATTGCTTCAATATTCGTGGAGTGCGCTATATGCCCATCCAAAAGGAATTTTTTGTACTGTTGGGTTTGCAGAATCAATAAAATGCTGGAGCCATTTTACCAAGAGATCACTAGTTATGTAGCCTGATTCTGATATCTCAAACATACTCCCCGGTGGAGTATTAACCCTCAAATCAATCTTCATTCGCACACACTTACATATAAGCATAGGTGGAATATAAATTTCTGAAGAGCTCGCACAGCAAACAACTGTTGTGTTGACTTCACGTTCTCCACTGGCCACTGACCCAACTTGCCTTTCACCTTTTTGTACGAGAACCTTTTGGCATTTGTTTTTGACAATACTGACACCCGTTTTGTCAAATTAATATGCGAGTTGCATTGATATCATTCTCATCAACAATTTTTTCCAGAGAAGTTCGAAAAAGACGTAAACATTCCATTTATTGAATCCATTTGCGCGCATCATGGACGTTGCTTGCGGTTCTCTCAGTGAGATTATGTCCTTATAATGGGCTTTGAAAGCATAAAACCACTTATTTCTTGTCATGTGGGGTTCTTTATTAAAATTATGTGGTATTTGATTTCTCTCGGCGATTTAAAATGTAAGCCGTCGAATATCATTGATGAAACATCAACGTCTCCAGTTTGAACATGTGATACTAGTAACACATACTAGTCCTTAAATTAACGGAGCAAGGTAGACTGCATGCAGCATTCATTTAATCGCATGTCTAGGTTACGAAATGTTTGAAGAGCCCGGCTCATGTCGTCCACATTCCAAGTCCCACATTGTCCTTTGACCATCTAAAAACAACAAAAAAGTTTAAGTGGTATTTATTTATTTATTTTTAAAAATAAGTAGGTCTTAAATACCCAATGGTATTTAAAATTGTACCGGAACAATATAGGCAACTCGGCTTGGTACAATATGGGAAACTTGCACTTTATGTGAATAAACTATGATTCCTAACCTAAAAATGGTCTGGCAAATGAAACAACTCAGTTTTATACACCTAAATACATCTTTGCTTATATTTATGAATCAAATTTTTTGCACATACCTTTACATATGCTGTAACCTTACTTATGGAACTAGAAAACTATACTGAAACACCATCAAATACAAAAAATTCGATAAAAAAAATCGACAAATGTGTACGTTGCAAAACTTCAGCACTTAACTCTAGGTAATAACTAGTTCCATTAAACGATATAAGAGCACTCTGGCTTCCTCATAAAGGATAAGTACAGCGGTGGTGCAATATTGGTGCCGGTACAATTTCAGCTACTTTCACCGATATATCTTGGACAGAGTTAGTTAAATATTTAGTTAACATCACAGACGGTTGTAACTTGCAGCAATAACTGAACTAAACGCGGTGATCGCCACTTTACTATAACAAACAAGAAGAGAATCGTTTCATCTCTGGTCTTTTCCATATTTTACTATCCATGCGAGACATGGACAGTCAAAGAATCAGACAGACGTTGCATAGACGCTTCTGAAATGTGGAATGGAGACGACTGCTTCGAATTTAATTCACGGCTTGCCATACTAATATCTCGGTCCTAGAAGAAAATTTAAACCAAGTAGCGTCTTTCTAGTACTGTTTGCTCTAGAATTTTAAAGTTCTCTAGTCATATCTATTAAAGTGAGCACAACATGGAGCGGTTAGTGATCCAAGGAAGTCAACGCCAATGCGGCAGATCTCCACAGCGATGGGTAGACTCACAAAAAAGCTTCTCAACAAATAGTATACTGAGGCAGTAATGTAACATATGGCCGCGACTAGTGGAGAAGTATCGTTGATCAGACTATCCAAGCTGCTGAAGCACAATAATGAACTACAACACATCTGCCAAGATGTTAATAACTATGATAATAATGGCTTATTTTAACTCAGTTTCTCTTATTGGGGTTAAGTCATTTGATGTTATTTCTTCAGTTTTAAGAGTATATTCAGTTTTGGTTATGTGGTTTATTTGCCTGCGATATATTGTTCATTCTTCTTTGGTGATGTGCTTAATTTCTATGAAATCCTTTATTTCTGTTTTTTGACTTGTGATTTTTTGTATATTTCTAAAATAGTTAAATACATAACTTGATTTGTTCAAAAAACTTCAATTCAAATATTTTTTCTTGTAAACCTATCAGGAATCAAAATATTAGCAAATTACGGTATTTTTTGTACACACTGTATGAATTCAAATTCCAAATGGCCCAGTTTTTTTTGGTATATTTATTTTTGCTTATAATAAAATTCAAATTACTCGTAAGTACGTAATAAAACGCCGAAGAAACGGAAAAACCAAAAACCCTAAATAATTTAGCGCACCTTTCTTGATGTCTATATCTAACCTTCATTATTTTTTATTTGCAAAGAAAGAGTAAATCAATGTCCCGTTTTTATTTACATAAAACACCCAAGCGCCTTTCGGCTAAATCCTCGGAAATATTTGCAATAGTACGTCAAGATAGTTTGTTTTCATTTTCAGGCGGCTCCCCGTGGGCCATAACTCTGCCACTGTTCGTTACAGACTTACGTTCGCTCCTGCAGGTTTCGGCTTTAAATGGAACCACAGATTATCTATATTTGATTTAGACCGATAAGAAACATGAAAACGAAGTCGAGTCAAAATGAGAGAAAAAACGGTTTTTATTTAAAAGTTGACCTACGGTAGGGTAATAACGATTTTTGATAACGTTTAGCTATCAATCTTGTCGACAGTTGGTTTTTTATTTTCAGCGACAAGCCGTCGTTCATTATTGCTGATTGGATTGAAGGAGAGAGGAAGTATTGGAGAAAACAATTTCATTATCACGTCAGTAAGTCATTACATATAGACGATATCTAACCAGCCGATTCTCACAAAACTTAGACTTACCGGTAATTTATTGCTTTATAGATTATACGAAATATATGATTTGACGTAATATTAGGTGATATGGTATCTTAAATCGTTAGATAAATAGATAATAAAAATATTACTTGATTTTTATTCATTACTGACAAACAGTTTGTTACCATTTATACTTAGCATCGAAAAATACGGGAAAATACAGGTACCCACAATAAAAATATTTATGATTTTTTCGCATTAACTACACATGGATAATAATAAAATTAACACTATTGTTTATAAAGTCAAAAGACTAAAAATTCTAGGCTGCCAGGGAAAAAGAGTATAAGTCAAAAATCTTAATTTTACAGGAATAGCATTTTATTATTTGAAAAACGTATCTAAAAAAAATTTAAACTTAATATCTACTAAAAAAACTTATAGCATGTTACCTAAATGTAAGTTTGAAACAAAGTAATATCTAAGCTACTTTAGAAAAAATTAACGACTTATAATATATTGACCACTATACTAAATTAACATATAATATTTGGACCTCTATCAGGTAAACAGAAAAACATTAAAGTAATTTAAAAACTTAAATAAAAAAACACATTAAGTACTTTCGTCGCAATTTTCCGAACCATCTCCATCAGGAAAAGTATCAGGCATGTCACTTGTCTTGAGATTTCTATAAAAATCATGAAATGTAGGAGTAATTAGGGGTAAGAGATCCAATATATCTTTTTTCTTTTCTTTTGAAATGGGTAACGTAGAGGTATAACATCTTGTTGGATTTAGCTGAGCATTTGGATGTCCCCCCCGAAAAACACTTAAAAGGAACATCATGTCTTAAACTTTGTTTAAAATAAACATTTCAAAAAACAAAATAAAATAAAATTTAAGAAATCTGAATGGGTCGATTCTACCACGCTAAATTTCTTCTTTTTTCCCACAGAACGAACAAGGTGGTACCAATCATATGGATGAGAAATAGGAATTTGTAATTTCTTTTTTTGCTTCTCAATCAGACCGTGATCGACATCACATTCCATGTGAGTGTGTCCACTAACGAGGAACTTATGATCTATATAAGTTAGATTCTGATTAGTTTGCATAGCAACCAGAAACATTGCAGCAACATGAGAATTTTTATTTTGTCCTCCACAAGTATCAGAATATAATATTACTTTGGTTACTTATGGAGGAAGGGAAATTAGTTTCTTTTCTTTCTTGTAAATGCTCCTTTTTGTGCAGTCATTTTAGTTTTTTCAATTTCATATTCTACTGTTGCTTTAGCTGCATCATACAATTTATGTTTCCGCCTTCTCTGTTTCTTTTGGCTTGTACTTAGTTTAAATACTTCTGGGTTATCTTCACTTTCATCACTTGATTCTGCAACATAATCCTTATCAAGGTCACTATCATCAGATGGTCTCAGTAAATCTATTTCACTGGTAGTATTAATAGGGTCTTTTGAAGTACCTAAAAATGAATATAATTAATTCATTTTATATGAAGCAGAACAAAAATATTTTACCTGGAACAGCATCTAAATTCGTGTTTTCATTCCTCAATCCCACTGTAGTAGAAAGCAATTGTAAATCCATATCCCAAAGAGTAATATCAGTGGTTTTAACAGTGGTCTCGTGCTCTATATGTAATCCAGAAGAAAAACAAAAACTTTCACCGATTTGGTTTTTGCGTTCGCCTAAAAGTATTCATCAAATTTATTGATTTTGACATATTTAAATACTATAAAAAATCTCAATTATACATATAAAAATCTAACAGTCTGTATCCCGATATTATTATCTAACAAGAAACAAGTTTATAATTTCTAACCCTACAATAATATAAATACCAAAAACGAACTATAAAGTTATAAATATTTCAACCTACCGTTGTTTTTCAAAAGTTCCAACATTCTTTTGGTTCTTGAATTAGCCATTGCTTATCAGTATACTTTTTTAAATGGTTTTTAATTATTTTTTACTTTTTTGTTTTCGAATTGCATGTAAACAATCATAAACGCATCGCTTAAATAATTTTTAGGTTAGGTACTAAGAGTATAAGCGTTGATTGAATGTATA
The DNA here is from genome assembly GCA_918026665.1 of Diabrotica balteata. Classification (NCBI taxonomy): domain Eukaryota; kingdom Metazoa; phylum Arthropoda; class Insecta; order Coleoptera; family Chrysomelidae; genus Diabrotica; species Diabrotica balteata. The sequence continues at coordinate 34,529,293 of OU898282.1, read as the reverse complement.
AGTCAGTTTGTTCAGACATAAAAAGTTATCTTCATAGTATAAGTTGACTTGTACTAATTGTATCAGGCTTAGATAGTTATATTGTTTCGACCGAATGGATAAAATAGAATTTTAAAGCAAATAAGACTTATGTTCTTTTTACCAAACTGTGGCAAATACAACGTTAACTCGTTTTTTGTATTTAACTCATTTTGACAAATTTGTGACTTCTACTCTTTTTCCCTGGCACCCTAGAATTAATGTATAAAGTCATGAATGTGTTGCTTGTGTGAGTCCATTTCAAATAGGTAAAGAAATAATAAATAAGACTTACTCACAATCAATTTAATTTAACTATCAGACGACCGGTTTCGCTTTCTACAATATGCAAAGCATCCTCAGGTCTCGATACAAAGTTAAACAAATGATGCCGGTACTCTATTAATTGATGGATGGTAGAACATGGTTGAAACTACTATATATTGTTGAATGGAGAACTCAATTCTATTATTGCAGTTGTTTGACAGTAAACGGGAAGTTCTTGAGGAGATAGATTTGATCCAATGAAGAAGAGATATGTGTGTGATTGTTTGTTAAATGAAAGTGATGTAATATACCATTGTGTTATTAAAAGCTATTTATACTTATTCGAGAGCTATATTTTTGAAATGTGTGAAATATTTTCCGCTTGTGCCTCATGAAAAACATCATTTTCTGCTTCTTATATATCCTGTTCACTATTTGTATCGGGATTTTGTATTTTCAGATAATTTTTTTCAGAACTATCCACAGAATCGTTGCATTCGTATTCATCATTACTATCAACTTCCTCAGAAGTCTCTGCAAACATTTTTGATCGTCCTGGTTGATCATTCATCAGAATAAACTACGTGAACGTAGCTCGTTCATCCTAACGAACAAACTATGTATAGTATTTTTCATATAAAACAGCTTGCACGTCATTCTAGATTTACGTCGTCAGAACCCCATAGCGTTACCAAAACATAAGAATAGTTAGTAAGTGAGGAATTTTTAAAATGTCAACTATTTGCCAAACTATTATAATAACAGTAAATACACTTAGTTTTAAGACTACTGCAACACATTTAAATACATAAGAAAACATTTTAGTACAAAATTATATATTCTAAATTTTAAACGTACCTCTTTTAAGGCTTTAATATTAAAAACGTCCCGCCATTATTTCTTGTTTAAAATAATCTATCTTATATGAAAGCTTATCAGCTTTTACAGACTATTAATTTGTTTTGGCATATCACAATCACAATACACAACAATAATTAGTTTTTAAAGCTATTAATCTAAATATAATATTCTTCTTCTTCTGGTAGCACTACAACCCGGGGTGGGTCTTGGCTGACTGCACAACCTGCTTCCATCTCGAACGGTCGTCCATGATGTTTAAGTCAGTGGGTAGCCCCATTGTTCTCAAATCTGACCATATATTATCTCTCAATCGCATTCGTGGACGTCCTAAGGGCCTTCTCCCTGTCGGGACTTCTTTCCAGATTACCTTGGTAAGGCGGTTATTAGGGAGCCTATGAACATGGCCAGCCCATCTTAGACGTTGGGATTTAATCTCTTGGACTACGTCGCTAGCACTATTCATTTGTTTGACCTCGGCATTTGTTCTCATTCGGTATTGGTTAGTATTCGGATCGTGATAGGGACCGAAGATCTTTCAGAGGATTTTTCTCTCAAAGCATCTGAGTTTACTTTCCATTGCTTTTGTCAGCGTCCACGTCTCACACCCATACATGAGCACCGGTCTAATTACTGTTTTATATATCCTGATTTTTGATGTTCGTGTTAGGCTCTTGGATTTAATTGTGTTGTGGAGGCTATACATACATCTGTTTGCTGCCTGAATTCTCCCTTTTATCTCTTCCGTGATATCGTTATCTGTGGTGATAGTCGTTCCGAGATATTTAAAACTCTCCACTCTTTCAAAGTTATAGGGGTCTATTGTTACATTTTGTCCTATTCTGTCTCGTCTCTTTTGTCTGTTAATGCACATATATTTGGTTTTCTCTTCATTGACCCTTAGACCGGTATTTTTTGCCTCTCTCTCTAATTTATTGAAGGTTTCTTTTACATTGGTGACGGTATTTCCTACAATGTCAATGTCATCCGCGTATGCTAGTAGTAATTTTGGTCCATTTTCGTCAATACAATTTGAAGTATTTCCGTATTAGTTACGTACAATTGTCTAATATATTTAATTAAAACTAATATTTTTGGGGAATATTAGACTTAAAGAGTTATTTCATAAAATTTATATTATTAATAATAACAAATGTTTTTGGTTGTTTAATCAATATAATTCTAAAATTTCCAATATAATGATGATTACATTTTTCTTGATTATTACACAATGTTGGGAATATGACATAGACGTCTACAATCTCTTTGTAGATTTCAGGCAAGCCTATGATTCAATAGATAGAACAATACTTCCTAATATATTACAAGAATTTGGCATACCATCAAAATTAATAAGACTAGTGCAAATGACAATGACAGAAACAGAAGCACATGTATGTATTCAAGGACAGATCACTGATGCGTTTATGACAACGTAAGGACTGAAACAAGGTGACGGACTGGATCCAACACTTTTTATTCTTGTTCTTGAATATGTAATTAGACGGTTGACGGTGAGCAGAAATAACATACTTACAAACAAATCTACCCAATTAGCAGCATACGCAGATGACATAAACATAATGAGCAGAACAAAGACTGCGGCAGAAGAAACCTACGTTCAGTTGAAACAGAGTTCAGAAGTTGTAGGGCAAACAATAAATACAAATAAAACAAAACTACTCATACAAACCAGATCAAATAGACAGGCGCAACAACAACAATTTATAGACGATATAGAATACGTGAATAGATTCACGTATTTAGGAATGGATCTGGTCGAAAATAATGAAGAAGAACCGGAAATAAATAGAAGGCTTATGCTGGCAAACAAAGCCTATTTCGCGATGGGCCACATATTCAAATCGCGAGACGTACACCGGAAAACAAAACTCCGGGTATATAAAACAATAATCCGACCAATAGTAAGTTATGGGTGTGAAACATGGGTTATAACACAGAAATCTACCAATGCATTAGACTTGTTCGAAAGAAAAATATTGCGTAGAATACTGGGTCCAATAAAGGAAAATAACAACTGGCGAATTAGATATAATAACGAAATATACGAACAATACACTGAACCAACACTAGCACAATACACTAGACTGCAGAGATTACGATGGGCAGGGCATGTGGCCCGCATGCATGAGAACAGAATCCCTAGAAAATTACTAAACGCAAGAATGCAAGGAAAAAGACCTGTTGGAAGACCAAAAAAGAGATGGGAAGACGAGGTAGATGAGGATGCCAAAAATCTCCTAAAAACGCGTTCATGGAAAAGAACAGCAGTAAATAGAGATGTTTGGAGAGGTTTAATGAAGGAGGCCAAGGCCCGGCTTGGGCTGTAGTGCCATTGGATGGATGGATTACACAATGTTGGCGCCTATGAAAGATCGAGCAGTTCCGTATGGGTTTCATATTATTAGCTGTGTTAGGAAAATTTGAACTCTAAGGTTGATGTTCTGGAAATTTTAAATACAAGTGACGTCACTGTATAAATCGTGACGTGTAAGTGTTTAACTTTGAAAAATGGTATATCTACGTTTAACAATATTTTAATATGTACTAACAACGGTTAGGTAAAATATGAAGCTATAGACTACCTAAGCTCTTACGTCACAATGGGCGGCGATTTTAAAAACCTTTCGAAACATATCTAATTTGTGCGTATTTGTCACATACGAAGTTGGAAATATTGGTTTTTTTTAAAGGTCTAAGGACTTTTGGTTAAGAACATTCATTCTGTGCCATTGGTATTATTTGTTGATCGTGAATTTGTGAGTTAAGAATATCAAAGGATTAAAATATTTACTATGAATTTTCATATTTTAAGGTAATTTTATGATATGATTAAAACTTTAATTATTTTTTACTGTTCAAGGTATTTTATTGTTGTTTTTATCAGAGTTGGGAAACATTGGGAAAACATTTTTTGTCCAAATAAAATTATAGACATCCAGCAGATATTGTTAGAATTCCGTTGGCACAGCTTTTAAAAATGTATCAAATATGTTGTCAGGCCCTAGGCTAGTGTCCTTAACTTTGTTTAATGTTTCTAGGTCATCCAGTGTAAATATGACAATAAAAAGTAAATTATTATGCTTATTATGCTTATACCTACAATATTAAATTTCTTTTCATGAACTAGGAAACTTGTAGATATATTTTCGTCACTGCTGTATTGTTGATATACGTTTGCTAGTAGAAAGCTATTTCTTGCTTTGTTGAATAAATATGGTTATCATGTTCTAGGTAATGGATGGTATTTAATGATTTTTTTCCGTTTTTCCCGTACATTCTGTTAATCATTTACAAAAACTAAGAAGTAGGGGTAGATGAATTTAAAGATGATACATATTTTGTTTAGGCTTCCCTCTTACTTTTCTTTAAAGTGTATCTACCGCAGGCCCTTAATGTTTTAAATTCCAGCTGGTTAGTTAAAGTGGGGTACCTTCTAAATTTATATAATGCCTCTTTTGACCCTTTAATTACTGTTTTACAATAAGACTTCCATCATTTGACTGAAGCATGTTTTTATGAAACTTTGAAAAACCTACAGACTCGTGGGGTATTGACGTTATAAAACTATATGAAATGGAATACTTTAGAGATAACATCAATATCTATATCGGGCTGTACCAACTGAGAAAATATTGTGTAAAATTACAGCAGATTAAAGAGACCAATCTTCATTTTTCAGATATTATTTCTTGGATGGAATTGATGAGGAGATATGGTTATTATTTATAATTAGTAGGAGACATTCACTTCCATACAAATTGAATGGCACAACATTTATTGGGGTCCAATCGCTAAAGGAAATATTAAATCATGTGGTTCTTCCCTCATTAAGAATATTCATATTATAATGAATAATAATTTCTTAGATTTTACATCCCAAGGAATCTGTTTTTTTTGCCTCTTAAAGTATATTGCTAGCATATATAAGCATGCTATTTAGGGTGGCAGTAAATAAAATTAAAATAGCTATAATGGTAACCAACGTTCTGAAAGGACATGGTACATGAAGAAGAAGAAAGTATATTGTTTGCATTAAAATCGCTTAAAATAACACGACCTTCTGGGATTGGGTTGAACAGTCCCGAGGAAAATAAATATTACAGATATAATTTTTGGAGTCCTTTTATAGGTACTACTGTAGGTCAAGATAAAAAGAGGAACGACTGGGTAAGATCCAAAACAAAAGTCGAGGACACAACAACAAAAATTGCCAAACTTAAATGGAGCTTCGCGGGCCACACTGCTAGACAGAAAGATCAACATTGGAATACTACAATACAACATTGGAGACCTTAGGAAAGTAAACTACCAAGAGGAAGACCACAGATGAGATGGGTTGATGACATTAAAAGAATAGCCGGAACAAATTTGACATATGTTGCTCAGGATAGAGACGGATGGAAGGAGTTGGGAGAGGCCTATGTCCAAACATGGACGACATAAGGCTAAGAAGAAGAAGAAGAAGACTGTAGGTCACCCGTAAAGTAGAATTTTTAAATAATTCTGGAACAAGGTCTGTTGTTAAGATGTGTGTAAAATTGTACTTTACCGGTGAAATAATAATGGCCAGAAAACTGTAGTGGTCGAAATCAAAATAGATTGTAAGTCTGTAATTTATTTTTACAACTTTACTTAATAAAACTGTATTTTATTTTCAAAATAAATCGAAAGATTGTAAGTAAATTCAAACTGATCTAAAATTACTTTTCCGAAAGGAAGGGATTCCGATAAAACAAAGTTTGAAAAGTTGTCGGATTGAAAGTTCGCTGATGCGTGAGAGAAGTAGGTCAATACCTGCCAGGACCAAGGATATAATTTGAGTTTATTAATCGAGAACATGCAGGCAGAGATATCAAAAACTTGCAAAATACTTTTAACGATTCTTTATTCAATTTTAAAAAGATTGATCGATTTTATTAATTTATTATTCAGGTAGTTGGGATTATATTTTTAATGTTTTCCATAGTAACAGTGATTTATACTACTTTTAGAATTCAAAGATCGTTAGATAACATCCAATATTGAAATTTAACGAACAAACAATTAAATAATGTGCATCGTACTATTATTTCTGCAAGAACCGTCTGCAGAAGACTATTTGGGAAGCATCATTAGATTTATAGTTATACTCAGTCTGTAAATGCATCATAGCACAGTTTTTAAGATGGTGTACGGTAACGAACCAACATTGATAACCACATGATCGAAGTCTCAACCTCACCTTCCTCAGTGCGTAGTGGTGACTATGCAGTCACCCAGTACACCCTGCTAGATAACCAACGAGTCTCTGAAGACTGAGTAAAGGCGATATAACCTTAGTATCATACATATGAAGGAAATGTCATGTTTTAATTTAGAAATTCGTGAGGCCAGTCTAAGGGCTGGAGCTGGCATCCATTGTATGATAATCGGGAAATCAACTATTCGCTCTAAATTAGGCCTTTCCCAAATTTGTAAAGAAATTAAGGAATAGTCAACATGAAAGGCGACCTGGTAATATATTCTAGTAAAACGGATGGACTAAGACATAGTATAAAGTAAAAATCCTGTTTAGTAAAGCAGCAAAAAACTCTCTTATGGAATGGAAACTCTGTAAATGGAGTTTTAGAGCGGATAATTACTGCAAGGATTATGACCAAATTGAGAAAGGTAACACTGACTCAGTACTATGCACCAATAAAATAGGCAAATGAAAAATAAAACGAGACTTTCTATAAATGCCTGGAGTCACATTAGAACAAATTAAAAGATCTGATATGAAAGTGATGATGGGAGATTTTATTGCCAAGGTTGGCACTGACATCACAATAGCCTATGATACGTTATTGGAAAACAAGGCACTGCTCAGAAGAAATAAGAATAGTGAGCGCTTGATTGAACTGTGTGGTAACCACAACCTTATTGGAGGAACTTTGTTCCCATAAAGCAATCCACAAAGTGTCAAGGAAGTTGCCAGACTTCGCCAAAATTACACTTACAATCAGAACAGCCACATCGCAATAAGTAAGAAATGGAGAACAACTCTCTTGGGTGCCAGATCATGCGCAGATGGGGCCAGTGATTACTACCTGATAATGATCGAAATAAGACTTAAGATGGATAGGAATGGGAAAGAACTGAACAAAGTTACACGAAAGAAGTATTATGTTGAGAAATTACAAAACAAGAAGACGCAAGTATAATTCGTATGAGAACTGTGAGTCAAAATAGTGGAAAAAAGTGAAAATATTTTGTGCTTAACCAAATACGTAAAGAAAGAGTGGATCACCAGAGAAACGTAATAATAAATAGAATTTTGTAAACGCATTAATTTAGAACTACTAAATTCCAGAACAGCAGAGCAGTAACGACTTTTGTCAAACATTTGTTGTTCAAAATTTGGAATTTTTTTGAACATGATCCAAAACATTCGGTTAACCCAATGGTTCTAAAAAATAGAGACACAAACATTAATATTATTCAAAATGTAGTTATCACATCTCCTGTTAACAAAACTGAAATAAAAGCATGAGAACAAAGTGGTATTGAAAATGAAAATATTTCTGAGTGTAGTAGTACAAATGATATCCATATTCAACAATATAAAACTAATGTTTATGACTTACCCTCTACAAGTAAAATTATTGTTAAATATGAATTGTATATTCTATATAATTTAAGCAATATCTCTATTTGTGATGTGTCAACCATACGTCAAAACTGTCGAAATAGCGCGGTGTAAATACTGCAACGCAGGCGCTGTTAACTTTGCAATAACTCTCTAATAACAGTAACCAAGACAGTGAGGATGTATACATTGACGAACTTTATACTCAATACAAAGAAGCACAGAAGCAATTATAAAATTTAATTGTTTCAACTGTATATAGAGGTAGGTACCCCATACCGCACAGAAATCTTTGGTTTTTCTTGTAATTTTCATTTGTTTCTAGTTTTTTATTGTGTTAAAGCAGTTGTCCAATAACTAATTTTGAGTGTCCTGCAATTGAATAAGCTGTCCAATAACTATAATTTTTGTAACTATTTTTAATAAATATATATTGACAACAAAGATTTAGCACTTTTTTAAATCCTTTTAGCCATATTGTAATAAACAGTTTAGACTACCTTTTGTATCAATTTCAATTCAATCTGCAGAGAACAATGTGAATTACGAATTTTTAATGTTGAAATTTTCTTAAGTGTCCAATAACTGTATGGTTTACGCTAAGTAAAAAAATAAATAAAAGAAATATCGTGTTTATTTAAAAAAATTACCAACCTAATACTAATCGAATATTACAATATTAATTTTATGGTGGTACGACTTTTTTGTTATAATTTTCCGACCCTCACGTCCTTAAAACTGTGTTATGTGTGAATTTGAACACTTTGCAAACCAGTGTCAGAAACAACGATGTTAATGAAGTGTTCTGCATTTTTAGTCATGCAATGCGGTATGTCGTCACATCTGTATTGGCACTTCGGTTGGAATATTCATTAGAGCTTGTAGCTCTTTATCATCCCACACCAGTTCCATCCGCATATGTCATATTATTGATTTACTTCGTAGTAGTCCTGCATCCAAAGATTTCATTATATATGCGGCGTAATCCTTAAATAATATTATACATCCCGGGGGAATTAAATTTTCGATATTGAGCGAAGGAACGGCCAATCTCCCAATGCAATTTATTTACCTATATGAATAAACTAGTTTTAGAAATAAGATCACTCAAAGTAAACTAAACCAAATAATTGTATTTAAATATATTTTTGATTAATTGTGCTTTAACTTAAATATAACTAAAAATCTTTTAATTTTCAGGTAGCTGTATATAGAAAACGTGCAGATATATTTCTGTAAGTATCAGAATATTTATTAAAAGTTACAAAGATAATTCATGCAAAAACATATTATGCTAAAACAATTTTTAATTAAAGGTGATTACTTGGCATCATCGCACTTAACGAAGCCCTTAACGATAACTTTTCAACGAAATCATATTCCACTGATCAATTTTGGAGAAGCATATCAAAAAAATTTAACAATTTATTTAAACACAAAAGTAATTACGTAAAAATTAAATCTAAGACCGATATAATTATTAAATTTTCATGTGTCTTTTAACAGGTATCTTATAGTTGACTAACAAAATAAAGTGAAGTTTTATTCTTATTAGAGAGTACCTAATACTTAACTTCAAAAAACAGAAAACTTAGAAAAGTACTTATTTTTTTAATTAGACTAAAACAATCTGAAATTTTAACATACTTTTTCGTCGTTACACATCATTCTCTATTTATAGATTTGCTGTGTGCTGTAAATGTTATATTTGTTTTTCTTAACTCAATTTGAAAGTTTCCTTGTGTTTATTTGTTTATATAAATATAAAAATATATTATGAAGTTCATATAAATTAAAATGAAGTAATCTAAACTATTATCATGTGAATCCGTATATATAGTAGTGCATATGTTTATTTCAGTTAATGCTCGAAATATGAAATGAAGATGACACTAACTACTAAAGAGTTAATAGCTTTGTTACAAGAAGACTCAGATTGTGAAAATGCTGCACTTGTGTGACTTATTTGCCACCTAGATTACAGAATTTCTGATGTGATGATAATATTATTTGTGAAGAATCAATAAAATTGGATATTGCAGGTACATATGAAGTACAAGTGATTGGGTATTCTGTCGGTTCTGGTTATGATATTCCTCTGAACCACAAATAACACGTCCAAAGAAAAAACCAGGCAAAAATAGTAAATCCAAATTTGTCTCAAGTTGTAACAACAGATACTCCTTCGTGCTCAGTACTAATCCAACTTCAATCTGATTGATATTTAGACAATATAATATATTTAGCCAACCATTGAGGAAAGTCGTATATTGAAGTTTTTTCACTGTTTTTCGATAAAAAAGTATCTGAGAGCATTCTATATTTTACAAATATTTATGTATCGCAGAATAATCGTTACGATTTTGAAATAAATAGCATAGATTTAAAAAAAAAATTATTACCATATGTATACTATCTGGTTTACCCTCTGCTTCAAGTTAATATGCATTGGTCAAAGGACGAGGATAAAGAAGTGCACAATAGGAGAAAAAGCATGAGTTGACATAGATTTATATTTATAATAGTGAAGAAACCACTACATCAGTGTCAAACTTAGTACATGGACGTAAATCTAAATTTGCTTTACCAGATGAAGCCAGATTCGACAATATTGGTCACATCACAAAAAGAGACGATAGTGCAAGAATGTAGGATGTGCAAAAGTAATACTATTTATTTATGTAAAAGGTGTAGAATGCATCTAGAGCCCGAATGTTTCGGAAATTTTCACCTTAAAATTTAATTTACATTTAAGATAGAATATGTGCCTTTATTAAAAATTGTAGTTTTCCTTGAAAATGAGAAAAAAAATCTTTTTGGTTGTAAATTAGTCATAACTTGTGTGTTTTTAATCCAATCTAATAAATTAATTGTCAAATTTCTCTTTGTATATTGAGTGGCCGTTAATGGGTTAATACTATATAAAGAATAAACTTGTCTCGAATTTACTTTACTTTCCTCAAAACTATTTTAAAGCCAACAATAAAGTCTATTTAATAAATATATTCCCAAGAAATAGAACAAACTAGAAGGAATAAACTAAAATATCATATTTCTCTCATTCCCATTTTTTCTTTGCGAAGCAAAAATTGCGAAGCAGAATTCGCCAAGCGTTGGATTGTTCACCCATAGACAGGGATTGTGAGCTGGGTTTAGACCATTGTGAGACAGGTTAGTTTTACCCCACTGATGACTCGTTGTTGCGATAGTAATTTGCTCAGTACGAGAGGAACCGCAGGTTTGAACATATGGTTGACGCTCTTACTCGAGCGGGTAATGGTGCAAAGCTACCATCTGTCGGATTATGCCTGAACGCCTCTAAGGCCGTATCCTTTTTAGTCAAAGTTGTCAACGATATCTCTTGGAGTTCCGAGAGTCGAAAGGCTCATAATCTTAGAAAATCGAGTATGATAAAAAATTTTTAAAAAATCTTTACTACTACTGGAAAAATATATCAAATCTTCTAAATAATTATATTTTTATTAAACATGTTCATTATTTTGTCAGTTAAGATAACTTTACCTGTGGTTTTCAATTTATATCAGTTTGAAGAACTGTCAGATACTTCATCAACGCTAAAAAAATATTACTTAATTTTTGAGTTATTTTGAGTACTGAATACCGATGACTCAGAACTAAAAGACTTTAACGAAAAATCGAAAATGTTTTTTCTCAAATTTAAAATTTTTTTCTTATTTTTCTCAAAATTAACCAGAATCTAACCAGATTTTCGTCTTTCATCATAACTCCAGTTCTAAGGGTCCAGATTATGGTCATCTGAAGACTCAAATAATTTTCGAAAGAATAACGTCTTTTACTAAAAGTATACTTAAAAAGGCTAGGCTAAGCTAAAAATAGTAAAAACCTAACAGAACCGAAGGTTCGAATCAGATTTTCGTCTCTTAAATCAACATAACTCTGGTTCGTAAGAGTCCAAAATGGGTGGGTCCAAATTAAATACATTTATATCAGTTTTTACTTAAATAAAATCTCTAACTAAAAATGTAACTCATTAAACGATGAAAAAACGGACAAAAAACCGGTTTTTCTGATTTTTAACTGAATTCTGAAAAAATTCTGGAACATAGAATTTGTGATCATCCTATACATTTTTTTGAGCCATCCATATTTTTTGTTATTTGCTTACAGGCGTTTAAAATTTTTAATAGCTCAAATTAATTTAAATATCCCGCCAACCCTCCTTCTTGTTTAAATATTTTTGTAGAGCATAAAAAACCTTTAATTAAAAAAGCCAAGTCTATTTTGGCAAAAAATTAAGCAAGTTAGGACCAAAAACAATTTTTGACATTTTATGAAATTTTGAGGTTATGCGTGTCAATATTTTGTTAAAAAAAATTGGTGAATCTTTTATGGTACAGAAAATACCCCAAAATATGGGATAAAGTTTCCCCTGGGGCAATTTTGACATTCTTATTCAGCTATGCCCTTTAGATTATTTTAATACACGCAAATTTGCCGGTCTGTAATTAATTGTTATTTAATTATTTAAGTTATTAGTATTTAACTTCAAACAAAAATTAATTTTATATTTTAATAAGGTAGTGTGTAGTCATAAAAACACTTTAATATTATAAAAAAAACAACACCGAAACTCTAAAACTTTTCATAGATACTTAGCATCCTTGAAATTTTGTTTCCTGATAAAATTTCCCAACACGGCTTTCACGATCTATGTTGCCATTTGGAAATAAAAACGGAGTAGTTGGAGTTGAAAGAATATTCTTGAATATATTACAGAAATAAGGGTCAACTCCTATATCAATTTATGTGTTTGAGCGCTCTGTTCACAAACGACATACTTAAGAAATACGAATTTTATGCGGGACTCCAGGGTAACCGTATATATGGCTTCAAATAAACTCAAAACACAAACTGCGTTCGAGAAAAAAAAATTATCAGGAATGATAATATTGACGAAAGGAATATAAACGAATACATATAACAAGTTAAAATAAATAATATTGTTTGATTATGAAATACATTTTTGAAATAGCTATATAGAAATAAATATATATAATATATATATATATATATATATATATATATATATATATATATATATATATATATATATATATTGCTATGATGTAATAACATATATAAGCATTGGGTTTTTATCGCGGTTCTCAAAGAATTAGTTTGTAAGTACTTTTTTAAATTATCTTTATTATAATTATTATGAAACACACATATATATCTAATATAGACAATATAAATTTAGAACAACCTATCTTAAAATTGAAATTCTTACAATAAATAAATTATATTAACAAAATTTTGTACCTTTCTGTCCCTAAATGCCTAAATGAAACTGTTTTCCAAAATAAAGGGTTTAATCACTACTCTATATCTTGGTTATCAGTCTCGGTTATCCTTGTTTTTGTGAAATTGCTTTTTCCAAATATACCACAATGTTTTAATTATCAGCTTCCACCAGTTTAAAATATATTTCTTCTTAATAGCATTTATAAATGGACAAAATATTCTTCTTTCTTGTTTATTCTTCTTGGTTATAATCTTCTTTCTTATAATCTTATTTTTTCTTCTTCAAATCTTCAATCACCATATAAATATTATAATTTTAATTTCTTCTAATCTCCATATACATAATATATTTTTTGATTTCCAATTAATAATCTATTAATACAATTTTTTTCAATCTCCATATAATACACATTTAATACTTTAAAACTTTGAATCACTTTGAATCACACAAAAAAATATTGAATAAAATCAAATGAACTAAGTGAAACCTACCTGGTTTTTTTTATTTTATTCAAATATTTTATAGAATTTTATAGAATGTCTTCGAAAACTTTTTTTCGGAATTTTTAATTGTTTATTTGCATTTTACGCTTAAAGTAAGCAGTTTATGAAAAATTCACGTAAATGGGTAGATGGAAGAAACGATGGATTTTAGTTACTAGGGCCTATTTTATTCGGAATGAGCCAGTGAACCTAATGTTGTTTAAAAAATTGTTTAAACAATTGTTGACCATCACTTTCTCTGCTCAACATGTACTTTTGTTATAAGAGGAGTTATTCACAGTCATTAGTGACATTTTCACCAATATTTTATACTATCCATTTTTTTATTTATATTAAACTCGGCCATTAGTCACCCATAATTACTATTTTTTTCTGTTATATATTTTATTTAATGGGAGTCTCAAATTTTTGTAAAATTCTTGTTTGGTAGTATCTGGAACAGTTCTTGTGTTGGTTGTATCTTAAAACAGTCATACCCATTCCTTTTAAGAACTCGCTAGACAGTTCTAGCATTCACGTTAACTTCCCTAGCAATTTGTACACTATTGCAGGGTTCCCTAGCTTCCACAAAAGCACAAATATCAATATCCCTGTTTTGACGCTCCTCATTGACAGGTCTAACACATCTCGAAGTTTGAAAATGTTTGATGGTATTTTTAAATGTTGTAACACTTGGTGGGAGTCCATTTCCAAAGGAAACAATAAATAAATCAATTATTTCGCGTATCGAATGACCCTGAAAGTACCATGTTACAAGTTTCACTTTTTCTTGGAAGGTGTACTACGTAATAGTCATTTTATTAATTATTTGTTTATTCTTTCAGAACCTCGTTTGAAATTTCTAATGTCAATGTGACAATTCGTACCTACTGTGAAATGAATATAGAGATGGAAACGTGTAACATGTCACAGCGATTGCCATTGTGTTGTATGGTCAATAAAACAATGTCGTGATCTGTATACATTCCTTGTAACAAACTAATATAGCGAATCAAATTAAGATTATGCTCTATAGTCATACGTCTTGTTATTTTGAGTTTATTAGAGTTTCAGCTAGACTCCCCTAACCAGTATAATTTCTGCAATATACATTCGCTGTTCTTCTTTGCTTTTGTTATGCAGTATGTAATCAAATTTTAAATTAACAGAGTTTATGGGTGTTCAATCCTCACTACTGAGTGCAATATCATATTTGGTCTTGTTGCAGTTTTGAAAATCAAACATTTGGTGCATTGAAGTTTTTTTGTTCCACCATCCTTCACTTGCTTTTATCCATCTCCCCATAAAGCTACATCGAAAGTTAAAAATCATGGATATAAACATGTTAACGAAAACGCAGTTTAGCAAGGTGTCTCTTAAATTATATGTGCATCATTGTTTACAGGCTACCCATAAAGTGCTTTATTTATGTCTAATATTAGTATTTAAAATATATCAAATTTGTATTATCTATGAAACAGTAAACACAGCTGGTAGTGTCGACCCGTTGTTAAAGCACGTTGCTAAAAAATAGTCAGTGAATCGCTATAATATAAAATATTTGTGTCGTTGGTTTTATCCAAGTAAATACCAATTAAAGTTGACACTGTTACACACTAAACGGTTGGAAAAAATATTCAGAATTTTCTGCACCTATATGAAGCCAAGAATTTATTAATTTG
This sequence comes from Diabrotica balteata, assembly GCA_918026665.1. Taxonomy (NCBI): domain Eukaryota; kingdom Metazoa; phylum Arthropoda; class Insecta; order Coleoptera; family Chrysomelidae; genus Diabrotica; species Diabrotica balteata. Next base: position 34,514,068 of record OU898282.1, on the reverse strand, counting down.
TAAACATAATGCATGCAATGAGCTGCAAAACCTGCTATAATTAATAAATAAATAATCGTACAGTTTGCAGACACTTACAAACCATTAATGTTAATTAAATGTAAAATATTTATTTAAAAATATTTTATTCTAGGATTTATTTTAATAAATATTATATATGTGAATTCTTAGCCATAAGATTTAATTTTAAAGAGCACAATAAAGAACCTGTGAAGAGATTTCGTCCAACAAGTTATTTCTTCAACATATCGATCAATTATTTACCATTACGATTAACCAGCTATCAATCAATTGTAGTCAACAATTTAAAAATAACATTATTTACGTTTACTTTAAACTCGAAACATTCACAAATGATATGCAGACTATTTCTCGATATGTTAATGGAGACAATATTTGATTTGAAAATGTCGAATCCAGCCTATGAGATATGTATACCCCTTAGAAAATGACATATAGGTGTTGCAATTCATTGGAGCGAGAAGGATTGATCCGAGAAGATCAGGAACTACTTCACCTCGCCTTAATGTTCCAGACCATCCTCAAACCCCCGATAGCACACTGATTCGCTATAGATTCTACAAATCGACAAAATGTTAAAAATGTTAATTATTGTTATGTTTAAAGTTTTCTTCCACTTACAATTTTTAATTTTAACAAAGTGCTGAAAAGAACTTTAACATAAAATGAGTAAAACCAAAATAATTTAAACAGAATACACAAATACAAACGTAAAATCAAAATAAAATCAAATTTAAATAACGCTAGTAATAGAAACAATGCCAGAGTGTAAAAATATCCAGCACCTCACTGCATAAAGTTTACTGAACCAATGGCTTTGCTGGATATCCACTTTCAACTGGCCCAAGCGCTTCCCAAGTACGCCCAGTTCGGTAACTCGGCGCTTGAGAGTTTGGGCCCCTATGTGCCGTTTATTGTTATTAGTAATATATTTTTTTGTGACCTTACCCGTTTTTCTAGTTTTCTTTGTTTTTGTTTGTTTTTTAATATCTATTTGGAGGAGAGTGTCTAAACGTATTTATCTTCCTGATGACTAATTCTGGTTAAAGTGTTTTCTTTCTTGAGATTTGAATTTTATGAATTCTTTAGATAAAGTTTCATGAATAATTTGTCATCTTGTTATTAGTTTCAAAATTTGCTACTATTTGGTGCTTAGGTCTTATCTGTTTCCACCTATGGAACATATCATATCCTATTGATTCTCGGTGGATCTGTTGGTGATTTTTAAGCTTTGGGTTTTGGACGTGTGTTCCCATGCGAGGGATGCATATGTAATTATATTAAGTATGATGCTATTTATTAGTCTGATCTTGGTTTTTGTTGTTAATTTGTTTTTTTCCTGTGAATCTTCTGATTGCTCTTGCGGCTTCTGTCTTTTGGAATGTTGCGTTTACATGAGATGTAAACATTAGGCCTGTATCAAATGTAACAACTAGGTTATTTGGAATCTTCTTTGGATTTATTACTATTTGCTATTTGATACACCAGTCCTTTATTGTATTAATTGACATCTGTAGGTTTCTCACAGCTACATCGAGGTTTAAATATTACATCGCCGCTATAGTAGTCTTATCTGCATACAAGCTGAGTACAGTTCTGGGTGTTCTTTGAACGTCCGCTGTGTATGTACCCCCTATGGTACTTCAGCCTCCAAGGCACCGTGTTCAAGACTTGTCCTATTCGAACATTAAACCTCCGTTTATCTAGGTACGAGGTGACTAGTCTTGTCATAGCCCCACTGTATCCATATTCTCTTAATTTATATGTAACGATTTAATTTGCCTACCACATTGGCTGTCACTTGTAACAATATATAATTGCTTATAAGGGGCTGAAAGTTGGGACTAACAAATTAGTGGACTGGAGATAGGTTAAGCAAACAAACCGAAATGTTTGCGAACAGTTACTATTGTTTTGGTTGGAGAGCTGGGGTCGTAAGTCTGTGAACTAGGGAGGGACTGAAATGGGTAACTACAAAGAAAGAAATCAAAACAATACTTACAGAGATTTCCTGGACAACAAACACAAGAAGGTTTCTAAACTATTTAAATCGGATGCCGTTTAATAGAATCCTCGTGCTGGATAGAAAGAAAGGCTTTTCTTTCTTAAAACATTTTAAAAAAAGAAATAATTTTAAACTCTTGGTTTAAAGAGAAACATTACTCAATTCCTCCTTGAAACTATGTAGACCTCTCAAAATGTTGGAAACGCTGTCTTACCAACTCGTCACATAGCACACACGACAATAAATCTGTGATTAACTAACTCAACAGAGACTACCAAATAGCTTCTTTAGCTCAAGTTCACCTCTTAACTCAAAAAGGGTTTGGCTTTAAAGAACTACACGCCAAAAGCTATTTCTTCCGAATTCAAATTCCTAACTGCTACCACGCTACACTTGAATTTCCGATAACCAAACCGAATAACGAACAACAATAACGAATTTGAAGAAAATCCAGACTAATAAATGAAACAGAGTCTATCGTGGTTCATCGAAGAGTGATCTTATCCTTTTCCCCGCGTCACTTTCTCACCAACCTAAGGGGACGATTCATATTTATTTCCTGCGGAATATCTTATAGGCGGAATAATTAAGAAAAGAAACATCAATCTGTGTTATATAAACAAACTAAAAATGTTTATATTATCAATCTCAGCGACGCAAAAAGATTGAGAATATTTTTCAGTGTTTTAATATATGTATACCATGTAAATCGAAATGCTACATATATACTAGCCATGTAGCCATAGTCTGTCAAAGGCTTTTCTAACATCCAAGAAGGTAGCTCCTTTATATTTTTTATCGCTGACTCTAGCTTCAATGCTAAATGCTTCAATGCTAATTCTAGCTCAAATTAGTTATGATAACAAAACAGAAGATATAATAAACAACAAAGAAAAATAAAGTTATAAAACTTACCATCAGACCACCGGTGCAATAAACTAGGTACGTAATCTGAACATTAGCATCTAATATATATTTTAATGTTATTTGTATTATTTTCATATATATTTCCTACATAATTGTAGCCACTTACTTCTAATTTATATGTCTCCTTATGTCAATTAAACAAATAAACTAACGACAACTAACAATGCGAAATATATTTTTAAAGGCGAATTTTGGTGAACATTTAACAACATTCTTGTAATTTGCATGTTCTTAGAGAAGTCTTAGATCAGTTTAGACGTATCCAGTAACTTAGCAAAGTACAGTAATTTCGTGGTTCAAACAAGGCGAGTGTTTTACCAAAGTTTCTTAATAGTTCGAGCGAAAACAGATGTTTATAGGATGTCAGAATTTTAGTTCAGTAACTAGTTGAAATGTGTGGTATTCAAAGATTGTCCAGAATTATTAAAAAATGTTTAATAAAAAACACATAAATCAACCACTTTAATTGGTGTTTTAAGTTTTAGTCATAACCATAATTATAAAAAAATTAAAATATCTTTCCAAAGCTGTCAAAGACAAAGATAATTTGTCAGTTGCATCCTATGTGTGTGTGTGTGTCTAGTTGGAAATATGACTGCGTAATTTTTGTTATACATCTGTAATATGGTGAACAAATAAACATTTAAGTAATTTCTTATTTTTGTTTTTAATTTTTTTTAATTAAATTTTTTTTTATGGTCTACTACACATAGGTAGAGAGATATGTTCCATGAGGTGGCTTTTGTCCTTTTCTACTTCTACTTTTCATTCCACTACAAATAATAAAATAAACGTGGGAAACTAAACTAAATCGGAAACAGTTGCCAGTACTTACTTAATACAATTTAAAATTTTTTAACAACTTATAATAAATTATAAATTATAATACCGTTGATTCAAAAACATTTTCCCCAAAATTTTTGTAAAATCTAAAATGGTTTAGGAATATACGTAAAGAATGAATGGTACTGTTGGAAAATTTTAATGCTTGGACAGGGAAAAAACAAGTGATAAAGTCATAGGTAAATACAGAGATGCAAAAATCAATGAAAATGGGGAATAGTTAATCGAATTCTGGGAACAGCACTCTCTGAAAATTCTAAACGGATTCGACCAACATAAAACTTCATAAGTATACCCGAGTCCAACCAACGATGATCACCAAGTCAATTATAGATTATATTCTCACAAAACAAGAAACACATATACAAGTAAAAGATATAACAGTGTTAAGAGGACTGGAGTGACCACTATATGGTAAGATTTTAAGGTACAGCTTAGCCAATTATTAACAAACCTGGTCTACTCCTCATCCCAGAATACATACCAAGAGATTATAAATAAAATCACTGAAGTAGCACAAAGAAACAAAAGGGATACGCCGTTGTGGTAGACAAATGGCATTACTAATGTATTACATGACAAGAAACAAGTATATCAAAAGTGGTTGCAAACAAATGACCTAGATGATAGACGATCATACACAAGAAAAACATTGAAAAGCATGCGGACTACAAGATACCCACAATATTACGGGAATTATCTTACTCTATAAAGGACATGATTTACCACCAGAGAGGACAAAAGCACATATTAACATCTACAGAAAAGGAGATAGAAAGAATTGTTCAAATTATAGGGTGAACGAGAGTGAATTAGCAAAGCTCAAGACTCATACAGACACATACTTTATAGGCAGTATATTTTCTATATAGCAGGTTATTGATATTATATATGCCACAACCTTTTAATTCATCTAGTCTTTGTAGACCTGACAAAAGCCAAGTAGTGTATCATTTTCAATGCTCTGGATAGCAATGACCGAAGAATGTTAAAAATCTCTTGGAAGGATAAGATAACTAACCAAGTTGTATTAGACAGGATGAACAAACAAAAGGAGGTCGTATTGAGTGTTAAAATGAGGAAACTACAGTACCTGTGACATATTACACGTGGGAATAAATATCAACTGTTACAACTAATTATGCAAGGAAAGATTGAAGGTAGGCGCAGCATAGGTAGGAGAAGAATGTCATGGTTGAGAAACCTCAGGGAGTGGTTTGCTTGCACTTCCATACAATTGTTCCGAGCGGCAGCCTCCAGGGTCAAAATTGCCATGATGATAGCCAACCTTCGTAGCGGAGATGGCACGTGAAGAAGAAGAAGGATAGCAATGGATAAACAAGAAATAAACAAAAAAATATAAAAGCAGTATCTTTACAAAAATCAACTAGAGAAATTCCGATTAGTAAGTGTCTAAAACAAGACTGCTGCGTAGCATCTAAACTCTTTAAAATATATCTGAATGAGGTGCTCTCAGTGTGGAGAAGAAACTGCTGCTGTATGAGCATCCCAATTGAAGGCGACAGATTGTACACGATACACTTCGCTGACGACCAAGCCACAGTAGCTTAATTTTTTAAATATTTAATTTAAAAACAGCAATCGTATTACGAACGAAATAGTGTTGCACAGAATGGGAGGAGACAGGGAACTTTTGAAGACCGTTAAAAGGAGAAAGGCAGCATAGTTGGGGCACATACTTAGAAATAATTGAAGTACGAGTTGTTGCAGCTTATTAAATAGGGTAAAATCAAAGGAAAATTTATTCCTGGTGGACGACCAATGCAAAAAAATACAAATATTTCACGAAAAATATTTTTAAAACAACTTGTCAATGAATTTCTAATGGACTATATGAAAGTGAGAGTACATTCACAATATTTGCCAATAGAAATACGTCAGCTCGCAGCTAGTAGTGATAGTGAACTTTTAGAGAGAGTAAAAGTTATTGAAAACTGTTAAACTTAGACGTTCTGCGTTTTGTAAAGATATAAAAACACAGTGTTTCAAATGAAAGTGTGTTCAAAAAACAGTTTATTTCTTGAAGTTTATTAATTTTAATTTTAATTTAAATGTTTCAGGATGTTCTTTTGGATAAAGTGTGCTTTATTTTGGTAATTTTAAGCGAATGATGTTATCTAAATGTTTCAAATAAGCTCTGATTCCGACATATAATACATAATTTGTCTGGATATCTCAGACTCAGGGCGCCTATTTGTGTAAGTTTTTGTCACGGGTCTTATGCAGGATTTAAAGATATTCCTAAAGCTCAAGAGATTCTTAATCATCAACTTGCCTCTAACGTCCACTGCTGAACATAGGCCTCTCGCATGCTTTTCCACTTAGTTCGATTTTGCGCCATCTGAATCCAATTTGTAGTCACTCTTTTTATGTCATCTGTCCCTCTCTTTGGGGGTCGACCTCTATTTCTGTTAGCTTGTATTCGGGGTCTTCATTCCAAAATTCTTTTTGTCCACCGGTCATCAACTGATCTTGCTACATGACCTGCCCAGTTTCACTTTAGTGTTGTTATCCTTTCAATAACGTCTGCTACTCCTGATCTTTTGCTCAATACAGTACCTTTACTCAATATAGTAGCATTGGGTATTCTATCACGTAGAGAAATCATTAACATTATTCTCTCCATTGCCCTTTCCGCAACTTGTAGTTTACTCACTGTTGTTCTTGTGAGTGTTAGGGTTTCAGCGCCGTAGGTCATAACTGGCAAAATACAGTGATTAAATACTTTTCTTTTCGGGCACATTGGAATCTTGGACCTAAAAATATCCTTTATCTTTCCAAATGCAGTCCAAGCAGGGTTTATTCTTCCTTTCAGCTCAATTGTTTGGTTGTCTCGACTTATTCTGATCTCATGCCATAAGTATTTATAGGAGTCAACTGGCTCAATATATTTGTCTTCTACTGAGATATTTTTGTTGTTGACTAAATTTATCACAAATTGTGTTTTTGAAAAATTTGTTTTAAGACCAACTCTTTTATGCAAAGCTGTCTGCAATAGGAACGATATCATCTGCAAATTTAAGGTTATTTAAAAATTTTCCATGTACATTGATGATCTTTTTGTTCCAATCTAGTGTTTTACAAGCGTTATTTAGCAAAGTTGTAAATAATGTAGGAGACATGTTATCTCCTTGCCTTTGTCCTTTCAATGCGAAAGGTCCCAGTATCTTCATTAAGTCTCACTCAGTCTGTAGCATGCTGATAGATGTATCTGATGAGGAATATGTACCGGTGATCTATTCTACATTGTGTTAGAGCTTGGAGCATTTCACCGTAGCAAATGCTTTTTTAAAGTCGACAAAGACAAGTATCAGGGGTCTATTATATACAATGATTTTTTCAATTAACGACTTAATAGTTTGCAAATGATCATTTGTTCCGTATCCAGCTCTAAATCCTGCTTGCTCGCAAGGTTGATAGAAGTCTAGTTTTGTTGTCAACCTATTAGTTATTATCTTCATAAACAACTTATAAACGTGATATAACAAGCTAATAGGCCTATAGCGCTTTCGCTTTAGCTCTGTTATATATCCCTTTTTGTGCATAATTACTATAACAGCTTTATTCCACTGAGATGGTGTAACCTCTTTTGAAAGCCATAAATAATTGTGTTAATGCTTATTCTCAATGCTTATGCAAGATATTATTCGGAAACAAAAAGCAAAACTACATGATCTATATCTATCTACAATACTATGATCTTCACGTTAAACTGAAAAACAAGTAATTGTTAATGATTGTCATGAGAAAAAATATATTCCTTGATAAATTTGAGAAATATGATTATCGAAATATGCTTTCGATGGCATCGAAACTAGTGTTGAAAATCACTTACCACATTTTGTGATAATTTACAAAAATTTTCAATTTTCAATTTTTATTTGTAAAATTTCCTTTTTTTAACACGACTTAAATAAATACATGAATTAGTACAAATAGGCCTTAAGGTATTAAAACTTAAATTTAACAATAAACTTTTTACACATCTTATGACACCGTTTGTTTCGTTTTTTATTCGATTTTCGACCAACCCCTACAAGGCCTACGTTGCAATTTGGAAATAAAAAGTGGAAGTAACGGGAAGTTAGAGGGTCGAGGGAATATTTTTGAATATATTACAAACGTAGGGTGAACAGTTTACTTATTTCAGCATCTTGTACACAAATGACGCACATAAGAAATATGGATTCTTTGTCGAATGTTTTTGAAATAGCTAAAAAATAGCTTAAAATATTAAATATTTTAATGTTTTAAACATATATGTGAAATGTAAAATTGTTGAAAGATTATGATTTTTTTTCTTCTCGTCTTCTCCCTGTTTTTATCCTGTAGTATAGATATAGTTATAGTAATACATATCTATATAATCTTATTATATGAGCAGGAGACTACCTCTTTTTTGTCTCCATTGTCAAATACGTAATATCAAAATAGCAGTAATATTAAAAGGAGGCATATTATTCCAGTTACCTCATATATATAAAAACATCGAAAAATATTCTCAAATTCCTTGCCTCGCTTAGATTGATAATATAAACATTTTTAGTTTGTTTATAATAACACAAATTGCTTTTTATTTTGATCTTAAGTTCGCCTAGGGATATTGCACATTAAATAAACAGGAATCTTTCCGTTTATGTGATGTTTATGCTGAGTTGGGAGAATGATATCACTTTTGGTGTAACCTCTGCCAAAATGAATCAGTTTCGTTTTTTTGGATCTAGATTTTCTTCTTAAAATTCGTTGTCATTATTCGTTATTCGTTTTCGTCATCGGAAAATAATGTAAAGTGTAGTAGCAGTTAAAAGAAGCAGTTTGGGTTCAGAACAGATTAGATCTCGGCATGTAGTTTTCAAAACCGGCAATTTTGTTTGCCGGATTTTGGGATCTGTCACCCCACATTATTTACAGTTGGTATGGGACAGTGTGTTTGATTTGTATCCAATTTCCAGGTAATAAACTTTCTGAATAAATTAAAAGGAAATACACAGCCAGTGAATCAAGGTTTTGTTGAAATTTTTTTAAGTAAAATATACATTTTTTATTAATATACAAAGATTTGCTTCGTCCTAAACGGCGTCAAATTTAAATAGTTCAGGAATCTTCTGGTGTTTGTTGCCCAAGAAATCTCTGTAAGTATTTTTTATTTCTTTTTTGGTGTAGTTGGTTTCCCAGTTTCAAATAACATTAGACACGACCCAGCTTTCCAACCAAAACTAGAGTAGCCGTTCACAAACGTTTCAGTTTATTTGCTTATTATATCTCCAGCCCAGTGATTGTTCAGTTCCTTCTTTTAACTACCTACAAGCAATTTATATTGTTAAAATGAACACCAAATGAGGTAGGCAAATTAAATTGCTACACTACGAAATCTAGTAAAAATATATATTTATTAGCATTCCACCTCTAATCCCAATAATACTCCCAATCGTAATGTTTCTGGAAATATTTTCCTACAAACCTTTGTTTTCCAGACTTGAGTCATAACTTTTTATGTTTTATTCATTGTCTCTTATTACCTGATTTACCACCATATCAATCTTTATACCATAGCACTGGCATTATGAGTATTAATTTCGTTGTTGCTTTTCATTCTAGTCTTTGCATAACTACCTTTAATTTATTGATTATTTATTACGTTCTGATTCTCTTATAATCTATTCAAGAACAGTATTGAATATCAGCGATGGCAGTGGGTCCCCTTATTGCAGCCCTTGATTGGCTTTAATCTTTTCAGTTTTTTACGAATTTACTTGTTATACTGCATTTTAAAGTGTTTATTGTCATTCTTACTAAATTTTCACTCAACCTTCCCTTTTTTTATTTTAAAGAGAAGAATTTTAAAAAATGCTTACTTTTAGGTTTAATTAGCAATAACTAAAGTAAATAATACCTAAAGAATGGCTCCAATCAACATTCATACTGCTTCCCAAAAAAGCCAATGCAAAGGAGTGCAATGAACATCGCACCATAGCCTTAATGAGTCATGTCTTGAAATTGTTTTTAAAAGTAATTCACAATAGAATACATAAGAAATTAGATGAAGGCATAAGTAATACACAAATGGGATTTAGGAAAGGACTGGGAACACAAGATGCACTGTTTGCAATAAGTGTTCTTTCGCAGAGATGCTTAGATATTAATCAGGAAGTATATGCCTGTTTCATTGATTTTGAGAAGGCATTTGACAGAGTGCAACATAATCGACTTAAAGAAATTTTATTAAATAAAAACATAGACAGTAGAGACATTAGAATCATCTGTAACCTCTATTGGAATCAAACAGCAAAAGTGAAAGTTGAAAACAAACTGACCAAGGATATCCAGATTCGCCGTGGGGTGCGCCAAGGGTGTATTTTATCACCCTTGTTATTCAATTTATACAGTGAAGCCATCTCAGAATTAGCGCTTGCCAAGATCAGTGAGGGCCTTATAATATACGGTGAGCCACTTAATAACATAAGATATGCTGACGACACCGTCCTTTTGGCAGGAACACTAGAAGAACTGCAACACCTTGCTGAATAACTAAATATATATTGCAACGATTATGGACTAAAAATCAATTTGAAGAAAACAAAGTTCATGGTATTTACAAAAGCACAAAACATCAAAGTTAAGCTAGTACTAGACAATACAGAAATTGAACAAATATCTTCGTACAAATACCTTGGAGCATGGATCACAGAAGATACTGATCAGACAAAGAAATTAGATGCCGCATTGAAATTGCGCGGTCAACTTTTAATGATGAGAATGAGAAAACTTTTTTGTAATCGCGATATCAATATATCGCTCCGGATAAGAATGCTTCGATGTTATATTTTCTCTACCCTTTTGTATGGAGTTGAAGCTTGGACACTTAAAAAATCCAACATTAAAAACCTAGAAGCATTCGAAATGTGGTGTTACCGACGCATTTTGAAAATATCATGGATGGATCGCAAAACAAACGAACAAGTTCTCGAACAACTAGGAAAACAATGCGAAGTTTTAAATTCCATAAAGATCAGGAAATTGGAATACTTGGGGCACATCATGAGAGGTGAAAAGTACGAACTACTAAGGAATATAATGCAGGGTAAAATCAAAGGTAGAAGAAGCGTAGGAAGACGTAAAATCTCGTGGCTACGCAATCTCCGTGAGTGGTTTGGATGCAGTTCAATTGAACTATTCAGGCGAGTAACCAATAAAATTATAATTGCCAGAATGATTTCCAATCTCCGATAGGAGTGCAACTTGAAGAAGAAGAAGAAGCAATAACTTTAATTTATAAACATTTGTTAATTTAGCAAATCTCATTTTAAAGAACAAGAAAGCTCTCTGTTAAACGGTTTTAACTATGATGGGTAGGTTTTTCACAATATGAATGAAAAAAGTTTTAAAAACTTCTCGACGCAGTAAAAACTTCGATATCCACGAGATGGTACACCTTTTCTATTAACTTACCCCACGTATGTCAATTAAAAAATAGCGCATAGTAATTTTTCGATTTGTCAAGTTCTTATTCGGCTTCGTTGAAGCAGGTAAAACTAAAAATAAAGAAAAAGCTGAAACAGAAGCAATAGCACTTTTTTGCCGTTTTCTCGAAAGTTGCATCTTTGGATTTAACGCCTTTTGCTTGTAAGCCACTCCTAAAATATAACAAAATATCGGCGACTTTTATTTTTTAATTCTCTTTAAACACTAATATAAAACATAAGAAAGGAAACATTTTTAATTTCTTAAACAAATCTTTTACTAAAAGTGTAATCAATAGCAACTATGAAAAACACAAATATCGCTTGACCTTCTTAAAACCATGGTCAAAAATGTTAAATTGAGGAATAGGGGGCTAGTTGTAATAATTTTCATAATCCCAGTGAACCAGATATCGGTACTAATATTCCTTCCTGATCCGTATAGTTGGGTACACATAATCTCAGGACTAACACGTTAGGAGATTTGCTCGCAGCATAAAGACCACCAGGTTACTGCCCCACATAGACTTCAAGATTTAAAATAAAGTTACACTTGGCATTAACTAGAGCGAAAATTTTAATCCCATTTTTATTGGGTTTATTTGATATATATTTAACAATTGTGCAACGCCTTCGAAACCATTTTCCATTTTCTCATCCACTGTTGAAAAGGACTGAATGAAATTAAGAGGACTGTGTGCAGTTTTGTACAGATCTGGTTTTGGTGGTTCATTTTTTTTTTCCACTTAGTAGATTAGTTTTTGCCAATAAAAAATGTTTCTGTGACAGGTTATGTTTTCTATAATATCTAGTTCGCTCTATGAATTATCACTTCTTTCTTCAATTTATAATCTTCATCTTCGTGATCATTATCATCATAGAAAGGTTCTTCTTACTCATCATCTAATAATGCTTCTTCTATTAACTTTTGAAGGCTGTTCTGCTCTATTTCTTAAGACGTCTTCTGGAAAAAATAAACTTAGTCAAAAATTGCGGTATCTTTCAATTATTTGCAAATATTTGTTTATAAAAAAATTGATTTTGATTGTAAGATTGTGCAGAAATCAGATTGATTCCCACATGAATATTATGGGAATTAATGCTCACACACTAACTAGGATAATAGAAGGAAAAAAAAGCATGAGCTTACCTTTTGTTAATTAAATACTATGATAAATATAAAACCTATGTTAGTTACCAGTACATGCGTGCGGACTCTCAATCCGCATTTGCTTATAATTTGGAAATAAGTTAACATACTCACTTCTTAGTCTAGATTAACATAAAGCAGCCGAATGGATGAAGATATACAACGCGGCTACAGAAAATAGTATGCGAGAAGTTCTATATTTCAATGAAACTCGGACTGTCGGAAGGTTAAAGCAACTAGTAGCGATAATCAGAATTTAACGAAACTCAAATATTACATTATCTGATCAAAATGAAGCACGTTTAAACACCCACTATTAACGATTATCTGTAGACTACTGGCTAGAAGACGGTATCGATGCAGACCGATAAGAGGATAAGACCGTCAGCTAAATGAGTTGAAAATGTTCAAATGACTTTCGTGTTAGTACTACCCTTGTTTTAGCATTAAACTATGCCACTGTTACAAGCCCCTTGCTCCCCTATTCAGTGAGGTAAAAATGTAACAGTTTTGGCTTTTTTTATTATAATTAAGGAATACCAAACAGAAATGCATTCCGATTATAAAAAATATATAATTTTTATATTCTGTAAACATTGATAAACGATTAGACATATTTGAAAAAATAATATGAAATGATTATAAAGTCAAGAAAAATAATTAGGACAAAAACATAGGATGCCTTGACATTTTAAATAATAACTTAATTATCACCCCTGTTACAACTTGTTTTATATTTTTTGTTGTATATTTGTTGAATGTTCTGCCCATACATATTGATTGCACCGAATTCTATACTTTCCAGATTTCCTATCTACTTATGGCGCATAGAAAACATCGCTGTTATCTGGCAATAACAAGAATAAGTTGTTCATTCTTTACGTTTAATTGTGGCAAAACTGTTAACTTAAATTGTTTTACATTGTAATATAATGATAATAATTTGTACGGACAAATTATACTTTTCCTAATTAATTGTTGGCTTAACTCCGATAAAAGCAATCATCTCCCATCTGAACGATTAATTTTCTAATCTGGATATTTCAACATCCAAAGTCTGTAAACATTGATGCCACCAATGTCAAGCAGATGAAAAAATATTGCCATCGGTCACCGATTACTTTTTATTTGAGTCGTGAACTCTTTTGCCAATTTATCTGTTGTATCCACTGTACCATTTATTTTATTGTAGTGTAATATATTATCCGATGTGTAATCTATTTCTTCTCCACTTATTTTGTCATCGTTATGTTCTGTCGATAAATTCATTTTTCTTTTGGACGTAAGAAACTAAGGTTTTAGTTTCCGTAAAAGCAAATATCCTTTAATTTGTGATGAGTAGAAAAAAAATATTCTAAAATATACACTAAAATCCTAAACATGTGATATACATACTGAACAATTTACCTAATTAAACTAAGAATTACCAAACTACCTGTTAATCACATTTGTGCACGTTGAACAAGAGATTAAACATTGAAATTTTGTTTACCGAAAATTCCAGCTCTTCGGCCTGCAAAATATAATAATCCGTTCTGTGTGTTCCCAGTTTAATCCAGCCACAATTTGACAATGTAAACTGTTTTTTAATTGTGTAATACTTATTATGTAAATTAAATGTTTACCAATTATAAACAGATTTGTTCAGTTATAGACAATATCAACATACAAAACCAACCATGTTCGATTTTTCAAATATAAATTGAGTAGAATACAGTGGTATAAAAAGCTATCGAAAAAACTCATAATTAGAGTAGGCCTTGAAATAAGTTTTTTTTTCTATACTAAACAATTCTGTAAACAATTATATAAATTTTTTAAAACGCGATTTTAAAGAAAATAAAGTAACCAAAACAAAGTTTCCTTGTAGTATACATCAAAGACACATTTTAAATAGATTGGAATAAATACAGTGATTTAAAAATATTCTATATATAACAAGCGAGTCTTCTACAGCTGGCGCCGCTTCTCGCATCCTAATTTCCAGCGTTTTCTGTCGAAGCAATCTTCAGTTGTTAGATCTCTGGCGGTCATTGCATCGTCGACATCGTCTCTCCAGGATCGTCTTGGTCTACCTCGTTTTCTTCTAGTTGGCGGAGTCCATTCTTTTATTTTTTTTTGGCCATCTGTTCTCTGGCATTCTCTGAAGGTGTCCATACCAGTTAAGTCTTTTGGCTTCGATTGTGTCTATTATGTCTAGATCGATTTCCATTTCTCTCCGAATATCTTCGTTTCTCACCCTATCAAGTCTAGTGAGCTGGCAACATCGTCTCCAGTAGTTCATTTCCATGGCCTTAATTTTTGATTTGTTTCTTTGGTTTATTTCCCAGAGTTCGGCGCCGTACAGTCCAATACTTTCTATTATTGTTTTATAAATTCTTCTTTTATTTTCTTTTGTTATTTTTTTATTCCATAATAGTCCGTGTAGCTGTCTGGTGGCTGATCTTGCTTGGCCAATCCTGGAATGTATTTCTTCGCTACTTCCTGCTGTTGATGTTATTTGGACTCCCAAGTACTTAAAATTGTCTGTTGGTTTTATAGTTCCCATTTCGATTTGTAGGCTTTCTGGTTTTTCTCCTACAACTAAGTACTGAGTTTTGAGTATATTAATTGTGAGGCTCCATTTAGTGTACTCATCTTCCAGTTTTCTAAGCATGTAGCTTATATAACTCTCGTCTTCTGCTAGAATGGCTTGGTCGTCAGCGAAGTGTATCGTGTACAATCTATCATCTCCGATTGGGATGCCCATATTGCAGCACTTTTTTCTCCACAGTGAGAGTGCCTTACTTAGATATATTTTAAAGAGTGTAGATGCTATGCAGCAGCCTTGCTTTAGACCCTTACTAATAGGAATTTCTCTAGTTAATCTATTTCCAGTTTTAATGTTTGCCGTCATATTTTTGTAGAGCTGTTGTACTGCTTGTATATTTTTTTTTGTTTATTCCTTGTTTTTCCATTGCTACCCAAAGCATTGAAAGTGGTACACTATCGTATGCCTTTGTCAGATCTATAAAGACTATATGAGTTGAAAGGTTGTGGGCTTATCTTTTCTCGATAACTTGCTTTAGAGAGAATATACTGTCCATGCAGGATCTGCCTGCACGACAGCCATTCTGTTCTTCTACATCTGTCATCTCTTTTTTAATTTTATTTTTTATTATTTTTCCATACAGTCTTGAGAGTGAATTTATGACACTTAGCCCCCTGTAGTTTGAACAATTCTTTCTATCTCCTTTTTTGTATATGTTGTTAATATGTGCTTTTGTCCACTCCGGTGGTAAGTCGTGTCCATTATAGAATAAGGTGAAGACATACGCCAGTAATTCCCGTAATACTTGTGGGCTATGTTTTAATAATTCATTTGGTATACCTTGTGGTCCGCATGACTTCCGATTTTTTAGAGTTCGTATTGCATTGTCGACTTCCTGTACTGTTATTTCATCGTCTTCACTAAATTTCAGTTCATATGTTGTTGTACTGATGTTGGTGAATTGAGGTCTTGTTTCAGTCAAAAGTTGTGAGTAGTGTTCGATCCAAGATTTTTCTTCTATTAAATCTATTCTACTCGTTTCTTTTCTGTTTGTTCTCAGATTTTTTACAGTTTTCCATACTTCTCTTGATCTTGTTGACCCTATATATTTGTTGAGTTCTTCGCATTTACTTTCCCAGGAAATATTTTTTTCTTTAGCTACCAAATTTTTTACTTCTCTGTTTGATCTTGCATATGTTGAAAAAATATTCTATTATAGTAAATAATTTTTTTTAATCAGAAATCTAGGGCACACATACTGTTATTATGCGTGTCTAGTTTCGAAATACTGCTGCTGCACCTTAATCTCAACCTTTAAGATTCAGCATTTTTATACAAACATTATTTGACCTAGTAAACGGGTAGATTCGTCATAGACGATATGATATAAAATACTAAACAGACGACTAATCGAGTTCAATTGATAATCGTAATTCATTTTAGCAAGTCGGTATTTTGTAATTGAAAAGTTCATCCCTACCATTTCCTTTTCAGATTTTTCAGATTCAATACCTTGTGCTTGCATTAGACGTGATACACCTTGTATTAAAATATCGTAATTCAACCTTAATAAGGAACGCCGGAAATATTTTGTTTAAACTATCGAATATGAACATTTTGTCATTTTGTTTTGGTCAAAATATCGAATATACTACAAACTGACGAAAATAGAATATTCGACAGTTTTGTTTTGTATAAATATAATTAAAGGCATATTTGTTCCACGCAAAATGACGAATGTGTCACATTTATTAGTTTCAGTGTTGTAATTGGTACAGTTATTCAATTATAACCTACAAACTGTCGAAAATACTAAACATTGCTGACAAGAATAAAACGTACGTGTGCACAATTGTGTGAGTTATTGCTTCCAAGAAGAACTTTTTAATAGATTTAAAAATAAATTAGGGATAACGATGATGACAATCATCGCGGTGCATCGCTCCGCATTATCACCGCAGCTGTTTAATTTGTATTCGTCTATATTCAGAGAAGCATTAAACGTGGTCAAAGGCGGAATTAAGATTAACGGAATCAGCATAGACAACATTAGATACGCTGATGATACCGTCTTAATAGCAACCAACGTACAAGAACTACAAAATATAATAAACGCGGTAGTTCACCACAGCGAAATGTTCGGTTTACATCTAAACGTTTCCAAAACCAAAATTTTAGTATTTTCAAAGACACCAATAAACGTACATAAACATGTAAGGGTCAAATAATAGAACAGGTCAATTCCATAAAATACTTGGGAGTAAATATCAATAGTCAGTGTTATCCAAAAAAAGAAAGCCTATCAGAAATCGAACAAGCAAGGAAAACATTCATGAGTATTTAAACATTTTTTACAAGATCAGACCTTAGTCTGCAGCTTAGAATCCGAATGATCAGATGTTACGTTTTTGTTGTCTTATTGTATGGCTATGAAAGTTGGACAATGGAAGCTGTAAAAGAAAAAGCAATAGATGCCTTTGAGATGTATATATACATAATATATATATATATATATATATATATATATATATATATATATATATATATATATATATATATATATATATATGAATATATGTATATATAGACAAATGTTGAAAATTCCATGGGTACAAAGAGTTACAAAGAGTTGAGGTACTTCGTCGCATGTGTAAACAAAAAGAATTGTGTACTAAGAATAATCAAAGACCTTCGAAAGGGGACGGAGCCATGAGAAGAAGAAAAACCAATGTTTTAAAATAAAATAGGCCCAAAATACTTATCGGGAAATAATAGAACAAGATTTGAGCTTGAATCTAGGTAAAGGTGCGTTTTTACCAAAAAACATTTACAAACATTTACAAACAAACATGAGCAAATATTTGCTAACATGTGCCAACACATGTTTGGCACAGTTTGTCAAAAACAAGAACTCAAGAATTTGAGTAAGTTTGCAAACATTTATTCACACTCAAATGTTTTCGATACACCAAATCTAATATAATGATTCTCAAAATTTTGTTCTACGTACGTGAACCTTCAAAATTAATGGTACAAACAATATTAGTGGAACTCTCAAAATCCAAGTATTACTCTAAATCTCCTAATCAAAATATTTATATCCTTTCTAAATTAAGTGTAAAAATTGTGTTATCAATGAAAGAAAAAACTGCAGAAAACAAAACTATCTCTCTCTGATGATGAGTGGTCCAAATCCTTGTTATTTGTAGGCTATACTATTTACTCGTGGCCGCTCCCTAAGTAATCAGCAATCTTACAATAAATTATTGCAAGTATCTCGTCCTTAATGATCTCCTTCAAATGTAGGAATCGTTCAAATTATGCTAGCTTCTTCTCTCAATAACTGAATCTCTCGTTGAGACCTAAAGTGGCCTCTGTGGCGGGACATATCCGGAAATGCGAATGCGCCAAATTTAAAATTTCCGACACTTATTTACATAGCTATATAATATTTTTCAGAATGTGTCTTAGACGAGAAAGTTTTAATTAATTATTAACGGTAAAAAGTCTAAAATGCGACACAATTGTTAAAAAACTTCAATATAAATAAGATTTCATGTGACATTTGGGACAAAAAACAATAACATAACCCAACTAAATTTGATGTCAAACAAGGAGAGAGACTCTCTTTCCTTGTTTAAATGTGGCCTCTAAAGATCGCACTTCCTGTTAACAATATTTTTGCCCCCACTACCTTTACATTCCCTCTTTTGTCTTTTTGCTCGATGAGTATAGCTTATGACTGGCATTCAATATTCTGGTTCCATTTTGTAAAATTCAATTAATTTAATCCTTTTCATTATCCATTCCATTTTTTTTTAAAAAACAAAATAGTCTCTATTAGTTACTAATTTCTCACTAAAACAAACTATTCCTTTCTACTATGATAGACTATAAAACCTAGTGTCTCCAGCAAACACGCACGAACAACGAATCCCTTTGAAGTACCGACAGCCGACGGAACCGTGACAAACAATTACCAACGTTTGCAATTGTTTGGGAGCGTTTTGAACTCTGTCTACACCAACCAAATAAAATTGTTTGCTAACAGTTGCAATCATTTGCAAACATTTGGTGAAAATGCACCTTAATGGGAAAATATATAATTCCAATTTCAAGAAACTTAGCTTTTATTGTGTGGCTTTTTTTTATACAAGTATTTTAATTTTGTTTGAAAAATGTTTCTTCCTACATGCATTATTATTTGACTACCGCTTTTTTCTTTTACACTTTTTGTCTTAAACGTGGAACAACATAAGTTTTGAATATTCTGTCTGCTACCATTTCTCTGTATATTCTGTTATAGTTTTTGTGAATGTATACCTAATTATAAAATATTGAAACGGTTTGTTACGTTTGTTCTCATTTTATAATAGACGAAAAGCTTTCCGTTTTGCCTCTTGAAGTTGGCATTTTCCGCTATTTCCGGTAAATATTAGCTTTTTATTCAGGTAACGTTTGAAAAGAGTTTTTTGTTTGTAATTTAAACGTTATAACGTTATAGCTTTATTTAATTTCTTTCTTATTTTGAATCATAGAAGCTTTTTTCCTTACTCTTTTTTACTATTTAGAAAACGAGCTATTAATAAAGTATGTACTGTTTACTTTCTGTCATGTTGGTAAAATGGCAAACAAGTTAAATTATTATTTTCTGGGAAATAACTAGAAATGTAATAAGAGGTACAGAATTTCATATATCTTATTTATAAATACATATATGCAGAGTGAACCAAAAGTCTGTCAATTTAAGTAAATTCATCCTGTCAGATAGGTTCACCCATAGGAATTACGTTTGGGTAAAACAATTCATTCAAAGAATGTCAAACATGGAAGTAACTAGAAGGATAGGAAATGAGGCCGAAATAATATTAACTATTAAAAGACGAAAACTTGAGTACTTGGGACATGTGATAAGAGGGCAAAAATACGCATTATTACAACTTATTATGCAGGGCAAAATCCGAGGAAAGCGAAATGTGGGAAGACGAAGAATATCCTGGCTTAAGAACTTAAGGGAATGGTTTGAATGCAGTAATGTAGAACTTTTTAGAGCGGCAGTCAACAGAGTCCGCATAGCCATGATGATTTCCAACCTTCGATAGAAGATGGAACTTAAAGAAGAAGAAGAAAACAATTCATTGCAACGAAATTTATTAACTCCAGTTAAAAACAGGTGTCACTTTACCACGCTCCAATGCTCCAGGATATCGCTTTCTCTTCTATAGAATTCTGATCCGCGATAGGGGCACAGCTATCAGTCAATTGCTTTTCGTGTGGAAGTACTGGGTACAACAACTCTAACACGATATCCTATATTTCCTGCTTTCTCTAGTGACGTATCATCGAACTGAAATTGATTGCTCGGACCTAGAGTCTCCGCTCCGGGCTGCGGTCAGTTCGGCGACTCAGTGTACGAGGATGTGGGCCTTTCGCGGCCAGGTTATGGGGTTTTGTAATTTTTGGATGGCTGTCGCCTTTTTGTTAGTATTTTTTGATTTTTTTGAGGCCAAAGCCTTTATTTATTTAATATTATTATGTTTTTAAAGGTTGTCCTGAAAATAAACATCAATTAAACAAATTAGTCTTACAAACTCCTGATGACGGGTAGACTGATGACGGGTAGACCCAGAAACACGTGTCAGGGAGTGGTAAGAGACTTAAATTAAATCGAAACGCAACATTCTTCGTATATTTATCGTCCCTACTCGACGCAATGAGTACAAATTGATGGTAATTTATATGGGTAAAATTGTTGGTACATAGTGGAATATTTATTCTCAGTACCGCTCTGAATGGCTTGTTTAAGCTTGGGTATACAGTTTACTTTAATTGCTATCTACGTATCTTCATCTTTCCTCACTAGAGGACTCTAGTTGCATACTCTGATAGTTATTTTTATGTAATTGCCAGAGTAATCGGTGCGTTTTGATTTGGTTTGAGTCTTCTTACAAACTCCTTCTGATGACGGGTAGACCCAGAAACACGTGTCAGGGAGTGGTAAGAGACTCAAATTAAATCGAAACGCAACATTCTTCGTATATCAATTAATAAATTTTCAGTACTGCGTGCTGGGGCTTCTTCTATTGGTAGAATTATCTAGACTTTATGTGTTTGCTAGAATTTTCTGTTTTGATATTTTGTGCTGCCATCGATGGAACGCATCATACCTTATTATCTCTTGCAGGATCGGGCTTGGGTGATTCTCTAATACTACAAACGTAATTCTGACTTTTTCTGTTATTTTATCTATCACACTTACTTGTTGCAGTTCTCTAAATAGAAAGCGTTCAGGGACGTATTCGAGTACATTTGCCGCTTCTTTGAATTATGGTATTATATAAATTGCTTATGTGTCCCCATGCGAGAGATGTATGTGTGATTATTGGAAGTATGATGCTGTTTATCAGTCTCATTTTCGTCTTTTTGCGCAATTTGTTTTTTCTACATGTGAGTCCTCTTATTGCTGCTCTGGCTGTTGCTGTTTTTTGGATGGTTTGGTCCACGTATCGCGCGAAGGTTAAACCTTGGTCCATAGTGACTCATATACTATAATTCCACTATTTGAAAGAGTGATTCATCGTTCAAACGCTGAATATCCTCAAATTTAAATGTACACAGCGGCCCTCGAAAACTACCCGTTTTCTCAATTGCAATTTGCGTTTTCTCATAATAAATTACAGAATGTATAAGTAGCATATTTATTTGTACTTCTCTATAGAAGACTTTCCAAGGAGTTGATTCAGAAGATTGTGAAGGAGTACAGAGTAGCCAATTCTTGTCCACAAGTAGTAATTATGGTGGAAGAACACATAACATGTATTCTTCCACGCAGCGATTATTACCGTCATAAAAATGCCAGAATACATGATTTTTTCATTATTAAAAGTTAAGCACAAAATTGTAATGAAATAATTTTTTTTTATATGGTCCGTTTCGTTACATATCTAAATTAATAAAATAAAAATCGATATTTTTAAAACATTATTATTTTATCGTTTGGAGACTTTGGAATTAGCTCCGACCCACAAATAGCCGTAAAACTCGTTTTTGCTTTTGGATTGCCACTGGATTTTGATACTTCTTTCCTCACTTCTCCGCCTTAAACGATGAATCACTGTTACAAATAATGGAATTATAGTTTGGGCAGCTCGCTTTTCTTTTCCATTCGATGGGATTATCTTGCGCTAACAGCTGTTCCTCTGGAGTTTCTTTTTGAAATTAATTGTTTGTGTCTTTTCTGAATTTATTGCTATTTTCCATTGGATACACCATTCTTCAATGTTATCCAATGCTATCTGTAGATTGTTAACTGCTACTTCTAAGGTTCTGTGTTTGGCCGCAATCGCTGTGTGCATAAAGACTGAGTAGTGTTCCTGGTGTTCTTGGAACATCTGCGGTGTATTTTGTGTAAAGTAGGGGTGACAGGACTACTCCCTGTGGCACTCCATCCTTCAGAGCTCAATGCGATAATAGTTGTCCTATTTGTACCCTAAAGCTTCAGTTGCTCAAGTACGAAGAGATCAGACTCGTCATAGCATCACTGTATCCGTAACCTCTCATTTTGTATATTAGACCCTTATGCCAGGATTTGCTTACATCTAGGAACGCTGCTCCTATGTACCGTTTTTCGTTAAATCCAACTGTTATGTATTCTGTCAGTCTAAGTACTTTTAATTCGCTAGAGTATTTTGCTCTAAATCCGAACTGAGCTTTTGGAACTAGTCCTATTTCGTATGGTTTAGTTTGTAGTCTTCTTAGTATTACTCTTTCTACGATCTTGCTGACTGCTGACAGTAAGCTTATCGGCCTGTAGTTTTGCGGAAACATGGTTGTTGCGTTCTGCACATACGATGACCTCAATATAACAATTAGGATCATCCTGAAGGGGATAGAAGATATTTTGTTCAATCTAGAACTCGCTGGTTTCCCCTTTCGAATTGGGTATCTATATTCAACTAAAGAAAAGAAATCAAAGCCAGTGGACTGTATAAAACTCTATTTAAAAAAGCAATGAAATTAAACATAAATATACATAACCAAATATACCATTATAATTAAAGAAGAACATATTACTTAAAAGAAGAAGAATATATTACAAACTGAACTATTAGCTACTATGAAACACACCAACAGACACACCAAAAGACAAGCATAAACAAACCAAAACAAAAATGTCGATTCTATAAAGAACCACTGACAAAACAAAAGACAAAACCTACCATAGCCGCAAACATACTATACATAAAAGATAAAAGAAAAATTAATAATATTACAAAAAAAAAACATAAAAATATGGATATATATGTCAATGGTATAAATACAAGTAATAATGCGGTGCATACAAATAATTAATACAATTATTAATACAAAGCAAACATGAAATAAAAGCGCTGTTAAAAAAAATACAAAAAAATATACAATACAATAAATAAACCGAAACAAATGCAAAATGTCCAATTGACAATGTTCAATCGCGATCGCGGCACAAATGCGATGAAGTTCCAAACAAATATCAAATAGGTAAAGAAATAATACATAAGACTTACAATCAATTTAATTTAACTATCAGACGACCGGTTTCGCTTTCTATATGTATAGAAAATACAAATTTCTGTTTTAGATTCTGATATTTCTAAACCAATATTTTCATAGTGATTAAGAACAGCTTTAATTGAGAGATCAAAATTATTTTTACATATATCCAATGATTTGTGGGCTGTGTAAACTACTACATCATCAGCATATTGAATAATTTTTGTTGGGCTATTAATACAATTTTCTATATCCATATTATATAAAATAAATAATAGTATTGGGCTTAATATGCTACCCTGTGGAAGTCCTATATTTGTAAGACGTGGTGGAGAGATGGAATGGTTGACTTTTAAGAAAGTTGATCTATTAGTATACAATGTCCTCAGAAAGCTAGAGGTGCTTTCATCACCATAGCTATGGTGATGGGGCAACCGATGTCTAATAGCTTTTTATGCATAATGTCCAAGTTAACGGTATCGAATGCAGAGGAGACATCAAGAAAAGCAGTCATAGTATACATATTATCAGTAAAGTTTATTAGTATGGATGAGACTAAGGCAGTTATGGCATCTTGGGTTGATTTTGATTTGCGAAATCCATACTGAGATTTTGGGAGGATATGTTCTTGCTCTAACCAATGTTCAATTCTATTTTTTATTAATCTTTCTAACGTCTTTAGGAAGCAAGAGGCTAAGGATATTGGTCTATATGATCTACTGCAATTTTCTGGTTTCCCAGGTTTTTTAATAGGTATTAGAATATATTTCTTCCAGCTGTGTGGAATTTGTGACGTATAATTCCAAATGTCATTAAAAATATTTAATAATGATATTTTATAGTGGTGAGGAATATTGTATATCATGGAGTATGAAATATTGTCTTTACCTGGAGCACTGCTATTTTGTTGACTAAGCGCTCGCTCTAACTCCCACATTTTAAATGGTTCTTCTAAGCCAAACCTATCTCTTGACACTGTTTCGCTGTATTCTGGAAAATGTTGTGAAGGTACCCACTGAGGAGATATTTTCTTATGAAATTCATCTATCCAGCTGGATTCTGGATCTATTGGAATCTTGTTGGGCTGTTTGCGGTTTTTAAAAGTGTTTACTCTCCTCCATACTTCACTGATTTGTGTTTTTGAATTTAGGCTTTCTCAGTATTCAACCCAATTCTGTTTTTTCTTTTGTTTGAAGAGTTTTTTTTGCGACAGCGTCAAGTCTCTTAAATTCAACTAAATTATTTCTTGTAGGATCTTGTTTATATTTCAAATATGCAATTTTTCGGTTATCAGCGGTGGTTTCGCAACTTTCACACTACCATTGGTTCGAAATTCGTCTCTTATGTGTTCCGTTAGATGAAAACTTTGGTATTGCTAAATTGGCTGCTTTATTAATGTTTGCTATTAGAGTTAGATAGTTTCTTATTATTATCTTGTATAATATGCTTTGCATATTATAGAAAGCGAAACCGGTCGTCTGATAGTTAAATTTAATTGATTGTAAGTAAGTCTTATTTATTATTTCTTTACCTATTTGAAATGGACTCACACAAGCAACACATTCATGATTTGAAATATCAAATAAATATACCAAGTGCACGTACTTGATATATGCAGCAACAAATTAATGGTGTATTTTTCCTTACCCAATGAAAAGATAGCCCCAACGCTATCACAAATTATGTCTTCATCGACACTGGAAGCACAAAATTAATAATGCACATTCTTTGACGTCTTTCTCGGTCGACAGACCGATGCTGAGTCAGGTACTCTTCACATACACATGTGCATCGTTTGAGAGATGTAGCTCGACTCCTTTGTGTATGGAATGCAAACCCTTATTTTAGGTATCAGACCATATGTGGTGATATTTGGCAGATGGCTTCTTGAAAATTTATTTCTTAAAATAGCTGTATTATTTCGTATAGGCAAATCTGGTTTAAAATATACGAGGAGAATAGAAACTATTAAAAAGTCTGGTAATACATTTACAGATGTTTATATACAGTTGCGAAACTGTAACAATGGTATTCTTTTCTGGCTTCGGAATCATGATAACCAGGGCTTCCTTCTATCGATTTGTGAAGTGCCTGTATCTAAGGATCGCGTTCGTTATGTTGGCTAGAAGTACTATTGCTTTTGTTGGTAGATACTTCAGAGCTCTATTTGAAATTTTATCTAGACCAGGTGCTTTTCTCGGTGAGCTATTTTTAGTTAGTGAAGTGAAGTGAATCTTCGATGAAGTCTACATCATCCTCTTGGTGATAATTTAATGTACACTCTCTCCTCTCCTCTCTTCGTCACCTCGGCTTTTTTATCTATAGTGTAGACTATTCCATTTTCACCGTATAGTGTAGATATGAGATTTTTATCTTTTCTTAGTATTTTTGTAGTTTTCGTACGTTTGGCATGTTTGGACCTTGTTCCTCCATTTCTTGAACGTGGTTATCCCATTGTCGGCTTTTGTGTTCTCCTAGTGCCGTTTTCACTTCTCTCTTAGTCGATTTGCCCTGTTTTCGTCCTTCTGGTTTCTTGTCCTTCTAGCTCTCTTTTTGGCTTTGTTCTTTTGCCTTATCATGTTTTTGATTTCCTGTTTTATGTCTCTAAACCGTTCCATGTGTAGGTGTATTTCTTCTTTAGTAGTGCTATTTCTGAGTGCTAGGACTCTAGGACTCTTTCTTCTATTTATTATGAAATGTATATCACTGGGACGTTGTGGATTGCAATACTCACAAGTCTTTTGTACTTTGTCCACTTTGTTTTCTTCCTTTTTTTGTTTTTGTGTTGTTTTCGTCCCTTGTTTCTATTTCTAGTGGTATCTCTCGGTCTGTAGTCCTAGACTTTTAACTACTATTATGTCTAGATGGGTGAGTTAAGCATTTCTTCGGAGATATGTTAGTTCGACAGTAACATGTTCTTCAGTTATCCAGACAGCTCAATATTGATTGCTTAAATTGATGTCTATAACACCAAAACTGGGATATTAATAATTGGCAAAATATGCTAGTTTCGGTCGAAATTAGGATTTTTGAAAGATCAGATCATCAACGAATTCGCGTATTTAGAGAGCGACGAAGATAAGCAAAAACGGAAATAATCAGATATGTTCACAGATATAAAGGAGAAAGTGTCATGTCCAGTTTTATCGAGCCCTTTTTGTCAGAAATTAGAAAATTATGTTATGTAGAAAGTTAGGCAATTAGTTAGACTTTCCTAGTATCTGTTAGCGTTAAGGCTGTGTATTAATAATTATGTGTGCTAATACATGAAAATGTTACTAAAATATTATTTGTTGACTGTATTTTATCTAATATAATAATCTAAATTATCCTAAAGACGTTCCTAATAACATCATTAGACCTTATAGGCTTGCAAAGGACTTCGTTATGTTCAAAAGAGCGGTCGAGCCATTAGATACTCTGTTGTATCGGTTTATTTTATGTTATTTAGTTTACTTTATAACGTAAATTAAGTTTATGTAAAATATTGTCTGTGTTTATCACATTGAATATAATTCTGCGAATAATACCAGCTGATCCGCGAACTGTTACGTTACGAGGACAATGACTGTGTATGTGGATACATAGAAAATAATAACATTTAGCATGCAGGCTTGTCTGTATCGACTTTGTTGCCGTTATTGTTAGCAATAAATCTGTTTACTCGCATTAACATTATGCTGCTACGACAATTTGAAACACTGCACCTCCAGCAATTAGTGCATTGTACATGCGAAGGTTTATCTCAAGAATTCATCACGCGACTGAATATTCACAGAGTGTCGTAAACAGATCGTAGAATCGGTATGCAGCAAACGGGGCTGTAGTAGACAGACACAGGAGAAGACGATATTGAGTCACAACTCATCCAATATTTATAGCTTTAAGGATATTACGGTTTCTTGAAAATTGGGAAATTAATTTGTAGAAGACATTATTTTATTTTGTATTTTTTAAATACTAAAGTGATTTTCAAAACGGTAATAACAACACCGGTACACATATTTATTCTTATTAATTTTTTTCTTTATATACAGGGTGATTTGGGAATTCCGATTCGACGTTTTGGAGAAACTTGACACAATTATTCTGAATCTATTTTCTTATGGAATTTTAATGCAATTACTATTTTAGTTGGGAATAAGCCGCAATTGCTCAGCATAAGTTCATTGCTCAGTGCCAAAATATACATGTTACGCTTACTCATATTGTGCTTTTTCCAATCACCAAATTTTAACAGCCTCAATTTATAGTAATTAAAACCTGCGACATCAATAAGATGAGAAAATATAGCCATCGGCCAATTTGTTTGTTTGTCTTTGTAACGTATATTCTGTAGCTTATCGGTTGTATCGACGGCTCCTTTCATTTTGTTGTAATGTAGAATAATTTCAGGTTTATAGAAGTGTTCTTCACCAGCCACTTAGTCGTCAACATACTCACTTAAAAGTAAGATGACTGCAGTTCTTGGTTTTGGAAAATAAGAGACTAACATTCGATGTTTTCTAAAAGCAAACATCATTGAATAATCCGGCATATATGATACTGGTAGAAACTCCCTTGGAATAAACGTTTTATTTTTTCGAAGAGTTCCACATAGAGTTATATTCTTCTCCCATAACTTATCCGCAAGTTGTAAACTCCCAAGAACTTCCTATCCGTAAAGTTGTACCCAAATAAATTTCATCATCATCATCATTGGCTTTTACAACTCTTCGTGAGTTTTTGCCGCGTTTACTATTGCCTTCCATTGATTCCGATCCTGTGCTATTATTTCCCATGGCCTTACTTTCCATCTTCTCCAGGTCTTCCCTGACAGCGTCTTTCCACCTTTTTCTAGGCCTTCCTGTCGATCTTTTACCATCTGGTCATTGTTGTATCTGCTCCTCCATTCATTTGTCACGCTGTCCCTGCAAGGACCATATATAATTCGCAGGATTTTGCGTTCCCATACTAATAGCTTATTGATTTCTTTCTTTCTCAATGTCCATGTTTCACTTCCATATGTCACTGCTGGTCGTATTATGGTTTTGTACATTTGAATTTTGGCACGCCTTGAGAGAAGCTTTGACCTCATTAGATGTTGAGTGGCAAAGAATGATGTATTCCCCGCCAGTATTCGTATTTCAACCTCCCGTTTTCCTGTGTTTTCACTGGTAATTGTTGCTCCTAGGTATTTGAATTCTTTGACCACCTCAAAATTATGATCGTTTATGGTAATGTTTTGTCTTATTCGCTGTCGTTCCTTTTTTGATACGACCATGTATTTAGTTTTTTCTTCGTTTATTTTCAGGCCTACGCTTAGTGTTGCTTCTTCAAAGTTCGATACTATATCCTTAACTTCCAGTGTTGTCTGTGCTACTGCATCTACATCATCTGCAAATGCGAGAATAATCTTTGCTCCTCTGGCAGTTATGTCTGGTTTGACTCTGGTATAGATTTTTCGCATTGCGTATTCCAATGCTAGGTTAAATAGTAATGGAGACAGCGGGTCTCCCTGTCTGAGCTCGGTACTTATGCCGAAAGCCTTTAAAATTTTGCCTCCTATTCTAATTTGTGCAAAGGAATTGTTGACACACATTCGCGCAATCATGGTCAGCTTCTTTGGTACGCCTAACTCCATCATTGCACTCCACAGTTTTAAGCGATCTATGGAATCATATGCTTGTTTGAAATCTATGAAGATCTGGTGTACTTCTTTATTATATTCCCAATACTTTTCTAGCATTTGTCTGATGGTAAATATTTGGTCGATTGTTGATCTTCCAGGCCTAAAGCCGCATTGGTAATCGCCAATAATTTCCTCTGTATATGACAGTAATCGTTTTAGTACAACTGAAGCTAATATCTTATATGTAGTACCGATTAGTGAGATTCCCCTGTAGTTGCCACATGTATCCTTTCTGCCTTTTTTATGTATTGGCACGATAATACAGCCACTCCATTCTTTTGGCATTATTTCTTGTTCCCAGGCTTCTTTCATTAATTGGTGTATTTTAGTTCTAAGTTCATGCCCTCCTTTTTTAATCAGTTCTGCATCAATATTGTCTAGTCCCGGGGATTTGTCATTTTTTAGGGTTTCTATCGCCGTGATAATTTCTTCCAGGCTTGGCGGGGGTACTTCTATCTCGGCCGTTTGGTACTCACAATTTGCTTTAATTCCATCCGCGTCTACCTGGACATTTATTTTCAGCTGTAATCATTTGCTCATTTTTGTCTCTCACAAAGTTCGGTGTTCTTATATATGCACCTTTCTTATGTTGTCTTACTTCTTTGTAGAATTTTTTATTTTGCTTGCTTCTGTGTTCACGTTCTACTTTTTCAATTTGTTGTTGTAAATGTTGTCTCTTTTTTCTCCTTACTGTTCTTCTGGCTAAGGCTCTCTCTCTATTGTATTGTTCACGCTTTTCATCTGTCGGGTTTGTTAGGTAGTCGATTCTTCTTTTGTTTGCTGCTTTTAAGGTATCCTCGCATTCTTCATCAAACCATTTTTTTCTTTTTACTTTCCTTTTCCGACCTATACACTTCTCTGCTGTTTCTGTAATGATCGTTTTAATGGAGTGCCATTTCTGGTCTATATTTTCTCTTTCATTTTCTTTCGTTTCCAACACCTGGAATCTGTTTCTCAATTCTAGTTGGTATTGTCTCTTTTTCTCTTCTTCTTCCAATTTAGACACATTCCATCTTTCGATCTTCATCTGTTTGTCTGTTGTTTGTGTTGAGATTCTAGTTCTGAGCTTGGCCTTTACTAGGAAATGGTCTGTATCACTATCTGGTCCCCGTCTAGTTCTTACGTCTATTATACTACTGAAATGCCTCCCGTCAATGAATACGTGATCAATTTGGTTCCTCGTTCTTCCATCATTTGATCTCTATGTTACCTTATATATGTTTTTCGTGGCAAATTGGGTGCTTTTGATAATCATGTTGCACCCTGCTGCAAACTCAATCAGCCTTGAACCATTGTCATTGGTAATGTCATGTAAACTCTTTCCAGCTACCGGCCTTATGTGTTCTTCTTTGCCTATTTTTGCGTTTAAGTCCCCTAATATTATTTTGATGTCATGTTTTGGGGTTTCCGTGTATAATCGGGTTAGGGAGTCATAGAATTCTTTCTTCTCTTCCTCTGCTGCTTCTTCGGTTGGTGCATACACTGAGAATATCGATAGATTGAACCATTTGTCCTTTATTCTTATGCTACAGACTCTATCATTAATTGCTTTGAAATCTAGTATAGCAGATTTAATCTTTTCGCTTATTACAAAACCACACCCTCTAAAATAAATTTGCATGTTTACAATAAAAGAAGTAGTGCAGTCCCATATGTTTAATCCGTACTTGTCAGGTTTGCTCTTCATATAAAGTCGGAATGATGCTTTACCTCTAAAAGGCACGAGCTGCTCATCTACACACAGATGGTCGCCTGTACTGATACTGATGAATGAAGTTATTTGTTTGAACATATCTCTAGACATAGCAGCTGGTAATATAGAACGGCAGTAAGCAGTATCGTCATACCTAAGCATATCGATCTCCTATTTATTTTTGATTTCATTATCGATCCATGAAAAGCTTCCAGTATAAGCAATATAGGCTTGAATCTCTATAGCATCAACGCAAGCATACACTTTAGATTTATTTGGGTTTTCACTATTTCATTTATTGTAATACGCTTGAGCCTTTCGATTAGTTTCCATAACAAGTATGTTTAGAATTCCGTCTGAAAAAAACGGGAAGCGTTTTTGATACTTGGTATATCATCTTTTATGACTTTTTATACTAGAGCATGTTTACGAATTTTAGCCTTTGCGCGTTTCACTTTTGTGTTTTTCCCACCCTTGACCACTCATTTCCATCTTTAGATACATATACCGGTAAGCCTTCAGAATCAGTAACTGTTGGTTCATTTTGCTTTATAATTTGATCAATAATAAGGTCAACTTCTTCCTCTGCTACGTTGTGTTTATCTTCTAAATCACTTGCTGTGTCCTTATTGATATCAAGCTCTGGATCATCATTTTCAAGTAAACGTTTAAGTTCATCTTCACTCAGTTGCTTTTGGCTAGATATAAATGAAACGTAACTTCTGCTCAGAATTTTATGCGCTATTCACAAATACGATAAGTAACCAAGTGACACTGGAACTCAAAGTATTTATAATATTTCATTAAATTTTATCGCAGCTTGGGAATTTCCCATTTAAACATGTAAAACCCTTATATAAAACGATATTACACTCATAATCAGTCCTAATTCGTAAAATCTATGGGATTCCCAAATTATTACAACTTTATTAGAGTTCATTTTATATAGCATAAAAGGCTGGCCGGGCTATTAGGAGACCCCAGCCTATAAAATATAACCGTTAAATGTTCTTGTAGGCATAATTTTGTATCAATACAATATATAAACTACAGATAGATGGAAGACTGCCGATTAAAAATTAACATCTATGATCTATCTGATATCAAAATAGACTCCGGCCAGTCCGATAAAGGTTAATAACGAAAAAAAAATGGATACCATAATTCTCCAGCAAAATAAATGTCTAATAATGTGCCACAAATGGTATATTCCCTATTTAAAATTTAAGGTTTCTGGCACTGGAAGGAAGGAAATTGACAATTGACATTCTAACATTTTTTTTATAATTAAAATATTAAATAATTTTTAATCGTTTTACCCCTGTTGCTGAGACGCCCATGGCCGTACCTGCAAGTATATACACGTAATGTAGTGTGTTGACCAAATTTATTTAATAATTAACTGTTAATATCTTTCCTTGAATTTGGTCTCAGAACCTAAATATCTGTCCTTATCTCTTTTCGTTTCTAGGGTTTCTTAATTTTCTCCTTCGACCCCAAAAAGTTAAGTGGCACAATCTTATCTTATCTTTGGTAATTTTACCCATCTATCTTTTTGTTTTTTTCTGTATCTTTTCTAATATATCTTATCCTGTCCTCTCTTTACTTATTTCATCTATTGGACCCATTCCCGATTCCAAAAGCTAGTTTCGAACCCCCGACTCGCTCTCCACCAACCATCTCGCTGCCGTCCGCAGTGTCTTCATTGGTGACCTTTCTAGCACCATCCAAAAAAGTTTTCCAAGGTTACAACATATCTAAATCGTGTAAAGATAACCTGTTCTACCATTTTCGGAAAATTCAATGAATATTACCAAATATTAATGTGGACTTTTTGAGTGGCCCAGTCCTGTATAAGTAGCTGCTACACATATAAACCCTCACGAAAGTTGATGAGAGTATTAGCATAGGAGTATGCTTAATAAGTAAATGAACTATTTAGTTGACAGTTCTAGATTTCTACAAAGTTTTACAAAAATTATATTTTTTGCCAAATACACGCGGAGTTGTACAGTGCTACAACAATCACATCTAATTCTCCAAAATATAAGACAAAATCCTTACTAATTGCCTACAATATTTCTGAAATATTAAATACATAACTCATTTTAAGATTTTTGCACATCAGACACTTTTTGTCAAATCTTTTAATACAAATATATGACAGCCTTTTATATCACATTGTTTTGTGGTCATATATTTTATGAAGATGTATCATCTAGCCTAATAATAATGTAATTTCTTTTTGGGGTGTTGTACAGTCGAGGAGTGAAGTAAATGTGGCATAAAAATAAAAAAGTGTTCAGGTCTTTTTTATTTTTTATGGCTCTTAGAGAAATATGAAAACTGACAAGAATTATTATTTACTGAAACATTAAATTTGAGTGATATATGATACGCATTTATGTAGGATTTTGTTTGAAGGAAAGAAAAGTAGGTTTATGGACATGATATTCGAAAAAAAAGTTTTACAGGATGTTATTAAAATTATCAGTAATTTATGAAAACATTTTTATGGAAATATATCATTAAGTTTATTCTCTTGCTAGATAGAATTATTTTTCTTAAATTAAGTCTAAGTGCTGCTTAAAAACTATGTTTTGGAAACGTGAATGTTTCCAAATAACAATAAAAGGAAGTAATATTTCTTTGATTTGATAAAAATTTATAAGACAGAGGATTTTTTCATAGAAATATAATTTATTGAAATAATATACCGAAATTACACGGTACTGCAAAGATTTTGACGTTTAAGATCAAAAGTGCTTTTGTAGAGTATTTTTTGCGCTGAATCCAAATCAGTTGAGATTTTTTTTTCTATTAACATTCATACTGTTTGTCAACCTTGAATCGAGTCATTGCGACTATGGTTAACAGGTAAAAAGAAAACTATGTCCTTTAGAATACCGATGGTCTGGAGCTAACCATCAAATCATGTGGATGATTGTGACTTTTGTCGGACTAAATATGTGGCTTCTCAGTTAAGAACAAGAAGTCTATTAAAAATCCACTAGGAAACTAAGTTCGTGTAGCTGGCTGTATAACATATATCACAAAAAATTTATTTCAAATCCTTTATAAAAGGTATATAATAAAATGCCCAAACGGGCTATCACAAATACATTACAAAACTTTTTCGGATTGTTAAATCATCATCAGTGTAAACGAGGTATACATGCTATGAGCCACCAAAATATATGGGTCAAAACCCTTTAAATGATATAAATTTACAGTTGTTTTACATTATATGTGGTTACAAATTATGATGTTTAAGTTACCGTTGGAATTGGTAACATGGCGACGTATGACCCTACATAGGTAAAATGGTCCTGAGACGAAGTGTCTTCGAGGACCTGTTGATAACAACTCAGTTGTTAAGACTTAAAAAACGATGACAAAATCTATAAAACATCACCTTAAAGCAAAAGGAGCGCCAAATTAAACATAAAATAACAAAAAAAAAATTTAAAAACTGAAAATCATAGAGCGACGGGACTTATCGTATAATATTGTACTATTTTCTAAATTTTTATTTAGTGATTTACCATCGTCACCATTATATACCTTCCTTACAATATTGTCTTATTTTTTAATAATTATTTTATTCACCTTTTCAATTTTAAGAGACGACAACATAAAAAAGGATTACTTGGGTTTCTTTTAAAATTAAGAAAACCGCATGCAAAAAATCCCCTCGGGCCCCTTTTCCTTTAAGCCCTTCATTTTTTTGTGTTTGACGTGAAAGCGTAATGCTCAGTGAACATTTATATTTTATCTTTTTTGAAATAGATGTTTATTGTCAACTCCAGCCCGAATTGCTGTGAGGTATCGAACTGGGAAAAGCATAAAATGGGTTTTATTTAATTATCAAACAATTTCTTTTGTCGTCCCTCCTTCCTGTTGTTTCCATCGTGCGCTTTTGGAAAATGTCTG
This sequence comes from Diabrotica balteata, assembly GCA_918026665.1. NCBI lineage: Eukaryota > Metazoa > Arthropoda > Insecta > Coleoptera > Chrysomelidae > Diabrotica > Diabrotica balteata. The sequence continues at coordinate 34,479,282 of OU898282.1, read as the reverse complement.
CGATGTTTTTAAACACTGCCGAATAAAACACCAATAAAACCTAAAAACCAATTTGGTAGATGCTCGTATAGAGTGAAAATGGTTTCAAAGGGTCAGAATCTCTGTGATCAATCCCTGCGTATTCCTTTATATGGTTTATAACTTTGTTTTGATTGAGTACTTTAAATTTTATGTTTTTCTATCTATAATAAAATGTATACTTTTTATAATACTAAGAAACTTTACTGCATTATGTTCAATATACGCAAATAGAAGTCTTATTATTATTATATATATATATATATATATATATATATATATATATATATATATATTTAATGAACTAGAAGTATTTGCTGACAACAAGGAAGTAAATTTTCAATATTGGGTTTGCAGCAATAAAAATGATACGTGTTTAAGTACTAAATTACTTAGGTACTAAATTAGTTAAAGAAATGAAAAATCGTGTCCTTAAAATCACTGATACCGCTTTCCATACCAAAAATCTAAAAATCCTTTATAACCTATTCATTGAAAACTCATAGCCAAGTATACTACTGAAGAAAATTTTGTTTAACACTCCACAAACTTTAACTAGTCATTTAAGAAACGAGGAAAATATGTCTTTATCACAAGATAGAATTGGACCTGTAGATCCTTTACAAAAACAAACGACAATAAAATATGTATCCCTTCCATACATTAAGGACATTGGGCATAACCTTAGTAGAATTTTTTCATCACTTAATAATATCAAAATTGCATATAAAACGGTACTAACAGTTAACAAAGTTTTTTCTAAACTTAAAGACCAATCCTCACTCTTGTCTTTAACGGATGTTGTTTAGTGTATACCGTGCAGATCACGTGAACAAGTATACTACGGTCAAACATCAAGATGCCTTAAAGACCGCATTACATCGCACAAGTCTGATAATAGATTACATCCAGAAAGAAGTGCATTGGGTGAACATGCATTTAAAAATGGGCATCGGATAGATTACAATAACATCAAAGTAGTAGAACAGGAAAGTAACATCACCAAAAGACTTTTTCTTGAAATGGCCTACATTTGCCAAAATAACAATGCAATGAATCATAGAACGGATATTGGTCATCTAAATGAATTGTTCTCCTATTTGTTACTACTAGATAAATGCAACAATAACACAAACAGTAGTTTATCAATTCACTTTTAATAAATTAAATAAAAGTTTTCTTTTTTTAATTGTTTTTAAATTTAGTAATTTTGTATACACACAGATACTGGGGTCATACAAAACAATATCATATTCAATTGTAATATTTTTAGAATTATGACCTTATTTCTTTAGGTTAAAGTTTTACTTCTTTATGATATTAATAAATATAAAATAATTTATATTGCCACAATACATCTAATGATAGGCCTATAATTTGTTGTACTAGTATCTAATAATAAAAACCACTGAATTGTCTTGAGAAAAAACTAATGACGATATAATAAAATTAAGAATAAAAATGTCAGAAATGTGTGTATAATAAGTAAGTGTTTGTGATTGTAAAGCAATTTTTAAAAATTTTAAATATAGGAATAAGTTTTATGTAAAAATATGACAGACTGTGATAAGTTTTATCGACATTGTAGAAAATCATTGATGATCCAACCTCATTAAGTTTGTAAGTAGCGAATTTTTAATGAATTATACAAACTTGTAACAAACTATTCATCACATTTGTAGCTCCCTGATGAAGGACATAACCATGTCCGAAAGCTCGGAATAAAAATTTAAAAGAGTACACGTATCATTTTTATTGCTGCAAACCCAATATTGAAAATTAACTTGTTCTGAAAACAGAACAGTGTAAATAAGTTAGAAAAGAAGTAAATTAACTTGAGAAAGGTTCTCACTGCATTCCAGCTTGGTGACAATGCAACACAGTCACGGAGGATAGCTCGCATGGCTCCTGTTGAACCTTTTCCAAAATAATTTGCTCCTTTTCTAACTTGGTTACACTATACTAATGAAGACCAATTAGTCAGAAATACGTATATTCGGTTGCCTTCTACCTTCATGTATTTTCTTTTTTAATGAGTTACGAATTTTTCCAATGATTTTTCCTTATTTACGTTATACCAGTCTCGCATTAATTGTCACCTTTTTTATTTTTTAAACCTTTTTGGCTTTCCTTTCCTCAGGTAGCGGAATCCTACATGGCTCTGTTATTTGTAGCTCTTGAACTCTAGGGTCTTCTGATATTATTGCTACAACTGATAACACTGCTCCTGAGTGATACTTTCCTCAGGTAGCTGCAGCTTCCTACGTGGCTCTATTGCAGAGTCATTAGGCTGGAATGCAGGTGACTTCTGACAGAACTTTCACAATTGGTCACATGGCTCCGGTAGATTGTTTATTACGTTAATTTGTTCCTTTTCTAACTTGGATGCACCGTACTGATGACGACCAATTAGTCGGAAATACGTATTTAACCTTCATCTATTTTTTGTCTACTGAGATGCAAGTTTTGTCAATGATTTTTCCTTATCTATTTCGCGTTTCAATAGGTAATAATCTAAATGCTTTTATTTCATCAGACCAACAGCAAGCTTTTGCTGAAATCTACTAATATTTGCACACTTCAACAGCCTAGAGGACAGAAAGAGATTTATTCAATTGTTTAGTTCTTTGTCATCAAAGAAGGTGGCACCTATGTGCGCTAACCACTAATGTGTAAAGTATTTTGGAGACATTAGTTGGACCTTCCAATTTGCATTGGTATCAAGCTTGAGTCGACTGAAGAGGTGGGGACTATACCGAAATAACTGTTATTTCGCTCTATTAATACTGATTCAAACGCGAAAAGTTTGACTAATTTGTGCTCAAAATGCAAGAATGCTGTTATTTCATGAGAGCAATAGTAAGCTTTTACTTGTGTGTAATATATCTTTAATTTTTTTAATTTTTCTGGGCTCTGTCTTCTATCATTTTTGTTTCACTCCTGTTTAGATTTGGCCGATACTCTTTGTTTTTCTCTTGCAGACGTCTCATTATGTTTTCCATTTCTTCTTGTGTCGAAGCGATTATTATTGTCATTAGCATATTATAGATTACTAATTTGCTGTCCTCCAACTGGTACTCTACTCCACCATCCGTCTAGTACCTTATGCATAATGTATTCGCTGTAGATGTTAATTAGAATTGGAGAGATTATGCAGCTCTGCCTGAAGGCGGCTTCTATTCTTACTTAAATTATTGGAATGTGTGTTGTCTATTTTTACTGTGCACTTACTATTTTCGTACAAACGTCTCAACAGCTGAACTTTGGTGTTTGTGTTTTTTCGATTAGCCTCTTCCTGGGACACTTCCCGCTTATTCTTATGATATCGGACTGTCAACATAGACGCACTGGAGACATAACAAACTGACTGTAAATATTATATCAATTTATCAATTGACTAAGTGGAATTTTTGCAAATGAGTAGAAACAGTGGTGTTACATTTGGTGACCATGAATGAGTTACATTAACCGACATTCGATATAACCTATAAATTATACAAATCATAAACAAACTGTGTGTGTTTATTAATTTGTACTATTGTTTATTATAATAATTATTCGTTTTGCGGGTTACAGTGGATTATGAAATACACGAAGGTATGCTCCTTGGTGCCTTTGTTTCCTGGTGTTTAAAATGTCTACTGGATTTATCGTGTATGTGTGGATTGTAACGTAAATATTTTGCCTACCACAGGGGGCATTAATACGGGAGATAGAAAATTGGGGGAAAAACTATTGGGGGTGGAGATAGGGCAAGCAAAATAATCGCTACTGATGCGAACGGCACTCAGGGTTTCGTAGGAGAGCTGGAGTCGTGGATAAGTAAAAGATAAGGGCATTGGAATGGGGCAACTACAAGAAAATGAAATAAAGGGGTCACTAATCTCTTGGGATAAACAAAATAAAAATAAACAAGAAACACCTCAAGGAATTTAATATAGGGCGCCACTTAAGGTGCCTAATCATGCCTATTACAACCACTAGTTGTAACTAGGAAAATAATTAGAAAACAAATCAAAACATAAAAAACATATCTTTTTCAAATAAGAATCAAAAAAGGTTTTGCTCAAAAAAATAAATAAAAAGTTAAGACAACAAAATTTAACCTTTATTTATGTGTCACCACAAACATTTATATGGAGAAAAAACAAAACACAAAAACTTAGATGTGTCATCCGCTTACAAACTCTGTTGTTACAAAACTTACATAATTGCATAAAGGTTAACCTTTTTTTTTAACAAAACAGAGTAAAATCAAAAAATAATAAAACGAGCTGTCATAAATTAACATTAAATTTCAAAAAAAAACTAAACACACAAATTGACAGCTCAACTCAAAACCTAAAATTTACAATTTTAAATGTCAACGAAAGCAATTATTATTTTATAAAAAAAATGTCTGTCTTTAGTTTAAAATTTGAACAAAATGTTACCTTAATTCACATGATCACACTTAAGTTTCTGAAACCATAACTGAAACTGAGGGCTCCACTCTCTCTGCATCACGAAAACCTCCATCCCCAAACTGCCAAAAGCCTTGGATAAAAGCAGGAACAAAAAAAAACAAAACGAGGATGTCTCCCAATCCTCACTCAAAACATTAATAATTGAAGCATTTACTGCCACAAAACCAATAACAAACTGCTACATATTCTTCATAATAAAAGATGAAAACAGAACACTTTACAAATTCGACGTGAATTTGGACATAACGCTGAACCGTTCTTGCTCGCGGTTCCAACGAGAGTGACGAAATTTTTTCGCTTAACTTGAAAATAAACAAACACTTGACAATACTTGACATAGCAAAACCAACGAACGACGTAGATATCCTTTGCGACGCATAATTTGAAAAGAAATTTGCCGAAGTAAAATAAACAACTCTCAAATGGTTTTATTACTCGGCGACGAAACACTTTTGGGTACTTTAAAAGATACGAACTTACAAACACGGGAGAATTCCTCGTTTTATTTTTTAAATATATATAAAGAGTTTTTAATATATTTTATTATACGAGGAGGTTTCAATATACTCAAAAGAATCAATGAAATTGAAAATGCTACAGGATAACCCTGAATTATGCTAATTAACAACTCGTATTTATCTGAATATTGAGAATTACATGGGTACAAAGAATTACTAATGTTGACGTACTTCGTCGAATGTGTAAACAAAAAGAATTACTAAGAATAATCAAAGAGAGGAAAATGCAATACTTGGATCATGTGTTAAGAAGCTAAAAATATGAATTACTTCCAGTTATACTGGTAGGAAAATTACAGGATAAAAGATCAGTAGGAAGATGCCAGAACTCATGGCTGAAAGACCTGAAGAGATGGTTCGACCGCTCATCCGCAGAAATCTTTCGCGCAGCAGTTTTAAAAACCACAATTGCAACTTGGATCGCCAACCTTCGAAAGGAGACGGCGCCATAAGAAGAAGAAGATTTATCTGAAATATTAAAATTATACTATGATATCCTTTCATGATACGATACATGATATCAACAAAATTCGAATATCACTTTATAAATTGGAGGTCGAGCCGGATACAAAATTCTTTTGATTGGCCAGACGCAGTAACGTATTGTAAAAGATGAAAGTTGGCCAACTCTTCCGTACCAGTCTGTTTCACTTACGTTCCACCATGCGCTTACGTTTGTTTATAAGAGTACACAAAATTCTTTGTTGATCTTTTTCAAGTGCTTCTTCGTTCATCAATCCATCAAACTATAAATCCAGCTTTAGTCTTTCATGTAGTACATAAAGTAGAACCTTGCTTATGTCTAATATAAAGGCTACTATTCTACAGTTGCTTCAATCAAGCGGGGTTTCTTTTTGAAGGTAGGGTTAAAAGTGCACGTTGTCCAGTCGTCGGACCACTCTCCAGTTTCCCAAATATTTCTCCAGATCAGGTGCATAAAACTTATACTAACCTGTTCTGTCTCTTTTAAAACCTTAACCTGCTTCAGTAGATTTTAGATTCTTTAGGATTTTAATTGCTTTTTCTTCCTCTGACTTTAGAATCTTTGGGTTATTTTTCTGCAGTGCACTAGTTTTGATTTGTATCCTGAGGATCATCAGCATACAGTCTTTGGCAGTATTTTCTCCATACCTCCGCATCTCTGAAAAATATATAAAAGTATTAATAATGTACTAATAATGTAAACAAAATGAAATAAATTTACCATTAGATTATTAGCTATATTTCTATCTTGCAATGATAAAAAATTTAATTGATTTCAAATTAGTTTAAAGGATTGTTCAGATTTTCGACTTCACTTCATAACACTCGGAGCAATATAAGTAAGTGCAACATTGTTCAATTGTTTTTCGAACTGCCAGTTATTCATATTTATTAGCGAACAATTTTTCAATAATGGCGAAATTTCATAACAACATTGAGTAATGTTTTATCGTATTTGTTTTAAGTCAAACATCCTTATTTCTTTATACAAAAGTTTAGAAGAGTATAGTCGACTTGTTTGTATTATTTTTAGGAATAGCTTTCTTAGTACCTCAGGCACATTTAAGTAAACTTGAGATGCTCCTCCAAACCAAGTATAAAATAGAAAAGTCTGGAGGCGATTAAAGCGTTGTATAGCATTTTTAAAATGCTTGTATCTTAAAAGTTTGTTCAATATTTAAACGTGTGTAGTAAAGTTCGTAATGGTTTTAAAGTTTATTTTATATGATGACCGTAAGTAAATTACAGTCGTTCCAGTCAGTAAATCATCCAAATACCAGACTTTATCAGTAACTTCAATATATTTACTATGATATATATATATATATATATATATATATATATATATATATATATATATATATATATAATTCTTTGGAGGGTAACTTTCGGGAAAGCGTCAAAACAAGGATCAGCTAGAGATGGTATAAGCCAGTTTGGTGTAGAACTTTATTCTAAATGTGAAATTTTCGGTGATATGTTGTCACCTCCATCAGCACCTAAATAGAAAACCTATTATAGTACAAGTGGTGGAAATCAACATTTAAAAACCTACATTGAAAATGTTCAGTTGGTCCTAGTGGTAAAGAACACTGTCACAACCATGTTAAAAATATTAAAAAATACATTTAAAATTTTGAATAAAAACATTACAACACAAACAGGGTATTTTTTCAAATACAAACACAACAAAAAGTCTAAAATTTACAACCTACAAAAACTGCAACTTCATGTTAAAGTTAGAAAAGAAGAATTAATCTTCTGTTTTGATGACATATTTCTGTCAACATCCGGGTGCCACATGTAACGAGGTTATAATTTTCACTTTTGCACCTCACACCACATTGATATGAAAAGAAAGAGCCCTAGGCAACATAATCAGCAAAGAAATGAAGTCTTTTCTAAAGTACAGGTAGGTAATCTATGCATGTTATGATAAGTTTCCTACATTTTCCAGTTTGTTACTTCTTGTCAAGTCCTGTTGAAGTAGAAAAGAATAAATACAACTTAAGTTTTCAACATCTTTCTTACAGTTTGTTTTGACGCTTTCCCGAAAGTTACCCTCCAAAGAATTGTATTCTTAGCGTCGTTATACACACTCTATTTATATATATATATATATATATATATATATATATATATATATATATATATATATACTTCTTTGGTAGGTAACTATCGGGAAAACGTCAACTCAAGGATCAGCTAGAGATGGTATAAGCCAGTTTGGTGTAGAACTTTATTCTGAATGTGAAATTTTCGGTGATAGACTGTCACCTTCATTAGCACCTAAATGGAAAACCTATTTAGTACAAGTGGTGGAAATCAACATTTAAAAACCTACATTGAAAATGTTCAGTTGGTTCTCGTGGTGAAGAACACTGTGACAAACATGTTAAAAATATTAAAAGATACATTTAAAATTTTAAATAAAAACACTACAACACAAAAGGATATTTTTTCAAATACAACGCAACAAAAAAATCTAAAATCTAAAAAAACACAAAAACTTCATGTTGAAGGTAGAAAAGAAGAATTATTCTTTTTTTTTTTGTTGACAAAGTTTCTGATTTCTGTCAATATCCCGATGTCATATGTAACAAGGTTATATTTACATCTGCACCTCATGGAAGTTAGAAGGAATCTTTTAAAGAACCAAAATCAGCAGGGAAATGAAGTATTTTCTCAAGTGCCGGCAGGTCATCTGTGTATGTTATGATAAGTTCTCTACATTCTCCAATCTATTACATCTTGCCAAGTCCTGCTGAAGCAAAAAAGAATAAATACAACTTAAATTTTCAACATCTTTCTTAAAATTCGAATTTTCTTACAGTTTAATTTTCATTGAATGTTTGTGATATGATAGGTAGTGTAGATATTTACCTGATACTGTTGGTTTTCTACCTATCATATCACAAACATTCAATGAAAATTAATCTAAATAAGGTTGAATGTTCGAATAAATGAACTTTGATGGTACACAAGGGAAATATCGAACACAGTATTTAATTAAATCTTGCCCAAGTACTTTCGATCACAAGATCATCCTCAGGGGCATTTCGTCAATTGTGGCCTATCCAGCAATAACCGAATGTCATACATGTAAACTGGGACATAACAAATACACTAAAGACAAACAAACACTTAAATGTAGCTTCTCCAATTTAAATTTTAAAGTGTTTGTTTGTCTTTAGTGTATTTGTTATGTCCCAGTTTACATGTATGACATTCGGTTATTGCTGGAAAGGCCACAATTGACGAAATGCCCCTGAGATTGATCGAAAGTACTTGGGCAGGATTTAATTAAATACTGTGTTCGATATTTGCCTTATGTACCATCAAAGAAAATTAATCTATTAAAACAAATGAAGACCAGGGTGATGAAAATTTCAGATATAACCTTCCACGAAAAGAACTTCAAACTTTTGTACAACCTATTTACAGATCACTCTTACCCCACTGATTTAGTTAAGAAAATCCTTTATAACACCCCTTCATCCCTTCCTCAGAGTATAGTAGATGAATTAAACAACATCAATACAAATGTCCAGGGGGAGTAGGTAGCTCCAAACAAATTGACACCAACATCCGAGAACCAGGAAAAAATATAACCAATGAACCAAGTACAAAAAACGGCAGTCATTTACCTCAGCGTGTCAACTGCCATGCTGTTCTTAGTAATGATTGAATGCACCCTGGACGTTTGGAAAGGCATCTAATTACAAACCATTCTTCTTTGAAAGATAAAGGCCCAGAATTTTTTATTGCCAAAAAAAGCAGCCTAAAACGTATGAAACTTGACTCTTCTGCAAATTTTCGTGTTGAAAATAAGAAAGCTGTGGAAGCATCATACAAAATAGTACTTTTGATAGTTAAAGACAAGAAACCACATACTTTTGGTGAGTCACTAATTAAACCTTGTTAACTTACTGCTTGTAGTACCGTACTTAGTGAAGACAGTTGTAAGAAAGTAGAAAAAATTTCTCTTTCAACGACACGGTAAAACGTAGAATTAATGACATTGCTCTGGATTTGAAAAATCAATTATTGCAAAAATTAAAAGGTTCGCCGTTTTTTTCTTTGCAGTGTGACGAAACAACCGATGTTTCAAAACGTGCACAGTTATTGTTTTACTGTCGATTTATGGACAGAAAACTGTTCCTGGAGGAAATACTGTTTTCAAAATCTCTTGAAACAACAACTTAAGCCATTGACATATTTTTTGCTCTTAAAGATTTTTTAGTAATCAATGAACTTCCATGGGAGAAAGTAATTGGAATATGTACTGATGGGGCCCAAGCCATGACAGGATGTCGATCTGGATTTATGGAATTGGCAATAAAGAAGAACCCTGGGATAATTGGTTCACTGCGTTATTCACAGACAAGCTTTAGCTAGTCAGACTTTACCTGAACCTCTCAAAGTCACATTAAACTTAGCAAATTAAAATAGTTAGCCACATCAAATTAAGCGCATTAAACACTAGGCTCTTTCAGGCACTATGTCAAGAACTAAATAGTGATCAGAAAACTCTCCTGTTTCACACAGAAATTCGGTGGTTATCCAAAGGAAATATGCTTGCTACATAGATTATTCATTTTAATGTCAGAAGTTGAAATGTTGTTAATGACTTCTAAACAAAAAGATCTTCACAGAAGAATTACAGATGATATAAAAATATCTTTTACTTGGCTTATTTGTCTGACTTTTTTTAGACACTTAATGTCCTGAATCTGCATCCTTATGATGCAATTAAGGGGTTTATAGAAAAAATATCGCTTTGGCAACGCCACCTTCACAGTTCCAACCCAAACTTTTAATCTTTTCTCTCTGAATGACCTCATCGATGATATTTATACCCTTTCACTACATCTAGTTTTGGATTTGAAAGACGTCATATCACGGATTGGAATTGGAAGAACTGAAAAATCAAATTTAAAAGTACTTTCCCGATGTTAGCTCGGAAAATTGGGAACTTAAGTTGACAAGAGATTCTTTTTGAAGTTGACATTCTTCCAGTTAACCTTAAAAAGCAGGCAATTGACCTAAAATGTGATTCACAAGCAAAAGCAGATTTTGCAAACATAGACTTGGAAAAATTTTGGTTAACCTACTTTCCTGTTTACCAAGAAGTGGCTTTAGTATCTACAAAGTTATTAGTCTAGTTTTCATCTACGTATATTTGCGAATCTTTTTTTTTTCTGTATTGGCGTATATAAAATCAAAATATCGTTCAAGGCTGGACGTTGAAAGTGACTTGGGGTGTGCTCTAACACAGTTTCAACCAAATATCGAAAAACTTGTCAAGAACAGACAATGCCAACCCTCTCATTGAAAGTGCAACACTCATAAGACTTAACTTTATATGCGTATTTGATTTTTTGATTATTCTTTTTTTCAAACAAATAAACAATGTTAAGTTTAATGAGACATCAAATATTTAAATATATCTGGATTTTTATTTTGCATTCTAGTTTCTGCTAACTTAGAATTACCATCGTGAGTTTCACAATTTCACTGTTCTAACTTGAACCAACCAATTATTGACTGGAGGGGAGGCGTAAGCTATCTTCAGTGTTCAAAGAGTTCGACAGCGCTAAAATGTTGAGAACCGCTGCTTTAAACTATCATCAGTGATAGCTAAAAAGTTTATGTACATTATGTTTAACTACATAAAGGGTTTTACTTTAAAATTGAGTTACAATTTCTTTTTTAAAAAACAAACATTTGTTCACAATAAAATTGGACCATATGGAACATTGGCTGTCGAGTGTCTAGTGATAATCCAAAACAGTTACAGATTCGTGATTTACAGTATAATAAATATTTGTCAAATGCAAAATATATCTACGGAATACTGAATGTTATTTTTTTAAACTTCAAAATATTTATCTATAAACAGACTTATTTTAGTCTTCTTCTTCTTCTTCTAATGGCGCTATAACCCTTTGTGAGTCTTGGCCTGCTTATACCGAAATATACACAGTCAAATTCGTAAAGAAATTATAGCGGTGAAGGACATCTGGATGACTACACTTTGCACCGAGGCTGAAAACCTATATAAACTCGGCGACAGATTCAATCTTTACAAGAAAATTAAGGAAATTGCTGGTGTCTTCAAGAAAAAACAAGTCACTGGTATACATAATGACCAAAATGAACTAATAACGGACCCTAGCGATATACTTAATACTTGGAAAATGTACACAGCCAATTTGTTCAATGATGACAGAACACAAAAACTACCACAACTGAGAGACCATTTGTATGGCCCAAGTATTTTGAAAGCTGAAATTGTACACGCTATCAAACTATTAAAAAGTAACAAAACCCCAGGACCAGATGATATGTACGCAGAAACAATCAAGTTACTTAATGAAGAAAACCTAGGCGTTATTGTCAGGCTCTTTATCGACATCTACGATACAGGCCAGATTCCAAAAGATTGGCTTCGATCTACATTTATCGCCCTACCAAAAACACCACGTGCGAACTTCCGCAAGGACCACCGACTAATAAGCCTAAGGAGTCACTTTTTAAAACTTTTCCTGAGAATACTTTACACTAGATTGTTTAAGAAATGTGAAGAGGTCAGTGGGTGAAGTCAGTTTGGTTTCAAAAATGGACTTGTCACGAGCGAAGCGATCTTTAGTATGCAAACATTAATACAGAATTGTTCAGATCAAAGAAATGATGTTTTTGTCTGTTTTATCGATTACGAGAAAGCATTGGATAATGTAAAACACGAATTAATGATAAAATACCTACAAGAGTTGGGAGTGGATACCAAGGATATAAGAATTATCGCCAATCTGTATTGGAACCAGATAGCAACAGTACGTTTTTAAAATTTCAATGAAACAGAAGATTTCTCCATTAAAAAAGGAGTAAGGCAAGGTTGTATACTTTCTCCAATGCTGTTCAATTTATACGTAGAAAAAGCCTTCGCAGAAGTAGTGGCAGACTCTAATAAGGGTATTAAAGTTAACGGCATATTTATTAATAACATCAGGTATGCCGATGATACAGCCATAGTGGCAGATAACATCGAAGATCTTCAATGCCTTTTAAATGATCTAACTCTTGCAAGTGAAGCTCGGGGTTTGAAAATAAATATCAAAAGGACAAAAACAATGATTATAAGTAGAAATGATTACCCCAACGCAAAGATATATGTATCTGGAGAAGAAATCGAACAGGTCAGGCAATTCAAATACTTGGGTTGTTTGCTGAACGAGGTTTGGGACCCCGAGAATGAAATAAAGAGCAGAGTTGAACAAGCCAGAAGTGCTTAAGTGTTACGTGTGGCCTGTTCTCCTTACGGAATGGAAGCATGGACGTTAAAGGCCAGTTCCATTAATAAACTTGTGTTTGAAATGTGGTGCCTGGGTTGAATGCTTAGAATATCATGGACGGACAGGGTCAGAAATGAGGAAGTACTCAGAAGAGCGGGCTTACAGGATAGGGAACTTTTTAGTTATGTAAAAAGTAAGAAGACTGCATACTTGGGGCACATATTACAGGAAGAAAGATACACTTTTCAGCAACTGATACTCGAAGGGAAGATAGAGGGTAGGAGAGGTCTGGGACGTAAAAAATTGTCATGACTGCGCAATATTCGACAATGGACAGGAATCCACAGCTATGAAATGCTTCGCAATGCTGCTAGAAATAGTATTATTTAATCATGTATATTTAACATCTCACCTGACAAGACGATGTACGGTGAACGCCAACGCAGAAATGCACGGCACCTTAAGAAGAAGAATAGACCAAATGTAACAGCTTCTCGTTTCAGTTCTATAACTTTTTCGCTTAATACCCTTTTGTTGCGTCTCATTATGGCAACATCATCCGCATATGCGCATATTTGCATTAATCTTGTATTAATACAGCTGTTTATATCCAGTACAGCTTCTAAAGTTAGATTAAAAAGTGTTGTTGATAAGGCATCACCTTGTCTAACGCCATTTTTAATATCAAAGGCCTGTGTCATATCTCCATTTATTCTTACCATAGCTTTGGAACCCTACAGAGTCATTCGTATAAGTTTAACCAACGTATTGGGTATCCCTAACATAGATTCTTTAAACTACCCCCAAGGCGACTATATACGTGGACGTCACCTCAACATACACAAGAAAAAGTGGTCAGAAACCAAATAGATTACATATTGGTGACAAAAAGATACCGTAATGCCGTAAAATCTACTAAAACTTTCCCTGGAGCTGATATCGGTTCGGATCATAATCCAGTAGTATCTGTGATAGAAGCTAGACCAAAGAAGATAAGAAAAGCCATCATTCCAGCATTAGACTTAAGCCAGCTTAAAAATGAACATCTACGACAAACAGTGCGAGAAGAAATAAACACCAGCCTCAGTGTAGCAGAAAGCCAAATCCGCAGAACAGACAACATAGATGAAAAACTTAAGTATATAAATACTATAATAAAAACTACGGGAAAGAAACATCTAACCAAATCTGCAAAGAAACATAAGGTGTGGATGACACCAGACATTCTAGAACTAATGGATGAAAGACGTAAAATGAAGAATAATGCAGAAAAATACAAAGAGGTTGATAAGAACATAAAGCAAAGAATAAGAAATGCCAAAGAATCATGGATTACAGAACAATGTGTAGAAATGGAAAACTATGAAAGAAAGTATGACACGTTCAATATACATAAAAAAGTAAGAGAAATTACAGGAACCCAAAGAAGACGTCAAATAAGTTTGCTTAAGAACAAAGATGGAAAGATTATTATAGATTTAACAGAGAAAATTAATAGATGGAGTGAATACATAAGAGAATTATTTGAGGACAACAGAAATAACATTGTTCTGATATATGGCGAAACGGGACCTGAAATTCTAAAATGTGAAGTAGAAATGGCACTTAAAAATTCCAAAACTGGGAAGGCAAATGGACCGGATGAGGTTCCTACCGAATTACTAAAGCTCTTGAATGATGAATCAATAGGTATAATATTGCACTTATTTAATACAATATACAATACTGGTATTATACCTCAAGAGTGGCTGTTGTCTACATTCGTTACACTGCCAAAGAAATCTAATGCTAAAGAATGTTCAGAACATCGAACAATATCTTTAATGAGCCACCTACTAAAGATATTTCTAAAAATCATCCACAACCGAGTTTATCAAAAGTTGGAGTCAGATATTAGTAATACACAGATGGGGTTCAGAAAAGGGCTTGGTGCTCGAGAAGCTCTCTTCGGTTTGAATGTTCTTACACAAAGATGCCTAGACGTTAATCAGGAGGTACATACGTGTTTTATCGATTTTGAGAAAGCGTTTGACAGAGTACGCCATGATAAGCTTAGAGAGATTCTTGAAAGGAAGGACATAGATAATAAAGATCTGCGAATAATTCTCAATCTATATTGGAATCAGAAAGCTAACATCAAAATAGAAACTGAAACATCACAAGCAATAGAAATACGTAGAGGAGTACGACAAGGTTGCATTTTGTCACCTCTTTTATTTAATGTATATAGTGAAAGCATCTGTCAGGAAGCCCTTTTACAAGCAAACGGAGGAATCGTAATTAATGGAGAGATTGTAAATAATATTCGATACGCGGACGACACTGTACTAGTTGCAAGAACAGTAGAAGAATTACAAAGATTACTTACAAACATAAATATTGCTTGCAACAATTATGGTATAAATATCAATATTAAAAAAACCAAGTATATGGTCTTCAGTAAAAACATGACACAACCAGCGTATATTAGTATAAACGGCACTCAAGTTGAAAAAGTATCAAGTTACAAATACTTGGGAACTTTAATAAACGAAACTGGAGACCAAAACAGTGAAATAAAAAGACGTATCGAAATTGCTAGGGCCACCTTCATAAAGATGAGAAAATTCTTCTGTAACAGAAATATAAGCATCCCTCTACGATTAAGAATGCTGAGAGGCTATGTATTTAACACTCTATTATACGGTGTAGAGGCCTGGACTCTCAAACAGAACAACATAAAAAATATTGAAAGTTTCGAGATGTGGTGCTACCGTCGAATGCTGAAGATTAGTTGGGTTGAAAGAATAACAAACTGTGAAGTAATACGAAGAATAGGAAAAGACCCAGAGATTTTGTTAACGCTAAAGCGAAGAAAACTCGAATATTTTGGTCACCTGATGAGAGGACATAAATACGCATTACTTCAAAATATAATGCAGGGAAAAATAGAAGGAAAACGGAATCCAGGCCGTAGAAGAATGTCATGGTTGCGGAATTTGAGAGAGTGGTATGGCTGCACCACTAATGAACTCTTTAGGTCAGCCGTAAACAAGGTCAGAATAGCCTTGATGATTTCCAATCTCCGATAGGAGCGGCACAAAAAGAAGAAGAACATAGATAGTTGCTTTAACATCTTTTGTCGATCTACTTCATCAAACGCCTGTTTGAAATCGATATACAAGTTATAAATAGGTGGGTTATATTCAACACATTTTTCATGTACATATTTTAACATATGTATTTGGTCTTTAGTTGACCTCTTTGGTCTAAAGCCATATTGGTATTCACCAACCATCTCCTCCGAAAACTATTCCAGGCGGCTGTATATAATTCCTGATAGTATCTTGTGTCTTCTTGTGTCTTGTGTTTGTCTTCCCCTTTGTACATAGGAAGTATAATTCCTACTTTCCAATCTTCTGGGATGACTTCTAGTATCCATATGCGGTCGATTAGTTTATGGATACGCCTCCATAGCGCATGTTCACCATTCTTGATCAGTTCTGCAGTTATTCCATCTGTGCCTGGTATTTTCTTATTTTTTAGATGTTTTATGACGTTTATCGTTTCTAATAATGTTGGTTGCTCCACTAGTTGCTGTGTGGTGAATCATCTTCGTTTTGTTCTTTTTCTGAGTTTTACAGCTCTTAAAAATGCCCTATTTAATAGACTTACTTTAGTAATAAATGTAAAAATTGCTTCTTAGTAATTTGTGCCATTCATAACTAATAACATATTTTATAGAAAATAAGAAAATATAATTTTTAGAACCATATTTGACTTTTTTTGCAAGATAATTATCTATGAGATAATTCCTTTATAAATGGAAAATCGCAACACGTAAACACGGATAGTAAAATTGATTAGGTAATTCCATTAGAGAAATTAAACTGCAAAATGCAATTTTGCGTCTAAAAAGATCAAAGAGCTTCATTAGAAGAGCATCCTCCAAACTTTGGAAATTTCATAATAAGTAATTAGCAAGTATTCATGAAATATTAATCACAGAAATTAAAATTACTGCGTACCATTAAAAGTTATAATTATCGTTCCTTCCTTTTATATTTTATGCATTTACAACATTGCCTCTAACTTTGAAAGGAAATATAATAGGCCACTCATTATTTTGAACAATTTTAAGCGTTAAGTAACAACAATAAAGTTTGAAACTCTTTTGTATTTCTGATATCTTGGCAGTTACGTTGCAAGAATTGCGGGACTTAACGGAAGGAAGAAAGGAACGCCAGGATTTAGGATCACCATCCAGTATTTCCCTGGGGTGTTTTAATTATACGTGTATTATTAATGCACGGTAGTCATTTTTAAATATCTGTAAAGAATTTTTCAGAAATTCTTACAATTGTACTCAAGAGCCACTTGATATAATGTTTAATTAAAATTTACTACAGGGTACTTCATAAATAATATTCACATTTGAACCTGTCGAATAAATTAAATCAAGTTTTTTTTTATATTGGTCTTTAAAATAATATTTTAGTTAGAGAGAAGTTAAAGCTGGAGTTTCACAAGGAAGTGTCCTAGAGCCAGTGCTATACCTGCTCTATACCAACGATATTCCATCATTAGAACCTAACACAATTGCGGCATTTGCAGACGACACATGCATTCTAGCAGTCGGATAAAACCACGAGGATGTAGCAACCATGCTACAGAACTCTGTTGAACAGATTAACATCTGGACCAGGCGATGGCGTATCAAACTGAATGAAACAAAATCTGTTCATGTTAATTTTACTTACTTACAAAAGAGAACAACATATTCCAGTTAGTATAAATAGAAACCAAATACCTTATGCAAATACGGCAAAGTATTTGGGTATGCCATTAGATTCCAAGCTAAGTTGGAAAGCACATATTAAGAAAAAAAAAAGGAGGAATTAGAAAGTAAGTTCAGAAAGATTGATTGATGAAAGGTTGGAAAGGTTGATGAAAAAAAAATCCACTCTGTCTACTTATAACAAATTGTTATTGTATTAGCAAGTCCTTAAACCGATATGGACATACGGGATACAGCTATGGGGCTATACAAAAGAAAGTAACATCCAACATATGCAATGATATCGGAATAAAGTATTAAGGAACATCGTGAACGCTCCATAATACTTCAGAAACTGTGATCTTCATCAAGACCTCCAGATGGATATGGTTATCCAGACAATAAGTAAGTTTGCCGAGAGTCATGAACAGAGGCTCTCCAACCACGTAAATGTCGAGGTCATCAAACTCCTAGACAACGCCAACCAGAAAAGAAGACTTAAGAGAACGAATCCGTTTGAGTTAGTGCTATAAGTGAGTGAAAGTGAAAAAGCAGAGCAACGTGCGGCTTAAGTGTACACGTTAGCTTCTTCTTCAGTGCCTTATTCGGTCCGGATGTTGGCGATCATCAAGGCTATCATGGTTTTGTTGACTGCTCTGCGAAACAGCTCCGCTGAGGTCATCCCAAACCATTGTCGGAGATTTTTCAACCACGAGATATGACGGCGTCCCGGTCCTCTTCTGCCAAATACTTTACCCTGCATAACGAGTTGAAGAATTCGATATTTTTCTTCGTTCCGCATCACGTGGCCGAGTTAGCACAGTCAGCTAGTAGTACTATAATGTATTAGAGCCTTAGAGCCTAAATCTTTTCTCAGAACTCGCCAAGTTGTCATTCTGGTGAGTCCAAGTTCTTGAGAACGACGATTTACGGACATATTTGCATTCTCCTTTACACTGGCGCTTATAGCAGCAATATTGTCCTGAGTTCTTGCATTTCGGCATCTAGTTGGTGGTTTGGTATCGTGCAGAGTAAATTCACGTTCAAACTTTTCCACGATTCGACGAATTACACGCACATCAGGACGATGATTGGGTCGTAATGCACGATAGGTATTCACAAAAGACCGATTATTAGCATACAATTTTAGGATAATTTCCAAACGTTGTTCAAGCGTATATCTTGCCATGGTAATTTGTTAGAGTATACTAAATACAAACGTCAACCAATGACAGTTCTACCATTTTCAAAATGGCCGCTATGACATTTCAAAAACAGGACGTCCCTATTTGGAAACCCTTTATATATATATACATATATATATATATATATATATATATATATATATATATATATATATATATATAAAGGGTTTCCAAATGTTAGAAATTTGTTTTCTAAAACTAAAACACCCTTGTCCACTTTGGAACAAGTCAACACTATATACTACTTACCTTGTGCTGAGTGTAACGCATGTTATATTGGTCAAACTGGAAGATCATTAAAAGGACGTCTCACTTCGCATCGAAATGACATTCATCTGTCAAAGCACACATGTGCGTTAGCGCAACACGCGATTAACACCAAACATAAGGTGGATTTCAATGAAGTCAAAATTCTTGGCACTGAGCGTAATCTGGCATTATGATTGCCAACCTCCGTAGGGAGACGGCACTCTAAGAAGAAAAAGATGATGCTCAGAATTCGATAGCGAAACGTCTTCAAAATAGATGAAGTAGTATCAACTTTGTCTTTTATTTCTCCACCTAGTAGACCGATATTTGAACCCACCACTCGTCTGAGTGATCCTTATTATATATATATATATATATATATATATATATATATATATATATATATATATATATATATATATATATATATACATATATATATATATATATATATAATATAAAAAAATTGTAGTTTAAATTATTAATAGTTTTACCCAGAATATAATTGTCCTTAGTAGCCTTATTGCTGGGAAGGAAGTTCCCTAATCCGCTGTGCATTGTCCAGGTAGTGGATGGACTCTGAAGTGGCTCTGCCTACGTTGACTAAAGTAACCGCTGACTAGGACTGGTAGACCAACCAGAAAATTCCAACTTAAAATTTGTTCTTGCCAAAAAAAGTAAGAGTTCAATTCTTCCCAAAAATTAATTCCCAACTTAAAATATTTTCCTCCCGAATCAAGATCCAAGTCTTGCGATTGCAGCTGGCAGGCTACCAGTAAACAAAAAAAAACCTTTTTATTTTGTGTTCTTATACTTATTGTTATTAGAGTTATTGTTCAAATAAAAAAAACTAGAATATATTGTTCATTAAGTGACCTTAACTCAAATATTTAATATGTGTCATTTACACACTGGAATATATTTATATATGTATATAAAAAAATGATGGTTGGATAGTTTTACTACGGTGAGAAAGTTTAGATGATTGAGGACTTGTAATATTTAAATGGAAAGTGTGATAACTTACCAGAACTATCGGAGTGATTTTCCCATAAAACAACGTAACTTTCTAAAGAAAAACTATACATAAATTATATACTTCTTCAAGCAACTAAAAAACTCTTCACATTTTCCAAAAATAATAAATAACTTAATTTTTTTCCCCTTGCTCCTAAGTTCTGCCTGCCGTGATAACTTAACTTATCTTAATATTGTTCTGAAGCTATTTTCTTGTGGCATTGTAAATTAATTACTGTTAAACTGGGAATAAGCCACAATTAAAGATAAAAATACGTTTATTGACGTTTCAATTTCGACTTCGGAAATCGTTCTCAAAAAATTTTTTTTTTGAGAACGATTTCGAGTTTTTTTCGAGATTTCGAGATTTTGAGTACTCTTTATTTTCATTTTCTGCCTTCTGATTAGGTAAAGCTGACCTTGATGTACAGTCAACAAGGTTTGCACTTCTACGGGTCTTGCAATCATTTTTTTACTGGTCTTTTTCGAGATGTCCCAAGCTTGGAAACTCAAAAATTTCACTGAAGAATTTATTTATTATTATCGTGGCTGAATGAATCAAGTATCCAAAGCCATTAATTAAATAAAAAAAAAATTATTTATTTTTATTTGGAAAGGTGCACCTTTGAAACCCTTAAAATATTAACACCTTAATAACAAACTCCTGTTTGTTTTTTACCATTTAAAATATTATGTTTTATGCGTATTTTTGTCACCATTTTTGCTCATTTTTCTTTTCTAACCACTTCTAAAATTTCATTTTTTATTTATACTTCAGATGTTTGTACCAAGTGTATATTTCAACATTTTCTTATAAACCTTCGCATATTCTATAGAAACATATATTTTGGTGAAGTTTCTCTACCTGTGTGATTCTAAATTTTTTTCATATATTTTATCGAGTTTTTATGGAGTATTCCTTTACGATCAGGATTTTCTTAATAAAATTTTCTTGTAATTATTTTTTATTAGTTATTGCATAAGCCAACTAAAACGATGAGAAATCGATTAAACTTCCTTTTAAATTGTTAAACACATCAGGTAACCTTAACCGCGCTTTCATTAAGCGGTTCAATATAACATAAATTTAATTTCAAATTGATGTAATAAATTCTTGATATCATACTTGAGGATGTAAGCTTAATCATATTATGTTTATTAATAGTTACTTATTTATGAATTTAGAGGAAAAAGTAATACATTACCGCTCGAGAGTTATAAACGGAGCGCTCTTATTACTGGAGAGCAATAATGTTACTTGTTGCTCGTAAACGTACAAATTTTTATGTAGTTACGTAATAAAAAGTAAGTGTGCACTCTTAAAGAATTAAATTTAGATAATTATTTTTATAAAAAAAAAACAATGTATTTTTCTTTTTGTGATTTAATACTTTTATTTTTAATAAAACTATAATAAAGACAGAGGTTAAATCTTTGTAAGTGGGTATATTTAAAAAAAAACCCTTAAATATACCCACTTACAAAGATTTAACCTCTTTTTTGTGATGTATATCTAACTATGATAGCTTCGGTATACAGCCAGCTGCTGATTCCTGCAGCTGGCTGTATACCGTGGTATACAGCCAGTAATTTTTCTTGTAATTTCTACGGATTTGAACTCTCTCCACAGAAAGATTTTTAGTCTTAGGGTATGGTCTATATTTATATTGTGTTACTTCTACTTCACTATTTACACCTTTTCTGTTTTTCAAAACTGACTTGACTTTTGTCTCACTAATACACAATGCATCACACACACGGGTATGTACGGATTAAACTGGTCCGCTAATTAATGGTACAGAGGACCATTAATTTGCAACCGGTTTGGGAGTATCACTAAGGTCAGGTATCAGTTTCTTCAAATGGTCAAAAACCCAAGTACAGATTGTGAGGGATTCAATAAATATCTATACTCGGTTCAAAATTTGTTGATAGCTCACTACAAGTTTAATCCTAATTAGAGAACTGAAATACAGAGAGGATAGATAATACGATATAATAGTAAAAACCAACCTGAAACTGACGATTTAAGATGTTTTCGACTAACCCACCTTGTATCTGCCGCAATACAATACAGCGGTCAAGCTTATAATCCGATTAGGAACGTATTTTGGCCGACCAGTGTCGTAGAGTATATGATTGAAACATTTATTTGAACTAAATAAATATATTTTTTAAATTGTATTTTTGTTTTAATAAAACTTATATTAAAATAAAATATTTTATTCAAAAATAGTTTTTTGCCATTTATTAAAGATACATTTATTTAATTAAGGGGAACGGCACCAAATGTGTTTTAAATGTATCCATTATTTTCGAATTCGGAGAAAACTAATAAATATTTTTGAAAAATTTAAAAGCAGAATGAAAGATTACATTATTACTGAGGGTATTATATATGTGTATACTGATGTATATTACAGAAAGTCCCTGAAAACTTCCACAATGTTTATTTTATTATGTTATGCAGCAGGGGTGAAAATAAAAGAGCGAATATAGTATAATTTTTAATTGAAAATATTGCATGCAAAAGAAACTTTTTATTTATTTTAATAAATATTTTATTCTGCCTTTAAATTTTTCCAAAAAGGCTTTTTAGTTTTCTCAGGATTTGAAAAAAAAATCGATGCATTTAAAACACATTGAACATTTTGACAGGCGACGTTTTGCGCCTTCCCCCTTTAATACCTTACGATTACAACTACTATCACTTACCTTATATAATTACGATTAGAAAACTATTCAAATTCAAAATAAATAGGATCAACTTCGGAATCCGAGTCGTCTTGAGGGTTAATAATTAGCGGTTTTGTCTCTACGGTCGCATCAATTATGTTATCAAGATCCCACATTTTTTGTTCTTCTTCTATTACATGTCTTACTGCATCTTTCCAGTTTTGTTCTGTAATGTGTTGTAAAGACTCGTATAACAATTCACGTACAGCTTGTATTTTATATGACGTATTTTTTCTAGCCACATAACTTTTCATTTGTGCCCAAATGAGTTCAATTGGATTTATTTCGCAGTGGTAGGGTGGAAGTCTAAGGACTGTGATGTTTCTCCTTTCGGCCATTTTGTCAACTACGTATTTCTTGAAATTAGATTTGTGTTGCCGGGCAATTTTTAAAAGTTCTGCTTTTACCATTCCATCTTCGTAAGGCAGGTACTTATTCCGCAGCCAGTCAAGAATATCCTGTTTTTTCCACGCAGTCGTTGGAAGTCTTTCTACTAGTCGTGAATGATAAGGTGCATTATCTAATACTATAATTGAATTTGGTGGTATGTGTTCAATCATCTGCACAAAATACTCTTCGAAAACATCAGCTGTCATCTCGTGATGTCTTTTGTGCTTTTGGACTGAAATTCCAACAAACCATGGTTAACAAATCCTTTTTCACTGCCAATGTGAGAAATTATTAATCTACTGCCTTTACCAGAACGTGGGGAGATACCAATAGACCAACCTTCCATAAAGGCTTGCCTGGAGCTTAATATATTTTTATCTGACCAAACTTTTTTTAGAGTATGACCTGAGTTTACCCACGATTCATCCTGGTAGAAGATTGGCCTTCCTTCAGCCCGGAATTTTCGTATGGATCTTAGATAATTTCTTCTCCAACATATTATCTCCTCCCGGTCAATCAAAAGTGATTTTCGGTCTGATTTCTCCCACCGGAAATTTAATTCTTTTAAAACTTGCCACAATTTAGTTCGTCCGATATGAGGCAAATCCGGATCATCTCTAACTTCTTGTAAAATTTTATTTAGGTTTGGTATTTCTTTTTTGAAAAAAAAATCCATGAATTTTCCTTCGAATACCATTTTTGGCAAATTGATCAAGTTCAATAGGCTTTTTCCCTCTCTTTAAGTGTTCGTTTGTGTTTGGGTTAGCTGTGTTTACCGTGTTTTTTTCTTTCTGATAGGAACCTATATATAGTTGACTCCCCTACGCCAGTTATGTTGGCACAACTTTCGACTATGTTGTAACAGTGTTTGTGGGATTCTGAGAAACCAGAGCATCGTGAACATTCAGGACAATAGTCTTCTCTCTTGGTGAATAGACAGACTTACTGACTGTACGCAACAGTACCGGTGTAAAACTTGATGATGTTGATGATGAAGCCATCACAAATAATCCAACAAAACGAGCACGAGCGAAAGGTACGTATATGTTCGTAGGTATATGGAATAAAAAATCACTCACGCACTGCATATAATTCGCAAAAGAAATATTCGAGACGCTAATTACTGCCGTAGAAGCGGAAACACCGACGAGCCGTAAATTACCTGCGATCAAAAACGTACTAAACAAACAAATTGTTTTCGTTCGTAATAACTTCACCCTTTTAAGTTAAGTTTCGAATATAAACTAAACAGACGAGGTACGTGGCCAAATCCGGTATCTATACCCATTATATTATTAAAAATCTGGGGAATTCCATCCTAATTATCTTGCAGCCGATAGTACCTTCGGATATAAATACCAGGTTTTCTAGTAAAGTGATTACACGCGAAGATTAGTATTGAAATATCCAAAGAAATAAAGTATTCTTATTTACAAAATTCTTAATGGTTAAATTATTATTTTTACTAATATAATATAATAACCAACATTAGCCGTGAAAATTTTAATTGTTTTTTACTAAATATATCAGTATTAAAACATTATTAATATTAATATTAATTTTAATGAATAAACACCTCAGGAACGCCTATGATGATACAAATTTTACGACCGTTTGATGATTTTGAGGCATATTTCGTGCTATCAACAATTTGTGAACAGAGAATACGCTTATGTTAATCTCCCAGGGCTTACTGATTAGAACGACATACATTTCTAGTTAATAACTAATCTCGTTTTACAAAATATTTTGCAGATAAATATAAAATAAAAATATCTTTAAATCTAAATCTTTTTATAACCTTCATCTCAGTTATTGGCTTCCGTAATAGAAATCCGCGTACATTTCCAGAAGACTTAATTAAATATCTTTTGATTATTTTTCCAGACGGAAGCACTTGAAATGACAATATATTGTCAGTTCAATCAATTTTATGCATCCGTTAGCATGAATATTTGAAGCACTATTACAACTCTTTACAAAAGCGTCAAGGGAATATTTTAATGGACATGTATTATTGTTCCATGAAAAGTATGAAAAATTTCAGAGTAATATTAAAAAGTAGATGTTATTTCAATCTAGTTTGTACAGTTGTAATAAATATACGTCTATACAAGTATTTCATTAAATAAGTAAAATTCCTGGAACAAATTTAGTCCAGGCTGTGAGGCCGCTGCCGTTGGGAAAATGTTTCTGATTCGGTTTCTTCGCGGATTCCGGTTCAAAAATGTCCCCTTTAAACAAATCTGAAGGGTGCCGGGCGAAATTTTTGGGCAGAAATTGTTTAAACAATTTTTTTTAAACAAATTCCAAAAATTTTTTTTTAATCTGGAAAACGTTTTTTTAGTTTTTTTGGGCCATTTTAAACAAAAAAGGTCTCTTGTCGTTTTTCTCTTAAGTTGATAGTTTTCGAGTTATAAGCGATTTAAAGTCTGAAAAACGCGAAAATACGCATTTTTGAGGCTTGAAAACACATATGTAAATTATTATTTTTGAGGTTACCAAGTTCTAAATTGAAGTTTAAACATTCAACTTCAAGATTGTGAAGACTAATCGGGGCTTATTTTAATTAAGACCGTTGTTTTTTAATTGTTAAATATGCGCGTACACTCGATTTATCAGCCGCCGCGGCGCGGCTCGCTAGAGTGTGCTTCTATCGTACTTATGCATAGTTTACATATACACTTACGCAAAAAAACCCGAACAAATCCTTGAAGTTTATTAACATAGTTTTTTCCATAATTTATTTATGTAGGTATTAATTATTTTCATTGGGCTAATTAAATAAACCACTCATCGCAATGTAATAACCGTATATAGTTTTTTTTCTTCCAAATTTGAACAATATAATTATTATTTATTGAGTATATATTTATTTATATCAATTGTAAATAATATTTTTAAATTATTATTTAAATAATACAATGCAGTAAATATTAATATTAGTAAACTTAATTTTAAATTGCGCGGTGTTTAAACAATATACTATCGCAAAAATGCAAGTTATTACCTGTTTAACAATCGCGCGCTCATACTTGATTTGTTATTAACGATCATTAGGAAGACTATTGTTTAATGCCCATTAAAAGGGTATTATATTATTAATGTGTTATTAAAAAAATTGTGAATGGATTTAAAATGTCTTTTTCCGTACCTCTTCTTAAATGAAAACTTACCGAAGAAAATTTAGTTTGTATTTTTTGTAATAACATCAACAATATTAAGTTAGTGCAAAAACCTAAAGTAGATTTTTACATAACAATACAAAATACTGCTCTTCGACGAAAAGACAGTGTGACTGAAAAATTTAATTTAATCTAGCCAATATACCTTGTACCTCTGACGCACTTTACCAACACTTGTTAAGAGCTTTCGCTAAAACATATATTTGGCGAAATGCCATATAATCCCGCTATCAAACTCTCGATTTTACACAATATGGATATTATATGTCTGATAGTGGTGGGTTGGCAAACCGTGCAAATGCAAAAAGACTTGCAAAACTAATGCTTGCAACTGCAAGAAAAATCATGTCAACTGTGTACCATTATGTGGATGCGATTTAGATTTTTGTGAAAACAAAGATACTTTTACTGAGTGATATTAGTGTGCTATTTAACAATATTTTGTACAATTATTTTATGTAACTATTATTAGACTTTAGACGAAATTTATATTATAACTCAATTGATATAAATAAATATGTACTCAATAAATAATAATTATTTGTAAGTATATGTAAACTATGCATAAGTACGATAGAGGCGCACGGTAGCGCGCGGCGCCGCGGCGGCTGAAAAATCGAGTGTACGCGCATACTTAACAATTAAAAAACAACGGTCTAAATTAAAATAAGCCCCGATTACTCTTCACAATCTTGAAGTTGAATGTTCAAACTTTAATTTAGACACTTGGTAACCTGAAAAATAATAATTTACATATGTGTTTTCAAGCCTCAAAAATGCGTATTTTCGCGTTTTTCAGACTTTAAATCGCTTATAACTCGAAAACTATCAACTTTAGAGAAAAATGACAAGAGACTTTTTTTGTTTAAAATGACCCAAAAAACCAAAAAAAAAAAACGTTTTCCAGATTAAAAAAAATATTTTTGGAATTTATTTAAAAAAAATTGTTTAAACTATTTCTGCCCATAAATTTCGCCCGGCACCCTTCAGATTTGTTTAAAGGGGACATTTTTGAACCGGAATCCGCGAAGAAACCGAATCAGAAATATTTTCCCAACGGGAGCGGCCTCACAGCCTGGACTAATTGGATGATCAATTACAGGAAGTAAAAAATTCACAAAATAAACTTAATTGCTGAAACTATAATGTACGAATTGTAACAAATTAAATAAAAATTTCGACAAGATACAATGCTAAGATTGTATCTGTATGTATATAATACAGTAATATTAACCACTCTTAATACCTTGTGTATATTTTTTTATTTTATATATTATTAATATATCCCGATTTAGCCATACGGTTCCCACTCCCTCTAAGGGGAAAATTCACTCATCCCAGATATCTACGGAATTAAAAGAGTTGAGTTCTGGTGGGACTCTTTTTGTGAAATCGAGCCCTAGGTGACTTGGTATGCTGGATTACCTATTTCCCAATAATTTTGGTACAAATCTGGATGTCGCGAAGAGTACAGCTTTCTGCATGGCCTTATAGAGATGTTCATTTAGACCCAGTTGTTTTAGGTCCTCTAGGAGGTTTCTGGGTATAACACCAGTAGTAGATAGAATAATATGTACTGTCTGGGTACTTTCCATTATTCATTGTCTTCTAATTTGTATTTCTGGATCGATATTTTCGTTGTATCTAACACGCAAATTATTGGTGTTAGGTATCGCCACATCAATAAGTTTTGTTTGCCTGATAAGTTTATTAACTAGTATGGGATCCGGTCTATTATGTGCCATTGGTTGGTCTGTGAGCACAGTGCGGTTCCAGTATAGTTTGTAGCTGTCATTTTCAAGAATTCTGTCAGGGATGTATTGATAATAAGGAAGATGGTCGGTTTGGAAAAATTACAGTTAGTCAGCTAGTTTTTGGTAGATAATTTGTCCTACTGAGTTCTTTATAATCAGTTCCGACAAAAGCTTGGCAGCCTGCGATAAGATGTTGGATGGTTTCTTCGGCTTGGCATCTATATCGGCATTTGTTATTTTGAACTTGTGGACCGTTAACGATATATATCAGGTATTTTTTAGTTGTGATAACCTGATCCTGAATAGAAAGTAGAAAGCCCTCAGTCTCGGGAAACATATTTCCTGATATCAACCAATAGTTCGACGCTGTATTGTCGACATATTCATGGCTGATCTCATTGAGATGTCGCCTATGCAGAGGTTTACTCATCCAGGTACAAATATTCTTCTTGCTTAGTCAGGTGGTTTATGCGCATTTTTTGTTCCCTCAGTTTAAGCGGCGTTGAACCATCTACTGCGCAAATTTCTCAATGTAAAGTAGATGTTTTAGCCTGCACCTCAAAATAAGTTCTTAAATTCACAACCTGTTTATTCAGTTGCTCACCGATGTCCATAAGTCCTCTTCCCCCTTGATATCGCGGTAATGTTGCTCTCTTTACTTACTTAAGTTTTGAGTTCTATTTTATCCATATTACGAGTTAGTCAGTTATATGAAATATGAGGTGTCTATTACGAAGTTTTCCTCCTTGTGTACAAATGCATATATTTGTCTATTCTAAAATAAGAACAAAAAACGAAAGATTTTTTCTTTTGGAAATAAAATTTCTTCGGGATTAGAAGAGTCAGTTTTCGGAACATTTTTTAGTTCAGGACAAGTCTCTTATAGATGCTCTTGCCATGTTGGCTTTTTGTACTGTGACTTCTACGTATTTGCAAAATGTTAAGCCTTTGTCCATGAATACTCAGAGGTATTTTGCTTCGCTTTTCCACTCGATGGAATTGTCTTGCACAGTTACCTGTTCTTCTTGTTATTGGTGCCTCTTTTTGAAAAGTACAGCCTGTGCCTTATCGGAGTTTATTGCTATTTTCCATTTTAAACACCATTCTTCTATGTCGTCTAGCGCTGTTTGTAGGTTTTTACCGCTATGTCTACATTTCTATGTTTAGCCGTTATCGCCGTGTCGTCGGCATATAGGCTTAATAGTGTACCTGGTATACTAGGTATATCTGCTGTGTATATCGTGTACAGTAGAGGTGACAGTACTGCTCCCTGTGGCACTCCAGGCTCCGGGTTCCCGAGTTCGGATAGGACTTGTCCTATCTGGACTCTGAAACTACAATTACTCAAGTACGAATTCCGAGCTTTGGTAACATTATGACATGGGCCTCTTTCCATCTGTTTGTGAATTTCTTGAATCTTAGCATCGCGTTGATTAAGTTTGTTAGGTATACTATGACTCTCGCTGGTAAGTATTATAGAGCTCTGTTCGTGATTGGATCGGCACAAGGTACTTTTTTCGGCGAGCTGTTTCTGATTAGTTCGTTTATCTCCTCCGGTAATGTAGGAGGGATGATATCATTTGGGTTTTCGGGTCTTTCCCTTTGTCGTTCGACTTCTTCTATGAAGTCGATGTCCTCGTCCTCTGGTTTTTCATACGGCGGCTGCTCTTTTATACCGTCGTAGGCCTTTTATCTCCTCTAGGACACATCGATGG
This sequence comes from Diabrotica balteata, assembly GCA_918026665.1. Classification (NCBI taxonomy): domain Eukaryota; kingdom Metazoa; phylum Arthropoda; class Insecta; order Coleoptera; family Chrysomelidae; genus Diabrotica; species Diabrotica balteata. The sequence continues at coordinate 34,449,495 of OU898282.1, read as the reverse complement.
AAGAGGGACTTCTGGTAGGGGATGCGTGAATACGACGCGCTGGCGGTATCGAGGCGATGCAAATCGTTACAACATATACAGCTTAAACGCAAACTTACGAGTAAGGGTACTGTCGTTACTGATAGAGGTAAGTCGTGATATATGTCCAGTAAGTAGGTACACATACTACGAGATGAGACACGCGAGAATTTGTGCCTTCTGTACCACTAATTTGCGACTATCTTTCAAGTCGTTCACAAGAGAGACGATACTGTGAATGCTTGTATCTTACACCGCCTGGCTTGCGACTGTTTATCAATGTTTTGTTTTCACGTGACTTGAGTATAAAAAGAAAGCTAGTATCTAATGTCACAGATATCAAAACTAACCGTCTCTTGTCCTACCGTACCCTATTAAGCTATTTACAAATAAAATATTAGCGTACTTTCCTTAATGATTATCGGAGAAATGAATGCCAAAGTAGGACAAGAGGAGATGTACAGACCAACCATAGGACCTTATAGCATACACAAAGAATGTAATGATAATGGGACGAGGATAAAGTGACGTGGACATCGCCAGATCATCAGACCACGTACTGATTGATTTAAGACATGGATCAGATATACTAGACTGCAGAAATTATAGAGGTGCAAATATTGACTCCGATCACTATCTCATAGCTGGACGTCTCAGAGCACGTATATTAAACGCCAGGAACGATAAAACTAAACCAAAAATAATCAAATGTAATGTTGATAAATTAAATGTCTACTGAAATCGTAAGAAACTTCCAAATATGCTTAGATCGTAAAATATCAGAACATCCCAGAAGTGAGGTATATCCCACTGAACTTAACAGAAATTGGGAGTTTATGAAAATCACGCTCAAAGAGACCGCAGAGGGAGTGCTGGGTGAAGCACCCAAAGGATAGCGAAACAACTGGTTTGATGAGCAATGCCAACGAGTAACGAAAAAGAAGAACGACGCGTATCTGAAAATGATCAACAGAAGGACTAGGAGCAATGTTGAAGAATATCGAGTAAAGAGACGAGAGGAAAAACAAAAACTACTAGAAGTACTAGAAAGATAGCAGGAACATTTTAGTACGCTACTTAATGGAGAAAGTAGAGCTGAAGGTAGATATGATATAGAAATAGAACATGAGGATACCGAACTACCAACTTTGGAAGAAATAAATAAAGAAATAAACAAAGCAATTCAGTCTCTAGCCAGAAACAAGTCACCCGGAGCAGACAACGTACCCGCAAAAATATTTGAATGTGGCGGTCAAACATTTGTAACCCTCCTTTACAAACTACTAATACAGATATGGCAAGAACGCTCGTTACCAGATTGGAATACTGGAATTATATGCCCCATACATAAAAAAGGAAACGTTTTTGAATGTTCTAACTTTAGAGGGATTTCCCTTCTTAATACAGCATACAAAATTGTGTCCCTGATACTTAACGAACGACCGGCACGGTATACTGACAATATAATAGGATCCTACCAAAGAGGCTTCTTGAAAAACAAATCTACCATTGATCACATATCATCCATCAGACAAATATTAGAAAAAACGACGGAGTACGACATAGACTGGCATTACATCTTCGTAGACTTTAAGGCAGCGTACGATACTATTGACAGGTCCCAATTATAGTCGGCGATGATCGAATTAGGAATACCAAAAGGTTTGGTAGAACTAATTAAAATGACAATGATGAAAGTCGAATGTAAAGTGCGCGTACAAGGGGATATTTCAAAACCATTTAAAACCAACAGAGGACTGCGCCAGGGAGATGCGCTATCGTGCACGCTGTTCAACCTAGCGTTAGAAAAAGTTATGAGAGATTCGGGAATAAACTTAAAAGATACGATATATACCCGTAGTATACAAATAATGGCATACGCTGATGATATCGTCATAATTGGAATAATCCAAAATGAAGCAGTGGAGGCTTTCACACGTATCAAAAATGCCGCAGAAAACATCGGACTTCTGATTAACATCCAGAAAACTAAATATATGCCGGCCAGATCAAGAATTCAACAAAATAACTTAGAGGTGCAACACGAAGCGATAGAAATGGTAGAAGAATTCTGCTACTTAGAATTACTGGTAGACTACAAAAATAACACATCCAACGAGATAAAAAAATAATATGCGTGGCTAACCGCTGTTATTTTGGCCTGGGCCCTCAACTAAGAGCGAGAAGTATGTCAATAGCAACAAAGTGCAAATTTTATAAAACAATAATACGCCCAGTGCTCACATACGGATCGGAAACATGGGCAATGACGACCCAAGATGAAGAGCTACTACGAGTCTTTGAAAGAAAAGTATTGAGGACCATATATGGCGGAGTGAACGAACAGGGTCTGTGGAGAAGGCGATATAACTTTGAACTCTATAGACTTTTTGATGATGCAGATATTGTGAAGACCATCAAAATAAACCGCCTAAGGTGGGTGGGCCACGTTATGCGGATGGATGAGAGTGATCCTACTCTCATCTATGCTAAACAGGCCACAAAATAACTATGCTAAACAGGCCAGTCGGAAGAAGAAGGGGGCGACCTAAACTCAGATATCTGGACGATGCACAGGAAGATCTGAGGGAGATTGGAGTAAGGGGCTGGAGAAGACAGACACCCGATAGGGAAGGATGGGAGAATGTTTTGAAGTAGGCCAAGGCTCATGAAGGGCTGTAGCGCCAACTGATCATGATGACTTTCCTTAAATTCAAGTATAAATTATACAGGTAAAATATTCTTTGAATTAACAGATATTTACTGACTATTTTGTGAGAACATTCAATAGCTATAATTTAAATCTTATAAAATTAAAGTAAATTAAATTTAATTGCAAAATTATAAAAACAAAAATCTGTTATTTCCGGTAATAATAATAATTTTAAAATTGCTTCCATGCGCCTAGGTGTCGTAATAATTAGGCTGCGGATATAGCTTGCAAGTGTTCTCTTATTTAACAAGCACAGTTTGTTCGCTAAGTGTTGTCGAAGCAGTTATGCGAATATTAACTTCAGGAAGGTATTCCACTACTTGTACAACAATGTGTGGTCGAACTTTATTTTGCACGTAGGGGAAGTTTTCGCTGATAAATAGAGCAAATATGATGACATGCTTTCCTACAACATTCTGGATATAAAAATTTGTATTCATTGATTTCCTGTGGATAGGTTTTAAAACAGTGTAAGCGTCTAAGAATCTCCGTAGCAGATGAAAAGCAATTATTGTGTTTGTTCCGTTATGTGGTTGAGGTGATCTGCAAATCTGCAGCTATATAGTTTCCCCAAGCTTTTAGGTGATCTTCAAATTATTCTACATTTTTTCATCTATATATATTTTATCTAGTCTAAACCCTCACTGTCCTATCACTTCTTCTTTTGAACTGTTCATTACCTACAATTTTACCTGACCAAATCCATATCTTATTGATATTAAATGTTAATTAACAAATTATATTATATGTTTATGTTTATCTGTAATCTTAACCGGTTCCTTCCAAAAAATTAAATTGTTTTCCATATATTTAAATTTTTATTTTCAGCAAAATTAAATAATCTGGCAACGTCATATGCAGTGAAAGTGCTTCTGAATAAAAATTCGTTTGTGACTTAGGATATTTATCATAATCCAACCCTTATTTATTTACTATTCAAGTTTGTTGACATGTAGGTAATATCTGCAAAATAATTATTTCTTACTTTTATAATGTGGCGTTTGCTATTATCAGAATTAATTAAACGTTTTGGATAAGTTCGAAGTTTTAAATAAATTATTATTTTTACTTAAGTAAATACTATGGTCTAATTCCTAAGAAGTAGTTAATGCAACTAAGAGTTATTCACCATAAAAACACTTCCAAAGGCTCGGGAGACATACCTCAGAAATCCTGAAGAAGACATCGAAGAAGATGTCGAAAGCTCGGGGCAGTGATAAATAATCAATACAGCCTCTCTTACATATTCATTCTTGATATCTGCCCACGATTGTCGAAAATTCTCTTTTCTGCGCCATGTTGTACCGGCTTGTTTCCTTATATCATAGTCCCATCTTAAATTTGAACGTTGTCTTGGTCTCTTGACGCCTCTTAGACACCACAGTGTAATTCTAGTGGACCAAATATTGTCAGTTCTTCTCGCTAATGGTCCCGCCTACTACCATTTTAAAGATTTAATTCTATGGATTACATCAATAACCTTGGTTTTCTGTCTGATCCATTCTATTTTTTCGATCTCTCTTTAGTATACCTAGCACGCATCGCTCGATTGACCTTTAAGTGACTTTGAGTTTCAATATTTTCCCTTTCCTTAGTGTCCAAGTTTCGCAGCCGTATGTCATGATTAATAGTATACACTGACCGAATGCTTTTTTCTTCAGGTGGATTGGCATCTTCGATTTAAATATAACTGCATTTCTACCAAAAGATGTCCTTGGATAAGATATTTTCCATCAATGGATATTCCTTTGTTCTGCCAGTTCATTTTGCTGAATATATTTTCGAGAGTTGCAGTGAAGAGCTTTTGTGATATTGCGTCTCCTCGTCGGACGCCTCTGGTAGTGGGAAATTTTAGAGTGTTTTCATAAATTTTTACCTTAGCTTTTGCTTGTCTGTATACATTTGCTAAAGTTTCTATGTTTCTCTACTCATTAGTTCTCGAAGTATATGAATATGATCTATGGTACTGAATCCACTTCTGAAGCCAGCTTGTTCTCTTGGCTGTGCAGCATCTAATGCGTTTGTTAATCTGTTGTTGATTATCTTTGTGAATATCTTGTATCCAGTCTTAAAAATATGTAGGTTTTGATAGCCTCTTTGCTACCTTTCTTATTATGAATTATGTTTGCTGTATTCTAGTGATCTTAGTGGTAGTATGCATGTCGATCTTAGGCAGTTCGTAAATATGCCTTTTAAGATTTTCCACGTTTTATTGTTAGCTTTTTTAAGCAGTTCCAATGTTATACCATCTACTCCAGCTGCTTTACCGCTTTTTATTTTTGCAATTGTCGATTCTACTTCTTCCGGAAGTACTTCTGGTACATCTTCTTGATTACTGATTACTTCTTCAAGTGTGTCAAAAGCTTTGTATATTTCTCTGTAGAATTTAGTTACCAGTTGTATTTCATTTCTGTCTGTAATTCTGGTGTTTTTGTTAGTTAGAGCAACGATTAGCAACGAAACAATGCTATTCTTATTTTCTTATAGTTTTTAAAGTTCTGTGTATTATATTCTCTGTATGTTACTGTTAAGTTTGAGCCCGTGATACAAATACTAAATTACACCTTGACTACTTTATCGTGAAATATCTAATACAGAGATGAGAAAAGAGCTTGCTTCCCTTCTTTTGGTTGCCTGTCATCTGTCGCCGTTGACAGACCAACGCAACGTTGCCAAGTGACACAGAAATTTACAATTAAATACACATGTTACTACTTATTTTTATGTCCCTTATTTGTTTTAACAATATTTTAGTTTTAGCAGACAGTTTAGTATGTTCATTTTGTTGTTGCGGGCCTTCGATTTCTTTGGCACTATCAAGAATGATTTCCATTGATTGAGAACTGTCGATTTATTCATGTATTCTTTCATCAATTGTCTTTTGGTTTAGATTGTTAATATTTACTTTGGTTAGTCTTGATTTTGTGATTAATTTTATTCTTTCTAGTTTCAGATCTAGAACAACATTAGTCTATGGTCGCTGCCTGTTTGAAATTTATTTATTTTACTGATATGTTTTATTGTAGCAATCTTGTTGGTTAAAATGAGGTCAACTTCATTTTGAATGATTTCATTTGGTGCTACCCAAGTCCATTTTCTGTTCGATTTTTTCTTAAAGAATGTATTTGAATTTTGCATGTTTTCGTAGTGTGCAAACTGAACCAGTCTTTCTCCCGTTTCGTTTCTATCACCAACTCCATACTTTTCCATGACTTGTTCCTTGTCATTTCTCTTTCCCGCTTTGCCATTCTTCTTCTTCTTCAGATGCAAATCCACTAATGGATGTTAGCGATCACATTTTCCATTAATTCTCTATTTCTTGCAATGTGTATTAGAGATTGTATGTCGTTAATCCTTGTCCAATGCCTTATGTTTCGGAGCCAGGACATTTTCTTGCGTCCCATTCCTCTCTTGCCTTCAATTTTACCTTCGATTGTAAGTTGGAGGAACTAGTATTTTTCATTTCGCATGATGTGACCTATATACACCGTTTTCCTTTTCTTGATGGTTTCGAAAAGTTGGCGTTCTTGGTTTATTCTTTTAAGGACATCTATATTTGTGATTTTCGCTGTCCATGGTATTTTTAGGATACGGCGATAGAGGCACATTTCGACAGCTTCTAATCTGTTTATATCCCTCGTTTTGAGTGTCCAGCCCTCTACGCCATATAGCAGCACTGGCCACACGTAGCACTTAGTAAATGTTTTTTTGCTATGCTACTTTAATGCCAAAAGACAAGAAGTTGCAAAATTGAAATTGAAATGGAGATTTGCCGGACACAATATAAGACAAAAAGAAGACCGATGGAACAAAATTCTTATAAGTTGGAGACCGTGGGAATATAAACGAAGCAGAGGAAGGCCCCAAATGAGATGGGCAGATGATATCAAGAAGCACGTGGGCTCTAGATGGATGACTGTTGCGACAGACAGAGAAGAATGGAAAAGGATTGGGGAGGCCTATGTCCAAAGATGGACCGAAGAAGGCTAATTAGATAGATTAGATAGATAGAGTTCTTCTATCTCTTCGTCAGCGTTCATTAAGGCATTGCATTACGTTCTGTTAATCATTGTTGTTATCCATCATTATTACTGTATCGTCTGCAAAACATAAGTTATTCAAAACTTCTTCATTGATAGATATACCTTTTATTGAGTCTGAGAGCGCTTCTTGAAATACCGCTTCACTGTAGACATGGAAAAGTAGTGGGGACAGCACACAACTCTGGCGGACTCCTCTTTATATTTTGATATTTTGGGTATACTGGCTGTCAACTCATACCTAGGCAGTTTGATTCCAATATAAATTAGATATAATTTTCATATTACGACTGTCAATATTTCTGCTTTTTAATATATTTAGGTACAAGCTTTTTATGTTTATGCCTTGGTATAAAAAAGATATATATATATATATATATATATATATATATATATATATATATATATATATATATATATATATGTTTCAAATATGTTTGGAGAATTATTTCTAAGGAGAATCTCAATCCGTAGTCCTTCATCGTCTGCTCAAGTAGTATTTATTGATCTCTCTCACCACCATCGTACGGATAAGTGTTTTGTATTTCAATTATTCGGATATAAGTATCTCATCTCATATTCAAGACGTAATCCATCTCGTAGAAGTGTTGTGATTGCGAGTTATAATATCTCTCTCTCCAGTTCCCATTGACTAGGTGTTGGGAGTTTCAAGTTCTCTAAACGTGTTTGCATAATAATAGTTATAGTTAGTGGAAAGTAATTCCTTTCTTAATTTAATCCTATCTGTTCGACTTTAACTAAAAATCTTTATTAAATAACTGAATTACTAATAATTGATGGATTCGACCGTTACTTGATGGAAATTCATTTTATGTAACAATAAAACACTGAAAACTTTGTTTTCAAACTTCCACAAAATTTATTTTAACTATTGTCACTACAGCTGTTTCGGCTGATTGCCTTTCTCAAGTGATCTATTTTTGGCATGCGTTTACAATTTATAGTCTCTAATGAAATAGGTTGAGGAGAGGAGAACTGTTTGTCTCAAGTTGGTCATTCAGAATTATATCTGTGTTTTTTAATTTGTTGATTTCCATAGATTCTAACAAAGATAGCTTAAGGCCTTTATTTTGAATGTGAAGAATTTTAAATTTGTCATTAAAAGAATGATTATGATTATGAACAGTATAACGAGCTTCAAAACTTTGTCAGAATAATCCTACTTTTATCATACCTGTCAAACCAGTGGCGTTGCGCGCTATCTCTCTTTTACTTTATTTTTGATACCTTCCGTTTTTAACAACTGGTAACATTAATTTGCAACCATCTGATTTCAGACAACGTAATACATGTTATGGTATTAAAAAAATTAGTTTTAATTTAATATGAAAAACATGCATCTACGTTAAGAGTAGCGTATTTTATTTAATAAATTAATGAACGAAATTTTTAAACAAAAATTAATTACCAATATTTTAGTTAAAACTATCTGAAGCCACGTTTTAACTGGAAACCTATTACCAATGTATTTTCCTGTTCTCAAATGTGTGTAAAAATGTAAGTTTGACCAACTCCGATATGAATGTAGTGATTTTGCAATGAGATCTCATAGTATAGCGGAAAGTATGTATTAGTAGAAACCAATAGGATGCTGTTGAACAACAATAACACTCCTAAACACCACAAAATCCTTGCAAACATACACAGGAAGGAACCAAACCATACACAGAAGAAATCGTTGGAGATTATCAATGCGGATTTAGACCGGGCCGCTCTACTATGGACCAGATATTCACAATAAAACAGTTAATGGAAAAATGCTGGGAGTTTGATCATGAGCTTCATCAGATGTTCATAGATTTTAAACAAGCATTTGATAGAGTATGTAGGGCCAGACTGTGGACAGCGATGCAGGAACTTGGCTTTTCAAAAACTAGTCAGGTTGATACGGATGTGTATGGAACAGTTACGTAGTAAGGTGAGAGTTGGACAACAATGCTCGGAGACATTTGAAATAAACAATGGACTAAAACAGGTAGATGCACTTTTATCACAACTTTTCAACTTAGCTCTGGAGCACATAATCAGAAGTGCAAGAATCGAAAAACCGAATACAGTACTACATCGAGAAGGACCAAACTTACTACTGGCATTTGCAGACGATATCGATCTAATAGGAAACATACGATTAAGGATGAAGGAGACTTTCGTGAGGTTCGAGAAGGAAGCAGAGAAGATGGGGCTCCAAATCAACGAAAATAAGACGAAATATATGCATATGAGCCGCAATAACCAAAGCAGAGACAGAATCGGTCAAAACATCACCGTCGATGACTTTAACTTTGAGCGCGTTAGAGAATTCAAGTATCTTGAAACAACAGCTTTTTGTCCTCCAAAACCTTATAAAATCGAAGCAACTAACAAGATTTACGAAGATACAGGTCTATAAAACAATCATACGACCCGTTGTGATGTATGGAAACGGAACGTGGAAGATAACAAAGGCAAACGAAGAGAGACTATGTGTCTGGGAAAGAAAAATCGTAAGGAAGATTTTTGGTTCTGTGCTGGATGAAACATCAGGACAGTATAGGATAAGAACTAACAAAGAGCTCGAATAACTTTACCCAGACGCCAACATCATAAAAGAAATAAAGTTCAGAAGACTCCAATGGACAGGACACCTCAGAAGACATTCTGACGAACGAACAGTAAGACTGGTGTGGGAGGAAGTCCCAACTGGAAGGAGACCACGCGGACGTCCTCGTCTCCGGTGGCGGGATAATATAGGAGGAGACCTAAGCACTATGGGCATGAAGAATTGGATGAAGGTTGCTCAAGACAGAAAACAGTGCAGCTGTTGTCGAGTCGGCTGAAACCCACGAAGGGTTGTAACGCCACGGAGTAAGTAAGTAAGTAAGTAATAGGATGCTGTAATTTGTTCAATAGACACTTTTGAATTTAATTAATTTTATATAATGAAATGAATATCCTTAAATAAGTTCGTCCTACTAAGGTATCCCGAAACGTCCCTATCCCTAGCCATTTTATGGTGTCATACATAACAATTGTAATAGTTCGTTCAAATTCTCTGTATAATTCTCTATAGTACAATTATAATAAATATCTTATGTATAATCACCGATTATTATATAAAATATACAACGTGAAGAGATAATGATGTCTTATATACTAACCAAATCACAGTGGCTTTTATAAAAAACTATGTTCTGTTTTAAATTATCACTGTATTACTTATTTATTTAAACAAAATCGCGAATGAATAGATAAAAAAAAATCTTAATAAAAACCCACTGCATCAGCGGCAATGGGCATATCCAGCAGAGAAATCAGGTGAAGCTGCCATGCAAAATCTGGTTTCGGAACGCGAAAGAATCACAAAGAAGTCGCCGCTGTTGCCGCTGTTGCAGTAGGTGTATTTGATAATATCTCCAATTATATGCCATAAACCTAAGTGGAACTAAGGGGTGTCCTCAAGGGGTTGTACTGTAACCAACTTTATGGAATATATTAGTTGCGGACTTAATTCAAAGGAATCTGGTTACATGGTTTCACAGAAATCATTCTAATAGTTACTATGGGAAAATTTACCAGTACTGTCGCGGATCAGATATGATATGCTTTATTGCATAAAAAAATTTTGTCCGAAAGAGAACTACCCAGTGAACCCTACCAAAACTGAATTAGTAGCTCAAATTTTTGAGCATTGCTTTGGTTTTCTATTATTTTTTTAGATATCCCACTTTGACACATTAATAAACACTAAAGAAAAAGACGAAAAAAACGACCAAAAGCAAGAGATGTTAATAGAGATGTCTCTGCCTGTTTCAATGACTTCGAAAAGGCATTTGACAAAGTACAGCATGAGAGGCTTATTGAAACTTTGCAAATCGCAAATACCGAGGACAAGGATATAAGAATAATAGCCAATCTCTATAGAAAACAAGTAGCCAAGATTCGAGTAGACAATCAATTATCAGATGCAGTCCCAATACAAAGAGGAGTACGACAAGGTTGCATACTCTCGCCTTTGCTGTTTAATACGTACTCTGAACATCTATTTCGAGAAGCTTTGGGAGAAACGACGGACGGCGTGATTGTTAACGGTGAAGTAATAAATAATGTAGGATATACAAACGGCACTGTCCTTGTTGCGGATAGAGCTGAAGGATCACAAAGCCTGATAGATCAAGTAGTTAATATCGGTAAAAAATATGGAATGAAACTTAATAATAAGAAGACAAAAATTATGATTATAATCAAAAATCAAGATACAGATGCAAAGTTTATGGCAGACAATGCCAAAAAAGAACTGACAATTGGTGGCCCACTAGAATTACACTTTGGTATTCAAGAGGCGTCAAGAGACAAGAAAACGTCCAAATTTAAGATGGGACTATGACATAGAAGGATGGCACAGAATAGCGAATATTAGATAATCGTGGGCAGAAATGAGGAATGAATATGTAAAGGTGGCTGCACCGTACTCGGTAGAGAATGCTGAAAATGATGATGGTGATGATGATGATATAAGATTTGACATGAAGGATTTTATATACGATTGTGTGCAAATACGGTAAAAACCTGTACAGTATATTTGCGTTAAATTAATGAAGTTGTTTTTGTAAACATTAGTCTAGAAATTAAAACTTTCTTAAATCAACACAAGCGGCTGCATCAAACAAAGCAAAAAAAAATACTGATTATTTTTGATTTCTGTTCACAACCGTATAAAATTTCCCGTTTGACGCACGAACCCATTTATCTCCGAAACAATTTTGTCTCGTCGGCAGCGCTCATCATTGGAAAATAAATTGAACAACTGCGGTGGTTACACTTGCCGGCGAATGAAAATCTCGATGAGATGGTGACACATTTTTTATAAACGTGTTTTGTCCAATTTTCTATACAAAGTATAGGTATATTTACAAGGAAATATTTTATGAAGATTTCGCACACGTATATTCAGCTTAATATGGACATTTAATTAAAATTTAATATTATCGTAACGAAAAACAAAATTAACAGCTTTCATATACAACTTGATATTAATAAGTAAATTAAATAAAACAATACGATTTAAGATCAGTATCCCTACTCTCCATAGAACAAATTGATGCTTATACCGACTGCGCCATCGAAAAAAATCATAAATACAGTAAGGTATCTAATAATCTTCCTTTGGCTGAAAGCTTCGTCTTTTCCATACGTATATACATTACATACCTTATGCTTTCTTTAAAACACAAATTCATAGAAAATAAGATGATAAAATAGTAATGTTATATATTTTTAAGCCCCTTTCCTTACTTTTTACTTTTGTAATATATGCAGGAGAGTTATTTTTCAGAAATTTCATAAAACTCATAAACAAGGTCATTTAAATGTGGAGTAGATTTATCTGTATTTATTTAAAATTTGGGGTCCACCCGAAAAAAACTGAGAGGAAGACCTGCTATAAGATGTAAAACATGCATAGAAAATGCTTTAATAGAATAGAGATCTCAGAAAAGTTGACTGGGAAAATATGCTGTGAAGGACGAAAACGACGATGAAAATTGAGAAAGAAAGATTAAAGAATTAACATGTGCAAAAAATTAAACTTTAAAAGTACAAAATACATCCTTCCAACATAAAAGAATTCACCTGTATACATGGGAAATACCTACCCTTAATCAAATATAAATTATCGACTTTATAACAGGACAAACAATGACAACAGTAATAAGGAATATTACAAGTAAAAGGGGAGCTAATTATGGTTCAGGTCACAAATTCAGTGCTGTGTGAAATTATTTACCCAGTATTGCAGGGAAATCAAAGAAGACAAAATAAAAATCGTGAAATAAAACGATACCCTGTAGTTTTTCGTGTCATCACCGAATTGCATGAATATTTGGACTTAGATTCTTATTACCGTCTACTTAACTTTTGGACTTGTGCCGTTGGTTGATTTTTACTTTTTATGGGTAAAAGCTATCCATGTTTTAGGAAATGTTTTTCACGATGTTTTTACCAAAAAAAGGAGACAAACCTTACTTTGCGTGACGTGCTTAATTTTGATGCTAGAAACTTTAAAACGTAAACAAATAAAGCATTTATATATATATATATATATATATATATATATATATATATATATTATAAGTACCACGTGTCTGAACACGTGGTATTTTGAAAGATGAACATTTTCACTTGCGTTTAACTCAAAAAGTATTGACTAAAAACTCTTCAGAGAAAAAGTTGCTTAGAACTTATTTATCCATTTCCGAACTTATTTTGAACGTATGTTTTTTCACCTCCGAAAAGGGGTGACTCTAACCTCACAAGTAAAAGCAACCCTGGGATTGAGTACAAAAGTAAAGTAGTTGGCAAAAGGAACCCAAATCCAAATTTTTAAACAAATCTGTCGTGACGAGGAAAATTACACTCTAAAACGGTCATTTACTGGAGTAAATGTCAACAAACGGAGAAATGTGCGATTTCTACATGATAATCGGTTAAACCAGCAACTTGAGAATAGCTAGATCAAAACGTACATCGAAGACGAGCATAAAAGAATAACAAAAGCTATACATCAAGCGGTTAAGGAAGGTATAGGCATGAAAGAGAAGAGTTATCCTTCCTGAACTTCTAACTTCCATAGATATATGTTTTAGCAGATCTGGTTACTGTAGGATGCTTTATTGTTTTTCTGTAGAATTGAAATAAATTATTTCATCATATCACGCAATCAAAGATGGTTCGTAGTTTTTGCTCCCCATTCTTCTTCTTAGGGTGAATGTACGTTCCGAACGTTGGTGATTATTTTGGCTATGATGACTTTGTTGGTTGTTATATGAAATAGCTATGTTGATGTCTTGCTATACCACGCTCTCAACAAGCCAGGATATTCTTCTTCGTACTGGGGCCCTTTTTCCTTCAATTTTACCTTGAAAAATACATTAAAGTAGCTCGTATCTGCCTTGATTTCTCATTATATGTCCCAAGTACTGCAGATTACGGCCCTTCACAATGTTGACTAAATCCGCAGTTGTGTTCATCCTCCGCAGTACTTCTTAATTGGTGACTTTGTCTATCCATGGTATTTTCAGGATCCTTCTGTATAACCATAGCTCAAAAGCCTGAAGTTTTATTAGAGTTTCTGCCTTCAATGTCCACGTTTCTACTCCTTTAAGAAGCACTGAGTACACATAACATTTGAGGAGCCTTATTTTTGTTTCAAGAGTGAGGTCACGGCTCTTGAACACAGAACTCATAGTCAAGAATGCACTCTTTGCCTTTCCGATGTGACATTTATTCTCTTGGGTATTGTCCCACGACTCATTGATTATAGTTCACAAGTGATAGTATTGTCAGACACGTTCAATCCTCATTTGGTTCACATACATATTTGTTCCAGTTATGTTTTCCTTGCTGATGATCATTAGCTTGGTTTTACTGGTGTTTATATCCAGTCCATATTTTTTTTGTTTCCGTTATTTTGTTCATTAAGTTTTGCAGCCCTTCTATGGTATTGGAAAACACTATGGTATAATTTTTTGTATACCGCAGGTTACTGAGCCTTGATCCCTTTATTGTAATGCCTTCATCAATATCGTTTAGAGCCTCTTCAAAATGTGCTGCGAGTACATATTGCATATCAGTGGTAAAATTATGCACCCCTGTCTCATTCCCCTTAAGATTTTGACCTGATCTGAATATTCTCCATCTATTCGGAGCACCACTAATTGATTCCAATACAGATTAGCTATAATTTTTAAGTGTCTTCCATCAATCCCTATCCTCTTCAGCACTTCTATTATTTGTTCATGCCTGACTCTATCGAAAGCCTTCTTGTAGTCAATCAGGCATGCAAAACCATTACAGCTGATATCTTTACATTTCCGAAACAATACCTGCACGCTAAATAAAGCTTCCCTCGTACCAATGGTGTTCACAAATCCAAACTGCTTGGACGCAATTTGTTCCTTGCATTTCTGGTAAATTCTTTTGTGGATGACTTTTAAAACAGCTTCAGCAGATAGCTTATTAGGATTTTGGTCCTATAGTCTTCACAAACTTTTGCTCCTGGTTTTTTGGGCAATGGTACGAACTCCGATTTGAGCCACTCTACTGGTATTTTTCCTGCCTTGTATATTTCGTTAAATATTTCAGTTATTATTGTTATTTATTCTGCATCTAATAGCTTAAACAGTTTTGCAGAAATTTCATCAAGTCCCGGTGCCTTTCCATATCTTATTTGTCTGACAGCTGCCGTTATTTCTTTTTTGTAGGACTTCTCGACCTGAATTTTCTTCAATGGTGGGCTCTTGTATTGTTCTAAGGTCATGAAAAAGTTTCTCCAAGTATTCTTCCCAATCTTTCTTTTTATCTTCTTTGTTTATGGCAAGATTGCCTTCATTATCTGATATTTTTATTCCAGCCAGAACTTTCCTACTATTTCCTTCACCTTTCCAAGAACATTGAAGTTATCATATCGACTCTGATACTCCTCTATTTCTTGACATTGTTCTGTTTTTTGTTTTTCTTTGGCTTCCCCTATTTTTCTTCTGACGATGGTATGTATTCTCTTTTATTCTTAGAGATTTTCTTTGTTTTTTTTCTCTCATCCATAAGTTCAAGTATTTCATTCGCTATCCACGATTTCCGTTTCTCTGTATCTTTCTTCAGATGTTGTTCTTTTATTTCTCTCACTGTTTCTTATATGATGGTCAGACTTTCCTCAGTCGAATAGTGGGATCTTTCAGTTTTCTAACATCATACTTCTTCATAGACTTACTTGTAACCTTGTCCCCATGCTCCCCATGTCTATTTTAAACTTATACTCTACCTCGTTTCCTGTTGCGTGACTATTAATCACTTTTTCTAAACATAAAAATCTTTGTGCTAATTTTGTAGCTTACTATTTAATAATAGTAACAATAATAAATGCCAATACAGAAATATTCACGTAAGGAATCATCCAGATATGTCCTAAAAAACTTTTCTGCCGAATTCTACACCATTTAAAAAAACTGTCAGAGTTGTGTTAAATAGTGCCTCAAACCAAATCAACTCAGGTTTATCAACATCATGAAATTCGCATTTTTGTGTATGAAATGTGACCAAACAACGCCCATACGTTTGTGTAAATAAAATACTAAAAATCAATGTTTGACTTTTCGCAGTATTGACTATGTTTACGACACTTTGTCTATTTTAACATATCAAGATAATTAAATTGGTAATAACGAATTAGAGAGGCATTTGCTATTAGAAATAATTTTTTTCTATAACGCTTATTATACGTTGTTAATCAATTTTCCACTAATATTGAAACCTAATAGCGTTAATTAAATTTCGCAGTATTCTTCTTCTTCTGGTTCCTATCCGTTTTGGATGTTGGAAATCATATTGGCAATCATAACCTTGCTCGTTGCGGCTCCAAACAGCTCCGTTGAGGTTTTCTTAAACCATGTTCTTAAATTCCGCAGCCATGATATTCTCCTTCTACCGGGTACTCGCTTACCTTTGACTTTACCTTGCAATATAGACTGTAGCAGGGAGTAACGGTGCTGATTTCTCATAACGTGTCCTTCTTCTTCTTCTTAAGGTGCCGTGCATTTCTGCGTAGGCGTCCACCGTACATCGTCTTGTCAGGTGAGATGTTAAATATTCTGGTTTAAATAATTCTGTTTTTAGCAGCATTGCGAAGCATTTCATAGCTGTCGATTCCTGTCCATTGTCGAATATTGCGCAGCCATGACATTTTTTTACGTCCGAGACCTCTCCTACCCTCTATTTTCCCTTCGAGTATCAGTTGCTGAAAAGTGTATCGTTCTCCTCGTATAATGTGCCCCAAGTATGCAGTCTTCTTACTTTTTACATAATTAAAAAGTTCCCTATCCTGTAAGCCCGCTCTTCTGAGTACATCCTCATTTCTGACCCTGTCCGTCCATGATATTCTGAGCATTCGACGCAGGCACCACATTTCAAACACTTCGAGTTTGTTAATGGAACTGGCCTTTAACGTCCATGCTTCCATTCCGTACAGGAGAACAGGCCACACGTAACACTTAAGCATCTTGTATCGAAGGTTGAAGTCCAATTTGCGATCAGTCAGAAACTTACGAAGCCTCAAAAAAGCATTTCTGGCTTGTTCAACTCTGCTCTTTATTTCATTCTCGGGGTCCCAACCCTCATTCAGCAAACATCCCAAGTATTTGAATTGCCTGACTTGTTCGATTTCTTCTCCAGAGACATATATCTTTGCATTGGGGTAATCATTTCTACTTATAATCATTGATTTTGTCTTCTTGATATTTATTTTCAAACCCCGAGCTTCACTTGCAAGAGTTAGATCATTAAAAGGCATTGAAGATCTTCGATGTTATCTGCCACTATGGCTGTATCATCGGCATACCTGATATTATTAATAAATATGCCGTTAACTTTAATACCCTTATTAGAGTCTTCCACTGCTTCTGCGAAGGCTTTTTCTACGTATAAATTGAACAGCATTGGGGACAGTATACAACCTTGCCTTACTCCTTTTTTATTGGAGAAATCTTCTGTTTCGTTGAAATTTTGAAGACGTACTGTTGTCCTATATATTGCAATTTTATGCGTTTGATTGTAAACACAATCTCTCATAGTAAAGTGATTTAAATATACGACAAAAAATTAAAAATTTGTTCATAAGAAAAAGGTAGTAAATGTCTTCATGTAACGATCAAACTGGCATACGGAAGAAACTTATCATGAAGAATAAATAAATTCATGTTTTTCTAAACCACAAACTAAGAAGAAACGCAAACAGACAAACTCTGATCATCACTTACCAAAACTAATGACGATCATTATATGAACTACATATAAAAAGACATGTCACCAACGTTGAAGTGTTACAGCGCCTGAGAAAAGAAAAAGAAGGCCCTCGGACGTGTGATGCGGAACGAAGAAAAATATCGAATTCTTCAACTCATTATGCAGGGTAAAGTGTTTGGCAGGAGAGGACCGGGATGCTGTCGTATCCCGTGGGTAAAAAGCTGAAAATGGTTTGGGATAACCACCGCGGAGCTGTTTCGCAGAGCAGTCAACAAAACTATGATAGCCTTGATGATCGCCAACATCCGGACCGGATAAGGCACCGAACAATATAAAAAACCATAAAAATATCCATGATTTCAGAGGATAGTATAAATAGCGTTTTTGAAATTTTTTCTTCTTTTTCAAATGCCGTCTCCGCGGCGGAGGTCGGCAATCATCATAGCTATTCGGACTTTTGAAACGGCTGCTCTGAAAAGTTCATTTGATGTACATCCGTACCACATATCTCAGGTTGTGCAGCCATGACATTCTACGCCTCCCTATGCTTCTCTTTCCCTGAATCTTTTCCTTCATAATCAGTTGGAGCAAGGTGTATTTTTCTCTACGTGTAATATGTCCAAGATTTTCCAATTTTCTTGTTTAATTGTATTTAAAATTTCTATTTCTTTATTCATCCTTCTCAGAACCTCTTTGTTTGTGATGTGTTCTGTCCATATTTTCAGAATTCTCCTATACACCCACAGCTTGAATGATTCTAGTTTTTTCATTGATGTCACATTTAAGGTACAAGATTCTCTTCCATAAAATAAAGTCCAAAAAACAAAGCACCTCGCCAACCTAACTCTTAGTTAAAATTTTAAATCCTTTGTACATAGCACTCTTCTCATTTTGTTGAAATTTGCTCTAGTCTTTGAAATTTCTTACGGCAGTGTAATAGCTATATTCTGAAGCACTAAAATTCATATTAGATTTTATAAGCTCATTTTCTCATTTATTTCGGCATTCTTAAGAGTCTCTCCATTTCTCAGCTTTATTAGAATGTATGTTAAGATGTATTCTGTACATTTATGTTTGTCAATATATTTAGTTTCTATCTAAACTTTTAAGTCTCATTCTTTACTCTCGTAAATTAGTAAATTCACTTGTCGGCATTTGCACATTTTTTTAAACGTTTTTGTACTCCATCAAATTAAAAATAAAATTGTCAGAGCTGAGAATTTATTTTTTAATTAGCGTATGGTATATAACATATAATTAAAAGCAATATTAAAAAAAATCGGTAAATGGAGTATTACAAACGAATATCTAATTTATATCAATATATTCTATACCATTTTTGAGTCATATTCAGGAATTCCATCTTGTTTGTTTTTATTCCTGTTTTATCAATATATTACTATCATTTCTCTTTACTTGTTTCGTTTGAATTATTGTCTGCTTTTGTTCAGTTTCTGGTACAATTTTCTCATCTCTATTGACTTACATAGATCTTGTAGTTCTTGAAATTCTTTGTTCATATTTTCTCTGTTCTTGCTGTCGTGGATTTTCTTTTCTTCCTTATGTACCTATTTATTTACTTTTTCTACTTGTCGGGTTCTGTGCCCCGGTTGCCACAGTTAATATGCTTCGTTGTTTTATTCTGTTATAATCTAACATTCTTCGTCAATACAGTCAGTCGTTCTTGTTCTTCTTTGTTTAACTTCCATGCCTAGTTATTTTTCAGATGCTTCTTTCATGATGTTTCTGCACTGTCCACACTCTCCATTTTTTTCATAATCTAGTCTGTTTGATGTTTATATTCTCTATTTTAGTTCCAATCTTTGAGTCCTTCTACATATTATATATTATTTCAGTTTTGATGAATCCATTTTGCAAGCGAATATTCAACAATGACCGAATAGAGTCTATAATAACAGGATGTATATTATACAATCGATTCCAAAAAAGAAAAATATTTTTTTCATTTATTTTATTATTTAAAATTTTATTTTTATCATTTAAAAAATTCATTTTTAAAATAAAGACATCAAAAATATTTAAAATTCGTTATTTCTAAAGCACCAAATTGTTTCATTTCGTGGGCTGTGTTATTATTTTTGTTTTATACAATGTATGTTAAGCCTTTACTTTGTATTTCAATTCTTCATTGGCGTAAGTTTCAGTTTTTTATGGGTGCTTGTAAGATGAAAGTATTTGCTTCATTGCGTAATTATAGCAATCTGCTGATTCAGCTGTTGATCCATCTGTTGTGTCTTTATTTTGCTGTGTAAACACGTTCCGTTAAAATATCAAGACATTGATTAAAGGTCGGTTCAGACACATCAGTCACGTCTCGTCACCATCTCGTCACAGTGATTGCGCCGAATCGAACAATCCGTCATACAAAATATTCTTTAATACAAATATGGCGCCGGCATTCACACTCATCAGTTGAAGAACAGTTTGCCAGCTGTCAGATAGTTGATAGTTCTGTGACCAAACAGGACCGGTTCGGTACCGTGACTGTGACGTGACTGATGTGTCTGAATCGACCTTAATTCCGCTATTACATAGTTTAACTCGGTTCTTTGACATTCAAAGGGATTCATTTTTTCTTACAAATAAACTTCGAATCTTGATAAATAGTTTAGTTCTGTTTTCAGCCTTAAACGCAATATGTAGAGTCAATTGAGGGGATAAATGTATATAACTTCTTTCAACTAAACAACTTTTGTCATGTTTTAGAAGACACTGTGTGCATCCAGACCAAACAAGAACCTGCAGTTACTAGTAACATTTCTATTGATAGACTAAATAATTGAATATCCTTCTGAAATAAAAATAACAATTATTTAAGTATTTTACATTTTTAGGTATATAGTCGATTTCTGCTTATTTGCACAATCGATACAATATTAATGTAAATCAAAAATTTTTTTATAAACTAGATCTAATGTATTATTTTTATTATTATGAGCAAAAATATAATATTCCATTGTTACAATGTAAAGTGATCAGCCAGGAAACGTTTTCTTACGCGCTGCCAATGATCGAATTCCAAATTTCCGGGAATTTATGATGGGCACGTGATTTAGGCTACATCTCACCACTAACGGTGCATGATTTTGGTACACTTCCTTAGCCAATTATAGAAAATAAAACAAGTTAATGGGTTTTATTATTCCCTACATAATAATGAGATGAGTCTTATAAATTGTTTTTGCATCGATAACTTTGATTACAAAGGTGGTTCCTTAACAATTTTTTTCATTTAAAGATATTAGCATCAGCTGAACAATTTATTATTACTTAATTGTCTGATATATGAAAGACTAAATTATTCATCCAATACAATTAATAAATTCACATTCTTAAACATAAGAATTCTTATGTTTAAGAATGTGCATAAGGTCTTGTAATATTTGGGAGTTCCCATATATTTTTATCTATTTTCTTCGTTCGAATAGGTCTTGTGTTTCTGTCCAAGCGACACAAATGCATCATGCTTTTGTATCTGCAAATGATGCATCTATTTAAATGATGTTTAGGTTTGTCGAATGATGAATGCATTAACACCTACGAAACCTCGTAGGACAACCTACACGACAAGTTAGTTGATAAGTATTACAAAATGTTGTCAGTGTATAATATTAGCAGTGTATAATATTATAAGTCTTGTCAGATTAGAAAGTATATTATACAACTAACTTCTATGTGTTTGTGTTTTTATCTCTTAATTTTTTGACCAGTTTTTGATATTTAGTATTTAAGGATTTAAAGTTGCACACCGTTACCGTGATAATATTCCTCTAATCCTTTTTTTTTGTTTTTTTTTTTGCCTGTTTCGACAACTGTATTGTTCTTAGTAAGAGGCGTTTCATCGGTTTAATGAGTCAAGATAAGTATTTAATTTCACTTATGACAGCTTTATCATAAAAATACCTTTTTCTTCTTTATCATGACTTATGACAGGCAGTGATGTCTGAAGTGACCCATTCATCATCTCTTTTATCACTTGCTACCAATCAACTCAACAAAAAAGGACTGCATCAATAGGTGTGGCTTACAATAATTAGGAGAGATATCTCCTTTATTTATTTATTTATTTAGTTACAATCTAGGTACCAAATAATCGAATTTCCTTAAACGATGTGTTGCCAAAGGATAACAGCTTTATCATGAAAGAACGTCTTTCTTTTTTATCATGGCTTGTGATAGGCAGTAATGTCCGAAGTGATCCATTCATCTTCCCTTTTATCACTTGCTTTCAATCATCTCAGCAAAAAAGGACTGTATTAATAGGTGCAGCTCACAATAACTAAAGTAAATTCAACTTCAAGCTACGGACAGAATAAACACAAGTCACCGCGTGATATTTGAGTCTGCACGTGACGGACGCCTTCCTATTGGCTATAAATTATCGAACTATCTTAGTCGTGTCTGTTGGTCTACCAGGCACGTACTTGCCTTTTTCTGCTCCGTCGTCTGTCGAATGAAGAGTCACAGCAGTTATTGTGCAAAAATGTTTTTTGGTTTCTGGATTTGTTAATCGTTAAGTCGTGTGCTGATATAGTATAGCATTTTTTTAGAGTTTATTTATTTATTGCCAATACAAATGTATATTAAAGCATTTATAATAGCAAATATAATAGTAATAAGATACGATATACGATCGATCTTCACTGATCTGTGAATGAATAAAAATTATTTGATATGTAATTTCGTATGTTTAAAGTTATAAAAAAACGAGATGTGTCCCATATAATTTTGTCCTGGCCATAAGTATTAATTAAAAATTAAAAAATAACTTTTTTGTATAAATTAAAAAAATTTCGGTCCGGGCAGATATTATTTTATGAATCATTCAAAACAAAAAAGGTCTTAAGAGTTATCGTTTTCGACTTATAAACAATTTAAAACTATTAAAAGAACGAAAGATGACAATTTTCAAGGCTTAAAAACATATTTAAACAATATTATTTTTGAAACTACGAAGTACTCAAATTCAAGATAAAACCTTATTCAATTAGTTTTTGATAAGTGTTATGGATTTCGAAACATTGTTCTTTAGTTGTTAATGCAGCTCGATCTCCCTTCCCGATTAGAATCTTCCTCATAAACAAATCAAAAAGTATATTTTAGAACAAAATATGCCAAAATTCAGAACCTGATAAAAGAAGGTATGAACTTGAATTTATGTTCTTGACAATTACAAAAATAATATATTTTACTTGTCTTTTTAAGCCCTAAAATTAGTCAGTTTTCGTTTTTTTAGTATTTAATTGTTTATTATTCGAAAACCTTCAACATAATAAAAAAAAAATAAAGAAGGGATTGTATGTTTCGAATGATCCAAAAAATTTAAAATAATATCTGCCCAGGTCGAAATTTTCTTTACAGAGTTTGTTACAAATAAAATAAATTCATTTTTTAATTATTGACAATGCTGTCGACTTTGCTAAGTATCAAGACAATTACTCTACACACACACTACACTCTACACTGAGTACCTGACTGTAAAAATTCACTGTACCATGCCAATGACCATTAGTTGTCGACGCATTAAACTCAATAAAAAAAAATTATTAATTAATTATACTCAGGACAAAATTCTATCGGGAAACCCTTCTTTTTTATAATTTTTAACATACTAAATTACATTTAAAATAATTTTAATCCATTAAACAGATCGATGCACGTCGACCTTATATAGTATCCTCTACTATAAGAGAAAATTTTGAAAATGCTCATTTTGTTATTTTAGTTGGAAACAGTATAATAATTACATTTATTAAAAATGTCTGATACTTAGTCTGCGGATGAAAATAGTTAACTGTTACCACTGTCCTCCTAGAAAAAAAAAATAAAAAGAATCACATAGATAAATAAGAACCAAATAAATAATGGTTAATACATATAATTGGGAATTACAAGATAATCCTACGTTGGCGTTAACGGAGATTCAACAAAAGGTTGCAGATAAAGCTTCAGTTTGTTTGTAAAGTGTCTTCTTTCTATAATGTCATTAAAGAGTGGATTTTGATATGCCAGCTATAAGAAGAAAGTTTCTTCGATATTTCTTCCGTAATAAAGTTTCTACAATTGACATATTTTATACCTACCAAATTTTAAGAGAACCACGTTTTACAAACTCTTACGAAAATTTAATTTTGAATTTCAAAAACGTGGAAGAAACAATTTGCTACTCCACAGAAATAAAATTGTGCTATGGCGATGAGATTATCCGCAAAAGACAATTTGAACGAAACATAGATAAATGCTGGCCATACAATGCTTTTGTGACTTCTGCAAGACGTGAATTTTTTGATGGGCTATCGATAGGCTTAAAAAATCCCTCAGGTTATTCGAATTAAAATAAACTTTGAATTTTCTCTTATTATCTGTAATATCACTTTTGGGAAAGGTAAAAGATTGATAATCTGTCACACCGGAAGTGAGAATAGTTTTGTTCCAGATGCTTTGGAGGCTTTAGAATCAAGCAAAAGTGGAGACTACCATGAGGAGATAAATGGCAAGTCATTGGAAAGTTGGTTTTAAAAGATTTTACCAATACTAAAAAAATGCTGTAATTGTGATGGACAATGCCCCTTACCATTCCAGAAAATTGGAAAAATGCCCACAAACAGGCAGATATTCAAAATTGGCTTCGCTTCTCAAAAATATTCTCTTTGAAGAAACGCTGTTAAAAGTGCAACTTTCAGAAATCGTTATGAATCGTTAATCGAAAACAACATAAAGGCGAATATAATATATAGTAGATGAACTGGTCATCATCATCATCATCATCATCCAGCCTCTATTTATCACGTCCACTGCTGGACATAGGCCTCCCTTAAACTCCTCCAATCCTCACGATTTTGTGCTCTTTGTTGCCAATTTTTAGTGATACGCCTGATGTCGTCGGCCCAACGTGTAGGTGGTCTTCCTCTACTGCGTTTGTCTGCTCTTGGACTCCAATTTCTAATTTTGCTCGTCCATCGTGAATCGTGCATTCTCGCTACATGGCCTGCCCAGTTCCATTTTAGTTCCGCTATGCGTTCCAGATGAACTGGTAAGAAGCACAAATAGAACAGTGTTAGAGTTCTAAGAATTATATTACTGTCAATTACACAATATTTAAATTTGATGACATTAAAAATTTATTCTATGAAACTATATGTGGCGTTACCATGAAAACATAAAAAAAATCTACGTCAGACATGTAAAAGAAGAAGTAGAGCCAAAAATGAGGCAGTTGGACAATTTAATTAAAGCCCAAATTGAGCCTCTCATTATTAACATTAATGATAACAGCAGTGCATTAGATTTTGAAAGTTGATAACGCAAATATGGTAATTTTATACATTTTCTTTTTTTTTCTGCATACATACTCTATTTTATGTTTAACAGCTCTCGATCTTGTAAATCATTTTTATATTAAAAAAATTGTGTACTATAATCTATATCTATCAATGTTTTTGTGTTATATATTGTATCTTTAATTAACTAGTCCGACCCTGCACAAATGCGTGTTTCCAGAGTGCATTTGTTTACATCTTTCGTAGCTTGAAGTTGAATTTACTTTAGTGCGGCTCACAATAAACGACGCATGGTCAAAGTTTAATAATTGGTATAATTAATATAAATCTTAATTTCTATTGCGCGAAGTGACTTCAGGCAATAAAAATTCAAAAGTAATCAATCTGAAATGGTTTTTCGCATTTAAAAATGAAAAATATAACAAAATCAACACTGGCAATTTGAAACAATGCAGCTCTTGAATTCTTTACTCTTATAATTAGCCGAGTGAGCAGAGCGATCAATAAATATATCCGAACTGTTTGGTGGCATTTCTAAACTATGCCCGCAAAGTCCGAATCAAATATCAGCGCTTCTACTATATTCTTATTATAAGAAAGTAAACAAATAACTAAATGCAGTAGATTTAAATAAATTGAAAGTAGATAAAGAAATTACAACAGAAGCCAAGGGAACGATTTTCGAACCTAGAACAAAATAATTAAACAGCCGCTGAAGCTACACAATTCTTGGAACGCAATAAAATTTCGATTCATAGATTAGAATTATAGTCCAGTATAACTAGACTACAATCATCGAAAATTTATTTCAATTAGTGACCGAGTTCTTATATTAAAAACTAACTTTATTTGTGTTTAAAGTGTAAGAGGTGTTTTCACAGCTCGAGGAGGAAACAGGTAGTCTGGGTCTCCGAATAAATAAAGAAAAGACGAAATACATGGTAGTAACCAAAAGTCCAAAACCAACAGTTAGGCAGAACATCAGTATTAATATTGTTCTGAAGCTATTTTTTTGTAGCATTGTAAATTAATTACTATTTATAACTGGGAATAAGCCACAATTAAAGATAAAAATACGTTTATTGACGTTTCAATTTCCAATTCGGAAATCGTTCTCAAAATACAAACAGTAAATTAAACAAATTTTGTTTTTTGTTACATAGTGAAAAAATTCTTCTAATAATATAGATAGAGCCAAAATTACTTGTTCTAACGAAAATTCGTTCTTGGAGGAGAAACATTTGTTAACATCTGTTTTATTAAAAAATGATTATCCTTTATCGTTTATAAATAAGGAATTTTCAACAATCGATCGAATAGAACAGAACAACTTAGAACGAGATCCTACAGCATACACAAGGAATAATATGAGAAAAATAACAATACCGTACATAAAAGGATTATCAGAAAAACTTAAAAGGATAGGAAATAAATTCAACATTTCAACAACATTCAAAACAACAAACACGTTGAGATCTATTTTGTCCAAAACCAAACCTAACAATGAACAAGAAAGGACAAAGAATTGCATTTATAAAATACCTTGTGAATGCGATCAGTTTTATTTAGGTAAATCATCAAGGCCATTAAATGTTAGAATAAGTGAACATCAATCTTATATTAAAAATAAAGAATTTGATAGATCTCAAATATGTAAACACGCATGGGATAATGAACATAGGGTTCAATGGAATAATTCAAATATAGTCCTAAAAGAAACGGATGGTAAAAAAAGAAAAATCAAAGAAGCGGCTCTAATTATGCTAAATGAGGCCAATTGTGTCGCAAATTCCTCGGCAGAATGTAGTAGGATCTGGTTACCAATATTGAAAGAGGAAGTTATTAGTAACAAAATACCAGTATTAGTAAGTTAGTAACATATAGAGGATACATCATTTATGTTTTTTAAATAACGTAACATATAAAATCAGAATTTTGATGTTTGTTGAAGGTAAACTAAATTCACGAACAAATACTTACAATGTCGGGATAGTATTATGAGGATAGTATTTTCCCTCATAATTTACTATGGAATCACTAACAGGAGGATTTTACTGTCATCATGTCATGTGTTTGTCTTTTTAAAGACGAATTACATGCTATGATTTTTTCTGACGGATATTCTCAAGTTAAAGTTGATTTCATGTAATCGAATGAACTATCTTATAAGTAAAGTCGTCCCAGGAGCGCAACTCAACAATATTGGCAATATCGTTTTAAAGTCGTCTACTTTAAAATGCATAATGTATGTCTGAATTGTCAATATAAATGAGTCAGATAAAATTAAATTATTAGAAAAATTTTTTCACTATGTAACAAAAAACAAAATTTGTTTAATTTACTGTTTGTATTTTGAGAACGATTTCCGAATTGGAAATTGAAACGTCAATAAACGTATTTTTATCTTTAATTGTGGCTTATTCCCAGTTATAAATAGTAATCAGTATTAATGATCAAAACTTCGAAGTAGTAAAGGAGTTTAAATACCTGGGGCGATAATGACAGTTGACAACCACATAAAAAAGAGGTCTCAGCAAGGATAGCTGCGGGAAAGAGAGCATTATACTCTCTTTCAACATTATTAAGTTCGAAGCTGCTAAAAAGAAAATCTAAATTAACATTGTAAAGTCAATTATTCGCCCAATTATTACATATGGTAGTGAAACATGGACTCTCAAAGAGCGAGAAATCAATTTGCTTCTAGTATTTGAAAAAAAGGTTCTCAGAATAATATTTGGCCCTCAAAAAGATGAATTTACAGGGGATTGGAGAAGACAGAGAGTTAAAGACAGTGTTTTTTTAAAGACCAGATGGTAGAAGATCAGTAGGCCGACCGAGAAAAAAAATGGAAGGATGATGTTGAAGCCGATTTATCTAAAATTGGGGTACATCAATGGGAAATAGAAGCGCAAGATCGTAGAGGATGGAAGGCGATAGTGGATGCGTCGAAAACTCACCCCGAGTTGTAGAACCAGTAAGAAGAAGAAGAAGAAGTTTTAAGTGTAAGCTAATGAAAGAGATTTAATTTTGATCGTGCGGTCGTTATCTAAACAACGATCTAATGTGTAAAACACAAGTAAATGAGTGATTTCTGATATAGCTTTTCTATTTTTTCAGTCAGTATTAGAGTATTTAAAAACGATCAATAAACAAGAAATTCCAAATAACCAAGAAAAAGAAAACAACGAAAAAAATATTAAATAGAGCAGCTACAAGATACAGATGTAGCAAAAAGAATAGAAGAAGAAATAAACAAGAGGTTGGAAAGAATCACGATGGGGAACGTAGAGGAGGAATGGGAACTAATAAAAACAGCCATGATATAAGCAAGAGCAACTCCAAGATAAAGAAGTAGCAAAAAGAACACGATGGGTAACGTAGAGGAGGAATGGGAACTGATACAAATAACCATGATACAAGTGGCAGACCTTAGCATTGAGAAATCAGAAAAAGAAAAGAAAGAACACTGGTTTAATGAGGAATTATATCTTCTAGCGCACAGGAAAAACGTAAAAATAAAAAATATTAAAAGCAATACAGAAAAAAGTAAAGAGCATTATAAAACCAAAATGAGAAAAGATAAATAATTATGCAGCTAAACGAAGAGAAAATTACTGAGCTAGAAATAATAAAAGACAACTATGTCCAAAAAGAAGTTAAAAATTTTGTTGTAAAAAAGGGACGAGTGACACAAAATAAAAGCATAATGTTTTGCAGAAATAAAGGTGGTATGTTACTATAAGCCAATAAAAATGGTCAGAGTATTTCGACGAATTGTTAAACGATAAAGGTCAAACACAAACAGAAATACAACAACGAACACAAAAACAGAACCAAATTAGGGTAAAATTAGGTAAACTAGATTCACGAACAAATACTTACAATGTCGGGATAGTATTATGAGGTTTTTTTCCTGGTTTTTCCCTCATAATTTACTATGGAATCACTAACAGGAGAATTTTACTGTCATCATATCATGTGTTTGTCTTTTTAAAGACGAATTACATGCTATGATTTTTTTCTGATGGATATTCTCAAGTTAAAGTTGATTTCATGTAATCGAATGAACTATCTTATAAGTAAAGTCGTCCCAGGAGCGCAACTCAACAATATTGACAATATCATTTTAAAGTCGTCTACTTTAAAATGCATAATGTATGTCTGAATTGTCAATATAAATGAATCAGATAAAATTAAATTATTAGAAGAATTTTTCACTATGTAACAAAAAACAAAATTTGTTTAATTTACTGTTTGTATTTTGAGAACGATTTCCGAATTGGAAATTGAAACGTCAATAAACGTATTTTTATCTTTAATTGTGGCTTATTCCCAGTTATAAATAGTAATTAATTTACAATGCCACAAGAAAATAGCTTCAGAACAATAATACAAAAAATATAAACCGACAGAGAAAGAAGTAATGGAAGTAATAAGAGACCTAAAAAATAATAAAAGTGCGGGAGAAATCTGAGTGCCAGCAGAAACATTAAAAGTAGGATAGCCTCATTATAAAAATATGGAAAACGAAAAAATGCTAGAGTACACAAATAGCACACAGCACCCATCTTCCTAATTCACGAGATAGCGAGAAATGCGAAAAGAACTGTCTGTGAAAACTTACAGAGGAATCGTACTATCAGAAGTAGTGTTTAAAGTATTAGCAAAAATTATAATAGCAGAATAAAAACCTACAAAACAGAGATAACAGGAGAATACCAGGCTGGTTTCAGAGAGGGACGAATAACAATCGACCGAATTTTTATGCTAGAATTATTACAAAACAATGAACAAAACTTAGATTTGCATATGCTCTTTTTTCTTTTTTTTTTCACGTATCATATCAAAGTTATTCGACGTTGGTGATCACCATTGCGAAGACTTCTCGATCTTCTGCCACATGGAATAATTGTCCTGCATTTGATATCTGAGTCCATTCACGAATGTTTTTTAACCGAAAAACCTATTTTTTTCCTACAATTCTACAGCCTTTTATTTTGCCCTTTGAGGTTCATCTGCAGTATTCTATATCAATTTCTTATGTCTCAGATGAGACTAAATGTCTCAGATAAGACATTTTCTGATCTTTAACAGTCTTGAGCAATTCTCTATCTTTGTTGACCCTCCTTAGTACTTCCTCATTAGTTTTTTTTACTATTCAAGGTATCTTCAGCATCCGTCTATGAATCCACATTTTTAATGCTTTAATTCGTGATACTTTTAGTGTCCACACTTCTGCTTCTTATAAAAGTACATACCAAATATAGCACTTAACCATTCTTTGTCTTAGTTCTAAACTGAGATGATTATTGCAAAGAGATAATAAATATGCTCGTTATTGATTTTAAACACGCCTACCACTGCATCTCACATCCAAGATAATAACAAAACGGCTTGTAAACAAACTGGAAAGTTTTCAACCTTGCGAACAGGCTAGATTCCTCTATAGATACGGAACAAATGATCATCTATAAGTTATTAAAACGCTGATGAAATAAAAATACCTTGTGAAATAAAAAGAGATGAAACTCATAGAGATGAAAAATAATCGATAGAAACCTATAATTTACATTACATTACATTACCACTATCGATAGTCTCACACCTTTAGACGTTAGCTTATAGGTTTCTATCGATTATTTCTTACCTCTACGAGTTTCATCTCTTTTTATTTCACAAGGTAACTGTGTTTTCTATCTCTTACGTTAAAAAGCCGGGTGGTAAGGCACTCATCACTGTATAAGGGAGTGAAAGAAAATAATATATGGCTCAAAAGATATAATTTCGAACTATACACAGCATAAAATGAACCCGAGGTCATAACATCCATAAAGATCGGACGTCTGTGATGGATGGGCCATATTTAACGGAGACTGAAACACCAAAACATATAATGAGGCAAACACCAGTAGGGAGAAGGTCAAAGGGAAGACCCAAACTTAGATACATGGATCAAGATCTGAAAACACAAGATTACCAACTGGAAAAACAAAGCAAGGAACAGAACAGAATGGCGGAAAATCCTAGAACAAACCAGGACCCAGAAAGTGTTGTAGAGCTACCGATGATGATGATAATAATAATTATCATTGGAGATAAAGTACCAAACCTATAAAGAAGAAGAAGGAGACCAGGAGTCACGGATGCACGGATGTAAAGATTCTTAAATGGCGACCAAGGCAAAAGGCATGTCGAAAAAGAGGAAAACCACCGACTATATGGACGGATGGTATAAAGCGAACTACCACAAATTGAATGCAAGAAGTTAGAATTAGCTGAAAATTTTTACGGGAGACCTACGTTCAGCAGTGGATAAATATAGGCTAGTTGATGATGTAGCAACAATTAAATGGAGTTTCAGGAGCGGTAAGCTTGAAAATGAACTACAGTAAAACAATAATACTGAGCCGAAACCAGACAAATATAACAATACAAAATCATACCATAGAAAACATTATGTATATCTAGGTCATGTCATCAAACTAGGAAAACTAAATGATGATGCTGAAATTAAAAGAAAATCACAACTGGCATGGGGCGCTTTCGGCAAACTAGCATATATCTTAAAAAACACTTCCATTCCTGTAAACTTAAAGAAAAAGGTGTATAACACATGCATACTACCAGTTTGTACCTACGGCTTGGAGACATAGCCCTTACCAAAAAATCGGCTAAAAAAATAGAAACAACGCAAAGAGTAATGAAAGAATCATGCTTGGAATATAACTGAGAGACAAGATTAGAAACACCGAGATAAGACGTAGAACGAAGATTTGGGATATTGTGGAAGAAATTACAAAAATTAAATGGCGCTGGGCAGGTCACGTAGCCCGATATAATGACAACAGGTGGACTCGGAGAATTCTAGAATGGACGACAACAAGAAGCATGGGAAGACAGTGTCAGGCAAACAGTGGATTAGATTGGCGCAAGATAGAGAAAGATGGAAGCATTTAGGAGAGCCCTACATTCAGGAGTGGATGGATAATGGTTGACAAAGAAGAAGAGTTGATGATGATATATAAACAATATTTTGATAATTACAATAATTCTGACCTTTACAGTTATTTTTGTGTTTATTGCTATTATTCCTTTTTATTATGTGAATCGAATTGTAATTCTCGTTTTTAGATAGAAATTATTTAACTTGTTGCCTGAAATTTCTCATTCCATCATCTTATCCGAAACAGAATTTCTAAACTAATTTATACTCAACGTGTATTTTAGAAAGTTTATTTTACGGGACAAATTTTAAACTGTCTTGTTTTCTTAAATTGATCGACTAGATTCATTCATTTAGTGTCCGCTCTTTTGTGCCGTGTTTCTGGGATAACCAAGAAACGTCGCAACATAAGCCATTGTTAAAAAACTTAATAACGTACCTGCCTTATAAATCTTTTGGTATCATTAATAACAGACGGTAACATAAAATTTCCTAGGTGTTGGGTAAAGCTTGTCACCTTTGGTGCGCGGTAAAATAGAGCTTCTCATACAAAATTATAAGCTATTCATCATCAGCTCGCCGAATAATCGAGGACAAAGTTCTAAAGGATTTTTTACAACACATTTCAATAAAGACGATACGCCGGGTTCGTTACGGCAATTTGTTAAATTTGACATTCCCCTACTATCAAAGAAGAAGCGGATGATTAAATTACCTAATACAGAAAATTCCGTTTGAACTTGAGACTTTATGTAAAGGAGATGATTTATTTTTCTTATGGATCATAAATTTCCTTCGGAAAGCTGTGGATACTATTTTTTATGCTGGATAATGCACCCGGCAAAAGAGCTAATATGTTTACGAGGTATCTTTTCAGACTTCGGAATATATTTTTTGCCATTTATATGATAATATTCAACTGCTAGCTACTAAACCCTTCAGAAATTTGGATTGATAACTCTAGCAAATCTAAACTATAATTAATAACCCTGTCATGGGTAATCGAGAAGCAACCTTAGACTTTTATTCTAGTTTGTGTGTTTAACACAAACACTGTTTTTCACATTCAACGAAAATAGTTTGTGTTAGGGCTTAATGTATTTAATAGAAAGTGCACATAATAGTGCACTTAATAACACGGAACTTCCAAAAAATTAAATTTACTTTCTTCGTTTCCAATCTCTGCAGTTTCTACT
This sequence comes from Diabrotica balteata, assembly GCA_918026665.1. NCBI lineage: Eukaryota > Metazoa > Arthropoda > Insecta > Coleoptera > Chrysomelidae > Diabrotica > Diabrotica balteata. The sequence goes on along the minus strand of OU898282.1, from coordinate 34,416,493 downwards.
TTAGTATGTATCCTTACTGTGTTATTTACTACTAACCCGTTACTCCTCGGGAAAATTTATGATATCTATCTATATAAAAGGCTATGGTGACAAGTCACACGTTTTGTCCAGTAAACTAACGACGCCATCTAGAAAAGAAATATGAACAGACAAACTGACAGATAAATTAAAATTATCTTGTTGCGTTCTGTACATACGATGACCTCAATATATCAATTGGGGTCATCCTGAAGGGGGAGAGAAGATCTTCTGTTCAATTTAGAACTCGCTGGTTTCTCCCTTTCGAAATGGGTATGTATATTCAAATAAAAGAAGAGAAATGAAAGGCAGCGGACTGTATAAAACTCTATTTTAAAAAGCTGTAAAATTAAACATAAATATACATAACCCAATATACCATTATAATTAAAGAAGAATATATTACTTAAAAGAAGAAAAATGTATTACAAACTTAACTATTAGCTACTATGAAACACACCAACAGACACACCAAAAGACAACCATAAACAGACCAAAACAAAAATGACGATTCTATAAAAAACCACTGACAAAACAAAAGACAAAACCTACCATAGCCGCAAACATACTATACATAAAAAGATAATAGACAAGTTAATAATCTTACAAAAAAATCAACCTAAATAAGGATATAATATTTTATCGTTGTAAAAACAAATTGAGAATGCGGTGCATACAAATAATTAATAAGTACAATTATTAAAAGAAAACATACAAGAAATAAAATCGGTGTTAACAAAATACACAAAAAAAATATACAATACAGTAAATAAACAGAAACAAATACAAAATGTCCAATTAATAATGTTCAATCGCGATCGCGGCACAAATGCGATCGAGTTCCAAATATCAAATAAATATACCAAGTGCACGTACTTGATATATGCAGCAACAAATTAATATGGTGTATTGTTCCTTACCCCATGAAAAAGATAGCCCCAACGCTATCGCAAATTATGTCTTCAGCGACACTTCAACTACCACAGTTTGTGATGCACATTAGCGTCTTTCTTGGCCGATGCGGAATCAGGTACTCTTCGTCTTCGCATTGTTCACATACACATGTTCATCGTTTGAGAGATACTTTTCGACTCTGGTTTTGTATGGAACGCAAACCCTTATTTTAGGTACACACACATGTGCTGATATTTCGCAGATGGCCCGCCTTGCAATCTTTAGCCCTTAAAACGGTTGTGTCACTTACAGGCAAATCTGGTTTAAAATATACGTGGAGAATAGAAATTATCAAAAAGTCTGTTAATACATTTACAAATATTTATATACAGTTGCGAAACTGCAACATATCTGACATATAAAATATAAAATGGTACAATTATCTGACATATAAAATATAAATATAAAACACTAATAAGATTGGTTTGGGGCTACAATGCGTAAAGTTGTTTGCAAAATCGAAATACAGGGCGAACAATCACAGGCATTTAAAACGCATGTTGGGCTGCGACAAGAAGATGCGCTGGCGTGTCTCCTTTTCAACACAGCTCTGGAAAACGTGGTCAGGGATGCCCAAATAGACAACAGAGAAAACATTTTTAATAAATTATCCCAAATTTTGGCATATGCGGATGATGTTGACCTAGTTGCCCACACAACACGCAAACTAGAAGAAATGTATACCACCTTGTCAAACGCCTCAAAAAATATAGGTCTGCAAGTAAATGAGGAGAAAACTAAGTTAATGGTATCAACACCCAACAATAGAGCCAGAAACATCGGCCACCAATTCACTGTTGATATCTCTACCTGTGAAGTGGTGGACAAATTCACATACTTTGCTCCATTCACTTACTAGGCTCCCTGATCACCAAGAAGAGTCTTGACGGAAGAAATCAAGCAAAGAATAATCCTAGCAAACAAATGCTATTTTGGATTGAGTAGACATATGAGAAGCAGAAACTTAAGCCAAAAAATAACCATATACACAACCCGTGTACAACCTGTGTTGACATATGGATCGGAGACATGAACCATTTCCAAGGCAGATGAAAACCTCCTGCTTATATATGAACGAAGGATCCTGAGAAGAATATTCGGTGGCATCTGTGAAAATGGTGTTTGGAGAAGGAGGTACAACAACGAGATATATCACAGATACAAATATATATTTGGTGGTAAAGACGTAGTATCTCTTATAAAAATACGAATACTAAGATGGGCAGGACATCTGACAAGATCACAGCAGAACAACCGTCCTAGAAGAATCCTTATGTCACAATCTGTGGGAAGTAAAAGTAGGGGTACGCCAAAACTCAGATGGAGGGATGGTGTAGATGAGGATGGTAGAAAAATAGGCGCAGCAAACTGGCAACAGTTGGCAATGGATAGAAGTGACTGGTGTAATAGACTTGGGAAGGTCAAGGCTCTTTTATAGGGCTGTAGCACCAATGATAAAATATAAAATATTTATTTGTCAAATAATGTACCGAATAAAAAGTTATCTGGAAAATAAATTGTGGTTATTGCAGTTCGTTATTATGTTGTAGGTTATCGAAATCAAAAATGTAAGCTAAATATTGTTGTTTAGTATAGGTGAAAGACATGGCTATTAAAAGATTTATTGAAATCGGAGAGTATGATCAGTATGATCCTGAATGTTTATAAACTTGATGCGAAAATATAAAATTTGATGCAGAATTAAACATTTTAGTTTTTGTAATGATAAAGACTTTTTTAAAACATTAAGATTAAGTAAACCGACAGTGGTCTATATTCTGAGAATATATTATAAATAGTTGTTAATCATCATCATTATCATCATCCAGCCCTTTGTGTCCACTGAGGACGTCCATTTTATTGATTGGTAGAAATCAAGTTTTTTTTCAAGACGACCCCTTACTATTTTTGTAAGAAGTTTGTATTGGCGACGTGCAAGTACTTGGATGTGATACAAGAAACGATCGTGCGCGAGTAGCGGAGAAATCTTGCATTTTTTACTGCAAATTTCATAGATTTCATAAATTCATATTGTCAATTGTCATATTTCATATTCGTTTGTTTATTTACACCTTCTGTCACTGAAGAAAATGGGATTTAGGAAATGCTGTGTTATAAATTGTAAAAATACAACAAAAAATTGTCAATTTAAGTTTTATTCATTTCCAGCTTCGAAGCACAAATTACTACAAAGAGAAAAGTGGATTTATATCATAAAAAAACATAAGTAACATAACCTAAATTATGCATTATTCTTGCGCCCGATTTTAAAGTCAGTTTGAAATAAATAATGAATAAAAGTTCATTTTTAAGTGTAAATTTTAGTTTCATAACGCTCACTTTTCATTGTTCATTTTAACCCCAAAATCAAGTTTAATATTTAAATTTTATTTTTTTGAAGTTTACAAAAATGCATCAAGTTCAAGTTTTTCTGAAGATGCATTAAGATATATTCGCTGTCCAAAAGTTTACAGGGAAAGAATTAATTGTTCAAAGCAATATGATGATAGCATGGGCATAACCTGCTAATTTATGCATTAGCATTATTTATGGTAATTTATTTTTTTTAATTCTTCCACATAATTCTTCCATTCTTTTTTTGACATTTGCCACTACTAAAGCTTTTCCATTTGACTCAGTGCTTGGTTGAAAAGTTATTTGGTGATTTACTTTCTCAAATCCAGTTTTTATTATTGCATCCATATTAACAGTAATGCTGTAATTTAATAATATATTTATTTGTATTTACACTACATACAACGTTTACCTTTTAATAACATACCGACATAACCTCAATCTTACTTTTTCTTCTTATTCTTTTTTGGGGCTACGTCCTTGACAGTTATGCGGTAACCTCGATCTAATATGAAAGCGCAGTAAATTTTGCTGATTTACGACACCAGGTGTCGCTGTTCCGAACTTGCACGGTCCCAATAGGTGACTAAGAAGACTTATAGGTTTGTAGTTTTCTAATTCATGGGATCTCTTTTTTTGTACAATAGAATTACCTTAGAATTGTGCCATTTGTCGGATATATTACTGTCCAAAAGGTACATGTTAAAAAGGTTTTTATTTTCTTAAGTAGGCAAGTGCCTCCGATTTTGATTGCATCAGTAACTATACAATCTCCGCCTGGAGATTTGTTATTCTTAGCTTTTCTTAGGGCTAGGTTTATTCTCTGCTATTTGCTTTGTGTTGGCTTTTGTACAGCAATTTGTAGAATTCTTCAACTATTTTAAGGATTTTCTCTCTGTTGGTTGTAAGATAATCATTTCTGTCTGTAATCTTTATTATCTGCCGTATCTCTGTTCTTAGTATGTTTCTCAATACTTTCATACTTCTATTGTTTTCAATGGTATGTTCGATTTGTTCTTGGTTCTATTTTCGAGTGCCTTGTCTTACAGCTTTGGATATCTCTTTATTTAATTTTTGTAGTTCGTCGGCTTTAGTTTCCGTCTCGCTTCTCATTTCTCTTCTTTTCTGTATTAGTTGCCTAGTATTTTGGCTAATCTTCTCTTCTTTTTGAGTTCTAGCACAGAATTTGTTTTGACTTTCCAGTGAATCATTTGTTAATTTATTATTTACGTCGTTTATATTATTTTATGTTTCAGGAATCATCGGTTTAAATTTTTATATTTAAATATCGGTTTATAATATGATATTTAAATTTACAATTTAATGATATTTATCAATATGTTATTATAATTTAATATTTCGTTTAAATTCGAAAGGTCTGTCAAAAGTAAACGCATGTTTTGTTAGTACTTCAACAGGTGGCATTAGGAGCAAACATAATAATTCATTGAAATATTTGAAATATAAATAATAAATAAATTTGTTAATATAAATAATAAATAAATATTAAAATTGCTTTATTCAATTTTTAAAATATTATTTTAATTTTAAAAGTATAGGAAACATAGTATAAAGCTTCGCGATAGTCTAGTGTACTGCCTCCTGTAACATCTTCTTTTTTGTATAATTATTTTAACATAGCCTGGGATGAATTAGGTAATGTTTTATTTGTTGTACAAAACTTTCATTTCTAAAGCAATTACCACAATTTCACACTAGATATATAACCAGCAAAATTTTAATTCTAAATAATTATAAAATAGATTCCATATGAATTTCTAAATTTGTTTATATAATTGCGTTTGATTAACAAATAAATTGTGTGATAATATTTTAGTACGGGAATTTCAGAATATTAATAGTTAACCAAATTTTGTTGTGCATGTACCTCAATTAGTATATTATAATAGTTTTAATTAGATTTAAAATGGATTTGTTTGGCAACGAAACAATAATGACGAATCTTTATAAATAATATTTTTGTGATTCAGTGATAATTAAATTATTTTAAACAATAATATTAGAGATATGTATATATATATATATATATATATATATATATATATATATATATATATATACATATTAAAGAAAAGTAGAGATCTAAATTAGTAAATAAGAATGCTAAATATGCATAGTTATTTCAGTAATTGTATTATAATTAATAATTTCACTCGCACAATATGATGATTTGTCAATGGCGATGTGCGTTGAGGGTTAAAATTCTATTAAATATTCCACAAAATTCCATAAATAAGTAAATAAATAAATAAATTTCGGTAATTTTGATTCCAAAATATTTGTATAAAATAAAATAAATTAAATAAAACTTTTAAGGTACAAAAATGTTTCATTGTAAATAAGAATTAGTCAATCCTTAAAAATACAAAGATACGCCGCTGACCATTTCCTCTGGTGGCAGTTTGGCTTCACTTTTAGCGATACGGTTACGCGTCCTCTCTCTTTCCTTTTCTAAGGTCAGTTGTAAATGCGCGGACAGTGTTGCCAACTGTGAATATTGAAAAATGTCAAATATGAAAAATGATTCCATTAATTTTCTCAATACTACATAGGCTATTTTTTTTTAATATGCTTGCATAAAATTTCCACAGATAATAAATTTCTAATTTACTTATTACGCTATTTTTAATCCTATACCGAAAAAAAAATTTAACTTCTGATCTTTAAAAGCTTTTTTTACCCTCTCTTAATATGGCATTAAAATATTTTTAACGTTAGGATTATTTTGCGTTCATAATAAATAGGTCATCCAATTTGGATGTCATCTGTTGTTTGCATAAAATTTTCTTTTAAGTAATTTTGTTCCATAATTCATTCTTTTTATTAGCACCTTAACTGACACAGCCATCCGATCTTGCAAATTTTATCTGCTTATAAAGTCTCTTATATTTCAAAAGAGAATATAAAGACTTTAAGGCTAGAACCGCGCAAATAAAACGTAAAGTTAAAACGCAAGTTCAACGTGTTGAAAATAATTTTATTCTCTTTAATCAAATTTTATTTTCCATCAGAACAATTCGTTTTCTAGGCGCTTGTAAAATAATTTTAAACCTTTTTTCAATGCAACATAAAATAATACCTGATAAAACATGAAAATACCATATACAATGGTTTTCAATTCAAAAAAAAATTAAAAATTAAATGAAAAATTAAAAATTAAATTAAAAAAATTTAAAAAAAATTATACATTTTATTTTATGTGGTTCAGATCATAATTTTAAAATTTTTAAAACTAGTTTTTTTATTTATCAATATTGCTCTGTTTTTATTGAACACGTTAAACGCCACAATAAGCAAGTTTGCATCTCATTCACCGAACTTACTGACGCAATGAGAAGCGTCGTTGCATCTCATACCCTTAGTGTATTTCAGTCTGCGTGGTACATCTGACTTTTATTCTTTATAAAATGATATGTGTTCGATGGAGAATTAAGTAACGAAAAACTCTGAAGGAAATGCACAAATTTATTCAGATGCTTACAGTTTAGCTTACAGAACTATACTGACTTAAGAAATACACACTATATCTACAAAAAACCTCTCATAGTTCTTGATAATACGTAAACACTTAGAGATTCTCGGCATGGGTGTTTATCATCTTTCAAAGGGTCTTGAATATTGAGATGAAACACACACACATGCAGTGGCGTGCTCGCCATAACACCTCCCTCCTGAAGACCGAAGCTGGGGTGTCCAAGAAGAGCATCTTTTGCAGCTTCGAAGTTTTGGCGCCTCTCTAGACATACTCCGCACAGGGCAGGTAGGGCCACATGGAACAAAAAAAAACAACCGGCAATAACTCATTCTACTTTTGTTGTTATGAGAAGGCCGTAGATGAAGTGTACCACAAGGTAATCGAATTATATGTTACAGTTATTATTGATTAAAATCCCTTTATTAAATTGATAATGAAAGGTCGTATCTACTACTTGCCGTGTTACACTTCAACTTCGTCTAGTTAATAGCATCATAAAATGGTTTTACATTATTAAAATGAAATTTTCGAATAACCTCGTTGTCTAACTTAATTTTTAGAGTTTTATTGGTTTCATTGACCTCAAGAACAACATATGGTCCTGTATTTAATACCGATTTTGGTGTATTTGGATTTCTTGGTCTTTTTAGGAGAATTTTATCTCCAACTTTATACTTTACTTCCAAGTTGCTCGTTCTTAAGTTATCAAAACGGTTCTTTTGTTTTTTCCTTTGATCGCATTGTTTTTCCCTTATATTTTCTAACTGATTATTATACGAAATTTCATCAAATTCTCTATCATTTTTATATGGAAATACTAAACTATAGGGTGTAGTGGATGTTGAATGATGTTTACTAGAATTATATGAATGTATAGCGACTAAAAGTGCATCTTCTAAGTCGCACTGGTTATGTTCTAAAAGATAACTGCGCAAAGTATCTGTTATGGTAGCATGGAAGCGCTCAATTATACCGTTAGAGGCATGATACTCAGACGAAGTGAGGTGCCATTCGATATTCAATGAATTAATAAAACTTTGCACCTTTTTATTATTAAATTCACCCCCGTGATCTGACATAATCATCTTAGGAAGGCCGAAAAGCGAAAAATAATTTTTTAATTTACTAATTATCGTTTCTGGGTTTTTATCTGTTAAAATATACGCTTGTGCAAATTTTGTTAGATTATCTATAACGGTGAGCATTTTTTGTTTATCGAAAAAGAACAGGTCTACAGATAAAGCCTCAAATGGTTTCTCCGGAGAATGCCTTACATTTAAACCTTGAGTACGATTCCTACGATCAAATTTTGAGAGTTGACAAGTAGGGCATAAAGTAATAAACTCGGTTATTTCTCGATACATATTTTTCCATTTATAAAGTTGTCGAATTTTGTCTGCAGTTTCATTAATTCCTTTGTGATAATTACCCGGGTCGTTATGATATTCGAAAATTATCCTTTGCCTATCTTCTACAGGCGGCATAGTAACGATATTTTTACAAATTATAAAGTTCACGTCTGGGTAAAGGAAACTGAGCATTTTATAATAAATATTACTTTCAAAATAAGGTATGCAATAAGTTTTATTTCTAGCTAATACTAGTTTTTTCAAAGTATTAAAATTCTCAAGGCAATGGTGTGGCTTAATTTTTACTATAGTAATCTCTCTATTACGATTTTCGTTATATAACTTTAATATTTTTTCAAAATCCGAGTCACCAACAGTGGGAAAATTATCATTGATTATTTCGAAATGATTTACATTTCTCTCATTCTCATCGTATAGATATAAAATATTCTTATTGTTAACGTCTAAGATTTGCTCATTAGAGTAGGTAAAGTTATTTAAATTTAAGTTAGTTTTAATATTCTCAAATTCTGTATATTCATTTTGTTTTTGATAGACATGGTTTAATCGTATTCTTGACAAAGCGTCTGCAACCCTGTTGGCTTTACCTGAAATATGCTGAATGTCAAAATTATATTCACTTAACTTCAGTCTCCATCGTGATAATTTAGAATTAGGATCTTTTAAATTTAAAAGCCATATAAGTGGCCTATGATCTGTGACTAGTCGAAATTTAACTCCAAATAGATATGGACGGAAGTAATTTGTAAAGTGGACAACAGACAGTAATTCCTTTTCTGTAGTGGAATATTTTATTTCCGTTTCATTTAATGTTCTGGATGCAAAAGCTATCGGTCTATCCTCACCTTTATCGGAGATCTGTGACAAAACCGCGCCGATAGCAAAATTGGATGCATCGGTGGTCAAAATAAATTGCTTAGAGAAATTAGGATAAGCGAGAATTTTTTTCGAGGTCAAAAATTGTTTACATTTGTTAAAGCATTCCACTACTTCAGTTGTTACCTGAAACTTTATATCTTTTTTCAACAAAGCCGTGAGGGGTTTAGTTAAATCAGCAAAATTATTTACAAATTTCCTATAGTAGCCGAATAAACCGAGAAATGATTTACATTCAGTTTGATTTTGCGGGACTGGAAAATCTAAAATAGCTTGAATCTTTTTCGGGTCTGGCTTAATACCTTCCGGTGTTAATAAATGACCTAAGAAAGTAATTTCATCTGTTAAAAATTTACATTTATCGGGTTCGATCTTTAAATTATTTTTTTGTATTAATTCAAAAATTATTTCGATATTTTTAAGATGATCTTCGACAGTATTACTAAAAATTAAAATATCGTCCATATAAATGAAACATATTTTGCCTATGTGCTCTCGAAATATGTCATTCATCACTCTAGCAAAGGTACTAGGAGCGTTTTTAAGCCCAAACGGCATTCTAGTGAATTCAAAGTGACCGTTTTCTGTAGAAAAAGCTGTTTTTTCGATATCTTCGGGATTCATGGGAATTTGGTGAAAACCCGATGCTAGATCGATTGTCGAAAAAAATTTAGAGGTATTGAGAAGGTCGAAAATATCGCTAATATTCGGGATAGGAAATCTATCGTCAACCGTGATGAGGTTTAATTTTCTAAAATCAATTACTATCCTCCATTTTTGAACATTATTTCCGTCAAGTTTTTTGGGTACAACAAAAAAGGGCGAATTCCAGGGACTGACAGAGTCGCGAATTATTCCCTGCTCTAATAATTTTGTTATTTGTTTATTGACCTCTTTTTTATGAATATGAGGGTGCCGATAATTTCGAGTATAAATCGGACTGGCATTTTCAGGGTTAGTACGGATACAATGTTTTATTCGGCTGCTAAAAGTTAGATGTTCGTTAGGTAACGAGAATATATTTTGGAATTTCACGTGAATATCTTTTATCTTTGTTTGTAATCTTTTATCTAGATGGTCTAATTTTAGTTTACTTACAATAGTATCGATTTTTTCACTTAAGTATTGTGAACTTTCACTTCGAACTTGATGTTCGTGTATATTATTTAGACTCAATATATTATGTTCCCGATCAGATGAAAACAAAGGGATTTCCTCATGATTAGCAAATAAAGTATTTAAACCAAAGTCAATAACACATTTATTCTTTTCTAAAAAATCATAACCAAGTATTCCATCAAAAGGAGAACTTATGTCTACTATATAGAATTTCTGAACACTCGAAAATAACTTAAAATTTACGCTCTTTGTAACTTGAACTGGTTCGTTATTAATACCAAATATTTTAAAATCTTCATGATTAAAGCGATAAGAATCTAAAATTTTACCAGGTTTCAATATTGATATAGCTGCCCCTGAATCAACTAATAACTTAATATTCAAATTTTTAATATGTGCGTAAAGAAGCGGTTTATTTGCTACTTGGTAAACTGTAAAGTTGTCAGCGGAACTTGTTCTAAAAAATCCTGATCAACTTCGATTTATATTTCTTTTTCTGAATTATCGTTGTCGCAATAGGTATTATGAACAACATTGTGAGATTGTGGTTTACGATAACATTTTTCTGCTTTATGTCCATATTTATGGCAAACAGTGCACTTTGGAATAGTTAATTTAATTGGTGGATTTATCGATTGATTTGTTGAACCGGGATCAGAAAATGTTTTTTGAGTACCTGCAGTACTTGATGAAATTTTATTGTCATTATTTATATTTAATTTAGAAAACTTGTCATTTGTTTGTTTAAAATATTGTTGGTTTTCATAATCGTTTAAAATTTGCTTAATTTGAATTAACGAACTAGGATTTAAAGAGCGAAGCATTTGACACAAAGGTTCTTTTATGCCCGTAATAGCGGTCAGAATTGCAGTCTTACTGTGAAAATTATTTAAACATTTTTTCTCAACATCGTTCAAATTTGAATCGTATTTGATAACTTTATTGATTCTAATTAATTGTTTTTCAATTCTATCAACAAAATTTGTAGGTTTTTCATTAGAACTTTGCTTAAAGTGACATAACTCAAAATTTAGACACTGCAAATCCAAATTTTCACCAAACTGAGAAAGGAGAGCATTTTTTATTTCGTGCCATGTCGAAAATTCTTTCGAGCCAATGAAATCAAGAGCTTTTCCCTCTAATCTGCTTTTTACAATAAAAGGAAAAATTTGCAATTCCGCTGGGTCAAATTTTGCAAAAATAAAATCAACAGAATCTATAAAATAATGTAATTTTGAAGAAGACCCATCAAAAACATTTATAAGCTTGATAGCTTTGTCACAATTAATATAATTATTAGAGGTGGTAGCGGAAATTATTGGCGTAGTTGCTGTTACGTTGTTAGTTGCCATTGTATTAACAAAAATAAATTAAACAAATAAAAAAATGCAAATACTAGATATGATAGCTTGAAAGTTTGAAAATTGCGAAACAGAGTAAATAAAAAAATGAAAACAAATAAAAAATTAATATAATTCGACTAACCTCAAGTACTTCCGTGAGAATGTGGCTGTACACCGGAACGGGTCGAAAACGTTGCAGCGTCTCAGATCAAGTGGATTTACACTGGAACGGGTAGAAAACGGGTGGAGAACGTTGTATCTTCTGGATCAACTGGGTTTTCACTGGAACTGGTTGAAATTCTAAACTGTAGAGATGTTGTTGCTTCTTCTGTGGAAATGCTTCACCGTTTCCAGGGTCGAGTGGCTTTTCACTGAAGCTGGTTGAGAAGATTTCACGAAGTTGCTAGTTGCGCCTCCCCAGAACTTCCGAATTACTTTGTGGCTTTACACAACAAGTGGCCTTACACTTGGAATTCTTCTAAGTTGCTTACGGGTTCCTTCAGTTTTCTTTCCTCGTGGCCTTACACTCGGAACTCAAATACTAAGTCACTAATTCTCCAATTTTCCAATTAACGATTAAAATCGATTAAAAAAAGGCTTTACTTTTTCTAATTGGAAATTCTACTGACTGCGCTACTTTTATTCTTTATAAAATGATATGTGTTCGATGGAGAATTAAGTAACGAAAAACTCTGAAGGAAATGCACAAATTTATTCAGATGCTTACAGTTTAGCTTACAGAACTATACTGACTTAAGAAATACACACAGGGTTGCCAGGTGAAAATTTTTGTCCTCCCTAAATTGAACATTTAAATATCCCTAGAAATCCCTAGATTGGAATAAATGTATATATGGTTGCCTAATTCTGAATCAAATTATGGGGTGTATTGATAGTTGCCTAATATAATAACATTGATATAAAGAAAATTGTTGTTTTATACCTTTATTTCATAAACATTACATTTTTAAACAGTACAATAGCGAAGATTTGAATAAATTTAACAAAAACGGAATAACGTACGTATTTATGGCTTTGAATATTCCATTTAATATATTATTATGTATTATTTACTTAATAAAATTAATACAAAATACAACTTGAAGAGAAATGAAACGGTGAAGCATAGAATTTTATTTATTTATTTTCATGAATCCTGTAAATCACCCGATTCCTACTGTAAATCCCCTAATTATTTATTTTATAAAACCTAAGACTTTTGTAAATCCCCTAATTCCAGCTCCAGAATTTGCTTCTTCTTCCTGAAAATATATAGGAATCTATTTTTGACAGAAATCTATTTGGTAGCATAACGTAGACAGTTAGCGACATCTGATAATAGAATCCGTAAGTAGTTTACTATTAGTTTAATTATTTGTAATGAAAGATCGCTTATTAATTACTGTTAATACGAAGTGGTTTTATACCTGAATTAAAGAAAATGTTATTATAATAGGCCTATGTAGGTAAATATTTGAGCCGATCAAAAATCCCTAGATTTTACACCAAATATCAAAAAAATCCCTTTGTCCCTTTTATACTGAAATATCCCTAGATTCGGGATAAATCCCTAGACCTGGCAGCCTTGAATACACACTATATCTACAAAAAACCTCTCATAGTTCTTGATAATACGTAAACACTTAGAGATTCTCGGCATGGGTGTTTATCATCTTTCAAAGGGTCTTGAATATTGAGATGAAACACACACACATGCAGTGGCGTGCTCGCCATAACATCTGTGCTTCACAATACCCATCCATTAATTGGAAACATAGTTTCTCAGTAGCGTAATGAACTCTTCTATATATTTAGCCTGCATTTTTAAGATACTAGTGGATTTTAAAAAGGATTTATCGCCAAATAAACTTTGAAACGTGAGGTGATGGATTCAATTTTGATTCACTGTTTTAATTTTACTTCAATTCACTTCTAGGAACAGTCTTTTTTGTAATATGTTTCTGTTTCTAGATTTTTAACGGATTCGTTATCCAGAAAGTGTCCTTCATGTACTACATGTAGTGCCAATAAGCAATGGTCATGATGTAGGCTACTGTCACTCTTGTGAGATGTGTTACGACTGCTTAGATACCTTTCTGTTTGGCCAATGTATTTTTTATTACAGTTTTTACGTGGAATACAGTAGACTAGATGTGACATTTGCTCCTTAGGCGTAGTATCCTTTACTTTAATATCTTATGGGACAATCTGTCCGATAAGATACTAAATCTTATCGGTTTATTGTTTTTTACCATTTTTACCCTAAATTTTGAAATATATTTTGTTTATGACTTTATAGTTTTTATAATTTAATGTGTGTCATAAATGTTGAGTGTCAATGCTTTTACAAATAATCTCAACGACTAGTAAGTTACACTGAAGAATTGTGATATTTTTAAATATTTACATATTTGTCTTATTACAGTATCTTGAAAAAGGAATAAAACCATTCCGAAAGCTAGACAAAAGGTCAAAAGAGTGTTTTTTTAAACATCCCGGCCAATATTATATATATATATATATATATATATATATATATATATATATATATATATATATATATATATATATATTATACTTACATTGTATAATAATTGCAACCATTATCAAATTGACTTTTTGTAATCATTTTAACAGTGATGAATGATGGCCGTTAAATAGCATGCGATAAACAAAATGCTATTTGTTAATCGTGCTAGTATCTCCGGCAGTTTATGAATGTACACGACGTTTATTGCTATTGTTGGCGAAATATTAATAAATGTTCAAAGCCCGTTGGAGCGAGATATATGTTTGGTCAAATACCATTAAAATAGAAATTTTGTGAAAATTTTCACATGTCCGAATATGCTAGTCGTTATTTTATTTTCCGGATAATCTGCGTGGTTATTAAAGGCGAGGATTTTTAATTTTAATTGCTAAAAAACAACGTGCTTCAGCTTTTAACTTTTATAGCTCCAGAAAAAACTAATAAAATAGATTTGGAAATATGTCCATGTAGACATTTGTTCTGAATTGATAAATTTTTATTTATGGAATTATTGTTTCTTACTTGATGGGAATTGATGTTTAATAATAAACAAACACATAAACGCAATGTCTTCTTCTTAGAGTGCCGTCTTCCTACGGAGGTTGGCAATCATAATGGCTATTTTTATTTTTGAACTTGCTGCTCTAAACAAATCAATTGATCTCCATGGATACCAATCACGTAGATTCTTCAACCATGAGTTCTGCTTCGGCCAACAGATCTTCTTTCTTAAATCTTCCCTCTTCTTAAATTATGAGTCTCATAATTTCATATTTTGATCCCCTTATCATGTGGCCTAAGTATTCCAGTTTTCTGGTTTGTATAGTGGTCATTAGTTCTGTTTCTTTACCCACCCTCTCCAGTACTTCTTTATTTGTAATTTTATCAGTCCATGATATTTTTAATACTCTGCGGTATAACCAGAGTTCGAAGGCCTCGATTCTTTTTCAATTGCATATTTTTATGTCCAAGTCTCAGCTCCATATATTAATATTAAAAATATATAAGAGCGAATGGTACGTAGTCTCCAAATTTAGATTTTTGCACGTTAGGAGTGGCTTTATTCGTATAAATGCTGATCTGGCAATCTCTACTCGCCTAAACGCAATTTGTACCTGTCTAATTGACGAAACTTTTTCTGGTCTCCACCAATTACTAGCTTATTAAATTTCTTTCCCCAGCGGGTACAGTACCAAATATTTTAGTACCATGGACTGTTAATGAAATTGCTTCGATATACGTAAGCAGACTTCACGGCGATGATTCCTTATGGTTTGATCGGGATTAGAAATAAAGCATAATCAATCGATACTTCACATAACTAGTAACTAGTAAATATTTACAAAACATACAGAATATTTACATAGTGTTATTGGGGCGCGCGAGTAAAACGAAAACTAATGTACTTTTTCACTGTATTTTTGAGAGGAGGAGATCGTTAGGGTACTAAGACCGCACACATCTGCGATTCTTTTGGGTGATTTATTATCTAAAAGTGTCGACAGGCCAGCGTCAGTTATAACCCAATGTCCTTATAAGGTATTTATGATACAAATATTTTGAGACAAGAAGTACAGTCTGTATTCAAGCTAATATTTGTAAAAACAAAAAATAAACTCAAATTAATATAACATGTTTTTACAACACTAGTTAACGATCTAACCTAGAAAACTGAGAGAAGATTTGTTTACTATATTTCCTACGTGTTATCTACATGTCACTTTAGTCCAGTAACTCGTGCGGAAAATAGGATTTTACCTCCAAATCAGGTTGGACTGCATGGATTTAGCTGATAATTTGGATTTAAGCTTGTCTTACCCTACTTTGCAAAAGTTATAATATGGGCTAACTGTGCTTTATTCATTGAAATCTGAATGAATTAATTAAAATAAACATATTCAAGGATAATTTATACTTTAATACAAACTTTCAACGCTTATAAACCACCGCTTATGACATAAATAACGTTAAAAAATATTGTTTACCTGGTAAAATCCTTAAATTATGAATTAAAATTAAAAAATTCATTCATCGTTTGTGAAATGACATCGATGACCTGCTGACCTGGAACAGGCTGCTTTGAATGAATCTCATAATACATCAGGAAATAGTTTTAACGATAAATTTATTATCAAAAACCCTTCATTTCTAGTAGTGTTTGTATAAAAATAATATTCACAATCTGATTCATCTTTTGTTAAAAATGATTAAACAGGAACTTCCTCTAGTTTCCAAAATCTTTTTAATTAAGCATCTTCTGGATAAATTGTATTTGCAAAATTTCATCTGGATAATGAAGTTGATACAAGACTGTTTTCTGAAACAACCCAGCCCAGTTTAGTATTTTACAAAATAGGTAACCCGTTATCTAGAAATATTTTATCTTTTCTAAAAAGGTCCCAAAAAAGATCTGCACCTATAAGCATATCAATCTCTCTAGGTTCAAAAAATTGTTCATCTGTTCATTGAATATTTTTAGGGACGGCTAAGGATGAGTGAATTAGTTTTTCTGTAGGCAGTTCCCCATTATCAACTTTAGAAAAAAATAGTCAAATTGCATTTTTTTTTAATGTGTTATAAGTAAGTTATTTGATGAATTCCAACTATAAATAGTTTTGAATCTATTAAAGATATACCTTTTTTTTGCAAATGCTTTGTGTGATTAAATTGTTTTGCGAACCACTGTCTAATAAAGCTCGATAGTAATGCTGGTTGCCTGTAAACTGTAAAAGCTTACAGCTGATAATAAAATTTGTATATTTAAATATTGAGGTTTTATGAATAAATTAGTAGATACTGGATTATTGCATTGTTTATGAATCAATGAATTGTGTTTTGCTTTGCATTTTTTGCAAGGCCCTAAATAGCATCATTGAACCTTTTGTCCTCTCCTATGACAGTTTTGAGACAACTGTAGTTGTGAAATTGATTATTTTTTTATTTATATTTAGTTTTAAAAACTTAGAACAATTGTATATAGTATGGGTATTTTTTTACAAAAGTTACATGTTTTGTAATTATTGTTTGAGTTATAGCTGGAAATTGCTAAATTGAAATATAAATAATTTTTGGTTTTGTTTGGTTTTATATTAGAACTAAAAATAATTTTTACATTTGTAGTGTCGCGTATGATTTCTAATATGTCTGCTTTTGATTTAAGAAATTCTAAAAATTCCTCCATGTTAGGAAGTTCATCGATAAATTTCGATAAAAATCTCTTTCCAGTCTCGAAAAGTATTTTTCTCTAATTTTGATGAACAAAATGTATATTTTAAAATACCACAACTGGTCTTTACTGATACCTATGTTTTGTAGAGATATAAGATTTTTTGATGCATTGTCTAATAGTCTACGGAAAAGTATTGAAGTTTCTTTCAAACAATGTTCTATATTAAGAGTTGAATTCAAATGATTATGTACTAAAAAATACTTTTTGTCAAACCTGTCCAGTAACGTTTTCCAAGCTTCTTGATATAAATTATCACTGAATAGAATTTGATCAATCAAACTTTTTGCGGAACCTTCTAGAGATGCCCTCAACAAAGAAAATTTTTAAGAATCTGTTTAAGATGCATTCTCATGTATTGTTGAAAGGTAACCTTTGAAGCCAATTGTCATAATCATCCTTACATAGTTAAAGTTTAATCTTAGTTAAAATAGTATTTTGTAATGGATCTTTATTATAACTGAATGAATTACTACTAGGTGGATTTGCAGACATACTTTTTATATATATTTTAAGAAAAAAATTGTTCTCTCTCCTTATAATGCTCCTATTGGCGACGTGCAAGTACTTGGATGTGATACGAGAAACGATCGTGCGCGAGTAGCGGAGAAATCTTGCATTTTTACTGCACTATTATATTTCATAGATTTCATAAATTCTAATTGTCAATTGTCATATTTCATATTCGTTTGTTTATTTACACCTTCTGTCACTGAAGAAAATGGGATTTAGGAAATGCTGTGTTATAAATTGTACAAATACAACAAAAAATTGTCAATTTAAGTTCTATTTGTTTCCAACTTCGAAGCACAAAATACTACAAAGAGAAAAGTGGATTTATATCATAAAAAAGCATAAGTAACATAACCTAAATTATGCATTATTTTTGCGCCCGATTTTAAAGTCAGTTTGAAATAAATAATAAATAAAAGTTTACTTTTAAGTGTAAATTTTAGTTTCATAATACTCACGTAGAGTTCATTTTAACCAAAAAATCAAGTTTAAGGTTTAAATTTTATTTTTTTAAAGTTTTCAAAAATGCATCAAGTTCAAGTTTTTCTGAAAATGTATTAAGATATTATATTCGCTGTCCAATAGTTTACAGGGAAAGAATTAATTGTTCAAACCAATATGATGCTATCATGGGCTTAACCTGCTAATTTATGCATTAGCATTATTTATGGTAATTTATTTTTCTTAATTCTTCCACATAATTCTTCCATTCTTTTTTGACATTTGCCACTACTAAAGCTTTTCCCTTTGACTCAGTGCTTGGTTGAAAAGTTATTTGGTGATTTACTTTCTCAAATCCAGTTTTTATTATTCCATCCATTTTAACAGTAATGCTGTAATTTAATAATATATTTATTTGTATTTACACTACATACAACGTTTACCTTTTAATAACATACCGACATAACCTCAATCTTACTTTTTCTTCTTATTCATTTTTGGGCTACGTCCTTGACAGTTATCCGGTAACCTCGATCTAACATGAAAGCGCAGTAAATTTTGCTGATTTACGACACCAGGTGTCGCTGTTCCGAACTTGCACGGTCCCAATAGTTACTCTTCAATACAATTTACCTTTATTTCTAATAGAATGTGTTTTTTATCATAATCAAATTCTTTATCTATAGAGTATATTTCATTCACTCTAATCGTATAATCATTTAATAAAGCTATGTTTTTATACGATCTACAAACTTTTCTAAAAAAGTTAACGTTTTTTTAATTAAACCTCTAATTCTAATACATTTTACTAAATTATGTAGACATAATTATTGATTAAAGCCTTTAAATTGTTAGTAGAGTAATCAGTAAGGTTTAAAATAGGAAATAGAATGGATGACTTACTGTGTAGTATGTAGAAGACTTCAATCTGAATTTTTATAATTTCTTTTGGGTTATTTCTTGAGAATAACTGTGGATATATCTTGCTCAAAGGATCAATATGTTGTATTTTTTATTTTCCAGGGGGTGAAATTTAAGTGGATGGGATTTAATGATGATTATAGAATTTATTTATGTTGATCGTGGATATGAATAGATTATGCTTATATTCGTCAATATGTCATGTCATAAAATTCGGTTGTACCAACTGCTCAGTACAAAACAAAACTAGAAATATAAAATATTCGTACATATAATAATAATAAAACATTCGTACTTTTGTTATGTAAGAGCTCCCAAATACGTATATTTTTCACGCTCCAAAATTATCTCCCAGAAATACCGTGTTTACACACCGTAACATACATTTTAATTGGTGTAATCTCCATTATTTTTTACGGTACAAACTTTTATAAAAAACGAAAACATTTATTGAAAATGAACTACATTTTTGTACTCGTATCATTTTTTACGTATATATTATAGTTTTAAAGTTATTTTGAAAAACAACAATTTTCCAGAAATTTTCAAAAAGACTATACAATTTATTATATAACTTTTTTCAAAAATAGTACATTTTAAACCAGTCAAATTGCTTAATCGAATGAAGAACATTAAAATAAAATGACATGTTAAACAAAAACGATTAATTTTGATTCTGGTGCATATTAAGTTAATTATACTGCCCTTTTTTCTTAAATTATTCGAAGGGTCCATCTTTAACGAGCCGTAACCTACTCAGTTTACATGCAAATGACTTTTTGTAGTGCTCATTTTAAAGATCTTTATATGGACTACAAAAAACTTATATCATTATAATATCATTATCCCAAAAAATCAACCACTTTCATAAAATTTAACGTTAAATACATCGATCCAAATATTCGCAAAAAAATGTCTCCTTTAATTGACAATATCTCGCTTTCGTCCTTTATACAAGTTAATACCAATAGTACGAGAGCCCACCTCACGAAAGACAAATAGAGCACGTAGTATGTGGAGAAAATTGATGTTTTGCATCCTATATTAAGTATTTTTGAAGCTATCAAATGCAGATTTGTACAAAGTTTATACCCCATCCCCCGGATTATTCAGACCATCTAAGCGATGTATACATAGATCGAGGGATATTTAGAATAAAAACTCATTTAGAAAAGAAAAAAATTTTAGATGGTGAACGAAGGATAGATTCAATGGTAAAAACTGTGGAAGATACGTGTAAGACAAGCAGTATAATAAATTGTGATTCACTATCAAGCCAGCTAAAAGGAGGAACAAAAACGAGCAAAAATGATATGTCGAGCATTAGATCTGGAAGTTAAAAGAAGGCCGAAGAAGGACCTTCTAGGAACAGTCCTCACATCAGTATTCTTGGTAAATGATGAAGTATACAGGGACATATATTCCTTGGACGAAAATCAGAAGGATCTAATAAAAATTTCAAAACATCAGACGAAGCTGATGTTACAAACAGTAGCCTCAATTAACTCTACAAAAGCAAAAATAAACTGACATTTAAATAGTTTCCGAGAAGCACTGATAAACGAACTATGGAAATGTCTATAGGCCTAAGTGATGTCTTATATAGAGCTGACTCATTAGAGAAAAAGTACATACGACTTAAAGTGGAAACGACTTGCAACCGTGCAATGGAATATGCAAAAGAATATGCGAACACATACGAAAAAATATTATATCTTTATTACAATAATAGACATATTATAGATATTATAAAAGCTGGATAAATAGAGTCAATCATTTCGAATGCTACAAGGTTCCTTCCCCAAGGAGTAGATATAAGAAGGCAGCCAATAATAGATACGGTCGTACAAAATGAAGAAGGAGACATCGTCATTATTGGCTATTTCCTAATAATTGACAACACTCGATACAACCGCGCTCGTTGTTGGTCCTAAGGAATCTACTTGTAGTAGATTACAGTAACTTACACTACTTAGAAGTAACATATGAAGATAAAGGAAGGTGAATAGAATTAAACAAAGCAGAGTTGGCATGTTCACCAATGGGAATCAATAATATGGATACTCAGCCAAACTGTATCTTAAACGAATTATATAATAGAACTGCCAACACCACCTGCAATATAATAGAATACACGATAAAGAAAGCCAGTTGGTTGAAAATGAGCACACCGAACCTCTGGCTAGTCATGCCACCATACGTTATAAATTTAGCGCCTCCAAGACATACGGTATTACATCCAAATTTAAGTAAAACTTTAGAGAAATCCTCTCCTAGTTCAGTTTCACTTAATGAGCTTAGATTTGAATTAGATAGTTTAGCAAATCAAATCAAATCAAAAAATAAATTCTTATTATTCAAGTTATAGATAGCACTGCTCG
Source organism: Diabrotica balteata (assembly GCA_918026665.1). Classification (NCBI taxonomy): domain Eukaryota; kingdom Metazoa; phylum Arthropoda; class Insecta; order Coleoptera; family Chrysomelidae; genus Diabrotica; species Diabrotica balteata. The sequence continues at coordinate 34,394,950 of OU898282.1, read as the reverse complement.
GGTGAGATAATAATTCAAAAACCGAGTGAATTAGTGGTATGATTATTGTTATATTATTATTATTTTATATTTTTTGTAATTGATGGATTCGACCGTTACTTGATGGAAATTCATTTTATGTAACACTAAAACACTGAAAACTTTGTTTTCAAATTTCCACAAAATTTATTTTAAATATTATCACTACAGCTGTTTCGGCTGATTGCCTTTCTCAAGTGATCTATTTTGGCTTGGGTTTACAAATTTATAGTCTCTAATGAAATAAGTTGAGGAGGGGAGAACTGTTTGTCTCAAGTTGGTCATTCAGAATTATATCTGTGTTTTTTAATTTGTTGATTTCCATAGATTCTAACAAAGATAGCTTAAGGTCTTTATTTTGAATGTGAAGAATTTTAAATTTGTCATTAAAAGAATGATTATGATCTAGAAGGTGAAGTGCGTATGTCGAATCTGTTTTTCTATTCTTGAAAGCCATTTTATGTTCTGCTATTTTTTTTTAATATATTTGCCTAGGTTGTTATTTGTTCGGAAAGCTGGTGTTATTGCTATTCCGTTAAAAATAACAAGAGCCAAAATAAAAAACACTTAAATAGTGGTGTGTACAAACTTGAATGTGGCGACTGCCCAAAAACTTACATCGGTCAAACTGGTAGAAACTTTGATAAACGAATAGCAGAACATAAAAGGGCTTTCAAGAATAGAAAAACAGATTCGACATACGCACTTCACCTTCTAGATCATAATCATTCTTTCAATGACAAATTTAAAATTCTTCACATTCAAAATAAAGGCCTTAAGCTATATTTGTTAGAATCTATGGAAATCAACAAATTAAAAAACACAGATATAATTCTGAATGGCCAACTTGAGACAAACAGTTCTCCCCTCCTCAACCTATTTCATTAGAGACTATAAATTTGTAAACCCAAGCCAAAATAGATCACTTGAGAAAGGCAATCAGCCGAAACAGCTGTAGTGATAATATTTAAAATAAATTTTGTGGAAATTTGAAAACAAAGTTTTCAGTGTTTTATTGTTACACATATTTTTTGTGTTTAGATATTTTCTATTGGTCGCCTATTTCTTTTATATAGTGGCCAATATGTTCAGTCACAAATTAATCCCATAATTTGTAATCTCACGTTATTCTTAACTTGTTAACCGTTCATAGTTTCACCGTGTATAATTGAAAAATTGTAAAAACATATCGTGTAATATTTTAATAATTAGTCCATTTACCTGCAACTTAGTAAATTGCCGAATAATATATTTTCCAATTGAACTTCCTAGAAAGTTTGTTAGTATGGTAGAAGCATTAACCTCTGTGCTGAGGTATAGATTATTTGTGAAATTATAAATTAGGGATTTGAGCGCAGTATATTGTAGAAAGTTACCTAATCAACATATATAGTGTAATTATTAGTAGCTGTCAATAAAACCATCATTTTTACTCCACAACTTTAACGTTTGATTGTATTTATCATCGTCGATCGAGAAGAAGCGTATAAAGGGGCATTACAAAACGATTCGATCCTTATAACTACATTCGAATCTGTTCAGTGTTTTATCTAGAATATCTTATAAACAATAAATCTCGTTTTTCTTATATAAGCTTCACTTTTGTGTGGCATACTTTTTCGATCAAAGGCTATTTTTGAGTTATTCACGAAAAACCGTAAAATAATGTGATTTTTTTTTTCAATGAAAATTCGCTGTTTTCAACCAAAAAAGCTGAAACAGTATTCTTTCTGAAAAACTTTATGTAACAAAAGTTGCTTAGAATTTGATCCTCTATCGATTCCCGTGATTATTTTGAACAAAACAATTTCCACCCTCGAGAAGGGGTGGCAACCATCCCTGGGGAAAAGCACACATCTGCGTTATATAAATTTTATTATATTATTTTTCACATCAACTCGCCAAATTTTAAGTGAATCGGTTCAGTCCGGCAAAATTAGGAGGTGAATACCCTGAGTGAGTGGAGTACTGGTCATTTATACTGGTCATACTGGTATTTTGAGAACGATGTCTGAAGTGGAAATCGAAATGCTATTTTTATTAAAATCTACTTTTACTCCAAAATAAGTTTATTTGGCGTATCGATTTCCACCATCGTTAATATGTCTGTTGTTACAGCTGACTGACTGTAAAGGACCACATATTATCCATTAAAATATACGAAGAGCTATCAAACTGTTGTGAACCAATATTATTTTAATCATGAATGGTGTAGCAAAAAAGCTAGTCTTGCATTATTCAAATCATGAATGTGTTGCTTGTGTGAGTCCATTTCAAATAGGTAAAGAAATAATAAATAAGACTTACTCACAATCAATTTAATTTAACTATCAGACGACCTGTTTCGCTTTCTACAATATGCAAAGCATCTTCAGGTCTCGATACAAAGTTAAATAAATGCTGAAATGATAAAAGCCCATATTAGGGTGTTGTCTAATAAAGATAAACAAATTAGATGTTGTAAATTACAATAATTATGCCAATATTACTCTATTATTACAATATTATTCCTTAACTCTTTCAATATTATTTTGTTTTTCCTATTATTAAGCAGCGTATTTTATTTGCACCTCGTTCAATTAGTATACCATGTTACAGTTGCGAGTCACCCTCCCCAATTTCTTGTCAGAGTATAAGTAAAATATTTACCGTGAGCTTCAGGTGTGTTTTGTGTAAAACATTTTTTTATATTGAATATAGCTTCTTCTATTCTTAATATTTGGTAGATTTTAATTGGATAAATCATAATCTAGAATGTCTCTCTTTCAGATTTATTTGGAATATACTCAACATCATATGAGTCTATGCAGAAATCGACACTGGATTAAAGGTAAGATAATAATTAATTATTTACTTCTTAATAATCGTAATCTACTATTGCAATTCAAAAGGGAGATATAAGCTTACATCTTGGAAATTTTCCAAGTCAAGTGGAAACAGGCATTTCGAATACCGAATAGGAAGTCCTTAATCTCGACAAAGCGTTACTTAATGTTCGATAGCGACACCACAATAGCCGCTATGCTGTTGCCTATGTCATGTTATTGATTGCTGCTTATACATATTACATGATGTATATACAGTTTATAACTATTATCGCCAAATAATGTAATTACGTGTGAGGATGGTGCGTTATACTAACTCATGAGAGTTTACCTATAAATTTTTTATCAAGCGATCGTGAATATTGAAATGTCGGTGTAACATTGCACAGAGAAATAATTTAATCTAAAAATTATTCAGAATTATTTTGTGGTTTTTATCGATTTAATAAATAACAAAAAAGTTTCAACAAGATCATTAAAAAAATAAAAAATATTAGAATAATTTTCCGGGTATTTAAAAAAATGAATTTAAAATTACAATGGACCTAAATATAATTTTTAATTGTAACAATTTCAGTTTTAACAAAATAGTACACATTTCTTTTATTTTTAAATGTATAATAAAGTAAAATTTTGTTTTCAAAGGTCTACCTCTCTTTCTAACTTCACTTTGAAAACACTGAAATCAGGGCATATATTCTATCTATATAAGATAATAAATATCCAAAGTATATCATCTAGAGTGGCATCTCTTATTCTGAAGTTGAACAGTAGATATCATCTCAAAATTGTCCAAGTACACGCTCATTAGAAAATACAGACGAAGAAATCGAAATGTTTTATGACCATATATCCACTGCGCTTAAGCTGCTGAGACGGGCCACTAAAATTGCATATGTTCGGCAATATTTAGTAGAAATATTACTCAGCGATATTTATGAAAAAATAAATATTTACGTATAGCCTGTCAACAATAATAAATAATATTTACTGCAATATTTCCAAACAAGCTTGTTATATTATATTACCGTTTTAGACGAAAAATACCCTTGAAGTATTGACGAGACGAAGTCAAAAATAAAGATGTCCGACATTGTACAAGTTGCTACGTCCTTAATCGTGCTACGATACATAAAAAAAATAAAAAACGAAAAATGTGGATACGGCCTTTTCAAGTAAACGCGAAGCAATGAGTAAGTTAACTAGGGAAATAATGCTAATCAATTATTTGTTTAAGAATTTTACAGGAATGTCAAAAAGTTATTTCGAACTATTAATAAATATGATTGGGTCAAGAAGATAGAAGAAAGATACAAACATAAGAAACGCAATACCAATCTCAACAAGATTAGAAATCGTTCTTCGGTTTTTGGCGACTGGTGACTCCTATACTAGATTAATGTATTTATTCAGAGTGCACTACTCTTCACTTCCACTAGTTTCAGAAAGATGCCAAGCTTTAATAGCTATTTTAAAGAAATACATCTCTTAATGACACAATCTGGAAGAACAAACACCTAAGACGGCACAAAAACAACAATCTATAAAGCAGCAATTAGACCTATATTAATATAGACGGCGGAGACAAGACCCGATACATCTAAAACGAGACGACTACTAGAAACAACAGAGATAAAAATACTTCGACGAATACCAGGGAAAATCTGTTCGGTAGGGAGATAAGCTAAAACATAAGAAGAGCATGCGATATAGAAGACATAAATGGATGGGTGACAAACCGGAAACATTAGTGGAATGAACACATTAGTAGAATAGCAGAGGATAACATAGTACGAGTAGCACGAGATAAGTCACCAAATGAACGAAGAAGTATTGGCAGACCAAGAAAAAGATGGTTCGAATATTTAAACAATTTAGGAGGTTAATATTGAAGAAGAAACAGGCTTTAAAGCCTACATACAAGAAGGAAGAAGAAGAAGAAGCTTAATATGCAAACCAACTTACAATTTTGCCTTCTTGACTTCCACTTTTCTTTGAATTACCTTTTTGTATTCATTTTTCGTATACGTCCTTAAACTTCTGAATTTTTTGTAAGCTTCGTCCTGTGTTATATTGAGTTCTTGTGCAATGACCGTCCAACTATCTTTCTTCGCATTTATGTCGTTGTATGGTGTACTACAACTCTGGACGTAAATGTACTGCATTATTAAAACTTATTGTGTTTTCATTTGACCACGGATTCATATTTTCTTTGTATGTGTTGATAAAACCAAATTATTTCTACAGAGTAGCCAAGCAACATGCAACATTTTCCACGGCAGTTCGACTTGATCGGCAACGCATCAGCCATATTGCTTTTAAAAATAGTCTGTCTAAATGCACCTTAATGACTCTTGTACTCAATTCAGAGTGTAAAAGAATCAGAGCTAGAATGGGAAAGTTTGGAAAAAAGAAATGGTCGTGGAGAAACGCTACTAGGATTGAAAGGCTTCGGGAAATGGGAATGAGGACTAGAACATAAACAGCTTTTTTCACAAAAAGATGCAAAGAAAATGGACCTGGGAAAGATTAAACGTAGTGACAAAAGTGACAAAAAACAAATAATTAAAGATGTAACAGTACTCAACAAGTTCACCACAAGCATGATACGAGCGAAAGTAAAAATCAACATTAAAAGAGAAAGGAACATAAAGATTTAAAATAAATCTCATGGTATCTGGACACCCCCATTAGATATCCTTCAATATCAGGCACATATCAATAATAAGCTACTACTGCATGAAACCTCCGGAACGATCTTAACGACTTGAATAGTGCGACAAATAGTGTGAACATAAACGCCTTACAAGAAATTTACCGAGTGCACTGTCCTAAAAGAAAATCAGATAGTAAAATAAGTCCATATACTGAAACGCTGATGGATCAAAGAAGACAAATGAGAAACAATAAAAATGCAGACAGCTACACTCTAAGAGAAATTAATAAAACTGTTTCGAATGCAATCAGGGGAGATTTCAGGAATTTTAATACCGATAATATTTAACGTATTGCTGATGAAGAAGGGCAAGTATTGCTGATAGTATGGAACGCATACCGGAACTGAAATGGAACTGGACAGGCCATGTAGCGAGAATGCATGACTCATAGTGGACGAACAAAATTTAAAATTGGAGGCCAAGAGCAGACAAACGTAGTAAAGGAAGACAACATACGCGTTGGGCTGACGAAATCAGGTGTATCACCAAAAATTTGCAACAAAGACCGCAAAATTGCAAAGAATTGAGGAATTTAAGGGATGCCTATGTCCAGTAGTGGACGTGATAAATGAAGGCTGGATGATGATAATGATGAGTAAAGTATAATAAAATAGGTAAAGAAATAATAAATAAGACTTACTCACAATTAATTTAATTTAACTATTCAGACGACCGGTTTCGCTTTCTACAATATGCAAAGCATCTTCAGGTCTCGATACAAAGTTAAATAAATGCTGAAATAATAAAAACTCATATTAGGGTGTTGTCTAATAAAGATAAATAAATTAGATGTTATAAATTACAATAATCATGCCAATATTACATGTCTGTGGTTTTTCAAAATGAATAAAAATGAATAAAAAGGTATAAAAAGTTTAAACAGACACAAATTGTTATAAAATAGTCTATTCGATTGTAATAAATTAATAAATGAGCAAATAAATAAACATAACTTACATGCCGGTACTCTATTAATTGATGGATGGTAGAACATGGTTGAAACTGTCATGTATTGTTGAATGCAGAACTTAAGTCTGCTATTGTAGTTGATTGACAGTAAACGGGAAGTTGTTGAGGAGATAGATTTGATCCAATGAAGTAGAAATAGATGTAATGTCACATTACACATATCTATCACACCATCTATTACACCAATCTCAATAAACTCGTATGCCAAATTATTTTTTCGGATTCAATAATTACAGTTAATAAAAATAACTCTAAAGAACAAAATAACACGCTACTGATTGTATTTGCAACTGTGCATTTTCGTTCATTATCGTCTATTACGCAATTAAGTTCGCCATAAAATAGCTCAAATGAAATTTTGTGGAAGCAGTGCTATAAGGTTGGCAATAATCGGGAACCTGTCAATATTTGGTGTTTCTATGTGAATGTAAGCATGAAATATTGGATCGATGGCGCGGTGACAATTATGCAAACGCCAGAAAGTTTCACAGAATTTGAACATGTACACACTCAAATTACAATTTGATTAGATTGCATTACAGTGTAAAAATAATAATAATAAAGTAGTATAATAACAAACTGGGTAGCAGAAATATAATATAATAACATTTACTGTAAGTACTTAAATTTGAGAAGGAAAATACGAGTGGCTTATGAATCTAAGGTCCATTCGCTTAGATCCACAGAATAAATAACAATCAGAATGCCCACTCTCATATGCCGCCTTTGAGTTTGTTAGCACGCGGTCGCCATATTTAGATGGAGACGTGGACTCGAATTAAGAAATTTGTGACAAGTTACGACAGAACTGTAATTTAACTCGTTAATCGCCATGTGACCCGACATCTCAGTCTCAGTAAAATTATACCACCAGGCCCTGTGATCCATATATGGGCTTCACGACTTGTTATCGTTTTCGACTCTGTGAACTGCCGTCTAGTTCTTGCTTTACATTGCTTCATGTGGGATATTATGGCCGCCCCAAACAGCTTTTGGCCTGGGATTTTTCTATTTTTGGTTCGACTGATATGCATAACAAAATATTCGCAAAATCAAAACAAGTTTTTAGGTTTTTTTATTACTGTTTAATGTAATATCAGAAATTATGTACAGCTAATTTGGGAACTGAAACATAGTATCATATGACCGTCTAAATATAAACAACTAAAAATAAGCATATAATAAACAATATTTTTGACACTTATGAACGTCGAAAAAACATGACAAACAGTAAAATTTGTTGCAAGCTACACAAGAAAACATTGATTTCTTTGCCTTTAGTTGTGTTTGTTTTCGACCTTCATTACTGCAGATTTTTTCGTAGCAAATAACACATCTACGGCGGTTTCTGTAGTCCCAAAAATTGAAATCAGGAGAGGAGTTAGGCAGGGATATATTATGTACCCATTACTATTTAATGTGTATAATGAAGCCATTTTTGAAGAAGCATTACTATCTCAAAGTAATTACTGCTAAGCAAAACAAACAGTTTCTGTGAAAAATATGGACTAAAAATGAATATAAAAAAGACCAAATACATTTTTTTACTAAAGAAGTGTACTTACATTAAAATCTGGTCAGTAAGTAAAATCTGATCATCAATTTGTTTTTAACTTAAATTACTAATGAAAACTTAAAATTAGGTATCTACTCACTAGTATCTTTCATATATTATGATAATAACCAAGAAAACAAATATACCAATAAACATACATTTGGGAAATGTACCGATAGAAAGATTTCATAAATACAAATGCCTAGGAACCTGGATTTCAGACAATAATTATCAAACAACCGAAATAAGAGCTACGATAGAAATAGCAAGAAATGCGTTTGTAAAAATGAAAACAATTCTCTGCAACAAAATCTTAGATTAGAACTGAGAGTAAGAGCACCGAGATGCTACGTGTTTTCGATACTGCAATATAGACTTGAAAGCTGGACATTGAAGCAAGAACACATAAATAAGTTACAGTTGAAATGGGGTGTTACCGGAGGATGTTTAGAATAGCATGGACACAGAAGAACACTAACATGGAAGTATTGCGAGAAATGGGCAAAGAATGCGAAATAATAAACACGATAAAAATAAGAAAGTTTCAATATCTGGGACACGTAATGAGAGGACAGCGATATGAACTGCTAAGGCTGATAATACAAGAAAACTGGTTTAAATGCAGTTCTATATAGAGCAGCAGTAGATAAAGTAAAGATAGTGATGGTGATATCTAACCTCCGATTGGACGGCACGTAAAGAAGAAGGCAGTTTCTGGAGTCGGTTTCCTCTAATGCATGTTGTTCTGTGTTACTTATGTTTTCTTCTTCCATGTAATTTAGTTTCAATCTGAACCATTTCTTCTCTCAACTCTGTTATAGATATGTATCCTTTTGTTACCGTCTTGTAAAGAATATATGCGTTTACGATAAAAGTTCCTAGTATCAGTTCAAACACAAGCTTGCTATACCACTTGATTCCCTTCCTCAAGGGCGTAGAATACGACAGTTGATCAGATAAATCAATGAACGATTTACTGTCATTGTAATCGCATATTAGTGTGGGTTTGTAAATTTCTTCACTTCGTCGTTGAACTTTGGTTGTATGACAAGTACTCAGAGTAAGTACCTCCTGTTTTGTCTTGCCACGTTAGGACAACCACTCCGTTATGTTCTCTAGTAATAACCTCTCCATTTTTCAGCTTCTTGGTGGCCACTTCTACGGGATTGACCTTTCTGTTTTTTTTTTTGAGGGAGCCGACTAGGTAAGTTACTTGTTTTAGAAGCTCTTGTGCCCAACCAACGCTAGTATAGTAATTTTCCGTAAAAAGAATCTTGCCTTGGTGAAGAAGTGGTTCCATAAGTTCGAGGACAATTTTTGCTGATGCGTTCATATGTAAACTTTCAGGTCGTATGTATATCCTCTTGCAACAAAGCTTGTACAGCTTTATTCCGAACATGAAACGTTAATTTTTTATATACTGTTTGAACAATAAACGACCTGTAAATGGAACTATACTTTCGTCTATGCAAATTTCTCGTAGCCTAACATAACTTTCTTTGAACTTTTCAATAATTAGTGTCAGCAAAGGACGTAATTTTGCAAAACGATCACCAGGAATAGCTTCTTCGTTATTGCTAAAATGCAAAAAACGCAGCAGTATCTCAGTTCCCGTGGCTATAGACCAAGTCGCGTTTTCTGTTATTACTTTAGTATCATCATTGTCCGAGTTGTCGTTATCGATAGTGCAATATTTCATAACAACTGCCTCTATAGTATTTTCTACAGACAAATTTATTTCCGGCGGTTGAGAAATTTCTTTGGATGTTGAAGGAATAGCTCCATCATGAACTTTTGACTTAGATGTCAATGAAATACTTTCTGGCCTAAAAAATACTTATTCAGATAATACTACGTAAAAAAATGGTAAATAATTGGTGCATACAATACAGTTAAAAAAATCCATCATATTTTTGAAGAGAAAAAATTAAAATGTTACCTTTTGAATCTTTTATGCGGCCTAAAATCTTCATCTGAAGAATATTCATGATCAGATTCAGGATTGTATTCATCTGATGACCCACCTTGAAAAGGTTCATCTTCCGATTCAGACAAAATTTCACTCCAAAGTTTTTGTAATTGTGCTTGATTTTTTTCGTAATCACCACTCATTTTCACTTTCAATAGAGCGTCCTCTCAGTATCAAATAAGAAAACGTAATAAACAAGTGACGGCGGCGACACCCGTATGCTGTTCGAGAGTATGAACAAGTCAAAACAAGTCAGGCAAAGCAAGCCTGAATAATGCGTTTGGGTCTGAACTCTGGCTGTTAAAAAAAAATGCTTAGAAATAGAGATCCTATAGAAAAAACATGATATATTCAATATGCACAGGAAGATCAAAGAAACGGCAGGAATATATAGAACAACAATGCCCACTGCACTGTTTGATAAAGATGAAAACATACTATTCAATACGCAATGAAAACTGGACAGATGGCAGGAATCTATAGCAGAACTGTTTAGTGACAACCAACACATTGAAGTAACAAAACAGTAACAAAATCAGAAGTAAGATCTGCTATAAGTCATCTAAAAAAACAACAGAGGGCCAGGACCTGATGGAATATATGCTGAGGTATTGAAATTGATAGAAGACAATCAACTTGACATTATGACAGAATTATTTAACCGTATATATGAAACAGGAACTTTACCAAAAGATTGGTACATGTCAATATTTATACCACTGCCAAAAAAGCAAATACTAAGAAATGTAAAGAACATCGGATCATTAGCCTCATGTACCACTCACTCAAAATACTCTTTAAACATCATCCATGCTCGCATATACAAGAAATTGGAGGAGGGTAGTGCTGATGTACAATTTGGATTTCGCAGCGGTCTTGGCACAAGAGAAGCACTTTTTAGCATACAAGTATTGATACATCGAGCAAAAGATGTTAATACAGATGTCTTTACCTTTTTCATTTACTTCGAAAAGGTATTTGACAAAGTACAGCATGAGAGGCTTATTGAAACTTTGAAAATCGCAAACATCGATGACAAGGATATAAGAATAATAGCCAATCTCTATAAAAATCAAGTAGCCAAGATTTGAGTAGACAATCAATTATTCGATAAAGTCCCCAAACAAAGAGAAGTACGAGAAGGTTGCATATTCTTGCCTTTGCTGTTTAATGCGTAGTCTGAACATCTATTTCCAGAAGCTTTGGGAGAAACGACTGATGGCGTGATTGTTAACGGTGAAGTAATAAATAATCTAAGATATGCAGACGACACTGTCCTTATTGCAAATAGTGCTGAAGAATTACAAAGACTGGTATATCAAGTAGTTAACATCGGTAGAAAATATGGAATGAAACTTAATAATAGGAAGACGAAAACTATGATCATAAGCAAAAACCAAGATACAGATGCAAAGTTTATCGCAAACAATGAGGTATTGGATAGAACAGAAAAAATAACATACCTAGGATGCAACATCACAGACAGCTGGAATCACTCATACGATATTAAATGTAGGATCGAAAAAGCAAGGAGTGCCTTCCAACAGATGAAGAAAGTTCTCTGCAATTTAAACTTACATCTCCCACTCAAAGTTCCTAATTGTTATGTGTTTTCTGTTCTTACGTAGGGAGAAGAGGCATGGACACTCACTAATGCGTCTTGCAGACGATTGCAGTCTTTCGAGATGTTGTGCTATCGTCGCATGCTCAGAATATCATATGTACATACATCATATAACTAACGACGCAGTTATGTAACGTTTACAAAAAGAACCTGAGGTCTTAAAATCCATAAACAGAGAAAGTTAGCATACTTCGGACATATAGTGAGAAACGAAAATAAATACAGTATCCGACTATTGATATTAGAAGGGAAAATTAAAGGAAATAGAGGAGCAGGACGCCGCCGAATATCCTTGCTTAAGAATTTGAGATAGTGTACAGGTATGACCACCAAAGACCTATTTCGAATAGCTGCTAATAAAATACAATGGGCCATTGTGGTAGCCAACATCCATAGAAGAAGAAGAATATTTTCATGCTGCGGCTAGATAGTTTTATGGTCCTGTATTTTGTGCAATCGTTATATATCTTCCTTGTTTTTGTAAACTTTCTTTATTCGTCTGTAATTTGTTCCATTTTCGTAGTTCTATTAAATAAACCTGTTAGGATTCTTCTTCTTCCAGTTGATTTATCGTGATTATATGTGATTTCATTTTTTTAAGCCCTTCCCTCTATTCGGATTGCCGATTATAGGCCTCTCCCAATTCTCGCCATTTATCTTTGTTGTTCGTAAGACGTTTCCACATTGGTCCTGCAGTTCTTTTAATATCGTCGCTCCGGCGCATTTACGGTCTTCCTCGTGGTTTTTGGCTTCATATGACCTCCAATTTCCGATTTTTTATGTTATGTCCAGCACATTTCCATTTCAGTTTAGCTGCCTGTTCGACAGCATCTTTTACTTTTTTTCTATAACGAATGTCCTCATTAGTTTTATGGTCTTTGAGTGAGATATCCAGCATCTGTCGTTTCATAGCTCTCTGAGTTTTTCTGATCTTCTCTATGTTTATTTTAGTGAATGTCCAGATTTGAGCTCCATATGTAAGTAGAGGTAGGATACAGGAATTAAACACTTTGGTTCGCAGTCTTTGAGGTATGTTTTTATTTTTAAGTGCGTATGGGAGTCTTCCGAATGCTGTCCATCCCATTTTTACACGTCTGCTTATTTCGGTAGTAGGATTTTCTTTCCATACCTTGACATTTTGACCGAGATATGTATATTCATGTTCGTGTTCTACCTGGTCTATCTTAATTACGACTTTTTTGATGGATTTATTGATACGTCAGCTAAATAGTTTCCAAACAATATTAAACAACTATAATTTATAGAAAAGTTTTCTTATGGTGTTTTTCTGTAACTTAAATAACTACTTACAATATCAGTTTCTATAAAAAAAAAAAAACATTTAAACAAGTGTAGCAGTAATTCTTGCCTTTATTAAAAAGTTATTTAATAAAAGGAAAACAGTCTACGTCTCTGGCATAAGCTTCTTCAAAATGCAACTGGAGTCGGTTTGGCGGCGGAAGGCAGATCGAGTTGTACTTCTAAAGACATTGCCAGTTTGCCAACTTTTGGATTAAATAAAGAACTAAACACATCGAATTACTATGTTGGCGAAGACAATTCACGAGTTTTCGCAAAATAAACCCAAACTTTTAAAAAACTACTTCCCGAAAGCAATTTAATTTCCTGATGATTTACGAAAATTGAGGGTTAGTAACCACAATTTAACAGTGTTTTATGGAGAATTTAGTACAACTTAATTAGGTACGTACATTTTTTCCTTTATTTTTTATACAGGGTTGGCCACTCAAAAGAGTCCACCATAATATTCGGTAATATTCATTGGATTTTGCAAACATGCTAAACAGGTCGATTGTTAGTCTAAAGGGGTCTTCTTTTAACGAAATAGATATCTGTCAATTGTCAACACCCTTCTTCCAGTACCCAACCCTTAAATTTTAAATAGGGAATATACCATGTGTAGTCCATTTTTAGCTAGATATTTAGCAAAAGAATTCAGACATCCATATTTTTTTCGATAATTAAACCTTTTCTTGTGAAAAACTATCAGTTTATTGAAAATGTTATATGTCTTAAAAACTAAATGCAACGCCTGTTTTGCTGGTGTCAATTTCCAGTCATGTCAACAACTACTTTAAAATGAAATTTGCAACATTAGTAGGAAACTTTATTAAATGTAATGCAAATAAGGTGAATCACTCTTTTAAATTACGAAGAGCATTCATGCACTATTTGTTGTTATAGTTCTTCCAATGAAGCTGAAAAATGGTCTTATAAATCTTTTTAAATAAACCCATATGAAGAAGTCCAGGAGAGTTAAATCAGTGTCTTAATGAATGCAAGTTCGTGGATTTGATTCTCCTGGACTTCTTTATATGGGATTATTTAAAAATGAAGATTAATAATATCACTAATAATTTTGTCCGTCTACAGTCATTCATTAATTAAACAAATAAAACGGCGCTTGGCACTTAAGGAGTGCCATTAAAGTTAGAACTCCTTATAGCGCGTTATTACTGTATAAGTTATGAAATTTAACCTCTGCTTATTACTAAATTGTTAATATTTATTTACCACACATTTAAGTTCTTTTAATTTTACAAATCTTATTTTTGTTAATTTTATATAATTTGATTTAATTTGATTTAATTTTATTTAATTTTATTTAATTTTATTTAATTTAATTTAATTTAATTTGATTTAATTTGATTTAATTTTATTTAATTTTATTTAATTTTATTTAATTTTATTTAATTTTATTTAATTATATTTAATTTTATTTAATTTTATTTAATTTTATTTAATTTTATTTAATTTTATTTAGTTTTATTTAATTTTATTTAATTTTATTTAATTTTATTTAGTTTTGTTTAATTTTTTAAACGTCATTTTATTTTTAAATTGGGTGTTTATGTAAGTGTATGTAAAAGTGTATGGAATTGCTTCCATCTTTCTCTATCTTGCGCCAATCTAAACCACTGTTTCCCTGCCACTGCTCTTATGTCATCAACCCATCTTTTTTGAGGTCTTCCCATGCTTCTTGTTGTCGTCCTTGGTCTTCATTCTAGAATTCGCCGTGTCCACCTGTTGTCATTATATCGGGCTACGTGACCTGCCCAGCGCCATTACATTTTTGTAATTTCTTTCACAATATCCCTTATCTTCATTCTACGTCTTATCTCGGTGTTTCTAATATTTTCTCTCGGTGATATTCCAAGCATGACTCGTTCCATTGCTCTTTGCGTTGTTTCTAATTTTGTAGCAGATTTTTTGGTAAGGGCTACTGTCTCCAAGCCATAGGTACAAACTGGTAGTATGCATGTGTTATACACCTTTTTCTTTAAGTTTACAGGAATGGAGGTATTTTCAAGATATATGCTAGTTTGCCATGCCAGTTGTGTTCTTTTAGTTTCAGCATCTTCATTTGGTTTTCCTAGTTTGATGACATGACCTAGATATACATAATGTTCAACATTTTCCATGGTATGAATATGTATTGTTATATTTGTCTGGTCTCGGCTCAGTGTTTTTGTTTCACTGTAGTGTATTTTTAAGCATACCGCTCCTGAAACTGCATTTAATTGTTATAACATATTATTTAGTTCTTGGATATTATCGGCTATTAAAACTATGTCATCTGCGAATCTCAAGTGGTTTAAGTATAATCCGTCGACGTTGATACCCTTGTTGTTCCATTCTAGTTTCTTAAAAATGTCTTCTAGAGCAAGGGTAAATAGTTTGGAAGAGATGGTGTCTCTCTGTCTTACTCCCCGTTGTAGTCTTGTGGGATTAGTTTTTGTGCTTTCGTCCAGCTTTATTTGCATGATGGCATTTTCATGACTTTTACTTTGACTATTAAGACTAATTAACTATTAATCTTTGACCAATGTATGTTACCTGTATTACTTATGGAGCGGAAGCATTAACACTCACAAAAAAGGTAGTTGATAAGATTCGCGTGACTCAGCTGGCAATGGAGCGTCAGATGTTGGGTGTCTCTCTGAGAGACCGAATCCTAAACGAAGAAATACGTCGTAGAACAAAAACAACAGACGCTATCGAAAGTATCATTAAAATTGAATTGGGCAGGACATATTATCAAATTATCAGACAACCGATGGACAAACGCATTTTAGAGTGAAGACCAAGGAAAGAAGCAATACGGAGCAGACGACGTCCACCAACTAGATCGAATGACGAACTGAAGCGTGTTAGCAGTAACTGGATGCAATCCGCACAAGACAGAGACAGATGAAAAGAGATGAAGGAGACCTATGTCCAGCAGTAGACACATACAGGTTGATGATGATAATGATGATGACTTATTGTTGATGAAGAGATATTTTCGAGTAAGAATATTTGAATCATCAATTTGTAGAATGAATTAAAATAGCAATAAATCAACCGTATCATTTCAAGAACAAAATATAATTGAAAATTCAGATGTTGATAGTTCAGATTTCTTTTCTAGGTTTTTCCTGCCGGACAAATAGAGTGACTTGTCCTAGCCCTTTATATAGATAAACTTCAGCTTCATTGGAAAAACTAACCCCACGAATAGTACATGAATGTAATCTAGTAACCCCTAAAATGCTCCAAAATGTTCTTCATTACTTCGAACAGCGACTTTTTAATTATATTGACACAGGTGGATATAATTTTGAACATTTCAATAAATATTTAAAGCTAATGAGTAAAGTAAACTGTTTGGAATTATGAATTTACAAATTTAGAATTAAATTTATTTTATTTACGTTACATTTAATAAAGTTTCCTATTAATGTTGCAAATTTGATTTTAATGTAGTTTTTGACATGACCGGACATTAACAAGAGCAAACATAGGCGTTAAATTTAGTTTTTAATAGGTGTCACACAATAAACTGATACTTTTGTACAAGAATCGAGTTAATGTTGAAAAAAAAATGGATGTCTGAATTCTCCAGAAAAATACCTGTCTAACAATGTGCCACAGATGGTCTATTCTCTATTTAAAATTTAAGGGTTCATGGTTCTGTGCGTCTTGTTGCCATTTCTTGGATATTCGTTTAATGTCGTACATCCAGCACGTTGGTGGTCGTCCTCTGCTGCGTTTGTCTTCTCTTGCGCGCCAGTCAATTATTTTCTTGGTCCATCTTGAGTCGAGATGCCACTTTGGAACAGGATCTGTTCTTTTCGAAACAGGTTGGAACAGATATTGATCAATAAGTTTTCCTGTTCCAATATAACAGATTTTTATCACACAACAGACCAGTGTATTTACAATTACTATCAATCAGAGACCGGTGTTGCATTGCTGTGCTGTTATAATAATATGGTTGTTGCAGTTCCAGCGGAGCGGAAAGTATGTAAAGCATGAATGTAAACTTGCTGGCTTGTGCGGCGTTGTCAATATTAAATATTTTTTAGAAAATATAGTAAAAAATCTAAAATGAATATTAGAAATATATTTCATAACACAAAATATAATAAAACTAAATCATAATATAATCATTCTTTGGCAACAATACTTTATGTTGATAGCTAAATTCATATCATATAACAAAAAATTAAGTATACAATTTATTTAACCATAAAACTATTATGTAGATGTGTACTATAGTTATCAAAAAGGAACACAAAACTAGTAGGCAATTGCTTAAATTTTTCCTAGATTAATTAAATGGATTCAGAAAACCTAAAAAAAATTGTTAACATTTATAAACAACAAATATTTTAATTTTTTTGCACTAAGTCTTGTTCGACGTTCATTTAAAAGATTTCCTGCCTTAGAAAATAACCTTTCACAAGGCACAGAGGTAGCTAACGCACAACATCTAGCGCGTACCAAACGACTTAAATACTGGTAATTATGTTCATTTTCTCTCCACCAGTCTAAAGGATTTTTACTCCGACTAACGACTTCATCTTCCAAATACCTTTGAAATTCAATTATAACCCTCGAACTGGAAGTAACTTTGGGTTTAAATTGGGAAACATTTTTATCTAAGGAATCCCACAAACAATATTTTGCTTTATTTTTTTCGGTTTCTGCCAATAATGGAACGAGAGTTGATGATGTGCTAGGTATAGGCTCAGGTTCATGACGTTCACATTGTGCGTTAATAATTTCTGTAAGGGCAGTTATGATTACTTTTTTAACTTTTTCGACGGCATCGCTGTTCTTGAACCCAAAATATTTAAATCTAGGATCCAGTAAGGTGCAAATGGCTAGCGTATCACTATATTCCACATTACCCAACCTTAACCGAAGACCTTTCCGTAAACAGTTTAAAACGTCTTTGGATTGTTCATTAAAATTTTCCACTGACAAATTATCACAGACATTAAGAAGTCCTCTAGACAATCACTAGCGAGGCTGACATGTATTTTTCACCACTCACACAATTCGTTGCATCAGCAAACGGCTCCAGAATTTGACACAGTTCTTTGAGTATAGTCCATTCCACTCCTGAAATTGTAGGCAATGAATCGTCTAGGAGACCTAACGTGGAACGAAGACTTTTCCAATTGAACAAATCTTTCTACTATATGATAAATTGAATTCCATCTGGTCGGGACATCTTGGATAACCTTTAATGGTATATTCACACCATTTTTTATTTGGTTATTGAAAAGCATTTTGATAGCTTTATTACTTCTTTTGAAATGCGCTATTATCGTCTTAACTTTTATTAAGATACCCTGAGCCAATTTCAAAGCATCCTGCACCGTTAAGTTAAGGGTGTGAGCAAAACATCCAAAATGTTCCCATCCTGTATTGGCAATTGCCTTTTTAATATTAGCAGCATTGTCATATACTGCAAGAATTACTTTTTTCTGTAACCCCCAACTATTTGCAACATCGATTAAAGTTTTTGATAAATTGGTTCCCTTCAAACAAGTCATATTTCAAGAGAATACTGCGCATTTGAAATTTATCGTCAATAAAATGGTCCGGGATTGCTATGAAACTTTCATTGTTTGCCGATGTCCAGCCATCTGTAGTAATGCAAACATTTAAAAAAATATTTTGTGCGGCCTCTTTAGTTCTATTTGAACACCTTTCATATAAAGCTGGAATTAGAGTTTTAGAAATCGTTCATCTCGAACATCTCGTTCAAAGTCTCAATATATACTGTAACAGTTACGGCTTAAAAATTAATTTGAAAAAAACTAAATTTATGGTAATCACGAAATCAAAGAACATCAGAGCTAATCTTGTAATAGACAATACAACGATTGAGCGTGTGCCCTGTTATAAATATCTAGGTGCTTGGATCACAGACGATACTGATCAAACAAAAGAGATTAGATGTAGAATAGAAATCGCTAGATCAGTCTTTAATAGAATGCGCAAACTCTTTTGCAATCGTGATATCAATATAAAGTTACGAATACGAATGCTGCGGTGTTATGTCTTTTCTACCCTGTTATATGGAGTTGAGGCTTGGACACTAAAACAGTTGACCATAAAAAACATCAAAGCTTTCGAGATGTGGTGCTATAGGCACATTCTCAGAATATCATGGATGGACCGCGTCACTAACACGCAAGTACTCCAAACTTTAGACAAAAGATGCGAAATTCTAAATGAGATAAAAACTAGAAAGATGGAATACTTGGGGCACATTGTGAGAGGTGAAAAGTACGAACTTTTAAGAAACATCATGCAGGGCAAAATTAAGGACAAAAGAAGTGTGGGAAGAAGAAAAATATCGTGGCTTCGTAATCTACGTGAATGGTTCGGGTGTAGTTCGATTGAACTTTTCAGGCGCGCTGCTAACAAAGTCGCAGTGGCCATGATGATTTCCAATCTCCGCTAGGAGTGGCACGAGAAGAAGAAGAAGAAGAAGAAATCGTTTGCCAATTTGGAAGTCTATATGAAGGATTTAAAGATTGTTCAAATGTTTTAAAGCCCACATCCTCCACAAAACTAAATTGCTGAAAATCCATAGTAAATAATAATAATAAATTCGAATCGATGGACTTTTTTGTTTCAGACGATTATTTTTGTATTTAAAAATGATGTAATACTTTCTTGTGTCATAATCCTACGTTTTTTATTACGGGCTGTTTAGGTTGTTCAGGTATGTCTCTGGTTGCCGTGGATATACAACTAGCACTTGACTGCTGTGAATTGCAGCTAGTAGTGGTAGTGATGACAACACTGGCACTGTCCACAACGTTTTCTATATTTGCAATGTCACTACTTACACACATAACAGATTTTTGTAGAATATTCACAGTTGGGTGCTTTCTTTCAATATGGTTTTTTAAGTTGTTATTGATGATTTATACGACATTTGTAACTGACACATATTATACTTCGCAATCGTGTTGTCAACTATGGTAAAAAAGTTCCAAACTGGGCTACTTTTATTGTGCCTTGATACACTTTTCAATCAAGAATTCGAACTCATCATAAAAGTATATTTTACTTAAAAGGAAAATAACACAGGTGTTAAACCGTCAATAAAACCATCTAAAATTTGATTCTTCTGCGACTCGCGACAAAACTTCAGACTTTTAGAACATACAACCACAAATACAATGGTCCATTGTTAAGGTTGATCTGTACCCCCCAAAAAATAAATTCCAAATTCAAAAAATTTGAGAAGGTGTATGAGATGACTAGAACTGTTTTGACAACTTTTAAGCAAACTTCATGTTTTCGTTTTTAAAAAAACTCAAAAAAACTACTTTTTTCCAAGTATAAAGCGGGAAAACCAGACATATAATTTTATTAATTTTTTTACAGCATCAAGATATAATTATAAGAAATACTTAGGAATTTTTTTTTAATTTTTGAATTTACAGTTTTGTCCCAGTAGGAAAAAATAGTATGTTTCTGCTTATAATAAAGCTTCCGGTAAGAAACCAAAAATTTTTTTAATAACAACATATATAAAACTGTAAAAGTGGAAAATATTTGCAATAAAACGTTAAATATTTTTTTTAAACATATGAAAAATCTCGTTAAACAAGAATTATGTTTTGAACCGCCGCCTTCAAATGTGTAATATAGGGAGATGGCTCCATCTGAAACAGTGGTAGTATTTATCATCGATAGATAGCATTACGTTCGGCTTCGAAACGCTTCAAACGAAACGACATAGTAACAGGGTTGCCATATCAATTAGTTTGTACAACAATTTGGCAGAATATAACAAAACTTAGTAGGAATGTTATCGGTTTGAATTTTAAACTGGTCATGCTCAAACTTACAGAGTTACAGAATAGTAGATACTGCAACTTTTATTTTGAAAGTATGATATCATAAAATTTACACTCTATAAGTATTATATCTATAAAAAACTTATTTAGTTTTAAAAACCTATTTAGGCGTTTTTAGTAAAATATTTTACTATTTATAAACAATAGTGTTCCTTGCATAACGGCCATTAAAGGATAAATTTGCAGATAATGATAGTCCATTATTTATGTTGCGCAATAATATGAGGTTGTTAGGAACCAAATTTTCTAGAATTCAATTGAAGGATGACTTAACTAAATATCAAATAAACTATTTGAATAAAGTGCGAGAGGAACTGGAAAAACGTAATCTACTTAACAAGGAACTAACAATAAAGTATATTAATAAAGTTCCAACTATTATTAGTACTAACCAACAAAATTCCGCAAAAAATATTTTTTAGACTAATATTGCTTCTTTACATGCTAAGTTTTCTGACTTTTTGTCAAATTTAGAGGGAGTGTGAGCCGTATGGCTAAATCTGGGATAATAATAATATATATATATATATATATATATATATATATATATATATATATATATATAATATATATAATAATAATAATAATAATGAACATCTATATAAGGTCATGCAGAAAGCTGTGCTACTTTCGACGTCCAGATGCGTGCGAAAATTTTTAGGAGATACACCGACGTATCAAGTCACCTAGGACTCGATAACATGGAAAGAGTCCCACCAGAGCTCAATCCTTTTGATACTGTAGGTATCTGGGATGAGTGGATTTTCCCCTTAGAGGGAGTGTGAGCCGTATGGCTAAATCTGGATAATAATAATAATTAACCTAACCTAACCTGTGGAAGTTTTTATCAGTTCTTCTATCAGGCGCGGCCCCCTACGAATGGGGGATGCTTTCTGGGTATCCGTAGCGCAGATACCCAGAAGGTAACAGGAATACCTGTCGTGGAACAAAAACTGACACCTGGCAGTAGGTATAAAATGCACACCCATAATAATGGAGAATAATAATTTACGTTTAGGGTCGCTGCCTGGGGATCACCAGGGCACGTCTGGAGCCGGCGCTGGACGTGACAGCATGCGGGACGTCGGTGGCAGGGTGTTGAGGAGGCGGGCCCCTGTCATACAATCAGCTACAGCCCAACAACAACAACAACAGCAAGAACAACCACAAGCGAGCCAAAACAACAACAAGAGCTCCACTCGCTGAAGGTGCTGCGCTGGAACATCAGCCGGCGCTCACCCAAGCGGGACGACCGAGGCAGCGCATGAAATGGACTGTGTCCATAAATGAGAATATTTTGCGCTTCTATTACCAGGTGACAAACCTCGGTCAAGAAACGATCGGGTATCGACAAAATCTCTATGCCGAATTTTGCAGGGAGTACCCAAAAATTCAAGTAACTGAACAACGAGTTGCTGATCAATACCGGGTTATTATAAGAAATAATCTTATCCCAGACAATGGAGAATGGATAGTACCCAGACGATACCTATTATTCTTTCTACCACTGGAGTTATTCCGAAGAACCTCCTAGAAAACATAAAAAAGCTGGGTCTAAATGAACTTCTAATATAAGGTCATACAGAAAGCTGTGCTACTTTCAACGTCCAGATGCGTGCGAAAATTTTTAGGAGATACACCGACGGATCAAGTCACCTAGGACTCGATAACATGGAAAGAGTCCCACCAGAGCTCAATCCTTTTGATACCGTAGGTATCTGGGATGAGTGAATTTTCTCCTTAGAGGGAGTGTGAGCCGTATGGCTAAATCTGGATAATAATAATAATAATACTCATAGAACCTCAACAGAAAGGATGCGCTAAGGGCTCCATGAGTTGCAAAGAACAACTTATTATCGACTCAGTCATTTCTAACCAGGCATACACAAAAAAAAAGGAATCTCTTTACTGCCTTTATTGACTATAAGACTTTGACTCAGTGCCGCATCAATGGCTGGTAGATATATTAAGAATATATAAAGTCGATGATAATATAGTAACCTTCTTAAGACATATAATGACAGATTGGAAGACTAAAATTTACCTCCAAGTATAACCCGACAAGCGAGAGCTGGCGGTTTGCTCGTAGAACAAATTGAAAAGTAGAAGGTATTGCTCATTTCTATTGCAGTCGGCTAGGAGTTCACATCGTGTATAACCGTTTAAGTACCTATACTATATACCTATAATCGCGATTAAGTACCTCTCCTATCTCTCTTAGAATAATTCCTTTTCTATTTTCGCGCAGCTCACCCGCCAACTCTCGCTTGTCGGATTATACCTGGTGAAAAAAATATCGAAACGGAAAATATTACAATTAACCGCGGCCTATTCCAAGGAGACTCGCTAAGTCCCTTGTGGTTCTGTCTAGCGATGAACCCACTATCCCAGCTATTGAACTCCGCTGACTCAGGTTTCAGCATTAAAAACAACAACACTGTAGGCGAAGCTTAATCATCTGTTGTATATGGATGATTTGAAACTCATGGCTTCCACTCGAAATCACTTAGATCAAATGCTAAAAACTATAGAACATTTTTCAAATGATATCAGTATGCACTTTGGGTTAGACAAATGTCGTGTACTAAATATAGTCAAGGGAAAGGTTCAGCCTGGCGGATTCGATATGCAAAATAGCCAAAACATAGAGGCTGTGGGCGAAAATGACATGTATAAATATCTTGGAGTAAAACAGCTACTCCGCTCACATCTTCATAGTAAAAATTTGTTTAAGGCATTAAACACCTACGCATTTTCCGCGCTTAGCTATTCATTTGGGATTATTAAATGGACTAAAACGGATATAGAAACTCTTCAGAGAAAAGTACGAACACACCTCACAAAGGCACAAAAACACCATCCTCGAAGTGCAGTAGAAAGAACGACATGACCGCGATATTTAGGAGGACGAGGACTTATTGATATAAGCGAGCAATTAGATAAACAGATTACTAATTTAAGAACTTATTTTCAGGTGCAGGCGGAGACATCTACTGTTCATCGCGCGATTTGCGCAGTAAATGACACAACACCGATCAACCTGAGGGAACAAGAAATGCGCATAAACCATCTTACTAAAAACGAAAAAATGCGCATCTGGATGGGTAAACCTCTGCACGGGCGACATCCGAATGAAGTCAGTCAAGACTATGTCGACAATATAGCGTCGAACTATTGGCTGACATCAGGAAAGATGTTTCCTGAAAAAGAAGGTTTATTACTCGCCATTCAGGATCAGGTTATACCAACCAAAAATTACCTGAAATATATCGTCAAAGACCCTCAGGTCCAAAACGACAAATGCCGATATGGATGTCAAGCCCAAGAAACTATCCAACATCTTACCGGAGGCTGCCAGGCATTTGCTTCAACTGAATATAAGGAACGGCATGACTCAGTAGGGAAGATCTCCATCAAGAGATAGCTTTTAAACTGGGATTTCTACAAACAAACCATCTCCCATATTATCAATACGTTCCTAAGAGTATGCTTGAGAATGACAACTACAAGCTATACTGGGATCGCACTGTGCTCACAGACCAAACTGTAGCACATAATAGACCAGATCTCGTGCTAGTTAATAAACTAACAAGACAAACAACTCTAATCGATGTGGCGATACCTAACAACAATAATCTGCAAGTTAAGTACAATGAAAAGATCTCCAAGTACAGAGATCTGGAAATACAAATAAGAAGACAATGGAGAATGAAAAGTACCCAGACGATACCTATTATTCTTTCTACCACTGGAGTCATTCTGAAAAACCTCCTGGAAAACATAAAAAAGCTGGGTCTAAATGAACATCTATATAAGTTCATGCAGAAAGCTGTGCTACTTTCGACGTCCAGATGCGTGCGAAAATTTTTAGGAGATACACCGACGTACCAAGTTACCTAGGACTCGATAACATGGAAAAAGTCACATCAGAGCTCAATCCTTTTGATACCGTAGGTATTTGGGATGAGTGAATTTTCCCCTTAGAGGCAGTATGAGCCGTATGGCTAAATCTGGATACTCATGTTACTCGTGTTATTCCCAAAAATCACCTAGCGAACATAAAACAGCTGGGTCTAAATGAACATCTTTATAAGGCCATACATAAAGCTGTACTCCTCGCGACGTCCAGATGTCTGCGAAAATTTTTGGGAGATACTTCAGCATACCAAGTCACCTAGGGCTTAATAATGCAGAAAGAGTCCCACTAGAGCTCAATCCTTTTGATACCGTAGGTATCTGGGATGAGTGAATTTTCCTCTTAGAGGGAGTGTGAGTCGTATGGCTAAATCTGGATAATACTCAAAATCAAACTTAATTCCAAGCACACAATAAAAGCAATAAACACATACGCAATAACACTTTTCACATAGTCCTGATTTGGCGTTATAAAATTGTCGAATACTGAAACTGAAGAACTAAATGGACCAAATAGAACCGTAATAATTAAATACGCATCAAACACTCCAAATCATACATTCAACGTATGACCACCAAGCACACAAGGCGGGAGAAGAACGGGGTGTTTTGGAAATATCACCCACTACTTAAAAATAAAACCAACAGCAAAAGAAACAAAGACAAAAATACATAGCGCAGCAATTAGACCGATGATAGCATAAGGAGCGGAAGTAAGGTGTCTCACGAAAAAAGATGAAGAAAAAGTAAGAATTATTAAAAGAAAAATTATAAGAATAAACAGACCAATAAAGCCAGAACAATGAAGCATGAAATAAGAAATATAAATATAACCGAAGAAGAAGACATAGTAAAATTTATTAATCCATAAAGACATATAGTAATAGATATTAATAAACAGACTTAAATAACATGTTTGTCATTTTCCACTAAAATATTACATAATCATAATACCAGATTATTTTTTAATTTTTAACTATCAACAAAAATGTAATATAATATGATGTACGAATTTAATGGAAATACTATACTCACAAAGAAAGCCGCAACATACATAATTTCTTTGTCGGTAAAATTGTTTAGATAATGAATGAATTTGGTATATTATATTCCGACTGACATAGCAGAACAGTTAAGTATTATACATAATAGAGATGATACGAAATACTAGGAACAAGTATTTGGTAATAGGTATGAGCATATAACGTAACGTAACAGTTATTGGTTTTCTAAAATACTAGTTCCAGTTCCATCTAGATTTTTTCAACGACACGACGGACACAGAATGAATCAAGCCTGGTAACTGTAACTGGTACTGTTACTGTGGCGATACTGTTACTGTATTCGATTTATACTGGTATTTTGGATACCGATACGCACCGGGACCAGTTATATTTTTTGGGTAGGTAAAAGTTCTAGTTTGTAGTTACTGAGGATTGGCGGTTCGGACGTCGGGATTATTACGGTGGTGTATGCAAGATGTGAAATTATTCGTATTAATCTGTCATAATATTGGTCAATTGCTGTTACTATAATTATTTTAGAAGATTTTTAATTTGATTTTGTTTGAGCGTAAAACATTTTTCCATGAAACTATATTAAAAGAGTATATAAATGATTATTTACTATTTACTAAAATAAACTAGATAAGTGTACCTAACACACAAATTAAAACAAAAGAAAACAATGAGATCGTTTTGAAAAAATAATACACGACTAGTTAACAAAATACAAAATATAACTTTATGTAAAACATTAGAAAAAATTAGAAAAAAGACATGGCGCGGCCTATAAATGTAAAAATACTAAAATCCACAAGGAAAAATTCCTGTAGCTGGCTGTATACCACGTATAACAAAAAGAGGTTAATCTTTGTAAATGGGTATATTTATTTAAAAAACCCTTAAAAGGGCCACATCAATAAAACAAACGTTTTCGGACCACACAGTCCATCATCAGGTTTTTAAAATCGAAAAATGCTAGGTCACAATGCCTGAACCACCAAATTACTAGGGTAAAAACCCTTTAAATTACATTTAGTTATGAAATATTGTACATTGTGTTGTAAAATAACTGTGATGTTCAGTATTAAATTAAATTTGACTATAGGTAACACATGGCTCAATCGGGTTCCAGAGCCGATGAGAGAGAACCTCTACACTCGGAGAACAGCGTTTAACTGAGTTCCACGCTGTTTCCATGATAAACTTACCAATCGTTTTCAAGGTTTTAGCATTGATATTGTGGAAAATATTTTGTACTGAAATGGGCGTTGGGCATCCATCTTTAATAAGTTTTTGATATAAATCAAATTGTGGTGTCTTATTGATGGGACACTCTAGCAAGATGTGTATTATACTTCCTATTTGACCACACTCACAAAAAGGGGAATCAATACATTTAATTTTAAATAGATGATCTGGCGCCAAACAATGTCCTGTTCGTAACCTAATAATTCAGGTGTCTACGGTCAACAAAGTCAAACGTATGAAACCATGGTTTTATAGAGAGAATTCGCTTAGACATTTTTGATACCACTTTCCCTTTTGTTTAAACTGTTTAAGCCATGGCCTGGAATCTTATATGAATGATTTGGTTCATTCCCCCATCACTTTGACCCCAGCGAGTTAATAAAGAGAAATGACAGCCTATCTCTCTCACGAAGACTTTAACCAATCATAAACCAAATAAAATTGTAAAATAACTGTGATGTTCAGTATTAAATTAAATTTGACTATAGGTAACACATGGCTCAATCGGGTTCCAGAGCCGATGAGAGAGAACCTCTACACTCGGAGAACAGCGTTTAACTGAGTTCCACGCTGTTTCCATGTGTTACCTATAGTCAAATTTAATTTAATACTGAACATCACAGTTATTTTACAACACAATGTACAATATTTCATAACTAAATGTAATTTAAAGGGTTTTTACCCTAGTATTTTGGTGGCTCAGGCATTGTGACCTAGCATTTTTCGATTTTAAAAACCTGATGATGGACTGTGTGGTCCGAAAACGTTTGTTTTATTGATGTGGCCCTTTTAAGGGTTTTTTAAATAAATATACCCATTTACAAAGATTAACCTCGTTTTTTTTAAAAAATACTAGGTTAAAAAGTAACTAGTATTTGGAACAGGTACGAATATGGAACCGGAACGTAACGTAACAGTTACCGAAAAATACTCATTTGTATCATCTGTAATACATAAAGATGTTGTTATAAAATATCTTTGCTTAGTTGGTCTACTAGTAACCATTTAAGTTATAGCATATTTGATAAAATTACTGTCTACACAACTTGGCAACTCAGCCAATTGATATACTGACAGAAAACTGCAATTTATATTAGGATTTGAAAATATTACAGAGTCGTCATGTAGAAATCTACAATTAAGTTAAAAAATTTACCACAGTAGCATGCCGCAGTAGAGCCATCTCTAGGATCAGAAACAAATTAATCGAGGGTGCAGATCAACCAACAACCTTTCTGGAACAAAACCGAACCAGTACTGACTGAAGTTCACTGAAGCAACCTGTAGGCCGTCCGTAACACAGTGTTAGAGTTGGAACTGAAGCAGTTTTTTTGAAACAGATAATTTTTGGAACTGAAACAGGTTGTAACAGTTGTTGAAAAACCCCTGTTCCAACCATCCCTAATCTTGAGTCTTTTAGTCTCGTTATGTGACCTGTCCAATTCCATTTTAGCTTGGCTATACGTTTGACGACATCAGTGATATTAGTTCTTGTCCTTAGGTCTTGATTCCTTACTTTGTCGTTTTTGGACACGCTGAGAATCGATCTCTCCATGTGCCTTTGTTCCACCCGCATTTTTAGTGCTCTTAAATGTAATGAATATTGGGTAAACTCTTTTGACTGGCCAACTCTGTATATTAAAAGTGTTCTAAGGCTAGTTTTTCTGTGAGCACTAACTAAAAACTACTTCAAAATAGTCTTTTATTTTGTATAAATTGTTGCATTGTTCCAGTTTTTATCTACTAGCAGCACGTTTGCCGTTTGGCCACTTGCTTCATGCATATTCACAGATACATTAAAAACAAACATATAACTATTTACAAACACATTAGTGCGAACACCAATTCACAGTCAGAAGTATTTTTGGCATAAAACAAACAATGGCGTCGAATACAGTTGAAATATCGAATATATCCTTTTTGTAAGGTGATTATTGTTAAATGTGAAATAATGCTATACGTTTTATTCTTTTTATAAATATTAATTATACTGGTAAAATATAATATATTTAAAATTACGTACAAAGAACTCTTTACAGTTCGGTAGACTAAAAGTGTAATTTCTATTATCGCGGGACTAGAATTTGTTTTGTATAAATACCATTTAGTAATTAAATAAATGTATTTCATTAAATATTATATGTAGATAGGATTAAACTAGATTTAGTTGTAATGAAAATTACGTATTATAATTATTGTATTTAATGTTTTCATTTTTCGAGCGAAAATCGTTTTCTAAAAATTGATATATAGAAATAAAGTTATGCTTGTTGTGTACTATTTGTGGGAGAACAGTGATCCAAGCCAACCCCGGTGATTAGTATAATTCTAAACCCAAAGAAAAACTTCACTGTCCCACAGTTCCTTGCGATTTTTACTTCTTCGCTTGAAGACCCTTCGATTTAATGGACCACCCAGAGTTTCAGTAATTACGACCAACTTATATTGTTAACGAACCACTAGGTACCCTGAGAAACCCTGTATTGTTGTCTGTAAATCTTTATATCCTAATAGGACAACCTGTTAATCCAACAACAGACTATGTCTAGAAATAAAATACAGTAAATTTATGTAAGTTGGTTTAATATAAAATCATATACCAAATTTTGCATAGATTAAATGATATAACGTTTACGTTTACCTTCATAAAGAAATACAAGCATTTATATATCCCTAAGAAATAATATACATTTATTTATAAAGAAATAAACATCTATTTATATCCCTAAGGATTGGTACCAACCTATTTATACGATAAGACTGGACAATTATATCGTATCCTTAAACCCTAAAGGTTTTAGTTATAATTATAGTTAAATTTTAATGCTAATACTAATTTATTTACCGAATAGGTACTATTTTTAAATGCAAACTTTAAACTAAATGTAAACTTTAAATGCAAACTACTGCAGACTGCGGATCAATGAGAAACTTGTTCAGTCCTATCGTAAGTATTTTATTAACTTAAAGGCCTTAGCGCGTTACCGAAACCTAGGTTTTTAAAGAGAAGGAAAGCACAATAGTCTACTTTGGGTTTTCTTCGGACTCCTATTAGGTGTCGAATCATTCATTTTCCTAGATTTCAGCTATGCTCTATGTTGAATTTTGTATTTAGTAAATTTTACCTTGTTTTTGCAAGAGTTGTAACAAACCATCAACCATTTTATTTTCCTTAAAGAAGCCGGTACTTTAGCTTCATACACATAAACTGCATACTAAGTTCGTCACAATAACACTGATAATAACGCTTATCAAATGTACTTCCAACTACCGTAAACGCGGCATTACATTTTTGCACTGTTTCGACCCGACAACCATGACAACATATCACTCCGAAAGTTGTATAGAGAATCTTCCTTCTTCTAATGTTTTTCTGGGCATATGTGCATATTGCCCATGCATTCTCCCCTATTAACCTTGAATGAACTAGTCCCAAATTTCCGCACTCACTACAAAAACTAGTTATACATATGTGGGCCAGACATTGCCATCTCGCTTCGATTCATATCGTAAGCAATACAGTATTTTTTTACACTTTAGAAAAGGACAGCCCTTGATAAGACAACAGAAATAAATCTACATTTTTAACAGCGGTGCGGTTTAGTTTTAAGATTTAATATTATATTTTATTTTCAAACTTGTATGGTTACAGGACCGTAACATTTTCCCCCCGGCTTGGGAAATTCCCAAGACCCAATTTCGGGAGAAATTTTTCGTTCCCCTTGGAACCTCAGGGCATAACCTTTACCCAGGTAATGTTACATTTTTCTTTTAGGTCTACTATTTTAGTGATATTTTCCAGACTTTCCTTTTCGAAAGCCAGCATCTCATTTTCCAAAGGTAGAATACATAATTTAGTAATGGGTCTGGTATATATACCAGTAGATGTCCTTACTTCCACATTTCGTACCTTACCGTCCGAACCTGGATATACTTTTATTACCCTTGCCAATTTCCATTTCATTGGAGGTAAATTATCGTCTTTTAGTAAGACTAGGTCGTTTAATTTCAAATTGTCCCGCTCTAAATACCACTTATTACGGGCCTGGAGTTCAGATAAATAGTCTAAACTCCAGCGTTTCCAAAAGGTTTGTTGAATTCGAGCTAACTTTTCGTATACCGACAGTCTGTTTTCATTAACATTTACAATATTCCTTTCAGGTAAATTCACTAGACTTTCTCCTATTAGAAAATGTCCCGGGGTGAGACTACTTAAGTCATTTGCATCGCTGGAGATGGGTGTCAGAGGGCGAGAGTTCATTACGGCCTCTATTTGGGTTAATACCGTATAGAATTGTTCGAAAGTTAATTTAGTATCACCTAAAATTCTATAAATGTGATATTTGGCCCTTTTTACGCCAGCTTCATGTAAGCCACCCTGATGGGGTGCTTGTGGTGTTAAAAATTTAAATTCTATAAAATTATTTAAACAATAATTCTTTATTTCCGCATTCACCTCCGACTTCTGGAAAAAATTTTTTAATTCTTTAAATTTGTTTCGACATCCCCAAAAACACGTACCGTTATCTGACAAAATAGATTTCGGCAACCCCCTTCTACTTACAAAACGTTTTAGAGCCAATATATATGCCTCTGTAGACAAATCGGAAACTAATTCCAAATGAACGGCTTTTGTAACCGTGCATACAAAAACTGCCATGTAACATTTAATTAATGAGGCCTTTCGCAATGTAGAAGTTTTAATCTGAAAATAACCCCCATAATCTACCATTACATTTGTAAAGGCTCGGTTAGGCGTTACCCTATTGGCAGGTAATTCTGCCATCAACTGCTCGGCATTTCTCTGCTTATACCTAAAGCATACGTGACAAGATCTAACAATCTTTTTTATCATTTTTAAACCATTCATAGGCCAATACCTCGTACGGAAATTTGCTAACACTGAGCACCCGCGTGGTGTAAACGAATGTGTTCTCTTTTTAACAATAGATAAACAATTTTATGATTACTGGGTAACAAAATAGGATGTTTTTGATCGTAATTTAAATGAGTATTACCTAAACGACCTCCCACTCTTATAAGTTTTAAGTGCGGGTCCACAAAAGGACACAATTTCTGTATAGATTTATTTTTTAGAAAATTATTTTTTGTTAACTCCTGAAATTCTAAATTTAAATTTTGTTTTTGAATACTTTTTACAATTAAAATCTCTGCTCGATCTAATTCCTCGACAGTAATTTTACCCGTCTGGGTTTGCAATTTATTGCGTGAATTTTTTAAATTATTCACAAACCTATTTACAAAGGCTATAGTATACAAGAGTTTAGAAAACGTTGACGTTTTATTAAATAATTCGGAAAATATATCCTCTGTTTCGACATGTCTAACCACTAAGGCTACCTTTTGCTTCCTAAGCTCTGTGTCAGTGTTATAATCAACATTCAATTTAAATTGTGTATAATCAATATTTTTATTTAACAAGAATTCAGGTCCGTACCACCATAATTTATTATCAATTAATTGAGCAATTTTAATTTTACGCGTAGGAATATCCGCGACGTTCAATTTAGTGGGTATGTGATGCAATATGATATTTTTTGATATCTTTTGGAATTTCTTTACCCTGTTTGCCACAAAAACATTCCAATTTGTTTCTGGGGACTTTACCCAATATATTGCTATCTCTGAATCGCACCATAAGTGTATCTGTTTTATTTCCAAAACGGAAGACAAGGTTTCATATACCTTTAGGGAGAGTTCTGCACTCAGTAACAGAGCAGATAACTCTAATCTTGGTATCGTGGTGACCTTCAACGGAGCAACCCTAGTTTTAGCGGTTAGCAACCGGCTGGTTACAGTATCGTCTTGATACACTGCCCGCACATAAATACAACAACAGAAACAAGTGGCGCTTGCGTCACTAAATGAATGTATTTCTATGGATTTTATTACTTTATTTATTTCAAACAGACACCTAGGAATTTTTAAATTTTCTATAAGAGGCAATTCTTTTAATAATTGCTCCCATTCATGCAATATTTCAGGATCTTTCAATTTTTCATCCCAACCTAATTTAAGGCTCCATAATTTTTGTATTATTAATTTCCCCTGTACTATCACCGGAGCTAATAGCCCAAATATATCGTACCATTTAGCTACAGTAGCTAAAATGCCTCTCTTTGTGAGGTGTTTCTCTGAATTTTCCAGAGAAAATGTGTACATAAATTCATCACGTGGAGCGCACCATTTGGTACCTAAAACTTTATTCACCTGTTCTATATTTTCCTCCGTATGTAAGTGATACTCTTGCATCGGAGTTGTACAAATTTCATTTATGAACTCTTGATCATTCGATCCCCATTTATGAAGGTTAAAACCGGCTTTATTTAACATTTCGTTAAGACCGGTATATATATTTTTTAAATCCTCTTTATGTTGACACCCTGTAAGTATATCGTCAACCCAAGTCTGGTTAAGCAGACTAATCGAGGCTCCTTTATATTTATCTTTGTTAATCTCCGCGATTTGATTTAAAACCCTAGTGGACAACCAGGGTGAACAGGTCAGACCGAAAGGAAGCCTATTCATTTGATAATGTTCAAAATTATCTGTGGGATTTTTTCTCCACAAAAAATTTAATAAATACAGTTGATTAGGATCGACACGGACTTGTCTAAACATTTTTTCTATATCCGCCATTAAAACATAACTAAATGTACGGAACCTTAATAGTATTTCATACAAATTGGGTTGTACTTGCATTCCTTTGTATAGAACATCATTCAAGGACAAACCAGTATTCGTTTTTGCTGAACAGTCAAAAACGACGCGCACCTTCGTAGAGGAGCTTTCTGTTTTAATTACCGCAAAATGTGGCATATAATATTTTTGTATATTATGCACGTTTTTATACTCCTGCGAATTTTCACGAGTCTCTACCTTTTCAACATGTCCGCTGTCTATATATTCTTGCATAACTTGTTTATATTCCATGAACGCTTCTGGAGAAGTTCTAAATTTATTTTCCAATGCACGAAACCTCTTTTCTGCCTGGTATCTTGAACTGCCTAAATCTTTTATTTGATCATTTTCAGGTAGAGTAACTTGATAGGCACCATCCTGTAGTATTATTGTATTTTTCTGAAAGTGCTCCTCCAGTACTTCATCCTGCGTCCGGTCCATCTCCACTTCAGGGATGCTCTCCAATTCCCAGAACTTCTTTACATATTTTTCTAATGAAGATTCCGTATTCGAATGGAGTGAAAATGTTGAGTGAACATTATTTACACAAGCTACAAACGAATTCGCATCCGTCAATGCATATCGAGGAACCGAACCACACAAGATATGTCCGAATTTGGAGTTTTGTAATATCGGTAAATTTTTACCAAGTCTTATAATGCCTTCTAGTAATATATCATAAGCATAATCGGCTCCGAGCAAGATATCGACCCTCCCCGGTATATTAAATTCTATATCTGCCAGGCTACAGTTTTCCGGCAATCGCAACTTCTCTTTATTTATACGTAACTGTGGCAAATCGCCAGTGATTTTTGGCAAAATATGACATTTAATATTAAATTTATTTTTATTATTCAAAGTTGTCAAGCGTAATTTTAACATTTTATTTGACACCGAAGCCTTTTCCGCGATACCCCTTATCTGCAGCCTAGCATCTATAGGTTTCAAATTTAATTGTTTAGCAAATTGCTCTGTGCAGAAAGAAGTCTGGCTACCTTGATCGAGCAGGATCCTAGCGACCTTTTTCTGACCTTTTACATTATATACATACGCTTGGATAGTACCAAGCAACACAACTGTTGATTGATTACCAGAAGCATTATTAGAACTAACAGTTGTATTTGCGGACGTACTTGCCTCATTGTCATTAACATCCGTTTTACTATTTGTTTTATTTTTATAGCCATTATTGGCACTATTTGTATTTTTATTATTAATAAAATTATTTTTTGAATCTTTTTTTACGTTTATATTTGAAGAACTCTCCGTTTTCGTTCTGAAATGCATTTGACTATGATGGTCTTTTGCGCAATATTTACATTTTATATCGCTTCTACAGCTATCTCTATGTCCTTTTAGACATTTAATACAAAGGTTATGCTCTTTAACATATTGATATTTTTGATCGTTAAGAAGATTATTAAATTTATAGCAATTGGTAATTTTATGGTTATTTAATTTACAATAAGTACATTCCTCGGCTTTGCTATCGTTGGAAATATGGAAACTAGCTCTCCTCTTTATTTCTAAAGACCGTCCTGTCTTTTTGAAATGGTTCAAATTTTCTAAATGTTCACAGTGTATTTTTACACTGTCTAAAAACTCATCAAAAGTCTGGATTTCTTCGGCATGCGACCCAAATTCGAGTGCCCTTTTTGTACCATAATCCAATTGTTGCTCAACCATATTGATCATAAGAATATCCAATATTTGTTCGGGTGTTAAATTTAAATTTTTAAGTTTGTTCCAACTATTATAAGTGTTGGTATACATTTCCCGTAAGTCATTCGTTAAATTGTTTGAATGCTGTATAGGTTTATTATTTAAAAAAGTTTTGATTATATTTTTTATTAATTGCGCTTTATTTGCATATCGTGAATCTAACACCTCCCATGCTAGCCTTAGGTTTTCACCACTTACGGGTATATTTTCTAGTAGTTTAAAGGCCTCGCCTTTTACAGACGTTTTTAAATACAGCAGCTTTTGCACTTCCGGTATTGAATCGTTCTCCATGATGAGTGACTTAAATAATTCTTTAAATGGACCATATTCTTCATTTCCATGTGAAAACACAGGTATGTTTATTTTTGGAAGAGTGACATTCACTTTCGCTTCCATCGCCATTGGCTGCAGCATCGGTTCAGCTTCATTTGGTCGGCTGTTCAACCTTCGCATTGTCCCTTTTATTAATTTTATAGCTTCATAATAAATTTGGTCCACCATTTCATTGTCTTTATCATCTGTGAACCTTTCATCTTCTAGCAACATGAAATATGCTTCATTATATTTTTCATAATACGTCCTCAATTTTCCTAAAATCTCTTCGTAAATATCTAGATCAACCTCTACGATAGAATTTTTTACTTGATTTAGGATTTGACTAATTTTTCCTTTATAAGCTGCACGGGTGGCTTTGTGGTTAGACATTTTATTTTAATATATTAATTTAAATAGGGTATAACAAAATGGTTTTTATCTTTTAAATAAAATATTTTAAATTTGTTTCAAATTATTTTTTTTTCTTCTAAAGTTTATTTCTAAAGAATTATTGCAAAAACTTTATCTTTCCTACAAAAGAACTTTATTTTGCATTTATCTTTTTAAACTTTATTTATTTTTGAAAATTGATTTCAAAGTTTTGGGTATATAAACGCTTTATAAACTTTTTTGTATACTATGTATTATCTAAATACTGAAAAACTTTTAATTTTGGATTTTAAGGACTTGGCATCCCTTGGTCTGTTGTAAGCAAACAAAGGGTTTGATGCAGATAGAATCTGCTTTAGAAAGTATTAAGTACCTTACATAACCTAATGTTTCTTTTAGACAAAGGAGTTCTATAGTTATTATTAACTAATAGAAACATAAATAAATTTCTTGTACTATTTTTAATACTAATATATTTTTCTTTTACTGTTTTTCTATTTGGAAAATTATTTCTGTTGCCATGCGAGCTCTTTTACCATTTTTCTAGACTGTCTGCTGTTGGTTTCTTCGGTCGTTTATTTATTTTTATTTTCTTTTCTTTTCGTTTTATTAATTTATAGTAACATTAATGCCTAGATTTAAGGAACAACAGATCCGTGGCTCTTTGTGCCCTAAAATTAAGGATCCGCGGTCGAAGAACCATAAAAATGTGGGAGAATAGTGATCCAAGCCAACCCCGGTGATTAGTATAATTCTAAACCCAAAGAAAAACTTCACTGTCCCACAGTTCCTTGCGATTTTTACTTCTTCGCTTGAAGACCCTTCGATTTAATGGACCACCCAGAGTTTCAGTAATTACGACCAACTTATATTGTTAACGAACCACTAGGTACCCTGAGAAACCCTATATTGTTGTCTGTAAATCTTTATATCCTAATAGGACAACCTGTTAATCCAACAACAGACTATGTCTAGAAATAAAATACAGTAAATTTATGTAAGTTGGTTTAATATAAAATCATATACCAAATTTTGCATAGATTAAATGACATAACGTTTACGTTTACCTTCATAAAGAAATACAAGCATTTATATATCCCTAAGAAATAATATACATTTATTTATAAAGAAATAAACATCTATTTATATCCCTAAGGATTGGTACCAACCTATTTATACGATAAGACTGGACAATTATATCGTATCCTTAAACCCTAAAGGTTTTAGTTATAATTATAGTTAAATTTTAATGCTAATACTAATTTATTTACCGAATAGGTACTATTTTTAAATGCAAACTTTAAACTAAATGTAAACTTTAAATGCAAACTACTGCAGACTGCGGATCAATGAGAAACTTGTTCAGTCCTATCGTAAGTATTTTATTAACTTAAAGGCCTTAGCGCGTTACCGAAACCTAGGTTTTTAAAGAGAAGGAAAGCACAATAGTCTACTTTGGGTTTTCTTCGGACTCCTATTAGGTGTCGAATCATTCATTTTCCTAGATTTCAGCTATGCTCTATGTTGAATTTTGTATTTAGTAAATTTTACCTTGTTTTTGCAAGAGTTGTAACAAACCATCAACCATTTTATTTTCCTTAAAGAAGCCGGTACTTTAGCTTCATACACATAAACTGCATACTAAGTTCGTCACAATAACACTGATAATAACGCTTATCAAATGTACTTCCAACTACCGTAAACGCGGCATTACATTTTTGCACTGTTTCGACCCGACAACCATGACAACATATCACTCCGAAAGTTGTATAGAGAATCTTCCTTCTTCTAATGTTTTTCTGGGCATATGTGCATATTGCCCATGCATTCTCCCCTATTAACCTTGAATGAACTAGTCCCAAATTTCCGCACTCACTACAAAAACTAGTTATACATATGTGGGCCAGACATTGCCATCTCGCTTCGATTCATATCGTAAGCAATACAGTATTTTTTTACACTTTAGAAAAGGACAGCCCTTGATAAGACAACAGAAATAAATCTACATTTTTAACAGCGGTGCGGTTTAGTTTTAAGATTTAATATTATATTTTATTTTCAAACTTGTATGGTTACAGGACCGTAACACTATTGGTGGTTATTTATATATATATATATATATATATATATATAATATATATATATATATATATATATATATATATATATATACCTTATTTTGAGTTCTTTACCTTTGGGGAGAGATGAAATTTTGATTTATTGTGAATTAACGTGTTGTGATTTGAACACTGGGCGGTTGAAGAAGCTCTGGTCAATAGTAGAATAGATTCAAGATACCGACAATTGATACATGATATTTACCAAAACGCAACCATGACCGTAATTCTGGACGACAAATTAATAACAGATAATATAAAAGTTAAACGAGGAGTCCGACAAGGCGATATAATTTCACCTAAACTGTTTACCTTGACCCTCGAAGACATAATAAAATCAACAGATTGGGAAAACAGAGGAATATGTATTAACGGAAAATACCTAAATCACCTTAGATATGCGGATGATATACTCCTGATCTCCTCGGAACGACAAGAACTGGAATTAATGCTGAATGAACTTCATGAAAAATCACTGCAAAAAGGCCTAAAAATTAACTTCAACAAAACAAAAGTAATGACAAACACGGAAGACCAAGAGGCAATAAAAATAAAAACAGAAAAAATAGAACAGGTAAATGAGTATATCTATCTAGGACAAGCAATCAGAGCTAATAGAGAAAATCAAACAGCAGAAATATCGAGACGAGTAAGAATGGGATGGGCAGCGTTCGGCAAACTTTCTTACGTTCTAAAAAATCAAACAATCCCTCTATACTTACGAAGCAAGGTATATAACTCCTGTATCATACCGGTGCTCACCTACGGAGCACAGACATGGACATTTACTCAGGCCAATTTGGATAGGATAAGGAAGGCACAAAGAGCGATGGAGAGACAAATGTTGGGTGTATCACTTAGAGATAGAAAACGTAACCAGTGGATCAGAACCAGAACAAAGACAGTAGACGCGATAGAACAAGCAGCAAAACTGAAATGGAAATGGGCTGGACACAATGAACGTCTCCAAGACAGACGATGGAACAATGCCATCGCAAAGTGGCGTCCATACAATGCAAAGAGATCAAGAGGCAGACCACAGATGAGGTGGAAAGATGACATCAGGAAACAAGGAGGTCCCACATGGCAGAGAACAGCTCAAGATAGGGAAAGATGGAGAGAACTGGGGGAGACCTATATCCAACAATAGAAGGATAGAAAATAGGTTCAAAAAAAAAACCGTGTTGTGTATTTGTTTATTACGTGTTTATAATATATTCCATAATATATATAATATTCCATAATATAATATGTATAATATGTTTTCCATTAAGTATGATGAGAGATGCTTTGATTTTTCTCTTTTTCACGTCTGTTTCTTCATGATTATTGATGCATTGTCCATTGTTTTTGATGTGTGTTTTATGCTCGTTTACTCTGACACTTAGCGGTCTTACAGTTTTTCCCACGTAAAAATTGTTGCATATATTTTTTAGATGTAGTTCTTTTATCTGTCTTGTGGGTTTGGTTTTAATTAGAATAGATTGGAGTGTGTTGGTTGTTTTGATGTTTTATTTATTTTCCATCCATTTTTATTTTTCTGATAAATCCTTTACATATAGTACTGTTGTCATTTTTAAATCCCTTCTTGTAAACTTTTCTTAATTGCTTATGGTGTTATGTACTTTTCTTTCTTTTAGCTTGTGATCTTCACAAAAAGAAACATGTGACCTTCAAAATATTGACGAAAGAAAACAACATAACACTATAAGCAATCCAGAAACGCTCACAAAAAGGGATTTAAGATGACAACAATACCACTTGTAAAGGGCTTATTAGAAAAATTAAAAATTTTTCTAACCAAAACCACACTAAACAACACACAAGAGATATCACAGACTTTCTTTTATAAAATACCCTGTGAATGCAACAATGTTTACGGCTAAACAACTCAATAACATTCAAGTCATAACCAATTAGCATAAAACATACATCAAAAACAGAGA
The DNA here is from genome assembly GCA_918026665.1 of Diabrotica balteata. NCBI lineage: Eukaryota > Metazoa > Arthropoda > Insecta > Coleoptera > Chrysomelidae > Diabrotica > Diabrotica balteata. Next base: position 34,354,738 of record OU898282.1, on the reverse strand, counting down.
CTTTGACAGATTCACAAATATGTGAATGCTCCTAGGAGAATGAGCACAAAGTACAACGGAAAGGTGCAATCAATGTCATGAAAGAAACAGACATGGAAAGTGAAAAATCAAAGAACCAGCTTCCATGTTACTAAATGAAGAAAAATGTATAAAAATTAAATGCAATTCAACAATTTGTACTCCATCCTCAGCCAGTACAAAAAATAACATCTACAGTAAAATTAAAATTGAGAGTGCGTACGAGTTCAGTACGTTTAAGATAGAAATGCACATTTGCCGGATTTCGCGCCATGTGCTTGGCAGTAACCAGATCCAGAAAAGGTAAAACAGATAAATCACAGAACCAATAGGTAAACTCTTTTTACCCTATGAAGGCCGATATGTAATTAAGATATGATCAGTGGGCCTCAAACAGTGGGGCTTGATCGCTTGAAAAGTAAAAATATTTAATTTCCTGTATTTTATGTTAAGTAATAATATTGGATTTTACTGTATCAAAGGTAAATAAAATGAATATAATATGTATATACAGGGCGGTTAAAAGAAGTGGGACGGAATATTTCGAATAATCGAAATTATTTGTCGACATCAAATGTTCATCAAGGTCTCTATAAGTCTCTATTTTGCGTAGAGTGAAAATTATACGAATGGTTTTACATGCAGTTAAATTGGAAAATACTTCGGCAGTATAGTAAAGAGGCTTCCAAAAACACTTTTGAAAATCCCAGAATGCAGAAATAAGGATCTTGAAGATCCCATGGACAGAAAAAGTCACCAATGAAGAAGTACTTTGAAGGATGAACACAACTGCGGATTTGGTCAACATCGTGAAGGGCCAAAAGCTGCAGTACTTGGGACATATAATGAGAAATTAAGGCAGATACGATCTACTTCACTGCATTTTACAAGGTAAAATTGAAGGAAAAAGGGCCCCAAGACGAAGAAGAATATCCTGGCTTGCTAACCTGAGAGCATGGTATAGAAAGACCTCAACACAGCTATTTCGTCTAGCAACCAACAAAGTAATCACAGCCGGAATGATCGCCAACGTTCGGAATAGACAGTCGTCCTAAGAAGAAGAATGCAGAGGAAGAAACCTATGGGAAGACCGAGAAAGCGATGGAAGTATAATGTGGATGATAATGTAAGAAATCTTCTTGGTAGTTTATCGATCAAGAAGACTGACAAAAGACCGTAACGAATGGAGAAGTTTGCTGAATGAGCCTAGGGCTCGAATTGGAATGTATAGGATGGATAGAATGTTTTTCCTAATTATTCACAGCTCATTTTAAAAAAATTATAGATTTCGTCTATTTTACTCAATACGAATTTGAGAGACTTGGAGCCCTATTTTCAAAGAAAAACGAAAGTACAGTTGTGCGGATATTTGTTTTTTTTTGGTTCATCTAACTTAATAGGTTTTCTTTTGGCCTGATTTGAACTTAAAAGTTTTAAAAACAGTTAAAGTTTTTTGGCACCATATGTTCAACTGTAGTGACTTGCAATTATGTTGCAAGAGAACAGCTACTAAAAGCTTTGGTTGAAAATATCGTTTTTTTATTCCATCATATACCTTTCAGATAATACTTTGTTTCTCTTGTGAGACGGGCCTATTACGTGGGATGTGGGATATTTATTTTTATTTTGCAAAAATAGATGGAATATATAAGGTACCTTAAGACCCATCACGGTGAAATTAATTTGTAATAAAACAATTCAGTCTTAAAAAAATAAAATAATTATGTCGCTGGAATTGTGGAATTCTCCCAGTTGACGTTGTAACGTTTGTTTTTTTCCAATAAGTCACTATTTCAATTAATTGTTGTTCTATCCATTTTTTAACTAGAATAAACCCATTAATGTATTTAATAATAGTTGGAGCTAATAAATGCCTCTTGATTTATTCTTCACCAGCTATTTTCAATAACTCTTTATAACTATTTTATAATTAAATTTAAAATGTTTTAAACTTTATATTTAGAACAGATGCTACAGAAAAAGTAAAGCTTTGGATTCATGTTTTCTCCCTACATCTGATAAAATGGACTATTTATCACGTACGCCGTATACTGAATGCAAATCAGGAGCTCGTTCTTATTTAAAACATTTACGATCGCATTTTCCAATTTCCAGGCGCTGGCTCCTGAAAGGTGGTAGTATTGTGAGAATTTATGTTTTTAAAATCAAGTGTCTAGTGTATTAATTCGATTAAGGTTAGTCGAATTGTTTTAGTTCCATTAAAGTTAATGGAATAAAAGTAATACCCTACCAATTTCTCTTAGACTTTTAATGTAAAGTGTAGTTTATTCGCTATTTTAGGTTAAATTTTTATTTCTTTTGTTTTCACGGAAACGCAGTGGGAGGATATTTCCCATAAAAAGTGAAATCAGGTAATGAGTTCCTAGCGAAAAGAAAAATCAGGAATTTAAAGTGAAAATACGTTTAAAATCAGTGAAATTTTTTAATAAATTGTCATACACAAATGCCGGATCAAGATGGCATAATTGCAGTGATAATAAAACATATTGGAAAGGTAAATTGTATTTACTTTCTATAAATTAAATAATCAAATATTAGAAGGTATAAAAATGCCTGACATTTGTAAATAATTCTTAACTTATATATACATTATTAAAAAGGTAAAATGGATCGATATTGGAAAGCTCTTTCCATGTATCACTTTACCAAACCGGCCGGCTACGGAACGACATCACGACGATCGACAATTTATTGTCGAATGTGTATTCAAATAAATTAACGTGCACTTTACAGAATCGTCACATTGACTCACATCGCGACAAAAGCTAGTAATGGCATATTTTCGCGGTTAGTGTGTAGCAGTGCCTTCCCTAGTGACTTAGTGTCGAAGAAAAAGTAATAATATTCGTTAGTAGGTACAAGGAATTTTTTAATAACAGAAACTATTCAGATCAAGAAAAGAAAAATTACTGGTTAAAATGGAAAATTACTGGAAAAATCACTGGTTAAAGGAGATATCAGGCCATATGAGGCAATCATAATGACTGTACAAAAACTTATTTAACTAACCAACAACATATTTAACAAGATACAAATAAAATAACAAGCACACAAAGGTTGCCATCCATTCATCCCATGTCTCTACAGCCCAATTCGAGCCGTGGTCTCCCTCAACATTTTGCTCCACCATCGACTGCCAAGGAAATTTCATGCGTCCTTACACACATCATCTTCCCATCACTTTCTCGGCCTTCCAATGCGTCTCTTTCCCTAAATTCTTGCGTTAAACAGTTTTTTTGGAAGCCCCTTTACTTCCATTTTAAATACATGGCATGCCCATTGAAGACTCTATAGGTGGACATACTGAGATGGTGTGGTTCTATATATATATATATATATATATATATATATATATATATATATATATATATATAAAACCTAGAGCTAAGATTAATATTATTACTAAAATTAATATCAAACTCACCAGTCTTCCGGGTTGAACCGCGTCGATATCACTACTACGTAGTGACAGTGCAGTGAATAGTAAACAGTGTAGTAGTGTCTGGGGGCTCGGGAGACCGAGACCTCGGAAGCCCTGAAGAAGACATCAGAGAGGATGCCGAAAGCTTGGCAAAATGGATATCGACGCGGTTCAACCCGGAAGACTGGTGAGTTTAATATTAATTTTAGTAATAATATTAATCTTAGCTCTAGGTTTTATTGTACTAACCGCGGAAATCTTTCCGAACATATATATAATATATATATATATATATATATATATATTTCATAATTATATCCTCTTATTATTATAAATATTGCTTCACCTATTTTCATTATTCACTATAAGAATCAGATCTCTCCGATGAAGATGGAACCAAATATTAGTATTAGCAGCAACGTGGTTGTCAAATTAGCAGATTCGATACCAAAACATCAACCAACGCCAAACATTATGATATATCTGACCAAAGAGGGCATTTTACCTATGGGAACAAAATGACTAAATGATGCTCCTCGAGTTGTGATGCCACCTGAGAAAGAAATAAAGAAGCGCAGCAGAGGTCATATGGTAGAGAAAATTTCTAACATGAAATCAAGGAGATCTACAACATCTATGTAGTTTTTGTAGATAAGGAAAGTGTTAGGACAAGGTATTCTTTTAAGTGTACATTTTATTTAGAACATCTTCTTTTTTCTCCCGTTGGCTCACTTCCAGCATATGTTGACATTGTAGTAACATCCATATGTCTGTATTAGCTATAAAAATCAGGTCGAAGAAATATTAGGTACTTACGAATATTTTTTTCATTACACGGATATGACAGCCGTGAATTGTTGGTTATTAGACAGAACAGCAGAAAAATTTTATTTACCCCTTTTGGATACCAAACTGGAACTAGCCGAAGCTCTATGCAAAGCGGGAAAACCAACTAAACAGAACAGAGTAGGAAGACCGTCAAGTAGTAGCCTTCAGCAGATGTACAAGCATAAACTAAAAACGAAACCAACTAAAGAAATACCCCAAGAAGACATTCGTACAGATGGGTTAGATCATTTTCCTTATTGGGATGAGACTACCAGGTCAAAATGTACAGGGTTGTACAGGGATGTACAGGGAAAACATAAATTATATATTGTGCATAAAATCCTCAATACCATTGTGTCTTAATAACGAAAGAATCTGTTATTTACAGTGTCATATTGCATAGTGTATTACGGTAGCTTCAAACTTCTTTCTTCTTAGAGTGCCGTCTCCCTACGGAGGTTGGCAATCATAATGGCTATTTTTATTTTTTAACTTGCTGCTCTAAACAAATCAATCGATCTGCAATGATACCAATCACGTAGATTCTTCAACCATGTGTTTTGCCTTCGGCCAACAGATCTTCTTCTTTGAATCTTTCCCTGTATTATCAGTCTCAAAATTTCATATTTTGGTCCCCTCATCACGTGACCTAGGTGCTTCAGTTTTCTGGTTTGCATAGTGGTGATTAGTTTTGTTTCTTTACCAACCCTCTTCAGTACTTCTTTATTTGTGATTATATCAGTCCATGATATTTTTAATGGTAGAGAGTAGGAACTCTTTAACTACGGGTAGTGGCAACCCTCGATTTTAAGGTTGATATAGAATCAATTCAAATACTGGCCAACGGTTTCGGGCGGAGTAGCTGGTAGATGTAAGGGCACTCTTTTGTCCTGAGATAAAGAAATCTATCCCGAAGGCGGATGAACCAAGGAATGGTGAACGGCCTAAGGATGCAGAAGGCAACGGGGAAGCACTGCATTAAAGACTCTACGAGTATCCCTAGAAATCGTCACGGCAGTAAATGACAAGCATCACCGTACTAATCATGGTTCTCGGATGCCAATATTCGGCAGGGGGCGAAATAATAATGATAACAGGGCTCCTGTCCAGGTTAACCAACGAAATCCCTGCGTACTAAAAATACAAAATTCAACTTTTAAAATAGCGACATGGAATGTTAAAAGCATGTATGAGCCTGGTAAAATAAGGAACATAGAACAAGAAATATACGACTTAATATCGACATACCGAAACGCAATACAATCGGTGAGAGCGTACTCTGGTGCAGACGTGGCGTCGGACCACAATCCTCTTGTAGCAAAATTCCAACTTCATTTAAAAAAGATACAAAAGGGCTACAAAAGTGATAAACTAAATATATAAAAATTAAAATCAGAAGACGTCAAAGAAAAACTGAAAAAAGAAATTAATGCAAACCTAAAATCCACACCGGAATCAATTGATGGTGATGTAGAACAACAGTCGTAATTCTTTAAAAATGCAATTATCTAACCAAGTCGCAGAAAACTCACAACAGCCAGATGCAAGAAAGGAGATTGGATGACAAAAGAAATCTTGGAAATAATAGAGGACAGAAGAAGACAAAAGAGTATCAACAGAACTCAGTATCAACAGCTGCGTAATCAAATAAGAAAAGCTAAAGAGACTTATTTCGCTGGAAAATTTCAAGAAATAGAAGACTTACAAAACAAATATGATAACTAAAGAATTGGCTGGGGTAGCAAAACAAAAAACCTTAAACATACTATGGGACAAACAAGGAAACATTTTAGTGGAGACGGAACAAAAATTAGGAAGATGGAAAGAATATATAGAGGAATTATTCCATGACCAAAGACAGGAAAATGTATATAAAAATAATCAGAGTAAAGACGAGGAACCAGAAATAACAAAGTCAGAAGTTACGCATGCAGTAAAGTCCATGAAAAATAATAGGAAACATAATAGCCGACAACTTAGAAGACTTACAAAGAATAATGAACAAAATATTAAGCTATAGTGGAGAATATGGACTTTCTCTTAACATCAAAAAAACCAAATTCATGAAAATTAGCAAGAACAACAATACAAATGAAATACTAACGGTAGGCGGTCAGCAGATTGAGAGAGTAAAAAGATATACTTACTTGGGAACGATAATTTCAGAAAATAACGATTATACTGCAGAGATAAGAGTCAGAATTGAAAAAGCACGTGCCAACTTCGTGAAAATAAAAAAGATTTTATGCAGCAAAGATCTAACATGGGCCCTCAGAATAAGGCTAATTAAATGCTACGTACACAGTGTACTCTACTATGGAGCTGCATCATAGACATTAAACCGGAATACAATAAATCGACTTAACGCGTTTGAAATGTGGACATTTAGAAGATTGTTAAGGATTTCATGGTTAGATAGAGTCACGAATGCAGAAGTGTTAAGGAGAATAGGCATAGAGGGGGAAATGGAAAATACAATAAAAGAAAGCAAATTGCAATATCTCGGACATGTAATGAGGAGCGAAAGATTCAACATCTTGAGACATATAATTCAAGGAAAAATAGAGGACAGGAGAAGCGTAGGAAGAAGACGCGTTTCCTGGTTGAAGAACCTGAGAGAGTGATTTGGTTGCAGCTCAAGGCAATTGTTCAGAGCAGCTGCCTCGAAGGTCGGAATAGCCATGATGATTGCCAACCTTCGTCGCGGAGATGACACTTAAAGAAGAAGATGGTATTTTTAATACTTTGCGGTATAACCAGAGTTCGAAAGTATCGATTCTTTTTAAATTGTATTTTTTTAATGTCCCGAGTCTCAGCTCCATATAATAATATTGAAAATATAGAACAGCGAATGGTACGTAGTCTGATCTCCAAATTTAAATGTTTGCGCGTTAGGAGTGGCTTCATTCGTATAAATGCTGATCTGGCAATCTCTATTCGCCTGTTTATTTCTGCAGTATGATCATTAGTTTCATTGATCAAAGCTTCAAACTAGTTTGACTTTAATATTATATTGTTACGTGATGTTCCATATTTGGCACCAATTTTTTTTGCCAATAAAGTTTTTCTCGTAGATTATTTTTATTATTTTTGCGTGAAAATAAAATTAAAATTTTTATCTAAGAATTTATTTTTGACAAAAAACAAAAATTCATTAATAAATTTACTGTTTTATTTTTCATGAATAATTTCAAAGCTATGGGTTAAATTCATGATTATTTGTAAATATGAGTTAGCATATGTGGAGTAAAAAAAGCAGTAAATCAATGGAACATGTTTTTAATATAGATTTATTTAAAACACAATTCAGTTTTGATCAAGTAATTTTAATAAAATTTCTAGCAGTTTTCGATATTGGTAGAGAAGATTTTAATGCAAATGAGCATTACTGATCAAATATACGTCAAGCATCGAGGCGAGAATCTGAATAAGAGTCGAACGGGAATATAAAGTAAGTATGTAAATTAGCTGAAAATGTGAGAACGTATTATAGTAACAAATAGTACAGATAAACCTTAGACTTAAACCTTCTTGTATGTCTAAAACAGATCAAAATTATCATGGATTTCAGTGTTTTATTAGTAGAGACTAACATTCATATCCATATAGATGCTGCATATTTCTTATGTTTGTTATAATGCAATATTTGGATATTTAAGATCATATAATTGCATATTTTGATATTCTGGACACTATAATATATAGAGGAGTTAGATCTGGTGATCTTGATGGCCATTCAATGAATCCACGACGTCCAATCCATCTTCTCGGATACAAATTATTTAAAAAATTTTGAACACGAGCATCGTAATGAGGTGCAGTGCCTCTTGCTGGAAAACAAGATCTTGGGTGAATTCGCCTGGATTGTTTCTAAGCACATTATTAATTGCAGGAATTATTTGTGTTTCCAATAGATTAAGAAAGCTTTTCCCCCGTTAAATTGTCTTCTATAAAAAAGGGCCTATAATGTGATCTCCTAGTATACCTGTCCAAAAATTTAAATTAGTGGGAAATTGAGTATGACACTCTCGAAACAATCGAGGCTTTTTGTCAGACCAATTTCTTACGTTTTGTCGATGTATATGACCTATTAAATAGAATGTAGCTTCATCGGAAAAAAAATGTCTTAAATAATTTGGATCTTGTGAAATATTATTATCCATAAATTCACAATATTGCAGTCGTTGATCTGGATCATCCTCTGTCAATTCGTGCACCATTTTCATCTTATAGAAATGAAATTTTTTCTTTTATAACATGTTTAAGACGGTCCTGTGACTTACTTCGCATTCGCGAGCAACATTTCTAGTTGAACTGGATAGATTTACTACAAATTGAGACAAAATATCTACTTGCTTTTCCTCAGAAGTCTTTTTTCTACCATCCCCTTTCTTGTTTCAACAGAACCTGTTTCACAAAATTTATTGACAAGTAGTATATTATAGTAAGGTTAATCAATTGGACGATTCGGAAAACGTTCATTAAATATTTTCACAGCTTCATGGTAGTTACGGCCTGCTTTACTAAAAATATTAAAATTGCTTCACATTTGTATACTAATCTACGAGGTGGTGCCATTTTGATTGTTTTGACTTTTAAATACTAAAAATTTACAGGTTACCACTAAAGCTCGCCAAATCTCAAGTTCTTGTCAATAATCTTTACAATCAACGGTGCTAATTGCTTGGTTTTTATGACAGTTGTCAAAAACTAGACACGTCAACTAGATTATTTAAAAAATTGTTCTAACCACGATATGTTTTAACGACACAAAAGTATTTATTCTACAAAAAAATTATTCGGTATAAACGTTCAAGAATAAAAACTAAATAAATTTTGTCATACCGAATGTCCCATATTAAAGCAAAACCAGTGTATCTACTTTTGTATTGTTGTATCGCAAAGTGTATCTCCAAACAATAAATCGTTATTAACAAACAGATCCTTAAAGTTGTAGCGTTTCAAATTTTCATATTTAATATCTATATAATAATATAGGTTCTGTATTAAATTTTGAAGTTCACCCGTGGTTGTTTATACCAAGTTAAGACAAGTTAAGTATTCTTCCAAGAAGTATGACCGCTGTGTAAGTAAGTCTCGTCAACATACACAATTGGCCTATTTTGAGTACGAAAATGTTTGATTTGCCTGAGATATTTTATTCTTAAAGCTCGATTTCACTTTTTTCTATAAGCAATTTTCGGTTGTTTTCGGTTCTTCTCCAACGAAATTGCGTAGAAGTCGCCTTAGAGATGTCTGTGAAATTGTGATATCCAAATCGTTATGAATTTTTTGTTTTAATTTTTTTTACCGTAACCCGACATTTATTTATTTTATAAAATCGTAGAAAATTCTGTGAATGTCTCTTGTTTGGTATTCCGGCAAATCTATGATTCATCTCCCTACTCGTTTTTTGACTGGACTGGCAAACTGGACTCTGTCGGTATTTTTTAGAGAACATTTTGCCTCTCTTGTTACCCTTTATGTTCTGATGGAAATAATTTACCCTAAGCGGACTTCAATCTTGGGTTTGTGCGCCTTGCCAACTTAAGTGGCGTTGACAGTATTAACAGAGAACTACGAACACTGTTCGTTAGTTCTCTGGTATTAACAATGTTACACTTTAATTGCCATCCTGCGTATTTTAGCTTGAGGGTCCTTCTATTTTCTCTTGTCAGCCTTTTGTACTTATAAATTTTTGGTATTTTTCTCTTTTGTTTTCTAACTCCCTCTCTATTTCTTCTTCCCATCAATACATGAGTTTCCTTGCCATTTTTATTTCGTATCCTAAAGCTTCCGCTGCTTCTTCTTGAATACTAATTTTTATATGGTGGTAATGTTCTCATTATTAAAGAATCACTTTTGATTAAGGACCGGGGTTTTGATTTTGGAGTGATTTTCACTGCAGCTAAAAGACATGACCTGCCCCTAAATTGGCTCTTCTTCTTCTTACGGTGCCTATCCGTTCCGGATGTTGGCGATCAACATGGCTATCCTAACTTTGCTTGCTGCTATTCTGAATAGTCCGGTTGTCGATGTATTAAACCACTTTCTCAGGTTTTGAAGCCAAGATATTCTTCTTCTCCCTGGTCCTCTCTTTCCAAATACTTTGCCCTGAAGAATGAGTTGCAACAAGCCGTATCTCTGTTCATTTCTCATAACATGGCCAAGATATTCTAGTTTGCGCTCTTTGATGGTGTTAATAATCTCGCATTCCTTGCCTATTCTACGTAAGATCTCAACATTAGTCATACGATCCACCCATGAAATTGGTTAGCACTACTTTATTTTTATCCAAATACATATCTTTCTTTATGGTAACCTTTTTTGCGCTTTACAAAGTAAGACGTCAGCTAATCTATCTCAGGTAGTGCTCTGAAGTTGATTTTTATGTTTCATTATTTATGTGGACGAATAACTAATGTGTATTTTGCATAATTCAAGCATTATTGTAAAAAATTAATATTTATTTCGATTTTTTAAATAAACCTAGAAAATCGCGTCTAAAGATCACGTTTTTAATTACTTTTTGGTATTCCATGTCTCTAAGTACTATCTTTAGAAAACTTTACGTACAATTAAAAAGTAATTCGTTTATTCGAAGTAAGCAAGCACTCTTAAATTCTTGTTGTATAAGTAAAGTTATTTTAATGTATAAACGTGTTTGAGGTTACGGTGAAGACGTGAAAGATCCTATATTTAAATTAGTAACGTTCTTGGGAGCTTGTACCAAAAGTTAAACACGTTTTAGAATATAAACAAAAAAATAAATAAGGTATTTTATGCGAGTTCAACTGTAAAGTCGTGTAGTTCAGTTCTAGAATATTATAGACCAGTAAAGCGTAGACTAGTTATTTGATTAAAGCTTAATGTAAGTCAAATAAGCAATATTATATATGAGAACTATACTTGGGTCTTACTTTTTATAAGGAGTGTGTTGTGTAAAATTTACTGAGGTCGCTGGTAAAATGATAACAAATACAATGCAATATTTCATTTGTGAACAAATTGGCAATTAATTTAAATATCAGCAAAATACCTGGCTTAACTCATTAATGTTATCTGTACAAAGAAAAACACAAAGATAGGTTTCTCTGTACTTGGTGATATATTTAGTGACAGAGACATTGGTAGTAAATTTCTTGATGTACAGTAGTGGACGAATATTCTTTCTTATATGTGCTCTTTCGTCTTTAATGTATTCTCAAACGTTTTAGTTTTTCCTCAGTCTCAATTATGGTGTTCCCATTTTTGTCTAAAGTGACAAAATATGGTTTCTGTATTGTATCCCTACTAGTTCCTTAAGCTTTTTAGTAAGTTGAACAACATTTTAATTTTAGTTTTTTATAAGCACTGCTCATTTGTAATTTAATACCATAACAGAGACTGTTTATTTCTTTTTCGGGATGATTTAACTCTCCTAGAATCTTTTAATCTAACTCTTTGTTCGTTACAACATAATAAAGGTTAGCTTCGTTTTAAATTTTGCATTTTATTTCTTTGTCCGCACTCGTTTCCTTACGATGGTAAAAGGATGGTGCCCAATTCATTTTAATTTTAAAGATAATACAAACAGCATGTATATGAATTTTGAAAGAACCACACCCAATATCTTCCCGACACAAACAAAAGGGCCTCAAATATTTATGTACATAAGTAAATAGTTTACTTACGATACAATATTTGCAATTTTTTTACTACTTTGGTTTTATTGGCCATGGCATGATAACAAATAATATAAATTTAAAAAAATTATAAAAATAAAAAAGTTATAAACCGTTCTGAAGCAGTATTATTGTATTTTGTTTTTTATTCTAAAAATTTAAAAAGCATTTGTTAAATTGCTCCATATAATTAATCCATAATTTAGGTAAGATTGGAATAAAGAAGTTGACAACCCTTGCTAATTGGCGAATAACAAATAATGAACTTCTAATTTTTTTTTGTTGTGAGATATGAGCCGACCAGTTCAGTCGATTATCTATGGTTATTACCCCTAGTTAAACAGCCTCTTTGTTATTTGGATCATTATGTAAATTACTTGGGATATAACAAAAAAAAAAGACATTTTTAAATCATCATTATTTTTTTCCTCATCATCATCACGTAGCATCACAACCCTGGATGGGTATTTGCTGACTGTACAACTTTTTTCCAATTTGTTCGGTTTTCCATCAACCTAGGGTCAAATGGAATGTTCATTTTCCGGAGATCTGCTTAAATGCTATCTCTCCATCGCATTCTGGGACGTCCGAGTGATCTTTTGCCTGTGGAAATCTCCTTACATACCAGTTTTACAAGTCTCTCATTATGCAGTCTGTGCACTTGGCCTGTCCATCTTAGTCGCTGTAATTAATTTTTTCGACAATATCGGCGTCATTGTAAAGTGCTTTTAATTCGATATTGGTTCTGATCTTATACTGGTTTGTGGTGATGCCATGGTGAGGAAAATTTTTCGTTCAAAGCGTCTGAGCTTTTCTTCGTTTGCTTTGGTCATGGTCCACGTTTCGCATCCGTATGTTATTGCAGGACTGACGATGGATTCATAGATTTTGATCTTTGAACTTGAATGTAAGATTTTTTGATTTTATGATCTTATCCAGTGCATATAGACAGCGGTTTGCAGCTTGTATTATGTCTTTTATTTCTTCAGTAACATCGTTGTAAGCTGTAATTATGGCCCCCAGATACTTAAAACTTTGTTCTCTTTCGAAATTGAAGGTGTTGACCGTCACATTTTATCCTATTCTGTCTTCATGTCGTTCTATTTATACACATATATTTCGTCTTCTTTTCATTAATCTTCAGCATTACTTCAAGCATTACTTCACTTGTTGCTCCTTCCACCTTGTTAAAGATGTCTTTTGTCGATAGGATGGAGTCTCCAACCAGATCTATGCCATTTGCAGTAACAGCTTGGGACCTTGAACCGATAGCAATTCTGCTAATTCTAGCTAATACACAAGGTTAAAAAGTAGTGGTGATAACGCATCACCCTGTTTGAGTCCAATGTTGATTTCAAAGCTGCCAGACAATTTATTATTTACACGTACTTTAGATATTCCACCCTCCATACAGACTTTGGTCATCCGAATGAGTTTCTTTGGTATTGAGAACTCTGCCATGGCATTCCATACTTGGCTTCTTTCTACGCTATCATATGCATGTCGAAAGTCTATGAAAAGATTGTATATGGGTCTGTTATACTCCCACCCTTTTTTTAGAAGTTGTCTCAGCGTGAATAGTTGATCTATTGTTGGTCTGTTTGCCCTAAAGCCGGCTTGATATTCCGCTAGGACATTTTCAGCATAAGGGATTAGTCTACTAAGAATTATGTTTGAGAGGGTTTTATATGCCGTGTTTAGGAGTGAAATTCCTCTATAATTTGCGCATTTGTCCCCTTTTTTGTGGATGGGCACTATTATGTTTTCCTTATATCCTGCTGGTATCCTTTCTTCTAACCATATGTGCGTTATTAGCTGGTGGATTTGGCGATGTGGTGCGTCTCCCCCATATTGCAGAAGTTCTGCTGGTATCTCGTCCGTACCCAGCGCTTTGTGATTTTTCAACTTATTTAAGGCCTTTTGGGTTTCTTCAAAGGAGGGATTTTTGACGGGTATGTCCGCTGTGATATAGATCTCTTCTTTGTGCTGTTCTTCCTGTATGGTGTTTAGAAGGTCCCTAAAATACTCTTTCCATTCTTCAGTTACTTCTTTACCATCGATTATCATACGGTCTTGATGGTCTCTCAGTGTATGGATGGAATTGGTTCTATTTTCTCTTTTCTCAGAGGTAATTGCTTTATAGAATTCGCTGGAGCCTGGTTTGAGCTGGTCTCTCTCAATAGCTTCATATTTTTGTTATTCTTAGTTTATTTTCTTTGTGCGTATTATTTTTTTAGTTTCTTTTCGGCAGTCCTCATATACCTTTTTACTTTGTCTGTTTGCAGTTCTATCCAAGTCTTCCTTACTGTTTATCTTTTTGGCAGCTCTTTCCGACGTTTGTCGTCATACCATGTTTTTGCCTTCTTCTACCTACTCGTTCCAACGATATTGTCCGCTGTATTGGTTATTATTTCGGCAGTCGTTTTCCATAGCTTTTCTATATCATTGTATTCTCTTTCAGAGTTCAAGGTTTGTTCAAGTTGTTCTCTATAGTTTTGTTGTTTCTCTGTATTGTGCATTTCGTCCTGATATAAAGTATTATTTTTTCCTGATATAACGTATGTCCTATCATCATCTGCGAATTGTATGTATGTAGTCAAGAGCCTTCGACAAGTCGCAAAGAGATTGTTATGCGATTGCCGCATTCAAGCACCTCAATCACCTCGCTCACAACATTAAATACCGCGTTCGTAGTAGAAAGAATGAGGGATGAACGTGTTGATGAAAACCCGATGAAAGTCAATTGGATATAGCCCTAAAGAAAATTAACAACCGATATGCCCCGTAGCAGAAAATTGATGTAGTCGGCTCTACCTAATGAAAGAATAAAAAGAATGCTGACGATATCGATCAAACATTGTTAAAAATCCAATTTAAACTTTCCACTGACGGTTTAATATGCTTTCAAAAGACGGTGGCTTATCAAATTTTCAAATTAACTTTTAAACTAACTCATTCATGTAACCGTAATACAATTAAATTATTTAATAATTTCCCGATTATAAAATTTTCCAATTTTATTAAACCAAAATCCGTAAAATTATTGTATACACGAAATTAATCAGTCATCTTATTTACACCCAGCTTCCTTCCTTTTACTCCTTTTGACGAAAATGCGCCTGTCATCGCCGTAACAACGCGTAGAAATTAAAAATTGACCGGAGTTCCAGATTACAAAGGCCTGCGAGATTAACCTGTCATAACAGAATTCTTCGTTAACAGTACATTAATTATTAAAAGGTCCATTGCATTAAGCAGCTTTCCCTGGTAGTTTGTATAAATAAGTGAATATATAAATAGTTTGGACCCGAATCACTCGAGATTAAATTTATTATACAGTTCCTGCTTATATGGTTTTTGATAAATAGATTAAATAATAATCTAAACGGTAACAGACGAGAAGTTATACAGGCATTATATAGAGCAAAGAAACGTAACGAAGTGAGGTCCGACAATATTCCTGAAGATATGGACAGTGGTTAGGAAAACAGGATAATTTGGTTAGAGCTTTGTTTAGTTTAAATTGAAACTACGAGTATACAAAGGAGGTTTGTGTAGAGACACTGAAGTAATGTTCAAAAACGTTCAGAGTTTCTGTTCACAAAGTTTCTTATTCATAAAAAATAGGTTAAAATTTTGAACATTTATATAATAAAACGTTCATGTAAGAGTAATTCAAAATTAATATTATAGAAACTAATTTGTCTATCCTTCTGAGACCATACAACAATGAAGTTGTATGGTCTCAGACTACTTACTACCGGACAGAAAGAGAAAGAGGGCACCAACTACTTTTTTGAAGAAAAAATAGTAAAAAAGAAACTGAAAGTAAAGGAATTAATAAATTAATAAACAAATTAAAATAAAATTATTATTGAAAAAGTATTATTAAAAGATGTGACGTTTATAACGTTACAACATCTATAAAACTTTAGTATGCGTCTCATGAAACTAAATTTTTTGTTTTCTTTGCCATCGCAACGAATTTTGATTTAAGGTCATCCTCTTCTTTATTCCTTGAGCCCTTTTAAGGGCATGGTGACACTTTAAATATTATTGGCTTGCTGCCTCCATTGTCTGCGATCCTGTCATTTAAGGTAATTTTTAGGGAAATATTCCATTCTTGTATATGCAGTTGATCAAGTTTGATAGGAGTTAGATAGATCTACTGACTCCAAGCGTTTTCACCACCTTTTTCTTTACCATATCTGTTCTCGGAGCCTTTCCGTCTTTCATGCTTGCTATGGCGTGTACAAGTTATGCCGTAGTGATATCTGTGCCATCATATGTCATCATACGTGCTTGTACGTATTAAATGAGTTGTGTTAGTCTCCAACTGTTCTATATCCCTGCATTGTCCCGGTAAACATTCTCTTCTTGCTATTTTTATATGATCTGCGAAAGTCCATTAATTGTAGAATGTCATCAGTTATATAGCATTTGTGTTCGGTCTCATCTTATTTTAACTTATTTTCACTAATCTCCACAATGGACGTTTGTATCTACCTTCAAGTATCTTCAGTGTTTACTTCAGTAAGGGGTCAATGCAAAAAGTGCCTAAGTCACTTTTTTTACGGAATTGGGTTAGTGCCACCATCTAGTGGCATTTATTATAAGCTTTCAGATGGTAGTTTCAAAGTTGCAGAAATCTGTACCTAAGTCGCTTATTTTACATTTTCTCTGATAGGAGTTTCGCTTGTTTTCAACGCAAAATGTACCTAAGTCACCAATTTGACAAAATGTGCAGTATACGGTGCAAATTGTGCCTTAGTCACGTTATTACAAGGTTATGTACCGTGTGTTTATTACGTCTCTGTGAATCCTGTGTGTAATTATCATTTAAAAATAAACATGGCAGGTAAGGAAAGTGGAATAAATATATTTTGTTAATGCAGGTACTAATGATCGTTTTCACGAGGGATATAAGATTTATTTTGTAGTTATGCATTATTAACTACATTCTAACCTCGCATATTTTAACAACTATTATTTTACTTCAGATGATGGTGAATGGTCAGATTATTCGGCATCATGCAGTGAGTATGAACCAAATAGCAAACACGAAAATAGTTCTGAAGTCGATGACCCTGCTCCATGCAGAAGCAACCAGAGAACCAATAGATCTCCCAAGGAGGGTAAAACCTCTAGTTCCTGTGCTACGATGGGACATGGTCTAGAAAATATGGACATCCCTGGATCCTCCACACAAATCAGTACACATATTATTACCCAAAATGTGGTGTATGAAGTCAATGAATCCCAGCACCCAGAAGTAAAGAAGGGCAAGAAAAGAAATATTAATAAGGATGCATGGAAACGAACCATCAAGAGTAAGGAGTCGTTTTCTCGAAAACACCAAAGAAGACAAATAACAAACTGTCGATGTAAATGCTCCTTAAAATTAACCGAAGAACAACAAAACCAAATTTTCCAGGCCTATCACAATTTAACGTCATCTACACAACAAAATTTATACCTTGAAGGTTGTGTACGTCCTACGGATGTCAAACGACACAGATCAAGAAAATCTATCAATCCACGACATAGGAGCCGAAGCTTTCTATATGAAATAAAGATTGACGGAAAACTGATAACACTATGTCAGTCGGCATTTTTAGCAGTACATGGAATAAAACGCTCTAAACTGCGCCGGAAGATTCAAAAAAACAATGCAGATCCTAAGGATTCTAGAGGTATTCATCACACTAGGCCAAATAGAACAAAAATTGATACTTTAGCCGCAGTTAGAAAATTTATAGAAGAACTGCCAGCTCGAGAGTCTCATTACAGCAGATCTGATAATAAACTTCGGAAGTATTTGGATTCCCATTTATCTGTTGCTAAACTTCACCGAAACTTCTTAGAAAAGAGTCAAAATGAAAAAGTATCATACGAGATGTTCAGGAAAATTTTTACAGAAGAATATAACATATCATTTGGATTCCCAAGAAAAGACATCTGTAAAGAATGCACTCTATTTCTGGCACGTTTACAACAAGCTGAAGTGGCACATGATAAGACATCGACACAAACTCTCAAGGTAGCAAGAGAACTGCACATAAGAAAAGCTGAAGTGTTTCAAAAGAAAATTTCGGAAGAAGCAAAAGCTAATGATCCTTACGTTCTATCAATTTGCTTAGATTATCAAAAAAATTTGCCTGTTCCTGTAACGAATATTACGGACGAATACTATTTGCGTCAGTTGTGGATTCATAATTTGGGAATACGTTGCTTAACAACAGGAAAAACCAATATGTATATGTATGCAGAACACTTTGCTCAGAAGGGACCAAACGAGGTTATTTCTTGCCTTCAGGACTATATTACGCAAAATCAGAAGCCAGAACAACGTTATTTGAAACTTTTTTGCGACAACTGCTTCAGCCAGAATAAAAATAGATATTTATTTGTCTTTTTGGATCAGCTTTGCTGCAATAATATTTTTGAAGCTATAGAAATCTGGTATCCAATACCCGGTCACAGTATGATGCCAGTCGATCGAGATTTCGCTGTGATTGAAAAACAAAGAGTAAAGTACGACAAAGTTGACAACCCTGAAGTTTATGTCAATATGATAAAAGGTTGCAGAAAGAAAAACCCATTTGATGTCGTATTTGTACAGCATTCGCTGAGGTCAAATGGATGTCTGGAAAAAGGCGATCGTAGCATAAAAGTGAAAAACTATAAATTATGGTTAGACTCCCATATAAAAAAAACTGTGCCGGGAATTTCGAAAGCTAGACGCATCAAATTTTCGCGTAATGAGCAACCACAGCTCAGTGCAACCTACTCTGGCCCAATGGAAATAATCAAACTTTACAAAGTGGGTCAGAACCGTAAAGTTTGCGGCCAACCCACGCTGGCCTATGCGAATGAATACCTTCAAATAAAACAGTTGAAATTTGACAACGTAATGCATCTTGTCAAACACATTATATCACTGGACACTGAATTCTTTACTCGAACCATGTCTGACAATGGGAGTATAATCCAACAAAATAACCTTGTGAGTGAAGAACTTCATCAGGTGCAAGAGGCTGACGCAGTTTATGAATAGCTTTTTTTCCTATCATGTTCTAATATTTTCTGCAAGCATGCTGTGTAATTAATACAATGTTTATGTTTTGTATGTTTTATGTTCTTACGGTGTCACATAATAAATATTATTTCAATATAAACGCTATTTTTTTTATGATATATCTTTAATTTTTCACGAAATATCAAATTGCAACACAAAATGTGCCTAAGTCACAAAATATTTAAATTTTTTTTAGAAAATTGCAAAGCTTTATGTTTTGTTTATTCATGAAAGTCGAAGAACCTTTACAAAAAGAATAAATCGCAACACACATTTTGATCATAACATTTTCAGTAATATTTCAAAATCAAAAATAAACTTTCAAACCTTAATATCTCACAATTACCAATTTGCGACTTAGGCACTTTTTGCGTTGACCCCTTCCTGAATGCTGTCCAATCTTGAATTTTATTTGAGAAATACTTCTGTTCTTACTGTTGGGTCAGAGTGCTATAGTTCTTTCAGAGTATCTTTATATTGCATTTATTGAGGCTTTGTGTACTTTTTTTATTTAACTTGATGTTGCAACCAAGTAGTGATCAATAAAAAAGTTTAGTC
Source organism: Diabrotica balteata (assembly GCA_918026665.1). Lineage (NCBI taxonomy): Eukaryota > Metazoa > Arthropoda > Insecta > Coleoptera > Chrysomelidae > Diabrotica > Diabrotica balteata. The sequence continues at coordinate 34,335,150 of OU898282.1, read as the reverse complement.
CTTCACATGTTTTGACGTTAAGTACAGTATTCCTGAATATTTCTTTAATATTGATGTATTCATTTTATTTCCAAACACTTATATCTGTAATAGAAATCCATCTTTGGATTTTTTATAACCTGTATAAGATGTGTCTTCTTCCTGACAAAATTCAGGACCCTTTAAATGTTGTTAAATTTTTAAATATTCTTACTCGTATATCTAGTGACTTCACACATGTATACCTAGTAAGTTTTAAACCACATTTGCTTTAAACTTCACGTTTGTTTTAATTAAAGTGGTAATACTTATTCCAGGTAACAGCACTGATGATAGAATAGACATTCCGAAGACGTTCCGTGATGTATCCCGAAAGGATTCTTTTAAATCTTTATATATATATATATATATATATATATATATATATATATATATATATAATATATATATATATATATAATTCTTTGGAGGGTAACTTTCGGGAAAGCGTCAAAACAAGGATCAGCTAGAGATGGTATAAGCCAGCTTGGTGTAGAACTTTATTCTATATGTGAAATTTTCGGTGATATGTTGTCACCTTCATCAGCACCTAAATGGAAAACCTATTATAGTACAGTGGTGGAAATCAACATTTAAAAACCTACATTGAAAATGTTCAGTTGGTCCTAGTTGTAAAAAACACTGTCACAAACATGTTAAAAATATTAAAAATATTAAAACATAAAACATTTAACATGTTTGTGACAGTGTTTTTTACAACTAGGACCAACTGAACATTTTCAATGTAGGTTTTTAAATGTTGATTTCCACCACTGTACTATAATAGGTTTTCCATTTAGGTGCTGATGAAGGTGACAACATATCACCGAAAATTTCACATATAGAATAAAGTTCTACACCAAGCTGGCTTATACCATCTCTAGCTGATCCTTGCTTTGACGCTTTCCCGAAAGTTACCCTCCAAAGAATTGTATTCTTAGCGTCGTTACACACACTCTATATATATATATATATATATATATATATATATATATATATATATATATATATACATTCGGTTTTATAACGTCTTACGACGTTGTCCGACTCCCAACCGCCACTGTATTCGGTCTTGAGTTAGGTCTTCGTCCAGATTTCGAGCGCTAATCGCTTTCCTAACTCCCAGGTTCCAGCTCTGTGGTGGTCTTCCTCGTTTCCTCTTCTCTGGGGGTTGCCACATCATCGTTTTTTTAGGCAATCTTTCGTCCCCCATTCGGCTCACATGTCCATACCATATGAGCTGTTTTCTCTCAATATCCTCAACTATAGTGCCCTCTATACCCATTTGTTGTTTTATCACTTCATTCCGTATTCTGTCGGCTCTTGATATTCTCATCGATCTTCTGATGGCATCCATTTCCGTGGCTTCGACCTTTTTCTTATATTTCTCGGTTATTCTCCATGTCTCAGCTCCATAAAGTAGGCTAGTTTTAACCATTGTCTCATAGATGTTCTATGAGACAATCTTTATACCTTTTTATAAAAGAATTTGATTATTGCTTCATTTGAAAATTGTTATTCTTATTTTATTTCACTGGGTTTTCAGGTGTTTTCCTATTATAGTGTTCCTTAAATAAATAAATTCCTTTAGTAAAATTTATACATCTCATATAGAAAAACTTTATTGTTTTGTTTTGAGGTCCTAAGGTACATGCGACTATAATAATCCGGACGAGTAAAACCCATTTGGGAAAATTCGCTGGTGTGAGGACTAAACGCTGCATTGTTACTGTTACCCCAGGTGCCACATTGCCGGGGATGACCAATTCGTGCTGGCGTGTCGTGTTTTTGCAGTGACAGGCACAAAGTAAGTCTTAATTAAAAATGATGTGCTCACGAATATGGACCTAATACAATTGAATTTTTAATATTGCAGAAACGTATCGCATTCTGAATAAAATATTATATTAAATTAATAGTTGAACAAAATAAGTAATGCATCAGTTTCATTTTTTGCGACAGTTAAACAGAAAAAGAAATTTAATGGAATATCTGGAAAGAGTTATCTGAAAATATTATCTCATCAGATCAGTAAATATTCAAAACTGATGATAATGATGGAATACAAATAGAAAAATAAATACTTTAAACCTATCTATTCTTTCTTAAGAAAGAAAAAGATATATCGTTGGAAAAATAAAAAGAAAACTACAGCTTTTGCAAACCATCTAAGGAAAGTATTAGCCTGCACAACTGAAGAAGAACGGAAATAAACCAGATTAGCTTGAAGTCCTAACAAAAAATTGAATAAAAAAAGCTAAATGTAAAAATAAAAAAATGCAATTTTCACTACGGTCTATAACCTCATACCTCCGATCATAATTTGGATACTGGCCTCCGACCGTCGAATTTTGGTCTCCGTTTTGATGTATTTGTTCAGCCAAATTAGACATTTTTAAAAGAGACATGTTTGTACATGTCTGATAGGATTTTTTTGTTTTGGGTCTTACTTCGAATACTTTTACTTCTTTGACGTTGGGTTATCTCAGTTCTTCATGATGTTAACGTCTTTTATACGAGGCGCGTTCGTCGTATGTCTTTTAAAAGCATTAAAACATGTTAACGTAGGTTTTGATCGGACACCGTTAACTTTCCCTTTCCTTCGTCTCTTGGAAGGGGGCTGTGTAACATTTTTTTTTAATTTTGATTTTTTTATATACAGATATAAATCCTTTAATATACTAATGATATGCTACTTAGTGTCTCATGACGCTTTGAAATGTCCTTTACTACATTTTGGCTAACTGGTAAGATATAGCATATTTCTATTCATAGCAAGGTCTATTAAAACTTGCAACCCTCTTACATCGTGGAATTTAGATCGAAAGCGTCTCTAAGTAGAAACACTATACTTTGTTATAACTCTTTTGTAGATTACTAGATTTAAGTGAGTTAGATAGTTTCCATGTTCGCTAGCTAATAATTCTAGAAATTAGAAAAACTAATGTATAGCAGATAATTATTATCATAATCTTAAGTATTTTTTTATTGCTGGAGAATTTTAGGACAGTGTTTTCAAGATTTACAATATATGCCCCATCATCAGGCCATAGTACATAGATTTTTGTTTTAACATCTAAAAACAACATGAAACCTTAATGTTAACATTAACCTAAAAATAATGAAAACCTTATATAAAACAATAGTTAAAATCAAAACTAAGTTAATCAAGCAAATAACTATAACCCTAATTCAGTCAGAAAGTTAAAAAGAATAGAATAGAAATATGCTTTATTGTCACTGTTCAATTTTTTGGATGTTTAAAAAAGTCTGCAAAATAACAATAAGAAATTAAAATTTAAATAAATGCAAATTTCATAATAAAACCTTACGAACTTATAAGTCTGAGTTGTTGCATGTGATACCCACATTATATATATATATATATATATATATATATATATATATATATATATATATATATATATATATATATATATACATATATATATATATATATATATATATATATCTATATATATATATATATATATATATATATATATATATATATATATATATATATATATATATATATATATATATATATTGTTATGCTATTTAAATTGTATTCTATTGCTTATTTAGAAAAGATCCTGTCTATATTTATTAAATGATCTAATCTCCAATTAATCACAATAAATCAGCATTAATTAATTACAATCTCAGGCTATTTAACTTGTACTATTTACCTTTGATCGTGGATTCAAAATATTTTCCAATTGGCTTCCTAATTGGGATAGGTAATATGACCTGAATAAAATACACAGAATTTCAACTGAACTATATGTGAGATGTCCTTTATTTTAATGAAATTTTATATAACAATCAATCCTGTAATATTTGCAATATAATACTTTAAATATATATGAGAAGTTGTTTTCTATCATGGACCCAAATGTTATTTTACATTGATTTTTAATATGTGTTATAAAACTAATCTCTCTTTATAATTTTTATCTTTAAAATGATCGCAAAATTAACTGTCTCTATTATTTATTCAATTTATTTAATTAATAAATGAAAACCACACTCCTGCTCTAATGAAAATTGACTGACCTTTCGTTCTCTGCCGTTGTAATTCTATGGCCACGCCTTTTAAAAAAAAAACCTTTCTCTGCTTCTGCTCCTATTGTGGTCCAGATGACGTACACCTTTCTCCTATCTGTCCTTGTATCTGCAACCCAACAACTCGTGTAATTCTATGCAGCCTCCTTTTGAGCGAATCTCCGCGCCTGTTTATAACTTCAAATGTTTCCGGCTTCGTCTGATGTTAATATTCTTATACCCTTTGGTTTTTCTATCTCTCTGTACCCCGTTCCTTACACTGATCAGCTTTTACACAGCAAATAAACACACCCGGTAAATTACGTCTTCGGGACTTCAAACAAACACAAACCACAAAGCTCTTTCCTTCTTGGGCCACGAAAACTGACTAACTCCTTTCCTCTCTCCTATCTCATAGCCAAAACCACTACCTCCTTGCATTCAAAAATTGACCAATAAAAATCATCCACCTCTGTGATGTATATCGTTACCAACCAACTCTCTCTATAAAACGTCATTCGGGTAATTCCAGAAAACAACATTCTTTAATTATTCTAACTAAATCTATCTGCTTTACAAATATTTCTTACTAATAGCTACAAACGATACCTGTTTCTCAATTCAATGTCTTTTGTTAATAAACTTTTACCGATATAATCTTTCGGGGGGAAAAACCACCGCACATCCCGGTCTATTGTTTAAAACACTTTCTATATACACTTTTATTACGGGTAAATCCATTCCACAATAACCGACTTATTTAAATTTCTTATCGATAATATTTGAAAGTCTTGTCTCTGAGGCCTAATGAACAATTCTTCGAACGACTTAAAATACATATTTTGTCTTATACAGGATGTTTGAAAATTTATATGTCCGTGTCTTTATGAAATATCAATAATTTTAATTTTTATTTAAGTAATAAAATTTGTATATCGGTTTTTTATTGCTTATGGACATTCAAAGGTACAACAAATCCCCGCCTTTGCAATCGATAAAATTTATCAATCTATGCAACTAAATTTTCTCGAGGCAAACTAAAACGCACTTCCTGTATGCTAGCTGTACTTATGCTACGTATTTTGTGGCCACTCGGTTTTCCTCATTTATCAACGTTTCATAGTCTCTTAAAATTATACGCAAATCATTTTCTTTGCCTTCTCCACATATCAATTTTTTGTCTCTCCCATCAAATTCTTCGCACATATTCACCGTGTACTCCGTGTCTTCTTTAAACACCACTGTCTTCATTGTGTCCTCTTCATTTTCCTTTGTTTTTTTTTTGTTGGGCTCGTCGTCTCTTCTTTTGAGGAATCCCATATGTTCTTTTCAACTGAATCCTTTTCCTTTTCTTTCATTTCCTTTGTTTCTTCTTCTGTTGGGCTCGTCTCTTCTTTTGAGGAATCCCATATGTTCTTTTTAACTGAATCCTTCTCCTTTTCTTTCATTTCCTTTGTTTCTTCTTCTGTTGGGCTCGTCTCTTCTTTTGAGGAATCCCAAGTTTTGCTTTCATTTCTTGTCAAAATCTTTCCATCTTCTTCTCCTGAGCTCGTCTCATCTTTTGAGGAATCCCAGGTATTTTTTTTTCTGATCTTTTTCTGACCTTTTCCCCTCTTTCTTCCTTTTCCTTTCTTCGTCACCAGGTTCATTTCCACCGTTTGTTCTTTCTCTGATTCGTCCGTAATTTGTTTCTCTTGTTCCTTATCCTGTTCTTCTTCTTTTTCCTTTGTTATTTTCATCGTATTGGTTTTGAAGTCGATCACTACATGTTTTTCCGTTAATTCGTCAACGCCTACAATCATGTCATGTGACATATTCGGCATTATTACACATTGAAGTGCATACATATTTTTTTTCAATCGTACCATTACTCGTATACCTTCATTTATTGTTGCCAATGTCCGTTTATTTGCGCCCACTAAATTCACCCTAGGTATTTTATAAATTAGACTTGTTAAATTTACTTCTTCGATTAATTTTCTGTTGACCAGTGTTATTTCAGAGCCTGTGTCTATCATAATTTTAATTGGTTTCTCATTTATAAATCCATCCACAAATTTTAAATTAACTCCATTTCTCTTTTCATTGTTTCCTGCCAGTTTAATAAATTCCTTGGGGTGACAAAAAATTCCTGTTTGTTTCTTCGTTTTTAGTGAGCGCCTTCTTGAAAACACGCCTGTTGTTCTTCTGTGTTTTCTCGCCCGTCATCTTCTCTCTCATATTCATTTTCTTCTCTTTGCATATTATTTATTTCTCTTCTGTTCTCTTTTGGTCTATCATTCCCGTATCGGTTACCGCGAGATTCCTGTTCATTCAGTGGGTTATTGTATCTGTTTCCTTGGTATGGGCGGTTATTTCTACTCTGATTTTCCCGATCCCTGTTTTCATTCCATCTCTGGATTCTGGGTTCATAATTCTCTCTTCCGTTCGGTCTATTTTCGTATCCCCGTCTAGGTATGAATTCTCGTCTTGTATAATCTCTTCTAAAATTTTGACCTCTATCTCTATATTCTTGGTTTTCTCTTTGTCTATAATTTTCTTGCGGTCTTCTTTCTCTTCTTTCATGCCTACGTGATTCTCTCATTTGCAAAAATTGACATAAGCTGTCAATGTCCTTGTAATTTTGGAGATTTATGTGGTCTTCCAAGGTATCTTCAAAGTGTCGCGATATCAACTCTACCAATTGTTCTGATGAATAATTATATTGCAAATGTTTTGCATTATTATAGAGTTGTAATGCGTACATCTTTTCTGATACGCCCATCCTCTCATGGTATTTTCCATTTTGTAACTCTTTATTTACTTGTAGTTGCTGGATTTTTCCCCAGAAATAATTTAAGAATCTTCTCTCAAAATCTTGCCAATTGTCAAATTCTTTTTCCTTGCTGACAAACCAAAGATTTGCCTCTTCTTTGAGATGGTTCCTGATGGTTTCCTTTGCTGTTGCAAACGGTCCTATGTATTTGACTTTTTCCTTTAGGTTATTTATAAAAGGCACTGGGTGTAGTTTCCTTATATCCCCGCCAAATCGTACTTTTACGTCTTCTGTGCTATGTACGATAACTTCCTTTCTTTCTACTTCTCTTATCTCCATCTCTGCAATTTGTTTAAATCTCCTTTCCGTTTCTTTCCGGTCTTCTTGTAGCGCATTTTCAAATTTTATTTCTATCTGTTCTAATTCCCTTTCTTGCATACTCTGAATATCCTTCATTTTAGTTTCCATTTCTTCTCTCTGCATCTCTAGTTTCCTCTCTGTTTCACTAACTTTTTCTAAACAGACTTTTACTTCATTTTCATATTTGTCCAAACGCTTTTCCATTTTTTTCTCATTTTCTTCTAATTTCTGTTCTATTGCTTGTCTTGTTTTCCGTTGGTTTTCTTTGATTTTTAGTGATGTTTCTTTTTGGTTTTTCTCTATTGTCTCTTCCATTTTCTTTGCTGTTTCATTCATTGTTTGTTTTGTTTCCCTTTGATTCTCTTGTATGGCCTGTTTTGTTGATTCTTGTATTTGTTGTGTCTGTCATTGCAACATTGCTAATAATTTTTCTAACATCCCTGTTTCTTTTCTTTCCTCTATTATTGTAACATTTCCTTCATTATCCGATCCTTCTTCAAACATTGTTTCCTCTTCTCTGTTATCCTCCTTCCTTTCTTGCATTTTGCTTTGACTCCTTGTGGTCGACATGTTGTTTCTTTTCGTTACTGTTTTTGTCCCCGCCAAATATAAAATTCTACTGGTCTGTTGCAACAAACGGGACTTTTCTTGTTCAAATGTAATAACTCTTGAGTACGAGTATCAAATTTCAATATCCCACAAATAAATCAAATGGTAAAATATCAAATGTCAAAATCAATCAAATAAATCAAGTATGGTAAAATTATCAAATGTAAATATCACACAAATAAATCAATTATGGTAACCTATAAATTGTCAATATCACGAATAAATCAATTATGGTAAATTGTATCTTAAAAAAAAATATAAATCTTTATGTCCTCAAATTTTACATAATATTTCACTTTATCCACGGCATATAAACTTTCAAATATCTGCTCGTCTACTCCTATCCTTTCAAATTTGCCAACTAGAAATATTTTTCAAAGCTTTACACGTTGGGGCCATTTTGTTATGCTATTTAAATTGTATTCTATTGCTTATTTAGAAAAGATCCTGTCTATATTTATTAAATGATCTTATCTCCAATTAATTACAATAAATCAGCATTAATTAATTACAATCTCAGGCTATTTAACTTGTACTATTTACCTTTGATCGTGGATTCAAAATATTTTCCAATTGGCTTCCTAATTGGGATAGGTAATATGACCTGAATAAAATACACAGAATTTCAACTGAACTATATGTGAGATGTGCTTTATTTTAATGAAATTTTATATAACAATCAATCCTGTAATATTTGCAATATAATACTTTAAATATATATGAGAAGTTATTTTCTATCATGGACCCAAATGTTATTTTACATTGATTTTTAATATGTGTTATAACTAATCTCTCTTTATAATTTTTTTCTTTAAATGATCGCAAAATTAACTGTCTCTATTATTTATTCAATTTATTTAATTAATAAATGAAAACCACACTCCTGCTCTAATGAAAATTGACTGACCTTTCGTTCTCTGCCGTTGTAATTCTATGGCCACGCCTTTTAAAAAAAAACCTTTCTCTGCTTCTGCTCCTATTGTGGTCCAGATGACGTACACCTTTCTCCTATCTGTCCTTGTATCTGCAACCCAACAACTCGTGTAATTCTATGCAGCCTCCTTTTGAGCGAATCTCCGCGCCTGTTTATAACTTCAAATGTTTCCGGCTTCGTCTGATGTTAATATTCTTATACCCTTTGGTTTTTCTATCCCTCTGTACCCCGTTCCTTACACTGATCAGCTTTTACACAGCAAATAAACACACCCGGTAAATTACGTCTTCGGGACTTCAAACAAACACAAACCACAAAGCTCCTTCCTTCTTGGGCGACGAAAACTGACTAACTCCTTTCCTCTCTCCTATCTCATAGCCAAAACCACTACCTCCTTGCATTCAAAAATTGACCAATAAAAATCATCCACCTCTGTGACGTATATCGTTACCAACCAACTCTCTCTATAAAACGTCATTCGGGTAATTCCAGAAAACAACATTCTTTAATTATTCTAACTAAATCTATCTGCTTTACAAATATTTCTTACTAATAGCTACAAACGATACCTGTTTCTCAATTCAATGTCTTTTGTTAATAAACTTTTACCGATATAATCTTTCGGGGGGAAAAACCACCGCACATCCCGGTCTATTGTTTAAACACTTTCTATATACACTTTTATTACGGGTAAATCCATTCCACAATAACCGACTTATTTAAATTTCTTATCGATAATATTTGAAAGTCTTGTCTCTGAGGCCTAATGAACAATTCTTCGAACGACTTAAAATACATATTTTGTCTTATACAGGATGTTTGAAAATTTATATGCCCGTGTCTTTATGAAATATCAATAATTTTAATTTTTATTTAAGTAATAAAATTTGTATATCGGTTTTTTATTGCTTATGGACATTCAAAAGTACAACAATATATATATATATATATATATATATATATATATATATATATATATATATATATATATATATATATTAATCTATAAAGAGGGAAGAGTAGCTTCTGTAATGTGTTATTCTACTGATGCCAAAAAGATACCGTATTGCTCTTTTTTGTAATTTAAAAATAACATCAAATTGGGCAGCTGTACTAGAACCCCAAAAAGAAGACCATATCGAAGATGAGACTCGAATAAAAAAAAATATGTTATTTTGGAAGATGGTAAATTGATTTCCTTCGAAACAGATCTTATTGCATAGCAGGGTGGGGCTAGTTTCTTACTTAACAAATCGATATGAAGGGGCCATTTAGGTTGCTGCCTATAAAAATACTAAGAAATTTGACAGAATCAACGATACTGATATGGCTGTTATTAAGAAGCAAGGTTTGAAGAACTCCTTTATAGGATAATGCTACTATCTTATCTATGTTCACGTTAAAAGAAAGAAAATTAGGGTTGGACCAGGTTTTTATTTGAAGTAGATCAGAAGTTATAGTTGCATAAAAAGTTCCTCCTGGTGATACTGGTATCATCAGCAAAAGGAAAAATTTTTTCATCGATTTTTAAGTTATTGATGTCATTTATAAAGATAAGGAAAAGTAGAGGACCCAATACTGAATCGTGTGATACTCCATCTAACTGTGTGTGTATCATTTGCTCTAACTAGTTGTTTCCTATTCCTCAAGTCAGACTGGAACCAATTCAAATAATTACCTCGAATTCCGTAGAAATTTAGTTTTTTATTAAAATGTCGTGTTTTACACAATCAGAAGCATTGGCACAGTCACAAAAAAAACAGTGGTAGTGTAAAGATTATTGCTTAGTTCTTGATAGTCCTCATGTAGTACAGAAAATGTAGTATCACTGGTACATTTATCAGAAATCCAAACTGACTTTTTAATAAAATGTTGTTTACAACGAGAAAGGACATAAGTCGGGCTTATATAAGTCTCTCAATAATTTTGGATAGGACCGGTAGTAAGGCAATAGGTCTATAGTTGCAGACATTCGATTTTCACCACCATTATGAAGAGGAATAATGAAGGCACTCTTGAAATGTACCTTTTTTAAGGAATTATTAATTAGTGAGACCAGAACTTCCAACACATTTTTTGGGAGATTTAAGAACATTTTTATTTAGTCCATCAGTAATACAGGAAGATTTGCTTTTGATACTACTGATCGTTTGGATCAGTTCAGATTTATCAACAGGTCTTATAGAGAAGAATGAATTCGAGACCTTTTTTGAATTGGGGAGATAGGAAATAGGATATTGTTGTGGCAAAATAGTTGATTTTGATAGTACTTTTTTTAGCTGTTTTAATAAGCTTTAAATAGGTTCCTCTCTACTTGGAAATATATTCAGTGACAAAGACGTTGGTAGTAAATTTCTTGATACACAGTAGTGAACGCATATTCTTGGTTGATATGCGGATACCTTTGGTAGTCCAGGGTTTGTGACGTTTTAATTTAATTTTAATTCAAGGAAATGCCTTATTGAACGTACAGACATGCTTATCTAAAAAATCACTGAAATTATAGTCCACGTCCACAGAGGGAAACTGCCACCCTGAAGCCCATCTTAATTAAATGAAAACTGTAAAAATTAATGTAGTGAGAGGAATTTACACAACATGCAATATCTGGAGACATCATTTGATATTAAGTGATTTGTGATAAGCCTAAAGGGCTTATTTTCTTCATCGTGTCTCACGTCTCTCTTTTTAAAATTTTATTTATTTACTATGCGAAGGTTCTTTAATTTTTAAGTACTAAAAACAACAAAACTTGAACGATAAAACTTGAAGTGCAAAGGCTTCTTTGACTACACAAAGCCAGTATTGTTAAGCCATGTAACGTGATTTACTTCGAAAGCTGGTGAAATGGGGCAAGCGACGTCGCTTACCTCCTTTTTATAAAAATTGCAGTCTCGCAGCATAAATTATGTCCATACATAGCGCTTAGATTCTTTAAGCATCAGATAAAGCGAATATACAGGGTGTTTTATTAAGAATTGTCCAGATATTAACTAGAGAAATCTTAGCACAAATACGAAAATTTATTCTAAAATACTTAAATAAAGTATTCCTTCTTACTGAGATATAGAGTGTTTTATTACAAATACAGTAGAAGCTCGATTATCCATCAGGGCCCCGGACCAAGAGTATGACGGATAATCGAAAAGACGGTTAACAGAACATTAAAAAAAATTCATAGTATAACTCAAATTTTATTTGTATGTTTTATATGACAAAATAAGAGGAATTTATGTTAGTACAGTCAAATCAATTTCATTTAAAATATTCCGAAATCTTTGTTTTATTGTTACTTCACATTTTGCAATGGCTGAATTTCTTAATCGACAAAAAATCATCAAATCTACCTCATTTGCTTCTTCTTCCGGAGAATACCACTCGATAAATTGTTGTAGTTGCGATGCAGCTTCTCTAGCTTCTTTACGCAAATCTGTATGTGTTGCAATAGCATCATCAACATCGCCATCGTCAAAATCTGTGTCAGCTTCTGAATCAGTTTCATCAGCATTTGTTGCCATTTCAACGATTTCATCATCTATCAGCAATCGATAGCGGTTTGCGTCCTTATCACATATTAACCATTCGTTTATTTTATATTTAGGCAACGAAAACACAACCTTTGATTCAGCCATAACTTCATTTGTTACCGTATCACGCTCGGCTATCACGGAGACATTTTTATCTTGAGTTGATTCAGGCCGTAATTTATCCCACGCTTTTTTTAGCGTTACTTCCGAAACATCATCCCAAGCATCCACAGCATTGTCGAGTGCGTTTTTTAAATGGTATGTTTTCCAGTATTCTGGCAAAGAATATTCCTCTTCTATAATTAGGTTTTGAATCATGTTTTTTTTCTATATCTTCTCTTGAATGTTTCAATGACCGATTGATCCATTGGCTGTACCAATGATGTTGTATTTGCAGGCAGAAAAGAGCACGTGATATGTCCATCGTCACTTCACACCATACCGGCTTCAAGATGGGCAAGTGCATTGTTAAAAATGAGAATCGCCTTTGGTTGTAAATTTTTTGCTTACAGGTATTGTCGAAAGTCCGATTTAAAAACCTAAAAAACAATCCATGCATTATGTTGTACGTGGTAGTTAGGAAAGCGCGTTTATATTTATGCCCTTAAAACAATGTGCTCTTTTGCTGCACCAATCAATAATAAAAGAAGGCGATGGTGATCACTTGCATTTAAACACATCATTGCTGTGATTCTTGCTTTTGCGTTTTAAATCCCGATGGATATTTTTCAGACAGTGCAGCGAGTATTTTCGTTGACAATGCTTTGTAAGTTAATCCAGTTTTATCCGCATTGGACACTTGATCGCGTGTCAAACCATATTCATCGATCATAGCTTGAAACTTTCTTTTATTTTTGTCAACGACTTCAATACTTGCGGCGCTCAATTTTTCTCATTATATTTTCATTTCCTGTGTACCGAGGCGATTTTTGAACTTTTCCAACTCACCGCTGCTTCCTTTGAATGAAGGATCGCCATTCAATTTCAAGTTGAAAAACAACGCTTTTTCGGCAACAATTAGTACAGACAAAGGAACACCTTTGCTTCATTTTTGAAAGAACAACAAATACAGAATCAACGATTGAATTTGCGAAGCATACTTTTCAATTCCTTGAGCTTTTTTCTTTAAATTAGTGATTGTTGTTCTCGGAACATCATATTTTTTGCTCAATGCGACAGCAGAAACACCTTTCTTTAGTTCAGCAAAAATTTCTGTTTTTTTTTTTGAACTATCAAAACAACACATTTTCCTTTTGATGCTCCAGATGTGAAAGGCTAAGTGACACAACCATTGTTCAAATTTGAATCAAACTGAGTTATGGTGACACACAGATATTGACTGTAATAATTATTGTACTGTGCGTTTTTATTTTCGGCTTGCGATTATAAAAATAGAACTCTAAAAGCACGGTATCATTTACATCACCTATTTAAATTAAAATTTAATCGAGAGCTCTGAATAAGAACAAAAATTATTGAAGTAAAAAAATGCGGTGGTGGCATAACTGCACCTGACCCTGACGGTTAACAGAGGTGACGGTTAATAGAGAGACGGATAATCGAGATTCTACTGTAGTTTAAAATGATTTTAGCCCAGTATTGTAACACCTTCCAATATTTTTTGTTCAAACATGACAAATAATTTTCACATGTTATGATACTTTAACTAGTGGTAAAAGATAGTTTTTTGCTGTTACCATAGGCGTGATGTATATAGATACTTCATTTTCTCCCGATAATCTACGCAATATCACTGTCGCAATGTTCATTTCAACATGTTTTTTGATTCTTCGTTACTTTTTACGTAAATTTTATCCTTTTGTCTCAATGCAAAGTATTTTTCAAGTTATTTATATGTTTATAAAGTTATACAATTTAAAAGATTCAGTATCTTCCACTTCAAATGATTTTATCATATTAATGTTTTAGTTCATAAAAAATCAGAACTATGATTTTTATTATACTAAAACAATTTTTTTTGGTAAGTTTTCGGATCGACGCTATTAATAAAATGACAATTACATAAGACAAAACTATTGAGAAGAATATAATTTATTTAGACTACTGTAATAATAAATAAATTCAATAAATTTTCAAATGGCCTCGTATTCACTTCAATACATTTTTGAATTCTATCAGAAAAACTGCTCGTAACTGTCAGAAATATGTTCGGTTGATTTCTCATAAAATTTGCGGTAGTCTCTATTTGTTGCCATAACTCTTGTCGAGTATTAATTTATTAAGGATACACAAGTGTCTTAATATGTCCCTAAAAAAATCTAAGGGGTTAAAATCAGGAATTTGAGCAGATCATGGAAACTTACTTCCTCGCCCTATCCATCTATTACGAAACTGATTGTTCAGATAATTTCGCACCACCAAGGAAAATTTGTTGACGCCGCCATGCATAAACCACATATCTCTTCTTTGGTTTAATGGTAACTCTTCTAGTTAATTAAAAATGGTATTTCGAATAAATTCCAAATACGAGTTGCCGTTGAAATTTGTGTGTAATTTAAAATGACCTATTAAATTATCTCTAAAAATTCTACACCGAACATTCATTCTCAATTATTCATGTTGAAAGTGTGCTTCTTTGAAGGCATGTGGATATTTGTTATTCCAAATTGCTCCAGTTTAAACACTTCTACGTGTGAAAGTTGCTTCATCAGTAAATAGAATATTGCATTTGTCAAATCCGTAACATTGTGCATTGTGCATAAAAGTCCGATTTTTTAATAATCTAAAAACTGTATCACGACTTATTCTAGTGATTGCTAATAAACGTCTGGTACTTAACTGTGATTCATTAGCAATTCTTACTAACACATCATCCTCCTAATTCACTGTAATTATTTTTGGACTTCCTGGATCTCGCTTTGTACGAGGACCCTTAAGCTAGCGGGGACAAATAAGCGGAATCAAATTTAACCTACGTAATATTTTTTCGCCTATTTTTTACTAATTTATTTCCACCCTAATAATTTTTCACCACTAAACCAGCCTTGAGGGGAGCGATTCTGCTGGCTTAAGGTTCAAGCTAGCAGAATTCGGAAAAAAAACTTTTGGCATATTTTTTTCACCCATTTTTTACTAATTTACTACCACCCTAATAATTGTTCACCAACAAACCACCTTTAATGAAAGAAAGGAGAGAAATGAAGGAGAGTAAACTATGAAATTAAACTTGTAACCCTGTAGCAGATGCTTGATAACATTTTCATTAAATGATTATTTTTTGTGAAGCGTTGTTTTAAATATTCTGTTAGGTAACAATTTACTTAAGGTTGATCTGCACCCTCGATTAATTTGTTTCTGATCCTAGAGATGGCTCTACTGCGGCATGCTACTGTGGTAAATTTTTTAACTTAATTGTAGATTTCTACATGACGACTCTGTAATATTTTCAAATCCTAACATAAATTGCAGTTTTCTGTCATCATATCAATTGGCTGAGTTGCCAAGTTGTGTAGACAGTAATTTTATCAAATATATGCTATAACTTACATGGTTACCAGTAGGCCAACTAAGCAAAGATATCTTATAACAACATTTTTATGTATAATACTTTACTGTTCTGCTATGTCAGTCGGAATAAATACACCAAATTCATTCCTTATCTAAACAATTTTACCGACAAAGAAATTATGTATGTTGCGGCTTTCTTTATCAATATCATATTACCATTAAATTCGTACATCATATTATATTACATTTTTGTTGATAGTTAAAAATTAAATGATCTGGTATTATGATTATGTAATATTTTAGTGGGAAATAACAAAAATATTATTTAAATCTATTACTATCTCAGTCTTTATGAATTAATAAATTTTACTATGTCTTCTTCTTCGGTTATATTTATATTTCTTATTTCATGCTTCATTGTTCTGGCTTTATTGGTCTGTTTATTCTTATAATTTTTCTTTTAATAATTCTTACTTTTTCATCATCTTTTTTCGTAAGACACATTACTTCCGCCCCTTATGCTATCATCGGTCTAATCGCTGTGTCTATGTATTTTTGTCTTTGTTTTTTTTTTGCTGTTTTTTTTTATTTTTAAGTAGTGGGTGATATTTCCAAAACACCCCGTTCTTCTCCCGCCTTGTGTGCGTGTTAGTCATACGTTGGATGTATTATTTGGAGTGGTTGATGCGTATTTAGTTATTACGGTTCTATTTGGTCTATTTAGTTCTTCAGTTTCCGTATTCGACAATTTTATAACGCCAAATGAGGACTATGTGAAAGGTGTCATTGCGTATGTGTTTATTGATTTTACTAAGTGCTTGGAATTAAGTTTGCTTTTGAGTATTATCCAGATTTAGCCATACGGCTCACACTCCCTCTATGGAAAATATCGAGGAAAATTCACTCATTCCAGATACCTACGGTATCAAAAGGATTGAGCTTTGGTGGGACTCTTTCTGTGTTATTGAGCCCTAGGTGACTTGGTGTACTGGAGTACCTCCCAAAAACTTTCGTACATATCTGGACGTCGCGAGGAGTACAGCTTTATGTATGGCCTTATAAAGATGTTCATTTAGACCTAGCTGTTTTATGTTCGCTAGGTGATTTTTGGGAATAACACGAGTAACATGAGTATTATTATTATCCAGATTTAGCCATACGGCTCACACTCCCTCTAAGGGGAAATTTCACTCATCCCAGATACCTACGGTATCAAAAGGATTGAGCTCTGGTGGGACTCTTTCCGTGTTATCGAGCCCTAGGTGACTTGGTATGTTGGAGTATCTCCCAAAAATTTTCGTACACATCTGGACGTCGCGAGGAGTACAGCTTTCTGCATGGCCTTATAAAGATGTTCATTTAGACCGAGTTGTTTTATGTTCGCTAGGAGGTTTTTGGGAATAACACCAGTAGTAGATAGAACAATAGGTAGTGTCTGGGTACTTTCCAATTTCCATTGTCTCCTGATTTGTATTTCTAGATCTCTGTACTTGGCGATCTTTTCGTTGTATTTAACAACTAAATTATTGGTGTTGGGTATCGCCACATCAATAAGTGTTGTTTGTCTAGTAAGTTTATTAACTAGTATGAGATCCGGTCTATTATGGCCCACTGGTTGGTCTGTAAGCACAGTGCGGTCCCAGTATAGCTTGTAGTTGTCATTTTCAAGCATTCTGTCAGGAGCGTATTGATAATAAGGAAGACGGTCGGTATGGAGAAGTCCCAGTTTGTCAGCTAGTTCTTGGTGGATAATCGTTCCTACTGAGTCATGGCGTTCTTTATAATCAGTACCGACAAATGCCTGGCAGCCACCGGTAAGATGTTGGATGGTTTCTTGGGCTTGGCATCCATATCGGCATTTGTCATTTTGGACTTGAGGATCTTTAACAATATATTTAGCATTTGATCTAAGTAATTTCTATAAGATGGTTCTATATCTCAATAAGATGGTTCTACAACGAAAACAACAGGAGGTTTATTATTACTTTAAACAGAATAAGAGCAAATCATTTTATAATTTTTTTTAATGATCGCAAAATTAACTGTCTCTATTATTTATTCAATTTATTTACAGACAATTGACAGACCTTTCTTTCTCTGCCGTTGCAATTCTATGGCCACGCCAGATAAAAAAAAACCTTTCTCTGCTTCTGCTCCTATTGTGGTCCAGATGACGTACACCTTTCTCCTATCTGTCCTTGTATCTGCAACCCAACAACTCGTGTTATTCTATGCAGCCTCCTTTTGAGCCAATTTCCGCGCCTGTTTATAACTCCAAATGTTTCCGGCTTCGTCTGATATTAATATTCTTATACCCTTTGGTTTTTCTATCTCTCTGTACCCCGTTCCTCACACTGATCAGCTTTTACACAGCAAATAAACACACCCGGTAAATTACCGGGTGTATATATTAATATATTAATATATATATATAAACTAAATTATACATAGAAATAAAAAATAAAAAAAAATAATAAAAAAAACACAAATTACACTGCTCACACTTAACTTTAAGCACTACTAATACTTTAAGAATTGTTATTGTGAACAAGGATGAGTATTCTTTTTTAAATTATTATAGTTAAAAAAAATCGTCTGGCTAATTGGTCTTTGCCAAAGCCATCTAATTAAGTAAAAAAAAATATATTCTTAATATATCTACCAGCCATTCATGCGGCATTGAGTCAAAGTCTTTCTCATAGTCAATAAAGGCAGTGAAGATATTCCTTTTTTTTTGGTGTATGCCTGGTTAGAAATGACTGAGTCGATAATAAGTTGTTCTTTGCAACCCATGGAGCCCTTAGCACATCCTTTCTGTTGAGGTTCTATGAGTATTATTATTATTATTATATAATGATATTGAGCCAAAGCAGAGCTTATGTGGCCCAAATTACAAAATATTTGTATGTACTAAACTAAATATTATAATATAAATAAAATTTTCTCACAAAGTAAAAAAGTAAAAAAAAAATAATTTTTAAAAGAATTAGTACTTACAAAAAGTTCTGGCAATAGCAAATTACAAAAATACAAATATTACCAAGTGTACATAAGTTTTCAAAAGAAAAAAATACAACCAATATAATTAACATAAGACTAGGTACAATATTTTGTTCGTTTTCATGTTTTTGAAACTATTTAAACTAGTAGCTTCTACTATGTGTTATGACCTCTTAGTCTACCACCCCCCCCCCCAAAAAATCCCCACTAAGAATTATATAAGTAGATATGACATCATATCTTTCTCGTCTAAGAGTTAATGGAGACAACTTGAGCTTTCTTAGTCGGGTTTCATAGTCTAATCTTCCATAATTAAAAGGTAGCTAGGTCCCTCTTAGTTGTACTCCTTCTAATAAATTAATGTCTTTTTGCAAATGAGGTGACCAAACTGACACTGCAAATTCTAGGTCAGGTCTGACATAAGTTTTGTAGAATTTCAAAAACAAGTCTGCAGATATTCTATGAAAAGCTTTTGTTATAAATAATAAAGCAGAGTTCGCTTTACTAACTACTTTTGGTGTTTGAGTAGACCAACTTATTGTTTGACAAAAAGTCAGAAAATTTAGCATGTAAAGAAGCAATATTAGTCTAAAAAATATTTATTGTTGTCAACTATATTTGTTTTTTTGCGGAATTTTGTTGGTTAGTACTAATAATAGTTGGAACTTTATTAATATACTTTATTGTTAGTTCCTTGTTAAGTAGATTACGTTTTTCCAGTTCCTCTCGCACTTTATTCAAATAGTTTATTTGATATTTAGTTAAGTCATCCTTAAATTGAATTCTAGAAAATTCGGTTCCTAACAACCTCATATTATTGCGCAACATAAATAATGGACTATCATTATCTGCAAATTTAACCTTTAATGGCCGTTATGCAAGGAACACTATTGTTTATAAATACTAAAATAATTTACTAAAAACGCCTAAATAGGTTTTTAAAACTAAATAAGTTTTTTATAGATATAATACTTATAGAGTGTAAATTTATGATATCATACTTTCAAAATAAAAGTTGCAGTATTTACTATTCTTTAACTCTGTAAGTTTCAGCATGACCAGTTTAAAATTCAAACCGATAACATTCCTACTAAGTTTTGTTATATTCTGCCAAATTGTTGTACAAACTAATTGATATGGCAACCCTGTCACTATGTCGTTTCGTTTGAAGCGTTTCGAAGCCGAACGTAATGCTATCTATCGATGATAAATACTACCACTGTTTCAGATGGAGCCATCTCCCTATATTACACATTTGAAGGCGGCGGTTCAAGACATAATTCTTGTTTAACGAGATTTTTCATATGTTTAGGAAAAAATATTTAACGTTTTATTGCAAATATTTTCCACTTTTACAGTTTTATATATGTTGTTATTAAAAAAATTTTTGGTTTTTTACCGGAAGCTTTATTATAAGCAGAAACATACTATTTTTTCCCATTGGGACAAAACTGTAAATTCAAAAATTTTTAAAAAAATTCCCAAGCATTTCTTATAATTATATCTTGATGCTGTAAAAAAATTAACAAAATTATATGTCTGGTTTTCCCGCTTTATACTTGGAAAAAAGTAGTTTTTTTGAGTTTTTTTAAAAACGAAAACATGAAGTTTGCTTAAAAGTTGTCAAAACATTTCTAGTCATCTCATACACCTTCTCAAATTTTTTCAAATTTTTTGAATTTGAAATTTATTTTTTGGGGGGTGCAGATCAACCTTAATACGTCACAGATCTTACATATACGTAGATGGTAGCACGAATAGCAAATTTGAAAATATCAACCTTCAACCGTTACCTGGATCTTGATAGTTCCATTAGTTTAAACATTACAGCGGTTTTAGTGATGCTGCTTTTGCAATTTTAAAAAGCATTGATTCCTAATATAAATATATTCTTCTAAGGCAACGACATGGTAAGTATTACAGATACATGATACTATGACTTCCAAGATAAAACCACTTCGCAATTGAATTTTGTACGTCGATGCGCATGATGTCACTTGGCGATAAAAGTTTATTTTTAATTTAATATTCTGAAATATATTTTACATATAGAGAGATAGAATCTTATATTGGAGGACGACAATGCACTGAGGCGTGGAAGTTTATAAACTCTGTTAAGAAGCCGACTAACGAGAAAGTGATTCTAAATCCCATAAATCCCGAGGATTGGACACATTATTACAAACATCTATTAAATGAGAACAGAGACGAATTTAAAGAAGATATGAATTCATCAAGAATCTAAATTCTGGGAGAGCATATTACCATAGATATCAACATAGTTCAAAAAGCTATACCAGGGATAAAGAATGGGAAAGCAAGTGGACCAGAAGGAGTAACTATGGAATTAATAAAGAATGGCTCAGAGAAATTACACAGAATGATCACGGTGATATTTAACGAATATATTAATGGACATCCAACACTTGATGAATGGAAAATAGCATATATGACCCCAATATACATATCGTCGGCCTAATGCGTTAACCTGCTAAGTCCATTTTTGGTCAATTTTACTTTTCGAGCTCGTCATAAAGTTGAGACGATTACCTACCTTATGGTAAACGAATAAGGTCGATATCAGTATTAAATTGGGTAGAAAAGCCGCGCACGAAAAACTGCTTTGTACCCAATAGCAAATCTACACATCGAAAACCTGCTTAATCCTCGTGGGACCTTAGTTGCGTACTGACAATGGTCCGCCGTGAACGTGGCTGTTGAAAGATTGAAGTTGTTGAATGTTTTCATAAAATATTTAGTTGCAGAGTGTTAGTAAACGACAAAATTATAAACAAGGTAAGTCTGCTTTGTTCTATCTTTAACTTATTTTTTTATTCTGTCTTGTAATCAAGTGTTTTTAAATGCATTCAACTCATAACCTATATATTTAGGACTTGACAGGTTTACATATTATAATTTTCCGCTTAAAAAAGGATTTAGCAGTTGATCAATGTTATAATCTTTTAATTAATTTTTTCATGATACTGTTAATTAAAATTAATTATATTTACAGCCGTACCTAAGTGGACAGACACGTTAGTAGAATGACCACAGGTGGCACTTTTACGATAAAGACTCCCAGTCACTTTATTTTTATTTGCTTTTTTTATTTTTTTGTATAATAAAATGTTTTTTGCATAAAGTCGTTATGCTTTGTAAGCGCTTTTTTTGAGTTTCTTTATGCTTTTAAATCCGAACTCTAGTTATGATTCAACCAATTTACACAAAACCTTAATAAATTAAATACCTAAACGTCTATATTATCACTCTATCTTTTTGCGAAATTCATAAGAACATCCGTGCAGTATTCTTTCAGCTTAACGAACTTTCTTTGCAATATTTTGTTACTTATCTTGTTAAAAACACGAGATATGATATGGATTGCACTATTTACAATTTTTCGTTGTTTTCAGAATGTCTCGAGGGAAAAAGATGATAGATATGGCTATAGGTCAAAAACCACAAACTCTAGGTTCAACGTCAAATTGTGACCCAAATACAGTAGTACACGTTTTAGAAGATGTTCAGTTACAGTATCAACAATTAGGGATGACACCAGAAATTGGTTCTTACATTCCTTACCCTAGCTGTACAAGCTCAGTTTATAATGTTGACATTACTTGAGTTACCAGTGAAAATAATTTTATTATATTACCGTCACAAATTGAAAAAGAATATATTCCTCCAGTGACGAGTGAAAATAATTTGATTATACTACCATCACAAATTGAAAAAGAATACATTGCTCCAGTTGCGAGTAAAAATAATTTGATTATAATACCGTCACAAATTGAAAAAGATTTCCAAACCACTAATGTTTTGATTTCAAAGGATATAAGTAGTTCAGCCATTCAATCATTCGAAATAATAAGTCATGAATCAAGCCTATATTCACTTCAAGCTATTTCTAATACTCCAGATGAAACGCCAAGCATTATGGACAATATACACGCTCCGGGTGAAAGCATACTACCTCTTGTTAATTCCAGTCAACAAGTTGTACCCAATTCACCTATATCAGATGATAGTGATACAGAACATAATAAACTTGTGCCTTATTCTGATTCTGACTCAGACTCGCTCTCTGAAATAAGAAAAAGTAATAAACGAAAGAAACGGTTTCAAGTCAATAAAAAAGATTGGTTTTCAGAAAAGAATAAAGACAGAAGAGAATCTGGTAAAAGCTATTTTGGAAGACAGAAGAAAGAAGACTACTATAATTACATGAAACCAAAAGAGGCTCGTTCCATTAAACCAAGATGCACTTGTAAAATCGGAAAGTACAGTACTTTAAAATGTGAAACCATCGATGAAAATTCAAGAAAGGATATTTTTAAACAATTTTGGAATTTTACTTGGGGAGAAAAAAAAACCCTTGTCAACGAATGGGTAACCACCATTGAGACAATGCGACCACGAAATAGGAATACCAAAGAGATAACAAAGAGAGCTAATACATTTATTTATCATTTAAAAGTTAATAATGAAAAGGTTAAGGTATGTCGAACGATGTTTTTGAACACTTTAGATCTAGGAAGGTGGACTGTACAAACCTGGAAAAAGGACTTCACAATGCAACCTCCTAGTATATTGAGGCGTCACAATCAACCATCTAAATCGATGTTTTCGCAACCTAAACAATTATTATTTCAATTTTTGGATTCTCTTCCTGTAATGGAAGCGCATTATTGTCGAGCAACATCTCAAAAGTTATATTTATTGCCAGAATGGAAATCGAAAGAAAATCTTTATCAGTTTTACGTTAACGATTGGTGCAAAAACCGAAATATAAAACCTCTTTCCATAGCCTTGTTTTCAAATGAATTTGAAGGCAAAAATTTTGCACTATTCAGACCTAAAAAAGACCAGTGCGAAAAATGCACCTGTTATAAAGTAGGGACAATTACAGAAGAAAAACACAGAGACCATATTGAGAAAGTGAACCAAGCCAGAGAAGAAAAAAGTAAAGACAAAAACGGAGACAACTATGTCTTTGCCGTTGATTTGCAGGCAGTCTTAATGGCACCTAAATCGAATGTGAGTACACTGTATTACAAGACTAAGCTACAAGTTCACAATCTTTGCTTTTTTAATTTAAAAAACAAAAAGGGCAATTGTTTTATTTGGAATGAAGTAGAGGGCGGACTTAATGCTGAAGAATTTGTTTCTATTTGGGTAGACTTTTTAGAAAACATTGTAATATCTAATATTGCTAAAGATAAAAATATAACAATTATACTTTATAGTGACGGGTGTACATACCAAAATCGAAATTGTATTTTATCCAATGCTCTTTTAAACATTGTATTAAACCATACAAATATTACTATTGAACAAAAATTTTTAGAAGTAGGTCACACCCAAATGGAGGTGGATTCTATGCATTCCACGATAGAACGTCAGCTTAAAAATAAAATCATAAACATACCAGCTGAATACATTTCTATTGTTAAACATGCCCGAAAATTACCAGCCCCATATGTTGTAAAATATTTGGAATACACTTACTTTAAAAAATTTGAAAAAATACAATTTTTTAAAAGCATTCGCCCAGGAAGATCTAAAGGAGATCCTAAGGTTACCGACATTCGAGCTTTACGTTATGAAAGCAATGGATCCATTCTCTATAAAACTTTTTATAAGGACAAGTGGCAACCTTTACCACAAAGAAGATCTTCACGATTTCATTCTTGTAAGACTAGTGATTTAACGCAATTGCACCAAAATCGACGTAAAATCACTCTCCGGAAGTTTGAAGACCTGCAGGAAATCAAAAAGACTCTTCCGTCTGACTATCATAAATATTATGATGATTTACCTCATGAGTAGGTTATTGTGAAGAATTTAATTATTTTTAAAAGTTTAGTTTTTGTTTAAAAAATATGATTGTTTTGTTTCAAGAATTTTTTGATTTTATTTTTCTGTTAAATAATTTAATATTGACTGTTTTGATTTTTAAAGACTGATTCTGTTGTTAAACATTTGATAATAAATATTTTAATATAGACTGCATTAATCTGATTATTTTATTATAAATCTTAACTAAAAATCACATTGAAATGTCATTATTTTCATTTAAGTGTTATAACTGCTAAGTCCTCAATCAAATTTAAACCTTAAAATGAAAAACTGCCAAGTTATTATTTTTTGATTTTTTTTACACTGTACTTTAGGTACTCGAGCATTAATACTTACAAAATGTCTAGAATCATCATAGGAACCAATGGGATCCATAGAATCTTGATATGTGAAAAAGAAAAAGTATTATTCAGTTTTTTCTCCCTCCTGTAAACTATGCAAAAATGGACTTAGCAGGATAACAAATTAGGCCGACGATATAAAAAAGGTGACAGGAGAAATTGTAAAAACTATAGAGTGATATCGGTCACAAATTCAATGAGTCGACTATACGGTCGAATACTACGGGACCTGATAGAGAAAGATTATCAATCGTCTGAAGACGAAGAACAAGGAGGATTTAGACCAGGTCATTCATGTACAGATAACATCTTCTGTCTTAAACAAATTATAGAAAAGAAAATTGTGACAAATAGAGAGTTACATATCACTTTTGTAGATCTTGAGAAGGCATATGATACAGTCCCGCTAAATAAAGTATGGAAAGTCCTGGGCACATCAAACATACATCAAACATTGGTTAGTGCTCTCAAGGATCTATATTCTGGTTCAAACTCCCAAATGAAATTCGGAAACCTCTTAGCTGAAAAATTTGCAGTTACTAAGGGTCTCAGACAAGGATGTTGTATCTCTCCGACTCTATTTAGGATTTATATCTCTGCAGCTCTGAAACAATGGAAAAGGAAAGTCAAAGGAATGGTTATACAATTGAACGATCAGGATTACATATATACTTTACAGTTTGCAGATGATCAGGTGGTGATCTCAAATGACAAAGACGACATGGAATACATGCTTAGAAAACTAATTGAAGAATACCAGAAATGGGGATTAAATATCGATTTAGAAAAGACAAAATACCTCTCAATTGGAACTGAAGCAGAACAACTCGATATCGATGACAATCAAAAAATAAATCCATGTGACGAATATAAATACCTGGGCGTTATCTTCGACCGTAGTGAAAAAGACGAACGAGAAATAGAACATCGAATTGTACAAGCACAAAGAGCTATAGCATGTTTGAACGGAGTTCTATGGAGTAAAGAAATATCAAAGAAAAGAAAATGGAACATCTATGAGACAATGGTTAAAACTAGCCTATTTTATGGAGCTATGACATGGAGAATAACCGAGAAATACAAGAAAAAGGTCGAAGCCACGGAAATGGATGCCATCAGAAGATCGATGAGAATATCAAGAGCCGACAGAATACGGAATGAAGTGATAAAACAAGAAATGGGTATAGAGGGCACTATAGTTGAGGATATTGAGAGAAAACAGCTCATATGGTATGGGTATGTGAGCCTAATGGGGGACGAAAGATTGCCTAAAAAAACGATGATGTGGCAACCCCCAGAGAAGACGAAACGAGGAAGACCACCACAGAGCTGGAACCTGGGAGTTAGGAGAGCGATTAGCGCTCGAAATCTGGACGAAGACCTAACTGAAGACAGAATACAATGGCGTTTGTGAGTCGGACAACGTCGTAAGACGTTATAAAAACCGAATATATATATATATATATATATATATATATATATATATATATATATATATATATGTATATATATATATATATATATATATATATATATGTATATATATATATATATGTATATATATATATATATATATATATATATATATATATATATATATATATATATAGTAGGACATACACATATATGATGCTGAACGTACGTTTTGTCCAAAATTGGTTACTGCAGCTGGATTGCGTGGAATCTTCGAGGAGCCTTGATTCATGTTTTTGGAAAGTTTCCCAATAAGAAAATGTTGTTTCCTCACTGTCGATCAAATACAACGACGGTATTTGATCCAAGAAGATCTAATCAACATTTACTTGAGTGAATACTGGATAGCATCAAGTGAAATCTCCGTAATGTTGCAAACATTATCAGCAAGGTTTTGTAAGATTTAAAAAAGGAAATTGCGATATTACATCCCAAATGAAGAAGAAAAAGTAGCTCTTTCAAATGAAAAGTATATTGCTGAGAAGTTATTAAAGCTCATGATGAACAAAATACTTTAATAGTTTTATTTTTAAACAAATCGGCTATTACTGGAAATTGCTTTAATATTAATCACTCATTTTTTTACGAAACTTTCGAGTTAATTTGTAACCATTTTCTTCTGTTCATGTCTAAAAAAATTGAAGACAGTCTTAAGATATATCTAAT
Organism: Diabrotica balteata; assembly: GCA_918026665.1. NCBI lineage: Eukaryota > Metazoa > Arthropoda > Insecta > Coleoptera > Chrysomelidae > Diabrotica > Diabrotica balteata. The sequence continues at coordinate 34,308,093 of OU898282.1, read as the reverse complement.
TTTTAACGAGCATTCTGTTTGAACTAAACGTTAATTATCATCATCAATTAGCCTATATTTGTCCACTGCTGAACATAGGCCTCCCGTAAAATTTTCCGCCTATTTAGATCTTGAGCTTCTTGCATCCAGTTTGTGGTGATGTGCTTAATATCATCCGTCCATCTAGTCGGTGGTCGTCCTCTGCTTCGATATTAAAAGACCATGAGATCTGTAAACAGAAAATTTAAAAACTATCTCTAATAAGTCAAATTTTTTTTATATTTATTCATTTTAATCGCACAAATCCGATTTGGTTTAACTTATCTATGTTATTTATCTACAGTCGATGAAAGTATCGTTGATACTTATCTATACTCATTAGTTATCGGTTAAAAACGATTAACTTTCATCAAATATTTTTCATTATTTCGAGCTTTAATCCGTACCTTTCGCTTAATAAAATTGTACAATTCGTTTAAGATTAAAGAACTTTTTACGTGCTCCAGATCTTAATGGATATATATTTATTTTTGGTGATATGGTATTTATATTTCAAAAGGATTGTAATTGTTTCTCCCTAAATCGCAAAGACCTGTGCTTACATCCAAATACGATTAGGATGGAGAAAAATCTTTAGATGTAAATATTTATGATTTTGCTATTTTTTTTCAGCCCACATAAATAGTCTCTTGCTATAGATTGTTATACGTGTATATCGTTTAGATACACTAACAACCAATCTGGTTATTTTCTCCTGCTCTTTATATATACAGTATGATGACTTTTAACACAAATCACGTCAATTTTTCATCAAAAGAAATGGCACTTATACAGTGGTGTATACAAAATGTGGCGACTGCCCAAAAACTTACATCGGACAAACTGGTAGAGCTTTTAACAAACGCATAGCAGAACATAAAAGGGCTTTTTTTCACTGACAAATTTATTAAATTAAAATTCTTCACATCCAAAATAAAGGCCTTAAGCTATCTTTCTTACCAACTTCATCCGCGATCAGTACCGCTGTTAGAATTTATCTAACATTTTTAAGTTTTTTGTATTACTTTTCTATCGCGTCTCGTATAATTATCTCCGGTCAGCTATGCCCCACTCAATGTTTTGTCTAGTCACTCCCATATTTAGATTGAAATCAACCAGAATCTGTTCAGTGCGCTATAAAAGTTGTCAGTGTCGGGATGTTAGTAAAAATCTACCTGACTCATTTATATTGACAATTCAGACATACATTATGCATTTTAAAGTAGACGACTTTAAAATGATATAGCCAATATAGTTTAGTTGCGCTCCTGGGACGACTTTACTTATAAGATAGTTCATTCGATTACATGAAATCAACTTCAACTTGAGAATATCCGTCAGAAAAATCGTAGCATGTAATTCGTCTTTAAAAAGACAAACACATGCCATGATGACTAATCTCCTGTTAGTGATTTCATAGTAAATTATGAGGGAAAAACCAGGAAAAAATGAGACCAATTGCTAAATGAGACCAATTGTGTCGCAAATTCCTCGGCAGAATGTAGTAGGATCTGGTTACCCATATTGAAAGAGGAATTTATTAATAAGAAAATACCAGTATTAGTAAGTCAGTAACATATAGAGGATACATTATTTATTTTTTTTAAATAACAAACATATAAAATCAGAGTTTGGTTTTTATTGAAGGTAAACTAAATGCACGACCAAATACCTACCATGTAGGGATAGTATTGTGAGGTTTTTTTTCTGGTTTTTTCCTCATAATTTACTATAGAAAAACTAACAGGAGAATTTTACTGTTACCATGATATGTGTTTGTCTTTTTAAAGACGAATGCTATTATTTTTTCTGACGGATATTCTCAAGTTAAAGTTGATTTCATGTAATCGAATAAACTATTTTATAAGTAAAGTCGTCCCAGGAGCGCAACTCAACTATATTTGCAATATCATTTTAAAGTCGTCTACTTTAAAATGCATAATGTATGTCTGAATTGTCAATATAAATGAGTCAGATAAAATTAAATTATTAGAAGAATTTTTCGCTAAGTAACACAAAACAAAATTTGTTTAATTTACTGTTTGTATTTTGAGAACGATTTGCGAAGTGGAAATTGAAACGTCATTAAATGGTAATTATTCCCAGTTAAATGGTAATTAATTTAAAATGCCACAAGAAAATAGCTTCAGAACAATATTATCGTTAAGTGCTTCGTTAAGTGCGATGTTGGCAAGTAATCACCTTTAATTAAAAATTGTTTTAGTATATTCATTAAAATTATCCAGAGACGCCTTATAATAGTAAACTGGCCTAATACGAAACTCGTTTTTATCCTAAAACTTATATTTTATATTAACTTTCTTTCTAGCAGTCTGAAGTTAAATCCATTCCAGAAAGATAAAAGATTTTAAGAAATTTTGCGGTCTATGTTTGTTGTACGAACTAATAATCACATCAAATGTCCAGACACTGCCGAGTAGCCGAGTAACAGAAAAACTTTTAAGCGAGTTTATTGTTTTTCCTTCCTGTTGCCTACATAAAGTTTAATTAAAACGATCCGCTTATCGTTTCTGAAACTGACGTTCTGATTAAAGAGTTTTGGCCAACCATTTTTAACTTCTGCTCAATTGAAAATTTTGTAAATGTAATTAGAATATCTCGAAGAATAATAAGCAGGAAACTTTATAGCCTTTTGTTCGCTGATGACCGAATAATGTTAGAAAAGAATAAGAAAGGCGTCTGTGATAGAGAAAGCTAGTTTAAAATAAATCCGTAAAATAATTTCGAAACACAATTCAGATTTCTGCTTTAATCTGTGCTTTCTAAAAATTGCAAAGCAAAACAGACGTTGATGAAGGTGTTAAAAGAGACATGGGGAATCTAAAATTTGCATTCCACGACATGTCTTTTCAACTAAGCAGAAATCCTTAGCGAATTGGTTTCTTGTACTCGTACAGAGTAGATCCGAATAAAATGAAAAAGACAGCAAATATTTGATTTCACGCAAACAGCACCTATGTATCAGTTGATACGTATTTCGACCTAATAGGTCTCATCAGAACAGTTATTCATAGGTGTTCTAGACGTGCAAGATCAATATTTTCTGTCTTTTAAGAAGCAACACTAAAATGGCTTCGATATGGACGCAATAGCGACATCTGATAATAAATCCGTAAAATAGTTTCGAAACACAATTTAGATTTCTGCTTTTTTCTGTGCTTTCTAAAACTTGCAAAGCAAAATAGACGTTGATGAAGGTATTGTGTTTCGAAACTATGTCGCTATTGCGTCCATATCGAAGCCATTTTAGTGTTGCTTTTTAAAAGACAGAAAATATTGATCTTTCACGTCGACAACACCTATGAATAACTGTTCTGATGAGACCTATTAGGTCGAAATACGTATCAACAGATACATAGGCGTTGATTGCGTGAAATCAAATACTTGCTGTCTTTTTTATTTTATTCGGATCTACTCTGTACGAGTACAAGAAACGAATTCGGTAAGGATTTCTGCTTAGTTCAAAAGACATGTCGTGGAATGCAAATTTTAGATTCCCCATGTCTCTTTTAACACCTTCATCAACGTCTGTTTTGCTTTGCAATTTTTAGAAAGCACAGATTAAAGCAGAAATCTGAATTGTGTTTCGAAACTATTTTACGGATTTATTATCAGATGTCGCTATTGCGTCCATATCGAAGCCATTTTAGTGTTGCTTTTTAAAAGACAGAAAATATTGATCTTTCACGTCGACAACACGTATGAATAACTGTTCTGATGAGACCTATTAGGTCGAAATACGTATCAACAGGTACATAGGCGCTGTTTGCGTGAAATCAAATATTTGCTGTCTTTTTCATTTTATTCGGATCTACTCTGTAAGAGTACTACGAGTACAAGAAACCAATTCGCTAAAGATTTCTGCTTAGTTGAAAAGACATGTCGTGGAATGCAAATTTTAGATTCCCCATGTCTCTTTTAACACCTTCATCAACGTCTGTTTTGCTTTGCAATTTTTAGAAAGCACAGATTAAAGCAGAAATCTGAATTGTGTTTCGAAATTATTTTACGGATTTATTGTTAGATGTCGCTATTACGTCCATATTGAAGCTATTTTAGTGTTGCTTCTTAAAGACAGAAAATATTGATCTTTCACGTTGAGAACACCTATCAACAATTGTTCTGATGACACCTATTAGGTCGAAATACGTATCAACAGGTACATAGGCGCTGTTTGCGTAAAATCAAATATTTACCGTCTTTTTCATTCTAGTTTAGAATATTATCAATGGGAAATGGAAGTATATGGTTATTATTAGCGATGATTAATATGTCAATAAATGTAAGGTCAATTGTAAAATAAAAAAATCCTTTAGTTTTAAAAAGCAGTTTAATGCTTCTGATTTTTTTAAATGCAAAATTATTGATAACTTTTTTAAGTCCTGAATGGTTTTACTAATATTTTGCGTGAAGCTTTTAATGTAAGTAAGCTTTGTCCTAGACAAATAGAAAGAACTGAACACAACGCAGACAGCGTCCTTCTTTGTGGTTTCATTCTACGGCACTTAAGCCGGAGATACACATGCCTGTTACTAGCACAATTGCATACCAGTTCCTAGCAAGGTTCAGCTACTGTCCCTAAACTGGCAAGTGTGTACGTTAACTATCATGCAAGTTCCTGGCATGCTTGCTAATCGCAAAGAATTTGATTTTATTTGCCAGTAGCATGCTGTGCGATAGAAGAAGCATATCTTGGAGTATAACTCAGATTTGTTTTGTTTTTGTGGTTTTATTTTTAAACTTGTTAATTTAAAAAATGTTTCGTTGGAGTGATGAAAAAACCATCGAAATTGCTATATATAGAGAATTGGAGTCTCTTTTGAAATCTAAATAATCTCTGGATAAAAATAAAATAGCCCGTGACAATGCTTATACAAAAATTCAAGAGAAAATGGGTAAAGGTCAAGGGCAAAATAAAAAATTGCTCCAAGATTTTCTCGTGTACCAATCTAATTTTTCACCCAAATTAAATTTCTAACAATACCTTTTCCATGGATGCCTTTTTTTGTTGGAACTCAAAAACGTTTAATTACAAAACAACTACTTTGGTTTCAGATGAAAACCACTCGATTGTTTACTAGGACTGGCATGTGTTAAAATCTAACTTGCGTTTTCGCCTTGCCTGTATAGGCAAGCGAGGTACTGGCATGCCAATTACTGGCAAATGTGTATTGAGCTTACCACTTACTTTACCAACTTACTGGCATGTGTGTACTCGACTTTTCGCATCGATTACCCAGGTGGTTGGGTTAAATACTATATTAATAAATTATTATAATATCAGTTGATATATTTTAAATACAGCGAAGCTTCAATACTGGCTTTGTATTAAATTTTTCTCTATGGTAAGATGTTAAGACGAGCGTCACGGAGTAAGCACCACGAGGAGAATAAGTCACGGGTAGCGTCACAAAATATCGGTTCTTCACATCGATTCATTCCTTCTCCTCAATCCTTTAGCCCTTGTCAGGGCGAAGTGACACCCTAAATATTATTAGTCTGCTGTCTTCATTGACTGCGATCTTGTGCCATATGGACGGCTTCATGTAGGGATTTTCCCACCAAACTCTTCATTTGGTCCACCCATCGTATTGGAGATCTTTCTCTTGGTCTTCGGCCTTCTACCTTACCTTCTAGTACCAATAGTTCCATGGTGCCCGTTCTTCTAGCTATGTGGCCGAAGTAAGTTAGGTATGCTTGGTTTACTTTTTTTAGTAGCCTGTCTTTTATATGAAGCTCTTCCAGAATTGACAGGTTGGTTCTATGTTCTGTCCAGGACACGCGTAGAATTCTTCTATATACCCACATTTCGAAGGCTTCGATCTTACTCCTATCGATTTTTTTGAGAGTCCATGTTTCAGCTGCATATGTAGCAATGGGAAAAATAAGGGCATTGACCAACCTAAGCTTAGTATTCCTTGTTATTGTTCGGTCTTTCCATATTTTAATTAATTTAGCAGTTGCGGTTCGGGCCATTATTAGTCTACGTTTGATTTCTGAGGAACAATCACCATTGTTGGTTATCAGAGAGCCCAAGTATACAAATTTGTCGACTACTTCGAAAATCCCTATTTGGCGTATATGCGGTAGATTATTATTTGCTCTGTCTACAATCATTATTTTTGTTTTTCTGGTGTTGATTTGAAGTCCGAATTCTTCACTTATTCGGCTTAGCCGTTCGATGATGGTAATCATTTCGACTTCATTCGCTGCTAGTATAAGTGTGTCATCTGCGTATCGCAGGTTACTGATTTTTCTGCCTCCTATAGTGATTCCTCCATCCCATTCATCTAGTACTTTTCTCATTATATATTCAGAATATATGTTGTACAATAATGGTGATAGTATGCAACCTTGTCTAGTTCCTTTCTCTGTTTTGAATGCATTTAAATATATTCCATGTACTTTAACTTTGGCTGAGTTTTTATTATACAGATTTCTTATTAGGTTAACTAAGTGGTTAGGTACTCCCATATTTTCCATTATACTCCAGAGAGGATCCCATTTTACTGAATCAAAAGCCTTTGTGTAATCTACAAAACAGAGCAACATTGGTATGTTATGTTCTCTCGCTTTTTCTACTATCTGTCTGGTGTTGAGTATTTGCTCACGCGTTCCCTTTTCTGGTACAAATCCACATTGTTCTTCGGCTATCTCTGGAAGTAGAAAGTTCTTTAGCCGTTCATTGATTATATGTAACAGGATTTTGCTTGCATGAGGGATAAGGGCAACGGTTCTGTAATTGCTGCATATGGTTAGTGATCCTTTTTTATGGATAGGGATCAAGGTTGATTCACACCACTCATCAGGCCATTCGCCTGTGATCCATATCATGTTGCACATATCCAGCATTACATCTACGCCAATTTCGCCTATTCATTAGTCTCTATCAATTCATCTCTAGTCACCATATATTTATTCTAAGTAGATTTAAATTAAAAACTGCGTGAAAAATAACTAACCAACTACAGACATTAAAACTACAGACATTAAAAGAGAAATAAAAAATTAAAAGAATAGATATCTATTAATGAAAGATTAAATTCGTAACGATTTTTTAAAATATAAAAGTCATAAATGTCATTCAATTAATAACAATATTGAATCATCTATTTAAATTTTTATGTCACTGTTGGCAATGTCTTGGCAATCGGGTTAAGTGCGCATCTAGCCGGCAGCAAATGTGTAATAACGTTCACGTAAATTAACCTATTCTATTCTTTATTTCACGTTAAGAAAATAACATTACGCTTATGGAGATCAGTGTTGCCAAAACTCTCAGATACTCTCTTTTGCACGGATGTCCAAGATATTCCCTTTGCTTAATTTTTGAATTTTCATTTTCAATTAATATTTAACTGTAAAGTCAGAATAACTACTAAATAAAAGCCTTATTATCATTATGTAGTCAGAGACGACATAAAATAGCTGACATACGCACATCGTATTATTTTAAGTTGCAATTAGTAATTAGATATACGCATTCCAAGCGGTCAATATTTTCTACTGATTTATATATGATTCATGGCATATCGTATTCTCACCGAAAAACAAATAAACTGTCGTTACTATAATTAAAATAAGATAAAATAAAATTATCTTTTGTAAATACTATTTATCTAATTAAAATCATTTTCCCTACTTTTCATCTCTTGTTTCGAATGGGCACTTTTGGTCAATTACGTTAAAAAACATTAATTTAATTCATGTTTGTGGAAACGAAAATACAAATTATACAACCCTAAATTGTGCTTGTGTGTGTCGTGGCAACGCCGCGTTGCTATCGTCCATAAGAAATACATGGCCCTATCTTCGCAATGTTATTTTCTAAACGTGGAACGTAGTATAGCTAAACTAAATACACTACTATTCTGTAAATTAAAAGAAGAACTACGATGGGAGAGCAGTAGGATTACTTTTTGCACGTAGGGGTCATTCGAGCTGACTCGTAGACCACGGCAAGTATAGGTAAAAAGGTAAAATATTTGTCGATTTAACAGAGGTAACGATCTTAACACCTACACTAAAGTTTTAAGTTACACATATTAATAAACTTTATAAAATATTAATAAAAAAGAATGATTTTGTATACATTGTACATATTTAATGATATCAAATGAAGTAGATTGAAAGGAGGGTATAATTTTTGCAATAATTAAACTATTAATAAGTTCCTGTCTTTGTATTTCAAATTTACTACAAGTATAAAAAATGTGATCTAAGTCACAATCCACATTGCAAGTTTCACAGAGTTAGGTGTTAACTACACCGATTTTATATAAGTTTTGAGGGAAGCCTGCATGTCCGATTTTTAGTCTATAAATGGACACAATATTAAATCTTGTAACATCATAATCTTGGTGCCACAAAACCGTCGGAATAATTGGATAAAATAGTATGTATCGTGAGGTTATTAGAGCAATAAAAGAGTAGAGCAGTATTACTATTAGCAATACTTATTACTATTATTATACTGCTATTAGCAATATAAGCACCTAAATTGTTGTTGATATGCTGTCCAGTTGTAGCGCTTTCTTTGGCTAAGGAGTCTGCGACTTCATTGCCACGAAGTCCTATATGAGCTTTTACCCAAGTGAATTTTAATTCGTATTGACTTTTTTTTAATTTATGAATTCTTACTTTTAATTCTTTAATAAAAAGATTTATATGAGTAGCCATTACATTAATTTTGTTAACGATGCATTTAAGAACAGATAAGGAGTCATTCAAAAAGTGTATTTCTTTAACGTGCTTTTTTCGATATAATCGCTCTTGGACTTGTTTTATTATAAAAATAGTGTCGGTGCATGATCTTCCCGACATAAAACGTTGTTTTTCTTCTGCTAGTGTTATTAGTTTCTTCTTCTTCTTCTAGTTCCATGACCGTTATCGATCGTTGGATATCATGTTGGCTACCATATTCGCTATCGTGACTTTATTGACAGCAGCTCTAAATAACGATGTATTTGATTTTCCATACCATTGCCTTAGATTTTTCAGCCGTAATGTTCTTCAAATTTGCCTTGTGCAAATTGCCCCCAAGATAGAGAGGCATGGAAGAAGGAGGAGGAGGCCTATGTCCAAGGATGGATGTTTAGGGCTGTATAGATAGATAGATATAATGTTCTTCTATCAGGACCATGATTACCTTGGATCTTTCCCTGAATGTTCAGATGTAAAAGATCATATTTTTCAGGGTTTCTCATAATGTGACCGAAGTATTCCAACTTGCGTTTCTTTATTATATTGACAAGTTGTGTTGTTTGGTTCAGCGTCTAAGGACCTCCTCATTTCTAACTCTGTCGACCCAGCTTATTTTCAGTAGTCGTCTGTATACCTACATCTCAAAGGCTGTCAAGCGTTTAAGGATAGCCTCAGATAGAGTCCACGCTTCCACTCCATACAGCAGGACAGGAAAGATGTAGCAAGATGTCATTCGAACTCTAAGGTCAATGCTAAGATCGTGTGACTGCAAAGTACGTTTCTCATTTTTGCCAAGGCAGCTCGGGCTTGTTCTATTCGGCTTTTAATTTCTGTGGTTGGATTCCAACTCTCATTGATATTACTGATGAAGTACATGAGTTTCTCTACTCTGTCCAGTGTGGAATCTCTGACTTTTATACCGTCATCCTGTATATAATTTTGTTTGCTAACTATCATATATTTAGTTAACGTTGAGTTTTAATCCATACTGACCACAAGTCTGTTTTATTTTGTTTATTAGATTTTGAAGCTCTCCTCCGCAATTAGCAAGCACTAAGGTATCGTCGGCTTATCTAATGTTGTTGATGGTTACTCCATTCACAATAATACCTTCGGTTGTCTCCATTAAGGATTCCTTAAATATTTCCTCCGAATATAAGTTAAAAAGGAAAGGCGACAATATACGACCTTTTCCCACTCCTCTTTTTATATTTATTTCATCCAACAGCTCTTGTTCAACCTTTATTCTTGCCACTTGATGCCAGTATAGATTTGTAATTATTCGTAGATCTTTATCGTCGAATACAGCTGTTTCCAATATTTCTAGCATTTTGTTATGTCAGACTTTGTCAAAAGCCTTTTTAAAATCGATTGCACAAATGTACACATTTTGATTTATATCTCTGCATCTCTGTACTAGCACCTGTATACTAAATATGGCTTCTCTTGTACCCAAGCCACTCCTAAACCCAAATTGAGTATTGCTAATTCTGTCCTCTAACAGTGTATAAATTCGGCTGTGTATTAGTCGCAGGAAGATCTTCAAAACGTGACTCATCAGACTTATTGTCCGATAATCACCGCATTTCTTTGGACCATGTTTCTTAGGTATTGTGACAAATGTCGACTTTTTAGCTTTTATTCCATTTTCTCCCAAAAACTTTAGTATTTTAGCTCTTATTTCATCGGGGCCAAGTGCTTTTCTATTTTTTGCCGTTTGTATTAAACGTGTAACCTCACTTTCTGTTATAGATGGACCTGATATAGCAATCGGTCTATAGTATTCTACTCTCTCATCTTCAAATAATTCAGAAATGTAGTTTTCCCATTCTTTTAACTGTTCATTGATGTCTAATATTTTGTGTCCGTTCCTGTCTTCTAAACTTTGTGATACTTGTTTCCGTTTGTTTCCAGCGACCTCTTTTAATTTCTTGTACAGATGAAATGTATCGTATTTCTTTTCATATTATTCAATTTCATTACATTCTTTACTATGAAATTATGTTTTCGCGTGTCTTATTTTAGCGCGATTCTCTCGTGTTGCCGACAAGAATGTAGTGCGTAGAATAATTTTAATAATTTTAAACTGTTTGTCCTTGTTTTAGTGTAGTGTTATGTTCAATTTATGTTCAATTTCATGTTTATTACATTCTGCGCTTGCTGGATAGCCCAAATTTGATGAAATGCCCTGATGATGCTGTAGAAAGCGAAAGTACTTGGGCAAGATTTGATTAATAAATTTGTGCTCGATATTTGCCTTAATTTTTCAAAGTTCATTTATTTGATCATTTAACCTTATATCAATTAAAATAAAAAATGTGTTGTTTATTCTAAGTTCGTTTCACTTCTGTTTTTTATATTCTCCTTATGTTTTTACATCATTCCGAGTGTTACTTGATTGCCTATTCGAGTGTTGAAATCTCCCATTAATATCATCTTTCCTCTGAGTTGATCTACTACTTGGTGTTATTCGTCATAAAATGTTTCTTTTTGTTTAAGGCTTGTTATTTTCTGGGCCTTAAACTGCAATGATGTTCAGGTCTTCACTTATTCTTATCTCTGCTACTGTTATAAAGGAAATACATTTGGTTTCTTATTAACAACATTTCTGTGTTTAAAAATGTAGATATTATTAACGTAACAATAACGGGCTGAACTGTGTTAAAAATCGTGTCCCTCAATATTATTACAACCCTTACTGTTATATTTTGGTTATAAAACTGTGTATTTTGGAGACATTTAAAGTTGTACCAAGAAGTATTTAGAAAAATTTCTTACTAAAAAAATGTATGCACACGTATATGTAATATGGTGAAGAACAATCGGCAATTATTAAAATTCTCACTGAAAAATTTATATTTGAATAGTTCCTCTTGTCCTGTCGACGGAACATATATGTTTAAAATCCAGGAATCTAATTTTCAATTCTAAAAACTGGTTTTACTTATTTCAGAAATTTATTGAATAGACAGTAGTGTCAGAGAATAGGGGGAACCTTCCAGCATATTCAATTAAATTTAATCAATTTTCCATTAGAAAGAATAATAGATTCGGCTTCTCTTTTCATCTAGTTCCATCTGGAACTATCGCAATTAATTTGCCTATCTCGCCTCTCAATCCACCATTCCACTTTTTTATTTTTCAGTTTCTTTTATACCCTTCGCTCTGAAAATGCTTCGTCTTTTGTAAGAGAAGGCAATTAAAAAAGTAGAAGGGTAGTATCCTCATAATAATGACCACGGGCTCTCTCAAAGCCTGTAGGCAAACTTTCAGAGGGACCGAATAGCAAACTCAAGGTTGGAGAACCCTTTAAAAGAATCTACACTTTAAAAATTTTGCTTTCAAATCATTATAATATTTAACAGTGGTGTGATTTAGTTAAAATATTTACATGAGATACATAAGCTTGTACTAATATTTTATAATGAAAAAGTCGTATAAATCACGCTGGCCATAAGCGACACGAAACAATTACATATGATGGATTACGTTTGTACATGTAAGATAGTTTACACCGATAGTGGAATTCTTTTCTGTTTGTTTTTGGGTAAAGTAAACCTCATTCATATTAAAATTAACCGGTAGCATTAAGTAAACACCGTTAGATTATTAAAGTCTGTCTAACATCTAACAGGTACGTAATAAGCTATTTTGCTGTATTGTGTACATTTTAATATTCAAGTATACGACACTAGACACTGAGGAGTAGGCAGATTGAGACCTTAGTGCCGTACCGTTTAACGGTTCTTGTATTTCTATAGAACAATATACTGGTACGTCACGAGTGAGTGAAGTAGTCAGATTCAGACCCCTAACTCGAAACGGAACCATATCCCTCCTGATAATGGCTCCAAAATGGATGACGAAACGTCGAGTATTAAATTCTAAACGCGGTTCTTCCCGAGAACTTAGTAATTTTCACATAACAATAAGCTACAAAACTTAATAAGCCGAGTTAAAACAATGGAAAGAGGTGGAATCCCTTTTCCAACTTGTGAAGATCCGAGTCAGGTAAGAGGAGAAAAAAAACAAGCTAGATGTTAACTATTCCATATATTAGCGGAAACGTTTCGTTTTGTTGGTGGTCCTACATTGCTGCGTTTGTCTTCTCGTCTGCGCCAGTCAATTAGTTTTCTGGTCCATCTTGTGACTTTCAGTCTCGCTATGTGACCTGCCCAATTCTATTTCAGCTTGGCTATACGTTCGACGACATCACTGATACCTGTTCTTTTCCTTAAGTCTTGATTCCTTATTTTGTCTTTTTTTGCCACGCCGAGAATTGATCTTTCCGTGCGTCTTTGTGCTACTCGCATTTTTAGTGCTGTTGTTTTTGTGAGCGTGAGAGATTCTGCTCCGTATGTCATAATAGGAAGAACGCATTGGTCAAATGTCTTCCGTTTCGTAGTTATCGGGATGTTGCTATTAAAGATGTCTCTTAGTGAACCATATGCCTCCCAAGCAAGTGTTATTCGTCGTTAAAATTCGCAGGTCTGGTTGTCCTTGCCTATTTTGATTTCATGACCAAGATATATGTACTTTTCTTCCAATTCCACCACTTGATTTTGGATTATTAGGTGTTCGCTGGGAACTAAATTTGTCATAAATTTGGTCTTACTGATGTTCATTTTTAAACCTATTGTTGAAGATACATCTTCTAATTCTTGTAGCATTTGTTGTGCTTCACCCAGATCTTTAGTAATAAGTACTATGTTGTCGGCTTGTCGGCAAAACGCAGATGAATTAGTATTTCTCCATCTATTTTTATTCTCCTATTTTCCCACTCTATCATTTTAAAGGCGTATTCGAGGACCGTTATAAATAATTTAGGTGAGAGAGTGTCGCCCTGTCTCACACCTCGCTTGATATGAATTTCTCTGGTGGTATTGTGTAGTTTTACTAGTATAGAACAAGAATACACCTTGTTCTCGGGGCTGGTAGAAATCTAACTTTTTCTCTAGTCTTTTCTGTAGACTTATAAAACAGCACCAGTCCAAATCTGCAACTGTAACATTCTCTTAAAAGGATTTGTGAAGCTCTTTAAATTAAAAAAAAAAAAGGTCAAGGAGTGACCTCTTATGTTGAGTGAAAAAAGACAATAATGTAAAATGTGACTTACTTGAGCAGTAATATAATATCGATGATAGTTACAAAGTATTACAAAGAATTGGTCATACAATCCAAAATTCACGTAGTGTTATCGTATTGGCAGGATTTCAATAACTTTCTTAATCCTTGTATAATAGATTGAAACAAGTATAGTTGAGGTATAAAAATAGCCTTAAATGCTAAATGAATCTTGGAAATAAGCGCCTGGCAAATATTTAAATACTTAAACACAAGTAGTTTAAAGTTATTTTAAAGCTAAATAGAAAACCGATAAAGTTGAAAAAACAAGAAATTTAATAATAAAATTAATATTAAGAAACAATTAATAATTACTTGTTAGAAAGCACTTAAAAGTGCATGCCAGCAAAATTGGTGATTTACGGCATGTCTTCGTAATTGCCAGTCACCATTGTGGCATTTCAACAAGTTGTACGTAGATAAACTGGCGCAGAAGTGAAACAAAAACTCCAATTGTCTCCAATTGTCAGTAACTCCTTGAGACAATTGTCCCAATACAATTGATAGTTGAGATAAAGAAAACCAACTGGGTCGCTAAAGATAGGCTGATCTCAAGTGTTACTAACAATAACAATTAAGAAACAAGGGAAAGTGCTCCCGACTTCTACTTCTGCAAAATGAGTGAATGATATATTTCGCTGAGATGGTCAATATTATTATGCCTATTTATAGATAAAGGCTGTTTGAGAATGTGACACATCCCAAGAAAATTTCTTTTGAAATAATTATTTTCAGGTGCTAAAATCTCTGTACTCTCAAATCAGCCTGATGGTTTGTTGGTAAAACGTGTGTGGTTAAGGCACACGTATGTTTTGAGCAATTGATATCCCTTCGGTGAGAAATAAGGAGTAATTTCAAGGAACGACCAGTTTGTTCAATGTAGGACAATTCACAGTCCTGACAAGGGACTCTATACATGACATTGGTTTTATCTTATCTAGAGAAGGGAGTCTTAGTGTTGGAGAATACCTTTTCTGTGGACCTGACATTCTTTAACCCAATCTTGATAGGCAAAATCCGGAGAAGCCCCAATATGTTGTAAGTAAATTGCGGAAAAATATAAAGAGCAATAAATGTTAGATTAAATGGGAGAACTCTAAGAGATACTTGGTAAAACACTAGAATGAAGTGATAAAGCATCTGATTCTCCAACATCAGCCAAGATTGGTGTATGTCTCTGATATGAAGTAGTCAACAAATCCTTATTAATGAGACAAAGAATATATGAGTTTCGTAACAAAATATCCATTAAAATTAAAAGGGAAGGGAAAAATTTAACATTCTGTGAAGATCATGTGTCAGCCTGTCAACTCAAAAAACTAAGTCATTGGAATAGGTTATGTTTAAACCTCATGGGATGGCACGAGTAATAATTCAAAAAGCGATTACTGGCCATACCTTTTCTATACTAATCTAGGACGTTTTTAATACCTGATCACTACACCTGTGGACACGTATGCCCAAGAAAGGAATGCTATTATTTAATTCAAGTTCATATGTGAACTTGTGGTGAGGACCACAAGAATTGAAAATGTCATAAGATATTTTGGTTTTTGTCCAGTGGTAAGGCTAAACACAAGTCATCTACATACCTCTTGATAAAAACGATATGAAAATCTAACAGTTGTAGTTTATTAGAAATAAAATCGTCAAGTACAAAATTGACTAATATTGGAGATATAGATAACCCTATCGAGGTTCCAAAAATTTGATGGTAGTATTTATCAATAAAGACCAAATAATGATACTAATTATTTGGTGTTAATATACTAATTTACATAATTCAGAAAGTCTCAATTCACAATAATATCTAAAATTTAAAAAAGTGTATACCACTTCACACAACACCCAAAATAAATTTTATATCTATGTATATGTATAACTAACATA
The DNA here is from genome assembly GCA_918026665.1 of Diabrotica balteata. Taxonomy (NCBI): domain Eukaryota; kingdom Metazoa; phylum Arthropoda; class Insecta; order Coleoptera; family Chrysomelidae; genus Diabrotica; species Diabrotica balteata. Next base: position 34,292,337 of record OU898282.1, on the reverse strand, counting down.
ATTTGATAGATTTTTTGTCTTCTTCCCTTTCTCTATATTTTATTATTTATTGTACATTTGGGGATCATAACAATATGTAATTTTTTTTTTATGTTCCAAAAGATTTCCGCGGTTAATACAATTAAACCTAAAGCTAAGATTATTACTATTTAAAGAATTAATATTAAACTCAATAGGCTTCTGGGTTGAATTGAGTCAATTATCACTGCGCTGAGCTTAGCAGTAATGTGATAGTAGTAATAGTGATCTGTATAGTAGTGACTAGGGGCTGGAGAGCTATTTAATTCTAAAATCTATTTAATTTAATGTGAAGCTTGCTCTAAAAATGCTTCTGGAGAGAAAACAAATATTAATTATATGTCAATTATCTGATTTTAATTTTACTTTAAACTGATTCTATTTTTACCTGTGAAACTCTACTCTTTAAATCAATTAATTTATAACTCTAAGAATTTATGGATAAAGAATTTGTGTCCCAATAACTGCGACTTGATATGTGTTTCAAATCATATATTTACATATGTAAATTCTCCAACGCGTGTTTCTCTGCGTCCTCCTTCCAAAACTGTTCTTGTTCAGATTCTCTCCACAAATCAAATCTCCAAATCTTTAAAAAAAAAACAATGGCACTCTTTCAGCCCAAAAGTTTTTTCGCCTCGACTGGGTATCTCGTGCAAATCTTATATAATTTTTCTTTTCTTTACTTTCAGAATTTGGAATCTCTTCGGACACAAGGAGTTGGAATTCTGGACTTGGTCTCCGCTTACCTTCCACTATTCTGTAATTACCAACTTAACCCACAAAATAACACAACTTGTACTTATCTTGTAACACACTGTTTTCAAACTGGACTGCTCGTTCTGGCTGGTAAAAACACAATGCTCGAAATTTTCTCATTAAATTTTAACATATATTCTCCTTCCCCCGTTTCCCATAGCCTATCATACACATGCATTCCTCATATCTATTTTCCGAAAATTCCTACTTTTATTTTTAAGAAATCAAGCGTATTTTATCCACTTGGTTTTTGCCTAAATTTGTAGAAGATAATCTGAATAAATTTTTTTGTGTTTACAGGCAAATCTGTATTTGTAAAATCAACGTCTGGTTCGTATCATTACCTTCGAGAAAAATAATACACTAGACATTGTCTCTAAAACATTAATTTGAAATTCTTATCTGATACAAAACCAAAACTTCTTGTTTATTAATCCTAAATTTCTAAGATGTTTTACTTAAAAGCCTATGTATAGTTATTTTTAAGATTTTAAACAGTATTTAGTAACTTTTTAAATAACCCGAAATGTTTTTATATATAAATTGTTCTTAGAAACTAACTCACTATAAAATTCCACTCTTCTGCAAAACCACTTTTTAATTCAAAATCAATATATTTACAAATTTTTAACCTATACAGGGTCTTAAAAATTGATGTTCTCGTGGTATTTTGCATACAGATATTAATTTCATTATATATATATATATATATATATATATATATATATATATATATATATATATATATATATATATATATTGTTATGATGTTTTGATTTGTATATGAGCAATGAGTGTTTAAAATAAAATATATGAGTATAGGGTTTTTATCGCAGTTCTCAAAGAATTAGTTTGTAAGTACTTTTTAAATTATCTTCATTATAACTATTATGAAACTGACATATATATCTAATATAAACAATATAAATTTAAAACAACCTTTTTAAAATTTGAAATTCTTACAATTAATAAATTATATTAACAAAATTTGGTACCTTTCTATCACTGAATGCCTAAAGTTTTCCAAAATCAAAGTTATAATCACCACTAAATATCTTGATATGTGTTTCAAATCATCCTCGGTTATCCTTGTATTTGTGAAATTGCATATAGATATTATAATTTAAAATTCTTGTAATTTCCATATAATATACTGTACTCCTGTATTGAACTGTTGAATTAATTTACTCTCATACTCTCCAACTGTATCTGACTTAATGAATTCTTCTAAGTTAATCCTTTCTTCTAATTTAAATTAATTATAACTGTCTTGAACTAACTTTCTTGGTAAATCTAAGTAACTTAATGACTTCCTGTCACTTAATGCCTGCCTGCTAAAAATTACCTGATATTTACATCATTACATCATTCCAGATGGTTCCAGCAATAAATCATGTTCGAAACTCTTCATCTCATCAATATATAAAAGTTCTGGAATAATCTACCATGCAAATAGGATTAACTGTCTTGTATATTGACGTTTTCCAGATGATTCTAGCGAGAACCTTGTGGACATTTAGGCTTTTCAGATCTGAATTCACTATTATATATATGAACTAAATATCTTACACTAATATACTACTATTTTACATCCGTAATTATATTTAAATTAAACATCCCAAATAATAAATATGTCAAATATGTAAAAATGTCAAATAACACAGTGTATGTTTGGTTGCCTATGCACATGGCTCAATTAAATATGTTTATAATAAAAAAAACTTTTAACATTTAGTATTATGCTAATTCTTAAAAATACCCTCATATTATTATTTTTTAATAATATTCGCTAGTATATAACGGGGAGTGAATCCCCGCCGGGGATTCACTCCCCGCCTCTCGACGCGTTAGTGTACTGAGCTGTTGGACGTGAATCCCTGTCCTGGCATTTGGTTTTCACCTCTGGCTGCGTTGAGTAGTTGAGTTACTGTGACCAAATGCCCATCTTGGTAGTTAGTATTCGCCTCTGGTTGCGTTGAGTAACTGAGTTACCGTTGCTAACTACCCATCTTCCTGTTCTTTTGTTTTCTTCTTTCTTTCTTTTTTCCTTTTTTGTTCTCCTGAAGAAGCTACATACAATTGTAGCGAAACGTCGAGATGAACCCACTTTTGGGTCACTCACAAATGACACGGTCCAAACCCGGAAGACGAATAAACTATAATTGACAATCTGTTATAAATACGTTATACGTTATAAATATGAAATGTTAATTATTATATATTGATAAAGTGCTGTATGATTTTTTACTTTAAGAGTCTATTGAGTCCATTTTAGAATAAATTTAACTCTAGTTTATCACATAGTTTAACAATAGACTCTTAAAGTAAAAAATCATACAACACTTTATCAATTTATAATAATTAACATTTCATATCAAAACTTAAATATAACAGTACTTTATTAATCTTCAACCTTTACAAAATAACTAGGTCTTGGAATCAACCAAAATCTATTTATTACACTCTTGTTACCGTGATCTTCAATCATGTTAACAATTTAAAATTTTACTTAAAATATCTCCTACCTTAGATTCTATTCTAATACAGGTACAGACAACCAATAAGGCAAGGGCCACTAAAGTCTTCCCTCTACTTTGACCATCTAAGAGAGAAGAAGATTTTAGAGGTTAGTGTCTTCCAACCTACAATCAACCACGTTGTTTCACTTTACATGACACTCTGTACAGTTTAATAAGAAATAAGAATTTATAAGATGTAAAACTCTCGAGAGAGGACATTCGGTCCTACACACAATTAGTTAAAATTGTGCATTGTCTTTGTACCAGTCTAAGTGAATTTTAACATTAAATGTTTTTCTGTTTTTCTTTTGTGAGAAAAAAACTTATACAATTTTTTTCACAAAATTTTATAAATTTGACCAGCTTTTACGGCACCATTCTCAAAATCGTAAGTAAGATCAACGTATTTATAACAGATTGTCAATTTTCATGTAAACTAATTGTAGCTTATCCCTGATGATGTTGATAACTATCAACGAAATATTGGATCAATAAAGGACTAAAGAGTACACTTAGCCTATCCTTTCAGCTGTTTTTACCCAAAGAGTCTAACTTGGTTTATATATATATATATATATATATATATATATATATATATATATATATATATATATATATATAAGAAATACTGGATATTATTGACTGTCGATATAAACAAATAACACAGTTTATTAGGGTTGCAGTCAAAATATTGGCCGGGATGTTAAAAAGACACTCTTTTGACTTTTTTGTCGAGCTTTCGGAATGGTTTTATTCCTTTTTCAAGACACTGTAATAAGACAAAAATGTAAATATTTAAAAAATATCACAATTCTTCAGTGTAACTTACTAGTCGTTGAGATTATTTATATAAGCATTTACACTCAACATTTATAACACACATTAAAACATTAAAATATACAATTATGGACAGAATACATTATAAAATTTTTAAAATTTATTGTAAAAATAGTAGGTAAAACTTGGTTGATAGCATGTTTTACTTGTGTATATTAACTCATGCAGAGAATGGAAAGTAAACACTGTAATTAATATGTAATTGGGTGTAATTGATGTTATCTTTGAACTATATACTTGAATATATATTGTATACTACATAAAAAAAATTTAAATAAAAAAAATCATAACGGAATCTGCAGGGAAAATTGAGAAGAATGCTGCAATTAGCTTGAATAGCTCATCGGACAAACGTTTTCATTTTTAGCCAACTTGACGTTAAACAAGGGGTATATTTACAACATGTCTGCAGCAAATTCTACAGTCCTTGGGTCACGTGCGTCGCAGAGGTGACGATAATTTAGAGAATTTCTGGAAACTTTCCGGGAAGAAGACCAAGAGGACGATTGTCCACCAGATAGTCCGACCAAGTTCAGAATTCTGTGGGCCACTTATTTTGCGAAACTCTTAGAGCAGATAAAGATAGAGACCAACGAAGAAAATTTGTGAGTATTGGTGGAAATCACGATCCTCAGTAATGGATCCATCCATCCATCAATCCTAAGGCCCAATTCAAGTCCTGGCCTCCCTCGTGAAACCTCTCTATCCGTTACGGTCGGTAGCCATTCTCCTCCACGATCGACTGCCAAGGATATTTCTAGCGTCCTCGTCCACATCATCCTCCCATGGTCTTCCAATAGGTCTCTTTCCTTGTATTCTTGCAATCAACAGTCTTGGACAACAGTAATGGATTTAAGAGGGATCATTTCGGCATTGCATATCTTAGGAATATTCTTCAATCTGATGAAAGCATTAATAAAATGTAAATTTTAGTACGACTGCTTAGGAACTTGTTTTTGGATTTGTAAGGTAAATTAATTAAGCCCAAATTTAATTTAACCTTCTTAATGTGAGAAATGTTCGCAATCAAATGTGTTGGCAATCAAAATCTTTATTTATCTGAAAGGTTTGTTTAAGATATTTACCCAATTTATTATCCTTTTATATATCGCTTTTTACCTAATTCCAATTTGAATTTCCTGTTGGAGTATTTTGCCCCATTTCAGATAATTTGTGGAAAATTTATAGTCCTTACAAATCAATTATCGCTTTTCTTCATTCGAAATGTTCATATTTTAAAGCTTTCTAGTAGTATTGTGCTTATAATCTGATAATATACGTTTTCGCTTATGTAAGGAACTGTACATACATCTGCATAATTTTACGTGGGTTCACTAGTTCTTTATGTACATATATATTCAAATGCTTTTTCATAGAAAATGAAGTTGATGATGTTGACACTTGAAGTATTATACGAGCTCTGCTCTTAGTTTCTCTCGAATACCAAAGCCCATGCAAAATTTGTCGTTTCGACTGCTCAACATAACTATAAGACTGAAAAAAGACAAATTGTATTTTAAACGCACAGCAAATTAGTGTTTGGAGAGGAGATCCCATTCACTAGACTGTAAAACTTTTAATTAGTACAATGTTAAATTAATTGATCACTTTGAAATACCAATAGACTGAGTTTGATATCAATTGTCATGGAACAATTATTTTAGTTTGTATTATGAAGTTGTTTTAAGTTTTCTTACAATATTTGTAATTTATTCAAACGTAACCGAGTATATAATATTTTTGCAGTTTGTATGTATAGTTATACAGGATTGGCCACTCGAAAAAGTCCACCCTGATATTTGATTAATTGGATTTTGTGAAAATTCTAAAATAGGTCGATTTTTGTTCCAAAATAGTTAGCTTTTAACGATATAGACATCTGACGATATAAACATCTGCCATTTGTCAACCCCATCCCCTCCAGTACCGCAAACCCCTAATTTTAAATAGGGAATAGAGTATGTGTGGCCCATTAATTAGACAGGTATTTCGTTGGAGAAGTTCTGCATCAGGCTTACCAGAACAGCCAACGAGTAAGCTGGTTATATTCTAATTATTCGTTTATCTGTTTTTGCAAAGGTTAAAAACGCGTTTTGTGAATGTGTTTTATTTTAATGATAAACATTGGTAAGGTACTTTTATTTCAACTAATATACACAACTATATAAATAAGCCAGTATTTTCTGGCAATAGTTAATCAATATTTTGGCATACAAAATATTAATATCCACATCATGGCATTCTCATCTACGTCAACTCAACCTAGTTCTGTACCAGACCAACAACCTCTACAACCTAAAAGTTACTCTTCCTTAACCAGACAACTACCTACTAGTGTTTTTCCGTAAAGAAATCAAGCAATCGTATTTGATGCAATAGACAACACTAAAATTGAAGATTATCTTCATAGTTTAAGCCTAATAATTCGACCAATCAATATTATTTTTTGTTCAAGACTATCCAACAACAGAATATCCATTTACTTAGCAAATAAAAATGGTCGATAATTGTATTACCAACCACAGCAAACTCTTACAAGCACGTCGACTAATCCTTTTTTAAATTATACAATTTTCTTCGAACTAGGCGTCAATGACGATATAACAGGATTTAATTAAGCATCAGATCTAAGTAACCTTTTAATAACATGACACATTATTGCGAAACGCGATTGTTTGTTTCTGACATTGAAAATATCGTTGTAACGAGGACGCACGTTGACCTAGTGAAATTTGCAATGTAATCAAAAGATTATTAAATAATGTGTACAAATTAAACAAGTAAAAACAATATTATGTCAACAAACGCACGTGAGTTAAATAGCTGGAAATTACTGGAGTAGGATTATTATTCAGAACGAAGAATCAAGAGAACGGTCGAAGTTAGTGTTGTCATCCGTCAACTGGGTACTCTCTATTACTCTAATTAATTCTACTATTATACTCTACTTAAAGAACTAATAAAGGAATTATAAGTATCTAGTGAATTAACCACCTACAGGGGGTAAACAACCCATAGAGTTCTACTACATGGAACTCTTGATGGAAGCAATCCCATAAACGTTACAAGAATATATACAACATTATTATAACGACGTACCCAGGTCATTCGATTGCTTATACGTTCCACTTTAATAGATCCATTTATTTTACTATCGGGGCTCTGCAAAGAACACTTTAGGTAATGCTGACCTAGGGAAAGGCTCGTCACCTATTAGTGTTTTTCTGACGCAGTAGATGTAAGTACGTAGGCGCCAATTACCTTCAATGGGATGATATTAAAAACGATTTATTTTCTGTAAATATCATATAAACCGCTCAAATTTGTTTAGATTAATTTTTATAATTAGATTTTTTTTATAATCATTGTGATGTTATATGCATTTGAAAATTGCTTTTTAAAATGAAAAATTCAATAATTTTAATAAACGATAAAGGTCAAAAAATATCAAGGAGTGTATAATTTTGCCGCATGTGTTTTGCAAAGGTACATTGTTATCGAAGTTTATCGACCGTGATCTGGAATTATTTGTCTTTACTAATTCCAGACCATGACGTATAGCCCCGAAACAATGTATCTTTATACGACACGGATACAACAGTTTGCATTCCTTGATATTTGGTTTGATTTGTACTACTGATTTGATATTTTGTTTGAATACTAAACGATCCAGTATTTATTTGATACTATCTTGAAAAGTTAGCACCGCCACTTCTAAATATTTTATATGAAATAAGTTTAGATGAATATTTTAGTAAAATTTTCTTTTTGTGTTTCAGGTATGGACATCAAATAATATATACAACTTTCATGGGTAAGTTAATATTAATTATTTGCCGGCTTCTCTATCCCATCTCAGCGATATAAGCGATATCCGATCTCAACGATATCCGATCTCAGCGGTTGATAATACATTAAAAGATAAAAGGAAGGAAGAGTACAGGAAGAAGGAGAGTATCATGGTTGAAAAATTGAAGGCACTGGTTTAAACGCAGTTTCAGAGTCAACCTTCAATTGAGAGACAGCACTTATAGAAGACGAAGGAGTAATTAGAACTTTAAATCAAGAATTATTGTTTGCATAAAAATATGCGATTTTTATTTACGGACATTATTCTCCAAAAATTAAATACCTTTCTATCTACAATTTGTTTTCGTAGAGTGGTCGAATAGCACCTCCCAGTTATCCTTTTTTTATGTAAATTAAAAAATAAAAAATCACCAGGAAAGAACAAAATACCGAACGCACTCCCAAAGTACGGAGGACCAGATCTAACCTTCTTCTTCTTAAAGTGCCCTCTTCTCAATGGAGGTTGGCTACTACAATTTTAAACTCTTCTCTATCTTCAGCTGTTCTTATTAGCTGTTCAAAATTTAGCCCTGTCCATTGTCGGATATTTCTGAGCCACGATAGTCTTTTCCTTCCTAGGCCTCTCTTTCCCTCGATTTTTCCTTTCACTATAAGTTGGGCATATTGGTACTTATTATTTCTCAGTATGTGGCCTAGGTATGATGTTTTTCTAACTTTTACTGTGTTAAAAAGTTCTCTTTTCTTGCCTATTCTATGCAGCACTTCTTCGTTTGAGTTATGCGATGTCCCTGAAATTTTGAGTATTCTCCGGTAGATCCACATTTCAAAGGCCTCCAATTTATTTACGGTTGATGTTTTAAGGGTCCACGTTTCAACTGCATATAGAAGAGTGGACCAGACGTAGCATTTTGATAAACGTAGTCTAATTTCGAGTTTTATTCGAGAATCACAAAGCAGTTTTTTTATTTTTTCGAAAGATTTTCTGGCCTGTTCTATTCTCGATCTTATTTCTTGATCAGGATTTAGGCTGCTTTCGATCCAACATCCCAGGTACTTAAATCTATTGACCTGTTCTAAGATGTGCCCATTTATTGTGCAAGGTTGAGGTACGTTTTGGTTTTTTCAGATTGACATCACTTTGGTTTTTTTAATGTTTATTTTCATACTAAATTGCTCACAGGTCGAGTTGGTCTTGTCGATTAGTCGTTGTAGACCTGAGTCGGAATCTGCAATTAACACTGTATCATCGGCGTATCTGATACTGTTGATATTTACGCCATTCACCTTGACTCCATCCTTAGAATCCTCCAATGCTTCTTTAAATAGAAACTCGGATCAGATCAGATCTAACCAAATAACTATTATAACTGATCTACTAACTAATTAACTATAAAGTGGTACTTCTTCATGCCTTCTCCATTCTATTCACCTAGTATATTACTGCCACATTATCATTGCCTACTTTTGCTTTTACCTTCCCGGTATCTTTGTTTTGTAATCGCACTCTCGGAATGACGGTATTTGTGAGGTTGCAATTCTTGTCGCTATCCAAAAATCCCCAAAACTATGTCTCTAAACAGCTTTGATTTTGAAGACGTATTTTTTCGATCTTCCACTATTTCTGTACAACAATATATCAGTTATATCAGTTCGTTTCACATTCCTGAATGAGCCAACAGCCTAAAAATCCTTCTCTTTCCAACAATAATATTAAAAAATCAATAACCCTCATAACGCTATCCTAAAAATTTCACCACAAATTCATAATAATTAATGAATTTTGTCAACAGATGTTTCTCAAATGCGTTCTAGAATCAATATCAATTTTGACGTACAAAAAATAAAACCCCCTGAGAATATGTTTTAAAAATACAAAACTAATATCAAGAAAGATAAATCAGATGTATACAAACATTCTAGTTCAACATATATTGGTCAAACAGATCAATATCTACACATAAGAATTATTGCTCACGAAACAGCATAAGAGGTAATTAACCAAAGCATTCTTTGAAAACAGTAATTCTTTTAATTTGGAAAATATACAGATCATACAGATCTTGAGAAAGAAGAAAATTATAATAAAATACCTATGTATATGAAGGTTGATTCACGTTAAAAAATCTTCTAAACTGTATTAGTACTAACACAAACATCAACGACCACTTTCTGAAGTGTCAACATTGCAACACAAAAATATATTTAAATAATCAATTTTATTGCCATTTATACCGTTGTAATTTTAGTTTTCAATAGTGTACAATGGTAAATCCCCGAAATGTCTTAACAATATTTAGTAGTCACAGACGGATAAACCCACGAATGTTACACAAAAGCTAATGGAAATTTACTAAATAGCAAACACCAAATTAACGTATTTTACTAAATCCGATTTTTGTCAGAATTTATAACAGAGTCCTCGTATTTTTCACAAACTACTCAATCAGTTGAAACTAAAACGTTTAATCGATGTCTTTTTTTTCGTTTAATTTTTTGCAGTGTACAAAGTCTTAGGAGATCCCTTTGATTTTGTCAGATTCATTAGAGTGTCATTAGTATCTCGAAGTTGTAAAGTGTTCCCCTTGGTGAGACTTGAGACTGTGATGAATGTGACATAAGAATACAGGCACCGTGGGGAATGTAGAGTTTGTGATATCTTACCTAAAAGTTAAAGGAGACAGACCGAGTAACTTATGACTTTTTCATTCATGTAACATAAAAGTCGTTTTTTAAATAATCTCAGGGATGTATCTTTATATAAATACAAATTACAGAGCTTGGCAAAGGAAATATTTAGAAGTGTATGTTAAGATTTTTGTGAACTGTGGAGAAAAATGTTAACACATAACGTACAGGAAAAATGTCGTGTATTATAAATGAGTAAAATTTATATTCGGAAAATCTACCAATGAAAACATAAATATACAAAGACGGGGCAAAATTATTTTATAACAGTAATATCAAACCTATAAGCTGTATGAATATAATATTACTGCTATCTACTAGTGCCGTAACTATAACTAAAACAATTTTTAATTAAAGGTGATTAATTGGCAACATCGCACTTGTGGCGAACCCATATTCCAATTATCAACTTTGCATAGTCGTACCAAAATAATATTTTAATTATTTATGATGGAGTGCCCAATACAGTACTTACAAAAAAAGAGAAAATTTGCAAAAGACTTATTTTTTCATTAGACTTAACAATCTAAAATTTTAACATACGATCTCGTCATTACACTTCATTCTCTATTTATAGAATTGCTGTGTGCTGTAACCGTTATATATTTATGTTTTTTAACTTGATTTGAAAGTTTCCTTGTGTTTATTTGTTTTATATTTTTTTTTTGTAATCTTATGTAAGCTTCCTAAATAAACAATATTATTATTATTATATTCCATATAAATTAAAGTGAGGTAAGTCAAACTATTACCATGTGAATTCGTTTATATAGTAGTGAAACCGCTACATTAGTATCAAACTTAGTACATGGATGTCAATCTACATTTGCTTTACTAGATGAAACTAGATTCGAGAGTATTGGCCACATTAAAAAAAGAGACGATACTGGTGCAATAAGAAAATGTCGGATGTTTAAAAGTTATACTATTTATTTTTGTAAAAAGTGTAGAGTGCATCTCCACCCCGAATGTTTCGAAAATTTTTATCTTAAAATTTAATTTACATTTAAAATACAATATGTTCCTATATTAAAAATTGTACCCGTATTGGGCCAAAGGTGCCTCTAGGCTAGGCACCCAACTGTTTTTCCTTTTTAATGAGAAAAAAAATCTTTTTGGTTGTAAATTAGTCGTAATTTATGAGTTTTTAATTCAATCTAATAAATTTATATTAATATCAAAATTTTAAAGTTAATAACAAAGCCTATTTAATAAATATGTTCACAAGAAGGCCTATGCACATATAGCATGTAGAACGAATAAACTATTTCCCCCCTTTCCATTATTTTCAAGGACGTAAATATATAGACCAGCGCAATGTTGATAAGTTTACCAATGTTTTAAACTATTGAATGAACTTGTCCAACTATACGCTCGGGAATCGCATCAATTTATATTGTTACGGAGGCAAATTTTATAGAACTCTTAGAATCTTACTTTTCACTTATTTACATTGGCAAAACATACACAATAAAAAAATATCCCCGGTAAGAATTTACTTCTGATATTTAACATTATTGCCGTTAGCTCTCAGTTTAATTTGCAGATGAGTCACCTTTAATTTAAAATTGTCTTAGTATAGATGCACGACGCATTAAGAAAATTTCAAGAAATATGTTATTACAACTGAAAAAAAAATGGACCAAACCATGTGTATATACAATGACAAATAGAAAATACGAATTCGGTAGAATCTCAATAATCCGGCACGGTAATAAACCGGCACATCCAATAATCCGACACCATCCGCTCAATATAGTCAAAAATATTAAGTAGACGGAAATAAGACTAGCTTTGAATGATAAAATGGATATTTTAAAGAAGAGTTAGAGTTGGGCATGCTACTACAAACGATCTTAAGAAAAAAAAAAAACACGAACGATAGTGGACCATGTGAAGTCGATGGAATCTGAACCAGGATATTCAGAAAGCAAAAGCAATCCAGTTTTATAAAAAAAAAAATATAAAGAAAAATTATTTTCGTGTCAGTGTTAGATGGCTGTATAAATTTAAAAAGTGATTTGGTATTCGTCTGTTAACTATATCAGGTGAAAAATTGTCCAGCAACGAATTTGCAGTACAAACATTATTGCAGCATTTTAAAGACAAAGTAGAAGAACTGGGTTTTCTTTCTGATCAAATCTATAACACATATTAACGGTTTTAAATAAGCTATAGTATTACTGTTTTGGAGACTGTTGACCAAACAAGCATTTGTCTCCTCCAAAAGAAGCAAGCGCACCAGTTCGTTAAGTAAGTAAAAATAAAACCATAGTGTTCCAATGCTACTGGAATACACAATTTGTATTTCTTAGTGATTAGTAAACCTAAAAATCTCAGAGCTTTCAAAAATATGTGTCTGTCAGTACAACTTGGGTAACGAGGAAGGTATTTAGTAAATATTTGCAGCTAATGGATCAAACTATTATTCAAAAAGTTAAGTTCTTTTATAAAAATAAATTCTTCTTCTTCTTCTACTTCTTGGAGATCTTTCGATCTGTTTAATTCTGAAGCTGCCTCTGGGTAATTTCCTGGGAGGTAGATTACCAACTATCCCTCCATCTTTTAGGTGGTCTTCCTGGAGGTCTTGAACCGGGCGGGTTATTTTCTAGGGCAATTCTTGGGAGTCTATTCTCATCCACTCATCTTACATTATTGTACCACATCCTCTTATGCTGCCTTCTCCATCTTACAATATTGTAAATTTTGCACTGCTCTCTAAAGTTTGTATTTCTCTCCCTGTCTCTTCTTGTTTTGCCCACTTTGTTTCTTAGGGTTTTAAAGCAGAGCAAAATATTAAAGACTAGAAGGTGGCCCGATTCTAACGCGCTAGGGTTCTAGAACGTATTATGTTTCACTAAAATGCTTTTGTTTTGTCACAAAAAAATATTCTATGCAGATTTATTTTGATCTTATGAATGAATATGAAAATTTCAAAATAAAGCGGTGTACTACAAATAAGCTATAGTATCGTGCTCTCCTCTAAATGTAACAACATCCGTTAAGAAAATTTGCTCAAACACGAAAACAGCCAAAACATCTAAACTATAACCTAATACAATTAAACTACTCCAAGACAGACGAAACAGAACAGATCAAACTTCAAACAGCTTCAAAAGTTTAAACAAAAATGCGAAGAAAGAAATTAGGAACGATCATAGAAACTATACTAACAATCTAATAAAATATATAAGATAACTGCAATATGAAAGTACTGAAAGCAAAAAGCTGAGATACAGAAACATATCCAGGCCTATGTGTACCAACAGATCACAATATTTTAGTAGGAAAAATAAGACTGAGATTAAAAAGAGTTGCAAGGACGAATAAGCAAACTGTTACTATTGATAGAGAAAAAAAAAAGATGTTAAATGATACTGTAAAACAAGAAATAACTAATATATTGGAACAAAAAATGAAGTTAACATCAAGCAAAGAGGAAAGTACTGAGGAAAACTAGACGAGAATTAAAGACATCTTAAAGACTGTTCAAGAAACAAAATTGAGTGCGCTAAAAGCAAGAAAAAAACATGGGTGGATGACAGAAGAAATACTGAGACTTGGATGGATTAAAGAAAAGCACGCACTAATCAGGCAGAAGATAAGACTCGCGAAAACACAATTTCATAGTAAAGAATGTAATGAAATTGAACAATATGAAAAGAAACACGATACATTTCATCTGCACAAGAGAATTATTTGAAGATGAGAGAGTAGAACACTATACACCGATTGCTATATCAGGTCCATCTATAACAGAAAGTGAGATTACACGTTCAATATAAACGGCGGCAAACAAAGGAAAAGCACTTCGCCCCGATGAAGTAAATGCTGAAATAGTTTTTGGGAGAAAATGGAATTAAAGCTCTGTGTAATATCTTTAACAGAATTAATGAAACTGAGATATTACTGACTTATTGGTTAAAGTCGACATTTGTCACAATACCTAAGAAACATCGTCTAAAGACATGCGGTGATTATCGGACAATAAGTCTGATGAGTCACGTTTTAATGATCTTCCTGCGAGTAATAATTAATACACAGCAGAATTTACACGCTGTTAGAGGACAAAATTAGCAATACTCAATTTGGGTCTAGGAGTGGCATGGGTACAAGAGAAGCCTTGTTTAGTATACAGGTGCTAGTACAGAGATGTAGAGATATAAATCAAAATGTGTACATTTGTGCAATCGATGTTGAAAAGGCTTTTGACAAAGTCTGACATAACAAAATGCTAGAAATATTGGAAACAGCTAGATTCGACGATGAACATCTACGAATAAATACAAAACTATACTGGCATCAAGTGGCCAGAATAAAGGTTGAACAAGAGATGTCGGATGAAATAAATATAAAAAGAGGAGTGAGACAAGGCTGTATTGTCGCCTTTACTTTTTAACTTATATTCGGAGGAAACATTTAAGGAAGCCTTAATGGAGACAACCGAAGGTAATATTGTGAATGGAGTAACCGTCAACAATATTAGATAAGCCGACGATACCTTAGTGCTTGCTAATTGCGGAGAAGACCTTCAAAATCTAATGAACAAAATAAAACAGACTTGTGATCAGTATAGATTAAAACTCAACTTTAAGAAAACTAAATATATGATAGTTAGCAAACAAAATTATATACAGGATGACAGTATAAAAGTCGGATATGCCACACTGGACAGAGTAGAGAAACTACTGTATCTCGGCACTAATATCAATGAGAGTTGGGATCCAACCGCAGAAATTAAAAGCCGAATAGAACAAGCCCGAGCTGCCTTTGTAAAAATGAGAAACGTACTTTCAGTCACGATCTTAGCATTGGCCTTATAGTTCGAATGACATCTTGCTACATCTTTCCTGTCCTGCTGTATGAAGTGGAAGCGTGGACTCTAACTGAGGCTATCCTTAAACGCTTGACAGGCTTTGAGATGTGAGTATACAGACCACTACTGAAAATAAGCTGAGTCGACAGAGTTAGAAATGAGGAGGTCCTTAGACGGCTGAACCAAACAACACAACTGGTCAATATAATAAAGAAACGCAAGCTAGAATACTTCGATCACATTATGAGACACCCTGAAAAATGTGATCTTTTACATCTGATCATTCAGGAAAAGAGACAAGGTAATCGTGGTCCTGGTAGAAGAAGAACATCATGGCTGAAAAATCTAAGGCAATGGTATGGAAAATCAACTACATCGTTATTTAGAGCTGCTGTCAGTAAAGTCACTATCAACGTCGACGGATAATACTTATACTACTTGAGATTCGCAGATTACATAGTGTTAATAGCCGATAATATTCAAGAACTAAATGATATGTTACAATAATTAAATGCAGTTTCAGGAGCAGTAGGCTGAAAAATGAACTACAGTAAAACAAAAATATTGAGATGACACCAGACAAATATAACAATACAAAATCATACCATAGAAATTGTTGAACATTATGTATATCTAGGTCATGTCATCAAACTAAAATCAAATCAAGATGCTGAAATTAAAAGAAGAATACAACTGGCATGGGGCGCTTTCGGCAAACTAGCATAAATCTTGAAAAACACCTCAACTCCTGTAAACTTAAAGAAAAAGGTGTATAACACATGCATATTACCAGTTTGTACCTACGGCTTGCAGACAGGAGCCCTTACCAAAAAATCTGCTAAAAAATTAGAAACAACGCAAGGAGCAATGGAACAAATCATGTTTGGAATATCCCTGAGAGACAAGATTAGAAATACCGAGATAAGATGTACATATAACAAAGATTAGGGATATTAGGGAAAAAGAGAATAACGCGCTATAAAAAGTATTAACTTCTGTCGGGACTCCTCTAGTGCCAGTCGCCGTTTTTTAGTTAGTCAAAATTTCACTCTAATTTTAAGTTAAATTACTTACTCTCAGGTATCAGTGACGATTGACTGAAAAGATCGAAAACGTTTTGATGTAAACTAGTGTTTTTCAATAATTGATATTGTAAATTTTTATACTTCGTTTTTAAGTTTTAAATTATTTTATATTTAAAACCAACCAACCCTGGGAACTTTCACTTTATAAATTATACACAGTCAATTGAATGCCTTCATTTCATATATATCTTAACGTCGAATGACGATTATGTTTATTTTAAGTAAAATATATTCAATTTTTCAGCATTTTCGATTCAATAAGCCGAAAACATAAAAATATATTTCCTTTGCTTTAATTTTCGGATCGTAATTTTAAGAATGTTTTTAATAAAAATGAATCTTGCCTTCAGGTAAGCCAAAAAAGGTATTTCGGTTTTCGCGAGGGGAAGAAACTTCTCGCTACAACTTTCCAAAACAACCGGGTATTTTATTATACACCCCACATATAAAGCAAATATTTTACAGTCAACAACGACCCCATAAAGTTTATTGCCTTGCCGTCGATATCGTTAAAGCAGATATGAAGAAAACACCAGTGGCAATTCATAATACATCTAAAAGACGAGAACGCTCAAGTAGTTCCAAAAATAAATTCACATTGTTCAAAATACTTATATTATTATATTGAAACTTACAACTAGAATAACACGTTTTTAGATGTCTGCATTCTGTGAAGAATATATTATGTACAAGGATCGTAAGAAATATGAAAAAGGAAAAAAAACCTAAAAATGTAAAAATACATAACATGTATGTCATTATTGGATATAGAAATAACACACCATTGTTGTTTTTTTATTATTGTAACAGAGATTCTAATACGACAACGTTCAGTACACACCGTTATATTAATATAACAGACCTCAGTACGCTAGTAGCTACCTCTATACGAAGCAACAAGAAGTCAGGAGACTTCTTAGCTAGGTGAACCGCAAATCAAAAGCTGTACCCTCTTTAATGAAAGAGTAAAGGTTACCCAGAGAACGGTACTAGGCTCGGGCTTCAGTCTGGTAGAGGTATCTTGGTCGGAGTTCTTATTGCAGCTCAAATACAAAGAATTAGTTAGTGGAGTACTGAAGATAAAGAGAAGAGAAGTTAGAAGATAGAGAGAAGGGAAATAATTGGGCACCACCCTATTTTTAAAGGAGCAGGGAAACCTACAACATATAAAATAAAATAATGAGAAAGGTAAGGTACGGTTAAGATAATCACGCGAGAATAAAATAAACTGTGAGAGAAAAGTTATTACGGTTACCACCACCAGATAGTGGTTTATAATCAATGCTGATGGTTAACGAAGACCGATACCTGTTTTACTATTTTTTCTTAAACACAAACTGCTCCTTTCAGCTATCGGGAATCAACTCTCCAGACTGTCTCTACACTCCCTGTCGTTTTCTTTCATTCCAAAAACTCTCTTGGCTTAATACCCCCTTCCATCAATAACTTTCCTTCCTTTTCATTGTATACTTACAGTACTTAAAGTACAGTAGTACTTTAACATTTTCTAGGAACTCCAAATTCCCGACTTCTTTCACACAACATATTTCGTTAATCTTACGTTCAAACACAAATTGTTCTTAAATGCACTTCAAAACCAATAAACAATTTCATGAATATTATCGATTAGATTACAAATATGTTAACAAAGACAACTTTATACTGAGTAAAACTAATACCTTTGTTAACAATAAACAGACAAATAGGTATTTTATATTTTAAATGCAAGAAACAAATATTTTAAAAACAAACTACTTTAACGTATTACAAAATGACAAATTGTATGTATACAATAGATAGATTTTCTTCTTCTTCTTCTCTGCCTTTACTTATCTACAATAATATATACATATAATTATAAAATAAAAACAACGTTTTCTTTCGATCCGATCTAAATCCTAGACTTAACATCGATTTTATATCGTTATTTTCAGTTTAATGTATCTCTAACTAAAATAAATAAAATCGTAAATATTTTCTCGGTACAAAGATATTGGGTTTTAATTTTCTATGATGAAGGATACTCAGTTACTCTTTTCGTTCTTCTTCTTTAACAACTCGTTTGCATACATCTCTGTTAAATTAC
Source organism: Diabrotica balteata (assembly GCA_918026665.1). Lineage (NCBI taxonomy): Eukaryota > Metazoa > Arthropoda > Insecta > Coleoptera > Chrysomelidae > Diabrotica > Diabrotica balteata. The sequence goes on along the minus strand of OU898282.1, from coordinate 34,273,722 downwards.
CATCTCTATATTTTTCCGTTTTTTTTTCTTTTCTGTTACGTTTAATGAGCAACTTTTACCACCTTGGCTGTTTCAAGCATCTGATGGTTAGTTAAGCAATATTTTTGGTGTAACGTCGAGCTCGTGCTTCGCGTTACTTCATTAATAATTTTTATGCACCGGCATCGGAATTTTATTCAGTTACGCTTATTTAAATTAAAGATGTTTTTGCTCGGAAACAAAACTGACTTTAACAGATATTAATAATAAATAAATCATACGTATATCATTTTTTACTTTCCGGTATAAAATATAATTGATATTTGGTTATGTACATACGGTTTTGGATTATAAAAAATATTTGATATTTAAATAAAGTAGGTCAATATTAAACAATATATGTATTTTAATTAAAAACAGGGCCAGGTTTGCGTATTATAGAACGTAAGTAATCTGTTATTGCAGTGTTTCCCAAATTGGGGGTCGCGACTCCCTGGGGAGTCGCCATGAGGTACTAGGGGGGTCGCCGAACATTTCAAAAATAAGACAAAAGCACCACTTTGTTAGATCATGTATTTTTATTTTAAGAACGCCACAAATAGAAATTAACAATTAATTATCACACGACATATAAAACTAAATATTAAAGTCGGTAAAAATAAATGAGTAAAACAAAGTCAAATATTATAATCTTAATGAGAGATATGCGCCTGTTTCTGTGAAACTAATCTTTCAAATCTAGGCTGTGTATTTGAGACACACACAATTATATCATTTTCAAGTACGAGACGATTTCTAACTCTTGCTTTAATGGCAGTCATAGACGAGAAACTTAACTCACGCAAATATGATGTTACAAATGAAACCAAACATTTTACAGCTTCACTCGCCAACAGGAATACCCCATTCCTGTATCTTTTCGGTCCAAAATTGGTCCGAGTCCTGGGAAAAAAATTGGAGCTTCAACATTCCATCACTTGATATTTCAATAAGTTTTTCTTTCATGTTTATTGGTATTTTAACATGCTGAAAGGAATCGGCTAAAAACGAATTTAGTATCCATCTGCAACTGTCGCAACTGTTTTGAATTTCTTTGGGGAAATAATCACAGAGCTGTTGTTTTAAATTGAGCAGAGTAACATGCATGTCAGCAAAAACTTGTTTAAAATTTGCAGCACTGTAATTGGATACATTTTTCATAATTTCCTGAAGGCACTGGAATGAACCGAGTTGTTTTTTGCCAAGTGAGGTCGATCATAAATCGATTTTTTTTTTAGAAGCGCCTTAATTTTATCTGTGGCTGTAATTATATTAATGTCGCGACCTTGTAAATTACTGTTCAAAATATTTAATTGCTCGAAAATATCAGCAATAAACCTAGTTTCAGAAGCCAAATAGGAGCAAAAAGTTGATTTTCATATGGTGACTTCTCATCTTTCAAATACATTAAAAGCTCTGCTCTTAAGTGAAATACTCTTTTTAAGACGTTTCCCCTTGAAAGCCACCTTACTTCGGTGTGATAGAGAAGATTTTCAAATAAAGCACCCATGTCTTCGCAAATTTTTCTCAAAAGACGGGTCTGCAAAGCTTTTCCTTTAATGGAATTTACAACTTTAATGATGGTTGCCAATTAGAACGATTTCCGAAGTGGAAATTGAAACGTCAATAAACGTATTTTTATCTTTAATTGTGGCTTATTCCCAGTTAAATAGTAATTAATTTAATGATGGTTTTCATAACACAGTACATTTCAGGAGGTAAAGCTTTGGACGCAAGAGCTTCTCGATGTAAAAAACAATGTCTTCATTTGGCATTAGGCATTATTTCTTGTAATTTGACGACAAGACCAGATTTATGTCCTGTCACAGATTTAGCGCCATCTGTGCATATTTACCCCAGTCAATATCATATTTACTTGTACGTTTCACAAAAGTGTCGAGTAAACATTTTCCAGTGGTATTGGTCTCCAATGGGGAACAAAATAAAACATCTTCTTGAATGCCATTATTTGTATCATATCTTACAAACGTAATGAATTAGGCGTAGTTAGATATATCTGTGGATTTGTCCATTTGAAGAGAGAAATACGTGCATTTATTAAGATTTTCCACAACTTGCGCTTGAATATCTTCTGCCATATCACTAATTCTTCTTTGGATAGTATTATTTGACAGAGGTATTGTATTTAATTTTGCAGCCTCTCTTTCCCCACACATTATATGTACCATTTCAACAGCTGCTGGAAAAATCAGATTTTCAGCAATTGTGTGCGGATTGCTAGTTTTGTCAACACGATAAGCAACTTTATAACTTGCTAATAATGCTTTTTCATTAGTAGTGGTTGCCAAGGGAAAACTGTCTTGCTGTTTGTGAAGGACGGTCAGCTTTCTTTCAAATAATTCTACGGGCTTGTCTTTTTTATCTGGATGTTTGCTATTTAAATGTCGAAGTAACTTTGATGGCTTCATGCTTTCTTTTGACAATACTTGTCCACAAATAAAACATTGTGGTTTATTGGAAATAACGGTAAAACCATATTTAAGACATTCATTAATATAGAATCTGTTTTTCTTTTTATTGCTGCTACTGCCACTTTCAGATGTAGATGGTTCTGCACTTCTTTTTAAAAACTTATCCATAATTTATAATTTATCGTAGACGTAAATACGTAAACGGGAATACGTAAGTCGTAAAATATTTACTCATTACTTAACACCGCGTTCTCTACTATAGGCTGTTTGGATTCGAACTGAGGTTTCGTTGCGCATCGCCGTTTATATAAAGCCAAAACGAGGCTACGGGAACGTTCCAGAGTGCCATCTAGTAACGAGCGCTTTCGCGATTATCATGGAAGAGTTTTGCGATGTAGATACAAGCTAATATGTCGCGGTGTACAATGTGCAGTCGACTTCTTATTAATTGTAAATACTATTCTGGCAGAAGTACCTATTACTAATTACTAGTGGGACAGATCGCAATCATTAAAATAATTGTATTAAAATAAAATAATTGTTTTTGATTTAAACTTAAACAGTAAAGTAAAATTAAATTTGAGAAACCATCAGATAATTGTAAATTAGGCACGCTATTTCTGTCAAATAATATTGAATAAATGAGTAGGGGGAAATTGGGGGGTCGCGAACAAATTTTTTAGCAAAAAGGGGTCGCGGTTTAGATAAGTTTGGAAAACTCTGTGTTATTGGATATTGTAAGTACACAGCTTTTATTGTGATTTTAGTGCCAGAGTGATTTAATCATCGTGCAGCAGGTGTGACGAGTGATCTTATTTTTCTCGTTGAAAAACATTGTTGACAACAGCGTGCTAATTATGCAACAGTTGGAGTAGGACGATGCACACACAGTTATAAATATTGACCTTGCTTCTCATGCACATTCCGATTTTATAATATAATGTGCAGGTCATTGTTATGCAAACTATTCTTGGGTAGTCATCAGTATTTGATAGTCTAATAGACATCAGTTGAGCATGTGTAAATAACCAAATTAGACACTTGTTCTTTTTATGACAAAGGAATTGAAGTTGAAAAACAACACTTGTCCAGAAATTTAATTTTTTTTCAAATTAAGAAAAACTGCCCAGCTTCAATTTATTGCAAATCATACTTTTACTAAGAAATTTTACTTTTACATTGGAAGAAATATAAATATATATATATATATATATATATATATATATATATATATATATATATATATATATATCAAAATTACTGTACAAGTTTTTTTTTATTTGAAACTCCTTCAACTAGAAGGGTTATTAGCAATGGTTGATTTTACAGATACCATAAATATAAAAAAAATAAAGAATACAATTAGATTGTGTTAATTACTCCTAAGGAAATAAAAACAGTATGGTACGATTTCGGTCACTATGTTCACTTAGAATGTCTTTTATTGTTGTAATCGTAGTCTGGATATGAACTAATTAAGATTGTGACACGAATTTCCTTTGAAATGTGTTTCTTGCAAACATAGGATGGATGGATTAAATTTATTTAAAAGAATTTTAAGATCTTTTAAAATGGGTATGGTACCCATTTAGGTTCCATTGAATAATAGAATTAAAAATAGTCTCCGCAGAGGAATCGCTAGGATCATCCGTAGAAGTATAACTTAAAATTTGTTCTGTAATCTTGTTTTTAATTCTATAACAACGGGATTTAAGATATCTTGGACTTAACATAGGATGTATTTTCTTTAGAAAGTCTATTAATCCTTCAATATCCTCTGAGTAAGTTCTGGCGACACTGAGAGGATCTACAGAACCATGCGCATTTTTCAAGAAGTCAATAAGTTCTTTCTGTGTTAATAATTCATTGTTGGACTTGTCTTTGAAGAATTGACTGACGCATTTGGTAAATCTTCTACTAGGTTTCTGTTGTTTTCTTGTTGAGTTTTTGGTTTTTTGCTTCGTGGCTTCGGTTCAGCGAAGGCATTTTCGTTATCTCTTATTGCGGGGATAATATTTCAGATAGGTTTCGTTTAGGGTGCTGAGATGAGAATGTATCTTGATCAAAGGTATCCATTAAATGAGTCTCATTGGGTAGATCGCAGCATATCGGAGTATGCTTACTTGATTGAGAGGTAATAATTTTTCTAGATGTTTCAGCCTCAGTAAGAGAGAGTGTAGAGAGAGTGTAGAGAAATTTATCGAAAAAGGAGTTGGTTGTTGTACTGTAGTGTCAATATCAGTAGGAGAGGATTGTGTAGAAGAAATTGTCGAAAGGGGAGCTGACTGGTGTACTTCGTGTAAAGAGTTTAGATGAACATTATTTTGGGTGTTGTTTGAAGGAGTCTGATTATTTTTATTGGGACACTGAGATGCAAAATAATTTGTCTAAGTTAGTTGGCGCTATAAAAGTGTATCGTCGGAAACTCAAGATATGCTTGAATGCTGGATTTAAAGTCCCTATCCTGAGAAAGTCAATTGGAGTTATTAGATGTATACTTAGGTTTTTCAGTTAATCTTCTATAACGCTGTGCGGAATACTTGGACATATGTTGGAAATAATCAATTGTTTATTTGGAGTTATTAGTCTTCGAGCTTGAATATGTTCTTGATTAATTACTACAATTCCATTGTCGTTTGCTAAAAACTCATCGACTCTCTGTTCACTGGTAAAGAAGATACAAAAACGATCATTTATAATTTTAGAAATAGAATGCATTTTTCAGGAATCCACTTTAGAAGTTACTGCATTAAGGTAAACTTTGATAAGATTAGAGTTTGGCAGTAAGTGAAGTAGAATTGATCATCGCAATAACGTATCGATATTAGAACAACTTAAAGTAAAGGATAGGTTGCTTAAATAAATGCAACAGATATTTGCAGTATTTTGGACATATTTATATCAAAGTATTTACACAAAACCACGAACAGATATCCATCGTAGACTATAATCATGCAACAAGAATAATTAATTGAAATAATCTATATAAGGGGAGCTATAATGGATATAAGAAGAGCTATAGAAGAAAAAATAAACATGGGGAAATGGAAACCGTTGCCTGCTGACCCGATACCCTGTGTGAATGTGTGGCGGTACAAGATTCAACATATCTACTTAGTTGTCCTCTGTTGGAGAAATCTTGCACTGCACACGATCTGCACGTAATTGACACGGCAATTCAGACCACTCTCTGGACGGACAAGATTTAATTGTTTTCTTTGAACTGGCACGTAAAGTAAAGTCAGGAGGAGCAGAATTTGTCTCACGTCATTATATAGTCCAGCGGTTCTCAAACTTTTTTGTTGACTTTTTTTATATAAAATAAGTTAAAAATGTTTGTCCATCTAGGCAAATTACCACAAAGCACTTCTTGCAGACCTGTATTTTGTATTGTAGTATGAGCAATGAGTACTGTTAAACATATATCGGGTTTTTGTCGCGGTTTTTAAAGAATTAATTTGTAAGAACTTTTAAAATTCTTTTTATTATAATTATCAGAAAATATATATATATATATATATATATATATATATATATATATATATATATATATATATATATATATGTTCGGATAGATTTCCGTGGTCAGATGAATCAAAATCACTAGGTTCTCGGGAAGAACCACGTTGATAATTTAATGCTCGACGTTTCGGCTCCCATTTTGGAGCCATTATGAAGAGGGATACGGTTCGCTTCGAGTCCGGGGTCTCAATCTGCCTACTCCCCTCACTCGAAAAGTACCAGTATCGTGTTCTGTATTATAAATACAAGAACTGTCTCTCGGCACTGAGGTCTCAATTTGCCTACTCCTCAGTGTCGAGTGACTGAATTTGGTACCTTTCTGTCACTGAATGCCTAAATTAAATTGTTTTCCAAAATAAAGGTTTTAATGTCTCCGTTATCAGCCTCTGGTTATCCTTCTTTTAATGAAATCGCTTTCCAAAATAGACCACAATGTTTCAATTAGCAGCTTCCACCATTTCAAATTATTTTTTGTCTCATTAACATTTATCGTTGAGTAAAATATTCTTTCTTCTTTACTTGATTGACTTTTAACTATTAATAATTTATATATTATTGTTTGCTTGCTTTTTTTCTATGAAAATTTAACAAAAACTTGACTTTTCCAAAATGAATTGTTACAGTTTGACTTCTCAATAATTAATCTTCTTTTTAATAATATTTTAATCTCTTGATAAATAATTTTTAATCTCCCGTACGCTCGAAGTGACAGCGTATTTATAGATATTTCAATGTTCCGAATATTCTCGAAAGAAAAGAGGTTAGATTCTTCTATTTTGTAGATATTTCAATGTTCGCGAAAATTCTCAAACGAAAAGAGGTTAGATTTTTTCTATTAACATCTTATTTTAAACTTTTAGATAGAGTTTTACTTTTGTATTGAGAATTTTATGGAAATTTAGGCATTTTAAATCAGAATGTAAACTTATATATAAATTAAACATCTTAAATTAGTAAATAACAATATTTTAATCCATAATTATTATTTCAAATGTCCACTTTATGTTCAATTTCACCTGGATTCAATGTCCCATATCACTTTTATTCACAAAATGTCCAAATATAACAAATTTAATCATCTTAATCTATTTATAATATCACAACTATCAAAATAACCAATTACATTGCAAAATAAAAACTTTTTAAACAAACTATTATGCTAATTTCTTAAGGATGCCCTCACATAAATCATTTTTTTAATATTCTCTAGTATATAACCTATAAATTACTTCTTTAATCGCCATTTAAGTTCATTTTAGGTTTCTAAACATTTTGATTACCTTCCATTCTCCGATATTTAATATTATCTCAATATATATATATATATATATATATATATATATATATATATATATATATATATATATATCTGAGTACAAAAAGACTTTTAGACGCAATACTAGAAAATTATACTTGTAAATTTTGACCTACGTTTTCAGTCGCGCCCCTTAGATTTGATTCAACAGAAAAGAAGACATGCTTGGTCGCGTGTTAGAATAATACTTCAAAAGTCAATTCTACTCATATTTAGTTAAAGCTCCCATAGACATTTGTGTATACTTGAACAGTATACAAGTGCGTCAGTAAAACGAGTAAAACTATAAATTATTACAATTAGATAAAAAAAGCAAAGGAAATTCCGATGTTAACAACAACTTGAGACAGAATTAAATATCATTAAGCAAATAGCAGTAAACAGTGGATACAACCAACAAACAATTAATAAAATATTAAATCAAAAACTACACAAGAAAGCCCTGAAATTAGTACTTTCATCACCAGAGAAAAAACCCAGTACCTTCTGCTCGATAAGATATACAGGCAAAATATCAATAAAAATAGCCAAACACATAAAAAACACCAGCTTTCAGAACGAACAATAACTTAGGCAAATATATAAAAAACAACAAGAAGCAAAATAAAAAGCACTTACACAATGGTGTATACAAACTTAAATGTGGCGACTGCCCAAAAACTTACATCGATCAAACTGGTAGAAATTGTAATAAACAAATAGCAGAACATAAAAGGGATTTAAATAATAGAAAAACAGGTTCTACATACGCACTTCACCTTTTAGATCATAATCATTCTTTTAATGACGAATTTCAAATTCTTCACATTCAAAATAAAGGCCTTAAGTCATCTTTGTTAGAATTTATGGAAATTAATAAATTAAAAAACACAGATATAATTCTGAATGACCAACTTGAGACAAACAGCTCTGCCTTCCTTAACCTATTTCATTAATCACTATAAAGTGTAAACGCGTGTGAAAAATAGATCACTTGAGAAAGTCATTCTGCCAAAACAGCTGTAGTGATAAGATTTTATAATAAATTTTGTGGAAGTTTTGAAAATAAAGTTTTCAGTGTTTTATTCTTGCATAAAATAAATTTTCATCAAGTAACGGTCGAATCCATCAATTATTTTTTTTTTTAGTTTTCTCAAACAATAGATGATTGGAAATTGATAGCGAATAAGTTTGAAACGAGGTGGAATTTTCCTCACTGCTTAGGTGCTTTGGGCAGAAAACATGTTCAGATCATACCACAGCAGAAAGCGATTCATATTTCTACAATTACTAGAAGACACACAGTATGGTTCTACTGACTATTGCTGATGTCAACTATAAGTTTTATTATGTGATTTTGGTACGAAAGGATTGGTTTCTTCTGGCGGTGTTCTCAAAAATACAATATTTTTTGACAAGTTACAGAAGAACCTGCTGAACATTCCGCCTCCTTTTGATATCGGACAGAGAAAAAATCTGCCATACGTGTTTGTAGCAGACGATGCGTTTGCTTTAAGAACCGACATGTTAAAACCATTTGCGCAAAGTGATCTGAACAGCACAAAGAAGAAAATTTATAATAGATTAAATAGAGCTCATCGTATTATTGAAAATACATTTGGGATTCAGCCCGTTTTCGTATTTTTCACACAGCCATCAATTTGAAGGTAAAAAATATTGAGTCGGTAGTGATGACAAGTTGTTCACATATTTTTTTGATGTCAAGATTAGTCTATATATATGCTTTACATGAACATTTTGATCTCGAAAGTATACAAGATGGTGGATTGACAACGCAAAATTCAAATTTAAAAACTTCACAATGAACTTATCCTTATAATGTACCAATGTCAGCCAAAGATATACAAAAGGAATATGTTAAATACTTGGCAAGTGAAGGAGAAATGTCTTGGCACACTGATTTTATTAATTTAATGAACATGTAGGGAAAAATATTTTAATTTTTTTAAATACGAAATGACTCCTTTGTTAATAATATACAAATTTTTCATACTTACGGCATTTTCTTATAAGTTTAAGGATGTATCCCTGGGAATTACTTGGTCTCACAATAACTCGAACATAACGGAAGTACCATAACTGGGCGTATCTATTTCGTCGGTGACGGCCCCAGACTTTATCGAAGTGTCTACTTTTTTTTTTCTCCTTCCTGTAGTTAGTTTGAAAGGCGTTAATATTTTTAACAACTGCATCACGATCGGCTTTTGAGTCGATTTCCTTCAATTTTTCTAAAGGTTCTTTATACGCCGTCTCTATTTTTCCCCTATCGTGATACTATTTGCTTTTTACGGACCTCAGACATGGCTCCTGTTCGTAAATCGAAATAAATTCTTCGAGACATTCTCGATGTCCATTTTTCATGTGACTCGTCATAACCAAACGCATATTGTATCAGTCTAGCGGAAGGAAACAAAAATTTCGTCCATCTACACGAATGGTCAAAACTCAACTATTTCAAACTTGTAGAAGTATTTTACACACACGCTCAATTACACTTGCGCAAGTCTGACATGCACATATGCACAAGCAAAAATTCCAAAATTTCCAAAGTCTCATGTCGTTTGTACAGTTAACATACTTGTGCAAGTATTACCCAACACACGTTCCAGTATACTTGTACAATAAACTTATTCTCTTTCTTCTTCTTTTTATATAGACATGACTCTGTCTGTTTTTCAATGTACCTCCGGTAAGTTGTCGTTCCATCGTTTTCGTGGTCTTCCTACTGATCGTTTTCCTATTGGGGAACCGTCTCTTGCCATCTTTACTACTCTATTTGTATTCATTCGGATTATATGATCGTTCCATTCTACTCTTCTATTTCTTACCCAGTTTTGGATGTTCTCCACCTTGCTTCTATGATGTATATCTGTACTTCTAGCTCTGTCCTATAGTGTCTTACCATCAATTTTTTTAAGTGTTTTCATCCCTGCTGTTTCTAACATCCTTTTTATCCTTTCTGTGTCATGTCTTGTTTCTGCCGCACATTCCATTATTGGTCTGATGACTGTTTTGTAAATTCTTCCTTTCGTTTCTTTTTCGATATTTTTATTTCTCCATATTGTTTCATCTAGGCAGCCTGCGGCTCTGTTTGCTCGATTCACTTGATCTTCCACTTCAGTTTCGAGCTTTCCGTAGCTAGATAATGTGATGCCTAGATATTTAAACTCCATGACTTGTTCCAAAATTTGCTGTTGTATCCATGCATTTTGTATTTTTTGGGGAAATTAACATGTTAACTTTTCTGGTTAGTTAGTTCTTACCTTTTTTATTATTTCATCCATAATCAAGTTAAACAATAGAGGACTCAGGGAATCTCCCTGTCTTATCCCACCGCCAGCTTCAATAGAGACGGTTAGTTCTTCTTCTACTTTTACTTTTATTGTGTTGTTTTGGTAGGTATTTTCGATCGTTTTGATTATTCCTTGCATACAGTAAGTTTATAACGTCTTTTAATTTGACCCTGCCAAATGCCTTTGTAAGGTTCACGAAACATGCCAGTTGCTGGTATTCTAATGATTTCTCTTGCACTTACCTCATTATAAATATAGCGTCGGTGCATGACCTTTCCGACCTAAAACCTCGTTGTTCTTCTGCTAGTGTTATAATGTCATTAAATTTAATTGTTTTCACTTTGGTTGTTAATTTTAGTGTTGTGTTTAATAAATTAATTCCTCTGTAATTTTCCGGGACCGATTTGTCTCCCTTTTTGAAGAGAGGTATTACGATGCTTGATGCTCCATTCTTGAGGAATTCTGTTTTGTTCTATTATTTTTTGGATTAGTTTTAATAGTTGTTTGGTCAAATCTGGTCCTCCGTACTTTAGGAGTTCGTTCGGTATTCTGTCATCTCCTGGTGATTTAATACTTTTTAATTTCCTTAATGCTTCCTTTACCTCTTCCTCCTCAATATTTATTTTGGTGTTGGTGGTTCATCATCGTTACCTTTAGCAAACAGGGATCGAAAAGAAATCTGCCCATGTTTCCTTCTGAAACTGTTTCGTTTTTATTAGTTCGTTCATCTCTTTTCTTTGTACATTTTTATCACAATAAACTTGTGTATGTGTACTGTTTAAGTATACATGACTGTGTATGGGTGCCTTAAACGCTCTCCTGTACCCTTCGACATGCGCATTACTACACTCTTCTTCGACGCACTTAACGAGTGGAAAGCTATGTTGCCAAATTGTTCATCAAATTATCACGGAAGGATAAAATGTTAGATTTTTTCTAAAAGCGCGACGGATCTTGGGATAATAAAAATGATTTATATATCAATACATAATATAAATGAATATTCTATATTTTAAGATATAATTCAAATGTAATTATTACGTTTTCTTTACAATTTTTTATGTATATATACAATTTTCCCACCAAAATTTCACAATAAAAATTTTCAGTTAATGAGTTAAGAGAATTTTATTTTTATCATATTTATATTAACCGTTGTTACTTATATTAAACTCATTTATTTTACTGTTTCACTAATCGTCTGGGATTGGGAAAGTTAATCAAACTTCAGAGGTGTATTTATGCCCGATTCGCATGAAAAGTTGTTTGTTTGTTGAATATAGTCTATAGTAAACGTGTGTGTTAATGAAAACCAGAAAATAAAATGAACAAAATAGAACTCCGAAGCGTTCGAGTCCATAAATAAGTCTTTAATCGAGAAACGCGGAATAAAATCTTGAGGTTATCGCGAAATATTGCCTAACTGACCTCAGTTCCGAACTAGTGTTCGCTCTTCGTGCCATGCATGACATTGCGTGATTCGCTTTATTTATTGAAGTCAAAAGACTAACTTGCTTTTTGCAAAGGGACTTGAGATAAACTACTACGAGGCAGTTGTTGGTTTACACGATAAATAACTCATTTTAGACAACCAGATACAATTGTAGAAATTAAAGAGTAAATGCCGTACCTTAAAAAACAGACATGGATTCAGATGGTTTTATACTCTTTTTTTAACTTTTACTTTTACTAGATTCCTGAGTATCACAAATATAGCAATTTATGGAGTTTTTTGATGCATTTTAATTGTTTAGTTACTCTTCCTTTTGTTTCTAGTTTTCATGTTTTTAGTCATTTGCTTATTTTACTATAGCAGGGGTTCCCAAACTTTTTTTGTACCACGCCCCCTTTTTTTGAAATGAAAGCGCCCTCACGACTTAACAATAAATTATATGGGCCTAGGAACAAAACAAAAACAAATAAGTATTACATAGAAAACAAAACATTTGTTTATACTGCCATAAGATACAATAATATCAGTTTTTATAAAATATAAAAATTATTAATGCTTGCATTTTCTTTACTAGTATGCCTATTCGTGGCTGAATTTTATTAAGTAAACAACGCAAGTCTTTATTCCGATACTTTGTTTTAATTGCCACAAGTGTTGAAAATGCTTTTTCGTAAAAATAGGTGCTTGAAAAAAGAAAATATAATCAAAAAGGTTCGCGTGATACATTAGGATACATGTTGAAATATTTTAACCAAAATGAAGCTTTGTCCATTATATCAAACTTGTATTTGGCAGAGAAATCATGCTTTATTTGCAAAGCATCTTCTTGAACTGATTCAGACAGGAAGTCCATGTTGACATGTAATGAGTCAATTGGCATTCTGAAAATACTATCGTAATTTCAATTAGGTTCTCCAAATGGTTTGATATTTTGGATTTTCAAACTTGATCCTTTATAAATGTCTTTGAAACGTATTTTTCTGATACTTTACGCTTCCAAAGTTGCAATTTCTCAATATACATCTTGATCGCATCACGATGATCAACTGTATTTGAGTCTCCACTCTGCTGTTTTAGGTTAAGGTTGTTCAACGTGTCAAAGATGTCTGACAAATAAGCCCATATTACTTGGGTACGATGTATTTTGGAGGGCACGCTTAATTCATTTTGCTTTTGCTGTTCCAAGAAAGTGATTATTTCATCTCGAAGGTCAAATAATTGTGCCAACATGTTTCCTTTTGAGAGCCATCGTAGTTCTGTATGAAATAGCTCAGTTTTGTGATCACTTTCTAAATCTTCACAATGGGATTTAAACAGCCGAGTATTCAACGCGCTATTTTTTTATGTAATTCACTACTTTAAGACAGCATTCAGTTCATTTGAAAGAGTTTTTGCTGCCAAGCCTTGTCGATGTATAACACAAGGTATCCCAGTCACATCAGCGTTTTTCTCTCTTACTAATTGTACAAATCCTGAGCGAAAACCAAGCTTTGAAAGCGCGCCATCTGTACATACACCAATCAGTTTTTGCCCAGATAGCCATGTTTGCCAAAAAAGTCTGACACTGCTTATCAATAGCTTTTGTCGTGGTCTCCAACTTTGTAAAAAAGTGTAGCTCGTCTTGCATTTTTTCGTTTTCAACATACCGATCATAAACAATTAACTGAGAACATTGTTCTATGTCTGTACTCTCGTCTAGCTGAATAGCAAAAAGTGGCGATTGTTTTACTCCATCAACTACCTGGTTTTGTATGTCTTCGGCCATATTATCAATGTGATGTTTCACAGTATAGTCAGAAAGAGGTATTTGAGATAACTTTTGCTTACTCTGCGTTTTAAGAATAATATCAGCTGCCTTTAACAAGCGCCTCTCCAATAGTAATGATATTATTTTTTTTAGCAATCAGAAACGATAGCTTATATGAAGCATCAAGCACATTTTCAGATGACTGAGCTGTAGAGCCAGTACTATCTAACTTCATGCGTTTTAAATTTTCAGATTTTGTAGAAAAAAATTCCTTTGGTTTGTCCTTAAAGTAGTTAAGTTTGGATAACAAATGTCTTTCAAGGTGATTAGATCTCATTGCATGGGAAGGAGGGAGGGAATGCTTGGAAACGCTCATTTGCCAAATACGCACTATCGATACATTGAACGGCTCACATTCCATTCTTTCAAGCATTTGAATTCAAATTTATGTGTATAGGCAGATGCTACAGTGGTGTGTCTTATTTTCTAAACCTCATGGTTAATGTAGAATTTTAGACAGACTATCTGAAATTAATTTAATTTCCGACCACGACCCCAAGGGGGGCGCGGCCCCTAGTTTGGGAACCCCTGTACTATAGTAAGAGAGGTAAGTAGTACTACGGCTTTTTTTATTGTGAATTTAAAACTTTGTTTACTTTTTCATCTTCATATCGCGTGCTTCGTCTCATCAATACCGATATCCCTTCTTATTTATCTAAATATGTTGCAACTTGACCATTAATCTTGCAAGTGATATATTTTATATGCATTGTTCCTCTAAGTATATCGATTCCTTGCAGGATGTTCATTTCTATAATGACAACTATTACTTTATTTTCACTTATACCGAAAAGCTTAGGGCAGTCTTCTTTCTTCATCACCTGTACTGCCAGTTAGTTTTTCTTGGATTATTAGCTGTAAAAAACTCGAATATCACAGTAAAACACTTCTGTTTTAAAATAAAGATTAGTTAAATTTGACTTAAAACGTAAGGGTTTTTTAAGATTACTGATGCTAAGAGATATTTAATGGTTTCAAGCGTCATAAGGTAAAATATGGTAGTGATAGTAATAGAATAATTAGTCAGCGTCATAATTTGATAATGAAAATTGTGAAATTAAATAAAAATTAGTAACGAAAAAAGAGTGAAGAACTTATTGATTCCTAAAGTAAAAGTGTGTTAATACAACACATTATATGATTGGATATAAAATCATTATTGGTCTAAGATATTGTGAATGGAAAAGAAATTATCTATTGTTTTGTGAAATTCTTAGAAGTGTAATGGCAATTGAATGAAGATATAAGAAAAACTGTTCAAGAAATTGAGAAAAAGGGCGACAGACTGGATGAGTTAATATGGTTGAAATTAATATAAGGTGGGTAGTTAGTTTTCGTTAATGTAGAAAGGAATAATACTGGTAATACGGGAATGAAAGAAAAAATTAATGATGAAAAATGTATAGAAATGTAATTATATTTGGTATTCAAGAGATTAAGATAAGGAAGAGGGTCGGTGTAGTAACAGGAGAAAAATATTGAATAAGTTACAGTATTGTGCGAATATTATTGGAATTATTGTGACATTTTTCAATATCACAGTTGGCAACACTGTCCACACATTTACAACTGACCAAACATTAAAAACATAACCTTACTTTTCTCTGCCTTGTATTTCAGGGTGTTTTAGGACATTTCCCACTAAGTTTGTGTTGTTTTGTGTTGGTTTTGTTAATTAGTGAGTTTGTTTCGTTTAATTCCATCATTGATATTACGCCTAGGTAGCGTGAAAATATTATCACGTTAACTAAACACACTTCTATGTCACAAAGATAAATCGCAAGAACGTGTGGAGTTGGTTAGGGGGTGGTAAGCAAGATTTTGAAGCGTAAACGAGAAACGGGATCAATGGATGTGAAAAGGTTAGAAAAATGCGGAAGAAACAGAAAAACAACACCAGTAGATGAAAGATTTTTACTTTTAAAGAGCAAATTGGACCCAAGAAAAACAAGACAAGAGCTCCAACAAGATCTAACAGCATCAGGTGTAGTGATTCATGACTCAACTGTTCGGAAAAAACTTTTGAAGTATGGTAGAAGAGCAATGAGTCCACAGAAAAACATTTTCTAAATGAACGAATGAAAAAACAAAGGCTATTGTGGATTAACAAATACTCTAATTGGACTGTAGACGACTGCAGAAGACCTATTTACAGATGAAACTTACATTATAGTTCAGGGAAAGCCGTTGAAATTCGTCAGGAAGTCTGACAATGAAAACCGTACATTATCTCATATTGATTAAACCGTAAAACATCCACCCCAAAAAATGTATTGGGGATGATTTTCATACATGGGGGTTGTATTTTTGTTACCAATCGAAGTTTATGATAAACAGTCAAAAATACAAATCCATATGAAATCGTAGGCTTCCACGGCCAGAGTCAGAATTATAGTTTATTCGTCTTCCGGGTTTGGACCGTGTCATTTGTGAGTGACCCAAAAGTGGGTTCATCTCGACGTTTCGCTACAATTGTATGTAGCTTCTTCAGGAGAACAAAGAAAAGAAAAAAGAAAACAAAAGAACAGGAAGATGGGTAGTTAGCAACGGTAACTCAGTTACTCAACGCAACCAGAGGCGAATACTAACTACCAAGATGGGCATTTGGTCACAGTAACTCAACTACTCAACGCAGCCAGAGGTGAAAACCAAATGCCAGGACAGGGATTCAAGTCCAACAGCTCAGAACACTAACGCGTCGAGAGGCGGGGAGTGAATCCGACGATTACTCCGCTACCGCTCTATTTATAGTCGCGGTGCCTGTCGTGTCGGGACGTATCGGCACACTTCGTGGCGCGAACGTCAAGAAGCGCGCGCTGGCCAATCATGTGGTTGCATCGTGGTGCCGGACGGTGGCTCTAGACTGAGATTCCAGATGGGAGACAAGTAGTATCCTTCCTCTCGATTGATATTATGGGGATTTTTTCGGATCTCTAGAGATTCGCGGATTTTCCTGGAATAAAAGAAGGGGCTCTTAGAAATAATATGGGTTTTTTCGAACAATATGGAATGACCGGTTTCTTGGCAGTGTTCGGCAACTGCAGAATGGGAGAAAAGACCTGATCGAATGCATCTTTGATGCTCTTGAATCCGAGTTTTGACGGAACGACCAGTTTCGCCAATATACACATGTCCACATGAACAAGGAATAGAATAGACACCACAGGAAGATAGGGGCGGTAATGGGTCCTTAGGAGAGGGTAGATATTGTGAGATTTTCTTGGGTGGTCGAAAAGTAGTCCTAATACCTTCTTTGCGAAGAATTTTGCCAATCCTATCAGTGACATTTCGAATATACGGAAGAAAAGCCACAGGAGTATTAACCGAAGATTCTGAATTTGTTGTCCTAGGGTGTAAAGGGGGATGTAGATGTCGGTGTGTAATATTTTGAATTGTGGACTTGGAGTAACCATTGGCGACAAGGGTTTTTTGCAGATGGCCAAGTTCTTCTCTAAGGTTGTCGGGTTCAGAAATCGAAATGGCCCGATGGATGAGAGAGTTGATCACAGAATTCTTTTGGGCAGGATGGTGGTGTGATGAAGCATGTAGGTAACGATTCGTGTGAGTCTTTTTTCTATAAACAGAGTGACCCAATCGGCCATTGGGCTTGGAGGTGACTAACACATCGAGAAAGGGAAGGGACCGATTATTTTCTACTTCCATTGTGAATTTTATACTCGGATGTTGTGAGTTAAGATGATCTAGGAAGGAAGAAAGGGTATGTTGACCATGGGGCCAGATGATAAATGTATCATCAACGTAGCGGAACCAGACTTTTGGTTTTAAGGGGTAAGATTCTAGGGCTAAAGACTCAAAGGCTTCCATGAAAATGTCAGCAATGACAGGGGAAAGGGGAGAACCCATTGGTGTTCCAGATATTTGTTTGTAGAAATTGCCTCTAAAAGAAAAATATGTTGAAAGGAGGCATTTTTCGGCAAGATCTGCCAAAACCAAAGACTTGTTATCATTGGTCAAGTGATCTCGCAGAACAGCTAGAGAGTCATGTATGGGGATATTGGTAAATAGGGATGATACATCGAAACTGACGAGAATATCTTGGGGATCGACTGTGAGAGAGGAGATTAAGGTGATGAAATGTGTGGAATTTCGGACATAAGAAGAGGTACGACCAGTATAGGTCTTAAACTGATTGGACAAGTACTTTGCGAGTTTGTAGGTAGGAGAGTTAATCGTAGTCACAATGGGACGAAGAGGTACGTTATCTTTATGGATTTTCGGAAGACCATAAATTCTGGGGCAGATGGAGTTTTTTGGAACTATGGACTTCTTAACATCATCGGAAAGATCGGATTGTTTGATGGCATGGGAAATTTCGCGTTCGACTCTAGGAGTGGGGTCTCGAGAAATTGTATTATAACAGGATGTATCCCTAAGTAAGTCGTTTACTTTCTCTATGTAGGAAGGAGTATCCAGGATGACTGTGGCATTACCTTTGTCTGCAGGAAGGATTATTATCTCAGAAAGAGAACGGAGATTTTTGAGAGCTATGAATTCCTCACGAGATATATTGGAAGTAGGGATTTTGGCTGTATCAAGACATTTAGCGCTAAATGTCTTGATACAGCCAAAATCCCTACTTCCAATATATCTCGTGAGGAATTCATAGCTCTCAAAAATCTCCGTTCTCTTTCTGAGATAATAATCCTTCCTGCAGACAAAGGTAATGCCACAGTCATCCTGGATACTCCTTCCTACATAGAGAAAGTAAACGACTTACTTAGGGATACATCCTGTTATAATACAATTTCTCGAGACCCCACTCCTAGAGTCGAACGCGAAATTTCCCATGCCATCAAACAATCCGATCTTTCCGATGATGTTAAGAAGTCCATAGTTCCAAAAAACTCCATCTGCCCCAGAATTTATGGTCTTCCGAAAATCCATAAAGATAACGTACCTCTTCGTCCCATTGTGACTACGATTAACTCTCCTACCTACAAACTCGCAAAGTACTTGTCCAATCAGTTTAAGACCTATACTGGTCGTACCTCTTCTTATGTCCGAAATTCCACACATTTCATCACCTTAATCTCCTCTCTCACAGTCGATCCCCAAGATATTCTCGTCAGTTTCGATGTATCATCCCTATTTACCAATATCCCCATACATGACTCTCTAGCTGTTCTGCGAGATCACTTGACCAATGATAACAAGTCTTTGGTTTTGGCAGATCTTGCCGAAAAATGCCTCCTTTCAACATATTTTTCTTTTAGAGGCAATTTCTACAAACAAATATCTGGAACACCAATGGGTTCTCCCCTTTCCCCTGTCATTGCTGACATTTTCATGGAAGCCTTTGAGTCTTTAGCCCTAGAATCTTACCCCTTAAAACCAAAAGTCTGGTTCCGCTACGTTGATGATACATTTATCATCTGGCCCCATGGTCAACATACCCTTTCTTCCTTCCTAGATCATCTTAACTCACAACATCCGAGTATAAAATTCACAATGGAAGTAGAAAATAATCGGTCCCTTCCCTTTCTCGATGTGTTAGTCACCTCCAAGCCCAATGGCCGATTGGGTCACTCTGTTTATAGAAAAAAGACTCACACGAATCGTTACCTACATGCTTCATCACACCACCATCCTGCCCAAAAGAATTCTGTGATCAACTCTCTCATCCATCGGGCCATTTCGATTTCTGAACCCGACAACCTTAGAGAAGAACTTGGCCATCTGCAAAAAACCCTTGTCGCCAATGGTTACTCCAAGTCCACAATTCAAAATATTACACACCGACATCTACATCCCCCTTTACACCCTAGGACAACAAATTCAGAATCTTCGGTTAATACTCCTGTGGCTTTTCTTCCGTATATTCGAAATGTCACTGATAGGATTGGCAAAATTCTTCGCAAAGAAGGTATTAGGACTACTTTTCGACCACCCAAGAAAATCTCACAATATCTACCCTCTCCTAAGGACCCATTACCGCCCCTATCTTCCTGTGGTGTCTATTCTATTCCTTGTTCATGTGGACATGTGTATATTGGCGAAACTGGTCGTTCCGTCAAAACTCGGATTCAAGAGCATCAAAGATGCATTCGATCAGGTCTTTTCTCCCATTCTGCAGTTGCCGAACACTGCCAAGAAACCGGTCATTCCATATTGTTCGAAAAAACCCATATTATTTCTAAGAGCCCCTTCTTTTATTCCAGGAAAATCCGCGAATCTCTAGAGATCCGAAAAAATCCCCATAATATCAATCGAGAGGAAGGATACTACTTGTCTCCCATCTGGAATCTCAGTCTAGAGCCACCGTCCGGCACCACGATGCAACCACATGATTGGCCAGCGCGCGCTTCTTGACGTTCGCGCCACGAAGTGTGCCGATACGTCCCGACACGACAGGCACCGCGACTATAAATAGAGCGGTAGCGGAGTAATCGTCGGATTCACTCCCCGCCTCTCGACGCGTTAGTGTTCTGAGCTGTTGGACGTGAATCCCTGTCCTGGCATTTGGTTTTCACCTCTGGCTGCGTTGAGTAGTTGAGTTACTGTGACCAAATGCCCATCTTGGTAGTTAGTATTCGCCTCTGGTTGCGTTGAGTAACTGAGTTACCGTTGCTAACTACCCATCTTCCTGTTCTTTTGTTTTCTTTTTTCTTTTCTTTGTTCTCCTGAAGAAGCTACATACAATTGTAGCGAAACGTCGAGATGAACCCACTTTTGGGTCACTCACAAATGACACGGTCCAAACCCGGAAGACGAATAAACTATAATACAAATCCATGTTGAAATAGCGTTTGGACACAGAACTCCAAAAATGTGAATCCCAAGGAGGAGTGACTCTTCAACAGGAATCTGCCCCTTTTATCATAAGTCAAAGTAAATGATGGATTTTTTTAAAAATAAAAAGATTAATGTTTTATCAATTATTGGCCAGAGATGTAGAAGTCAGTGAAGTAAACGAACTGTCCGTAAACACAAAAAAGACATAATTTATGGTAATTAATTACAAAAGCTCAACAGTGCCAAGAAAACATAACAATACATGGAGAACAAATTAAAAAAGTTGAAAAATATAAATATCTGGGTAGAATAATTAACGAAAATAATGAGTACACAGAAGAGATTAAGGCAAGAATACGACAGGCATGAAATTTTTCCAACAAACTGAAAAAAGTAATCTGCAGCAGAGACATTACAATTTCTTTAAAGATAAGACTTCTAAGATGCTAGGTGTTCTCCGTATTATTTTATGGGTTGGAGGCTTGGACATTAAAAAATATGTTTCGGACAGATTAGAAGCCTTCGAGCTATGGGCCTACAGAAGAATATTAAGCATAAGTTGGGTGGATATTCAAGAATGTCGAGGTGTTGAGAAGAGTGAGAAAAGATTAAGAGGTTTTAAATACAATTAAAGTCAGAAAACTGCAATATCTGGGACATGTCATGAGGGGCGAGCGTTACAACTTATTGCCATTAATACTGCAGGAAAGAATACAGAGAATAAGGAGTCGAGGAAGAAGACGCATCTCCTGGTTAAATAATTTGAGAGCTTGATTTAACTGCACTTCTGCTGACCTCTTTAGAGCAGCGGTATCGAAAGGGAGAATTGGCATGATGGTTGCCAACCGTCTTAGAGGAGATGGCACATGAAGAAGAAGAATTGTTGGCCAATGGCCCGGTAATTTGCCAGACCTCAACCCCATGGAAAATTTATAGGCCATTTGCAAAGCTAGACCGCCCAAAATCGACTGTACTACAAAAATAAAAATGATAGAAGCGGTCATTCAGGTGTGGTTTCGAGATGAAAGGATATCTGGAAACTGGGCCACGGCGGCGCCAGCAGCGAAAATATTAGGTAGAAAAGTTGAAATATCACATCAAAATCTATAAAATTACCAATTTTTAAATCTGAAGTGGAAATAGGAAAATCGACATAAAATAAACGTATTTTCAACTGAAATTGTGAATAATTCCCTTTAAAGATAGTAAATAATATTAAAATGTCATAAGAAAACATTGATAGAAAATAACATTTCGATAATGTTTCACATTATATGCTTCTGTTATTGTTATTTTTGGTAAAACATCAAAGTTTTGGTTAATATATTGACCATTTAAACTAGTTAAAAATTGCGTATTCATATTTATTTATCTGCTTTGATAAAATACCAAACAAAAGAGAACCTTGCCAAATTCGGGACACTGTCGATTTTGTGAATTATTAATTCGCTGAAAAGATCCGTTTTATCCTGAAAATAGAACAATCGTTTTCCCAAATTTCCGAGTTCGAATCAGTCATTATCTTTTTATTTGGCGATGGATCTTTTTATTTATTATTTAATCCAGTATAATTCCTTATTTAGTGACTTTGGAAATTGTTATCAAACCGGGCGAGTGGCGATTAAAATTGGTCTGCCATTACTGTTTTTAATATACGTATTTATATTTTGGGAATGGTTTCAGAGTTGGAAATTGACAAATCAATATTTTTTTATCTTGTATAATCAGTATTTGACTTTCTGGAGATTGACACAAAGATCGATTACAGTCATTGTCTGTGGATTGTGACAGTCTAATATATTAAATTAAAGAGTTACATTACATTTTCATAAATGAGTTTTAATAATTCGATGGGTACATGACTGGTCTAGTAGATGGGTCAGTGTTGTCGTCACCATCACTAAAACATAGACACCTTTAAATGAAGAAAGGACACTCTCTAAGGTACTAAGGATGTTATAAAATTCGATATAAACAATATGAGAAGACTTACCATTAAATGGAAAGCAGAAGATAACGAGAAATATCCCCAACAAGATAGATTGACCAGATCCAGCGATTAACACAGGAGTCTTCAAAAGACCAATGCATGAATTAATAAAAATGGCCACAAAAATGACCACAGAGAGAAACCTATGCAGATGGATCATACATACACGATGACTACTACACTTTCTCTGGATGGTCAACATTCAAGAGCTATGTCGTCTAGATATGCCGCTACTTGCTCTATGTTCAGATAATTAAAATTGTTTGTTTACACTGATGTGTAAACATATAAACGATTTCCTTAGGGCGTATTTTCTATAACTTTCAACAGTTGTAGGTTATTATAAAGGATTATGTTTTGTAAGGAAGTGTGTGAAAATAAATAAATAAAGCTTGATTTTAAATAAAATTTCTAAAAAGTGGTCATTCATTTTTACGTATAGCCCGTTATTACCAAATGATGGTTCTTATTTTGCAAATAAATTCATATTGTTTTTAACCTTTTCGGTCTCGGAACTGGGAGTCAGTAAAGCTTCATTTAATATTTTTCCCGATAGACCATCGGATATGGCCCCAATTTCATTCCGCGCATGTAAATTATCAGTCGTTCTCCTCTCGAGTACGGTATATTTAAAATACAATTTTCAGAATTATCTACTCAGCAGAACTTAATATTCTGCTATCTTTATGTAAAATGTCGCGTTGTAACAAAGAATTTACATGACTGATTTTAATGTTTTTGATAAGACTATAGAGAGTTGCTTTTTATTGGCATTAAAATTCTTAAGAAAGTATAGAATTTTTAGTGTAAAATATTTGTGTGTATGTGTGTGTATGCGTGTGTGTGTAAGTGTGTGTGTATGGGGGTGTGTGGGTGTGAGTGTAAGTGTGTGTATGTGTTTGTAACGGCATCATACAGAGGTCTACTTCTCATTAAATTGTGGTATTGCAAGGTATAACGTGCCCTTCTCGTGTCTTATAGATAAAAACTCAAATTAACACAATATATTTCAATTAACTATATACTGTATTTCGTTACGCTGTTTATATTTTACGACTAATATCGAGACAATATTTATAAACACAGGTCCGCGAACTACACTAACGTTGTGAGACAATATTCTAATATATATATTTGTACAATCATTATCCTTCTACGTATGTATTCTATTTATATATCAAGGAAGGTAAACGACGTGCCAGTTTAAGTTCACATGGGATTAATGATTATTTTAAATATTAAATATATATCGTGTTATTAAATATGAATTATTTATATAATATTTTAAGACTATTTTGTGTTTAAATATTTAGGGGTTAAAGCCATTGCACATCTATCCTTTTTACAAAAAAAATTATATAATTGAGAGATTACTGGAACCTTCCCCTTTCCCTTAATTAATCTTACTTCTGTTTCGTGCATATCCACAAATATTTGCCCACAAATAACTTTACAAAAACTAATAATAATAACTTAATTTTATGCACTGTTTTTTTCCTTTTGGAGTCTGTTTATCACTACACCAGAGAAACAACAGAGATGAAAATACTTCGACGAATATCAGGGAAAAGTCTGTTCGATAGGGAGAGAAGCGAAAACATAAAAAGAACATGCAATATACATACATAGAAGATGGGTGACAAAATATATCCTTATTATATTTAAGATATTCAAAAATTTATGATATACCTATAAGGTGAGTCTGCAATTTTAATTTTATATAAATACGCAAATAAACGTTCATGGTTTAGTTTCAATCGTGTCATAATAGACTTATTGAATGTGGTAACTGAGTTTTAAATAAGGGGGATGCTTTTGGAAAAATATTTATATATACAATAACAATGACTATTTGATTTATTAGCAATATTTCCACTATTTTTTAAATATATTTAAGATAAGCCCCTACATTATTCACATCTATGACAATACGGTAAACTTTTTTTGTTAGCGCTGTGAAGGATATCTCTTTTAAACAGCAGAATCAGTAAAACTCAGGTTTCATTTAAATAAAGATATATTCGAAATAAATAAAAAATAAAATTATATCCTAGATAATATGTACTAAATTTAAAATTAAATGTCAATTCTAGGGAGCTAGATTCTATATTCAAGAAATGGAAAGAAACCAATCAAAAGTTAGACACGGAGCACGGAGACAGAAGCCTTTGGTCTTCGTTCAACCCACTGGGGCCAGTGGAGATTTTCCCAGATCAACACTTTGATATAACTCCTGAAGATTGGCTTTCAATCAGGACCCAAATTCCTGGTGGAATCCCCACCAGATCAGCACTCTGACAGAATTCGATTCTCTCTTGTGGCGTACGCTGTTTATACGGTTTTCGGCCTTCCATTTCCTGTAGCGCGCATTGATCGAAGTGCTCTTTTTGTTATATCGAAAAGAGAATCAAATTCAACCTAAATTAAACAGAGATCTTACCAATCCAATACCAGCTTGGAATGGCATTCGGTATGGTGACTAACTGAGCCCGTTGCTCTTTAACATTATTATGGATGAGATAATAAAGAAAGTGCGTAAAATGAGAGGATATAAGATAAGGAGATTA
This sequence comes from Diabrotica balteata, assembly GCA_918026665.1. NCBI lineage: Eukaryota > Metazoa > Arthropoda > Insecta > Coleoptera > Chrysomelidae > Diabrotica > Diabrotica balteata. The sequence continues at coordinate 34,248,572 of OU898282.1, read as the reverse complement.
AAATTTTGTATTACGCAGATGACGTGACGTTGGTTATCCAAAAACAATCCCGGCGTTTCTCCGTCTTTCCCAAAACACAAACAATTGGCTGAAGAAGACATTGTCATCGAGGCTGTATCGAGAATATACAAAGCTGCTGTATGGTCTATAATGACATACAATAGAGACTGGACCAAAAGAAAAACAAAAATCAAAAGAATGCTTGAAACAACAGAAATGAGGGTACTTCTTGGCATAGCTTCAAAGGAATATATATTTAATAGACGATATCAATGGTTAGGTACTAAACAGGACAAAATAGTGAAATGTACATGTAGCATTTTTATTTTGCCCTGTATAAGGTTTTATTGAAATAAGGATATTTTATTTTTTTGAATAGAATAAATATCCAATTGTTTATTTACACAATCAAATTTGCATTATTCAAACCCCGTCCTTTTTAAATCGTTTTTTTTTTGTAAAGCTCATAAGTTCTTATAAGCTTTCAAACTAGAAAAAGTACAATAAGTGTTTGTTTACATTTGTCAGATGCCTCTACCAAATTATTTATTGTCTTTATTTTCAATTCGCCCATGGTAATTTTTAAATAATATCTGAGTTTTCAATCAAGATATATGCAGGCATATCGAAGCATATAGCGCGTCGATCAAGCTATTCCAGGTTAAGAGGCCTCTTTACTCCGTAGGCTGGGAGAATTTTTACTGGCTAAAAATCATCCATGCGTGAAAATTAAGATCATTCCCGATTGAGATCTTGCTAAGTTTGGCTAAGTCGGGCCTTTAGCTAGTTTAAGGCTGGCTTTTCGATCACTCGAATGGTACTAGCGATTCCAGTATCATGAGATTCCAATTTTGATTTCAATGTAGGTAGTTGAATTATAGAGTTATAGTCGTTTTGCACCTTGACAACAGTCAAGAAGTAAATAAATATTTTGCACAAGTTATAGAAGCCATGAACAACTGAGAGTTAGATCTATAACCTCCGTATGATCTTCTAATTGGTCTGTAGATATCGGAATTGCAGTATGCAGGTAAACATATTTATTTGCAGTCTTGGCACTATTATCTAAATCAATTATTACTGGAGCAAGCTAATCTGTCAATCTATCATATCCATCTTAATTTCATGGGGAATTGAATTTCTTTGTCGATTTTCTAAGACTTTTTAATTCAATATATAACACCGGAGTGATTCCCGCAGATTGGCTTAAATCCATCTTTATCACCAAATACCTACAAAACACAATGCGGAAAAATTCAGAATATCGATTAATTAGCCTAATGAGCCACACTCTTAAAATTTTCCTCAGAATACTTTACAACAGAATTAGACGCAAATGTGAAGAAGATCTTGAAGATACCCAATTCGGTTTTAGAAATGATATGGGAACCAGGGACGCACCTTTTGCGCTTAACATCCTATTACAAAAATGCCATGACCAAAGATAAGATGTAGTTGCATGTTCCGTGGATTTCGAAAATATCGGAATAGATGACAAGGATATTCATGTCATTAAAAATTTGTACTTGAATCAAACTGCTATCGTAAAAATTGGAGATAACTACACCGATGAAATCCCCATACAACGAGGAGTCAGACAAGGTTGCATTTTGTCGCCAACATCGTTCAATGTTTACTCGGACCGGTTATTTAAAAAGGCACTTGAGAGACAACCATATGAAATAAAAATCAAAGGGGAACTACTTAATGTGATTAGATATGCAGACGATACAGTAATTCTATCAGATAATATTGAAGGTCTTCAAATTCTGCTGGATCGTATTCACGAGGTAAGAGACGAAATGGGCATTAAAATAAACTCCTACAAAACCAAATTTTTATTGTTTAGTCGTAACTCACATCCCGATGCAAAGCTTCAATTAAACGGAGTCCAAGTTGAGAAAGTTCACAAAATGACATATTTGGGAACTGTGATAATGGACCAACTATATCCAGACATAGAAATAAAACGTAGAATAGCAATGACTAAAACTGCTTTTATGAAAAAGTCATTTCTTTGCAATAACCGTCTCAGTTTAGAACTAAGGCAAAGAATGGTTGAGTGCTATGTTTGGTCTGTACTTTTGTATAATGCAGAAGTGTGGACGCTAAAAATATCGATCATGAACAAAATTGAAGCATTGGAAATGTGGGTTCATAGACGAATGTTGAAGAAACCTTGGACAGCAAAAAAAAATAAAGAAGTACTAAAGAGCGTCAACAAAGACAGAGAACTGCTAAAGACGGTTAAACATCGAAAAATGTCTTATCTGGGACATATATAGTAAGGGAAAGTCGATATAAAATTTTACAACTGATCCTTAAAGGCAAACTAGAGTGCCGTAGAGGTGTAGGAAGAAAACAAGTTTCTTGGTTAAAAAACATTCGTGAATGGACTTAGATACCAAATGCAGGACAATTATTCCATATTGCAAAATATCGAGAAGCCTTTGCAATGGTGATCGAAAACGTCGGATAATTCTGATATGGCACTCGAAGAAGAAGTCGATTTTCTGTGCCTGTGACTGAATTAGATAAATAACTTTTTTATACGCACAATCTTATTGATAATGTGACTGGATTTTTCATTATCCTTGACGTTACACGTTACTTACCTTTTTACGGTAACGTTTACATTGTTCGCTGTTTTTGCCGTCAATTCAATTTTCTCCTATCGATAAATCCTGTTGAAACTCTACCTCATTTTTCCAAATTATTTATATTCTGGGCGTAAATTCGCTTCTCTTATTGTCTTGTTCTCTCTTCTACGACAGCAAAAATAAAATAAAACGATCTTTACTCGAAATGGAAATTCATGGTTATTTTCAGTTTTGTACCATTCCTCCGAATTATTTTTTGTGCTCAGAAACACGAATGGGCAGTTTTACTTTACGCCTAAAGGAATACATTGCATGAATTATGGAATAAGTTAATTAAAAATAAGCATAAACGATTCAGCGCCGGACTGGATGGGGGAATTATATTTATTTCATTGTCGTGACAGTCAAGATAAGTGGAGTGACGTTATTGGAATATGTAGACCAGATGGGTAGATAAAAAATTAAGTAATTTAAAATAATTAATAATAATTATACTGCTTTATTAAAGAAGAAAGAAAGAAATATAAAATACACTGGGGTGCAAAATTATCCGGACATCCAAATTTTTCCTAAAAACTGGCGTTTAAAAAAGTTTAGGATGTTCCCAATTGAGTATTTAATAAAAAACAACATTTAAAAGTCAAATTCATCACAACTCAAGAATGTACTACGAAAAAAAACAATAAACAATTCAAAAAATTTGAAAATCTGTAACGAAACAAAAATTATTATTTTTTAAATATAAACATTTTTTTACGGAAAACGATATTTAGTAGAGTGTATTACGTCCACGATCCACGAGCGCTAATTACGGCTCTCATTCGACCAGGCATACTTTGGATTACGGCAGCAAAGTCTGAGTCTTGAGGGATTTGCTTCAATTCGTCACGAACTGCTTGCTCCAAATTATTCATGGTTTCAGACTTACCATGGTTAGGTCGAATACGTCGTTCCAGAATATCCTATGCATGCTCTATTGGATTTAAGTCTGCACTCCTTGAGGGCCATGGTAATAAACAAATCCCAACTTTATCAAAGAAATCCCGTGTTATTCTTGCGATGTCTGACGAGCATTATCTTGCATCAGACGAAAGTTTTCTCAAGAAATGGGGAAAATGGCACTACATGATCTTCCAAACATTGCTGAATATACCGTTGAGCGTTTAAATTGCCCCCTTGAATTGTAACAAGTTCTGTATGAGCCTCTAGGGAAATGCCTGCCCACACCATTATACCACCTCCACCGAATTGAACTCTCGGAGTAAGACAACATTGCTGGTAACATTCACGAGCTCTCCTCCATATTCTAGGTTGTCCATCAGATGAGTATCTGTTAAATCTTGATTTATCCGTGAAAAACACAGCACACCAATCGTCAACACCCAAATTGAGATGTTCCCGAGCGAAGTGTAAACGTTGCCTCCGATGATCTGCTGTTAATAGAGGTCTCTTGACAGGTATTCTGGACTTTAATCCATATTCATTTAAGCGTCTTCAAACAGTGTAAACGGAAACTGTGTTTCTATAGACATGATTTAATCGTTGAACAAGCACTGGTGCTGATAATGTACGATCACGTAACGCTTGTAACCTAAGAAAGCGATCTTCAACTTGACTTGTGGTTCTTCGTCTACCTTAACCTGACCTCCTGGTGTATTGTCCTATTTTCCGAAATCGTTGTATTGAATTAAACACTGTACTTCGAGAACTTCCTAAAGCATTTGCGACGTAAGGAATGCTCCGCCCATCATCATGTAAAGCAACAGCTGGTGCTACTTCTTCCGGTGTCATAATTTTTTTAATGTAAGTTTTAAACAGGAGACAATACAGAAAAATACAGCCGAACTTATAATCAGGTACAATACCACAATAAACCTAAAATAATAAACTAATAAGGCATAAAATACAATTCAAACAAATTAAACAAGTTTTGATCTAAACACCAACAAACAAAAACAAAAAAATCTAAGTGTCCAGTTAATTTTGTACCCCAGTGTATATGAAACTCTCATTAAAAAGTAGTCTGTCGGAGCAGAAACTTGAGAATAACGAATAATAATAAAAGCTAAAGGCAGTGAAAATAGGCGACGTTAGGAGGTCAGTTGGAGTATCAAGCAGACAAATAATTTGCAACGATGAGATAGAACGACAAATGGACATTAACGGCTAAATAGATAACGACAGATGTGATGGTATTGGATGTCCAGGGGTATAACATAAAAGATCCCGAAAAAGATTAAAGAATGGATTCCACCAAACCGCAGAAGACGAGGAAGACCTCAAAAATTCTAGACAGGAGGAATAGCTAAGCCAATGGGCACAAGACACCTTGGAGGGGGCTAATGGAATAATCTAATGGCATGAGAATTAGGTATCTGGAGGTTTTGGAACAAATTTTAAGAAATATTTCCGCGGTTAGTGTAATTAAACCTAGAGCTAAAATTAATACTATTACAAAGATTAATATTAAACTCAACAGTCTTCCAGGTGGAACCGCGTCGATTATCATTGCACCGAGATTTCGACGTCCTCTTTGATGTTTTCCTCAGGCCTTCCGCGTTTTTAGTCTCCCTAGCCCCCAAACACTTCTACACTGATCACTAACCAATGCATTACTGCTATAATCTCTTTTATTGAGACAATTTGACCTTTTTTCAATTTCTATGGCTTCTCAGATCATTCTTGGTTTATAGAAGCTAAAAAGGCTATGGGTATGAACTTTTAAAATCAATTTTGTGACCTGTATGATTTGAAATTGAATCGGATCTTTGCGAACAGAAATGGAATGTTCATAAATCCTATTTTGGATTCTATGATTTGTTTGACGTGTATAAGATCGGAGGCAGTCTGCATAAGGAATTTCATAAACTTCATTTCGAATGTTGTCTTTGATTGATCGGACAGGAGAAAGTTTTCGTTAGGTGGTAAATATTGCCTTTATTCTTCTTGATTTTAGAATTTTGTCGATTTTGTCAGTGACACTTTGATGTTAGGAAAAAAAGCTTTAGTATGATAAGGATCTGAGATAGAGTAGAAGGCTGATTAGTAGATAGAAGGCTAATCATACTAAGTAACGATTGGTATGGGTGAGTTTTTGATATCATCATCATCAATCAGCCAATCGCGTCCACTGCTGGACATAGGCCTCCCTCAATTCTTTCCAGTGTTCTCTACACTGTGCCGCTTGTAGCCAGTTTCCCGCTACACGTTTAATGTCATCGGTCCATCTAGTCGGTGGTCGTCCTCGGCTTCTTTTATAATTTCTGGGCCTCCATTCCATAATACGTCTTGTCCACCGTCCATCTTGTGTTCTGGCTAAGTGCCCTGCCTAGTTCCACTTAAGCGTCGTGGTTCTTTCGATGACGTCTTGAACTCCTGATCTTCGCCTGATTTGTTGGTTTGTTATGTGGTCTCGAAGGCTCACGTTCAGCATTGCACGTTCCATGGCTCGTTGTGTAACTCTAAGTTTATTCGCAGATTTTTGCGTGAGTGTTAAAGTCTCTGCTCCATAAGTTTGTACAGGTAAAACACATTGGTTATAAACCTTTCGCTTGAGACACATGGGAATTGAACTTTTTAGAATATGGCTTAATTTGCCAAATGCTGCCCATGTTAGACCTATTCGACTCTGTATTTCATGTGTTTGATTGTCTCTGCTTATTTTGATTTCGTGTCCCAGATATTTGTAAGTGTCTGTTTGTTGTATGGTATTATTGTCAATAGTTATATTTCCACTCATTACGAGATTTGTTATAATTTTAGTTTTCTCAAAGTTTATCTTTAATCCTGCTTCAGACAGACTTTTAAGTTATCTGCGATTAATACAACATCATCTGCAAACCGTAGGTGATTTAATCTTTCTCCATCTATATTGATGCCCATATCTTGCCATTGAGTACCCTTAAATATTGACTCTAGAGCTGCCGTGAACAATTTTGGTGAAATATTGTCTCCTTGTCTAACTCCTCGACCTAATCTGAATTTTTCTGTGTCTTCGTGCAGTCGTATACTTGATGTAGCGTTCTGATAGATGTTTTTGATTAGTGTCGTGTACCTGTAATCTATTCGGCTTTGATTTAGGGCTTCCAGTATTGTTTCAAACTCTACAGAATCAAAAGCCTTCTCGTAATCGACAAATGCAAGAACCAGTGGTATGTTGTACTCGATGCACTTTTCTATTAAGATCTTTATGGTATGCAAATGGTCATTTGTGCCATATCCTGCCCTGAAGCCTGCCTGTTCTCTTGGCTGATAGAAATCAAGTTTAGGTGTTAGCCTCTTTGTTAAGATTTTCATAAAGAGTTTGTACATATGTGTCAAGAGGCTGATGGGTCTATAATTTTCTAATTTAGTAATATCGCCTTTTTTGTGTAACAAGACTATTACTGCATTGTTCCAGTCTTTTGGAATCGTACCCGCATGTAAGCATTTAGTAAACAGTTCGCTTACTGATTTTAATCAAATTTCTCCACCTGCTTTTATTGCCTCGATAACGAGTCCATCATCACCAGGCGATCGATGGTTCTTCATTTCCTTTAAAGCTGCTCTTACTTCTGACACAGTAATGGGTAAAAGTATTTCCGATCCCTGATTTATGAGAGTCTTTACTCGAGTCGGGAAATTGTCTTGTGGTCTTTGGCTGGTATAGAGGTCTTTATAAAATTCTCTAGTTATTTCCAGAATGTTTTATTTATCTGTTGTTGCCTTTCCGTCTTTATCTCTCAGCTTGTATATTTCTTTTTTACTTTGCGTAAGTTTTCTTTTCATTATTTTTAAACCTTTGTTCTCTTCTACTGTTTGAGTAATTACATTAGTTTTATATCTTCTTACATCTTTTCTTTTATTTAGTTTTTTATATTCTTCTTTGTTTCCCTTTTCGTTCTCGCTTAGGTTTCGTCGTATTTCCATGAGAGCCCTTGTATCTTTGCTAATCTTTTCACTTTTGGTGTCATTTTTCTTGCAAAATTTGAGTTGTGCGTTTCTAACTGAGTCTGTTATTAATTTATTGTGATCGTCGATACTTAGAGGTTTGGGATTATTACTCTGTAAAGTTTCGGCTATATTTCTTATGTATGCTTCTGGATGATTTGGTGAATTCCAAACTATGCGTTTACAACTGTTTATCATATTTGCTCTTTCTTTTTGTAGATTGATCGTTACTCTAGCTCTTACTAGTCTGTGGTCGCTTCCTGCTGATAGTTTATTGAGTACAGTGACATCTTAAATAATTTTCTTTTTGTCTGTTATTATATAATCATATTCGCTCTTAGTTCTGCCGTCTGGACTAGCCCACGTCCATTTTCTATTCATGTTTTTGATATACAGAGTAATAAAAACTTTGAGATTGATTTTTCTATATGATAACGTCCGAAAACCGTGTATAACATTTAAATGGGTTTAAAAAGACACCAAAGCATCCCTGCCATGGGGCCAAATGGCGAATATATCGTCAACACGTCGTAGTCAACATGTGGATTTGGGCATTGACGTGGATAATGCTCGGGTCTCGAAGTCTTCCATAAAGATATTGGCAATTACTGGAGATCATGGGGAGCCCATTGGGACACCATTTATTTGTCTATAAAATGGATTTTGGAAGATGAAATAAATGTTGGACATACAATATTTAATGAGAGATAAGTAGTCTTACTGGATACTGTATTTAGTTTTCAGAATGTTTAGAGTTTTGTCTATAGGAATGTTTGTAAAGAGTCAAACGATATCGAAACTTACTAGAATGTCTGACGATAATATAGGGCATTGTATAATAAGTTCGATAAAATGAAAATAACTTTTGACGAAGGATGAAGCATTTTCGGCGAGAGATTGTAGACTTTTCGCCAAGTACTTGGCCAATGGTTGTGTAGGGCAGTTGTGTCTTCTAACAATGAGATTGAAAGGAATATCGGCTTTGTAAATTTTGGCTAGAAATTATGTTTGAGGTGTTCTGAAAGACTTTTCACGAGGAATTAAAGATTCTTTTTTGTCAACAATAAAAGAGGTTTTATTGATAATGGTTTTTGTTGTTTTCTCCAGACAAGTTGTTGGATTATTAAGATTTGGTCGGCAGTCTGGAGTATTAAGATTTCAGAGTTTATTAATGTAAGAAAAAGTATTTAGGATGACGGTGTCGTTGCTTTTATTTGCGGAAAGAATGACTAGATTTGGATTTGACTTTTAACCTTAGATTTGTATAGTTGAATTAGAGGTATATGCATAAAATTCATTTTAGGCCTAAAATTTTCATTTATTTCGCTTATTATGAAGTTACATATAAACATAAAGTTCATTTATGTATTGAGTATATTACGTGTATAATTTACGAACCAAAAAGCTTTTTCAGTTTAAAAATTGTAGTCCATACCTCATTTCTCATTTTTGAAATTTAAATAATGATTAATTTACTTTTTTGAATGAATCTCCTATTTTTGTTTAATTGCTGACCACAATTTATTTAAATACTAATGTTTTGTTGTCTGTAAGTACTTATTTTTAATGGTAATGAATAAATACAGCTTTTTAAGTTTATTCTTTTTCAAGATTTATTTTATTGACTATTTTTTTGCTTTATATAGAAAAGCATGTTAATATTCATAGTTTGGTTTATATAATGATGTGGTATATTTCATAATGAATTTGAATCTTTATATATATATATATATATATATATATATATATATATATACACTATATATTATATATATAATTATATATATATATATATATATATATATATATATTATATATATATATATATATATATATATATATATAATAATATATAATAATAATAACGTTTATTTCCATGAAATATACAATTAATAATATTACAATAAAATAATTAAATGACAATAAAATTTTAAAAAAATATTACTTTTACTTTGTAGTTCTGTAATTGGTTCAAGGTAAATAAACAGTAGTGCCCATTAAAACAATTAAGTTGAGCATGGGCCATTTTTTAAATTGCTTATTTATATTGATCCTACAGGAAGGCGAGTTTTACTACTTTATTAGTTACACTTATACCTATATTAAGATAAAACAAAAAAATAACAAAAAAACCTTTAATAATTAATTAACAAGAGAGAGACAATTCATGCATACAATCAACCAAGATAATAGCATATATAATTTTTTAAGATTTCGTAATCTATTCTTGATTTGACGTTAGTTATAACCTAATTGGTCTCAAAAAGGTGGCTGACGTTGTATTTTGTTTCAAATACCTAGTAAACAATGTCTTAATCATTTTTTGCGAGTTTATAGTGATTAGGTATGTTTTGTAAATTTCAGGGAGCAAATTGTAGATTCTTCCTTGTAAATACTCAAAATTTCGTTTACCAACTGTTTTCTTTGCAATATTTAATTTGACAAAAGACTGTGCTCTATTTCTCGTATGATAGGTATGCCCTAATGGTGTGAGTAAGTGTTTATTTTTGTATAAATTGGTGATTATTGTAAGAATATATAACTGTCTTGTATCTAACATTTGAGTTTCGGTATAAAGATCATTAGTAGGGTATCTCGAAGGTCTATTGTAAATAATTTTTAATATTTTTCTTTGGATAATGTCTAATTGGTGGAGGTATGTATTTGCAACTCCACCCCAACTAAGGATTCCATAACGTAGACGCGATTCTACCAAAGAATAGTAAATAACCTTCAGATGATGGATATCCAGTATATTACGTAAATATCGCATTTTGTACAATAGACATCTCAATGTTTTACACGTTTGGTTTATGTGTATATCCCATCGTAGATACGAGTCGATTTGAACACCAAGGTATTTTGTGTTACTCACTGCATTAATACTCAGATTTTTTATTTTTATAAATTTGTAATCTGGTAGACCTCTCTTATAGCTTGTAAATGGAACATAAACTGTCTTATCCATATTTACTGTAAGAAGTTTGTGGTTAAATATATCAATAATTCTTCCTAAGTCATGTTCCATTTTTCGCTTTAGTTCCATCCACGTGTCTGCAGAGTACAAAATTGCTGTATCATCTGCAAAACTTAATATCTCACCTTCACTCCGGTAAGTAAGAATATTGTTTATGTACAGTATAAATAATATGGGTCCTAGTACAGTCCCTTGTGGTATACCAAAATTTATGCTTTTAGCACTACTCAATTTCCCTTCTAGTCGCACTCTTTGATATCGATTTTTTAAGTAGCTTTCCATTAAGTTAAATGTGTTTCCTCTTATACCAATGTCTGCTAAAGTATCTAATAGTTGTGAGTGACTAACCGTATCGAACGCCTTTGCCAGGTCTAGGAATACACAAGCTGTTGGTATACTGCTGTCAACTAAGTTGTAAATTTTGTTAGATAGGTACGATATTGCATTTTCTGCGGATACTCCCTCCCTAAAACCATATTGTTTGTTTGAAATTAACTTATATTTTTCTAAGTATAATACTAGTTGATATTTTATAGCCTTTTCCAATATCTTGCAAAGTGAAGTGATTAGTGAGATTGGTCTGTAATTATTTGTTAATTTTGGATCGCCTTTCTTATGAATGGGAATCACCACTGTTTGCTTAAGTTGTTCGGGCCATTTGCCGCTAGAAAATACATTATTTAATAAATAAGTAATGGGACCAGTTAGTATTGGCGATAGTTCTTTAAGTACTTCAGATTTAATACCATCTATTCCTGGAGCTTTGTTCGATTTTAATGAGGCTATAATCTGAACAACGTCATTTTCATCCACAGGTAATAAAAAGAAGGAATTTATTGTAACGTTTCTCTTTGGTGGCCGAGAAGGAGGTTTTATTATCTTCTGAGCATATGATTCTCCAACTTTTGAAAAATATTTGTTAAATTCCTCGGCGATCTCATTTGTGTCGGTAATACTTTGGTTATTTGCAGTAAGTATTTCTTTGATATTTTGAGTATTAACATTTTCACTATTATAGTTATTTACTATTTTCCACATATTTTTTGAAGACTTATTATTTTTCATAATTTCTTTTATAAAGTAATTTTTCTTTGTCACCTTAATAAGTGTGTTCAATTGTTTACGGTACTCTAGGTAAGCTTTCCTTTTATATATATAGAGTGTGTATAACGACGCTAAGAATACAATTCTTTGGAGGGTAACTTTCGGGAAAGCGTCAAAACAAGGATCAGCTAGAGATGGTATAAGCCAGTTTGGTGTAGAACTTTATTCTAAATGTGAAATTTTCGGTGATATGTTGTCACCTTCATCAGCACCTAAATGGAAAACCTATTTTAGTACAAGTGGTGGAAATCAACATTAAAAAACCTACATTGAAAATGTTCAGTTGGTCCTAGTGGTGAAGAACACTGTCACAAACATGTTAAAAATATTAAAAAATACATTTAAAACTTTGAATAAAAACATTACAACACAACAGGGTATTTTTTCAAATACAAACACAACAAAAAAATCTAAAATTTAAAACCTACAAAAACTGCAACTTCATGTTAAAGGTAGAAAAGAAGAATTATTCTTCTTTTTTGATGACATCTTTCTGATTTCTGTCAATATCCGGGTGTCATATGTAACGAGGTTATAATTTTCACGTTTGCACCTCATGGATATGGAAAGAAAGAACCCAAGGAAACATAATCTGCAGGGAAATGAAGTCTTTTCTCAAGTACAGGTAGGTAATCTGTGCATGTTATGATAAGTTCCCTACATTCTCCAGTTTGTTGCATCTTGTCAAGTCCTGTTGAAGTAGAAAGGAATAAATACAACTTAAGTTTTCAATATCTTTCTTACAGTTCATAGAAGAGCTGCAGTTATGGATGTAGCACATTTCTATGAAGTTTCTCTTAAATTGGTTGTCAACCCTCTTTAGTATTTGCACATTTTCATAGTTAGCAATGTGTCCAGTATTCTTAATATGTTGGCTAAAGGCTGTGCAGGTGGGCTTCCTCACTACATCACTCTTGTGCAAAGCTATTCTTTTTGAGAGTTTCTTGCTGGTTTGACCGACATACACTTCTGAACAAGAACCACATGGAATAGAATACTATGTTGAACTGTCTGAAAAGGTTTGTGATCTAAATTTCACATTTAGAATAAAGTTCTACACCAAACTGGCTTATACCATCTCTAGCTGATCCTTGTTTTGACGCTTTCCCGAAAGTTACCCTCCAAAGAGGAGTATATATATATATATATATATATATATATATATATATATATATATATATATATATATATATATATATAAATAAAACAGTTTATTAGGGTTGCAGTCAGAATATTGGCCGGGATGTTAAAAAAACACTCTTTTGACTTTTTTGTCGAGCTTTCGGAATGGTTTTATTCCTTTTTCAAGACACTGCAATAAGACAAAAATGTAAATATTTAAAAAATATCACAATTCTTCAGTGTAACTTACTAGTCGTTGAGATTATTTATATAAGCATTTACACTCAACATTTATAACACACATTAAAACATTAAAATATACAATTATGGACACAATACATTATAAAATTTTTAAAATTTATTGTAAAAATAGTAGGTAAAACTTAGTTGATAGCATGTTTTACTTGTGTATATTAACTCATGCAGAGAATGGAAAGTAAACACTGTAATTAATATGTAATTAGGTGTAATTGATGTTATCTTTCTTTTTTGGTGAACTATGCTTTTAACCTGTCTTAATGGTATGCAACATATTATACATAGAGGTGTAATTTATGTACAGGTAAATTTTTATTTTATTTTTGGTGTTTTTCTAGTAAATAACAATAAATGTTGCTTAATTTGTCTATGCCTGACCTTTTGTTAATGCAAGATGTGCTAGATTTTATGAAACACATTTCCAAAAAAACACGTTTTGAAAGGTTCTTTTCTTTTGCCAAAATGCAGGAATCATCGAAATTGAATTCATGTTTCAAAGTTAGTGCATGTTCTGTCAATGCACATGCATTGATTTTTTTGGTTTTTATATCACTACGATGTGATATCACCCTGCTGTGAAAATTACGAGATGATTTTCCTATGTAAATTTTATTACAATTAGTACACGGTATAGAATAAACAACATTCGATGACTCCTGTATTGTGAAAGGATCTTTTGTTTTTGTGTAAAGCTTCGATACTGTTTTCACATTTTTGGTTGTAATTTTTAAGCCACTAATATTTTTAAAGATGTTCATTAGCTTAGGTGTCAAAAATGGAATGTAAGGTACGCAACCATAAGTTATTTTAGATGGTAATATTGATGCGTTATGTGTCAATGTCATTTGTCGGATCTCATTGTTATGAAAATTTTGGTTGACAGAAACTTGTGAAGGAAAAGGAGAACCGAAAATGAGTTTATTTAACAGTCCTATGGGATAAGAATTCTCTTGTAGTATGGATCTCAACTTTTTTAGTCCCTTGTCCCTGAATTCTATGTGTGACAAGTTGATAACCCTCGTTTTTAAAGCCAAAACCAAATTTGTTTTCATCTTAGGCGGATGTTGAGAATAAAAGTTTATGAAACGGTTACTAAAACAAGGTTTACGATACCACTCCGTCCTTAGTATGCCATCATTGCCACGATGGATTAGCATGTCTAAAAAAGGAATCATATTATCAGCCTCTCTCTCAACCGTAAACTTTAGGTGTTCACATTGGGCGTTAAAAGTATTTAAAACATCAGTTACCATGTTTTCAGGGACCGATAAAATCAAATCATCTACATAACGTTTAATAAATGGTATGTGAAAAGGTATGTTTTCTTTACACGTTGTTATAAGTTCATCCAAAACAAAATTACATAGTATGGGGGATATTTTGCTGCCCATTGGAGTGCCAAAAATTTGTTTAAAAAAATTACCATTGAATAAAAAGATGTTAGAATCAAATATAAATGTTAACATTCTTATGAAATCATCTAAACTGATCTTAGTATGTGGAGAGATGTTGTTCCAGTTATTTTTAATGCTGTTAAGAATAGCATCTAGTGGTAAGTTTGTAAACAGTGACACAACATCTAAACTAATCAATATGTAATTATTCGGAACTTTAACATTGTTAACACGTTCGCTACCAGGGGTGTATTTAGGTTTCGTCCTGCTGGACCAAACATAGATTATGACAAATTCACTAAGAAAAACCATTTCTGATTGTAACTTACCTAATCTGAGATAAAAATATGAAATTCCTGTGGGATTTTTTGATGCGGCTCATATATGAGACGCTGGTCTATAGCATAACTGGTAATATTATAGACCATACGTCTCATATATGAGACATAAAAAAACTTACAACTTTAAATAAATTTAATTATATTTATGTCACAACAGAAATAAAATAAGGTATTCTGTTAAAAAAAGACAAAAAAAAACAGGAAACTAAAAAAAAAACAAATCTGATGTGTGTGGTAAAAAAAGAATTTACTGGTTGCCTTCGTGATACTCTTGAAAACATGGATCTACGCACAACCCAATCAATTGTCCAGATTTGTCATTACATTTTTCGCAAACAAAGAATGTCAGGGTCATTTTCTTTTTTGAGGAACAAATCCGACACCTTCTTCGTTTTTCTGCTTTTTTGGGATAATGAGATGAAGGTTTTACCTGACTTTTCCTTGATGAAAGTGGAATTTGAAGATAGTCAAGTATCAGCTGCTCCCTGAATTCTAAGTACGTAATTTTTTTTCCTTAGCAACATTATGCAAATAGGTACATTTGGCATTTCATAAGCATACATCGACAAAATGAAAAAATAATTTTAGGTACCATCTAATAGTTTTTCTGGTTGTCGTATAATATGAGAGAATTTGGTCGCTTCTATCAACACCGGACATACGTTTGTTATAGTCGACTACTACACTGGGTTTTTCTTGTTCTACTCCTCGTTTATTAGTTGTTTTTTTGAGATTTTGATATCATAAGCACATCGCGCTTGTCCTTCCACTTCAAAACCATCAAATTATTCTTTTTTCTGAAAGTGCTCTCTCCTTTGCGTAATTTGTAGTCAATTACCACTTTTGGGTTTTCTTTCCGGTTTTTTCTCAATGTTCCTACCACATGAGTCTTGTTTTTATAAGGGAATTCTGCAAGTTTTACACTATTGTAATAATTATCTAAGTACAATGTGTGACCTTTTCCAATATATCGCTCCGCAAGTTTTGTAACTACAGCTTGTGCATGGCCAATCTCATTGTTCGCTGTGTCCTTTCCGGTATACACTAGACACTCCAAAACAAAGCCCTCTGGGGTGCAAAGTTCATACAGCTTTATTCCGTATTTCGCACTCTTATTGGGAATATATTGGCGAAATGTTAATCGTCCACGCCAAAGCAGCAAGTCTTCGTCTAAGGAGAGATCTCTTCCAGGATATAAAATTTTACGCATGTTTTCAAAAACATGGTCTGCAACTTTTTCAATTTTGTGCAAACGGGAAGTTTTTGCATCATCTTTCCTGGTAAAACACAAACACCGTAGAATCTGTTCGAATCTATTCCTCGACATGATATTTCCAAATATTGGGTGGGAATATAGTGGATTCGTACTCCAGTAGCACTTAATGTTTGGCATTTTTATGTTTCCCATTAGAATGCATAATGCGAGAAAACGGCGGAATTCATGGGGAGTAGTTGGTTTCCATTTATTCATTGTAGAATGCTTCGGTATTATATTGCCAATAACTGACAGTGCACGTAAATTAATTCACTCGCAAATTTTTTGAAACAAGTCGTCATCAAACAGTACTTCAAATATATCTTTGGGAGTACATTCTTTTGATATATCTATTTTCAAACGTTCAAGTTCTGAAAAATCAAACACCTCCGGTTCATCGTCGATTTCGAGCCAGTCGCTGTCATCTTGATTATTTACTGGTGCACTGTCCATTTCAGGAACATTTTCATCAAGGTCACTAACTGCTTCATCACTGGTATGTTCCGAGTCACTAACTGGATTTTGTTCTACACTAGAACCCGATTCTGATGAAGGCTTGTAGCTACTGCCGGAATCTAAAAACATTTCAGGAATTTCATCAGGTTCTAGTATATCAGAAAGACTGTCATCATTTTCTGAGTTCATAATTCGGGCCGCCTTTTCTTGAAGCTCCTTCTCTGTTAGAATAGTTCTTTTATACATTACAGCAAAATCCTAAAAAAGTTATTCTCTAGCAACATTCAAAGGGGTTTTACTACATACAGTTTGTCAAACGTAGGCAAGAGTTTGAGAATCTCACAATCGTCATAACACCGCATGGCGATTGTAAGATTTTCAAACTCTTTCCTATATTTGACAAATAATATGTTACGTGTAAATATGAAATAACAATACGAAGCTTCTTACCTACGAAATCTAGTAACCGCAACAGCATATGTACAAAATCTTTATTTAGAGACTATGCGGTCCATATATATGACGACTTTTTTTAGGCTTATTACTACTATTTAGAATTGGCAATAAAATAATAAGCTGGTGTAGTATTTTATTTTAGTAAACACAGCCTTTTATGATTTTCTTTCATTGAAATAGACCATGCACCTAAAATAAGAAATATTTCGTAACATAAACATACTACAAATAAACAAACGTGTTGTCTAAACCAAGTTTAGACCGACAGCGTTTTGTTTAATTTGTAGTAATAATCGTTGTATTGTAGTGGAATATCATATAAAATACCATACATAATACTAGGTAAAACAGGTACTTACATGGACTAAAAACAACAAAAAAACACAGCACAATTCAAAGACAATGTTGCACACGTGCTCGCTAAATTTCTACTAAACGGTAGGAGCTGCACACAGACCATCTGACTCATATATGCGCCTAACTTTTCTATAGACCACGTCCAAAACGAAATACGCTATCTGCGAACGTAACTATTTTATTCGACATTTCGAGCGGTGGGATCTCCGGCTCAAATGTGTGACGCTGGTCTGTGCGAGAAATCCGTGTGGCTCATATATGAGCCGCTTGGTAGCGAATGTGTTAATGAAGTTACTAAATGAAAAAGAATCTCTAATATAGAATTCATTGGATTCGTTGTAGGAAATTGTGAGAATATCTGTAAGGTGTTTAGCAAGTTTACTATTGGGAGCATCAATGGAAGATACAATACTAATAAACTGTTTTATTTGTTTATATCGACAGTCAATAATATCCAGTATTTCTTATATATATATATATATATATAATATATATATATATATATATATATATATATATGTATATTTCATAATGAATTTGAATGTTTATATATATATATATATATATATATATATATATATATATGTATATATGTATATATATATATATATATATATATATATATATATATATATATGTATATATATATATATAAATATATATATATATAAGTTATATATATATATATATATATATATATATATGTATATGTATATATATATACGCACATTTATGTTGCAGTCTCGTCGCATTCAGTATTTTGGTTTTCTTGTCAAACTGAACTTTCTATTACTCTTATTCATACCTACCCCAAGACGCTTCCGATAATGAGCAACGAGTCCTTCGTATTGTTTTTGTATTAAAACCGGCTTATTATTGCCTAATATTACTTTTTGGCCGTTTCAGTATTTATGTTCATTATTTCATCAAGGGGCGTCATAGAATAAGCTTCTATGTTTCAAGACACAAAATTGTAATCTTTTTAAAAAATAAAATTTAATGAACTGTTAGAATTATGTCTTTTTGTTATTTTTTTCCATTTCTATTTTTTGTATCTGTTTTGAATATCGTCATAGAATAAATGGTATATGGCTCTAAAAAATTTAATTATCCGTAAAATCCATTTGGATGTTTACCCCATTTTGTACATGTAACTAAAATCGATGCTTAATTTGTTAAAACGTTTTGGCTTTAGTTCAATAAAACATGCAAATATTTTATTCTTAAAAGCAACTACTCAATAGTGCTGCGACATCAAGAAAACCAATTGGCAAAGCATTTTTAATCTCTGTAAAATAAAACTCAAGATGCTATTTTCAAATGGATTTTCTGTTGTTAAAACTACATTATTATTCGAAGCGTTAAAGTCATATTATAAGAGATAATTAAGAAAATATTAGGTAAAGAAATAATAAATAAGACTTAAAATCAATTTAATTAACTATCAGACGACCGGTTTCGCTTTCTACAATATGCAAAGCATCTTCAGGTCTCGATACAAAGTTAAATAAATGCTGAAATGATAAAAACCCGTATTAGGGTGTTGTCTAATAAAGATAAACAAATTAGATGTTAAAAATTACAATAATTATGCCAATATTACATGTCTGTGGTTTTATTTCAAAATGAGTAAATTGAATAAAAAGGTATAAAAAGTTTTAAAAGTTTAAACAGACAAGGTAAGACCCACAAATTGTTATAAAATAGTCTATTAGATTGTAATAAATTAATAAATGAGCAAATGATGAGCAAATAAATAAACATTACTTACATGCCGGTACTCTATTAATTGATGGATGGTAGAACATGGTTGAAACTATTATGTATTGTTAAATGGAGAACTTAATTATGCTATTGTAGTTGTTTGACAGTAAACGGGAAGTTCTTGAGGAGATAGATTTGATCCAATGAAGCAGAGATATGTGTGTGATTGTTTGTTAAATGAAAGTGATGTTATATACCATTGTATTATTTAAAAGTTATTTATACTTATTGAGAGATATATTTATGAAATGTGTGTTATTTATTGAGTAATTGCTTTATGAAGGTGAAAGTTTTAGGACAATGAATAAGTTTAGATGTACAAATTGTGTGGGTGTGCAATTATTTTTCAACTTGTAATTATCAAATTTCTTTGATAAAGTTCTATTGGCAAAATAGTAGATTATTGCAAAGTCGAGTAAATAAAATATTAAAATTAAAACAATTAAGGACAATTTAAACACACTAAAACAGAAAACACTTAGAAGGGACGAAACAAACATTAAATTTAAAAGGGGAAGGACTTTTATGCACTACATCTCAGTCTTGGGCACAATGAGTTTTTATGTTATCTTTTAGATTTTAGTGGTAAAATTTGACAGATGTAGGTTAGCATGTGACAGTTCTTCTTCTGTTTCTCAATACTGCAAGTTAAGTTATCTAGTTTTATGAAATATGCTGATATTAATGAATGTCTATAAATTGTTTCAATTAAGATATCAAAAGTAAATTGATGTGTTTAATATTGGCATACTTTAACAATCTTTAATTAATTAAATTTAAATGTAACAATACGAATTATTGAAATACATCCCACATTATAACTAACTCAGTTTAGTCCAAATTACTGAACAAATTATAGTGATTCTTTGGCAACTAAACATGTACATTTTGTAATCAAACGTATAACAAATTTACAAAAATTTTTTATTTGAAATTAGTGTTGCTGTGAGTTATCTGTCATGGTGTTTTGACAATATAGGTAATCACAAAAATTTAATCAATATGTACTAGTACCTACTTTTTTAAGTAGACATATTATATAATATTTTTATGATATATTATATGTTATATTATAGGCATATTATATTATGTTTACTTTTCTCAAATTACTTTTGTTTTGCAAAATATTTTTTCAAAATGTGTAGTGCCCTGATAATATTTATGAGGTCACAGCTCATCTGTAGTATGTTTCTTTTTACAAAGAATAGTTTTGTGTATGAACTTTTTAAATAGCCATCGAATATTAAAAATATGAATTTTCTTATTCTAAAATTACTTTAATTACTACAATTACAAAAGACTGTGGTTTCAAATCTATTTAATGGATTTCCCAGACAGTGTAAGAGAAAACTAAATAAAAATGGAATTTGAAGACATAATTCTTGTTTGCCGCACAAAACTTTGATTTGAAATGTACTTCGGCAAATGGTTATTTGCATTTATATTAAATAACGCATTTTGCAGTTTCTTTTTACAAGTGCGGAACATTTCAAACACCACAAATACAAGTGATCAATTTGGGACCTTCTAGGCTTGGTAGACTTGTATTCATTTAACAACATAGAAAAGATAGTTAAGATTTGATTTCACATATAGTGCCTGTACTATTCGCTTATACGTATTTCGTCTTAGCAAGACCACCGCAAGACTCATTAGAGTGACTGGTGTAGAAGCCCTTCTACATTTAGAGGTACTGTTTTTGGTGGAGATTTAATGGGAGATCATGTATGAATTGTGTCACCTGACGTTGCGTTTTTGTTGAGTATTGATTGATATTTCATTATGGAAAGACTTAGCCCAGTATAGTGTCAAGAAATTATTTAGCTATATTACGAAAATGGGCGTTCTACGAGGAATGTGTTTCGAGCGCTTAAAACAACTTATGATCCACATAATCGGCTTCTTCTTCTTCTTCTTCTTCTTCGTCTAGCCATTCACGTCCACATCTGAACATAAGCCTCTTCAAGTCTTCCTTTCCATTGTTTTTTATTGTACGCTACTTGTAGCCAATTTTTCCCGGCAGTCCTTTTCAGATCATCTGTCCATCTCATAGGAGGTCTGCCTCTGGGTCTTTTGTGTTGGTATGGTCTCCAGGTTAAAATTGATCTGTGCCATTTGTTTAGATCGCTCCTAGCTACATGTCCAGCGTATTCCCATTTCAGCTTTAATGCTTTTTGCACCACATCGGTGACTTTGGTTTTCTGTCTTATCCATGTGTTTGTTTTCTTGTCCTTAAGTGATATACCTAGCATTGCTCTTTCCATCGCGTGTTGAGTGACTCTAAGTATATTCATATTCTTTTTTGTGATTGTCCATGTTTGTGCCGCATAAGTTAATATCGGGATAATGCATGCATCAAAAACTTTAGATCTAAGATGTAATTGAATTTGTTGATTTCTGAGTATATAGTTCAGTTTACCGAATGCTGCCCAAGCTAACTTTCTTCTTCTTTTTATTTCTTCAGTCTGAATTTCCCTATTTAGGATTATTTTTTGTCCCAAGTATATATATTCTTCAACTTTTTCTATAACTTTATCGTTTATTATTGTCACGGTGTCTTCGGAGTGCATGACTTTTGTTTTGTTTAAATTCATTTTCAGTCCTATTTTAGAAGATTCGGTATGAAGTTCTACAAGCATGGTTTGCATTTCTTGTAGGTCAGTAGCTATCAGGATTATGTCATCTGCAAATCGTAGATTACTGAGGTAGCGGCCATTGATGTTTATTCCCTTATATTTCCAATTTAGGTTTTTAAAAACGTCCTCCAAAACTAAGGTGAACAGTTTGGGTGATAAAGTATCTCCCTGTTTGACTCCCCTGTTTAGTGGTACAGGGTTCGTGTGTTCATTTTCATTTAGGTAGTATGTAGCTGTAGCTTGGTTCATAGTTTCTTTTATTAAGTTAATATATCTGCTGTCTATTCTACAATTTTGCATTGCGTTTATTACGGCCGTGTGTTCTATGGTATCGAAAGCTTTTTCATAGTCTACAAATGCAAGGAAAACTGGAAACTTGTATTCGTTACATTTTTCTATTAATATTTTTGTGGTTAACAGGTGATCGGAAGTTGAATAGCCTTTTCTAAAACCTGCCTGTTCATATGGTTGGTATTCGTCTAATTTCCTTGTTAGTCGAGTAGTTATGACTTTGGTGAGTATTTTAAACAGGTGTGACAATAGGCTGATGGGTCTGTAGTTTTCCAATTTTCGACTATCACCTTTCTTGTGCAATAAGATTACTTTAGAGTTGTTCCAGCTCTTAGGGACTTTGCCCTGATGTAAACAACTGTCCACAAGCTTAGTTACAATTGCAATTAGTTCCTGACCTCCTTCTAATATCATATCTGTGGTAATACTATCTTCTCCTGCAGCTTTATTTCTCTTCATGTTTTCCAATGCTGTAGTTACCTCTGAAATTGTTACTTTTGGCATTATTTCTGATCCAACATTTTTTATTAATTTCCGTGCTGGTCTCATCTCATCATCTTGTTGATGTGATCTGTAAAGTTCTGTGTAAAATTCTTCTATTCGTGTCAGTATGTTTTCTCTACTTGTGATTTCATTTTCGTCTTTTCCTATTAATGATATCATCTGACGTCGTCCTAGTGTCGGTCTGAGACATTTCATACTCTTATTTTTTTCAATAGTTGTTGTTATTAATTTTTCGTTTTCTTTTCTTTTTTGTTGTCTGATTCCTTTTCTAATCTGCCTATTAAGTTCTCTATATTCGTCGGTTCCCCTTTTGTTAGATTTATTTAAGATCTTCCTTCTTTCTATTTGTTGTAATATTTCTTTGTCTAATTCATTGTATGTTGTTTTCGGTTTTTTCAGTTGCAGAAGGCTTTTATTCACTGTTTCGGTAATAAGGTTATTCAAATCATCAATATCATTGGAGTTTATCTGCTGCATGCTAACTTGATTTAATGCATGCACTATCTTTTTATTAAATTCACTATTTTTGATTTCTTCAGATGTCCATGTGTATCTTTTTTCATGTATTCTTTTTCTTTCTAGTTTTTTGTTAATTACTAGTTTTGTTCTTATTAGTCTATGATCGCTTCCTAGGTCAAACTGATTTAATACTGATACGTCTTCTACTAGGTTTCTATTCTTCGTTAAGATATAATCTATTTCATTCTTTGTCTTTTTATCGGGACTCATCCATGTCCATTTTCTGCTTGGTTTTTTATTGAAAAAGGAGTTCATTGAGTACATGTTATGTTCATTCATGAAATTGAGAAGCATTTCTCCTCTATCGTTTCTTTTCCCGTAGCCATAGTTACCAATTAAATGTTCATAATCTTCCTCTTTTTTGCCCAATTTAGCATTAAAATCTCCTAATAGTATTTCGTAATTTGCTTTATTTGTTTCTATAGCAGTTTTTATTTCATCATAAAATATTTCTACTTCTTCATCGTCGTGGCTTTTGGTCGGAGCGTACACTTGGATCACTTTCAGAGTGGTTCTTTTATTAATCCTGATGATGAGATATGCTACTCTGTCTGAGATGGGCTTGAATTCTTCGATACACTGTGTGAGGCTTTGTTTTACCAAGAATCCCACTCCAGTGTATTCGCCACCTTTATGCATAAAATGTGTGCCATTTTTTAGTATTATATACTCATCACTTTTTCTTCTGGTCTCGCATATACCAAGGATATCCCATTTTATATCCTTTAGTTCACTTTCTATTTCTGGGAATCTATTGTCGTCTGTCAGTGTTCGAATATTGTAGGAGCATAGCCAAATTGTCATCTTGTGGCAGCCGGGTCTTACCCAGGGATTCTTAGCACCCCCCCTTCCGTTAGTTGTTTGATCGCTGCCGTGATCAAGACTCTGGGAAGTGCTGGGCACTGGGGGCCTTTTCTTTTTTGTCATGTACATTGACTTGAAGGTTTAATCGGCTTACCGAACGTAAAATTCGCTATATCATCAGTAAGATTGAAACCAAGCTTTTATTATTGGATAGCACGTGACCAAACATATCACATTCAGCACGTACCGAAGTAAATATAGCGGCGTTAGCGCCTAATGTACGCCAAAATAATGAAGAATCGATTCGTTGCTGTTCTTAACAACTTGCTTGTCGTATGCAACAACATGGGGTATTTTCTGTAAGGATTTTAGTTTAAAAGCATACAAAATTCTGTTTGAAATACACTGTTTTCGAAAAAAAAAAATGTTTTCCAATGAGTCGGCCCATTTTTGGCGAATGGGTACGCGAATAAACAAAATGCCCATTTGGAGTGATGAACAACCGGAAAAGGATCAAGAGTTGCCATTACATCCAGAAAAAGTAACTGTTTGGTGTAGTTTATGAGCTGGTTGAATCGTCGGTCCATATTTTTATTATTTTTCTATTTTTTAGAATTATTATAAACCAATAAGTAATTTTTTAACCTAAATTACTAACACTTCCTATTTTTAAGTTTCCTCCCAAATCCTCGTCAAGTAACTAGCTCGTGTCCACATGATTGTAATGTTGATGATTTTTTTTCCAAATTTTTGGAGAGCTTTTTCCACACTTTCTATTTGCAAGTCTCGCTTTAAGTTACTATTTCATATATACCTTTGAACATTCTTGAGTTCATCACCATGCTAGTGTCTCATTTCGAATAATTTCCTAATTGTCTAAAAAATTACTTTGTTTGGGATTGGGATTCCGGTTCTTTCTTCACCTATTTTTCCATGCATTTTTATTTTTGCTTTCTGCTTTTAAAAAAGCAGAAACACATATATCTCAGAAAGTGATGAAGTCGAAGAAAGCTGGACAAAAATTAAGTCTAATATCTTAGCCTCGGCCAAGGAAGTTCTTGGTGAAAGAAATTAATAAAAAATAATAATAAACCGTTCCCAAGGCGAAGAACTCCATGGTTTTGTACAGAAGTAAAGGAAATACGTAAAGAAAAGAAAAAAACGGGTCTGGCAGTCTAGTGGGACTGTCGGTAGAAGTTATACTTCTATACACGTTCATTTCCCTTTCTTCTAGATACTTTATTATTGCTGGCACAATTGCGTCCTTATCACATGCTTTTCCTGTTTTAAATATATTTATGGCTTCGTCCATTTACTCTCTTATTATCTTCGATAAGCTTTCCACTATTTCGTCTTTCTATAAGTATTCTTCTGTCAGGTCGCTCCCGAATGTCTGTGTATAACGTTCTTTCTAAAGTTTCTAATATTTCTATTTTATTTGTTTTTTAGTTTACGAATTCAATGCCCAATCGGCATTTAAGTTAATCTTTATCAAAAAAAATTTATTTAAAATCCTTCATAAAAGGTATATAATAAAATGCCCAAACGGGCTATCACAAAGATATTGCAAAACGTTTTCTGATTATGAAATCCATCATCAGTGCAAACCTTAAAGTAAATAACCACTTTAATTAAAAGAACGTTGAATTTAAAATGTTGACTAAGGTTAAAGAACATTGTGGTTAATACTTACGAGGTATACATGCTATGAGCCACCAAAATATATGGGTCCAAACCCTTTAAATGATATAAATTTACATTTGATTTACATTATACGTGGTTACAAATTATGATGTTTAAGTTACCGTTGGAATTGGTAACATGGCGACGTATGACCCTTCTTCTTCTTAAGGTGCCGTGCATTTCTGCGTAGGCGTCCACCGTACATCGTCTTGTCAGGTGAGATGTTAAATATTCTGGATTAAATAATTCTGTTTTTAGCAGCATTGCGAAGCATTTCATAGCTGTGGATTCCTGTCCATTGTCGAATATTGCGCAGCCATGACATTTTTTTACGTCCGAGACCTCTCCTACCCTCTATCTTCCCTTCGAGTATCAGTTGCTGAAAAGTGTATCGTTCTCCTTGTATTATGTGCTCCAAGTATTCAGTCTTCTTACTTTTTACATAATTAAAAAGTTCCCTATCCTGTAAGTCCGCTCTTCTGAGTACTTCCTTATTTCTGACCCTGTCCGTCCATGATATTCTGAGCATTCGACGCAGGCACCACATTTCAAACACTTCAAGTTTGTTAATGGAACTGGCCTTTAACGTTTATGCTTCCATTCCGTACAGGAGAACAGGCCACATGCTGTATCGGAGGTTGAAGTCCAATTTGCGATCAGTCAGAAACTTACGAAGCCTCAAAAAAGCATTTCTGGCTTGTTCAACTCTGCTCTTTATTTCATGCTCGGGGTCCCAACCCTCATATAGCAAACATCCCAAGTATTTGAATTGCCTGACTTGTTCGATTTCTTCTCCAGAGACATATATCTTTGCGTTGGGGTAATCATTTCTACTTATAATCATTGATTTTGTCTTCTTGATATTTATTTTCAAACCCCGAGCTTCACTTGCAAGAGTTAGATCATTTAAAAGGCATTGAATATCTTCGACGTTATCTGCCACTATGGCTGTATCATCGGCATACCTGATGTTATTAATAAATATGCCGTTAACTTTAATATCCTTATTAGAGTCTTCCACTGCTTCTGCGAAGGCTTTTTCTACGTATAAATTGAACAGCATTGGGGACAGTATACAACCTTGCCTTACTCCTTTTTTAATGGAGAAATCTTCTGTTTCGTTGGAATTTTGAAGACGTACTGTTGCTGTCTGATTCCAATACAGATTGGCGATGATTCTTATATCCTTTGCATCCAATCCCAACTCTTGTAGGTATTTTATCATCAATTCGTGTTTTACATTATCGAATGCTTTCTCGTAATCGATGAAACAGATAAAAACATCCTTTCTTTGATCTAAACAATTCTGTATCAATGTTTGCATACTAAAGATCGCTTCTCTCGTGCCAAGTCCATTTTTGAAACCAAACTGACTCCATCCACTGACCTCTTCACATTTCTTAAACAATGACCCTACATAGGTAAAATGGTCCTGAGACGAAGTGTCTTCGAGGACCTGTTGATAACAACTGATCAAAATGACATTTGTTGACATGTTAGAAAGGATGTTGTGTCAGAGCAATCAGTGTAACTTACGGTAATTGTCTAAAAATGACAGATGTCAGCATTATTTAAAATTGAAAAAAAAATTAAAATTATAATAATGTAACAGTATCAACCATCAATGTTGTAGTCTGTAATGTGAATTAATCATATGGCTATATTGGAAAAATTGAAAAATTTGGTTTTTAAAAATTAATGTGGGTAAACTGGAGTTTATGAAATTTTGTAGGATCAGTAGGCAACCAACTGTACATGTGTATGGATTTATTTGTTCTAAGCTAAAAAATTTTTATCAAAAGGCCCTGTATGTTGTGTAACATTTGGTACCTAGAAAATGGTAAAAAAATTGCAAAAAAGGCACATGTAGAAAGATGGGTCCTATAAGATTTATTAATGAGGAATATTGTAGTAAAAAGTGTGTTTAGATCTGTTGTCGAGCTAAAATTTAAAGAATTTGATTATGGTGTGATGTTGATGTAGTACTTAACTTAAAACTTAAGCAAGGAGGGCCATCTATGTCAAAAAACAACATTTGGCACCTGATAAAAATAAAAGATTTTTCAAGTTATAAGTACATGAACATGAATTGCTGGTTATGTGTGAAAATTAAAGATGGTAGATTGCTTTTGTGTGTGGACATGTATGCCAGAACAACAGAAAACTGATGGCTGAAAGGTGGTTTGGTATGGTATTGTAAATACCTTGCTCAAATTCTAACTCAAGGAAAAACAAGAGGCCCTATATGTTAAAAGGAACATTTGGTGCCTGAGAAATATAAAATAAAAAAGGGATGAGTTATAAATTTGAGTTTAGGTAGGTATGTGAGTTTAATAGGCTTTTGGGGTGTATTGTGAGAACATATGAAAATGTTAGAGTAGTTATGTTTAAGTTGGATCTGTCAAATTTACTAAAGATGTGTGATGTTTAATTGTTATTGTGAAGAGAAAGGTGGAAAAACTACAAGAGGCTGAAGACCCCAGAGACCCGAAAACCAAACCCTGAAGGAGAGTGGATGGGTAAAAAGAGTTATAATAGAAAAGAAAAATACGTAATAAGTAAGAAAAGGTGAAGATATGTAGTTAAGTAGGTGTAGGTGTATGTTAATGGAAAATTGTTTTTGGAGAGGGAGCAGAATAATCTGCTCTGAATTTATTTTGTTGAAAAGGAGCATGGAGAATGTTGGGTGCCTAGACAGAAGTGAGGAGAGAAGGGGAGTTGGATATATTGAACAAAGTTAGAGAGGGCTAAGGACGATTAATGGGTGATAAGTGGAGGACGAAAATTTAAATACTAATGAAGAAGTAAAGTTGGAGAGTGGGTTATGAAAATAGTTGACTGTGGAGCGGAACAAAATCTCGATTGAATGAGACATGGCGATTGACACAATTTGGACTTTTCTGTTTTTCGTTAATGATTTCTAGGTCTTCGTATAGGTCTAGTTTGAGAAAGTCTTTTTGTGGGATATTATGAATAAGTGAGACATCTTCTGGGATATTGAGAGTGTGGTTGTGTTCTTTAAGATGTTGAGAGAAAGTGGAAGTATTTTCTCTTTTTATGTGCTCTAAAGAGCGTGAAGACAATGATCTACATGTTCTTTCTATGTAGGTGGCATCTCAATCAGAATATTTTAATCTATAAACACCACTACGGTTCATATAATTGATGGGGTCTTTGGAATTGGATATATACTGACCCAAGTTATTAGGTACTTTAAAAGAAACATGAATATTTTCAACCGATCGTTTGATTAGATTTCTAATATCCCCAGAAAGACTCTCATGATGATAAGGAAGTGAAACATAATTGGGTTTGGTGGTAGGATCCCCGGGGAACGCGACCTCCTGCAGGTTCCTACGGCGTTTTCTATAGATGAGTTTATTGATGATGTTATGATCATAACCGTTGTTGACTGCTATTTGTCTAATAATATTTAGTTCTTTTGTGTAGTTTGAATGAGAGAGTGGAATGGTTTCCAGGCGATGGATGTAACTGTGGAAAGCTGCATATTTATGAGACATGGGGTGGTTAGATGAGAAGGGTATTACATGGTCAGTCTGTGTGGGTTTCCTATAGATACTGAAGTCAAAGTGGTCATTTGATCTGGTAATGGTGAGATCAAGAAAATTAATTGACATGGAAGATTCAATCAATTCAATCTTTATCATTATCCAGCCTTCTGCCTCCAAAGTCGAACATAGACCTCCCCTAATTGCTTTCAATTCTGTCGGTCTTAAGCTTCCTGTAGTCAGTTATTAGCGATTATTTTGACGTTCTCTAACCATCGTTTATATGGTCTCTCTCTGCTTCTTATATCTGATCGTGGTCTCAACACTGTAATTTTATATTTATTTATACGTAAGTATTTAGATATAATAATTTACTAAGATTTAAATTGGAGCTGAAAGGTCAGATAATAGGATAAGTGATGGAGTCTAGGCATTACATTATCTAGCTACGGAAAGCTCGAAACTGAAATGGAAGATCAAATGAATTAAGCAATAAATTAATTAATCAAATTTACATACGCGGCAAAAACACGACATGACACAGAGAGGACAAAAACGATGTTAGAAATAGTAGAGATGAAAATACTTAAAAAAATTGGTGGCAGGACACTATAGAACAGAGCTAAAAGTACAGATATACGACGTAGATGCAAGTTGAAGAACAACAAGAACTGGGTAAGAAATAGAAGAGTAGAATGAAACGATCATATAAGCGGAATGACAACAAATAGAGTAGTAAAGATGCCAAGAGACGATTCACCAATAGAAAGACGATCAGTAGGAAGACTACGAAAACGATGCTTACTGGATAACTTCAAATTTATTTAGATTAATTTTTATAGTTAGATTTATACATTGTGGTGTAATATGCACTTGAAAATATCCAGAAGTGCAGAATTTTGCGGCATATGTTTCGCAAAGGTAAATTGGTATCGAAGTTTATAGACCGTGATCTGAAATTATTTGTCTCTACTAATTCCAGGCCACGACGTATAGACCCCGAAACAATGTATCGTTATACGACACGGATACAACAGTTTGTATTCCTTGATAAGTACTTAGTTTGATTTGTACTACTGATTCGATATTTTATTTTATTATTAACCAATCCAGTGTTTGTTTAATACTATCAAAAATTATCTCCGCCAATCCTAAAAATTGTATATAAAATAAGTTTAGATGAATATTTTAGTAAAATTTTCTTTTTGTGTTTCAGGTATGGACATACAAATAATATATACAACTTTCGTGGGTAAGTTAATTCTTAATTTGTGGACAGTTAGTTCTTAATTTCAGAAACTTGTCTTTCTCTTATTCTGGCCAGTAAAGTATCTAAATGGACGTGTTGATTGTTTTCACGCATTCGATACAAAATATTCAAACTTCAAATTTTTCTTCGTCAGGTAATGCTCCTTAAATGTTTACGAGTTGTTTTCTTGTCTTTGTGATACTCAGTCACAGTAAGATCTTCTTGAGAATCTTTGACAGTCTTCATTACAGTTTTTAGCTTACTTTCACTTATCCCGAATGCGTCACAAACGGATTAATTTATACATAATAATGACTTTAAAGGTCCACTATTGTCTCTTTCGATGGTAAAGTATTTATGCACATTTGCAATTAATTCATCAATATTTAACTTACGTCTAGGCATGATGGTCACTTGAAACTACACGTTTGAATTACAATATACTGAGTTTAGATCAATATGACAGAAACTTTCTAACTGTTGTGCTTGAGAGGTAAAATATAATATAACCACTTACAAAGATCCTAAACATATTAAGCAAATTAGCCAATGATAATTAGGAATGCCGATTGTAATTTAATTATGTTTGATAAAAAGTGTAGAAATGGTTGGAAACCGTACATAAACCAATTAAAAGGTTTGCCGCAATTATTTTATTTTTAGTGCAAAGTTTGAAAATAAAAAGTTAAATATTTTTACCAAAACCCTAACTTTAACCCGTAATCGCAGACGTCTCAAAAACGGTATACTCTAACAGACATCTTCTTCTTAGCCTTCTGTCGTCCATGTTTGGACATAGGCCTCTCCCAACTCTTTCCATCGGTCTCTATCCTGAGCAACATATTTCCAATTTGTTCCGGCTATTCTTTTAATGTCATCAAGCCATCTCATCTGTGGTCTTCCTCTTGGTCGTTTACTTTCGTAAGGTCTCCAATGGTGTATTGTAGTATTCCAACGTTAGTCTTTCTGTCTAGCAGTGTGGCCCGCGAAGCTCCATTTAGGTTTGGAAATTTTTGTTGTTATGTCCTCGACTTTTGTTTTGGATCTTACCCAGTCGTTCCTCTTTTTATCTGACAGTCGTATACCTAACGTTACTCTTTACATTGTTCTTTCTGTTGTGGCTAGTTTATTCATGTTTTTCTTGGTTAGGGTCCAGGTTTGACATCCATAGGTCATGATAGGAAGGATGCATTGGTTGAACACTTTGCTCCTCAAGTATTGGGGTATTTTGCGGTTCTTAAGTATCCAACTAAGTTTTCCAAATCCTGCCCATGCTAGTCTTGCTCTTCTAGTAATTTCCGCACTTTGGTTCTCTTTGTCAAGTTTCAAGATTTGGCCTAGGTAGATATATTCCTGGATTTGTTCTATCTCACTAACGTTTATAGTTCTATGTCTGTGGTCATCTGTATTTGTCATTGTTTTTGTTTTTTTCATATTCATTTTTAAGCCGACGTATTGGGAGCTGGCTGCTAGTTCCCCCAACATAATTTGCAGTTCCTTGAATGTGCTCGCTATAATCACTATGTCGTCAGCGAATCTGAGGTGGTTTAACTTGTTGCCATTAACATTAATGTCATAGGTTGACCAATTTGTAGTTTTAAAGACGTCTTCTAGGGCTAGGTTGAAAAGCTTTTTATTTAGCTTAGTATTTTCGTCTAGTTGTACTATCATAGTTGCATTTTCACATATATTATGTATTAGTTGCCTATATCTCTAATCTATTCTACAATCATTAATAGCTTGTTCTATGACCCACATCTCGATACTATCAAACGCCTTTTCATAGTCGACGAAGGCAAGAAATACGGGTAGTTGGTATTCATTTGCCTTCTCTATCAATGTTCTCATTGTCATCAGATGGTCTGATGTACTATATCATTTGCAAAAGCCAGCCTGTTCAACTGGTTGGTAATTATCCATTTTGTAGGTTAACCGGTTTTTAATAATTCTCATAAATAGTTTGTATACTTGACTGAGCAACGATATAGGTCTATAATTCTGTAGATCACATTTGTCCCTTTTTTGTGTAAGAGTATTACTAGACTCTCGTTCCAGTGTTTAGGGATCTGGCTATTATTGAGACATCTATTAAATAGCTCTGTTAGTACAGGGATTGTTAATGTCTTTAACTGTTAATAGCTGTGTAATTATACCGTCGTGTCCTGGAGCTTTATTATTTTTTAGTTCTTTTAAGGCTCTTTCTATTTCGTATCCCTTTATATTTGGTAGTACTTCTGATCCCACGTTTTTTATTTTCCTTTTGACGTTCTCCTTTGTTGTTTCATTAGGCTGGCCTTGCGAGCTGTATAAGGATGTGTAGAAGTCTTCGACAATATTAACAGACATATGGTCAATCTAACCACCACTATTTAAATTGACAACTACTTTGAATAAAAATGATCCTTCTGTGAAGAAGGTAAAAGAAGATTACGTTAAATAACATTATGCAAGAATACTATTTATTTAAAAAAATGTAACAAAATATGCAACACTATGAACAACGGGCTAATGACACATATTTACCTACAATATATACCTACAATTTAGCAAAGTGTTAAGCATTATAGAGAATAGGTACCAGTGCAGTTTACCGTGCCTTTTACTACAACGAAAGGCTTTCTGCGAATTCCATTAATCGTTTCGAGGTTTAAGTTGGTTGAATGTACTGTAGGGGTGAGGCCTGCTAATTTAATTCGTACTACCCGCTATTAGATTGGGTTGTCGATACGATAAATAAATAATTGCTATATCACTTAAATATGCGAAACTGCAACAAGTAACCTTAATAAAGATAAAAGTGCTTCAATTAAATCAAATGACAGCATTATTACCGCATTCAGAGTACATTTTAAATGTTAGTATCAGTTAAGATCCGGACATTTAAGGTTATCCAAAAATTTTCAGCGATCATTGATCAAAACTAATGACCTGTCTAGGGGAGAGTAGTACACAATGAGACGTGGTACCCAAGAAGACATTCTAATTTTTGTTTAAATTTACCGCCAAGTTTCAATTATGCAACTAACATTATCTCAGAAATGTCATTTTACAGCGCCAGTCAAAATACCAACATTTCATTCGTGACCTCGTAAAAGTTACAGTGATAAACTAGTTTTGTTGACTTATTATTAGAACTAATTGTTGATTTATGTCAATTTGCAGCTGTATGCGTAAAATACCACAGTTAAGTTAGTCCAAACTCAAATAGTAGTGTCTCAAAACTAAAAATTAAATATGAATATTTGCATTTGTTTACAACAATGCTACTTGGTATATAATGAGACACCGGGTAATAGTACACAATGACACTATCAAATTGTGTACTACTAAAATTTGTAATAAGTGTTTATGTAGAATGAAAGTTTATTATGTTTGTTACAGACATGGTGCACAAAGAAAAACCAAGGAGTCGAGCGACATTCAGCTCCGATGATATAGCAAGTGCCGTGCCGTCCTAGATGTTTGGGACGGAAAATTATTAAGAATTGCTACCGTTGAACACGGAGTAAAATTTCAGATATTACAAAGATATGTCGCAAAAAAAGGTACTAATCCAGATGATGAATGAATGGAACCCAATTATGCTGTACGACTTGTGTTTTCAGAGCAACAGTAAATTCCTCTGTGTGACTATATTGTGGCGTTTTTAAATAAAACGAGCGGTTCGAATTTATATAAATATATTTATTTATAACTTTACAGTTCGGTATTCTCTTATCAACTCAACTAACTCCTAAGGTCGTTACATATATATACCTAAGTTACTATATTCTAGAAAGTTCCCACCTCTAATTCGCGCACGTGGCCCATTGTTCTCTTGCCTTCGAGAGATCTAAGGATGATTCTGGAAGCCGTTTCGAGATGTAACCGTTATATGAGTCATGCCGAAAGCATGTTCGTAACACTGCTCCCTTCTTAGATCTGAGCGTCCCGATCAGCAACTCTATATGTAGGCCCAGGATGGCGAAATCTACAGGACTCTCCAGCTCTGCATGAACCCCTCAGAAAGAAATAACAGTCTACTGTCTTTGAAGGACACGATCTCTTCGGATTAGTGCAACACACAGTAATTCGTACGCCGGTTTCTCGGAAGATCACTTCAAGCATGCTTCTGACAATCTTCCAATCCAGATTATCTAGTGCATGGCCTATCTTGGGTAAGGCCAAATTCTTAATGTCGTGATTGCAGACGATTTTTTTCAAATTAGTTAGAGCACACCATATATCCTCGTAGGTTGCCCTAGCTGTATACGACTTCCTGGTCACCATATACAGCAAAGATCGAGAACCATCTTCTAATCTCAATACTCTTCCAACTTTAGGCTGCTGGTTTTTTAACTCGTCCAAACGACCGAACTTCTTATAAAATACAGATGAGATTCCTTTAGTCATCTCAAGATCTTGGGCAACACAGTGGGCTAGAGAGACGTTATGCGGAACACTAAAAAGATCCTGCTGAACTTCTGTTGTCACGCCGAATCTAGCACTCTTTCTCTCTGCGTAATTTGACATAAACTCCTTAAAGCTTGGTCGCCGATCATCTTTGATCTTATTTTGAAGGGTTCGGACTTCTTCGGTTTCATTTGAGCCAGCATAAGGTGCAAGACGATTTATGTGAACTACTTTAGGTTTACCTTTCGGCAACTTCTTAATTCGGTATATTACGTCATTTATTCTCTTTTTAATTTCGTACGGACCCTCCCATTGTCTTTGCAGTTTAGGAGACAAGGCACGACGACGTTGTGGATTATAAAGCCAAACAAGATCACCTACTTCATAGCTTTCATTCTTGCATCGATAATCGTATTGATCTTTCATTCTGTCACTGGCTAACTGGATGTGTTGTCGGGCAAGTTCATGAATGTTGTTCATTCTTAACTTTAGGCGGTCGACATAATCTTCGCTTGCAACATATTCTTCAGAAGGTCTGCAGCCAAACTCTAGGTCGCAGGGCAAACGAACTTCACGACCTAACATCAGGCAGGTTGGAGTCTGGCCCGTAGTTTCATTCACGGACGAGCGGTAGGCCATTAGAAATAAATGAATGTGCTGGTCCCAATCTCTTTGATGTTCTGATACAACTTTGGACAGGTGTTTACCCATCGTTCGGTTCATTCTCTCGACCATTCCATCTGATTGAGGATGAAGGGGTGTCGTTCTGGTCTTATTGACACCAATCAATTTACAAACGTTTTGGAAAAGGTTTGACTCGAAGTTTCGCCCTTGGTCGGAGTGGATCTCCAATGGAACACCAAATCGGCTAAAGAATTCTTTAACCAGTACCTCTGCAACGGTAGTAGCTTCTTGATTTGGTAGCGCATAGGCCTCAGTCCATTTCGTAAAATAATCCATGGCTACCAGGATATATTTATTTCCATCATTTGTCTCTGGAAGCGGACCTGCAATATCGATTGCTACTCGTTCCATAGGACTACCAACATTGTACTGTTTCATGGGTGCCCTCTTTTTACCAACTGGACCATTACTGGTTGCACACAGTTCACATTTCCGGCACCATCTTCTTACATCATCTTTACAGTTCACCCAATAGAACCATTCTCGAACCTTTTGCAGAGTCTTCGTAATACCAAAGTGTCCACCTGATGCACCGTCATGCAACTGACGTAATACTTCTGACACTTTACTTTTAGGTACAATCAACTGAAACTTAGTTTCTGTACCATCATCGTTCTCAAAGGTTCTATAAAGAAGATCATCTTTTAGCACTAGGCAATTCCATTGGCTCCAGTAACACTTGACTTCAGGACTACATGCACTAATGTCTTGCCAAGAAGGCCTTTCACTTCGACGCATCCAATCCAATACTCTTTTTATACATGGATCATCTGCTTGAGCGTCTTGTAGCTGTTGTGGCTGCCATTGATCATTAATGACGGTGGTTCGTCTCACAGGACAAAGTCTTTCTTCTAATTTAAGACAGTGATTACAATGTTCACTGCACGGCCTTCTCGAAAGCGCATCAGCATTTAAATGAACTCTTCCAGCCCTGTGTTCGATCTCGTAATCATATTCTTGTAATCGTTCTAACCATCTTGCCATCTGACCCTCTGGATTACGGAATTGTAGGAGCCATTTTAGAGCAGCGTGATCCGTGCGAAGAAGAAACTTTCTGCCATATAAGTATTTATGGAAATGCTCGCAAGCCTTTACTACGCCTAGCAATTCTCTCCTGGTAACGCAATAGTTTCTTTCTGGTTTCGACAAGACTTTGCTAAAGTAAGCGATGACTTTCTCCTGTCCATCTTGGATTTGGGAGAGAACAGCTCCTATTGCACTGTTGCTTGCATCGGTATCCAACACAAATTTTCCTGCCTGTCTAGGGTAGCTTAAAATTGGTGCGCTGATCAGAGCCATTTGTAAGTGTTCGAAAGCTCTTTGACATTCTTCGCTCCATGTATATTCTTTGCCTTCTTCTGTCAACTTTGTTAATGGCTTGGAGATGTTGGCAAAACCTTTGACAAAACGTCGGTAATATGTACATAGGCCAAGAAAACTTCTAATTTCGTGTTTATCTCTTGGTACTGGCCAATCCTTAATTGCTGCAAGTTTTTCAGGATCAGCTGTTACACCATTACTTGCTACAATATGTCCCAAGTACTTCACTTCTCTTCGAAACAAGTGACATTTCTTCGGACTCAACTTTAAATTCGCTGCCCGCAATCGTTGAAAGACTTCGGTCAGATTATTGGCATGTTCATCGAACGATCTTCCAACTACAATTACATCATCCAAATAAACCAGGCATGTTTTCCATGTTAGACCTCTTAAAACTGCCTCCATTAATCTTTCAAATGTGGCCGGAGCATTACATAAACCAAAGGGCATAACTGTGAACTGCCAAAGCCCTGATCCTATCGAGAATGCGGTTTTCTCACGATCAGCTGGCTCCATGTCTACTTGCCAATATCCACTTTTCAGATCGAGTGTGGAGAACCAACGAGAACCAGAAAGTGTATCCAAAGTATCGTCTATTCTGGGCAAAGGATAACTATCTTTTTTAGTTACCGCATTGAGCTGTCGGTAGTCAATACAAAAACGTGTTGAACCATCTTTCTTCTTTACTAGCACTACTGGTGATGTCCATGGACTGTTTGATGGTTCAATTACCCCTTGTTTGTTCATATCTTTGATGATGTCTTCAGCTTCATCTCTTTTCGCAAATGGAAGTCGTCTAGGTTGTTGTCTGATTGGCTGAGCATCTCCGGTATTAATTTTATGCTTTACTATGCTTGTTTTGCCATTATCCTTCTTATCAATGGCAAAAACATCTTGAAATTCTATCAGCATAGACTTCACTTTTTTAGTTCGTTCATCATCAAGATCTTGGCACGTTTTAATCATCGTCTCTACAAGCTCCTTTGGATATTTAGATTTCGACGGTTTCTCATTAGTACTCATGGAACAAATCGAAGCCACGGGAACACACTGTCCGATCAAAGTTCTTTTACTTAACTTAATAGCAGTTCCCTTTAAATTCATAACTCTTACAGGAACGACATCTCGAATTCTTACCAAAGCTTTTGCCGTTAGGAACTCGGCATTGTTCACATCTTCGACCATCCTTAAACTTCCCTCTCGGCAGTAACCATCAGGTGTGGCCATCAAAATTTTCTCACTATTACCGGGTATTGTTACGTCACAAGTAGTTATTAAGCTGATAACATTTTCTTTGTCTTCATGAAACGGCAACTCTTCACCACCG
Organism: Diabrotica balteata; assembly: GCA_918026665.1. Lineage (NCBI taxonomy): Eukaryota > Metazoa > Arthropoda > Insecta > Coleoptera > Chrysomelidae > Diabrotica > Diabrotica balteata. Next base: position 34,210,641 of record OU898282.1, on the reverse strand, counting down.
ATCTCGAGGACTCCATCTTTGACATTCAATACAGCCCCAACTTTCCGTAGTAAATCCATCCCCAATATGAACTCGTCAGAGATCTCTGCAATTAATACTCGATGTTTCACTGTGGTCTGGCCAATGGATACTGACATATTAGCCTCGCCATATGTATTAATTATCTCATCAGTTGCTGTTCTAAGCTTTACTGTTGCAGGCGATAATTTAAGATGGTCTCGTACTACTTCTGGCCGTGCTATAGTTCTTGTTGCACCGGTATCTACCAAAAATGATATACATTTATTATTAATACGACCTTCGATGTACAAGCTATGAATTCCACCGTAGGACGTAATGTTAACAGTTACTATGGGGGCTGTGTTTCTCGAGGTCGGCAGTTGCCCCTTAGTGTCGACCCGTTCTAGTTTTCCGACTGTTGTATCATTTTCTTGCAATTACGGCGAATGTGACCTACTTCACCACAATTCCAACATCTGGGCTCGCGTCTCTTCGGCAGCGTGTTATGAACTATTTTTCGTACCATTTCTTCTAGACGTTCATTGTTTGGTTCGTCGCCTTCCTCAATGGCTCTTACTCGATGGCTCCGTGAAGTTTGACTAGCTGTTTCATGTTCTAAGGCAATAGCGAGCGCTTCATCTAAAACTTTCGGTCTTGCTAGTCGTAAAGCTTTCTGGAATTCACTTTCTTTTAACCCATTGACGAAGGTATCTACGGCAATTTCTTCCAAAATGTTGTCTGGTACCTCCGGATAAGCCAACCGCACTATACGAGCAACATCTGCTTCAAACTCTTGCAAATTCTCACTTGCTCGTTGAGTTCTACTTCTTAGTTGCGCCTTGTAGACTTGTTGTAGATGGGCATCTCCGTAACGTTTGTCTAGTCGAGTAAACAAGGTCTGGTAACATTTTTCTTGACCCTTAGGAATCGATCTTAGGATATCTGCAGCATCACCTCGTAAAGCAGCAGTCAAGGAAACAGCCTTTTCTTGTTCTGTCCAATGATTGGCTGTCGCAATAGCTTCAAATTGTCTAAGGTATATGGACCAAGAGGACTTTCCATCAAATGGTGGTAATTTGAATCTCATATTATGTGTCATTTCGTCTCTAGATGATTCTTCTTTCACTACCGGATCTAAAGCTACCGTATTAATTAGTGGTAGCACTTTCGTGTTAGTTATCATGCTCTCTAACTGTTTGATCTTCTCTTCTACCTTATCGAATGTTTTAGAAACTTCTTCAAATTTCTCATTATTCTTTTTCGAAGTTTCTTCCATCATTTGAGAAACATTCTCAAATTTCTCGTCGAATCTTTTTGACACATTTTCGAGTTTTTCGTCGTTTTGTCTAGCTACTTCTTTAATAATTTGAGACGTTTCATCGAATCTTTTGGAAACAGTCTCGAATTTTCCATCAATTATTTTAGTTAGGACGGCTTCTTCTGCTGACTGGAACTGGAATGTCTCTGGGTCGTCTCCATTCTTGTTGAGAACAGTCTTCAGTCGTTCTTGGAGTATCTTCTTGGACCCGCTGCAGTCTTCATCGCGTTCTTCTAGTTGCTCACGCAACTGTTTCACTGAAAGTTCTACTAGCAGCATCTTTGGTCAAGCACACACGTACTTTTTTTTTTTAAATGTTCTTTCGTACAAAGATCACTACCGAAATACGCGGATGTTCCCGACGAACAATACTTTTCAAAAGTTCAAAAGTCTTTTTTTTTTAAATCACTGCTGCATTTATTTTCAAATCTCACACCGGACACCACTGTGGCGTTTTTTAAATAAAACGAGCGGTTCGAATTTATATAAATATATTTATTTATAACTTTACAGTTCGGTATTCTCTTATCAACTCAACTAACTCCTAAGGTCGTTACATATATATACCTAAGTTACTATATTCTAGAAAGTTCCCACCTCTAATTCGCGCACGTGGCCCATTGTTCTCTTGCCTTCGAGAGATCTAAGGATGATTCTGGAAGCCGTTTCGAGATGTAACCGTTATATGAGTCATGCCGAAAGCATGTTCGTAACAATATCAAAACTTGTAACAAATGAGCTACGGATTACCAACCATTCAAGCACGAAAGGTAGCTTATGATACGGCAATTAAAAACAATATCCCAGTTCCAGCGAATTGGATCAAAGATAAAATAGCTGGACTCCAATGGTTCCGTTCATTTTTAAATAGGCGTGGAAACCTCAGTATACGTCAACCAGAGGGTTGCAGTTTATCAAGATTAACATAATTTAATCCACACAATGTCAAGCCGTTCGTCAACAATTTGTATGCCGTTTATTCTAGATATCCATTAGCTGTGTCTAATATCAGGATATATAACCTTGATGAGACTAGTACAACAACAGTGCAGAAACCTAAGAAAGTCGTGGCAAAGAAAGGTGTAAAACAGTTGAATAGTTGTACTAGCGGTGAAAGGGGTATTCTTATTACTATATGTGTAATTGTATATGCGAATGGTACGTTTTTGCCTCCTGTTATGGTTTTTCCAAGAAAATATTATAAGGAGCATATGACACAAGGAGCTCCACCTGGGTTTGACAAATCCAAGTAGATGGATTAATAGGGAGCTGTTTGATGACGTTATGAAACATTTGATGAAATTTAGCAACAGTTCAATTGAAAACCCTTCCATACTGATCTACGACAATCATGGGAGTCACGTAATATATCAAGTTGTTCAACTGGCAAAGGATAATGGTGTAATCGTTTTCTGTCCCTTTAGAACGTATTACAATGGCGCTATAGACTCATGGTTGCTGAACCATCATGGTAAACCTATTTTAATATACCAGATATCATAATGTGTAGGAAAGGCGCATATGAAAGCATTAACAACTACTAATATTCTGTCAGGTTTTAATAAAACGGAAATTTTTCTCCTTAATAGGGACAATTTTTCTGAAGCTGACTTCATTGGCAGTTCTGTGACTGATAGACCAAATGAAACTTAACAGCCAAATTCACAACCAGAGTCGACAGAAATGTCTAGTGTGCTTTCCAATCAAGTTATATTATCCTAATCGAAGACACCTGAAAATCAAGAAGTATCGCCACCAAGGACACCTGAAAAGCCGATAATGTCTCAAAACTCAAGTCAATGGTATCATCTTCGAATTCAAGTTCTTTCATCTTCCGTCATGAGTCTAAAGCATTTCCAAAAGCAGAAAAGAGAAAAAGTGTGAAAGCAAGGAAAACTAAAAAGAGTCCAATTTTACTTAACACACCTGACTTGGATCAGTTACAACTGCAAGCAACAACCAAAAAAATGACTCCTCAGAATAATAAACGAATTAAGGTCAATTTAAATAAGATAAGCGGCTCAGCACTAAAGCAGAAAAAACGAAGTGACAGCAGTTCATCCGAGGAGAGTGAAGAACTAATCAATACGATGATTCTTCTGGCGATGAATGTAAAAATTTACAGTTGGAAGACGATTATGGCCTTAATGCTAGTACAGAAATTTCCATTGATAGTTTTGTATTAGTAAAATTGAAAACAATATATTTAAGAAAGCCTTAATGTATGTTCCGCCAGAAAGAAGGAAAAGGGGAAGACCACCAAATTCCTGGAGAAGAGAAATTACAAAAACAATGCAATCTAGAGGCTTAGAAAAGGGAGATTGGAGAGATAGGAAAAGATGGAGGCTGAAATGCGGGAAGCGGCAACCGCCGTAGGACCCCCGTTATATGATGATAATGAAAACAATATATTTTATGTTGCTAAAGTTCTCAAGACATTAACCGATAATGAATTTAAAGTGTCACTTTTAAGAAAAAGTGGTAAGCTTCAAGGCTGCTTTATTTTTCCTTTAGTTGAAGACATTGCTGCAGTAGTAAGGTCAGACGTTGTATCAATTCTACCAAAACCAAAAAATGTAGATAAAAAAAATAAGCGCCTTGCTTCTTAACTCAAATTTGACGTAAAGTTTGAGAGTATTAAGATTTGTTAAAATTTTCTTTCATTTTAGTTTTTCTATTCTACCTGTAACATTGCTATTTTCAATAATAAAAACTACACTCTATGTATTTACTTATAACAAATTATTGAAATAATACCACTTGACTCATTGTGTGCCACCAATGGTACACAATAAGACAGATGTAGACGGTTAGAAAAATAATCATAGATCTTGTTTCTTCACTCATGAGGAAATTTTTATTTCAGTTTATATTGAGGAAATAATCATATTGATGCCTGATTAACTCAGTTTGTAGACAAATTGAAAAATGTCAATGTCAGAAACAAAAATGTGTTTTTTGTCCCATTGTGTATGTGTTTTGTCTTTATAATAAAAAAATATTCTATAAATATACTTTTCTGTAAAATATTTATAATCTGTACTTTTTCCTCGTACTTCTAATAAAACTACATCTAGATATAATGAAATGCTTGATATAAATTTAAACCGGTCTCTCAGAAACCATATTTATTGTCTTTACCTAAAGTTATTACCTTATGGTAGAAATATTCATTTAAAAAGGTAAAAAGCCGTAAAACATAATAATCATTTCTTTTGTCTGGTTTTTGTGTTATCTGTTCATATCTTATACACTATGAGTATTTCATTTTGCGGAAAGCCACTCCTGTCTCTAAAGTAATGTAATTCAACCCGAAGCAAGAAAACAGTTATTAAAATTCTCTAAGGATTACAGCTGGGTTGTTCAGTCCTGAAAATAATTTACTCCGTAAATTTTTTACTGCCTTAAACTCTCTTTTGTGAATTGGATAATAATAAAGCATAAAGTATATTTGTAGAAATAAATTTTCAGCATACTCAAAATAGCAAAGCAAAGACATCAATTGATGTTTTAAATATTTTATAGTCTTCTTCTTCTTCGTATTGCGCCGTCTCCTTTCGGAGGTTGGCGATCCAAATGACAATTGTAGCTTTGGAAACTGCTGCACGAAAGGTATTTGTGGATGAGCGCTCAAACCATCTCCTCAGGTCTTTCAGCCACGAGTCCTGGCGTCTTCCAACTGATCTTTTGATCTAAACTTTACCTTCCAATATAATTTGGAGAAATTCATATATTTCACCTCTCAAAACATGACACAAGTATTGTATTTGTCTCTCTTTAATTATGCTGAGTGATTATTTTTGTTTACTTATGAGCACGTAATATCCGATCATTCGATTTCTGATCTCTAGACTAAGGTCTGATCTTGTAAAAAATGTTCTCATGTACATGAGTGTTTTCCTCTCTTATTCAATTTTTGAAAGGTTTCTTTTTTGGATTACACTGGCTGTTGATATTTGCTCCCAAATATTTTATGGAACTTACCTGTACCATTATTTGTCCCTTAGCATACAAATGTACGTTTGTTGGTGTCTTTGAAAATACTAGAAATAATAGCGGTGATAAGACGCAACCTTGTCGCACTCCTCGTCGGATTCCGATATATTCGAATGTTGTGTGCTCTATTTTAATTGTTGCCGTTTGGTGCCAATATAGTTCTGGGATAATTTGCTAGTCTTGTTCGTCAATTCCAGTTGTTCCCAGAATTTCGATCATCTTTTGATGATCGACAATTTACATTCATATCCCTGCACCGTTGTGTTAACACATTTAAGGCAAAAAGAACTTCTCGTGTTCCCAGTCCATTTCGAAATATGAATTGAGTGTCACTCATCTGAAATTTACACTTCTTGTAAATTCGTGTATGAATGATTCTAAGAAAAGTTTTAAGGACATGGGACATCATGCTTAATATTCGATAGTCATCGCAGTGTCAGGCATTTGATTTTTTTGGTAATGTTACGAATTGTTACAGGTCCAAAGAATTCAGAATAAATTATTGAAATAAAGTTTTATTAATTTATTTTTGGCTAAATAATTGTTAACAACTCCACAAGATTTTATAAAAAAATGAATGCATTCCCAAGTCTTATTTGGTCTCTGAGATGATCTATTCGTTCTTTCCTTGATTTTGTACAGCCTAAAACAAAAATAAGTATAAATTTAAATGAATAATAAACTTTGAATTAAAAATAAACAAACCATAAAACCTATTTCTTATTTTAAAGGTTAGTGTCAAAAATAGCTTGATAGAATTCTTCTTCTTGTAATTTTAAACAGATCTCAATCCTATTAGTAGTACAACAACTTATTTTAAATAAATTCTTACTGGACAATGGCCGGCGCCAGATTAAACAAACTTATCTTTAATTTTTTTCTTTTCCTTTCTTTGGTGGCCTTTTGTATGAAAAAGTATTGGTTCGTGTAGAACTTACAACGCAATTTTGCGGCTTTTCTAGAGTTTTCTTGATAGTTTTCCGAAAATTTAATAGTTGTAGCAGTGAGAAGCTGAGCAATTATCACCTATCGTGTGGATTTGTTTTCTAAAACTAAAAGAAACTCGATTTTATAAACTGATTTCGTATTAGAATCACTTTAAGGCCACATTTGAACAAAGGTAGGTTTTCTTTTGAAAAAAATAAATAACTACTTACGTTTTAAACATAATAACATTTTTTTTAGGCCTTTTTATTTTACTCTGTGATTTAATCCCAAACCATTTTGATCATCTTTTTAACTTATATTTATAATCTCGTGACTCCTTAAGGGATTGGCTATCAGTTTCCATATTAGTTAGGATCGGATGATATCCAATTTTCCATAAGAGAGAAAGCACCTAAAACATCGGATTATTAAAGGAAATATTAATAATAAATATTAAGTACTCACCTGGGATCGAGTCTCCAGAACTCAAGAAGATAGACTTTCTAACAGCTAAGTGGAAATTTATTCTTAATTTTGGTAGAATCGAACATTACACTAAATTTCTCAATTTTCTTAGTACGACACTGTAATTAGAACCCCACTGCAGTGGTTATAAGAACTTGTTAATTAACCTTTTCACTTTATTGTTCTACTATTGATTTTAAATTGATTTTGAAAAGAAAATCTTTAATAAAGACAAAAGTAACATTCGAAGAATTTATTGATTTATTGATAATCATTCTTTTACCCACTTCCCTGAGGGCTCTCCGAAAGAGCGTTTACAATCACATATAACAGAATGTTGATTCGTAACATTACCAATTCGATGGTCTTCTTAGCATATTCTAATAAAAAATTAACAGCAAAATTAATGCACCACTAGGGCAAGAGAAGTGTAGGAAGAAGAATAATGTCATGGTTCCGTAACTTGAGGGAATGGTACGGATGCACATCAGTTGAACTATTCAGAGCAGCAGCATCTAAGATCAGAATAGCCATGATGATTGCCAACCTCCGTCGCGGAGATGACACATGAGGAAGAAGAAGAAGATCGAGATATTTTGTACTAAAACTTATACTCCTCGGCAAGATTAACGGTAGCAGGGGACCAAAAGTAATACTACATTCCTAAGATACATACGAAATGGGTGTGTTGTCTGAGACATTAAATTCGTTTTCCGAGGGCTGAAGGCGAGGGAAACCTTAGTATAGTTAATTTAGACAGCAATTGAAATATCTGTATGCTACCAAGCACATTGAATAAGAAGAAGATATATGTAGTGAAACTAGAAATATCTGTTTGAAAGTATGATTTCGGATCAGTGTATTTGGCAAGTAATTTATGATTTTATATTCTATTCTAATTTAGCTTATTAGAAAGATAGGATATCCCAGGAAATTGATATTTCTAAAGGAGTGAGGCATGTATTAATCCATAGTCATCGACATATAAGCCAGATGCATGGTACTGACAACAGAAAGCTAATCGAGGAGCTAAAAGCTGATATTGTGATGGGGATAGAATTATTGTATCGTATACGTATCTAATTACATTACGTAGTTCCCCGTTGATTTTAATTCCATATAGGTCCATAAATCCTCAAGTGCCTTTTAAATAGCTGGTCCGAGTAAACATTGAGCAATGTGGGACGCAAAATGCAGCCTTGTTTGATTCCTCGTTGTATAGAGATTTCGTGTGTGTAAGTGTCTCCAATTTTTACGATAGCAGTCTGACTGCAGTACAGATTTTTAATAACACGAATATGTTCCGGTAGATAAGAAACATTTATCTGTAGATGCAAAGCAAAATGTAAAAACTATATACAGTACCTTACTTAAAAGAGAACTTGACACAACTTCCGCTTGACACAGTAAAAAGAATTACATCAAATCCCATAGAAACAAGAAAAAAACGTAAAAATTCCAGTTCCACCAAATGTACAGATAAAGCCGATAAGAACTTGATACGTCAAAAAGTCTATACGATGTACGAAGAGCAACGCATACCTACATTAAGAGCTCTAAAGCAACGGCTCAATGGTGACGAAACCCAAATAAGCTGTAGCCTCACCAGCTTATGGAATATTTGGAAAGTATAGACTTTTAATATCGTATAATTGACAAAAGACAAGTAACTATGGAATCTCATAGATTACAAAAATGGCGTTATGAATAATATGCGTTATAAATTTGAAGCTCCGCCAAATAAAGGAAAAATAATAACGTTTTTATATGCTGAATCAGAAAATGGTTGAGTTCCAAATGCCCTGTGGCTTTCTGTAAAGAATATTAAAGACTCCTGCGTCGACTACGAAGATACAACGGCAGAACATTTTGAAAAATGGTTCAAAAATAATCTTATGCCAAACATTCCTCAGAATAGCGTGCTAGTAATGGACAATGCAAGTTATAATAGTCGCCACTAAGTTCTCCAAATTTGAATAATACTAAATTGGAAATTCAAAATTACTCGTCTCCAAAAGGTCTCAAAAAATGGACACGAATGATATGTATTTTGAATAATGATACATCAAACAAGAGCTTTTAGAAGTTTTAAAGGCATTTTCTATAAAACAGGTATATGTTTGTGATATATTGGCAGAGGAAATGGGACATACAGTGCTGCGGCTTCCACAATATTCTTGTATGTTTAATCCCATAGAACATATGTGGCACGAATTGAAGTCTAACGTGAGGTCACAAAATATTTTTATATCTCCTGCCACTGGAACTCACCTAAGACATGGGTATATGTTAAATAAAGTCAAATTTAATTTAATATTAAACATCAAATGTGATTAACAACATTATTTACAATCGTTTGTAACCATATGTATTTTAAAGGGTTTTACCTTGATATTTTGGTGGCTCAGGCATGTTAATTTGCATTTTAAACCTGATGATGGAATTATTATTACGAAAACGTTCATGTAAATGATGTAGCCCTCTTAAGGGTTTTTTAAATATACCCATTTACAGAGATCTAACCTCTTTTTTTACAAAATATTTCTCCAACATTAAGTAATACTGTTGTAGAGTTAATAAGACAATGTGTCAATGATATTCTTCAAAGTATTTGGAGAAATTCAGTCCGACACGTAATACGTAAAGAAAATTCATATGTTCATCTACACTTAAGTGCAAAATAATCGACTCAAAGCTATTTTGCGAAAGTACGTCTCCTGTTTCAATGTAAAAAGTGAAAATTTACAAATATTTAGTGTACAATCATTAACCTCATTATTGAGTTTAAAAAAAAATTGTTTTTTGGTGAATTGGATGACACATTACAAAAAAATAATACAACACGTAGAGAGGGGGTCAGACTTTAACTCATTGAAATCGACACGCACCGACTTATTGTGTTTGGTTAACATCGTACGCATTAATTTCCACAGCCACCCACTAATACATCAGTTACATAAGTTCGCAACTGCATTACAAATGGATACCACACTCGTCAACGAGACTCAAGCAGTAGCATTATTGAGAGAAGGTCTAAGCTAGACAGCCGTGACAATTTGACTAAATTTAAGCCAATCTGCTGTGTCCCGAGTGTATCTAGGTACCAATATACTGCTGATTATATCCGTCAACAAGGAGGAGGCCGTAAACGAATAACAACGGAGAGCGATGATCGATTTCTTGTATAGAAATCACTAAGAAATCGACATTTAAGTGGTGCTAAACTCAAAAAAGAGCTTAGAGAGGTCCGAGGTGTGGTGATCAGCATTTAGACAGTCAGAAGGAGACTAAAATCAGCCAACCTGACACCAAAAAAGGCAGCTATGGGTCCCAACCTAACTTCAGCTCAGCAGCAAAGGCGATTAGAATTTGCTCGCAAACATCTGGATTGGGACGACTATCAATGGAGTCAGGTATCATTCTCCGATAGAAGTAGGATCTGCCTACATGGCAACGACAAGAGTCGTTGAGTCTATGGAAGGCCAGAAGAGCGATTTGTTCAATTTTTGTATACGAGGAATTTTGCCATGAAGGCGATTCTTGTATGTTTTGGGCAGGCAGTTTTATGGATGGGAAAACCGAATTAATTTTCATGCCTGGTGGAGGACGTGGAGGAGGTTTAACGGCAGATCGTAACAACACAGACATTTTGGTGGAACATATGGTTTCATACGCGGGATTTATCGGTGATGCCTTTATTTTAATGCACGATGCCATATCGCACGAGTCACCACCATCTATCTATCTGGGATCGGTATACCTACAATAAATTGGCCTGCATTAAGACCGAACAAAATCCAATAGAGCATTTTTCTAATGAGCTTAAACGAAGGGCCCGGGAAGAAATCATGCAACAAAGAGCATAATAGAATTGAGAGCTGCGCTTAATAATGAATGAGAAGCAATGTCTCAAGAATTTATGAGAAAAGTCATCCGATCCATGCGAAATCGATTGGAAAGTGTAATTAGGAGTAGCGGTGGTAAAATTATGCTGAAATATTAAGAAATTCATGTTGTAATTAATGATTTCTCTGTTCATAAGGTCTTTTTTTGCGTTTTTGCGTTAGTTCCAATGATAAATATTTAGAAAACTCTGTTTGTATTGCAAACAGAGTTTTCTAAATATTATTTTTTTATAATGAATCTTCTAAATAATGCAATAGCAGTTTTTGTAAGTTCAATAATAAAGTTTTTTTTTTTTTTTTTTTTTTTTTTATGGCTTTGGATTATTGATCCATTCAGCCACGGTATTATAATAAATACTGTTTGCTACAATATTAAATACTATATACACATGCGCAGCACATATACAAACTTATGCACGCACATACACATATAGGTATTGTTATATAAAAATAAAAAAAAAATACAAAAAGGAAGTGGAAACATTAAATTGACCTCTATTTAAACTCTTCATTCAGGACCCTAACCAACTTAAATTAATTTACAAATAAGAAATATACAAATAATACTAAATGCTAATACTAAATTCTAATAATTAATAATTGTCACAGCGCTAAGACATAAACCCGGTTCAACACCTCGGAGGTGTAGGCCTTCTTTGTGATCGTTTTTTTTTTTTTTTTTTTTTAATTATTTATTATTTTTTTTTTTTCTTTAATTTTTTTTTTTTTTTTTTTTTCTTTTTTTTTTAATTTTTTCAGTTTTTTTATATGATTTTTTATTTATATATATTTTTTTTAATTTTATTTATATAAGTTTTTTTTTATTTTTTATTTTTTTTTATTTTTTATTTATTTATTTTTTTATATACATATATATTTTTTATTTTTTTAAATAACAATGTTCGTATTTTACAGGGAGGTACTTAATATTACATAAGATTAATTATAAAAAAAAATAAAAAAAAAAATAAAAAAAAAAAAAATAATAAAGTTATTGTTTGCACATTACATTTTTTATTTTCATACTTCTTACATTAAAACAGAAGGTGTAATCTCAAATATCGCTTTTGAGTCGATTATTTTGCACTCAAGTGTAGATCATAATATAATTAAACCGATCAAACCGATAATTAATTTAGATGAGGATAGCGCTAGCGAAACAGAACTATGTGTGGAGTGATACTGCCATCAAATCCACAAATGTTACGATTAAAAAAACGGTTCTTTTCAAAACCACAAATTATTATTAATGTTTGTTTTTCTATAATCTTAGCAATTAAATTATATATATCTATATATATATATATATATATATATACTCCGCCAAAAAAGTATTGCATCACTTATAAAATTACAAATATTTCTGACAGCATTTGGTTAATTTAAATAATTTCTTTCTGGCCTATAAGAATATTAAGGCTAGAATAAATATGAAGAAGAAATTTGTAAATACAGTTTATTGTTTAAGAAAAAAAATGTTAATTGCTATTTTGTCCGGTTTTTATATTATCAGTGTTTATTTTAGTTTTGTAAAAAGTATACAGTTTGCCTTTAATTTAAAATTTCGTATTAAATATTGAGTATGGAAGGTCGCGACAATATAAATTTAAATTTAACGAGAGATCAAGTGGTTAGAATAATTTCCCTCATTGAAGATGGAAGGAGTCAGAGGTATGTGGCAAATTTAGTGAGTGTAAATCAGTCGACAGTATCACGAGTGGTAGTAAGGTACCGAGAGACTGGTCTTTATGAAAGACGAGCTGTATCAGGTCGACCAAGAGCAACTACGCATGTGGACAATAGATTTTTAGTACTTCAGGCTTTACGTCGAAGGCATGTGACTGCGAGTCAACTTCAACATGCTTTAGCCGAGACTCGAAATGTACGTGTGTCTTCAGAAACTGTTAGGCACATCTTAAGAGAGTCTGGAATTAGGGCCAGAGTAGCTGCCACTGTACCGAGACTTACAAGGGAACACCGTATAGCACGTCTAACATTTGCAAGAGAGCACGTAAACTGGAATATCAACGACTGGGGTAACATACTCTTTACGGATGAGTCAAGATTTTGTTTATACACTTCGGATCGAAGAATACCAGTTTATAGACGAGATGGCGAGCGTTATTTTCAATGCAATCTAAGATTGGCGACAAACTTTGGAGGAGGATCTATTATGCTCTGGGGTGGAATATCTCTTAGGGGTCAAACCGAATTGGTACAGCTAGATGGAGGATCCTTAACTGCTGATAGGTACATTAGAGACATTTTAGAGATGCATGTTGTTCCTTACGCCCCATTTATTGGTAATGACTTTGTTTTAATGCATGACAATGCACGCCCACACGTCGCAAGAATCGTTACCGAGTACCTTCAAGAGGTAAATTTCCAAGTTTTGAATTGGCCAGCGCACAGCCCAGACTTAAATCCAATAGAACATGTTTGGGACCATCTTTACAGAAGGGTGAGATCTGGTAATGTGACGCCAGCTAATCTTCAGGACCTGCAACGGTTGTTAACCATAGAATGGGACAATATCGATCCAGGTTATCTAAGAAGATTAATTGGAAGTATGCCACAACGTTGTTTAGATGTTATAAGAGCTAGAGGAGGCAATACGTCTTACTAAATTATCATTAATTTTGATTTTGATTTTTTATTATTCAATGCTGTTTGTGCGCTTACTTCTAATTTATGAAATAAATTAAATAAAACCTTTATTTTTCGTACATTCTTCATTTTTCTTTTAATACTTGTTATGTACTTAAAAAATAACAAAAAACAACAGTACACAATTCATGTTTTAAATTATTTTTAATCCAAAATTTGCAGTTTCATAGGTGATGCGATACTTTTTTGGCGGAGTGTATATATATATATATATATATATATATATATATATATACATATATAAATATATATATATATATGTATATATATATATATATACATATATATATATATATATATATATATATATATATATATATATATATATATATTCGGTTTTATAACGTCTTATTACGTTGTCCGACTCCCAAACGCCACTGTATTCTGTCTTGAGTTAGGTCTTCGTCCAGATTTCGAGCGCTAATCACTTTCCTAACTCCCAGGTTCCAGCTCTGTGGTGGTGTTCCTCGTTTCCTCTTCTCTGGGGGTTGCCACATCATCGTTTTTTTGGGCAATCTTTCGTCCCCCATTCGGCTCACATGCCCATACCATATGAGCTGTTTTCTCTCAATATCCTCAACTATAGTGCCCTCTATACCCATTTGTTGTTTTATCACTTCATTCCGCATTCTGTCGGCTCTTGATATTCTCATCGATCTTCTGATGGCATCCATTTCCGTGGCTTCGACCTTTTTCTTATATTTCTCGGTTATTTTCCATGTCTCAGCTCCATAAAGTAGGCTAGTTTTAACCATTGTCTCATAGATGTTCCATTTTCTTTTCCTTGATATTTTTTTACTCCATAGAACTCCGTTCAAACATGCTATAGCTCTTCGTGCTTATACAATCCGATGTTCTATTTCCCGTTCGTCTTTTCCACTAAGGTCGAAGATGACGCCCAGGTATTTATATTCGTCACATGGATTTATTTTTTGATTGTCATCGATATCCAGTTGTTCTGCTTCAGCTCCAATTGAGAGGTATTTTGTCTTTTCTAAATTGATATTTTATCCCCATTTCTGGTAATAAAATATATTTAATTTATTTTAAAACTCTAGAAAGAAATTTGAAAACATTAATTTCTTCTTAGAAAGAATAGTTATATGAATATTCAATTATGCTCTCGAAACTAGACCAATAAAACAGCAGATTGGAGAAAAGCTGATTGATGCATTTGAGATGAGAGAAGAATATATTGGACACCTAGAAAAACAAACAAATCAGTTCTTGAGAAGTAAAAAACTAACCTTTCTTAACTAAAACTAATAGTTCAGGGAAAACCAGAAAGAAAGAGAAATATAAGTATAGGACCATCGCCAAGCAAATGGACTGACGCAGAATGGAGTAACTATTCGATACATACACCTTAGGATCAAACCAAAATACAGAAAAATGGACTGCCAGTCCAAAAGTGCAATAAGAACCCTGGGAGATACCTGTACATCCCCTAAGACGAGCATTATAATAGTCACTCATACCTTTTTAAAAGTTCGGCCTTGGCCATACTGCTAGATAGTTAAAGAAAGTTTCTAAATCGGAACTTTTTCCCTTCCCTATTATGTTGTTCTCTTAAATTATATTTGGTTTTCTAGTAGTTTAATTATTTGTGGAAAAAAAACTAATTGGGCATATGCAGTGAATTTTTCTCAAAAATTTCAATAAAGACTAAAATTTTATTTATCCAAACTCCAGTTAAAACGAAAATATTTACGCAGAAAAGCATTCTTCAAAGAAAAACAATTTTATCGTGTTTGTTGCGTATTATAGGTAAATTATAGTATAGATCATTAATTTTGATACAAATAAATCCAAAATATGATTTTCCCAATCAGCAACAGTAATGATATCAATTTAATAATTCTGTAAACCATCTAGTAGTCTATTCTATGTAGTACAAACACCATTGTATGAGTTAAATTTACCAAATTTAATGCGATGATTAAAACAACCAACCAAATTTATTCGATATATCTATTTGGAGCAAAACAATGCTAATAGGCGATAATATAAAGAATTAAGCTTATCTTCGTAGCCATTTATTAGAGTAACGGATGCGGTAGACCGCTGGGCAAATAATTAACTCCAATCAAGAGCACATTGAAAAATACGATTACGGCGAAGGGCTAAAATAGATTTATACTTTTTAAAGAAATGAAATTCCCCAAACACGGCTATAATTATTTCCGATTATATCTAGTTTAGATTTTAAAAAATTAAAAGGACACACAGTTGTCACATTTATTAAAAATATTTCTGATATAATATCCATTACTGTATGGTTGTGAAAGTTGGATAATATACCCCGAAATAGAAAAAAGAATAGATGCCTTTGAGATATATATATATATATATATATATATATATATATATATATATATATATATATATATATATATATATATACATATATACTGTATTGACCAGACAGCAATTGACGGATTTGTAGTTATCTGTTTTATTTGCGTAAAAACAACTCAAATTCCTACAATATATAAAATTAACAATATAAATAAAAACTAATTAATTCCCATTACTTACTGTTCTCTTGCTGTCTGCTAAATTCTTAAATTATTTAAATTTTTCCCTGGGTGACAGTTTTTTTGACGTTTTTTCTATTATATTTGACATAATTTATGGAACAGTAGCAACGGGAAATTTAATAATATACAACCAGCTGATTGGTTGTATAATCTAGCAACAAATGTTTGTTCTGCTCTTCCTACACTAGTACTTAATGACCAAAGTAATAACAAAAGGCAATTTAATAATAATGTGCATGCTAGTATACATAAACCAAATGCCTCCAGTGAAACACATAATTGTAAACTGTGTAATCAGAGAGATTGTAAAAAGATTGCAGGTTGTTCAGAATTTCAGAGATATTCATTATCTCAAAGATGGGAGTCTGTTAAAGCCTTAAATTTATGTAGGCTTTGCTTAAAGAAACACAGATTTCCCTGTAAGTATCCTGTAAAATGCAACAAAGAAGAATGCCAAAGGAAGCATCATCCTCTTCTTCATGAATTTTCAGAACAAGTATCTAATAAAAGTACAAAGCTTATTAAAAAGGAAAACGGTATGCAAACAGTAGAATCACACCTCTTATCTGCAGATGAAGAAAATGAGGCACATCAAGGAACACGCTTTTGAATACTTCCCGTTGTTTTAAGAAATGGAAGTAGGGAGGTCCCTACATTTGCCTTTCTAGATGAAGGGTCTTCCGTTGCTTTGTTAGAAGAAAGTATTGCTAAAAAGCTAAATATACTGGGAGAGCCAGAACAACTTTGCTTAAAATGGACTGGAAACCAACAACGCTTAGAAGATGCGTCAGAAAAAGTATTCTTTTCTATTTCTGGTGATTATAATGGGGCCAAAGAATTTGACCACCGACTAGCCAGAACAGTAAGAAAATTAGGCCTTCCAAAACAAACTCTCGACGCAAAGGCAATTAAAGAAAGCTTTGCCTATTTAAAAAACTTGCCTTTCAAATCATATAAGAACGCTGCTCCTCAGATCTTGATAGGCTTAGATAACTGGGACTTAGCGTTACCACTTCGAGTGAAAGAAGGTCTAGAACTTCAACCGATAGCTGCAAAGTCCAGGTTAGGTTGGACTATTTTTGCAATGTTTTCAAATAATGAAGTAGACTACACTTACCACATTTGCGAATGTAGTTCTGAAAGCATTACTAAACAAGAACTCTTTAATACTGTAAAAGACTTCTTTTCAGTTGAAAGCCTCGGAGTTCAAAATATTAAAACGTCTGTTTCCAAAGAATTAGATAGGGCTATTCGTATACAAGAACGCACCCTAGTTCAAATTGGTAACCAATATAAAATTGGATTACTCTGGAAATATGACAACTTGAAACTCCCTAATAGTAAACCCATGGCTATTCAAAGACTAGAGTGTATAGAGGGAAAAATTAAGAAAAATCCAAAACTAGGTATCAAAATTAATCAACAAATTCAAGATTTTCTAGAAAAGGAATAAATTAGAAAACTGTCAAAACAAGAACTCTTACAGCATCAAGAAAAAACATGGTATCTTCCCATATTTCCGGCCTTTAATCCTAACAAACCTGACAAATTCAGATTAGTTTGGGATGCAGCAGCAACCGTACAGGGAATATCCTTAAATTCCATGTTATTAAAAGGAGATGACCAACTTGCTTCTCTATTAGGCGTCCTCCTACGATTTCGTGAAAGAAAGATTGGCTTTTCTGGAGACATCAAGGAAATGGTTCTTCGTGTAGGTATAATAGAAGAAGATCGACATGCACAACGATTCTTGTGGCGAAATGGTAGGTCTGATAATCCTTTGGAAGTTTACGTCATGATTGTGATGACCTTCGGAGCTACCTGCTCACCCAGTTGTGCACAATTTGTTAAAAACGCTAATGCGAAGAAATTTGGTGTAGAATATCCTAGAGCTGTTGATTCCATAGTAAATAATCATTATGTCAATGATCTCTTAGAATCAACAGACACTGAGGATGAAGCTATCCAATTAGCAAAAGAAATTGCCTTAATTCACGCCAGCGGAAATTTTGAAATAAGAAACTGGAGATCAAACTCTGAAAAATTAATGAAAATCATGAACACCACTCACGGAAATAACGAAGAAGTCAACCTAGATCTAGGGAACAATAAGAGCATGGAGAAGGTTCTAGGAATGTGGTGGGATTTAAAGAGAGGAAGACTAGATGAAGCTAGAGATATTACTTCAGAAACAAAAAGGCCAATAATTTTACCAAGAGAAAGTCGTTTAACTTTGCTAGTTGTTGAAGACTATCGCAAAAGATATCACCATAGAAATCATGAAATTGTAGTAAATGAGATAAGACAAAAATTTTATATACCAAAACTTAGACAACTAGTTAATAAGATTAGGACCAGTTGTCAAAACTGCCAGGTCAAATTTGCTAAGCCAAAACCACCAGAAATGTCACCTCTACCGCCATGTAGACTAGCAACATTTACTGCTCCGTTTACACACACTGGGATGGATTATTTTGGTCCAATAAACGTTACTGTTGGAAGACGGACAAAGAAAAGATGGGGAGCTTTATTTACGTGTCTCACGACTAGAGCAGTCCATCTCGAAGTAGCTTACAAACTAGATGTGGACAGTTTTATACTATGCTTGACAAATTTTATTAACAGAAGAGGACTGAATTTTATTAACCCAGAGTTAAAATTTCACTTCAACGCACCCCTTTCCCCACATATGGGTGGGGCCTGGGAGCGCCTAGTAAAAGCGGTTAAAATTTCGGTATATGATTCATTACCAACCAGGAACCCTAGTGACCAATTACTTTGTAGTCGTCTCATAGCTGCAGAAAACATATTAAATTCAAGACCACTTACTTATCTTCCAATAGAATCTGAAGAATCTGAATCTTTAACTCCAAATCATTTTTTAATTGGATCTTCAAACGGAGATAAACCAATTGGATTTTTAAATGAAGACATTAAAGTATTTAAGTTTAATTATTTATACAGAGAGCAATTTGCAAATAAATGTTGGCGACGCTTTATTTCTGAATACATACCTGATTTACTACTTAGGGCAAAATGGCATAAACAAGTTGTACCAATTAAAGAGGGCGATATTGTAATTATATGTGATAAAGATTTACCAAGATGCAATTGGCCAAAAGTAATTGAAGTTAAAAAATCACCTGATGAGCAAGTGCGACGAGCAATAGTTGAAAAATAAGTGGTACAGTCTCTTTTTCGCATCGAACTGTACCGGGTGGGAGTGTTACGAATATTTATTATTTGTATAAAATGTATTTAGTTCAATTTTAGTTTTATCATGTTACATAAAATTTCCCGTTGCTACTGTTCCATAAATTATGTCAAATATAATAAAAAAACGTCAAAAAAAACTGTCACCCAGGGAAATTTTATGTAACATGATAAAACTAAAATTGAACTAAATACATTTTATACAAATAATAATTATTCGTAACAATATAATATATATATATATATATATATATATATATATATATATATATATATATATATATATATATATATACAGACGAATGTTGAGAATTCCATGAGTACAAAGAGTTACTAATGTTAAGATACTTCGTCGCATGTGTAAACAACAATAATTACTAAGAATAATCAAAGAGAGGAAAATGCAATACTTGGGTCATGTGTTGAGAGGTGAAAGATATGAATTACTTCAAGCTGTACTGGAAGAAAAAGTACAGGGCAAACGATCAGTAGGAAGACGCCAGAACTCGTGTCTGAAAGACCTGAGGAGATGGTTCGACCGCTCATCCGCAGAAATCTTCCGCGCAGCAGTTTCAAAAACTACAATTGCCATTTTGATCTCCAACCTTTAAAAGGAGACGGCGCCATGAGAAGAAGAATATGCATTATATCTTAGTAGTGACAAAGTTTAAAATTGTTTGTCTTGATCAGCCACCAAATATAATATCTTCAATACAAAAATTGAAGGTTTTTGTCAATTTTACACAAAAATATGAAGTTGAGGCTTACCAAAAAAGCTTATTTTTAAAATAATGAATGTTTCTAAAGTAAAAACCTAATACATAAAATAACTAAATATGTTTTTTTGTATTTGTGTATATATATCGTCTTATATGCAAAGCTGTGTATATTGCAAGCTAATAAGAAATGAATCAGAAAGGATTTTACAGTGAATATGTGAATATTGTAGATGATATACATGATATACTACAGTTTTAGGACAAACTAAGAAATTTCATATGAAAATAGAATTGGACCACTAAGTTCTTATTCATAGAACAGATCAGTAAAAGAAATAAAACTTACCACTACTAGAGGAACACGCATACTGGAATACATGGGCCACGTAATGAGAGTGCCAAAACCAGGGAAATATTCAAGAAACAAGATCTGTAAAGACAGATTTCTAGGTTAAAGAATCTTCTTCCACTTCTTCAGATGCAAATCCACTAATGGATGTTAGCGATTACACTTTTCATTACTTCTCTATTTCTTGTAATATGTATCAGAGATTGTATGTCGTTTATCCCTGTCCATTGCCTTATGTTTCGGAGCCAGGACATTTTCTTGCGTCCCATTCCTCTCTTGCCTTCAATTTTACCCTCGATTATAAGTTGGAGAAACTGGTATTTTTCATTTCGCATGATGTGACCTAGATACGCCGTTTTCCTTTTCTTGATGGTTTCGAAAAGTTGGTGTTCTTGTTTGTCTTGTCTGTCCATGGTATTTTTAGGATACGGCGATAAAGGCACATTTCGAAAGCTTCTAATCTGTTTATATCCCTCGTTTTGAGTGTCCAGCCCTCTACGGCATATAGCAGCACTGACCATACGTAGCACTTAGTAAACCTTAGTCTCACTTGAAGATCAAACTCTGAACAAGTCAGTACTTTCTTGAATTTTACGACAGCTTGTCAAGCTTGCTCAATGCGACATTTTACTTCTCTGTCCGATGCCCAGTCTTCAAAAAGCCACGATCCCAGGTATTTAAATTTACTCACTATTTCAATGGACTTAGTATTCAGTGTTATGGTGGAGTTTTCAAGTCCATCTAAGTTTCTGGAGATGATCATAAATTTGGTATTCTTGGTATTAATCTCTAATCCCATTCGCTTACTGTATTCTCCGATTAAAGAATCTGCGTGATTGGTATAAATGCAGATCCATTGTTTGGTTAGAACTTCAAAAATAAAAATCGTCGTTATGATTGCCAATCTACATGGGAAAACTGCACTCAAGAGGTAGAAGCGAAAATAGATAGATATACATGAAGTGGATTCAGAACGGGATAAATAAAATGAGAGTAAGGGAGCGATGTGTTATGAAGTAGAAAAAGTTTCCATGAAAATGAAAGAAAAATTATATAAAACCTCCATCAGACTAGCTTTGATGAAATAATCTAGGGGAGTCTAGATAAGGTTTAAATTGATGTAAAAATGAGATGAGACGAGTGCAAGTTCAATACTGATTTTTTTTACATATATAAAGGGAATAAGGAAAATCTGCACATAGACACCTGTGACCTAGGTAGTGTTGGTTTTCTTATATACTGACAATGCTGTATCATAACGAGTTGCCCGAGAGGATTAGATCTTTAACACTTCATCTTATCATCACTTTGAGACGGCGACCAACTAAAGACGTCTCCTTGCTCACTGCATACATCAGGATGGAACTACTAGTTAAGGCATAACATCTCTTTTGATGTCCAGCTATCACTCGTTGTTCGAAGTTGTTTCGTTGTCTCGTTGTTTCGAATAGAGCAGCTGCCTGATAAATGTGTGGATCGGTGTCCACCACCGATCCACTCACAGCACCAAACATTCTACAGCTACACTCTTTTTCAAACTTCTCTTTTCATCCAAACGATGGCTGTGGATCTAAAGCTATGGCAACATCTTATGTGTCACAGAGTTCGAAGGACCATAATTAAGACATGGTCGAACTGTGGATTTTTAAACCTAAAATGTGGGAAAACTTTTATTAAAAAATATTTTTAAATGGTAAATAATTATATACCTTTTGTAAAGAATATTATAATAAAACTTTTTTTAATACAATTTTTGTGATACATCCAACTACGGAATTTCATTTTTCTTGTGAATTGAAAAGGTAGCTTCGGAAGCAGCCAGGCCTATGAGCATCTGCATTGGATAATATTTCGTGAATTCGTCCACTATGACACATTAGGTATTACCACCCACTCTTCCTGTCACTAGTCGATCGAAAATAGTCTTCCGACCAGCCTTAGCTTACTTATTTCTTACTTCTAATATTCTGCCCCTGTGGCTGTGAACTCTAGGCCTCTCACCCACCAACACATGTAAAGAAACACAGCTGGTGACCATCCTCAAAGGGCAGCTAATACGGTCCTGTAGGCACATGCTACCCGCAGCAGACTAGTTCTGTCGACTCGTACAATGAAGCTCTTGTCAGTTGGTATTTCTGCAGCCCTATATAGGGGCCGCGTGGATGATGACAGACTGCACAACACCGTAAAGAACCCTCCTCCTTTTGGATTAGGGTCCACCGATATTAGGTATTGTTCTCCCCAGCTCAGCCGTTTTCTGAATAGCTCTTCGGGTAAACTCCCGCCAAATGTTTTCCTCAACTTCCACTCTGATGAAGAGTAACTCCCAGATACTTAATGTACTTGGTGGGCATACTCCCACTTCCGCGCACACGAATACTGCACCTTTACTCTTTTTGTACTACATCTCTTAGTACTACAGCATGCGTCTTATCCGCCGCGACAGCAAGATCATGCTCGCTCATCCAATTGACAAGAACACACGCACGCGTAATCCGAAGCTAGAGTTCCTCTCTGTCCCGCGCTGCCGCCCGCGTGCCGGGATCGTCCGTGAATGCAAAGGGGGTGACACCTTCCCCTTATTAGCGCTTTAGGACCTCGTCGAATACCAGATTCTACAGCGTTTAACCCAAAACGGAACCCTGCGGGATCCCAGCCATTACATCAATCATCGCACCATTCTCCAGCACAATCTTCCTCTCGGAAAGATAATAGGCAATTACATTTCTAAGGTATCTCAGACAGTACCTTGCTCCCAAAGAGCTCATTATGTAACCCCACTGCAATCTATTGAAATTATTTCAGACGTGGAAGAGGATCAGGATGAGCCATTGGTGATCAGTCCCAATTCCCCACGTCGCCCGAAGTACATAGGTCGCCTCATCCACTGTAATTTTTTCCTGGTAGAGACCATACTGGCTCGCAGATTTCACAATTACCTCCTCGATATGCGAACGCTCATTGCTGAAACTACCCAATACGAAACATCGATTAATATCGGCTTCATAGAAATGGAAAAACATCAACTTCGCAGAAAAAGAAGGCCAAAGAACAAAGAAGACGCTTAGACACGTTATAAGGGGAATGTGGTGTAATATTGGGTTATAAATTATCACATAAATAAATTTCAAAATTAAAAAGTCCGTCCAAGCGCGATTACATTAAACGATTTCAATAATTTCTTTACTTCAGTAGCTAAATATACTAGAAGGTATTTTAATTCTACGAATGAAAATGTAGCTATACATTTTTTGAAAGAAGTTCACTATCCTTGCTACTCTTTAGTTTTATTACCTGTTCTTCTTCTTCTTAAGGTGCCGTGCATTTCTGCGTAGGCGTCCACCGTACATCGTCTTGTCAGGTGAGATGTTAAATATTCTGGATTAAATAATTCTGTTTTTAGCAGCATTGCGAAGCATTTCATAGCTGTGGATTCCTGCCCATTGTCGAAAATTGCGCAGCCATGACATTTTTTTACGTCCGAGACCTCTCCTACCCTCTATCTTCCCTTCGAGTATCAGTTGCTGAAAAGTGTATCGTTCTCCTCGTATAATGTGCCCCAAGTATGCAGTCTTCTTACTTTTTACATAATTAAAAAGTTCCCTATCCTGTAAGCCCGCTCTTCTGAGTACTTCCTCATTTCTGACCCTGTCCGTCCATGATATTCTGAGCATTCGACGCAGGCACCACATTTCGAACACTTCAAGTTTGTTAATGGAACTGGCCTTTAACGTCCATGCTTCCATTCCGTACAGAAGAACAGGCCACACGTAACACTTAAGCATCTTGTATCGGAGGTTGAAGTTCAATTTGCGATCAGTCAGAAACTTACGAAGCCTCAAAAAAGCATTTCTGGCTTGTTCAACTCTGCTCTTTATTTCATTCTCGGGGTCCCAACCCTCATTCAGCAAACATTCCAAGTATTTGAATTGCCTGACTTGTTCGGTTTCTTCTCAAGAGACATATATCTTTGCGTTGGGGTGATCATTTCTACTTATAATCATTGATTTTGTCTTCTTGATATTTATTTTCAAACCCCGAGCTTCACTTGCAAGAGTTAGATCATTTAAAAGGCATTGAAGATCTTCGATGTTATCTGCCACTATGGCTGTATCATCGGCATACCTGATGTTATTAATAAATATGCCGTTAACTTTATTACCCTTATTAGAGTCTTCCACTGCTTCTGCGAAGGCTTTTTCTACGTATAAATTGAACAGCATTGGGGACAGTATACAACCTTGCCTTACTCCTTTTTTAATGGAGAAATCTTCTGTTTCGTTGGAATTTTGAAGACGTACTGTTGCTGTCTGATTCCAAATTAGGAATATTACCTAATATAATAGAATTCGTAATATTACCTGTTACTGATACTGAAATCAGGAATGTTTTGCATAGCTTGAAAAATACACACTGTACGGATTTTTATTTCTTAAACAAAAAAATAATTATGGAAACTATCAATATAATTATTGACAAATTAATTATACTTTATAATAATTGTCTTGCTGGAGGGATTTTCACAGATGTATTAAAAGTAACTTGAAAACTCCACCATAACACTGAATACTAAGTCCATTGAAAGAGTGAATAAATTTAAATACCTGGGATCATGGCTTTTTGAAGACTGGGCATCGGACAGGGAAGTAAAATGTCGCATTGAGCAAGCTCGACAAGCTTTCGTAAAATTCAAAAATGTACTGACTTGTTCAGAGTTCGATCTTCAACTGAGACTAAGGTTTACTAAGTGCTACGTATGGTCAGTGCTGCTATATGGCGTAGAGGGCTGGACACTCAAAACGAGGGATATAAACACATTAGAAGCTTTCGAAATGTGGCTCTATCGCCGTATCCTAAAAATACCATGGACAGCGAAAATCACAAATATAGACGTCCTTAAAAGAATAAACCAAGAACGCCAACTTTTCGAAACCATCAAGAAAAGGAAAACGGCGTATCTAGGTCACATCATGCGAAATGAAAAATACCAGTTCCTCCAACTTATAATCGAGGGTAAAATTGAAGGCAAGAGAGGAATGAGACTCAAGAAAATGTCCTGGCTCCGAAACATAAGGCAATGGACAGGGATTAACGACATACAATATCTGATACATATTGCAAGAAATAGAGAATTAATGGAAAATGTGATCGCTAACATCCATTAGTGGATTTGCATCTGAAGAAGAAGAAGATTAAAAGTAACAAAAGTGCTACCAGAGTTCAAAAAGGGATCTTTAGATAAAATTGAAACTTTCTGCATAATTTTTGGGGATATTCTAAATGTTCGATTGATAGAATATCTAGAAAAGCACAAAATACTTCACTGTAATCAATATAGCTTTAGAAAAAAGTGTAACACTATACTAACTATACAGAAAATACTTAATAAATAGAAGAAAACAGGCAGTTTTTCTTCATAACAGCTATTCTGATTTTAACACTGTCGAATATGGGGTTCCTCAAGGTTGGATATTAGGACCTTAGATCTAGGATAGATTCTACATACGCATTTCACCTTCTAGATCATAATCATTTTTTTAATGACGAATTAAAAATTCTTCACATTCAAAATAAAGGCCTTACGTTATCTTTGTTAGAATCTATGGAAATCAACAAATTTAAAAACACAGATATAATTCTGAATGACCAACTTGAGACAAACAGTTCTTCTCTCCTCAACCTATTTCATTAGAGACTATAAAGTGTGAACGCATGCCAAAAATAGATCACCTGAGAAAGGCAATCAGCCGAAACAGCTGTAGTGATAATAGTTTAAAGTCAATTTTGTGAAAGTTTGAAAACAAGGTTTTCAGTGTTTTATTGTTATATTTCATGTTTTTATATTATTATTTAGAGTGTTTGTCGTTTCCTAAGTTGTTAGTAAGCAACATAAATTTGGAAAAATTTTACTTAAATTTTATAATGTATGTATGTAATAATTATCACTATTACTTATTCAATTCTATTCTATTCTATTAGAAATAGATTGATATGTTTCTATTAGAAATAGAAATGTATGGAAATATATACCTTCAAAGTCATCTTTTGGCAGAGAGAGAGAGAGAGAGAGAGAGAGAGAGAGAGAGAGAGAGAGAGAAGAGAGAGAGAGAGAGAGAGAGAGAGAGAGAGAGAGAAGAGAGAGAGCGAGAGAGAGAGAGAAAGAGAGAGAGAGAAAGAGAGAGAGAGCGAGAGAGAGAGAGAGAAAGAGAGAGAGAGAGAGCGCTAAGATAATAATAGAGATAAATCTTCCCCGTCACTTGAATAGATATGTGTTATTACATACGTATGGAAGATATACATGTTATGGTCTATTTTAAGTATTTTCTAAAGACTAAAGCATACATATCCTGAAAAATGAGCAGGATGTGTATGCTTTAGTAGTTTTCTTTCTTAAAGTGCCCTCTCCTCAATGGAGGTTGGCTACTACAATTTTAAACTCTTCTCTATCTTCAGCTGTTCTTATTAGCTGTTCAAAATTTAGCCCTGTCCATTGTCGGATGTTTCTGAGCCACGATAGTCTTTTTCTTCCTAGGCCTCTCTTTCCCTCGATTTTTCCTTTCACTATAAGTTGGGCATAGTGGTACTTATTATTTCTCGGTATGTGGCCTAGGTATGATGTTTTTCTAACTTTTACTGTGTTAAAAAGTTCTCTTTCCTTGCCCATTCTATGCAGCACTTCTTCGTTTGAGGTATGCGATGTCCATGAAATTTTGAGTATTCTCCGGTAGATCCACATTTCAAAGGCCTCCAATTTATTTACCGTTGATGTTTTAAGGGTCCACGTTTCAACTGCATATAGAAGAGTCGACCAGACGTAGCATTTTGATAAACGTAGTCGAATTTCGAGTTTTATTCGAGAATCACAAAGCAGTTTTTTTATTTTTTCGAAAGATTTTCTGGCCTGTTCTATTCTCGATCTTATTTCTTGATCAGGATTTAGGCTGCTATCGATCCAACATCCCAGGTACTTAAATCTATTGACCTGTTCTAAGATGTGCCCATTTATTATGCAAGGTTGAGGTAAGTTTTGGTTTTTTCGGATTGACATCACTTTGGTTTTTTTAATGTTTATTTTCATACCAAATTGCTCACAGGTCGAGTTGGTCTTGTCGATGAGCTGTTGTAGACCTGAGTCGGAATCCGCAATTAACACTGTATCATCGGCGTATCTGATACTGTTGATATTTACGCCATTCACCTCGACTCCATCCTTGGAATCCTCCAATGCTTCTTTAAATAGAAACTCGGAGTAAAGATTAAACAGCAGAGGCGACAGAACACATCCTTGTCTAACTCCCCTCCTAATTTCTACTTCTGCGGATGTGGAATCTTCAATCCTAACTCTGGTGTTTTGGTTCCAGTACAAGTTTTTTAAGAATTTGATGTCTTTTCCATCTAAACCGACTTCTTGCAAACTTCATCTAAACCGTTCTAATAGTAGGTCGTGTCTTACTCTATCAAATGCTTTTTTTAAGTCTATAAAGCATATAAATATATCTTTCTGTTGGTCGTAGCATTTTTGGGCGAGAACTAGTAAACTGGACTCTCGTTCTTCTCTCGTTCCCATGCCGGCTCTAAATCCAAACTGATCGTCTCCGATGATTGTTTTAGTAGTTTAGTAGTTTAGTAGTTTAGAAGCAAGATACTAATTATTTATTATTCGTGTTTATCCTTTATGAAGGAATAATTTAAATATGCATTTGTATGGTATATTTCATTTGTACTATATATTTTAAATTTATATAGTATAAAAACGTCCACAGAAAGCTTAGTACTTGTATAACTCTCCGTATCTAAACGTCCACTGTCTTTTAATGTATTGAGTTTATATCTTTATCGGAACTCGAGGTTCGAGTTCCGACCACTCGAATTTTCTGGTCATCTTCAGGTCTCCCGGACCAGTTAAATTAAAATCCTGAAACAATTACATATCATAACTGAAAGAGTTCTATAAGGCTTCTTGTAAAAAATGCGTGTATAAACGCTTAATTTATGCTGTAGTATTTTCTGTACCTGTCGAAACCGGTAGTCCTAAGTTAATAAAATAGATTGTGAGTAAGTCTATTATTTATTTCTACAAACCAATTTATTATTAAAATTAATAGCATACATTGTTAAATTGCTATAAAACAGTTTATCTTAGAATTACAAAATATATTCATTTCAAAAACATTTATTTTAATAATTACCTGTACATTTTTGAGTTTGCTGGTTTTAGAATTCCGTTTTTATCGTATTGTTTTTTAAGAACTATATAAAAACAAAGACTTCGAGCTTGATCGATTTCACGAACGTATTTGAATGTACCATTACTCGGTTTGATCGAGAGCATACCGTCTTCTACGAAAATAAGAAAAAGGCAAAGTTTACGGAATGTGTTTCCTTCACACTAATTTCACGTGCGAATGACAGGTACGCTTTGCTGATAGATACAGGAGATTTAACACCTCTACGGATATATACACTGAAAGAAAACACATTACCGGTGCTGTGATAATCGTAAGGAATATTGGAAACAATTTTTTTTAAGAAAATGTTAAGGAAAATAGTTCATGAAAGTATTGAATGGTGTTTCAGTGTTATATCACATACATTTAATATAACAAACTGTGTATTGATTAAAATGGTTATGGAAGTTTTATCCTTTTGGGATTGATTTGAATTTCGACTGAACTGGCTCACTAGTTATTTAAAGTCAATCAAGTCCCTCATTGTCAGTGATATTTAGACTGTTATGAAATTCTGCTGTAGGGTTTGAATAGAATTATTAATCATTGTGAAGCTGTTTACAGACGCGTATAAACAGGTAGCTTGTAGATTTAGTGTTGATCTCCGACTAATAGTTTATACTTGAATTTTTCAATTCTTTTTACTAAAATTCATAAATTAATCTTGCAATTTAATGTTTTATCTCAACTTTTTAGCCAAGAAATAAATTGTCGTTTCTTCACCAAATTAAACACACCTGGACGCCTCGGGGTCCCGATCCGTCCTTTGGAAAACACTTCTCTAGAGGAAGTGGTTTCGGATCCGGGTCAAGTGTACAGAAAAACAAAAAGGCTAACATATTAGTTAATTCTAATCGAATCTGTTATTTAGACTAGGATCCCTGATGTTTGATCAGTGTATGGTGGAGCAGTATGGTAAAGATAAGTGCTTTCATCTTGGTAATAACTCTCCATAGATTCCTCTTGGAAAAAACGACAGAGGAAGTAGAAGAAGTAGGAGAGCAGGAGAGTAGGAGAAGAAGGTAAAGACCATGAAATTAGAAACAACAAGGACAAGGACCAAAAACTTAGATTGTCCGATGGCATAAAATAACCTGCTAGAGCTACGGATGAAAATAGCCAGAGATTGAGAAAGATCAAGGAAAAAGAGAAACTCGTATATTCAAAGATTCGTAACTAATTGAAAAATAGATATAAAATAAAGATGTGGATTATTGGGAAACATAGTTAATAGTTCTTTTTCTTCTTTTGATGTAGCAGAAAGTTGTCATTCCATCGTATTCGTGGTCTTTTTACTAATCATCTTCCTATTTTGGAGCAGTCTCTCATTATACTCTTCTATATCTTACCCACTGCTTGATGTTCTCCACCTTGCATATATGTCGTATATCTGTCCTCGGTACTTCTAGCTCTGTTCCATAGTGTCTTGCCATCAATTGTTCCAAGTGTTTTCATCTCTGCTGTTTGTAACATCCTTTTTGTCCTCCCTGTGTCAGCTCATGTTTCTCTCGCGAATGTCATTATTATATTATATAATGTAAATTCTGCCTTTCATTTCTTTCCCGATATTTTTATTTCACCATATTGTTTGATTCAGATAACCTGCGGCTCTGTTTGCTCTATTCACTTGATCTTACACTTGAGATTGTTTTAAGTTGACTTTCTCTCACTTGGTATCCATTTTAAGGTCTTACTTGTTTATTATTTCATCCATAATAAGGTTGAACAATAGATGACTTAATGAATTTCCCTGTCTTATCCCATTGCCTGCTTCAATAGGGTTAGTTAGTTATTCTTCTACTTTGACTTTTATTGTGTTGTTTTGGTAGATATTTCGATCGTTTTATTATTCCTAGAGGTATCTCTCTTACGTATAATAAGTAGATAACGTCCTTTAATTTGAACCGATCAAATTCCTTCTTAAGGTCACTAAACATAGATATGCCGGTTTGTTATATTGTAATGATTTCCTGCTTTTTCCTCAATATAAATATAGAGTCAGCGTATGATTTTCCCGACCTAAAACCTTATTCTTCTGCTAGTGCTTTAATTTTTTTCAGGTTATTTGTTATCAGTTTGGTTATTAATTTAAGTTTTGTGTTTACTAAATTAACTTCTCTGTAATGTTCAGGGTCCGATTTGTCTCCCTTTTTGAAGAGAGGTCTTAGAATAATTGATATCCTTTCTTGAGGAGTTCTGTTTTTTTTCTATTATTTTTTGGATTAGTTTCAATAGTTGTTTGGTCAGATCGTTTTTTTTTCCTTGTAAACTTTTTTGTTTTCGTTAGTGCTTCCTTTACGTCTTTCTCCTCTATATTTATGTCTTCGTTTGTCGTCATCTCTGGTGTTGGTGGTTCATTATAGTCACCTTAAGCAAATAGGGATTGAAAATAGTATGTCCATCTTTCCTTGTGAATGTGTTTCGTTTTTATTAATTCGTTCATCTCTCTTCTTTGTTCTCTGCTCATTCTCCATATATTTCTTTTTGTGTTCTGTGAAGTTCTGTTCCATATGTTTTGAGAAGCTCGGCAAGTTTTCCCGTCTTATTTGTCTAACTAAAGTCTTCGTTTTCTCTGGGATTCGTTTATAGTGGTCGTATGCTTGTTGTGTTTGTTGTGTTCTGTATTGTAAAAATGTTGTCTTCTTTTTTTCACATTTTGCCTTCACTTCCACTCTAAACCATAGGGTTTTCTTTTTTGATATGTTAGTGTTCGCTACTTTCTTCTCTCCAGGTAATTATGTTGCTGTGTTAATTATGATATTTTTTAGTTTTTCTCAGCTTTCCTCGATGTTATCGTTTTCTAATATTTCAATCCCAGCGATTGTGTCTGATATGCTTTTTCTGTATAACTATTTCCTGAAGATGTCTCAAACGAAGAAGTGTTAAGAAGAGTTGAACATGGCAAAGAGCTTATGAACACAATTACAATAAGAAAAACATCTTATATGTGTGAGGAACCTAAACAGAATTTTTATTTCTATGTATTTCTCCCTTACTTTTTAACCCTTCCCATCAGTGAATTTCACATCGTGCAACATTTGTTATGTCTTTTTAAATTAAAGTTTAATAATTCATATTTTAGTTTACTTTGATTATTCTTTTAAGTTTACTTTTTTATATATTTGTATTATAATGTTATAATATTTTTATTGAATATCAAAACATATTTCGTCGAAAGGCCAAAATTGTATATGTATTGATTATATTATCTTAATCAAATAACGTTGGCGTCAACAAACAATACGTGACGATTTCATTACTTTTTTGACGTTTCTATATGATTTTGGTTTTATATTTAGAGTTTATTAAACATTGGGTTTATTTATCTAAAATAACAATCAGAATTCAGTTTTATCATTTGAAAAATTATTCTGAAAAACTATGATGAAAATAGAACAGATATGCGTATATAGTATCCCAGTTTATGTCACTGCGTGATTAAAAGGCAATGAAATGAAATGAAATGCTCAAACATGAATTTCTTCCAAATTGAATTTCAAACATGAATAGTCAGTATTTTGACAAATTTAATTAGAATATAGTACCTATATTATTACTATGATTATAACAAATGAATTTTACTGAATGTTGTAATTTTCAAAATACAATATTTAAAATGACATACAACGACGGATGAATGCGAACATATAAAAAACTGCATGAAAGACGCAGCGCTGGAAGCCTTGGGCCACAGGTACGGAGAGTAGATAAACCATATTGGTAGGATAAAGTGCAAGAAAAGATAAAAAGAAAGAAGGACGTATATCAAAAGTTATTACAACAGGGAGACGAACAAACAAAACAACAATATAAAAACTTGAATAAGGAAGTCAAACGAGAACTGGTTAAAAAGAAAAATAGTGCATGGGAATAAAAATGCTAATATCTAGACAACCATATAGGAGGGACAAGGAGCTATGAAGCCTGGAGAACTATAAAGACAATGATAACAACGGCCAAAAACAAAGTCATAATAAATAGAATACCAGAGAACACATAAGTAGAGAATTTTGAGAACTTATTAACAGAGATAGGAGAAAGGTTTAAACAGACAAATGAACAAGTGGAAGTAGAAGGACGAATAGAAATATCAATAGAACAAGTGAAAGAAGCAGGTACGGGAATTAAATTAAGAAAATCTCTAGGCTCAGGTGGAATACATCCAGAGTTGATTAGGTATGGATCATCAAAACTGTTTGAAATGATCCGAAAATTATTCGAAAGATGCTTAAACGGAGAAGAAGTTTCAGAAGAATGGAGACAATCGAATATCTGTCCAATACACAAGAAAGGCACAAAGACGGTTCCTAAAAACTATAGAGGGTTCGCAGTGATTGCTACTATAGGCCGACTATACTCAAAAGTACTACAAAACCTGATAAAAAATGATATTAAAGACAAACAACCCGAAGAACAAGCGGGATTTAGGGCCGGACGCTTCAGTATGGATAATATTTTCACATTAAAAATTGCAATGGAAAAACTAGAGCAGAGAAATAGAGAAACCCATATAGCTTTAATAGATTTGGAAAAAGAATATGGCAGTGTACCGATCTCCCAATTATGGATAGAAATGGGCAACTTGAAAATAAACTCAATTCTTATTAACGCCACTCAAAAATACTACGAATAAAATTTGAAAGAATTAAAATGGAAAAAGAAATCACCTCTCTTTTTCAAACAAAAAGGGACTAAGATAGGGCTGTTGTCTGTCATCCACCTTATTTAAAATCTTTTAAGACAGATCCTTAGTGAAATGGGTAAAAAAATGTAGAAACATGGGAATAACGGTGGAAGAAAACACGCTATATACACTTTTCTTTGCGGATGACCAGGTAGTAATTGCTGAAGAGAGCTACGATCTTAGCTATATGGTAAGAAAACTGCAAGTATAATATGAGATGGCAGGTCTAAACATGAATATGACAAAATGTGAATATCTCTTAGTAGAAACAGATTAAATATGTGACCTAATCTTGGAAGAGGACAAAATTAAAAGCGTGCAATCCTGCAAATATTTGGGGGTCATTTTCAACAAGAAGGGAAATAGCGCAGATGAAATCAGGGAAAGAATAAACAAGGGCCGAGCAGCGACCAGCACCTGAAACTCTCTTCTGTGGCAAAAAACAATTCCATGAGAAACCAAGAAAAACATTTACGGTAATATAGTCCAAAGTATTACACTTTACGGTTCGGAAGTATTAGACGTCACCAAAGCTAATAGAAACAAACTTATGACGACAGAAATGGATTCTCTGAGACGAAGCTGCGGTAGATCGAAACTGGAGAGAGTTAGAAACGAACAAATAAGAAACGAAATGAAAATGGAGCTAAATATCAATGATGACATAGAAAGAAAACTATTAATCTGGACATGTTAAAAGAATGCCAGAGTACAGATGGCCTAGAAGAGTACTGGAATGGATCCCTCCTGAGAGAAGAAAGAGAGGACGACCACGGAGAAGTTGGCGCAACGATACTGATGAAGCAATGGCGGCAAGAAACTTAGAAGAGGCAACTGGATATGACAAAAAAAGATGGAAATTGGTGGCGGAGAAGCGGCGACAGCCGTAATCAATCCGTTATTGTATTATATAAAGTGACATACAACTGTCACATCTTTTGTTACGTGAAAAGTAACATCCAGGGAATGAGGGGAACTCATGACCCATGTTGGTATTATTTGTGCAAATGGAAATGCTTCACCACCAGTTTCGATTTTTTCGCGGCGAAAATTTGTTGCTGCCAGAATTTTGAAGTCAGTTTCTGATGACGGACCTTTAGGTTTAGCGTATGCCAGCGGTTGGATGACACGTGAAAACTTTATTTAAGCTTTGAAACACTTTGTGAAAAATATTAGATTTTTCCCAGAAAAATCGGGTTTTGCTTGTAATGAACAACCATGAGTCGCATATATCCTTGGAGGCCGTGGAGTTTTGCAGAGCCAACGGCATCGTAATTCTTACTGTTTTTGGTACTTTTTAACCTGTTTTTAATCAGGCAGAAGATTTATAGATGCTTTCTCATCCTGGACAAACCCTAAGCCTATACGATCTACCTTTGATGCGTTTTCAGTCTTGGGACAGAGCCGCTAATCCAGTTAATATAAAATCTGGATTTCGACCTACAGGGATTATTCCATTTGATACAAATATATTTTCTGAAGTGGATTTTCTAACTTTATCTGTCACAGAAAAAAAATAAAAGTTAAGAAGGAATTCTTACAGGAAGAATCATCGCACTCCGAGAGTGATAAAGTAGAATACAACGGTAATTCGTCAGAGGATAGTTTTGAATTAGAAGAAAAAAGGCTAGATACAGAAATTTCTAAGTGCGATTACGTTATTACCAAAGTTTTTTAAGAAAAAATGTGTTAGAAATTTTGTGGTAGTAGTTGATAATGTAAATCAAACAGATTGTGAGGTCAGATTCTTAAAGAAAAATAAGCCATCAAATAGATTCAGTTTCACTTCTAAGCCTACAGCTACAGTGAGTGTTACTGACATTTTAGTAGTTCTACCCCCGCCAATTAAAGATAATAGAGCAAGGTTGGGAATGATTTATTTTAATACTAATAATAGTATATTACTTTATGAGGCGGAGAAGCATGACTTTTCTTGACGCGCCCGATATTACGCGCCGAACGAAGTGAGGCCCATAATAGAGAGCAAGTCAAGAAAAGTCGCTTCTTTGCCGAATAAAGTATACTATTTTTTCTTCAAACGTAGCAATTTTTAACCATAAATTGTACAATTCTTACGCTATTTTTACTCGAAATTAACTGTGACAACTATCAAAGTCGTCTAGATGTTAGGAATTAAAATAATTAAGTCGTCCGTGGAATTTGCGTCTCCCTGGTTACAATTGTTTGACAGTTGTTTGCAATTATTAAAGACAGCTTATTGTTGTTGCAACCGCAAGCGAAAATTTGGTGCGAAAATGGAAAACCTAAACGAAATTTAGTCCGCGGCTTTTGATGCAGTAAATGAAATGAAAATGATGCAGTAGCACGACTTAAGGGTTGTCACTCCCGAAGGTACTTTTTAAAAAGGCCCTTTTAAAGGTACAACTAACAGAGTAACAGCACTTTATTTAATATAATTACAACTGACTTTGAAATAAAAATGAACAGTATTTATATAAAATTAATTGATGACGACCTGTCTGCAATATGTGTCGAAACTGCTGATCGGTTGGAGTATTGAACTGCAATACCGCTGACAACTGGGGTTATTGTACCGTAATTTCTCCATCCCCTGAGGAAGTTTTGTGAGGGATGAACAAAACTCTGTGTACTGTTTCTGAGGACTCTTGGCTTTGGTCAGGGATGTCTTCTGTTGTGGTTGTATTCTGCTCATCTTTTTCTTTTTTCAGTTTGCGTAGCTTGAGAAAACCAAAAATTAAAAGGATTGCTACCAGGATATATAGCGGCGGTGTCCATATGTAGCTGTGGTCTGTTTGTGTTGGGAGAATGGATTGGAACCTTTCTTCTTCCTGTGATAATTTGTGTAGTTCGTCTAAAGGAATTCTGTCCAATTTTAGGGGTTTGACTATTGGATGGTTCTTTGGAATAGTGGTGGTCTTGACTTTAGGTAATGTAAGTGGTTCTTCTTTAATTGTTGTTTTGGAATTCGTGTAAATTTCATTATTGGTTCGTAGTTCACATCCTGGTGGTAACTCAATTAGATAGGTCCCTTCGAGTACTTCTATTTCGGTGGTGGTGCAACGGGTAGATACTTTCGTAGCCTTTGGAAAAACAGCAATGTAGTGTGCATCTGATACTTTTTGGATGATCGTTGTAGTGACAGTGACAGGAACACTTTGGCATTGGGCAGCATCATTGATTAATTGGAGAATTTCGATGATACAGTCATTAGTCTGGTCATTCTCTTGTGGAAATTTCTCAGGACAGATGAATGATTTGGATCCGCTTCTTTTGCATGGTAGATCCATATATTGAAAAAGGTCTGAGTTGTGGACTAGGTATGGACCAGGTGGAATGATTATTGTGTGATTATTAGTTGGGAGTGAGTATAAATGGAAGTATGTGAATGACTTGGAATGAAGGATAGGAAAATGTAAAATGAAAACAAGGGTGTGGTTCGTGTAATAACCATCAATGTCTATAATTTC
The DNA here is from genome assembly GCA_918026665.1 of Diabrotica balteata. NCBI lineage: Eukaryota > Metazoa > Arthropoda > Insecta > Coleoptera > Chrysomelidae > Diabrotica > Diabrotica balteata. The sequence goes on along the minus strand of OU898282.1, from coordinate 34,174,181 downwards.
ATAGTATTTGGTTAAGTCTTCTTCTTGAATATAAGGAATCTGTGATGCAGGGTGGTGCTCAAGCATCTTTTGCACGGTCCATTTTATTTCTTCAGGTTTGATAAGACTGTTGTGTAAAGTTTTGATTCTTGCAAATGTAATTGTTGTTTGTAGATCATCCAGTATTTGTATAATTGTTTGTAAATTTAGATTTATCTGGTCAAGGATGTTTCGAACTTGCATATAATCATTGAAATCGAAAACGAATTGGTTCATCTCTAAGCTAATTTTGTTTGTCTCTTCAGCTATGATTTCTTGGTTGTGTGTAAGTAGTGAAATTGTTTGGTTAAAATTTGTCATTATTCTTTTATTGAGACTGAGTTGGCTATTGATGTTGGTAATAATATTCTTTTGGTTATTTTCAAGTGATTTGATGGCGGCGTTGTATCTTTCAGCATCTTCTTGATCTAGATTACCAGAAATAGATTTTATTACGCTTCCCAATCCGTTTATAAGTCCTCTTTTGCTTCTGGATATTGGATATATTGTGTCTAGTTTTTCTTTTGCTGTTTGGAGAAGGTACTGTACAGTTTTATCAAAGTTTTGTAGGCTGTCAAAATATGGTTGACTAAGTCCATTTTCTATTGCTCTGTTGGTAGTGATATATTGAGATTCTATGGATTTAATCTCTTCTGCGATGGGATCTAGATGGAAATAGTGGATGAAGTCATGAGTGCTGGTCTGTATTCTCGCTTGTCCAAGTTTAACTGGGAGGATTCCTGGATTGTCCTTCAGGTTTTGAATTTGAACTTGTTGGGCTGCTACTAAGGTACATCTGTAAAGTAGTTTTAGCGTTAGTCTTTGGCTGGTGTTTGATGTTCTTTTTGTGAATCGACGTATCTTGAGTGTCTATTGTTACGGGATTGTTATTTTTCACAGTGCGGGAAGAAAATCTCGGAAGAAGTTTGTTTCTTTTTACTGTTTTTCTCGTGTAAACTTTTGTGCTAGGTTTGTAAGTTATTGGTGTTTGTCTTTTTTCATTTATTTTCTCGATATTTTTCTGTTTGGTTTCTTGTAGCTTTTTATTTATTTCACTGTAGATTTCTTTTGTCTTTAATCTGTGGCTTTGTGTATAGTTATTTATTAGGGTTCTGTTAATATCGATGTCGAACGGGTCTTGAGGATCGATATGGCCATTGAGAATTTCGATTGGCTTTTGTTTAGTTGATGAATGAATGGAATTGTTGTATCCTAAAATGGCATATAGCATATGTTCTTTAATACTCAGAGTCTTTCTTTTTTCTCTAAGTATTCGTAGGTGTTCCAAAATTGTAGAGTGAAAACGTTCTATCATTCCGTTTGATTGTGGATTATCTGGTGTCGTGTAGTGAATCGAAATTTTGTGTGTATCGACAAATTCCTGAACAAGGCCGTTCTTGAATTCGGTTCCGCTATCTGCGATTATCATGTGTGGCAGACCATGGTGGGTTATAAAGAGCATGAAGGCATTAAGGACATTTACTGCGTTGGATCCTTCTATAGGATATGCTTGGCCATATTTCGAAAATGCATCAATGATTGTAAGGAATTTTTGTCCGTTAGCTTGGAATGTGTCCATATGAATTATTTCTAATGGTTTTGTTGGAGTTGGTGTTACCATAAATTTCGGCTTAATTGGATTTCTGTCATACTTGTTAGCTTGGCACGTATCACAAAGGTTGATAACTTCTTCGATGTCTTTCTTTAGCGTAGGCCAGTAGTAGCGTTTTCTTATTGAAGAGCTTCGGTTTCGTTAATTCCTCTGTGGTTAGTCTTCCCTTGATGGTAGTTCTCTATAATTTCTTTTTGTCTCTCTGTGCTGTTTATATCTTCTAGGAGGATGTTGCATTTGACAAGATCGAAAGCGGAATTTTTAAAAGTGTCTCGTAGAATATTGCATAGGGATTTGTAGAGTTCATCATTCTCGAACAGAATGGCGTATTTCTTTTTCGGATCTATATAGTTCTTGAAAAACTGGAAAATGTCGTTGTGAAGATCATTTTTTCCCAATTGGACATACATTCTCTTCTTTGTTACAAAACACTGCTCTGTGATTGGTTTCGCCGGGTTGTAATTTACTATCTTGAAAATTATTTGATTATTGTAACAATTTAGTGGTTTCTCGCTAATTGGAATTCCCATTATTGGATTTTCTGCAGTGGAATGTTTGGTTACATCTGTATCGTTATCTTCTTGTAAGTATTGGGAGTCTGATGGCTGAGCTTTAGATTTTTGCTGTTTACTGTCTTCATGTAGGATTTCCTCTATTATCTTCATTTCTTCGGGAGTTAACGTTGCAGTTTGATTTTTCTGGATGATTTGATCTAAGTCGCCTAAAGGGGTTGACGGATTCGAAATTTGTTGAGACTCTTCGGCTCGGTCGGTTAGAAATTCTTCTATATCGGATAAGGAACTGGGGTGATTAATCATAGAGATATCATCGTCATCTTCCTTTGAGAGAAGTTTCATTATTTCTTCCATGTTCTCATCTACACTGTTTAATTCTTTCGTGTGAATTTCGACACGGGATAAGGCATCTGCATTGGTGTTGGATTTACCTTTTTTATATATTACTTCGTAGTCAAATTCCTCCAGCTTTAATCTCCATCTGACAAGTTTTGAGTTTGGATCTTTAAGTGAAAATAGCCATTGTAGTGGTCGATGGTCGGATAAAATTTTGAATTTTCGTCCGAAAAGGTATGGCCGGAAGTATTTAGTAGCCCATACAATTGCTAACATCTCCTTTTCGATAGTCGAATATTTTAGTTCAGTTTCATTTAAAGTTCTGGATGCATAGGCGATGGGTTTATCATTTCCTATTGGACCTTGTGATAAGATGGCTCCTATAGCGAAGTTGCTTGCATCAGTCGTAAGGTTGAAGGGTTTAGTGAAGTCTGGATATTGCAGAAGTGGTTCATTAATCAATAAGCTTTTACAGGTTTTGATACAGTTTAAGAATTCCTCGGTATGTTCAATTTTTGCATCCTTTTTAAGACATATGGTAAGTGGTTTTGTAATTTTGGCAAAGTCCTTTATAAATTTTCTATAGTAACCAAGTAATCCTAAAAATCCTCGAATTTCTTTCGCTGTTTTTGGTATAGGATAGTCTATGATGGCTCTAATTTTAGTCGGGTTTGGTTTAATTCCCTCGCAAGTTACGACGTGGCCTAGAAAATCGACTTCTTTCTTAAGGAATTCACATTTGTCAACTTGTATCTTAAATCTTGTTTCTCTTAATCTTTCAAAAATTTTCTTAAGATTTACCATGTGTTCTTGAAGAGAGGTTGAAAATACAATAATGTCGTCCATGTAGACAAGGCATATTTCTCCTATAAGTCCTTTTAGTACGTTCTCCATTACTCTCTGGAATGTTGAGGGTGCATTTTTGAGTCCGAATGGCATTCTCAGGTATTCATAGTGGCCATTTTCGACGTTAAATGCAGTCTTCTGGATATCTTCTTCGGCCATTTCAATTTGATGGAATCCGCTGGCTAGATCTAGGGTTGAAAAGTATTGGCAGCGTCCTAGTTTGTCCAGAATGTCTGTTATATTTGGAATTGGATATCGGTCATCGATGGTTTTCTCGTTCACCTTCCTGTAGTCGACAACTATTCGCCATTTAATTTTTCCTGAGGCGTCTGGTTTCTTTGGAACGACCCAGATTGGGGATGACCAGGGTGATTGACTCGGTCTAATGATTCCTTGATCGAGCATCGAAGTGATCTGCTTACGTACTTCTTCTTTATGGATGTGTGGATACCGATATGACTTGGTGTAAACTGGAACTTCGTCTTTGGTTCGTATATGGTGCTTTATTTGGTTAGTAAATGTTAAAGGATCATCTGGGTGATGAAATATCTCTGCAAACTTCCTGCACAGTCGTCTTAGGTGAGATTCTTCTTCTGTATTAAGGTGATCGGTTCTAAGGAGAGGATCGACATCTCTTAGATTACTGTCTTCGGTAGGTATGATATCTGACGTGTATATATGATATTCTTCGAGATTTATTGCTTGACTTTTGATGGGATCAGTTAATGATATTTGGATGTATTCATCGCTGTTATTGACTAGCTCAGTCCAGGCAAGTTGATTACAGGCAACAGTGAGAGTTTCTCTTAGGATGGCACCTTCGATTTCTTGTCTTGGGATAACGATTGTACCGGATGCTTCCTTTACTGGCAATCTGACTTGGGTAATTGTTTGGGGCTCTAGCTGGACTGTATAGAATTGGGCTTTGTTTGTGACATAGTAATTAATAGGAAGAATAGAATGCTCTGTAGTAAGAGTAGCTTGGGTAAAATCGAGATTTGCTTTTAGAAGTTTAAGATTATCGAGGCCGATAAGACCGTCGAATGTCTTGTGAAATTTAAAAAGATAAAATTTTAAGTTAATATCCGAGTTAAATTCGGGAAAAATTGGAATTTCTACACAATAATCTTGTGAATGATTCTGAAAAATTGATGTAACGATAAATGGTTCATATTTAATATTATTTTTGTAGAATTTATTGGCTATATCAGGATTAAGGAAAGATTTAGTGGCTCCTGTATCAATAAGAAGTTTAAGAGGTGGGTTTTGAATTTTAATGTAAGGAAGCTCTCTTTTATCAGCATAGGAATGTAATTCTACTACGTTTCTTCTTTTTCTTCTGGAAACGTTAGAAAATTTACATTTTCATTATATTCTTGGCTTTCTTGTTCATAATAAGGGTAATCTGTGTATGTGTCATTATCTATACCTTCATCGTAATTATTTTCTTCTTGTTGTTCGATATTAAAAAGTTCTTCTACAGTAAATCGGGGGCTAGCTGTTTGTTGAAAGCGGAAGTTTCTTTGAGATTGGGGTCTATTAAAGCCGGTTTGGCGTGTAGATATGCTCATAGGTGTTGGCTTATATGATTGAGATGGCACTGGTTTATGAAAATTGGGTTGATTAGCCCTAGAATTTTGTGCATATGGAGTGATTTGTTGATTTTGTTGAAATCTAGGGGGTTGAAATGTCCCTCTTGGATTATTGTTAAAAGGCTGCTGTTGCAGGGGCATTTGATTTGGCCTAAAGAATGGCTGTGGCCATTGGGGCTTGGGCACCTCAGGCTGCCATCGTGTAGGAGCGGGTGTATGAGTTAAATTTAGTCTCTGTGTTTGTGAAGTAGATGGTTTGTTAGATGATAGGGAATAATTATTTTTTTGGAGATATCTAATGTTATTTTCTTCCTGAATATATTGGATAGCAAGGGCGAGGTTAGGTGGTCTCATGGATCGAATTGTTGATCCTAGGGGTTCTCTAAGGCCTGCCAAAAATGTGGTTAGAGCTTGTTGTTGGAAAAATTCTTTTTTACTTCTTTTAACTTCCTCGATTTCTGTATGTAATTCAATGTGATTTGAGATAGTATTTAAGAGACTCATAACTTTTTCATGAAATTGATGCGGGTTTTCGTTCGGAGCTTGACGAAGATTGACTAAATCTCTGGTTAACGAGTTTTCGTTACGTTGGTCTGAAAAATTTTGGACAAGAATTGATTTTATTGACGGCCAGTCTTTACAGCCGTATACAGAAATAATTTCTCTGGCTCTTCCTTTAATTTTGTTCATAATTCCTCGGGTGAGCATATGATTTTGGAAATTTTCGGGATTTGTATGATCCCAGAAATGGTTTAAAAGCATAGAAATAACATCAATAAAATTGTGAAGTTCATTAGGATTGCCGTCGTACTCTGGTACGATAGAAAGGTCTTTGTTTACATCAAAAATTGGTGCCATATTGGAGTTATTCGAACAAGATGCTGGAGTAATAATTATTGAAGGTATTTCGAACGAATTTTTGGACTTAAAAATAGGGTTATTATCAACTAAATCTAAATCAGGTTTAATATTTTCACTAGATTCTATATTAGATTCAAAAATTGTTGCAAGAGAATCGCTTATTCTAAATGATGATACTTGTGAAATGATATTTGAATTAGAAATAAGATGAAATTTGCTTACAGGTAGAGGATGATGCCTGGATGCATTCCTTTTTGGTACAAGTTTCTTTTCTTCTTTAAGTTTCTTTTCGGCTTTCTTCATAAATATTTTTCTGTGCCAATTTGCCTGGAATCCGTGGGTTAAACAGCTGCAGTTTTCCCTGGATTTTGGTTCGATAGCGGGTAAACGTTTGAAAACGACGAGGATCTTCTGGAGACTCTCCCACTAATCCACTGAATGCGCCACTTAAGGGTTGTCACTCCCGAAGGTACTTTTTAAAAAGGCCCTTTTAAAGGTACAACTAACAGAGTAACAGCACTTTATTTAATATAATTACAACTGACTTTGAAATAAAAATGAACAGTATTTATATAAAATTAATTGATGACGACCTGTCTGCAATATGTGTCGAAACTGCTGATCGGTTGGAGTATTGAACTGCAATACCGCTGACAACTGGGGTTATTGTACCGTAATTCACGTTTGGGGCCCTCAAGTCCGATAATGCTCAAAAAATTTTAAACCCTCATGATTCGCCAACATCGGGAATGATTGCTGAAAGTTATTCTCGACCATCAGTATCATCAAGAATTACCAATGCGTATCAATAGTCGGGAACATTTTTGCACGGTTTCAATTTTGAAAATGCCTCATTAACTAATTGTACTTTTAATATTACTATAAATAAAAATGATGTTTAATTGTTGTTAATGACATTTGTATTATTGCTTTGTGACATGTTTCATATTGTTGCCATAACAACATTTTTCTCTCCGCCGTAAAGAAATGGGAAAAAAAAACTGCTGCCGGCGGAGACATCAAACTTTGACAGGATCAAGTTAGATAAGTAATGTCATCATTATTTGACGTTTGAAGAAAAAATAAATTGATATAAGGTTGAATTCCCGAATAAATGAACTTTTTCTCTCCTGTTGCCGACCACAATGTAGCTTCGCCATTTTTAAATAATTTTAAACTGTTTGTCCTTGTTTAGTGTATTGTTATGTACAGTATTATGTTTATGACATTCTGTGATTGTGGATAGCCCAAAATTGACGAAATGCCCCTGAAGATACTCTAGGAAGCGAAAGTACTTGGGCAAGATTTAATTAATAAAACTGTGCTCGATATTTGCCTTTCATTTTATCAAAGTTTAATTAAAATAAATTCATATTTTCTGCTATGTGCTTATTTTTTGATCCTACAGGAGACTAGCGTTGCCATATGGCAACATACTGTTTTGAGAAAAATAAATAATTATTTCTTGTTGTTTTAAGCGTAATTACTAATTTACTTAATACATTTTTGTTTAAAATTATTCTAATTTCAAAAAATTTTAAACTCCGTCCTTGGTGGGTTAATAGAAAAAGCGACTCAACCGAACAAAAATCAAAAATGCTTTCCTAAAACTATTACGTGCCATTTTTAATCCCGCCTTAATATAATGTCTTCATAACAGTTTGTTTTTGTTTACATTTAGACGATCAGAAACACCATTACTTTAAAACACAAGCAAAGCTTAGAACCAAGAAAATATATCAAAGTTTTATAGGTTTTTATAGAGTATTGATCTAGTGCCAATATGACAAAGTTTTATTACTTTCTCAAAGTTCGACATAAACTTTAATCACGTTATGTGTGGCGGATTGAGAAGAACGTAAAAATAAATTTTGTTTATTCCCCCGACGATAATATGAACAGCAATGAAGCGGTATCGACAAGAGGCAATATTTGCGGTCTTTGAATGTGGCGAAATTGAATTGAAATCATATTAATAATAAAGTTTTGTAACCGTTAAGAGTCTTAACACGTTTATGGATACACATATGTGTTTTGAACTTGGTTATTACTTAACAAAATGCCTAAATGATAGAGTAAACAACTAGTTTAATAACTGTTTACTTACGAATATAGTCTGACTTGTGGTAAGGCGAATTACTCTCGTAAAAAGTTTTAGTAATATAAAATGTCTTTATTTTATTTAAGTGAATCGTTAAAAGTACATAAGCAAACAAGATGCAGCAATCAATACAATTTAAATATGAAAAATACTAAGTGTGACTCATTAATCAAAATTTTAAGACTGATACTTCATTCGAAACCTACTTTCAAAAATTGTATACATAATTACCTTTGTAATCGAAATTAAACAGTTTGACGTGCTCCATGGGAAAATTGTTCGAAAATATCTTGTCAATGCAAGGCTTACCTGGACACTTGAAAGTTCAAATCTACTGATAAATGATCAAAATGGTTTTAGACAAAATCGATCAGGCATAGATGTATACGAGACTTACGTTCCTTTCATATTACACGATTTCGCTCGTGCGGGAAAAAATCGCCCGATTTTTAATCGTGGTTTTGCTACTTCACATTGAACGATAAAAATCGTACATTTTTATCAGTTCATCGAAACATTTGGTCTGGTCTGGATGAAAATTATGAATCGCGAACAAGTTATTGCGTTATGGATACTGTATCGGCGTCGGAAAAGACAAAGGCGCAATCGCCTTCACTGGATGCACCCAATTAATCAGAGACAAGAGGAAGTCGAAATGTTCCACACTCTATTTGAAGATCTTAGAAACGATGACCAAAAGTTTTTCAACTACTTTCGTATGTCAGTTCGCTCCTTTGATGAGTTACATGGGAAACTGAAGAGTGTTCTACAACGACAAAACACGCAGTTCAGAAACTGTATACAACCTGTTGAAATGCTGGCAATATGTTTAAGGTAAGCATAATATTACAGTAGTAGGTAATATAATAAAACCTTTTGAATAAGCAAATATACTTTATTTAATTTTAATCACTCAAAATAGATCAGACATCGAGGAATCTCGTGAAGCCGAAATAGACGGACTATGCTCAGTTTCAGTTGCTGAAGAGTCGCTGTAACTAAATCCCTGTAGGTACTGAGATGCGGATGCTTTATCCAGTTCGGATTGTGAATCTGATTGTTTAGGCGTTGATTGCTGCGTTGGCCTTGATTGATTTTGCTGTTCACGTACATATTGAGAAAAGTGAAGCTGTTGTGCGCTATTTTTAACGTAGCCCGAAAAACTAGGATTTGCATATTGTTGAGGTTTAAGTGGAGGTTGTTGAACATGGACAAATGCTTGCGGTTGGTTAACGGGAGATGGCTGAAGCATGTACTGAGGTTGTGGTTGATAACAGGGCACAGAAGAGGGGTTGTTTGATTGAAGATGAGGAGTTTCCTTTAGTTTGTTTATGTTTTCTATTACGTTTAACACTCCCACTTGAAATTGAAGGAATTCACTGTTAGAATAGTTTGTCAAATGAGGCATTAAACTCTGAAGGAAGGCCATTTTACTGCAGGGCGTTTTATGTTCCAGAGCTTTGAGCATTTTCACCTCAACCTGATCTAGTTTCTTTCGTTTCCCTGTTCCTACGGGCTTGGATGGCAGGTTTACGTTGGTAGAAACTTCAGGTTCACCAGTGGTGCCTTCAGGCTCTTCATCTTCTTCGAGTGTTCCTGGTATCATTTCTGGGTTGAAGCTGTCTACCGTTTCTTTTTCGGTGTAGATCTTATTCAAAAATTGAAGTTGGTCTGAAAACACATATTTCTTACGTTTTTTAGCCCCAGATCCAATTTTTGTAGCAGATTTGTCATCTTTTTTCGATTTTGCGAAACAATCTCGGATATTAGTCCACCTTTTCACCACTTCTTTGCCTGTAAAAAACAAAAATAAAATAAATAAATACAATCAATTCAGTATGATAACTATTAACGACAATGTTCACTTTATTTCAGATATTTGGCGAGTGGCTGTACGTTTACGGATTTGCACTACAGCTACAGAGTTGGAATTTCAACAGCAAAAAACATAGTTGAAGAAGTATGTGCTGCGATTTGGTCAGAAATGCGAGAAGAGTGTATACCGACACCAACTTGTGATATGTGGCAGTCAATTACTTTCAACTTTGAAAGTATCGCAAACTTCCCTCACTGCCTTGGAGCTGTGGACGGCAAGCATATAAGACTGACTTGTCCGTTTGACTCAGGATCAATGTATTTTAATTACAAATATTACTTCTCTATTGTCCTTATGGCTGTAGCAGACACAAAGTACAGATTTGTTTACGTTGATGTAGGGAGCTATGGTAAAGAGTGTGACTCGTCAATATTTAAGAGGTCCAAATTGTGGAAATCAATAGACAGTGGTTCTCCACCATTACCTGAGGAAAAACTTCTTCCAGGAACAGAGAGTCCTAAAATACCATACTTCTTTGTTGGAGACGAAGCATTTGGCTTACACAGACATCTACTGAGATCCTTTGGAGGGAAACGCTTAACAGTTGAAAAAAGGGTCTTTAATTATAGATTGTGCAGAGCACGAAGATATGTGGAATGTGCGTTTGGCATCCTGAGCAATAAATGGCGTATATTCCATCGCCCTATCAACGTTCAGCCACATTTCGCAGTGCTCATCGTCAATGCGTGCATCGTATTGCACAATTATGTACGTGACAGAGGATATCTTGTTGAGGACACAACGACGATCACAGGCATGGAAGATGTATCAGGAGAAAGCACTACACGAGGAGGCTTGGAAGCAAACAATATCAGAAGTGTGCTTACCTCATATTTTTTGACAGAAGTCGGAAGTGTATCCTGGCAAAAGTATAATTTGTCATATATGTGAAAATAAATAAATAAATGAAATAAAAATAAAAAGTGTCTCTGTTGTAGATAGTAAATCAAGTGAAGTATACAATACATACAACACCAATATACATTAAAAAATACAATATACATACGTCCAAAAAGTAAGTTTACTTTGCTTAATAGAAAGTTAATAGGTATAGTACTTACCAAATGCATTTTTTTCTCCATCGCCATTGTTTTCTAAATCTGGATTGAGTGCTAAACATACTTCTTCCCAGGCTTTCCTTGTTGCATTTCTATCCTTATAAATTTCTAAAGTTTTGTCCCATATCACAGGTTTTGCTTCAACTAGGGATATTAACACTTCAGCGTCAACACCTTCCATAATTTGCAAACAAACCACCAAAACTGAATGCGGTAGAAACAATACTGGGGACAGTTCCCGTACGACTAAAGACCGTCTAGTGTGAAAGCGTTCATTTGGTCACGTAGGCCACTGAGCTAAAGGGCGATACGGTAGCCGCGCGGTTCTAGTTGCACTGGACGGCTGCAACACGATTACAAAACGTGCCTGTGTTCTAATCGTGCAATGTAAAAGGTCTCGTACTCTTCAACAGTTGATCAAGAAAAATTGCCCGGGCGAGTTTTCCCGCACGAGCGAAATCGTGTAATATGAAAGGAGCGTTAAGCAAGTCATACACGATACGACAAACAACAAACAACGACAAATTGGAAACAGGTTTGTCCACACACGTATATCATAGTTTAATGATATGCGGTAAAACTCATCGGTGATCAGTTCATTTTTTGTGATGTCGCCTGCTGTATCAAAAAAGGAGATAGCAGCTTTACTTGTTATTCTACTGGATAAAAAGGCAAAAACAAAGAAAAAAAAGAACCAATGGTGCAAAAATTGGTTAATGCAACAATATTTGTTTTCACATATGAAATTAATACAAAACTTACGTGTTTATAAACCTGTAGATTTTCAAAATTACTTAAGAATGGACAAAGATACGTTTAAATTACTGATAGAGTTAGTTCGATCTAAAATTACTAAACAAACAACGATTATGCGAGATCCAGTTAGCGTTGAGGATAGATTAAGTGTAACGCTAAGATATCTATAGATTGTCTCAAAGTGACTAGTCTGTATAGGGTAAATGCACAACATCGATGCCATACTTCTTTGCAAACTTGTATTAAAATAAACGTCACTTCTTACTACTTAGCCTAATCTATCTTTTGTGTTGAGGGTAGCTTAAGTAGTAATGCCACTAATGAACCTGCCTGGCTTCCTTGTATAAGTGGTTCTCAAACAAATAATATTTGCTTCATGCTTGGGTTAAATTAAAATAAAATAGAAATTAAGAAATGCCTACAGTATGTGCTAGCGATACAAACCATTTGTAAATATCCGAAAATGAAACTAATAAATAAGTTGAAAATAAAAGAAGTCATTGTATTTAATTTCGTGTGTAAGTAATAGTATTTGTGCACCATTATGTTTAGTTTCTTTTTCTGTCAATCGCTGTTACATTTAGTTTTTACTTAACTATCTTCATCATTATTATTATCGTCACTATCATTACTATCTCTGTTATTTATATTTATAATAATTGCTTCGATACCATCCAACAAATTGTCAATTTCCCACATTTTTTTCTGTTGCTATTACGTGGTTTACGTAGTTTTTCCATTTCTCTGGCGTAATGACCTGGTACGCTGCTGTAATTAAATTTCGTATTTCATCTTTTTTTAAATGCGCGTTGCGTCCAGCTATATACCGTTTCACTTCACTTCAAAACATTTCGATGGGATTGAGTTCACAGTGATAGGGTGGAAGCCTCAGAATCTTCACATTGTGCTTTTTGGCAATATCTTCTATTATATACCTTTCAGATTTTGCTTTGAAGGTCTTGACTATATCAAGTAACTCGTATTTTATGTAGTCTTCTTCAAAAATAGGTCCTTTGACAGAAGCCATTCTTGAATATCTTTTTTTAGTGTTAAACTGTTGGGAATTTGTTATAACTTTCTGCTGTGATAGGAGGCATTATCCATTACCACAACAGCTTTTTTGGCAAATTGAGCATTACGTTATTTTCGAACCAATCTTCGAAGGTCGGTCTATCCATTTCGTCGTAGTAGTCCGAGTTTTTTTCTTTGCCAAAAACGTGAGCTCTGTTCCATCAACAAATCCACTGCTAGATCCTGGGTGCAATAAAATGAACCTTGCACCACGAGCTGTTAGAGCTTTTAATCCTGTTGTCAGACCACGAACCTCGAACAAAAGCATCGCGATGAGATGTAACTGTTTTATCAACCCATTCTTTTTTCACACTGTGTCCGATATTTACCAATAATTCATCCAAATCCACTGTTGTATTTCTGCACGGTATTTACGAATTGCGCGTAAATAACGATGACACCACGAGATGATTTCTAGTTTTTAAATCTAAATTGAATTTCTGCCACGTTTTGTAAACACAAAAACCATATCACTCAGCAAGCGATGTAGCGTGGCCCGTGAAAAATTGGGCAAAGTTTCTTCGACATTTACAACAGCTAATATGGTGTTTATTGTTGGTGGTATGTTCTCACAAAAAAATTGATGAACTATTCTACGATTTTGGCCCCTGACAACTTCATCGTACTTGTTGTCACGAGAATTACCAACCTTTCGCTTTTTGGGCCTGCTCTTTGGAGATTGTAATGCAGCAGGTGATGAATATTCCTGTCGTATGCGAAACAGAGTCTTTTCGCAAACACCACTCATTTCTGACACTTTCCTAATTACATTATTTTATTTTGATTTTATTGTGATTTATGTTCTTAATTGTTTTAATATGTGTTAATTTTTTATTTGTTGTATTATTGTTCTATTTGAATAAAATGCTAAAATTCCACTAAAACATATTTTTTTCTATTATACTACGCAGCCATGCCATCATAGGCAAGGAATGTGCCTATCATGACACACTTGATATTTCTGATATTTAAATTTTTTATTATAAAAATCCACATTCCCTTTGACATTTATATGTCCAGCTTAATTGATACATTCAACTGAACTAGAAAAAAAATTGTAACAAATATGATCATGTATTTTAATAAAAAAAAAACGAGAGGTGAAGTTAGATATGCCCTCATAGGCAAACTTCCCCTATTTTATATTGTAGAACATTTCGAAACGGCGCGACTAAATTACAAAAAATCTGTGACTGTACTGAATGACATATTATAATGGTTTACGTTATGATGCTAAATAGCTGAATATTATAAATAACACTAGCGGACCAACTCGACATCGAGTTTTTTAAATGAAATTGTTATTTTGCGAGACAAATTAAGAGATCAATACAAACAATATAAGCAAGAATATACATAACATTCATCAATAATAATGCAAGTAAAAAGTGTATTAAATATCACGAAATATTTCGTCGAAAACAATGTTTTTTGTTACAGTGTCTCCATTTTCTGAAAACTTTTGCTTGGCACCGGGAGTTATGTAAACTTTTACTTTTTACTTTTTAATAAAAACGAAACCGGAAGTCGACCTCAAAACCGGAATGCAATTTTTAGGTTATCAAATGTCGACATGGATATCATTTAGCAGTTAATTTTGCATGCTGATTACGAATCCGGTGTCAGATTTGCTCGTTTCGCGATCTTGACGTTTTATGCGCGTTTCGGGTCACTTCCGGTGTCTGATCGCAACCGGAAGTACATATTTAGATTCGTCTCGACGAGACCTTTCTATCCATATATACATTGTGGGGTCTAAAACTTAAAGTAAATTTTAACTTCCGGTCATCTCAAAACCGGAAGTGAATTTTTGTACCAAAAGTATATCTTGACAATCTCATACGTAATACTAATAATATTCCGAAAAAATATTTTAATTATATAATATGATTTTTGAGTAAAGTGGTGGACAAGAAAAGGGCTTAGCGTTTTAGTATATAAGATTTTCGTTAATGGTGTTGTAATTTAAACAACTTGTTTCTGGATATTTTGGGAAACTGTCAACAAGTAACAAATACTGTTTACTATCAAAATAAAAAAAAATAACAGCAATTGTTTTCTATGCCTCTTTTAAATTCTGATGAATTTCTTTGATTATTACCTAACACTTCTTTTCTATTGGAATTTTGGCAAGTTAAATAAGCTAGACAACTATTTATCAGATCTGTTATTTCTTTATTAATAAATGGTCAGAATACAGTCTCTTGCGTTTAATTATATTATTTATTCTTCTTCTTTAAGTTTCGTCTTTTATCGAAGGTTGGAAATCATCATGGCTATGCGGACTCTGTTGACTGTCGCTCTAAAAATTTCTGCACTACTGCATTCAAACCATTTCGTTAAGTTCTTAAGCCAGGATATTCTTCGTCTTCCCACATTTCGCTTTCCTCGGATTTTGCCCTGCATAATAAGTTGTAATAATGCGTATTTTTGCCCTCTCATCACATGTCCCAAGTACTCAAGTTTTCGTCTCTTAATAGTTAATATTATTTCCGCATCATTTATTATCCTTCTAGTTACTTCCATGTTTGACATTCTTTGAATCCATGATATTCGTAGGATTCTTCTGTAACACCAAAATTCAAGAGCGGCCAACTTGCTTTAATGTCCAAGCTTCCAAACCATAAAGAAGAGTAGAGAATACGTAACATCTTATCGTAAACTTTTTAAGTTTACTAAATGATGTACGTGCTATTTTAATACATGTCTTAATTTCTTTGGTTTGGTCTACATCTGATTTATCCATGTTCCTAAGTATTTATAGTTATTAACACTCTCAATTGAAGTATCTTCAATAGTCAATTGGATATTTACATGTGCAGATTTAGTCATGATCATGCATTTAGTTTTCTTTAAATTTGTCTTCAGTCCGTACTCGTGACAGCATTCATTAAGGCGTTGCATGACGTTCTGTAATCATTGTTGTTATCCGTAATTATTACTGTATCGTCTGCAAAACGTAAGTTATTCAAAACTTCTCCATTGATAGATATACCTTCTATTGAGTCTAAGAGCGCTTCTTGAAATACCGCTATTATTTATTGATGAAATGAAAATCTTCATGATTGAAATTGATTGAAATGAAAAAAGAAGAATAGCCGGAAAATACTAGAAGATTGCATAAGGAGTAATGAGATAAGAGACAGATTAGTAGTAGTTAGAAAAGCCCAGAATAAGTCACTAACTAGAAGAAGAAGCAGAAATCGTCCACGGAAAATATGGAAAGATAATATTACACTAAGGTAGAAGGTGACATCGAAAACAGGCAATTCGACTATATAAAAGAACAAGTCGTATCTACTTTTAATTAAATTTAAAATACTTTATTAAAATATTAAATCCATGTACTATAGAAGCACATTTACATATTTTATATCTTTATATTGTATTATCTTCAGATAGTATCAGACTTGTAAAATTAATCCTGTATACACTGTATATGCCATGGATTTAAATTGCATCAGCTCCGTCAGTTTCTGACGTGTAGGGTTTGCCTAAAAATATGGTGTACCTCTGAAAAATCATCCTTGTCTGTATGTCTGTCGTTTTTGTTCCAAAATATCTATCTAAGATGAATGAAAAGTTAAATGGGCATATTTAGGTGACAGGTTACAAATGCTAAAGAATTAGTTACGTATCATTAATATTACACACCTGAAGACATTCCGCTATACGCATTTTTTATCTATTATGCATGAGCTTGTCACTAATATCAAAATAAATTAATACATTATCCCATATTATTTATTCTATAAATATCATTTTGTTATATTTTATTTGCTTTTCGGATCACAACCAGATTTATGTTATTAAAATATTATTCGCACTATTAAATTACAATAATTTATTTCTAAAACAAACATATATATTTTGTTAATTTATCATCATATAGAGTACAAACTAAAAAAATATGATTTTGAATTTTTTTTTTATTTAAAAGCGCTTTTAAAACATATATTTTTATGAAAAATTGATCGTTAAATTACTTGTTTCGTATTGGAGCAGTAAGCATTAATAACGAGTTAGTGGCAAAATTTTCATATTCGGTTATTTATTTTTATTATGTCGGCAAACAACTTTTCATAATAAAACCTGAAAAAAATATTTATTTTATTATCTAGGGTAAACTTGATATCTTTACATTTTTTTAATTATAAATAAATGTTTGTGTTACAACACTCCACAATGATAAAGCAAAAAGTAAAAATCGAAAGATTTTTTTTTATTTCGAATTAACGTGTCTCGACGTCTTTGATCATTGACACGGGAACAAAGGTTAACAATTATGTCTACAAAGTTATGATACAGAGTTTACAATCATCAGTCAGCCAATCGCGTCCACTGCTGGACATAGGCCTCCCTCAGTTCTTTCCAGTGTTCTCTACACTGGGCCGCTTGTAGCCAGTTTCCCGCTATACGTTTTATGTCATCGGTCTATCTAGTCGGTGGTCGTCCTCGGCTTCTTTTATAGTTTCTGGGCCTCCATTCCATAATACGTCTTGTCCACCATCCATCTTGTGTTCTGGCTAAGTGCCCTGCCCAGTTCCACTTAAGCGTCGTGGTTCTTTCGATGACGTCTTGAACTCCTGATCTTTGCCTGATTTGTTGGTTTGTTATGTGGTCTCGCAGGTTCACGTTCAGCATTGCACGTTCCATGGCTCGTTGTGTAACTCTCAGCTCCATAAGTTTGTACAGGTAAAACACATTGGTTATAAACCTTTCGCTTGAGACACATGGGAATTAAACTTATGGCTTATAGAATAGAATATGGCTTAATTTGTCAAATGTTGCTCATGTTAGGCCTATTCGCCTCTGTATTTCATGTGTTTGATTGTCTCTGCTTATTTTGATTTCGTGTCTCAGATATTTGTAAGTGTCTGTTTGTTGTATGGTATTATTGTCAATAGTTATATTTCCACTCATTACGAGATTTGTCATAAGTCTAGTTTTTTCAAAGTTTATCTTTAATCCTGCTCTTTCAGACAGACTTTTAAGCGAATGCATCATAGAAACTGTATCATGTAAGTTATCTGCGATTAATACAACATCATCTGCAAATCTTAGGTGATTTAATCTTTCTTTCTAATTGATGCCCATATCTTGCCATTGAGTGCTCTTAAATATTGACTCTAGAGCTGCCGTGAAAAATTTTGGTGAAATATTGTCTTCTTGTCTAACTCCTCCACCTAAGCTGAAGTTTTCTGTGTCTTCGTGTAGTCGTATACTTGATGTAGCGTTCTCGTAGATGTTTTTGATTAGTGTCGTGTACCTGTAATCTATTTGGCTTTGATTTAAAGCTTCCAGTATTGTTTCAAACTCTACAGAATCAAAAGCCTTCTCGTAATCAACAAATGCACGAACCAGTGGTATGTTGTACTCGATGCACTTTTCTATTAAGATCTTTATGGTATGCAAATGGTCATTTATGCCATATCCTGCCCTGAAGCCTGCCTGTTCTTTGGGCTGATAGAAATCAAGTTTAGGTGTTAGCCTCTTTGTTAAGATTTTCATAAAGAGTTTGTACATATGTGTCAAGAGGCTGATGGGTCTATAATTTTCTAATTTAGTAATATCGCCTTTTTTGTGTAACAAGACTATTACTGCATTGTTCCAGTCTTTTGGAATCGTAAGCGCATTTAAGCATTTATTAAACAGTTCGCTTACTGATTTTAATAAAATTTCTCCTCATACTTTTATTGGTTCGATAACGAGTCCATCATCACCAGGCTATCGATGGTTCTTCATTTCCTTTAAAGCTGCTCTTACTTCTGATACAGTAATGGGTAAAGGTATGTCCGATCCCTGATTTTTGAGAGTCTTTACTCGTGTCGGGAAATGGTCTTGTGGTCTTTGGCTGGTATAGAGGTCTTTATAAAACTCTCCCGGGTAGCGGGTAGGTACCCCTCTATGATCTCGATAGAGGGTAGACTTACTTCAGGGAGGTAGCGTCCCTGCCCACGCGAGCTCCTGGTTTTCCTCCATTCCCTAATTAGAGGAAACCAGGTCCAAACCCCAATATTATCCTACCCAAACCCCAAATTCCTTCCCTATATCCCCCCCACCTATTTCACCGAAGGATTGCCAGTATAAGCAATCCCCCACTTACTGGCCAACGGCTTCAGGCGGATGAGCTGGTAAGTGACAGGGCACTCTTTTGTCCAGGGGTTGGGAAACTGGCCCTAAAGGCGAACGAACCTCAGTAGAGGTCAACGGCATAAGGATGTAGAAGGCCGAGGACAACCACTACATTAAAGATTCCATTGAATAGTCCTAGTATAAAATCATATATGGTAATGCTCACCACTAAATACGATTCCGGAGTAAGTTCCCCAATCGGATCTCCGGGGGGGACAGTTATGAGTACCTATGAAAAAGAAAAAGCAGCAAAACCACAATTTTTAAAAATCTGCACATGGAATGTGAAAACTATGGCAAGGAGTGGAAAAATAGACAATGCCATTCAGGAAATGGAAAGAATGACCATTGACATAATGGGAATAAGTGAGATGAGATGGCCCGGAACAGGAAGCATTGACAAAAAAGATCACAGAATATTCTACTCAGGGTCACTAGATGGAAAACTAGAGCATGGATTTGGTGTGATAATTACGAGAAAAATTAGTAGATGTATTTTAAATTTTGTCCCAGTGTCCAACAGAGTAATACTACTGCAAATAAGAGCCAATCCAGTGAATGTAAACATAATACAAATATACGCTCCCACTGCAGATAAAGACGACGAGGAAGTAGAGACTCTCTACCAAAGCATAGAGGATATATTAAAACGAATACCTAAACATGAGGTCAGCATCATAATGGGGGATTTCAATGCAAAACTTGGGGCCGAACGGAAAACGTCTCTAATCGGACCTTTTGGGTTAGGACAAAGAAACGAAAGAGGTGACAGACTAGAAATATTCGCAGAAGATAACAAGCTAGTGGTTCTGAACACATTTTATAAACTACCACCGAGGAGATTGTATACATGGAAGGCACCAGCAGATAAACCCCATAACGTAATTAGAAACCAGATAGATTATATATTGGTAAATAGAAGATTCAGAAACAGTTTTAAATCTGTCAAAACATATCCAGGAGCGGACATTGAATCTAATCACATACCTTTAGTGGGAGTCATGGATGTGAGACGGAAGACAATAAAGAAAAAGTCTAGACCTAACTACGACATGACAGCCCTGCAACATCCGGAAGTTAAAAAGCAAGTGGGGGAATATATTAACAACCAAGTTAAACAACTAAAAGAAGAAAATAACATCCAACGAGAAATCAATCAATTCGAAGAAATAATTAAGAAAACTAAACAAGATCTGCTAAAACCAAACAAATAAACAAAGAAGAAATCTTGGATGACTCCAGAAATCCTTCATTTAATGGAACGCAGAAGGCTAATTAAAGGAAATAAAGATGAGTATAAAAAAATGCAGGCTTACATCAGAAGAAAAATAAGAGAAGCTAAAGAAAATGAAGCTGTAGAGAAATGTAAAGAAATAGAAAGACTACAAGCCAAGCATGACAATTTTAATGTACACAAAAAGGTAAAAGAAATAACGGGTACTTTTAAAAAGCGAACACAAATGAAACTCATAGACACCAATGGAAAATTAATCATTGACACCCAAGAGATGAAAGACAGATGGAGAATATATTTGGAGAAACTTTTTCAAGACCAAAGAACGGATTATAGGCATCCATTTTCAGAGAGGATGACGGGCCCGGACATACTTAAATCCGAGGTAGAAGAAGCAATAAAACGGATGAAAAGCAGGAAAGCTGTAGGGCCTGATAATATCGAAGCTGAATTTTTAAAACTCTTGGAGGAAGAAGGAATAATTTGGATCACGGCTGTCTTCAATAAAATTTACAATACAGGAATCATCCCTGACAAATGGCTAGAATCAGAATTCATAGCGATACCTAAAAAACAGGGGGCTAAAAAGTGCGAAGAATATCGAACAATCAGCCTAATGAGCCACATGTTGAAACTGTTTCTTAGAGTCATCCATGGAAGAATTTATAAGAAATGCGAGGAACAAATATCGGTCAGACAGTTCCGCTTCATTAACGCAGTGGGTACCCGAGAGGCACTTTTCGGAGTACAGGTACTGATTCAAAGATGCAGGGACGTTAACTGCGACGTATACGCGTGCTTGATCGACTACGAAAAGGCATTTGACAGAGTTCAACATCAAAAGATGATAAACATTTTAAAAGAGGCAGACCTGGATGACAAAGACCTCAGAATAATTTCAGAACTCTACTGGAATCAGACCGCATACATGAAAATTAACGGAGAAGAAACAGATCACATAAAAATACTACGTGGAGTTAGACAGGGATGTATCCTGTCGCCGTTGATATTTAATATGTACTCAGAGAAAATTTTTAACGAGGCTCTTTACGGAATAGACGAAGGCATCCTTCTAAATGGTGAAAGAGTAAACAATGTTAGATATGCCGACGACACCATGGTGATAGCAGATAGTTTAGAAGGACTTCAGAGGCTAATGGACAGAATAAACGAGTACAGTCAACAGTACGGACTAAACATTAATACCCACAAAACGAAACAAATGATTATTAGCAAGGAGAATATAAACGGGGCTCATCTATACATTAATGGGACGCAGATAGAGCGAGTAAAACAGTATTGTTACCTGGGAACTATTATTAACGAACAGTGGAGCAATTTACAGGAAATAAAGTGCCGCATAGGAAACGCAAGAACGGTCTTTAATAAAATGAGCGCCATCTTCAAAAGTCACAACATATCCCTTGATACAAAAATGAGACATTTGAGATGCTATGTTTTCTCTGTGTTGTTGTACGGGGCGGAGGCATGGACGCTTACAGACGCCACTATTAAAAAACTTGAAGCATTTGAGATGTGGCTTTATAGAAGAATGCTGAGAATATCATGGACAGCAAGGATCACGAACAAGGAAGTTCTAGGAAAAATGAAGAAGGAACCAGAGATTCTGTTTACGATCAAACGCATAAAATTGCAATATCTGGGACACGTTATGATAAATCAGCACCGTTACTCCCTGCTACAGTCTATATTGCAAGGTAAAGTCAAAGGTAAGCGAGGACCCGGTAGAAGGAGAATATCATGGCTGCGGAATTTAAGAACATGGTTTAAGAAAACCTCAACGGAGCTGTTTCGAGCCGCAGCGAGCAAGGTTATGATTGCCAATATGATTTCCAACATCCGAAACGGATAGGAACCAGAAGAAGAAAATAAAACTCTCTGGTTATTTTCAGAATGTTTTGTTTATATGTTGTTGCCTTTTCGTCTTTATCTCTCAGCTTGTATATTTCTTTTTTACTTTGTGTGAGTTTTCTTTTCATTATCTTTAAACCTTTGTTCTCTTCTACTGTTTGAGTAATTACATTAGTATTATATCTTTTTACATCTTTTCTAATTCCCGCTAAAATTCTTTTATTTAGTTTTTTATATTCTTCTTTGTTTCCCTTTTCGTTCTCGCTTAGGTTTCGTCGAATTTCCATGAGAGCTTTTGTATTTTTGCTAATCTTTTCACTTTTGGTGTCATTTTTCTTGTAACATTTGAAATGTGCGATTCTAACCGAGTCTGTTATTAATTTATTGTGATCGTTTAGAGTTTACAAGAGTTTACAGAGTTTACAATACTGAAGATTAAAAAAAATACATGTAAAATATATTTTGTTAAACAATTGAGAAGTCTTTAAAAAGTCTATTAGGCTCTTGAGTCGGCTTGAACAGTTCAGAAGTTCTTTTAGACTATGGGTTACATCGTTCGCAATGCGGGCAGCCTGGTAGTGTTGACATTCTGTAAGGATATGCTTGACGGTAATAGGAAGTGATCGTTGCAGTGAGAGCATAATGTTAGTCTGTAGACGACATAAGACGACCGTGTGTCAAGCGTGTGTGTCCTATTTTCAATTTTCGTATTACTATCTTTTCTTTTCTGTTCAGAGATGCTAGGGATAAAGATCTGTAAACATAAGGTTGTATTTTTCTGAGCTTTGTGTTTTTGGTGATACAAAGTTCCTGCCTCTTGTCTTGGATATTCCTTTTGAATTTTGATTTTAAATCTTCTTGGAGCTGTATATTGTAGACGGGTAAGTTGGATGTAGATCCTCGTTTTGTAGCGCTGTCAGCCATTTCATTTCCTTGGATGCCGATATGAGAAGGCACCCATATTATTGTTATTGAAGTCCCTCGGGAAGTGTGGAGATAGATCGATTCTAATATTTTTTGCACTAAAGGATGTTGATTGTAAATATTCTTTAACGAATGAATTGCGGATAAGGAATCGGTACACAGAGCTACACTTTGATGATGATCAAAAGAGAACTCGAGAGCTCTTGAAATACTAAAGAGTTCTCATGAAAATACGCTACATTCGTTGGATATTCGGTATTGTCGCCGCACTGTATCAACTGCAGTGACCGAACAGCCAACTCCATCTGCGTTTCGAGATGCATCGGTATAAAGCACCTTACCATAGTGGGATGTATTCACAATATCCTTGAAAACTTGTCGAAAAATGATATTATTTGTTGCTTATTAAGTTTACAGAGAGAAGTATTTATAAAAGGTATTTGAGATGCATTTGTTTGAGATAAATACTGTTGACTACCGCTCTAAAAAGTTCTGCACTACTGCATTCAAACCATTCCCTTAAGTTCTTAAGCCAGGATATTCTTCGTCTTCCCGCATTTCGCTTTCCTTGGATTTTGCCAAGAATTTTGCTGGAAGATTTATAAGGAATGCGTAAGATATTTCGTCAGGTCCTGGCTAGAATTTTTAACGTCCTGAAGTGCTTCATTTAGTTCATTTATACTTAGTGATGAGTTCAGTGGATGATTGTTATTGGTAATGATTATTTCTTGTTCTGAGTTTCTTTTATGTTCACTAAATATAGGGTCATACACAGAATCATTTCTATATGTTTGAAACGAAACTGCTAAGGCATTTGTTATTTGTGCTTCATCAGTTATTTGATTTCCGTTCATATTAAGAGAGTTTATCTTGTAAGTATATGGAATACCTTTAATTCTGCGGATCTTGTTCCACACTTCAGATGCGGGGGTATCATCGGTAATTGATGATACGTATTGTTTCCATGACTCACGCTTATTCTTTTTGATTATATATCTCGCCTTAGCTCTATGTTTTTTAAAATGAACTAAGTTCTCTTCTGTATGGTGTTTTTTTAATACGTTGAAGGCATTCCATTTGGAAATGGAATATTATTGCTAGTCCAACAATCTCGAATGTTAATTTCAGGAATACAATTTTAAAAAAGTTCTCTACAATTTTAAAACCTCTTTACTGCACTCAAGTAGGTGGATAACAGTAACTTTCTAGTAAGTTTCCAGCTAGTTTGAGTGACCTGTATTTTGAATCGATTGCGAACAAATGTCTCTCAGGAACATACAATTCCAGATAAAATCGAAATATGCTGATGCTTGAAACATGTAACCTTCGGGCAGTCATGCTTTTATCGCGTTTATCGATTTTGTTAATAAAGCAAAATAAGTAAAGAATGTTTTAGATATATGGAAAAATGAATAAAATATTTATCCCTCCCAGTTATTTACCATTTTTCAGTTATATAGTAGCAGTTGGTATTGACTGTATAAAATAATATAAATTTCAAAATAAACTCTGTACTACAAATGTTTCGATATCTAAAGAGGTGGCACTTTTAAATAAAATGAAATAGAAAAAAACATTTAAAAATTGTTTTCTCTAAGTTATTATTATTTATATTTTTAATGATTTAAGTTCACACTTGTCAAGTTCCAATCTCCGAAAATTTTGAAGGTGATATTGAAAAGGTGAGCTCCATTGTGTCCGACACATTCTTTCAGCCGTGGTGCAAAGCTGTTTACGACATTGAGTAATATTTCTTCGGGTACTGCTTCTACTTATTACCTTATCAGTTCTTTCAAAGCCTCGGTAGTTCTTGTGGGATTACTTTGAAACACTTTCGACTTTAAATACTTCCAAAGAAAGTTGTAGCATATGGATAGGTCCGGACTACGAGGTGACCAGGGAACATCGTCATTTTTTACTTAGAAGACGACCGGGGAACGATATTCTTAGTAAATTTATTTACATCCGTGATGTGTGACATGTTGCACCATCCTGTTGAAAGGTCGTGTGTTCATTTCTGTAATTCTTGATTGACGGAAGAAAAAAATTATGTAACATGTGTCGTTGCGATCAGAGTTTACTCCTACTGCGCATCCTGCGTAGCAAGGTTTTCGTTAATACTCTCCAACATTTGTTCACAAAACCCTAGTCGGGTGGGATAATCTCTAACGTCAAGGACTTGCACAATCTAGATTTTTTATGGATAATACTGGAGATCTTTATGCAAAATTGTGCTTGTAGTGGTATAGCTTAATCTTAGATTTGCTTGGTCGTCGCAGGGATCTTGGAGGACTCGCGTGAAATGAGTTTCACACCGCTTCAATACTGTGTGGTGTGCTAGAAGTTCTGACACTGCCACCTCTTTTCTGTGATGTTAAACCACTACTTTCAAAGTTCGTAACCCAGGTCTAAATAGTCTTGTTAGACGGAACTGGAGTGCAAGGCTGCAATTGGTAGTGTAAAATGTGTAGAAACGCTCGTTGTATACGTACAAAACTTTCACAATTTTTGTTATAAGCTTTCAGAGCAAATGCGCGTTGTTTACCCGACCACTTCTTTATGATAACCAAACTTCCCACTTTTCACTCTCTAGATTCACAACGTTTATGTGCAAACCCGCGGATTCTGATTTGTGCCGTTTCACTGAATCACCTATTATAATTGTAGAATTTTCGTTTCAGCCCGTATATAATAAAACACCGAAAAATATTATTAACCTTTTTGCGTCTCTGAGTTTGATAATATAAACATTTTCCAGTCTGCTTTTATAAATAAAATAAACATTCATCGTTAATACAATAAGATTAGCTCTCATATCAATTTAAAAAATGTAGTCATCTTGTAGCTGTAATGAGCTTATTGTCATATTTTAGTTTTCTTTTATATTAAATTAACTTTTGATCATTAATTGATAACTCAGAGAAGTTTGGTATTTTATTGTGACATATGATAGCTAATATATCCTTTTCTGTCATTTTGTACATAACCATAATTTTAAAGTATGTTTTGTTAGAAGGTTCAATGTACGATTTGTTGATAAACATAGTTCTTATTCTGTTTTGTTAGAAGGTTCAATTCAATGTAAGGTTTGTTGATAAACTTAGATATTTTTATATAAAAATAAATATGTAATGTTCCTCTTTAAAGCAGGAGTTTAAAATTATTTCTTTTAAAAAAGATATTCACCCTTGAAATTTTTTAGAAAAAAAAACCTTCTTTCTAAGTACCAAGAGGATTCCTTTAAAGGGCGTCCTATTTTAAATAGTTTAGGAATCTTCTTGTGTAAAGTTACCCAGGATATCTTAAGTATTTTTTTGATTTCTTTTAAGTCCTTTCAGTCCTCCTCAACAAAAGGAATCCTTATTAAAGACTCAGCTCTCCAACTAAAACACGAGTAACCTTTCGCAAAAACATGAACTGATGTCACGTCATACCACAACCCACTCATCGCTAAAATCAAAAAGCTCTATAAATTATACACAAACACCTATAAGATCACCAAACAATGGAAAACACTAAAAAACTGTCTCCTTGTTCCATGCAGAGTGGTTAAAAGAGCCGATAAAAAAGACAAGATAATTGGATGACCGAGGAAATACTATACATTATGAACGAACGGAGAAAAACTAAGAACAAAGATAGTCACAAATACAAAATTATTAACAATGCTATCTATCTATGCTATCTAATGCTAATAGACCAGCCTTTCTGTCTCCGACTGACTTAAAGAAAGCGTTTGACAGAGATGTAGTCCATCTTCCGTATAAAAGAGAAGTTCCGTAAATCTTATAAAAACTATCGAAAACATCTACCAAACAACAAAATGGAAGTCAGAATTTATAAAGCCAGTGTAAGACCAGTAAGGGCATATGCTTCAGAAACAAGACCCGACACATCCACAACATAAAGGCTACTGGAAACGGCAGATATTAGAGTACTGAGAAGAATTACAGGAAATACGCTGAGAGATCGAAAGAGAAGTGAAGACATTGGAAGGAAATGTAACGTAAAGTGTATAAAAGAATGGACACAAAATAGAAAAAAAAGGAATATCCACAGAAGCAGAATGGGAGAGGCCGTGTCGTCAAAATAGTTAAAGATAAGTCACCAATCGGCAGAAGAAGTATCGGACGACCGCGCAAAAGATGAAGTGACAACCTTCCATAGAGGTATTAATCCGCCAATGAACAAGCAAAATAGCTTATAAAGATGAAGACGAAGAAGAAATCAGGAAAAAGATAAGAGAAACAAAACAAACTTACTTTGCGGACAAATTTAAAGAGATAGAAGATCTTCAGAACAAATGTGATCTATTCAACCTACATAAAAAGTTTAAAGAAACGGCAGATTTGGCAGATAAAAGGCGATTGCAAAAAAGGAATCACAACATAATTCTTTTAGATAAAAACGGGTGATAACGACTGACGAAAAACTAAATCAATGGAAAGAATATATTGAATAGCTGTTCAAAGACGAAAAAGGAGACCTACAAAACATATTTTTTCGAAGAAAAAGAAACATGTGAAGTAACAAAAAAAGAAATATCAAATCAACTAACTACCTATCGACATCGTTAGGATAATAGAAGTTGAGTACATCGATGTCCAAAAGTCTGACGTTTTACACACTTAAAATGTTCTTAAAGATCATTCATAAACAAATTTACTAAAAAGTTAAAGAAACCCAATTTGTATTCCGTAGAAGGGTATGTACCAGAAAAGCACTCTTTGGATTTAATGTACTAATCCAGATATGCTTGGATGTTAACCAAAATATGTACGACTGTTTCATAGAATACAACAAGGCTTCCGATAAAGTCCAGATTTTCTCAAAACAAAACAAAGAAACCACAACAACCTTCGAATGATTATTTATTATTAACTATTATTAATTAACCTACATGGACGTATAAATAAAGATGGACTAGGCATGCCCTGCACTCTGTTCACCTGAATTTGAAGTCGAAAAGTTTATAGGCGCGGGGAAAGAGACGAGGTGATAGACTGTGACATTACCTTTTAAGTCACCGGCGTACCTTCCAATATTTTAAAGATATTTGAAACAGTTTTTTCACTTGAATAAATAATGACTATTGGTTTGATTGCTTTTATTTTTAGTATCGGAAACGTATGAAATATTTTGAATAAATGAGAAACAACAAACGGTGAATAATTTTAATTTTCAGTGTATAGAAATATATTTATAAAAATTAATTTACACAAAAGAATAAAGATGGAGTAAATAAATTTGTAAAGTACTTTATAAAATATTTTATTTAAAGTAAAATAACACACAAGCAATAAAAAGTTTAAAAAATTCTTCCCCAAAGATTAACCTGTTCAGGATATTAAGTATGTTCTTCTCTTATCCAGTGAGTGATAAGTTGAAAAAATATAGTGAATTATGGTGTATAACTCCAGCTTAATTATAAGTTGGCAACATTAAGCTTAATATACGTCAGTGTTGCCATATGCTCAATTATTTCACACTCTCACATATAACATTTTGGGTAAAATTTATATTATATGAAATGAAAATTTAGAATTGAAAAATACATATATAATTAAACAAAAACGTGAAAAATACATATATAATTAAAAGCATTAAAATTATACCTTTAAATATTATAAAATAAATGTATATCTTGCATTTCTACATTTAAAAATACTTATATAATCAAAACCATTAAAATTATGCTTAAGGTAAAAATTAATAGTTTAGAAACTTTAAAAATTAAAGAATAAAGTAAAGTTAAATGAAAATAAAAAAATTTGGTTAAACAAAAGAATACACTAAATATTTAGCTATATTTAAAGTAAAAAATACTATTTTATGAATGCTTTTTAATATGAATTCAAAAATTGTGGCTTCTCATAACAAAACATTATATAAAAATTAATGGGAAAACCCCAGTACATGGTTGTATACCATCATTTAAAAAACTTATACAGAAGGTATATACCTAAATACAAATGTGAAGCATTTACTTCTGTATAAGTTTTTTAAAACATATATAATTTCGTCAAAGTATCTTTCTATTTTAAAAACTCCTATTCTTTATACAAAAAAATGTGGCAACACCGTGACGCACAAACATATAATTGAATGCCAAGGTTATGTTCATTGTACTCAATTTAACTTTATATTTATTATACTCTGTATGGTAAATTACATAGAAATTCGTTATAGCTACCTTGGTTCTGGTGATTTATGGTAAATATTTATTGGAACAGTTCCTTTCCTCAAATTAACCCGTCCACTTGGTTGTATAATTAGATCATGCTTCTTAAAAAGTTCTGAGCAGACCGTAGCAGTTTTGGATATGTATTCATTGTTTAAGCCAAACACAGACAACCACATATCCAGCAGCAGTTGATTCTTTATTGGGAACCTGCATATATTTCATTGAAATTAATATATTTATAGCAATTATAGTGTAGATTAGAAAAAATAAATAAATGTATTTATAATACTACAAAATTAAACTTCAATTCATGTCAAGCATTATGTAATATCACATCCCTGTACTACGCCTATGGACATAATTCCAATGTTTATAATACTTACGAATGAAATGACAGTTCTGGATGTAAATATGAAGTTTTCTTGCATACAACACAGTTACGCACCATTATTACACTTAACTGTCAACTATTCTTCAATTCTAATTTAAAATATATTAACAAATTCACTAAAATTTCACAAATAAGAAAATTATCAACTCGAACTTAAACAATACAACGCCATGTTCTTTTTCCTCAAATCGCTAGGATTGGTTGATATTACCAATGATGCCAAGTTTTACAAAAGTTAAGATTATCAGGATATATTTTCTTTTAATAAATTAAAAAATTAATTTTTTTCTTTTAATTCCTTGGTTGCGAAATGAGTATATCTAAAAATAGTTTATACTAACTAGATAATACATTCTTACTTATAGATTAAAAATAAATTATACTAAAAATCGGAAATTATTTTGGAAGATTGACTCGAAAAAAAATAATATGACAACGTCAAATTAGGGATTTGTGCCTACGACTGTGAATATCTCATGACTTCAAGTAAAGATGTAAACAGACCGGCCCATCTTTATTTATACGTCCATGTTAACCTAGATCTATTTAATAAAAATTCGTAACAGTTTCATCATTTATTATAAAGTATGTGCTTTATAACATTTCATTTAGTCACGTTTTTTTTTTATGAAGATAATGAATCGCTTAGAACAATTGTTATCATAAGATAATGAAGGAATCATGGCTGTGTAACTCTCTAAATGATATGCAAAAATCAAATTTTTTAGAGTCAGTATGGCCACGATAATTAAACTATTTTTACATGGTTATAACATGCCAAGAATATTTTTTTAATTAGTGTAAAGTTTGATATCAGTTTGATTTCTTAAAGGCAGAAGTCCCAAAGATATTATTTGTTCGTTGCTGATGTACTAGCCAATTAGAACTGTCAAGGTAATAACTAACATAATATTAGGAGCATTATTCAATACATGATGGACACTTAAACAATACATGTAATCAATCAAAGTGATTCACCCAATTTAATATAACTTAGTTAACGTTAATTATCATCAATAGTTGCAAATTTGATACGTGCCTTGTTTCTAGTCTATATTTCATTAAGTAGATTGGTTACCCGATGTATTTAATGAAAAAAAAAATATTAGTCACCTCAATATTTTCTTGTTCGTCATTATATCCATCCGTTCCTTCCATTTTTTATTTAATTTTTGCAAATTCGACTTTTAAACTCTCACCTCATTTTATAGATTTTACTTCTACTAAACTGTTTTTCTTGAGGATAAGTTAAAACAATAATTAAAAATTGAATGGAAATTATACTAAAAGTATTGTTGTAAAAACAACAAGCTATATTAATATTAGTTTGTTTTTCGTTTTCGCAAATATTGGCTTGGATCTTATGCGACAGTCTGTACTTCTTGCCTGCAGGGTATTTTATATAAAGTAGGATCGTTTAAGCCTGTCGCATAAGTAATAAAAGTGTCTGTTCAGATTTGCCTCAGGTAGTCAGCGGTTTTCAAATTAAAAATGTACGGTTTTCTTAATTTCATAATACCACATTAGAGATTTTTTTAATAAAATAACTTTGTATTTATAATGTTTTATAATAATTGAATATCATAATGTAAATTGATAAACATTGAGTATGAAATATACAGGGTGATTCACGCAACATTTTGGTTAAAAGTTTTCAAAGTTCTGGTCGTCACTGGTTTCTGCAAACTTGGAATAATGGGTTATGCAAAGCACTCTTCATTTTTTAAATATTTGCATTCTTCTAGCACTTCCGGTTGCACCGGAAGTCGCCATTAAGTTTCTTATTTTAAATAGAAACTGTACTTTTTGTTATTTTTTTTTTTAGAATCTACGTAAAATTCTGGCTCGGTGTTTATTAGGATACCATTCTCAAAAAAATAGCCGTTTTTGAGATATTTAAAGTTTTTGAAAAATTTTTCATATTACACATGCAACTTCAAAAAGTAATATTGTGGTTAATATTTATACTGAAAAAACAAAAATTCTTTTTCAGCGTGTACTAAACTCTATTTTTATTTAAGCATAAAAAAATTTGCCAATGTTAATACTGAGTGTTCAAAATTTTGTATTATATTTTTATTTTTATATATTTTATAACTATATCTATAAAAATATATATCTATATAAAACAAAGACTTATTCCTACTTCCCACACACACCCTCCCAAACCCACCGAGGTAGATTGTCCTCCTGCGGTACAACCAGCCCCGGCTTTCCTCCGTCCCCTGGTCTTTGGAGCCAGGTCTCGACTATTTACTATTTATTTACTGTATTCAACAGAGGCAGAGTTTTAAATCCAATAGTTTGGAGAAAAACTGGTGTTATGAACGCCATTAAACGAATTAAAAAGCTGAAATGGAACTGGACAGGATATGTTGCTAGAGTCAGAGTTTACAACACAATGCTTATCGTAATCGATGACGTCCTCCAATAGGCGCATCTAGCCCAACTGGAAACTGGAGTCAAGGTGCTCAAGATTAGATGCAATGCAATTATTTACGGGAGGCCTATGTTCCGCCGTCGACACAAAACGGCTAAAGATGATGATAATGGGGCTTACAAATAATTTAGGAAATTGGCAAGGCTTTCACTATTGCTTCATTTTAAATCCTAACGAAAATCGCCAGCATGCTTCTCTGTAACTAGGCAATTCTGAGGTGTATTAATAATATTTATTTATGCCGTACCAGTTTGCCACGAATACAAAATGTGACCGAAATGTAACAATAGATCATTATTCTTCTTCTTTTTATGTAGACACGAATCTGTCTGTTTTTCAATGTGCCTCCAGTAAGTTGTCGTTTCATCGTTTTTGAGGTCTTTCTACTGATATTCTTCCTGTTGGTGAACCGTCTCACGCGGTCTTTACTGCTCTATTTGTTGTCATTCGGCTTATATGATCGTTCTATTCTACTCTTCTATTTTTTATCCAGTCTTTGATGTTCTACACCTTGCATCTGTGTATGTCCTATATCTGTATTTCTATCTCTGCCCCATAGTGTCTTACCATAAATGTTTCTAAGAGTTTTCATCTCTGCTGTTTTCTTTTTGTCCTCTCTGTATCAGATCGTGTTTCGGCTTGATGACTGCTTTGTAAATTCTGCCTTTCAGGCAAGCTGCGACTCTGCTGTATTCACTTGATCTTCCACTTCTGATTCGAGCTTTCCGTAGCTAGAGATAGTGTGATGCCTAGATATTTAAACTCCATTACTTGTTCTATTATCTGGCCATCCAGATACAATGTACCTCTTAATAAATATGCTTTTATAACCATGCATTTTGTCTTTTTTTGGGGAAATTAACTTGGTAAATTTTCTGGCCGTTATATTAAATTGGTGCAGCATACGTTGTAAATCTTCTTCACTTTGTGAGAGTCGTATTACGTCGTCTGCATAGCCAGAGTATTTTAAGTTGTTTTTTTTTTATTTGGTATCCTTTTTTAGTTCTTACTATTTTTATTAGTTTATCCATGATGAGATTGAACAAGAGAGGACTCATAGAATCTCCCTGGGTTATCTCATTGCCAGCTTCAGTTGCAGTCTTAATTGGGCCAGTTGGTTCTTCTTCTACTTCTATTGTGTTGTTTTGGTAGATATTTTCGATTTTTTAAATTATTTGTAGCGGTGTATCTCTAGAAGTGGATAGCGTCGTTTAATATGACCCTGTTAAGTGCCTTCTTAAGGTTCACGAAACATAGATATGCCGGTTTGTTGTATTTTAATGATTTCTCCTGAACTAGTGTTATAATTTTATTCGTTTATAGCTATAGATTATAGAATGAACAGTTTATACAATGAATCATTAGATGATCAAAAGACTGCACTTTCCTCCCAAAAAACTTTATTGGGGTATATGACAATTTAAAAAAAATCATTTACAAATGGCCATGTAACAAATAATTATCGGCTTGTAAATATAAATATTTCTTTCCTTTTTAGGTTTTCTATAAATCGGTTCTAAAAAAGGCCAAACTTTTTAAATTAAAAAGAACATACATTGTAACAAAGCACCTGGGTATGATTTTGTTATGGGAAACGAACTTCAAAAGCTAACTTTATTAGAATAAAAACAACAATAAACACAAGATTTAACTTTTTGATCAGAATTGGACATTAGATGCACTAGACGTTTACTATACTCTTTATAACAAACTTAGAGAACTAAGTTCTGTAAGTTTGTTATAAAGAGTTAGTAAAGTTAGTTTGTTAGTTAAGTTAGTAAGAGTTAGTTATTGAATGTAAATTTAAATTTAAAATTAGAGAATAAATCTTTTTCTTTTACAATCTATCCGTATATTTAATATACCTATTTACCACAAGACGTGTATATGTGTAATATAAAGGTCATAAGTTTATTTTAAAAAAATTGATTAACATTATAAAAAACCAAAATTGACTTATTTTTCAACTTTCTAATCAACAAATTAAGCTAGGAACAAATTAAACTATGTTTAGAAAAAGCTATTTTGAAGGATTTTAGATGACTTTATGACGAAAAAAGCGAAAATTAACCGTTTTTTGACCATAGTTTGTTAATAATTAAGTCCAAAAAATCGACTGCAGGAAACATATAGGTTCTTGTTATAGAGGTCTATACTACTCAAAACCACTGTCGGTTGCCTGGCCGGACGACTGTTACGAAACAAAACTTATTTCCCTGGCCTAAACGAGGATGTAGGGAGTGGACCTACGTACATTATATGTTAAATATATAATGTCAAATAATTAAAGTAGAAATTAAAATCTGTTCCACGTGGTTTTGGTACTTTTAAGAGTTTTTGGCAAAATTTAAAAAAAAAATAAAATATTTAAATTGGTTGTTCGTTTTATTATAACGCAATCAGCACACATAATCAATTTGGCCTGCACGCCTGGAACTAGAACTAGCACTAGCACGCCTAGAGGGATCCCTCCAGATACTGACAAAGAATGTAGCGTAGAATCTTTAAGTAATTTTAAACTGTTTGTCCTCGTTTTAGTGTAGTGTTTTGTACAATTTTATGTCATTATTAATGTTTCCACATTCTACGCTTGCCGGATAGTTTACATTTGACGAAATGCCCCTGAAGATGCTATTTTAAGCGAAAGTACTTGGGCTAGATTTAATTAACTTGTGCTCGATAATAGCCTTATTTTTCAAAGTTTATTTATTCGAGCATTCAACCTCATTTCAAATAAAAAAATATTTATACTATCAGCACATATATTTCGTTAAAAAGATGTTACGGAACTTAATAATTTTATTTTCATTTTATTATGTATATAACAGATATTTAGAAATAACATCTATAATTTTATATTGCACCAATCAATAAAGTATTAACTATTCCAATTGTCATTTTTTGTTCTGGACGAAAATTGTTCTACACATATTTGTCTTAATCAATAGTTTGGGAAACTATGTTTAAATTACCTTATAAAATCGACCAGGTGTACAAAGCCACTGGATTAGAAGTCAGGATAATCACTTTGAAGGGGAATCAGGACCATGTTTAATTGTTTTCGAGGAATCTTGTGCCGAATTTCAACGTTAACTCTCCTTTCCTAACGTGCGGTATCAAGCACCAATTGTAGGTAATTTTGTCACATGATTTTCACTAATACGATTTAAAGCTCGGTAGTTTCTGTAGGTTAGATCTTTGCTATTTAGTGTTAATAATTAAATCACTATGGTTTATTAAGGGAAGATACGACAGATAATATAGAAATTTCGCAACACTCAGAAATTAGATCCTTTTATATGATAAATACCATTCCCCTTCATTTGGTTTATATATATATATATATATATATATATATATATATATATATATATATATATATATATACAAACAACACAGTTTATTAGGGTTTGCAGTCAGAATATTGGCCGGGATGTTAAAAAAACACTCTTTTGACTTTTTGTCGAGCTTTCGGAATGGTTTTATTCCTTTTTCAAGACACTGTAAAAGACAATTATGTAAATATTTAAAAAATATCACAATTCTTCAGTGTAACTTACTAGTCGTTGAGATTATTTTTGTAAGCATTGACACTCAACATTTATACCACACATTAAAATATACAATTATGGACATAATACATCATAAAATTTTTAAAATTTGTTGTAAAAATAGTAAAACTTTAGAATAGATAGAATAGATTGATGGCATGTTTTACTGGTGTATATTAACTCATACAGAGAATGGAAAGAAAAACACAGTGTAATTAATATGTAATTAGGTGTAATTGATGTTATCTTTCTTTATAAGAAATACTAGAGGCCCTTCTTAGGTGACTATACTTTTTAAACCTGTCTTAATGGTATGCAACATATTATACAGAGGTGTAATTTTTGTACAGGTAAATATTTATTTTATTTTTGGTGTTTTTCTAGTAAATAACAATAAATGTTACTTAATTTGTCTATGTCGGACTTTTTGTTGATGCAAGATGTGCTAGATTTTATGAAACACATTTCCAAAAAAACACGTTTTGAATGGTTCTTTTCTTTTGCCAAAATACAGGAATCATCGAAATTGAATTCATGTTTCAGAGTTAGTGCATGTTCTGTCAATGCACATGCATTGATTTTTTTGGTTTTTATATCACTGCGATGTGATATCACCCTGCTGTGAAAATTATGAGATGATTCTCCTATGTAAATTTTATTACAGTTAGTACACGGTATAGAATAAACAACATTCGATGACTCCTGTATTGTGAAAGGATCTTTTGTTTTTGTGTAAAGCTTCGATACTGTTTTCACATTTTTGGTTGTAATTTTTAAGCCACTAACATTTTTAAAGATGTTCATTAGCTTAGGTGTCAAAAATGGAATGTAGGGTAGGCAACCATAAGTTATTTTAGATGGTAATATTGATGCGTTATGTGTCAATGTCAATTGTCGGATCTCATTGTTATGAAAATTTTGGTTGACAGAAACTTGTAAAGGAAAAGGAGAACCGAAAATGAGTTTATTTAACAGCCCTATGGGATAAGAATTCTCTTGTAGTATGGATCTCAACTTTTTTAGTTCCTTGTCTCTGAATTCTATGTGTGACAAATTGATAACCCTAGTTTTTAAAGCCAAAACCAAATTTGTTTTCATCTTAGATGGATGTTGAGAATTAAAGTTTTTGAAACGGTTACTGAAACAAGGTTTACGATACCACTCCGTCTTTAGCATGCCATCATTGCCACGATGGATTAGCATGTCTAAAAAAGGAATCATATTAGCTCAGCCTCTCTTTCAACCGTAAACTTAAGGTGTTCACATTGGGCATTAAAAGTGTTTAAAACATCAGCTACCTTGTTTTCAGGGACCGATAGAATCAAATCATCTACATAACGTTTAATAAATAATATGTGAAAAGGTATGTTTTCTTTACACGTTGTTATAAGTTCATCCAAAACAAAATTACATAGTATGGGGGATATTTTACTGCCCATTGGAGTGCCAAAAATTTGTTTAATAAAATTACCATTGAATAAAAAGATGTTAGAATCAAATATAAATGTTAACATTCTTATGAAATCATCTAAGCTGATCTTAGTATGTGGAGAGATGTTGTTCCAGTTATTTTTAATGCTGTAAAGAATAGCATCTAGTGGTAAGTTTGTAAACAGTGACACAACATCTAAACTAATCAATATATAATTATTTGGAACTTTAACATTGTTAATGAAGTTACTAAATGAAAAAGAATCTCTAATATAGAATTCATTGGATTCATTGTAGGAAATTGTGAGAATATCTGTAAGGTGTTTAGCAAGTTTACTATTAGGAGCATCAATGGAAGATACAATAGGCCTCATTGAAATAGTGGGTTTATGAACTTTAGGCAGTGTATAAAACCTGGGTGCAACTGCATTGTATATTTTCAAGGATTTTGCAACTTCTGTTGTTATGGATTTAGAAGCAGCTAAATCCGAAACCAGCTTGTTCGCCTTTTGTTGGAGGGTGCACACCGGACTGTTCATAAGTTTTATGTAACTTTTTGTGTCATTTAATAAACTATTACTTTTTTCAATGTAATCAATTTTATACATTGCC
Source organism: Diabrotica balteata (assembly GCA_918026665.1). NCBI lineage: Eukaryota > Metazoa > Arthropoda > Insecta > Coleoptera > Chrysomelidae > Diabrotica > Diabrotica balteata. Next base: position 34,136,765 of record OU898282.1, on the reverse strand, counting down.
ACTGTTACATTACCTTTGTCACTCCTAACAATGTAAATGTCTGGATTTGATTTCAAAAATTGTTTACACTCATTATATATTGTGTTCAAAAAATGTCCTTCTTTACTTGTTTTGTGTAAAAATTTAGTGATAACATTAGTGCTTTGAGATCTCACAATATCTTTCTCTTGAGGTTCTAGACCAGAAATAAGAAACTCAATATCGGAGAGAAGAGAAGACATTTTAAAATCTCTAGCACTAGGAAATAGGCAAAATTTTTACCCAAAGACAAAAGTTTTTTCACATTGTATGGAAAAGTGATGTCAGTTAGATTTTTGAACCATTTTTCTTGAAATGTTATTTTTGAAAATTGATCAACTTTTATTTTGTTAAATTTTTTGATGTTATTATTTTTAATTCGAAAGAAAATTTTATTGTATTTAATTTTTTGCCTTCTATAGAATTCTTGTAGTAAAGGGGCAGGTAAATGCTGCTCTAATGTATTTTTTAGTTGATGTAACTTCTTTTCTGTGTATGTAATATCATTTATTGTTACAGAGATTTCTAAATTTAAGACTTTGGTTTTTAAATTTGAATTGAAGTTTTGAATTTTATTACCTAATTTACCTCCTTTATGATGTAACAAGTTATTGATGTTAAACTTTCCATTCTCTATGTGTGCAGGAAAACACGAAACAAAGACGATCGTTTGTAATGCAAAAGTTTGAATTCTGCGGTTTTTAGACATATTTCAAATGCCTTATATTTGTTGCCAAAACTCAAAATCGAAATTTCGTTTGATACGTTTTAAATATCATGCTCTATTAATGGAAATTCCACTACGACTGGTCAAGAAAGTGATACATTTTCGACAAAATACAAAAATTGAATACAAAAGCTACACTCTTCACCGGCAATGCATTTTGATTTTTGTGAATACGACACTTAAAAGATATCAAATTTTTACCGTCGAATTGACATAAATTTAATTTAAAATTTATTTCTTTAGAAATGAGAAATTTCTTTGAGAAATCTAAAGTGCCCGTAACTGGCATTTAAAATCGTAGGTCGCTTCAAGTGTTGTTTTTGGGAGAACTAGTAATTCTAACAAAAAAAGTGCTAATATTTTGGTTCAAAATTACCTCGTACCTGCGTACAAATTTTTGCTAAATTTGTTTTTTTTTCATTTTTTTTTTCCTACGAGGGTAAGTTTTAGAGGAAAGCAAAATTTGAATATTAAAATTTTTGAATTTAGTCGGGAACTTTAATATTATTGAACTAAACTATTAGTTTTAATAAGACAGAATATAATTATAGATATTTCTCAGTTTATCAATGTTTGTTTTTACGTTAAAACATTGATATTTATTTCTGTATACCATTTCTAGGAATTCTCTTTAGTTTAATTTGTTTTCATGTTTTAATATCTTGGTTTTATTAAAATGCTGAAGTCACGTTTATGTGATGTCAGTCTGTCTATTAAATTTCTGGATGTGTGTCCGATGTAGTACCTAACACAATTCTCACGTGGTATTTTATAAACTGCATTTAAGCTTTGTAAAATGATGCTAATAGTTGTGTTAGTTTTTGTTTACAATGACGCCAATATTTTTGTATTTTTTATTTATTAGTTATTGTTTATTATTATTACTTGTTAGATTGGATATTAATGGTATATAAGGTAGTAATTGGGTATAATTCTATTATTGAGGTTATTAAACAATAATTTGTTTATTAGTTTATTTGGGTAAGAATTCTCCAACAAATAATACAAATAAAGGATTAATGAAACGATACTGAAAGACATTTTATTGGAGAATTGATATACGCAAATTTACTGTGCAACAAATTGTCAGCACAGATAGTTAGCCAAAAGCGAAAGTTTTATCTTCTTTTCGAAAATCTGATCATGGGTGGGTTGATACCTACACTCAGCAACGATAGACATCATGTCCTAGGCTGTGCGGCTTACCTGATTATCTTTGCTTATGGCAAAATTATAATAATAGTTAAATATAATGAAATAGGCCCTAACTATAGTTACAGAATGAAATTCAAGTATTAACATATAAGAATTTTAAATTAATGAGACTTGCCAGAAGGAGACATTTAAAGTGATTACTTCCTCTAATCCTGAATGGTAGAAATTTAAATCTGGTGAGTAGATTATTTTTCAATTAAATCGTGAAGTATTACTACACTTAAGGCTTACTTTGAATCAACAGATAGAACGAATAATCAAGAGAGCAATTACTACTTTAGTGATAGCTAGACAATTTATGAAAAATATGCAGTTGAAAAGCAGATATGGTATGTTGGATTTATAACATGGTCGTAAAATTTACAATAACATATACAAATACAAACAAAGATAATATATGATGACCAAAAGTGCAGCAAAAATGTGCCATCCTCAAATTAAAGTGCATAGAATTGCTTCCTTTAAAATTACAGGGCTCTATGGGGAACGCCAAAAGTACATATGGAGACTCTATTCGAACTACCTTTTTTGCAGATCGTTATAAGGGGGAGGCGAGACTGGCATATTACAGACTACGAGAAAACCTTAGCTGAGTTATATCAGAACCTTTCTAGGTGGGATCTACTCACAACATGTATGGGGAAGAGGAAATACACAACCCTGTTGCACGATTACACTTGGTCTAAAGCTACAGAAGAGTCAGTCAAACTTCAGCAGCAGTGTACATTTTTCTTCTCCTATAAGAGTAGATTTTATTTCAGGCAAAGATATAATGTGTAGTGTTGAATTGAGCAGGACAAATTAACATGAGGGCTTGTGAACTAAAGCAAGGCAATGTAGCTCTAAGCTAATCTCTGAAGACCGAAAAGTACTCAAGAGACTGGCGGAACGAAACAGTGTCAACGAGTAATATATGGCAATTAAAGAGGTGATGAACTTGTCTGAAGAGGACCTGCTAAAATACTCCTGCCCAGAACCATCTGTCGGAATCAGAAAAAAGCCTAAATACGACCACAACATAACTTTCACTGGAAAAGTTTATTGGGTTAATCAAATGTATATTGATAGTTTACGCATTAATACGATTGAAGTACTGCGGAAAAGAAGCAGGAATCAGCTCATAATGGTAACAAGCTTCTTTACTGGTAATGCGCTAGTCAAGGAACACCTACATAAATGAGGCTGTTTGGTGGAGATTTAAACTACAGGCTCTGTACCATAGAACCTGAAACAGTCAACTCTTTAACATGCATGCAGCAAACACTTGTAACGATAAGACTACCAAAGAGAATTGAAGTACTATTGTAAAAATAATAGCTCAATCAACCATGGGAGCTTATCGCCTATACCTTGCCTAGCTCAGTATCACAAGGGTGAGTATGTCTTGTCTTAAAATGAGGATTGAACCTGAGTTCTTAGTTGATAGCAAATAAGACAGTTTTTAACCAAATATATTTATTAAAAAGAATAAAAAAAACAATAATTAACCCTGCCAAAGCTTAACAGTTAATAAGTGCTACTTATTGCTTCGATGGGCTGCTTGTGTGTTCTAGGTGTTAGGTCCTCTAGTCACATGTGGGTGTACGTTCTGATTAAATTGTTAGATCCTCAAATGGATACGGTCAAAAGAATACTGATGTGGTCAATAAATCCAATAAATCCAATAAGGCTGTCAATAAGCCCAATAAAATGCCCAATAAACTAAAATATAAGGAACAGTTTGCATTAGAGACACATCAAAAAGAAAGGTTTAACTTCCTTGCCGTCTTATAAAATTACAATTAGCAAATACATACAAACAAACAAATAGCGTATGGTAAGGATAAAATGAAATATAATTGTTACTACTTAGTTAAATTCTGTTAAAGAGTCCTAATGCATATATCAGAGAAAAATGTGCTTTCGAAAGAAAATAAGGTTACAAATATTGGAAATGCGGTCAGAATTATAGAATAAATATCACAATGAAAATACTTACCCCAAGAGAATTTGTAGACCATAAAATGAGTATTATAATAATTTTTGCCTTCTTTTATAAATTTCAAAAGCAGGCAAAAAATTATATTTCCACTACATTAGAACATTTAACTTACAGAAAGTAGTGTGACTACTTGAAGTTGGCACAGATGTTATAAAATGTTGCTTGTCCGTCAACACGGAACAGAATGGTCTGCAAGACAGAAAGAGATATGGCGAATGTTTATCTATGGGACAGAAACAGAGAGTAAATAAAAACAGAGGAAGAAAAGAAAAGGGAGCCAACTACTTTTTAAATAAAAGAAAAGTAAAAATTAAACTGAAGATAAAAAAAAAATGAAATTAATAAATTAATAAAGAAATTAAAATAAAATAATTATTTAAATATAAATTAATAGAGGTGTGACGTTTATAACGTTACACACTTTTTGGAGATTACCATGTGACTCAAAAAATATATGGTACAGATTTATTCTTCTTCTTAACGTGCCCTATCAAGTCCCCTTGACGTTGGCGATTAACATGGCAAAACTGTCTCTGTCTCGAGCTATTCTAAAGAGTTGCTCAGCTTTCCTTATTCCTCTCCACTCCCTGATATTCTTCAACCAAGAAGCCTGGTTTCTACCAATTCCTCTGCGTCCTTCGATTTTACCCATCATAATAACTTGAAGAATATTATATCGGTCTCTTCTTACTACGTGTCCAAAATAGGCCATCTTTCTACATTTGATGTTATCAAGCAGCTCGCGAGCAGCATTTGCTCTCTCAAGGACTGCCACATTTGTCAGCATAGCTGTCCATGGAATTTTTAGTATACGTCTGTGCAGCCACATTTCAAAGGCCTCCAGACATTAATGGTGGATATTTTTAATGTCCATGCTTCGACACCGTATAAGAGGACTGACCAAATGTAGCATTTAACCATGCGCTTTCGAAGTTGAAGTTGCAAGTTATCATTAGAGAAGAATGACCTCATTTTTAAAAATGTCGTGCTGGCTATCTCGATTCTACATTTTATCTCTTGATCTGGATCTAGTTGTTCAGTAATATGGCAACCAAGATAATTAAAACTGGACACTCAACTTATATGACCATCACTATATAATCGTGCATCTTGATGTGCTAAACGGCTAAACACCATGTGTTTTATTTTTGAACAATTTATGTTTAGGCCAAACTCTCTTCCCACTGTATCAATGGCATTTAAAAGGCATTGTAGTCCATTCATGTCATCACTTAAAATAACTGTACCGTCTGCATATCTGATTGTATTTATCAGAATTCCATTAACTTTCACGCCCTATTCCAAATTATGTAACGCTTCTTTAAATATTCTATCTGAATATAAATTAAATAACAGTGGGGATAATATACAACCCTGTCTGACACCTCTTTGTATTTTACATATTTCTGTTGATTTTCAGTTCATGCAAGCTGTCGCTGTTTGACGCCAGTATAACTTTTCTATGAATCATATGTCTTGACTATCAACTCCTTTATCTTTTAATATTGTAATTAATTTGTGAGGCTGTACTTTATCAAATGCCTTTTCATAGTCAATAAATACAGCAAAGGCGTCTTTCCTTTGATCTCGACATTTCTGCAGTAATACATTTAGTGCAAAGAGGGCGTCCCAGTCCATTTCTGAAGCCAAATTGTGTTTTATCCTGGTCTTCTTCACATTTATCTCTGATTCTAATGTGGATAATGCGTAGAAATATTTTCAAAGTGTGGCTCATAAGGCTTATCATTCTATAATCGCTACAGTTTTTCGGACGTTGTTTTTTGGTAGTGTTATGAATTCGGACTTAAACCAATCTTCAGGAATATCACCAGTTGAATAAAGATCATTGAAAAGCTTGACCAGTATTCCAATGTTCTCCTCATTTATAAGCTTTAACATCTGTGTCGGTATGTTATCAGGGACATCGGCTTTCTTGTTCTTTGCTAACTTTATAGCATGCAGTATTTCTAATTTTAGTATTTCTGGTCCTTCACCTTCAACTAAAGTCTCCAGTTCTTCGGGTCTGTCATCATTATACTCCAGACACATTATACTACAGTTCACTTATATAATTACACCAGGTTGTTCGAATTTCATGTTCGTCTATTATCATTTTTCCCGACGAATCGGTTATAGTATGTGGAGTTTTCTTATGATAAAGACCAGCTACTTCTCTAACTTTTTTAAACCTATTAAACGTTTCATGTTTTTCATTCAACTCCTCTACTTCCTTGCATTTATCCTCCATCCATTTTTCTTTAGCCACCTTTATTTTTTGTTTAATTAGTTTCTGTTTTTCCTTATATTCTGTCTTGTTACCTTTCAGTTTTCTTCTCTGCTCCATTAATTTCAGAATTTCATCAGTCATCCTTTGTTGTTTTTTTTTGCCTGTGTAACGTTGTTGAATAAATTTCTATTACTTTCAAGGTAAGATCTTTAAATGTGTTCCATATTTCTGTGTTGTTTTCATTTATTGGTTTCTTTAGCTCATTGTTTAAGTCATTTTCTATTAACGTTTTGTTGGATATTGAGATATTTAATTTTGGTGTTTTGAGGCTTTCTTGGACTTTTTCAGCTTCACTTTGATGTCAGTTATTAGAGGGTTAGGATCTGAACCGATATCTGCACCAGGATATGTCGTTACTCTGGTGACGCCATTCTTAAATCTCTTGTTTACCAGAATATAGTCTATCTGATTTCTAATCATATGTAGTGAATTATCTCCTGGTCCCCTCCATGTGTATAACCTTCTTTTCTGTAATTTGAACCATGTATTTACGATTATCATGTCATGTTCTTGACAGAACTGGTATAATCTATCGCCTCTTTCATTGCTTTCTCCTAGTCCATATTCACCTACCAGGTCAGATCTTCGGCCTTGGCCAATTTTTGCGTTAAAATCTCCAATGAAAATGTGACTTCGTTACTTTTTAGATTTTTAAGTGTCTTTTTTAATTGGCTACAGAATGATTCGATATCATTGTCTTATTTCTTTTCTGCAGTAGGGGCATATATCTGGATAACATTGACATTAAATGGTCTGCTATGCAGATTCATTAGACCTGTGCAACCCTGAAATTAGTGCTTATAATAAATGGATTCCGAAAAAAATTGCACAACTTATTTAAAACATCACACACTCAAAACAATTTAAAAAAACTATCAAACTAAACATAACACAATCTCTTGATGACGGGTACGTCAATCGGTTGAAAACGCCATTGCCCTAGTGCAGCATTTACCTGTAGATCTTTAACAACTGAATTTACATATATTAGAAGAAGAAATATAGATATCTTAATAAAATACTATATTCTATTCTGTGGACATGCCAACAAAATATGTGTAGGACTAAATTTAAACAAATTCAAATTCCAAGAGACCTTCAACAGGTTAAACGTAATTCATTCTTTAAAAATTTTCATAAATAACTGAACTAATTTCTTAATACAACCCTGCAAAAGGACTTGTTGCAAATTAGCACAACGCAGTCCGGTATGGCTTCGTCCATAATTTCTTCCGCACCCTGATTTTTGTGTTCGTTCGGTCCGCGCGCATCCGGTAACAAATCATTACCCAGACATAATTACACCTGCTTGTGTACATTTTTTAGGGGGTTTCGTATTTTATGGGATTATCTTTCGGCTACATATTGACTAATTATTTGATTTAACTCCATAGATACATAATCTGTTTTTTTTTTAAATTTGTTCTTTTAGTGTTGACTTTCGTTTGATATATCGAGTGGTATGTTTTTGTAGATGGTCTATAATGAAGTTGAATTATAAAACAAACAGCTAACAGACAAAAAGCTAAAAACGGTCTATTTACACTTGAAAACTGTATTTTTGCCATATTTTACTTCTATCGTACATATGCATATTTTCACAACTTTTGTAAATAAATGCATATGGGGCAAAATTTAAAAAATAATGCATATTGTTTGGTTTTAACATAATGTTAATGTAGTAAAGTGAAACCTAAGAGTTGAGCTACCTTTATACATTATCAAATACCTCAGGATCAAGTGGGATTTGTAAAGGGTAAAGGTACACGGGAACAAATCCTAAACCTGAGACAACTCATTGAAAAGTCTAGAGAATTTCAAGTACTTATGATTATATGCTTCGTTGACTACCAAAAGGCATATAATTGTGTAAGCTGGATAAATCTGTGGTCCATTTTAATAGAAATGGGCACCGATTAGTTTGATCTCCCATACATACAAACTATTCATGAAGATAATAACAAAACGGCTTGTAAACAAACTTGATAGTTACCAACCTTGTGAAAAGGCTGGGTTCCGCTTCAGATACGGAACAAATGATCATCTACAAGTTATAAAAACGCTAATAGAAAAGTGTACAGAGTATAACAAGCATATCTTTTTTATATTCGTAGATTATGAAAAGGCGTTCGATACTATAGATCATCATAAAATGCTTCGAGCATTGGCTGACTGCCGCATTGACTACCGATATATCGCCTTAATTTAAAGTATTTTCGAAACTGGTATAGCTTGTGTCCGCCTTCATGAAGATACCAAGAAGTTTCGAATTTCTTCTTCTTCAGATGCAAATCCACTAATGGATGTTAGCGATCACATTTTCCATTAATTCTCTATTTCTTGCAATATGTATCAGAGATTGTATGTCGTTAATCCCTGTCCATTGCCTTATGTGTCGGAGCCAGGACATTTTCTTGCGTCCCATTCCTCTCTTGCCTTCAATTTTACCTTCGATTATAAGTTGGAGGAACTGGTATTTTTCATTTCGCATGATGTGACCTAGATACGCCGTTTTCCTTTTCTTGATGGTTTCGAAAAGTTGGCGTTCTTGGTTTATTCTTTTAAGGACATCTAATTTGTGATTTTCGCTGTCCATGGTATTTTTAGGATACGGCGATAAAGCCACATTTCGAAAGCTTCCAATCTGTTTATATCCCTCGTTTTGAGTGTCCAGCCCTATACGCCATATAGCAGCACTGACCATACGTAGCACTTAGTAAACCTTAGTCTCAGTTGAAGATCGAACTCAGAACAAGTCAGTACCTTCTTGAATTTTACGAAAGCTTGTCGAGCTTGCTCAATGCGACATTTTACTTCCCTGTCCGATGCCCAGTCTTCAAAAAGCCACGATCCCAGGTATCTAAATTTACTCACTCTTTCTATGGATTTACTATTCAGTGTTATGGTGGGGTTTTCAAGTGCATCCAAGTTTCTGGAGATGATCATGAATTTGGTCTTTTTGGTATTAATCTCTAGTCCCATTCGCTCACTGTATTCTCCGATTATAGTGACAAGTTGTTGAAGATCGACTATGTTGTCACAAATTAAGACACCATCATCAGCATATCGTATGTTGTTGATCAATACTCCATTCACCTTGATTCCCATCTCTGCATCCTCCAAAGACTCTTGAAATATGGCTTCCGAATAAATGTTAAATAAAAGAGGGGAAAGCACACATCCCTGTCGAACGCCTCTTCTTATATGTATGGGCTTGGATATAGAATTGTCTATTTTTAGCTGTGCCGTTTGATGCCAGTACAAGTTTTCAATGCATCTTATGTCTTTTTGGTCTATATCAACTTTCTTGAGAATCTGCATTAACTTGTGGTGTTGGACACGATCAAACGCTTTTTGGTAATCTAAAAAGCATAGGAACACATCCTTCCTCTGATCGTAACAATTTTGGACCAGTACCTGTGTTGCTACTATTGCTTCTCGTGTTCCTAAACCTTGCCTAAACCCAAACTGGGAATCACTGATGTCCCATTCACATTTTTTGTATAATCTTTGATGTAGTATTTTTAAGAATATCTTTAAAGTGTGACTCATCAGGCTAATGAGTCTGTGATCCTCACATCTTTTTGCATTGACTTTCTTGGACAGGGGAATAAAGGTAGAGCGTAACCACTGTTGAGGATAGCAGCCAGTTTCATAAATTAAATTAAATATTTTGTGTAGTGCTGAAATTCCCCTTTCATCTAGTAATTTGAGTATTTCTGATGGGATCTCATCTGGTCCAGGTGCCTTATTGTTTTTTGAATTTAATATTGCTTTTTCCATCTCCTCTTTGGTGATTGAAGGGCCAGTCAGCTGGTCGTCTGTATAAACTTCACTCATAGGTCTTTCGTCATGGAAGAGCTCCTGGATATAATTTTCCCATATATCAATTTTCTCCTTTTCACCCAGCACTATCTGGTTATCCTGATTAACTATGGTAGTTGGTCTTCGTTTTCTGTATATTCCAGCAGTCTCCTTAAGCTTTTTATGTAAATTACGGTCGTCGTGCTGTCTTTGTAAATGTTCTAGATCGATACATTGTTGCTTAAGCCATTCATTTTTTGCTATTCTTATTTTTGCTTTTATTTGCCTGTTAATGTTTTCATACATATTGCTGCCATCTTGGTTATTCTTGTGTCTTCGTCGTTCTTCCATTAGTAATAGTATTTCTTCTGTCATCCATTTTTGCCTCTTGTTATTTCGTTTGTACCCTAAGTTGTTTTTCATGATGTCTGTTACAGCACTTGTAATCGTATTCCATGTTGGTGTTATATCTTCGGTAATGTTTGTCGTTAATATTTGAATTTGTGCGTTTATTTCATTGCTTATTTTTGCTTGTATCACTGGGTCTTTCAGTTTATCCAGTGCTATCTGTTGTTGAGTTTCAGGATTGTTCTTGCATGAAAGAGCGATCTTTATGATGGCCACTAATAGTACGTGGTCAGAAGGGACATCTGCTCCAGGGTATGTGCAAGCTCTTTTGACAGTTGTGCTGAATCTACCGTTTATAAGAATGAAGTCTATCTGGTTTCTTATTATGTTATGAGCTCTATCGGCGGGAGATTTCCAAGTATATAGGCGACGGGGGTGGAGTTGGAACCATGTGTTGGTAACTCTCATGTTTTCTTCTTGACAAAATTGTATAAGTCGGTCGCCCCTTTCGTTCCTTGTTCCAAGACAATAGGGTCCAACTATGTCTTCAAAGCTGCCCTTCCCTATTTTGGAATTAAAATCTCCCATAATTATGTTGACATCATGTTTCTTTGTCAATTTAAGTAGTTCTTTGATTTCATTATAAAAGTTTTCCACTACTTCATCTGATGCGTCTGTAGTTGGTGCATAAACCTGTATGATGTTGAGATTATTTGGCTTCGCTTCAAGTTTTACTAAGGCTGTGCGGTCGGAATATGGTACAAACTCTGTGACAGCTCTCACCAATCTTTTAGTTATCATAATCCCGACACCTTTTCTATGATCGCGGTCATCATTGCCTGAGTAAAAGAATGTTCTGCTTTCTGTAGTGCATTTACCGGATCCAGGCCACCAGGTTTCTGAGATCCCAAGGATATCTAGATCTAATCTGCTCATTTCTTGAGTTTCGAAGTTTCGAATAGAACGTGGAATTAGACAGAGTGATACTATCTCCCCTAAATTGTTTACAGCTGTTCTTGAATATATGTTCAAGCAAATGGAACGAGAGCATAATATGGGAATTAATATAAATGGGGAAGATCTGAACCACCTAAGATTTGCCGATGACATGGTTTTAATATCTGATAGAGTTGATACCAAACCTACAAATAAGAAGAAGAACAGGAGTCACAGATGCAGTTGAAAAAATAGCCATAGCTAAAATGGCTTGGGCCGGACATGTTGCCAGATTAACGGATGATATATGGACCAGAAAGATTCTGGAATGGCGACCAAGGCAAGATGCATATCGAAGCAGAGGACGACCACCGACTAGGTGGACGGATGATATCAAGCGCATCACCACCAACTGGATGCAGGAAGCTCAAGATAGAAATAGGTGGAAAATTTTACGGTAGACCTACGTTCAGCAGTGGACAAATATAGGCTAATTGATGATGACACCAATGCACCTGGTGACTACATTAAAAATATGTACCAGTCCGTTATAGCAACAGTGCGACTAGATCAGAAGTTCTCAAACAAATTCAAGGCCGAGAGAGGTGTTAGACAAGGATGCTTTGTGTAGGATTGCAGCCTAAATTAATTGCCTACCATAGCATGTTACATAGATTCATAGAAATTCCGGTGTCAAAATACAACTTTGAGATAGAAATAAATATCATTAAGCAAATAGCAGTAAACAATGGGTACCACAAACAAATAGTTAATAAAATTTTAAATCACAAACTACATAAGAAAGCCCTGAAATTATTATTTCCACCATCATAGAAAAACCCAGTACATTTTGTTTGATTACATATACTAGCAAAATATTAACAAACATAGCCAAACACATAAAAAAAAAAGAAATAACACAAGGTTTTACATAGAACAAACCACAACTTAGGCAAATATATTAAAAACAACAAGAGCCAAAATAAAAAGCACACAGTAAGTGCTTTTTTATATACAAAGTAAGTATATACAAACTTAAATGTGGCGACTGTCCAAAAACTACATAGGTCAAACTGGTAGAACTTTTACAAACGTATAGCAGAACATAAAAGGGCTAAAAAACAGATTCTACATACGCACTTCACCTTTTAGATTATAATCATTCTTTTAAAGGTAAATTTCAAATTCTTTACATCCAAAATAAAGGTCTTAAGCTGTCTTTCTTAAAATCTATGGAAATTACCAAATTAAAAAATACAGACATAATTCTGAATGACAAACTTGAGACAAACAGTTCTCCTATAATCAAAGTTATTCAGTTAAAGACTATAAAGTGTAAAAGGCACTCTGTCGAAACCGCTGTAGTGATAAGAAATTATAATACATTTTGTGGAAGTTTTGAAACGAAGTTTTCAGTGTTTTATTATTTTATAAAATGAATTTCCATCAAGCATCGGTCGAATCTATCACATATCATAAAAAGTATTTTCTACTTCTGCACTGTACTAGAACTGGCATGACAGAAGTCAAGTGTTGCCAACTAAGAAATAGCCTGGAGCAGATCGTGGAGATTTTATATACGCCTGTAGCTTCGTGTAGATATGGGATCTGAATACAGGAAATGGAATATAATAAGTGAAAATTAAAATTGAAAAATTAAAATTAAATAGGATATTAATTTAAGCGAAAAGTTGAGCGCCAACTATTTTTAGAATAAAATTAGTACAATGAAAGAATTGAAATATTAAAAGAATTGAAATACGATAATTATTTGAAGAAAACTAACAAACATATGATTTTTATAAAGATACAGCACTTACAAGTTTTAGATAATTTAAAAAACCTTTGGGTATTTCCTAATTCCTTAATAATCTAATATACAGTACATTCAAAAATAAACTCAATTTGTAAAAGATTTTCCAGATATTAGTACAAATGGAAATATACCATTTTGCAAATAGTGTGAAATTCCTATGAGTATCCAAAGAAAGTGGTATGTGTCATAATATTTAACGATTGCAACACATAAACATTTAAGGGATAAATATTGTTGTCAAAAACATCAGGTTTTAATAACTACATCGATGTCATCAGGACTAAAGCGTATAAAATTTAATGAAGATATGTGCAAAGATTTTAATGGTGCTGACATTCTGTTGAAAAAATTAAGTAATCTGTAGCTAATATAGGTAAAAATATTTTAGAAAAGTATACAATGTCATCAGTTCCACGTGAATCAACATTAAGAAAAAACTATGTACCTAATTTATATAGTTATATACTAAACGAAGTGTGAAAGAAAGCAGACAACAGAAGTATTTGGTTAGATAAAACTACTTCTTCTTCTTCAGGTGCCATCTCCGCTACGGAGGTTGGCAATCATCATAGGTATTTAATTTTTGAGGCAGTAGCTCTAAATAGTTATTTTTAGCTGCATCCAAACCATTCTCTCAGGTTCTTAAGCCATGAAATTCGTCTTCCGATGCTTCTTCTGTCATGTATCTTTCCTTGCATTATGAGTCACAGGATGTAATACTTCTCGCCCTGCATCACATGTCCGAGATACTGTAGCTTTCTTTCTTTAATTGTAAGTTCAACTTCCTTCTCTTTACCTATTCTTCTCAGTACTTCATTGTTCGTAACTCTATCTACCCAGGAAACCCTCATAATTCTTCTATAGGTCCACATTTCAAAGGTGTTAAGTCGTCTCATTGTGTCTAGATTTAACGTCCATGATTCCACTCCATAGTATAGTACACTGTGTACGTAATAGTTTGTTATTCGTACTTTAAGAGCTAATGTTAAATATTTACCACATAGGACCTTTTTCATTTTCATAAAATTAGAACGTGGTTTTTCGATTCTGACTTTGATTTCTGTAGTGTAGTCATTATTTTCTATTATAAATGTTCCTAGGTAAGTGTACTTTTTTACTCTTTCGATCTGCTGGCCCTCTTCTATGAAGATTTCGTTAGTACCTATTATGGTTGTTTTTACAAATTTTCATAAACTTCGTCTTTTTGATATTGAGCGAGACTCCGTACTCCCTCCTACACAGTACTATTTTACTTATGAGTATTTCCAAGTCTAGTAAACTATCGGCTATTATTATGTATCATCTGCATATCCGAGGTTGTTAACTAAGACTCCACTTACTCTTATGCCGACAGTTTGATCTTCTAGAGTTTCTCGAATTACCTCTTCAGAATAAGCGATTAATTAGAGGTGATAGTATGCAGCCTTACCTGACTCCTCTCTTTATTTTCATTTCTTCATATGTTTCTTTTTCAATTCGTACTATTGCGCGCTGCTTGTAATAAAGGTTTGTTATTAGCCTTAAATCTCTTTCATCTAGGTTTTTATTTTTTAGAATTTCCATGAGTCGATCATGTTTTACTTAATCAAACGCTTTATTGTAGTCTATAAAACAGACGTAAAGAGGACGGATAACATCCAAACATCTCTGTGTCAGCACGTTGAAGGAGAATAATGCCTCTCTGGTACCCATAAAATCGAAGGACGCAGAGGAATTGGTAGAAAGCAGGCCTCTTGGTTGAAGAATATCAGAGAGTGGACAGGAATAAAGAAAGCTGAGCAACTCTTTAGAATAGCTCGAGACAGAGACAGTTTCGCCATGTTAATCGCCAACGTCAAGGGGACTTGATAGGGCACGTTAAGAAGGAGGTACCCATACCATTGCAGAACTTATATTGTGTGTTACGAATATCTAGCTCCATTTTAGAGTGAATTCGGGCGTGAATAATTTTCAACAGAATTTTCAAGGTATGTTAGATTAATCTTATGGTTCAATAGTCACTGCACTCTCTGACATTCACTTTCTTTGGCAAACACACAAATTCTGATGTCAACATTTCTCTAGGGATGATTCCCATAGTATAGATAGCGTTGAACAGTTCTACTATTATGTCCAGGTTTTTCTGGTTGGCCAACTTTAATAGCTCGCTTGGTAATTCATCTGGACCAGCAGATTTATTGGTTTTCATTGAGTTTAATGCATGACCCAACATCTCCCGTTTGGCTATCTACAGATGTACTAGCTTCTCTCTGGTCATGAAGTAATTCCTCGATGTACTCTTTCCATCTTGGTAGTTTTTGTTCTGTCTCCAATATAATATTTCCATTTTTGTCGAGCAATATATTTGAGGTTCTGCTATTTCCTACTCCGGCTAGTTCTTTGACTTTTTTCATGTAGATTAAAGTTGTCATATCTGTTTTGCAGTTCCTCTATTTCTTTACATTTTTCAGAAAAGTAGGTTTGGTTAGCCTCCCCAATTTTTCTTCTTATTTGGTTTTGAGGCTGTTTATAACGGATCGTATTAATGGTTTTGTTTTTTCTCTTTACATTCATCATTTCTAGAATTTCCTCGGTCATCCACTCTTTTTTCTTACATTTGGTTGTTGTAAGTACTTTCTTACTTGGCTCCAATATAGAGGTTTTGAAGGATTGCCACTTCTGCTCCAAGTTGCAATTTATTGCGTTTCTATCTAGATTTGTGTTGATTTCGTGTTTCAGATTTTCTTTTGTTTTTTCTGACTTTAGTTTCTGTATGTCTAGTTTATTATTGTTGCGGTTTTTTGCGTCTTTTTAGTTAAAGTTGAAACCTAGCAATAAGAAGACTGTAATCAGAGGATACGTCTGCTCCTGGATATGCATTTACTGTCTGAATTGAGTTTCGATATCTGTGTTTTATTAGGATGTAGTCAATTTGATTTCTGATGATTTTGTTGTCTTTGTCAGCTGGCGATTTCCATTATAAAGACGTCGCTTAGGTAATTTAAAAAATGTATTTGCGGCAATAACATTATGCTCCTGGAAAAATTCTATTAGGCGATCTCCTCTGTCGTTTCGATCACCAAACCCGTATGGTACTACATTAGGGTAGCATTTCCCTTCGCCAATTTTTGCATTAAAATCACCTATAATCACTGTTATATCTCTAGATGCTCTGAGATGTAATGCTTTTTGAAGTTCGCTATAAAAGTTTTCTATTTCTTCTTAATTTTTGTCAGCAGTTGGCTCATAAATCTGAATTAAGTTCATTTCTCCATGGGTGGTCAACCTGTGGAAGCCTGTTTTTAATCTCGTTACTTTTTTACTGAGGATCATAGCAACTCCATATCTATGTTGGGTTTCGCTGTTTCCAGAGTAATTAATTCGTCCATTGTCTGTATTGAGTTCGCCAGAGCTGACCCATCTTGTACCACTTATTCCTAATATATTGATCTCCAGTTGCATCATCTCTTGCTGTATATTCCTCAGTTTCCCAGGTTCATACATACTTCTTAAATTCCATGCAGCGATTTTGCAGATGGATTTGTATATATTTAGTGAACAGCGATTTCTGTGGCTAACGGCCTGGGAAGTCCTGTCGTTACTGTTGTTTCTTTCCCTGCCGAATCTTGGCATCCGAGAACCATGATTGGTAGGTTGTTGATTGTCGTTTCTATAAGCCATGGTGATTTCTAAGGATACTCCATGAGTCTTTAATGCAGTGATTTCCCGTTGCCTTCTGTATTGTTCTGCCGTTAACCAATTTATTGGTTCTTCCGCCTTTGGAGTCGATTTCTCAGCTCAATGACAAAGGGTGTCCTACTACCTACTGACTCCTCCGCCCGAAGCCGTTGTACGTTGGTCGGTAAGCTTATACTGGCAATCATTCGGTGAATTACCTGTTGGTCCACGGGAGGTATTTTATTTCCCTCCTACCCACCGGTAAACCGGGTCGAGCATTCCCCTATCCGCCACCTGGGGACGCGCTCTATAGGAGTTACAGGTTCTCCCGAGAGATAAAACTACTGACGTAGAACAAAGATGTGTTCTTACTTTAAAACAATTAAAAATAGTAAATCATCCAAGTATAGCAGCATTCTTTCATACCATATATGTTTAATTCGTCAGAGAATCGATTGAGTAGAAAGATGTAATATTTCCAAAATATGTAGTTTGTTTGTCATAATAACCATTTCCTAATAGCTGTTTTTTGTTTCAGATATATTATTCAAAGGCTGCATCATGATCAAAAATTGGACCTATAATATAAAATAGAAGATATAAGTTAATGTATTAGGTAAGTACTCCAGATTTTTTCCAATTTCCCCACACATCGTTTATTACGCTTTGTGTATTCATATTAATGATTGTTCAATTTCAATATTCCTAATTGGCCACGATTACTAATCATGGACCTCGGATAAAACATGTCACCTACACTCTATTATGATTGATTTATAGTTTCCTATGAATTTTTCTAAAGTTGTAAGATTAACTGAGGCATAAAAGGGACAAAAAATTAAAGAGGAGGACGTAAGATAAATACAATATATGTAATTCAAATACGTCTTTTATCAACAATAACATCAAAATATCACAGCAGATCATAACATTGTTAAAGTTCCCCTTATATTTGAATAAGTAATATGTAGCCCTTTACAGTGAGGCAGCTGTAATAACAGACTTATTCAGATTGCGTATTTAGCAAATTAAATTTGTTTAACACCAATTATACGAATCCTTAAGTCTTTCTATCAGCATAAGTATTTCACGATTGAAAATCAGAAAAATATTTCATTTTATATAAGAATAAAACACTGAAAACTTTGTTTTGTTAAGTTTATTATATTTCTTATCACTACAGCTATTTTGGCAGAGTGCCTTTTTCAAGTGCAAGTGATCTATTTTTGGTATGTGTTTACCCTTTATAAACTTTACTGAATAGGTTGAGGAGGGGATAACGTTGGTCATTTAGAATTATGTCTGTATTTTTTAATCTGTCTCTCCATATCTCCATATAATCTCCACATATTCCAATAAAGCTTATTAGAATATTATTTATTATTTGAAATTCGTCATTAAAAGAATGATTATGATCTATAAGGTGAAGTGTGTACGTATAATCTGTTTTTCTATTATTGAAAGCCCTTGTATGTTCTACTATACGTTTATTAATAAAAGTTCTACATGTTTTTTCCAAGTAGTTTTTGCATGTTAGTACAAGTTTTAATTGTCAATATCTCAGTCAACCAAACTCTTAAAAAAGCTGCAATTTTATATAAACATTATTTTTGTATCTCTAATGCTAATCTTTCTATTTTGAAGAAAAGGGCGTTTCTTACCAAACTACAAAAATTTGTTATTCGCTTTTAACTCCATTTGTTTTTAAACTAATCATTTAAAGTCGATCAAGCTTCTAGACTGTATTAATAATGCATAAATAAGAAAGACTAAATAAGAAAGGCCAAAGACTAATTGTAATTAGGATGGTAATTAGGGGGTTGTTTCCGCTTACTTTCTCGCTAAAAATAATAGGATTGACTTTCTTTTCATGTCACTAAATTTTTGTGCTCGCGATATTGTTTGTTTGTTCTTTTTAAACACTTTAAATCAGTTTTCATATTATATCCTCGAAAAATTTAGCATGCGACGAAGAAGGGCTTACCTATAATAAAGTCTATCCCGGTTAACATTAGTCTTGAAGAATATTTAAAAAACCATTTTGTTTATTTTTTCAAAAGGTAAATTTTTGTTAATTACAGTTTTTTTGGAAAAGTATGTAGTATTTATTTTCATATTTTACATTTTTTTACTTTCAAAATCTCATTGTTTTAAACTGTGTTAAACACATTTAGTCTGGTCAGAGAATTTTACTTTCTCACTTATTTTTGTGTCTCAAACACATAAATTGTTGTACAGTATCATATTTCTGGGACCATGTAGTTAGAATTATTGCCATTTAAAATCGCAATAGAATAGAGTTATTTATTGGTATACGCTCGCCCTACGGCCACCTCGAAGCGTGGTCAGAAGGTTTCTGATCATCTCAAGAAATAAACACTTCATCACGATTAAGAAGTGATTGCACAAGACCAAGACGACCTCTTTTACATGATAAAGAAACTACAAGAAGAATATACCAAGGCTGGCCTAGATATAAATCTCGCGAAAACAGAGTACCTATCTACAAGTGAAGAAGAAATAGAAGATTTACAGATTGATGACAACGTAACAATCAAAGGAAAGGATAAATTCAAATACTTGGGGTTTATAATCACAAAAATGCAACAACAGAGGTATAAATTACACAAAGATTAGGACAAACAAGAACATCAATGCGACAACTTAACTCAGTATGGTGGGATAGACACCTAAATATGAAGACAAAAACACAGATTTATAAAACATTAGTGCTAAGTATTATGACATATGGGGCTGAAAATTGGATTATAAACAAGAAAAATAGCAGTAAGATTGTAGCAATAGAAATGAAATGCCTGCAAAGATGATGCAGAGTAACAATAATGGTACACAAGGTAAAACAAGGAGAAGTAATGACGAAATAAAGCAAAGAACATCAATAGAAACAGACATACTAACATATATAGGACAAAAAAGACTGTAGTGGTATGGACATGTAGGAAGAACTAGTGCTAGCAGATGGATAAAGAGAATAACCGAATGGAGCCTCATAGGAAGGAGGAAAAGAGGACGACCCGAAGATCTTGGAGACGATGGAGACTGGGACAACAGAGAGATATGGAAACCGTTGAGCGAGGGAGGCAGTGAATACTGTAGAATCCCTGAATTAATATATATATATATATATATATATATATATATAATATATAAATATATATATATATATCACGAGACAGCGACACTCACCTGGTTTTATCGATTCCTCGTCTTATCGAGCCTTGACGTCCCGGTTGTCGTGACGTGGTACCAACGCTAATCCTCTGGCTACTAAGACATCAATATTTCAGAAGGTAAGCCTATTCTTTGTACAGATAACATTAATGAGTTAACCTAGCTAATTATCGTAATTTATTTCCAATTAATATTTGCTATTTACAAAACACACTTTTTTTGATAAAACAAATAATTTTTTAGCTATTAACAGAAAATGTATTAAAAACACTCTTTTTTCGCTATAAAACTAACACTTTAGATAGCGAATGAATCGAAAACTCTTAAATTTATCAAAAAAAATGTATCGAACATTTTTTGCTTAAAATTAATTTTTCTACCTGTTAAAAGCGCCTTTCATGATTATATAGATTTTAGTCCTTGGACTATCCACTACTTATTCTAAAATTTTCGAGTAAATCGATGTTTTTCAAAAAAATTGCGATGTGAAAATACTCGTTTCCTGGACTATTTGGAATTTCATAGATAACCAGTTAGACTTAAGGAGACATCGGCACATCGAACATCCCTATAACAGCTTGTATACATATCTTGGCATTGTGGTAATTAAATTTTGGACATGAAATTGGTTTAATTCATGCCATATTGTCTAAAGAGTCCGACTTAGCTCCAGTAGAA
Organism: Diabrotica balteata; assembly: GCA_918026665.1. Taxonomy (NCBI): domain Eukaryota; kingdom Metazoa; phylum Arthropoda; class Insecta; order Coleoptera; family Chrysomelidae; genus Diabrotica; species Diabrotica balteata. The sequence continues at coordinate 34,116,106 of OU898282.1, read as the reverse complement.
TGTAGAAAATGGGGCGGCCAATAGAGCCTGATACACTGCGACCTTTGCAGATCTATTGTGTTCCCCCCTTATTTTAAAGCACTTCATCTAGCTTGGTCCTCTTAATGAGACTCAACAGCCTTGATAGTGGCCTTTTCATGTAGCCTGGTGCTTCCGGTTTTTCCTCTCCGAGTTCTAGAAACCGCATTCGTGCGAGACCTTCGCAATGGCACAGAACGTGTAGAGCGGTTTCCTCTTCTTCCAGACAGAAACGACAGGTGTCCTCTTCTGTCAGGCCTATGAGACTCAAGTGTCTATTGAGTCTACAGTGCCCAGTGAGCAGACCCACTATCATTCTGACAGTCCTGCGTCTGTGCGAAAGTAAGTCTGCTGTAAATTTAGCCGAATGTTCTTTGATGAACTGTTTGGCCTGCCTCTGTCCTGGTGAGTTGTTCCACCACTCAAGAGACTTCTGTTGCACCCATTTGTGTATGGCTGCCCTTTTTATCGTATTTGCGATTCCAAAGAAGGGTTCCGGACCAACCAGTGGCGTAGATGCGCCTTCTCGGGCCAATTCGTCGGCCTTCTCGTTGCCACGATGGCCCTTATGTCCCGGCACCCAGGCAAGTGTCAACCTGTTTCGACTTCCTACCTGAGAGAGGACATCCAAACAGTTCCATACCAGCCATGAATCGACCTGTACCGAACTGAGAGCCTTTAGAGCCGCTTGACTATCCGAATAGATAACGATGGAGTCGTTATCTACATTTCGGCCGATTAGTTCCATAGCGCACCTGTGTATAGCAGCTAATTCGGCTTGAAATACGGTCGCGTATGTTCCTAGACATACCCGGACTTCCGTCCTTGGTTTTATGCCATATATTCCAGCCCCCGTACCTGTATCCGTTTTGGAGCCGTCCGTATACCATATTGAGTTTGCTGTTAGCGGCGGACCAGTTTCCCAGTCCTCTCTTTTTGGTATTGTAATTTGAAAATTTTTGTTAAAACTATACCTCGTAACCATTCGGTCTACAGGCATTCCTAGAACGGGGTCTGCCTTTATGTCCTGGTATAGCCTTAAGTTATCAGCTCCCTGCATCATACTTATTGGAGCTTGGCCTTGGATCAACCGATGTACTGTTGATCTGGCTTCACTCTGTATGTATATATGTAGAGGTGGTAGGTTTAGCAGAACTTCTAGCGCGTCCGTTGGGGCTGTTCTCATGGCTCCTGTAACACTCAAGCATGCAAGCCTTTGTGTGCTACTGAGCAATCGAATCGCCCCGGACTGTTGCGTTTTGTTCCACCACGCCACTGAACCATAAGTTATCATGGGCCTTATAACCCTTGTGTATAACCAGAGGTTCATTTTAGGATTTAACCCCCAATTCTTACCACACATTCGTCTACATGTGTTCAGGGCCATAGTGGCCTTCTGTGTGACTTTCTGAATGTGTGCATTCCATGTCAGCCTCTGGTCGAATATTACACCTAAGTACTTGGCCTGACTTGTGAATGGGATTTCTACTCCCTTGAGCGCTAGTGGTTGTAAGCCTTGCAGTGCTCTTTTCCTGGTGAAGGGAACAACAGATGTTTTTTTAGGGTTAACCTTCAGGCCTTCTTCCTCACACCAGCTGTCCACCATCCTCAGAGCGACTTGAAGTCTCTCCGAAATTATTTTGGTAAAGCGTCCTCGGACTACAATTACCAAATCGTCCGCATAACCCAGGCAGTAAAAACCCTCCCTGGACAGTGTATTAAGTAGGTCGTCCATAAGCGTAGCCCACAGTAATGGGGATAAAACTCCTCCTTGTGGGCAGCCGCTTTCTGCCTTCGCTTCAATAGTGGCTTCACCTAACGAGGACACAATGATCCTGTTTGTTAAGGTCGCCTTTGTCCACTCGCATATGAAGGCAGGAACTCCTCTCCTTTTAAGCGCGTTCGTTACAGACTCGAAGGAGACGTTATTAAACGCTCCCTCCACGTCCAGAAACGTCGCCACCGCTATCTCCTTGTCATCTAGCGACTTTGAGAGCAGTCTGTTAAGATCATCCAGCGCCAAGTCAGTTGACTTTCCTGGCTGGTATGCATATTGGCGATCGCTAAGTGGATTCTCCATCAGCACTTCGTCCCTAATATACCTGTCTATCAATCTTTCCAACGTTTTTGCTAGGAAAGAGGATAGACTTATTGGTCTGTATGACTTGGGGGTCTGGTCCATTACCCTACCAACCTTGGGGATATATGTGACTTTCACCCTTCGCCATGCGGTTGGAATATATCTCCATGCCAAACTAGCTTTGAAGATCTTTGTTAGATGCGGGATGATCACATCCTGTCCCTTTTGTAGCAAGACTGGATAAATCCCGTCCATTCCAGGTGATTTGTATGGCTGGAATTTATTGATGGCCCACCTGACTTTTTCCGGTCTCGTGATGTCGGTAGCTAATTTCCAGTCCGCCTTAGTCGGCCTTCTGGGATGAGCCACCTCTACCGAAGGATTATTGTCAATGGATGAGCTGGGAAAATGTACCTTGGTGAGCATTATTAAGCTTTCCTCCAGGGTTTCTACATACGTTTCGTCCTCTTTCTTCAAGAGGCCGACCTGATTCGCAATACCATCCTTAGCCAGGACCTTGTGGATTCTGGAACATGCGGGAGCCTGTTTGACTTCCTCGCAGAACTTTCGCCACGAGTCTCTTTTGGCTTTTCGGATCTCCATATTATATTGCGTCAGTTTTTCTCTATAAATGGCCCAGTCCTGGTTGAATTTGGCTTTATTGAATAGCCTTCTTACATCTGCCCTAAGCTTTTGTAAGTGTTCATTCCACCAGGGTGTGTTTTTCTTTCCTTTCTTTTCTCTCTCTGGACAATTCTCCTGGTAAGCGGCCAGAACAGCTCCCCTCACCGTTTCGACTGTCAGTTCGAGATCTTCCGTATCTTTTATGGTGCCGATTCCTCCCTCAAGAGACTTCTCGAGTGAGCCTCTATAGCCTTCCCAATCCGTCTCTCTCGGGTTCCTGAACCTCGCCACCATTCGAGTCGAAGTAATTAAATCGAATCGAATGTGCCTATGGTCGGAACATGAAGGTTCCTCTGACACATGCCAATTCTTTATAGTATCGTACGTTTTTTCACTGCAAAGTGTTACATCTAAGACTTCTTTGCGCGTGGCCGTAACGAAGGTAGGTTTATTTCCTATATTGGCTATTTCTAAACCCATGCCTAAAATGAACTGTAGTAAAGACTCACCTCGACTGTTGATGTTCGTACTCCCCCATGCCAGATGGTGGGCATTGGCATCACATCCCAGTATTAGATGAAGGTTCTCCCTTCGGCTGTAGGTTATAACGTCCTCTACTATGCCTGGGCGGAAGACCTTCTCTCCAGCGAAGTAGGCAGAACAGACCAACCATCTTTTACTACCTTCCTCGGTGGAAGCGGTTAAAATACCTGTAGCAAAGTCTCCGGAGCAAAGATCCGGAATCAGTGTACAGTTTACTTCGTTACCATATACAATGCATGCTCGAGGTGTCTCTCCTTTCGCATCGTATAGTAACTTACCTTGTTGCGGCTTCAAGCCTGCAACCTTCCCTTTGTGGAGCCATGGTTCCTGCAGTAGGGCCAAGTCCAGGCCTTCCATGTCAAACCTTCTGCACAAAACCGCCGACGCAGCTTTAGCATGATGAAGGTTGACCTGCAGGACCTTTACTCTACCTTCCTCTAAACTGAAGGCTAACTTTCGGGTTTTCCCGTGTCCTCTACCCCTTCCATGGGAGCGGCCACCCGCTCAGTGGCTTCTAGCCTTCTGGGCGGGTTTGTAGCACTCCCCTGCAAGTCGGTACGGACTTCTTTCGGGATTATTCCTTCTTTAGCTCCTTCCCTCGACTTATCATCCTTAGGGCGAGCCTTGTGTTTGGTCGAAGTGTTAACCTTATCTGGCACTGCTTTAGAGCTTTGCCCCTCTGAAGGTTTGACTTCTTTTCTTTTCTCCAGTAAGTTATTTTGGGCGGTGTAAACTTGATTTCATCTTCCCAGTGTGTTCCATAGATGTTCAATTGGATTGGGGTCGGGGATGGAAGCTGGTCAATTCATACGGACAATCTCGACGTCTTGTAAGTATTAATTGGCGATTGTAGCATGGTGGGAAAGCGCGTTTTTCAAAAAATAAAAATAGGTCCTATGAATGGCGTAAATACCATATGCGTATCTAAAATGAGTGTTATACACACGCTATAAATTTCCGAAAATAAAGATTTATTGGAAGTTTATTGCACTGTTTTATATGGCGCCTCAATTTAAATATTTATTGCGATCATGTATGCTTTTTTTGACAGTTTTGTCGTTTATGTTGTTGTTGTCTGTAGTCGCTGATTATCTTCTAAGTTGAAAACATTTAATTAAATACTAATTTAGCTTTTCAAACGTGAATTTCGACTAAGTGAATAATTAAGATATGGTGTTATGTACAGATGTTGTTTGAATTATTACATTACTACAAGATGGATAAATTCGTCGAAGAGTATAGTACGGAGAGCTTTTCATCGCTTTATAGAGATTGATATATACTTCGAGCAGGTTCCGGTCGAAGAAGAGTTACCTCGCAAACAAATGATCGTTTTATTGTGATGGAACTTTTAAGAAATCGTCATTCCACTGCAATTGCCGCAAGAAACCGTCGGCAGGAGGTTCGAAATGTGAATGTAAGTGAGAGAACGGTTAGAAGACGCCTCAAGGAAAGAGGACTAATGGTAAGAAAGCCGGTCATTGTTCCTGAATTACAACACAGATTAATTTGTGATCAACAACATCAACACTAGAATATACAGGATTGGAGCCGAATTCTCTTTACTGATGAATCGCGGTTCTATTTACTAAAGTCTGTAGCCGAGAGAAGGTTTGGAGACGGAGAAATTAAAGATATGTCTAAGCTTGTATGTTTCAGTCAAGTAAGTTTGGCAGTGGTGGTGTCATGGTTTGAGCTCGAACTGAACTTATTTTCATCAATAACCCCCTGAATGATCATCGGTATATATGGGATGTTTTCACAGAAGCAGTAGTTCCATTTGGCCTATTTATTGGAGACAATTGCTCTTTATGCATGATAATGCACGGCCGCATAATGCAAGAATCATACAACTTACTTGGGGGAAGTAGAAATTAATACTCTAGAATGGCTAGCCTCCAGCCCTGATCTGAATATCACCGAACATTTTTGGGACGAACTTCATCGTAGGATTAGAAGTCAACTAGGTCAGCCAGAAAGTCTTACAGAACTTCAAAACATGCTTCGTGAAGAATATGAACGTATTCCTTCAGTTTTTATTCAAAATTTATTACACTTCTCCACTAAATTAACGCACCACTTTTCAATATTAAAATATTTTATTATCTATTATTATCATCTATTATATATTGTTATATATTATATATTATATATATATATATATATATATATATATATATATATATATTGTTTATTATTATATATATTATAGTTTTTTTGCAACAAAACAAAAAGAAGCAAAAAATGTACTAATTCTATAGATATACTAATTTCCAAGTGTTCACGAATTTTATTCGGCTACTGTTTAATTGTTGATTATTGTTAATTGTGTTTATTATGGAGCGTCAGTCACGTAATTTAACCCGAGATGAATGTTCCCAAGCAGTGATACTGTCGGAAGAAGGTTGGAGTTACCGAAGAATTGGTCGTCGGTTTAATGTGTCCCACACATCCGTCTCACGAGTGTTGGAAATATTCCTCTAAACAGGCGATCATACTTGCAGACCAGGACAAGGACGAAACCGGGTAACTACCCCTATTCAAGATCGATTCTTAAGAATTTCTGCTCTTCGACAACGTTTTGTAACACATTGAAGTCTGCAAATTCAGCTTCGAGACGTGCATGCTATACAAATTAGTACTGAAACTGTTCGCCAACGACCTAGGGAATACAACTTAACACCTAGGATTGCCACCCGACGTCCTCTATTGTGCTATTTACTGATGAATCCCGATTTTGTTTGTACAATAACGACAGACGTGTTCGTGTGTTCCCAACGAACGATATGCTCAGTGTAACTTCTCACACACCACATTTTTTGGTGGAGGATCCGTTATGGTTTTGGGATGGTATTTCTTTGACCGCACGTACGGACCTAGTGGTCATACAAAATGGAACTGTTACAGCGGAAAGGTACATATTGGAGATCCTGGAGCAACATGTAGTACCATTCGCTCCTTATATCGGTGAACATTTGTTACTAATGCAAGATAATGCCAGACCTCACGCTGCACAGATCGTCAGAAATTATCTAGAAGAGGTAGAAATTAACACTATGGAATAGCCAGCACATAGTCCGGATTTAAATCCGATTGAAAATATCTGGGATATACTTGGTAGGCGATTAAGAGCGACACCGCTCCAACCAAACAACTTACAGGAAGTTGGAGAGAGGCTGATGCAGATTTGGAGAGAACTAGACCAAAATGAAATACGGCAATTAATTTTAAGTATGGGCGAACGATGTGAGGCTGTTATACGTATTAGAGGTGGATTAAAAGTCTTAATAACACTCGTTATTAAGACTTTTTGCATATTTTAGTTTACTTTTCTTATCATTATTTTTTTAGAATTTCCCGTTTTATTTTTTTTTTTCTCCTGTACTTCAACATTTTCTGATGATTAGACAAATTGTTATAATTACTAATAAAATGTAGAATAAATCTGGTGAAGTTTTATTTTTTATTATTTGCCTGTTTACAAATAAAATTGATTTATTGAAGTGGTGCGTTAATTTCTTCTTCTTCTTCTTCTAGTTCCATGACCGTTATCGATTGTTGGATATCATGTTGGCTACCATATTCGCTATCGTGACTTTATTGACAGCAGCTCTAAATAACGATGTAGTTGATTTTCCATACCATTGCCTTATATTTTTCAGCCATGATGTTTTTCTTCTACCAGGACCACGATTATCTTGGATCTTTCCCTGAATGATCAGATGTAAAAGATCATATTTTTCAGGGTGTCTCATAATATGACCGAAGTATTCCAGCTTACGTTTCTTTATTATATTGACCAGTTGTGTTGTTTGGTTCAGCCGTCTAAGGACCTCCTCATTTCTAACTCTGTCAACCCAGCTTATTTTCAGTAGTCGTATGTATACCCACATCTCAAAGGCTGTCAAGCGTTTAAGCATAGCCTCAGTTAGGGTCCACGCTTCTACTCCATACAGCAGGACAGGAAAGATGTAGCAAGATATCATACGAACTCTAAGGTCAATGCTAAGATCGTGACTGCAAAGTACGTTTCTCATTTTTACAAAGGCAGCTCGTTCTATTCGGCTTTTAATTTCTGCGGTTGGATCCCAGCTCTCATTGATATTACTGCCGAGATACACGAGTTTCTCTACTCTGTCCAGTGTGGCATCTCCGACTTTTATACCGTCATCATGTATATAATTTTGTTTGCTAACTATCTAATGTTAATTTCTTGGAGAAGTGTATTTTCCATACAAAATCGTATGTAAACAGTTATTGATGTTTCAGAAAATAATACCTTATATTAAACAATTTACTCGTAATTTTTATTGCTTTGTAATTCGTTGCGATATTACACTATATTCTTTTGCAGCCCCTAAAAAAATAAATTATGCTAAGGAATCACGCAGTAATCTCTATTGCTTGCTTTAAAAATTAAAGATGTTGAGTATACAATTTGAAACAGTGCATAAAACATTGACAATAACATAAAATATTTCAATGAATTTTTATTTTCGAAAATTTATACGGTGGTCACTTTTTTGCCGGTCATTGTATATGCTCCTATCATATATCCTCCATACATAAGTACCAAGTCAGTACGCTGCGGAAATTATACCAGCCGAAACCATAACTGATCCTCATCGATAGTTTATTTTGTCGGGAATATTGCATTGGGAAAACCGTTCTTTCTTCTTTGGATTTTTTTGCGACCGTCTTGACCTTAAGCAAAATCTGGACTCATCCGAAAACAAAACATTACACCAATCTGCGTAATTCCAATTTTCGTGTTCCCTTGCAAAAGCAAGTCGAGTTCTGCTGTGTTCCACGGAGAGCTGTGGTCATAGGACTGATCTTCTGGATAATAAATTAGACTTTCGTCAATGAACTATTAATCTACTTTTATCTACATTTCGGACTTCATCCAGGCGATTTGCTAGCTCAATTGAAGTTAGATGTCTAATTCTTAAACACCAAGAAACCCATCATCAAAAATCGATAAATGATTGCGGGTGTTGCTCTCTTACGGCCCGATATTCACCTTCTAGTGTAGTGACCCTTTCGATTGAACCGCTAAATGACTCTTTGAACAGCACAACGACTTACACCTAGAACCTGGACGGCATAATATTGGCTACGGCCATCTTGCACTAAAGCCTCGACTTTTTTTGCAGCATCCGTTGGTATTAATGTTATTTTAATACAAATAAAAACGTATGAACTCAAAACGTTTTAATACATAATTAGTTTGGTGTTTAAAATCAGTACGATAACAAATGAATTTCTTGCTGCTTATCCAAATTAAATTTTTGACAAAAACATAAATTTCCATATTTATGAAAAATGTAAAAATAATGTATAGAAACTAATAACTATACTTACACGAGGGGCGTTGTAAGAGACGCTAATTTAGATAGCAGGGGAACAATATTTAATAGATCAGTCCACATTCTAGCAGTAGTAATAGATCTAGTAGCAGCAGCAGAAAGAATGGGGTTACATATAAATCAAAATAAAACCAAATTCATCGTGACTAATACAAACACAAGATCTGAAAGTGTTAACGCAGATTTAATCATCAATGACCAAAACTTCGAAGCAGTCAAAGGGTTTATATATCTAGGGACATCGGTTAACCCTAATAATAACACATCTGAAGAAATAAAAAGGTGAACAATAACTGCAAACAGGTGTTATCATGGTCTATCAAAGTACTTAGCAAACAAACGCCTATCTCAAAAAACTCGTATAAGACTGTATAGAACACTGATAGTCCCCATTCTCACATATGGATCAGAGGTATGGACGCTAACTAAAACAGATGAATCTGCTTTATCGATTTTTGAAAGAAAGGTGCTACGCAAGATATTCGGAGCGGTCTGTGAGAACGGAATATGGAGGCGTATATTTAAACTGCAGAATATCTACAAGTATACGTTTGGTGGTAAAGATATTACCACTATAATTAAGCGAAACCGCCTGCAGTGGACAGGACATGTAGCCTGGGTCCCTGAATCGAACATGATAAAAAAGGTTCTAACAGCGCAACCCGTGGGAATGAGAAGACGGGGCAGACTAAAGCTGAGGTGGATGGACAGGGTAACACAAGATGCCGAGAAGTTTGGAGTCGACAACTGGAAAATGCAAGCAAGGGACAGAACAGAATGGCGTAGAAAGCTTGAGAAGGTCGAGGCCTTCTAAGGGCTGTAGCAGCAAGATGATGATGACTTACATGAGGGTTTCTCTAAATTTATATATGCCGTATAACAACTAGTAAGTTTTAAAAGTTACAATAAATGGGAAATAAGTCGTGGATCGAATCTTTTGCACCTAAGTGTATTTTATGATTTGGAATTGAAATTTTTAAGCCCTAAACCTTTGAAAACTTTAGAGCTAAATATATAATAAAATATTTCACCTGTTTGTTTTTAATAAAATATTATAATAAGAACTAAAATATCAAACTTTCAATAAACGTCAACAATCTGCTGCATAGACAAAAAACTGAAAATTTGTGAATCAAATTTGGCTTAAGAAGTACTATTTTATCGCAAGATTTATGAGAATTAAATATACTATAAAGATTTTTAAGCCCAGACTGATTTATTTTTATTATAATATGACTACAGCAGCAGATACATACACAGCAGATTTAATTAAATTTCAACTTTGAACGTTCACATATTGAGCGTTCTAGACGGAAGCACGTAATACTATTTTATATTGATATCTAATACTTTGTATTAGAGTTCGTGAGCATATCTAGCCAATACTTTCCCCCATGGGTCTAAGCTGGAAAAGAGGTCAACGTTCATAAGTTTCCAATCCTTCCGGAAAGAGTATCCACTTGATAAGTTCAAATATGTACAGACATTTTTGATAAATGCATAGTCGAATAGTTTTAAACTATACGATGAGGTTAATAAAACTATTAAAAAATGAATTAAAACCAAAGGATGTAAATATTTATGTGTACATTTAAAAAGTTGAATAAAATACACTAAATTATCTTAAATCATTTGATACATATATGAATATATAGTATCTGATCAGATCTGATCTTTTCTTTAGTATCTGCGGGTTACTTCGAAGTATATAAACGACGCTTGGGTAATTTGAAGAATGTAGTTATCACACAAAGATTGTTCTCTACGCAGAATTCTACAAAACGGTCTCCTCTGTCATTACGTTGTCCAAGTCCAAAACTTCCTACAATGTTTCCTTATCTACCTTTTCCTACTTTGGCATTGAAGTCCCCCATTATTATACTAATGCCTTTGTTTTTCAGCTGACTCATTACCTTCTTTATACCATCATAAAAATTCTCTATATCATCTTCACACTGCTGGCTGTGGGCGCATAAACTTGGACCAGATTTATATCTACTGGTTTTAAGTTTAATTGCATCACGATGACTCTGTCCGAAATGTAACTTACAGATTTAATACAGGAAGAGATTTCTTTATGTACAATGAATGCGACACCATTCGGGTGGTTAGTGTCCTCTGCGGAATAGAATACATCGTGGTCGTCTATGTTACATTTTCCAGTCCCTGGCCACCGCATTTCGTTTATCCCAAGAACTGGTATATTGAGCCTTATTATCTCACGTATGGTGTTTGGTATCTTATCGGGCTCGTAGAGACTTCTCACATTCCATGTGCCTATTTTGATACCTGATTTTATTCTGATTTCTTTTCCTTTATCACAGGGATTTCGCTGGATAACGGCCTGGGAAACCCTGTGTGCTTGTCTTCTCCTGCTGGATCTTGGTGTTCGATAACCATGATCAGTATACCTTTTCTTATCATATGATAGTGCCATTATGATTGAACTAGGGAATAATAATGGGGTGGTTTTCCGTTGCCTTCCACATCGCAGTATCACAACCATTTAAACTGCTTGTGATAGCCCAGTTTCAAGCCGATCCAGCATTATTTCCTCTACGCCTTGAGCTGGTACTGATGATCGCTGCTGCCCTTCATCACATATAGTTATTCTATGTAATCCCTAAAACCAAGGGATTGCCACTTCCGCCATCCACACCGTACCGAAGGGATTCTCCTCCGCCGGGGTTGCCGTTGTGGACTTCATCCGTGCCCCTGGACAAGGAACCCTAAGCAGGTACTATGTAGTTTCCGGGTCAGGAAACACCTGGAATCTGCAGAGGGCAGGGATTGATTCATTTTCCCTGATAGGACTATCCAGAGGAGTTCCTACCCGCTACCCATGTAGTACCTGTTACTTTCCCATTAAATAAAATTAATTAAGTTTTGAATAAAAGTTTTTTTTAAACGTTTGTATAAATTTTTTACAGTTATTCGAAGTAATTTATCATGCTGCCCATTTCTTTTAATTTTTGCAAACTTTTTTTTGGTTTTATGTAATTTTATGCTACGGAACGTATCCCTTTTTTTTTCAAGGCATGTAATGTCTTTTTTATGCGGTTTTTTTATATGCGCTTTTTTGTGGAACGTACCTATCCATCGCATAAAACGAGACCTTACTGTATTATATGTTAAGTTTGTTAGATGATAATATTATTTTTATAAATTCGTTTACAAACTTGAGACAAGAAGGTACGGACATTTATATTTTTTTCTGATCTAAACAGTCCTGCATAAAAACCGTTATAATCTTCTGTCATAAAAACTGTGCTGTTATGCCTTTATAAATCGAGTATAGCTTTAATGTGTATTGATAATATTCAATTTTTTGCTCACCTGTAAAGTTTGTAATTGGATCTTTACTGAATTTTTATACTTAGGTCTTCAATTTTTCTTTCCTAACGATATATAGATGCCTGTATCGCTTCCGAAGTATATTGCCTAAATATATACTTTTTCGTAGTATTTAACACTGTTTTCTTTATAATAATATTGATATTTATATTTTCCCCCTATTATTTGAACAATACTGAACACATCGACGCTGTCGCATGTTTGTTGGAGGCAGCCAATGTCATTAACAAATGCAGCGTCTAGTAAGCTTACAAAATTCGAAATGACTGATCAAAACCGTAACGATATCTATTCATCCATGTTCCATGTCACTGGCTGCAGACGTGTATCCCACACATTAAACAAGAATTGTGTCAAACGAATTAATATCCATTGGCATGGACATCAGGCGTGAAAGGGTTAATAAAAAATTGAGTGAATCAATTGTTCTCTTTTAAATACAATTTCTCTGAAACCTTCCGACCAAAACCAATACAACGTGACAGAAAATATAAGTAAACAAACGTTTTTATACCAAATATTGATTGGACGTCGGATTAACCGAATTGTGTAAGTTTGGTAAGCAAGTAATAATAATACGCAAAATGTATAGTACTGGGGCAAGGAAATATCATTATCCTGTGCTATCTATACCTATATGTGTTAAATATTGATTTGTAGTCTCAGCAATTGGTCTGTGGGAAATAAAACTATTTGTTATTTCTCAATATTTCGTCACGATTTTGTGACTTCTTCAGGAGAAAACTGTAAATTTATTATAATTATTATATGTAAACAAAATGAATATTTCAATACTTACAACTATAAGATTAAAAATTTAGATTTTGATAACATATCTACTTAAATAAATGACATTTTTGATTTTAATTTATTTGGGAATTATGGTAACCGCAATATTTTATAGAGATTATGACAGTATTATCCATATTATAAGGTGGAAAAGTAGAAAATTGAGAAATAATCTGGAACATGGTAAATTGATCTATAAAATGTAATTGATGGTACGTAATCAGTTATTGTAATGCTGATATTAAGATCTATCATATCATATATTGTTTAGTATATTACAATAGATATTACTTAAATGGCTGATGTCTGTCTTATAATTGATAGATTCAGGAGTTTTATTAATGTGTACCATTTCAAGGAAAAGTTGATTTTTATAATTATCAACTTGTTCCAAGATTTTTACATTATTAAAGACCACCACTTAATGACAGGACGTTGTTATAAAGAAAAACAAATCCCAAGGTTTTCATTACTCTATTTATCGAAAAACCCACCCATACCAATCGTTACTTGCATGCCAACTCTCATCATTCGCCTTCACAAATTAATTTAGTCATAATACCCTTGTCTCTAGATTAATGCGCCTTTGCGATGATGCAATTAGACCCGCTAAGCTCTCATCCAAAACGGTTATGGCGAAAATCACATCAATTGGAATATCCACAGACACCAGTCTCCCACTTAATCTCAACCCAAAGTCTCAGACCCTGATTATACGAAAGCTTTTCTTTGTTACATTAAAGGTATCACTGATAAAATCGACAAAATTCTTCAATTAAGAGGAATTAACTCAATATTTACCCTCCCCCTCCCCCCAACAAAAACTTTCCTCTCTGGTCCTTTCAATCAAAGACAACATTCCAAATACACAACACAGAGTTCATGAAATTTCTTGTGTTCAGATTTAATTTCAGCTCTAGGTCAACACCATCTTCATACAGGTCACAAAATTGATTTTGAAAACTTGAAAAATGGGGATTAGAGGTTAATACCGAAAAGACACAATACATGAATATAGGAGGCATCGGTCAAGACATGGAAACAGAAAGCGGATTAATTAAAAACGTTGATCAGTACGAATATCTCGGTGTTACTCTAAGCGAAGACGGGAGAGACGACAAAGATATAACAAGAAAAATAGTAAAAGGAAAAAACATGATAAAAACACTACATCCGATTCTGTGGAATAAAACTTTAACTAAGAAAACAAAGAAAAATATATATCAGGCTATAATTCAGCCGGTGCTGACGTATGGGTCAGAAGTGTGGGTCTTTAACAAGAATATGTCACAAAAACTCCTTTCAACGGAAATGATGTACTGGAGAAGATGTTCCGGGTTAACTTTGTTTGACCACATAAGAAATGAAAACATAAGAGAGAGAATGAAAATAAAGAACACAATAATGGATACGATAGGCGAAAAACAATTAAAATGGTATGGACACCTGAGACGGATGAACGAAGAAAGGATACCACGAAAGGTTTGGAACTGGAGACCTACACAGAGAAATAAAAGGGGAAGGCCAAGAAAGAAATGGATATCCAATATTCATATAGAAATGGAAAATAGAGGTCTTCAAGAAGGAGACTGGGCCGATAAGAAATTATGGCGATTGGGATGCGAGAAGCGACAAAATTAAAGTTGCAAACACTCGCTATATATATATATATATATATATATATATATATATATATATATATATATATATATATAAAACTTCAGAACTATAACCCCCATCGGTTTCTGTAAACTAAGAATTTTCCGATTAGTCATAGAAATTGAAAAAAGGCCAAATTGTCTCAATACAAGAGATGACGGAATCGGGTTACCTTTGACATGAAGACCTCTCATAAACTAAATATCGTCCTCACGACCCTCCAATCATAATCCCGCCGTCAGAAATAATCTCGCTAATCCCCACGCCAAACTTTACCCAAACCACGTCCCCAATGACATTGCATAGCTTTGTGCCCTCCAAAAGAATTTGGCAGGACCCTGGTCTTCCTGGCCTCACGGCATACGACCCTCAGTGCATACCACTTGCCCCTACGAGTCCGACACCAATTGGAGGTGGCACGATGCCGAAACATCGTGGGGCTCCACCTCCCCCGTAGTACCTGTGTTGCGGGTCACGCCACCCTTCCGTGAGTCCCCCCTCTTGGGAGAGGAAAAGGAGGCACGCAGGTGGTGGAATACCACCTCGCACGTAGACAGGTCGCCGCCGAGGAATCACTCCTCTACCACTCTTAAATCATTCCAAGGTGGGTACGTACCGAGTCAAACCACACCACCCTCCGCGGTGTCGGCTTTGGGAGGTATTTACGTACCCGGCTCGTTCAACCTCACCTGGCTCTTGTGGAAAATGAGAATAGAGTGGTCCCACGAGACGCTTGTCTCGGATACTAGCAATGTAGACCGGTGACTGAGATGACTAAGCATCTCTGTGCGTTTCTACCAACTCGACACCTCAAACGACGGCTCTCCACGTCTCATATCCGCCCATTAGTCGCCTCTTACGACAGGCAGGGTTCTCTGGCCCCGGCCGTATTCTTATCTCCTCGAGCCGGAAGGAGCGTCCCCAATGTCAGTATAAATGAACCGTTTGCTGTTCCCAGTAGCAGTAATGCATTGATTAATGATCAGCGTGGTAGTGTCTGACTGAGACCTCGGAAGCCCTGGAGAAGATCAACGAGAATGTCGAAAGTGCAAAGAGCGCAGTGATAATAGACGCGGTTCATTCCGAAATCCTTCCGCGTTTGAATCAGTATTAATAGACTGTTATAACGGTTGATTAGCATCCATGCCTTGCCAGACAACCCGGGCTGATACAAATTCAAACACGGAAAGTCCAACTAATATCTCTAAAATATTTCCTACTCAAGTCGTTAGCGTACAGATGTGCCTTCTACTTGACGCTAGACATGTTCAATTAAATACAGATCAGACGATCGTGGTGGCCATGGCTGATGTGATGTTGATCCATGAACGCTAACGATTCTTTGGCGGCAATATGCGGTCTGGTTTTGTACAGCTAAAAAATCGGGTTTTGGATGGTGTTTCGGTATGGAATAAGATGAGGCTACTTCCTAAATATGGAATTGTCCATGTTGTGCAATTCGTCCAATTGTACGAATGTGGAGAACTATGAAGAAAATCAATTATCTCATACAGAACAAAATTAGGAAGAAATGAAATTAAGTGATACGATTATTTGATAATCATCTTTTTTTTAATTATTAAAAAAAATTTTTGTTTATATTCAAGACATCATATTTTATCTCTTATTTGATACAACACTTTGATAAAAATATTCAATAACAAATTAACATAAAACTTCAGGAGACGATGTCCTGTTAACCAGATATCTTGGAGACCATCGCCCTCATATTCTTGTTCAGTAACCCCAAAAAACCCCCAAGTAATGACTTTTGACTGATTTTGAATAAAAATAACATAAAACTCCAGGAAACCTGGTGCCAGGTGCCCTGGGCACCAGATAGCTCCAGAAACATCGTCAGTATCATCGTGTTAAGCGACCTCATAAACCCCTGATTAACAAAATTTAACTCACCTCTGTGGATATTTTCCGAGTTTCAAATTTTTCATTTTCTATGCACCTTGGAAATGCATTTTCCTTATGCACCAAATGCAATTTTCATTTTACCTCCATGAATTCTGTTCACAAACTCGGGACTTCACTTAGTGCTTCGCCGCCTTACTTATAAGGATAGAATATATGCGGTTCGTGGAATAATTTGTTCGATATTAAAGGGTTTGTAAGATGGACCAATTTTTAACCATTTGTTTAAAAAGAAATATGGGATATTTCCATAATTCCCTTTCACTCAGGTAGCTCAGCTCAATCTCACAGATCTCCCACGTATGAACTAAATAGACACGCGCATAGCGTGAAGTCATCCATAACTGAATATATCACAAACTGGACGTAGACGTTTATAATACACAATTTGGTTTTCGCAAAGACCTAGGAACGCGTGAAGCTCTTTTTCACTTAATATACTGATACAGAGATTCCTGGACGTCAAGCAAGATATATACGCATGTTTTATTTACCATAATAAAGCATTCGATAAAGTACGACATAAACAATTAATGAATGTCCTGAAATCAAAGAAGATTGACTACAACGACCTTAAGATCATATCAAATTTATACTATAAACAGCGAGCAAAAGTATGTATTAACAAACAGCTGTCAGAAAAAATTGAAGTTAAATGTGGAGTGAAACAGGAATACGTATTGTCACCAATTCTTTTTAATGCCGACTCCGAAGAGATCCTGAAAAACGTTCTTGAGGGTGAAACAGCTGGAATAAAGGTAAATGGGGTTCCCATTAACAACATTAGATATGCGTGCAACACTGTGATCTTAGCCAAAAATATTGAACATCTTCAGAGACTGGTGACCAGAATAGCGGAGTATGGAAAAGAGTATGGTCTAACAATGAATGTCGAGAAGCCGCAATTTATGAGAATATCGAAAACTCGAAGAAATAACGAGAATCTTCTAATAAACGGAACCAACGTCGAACAAGTGGAAAAATATGCATATCTGGACAATGATTAACTCACATAACTCACTAACATAAATTATTACATTCAGGAGATCAAAATCAGAATAGAAAATACTAGAGCAAATTTCAACAAAATGAGAAGAGTGCTATGTACCAGAAATTTAAAACTGGAACTCAGAGTTAGGTTATCGAGGTTCTTTTTTTTTCGACTTTTTTTTATGGAATGGAATTTAGGACCTTGAATGCGACATCAATCAAAAAGCTGGAACCATTCGAGATAAGGGTGTATAGAAGAATTCTGAAAATATCGTGGACAGAACACGTCACAAACAAAAAGATTTTGAGAAGAATGAATAAAGAAGTCAAAATTTTAAATACAATTAAAACAAAAAAATTGGAATATCTCGGACATATTACACTTGGAGAGAAATACACCTTGCTCCAATTGATTATGCAGGGAAAGATTCAAGGAAAGATAAGAATAATAATCATAATAATAAAACGTAGAATGCCATGGCTGCGCAACCTGAGAGAGTGGTATGCACCATCTGCACCATCATGTACAATGTACATCAAGTGAACTTTTCTTCAGAGCAGCCGTCTCAAAATTCCGAATAGCTATGATGATTGCCGACCTCTGCCACGGAGATGGCACTTGAAGAAGATAGCGTGATATTCTCGTTCAGCAACAGAAAATTTCCAAATGTAAATTCGTGTCGTTTTGTATATGTATGACCTTTAACAACATAGCTCAATAAAGCCGCCTGTTAAATTTAAATCCCCAGACAATTAATTAATGAACCGTAGTATGTACTCAGTTGTAGTTTTTTGTTTTTCGTTAACTCGATTGTTTTAATTTTAAGTAACCATGCAGTTTTGTATAACCACTTAAAAAAGACCTACCTAAAGACCATTATTTGTTGTTGTAGTGAAGGGAAGAAACTTTCTTATTTCATTCTATTAAATGAATGAAATAGCTGACTTCTTTTATTTGCCAACATAAATGACTACTGATTAAACCTGTGAATTTATCAGTTATGTTCGTCAGGATTTCTGACGTGTCAGCTCCTGAGCTATTATGGTCTGTTTTTTAACCAGGAGGAGTAATTCAAATTTTCCGCGTCGTAATGCTTGTTTGCAATTGGTCCAACCGCAGGCAAATTTACTCCACTAAATTATGACATATTGACACTAATGACATTTGTGAAATTTATTTGTTATTATTATTTTCCTCTAATATATAAAACGATTTCTGACTCTTTAAGTTCAAGTTGTTTGTAATAACTTGGACTTGCTGATATGCGAATGGTATTTAATGTGATATTTTTCTAGATGATATTTATACTAAATATAGTTTAAAGTATTTATAAATTTATAAATGTATGTTATTTATTTATATCTAATTATCATAAGAAAAACGGCAATTGCTTTTAAATTTAGTGTAGACTTATTAAGAAGCATTTCCATTTTGTTTTCATCACAATAAAAGAACATTAGTAAAGTAATGTTGTGTTTTAGTTTGATTGTATTAATACAGATGGTTTTGTTCTTCCTGGTTGTAGATCATCACAAGAAAACTGCAAAATTATGCAAGAATGTAACATAATAGATTGGATTTGTTGATTATCTCACAGAAATCCAGCATTTTTTAGTAAATTTTATTTGTTGATAACAAATGGGACAAACTCACTGTCAAAATTAAACAAGAATCCAGCATTAAAGAAATTGTAAGTACACACTTATTTATACAAAGTATCTGGTAAGAAAAAAAAAACTAGATTCAAGAAATTGATCATACCAGAATAAGAATATGGTCTACTATTAAAAGACAAATTTCTGAGAAAAACCATACTTTAATCTGTAACATTATTGACTCTCCAGATCAAAATATTCTCTAAATTATAATTAAATACCATAGACTCAAGAGATCTATAAAACTGGATCACCCGATATTTAAATATAGGGACCTATGGGACCAAATGTGAAAAAAGTCCTTTGTAATAATTGTAATATAATATATATTGGAAGTGAATTGACAAAAAAATATTTTATTATTCAAACATAAATAAACAAAGTTAGGTTAAAATTGACGTGTGAGGTTGTCCGATATCGATTACTCGATTACCGCAAGGCCGAGATAATAAAAAAAAAGAAGATGTATTTGGTGACTTTTCTAGTAACTTTCTTGGGTGTGAAACTGTCTTTTTGGTTTACTCCTCCTGGTTAAAAAACGGAATATAGACAACTAAAGCACACTGTTCATTTTACACCTAATAATAAAATATTCACGAAGTTACAAAATTGTATCTGTTGCAAATTTTACATTAATTAATATGTACAAAAGGTTTAAGTGACATTATTACTGAGTTCACCTAAGTCAAAACTTTAAAAAGCTTTTCGCGATATTTCAGCAATTAATGAAACCTTAGTACACGTTTAGAAGTTGAATTGATATTTAAAAAACAATAGCACCTGTTTGATTACTCACACAATAAAATTCCTTGAAATAAGGGTAATAATAGATTTGTTGCAGACCGACTGACTTCACTTTGAAACGTCGATGTTTTTAATGACCCAGCGGGTGATTATTCAGCTTGCGACGTTCTGAAGGCAATACAAAAGAAACTTTGTTTTGTCTACTATTATAGTAGACAACCTAGTTGTAATAAATACAATATGAACTTTAAAAAGTTACTTTGGTCATGTATTGACGGTTTGTTTTAGCAAAATAAATGACAATGTAGCTGAGTTTTTATACTACATACACATCTCCAAAAGTCATCGTTCACATAGATATTTAACAAAATGATAAAATTCATTTATATACTTATTATAAATTTTTTTATAATAAGTATAAGTATAGTATATATTTACTACATGTAACAAACACATTCCTATTGCAGCAAAATCACGTAAAACATGAAAAAATCTGATAACAAATACATAACTTGATTGTCTCCTTTGATCGCTTGCTTTTTATTGGTTGACCAACACGTTTTGCCGTTCAAGGATTCAGGTTATCAATAAAGTATTGAAGGATATTTTCCCACTCTTCCTAAACGGCGACAATAAATCCTGATGAATTACAGAAGAAAAATAAATTACTAGGGCAAAAGCGGAATATTATAGTGTTTGAAAGATCAAGTCACTGCTATAAATTTAGACTGAACTTTTTTTTTCTAATCAAAAGACTGATATTTTTTGTACACACTTATAACAAGTCGAAAGAAAATGCAAAAAAGTCTTTTTGAAGTGTGTATATTTTGGCAATTCCTAGCTGAGCGCTTTCGGCTTTACAAAGCCATCATCAGAGCTATGCTACAATAAAATGTTCTTATAAGTACTAATTGGTAAAGATTATAATTTTTAACTTACGTCAATTTTTTAAATACCACTACAAAGGAGAGATCTCATTTCCTTAAATTTCAAAATTATGATTTTTTTAGTTGTTGGAATTCTTAAAACATATAAAAAACATATAAAAAGCCGACACTGGACTTCACAAACACGTTAAAAAATTGAAAAAAATTTTTGTCATGGTACGGGTGTAAGAACCCGACCATTGATTGATGTGAGGAGGTAGACAGAATAGGACTAATGAAATCAAATGTCGGTCCTTTTAAACGATTTTTCAAAAGTGACAGTTGACAAATGTCATATATAGGAAATAGAGATTGCTTTTTAATTCTTACAAAATTATTTAGTAGTTTGGAATTACTAATAGTCATCAAAGACTTTCTAAAAATTAAGTTTTAAATTAAATTTTATGTGTTCATCACATCATACAGAATGACATTAGTTTGTAAATTCACTCAAGTCATTGCTCAAGGTCAATGTATGTTCAATCTGACAGCCATCCTTAAGAAACAAGGGCTCAAATTGTTCAACAACAATATAAAGAAGATACATGGTATTAATGTTAAGTTATCTGATACTTAAGTGTATTGAGAATTGTATCTCTTGATGGAAAATTGTAAGAAATTTGCATAAAAAATTTTTTAAGAATGTATTTTTCATGTTTCAATTAAGAATAACTGTCAATTGAATTTTCCATTAAAAATTATTATCTTTACCAATTAGTACTTATAAGAACATTTTATTGTAGCATAGCTCTGATGATGGCTTTGTAAAGCCGAAAGAGCTCAGCTAGGAATTGCCAAAATATACACACTTCAAAAATACTTTTTTACATTTTCGTCCCTTTTTTTTCTGCTACTTTTTTTTTTGTAGAGTCTGTTTTCAATGTGTCTCCAGTAACTTGTAGTTTCATCGTTTACGTGGTCTGCCTACTGATCGTCTTCCTATTGGGGAACCGTTTCTCGCCGTTTTTACTAAATTTCTTGTCATGCTGCTTATATTATCATTCCATTTTACTCTTCTTTTTCTTACTTAAATTTCCGTGTTACATTTGCTCTCGCTTTTGAAAAGAGGTGTTAGGATGTTTGATTACCATTTTTGTTGTATTCTGTTTTGTTTTATTATTTTTTGGATTAGTTTTAATAGTTCTTTAGTCAGATATGGTCCTTAATAATTTAAGAGTTCTTTCGGTATTTTGTCTACTCCTGGTCATTTTCTATTTTTTAATGTCCTTAATGCTTCCTTTACATCTCCCTCCTCAATGTTTATTTTTTCTGTCGTTACCTCTGGTGTTGGAGGTTGATTATCGCCACCTGTACAATTAAAGCATGTACATTTGCGAAATTATTAGTTATTCCAATCTCAGCAATATTGTCTGATATTATTTTCTTGTATAAGTATTCCATTGATTTCGTATTTAGTACTTCGACTCTGACTATGTCAGAGTCGAAGTACTTCGGCTATGTGTTGGTGCCGATCTCTTTGGTGTGCTGTAGTTTATGATGATTTTTATTTTACATAATACTAGGGTTATGGTCGCAAACTACCTTTGAACTACTAATCTGAACTTACGGTACCTCACCTCTGCTTTCGAGTGGCCTCAGTGTTTACAAAAGAAAGTTGTGGACTCTTAATTTTAGCAAATAAGA
The DNA here is from genome assembly GCA_918026665.1 of Diabrotica balteata. Classification (NCBI taxonomy): domain Eukaryota; kingdom Metazoa; phylum Arthropoda; class Insecta; order Coleoptera; family Chrysomelidae; genus Diabrotica; species Diabrotica balteata. The sequence continues at coordinate 34,093,787 of OU898282.1, read as the reverse complement.
TCACTTCTGCTATCTTCAAATGAGTTGATGATAATATCTCTCAATCAGATATTGAGCAAATAACACTGTGGACCGACAATTGTTACGGCTAAAATAAAATAAATCTGTCATAATGTGCATTTTTTGGATTATCCATAACTACTCTAAGATCAAGGAAATTAATCACAAATTTTTATTAACAGGTCATACACACATGGAAGCGGACACCATTCATGCTCTGATAGAGAAAAAAAGAAACAGCGAACATGAGCATACTTACCCCTTGGGATTGTCAATAGCTGCTTCGCAGCACATCAGACAAGTATTCTGTGTACAACATAGACTTGAAGGATTTTAAGAAATTTAATGATCTATTTGTTGGAAAGGATCCCCCTTTTGTTTCCGAAAAAATAGACTGTTCTATATAAAAAAAGGCGCCTGTTCTCATCTCACAATGTGTTCATTTATAAGAAAAGAAAATCAAGGACAGTTCGTTTTCAAAACATCTTTTAATCAAGATTTTAAATGCATGGAATTGGTACGATCTCAAAGAAGCAACGTATTACCCTGGCTTGAGGATCTTAATGTTTTAACAAATCAATTGCTTCCCATTAGCAAAGAAAAGTATGACGATATTATGTCCTTATTGTCATTTGTACCAACCGTATGTCATACATTTTACAAAACATTGGAGTGTTCAACCTCTGCAGGAGACTACTTAAGTACTGAAGGCGATGAAAATCCTGATGTCTGAAAATAAAGTATTTTATACATTTTTACATTAATTATCATATTTATAATATGCCTTATTAATAACCATCATTCTTACTATTAAAGGACATGCTCAGTGGTAAAGGGCACTATGTCTGCTACTCATCAAAAATATAATTTTTTTAATAAAAATTAATTATCGTAATATTATTTTGTAAGTAAGCAGTCTAGAAAAAATTTATATGTATAAATTTTTGTTCATATATTTCTAAAAGCATACTTTCTATAAGCAAATAAATTTGAAAAAAAAACTTTAAACAAGCGTACTGAAAAGTTTTAATTTTGTGACATTGTGTCTTTTCCCTCTCAGGTAACCCCTAGTAGACGGGAGGGCGGTACTAAGAACTATATAATTTTACCTTAGGGTAAAAATGTAAATTACAAAATCATTCATATTGTCCTTATCAGAACCATCTACAGACGCAGCGGATGCGACAACAATAGCCAACGGATTTGCCGGGTACATACTTTCTAAAGGGAGGGATTATAGTAGGCAAAATTTTCCCCAGAAAAACCCCGGATTTTCCAGATTTCTGGAAACCCAAAAAAAATTTACCCAAAACTTTAAAAATTACAACTATGAATCTACATAAAATAAAATGAAAAATAATATGAACTAAATTATAATGAGACGGAACACAATATAATACTATGTACTATATGTCATGAGTGCTTTCGAAGGCAAGCTTCTCTTAAAAGCCCTAAGGTAGACTCTTTGTGGGATTACAGAGAAGAATTGTTACTTGGCGAAACATAACAGTATCACATCGGTATGGGTTCCTCGGCACTACAACAATGAAAGAGCTGATTAACTTGGAAATTGGAACTTGAAAAGGATAAGTTACAAAATAGTTGTTCCAGGACCTGCCGTAGGAAATCCAAAAAGCACCGCCCTCTACCGAAAAAAGCCTGAATATGAATACAACATAACATTTACTGGAATGTATACCAGGTTAAACATATGGCAATATGTATTTTGGACTAACATGCGCTATTAGGGCTGAAATATTGCGGAAAACAAGCAAGAACCAGCTCAAGAGTCCTATTAGATTTCCTGTGACATGCATCATGTTTCATGGAAACGTAAACTACAGAGTCTGTGGCAATCTTTTAGTCTTCATTCTCACTACATGTCCAGCCCATCGGAGTTTCTGAAGTTTAACGAATTCTGAGATCGGTGCCTCTTTAAACAGTTGGTAAAGTTCATGGTTATTTCTAGATCTCCATACTCCGTTTTCGTAAATAGGTCCAAATATCTTTCTTCTGACTTTTCTTTCAAAACCTTCCAGCTTTCGTTTTGTGTCTTCTGTCATCACCCATGTCTCGCATTCATAACAACTATTGGTCTGATAATAGTTTTATAGACTCTAATCTTCGATCTCCAGTGTATTTTGGAACAGAACAAACTTCATGTAATTCAACTGTGCGTATGTTTCCCCTAGCTCTTAGCTAGTTAGTTTTTTTGGCTTTTGAATATTTATTTCTAGTCCGTTCTCTTCTGTCCCTGTTTTTAATTGTAAATATATTTCTGTCGCCTCTTCTGTTCTACGAGACATGATGCTAATGTCATCGGTGTGGGCGGCAATCTGTATTAATTTATTTGTTAGGAGATAACCTCTTTCTATATTCAGCTGTCTTATCACGTATTCAAAAGTCAGGTTGAATAGTGTCGGTGCCAGCCCGTCTCCTTGTTTTAATCCTTTGAATCTATGAATATATTGTGGACGTTAATGTCGTATTCCCACGATTTGTTTAGAATTTGTTTTACTGTGAATAGCTGGTTAGCTGTAGATATTCCTTGTCGCCGCTACCAATGGGTCGACCCATCCACTACACCTGTACAAGCTGGTACAGGATTCCAGAATTCTGGAATAGGTATCAGCAATGAACGGAAGATATACTATAAACCAATTAGATGAAGTTTATAACTGAAGCCATCTGAAAAAAAGTATCATACTGTAGCATTTCTATTGCCCTTTCGTATGTGTTAAAACACCGAGTATTTTCGAAAACACGAAAATATTTTCAATCTTTTTGCGTCACTGGGATTAATAATATAAACATTTCAAGTTTGTGTATATAACCCAGATGGGTATTTTTTGGTATTTCTTCGATCGTAATGCCGCTTAATATTTCGCGTTAAATAAATATTTACTTAGGTTGGTGAAAAAGTATTGCGGGGAAGAGAATTACATAACTTTACGATGAATCGTTAAAGTAGTTAGTTCATTGTCTAGTTCAGTTTCCTTTTTTGTTATGGAAATATAGTGTAAAGTGTATTTACTCTACGATAGAACATCAAAGCGTTTGGTTTTATTGTGAGTCGGGATTTTTCATTTTTAAATTCGTAATGGTTTTTCCGTTATTGGTTTTTTGTTATTGGAAATTAGTTATTGAGCAGTTAGTGGAAAAATAGTCAAGTTTGGATTGAGATTCGGAAGAAATAGATTGCGCTTGTAGCCTTCAAAGTATTTTTCAATTTGAAGGGTGAATTTTTACTCAAAATGCGATCTGGTAGTTTTTGTTGAGTTAATCACCGACTGTCCGTGCTGTGTTTTGTCTGAGGGATTTGTAAGAAGGCGTTTCCAACCATTTGAGATGTGCACATAGTTTAAGGTCTTAAGTATGCAGTTTTTTGTCATCCAGGATAATCCGAAGCAGGAATCCAGTGTCCAACTTTCAAAGAATTGTCTATTTTGTGTTTCCTGGTCAGTTTAGACCAATTTTAAGCTTGTGTGGAACACAATTTTGTTTGTTTGCAGTGTTTTCGTCCAATTCTAATCCCAAAACTTTCTTAAAGGAAATACATCAGCAAGAGTGATATACGGCACTTTTTGTTAAAAAAATTTTATGTAAAAATAGATATTTTTCATTAATACAAAAATTTTGCTTTCATGACAAACTAAAAAAATTGTAAATAAATGAAATTATAAGTTTTATGGATTATCTTATGGCCATATTAATTTTCTTTTAAATAAAGTTAACTATTATTATTAAAATTATTGTTTCAAGAAGGTTATATATTTCATTTCGACAAGTAGTATTATCTTCTTCTGACATTTGGTACATAACCATAAATTTGAATTGTTTTGTTTGAAGGTTAACCTTCATTTTATCAATCATAAAATCAATCATAAAATTTTCATTTTAATAATAGTTTAAAGTCCTATAATTGTCCCCAACGTCTGGAGCTTGTTGTAAATCGTTACAAATAGCGCCATTGTAATTTTATTCGTAATAACTATTGATGTGAAGTAATAAAAAATATGAAGTGTTTCTTTCTAAACCACGAGTTGTAGAATTATAATTATTTCCTTTAAAAAAATTTTCACCTTTTAATATTTTTTAGGACAGAAAAGCCTTCTTTCCATCCAGCGAGAAGATTCTTTTAAACGGCGTCCAAATTCAAATAGTTTGAAAACTTCTTGTGTATGTGTTGCCCAGGAAATCTCTGTATTTTTTTTATTTCTTTGTAGTTACCTCATCCACTCCCTCCCTTATTCACTTATTTACGACCCAGCTCGCCAACCAAACCAAGAGTGGTCATTCGCAAACGTTTCGGCTTGTTTGCTTACCCTATCTCCAGCCCAGCAATTGCTCAGTTCCCACTTTATGGGTCTTTGTCATCATCAACTAGCCTCTAACGTCCACTGCTGAACATAGGCCTCTCGCATGATTTTCCACTTAGTCTGATTTTGCGCCATCTGAATCCAATTTGTAATCACTCTTTTTATGTCATCTGTCCATCTCGTTGGGGGTCGACCTCTATTTCTGTTAGCTTGTATTCGGAAGCTAACTTGACGTCCACCTGTCATCAACTAATCTTGCTACATGAACTGCCCAGTTCCACTTTGGTGTTGTTATCCTTTCAATAACGTCTGCTACTCCTGATCTTTTGCGTATAGTAGCATTGGGTATTCTATCACGTAGAGAAATCCCTAACATTATTCTCTCCATTGCCCTTTCCGCAACTTGTAGTTTACTCACTGTTGTTCTTGTGAGTAATAGGGTTTCTGCGGCATAGGTCATCACTGGCAAAATACACTGATTAAATACTTTTTTTTCAGACGCATTGGAATCTTAGACTTAAAAATATCCTTCATCTATCCAAATGCAGCCCAAGAGAGGCTTATTCTTCTTTTCAGCTCGATTGTTTGGTTGTCTCAACTTATTCTGATCTCAAGGTCCAAGTATTTATAGGAGTCAACTGGCTCAATATCTTTGTCTTCTACTGAGATGTTTTTGTTGTGGACTAAATTTGTCATAAATTGTGTTTTTGAAAAATTTATTTTAAGACCAACTCTTTTTGTGACAGTATGGAATTTTTGGAACATTATCTGTGCCTGATCAAAGCTATCTGCAATAAGAACGATATCATCTGCAAATTTAAGGTTATTTAACAATTTTTCATCTACATTGGTGCCCTTTTCGTCCCAATCTATTGTTTTAGAAGTATGATTTTTAGAAGTATGATTGATATTTGTTGACCGTATCAAATGCTTTTTTAAAGTCGACAAAGACAAGTATCAGGGGTCTATTATATTCAATGTTTTTTTCAATTAACGACTTAATGGTTTGCAAATGATCATTTGTTCCGTATCCAGCTCTAAATCCTGCTTGCTCGCAAGGTTGATAGAAGTCTAGTTTTGATGTCAACCTATTAGTTATTATCCTTATAAACAACTTATTAACGTGAGATAACAAGCTAATAAGTCTATAGTTCTTTAGCTCTGTTATATCTCCCTTTTTGTGCAGCATGACTACTATAACAGCTTTATTCCACTGGGATGGTGTAACCTCTTTTAAAAAGCATAAGTTATATAATTGTGTCAATGCTTTCAATACTTTATTTCCTCATGCTTTAACTGCCTCAATAAAGATTTGGTCATCATCAGCTGCTTTATTGTTTTTCATTCGATTTAATGATACTGAAACTTCTTCGATTTATATTTCTGGGATATCCTCTGAACCCACATTCTGGACTTTTCTTCAACTTGGTGCCGTCTTTCTTACCCCTTGTTCTATATAGTTCTGTCTAAAATTCTTCAACTACCTTACTTATCTTATCTTTATCTGTTTTCACTTTTTCATTTCGATCTGCGAGCTTAGTATTATTCTTCTTACCTAGAGCTTGACATCTCTTCAGCACCTTTAAACTTTTCATCGACAAACTTTGTAATCTTTTTTTGTGTTATATTGTAGTATATCCTTGCTCACTGCTTTATTAATATCTTTATTAAGTTGTTGTAGTACGTGTGCATTCGTATCGTTTTTGTTCTTAAGTTCTCTTTGTGTCTCCATAAGTCTTTTTGTCTCTTGACTGATTTTTTCCTCCTCTCTTAGGATTTGTATTGCACTTTTTCTCTGCGTTCTTAATAGCTTTTATTAAGTTATCATTTAAGGTTTCGAAATCCATAACGTCTATATTTGATCTATATCTCTAGACATCTCAGAATTTCCTCTTCGAAGGACATGGTGATTTCGATTGGATTTCATCCTGTTGGGTATGTTTTTGTAATCAGTTTGTATCTTTGTTTTTGGAGATTTAGCACGATCTTCGCATTCTATGATCACTTCCCACTGAACAGCTATTAAGAACATCAAGGACCATGTCGTGGACCGTGACTTTATGGGTGTCACTGTAAAAATGATTTATTTTTTCAACGTAACGAACAGCTACAAAACTGGCTTTATACTAAAGTATAAAAAAGTCAATGAACTTATTTAAATTCAGACTCCCTTAAATCACAGATTTATTTTTATATTCAAGAATTTCTTACATTAGAGATTTAAGAAATTTCTTGTTTAACAACGTCTGCCGAGTCTTGCAGATAAAAACACAGTTTCATAAATTTGGTTTTCGTAAAAAACATGGAAGCATCGAGCAAGTAAAGAGTGTAATCGACTATATAAACAAGAGCTACGTTACTGTTCAGCCGCTTTTGTAAATATCAATCATCCCTTTGATAAATTACCTACTTTAAAAATTTTAAATTAAATTTTTCACGAAGTATTCTGTTATATTTTGCTTTGCATATTTTTAAAATATTAATCCAGTTTTGTAAAATCCCGTTTATATTAATTTTGTGTGATATTTAACCATATCCGATAGATTTTTTTCTTTCCTTTTTTCACTTGGTTTATCGTTACTGTTACAAATTTATACACTAAGTGGCATTTTAAAAATGAATACCCGGTAATATTGAATTTATTACAATAAATTTTTAGGAGTATGTTTGTTTAAGTTAGGATAAACAATAATATAATTTTCAATTCCATCGATAAAGTGGATTTTTTACACACTAAGTTAGATACACAGGTAGCTGTGAGGTTTTCCAGTTTTGGTAGAACGATTGGAGGGTGGTTGTGTGATGTTAATCATAAGATACAACATAAGTTGAGGAAAGTGAACGATTAAGGGATTATAGATATAAAAATAGGTGATGAAAAAGTAAGTATTATTCCAGTGTATGAAAACAGTATTCCAGATATTTTGAAAATGTTGAAAGGGCTTTAGTAGAAAATTTAGATCAGAATGTTGAAAATAGTTTAGTTGTTGGTAATTTTAAGGCATGGTTGAGGAGGATGGGATTCTAGGTGATGAGCTTGATGAAGAGAAGGTATACAAAAGAACAAGCCTAAGTGAAAAAAGAGTTTTTAAAGACAAGTTGATTAATCATCATGGGAAAAAGGTACCTGGGCTATGTGATGACTTTAATATGGTTATTTTGAATGGCAGACCAAAAGGGGATATAATGGGAGAGTATACATTCTTGGGCCTCCGTTAGGCAGTCTTTTCATGGATTTTGCATGTGTATCAAGACCGATGTTAAATTTCGTAGCCATATATAGCGACGTTAAACAGGAATACAAGCACCTTTGTGACTTAAAAAAGAAAGAGCTTTGTAAGGATGCTGCATCGAGTTTAAGAAATACAAAGAATTTAAAAGAATGTTGGGAGGTTGTTGGGCTATATAAGTTTGGAAGTTAGGCTGATTTTTTGTCAGTTGGTAAACTCGATCTTTCTAGAAAGGGAATATGTTTTAATAAAAATGAAGTTGAAATAAAAGAAACGAATGTGATCATACTTTTACAGTGTGTTACTATACTTTACTAAAACGAATGTTGTTATACTTTGAATCCAAAGTGGAAATTTATGTATAATTAAATTGTCTTTGACAGTGATCCGTTGCTCAGTGGACAGTGTGTTGGTCAATGAAGAGAAAATACTATACAGGATGGGATAGTAAAGTATGGAATGAACTAAATATCTTTGAAACAAAAAAGACGCCATTCATGAAACTATGCATGTAAGTACAATGACACATAACGCATATTTTGTTTTGTTGCTACTCTACATCCGGTTTCATTGGAATCACCTTTATAGTATTTAATTTAAATTGGACACCTTGTATATTTTTATAGATTTTGAACGAACTTGTTATTCCTAATTCTTGCATACCAAACCTGGTAAAAAATTTGTTAAAATGAGAAATAAATAATTTTACATGTAAGGAATAGGTAATAGTATATTACATAACGAGAGTTGTAAGAAGCTTATTACATGCGAGTAAAAAAGTTGCGCGCGAGCCGCGTAGCGGCGAGCGCAGTAATTTTACAAGCATGTAATAAGCTTACAACTCAAGTTGTGTACTATACTTTTTCTACCATTATTTTTGTTTATAAAAATAAAATTTAAATTACCACTATATTTACACTGACAGATTAATAATTTTTAACCTGTCAAAACAACGCCTGTTAATTCGTTTCCATGGTAACTCGACCAACTGACTTACAAGGCTTATGTGATATTACACATTTTTATAGAACTGAAGCGTAATTTTTTTTATTACGTGCTAGTCATTACGTGTCAGTATCTGTTATGATGCATTTACTTAGCATCCAAATAGTAGGTAATATACAATTTACTAGTAAGAGAGTAGAAAAATTTATTTATTCTTACAGCTTAATCGCAAAATTTCACATCTCACAATCTCAAAAATTCAAAAGCTCGGCATCTGTAGACCTACTAATTTATTTATTAGAGAGAGAATAGGTTCCGTGGCGCAGCCTAGGGAAATTGTGACGTCAATTACATGTAGACGATAGGAACTAACGTCACAATTTCAGTAGATCTGGAGAAATTTTGTTTAACCGTAAAGTGATTTATTTCTCGTAACATATTATTTTTCTAGCAAACTTGGTAAATATGAATTATGAATAATAAGTTCTTTAAAAATCAACAAAATTATAGGGTGTTTTATTTAAATTAAATATTGAGGATATTTTCTGTGAAACCGTAAGTAGGGTGGTAACAAAAAATATGTCGTCAGATGCGTTATGTGTCGCTTTACTTGCATGCAAAGTTTCATGAACGGCATTTTTTTTATTTTAAAAATATTTGATTGGTTCAATACTTTATCTTAGCTCTGTATATTAGCGTAAAACTTCTCTAGGCTCTTCCTTATTCAATAAGCTCCAAAAAACCTCTATATATAGCATTTTTCATATAAAAATGCTTGCACGTCATTCAAAATTTAGGACGTCAAAACCCCACAGCGTTGCCAAAACATGAGAATAGTTAGTAAGTGAGGAATTTTTAAAATGTCAACTATTTGTCAAACTATTATATTAAGAGTAAATACACTACTGCAACCTACTAAAATTCATAAGAAAACATTTTAATATAAAATTATATATTTTAAACTTACCTCTTTTAGGGCTTTAATAGTAAAAACGTTCCGGCATTATTTCTTGTTTAAGATAATCTATCTTATATGAAAGCTTATCAGCTTTCTACAGACTATTTAGTTGATTTCGCATAGCACAATCACAATATACAACAATAATTAGTTTTTAAACTATTAATCTAAATTTAATATGTATTTACAAATACAATTTATTAATATATAATATATTATTAAATTGTGTAAGAAATCAAAACATAAACAAAATTCTTAATCTAAAAAAGCGGCAACACTTCAAACACTTTTGCCAGACGCTGAACTGTCAATAAAATTTGAAATATTCCCGTATCAGTTGCGTACAATTGTCTAATCTATTTAATTAAAATTATTATTTTGTGGAATATTAGACTTAAAAAGTTATTCCATAAAATTTATATTATTTAAAAAATTTCCAATATAATGATAATTACATTTTTCTGATTATTACATGTTGACGCCTATGAAAGATCGAGCAGTTCCGTATTCTTTTCGTATTATTAGCTGTGTTAAGAAAATTTCAACTCTAAAGCTATGGTTTTGTTAGAACAGTGAGCGACGCATAAATCACAGTCAGTCGAACGCTGCGCACGTCACGTTCATCAAAGGAATGGTTTCTATGGTAACGGTTTGTTAGGTTTTGCTGAGCTGAGCGCACGGCAGCGCGATAGCCGTGTACGTCGACGGTGTGCGCTGGAATCAACTGCGATTTGATTTGGACGCAAACGTTCTGCTCCTGCTGAACTCACAGCGTACACATCTATACCGAAATATAGTTGTATTTTTATGTAGTAATTGTTATTGCAATAATTCGATGATGTCTTCTGTTGTTGGGTTTTTTAGTAATATCATCCCTTATAAATTGTAAGAGTTCCAAATAAATCCCTGAGAAGTCTAAAATATTATCGAAAATTTCGTTTACATTTTTATTTCTTTATTTAGATTTGACATCACCAACTCTTCTTCTTCCTTCTCTTCTTGAGTAATAAAATTATTACGTTAAGTATGCGAGAATGTATTTATCTAAACTTTTCAAGAGAAAAAACGTGAAACTAACTTCTAAACTTGTTTTGGGCGTGACAGAATATGTATCCGAAATCCGAACTAATCTAACAAACCCACTCACCCAAGTCAAGTACAACAGATTCTGCTGTAGGTGTATGTCGTGCGCTGCTCACTGTTCTAACAAACCGTAGCTTAAGGTTGACGTTCTGGAAGTTTTAAATATAAGTGTCGTCACTTTATATAAATTGTGACGTGCAAGCATTTATATATAAAAAATACTATAGTCTATTATGTACTTTTTCAAGTGAAATACTATAAAATCAGTAAATACCATATGAGTGTTGGCTGTATTTTTATACTTTCCATTGGCTGCCTAGATTATATCAAAATAAAAAAAAATATATTTTTTTCCATCGAAGGAAACTCCAAAGCCAACTGGCGTGCTCCATATAGATATTTTTAAATATCTATGTGGGACACGCCACACAATCCATGCGTAGTGTGGGATTTTTACTCACTAAACACTTTTACTTTTACTTATCTACTCCATTCTAAAACTGCAATATTCTAGCTGTGTTCTTTTACTTGGTTCGCGGAGAGGTCCAGAATAGACGAGCGGTTAGGTGCTGGCGTATATGGTAACGGAATCGGATTTAAATCTAACCAGGCTCTCAGCTTCCGTTGATCATTCTTTCAGACCGAGGTTTTTGCGATCCTAGTATGTGCTCAGGAGATAATAGATAGGGCTTACTCAGTTAGGATCATATCTATCTGCTCTGACAGTCAGGCAGCGCTAAGAGCTTTGAAGAGTCCAAAATCAGCTCCATCCAAAAAGCTGGTTCTTGAGTGGAAGAGGGTACTTGCTGATGTTGCACTGACCAATATGAAGAAACCTTCTTATAATCATGTCCTTTTTGCCTAGGTCTGGCCTTTATGCAACCGTGCCAAATGAGGGAGTTTGTCTAAAAGATACTTGTAGCTTTCTGTGAGGTTAGAAGGTTACCAAAGGATTAGAAGTACAGAATCGCAGGAAGAGCTAATATTTGGAGCTTCTGCTGATTATTGCAGATTTGGTAGCACAATGCAGCCTGGACCCCAGAAATATCGAAGACCAGGTCCTCATGAGAACCAGCCTTAGCAGATAAAAGGGTCTGAAGTGTTCACAAATTGGCCCTGTCGCAATGTACCGTAACCGTAGACATTACCAAATATCCGCTTCCACTACCTCACCAATGATTCTTTGTTAATTCCGATTCAGTTCAATTAACAAGTTCCTATGATTCTCTCGTCTTAACCCATCTTACACTCCCATCGTTCTACCAACTCCCGCTTACAAATAGAGTACAAGTAATATCTTCATATTCTACTTGACAATATGCGCACATATCAGGACTTGTGGATGGATCTGTTTCGGATAGAAGCAAAAACAAACATTCCCCGTAAACACTCGAGTCAGGAGATAGTTAATCTTCTCATGTTCACAGTTGACCTCTCATGTTTTGAGGTTGGTGATGAGACGTGGAATTCAGTGAGCTCTTCCTACTCGTTTATCCTAAATTTTTGTCATTAGTCCTCCATCACTTTCTTCCTCTTTCTCTCACTCTCTCTCTATTTCATACTCTAACCATTACTGCCATTGCGTCTGTTAATACAGTACAGTGACCACTCTTCTTCGCGTGCCATATCAGAACTATCCGACGTTGGCGATCACCATTGTGAAGGCTTCTCGATCTTCTGCAATATGGAATAATTGTCCTGCATTTGGTATTTGAGTTAACCAAGAAACTTGTTTTCTTCCTACACCTCTACGGCCTCTATTTTGCCTTTAAAGATTAGTTGTAATATTTTATATCGACTTTGCCTTACTATACGTCCCAGATTAAAATTTTTTTAGATGTTCTACAGTCTCTAGCAGTTCTCTATCTTTGTTGACGCTCCCTAGTACTTCTTCAATCTCAGTGTATTCCTTGGTGTTCAAGGTATCTTCAGCATTCGTCTATGAACCCATATTTCCAATGCTTCAATTTTGTTCATGGTCGATACTTTTAGCGTCCACAATTCTGCACTATACAAAAGTACGGACCAAACATAGCACTTAACCATTCTTGCCTTAGTTCTAAACTGAGATGGTTGTTGCAAAGAAATGACTTCATTTCCATAAAAGTAGTTTTAGTCATTGCTATTCTGCGTTTTATTTCTATGTCTGGATCTAGTTGGTCCGTTATCACAGTTCCCAAATATGTCATTTTGTGAACTTTCTCAACTTGGACTCCGTTTAATTGAAGTTTTGCATCTGGATGTGGGTCACGACTAAACACTAAAAATTTGGTTTTGTTTGAATTTATTTTAATGCCTATTTCCTGTCCTACCTCGTGAATACGATCAAACAGAAGTTGAAGACCTTCAATATTATCTGATAGAATTACTGAATCGTCTGCATATCTGATCACATTAAGTAGTTCTCCTTTGATTTTTATTCCATATGGTTGTCTCTCAAGTGCCTTTTTAAATTACTGATCCGAGTAAACATTGAACAATGTTGGCGACAAAATGCAACCTTGTCTGGTTCCTGGTTGTATAGAGATTTCATCGGTGTAGTTATCTTCAATTTTTACAATAGCAGTTTGATTCCAGTACAAATTTTTAATGACACGAATATCCTTGTCATCTATTCCGATATTTTTCAGTATTTGCATTAATTTTACATGCTGTATGTCTTTTGTCTGTATGTCTGTATGGCTGTATGTCGAATGTCTTTTGTCTAGTGACCACTACAAACCCTAAAAAGTACCGTTCTCTGGACGCCTCAAATTTTAGTGGCTTATTACACAACCTCAAAAACTTCTCAAAATCATGCTCAACGTGCCCAGTTGAGGTTTCACTATGAATCCAATACAAGCTATCGTACAATTTGTTTAGTCGAAATTTGACCTCTCTACGCTGATCATTAATTTTTTCAATTTTCGCTGCCCCGCTAAAAAAACTATTTACTTCTTCACGAATATTATCTGGACCAATTACTTTAACTTTTCTTATTGTATCTAGTGCTTGAGAAACTTTTTTAGTTTGTTATTTTAAAGACAATCAATATTACTGTATTTGGTAAATAGTTTTATTGGATATACTTTCTTTGCTACGTTTGCTATGTTTGTCAAAAGTTCAACATCACACTTTGTATACTAATTATATTCCAATATTAGTCCTATTTATCTTTAAAAGTTTGAAAATATGTGCTGGTTTGATAAATATTATTTGATGAATTTACAGATTTGCTATTTCTTGCTTAATATTAATATAAAATGTAAGTGTCTTTGACCTCTTCTTGATTTTAAATTGGATTGAGAAGCTTTTTATTCGTTCCATGTCCCTAATTACCATAGTCCCTCGTTATCAAAATTCTGTCCAACAGAATAAATGAATTTAGAGAATGCGTCTCCGTAGGGAATTTTACTTAAAGCTTCAAATGTTAAAAGCAAGTCCCTGAGTGACAGGAGACGTCCGTGTCAGTATTTCCAAAGGAGGAATCCCTTTTGTGCAAACTGGTATTTTTGGTGTTTCACTTAAATGCCCACTCTCCCCGAATCCATTTCCTTTGTCAACACCAAATATTTACATTAAACGTAGATGTTTTTCTGTTCTCAATGCAGTGGCCATGAAGAATCTCAATGAGTGGGGCCATTCCCGGCTATTTATTTAATCCTATCGAATCAATTGGAAAAATTGGCTATACACATTGTGAATAAAACATGGCATTTTATTGTCGTTGTTTACGACCACTGTACAAAATAAGATCAATAAATTTTCTTTATCATTTTAGAAATGAAGTTATTTTAAAGAAATTGCTTTTTAAAGACGATTCCCGAACATTCCCAGGATACTTAGCGTAAGAAATATATAATTGTAAAAATATATTGTTTAATACATTAGAAATCGTAAAAAAATGTATAGATGTATATATATATAAATGTATATAATTATATATATATATATATATATATATATATATATATATATATATATATATATATATATATGAAACTTAGAGCTAAGATTAATATTATTACTAAAATTAATATTAAACTCACCACTCTTCCGGGTTGAACCGCGTCGATATCCATTTTGCCGAGCTTTCGTTATCCTCTCTGATGCCTTCCTCAGGGCTTCCGAGGTCTCAGTCTCCCGAGCCCCCAGACACTACTACACTGTTCACTGATCACTGCGCTGTCACTACTACAGTGCATGATTTTTATTTTGTCCTGTACAGTTGTCACTGTATAAGTACAATTCATCTACGTTAGCTGGAACATTCTCGTCAATATACTTCTTCAAGAAAGAGCAAACTTCATTACTTCCCTTTTCAGCAACTCCCTGATGGTATAAATAAAATATTGCAGTGTCATTATTACTATTGTGTATGCCAAATTGATAGACGGACAGTTGTCTAAGGTAGTATATTTCCTGCACTGAAATCGTGGGAAGCGATATGTTTGCCATACAATCAAAACATAAAAGCATCGCATTTTCATGTTCGGCACAGTATTCTTTCGTCTGTCGAAGGGATGAATAAAACTTTTTGCTACGCCTCTTATGCACAAGTAGCTTTGCAACTGCAACTCGTTTTGCTGTTTCATTTAACTGTGGATTTTTTATTGTAGTATTGAGCAGTTCACATTCACAACAAGTGTCAATTTGGGACCTTCCAAATCTATAATTGAAATGTTCTTTGAAAAGTTTGTAGTAAAAACTATTCTTCACTTTTAACTCGTTATATTTCTCTTAAAATAAATTGAACATTTTTTTATGTCCAGCTTAGCATCTAGATATTTTATTTCCTTAGAAGAATAGTGACTTGTTTTCAGTGAAAATGACTGAATGTGTTTTTTTACAAGATTCGTATAATCTTGTGGAAGGGTCTTCCGATTATTCTGTTGGCATCTTAAATCTCTAGGAGATACCTTTCACAAGAAGATCTTGCTTCTTACTCTTTTTTCACCAATACCGTGCAGACTTAAAAAAGCCTTTTTGAAGATGTTGATCCTTTTCTCACGAAGCAAGACATAGTAAAAGAACTTCTATTAAGGACTGGTAAAAAAGGTCTTGCTCATTTTTGTTTGTAAATTTTACCCCTCTGCATAAAATTTCAACTTGGTCCTCTCCACATAACTTCTCGAAACATCTAAATCTGCATCTGCAACATTTGAAAAAGGTTACTATTGTGGAACTAAGCTAGGTTTTAAAACTGACTTCTAATTATCATCCTATTTCCTGTCTAAAATATTACATTATAAGATAAAACGTAACTTACGAGCATGGTAATCCTGTTTTGCGTGGTTCAACAACATTTCCTCTGTAATTTATATATTCTTCACCCCGACATCTAGCTTTTTTAATTCGATTAACCTTATATTCTTCTTGGTAACGAACACCCCTCTTTCGCTTCTTGCTATCTGTTTCTATTTCATTGACACTTTCACTCTCTGACATTATTTCAAAACAAGTTAAATCACTTTAACAATAACTGAAGAGAAATATTTTATTTTATTATTTAACAGTTGATTATAACATAAAACAACATGAGGTTAATTATTAATCTGCAAACAGTGAATATCTGTCAACAATCCCTTGTCATTGATACGAGGCTTTTCATAAATAAACAATAATTTTAAACTAATATATCTGATAAAGGAATAAGAAGACATGAGGCTTTTCATAAGCAAACGATGTGCGAACAGATGGGTTATCATTTTCTAAGTTAAACGAAAATTTGAAAAAAAGTGACATGAGGCCTTTCATAAATAAGCGATTCATGTATAGAGCCAAAGACGAATAACAATTATTGCTGTGTTACAAAAATAAAAGGCAAGGAACTGTGTGATATTAGTTTAACAAGTTTGTGGAGAGCTGAAACATTTAGGTTTTCGATATAAAAAGACAAATAATAGACAAGTATTGTGTGAACTCTCTAATGTTGTTCCAAAACGGTGGCATTTTTTAAGAAAATACATGAGCAGTAAAACGTCTTATAGTCCGAGGCAAGTTGTGTTTTTATATGAAAGTCGGATTTTCGCTAATGAAAATATGTCAAAATCATCCTGGCAAGATGGCACTACGAAATGTTATTCATCTAGTCGTTCCGGTAACGGTAAACGCTACATTATACTTCATACTGGAAATGATGCAAGTTTTATTCCTGACGCTAGTTTAAGTTTTTCGTCCACAAAGAATACAGGTAATTACCATGGAAATACAGATGCAAATATTTTTGAAGAATGTTTTAAAGAAAATTTGTTAAAAAAATTGGAGCGACCATCCATAATAGTGTTGGATAATGCATCTTACCACTCAAGAGTAGAAGAGAGATTTCCTTCAAGCAGCTGGACCAAAGAAGAAATAAAGTTGTGGTTGATAGACAAGAAAATTTATCATAGTGACATATTTTTAAAAGTCGATTTACTTCAAAGGTGTGGAGAGCACAACATTCAAAAGAAATTTGTTACTGACCAAATGGATCTTAAATATGACCATGAAGTTCTTCGACTTCCGCCCCACCAGTGCCACTATAATGCAATTGAGTTAGTTTGGGGTATAGCCAAAAATTTTTATGATAAACATGCATCTAAAACAACAGATGACGCTAGCGTTCTTAGTTTATGGAAAGAATCGCTAAAAGAAATAAAGGCAGAACAATAGCAACATTGTATTAGACATACGGAAGATACAGTATTTTCAAACCGAGCGAGTTATAGATGAAGTCTGGCCTCTAATTATTTGGATAGACAATCCAGATAATAAAGACTCTGATAGTGAAATATCAGACAGTGAATAGGACAAATCGTTTGCTAAAAAGAAGTAAAAAAAGACTTTGTGGTGTGTTTTAGTTAAACGATAAAGTACCTTCGGTCTAAGTATTGGACTGCATACTCTCAATAGCTTTGGTATTAATTACTAGACTACACGTGTTTAAATCTTTCGTTTTGCTGAAAACTCGGAAGTGATTTAGTGGCAATTTGTCTCAAAGTTATATTTAATACAGTGCCTGCAAAAAGTAAAGTCTTGGATGTATTTTATTCAAATTTTCACATACCAACAACTGGGCAAGTATTTTCCAATTTTACTGCATGCAAAACCATTCGTGTAATTTTCACTCTACACAAAATAGAGACTTATAGAGACCGTGATGAACATTTGATATCGACAAATAATTTCGAGTATTCGAAATATTGCGTCCCACTTCTTTTAACACGCCCTGTATATACATATTATATTCATTTTATTTGGCTTTGATACAGTAAAATCCAATATTATTACTGAACATAAAATACACAAAATTAAATATTTTTACTTTTCAAGCGATCGAAAAGCGCACTGATCATTAAGAAGGAACTGACGTATAACTGACTTTACAACGTACAACTATCATGTGACGTCACTTACTATGAAGCGAATTACGTGCATCGGGATTTATACTGTACCAACTGTATATACCATTTTTCAAAGTAAAAACGTTTTACGTTACAATTTAAATAAAGTGACGTCACTTATATTTAAAATTTCCAGAGAGTCAACCTTAGAGTTCAAATTTTCCTAACACAGCTAATAATACGAAATCATCATTATATTGGAAATTTTAGAGTTATATTGATTAAATAACCAAAAACATTTGTTATTATTAATAATATATTTTTTATGAAATAACTCTTGAAGTCTAATATTCCACAAAATAATAATTTTAATTAAATAGATTAGACAATTGTACGCAGCTGATACGAGAATACTTCAAATTTTAATGACAATTCAGCGTGTGGCAAAATTGTATAAAGTGTTGCCTCTTTGTTAGAGCAAGAATTTTGTTTATGTTTTGATTTCTTACACAATTTGATTATAATATATTATATAATAGCATTTATTGTATTTATAAATACATATTAAATTTAGAATAATAGCTTTAAAAACGAATTATTGTTGTGTATTGTGATTGTGCTATGCCAAATAATCTAATAACCAAACTAAATAATCTGAAGAAAGCTGATAAGGTTTCATATAAGATAGATTATTTTGAACAAAAAATAATGACAAATAGTTGACATTTTAACAATTCCTCACTTACTTACTATTCTGACGTTTTGGCAACGCTGTGTGGTTCTGACGTCGTAAAGTTGAATGACGTGCAATCATTTTTATATGAATAATGCTATATTACATATATCATATTATATATAACTATATAACAAATAAATACAATATTGACCGAAACTATTAATTTACTGTTATTACAAACAACACTTAACTGTTTAAAAAAATTTAATAATTGGTTCACAAAAATTACATAGTAACAATTTTTTTCCTGCTTTCTTCTTATAAAAAGATCGGATATTCTAAATTTTATAATAAGTAATTTTCTTATTATTTGGAAAAATACCTTAACATAACTCTAGAAAATAATAAGCCTTTATAATAATAAACTGTCTTTTATAACAGATACTCTATAGTATGATATCTCTTTGTATATATTTATAGCTCATTATTTTGAAATTGGCTTTGTGATTAATTTACCTTTATCCTAAAGGTAACTAGACTTTTAAAGACAACTTAAAATAAAATTGTTACTTTAAATATACCGTAGATGTAGTAAATTTAACAATTTATAATGCATAAAATAGTAATACGTTAAAACTAAAAGGTGTATAATAAAGTTGATATTCGTAAGTTTAAAATCTGAAACTTACAGAGCTTATTTCTTTGTAAATAAGATTTCGTATGACATAGCACATAATAGGAAATCGTATTAGGATTATCAAACCTGACAAAATTAGTAAATTTATGGCTTATAAATTTGTAGTCTAAAGGTTCTGCTATGCGAATACTATTTACATTGTTTCTAGTTGTTTCAAAACTTCGTTTCGAACAAAAGTTATAATTAAATCCTGGACACTTTAGTGTACAGTCTTGAATACAATTGATATACAGCTTTGTTGATTTAATGACAATCTAATATTTGGTTTAGATTTTACCTTAAATATCGTTACTATGGGTTTCTGTGTGTTGTAACATACTGATACGCTACTGAGTTTGCGTTTTCAATTTTTAAACTGAAGGCGTAACCAATTCCCATCCGCGAGTAAATTCCAAAATGTATGCTTGATTCTGGGTGGCACTTTCCTTCTGTTGACGTGGACTATAATTTCAGTGATTTTTTAGGTAGGCTTTTCTGTATTTTCAATAAAACATTTCCTTTAATTACAATTAAGTCAAAACATCACAACTCCTGGACTACTAAAGGTACCCGCATATCAGCCAAGAATATGTGTTACTACTGTACATCAAGAAATTTACTACCAACGTCTTTGTCACTGAATATATCACCAAGTACACAGAAACCTATATAAAACTTATCAAAATAGCTAAAAAAAATGTACCTACTATTAAAATCGTATGGGATATTTAAAAATGTAAAATGCAAAATAAACTTGGTGCATAATAAACGATCTTCGAAACTGTGCGAACTTTTCTCTTCCAAACTGTGCGAATATGAATGAATACTTCGTTAATGTCAGTAAAAATATAATATATGTCAACCATTTTGCCACCACAAGATCCCCCTATCTTCCAAATTCAAAAAATTCTCGAATTCATTCTTTATAAGACCAGTTAATAAATCTGAACTGATCGAAACAATCAATAGTATCAAAAGCAAATCATCCTGTAATACTGATGGACTATTCATCAAAATTTTCTTAAATCTCCCAAAAAATGTGTTAGAAGTCATAGTCTCACTTATTAATGATTCCTTTTTAAAGGTACGGTATTTACAGAGTGCCTAAAGACAGCCATTATTATTCCTCTTCATAAAGGTGGGGAAAAATCGAATGACTGCAACTATAGACCTTACTACCGGTCCTATCCAAAATTATTGAGAGACTTGTAAAAACATAATGTATGTCCTTTCTCGTTGAAAAGTCAAGACAGTCAAGATTTGATTTCACGTACAATGCGTCTATGTATCTGCTTATACGTATTTCACCCTAATAGGGCTTATCAGAACAGCTATTCACAGGCGTTCTCAACGTTAAAATAAATATTTTCTGTCTTAAGAAGCAACTCTAACATGGCTTCGTATAGACGCAAATAGCGACATCTGATAATAAATCCGTAAACTGTTTTCGAAACCAATTCAGATTTCTGCTTTAATCTGTGCCTTCTAAAAATTGCAAGCCAAAATAGACGTTGATAAAGATGTTAATAGAGACATGTGGAATCTAAAATTTTCATTCCACGACATATCTCCTCAACTATGCAAAAATGAGCCCTATTAGGGCGAAATACGTATAAGCATTGAATTGGCTTCGAAAACAGTTTACGGATTTAAGACATATTTGTCTACAAAACAGAAAGAAACACTGCGGATGCTTACCCAAAAGATGAAGGAATTTGAATTCTAGAAAGAACAGTTAATCGGATACTTCTCGAAAACAAACTGCAAGTGAGGACACCAGCTCAAAAGCCAAGGCTTTCTCCGGCTATTATAAAGAAACGTTTTGAATGTTTTTTTATTATAATAAAGGTTTTTACACAATTGTTTAGCACAGTTTTATTATCTAATAGTTAATATTTACCGAAAATGAACAAAACATAATTTTTTTTAAGAACAAATTCATAATTCTGAGAGAAATAACTTATAGTAAATTTTTCCTTGCTTGTGTTAATAATTTGGCCAGGTACTGTACTTAGGGTTCCATATTTTTGTCTTCTTTTATAATTTTGTCATTTATTTCCAGTTCTTTATGTTCATTTTCAAAACTTAATTCTTTTGTTTTTATCTTAAGAATTTGTGGTGAACGATCATTTGATGATTAATCATAGAACTACCATAAAGGGAGCTCTCAGAAGTCGGGACAAAAAAGAAACTATTCGAGAATATGCCGAATTGACAGGTCATTCGCCATTTAGTCTTAGTAATATATAATATACTATATAATAAGCGAGCGGTTTACCCCTATAAGCAGAGCATCAACCTACTAAAATTCTTTTTGCATTTCTAATGCATTAAACCTTTTTTATTCGATTCTATACATGTTTCCAAGATGAAATGTATTTTTTTTTTATTTTTACAAGTGGGCCGGCAATTGTTATTAACAAATAACTTATACAAAAAAGCAATTTCACCGAATTGTTTCGGAATCAATTTTTTAGGTGTATCTCGTCAAAATAAACACTTTTCTCTCCTGATAATTTTTCGAAAAATGCTTCCTTTTCAAGTTATTTGCATTTTTTTATTGAAAAAATGCCTTAATTAGTGATTTTTGGGATTTTTTTTTCTAAAAAACTACTAAATGAATTCCAATTTTACCAATAGCTTTATAATCTTTAAACCGTCGAGTATAAGTTGGAATATTTTGACAAGGATAAATGGTTTCTATCTCGCTAAAAACGTGGACCCAAATATTTCGAATATGCCTTTCGAGAGTAATAATAGAGTCACCACGTATATTAAAAGAAAAATTACATTATTATAGCATTGTAAAAAATTAATTTTAATTGTTTTAATTATAATATGTCTATATAAAAATAATTATAAATATCTTTTTTTTTAATAAATTGTACGTAATATTATTGTATTAAATTAATTTTTTAAATCTAAACAAATATTTCTACGCGCCGCACGCCTGTATCGCCGCAACCGCTTGTACACACTTAGCGGTAGACTGCTCGAAAGGCATATTCGAAATATTTGGGTCCACGTTTTTAGCAAGATAGAAAAAAATTATCGTTGTCAAAATATTCTAACTTGTACTCGACGGTTTAAAGATTATAAAGCTATTTGTAGAATTGCAATTAATTTAGTAGTTTTTTAGAAAAAAAATCCCAAAAATCACTAAGGCATTTTTTCAACAAAAAATGCAAATAACTCGAAAAGGAAGCATTTTTTGAAAAATTAACAAGAGAGAAAAAGTGTTTATTTTGATGAGATACACCTAAAAAAATTGATTCCGAAGCAATTAGGTGAAATTGCTTTTGTGTATAAGTTATTTTTTAATAACAATTGCCGGCCCACTTGGAAAAAAATACATTTCATCTTGGAAAAAATATATAGAATCGAATAAAAAAGGTTTGGTGCATTAGATATGCAAAAAAAAATTTAGTAGGTATATTCTATTTCTAAGCGTCTTTTGAGGGGTAAACCGCTCGCCTAATATAAGAAAGGTACAAAGAAATAAACAAAATCATTAAGAAAAAGATTAAAGAAGGAACAGAATCATGGCTACAAGATCAATGCATAGAAATAGAATCCCTAGAACGGAAGTATGACACTTTTAACATACATAATAAAGATCAAAAACTTAACGGGAGGAAACGGATTACGGAGTCATAACTTAATACTAGACTGAGGAGATGGAGGCAATAGATGAAAGAATTATTCAAGGAAGAGCAAGAGACAGGACAAGTCAGTGTTTCTGGATGTTCAGGACCAGAAATAACGCTCAGTGAAGTAATATATGCAATAAAAAGACTAAAAACCAACAAAGCAACTGGACCTGATAACATACAAGCTGAAATATTGAAACTATTTGAAAACAACCAACTCAAGCTCCTAACGAATCTACTAAACAAAATCTATGACACTGCAGAATATCCTTCTTTCTGTTATTTACTCTCGCATATATAGAGAACTTATAGGAAAGACTCATAATACAAGGAAAGGTAGAAGGCCGAAGATCACGAGGAAGATCCCCAACAAGATGGATAGATCAAATTACAGGAATATGCCAAAGACCTATGCATGAATTAAAAGAAATGACCACAGACAGAGATCTCTGGAGACGGACAATACACGACATCACGTCGACCACTACACTCCCCCTGCGGGGTCAGGATTGAAGAGAGAGATATAGAAAACTTGAAGAAAACATTAGCGGTGTTTAGTTTAGTTTGGGTTTAGAAGTGGACTGGGAACGGGAGAGGCCCTATTTTCCATACAAGTATTGATACAAAGAGCTCGAGACGTAAATTGCAAAGTCTACGCTTGCTTTAGACTTTGAAAAAGCATTTGACAAGGTACAAAATCAAAAATTATTTCCGATATTGATAGAATCTAGTATTGATGACAAATATTTACGCCTAATTAAAAATTTATACTTACAGCAAAGGGCAACTGTACAAGTCGACAACCAAACCTCACAAGAATTCACGATAAAACGGGGAGTACGTCAGGGCTGCATTTTGTCACCGACGTTGTTCAATACTTATTCGGAAATGCTTTTCAGGGAAGCTATTGATGATTTAAGAGAAGGTATAGAAATCAATAGTGAAATCATAAACAAGTTAAGATATGCGGACGATACGGTTTTGATAGTTGATAATGCGGAGGATCTGCAAACATTAATAAACCGTGTAGTGAAAGCCTGTGACAGATACGGCATGAAATTAAACTGTAAGAAGACCAAAATTATTGTATTAAATAAAAACTACGTAATACAGCACCAATTCACACCTAATAATGAACCCTTGAAAATAGCCGACAAAATTACATATCTTGGATGCAGACTAAATAAGGAATGAGACCAGTCACAGGAAATAAGATGTTGTATAAGCTGTCTTCAATCGTCTCAGGAAGATTTTATGTAATACGCACCTGAACATTGATATAAGAACACGAGTCTTGAGATGCTATGTATTTTCTACTCTTTTATATGGAGTCGAAGCCTGAATCTTGACAGAGGCAACATCCAAATGATTAGAAGTCTTTGAAATGTGGATCTAACGCCGCATGCTCAGTATTTCCAATATCCATCATGTTACAAACAACACCGTGATCCAACGTTTGAATAAATATCTGGAAATTATGCGTATCGTGAAAATCAAAAAGATGACATACTTGGGGCATTTGATGCGCAATGAGAAGTATCAACTAATTCAACCAATTTTTCAAGGCAAGATAGAAGACAAAAGATCTCAAGGGCACAGAAGAACATCAGACAGTTGGCAGGAATGACTACCATAATCGATTTAGAGCAGCTGTCTACAAAGTTGTATGGACCAACGTGATTGCCAACATCTACAGATGATAGGCACCAAAATAGAGAGAATATATAATATTACTCGTAATATAATAGTGTATTAAACCCAATAAATAACATATTGCAAACAATAAAGCCATTTGGGATTACTTACTTACTAACTTTAAGTACAAACCTCGTACAATCCTATCACTCTATACCTTTCATTTTTCTTTTATTTTTAACCCTGTTTCAACATATTTTACTCTCGTTCACGAAAGGTTTTACTTATCCATTAGTATGAGGGAAATAGCTCTTCCTTCCGGGTATTCAAAATCCAAAGACGGATCCGTCGGGATGATGTATAATCTCGCCCACACATTTTCATTGTGAAAATTGTTTTTGCTAGATTACTTTATATGAAATAAGCATTAACGTTGTCGGGAAAAATCGCTTTATACTTAATATTCCTGGTTTGTTTTCATATGAAAACTCGTGTATCCAAAATAATAAGAAACGTATTTAGGATTAGTCTCCAGTATTCGTATTTTACGGGGAAATGTTAAGCTATTGTCTAGTCATTGAAGGATTTTTGTTAGCGACTAACAAAAGGTCGTTAAACGTGTCAGCTTTATCATAAGGGTTTTTACTTATCTTTAGGGCGCCTTATTTGTATGCCTAAAAACTTCTTGAACGTATTCTGAGGTGCCTCACGAAAGTGATTATGCAAAAATATCTTATGGGAATTTTTTTTTTGACGAACTTGAGCTTTTCGCCTTGTCTATAAAGAAATTAAAACATCTTATAATGAATTCACGTTTTGGGTATAAAATATATTAATTCGAATTATAAAGGGTTTAAATTAAACTTCTCAAATTTCGAAATGATTTATTTAATTTCGTCTTCCGAAGGTTGTCCATAACAAAGAAGCCGGTATAATAAATATTTTATTACACCTTCAGTTCACAACATGTTTTAAACAAGTTAAAATAAATCAGTTTACAAATAAGAATCCTTAGAAATAGTACAGCTGATAAAGTAAAAAATATACAAAGTATAAACCTTCAAATTCAAATCGACACAAAAAAAAGTTAATTATTGTTCGGCTAATAAAGAAGGCCGTGTCAGGTTACTTTAAGTTAGATTAATTTTGAACTTTGTAACGCTTTTTTATCTACCGTGGCACCTGAAAGTTCGTGTCAAGTGCTTTTCAATAACACTTACATTATTAAAAATTGCTATTTGAATTTAAATTCATCATACAGAATGTCACCCGTCGACCATTTTTAATAAATCCCATTAAAAACTAAAAAAGTAATTTCTTTTACTATGTCTACCTTATTTATAATGATTAAATACAGTAATATAAAAAATATATTTAAATCTTAAAAAATATAATATTCTTGGTCTTAATGGGTTAAGTGGGCTTGTAATCTTTAGATGCTTCGATCGAATTTGTGTGACGCGAGAGCTTGACAGTGTCATCAGCAAATGTTGCCAAGGAGCACTGATCAGAAGTGGGGAGGTCGGCCGTGTACAATAGATATAAGAGTGGACCAAGCACACTACCTTGAGCATGCAAAAATAGTACATTAAACTGAATTACATTATTGAAGTATCTATAATATAATAAACCATTTTAATGAAACAGATTTTTCCAAAAAGAAATATTGTTTATTTGGTAAAGCAAATAAAATAACGTCAATAATAGAATGGTTCTCTTTACTTAACAAACTTTAAACATTAATATTGTTAAACATTATGTGGAGAAATATTATAAAGAAATATAAACTAAACATTATTCTGGGAAATATAAAGAAATGATCAATAAGATGTCAGAAAACATTTTATTGTGCACATTTAAAACATTTTGCTGCACGGTACACCGTGCGGTCAACCACGGTGGTTGTCATACGTGGCAAGTTGGTATGTCGTACTGTCCGAACATCCTCCGCGATATTCGGAGATTCTTGATGCATCTCGGCCGCAGTTCTAGAGGTGTAGCAAAGGTTTTTCGCCTCCATCTCCATCATATTTGTCTTACATGTATGTATAATTTATCTAGTATTTTGAGCACGGGGTGTATAGGAACACCGGCGGAGTGTTGACTGTTCGCTGGCCATTCACTCCGTACCGCCACCTCTCGGAAAACAATCTTAAGTCCCGTAAGGTCTTGTTCTTACTCCTCACCGAGTGAGGAGTAAGTCAAAGTTCACATGGGGCTTTTATTTACTTCTAACCGTCGCGTCGGTGGTCCAGTAAAACGCTGTGTCAGTTCGGCACGATCTGAAATAGCTAAAAGATAACATGTCTCCCTATTTCGAAGATCAACGCCTATCCAAACAGGGAACGTTGTCTCCAATCTGTTAGCTGGCTTTCGTGAGGGGATTATAAGTTCGTTGCCAGACTTTTCTTCACCTCGACGAAAGATGCACCAACAGTTAACAACACCGGTTCCTATACCTCTTGTTGGTTTGAATAATGTCATAGCAAACAAGGCTTCGTGTTTATTCACACACTAAAAGGCGTTCGAACTCTTCTTCGGAGCGAAGTCTTCGTAACTGGAAGAGATGTTCACTCAGATAATAATAAACGCAGAAATAGTTGAAAAAACACTCGGCCAACAAGGTCTAGCTGGGGTCTAGACTAGGTCTTGATCCCGATCGGAAGATGCGCTTCCTTTTTATGCATTTCTTGTTTTCAACTCCGCAGCGATCTGCCATAGGATGGCCAATAACAACACAGTTAATTAGCCGGTTAGAGTGACAATCTTTGCTCTGATTGGCTCTGGCGACAGGCACGTATTACACAACAGTTTAGTTTTTCTGTTTCTATCTCGGGAGCAAAAGTGACATCTACGAGTGTTGATAAAGTTCTTGGTTCAGTTGTTGTTTCGGAGACTTCCAAAATATCTCTTATGTAGGCTTTTATAGTCCTATTTAAAGTCAGAATTTCTAACCGTACTCTGAGTAAAGGTTCTGTCAATTAAAAAGCGTGTTGCTTAAGGTATATCCATCTGATATTTTATTATTTTCATTCGCAAAATTATATAATACCGCAGCGTTTACGGTGCTGTGCTTCTTGCTGTTGTATTGGCATGACAAAGTTTATCAATAGTGTCAGTACCAGCTTTAGTACCATATTAATCTAATATAATTTGCGGCTTACCAGGATCAATTTGATCCGAATAGTGCCTCGTTGACAACAAAACAATCACTTTGTTTTGTTTTTTGAACAAACGACACCAAGGTTTTTATTGTCATCAAATGCAAATTGACAACGTTCCTCTACTTTTCCATTTAAAAACCAAGGACGTATTTCTCGTTTGTTTTTGTTTTTTCTTTAAGTCCCATTCATTGTAATTTTATACTGAGTAAGCATTTACAACGGAACAATTTTAAACTGCAACGGAAGAAAACCAATTGTCAACAGTAGATTCCTATTCGTTCCATGAATCGGTTTAGAAAATTCTCTTACGTAATATGGCGGAACTGACTCGTTGTTTTCAGTATTAACTTTACCAATGTAAAAAATAGCGTTAACCATATATCATGTTTTGATGTCATTCATCATAACAATTTTATTGCCATAGTTATCTGGTTTAGAAGCCAGATAAATATAGAATGGACATCTACCCTTATATCCCATTAGCTGTTCATCAATCGTACATTGTATCAAGCTGTACATCAATCAAGAGTGTGGTGTATAAATTTTTTTGCAATTAACAAAAACGTAAGCAAAAATATAAGTGTTTAAACTTTTTTACTGACATTGTTGCTCTCTATATAACGACATTCCATATTGTTTCTTTGTAACGTACGGTGATATGACTGCTTGTTATCCAACCTAACCTATCCAAAAGTATATTTTTTGCTCAATATCACCATTAGTAAGAAGGACAATAGTATCTTCCATTCCACGAATATACGACTGTTTTAAATTCGCTTTAAGGTGTCGATTTAAATGGTCCAATGTACTGAATTGTACAATAGTAAATTCTCCCTATTTTTAAAATACGGTTACGACAGATATAAACCTTAGATTTAAATATGAAGTCATGATATAAATATAAAGTTAATAAAAATCCACAAGGAAAACAATTCCTGTAGCTGGCTGTATACCACGTATCACAAAAAAAGAGGTTAGTCTTCGTAAGTGGGTATATTTATTTAAAAACCCTTAAAAGGGCTACATCAAAAAAACAAACGTTTTCAGACTAAACAGTCCATCATCAGGTTTAAAATCGCTAGGTTAAAATGCCTGAGCCACTAAAAATACATGGGTAAAAACCCTTTAAATTACATATAGTTATAAAAGATTATACATCTTAATTACTATTAAACTGGGAATAAGCCAGTATATTAGTTATCAGACACATTAGTCATCGTTTTGTCGATGCCATTTTTGTCTCAATTATTATATGAATCTGTCATATATGATTGGTCGACTCAGTTGATATGATAAAATCCCTGATATGATAAAAGAGGGTTTCATGAAAATCGTCCCAGAATATCGAATGATATCTTTAAAAAAATCCAAGATTATAATGAATCATACCCAAAGAAAACATCTCATTATTCACCAAAGACAGTTTTATAAATTACTATTAAACTGGGAATAAGCCACAATTAAAGATAAAAATACGTTTATTGACGTTTCAATTTCCACTTCGGAAATCGTTCTCAAAATACAATTGTGGCTTATTCCCAGTTTAATAGTAATTAATTTACAATGCCACAAGATAATAGCTTCAGAACAATATTATACATCTTGTTGTTAAAAAACTGTGATGTTCATTATTAAATTAAATATGACTTCAGGTAACATACATTGCAAAAAAATAGAGGTTTTCTCCCCGGCTCTGGAACTCAAATTTTTTGCAATGTATGTTTCCAGCTGTTCTCCGTGCGTAGAGGTTTTCTCCGCGGCTCTGGAACTCAAATTTTTTGCAATGTATGTTACCTGAAGTCATATTTAATTTAATAATGAACATCACAGTTTTTTAACAACAAGATGTATAATCTTTTATAACTATATGTAATTTAAAGGGTTTTTACCCATGTATTTTTGGTGGCTGTCGGTCAGATAGCTCAGCGGGCTGTGCGGCTGCCTCTCATTCGCTTCACTGTCGAATGGTTCAGTGGATGTGGGTTCGAGCCCCAGCTCGGTGTACTGAAAACAAAAAGTCTAACGCAGCAGTTTAAAATTCTAGATGAATCTGCGGCTTAGACTAGGATATGCTGGGATCTGATCGGCCTATGGTGGAGCAGTACGGCAAGAGATAAGGGCTTGCGGCTTGGTGATACTCCTCCATAGATCCCTACCGGACGGGCGTAACGCCTAAAAAACCGGATATATATATATATATATATATATATATATATATATATATATATATATATATATATATATTTGGTGGCTCAGGCATTTTAACCTAGCGATTTTAAACCTGATGATGGACTGTTTAGTCCGAAAACGTTTGTTTTTTGATGTACCCCTTTTAAGGGTTTTTAAATAAATATACCCACTTACGAAGACTAACCTCTTATAAAGTTAATAGTTTATAGAACAGTTGTAATTCAGATTTTGAAGTATATAATTACTATCATGGAGTTTAGTATTGTAAACAAGTTGGTTTTTGAATTATGTGATTTAAACGAAATGTAACAATACTTAAGTGATCAAATATTGTAAGTTTTTTAGTCGAATATTGAATTAGTTAAAAAAAAAGAAAAAAATTTACTTATTCACTTATTCTCTCTTTTAAAACTATCATCAACGATCAGATTCACAGCTATAATCAGTGCGGTATATAAAACTGTATATAAATTTTCGTTACTTTTTAATATCTGTAACGACTCGGTACTTTAACTATCAATAGCCGGTATGTTATACCCGATACTTTCGGAACTTTTAAGAGTACATAAACTCAAAGCAAACAAATATTTAAAACTAACAAAGTGAAACATTAGATCCTTTTTCTGCTTTCTGAGCCATCGTTCTGCCAATTTCTTTTCATTTATATTAAAAATAGTATATTTCTTTTATTGCAGTTCTAATACCTAATAAAGTCATAAAATAGTATAATATCAAAGAAACCCGGCAGGCCTCTTTGGTGTTTACATTTCACTGAAAGCTTACCCAAATGTCAGATGAACACATTTGGCTTCATAGACGTCATTGTATTTATTTGTAGATTTTAACTGAAATAATTTTAGTTCAGATGTCATACTAGTAGACCCTTTTTATTGGAATAATGATTGGACCAATTTACCTTCATACTTCTACTTGCACAGTAAAATATTCGTTGTCGCAGTAAACCAAAACAGTCGTATATTCGTGGAATAGCCTATATCATATTTTGATCGAACAGAATCGTCCCTGCTTCTCATGGTGATTTTATGTTACGTACGGGCATTTGCTTTTGGATCTGGCATAAATGACATTAAATATTTTTTTTGTGGACCACTTCCTCTACTTTCTGGTTTTTGCACAGTCCACTTATAGTTAGACGTACTTTTTAAAATTTTTAATCGACTAGTAGAAAGCTGTTCGTTAACTGATAAATCTGTGTCGCTCTCATCATTCTCCGACACTTTCTGTTTTTCCAGATAACCTTGGATGTGTTCCTGAATCAGTTCCGTATGAGATAACATCCTCATCTTTCTCTAAGATTTTGTGCATATCCTCTTATAGCTCTTGTTGACTTAATGGACGTTTGGAAGCCATTTCTATGCTACAATAAAACGACAAATACATAATAGATAATGTATATATTTACACTATTTAACAAACATAAAAATTTCAAATTTACCAAAGTTCTTAAAATTGCAACAATATAAAAATATATATCGCACCAGATGCAGAGCTTCAATTAAATGGAACCCAAGTTGAAAAAGTTCACAAAATTACATATTTGGGAACTGTCATAATGGACCAACTAGATCCAGATATAAAACAAAGAATTGCAATGACTAAAAATACTTTGATGAAAATGAAGGCATTTCTTTTCTCAATGACATATTAACTAGAATTTACATTGAGGGCTTTGCGCATGCCTCGTTAGATTTTCAAAATATCATGATTTATATAGATGCTGGGGTCCATACGAACCCACAGTGCCCTTGAAAGGTTAATAGCTAATTAAAGATAACCGCAAAACTACAAAAGTTCGTTATCATACTTTTATATGTTTTTAAAAACAAATGAAATTTATTACGCGATGGATGGATAAATATAGTTGTTCCATTTAACATAAACTCTCATTTCTATATTTTTTATTCTAAAAAAGTGCCACATTATGGATGTGCTGTAGATTTGTAGATAACCATAAATACATCAATATTTTCTTTTACTGATTTTTTAAACACTTTTATAAATAAGGTATAAAATCAAGAGGTATTTTTTGCGAAATTTCAAAATGTTGATATAACCTGCTTATCAAGATGGATTTCTAAATAATTCCACAATAAACTCAGTAGTATTCTACTTCCATAAAAAATAGATTCGAGTCTAATCATCATTTGTACTAGATAAAAATGATTAATATTATTTATAATAGTACGTGATTATCTAAGTACATATACAACTCTAATCAAAGTAAGCAGTTAATCAGTAAAATGATTTCTTAAGACCCGTTTACACGGGTAGAGTAATGAAGCAAGTACTTGGTAGAGTAGAGTAACTCTACCCGTAAAAACCCGAAAAAACGTTCAGCAAAGTAGAGTAGCAAGTAGAGTGCATAGTAGGTAGTAGAGTCGAGTGACTAGCAACATGTGGCAAAGTAACTCTACTCTACTACCACCACCACCGCTAAAATTTCCACTCGCCCGCGCACTCTACTCATGGAACGCGGTGAATTCTGGTAGAGTAGAGTAGGTAGAAGAGTGCATAGGGACGCTGTCATTCCAGATGGAGTTGTGTTTTATGTAAAAATTAAAAATGAAGTTCACCGAAGATGAAACTTTAAAACTTGTAGAGATGTATGGAGAATACCAGTGTTTATGGAATTTAGGTAGTGTACACTACAGAAATAAAAGTATGAGGCAAGCTGCGGAGGATGAAATCGTCGAAAGAATGGCAAAAGAGGGTTTTGGAGTAAACGAGCTCAAGCAAAAAATTAAGAATATAAGGTGCACCTATAATCAAGAGTGTTTAAAAAATACAAAAATCAAAAAAAATCGGGTTCAGGTTCAGCCGATGTATACGTTCCGAACGTGAAATGGTTTACTCCTATGGAAGCAATCATGAAAGGTGCAAAAGGAAACAAGAAAACTGAAGGCTCACGGGTAAGTTACAGGTTTTTATTACTTGTTAATGAAAAATACAATAAGAAATAAAAAATGTATTCTTATCAAGATAAAAGTGAACGATTGTATATCAGATTTGACAGTAAACCGGTTGGCTGCCATATAAACTTGTCCACCAATAATTACAAATTTAATGCAACGTTGATTTTGTTTGTTCATAGAGTTAAAAAACGGACACTGAGCATTATACCCGTTCCCACCTGTCGTGTGTCGGATCCGTATATTAATCGGATGTCAGCATTTCTATCCTATTATTATATTATCGGAAGCTGGCAAATTTTTACAATATACGCGAGAGAACTGTGAGAGAGTACATAATAAACGAAATTGTATGTATAAGAAAATCAGCATTTTTAAAAGTGCCGATAAGATCATTATGTTTACCCATTACTTTTTAATCTTCTCAGATATGGTACTTGGAAATTTGTAAATTTATACTACAAACGATATTTAAAAACTAGACTAAACATACATAATAGCATTCATATAAAAGTGTGTAGGTTATTTATTTTTCCCAACTCACGACAAGTGGGAACGGGCTATAGTTCCGAAATTTTATGACAAATCTTGTTAAATACAAATTACAAAAAGTTGTACAATTCTTCATAAGGTTGTTCTAGTTAATAAATGTCATACACAATACAAAGTAATATCTCAAGTCAAAACACATTCTTATATTGCCATGGAACAGCTCCTTCATTGTTAAAATAGGTCATTAAGCGATCTCTCACTTTCTTAGCCATGGCTGTTGACTGAGAGCCACCATATGGTTCAAGATTTCTTAGTTCATTGATTTCGTTTCGCCATTGCCCTGGAATGACAGATCCGTTGTCAGTAATTTCCTTATCGACACAGCCATTGACAAAATATGATTCTGGGGATGTTTCTCTTAGCCAGTTGTGAAGGCTACAGGCTGCGGTAACTACTTTATTTACTGTTGTTAGCTGTACGGCTAAGTGTCTTTCGAAAATCCGGAAACGACTAACTAATATTCCAAATGCATTCTCCGAAATTCTTCTTGCCCTGCTCAAGCGGTAATTGAAGACTTGTTCATTTACGGTAAGACGTCTTCGGTACCCACTGTATGGCTTCATCAGGTACATTTTAAGCGGAAATGCATCGTCCCCAACAAGGAATAGACCATCGGGTAGAAGACTGTTCTCTAATGCTTCATATATATTGCAATTTTGAAATACACCTCCATCTGAATTAGATCCTTTGAAACCAACATTGATATAACTGAAGCAGTATTTATGATCAACAACAGCCATAAGTACCACGCTGTGCTGCCCTTTATAATTATAATATTCACTGCCAGAGTTGGAGGTGCCTTAATTAAAACGTGTTTGCCGTCTATAGCCCCACAGCAATTTGGAAAGTTCCAATGCTCCTTAAAACCCTCAGCCACAGTGTTCCATTCGTCTCTGGAAGGAACCTGAAACCAAAATTTAAAATTCCCTCTTAACATTTACTAATTTAGTTTTTGTTTTATTTTTTGTTTGTTTTAGGAAACAACCATTTCACACAATACAGAGTCGAAATATCCACTCAACACAGAATCACAGGAAGAGGAAGGGACTATCGATGATCCAGATCAATCAGTGGAAAATATAACTCTACCACAAACATCGAGCTGCCAACAAACACCATCTCGTAAGCAATCGGCATCGGAAACATTTAAACGACGGCCTGCAGGCAAAAAGAAGAGACTTGACAATCTAACACAAGCAGTGAAGGACCTTCAACAGGTTAGTCAAAATATCCATGACGACCGGATGGACAGCAATGAGAACGAAGCGTTTGGAAATTTTGTTTCAGCGAGCTTGAATAATTTACCACCGGAACAAGCTGTGGTGGCCCAACATGAGATTCAGGGAATTCTGATGAAGCACAAACTAAGCGTTTTATCCTCAGCAAACTGCTCAGTACTCCAACTCAACACACCACCAAGTTTACCAGTGCACATGTCTCACAGCACCCCTGCATACTCCGTTTCATCAGGATGCAACTCCCACCAGTCATTTTACACCAATTCTCCACTTGGCAGTCCTACGAGTAGCAGTGCTCAGCAAATGGCGTCTTCGTCACTCGTTACTCAACAGCAACAGTATCCAGATGGTAACAGTATCCATCTACAAGATGCAGCTGTGAATCCTGAAGATTCAGATATTCTGACACGTGCTATGCAAATGACTTATACACAGGTTTAATATTTAAACGGGACTTGCTTCACCGAAGTTTCTGTGGTGTACCTTTTTCAACATTTATCTGAAGTACTATTTTGTTATTTTACGAATTTTCAATTAAAACTATTTTTTGTAATGCGTGTACCTGTTTATTCACCCTGTTATTGAAACTTACCTTTATTGACTCCTCCAATACTTCGGAGATGGCATCACACACCTCGGGGACCAACTTTGAAATTGCAGGTCTTGAAACCCTAAAAAAATGAGAAAGGCTTCGATAGCTGTTGCCTGTAGCTAAAAAATTCAATGTAATCTCAAGCTTCACTCTTGGTTTTATTGCATCCCTCATAAACGTGTCTTGTCGTTCGATTTTGTCATGCACCATATTCAGAAGTTCTTCGAATTTTCCTGGGGTCATCCTTAGACACATCTTATATTCCAACTCATCCTCTAAGGCTAGTTCTCTTAACAGAAGAGCTGAGGCCCCGTGTGTATTCCTTCTTTTAAGCCACTCTCTCATCCACTCCTTTCTTTGTTTGTTTACCTCATCATCGATAGCTTCAGCGACTTCAGTTACAAATGCATTTGCAACTGTAGCTAAACAATTTTGAATCAATTTTCTTTTTCTTGAATTCATTTTGCACTAAACAAACACCCACTCCACACTATACTAGCATCAGTACTATACTTGTAACTCTCCTCGTGTGAACGGTATCAAGCCATTTTTGGTAGAGTAGCGAGTAGAGTCGACTCTACTAGCTATTCTACTCTCCTCACAACTCTACCCGTGTAAACAAGTCTTTAGTGATTCACGCATTCGATATCTCTGTCTACTTTAAAATTTAGTATTATTATAACCGTCGATGTAACACGGTGCAAAATTCGAATCATTAATTTAGTGTTTGTTATTAGTGTAGTGATGTTTTTTAAAATATCTATGTGGTATGTTGTGTAGTTCGTTTTGTTTATATTCACGACCTTCAGGTAAGAACGATATATTTTATAAATTATGAATCATTGAATATTTATCTACAAGCTTGCCATTTTTACAATTCAGCGTAAATTTAAAGTAATACAACAAAACAGTGTTCTCATACAAAAATTATCTCCAATCTTGATGTGATAAATAAAAAAGTCATCATATAGTATTGAATTTATTACCTACTTTATCTGTATGGGTTTATTTGTAGTCAACTCGAAATCAAATAAATCTTTTCTATTGGTTTTTTTTTAATGTGGACTAAATCCATTAATCGAATTAACCCTTAG
Source organism: Diabrotica balteata (assembly GCA_918026665.1). NCBI lineage: Eukaryota > Metazoa > Arthropoda > Insecta > Coleoptera > Chrysomelidae > Diabrotica > Diabrotica balteata. The sequence continues at coordinate 34,057,551 of OU898282.1, read as the reverse complement.
CTACTTCTTCTTCTTGGGGTGCCTGCCCGTTCCAAACATTGACGATAATTCTGGCTATGATCTTTATCCTTCAATTTTACCTTGCAAAATGCATTGGAGTAGCTCATATCTGCCCTGATTTCTCATTATATGTCAAAAGTACTGCAGCTTACGGCCCTTCACGATTTTGACCAAATCCGACGTGTTCATTCTCCGTAGTACTTCTTCATTGGTGACTTTGTCTATCCATGTTATTTTCAGGATCCTTCTGTATAACCCTAGCTCAAAAGCCTGATGGTAGTTTCCGCGTTCAATGTTCACGATTCTACTTCGTACAGAAGCACTGAGTACACGTAACATTTAAGGAGCCTTATTTGTATTTCTAGGGTGAGACCATGGCTCTTGAACACAGAGATCATAGTAAAGAATGCACTTTTTGCCTTTTCGATGCGACATTTAATCTCTTGGGTATTACCCCACGACTCATTGATTATAATTCCCAAGTAGTTGTACTGTGAGACAACTTCAATTCTCATTTGGTTCACATACAGATTTGCTCCAGTTATGTTTTCCTTGCTGATGATCATTAGCTTGGTTTTGCTCCAGTCCATATGTCTACTTGTTTTCGTTATTTTGTTCATTAAGTTTTGGAGCACTTATATGGTATTGGAAAACATTATTGTATCATCTGCATACCGCAGGTTATTGAGCTTGACTCCATTTATTGAGATGCCTTCATCAATATCTTTTAGAGCCTCTTTAAAAATGTGCTCTGATTACAGATTGAATATCAGTGGTAAAATTATGCACCACTGTCTTACTCCCCTTAAGATTTTGACCTGATCTGTATATGCTCCAACTATTCGGAGCACCGCTGATTGATTTCAATACAGGTTAGCTATTATTTGTTTGTCTCTTCCGTAAATCCCTGTCCTCTTCAGCACTTCCATCATTCGTTAATATCTGACTCTATCGAAAGCCTTTTTGTAGTCAATCAGCCATGCAAAAACATTACAGCTAACATCTCTACATTTCTGAAACAATACCTGCACGCTAAATAAAGCTTCCTTCGTACCAATGGCGTTCACAAATCCAAACTGATTGGGCGCAATTTGTTCCTCGCATCTCTGGTAAATTCTTTTGTGGCTGACTTTTTAAAAAACAGCTTCAGCAGATGGCTCATTAGGCTTATGGTCCTATAGCTCCTGATTTTTTGCTCAATGGTACGAACTCCGATTTAAGCCACTCTACTGGTATTTTTCCCGCCTTGTATATTTCATTAACTATTTCAGTTATTATTTTTATTTGTTCTGCACCTAATAGCTTCAGCAGTTCTGTAGTAATCTCATCAATTTCATCGTTGGTACATGTGTCGGTAGTAACAGTTAAGGAATTTCATGAAATTGCTTAGCTACTACCGACATATTTCTATTACGTATAAGTAGATTCTACGTAATAGAAATGTGTCGATAGTAGCTAGGGAATTTCACGAAATTCCTGAAATTACTTAGCTATTATCGAAACCTTTATAGAAGAATTTCACGAAATTCCTTAGCTATTACCGACACCTTTATATTACGTAGTCTCTACTTATATGTCCTCAGGACCCACCTTAAAGATATCGCAGTAAACTAATAAAAAAGCAAATTTTTATTCAAAAACGTAAATTGTTATTTGACACAACTTACATTAAAAAAGATAAAATTAATTATCAAAACACTTGGAACACAGTTTTTTGCAACATTGATTGCAAATAGGCAATTGAAAACTGCAAAATTTTATACCTTCACTATAAAATCTGTGCTGTCAATCATTTGCAAATGTGCTATAAAGCTTTTACACTAAAAATAAGTTTTTCTGTCCTTGGTGCATATGCACATAACATATCCAATATATATATATATATATATATATATATATATATATATATATATATATATAAAATTATATATATAATGTTCTATTAATATATTTTATAATGCAAATTTCTTGACAAAAATTAAGAAGTATTATACACTGGTTGTTCCATGTGACACCGTAACGTACCACTCGTATAACTGTACTTAAAACCAGAAAAACATTCTTAAACTTAATAGTAAGTGATATGATTGGTGTAAAGTTGTACACCTGACAGTTTACAGGATTAAAGGCCAAATTAAAAACTATCAGATCAATCTAAAACCTTAATGCCATCTCCACAAAACATTAGTGTAGTGCAAAAATAAAACAATAGTGATGATGAAGCCCGTCTATCGGTCAGGCAAGCGAGAGTTCCTAGAACTCTCGATCCCACACAGAACTCGTTTATAACCGAAGCGATGTTGCCAGACATAAAAATTTGCTTGTAAGTCACAATAAAACGTGTAATAATATGGTTGAGGCTGCCTGTTTTATTTATATTGTAATTATTTTTATTTTGTATGAATTTTATTACATTTTTATGCGTGCGATATATTACCGTCACGTTTTACTCGGCTGTATTTCCATTGCTAGTATAGCACAATAGCACCATATTTTAAAACTTTTAATATTTGTGTTTTGTGTTATCTGATAGTCCAGACCTTGGTACTACGTAAGTGACTACGGTAATTTCAATACGCCTTTTTCACTTTGTTCTGCTCTACTGTAACTCCATTTATATTATTTATAAATATAAATCCGTTAACGAATTTATTACATCTGTTGCCGTATCTCACATCTTAGCTTCCAACGGTTGCGATCGTTCCAGTCATCTGCTTGTACACCCCTATCTTCCATTATACTATTTACTTCTTGTCTCCATGATCTTCTTCATGGTCTTGGTCCGCCCTTTTTCCTGCGGTTGGTAGGAATTGTAACTTCTTCTTAGGGTGTCTGTCCGTTCCGAACGTTGGCGATCGTTCTGGCTATGATGACTTTGTTGGTTGCTATACGAAATAGCTGTGGTGAGGTCTTTCTATACCATGCTCTCAGGTTAGCAAGCCAGGATATTCTTCTTCGTCCTGGGGCCCTTTTTCCTTAAATTTTACCTCGTAAAATGCATTGAAGTAGCTCGTATCTGCCTTGATTTTCCATTATGTGTCCCAAATACTGCAGCTTACGGCCCTTCACGATGTTGACCAAATCTGCAGTTGTGTTCATCCTCCGCAGTACTTCTTAATTGATGACTTTGTCTGTCCATGGTATCTTCAAGATCCTTCTGTATAACCATAGCTCTAATACCTGAAGTTTTGATAGAGTTTCAGCCTTCAATGTCCACGTTTCTACTCCGTACAGAAGCACTGAGTATACATAACATTTAAGGAGCCTTATTTTTGTTTCTAGGGTGAGGTCATGGCTCTTGAACACAGAACTCATAGTCATGAATGCACTCTTTGCCTTTCCGATGCGACATTTAATCTCTTGGGTATTGTCCCACGACTCATTGATTATAGTTCACAAGTAGTTGTATTGTGATATTCGTTCAATTCTCATTTGGTTCACATACAGATTTGCTCCAGTTATGTTTTCCTTGCTGGTGATCATTAGCTTGGTTTTGCTGGTGTTTATATCCAGTCCATATTTTCTATATATAGCATTGTAACACTGTAACATTATATTTGACTGCCTTTGATCATTCAATATTTCGACATGGCCATACCATTTCAGTCTTCTGCATTTTATATAGTTTCCAGTATCCAGGATATCTATGCCCAGTATTTCAGTATTCCTTTATCTATCTCTTCTAGTGATTTGGCAACATCTTCGCTAATAATTCATTGAAAATAAATTAACTAATAACTTGTGTAAAAGCTATAAAGTAGTTTCAATAATTTAGAATTTCTTATTTATTACTGTTCTGACGATAGCTGGATAATTTCTTTACCCCTGCTTAAGAAAAGTTCAGTTATTACTGTAAATTCAGGATCTACCTTTACAATCATAAATAAATAAGAATGAACCTTTTTCTATAAGAGACAATTATCTGGCAGATTATTTCGAGGAAATCTCCTTAGTGCACCAGTCAAGGAAGATAAAAAGGATGAAGCCGAGAAGACTAAGTTATATAAGTTTTTATATACGTTATTCTTATTTTCACTGTTTTCTTGGCATATCACTATTTTTTTGTTTGTATTTTATTTCAGGCAACAGACATGTTTATAATTTTGGAACTGAAAATTGAGAGAGGTATTGTTATCAAATTCGGATCTTATTGTGCTTGTGTTTTATGTTAGTGTTGATTATAGATAATGTGATTTTGATCTGCTCTTAACTTGTTAGTCTTCTTCTTAATTTTTTGTGGACATGACTCTGTCTGTTTTTAAATGTGCCTCTAATAAGTTATCGTTCCATCGTTTTCGTGATCGTCTTGCTACTTTGGTACCATCTCTTGCCATCTTTACTATTCTATTTGTTGTCATTCGGCATGTCTTATATGATCGTTCCATTCTACTCTTTTACTCCACCTTGCATCTACATCGTATATCTGTACTTCTAGCTCTGTCCCATAGTGTTTTACCATCACTTTTTCTAAGTGTTCTCATCTCTGCTGTTTTTAACATGTTTTTGTCATTCTGTCATAAATTGGTTTCTGTACTTCCCATGATCGTTGAAGTAATGTTAGCATTGAGAACAAAGCAATTGTTTATTTCCCATTGTATCTTTACATTTCTGCTTGTTTCTATTAAGAATTATCCTAAGAAATAGCTTGATAGAGTGACTCATGAGACTAATTAGTCTAAAGTCTTTACATGATGATATATTAGGTTTTTTGGAAGTTGGATATGTAGACTCCAACCATATTTGTGGCAGTGTTCCAGTTTCGTATATGTGGTTAAATATGTGTGTTATTGCTGAGACATTGTCGTCGTCTAGAAGTTTGAGCCAGTTTGATGGAATTTCGTCAGGGCGTGGAGATTTCCCATTTTTGCTTTGTTTGATGGCTTTCTCTACTTCTGCTTTTAAAATACTAGGACCAATATTCGTATACTTTGTGGCGTTAAGTGGTGGTCTTGTATCCAGGAAGAGCTCTTTTATGTAGTTGGTCCAAAGGTAGTCGATTTGAGTTCTGACTACCTTTCCTTCTTGATAATCTGGAGATGTCCAGGTATATAGCCGTCTTTTAGGTTGTTGCAACAGATTATTTGCTATAATGCAATTCTCTTCTTGGCAGAACTGTATTAGTCTCTGCCCTCTTTCGTTCCTTTCTCCAAGTCTATACTTTCCGTTCAATTATTCAGTTAATATAAATTATTTATCCTATTCAAAATAATCTAAACACGACTTTTTGATCAGTAGTGACTAATCTTAAAGTATTTATATCCTCAAATGTTAACCAGATATACCAAATAGTTATAATACGGTTTTATAAACGTTTTTACAAAAAAAAAATCGGTCAAATAATAAACACAAGGTCAAACAAAATCGGTTTTAGAGTTATTGGAAACCAGTTACGTTAAACCAGTTTTACGTTGCCGAGATCACAAAGCAGTTAGAAGTGCAATCGCTTCAGACTGTAGTTTTATGAGTTGCGCCGTGTGCACTGGACATTAATAAAACACATACATTGCTCGGTTACTCCACAGTTAACCTCTAAATCGTATCCCCACTCTTCCGTAGACTACACTTTTATTATATATATAAATTTAATATATAAACATTCGTTTCTGAACACATTTAACACCTTTTATGTATCGGCTATATTTTATTTAATATTTATCCATTATAATTATTTTTCCTTTTCTAATAAAGCTGTAAAAATGAACCCCCAATAAAATATCCGAAAGGATAAACAAAATGCATTTATAACTGCCCTTTCTTCAGAGCTGTTGTTTTTATCCCTTCTTGTGCTTCTAGTTCTCTTTTACGAATATAAATTATTCAGTTTGCTGAATTAAAGTCAATAAAAACTATATTAAAAATCAATAATATCATCCAGCATGCTTATACATCATCTTTAAACTATTTTAAAAATCCGTGATGAAATCCGGCAACACTGCAACGCTTCCTCGCTGTTAGAAGAACGGCCTACCCTCTTGTCTGTTATATTATTTAAAATTCGAACAAATAATTACAGTTAGGTACCTGAAGGGCCCGTCGAAAATACTACTAAAGATGTGTTTGTGTTTGCTTGTACAGCTGTCTGATGTGCTTCATAGTTTATTTATTTCTAGTTTCCAGAAAATGGTTGTGATGTAGTTTATATGTTTGTAGTTTCCTGAAAGTGATTGTGATTGAGTTTGTGTTTATAGTTTTCAAAAAGTGATTATGATGGAGTTAATAATGGAATTTGGTGGCAAGGTAGATGTTTTGTTTATATTTCACCACGATTATTTTGAATTACGTTAATTTCAATAGATACGTTACAAATTAAGCATACTATACAGTTTTAGTATTTGCAAATGAAACAACACTGAAAACTTTAACGATGTGAAATTCGATTTACGAACTGTTGGTAACTAGCATTTTGCACAGTAATAAAAATGGTTGAGGGGATTGATTATACAGTTATATAAAATAAACATAATGCTAGTTGGTCTTGAAAAATACAAATTTGTGCTTACCGTGATCTTAGATACATTTTCTTAGCTTCGTGAGAGTCCTATGCTTATATTATTACAGGTAATTTGCTTCAAATAAAAGTCAATCATAACCTTTAAATAAAAATAAAAACTTTCTACATTATTCTATATTCTATTTTAATAGGCTACGTTTTTTTAATGCATATTTTAAATATTTTAACAGGCATTCATCATAACCCAGCATTCTGTCTTCTGTAGTAGTCTCTACACAAGTTTCCTCCAGACGGCACCCATCTTTTGATTTTAAATTTTTCGATATCATTAATAAGTATATCAACTTGTATGTTCATTCATTCTGATATCACTTTTCCTTAATCTGTATAGGTACCTTCATAGTTCTCTTTGATCTTCGTTACTTTGTAACCTTAATTTGAATTTTTGGTTTTCCATTTTCAACTCTATTATCATGCACAATTGCACTTCCATTCTTTGATGTGGCTTCCTGTATAATATTTAGTGCTAGTGCACAGTATATCTGTCAACAGATACCTACTATGACAGCATACTTGTACTATGTATGTATATTGTTAGTTATAACGTATATATCTATAGTTAGTCGTCAACAAAAATGTCAATAGGTATGTTTTTTAAGCTAACGAAATAATTTCGCTCACCGGCACTTCACTTTATCTATTCTTAATACTATTTATTGATAGTCTTCTTCTTCGCGAAGGCTTCTCGATCTTCTGCAATATGGAATAATTGTCCCGCATTTGATATCAGAATCCATTCACGAATGTTCGTCAACCAAGAAACTCGTTTCTTTGCTACACCTCTACGGCCCTCTATTGTGCCTGTAGGGTTCAGTTTCGATATTTAACAGTCTTTAGCAGTTCTCTATCTTTGCTGACGCTCCTTAGTACTTCTTCATTAGTTGTACTTGCTGTCCAAGATATCTTTAGCATTCGTCTAAGAACCCACATTTCCAATGCTTCAATTTTGTTCATGATCGCTCATACTTATGCACTATACAAAAGTATGGACCAAACATAACACTTAACCATTCTTTGTCTTAGTTCTAAACTGAGATAATTATTGCAAAGAAATGACTTTATTTTCATAAAAGTAGTTTTAGTCATTGCTATTCTACTTTTTATTTTTATGTCTGGATCTAGTTGGTCCGTTATCACAGTTCCCAAATATGTCATTTTGTGAACTTGGTTAACTTGGACTCCGTTTAATTGAAGTTTTGCATCTGGATGTGGGTCACGACTAAACACTAAAAATTTGGTTTTGTTTGAGTTTATTTTTATGTCCATTTCCTCTCCTACCTCGTGAATACGATAAAGCAGAATTTGCAGACCGTCAATATTTATATCTAATCACATTGAGTAGTTCCCCATTGATTTTTATTCCATATGGTCGTCTTTTAAGTGCCTTTTTAAATAACTGGTCCGAGTAAACATTGGCGACAAAATGCAACCTTGTCTGACTCTTCGTTGTATGGAGATTTCATCGGTGTAGTTATCTCCAATTTTTACGGTAGCAGTTTGATTCGACTTTATCGAATACGATTGATAGTCTATTAGTGGAATATTATCTAAACTTTTCTTGTCTCAAATGTTGCATAGGTATCTATATGAGTAATCTGTTTAGGAATAAGATATTTATCAAAAAGAAGCACCTAGGTTTCTTAAAAAGAATTAAAATGTCCAATCGACTACATAGTACCAATTATTTCAGTTATTTAATATTGTACTAATTTTTCTTCTAAATATTCTTATCTAATAGACTACGGAGGGTTGTAAGAGTTTTATAGGTCCCCATAGTTTAGACCTTTAAATATGACGCGCAGACTTGATAGTTTTGTACTAATCGTGACTAAAAGCAATATTAAATGAAAGCATGCAATAAAATACCACACAAGTCATTACTCCTATGAAATTAAAGTGTCATTTGAAGTGGATTTGACTACTCTTGATGCTCTTGTTATAGCGATATTTGAACTATTTGAAAGTATACTTTGAACAGTCCTGTACTGTAATAAAAACTGATTTTCTGTCATAAAAAATGTGCTATCAAGTGACATTTTGTTTCCTTGAAGACATAGCGTATTTGTTACAATCATAACGGATCTATTAAATAGAATTCATTATACCATACAGCCTTGAAGTGATTCCACTATTATAGTTGACAGTGATGTGAAAATGTTTATTTAGAATCTGATAATTGGAATTATACAGTTGCAAATTGGTAAAAAATGCATGTAGATTATGCATTAAACAGCCTGAAAATATCCACTCAAATATGCATATATTGTACATATATAACAGGACTACTCTATTAGGTACTGTTAAAAATATATAAATACACATTGTTTTAGAAATTATTATAATAATAATTTAATAGTAAGTAAGTTTTAATAATATTAGCAGTAAGCATAATAAAAAAAAATATACTTTAAAACCAAATAATAAAAATTGTCCCCAAAACTAAACTAAACTGCCCCCAAAAGTAAACTAAAATCTAAAAAGTGGTTAAGTAATGGGTTTCTGTTGCATTTAATGACTATGCGATGCACTAAATTCAAATTTCTTCCGGTTATTTGAAAGCGTACATTTATATTTAAGAACTATTCTTTCAACTTCACAAGATACAATTGGAGCACACAGTCAACTCCCGTTTATTCCTTGGTTTAAGTGGCATGGTTGTCGCGTATAAGTCGTAACTGAAAGTCATATACATAAATGCAAAAAATAAAAGTGTAGTTTCACCTAAAGCTTTAATTTATAATTTTCAATGTGTACTTACATTTTTACACTTTTTGAAAGTAGTCTCGTCACTCTTTTCTACTTCTTTGAGTGGAAAACGTGTTTCTTTATTCTACATTGTACTTTGCGCAGCTTCAGTTTGTCAACGAGTAGCGTTTCGTCTTTCCACTTTCCACTTTCTTCGTTTTCTCCTCGGCATTTTCTTAGGATGTCTTCACCAAAACATTACAATCTTTTTTAATTATACAGTGATCATTACACACATTTTTACTGCATATTTCTCAAGTTTGTTTTGTTTTCTGTCCTTTTTGTTGGGCACATGTGACACCTTTTCCTTGTTAAAACTGAAGGGTTTTCTAATTTTTGCTTTTTATTGTGTGGTTCAACTTCCTGTAAGCATTTTTCAATACACTGTTTTGTTTCCCATTGTAGTCCCCTCGATTTTGTTCTCAAAATTTGAGGCAACACTAGTTTCTCTGCTATTGTTGTAAAAAACAATCTTTTCATTTTTGTTTTCGTTTTATTTTGGATGTAAAGTCCAAGTAGTAAAGGAGGTTACCCCAGCCACGACTAAAATATTCATCAAAAATGCAAAAGGCCAACGGTTAGTTCGTCTTTTGCACATATATTTATGAACCATTTGGTCTATCGTATCGACACCACATTTTGTACTATTATAATAGAGTATCATATCTGGTTTTTTGTCAACATCATCTACACAGTAAGCATTGTGATGCATGGTAGACAGGACTCACGTCTTTGTTTTTTCGACACGCAAGAAACAAGAGATGCTTTTGGAGTGAATCCGAAAATTGAAGATTTCTCTAAACGGTTCTTGTTTGGTAGAAATTCCTGAGGAACACATATCTTATTTTTGTTCACTGTACCCACAAAAGTTAGTTAATTTGCCAGTAATTCACGTGCAAGAGCAAGATCAGTGAAATAGTTATCGCAAGTCACATTCCTCTCGGAATTATAATAAGGCTCAACGAGTTGCTTTACAAATTGAGATGCAAGACCTTTGGCTACTGTATTTCTGTTTTCTCCTGTATATGGTATTCCACCTAAAGGGTAATATGTTTCCAAGTCACAGGCCCACCATATTTTCATGCCATATTTATGTTTTTTCCTGGTAAATAGTATTTCTAAAAGTTTTAGTTGACTTGATTTCACATAGGTATCACATATTGCTGCTAATTTGTCGTTTCTTCCTCTTCACTTGCTTCCGAAAGATGATCTTCAATTTCAGACTCACTTTCAATGCCACCTACTTCAGGAGATTCTTCATCATCGGAATCCTATAAATTATTAGCAATATCTTGCATTTCTGCAGCTGATAATGGTTTTCGGGACATTTTATTCGCACTATCTACTTTCAGTGTAATTCAATATAATTTTAAGAGCTTAGTTGTCGACACTAACATCGATATCAAACGAGTGATAGCAGATGCATTATTTATTTCAAAATATATATAGGTATCTACCTAACAATATTATTGCATTCAAACAATGATTATCAGTTTTTAAAATTCATTTAGAATAGAATTAGTATAGTATCATCGGTATATCTGATATTGTTGATGGGCCTGCCGTTGACTTTTATTATAATTGTTACATTTTCAAGTGATTTTTTAATTATTTCTTCTGAATATAGACTGAACAATAAGGGGAAGAGTATGCAACCTTGCATAACGCCTCTTTTTATCTCTACTTCCTTCGAAAGTTCTTTGCCTACTCTGACTTTTGCTGTTTGGTTAAACTAGAGATGAGTTAGTATTCTTACGTCTTGTTTGTCAATGTGTTTATCTTTAAGTAACTGTATAAGACTATTGTGTCGGACCTTATCGAACGCCTTATTGTAATCAATAAAACAAACATAGAGTGGTTGGTTTAAATCCATACATCTTTGCATGAGCACGTTAAATCCAAATAAGTAATGCCTCTCATGTAGCCATGGCATTCATAAATCCAAATTGGGTTTCAGCGATGTCTTGTTCCACTTTTCTGAAAATTCTTGAATGGATAATTTTTAAGAATATTTTTAGTGTGTGACTCATTAGACTAATTATACGGTGGTCATTACATTTCCTTGCATTAGGTTTTTTTGATAATGTAATAAATGTTGATTTGAGCCAATCTCTCGGAATAATACCTGTATTATATATAGTATTATATAAGTCTACTAATACATTGATCTGATCTTTTGATATGACTTTAATTATTTCAATTGGAATAGTATCAGGCCCGCAGTTTTATTAGATTTTGCCAGATTTATTGCATGTATTATTTCAACCTTAGTTATATTTGAACCTATATCATGTTCCTCGCAATCGTTCATGCTATCTTGTTGTGTCCTGTCGTCCTCTAACAGGGGACGACAGTCATTCTTGGACGTATTCTCTCCATCTGTTTAGTTTGCCTTTGATATCAGATAGTTTACTATTCGTATCAACCAGGGTGTTACTATTGTTGGACCGTCTTATACCTGCTAATTCGTTAATTTTGTTGTGCAATTCAAAACTATCATGGTTTCTCTGGAGTTCTTCTATCTCTAAATATTTGTCGTCCTGATCTTCTTGTATGTGGCTATTCGTTTATATTTTTGTTTTTGCATGATCTTCTTTTGTCTATTAGTTGCCGGATCTCATCTGTCATCCATGGAGTCTTAGCTACATCGATTTTGTGACTACTCAGCGTATCTTTAATTCGCATCATTAAATGTGTTCGTTTCCCATTTTTCGTTGGAATTTTCATTATCAATGATTATTATGTTGCTTACCTCCTCGTTAATTTTCAACGTTAGTTCTCCTTTTATATTCGGGTGTTTTAGCAGAATGCTTATTTGTTGTTTTTTGTAGATTTTTTATTTTCTCTAAGTGCATTTCGAATTTTACCATTGCTGGATTGTGGTTTGATGACACATCTGTTCCTGGATATGTCTTTGCCGATTTGGTGGAGTTACGGTATCTCTTATTGATAAGGATATAATCTATCTGGTTTCTGATAATTTTTTCTTTGCTATTCACAGGTGATTTTCATGTATATAATCTACGTGGTGGTAACTGAAAGAATGTATTTGTGTATTTGTCTACAGTGCATTTGTAATAAAATGCACTCTAGCTCAAAATAAATCAGCACTTCACAACAACGATCAACTGAACGAACTGCGAACTAACACAAGCAAGTTAACAGCCCCATTTCACCACTGTCCGGCAGTTGCCGGACTAAATAATTCAATGAAACAAATTAACTTAATCTTACTTACATACCGATACAAGGGTTATTATTAAATGTTTGAGAAAACATAGTGTAAAACTCCGTTATGGTTAACTGAAAATACGTGATCATCGGGTTTACTGCACTAATTGACTACTATCGCTGAAGTTCTTGAGGGGAAGAGGGAACAACTAGGATAGGCATGTAGTTATTAATGTAAATTATTTTTTTAAATCTAAGTGTGAGGTTATATTATTTGAAATTTATTTATATTTATTGCAGAGATATATTTTCAAAACATGTGTTATTATCTTTTTCACTTTAAATTAAATATACCTGTCGTCGGTGGTGGAATAAATTAATTGTAAGTCTTATTCTTATTTCTCTTTACCTAAATATGAAGATGAGTTTGGCGTTGGCAACCATACATAGCTAAAATATCAAAAGTCGACCGCAAATGCGATGAATCAATGATATTAAAAAGATTCTACTTAGTTACAATGTGGAAAAGACATATGGAAAGACCTAGGTGCATAACTTAGATAGATAGTGGGATATAGATAGAATACTTGGTACTTAGCAGATTATGCGACACTTGGGACACCCCCTTCACTCCCACCCTGACGTAACAAGATATCGGTTGACTTGTAACGTCTAAACGGCTCAGTGTACAACAACGTGTAAGGTATCGTCGGAAAGGGGAGGGGGTAACGAATACGTTAACACAAAAAAACAAAGATGGTGGCGTATTGTCAAAAGGACACTAAGCTTGTAATGTCTAAACGGCTCAACGTACAATCACGTGCAAGGTATCGTCGGAAAGGGAGGGACCAACAAATACGTAGACATAGAAAAAAAAACATGGTGGCGTATTGACAAAAGGACACTAAGCTTGTAACGTCTAAACGGCTTAGCGTATAACAACGTGCAAAGTATCGTAGGAAAGAGGAGGGGATATCGAATACGTTAACAAAAAACAAAGATGGCGGCGAATTGCCAAAAGGACACTAATCTTGTAACATCTATAGGGCTCAACGTACAACAACGTGCAACGTATCTTATTCTCTCAATATTTAATAATTCTAATAAATACTTTATATAAATATTATATATCTAAAATTACTACCTATAAATTTCCCATATTTTCCATAAAAGCTGAAAAATGTTATTTTCTTAAATATTCAAGATCTTTTTTATAAATGTGATGTTTTGTGAATGATAAAGGTTAATCGTTTTTAACCGAAATAGGGACGTATTCGATTTAAAGCACCGTTTATATCGGAATAAACAATTTTTTGTATCATGTATTGATTCAATAATATCCTTGTGCTTTGAATTGTAATCGAAGAATTTTTTCTGTATTCATTTATACAAACGTAAGTACATAAAATTTTGTTTAAAAATGAAATATTTTCGATTGGAGATAATGAGGATGGGTCACATGTGCAGATATAACTTGAATAATTCATCTATTTTTAATATATATATATATATATATATATATATATATATATATATTATATATATATATATATATATATATATATAATATATATATATATATATATATATATATATATATATATATATATAGTATATGTTATCGAAATCGTTTGTTATGGATTTTTTTTTAAAGAGTACTCTCAGAGACCAAAGTAAACACCATGGTAGTGTTGAGTTCCTAGAAAACCATATCAGAGCCATAGTCGGCTAGCTTGGACCTGAAGTAAACAGCCCTGCTCTCCATAGCTCTGATACAGCAAGGACTAGGTAAACGCCTCTCCCCACTTAAAGGAGCATCAGTGTGGAACCATACGTTAGGACATAACTTCGTGTGTTATTAAATAGGTTGGTCTTGAGATGAGTCTTCAAATATCCATGACTCCTCAATGTCAGCTTAATGGTTATGTTTATGTACAGCCAGCGGTCACTGTCAACGGCCACCAATACGTTCAACCCAAATCAATGGATTTAAATATTACATCTAAATCATTCCATCATCTGGATTTAAATATTATATTTTATAAACATTTATGTTTGTTATATTTTAAGTATAGCTATGTATTTTTCCACTTAACGAAAAAAATATTCAATTTTCACTTCTCTGGTTTTTCTTTCATTTCCTATACTAGATATATACTATTTAAAAAACTAATTTTACAAGTAACAACAACTAAATTATAATAACTTAAGTAATGCTTAATGATATGGAATTGTGTTTTTAGGGTCTGCCTTTGCCTCACTAATTCATTTATATTATAAAGGATATATTCTATCTTTATGCACTTCCTTTATGTTTCGCGAAAATCTGACCTGAATTTTCAATTCACTTTTACAATTACGCTTTACTTAAATTAATTATTTACTTTAAAGATCTAATTCTGCATTTACAATTTACATTATGTATTTCCAAAATTTCAAATGGTTACAACTTTGATTCTTACGTTTATTTTAATGATTACGACTGTTTACTTTATTAATTCTTGTTTACTTACTTGAAATGAAAATTTTAAAATGTTTTCCATATTCTTCCACTTAAAATTTGATTCTAGCTTTTATTTCCTCATCTGTCATTATCTTAGGTACTCCACGAATAATATTTCTTCGTTTTCTTTTATACTTTAGTACTTTCTTTCACAGTGTACTTTTTAAACAATTCATATTCATATATTTTCATTATTATTTATATTTCATATATTTTCATATACCATACTTATATCTTTGATGATGATGATGATGATGATTGATCCACTAGTCCATTTGCCACAGATTTTTGAATGATTTATATTATGTTTATGAATTGAAACTTTATTGTAACAATTTTATATTATATATCCGGATGCATATAAGTGATTACATACGAATTCGTATATTGATTTCTGATTCAGTGACACTAGGTGGGTTATGTTTACTGGAAGTTGTAGATTACTTTTAACCAGGTTTTTATAAAATATAGATAATAGTTCTTTATTTTTATTACATCCAAACAGGATATGATTAAGATCACACTAGGAAATATTATCGCGTGAGCACTTTCCTATAATTAAACATTCTATAATGTTTAATCTAGCCAGCTGAGCAGGAACAGCACCGTGACTTATATCTTTATTTATTTTGTTTCTCTAGCCTTCGATAGCCAACATTTAATCTTGATAAAAGTGGTTAAAATCGATGGATAGTTTTCCGCAAATCCCTTCCTTAAATTCTGCTTTGATTCATATGCACCAGACTAAGCATGATACGGTTTACTCAAAAGAAAAACAAGATACGGTTATCCATAAATGACCGAATGGGTAGTATATAAGCTTCCAAGCTTCTATAAGTCATTTAGTAACTTCTTACTGTAACAAGAGCAATAGATTTATGGATATGCATTATTGTCTAAATCAGTTGTATAATTAAGCTTTCTGGTTGAGTTTACCGAAAGTAAAAGCTAAATATAGCCGCAAATGTCAAAAATATTTGGGTTTGGCAGTGTTGGGATGTTTTTATGATGCATATGTTGTATGCTTCAAATATAAAGAGAGAAAGCTTTTAAAAAGTACATTTTGATTATACTATTTTATGAATTCTGCAATTCTTAATTTATATGAAGCAATAACGAGTAAATATTTGTCTCTTTCGAGATTAATTGTAAACATCTGTTTCAATCTGGTAACCGCTGATTTGACGATTGCCAAATCTATCCTCTAATATATCAAAGGGTATTTGCCAAAATAATTTCTAATAATTAACTGCAATTAATCTCCAAAGTACCTGTAATTACAGGTACACGGACCTAATAACAAACATATACAAAAATGCGAGTACCACAATAAAATTGACGAACGAACACGCTACAGAACCAATAAAATTCGAATGAGGAATCAGGCAGGGAGACACAATATCACCAAAATTGTTCAATCAGGCTATGGAAGACATATTTAAAAAATTAGAATGGGATACATACGGAATAAATGGAGAGCTCTTGAACCACTTGAGATATGCAGACGATATAGTCCTGATAACAGATAAGAAGGAAGAGTTACAGAAGATGGTTGATGATCTAGATAGAAAAGCGACAGAGGTAGGTCTAGAGAAGAACTATAGTAAAACCAAGACTATGACAAACCAAGAAGACCAATTAGAAATAGTAGTCAAACAGAATAATTAGAGCAGGTGGCAGAATACATATACCTAGGACAGATAATAAAGCTGAACAGGGACAATCAAACAGAAGAAATAAAAAGAAGAACTAGACTAGCATGGGCCTCATTTGGTAAACTATCATATATTCTAAAAAATAAAAAGTTCCCTCAAAATATGCGAACGAAAGTATTCAATCAGTGCATTTTACCAGTTATCACGTATGGCTCACAAACATGGACTTTCACAAAGGAGAACATCGACAGGATATCCAAAACACAAAGAGCAATGGAAAGACAGAGGCTGGGTATCGGTCTTAAAGACAGGAAAAGAAACTCATGGATCAGAGAAAAAACAAAGGTAAACGATGTATCAAGACAGGTTGCAAAACTTAAATGGAACTTCGCAGGCCACACTCTCCGGCAAAAAGATGAACGATGGAATAAGCGAATTCTACACTGGAGACCATGGGAAAAGAAAAGAAAAAGAGAAAGACCACAGATGAGATGGACTGACGACATTAGAGAACGGCAGGAAAGGACTGGATGCAGATAGAGACCAATGGAGATTAACAGAGGAGGCCTATGCCCAAGAGTGGGCTTTTAAGGCTGATTAGATAGATAGAATCTCCAAAGAAATAAATATTTACGTACTCATTCTTATTTTATATAAATCAAAAATTGTAAAATTTATAAAATAATATAAACAAAATATACTTTTCTAAAGCTTTATCTTTTTATATATACAGCATCTACATTATAAAAACATGCCAACACTGCTACACTCAAATTTTTCTTCCATGTTTGACATTTGCGGTTATAATCAGCTTGTACTTTCGATGTACAAATTTAATGTATATATATTCTACTATAAAAGTAAACACTCGTTCATTAATAATTTAGTTAGGTGCTGGTTTTTTTTTTTTATTTTGAAAAGTTAAATGTAAATTTATCAATTAATATAAATGTTGTGTGTGTATGCAATCAAATTACGGTACCTGTGATGTTGATCTACTTCTGCTTCTTCCACAGTGCACTGGGGGAACTCAGGGGAACAGAATCTTCTTAAAGTTGCGTAGTTGAGTTTTACACAAAAATACTGAAGTGTTTAGCGCGCTGATTTATAAAAGACTGATTGAAATTGAGGTGCGTGTGTTGTCGTAGCTTCGCCTTCTCTTAAGTCTAGTAGGGGTAGATTGTCCAGGGCCGTATTAATTTACGATTGTAAGATATACACACACGTTAATTAAATAATTAAATATAAAATAATTTAATAAGAAATACTTAATAAAATAAGAATATGTGTGGAGGGACATAACATTCGGTAAACTCAACCAGCTTTCTAATATACATATTTGTCTAATTTATACAATTCTGTGTCTCTTTTTTTTTTCAGTGCATGGAACACTGCACTTTACGTACTTAATCACTAATCATTATACTTACATTTCAAGAATTATTTAATTCTCTTTTACCAAAAAAATATTAATATTCAGGTACATTATTAAAAAATTTGACATAAAAATCGATAATACGAGGATTGTCTTTTTAGTTTTGCGTATAGCCATAAAGGCAAAAAATATATATAAGTATACTTTATTTCTTTTCAAAACATGTCCCACCAAGATCAATACATTTTTGCATACGTTCAAACCAATTGGTAAAACAGTCATTCCAGTCCTCAGTTGACACCTGCAAAATCGCAGTTTTAACATGAAGAAGCTGTTGAGACTTTGACATTGACGTCGGTTTAACAATTCCATGTTTTGAAGCTCCAAAAGTTCAATTGTCTCTTGGGAAATGTGAGCAGTTGCATTTTCCTTATATAGGATGATTCGCCATTGTGTGTTGCTCTGTCGGAGTTTTGCGATAAATTCTGGTAATCAAACGGTTAAAAACCAATCAGAATTAACCGTTCTTCGATCTTCTAGAGCTTTTCTTTGAGACACTTCGAGAACGGATCAGTTTTGTTGGTTTTTTCTCATTGTTAAACACCCACACAACGGATTGGCGTTTATTTTCCGGTTCGTAGGAGTAAATCCAAGATTCATCGCCACTAACAATGCAAGAACGTTTTTTGAGCTTCCTTTGTTGAACCGTTCCAATATTTTTCGACACCAATTGACGTGAACCGCTTTTTGCTCTTCTGTGACCAAATGAGGGATCCAACGGAAAACAAACTTCGTAACCTTACGAACCCAGTTCTTTATGTAGGATTATACACATTAAGTAGCTGACGAATCGCATCAATGTTTGGTGTGTGACTGCTGTTTTGGGTGGACGTGGCCTGGATTCGTCGCTGAGACTGGAGCGACCATGTTGAAATTAGCAATATCAGCGGTAAATAGTTGACTAGTATGATACTTCATTCCCATATACAGAAACCATTTCAACGAGACATTGCTGTTGAGATAATCCTCTCCGAAAATTGTAAAACATTATTGCTCGAAAATGTTCTCGGTTAAGATCCATTTTTCGACCGTCTTGCTAATTTAAAAAATGTACTGTATATACACGACTTGTTGTATCGCAATGAAACTCTCAGTTTATAATAACAAAATATTGAGGTTACATTTGTGTCGGAAGGTTTTATTGGTGGCGCCGTCTAAGTGGCTGTATGCAAAACTAAAATGACAAACGTCGTAAGTAATATATAGTAAAATTCGATAATACAAATTTAATAATAACAATTCGAAAAGGAAGTATTCATAAAAATAAATCATATCTTACATACTATCAATGTGTCTAGTCTCATTCTAGTACATCCTGTGACGATTGAGTTGTCCGTGATTCGTTCCAATGTCCAATTCGTTCATTTTTCGCCTCCATTTTCAATTAGTTATAACCATTTCTATTATTTTTTTTCTGGTGCGCAGAGATCTCCTCTCTCTATCATCTCAACGGCGCTATAGTCCAAATCGAGCCTTGGCCTCCTCCAAACTATCCCTCCAACCTTGTCGGTTTCGCGCCGATCTTCTCCAGGTTCTCACGTCTAGCAAATTTTGCGTGTCCGCTGCCACTTAATCTTCTCACCTTTTCCGTGGCCTTCCTTTTGGTCTTGCGCCCTGCATTTTACTATCTAAGGTTCTTTTTGGCAATCTTTCGGTTTCCATTCTCACTACATGACCCGCCCATCGAAGTCTCTGAAGTTAAACGAATTCTGAAATCGGTTTTCTTTGAACAGTTGGTAGAGTTCATGGTTGTTTCCATACTCCATTTTCGTAAATAGGTCCAAATATCTTCCGTAGAACTTTTCGTTCGAAAACTTCCAGCTTTGGTTTTGTGTCTTCTGTTATCACCCATATCTCGCATCCATAACATACTATTGGTCTGATAATAGTCTTGGAGACCCTGATTTTCGATCTTCATGTGTGTTTTTGGAGCGGAACACATGGGCTAGTGAAAAGTAAGCTTTGTTTCCCTTTACTATTCTTCCTTGACTTTTTGGTTCTTATGTTACATCCATGTTTAATGTAACTCCCAGATATGTGAAACTTTCTACAGTCTCAATATCGTACTATAATTCAACTGTACTCCAGCTCTTGCCTGTCTTAGTTTTGTTTGTCTTTTGAATATTTATCTCTAGTCCACTCTCTTCTGCCCTATTTTTAATTGTGAATATATTTCTTTATAATCCAGGATAAAGTTAACAAAATGTTCGCATGTTCCGCTTTCCTCTACAGAATATAAATGTGGCTCATGAAACTATTAACTATAAACCGACTGGAGCGTTTGAGACGTAAGTAAATACATCGAACAATTAGACACTCAGTGCAGGACACGCGTAGGAAATCAACAAGTACTGCACCGAATAAAAAAAGGAACGATTTTATTCAAAATAGTAAAAATCTCGAAACCACCATACCTGAGCCACATTCGTGGCATAACTAGAAGTATTTGATAACATTAGGAACTGGACAGAACTTAACTTTAAATAATTAATAAAAACAACTATGAGCCGAGACCAGTTGTTAGCTGTTGTCGCAAACCTCGTTTTGCTTAAAATACTCACAAATTTTTGATTAAAATACTCACAAACAAATTTGACGTGTTTTTATTTTTTTTTCCTAGTAGTAGGGCCTTCCGGTACATTTTCGATTTGCCACACTGTATGTTTGTTATGTCTATTAACTTATTATCGTTTCAAAACTTTATTACTTTCCAAATATTATCTACAGTGCATAGTGCATTTGTAAATAAACGGCGGTTATCGAAATCTAGTATTTATTGGTAGATTTGTATTGTATTTGTGATAATGCTTATTATAGAAATGTTGAATAGCGTAATAAAATCTTAAGTACTAATTTTGATAACACGTTGCAGAACAAAGTTCTTTGTGTTGTATAGCTCCACAACTGGGTTAAATTTTATATAGTGGGGTGTAGGTATTTTTCAGTGGGAATTTATGAATTAAATAGTGTTTAAGCTAAGTAAAATATTTTGCAGATTTTCTTTTACATCACGGCAATTATTGTATCGGATCTGTGGATCCTGATCAAGAAGACATATAGTTTTGTCAATACTTTGATTTTGATCTAAAACAATTGTATCATTATTTCGAGCAGTTCCTCAATTAATAAAGATATCAACTTTTTGAAGGTATTATAAAAAAGAACTTTCATATTATGTATGTAATTAACGGATCTGATTAAATTATAATCTTTTTGAAGGTATTATAAAAAAGAACTTTCATATTATGTATGTAATTAACGGATCTAGTCTATCTATCTAAAGGCCTTTTTGCTCTATCTATCTAACGGCTCCTCTGGCCTCCATTTTCTCTGCCCATTGCGATTTTCATCCATGTTGGACAGGCAAGTATCGTTTTAAATCATTTTCTTACCTCATCTGTGGTCTTTCTTAGGCTTATTTCGATTCCCAGGCTCTCCAGTGCAGCATTTGTTTGTTCCATCTATTGTCCTTAATCGTTGCCTTTTCTATATTTCTCACCTTCGTCACATTTCGTGTATCTACTCGTTATGTTTTCTGTCTTTCAAGACTATTCCCAATATTCGCTTTCTCATCGCTCTGTGGTTATTCGCTACTTTATCTATGTTCAACTTTGTCATTGTCCATGTTTGGCATCCGTATGTCATCCATCATTGGCTGTACGTAATGGTCGAAGAGTTTTTTAGAGATACTGAGGATATTTATGATTCCTTAATACGATTGTCCAAATGTTGTCCATGCTAATATTGTTCGACATTTTATCTCCACAGTCTGATTTCCTTTGTTAAATTTTATGACTTATCCCAAATATATGTAGATTGATACCTGTTTTTATTAGATAGTTTGCTAGTACCCACTGAGGCTTAGACAAGGAAAGATAAGGGACGCGTAAATGTATGGAATTGACTGAACTCGGCACCAGAAAGGTTGCCAGGTCATATTTTATTTCTTCAGTAGATTAAGAATAATGGATATAAATATATAAATAAATAATTTTTTCAAAATTTATAATTGAACACTGACAAAATGATCATTTTTTAAACATGATTTTATCATTACATATTTTGTAGCAGATCGATATAGTGTTTCAGTATATCAGTAACGTTGCAATCAGTGGATCTACTGAAAAATCAGTAGACCTGACTTCTGTTCGGTCAGTCTATTGTTCTGAAGAATGAGTTGCAATAAGCCATATCTATCTTCACTTCTCATAGCACGGCCAATATATTCTAATTTGCTCTCTTTGATTGTGTTAGTGATCTCTCATTCCTTGCCCATTCTACGTAGAACCTTAAGATTAGTCATACTATCCATCACTGAAATAAGTAAGATGCGCCTGTAACACCACATCTCGAAGGCCTCGAGCTTTCCTAAAGAAGCTTCAGAGAGCGTTCATGCCTCTACTCCGTATAATAATATAGAAAATACATAACATCTGATGAGAGAGATTTTGGTACCAAGTGGTAAATCGTGACTTCTGAAAAGAGACTTCATCTTTACGAACGCTAATCTTGCTTTCAGTATGATTTGTTTTATTTCAGTAGAGTGGTCCCATTGACTGTTTATGTTAGTACACTACACACACCAAAAAGACACTACTAACTGATAATTGATTGCTCTTATACCAAAAGCGGGAAAAATCTTCGGAGAGCGCTGTATAAATTTGTGTGAAGTAAATGTTTAATGGATTTTTTGAGGACTTCTGCAAACTGATATGTTGCTCCGACTAAGTTGGATCTGATTGTAGGCTGGTTCCTGCTGTTTCGAGGAGTCTTTTTTGAAACTAGAGAGGTGTTACGCGCACGAAACACTAAGCACTGTTGTCACTTACATATTTACACGTTTTGCGATGTTGCCAAATTATTATCAAAAGTGGAGTTAAATACCAAATTAAAAATATTTTTATATGTTTGAATGGATTCATCGAACATGTATTACAGATGAATTGTGAGGATTTCTTGGGTGTATCTATCTATCACATCATTAACATGGAAGTCCTTTGAAAAATGGAAAAAAGATTGCGGGATTTTGAACATAATTACAATACGTGAACAGGAATATTTAGGTTTTGTTATGAGAAACGAAAAGCGATACGGACTGCTTCAATCGGTTTTATAATCTTGGTTTTAATATGATACCGACAGAATTGTTCTATATAGCAATTAATAAAGTGATAATTATTATGATGTTTGCCAACATTTTGCTCCATCCGAATGATCTTCCCTTTCTTCAATTTTGCACCTGTCAGTTCTTTCGCCTGAGAAAGAACAAATACTTCGCCAAGTATTTGTATGTTATCTTCATCTATTAGCTTCAGCAACTCAGTTAGTGTATCATTTAAACCACAATCTTTCTTAATTTTAGCATTTTTTAAAGCGTGTTCTACCTCTGATTTTATAATTTCTGGGCCGTCAGTACAATAATTTTGGTAGGATGCCGTAATATTATTTCTGTCATCTTCAAATAACTCTGATGTATATATACATATGCCATTCTCTTCTTATTTCGTTCTCATTTACAATAATTTTGTTGTTATTGTCAACTAGTACAGAGGGAACTCGTTTTTCAAATATGTTGCTTATTTCTTTTATTTTCTTATGCACATTAAAAAACTGGTGCCTGGATATCACATCCTCAATTTCCTGACACCTTTCTCTCATCAATTTTTCTTTGGCTTATTTTATCTCCCTGTTCTTCTCTATAGATATCTATATTCGGTTTCATTCGATTTTATAAGTCAACGTTATTCCATCAATTTCAAAATGTCTTGTTATCTATTGATTTTTCTTGATTAAGCTATTTCTATAATCATTGTTTGTGGAGATTTTGTGAACTTGGTTTTTAACTTCATTCCATAGTTCCTGTGGATCTTCTATTTGTTCTCCGATGTTTTTATTCTATTGTTAAATTCTTTTTTAATGTTAGGTTTTATGTTTATTTATATCGTCAAAATTAATTATATTGGTTTTTGGTTTTTGTCGTTGGATTCGTTGTAACCTTAGTTTAATATCTGCTACAAGGGGTTGGTGATCCGATCCAATATCTGCTCCTCGAAATGTAGTTACTTTTTTGGCGGCATTTCGGAAATATTACACTAGTATAAAATTATGTGTATATATGTTACGACTAACATCTAATAATTTATTAGCTAAATGAAACTTAACACATTATGGCCATTATCAATGCTGGTTTTCCACGCCGACAGTCTAGAGCATTGACTGATCAATGGAACTTACAATATAGCAGGCCACAGCTTTTTTGCAGCTTAGTGACAATATTTTAACACAGTTATAGCCAATCAGAAGTGAAACACATCCAATCAATAAATAAGTTACGGCGAGTACACTTTACACTTACTTGACGACCAAAACCAATTTTCCGAATATTTTAGAATGAATCGGTATACCTTTTATTCTATTTTGTGAAAAATTGTATACAGACTTACAAATAACTGGGCGAATTACCACAAAACCTCTATTCTGACAAAAGAGAGATTGGTTGTTACATTAAATTAAGAAAACACTCTTTTTTTCCTAGTTTTATATTTACATTATATATATTTTTAACTTATAAAAATAGAAAGGGGAAAAATAGACTTAAATTAAAAATTGTGCTTAAAA
The DNA here is from genome assembly GCA_918026665.1 of Diabrotica balteata. Lineage (NCBI taxonomy): Eukaryota > Metazoa > Arthropoda > Insecta > Coleoptera > Chrysomelidae > Diabrotica > Diabrotica balteata. The sequence continues at coordinate 34,032,913 of OU898282.1, read as the reverse complement.
TTTGTATTAGAGAGCTTTCAGATAATCATTCCTTATTTTTTGGCAATGCTTCTTCTCCAGTGGTGAGCAATATTTGAAGAAAGTTTTGATCTGGCGATTCCCTACTAGCATATGAAGTCGTTGACGAAGCTGGGGATGCATGAGAAGACGCAATTGTCAACAGTCCTGCAGATGGCGGCTGCAAAGCAATTCCCATAAAAGCGTAGTGTTCGACAACTTGTTGAATGTGGTTACGGAATCTAAGTTTTTGTTCTATGGGTATTTTTGATACAAACGGCAGTAGGCTCTTAAAAAACAATAAGTCATCATTGTCTGGTTCCCGCTGAAAATTGTTTTGTATAGTGTTAATTTTTTGTTGCTCCAGTTGTAATATTTTTTCATTATACAATGTGTTGGTTGTCATCATACGTCTTCTCTTTGATTGACTTACAGATTGGTCGAATTGGGTGTCATCCTCATCATTAAGACTTTCTCTGTCACCTTCATTTAAGCCAATAGTGTCTGTATCTGCTTCATCATCCCGACTATACTCTTGTTCAATTTCTGCAGCTCTCAGATACCTTGAAGAAGCTCTAGGAGTGACTATGTCTTTTAAAAATAACATGTTTTTAAAATAAGACCATTTTGGTTCAGCCGGTTCAGCAGCGTCTTCTGACCTTAACTTTATTTTACTCCATTCAACGCTGAATTGGTCCCTTAGGTACTTCCACTTCTTCCTTAGTGCACCTTCTGAAACCAATTAATGACGATTAGGTACTTATTATTTACAGTTACTATGATTATAGCATTTCCGAATTAAGTTAGACTTTTCCACTTAGATTTGGAACTTTTCACATATATTTACTCCCATAACACTTGGGTTTAGACTTTTTTTTGTCTACCGGCAATTTATATCCCCACTCCCTCTAAAGAATATTTTGGAAGAATAGCAAAGGATTTTGCTGAATTTTGGAATTTCGACATGAGATGGGGTGTGTTCTTGATGGTATACATGTGAGAATAAGGTGCCCGCATAATTTCGTCTCAATGTGTTTCAATTATAAAAAATATTTTTACATAATTCTAGAGGGTTTAGTGGATGCAAACGATGAAAGAAGTTTATTTACATGTCTTGATGATACAAGAAATTAAATGTCGCATCGGAATGGCAAAAGTGCATTCTTTAGTATGAGCTCGGTGTTCAAGAGCCATGATCTCACCCTAGAAACAAAAATAAGGTTCCTTCTTCTAAGGCTGCTTCTGTACGGAGTAGAAACGTGGACATTAAAGCGGGAAACTCTATCAAAACTTCAGGCTTGTGAGCTATGGTTATACAGAAGGATCCTGAAGATACCAAGGATAGAAAAAGTCTCACCAATGATGAAGTATTGCGGAGGATGAACACAACCGCGGATTTGGTTAACATCGTGAAGGGCCGTAAGCTACAGTACTTAAGACATATGAGCAATCAAGGCAGATACGAGCTACTTCAATACATTCTGCAAGGTAAAATTAAAGGAAAAAGGGCCCCATGATGAAGAAGAATATCCTGGCTTGCTAACCTGAGAGCATGGTATAGAAAACACAGCTATTTCGTATAGCAACAAAGTCATCATAGCCAGAATTATCGCCAACGTTCGGAACGGACAGGCACCCTAAGAAGAAGAATTTCTTAAAAATATAATAATGTAAAAATGAATAATTTTATTACCACAAACAAAAAATACTAAAAAATTATATGGTTTTTAAAAATTGAAGTATGGTTGATATGAAAATTAAGTTTAACAAATATGACAAACCTTGCACTTACCATCAATTTTCATTTCAGATGATATCTTTCTCCAACAGGCGTCAACAATATTCCTATTGGAATGATGCTTTAATGTCTTATTCCATATAGGAGCATTAACCTGAACCTTTGTTATTAATTCTTCGATATCCATCATGAATCACACTTGAAACGAATAAAAATCAACACTTATCGGCGTCAGATACCTGAAACCAGAATTGGAACGTGCATTCCGTTAAACGTGTGACGTCTGAGTCACACTACCAGCGCACAGATTGTCAGCGCGCAGGTGCATTTTCGCCAAGCCCGCCTAAATACGATGGATTCGGCGACGATCGGCACCGGCTGTCTGCCTCCGAAAACCAGCGTTCATCTTGGAATCTTGAAGGTGACGTATCCTATACGGTCCCTATACAATCAAAATGCTAAAATGCATAGCTAGCATGGCTCTCTGATACAAAACGTTATTGGCGGCCGCGAGGTGCGTTCGTACTTCTAAATTTAAATAATTAAAAAAAAACAATAACAATGTAAGGTTTTATACTCAAACTGAAGAACAACTATTTAGAATGCATAAATTAATGCTGTAAACGTATATAATCAGAACCCTACGTGTGTGAAATTATTAAATAATCTTACGTTAAGGAATCAGCGAGACTGTTTCTTTCTTCTTCATGTACCATGTCCTTTCAGAACGTTGGTTACCATCATAGCTATTTTAATTTTATTCACTGCCACCCTAAATAGCATGCTTGTATACTGTTTCTTTAAATGGCTTAAATCTAGCAAAATAAATATAAAACAGACAAGTGATTTTCACACAGTTATTCTGAATAAAAACGTAACAAAAAGGATATGAAATGTATATAAAAGTAAAATAATAATGAGAAATACTTTTAATACTAAAACCAAGTTGTACCAATAATGGGCAATTTATGCAAACAAACTAGTTTTTCTCGTCTCTAGGTAATGTTGAGGTCGTGATTTTTTAAAAATGATTATATTACCTTTAAATTATTATGTGACTATAGTGGTAAAATATTCTCTGATATATTTTAGAAAAGAAGTTATATGTTTCGCTCAGAAGAAATATCGGACATAACCGACTATGAAATAAGAATGGCCCTAAATCAACTAAAAACGAAGAAATGTTGAAAATTGGTGGCAGAAAAATAGAACAGGTATCAAATATTTTATTTAATAAAGTAATTGTTGAAGGAAATATTCCTCAAGAGTGGTCTCCTTCGATGGTAGAACTCCGAAGTCATTCTACTATTTTAAGAAAGAAGACAAAGCAAACATCGAGAATTACCGACCAATATCTTTGCTATCACATCTGTATAAATTACTAACTAAATTCATAAATAATCGCCTAACACATAAGCTCGATTTTTATCACCCTATTGAGCAGGCTGGATTCAGAAAACATTTTAGTACCATATACCACTTGCATATTGTAAGAAGACTAATAGAAAAATGCATTCGATTCCATGGAATTATGGGCACTGCTTGAATTTCTAGAAAATGCACAAAAACTAATCCCATAAGACTACAACGGGGAGTAAGACAAGGAGACCATCTCTCTCAAACTATTTACCATTGCTCTAGAAAACATTTTTAAGAAACTAGAATGGAACAACAATTGTATCAACGTCGACGGATTATACTTAAACCACTTGAGATTCTCAGATGACATAGTTTTAATAGCCAATAATATCCAAGAACTAAATGATATGTTACAACAATTAAATGCAGTTTCAGGAGCGGTAGGCTTAAAAATGAACTACAGTAAAACAAAAATACTGAGCCGAGACCAGACAAATATAACAATACAAAATTATACCATAGAAAATGTTGAACATTATGTATATCTAGGTCGTGTCATTAAACTAGGAACACCAAATCAAGATGCTGAAATTAAAAGAAGAACACAACTGATATGGAGCGCTTTCGGCAAACTAGCATATATCTTGAAAAACACCTCCATTCCTGTAAAATTAAAGAAAAAGGTATGTAACACATGCATACTACCAGTTTGTACATACGGCTTGAAGACAGTAGAATCTGCTAAAAAAATTAAAAACAACACAAAGAGCAATGGAACAAATCATGCGTGAAATGTCACTGAGAGACAAAATTAGAAACACCTAGATGAGACGTAGAACGAAGATTAGGAATATTTTGGAAGAAATTACAAAAATAAAATGGCGCTGGGCAGGTCACGTTCCCGATATAATGACAACAGGGCAACACGGATAATTCTAGTACAAAGACCAAGGACGACAACAGAAGCATGGGAAGACCTCAAAAAAGATGGGTAGATGACATAAGAGCAGTGGCAGGCAAACAGTGGATTAGATTGGCACAAGGTAGAGAAAGATGGAAGCAATTGGGAGAGACCTATATTCAGGATTGGATGGAAAATGGTTGACAAAGAATGTTTCACGCACTGATAAAGTGTGATCATTTCTCTCGTCAGGTCTGTATCGGGAAATATTTTATGAGCTCATAAGACATTATTCGTACCTATCAGCTGGGTTCATGAGTATCACTTGCTTAGATATATACCTCAACTCTGCATCGCGATCTTACAGCTTCCACTAATTTCGCCAATAACTTTCAATTTAACCGTACCAAGAGTAACGAGTGTTATTGGTACTAGCTGACCCACATTTCTTTCAAACGTTTTAAGCCGAGATACAAGTAAGTACTTGTAAGAAAGAAAAAAGTACATTCCACGATGACCATTTTTCGAGCGTCTTTTAATGTTGTGTTTTTGCGTGACTTGTGGAAAGAAAAGAGGCTACTGCCTAACTTTTGTTAGTATTATATTGTAGAGGTAATGGATTTTGGGAACAGCTATGACCTTGAACATTTCACATAAACTTGTGTACTAAATAGGCATAATGCATAGCTCTTGTCAAAATCCAATACATTAATAATATAGTTACATATCTTCGATTCTAAAATATTGTAAAAGACTTTAAAGAGTATGAGTAAGAAAAGAGATATTTAGTTATATTCTTTGTGGCATTTTCAAGGTCGTAGCTGTTCCCAAAATCCATTAACTCTAATAACCATTTTTGTGAGAATTTCGAATAGACCCACTTAACTTTTTTTTACTGCGCATTGTGGCGTTTAATGTGATCTTATTCTTCTGAAAAAGCTGATGTTTCACCGAAACAGGTCATGTTTACTACTATATTTTGTGAAAATCAAGAATAATTATGTTGTTGTTTGATATTGTATTAGGGATTCTTGTTTTAAATTCTTCTTGATATCAGTTAACTTAAGATAAATAGATAATTTCGAAATCCCTTGTCCATTTGCTACTATCTTTTATTATTCTTCTACATTCTGAGAGTGAATGAAGAGTTGACCTAGTAGATCTACCTCGTCTTTTTCCTATATCTTCTATTCTAAGGTTTTCAGTCCCTGAATTTATTTTTTTTTTAAGTAGCTAATATTTTTCTGCATTTATTACTATTTTTATTGGCCGATGTCATATTTCAATTGTTTGTACATAAAAAGCTTTGAAAGTTAATTTAACAGAACATGGTTTTTGTAAATCCATCTATCAGTTTAATTAATTAGAATACGACTGAAGTGCCTATCCATTTAGACTGCATATTCCCTTTATACTCTACAAATGACCTTCATAAACAAGTTACATATGAAATGCAGCTTAGCTGTCACAATGTAATGGACCGCAGCTCCAGTTTACCCTTCTCTCTTAGCAATTATCATCCGAATTATGCTGATTGTTAACATGTTACCATCTGTATGTGCACTGTGTAATGTGCATTGTGACTCTTTATGGCGGTGGCAGCATGGTATATTCACTAGAGCGTACATAACCAATACACACAATTATGTTAAAATAATAGTAATGGCTTAGTTAAGTAGTATATTTTTGTCAAATTTACGTTTTCATATCTTTATTGATGATTAAAAAATTACGAAAAAAATTAGACCATTATAGGTGTTTGATGTGGTTAACAAATAAAGAACGTAAAAAGACTTCTTTTAAATAATTGATGGATTCGACCGTTACTTGATGGAAATTCATTTTATGTAACAATAAAACACTGAAAACTTTGTTTTCAAACTTCCACAAAATTTATTTTAAATCTTATCACTACAGCTGTTTCGGCTGATAGCCTTTCTCAAGTGATCTATTTTTGGCTTGGGTTTACAAATTTATAGTCTCTAATGAAATAGGTTGAGGAGGGGACAACTGTTTGTCTCAAGTTGGTCATTCAGAATTATATCTGTGTTTTTTAATTTGTTGATTTCCATAGATTCTAACAAAGATAGCTTAAGGCCTTTATTTTGAATGTGAAGAATTTTAAATTTGTCATTAAAAGAATGATTATGATCTAGAAGGTGAAGTGCGTATGTCGAATCTGTTTTTCTATTCTTGAAAGCCCTTTTATGTTCTGCTATTCGTTTATCAAAGTTTCTACCAGTTTGACCGATGTAAGTTTTTGGGCAGTCGCCACATTGAAGTTTGTACACACCACTATTTAAGTGTTTTTTATTTTGGCTCTTGTTATTTTTAATATATTTACCTAGGTTGTTATTTGTTCGGAAAGCTGGTGTTATTCCTTTCTTTTTTATGTGTTTGGCAATTTTTGTTGTTATTTTGCCTGTATATGTAATCGAGCAGAAGGTACTGGGTTTTTTCTCTGGTGGTGGAAATACTAATTTCAGGGCTTTCTTGTGTAGTTTTTGATTTAACATTTTATCATGAAACATCATGCAGGGCAAAAAAAAGGGCAAAAGAAGTGTGGGAAGAAGAAAAATATCGTGGCTTCGTAATCTACGTGAATGGTTCGGGTGTAGTTCGATTGAACTTTTTAGGCGCGCTGCTAACAAAGTCGCAGTGGCCATGATGATTTCCATCTCCGCTAGGAGTGGCACGAGTAGAAGAAGAAGTATGTGTTTCATGTTCATGTTTCATGTTCTGAGCTGATCCGCTGCTGTTAATTTAGTTAAACTTTATTTACATCTGTTCTCTTGTCCTACCTATCCATAGAATGTTCCCGTTAGACATTGAAACAAGCCGTGTCAGGGATGAGAACTATCCCACCCAGTTTGTTCTGTGTGGACTCGTACTGATTTTCCATTATCCAATCAAGTTTTTTTTTTAATTAGCACCCTACCCATAAAAATTAAAAAGTTTATATTCTACAAAGAAACTGTTAGTCTTTGTGAATAACATCACTAAATTTCTTAGTGATGCTGAGAATGATTTTTAATTATTCAACCAGTTCAACCAATCACGTAGTCGTCGGCTGTTTGTGTGCAGCCGACTTTGAGTCATGATGTGTTTAACAGTGGGAAGAGTATTGTAAACATGACACAAATAATGGTTGCTTTGAGCTATGAGGTAAACCAGAGTCAGACGACAATGTCCCAGTAAAGTCTTCTTATATCTTTCTTACTCGCTTGGTTTGCGTATTTATTTCCTATTACACTTTCATATGACTCATCTTTTACAATTTGGATTAACGAAGGGCTACCTCATTAATTTAGTTAAAGAAAGAAAGGCCTAAATGATATCTACATCTTGGATGGAACAACCATTGGAAATGTTTATTGCTACCGAAAGACTTTTCCATACACTGCTGGCTAATCTCCACTCTTGGCTCAGCGAATTCCTCAGCGAATTCCTCCTTTTTTTTAAAGATAAAAATACGTTTATTGACGTTTCAATTTCCACTTCGGAAATCGTTCTCAAAATACAAACAGTAAATTAAACAAATTTTGTTTTTTGTTACATAGTGAAAAATTCTTCTAATAATTTAATTTTATCTGACTCATTTATATTGACAATTCAGACATACATTATGCATTTTAAAGTAGACGACTTTAAAATGATATTGCCAATATTGTTGAGTTGCGCTCCTGGGACGACTTTACTTATAAGATAGTTCATTCGATTACATGAAATCAACTTTAACTTGAGAATATCCGTCAGAAAAAATCATAGCATGTAATTCGTCTTTAAAAAGACAAACACATGACATGATGATAGTAAAATTCTCTTGTTAGTGATTCCATAGTAAATTATGAAGGAAAACCAGGAAAAAACCTCATAATACTATCCCGACATTGTAAGTATTTGTTCGTGAATTTAGTTTACCTTCAACAAACATCAAAATTCTGATTTTATATGTTACGTTATTTAAAAAACATAAATGATGTATCCTCTATATGTTACTGACTTACTAATACTGGTATTTTCTTATTAATAACTTCCTCTTTCAATATTGGTAACCAGATCCTACTACATTCTGCCGAAGAATTTGCGACACAATTGGCCTCATTTAACATAATTAGAGCTGCTTCTTTGATTTTTCTTTTTTTACCATCCGTTTCTTTTAGGACTACATTTGAATTACTCCATTGAACCCTATGTTCATTATCCCATGCGTGTTTAATGGAGTAATTCAAATGTAGTCCTAAAAGAAACGGATGCTAAAAAAAGAAAAATCAAAGAAGCGGCTCTAATTATGTTAAATGAGGCCAATTGTGTCGCAAAATTCTTCGGCAGAATGTAGTAGGATCTGGTTACCAATATTGAAAGAGGAAGTTATTAATAAGAAAATACCAGTATTAGTAAGTCAGTAACATATAGAGGATACATCATTTATGTTTTTTAAATAACGTAACATATAAAATCAGAATTTTGATGTTTGTTGAAGGTAAACTAAATTCACGAACAAATACTTACAATGTCGGGATAGTATTATGAGGTTTTTTCCTGGTTTTCCCTCATAATTTACTATGGAATCACTAACAAGAGAATTTTACTATCATCATGTCATGTGTTTGTCTTTTTAAAGACGAATTACATGCTATGATTTTTTCTGACGGATATTCTCAAGTTAAAGTTGATTTCATGTAATCGAATGAACTATCTTATAAGTAAAGTCGTCTACTTTAAAATGCATAATGTATGTCTGAATTGTCAATATAAATGAGTCAGATAAAATTAAATTATTAGAAGAATTTTTCACTATGTAACAAAAAAACAAAATTTGTTTAATTTACTGTTTGTATTTTGAGAACGATTTCCGAAGTGGAAATTGAAACGTCAATAAACGTATTTTTATCTTTAAAAAAAAGGAGGAATTCGCTGAGGAATTCGCTGAGCCAAGAGTGGAGATTAGCCAGCAGTGTATGGAAAGTCTTTCGGTAGCAATAAACATTTCTAATGGTTGTTCCATCCAAGATGTAGATATCATTTAGGCCTTTCTTTTTTTAACTAAATTAGTGAGGTAGCCCTTCGTTAATCCAAATTGTAAAAGATGAGTCATATGAAAGTGTAATAGGAAATAAATACGCAAACCAAGCGAGTAAGAAAGATATAAGAAGACTTTACTGGGACATTGTCGTCTGACTCTGGTTTACCTCATGGCGCAAAGCAACCATTATTTGTGTCATGTTTACAATACTCGTCCCACTGTTAAACACATCATGACTCAAAGTCGGCTGCACACAAACAGCCGACGACTACGTGATTGGTTGAACTGGTTGAATAATTAAAAATCATTCTCAGCATCACTAAGAAATTTAGTGATGTTATTCACAAAGACTAACAGTTTCTTTGTAGAATATAAACTTTTTAATTTTTATGGGTAGGGTGCTAATTAAAAAAAAAACTTGATTGGATAATGGAAAATCAGTACGAGTCCACACAGAACAAACTGGGTGGGATAGTTCTCATCCCTGACACGGCTTGTTTCAATGGCTAACCGGGAACATTCTATGGATAGGTAGGACAAGAGAACAGATGTAAATAAAGTTTAACTAAATTAACAGCAGCGGATCAGCTCAGAACATGAAACTTCTTTAAAAAAAAAAAAAAAAAAAAAAGAATGATACTTTAACTCCACACGATTGTACTTCTCCAAGCGATAAATAAGACTAACAACTTACTTAAGGTAGCTGCCGGCGCTGTTTTGTTTATAAATTCCGATAAATTTAACTACTTATTTCGCGCTAATATTGTAAATCAAATTCATTATCACGTTGGATGTTTGAGTGCTTTAATTATATCATATATTTCGGCAGTCTACATGATGCAGTCACAAGACGGCAGATAGCTAGTGGTTGACTTCGTTACTAGTGGTAATACCTAAACGGACTCGGTTTTGAACGTTAGACGTGATTAAGAGACAAAATAGACAAATAAGTCATAGTGCTTGGAGATAAGTTCAAAAAAAAAGATCTGAGAAAAGAGTTAGGAATTTCTGTTTTGTTATATTTTGTAATACTAGTGTTCGAAGTGGATAACGCTATTAACTATGTTGGAGAATTAGGGGAATAAGTTGGGGTTGTATTTTGTGGACCTATATTACTTCTCATTTTCTTAAAACCATGTGGAATAGTTTGTATTGGTCTGGATTTGTTTCCTGTGATCAGGTGAATCGAATTAACTAATAATTACTGATGTATAATCTACCGTTTCATCATATTTTCAGCAAATTATAATACTTACGTAGCTGTTATAATAGCACACTTAATTTGTTTTAAGAAACATTAGAGCATCTTTATTAAATAATATTTCGAAAAATACCTACCCTTAAGTTTATGCAAATAAACCACAAAATGCTCTGCCCCAGCTCGGATCTCATAAATAATTCTAGAAGCTATTAAAGTATTCCAGAACATCTTTAGGCAAGTATAATCCAGTAGTTAAAGAGCTATTTAAATTTGTATATAAAACTTCTTAATGTATCTGAGATTTATCGTGTATTGTATTAGTGCCTTGAGATAGGTACTTAGAATGCACTGTTGGTTATTTTTATAAGTAGTATAAATCTTAATAATGTTTAAAGGACATTTTGTAGAAACAAGCACATAATTTGGTTATAACTTAAGTTATTACAGTTGAGTTCTGTTCTGTATTAAAGTAACGACGATTATTTGCTACCTGTTTTAACTAGCATAACAGAAAAATAAAGTCATACATGGTGTTATTATCTTTTATAGCTCGTCTTAGTCTGTACAGAAATTTTAATAGATCTGTAATTTCATTCTCATTACTCCATTGTACCATACAAAGTGAGCTAGATTAATAAGAAGTAAATTGAGAGCACTTATATGGGCAAATCCCCATTATTTTTAACTTCATAAACGCCTCGACTTATCCGTCAGACATCTAAATTATTTGTTTAAATTGTGGAACCTCGGAAAACTTTTTTGGATGGTGCTAGAAAGGTCACCAATGGAGACACTGCGGACGACTGCCAGATGGTTGGTGGAGAGCAAGTCGTGGGTTCGAAACTAGCTTTTGGAACCGGCAATGGTTTCAATCGAAATGAAAAATACCAGTTCCTCCAACTTATAATCGAGGGTAAAATTGAAGGCAAGAGAGGAATGGGACGCAAGAAAATGTCCTGGCTCCGAAACATAAGGCAATGGACAGGGATTAACGACATACAATCTCTGATACATATTGCAAGAAATAGAGAATTAATGGAAAATGTGATCGCTAACATCCATTAGTGGATTTGCATCTGAAGAAGAAGAAGAATGGTTTCAATGGACGAAATAAGTAAAGATGGGACAGGATAAGATATATTAGAAAAGATACAGAAATAATCAAAAAGATAGATGGGTAAAATTACCAAAGATAAGATAATATATAAAAAGGGCGTCACTTAACTTTTTGGGGTTCAAGGGAAAATTAAGAAACCTTAGAAACGGAAAGAGATAAGTAAAGATATGTAGGTTCTGAGACCAAATCCAAGGAAACATATCAACAGTTTATTATTAAATAAATTTTGTCATCACACTACATAAACAAAAACTAAATATATTAGGTGGACTCCGTCTACCTACTTACCTACGAAATTTAATCAGCCTGATCTTTCTCCTGGTCGAAGGTTTAATCGACCATTAGAAAGATCTAAAATATAAAATGTTCCAGAAATGTGCAATAACAGAACAGGCATTATGGTAATTAGTTTTGACTTTATGCAAAATGTACTGTTGACTGCATTACCTGTACAGGAAATGTTTTACAAACATGAAATTAAAATCAATGAAGACGAAAAACTGAAAAAATTCGTCTTGGTAAAGGTATTAGACAAGGTGATACTATTTCACCAAAGCGTTTTACCTCAGCATCGGAAAATGTATTCAAACAGCTCGACTGGGAGCAAACAGGTGTAAACATTGATGGTGTACTTTTCAGTCATTTGAAGTTTGCGTACGACATAGTATTATTTAGTACAGATATCAAGGAACTGGAGCAAATACTCCACGAATTAAATCAGCAATCAAATAAAATACGTTTTTAAATAAACCTTCAGAAAATAAAAATAATGAGTAAGTTACAAACTAATTATTGACAACGTCAGTCTAGAATACAAATTCCTGTTATCAGGGAACATATGAACTAGAGACCAAGGCCTTTACAAAGAAAACTTTAGAGCAACTCAGTACTACCCAAAGAGCGATGGAGAGGGCCATGCTAGGGATTCGTTTGAGAGACAGGATTCGAAATGTAGACATTCGTGAAAGAACAAAGATTACTGATGTCGCAGAACGCAGATGTTGCCCGAGATAATCCCGAAAAGTGGACACAGAGATTAACAAACTGGAGACCAAGAGAGAACAGGCGAGGAGTAGACAGACCGCAGAAGAGGTGGGCAGATGATATCAAAAAAGTCGCGGGCAAGCAGTGGATAAGAATTGCCAAGAGTACAAATTAATGGAAGCAAATAGAAGGGGCCTATGTCCAGCAGTGGACGAATACAGTCTGTAGAAGAAGATTTGCTATGTTCAATGCGATTTATTTTTAATTTGTTAAAAAAAAACAATTAAATATATACCACGCCAACCAAACTTTACACTGACAATGTCAAAACGTCACGTCATCCACCATGGTAACTATGCTACTAGAATGTTTTTATTAATTTTAATTAATTGTTCTTATTTTAATTTACTAAAATACGATAATTTATTATCAATTTATTAAATCACTGTACAACAATTTATTTGACTACTAATAATTACATAATTTATTTACGTGCGTTACATTTTAAAACACGATCGCGCGGGCTTCTTTTTGACTGACTCTCCTCAATAAAAATCCCCGTTATTATATATAAAATGCCGTTATCTAGAAGGGTCTGGCGACGAATCGATGACCTTCCATCCATTAGGTGACTCATGGACTGGTCTCGAAGGGTCTAGTAATTTGTGCCGGCAGATAAACAGGTCTGAGCGCCAAAATTACTAGAAATACAAAAGAATTAGTCATAATATATTACAGTTTTATACGCCATAATATTTATTATCGTAACACTTACTTTCTATACTTTTTCCAAAGTCAATTTTCCAAGTGGCGGCTTTTGAGCTTCTTTGATGCAAATGCCGACCATTGGCGTGGAAATTAAGAAAAGGGATCAGTTCATCAAACGCATATTTCAAGAAAAATCATAATTTTTATTAATTTTTACATAATTATATTCAGGAAAATTTTTTTTACAGAACAATTTTTTAAACAAATTCAAAATATCACCTTTTGTGCTCCAAAAAATATTTTTTAGGTTTTTGGGTGACTCTAAATAAGATCTATGTCATTTTTCTCAAAAGTTAATAGTTTTGGAGATATAGGCGATTTAAAATCCGAAAAATGCGATACCTAATATGCATTTTCGAGGCTTGAAAAATATGTAAATGAGTATTTTTGAGATTCAAGAGTATTTAAACTAAAGTCTCGACATTGATTTTGGTGAGAAATTGGGGTAATATTTTCCGTAGCAGAAAAAGGAGATCTTTTGAATTTGAATTGTTTCCGGCAAAAATGTCCGGCACCCTTCAACCTTCGATTTGTTTAAACGCGGTATTTTTGAATAGGAATCTTCAAAGGACAGAATCAGTTTTTTTTTTCAAATGTGAGCGGGCTCACAACATCTAATAAATAACAAATTAATTCTTTCAAATTAAAGCTTGTTAATTTTAGTGATTTATAAGAATATTGGACTTATTATTTAGTTTTTACATAAACCATAATATTTTTTTACAATTATCTGTAAATAATGGTTCATTCTGTCAGAAAATTTTAAAAGATTGTCTATCCAGCAAGGACAGAAAATCTCAAAATATTGTCTGTCCAGCAAGGACCACGAGGAGGTATGAGCCTTCCTTGCCAGGAAAGGAAAGGGTTAGGTATGTTAGTAAGAATATAAAGTTAGTTTTTTTTTCATTTTGTTTTTATTATTTTTTTTTTTTTTTGTTTTTATATTTTTTTTTGTTTTTTGTTTTTTTTTGTTCTGACTCTATACAGTGTGTCGCATTTAAGATGAAGATACCCCTATATTTCGGCTATTAGAATAAATACCAATTTGAAATTTTGCACAGTCATACAGGTTGTCAATTCACATTTTTTAAGATAATCAACTGAAATTTAATTTTTAAACACGGCCTACTGTTAATGCACAAACAGGGTGAATCTTCAATATTTTGCTTCGAGTTAGAGATATCGGAAAAAGTTATTTGGAAAAGATGTTCCAAATATTATTATAACCCCACATAACAAAGTTTTATGTCAAAATTCGCACTTTTACTTTTTTCAATAATTGAAGAGCTTATTTCCAGTGTCTTAAATCCAAAATTTCGATTTTTTTAATTTTCTTTTTTTAAACTTTATAGATTTCTTCAAGTCTAAAATAAAGTTATATGTACCAAAACAACTTCTTATTTGCCATTTAAAAGTGCATATGAAAATTGTAAAATTGTATAATTTGTATGTTAAATTTGTATGAAAATCTGTAATTTCATGGATTTCATTATATGGATTTAAGACACTTTGGAAATAAGCTCTTCAATTGTAGTCAGGATTCTAAAACGGACAGTTGGCTGTCCCGAGATGCATCTTTAGACAGCCAATTGTAGATTTAGGATCGAGATTACAAATAATACTGAAAAACTAAAATTGCGAATTTTGTCATGAATTTTGGAATGTGCGGTTACAATAAGTGGAATAACTTTTCCAAATAAGTTTTTCCGATTTCTCTAACGCGAAGCAAAATATCGAAAATTTACCCTGTTTGTGGATTCGCAGTAAGCCGCGTTTAAAATTTAAATTTCAGATAACTAACTATCTTAAAAATATGTGCACTATCAACATGTATGACTGCAAAATTTCTAATCTGTATGTATTTTGATAGCTGATATATAGAGGTGTCTTCATCTTAAATGCGACACACTGTATAATAATGAATACTAGTGTTCAAGATGCATCGCGATAGCTGTAAAGAAATTAATTAGAAGGACTAAAAAGAATCGTCAGAGTCTTCTGAAGTCGAATCGTTCCCAGGTTGTATAACTATTGGTGCTATTGCCGGTAAAACAGGATATTCATTTTCTATTTTTACAACATGAGCTTCGCAACTTTTCCACACATCGCTATTAATGCCACTAATTACTTCTCGAATATTCTCAATGGCCACTGCGCTTAATGTTGGTGACTGATTATATTTTCGCAATCGTTTTTTTACGGTACCCCAAACCATTTCAATTGGATTAAAAATGCAATAGTATGGAGGTAATCGCAAAAGAGTATGGCCGTGCCTGCTGCAAATGGTGTCAATAACGTATTCGTTTTTGAAATTCCGACTTTTGATCATTCTAATTAATTCTTTTTTTACTGGAATCTTTTTAGGAACAGTGATATTTTTAAGTTCCATAAATTTTAAAATTTCGTCCTTTTTCGTGTTATTATTAGGTATTTTATTTAATATGCGGGAATGATACGACGCATTATCCATAACAATCACTGAATTCGGCGGAATATTGGGCAAGAGTTGTTCAACAAACCACTTTTCAAATAAATCGGCTGTCATATCTTCGTGATAATCGGCAGAAGACTTTGTTATATTTTTGGCCGACAATAGCAATGCATTAGATACAAAACCATCTTTGCTTCCGGCATGAAGAATAATAACACGTTTTCCTCGTGAACAGGGTGTATTTAATGCACACTTGTTTGTGTTGTCAACCCAGCCGTACTTGACAACATCATGCGTATCGAACCAGGTTTCATCTAAATAGATTATGTTTCTGTTTGAATTACGATACTGTTTTATTTTACTCAAATACTCTCGTCGAAGTTCAACAATACGCCGAGATTCCATTATTACCATTCGATTATCTAATTTCTTATATTTAAATCCACAACTTATCAAAATCTCGCGCAGTGTTTCCAAAGATGTATAATTATATTCAGGGAAATCTCTCAATTTTTCACGAATCAGTTCTAAAGTAGGCACTCTATTTTCTTTGTAAAAATTGTAAACTGTTCGCTGAATAACGTCTTTTGCAGCAGTGTCAATCCTACCCAATTTTTTATTTGGTCGCTTTCGTTTTAAGGAATGATCTGTAACAATGCCTAATTTAATAATTGTATATATCGTCTTATACCCGATTTTTGTTAATACATGAATTCTCGAAACAATTGCATTATCAGCCATCAAAATATTTTCTTTTTTCAAACACTCATACATATTTAAAACTATTCTTTGGGATTGTACGTGCAAATCTTTATTTTTTAATTCGGGGCTGTCATTAACATAATTGTCATTATCTATTGATAACACAGAAGTTGATGCATCTTGATCATTCGTATCAAATGGTCTCCAAAATGCCATCCTAGAAAAATATAATATTACTTACCTTATTATCCGCCTCTGATAGCTGCTTGCAAAATGAACTATTTAGGGTGTCATATAGCCAGACAAACAGGTGTTCCATCAAGATTTATTGCGATGCGCTTCGCTGTTGCCAAGTTTAAAATTATTGAATGTAACTTTAATACCATAATTAATATATCTGCAATTTTTCATGTTTCCAGGTAAGGTATAAAATCAATAAAATTTGGAAAAAAATAATACAATTCTTGAAACCGTTTTTCAGAACTTGGATTCTTAAAAGTTGTCTGATTTCTTAAAAGTCGATCATTATATCTATAAGAGTATTACCGCTAAATTCACCAACATGGCAACGTCGATATAGACCGAACATCGAAATCACCTCGAAATTCTGTCCAGACTACAATGTTGCCGATATTCGAAAATTACTTAGAGTATAAGTTATATATACAAAGTTCACAGTTGCTTTAATTCATTAGTGAAGAGTCCATGGAAATATTAGTACCTAGTTAATTAATTTATATAGATATATTTTTTGAGAATATGTTCATATTATTTTTTAAGAGTGTCGTTCGTTGACTAGCAATTGAATAATAACGAATAGAGAATAGAGAATATTTTTTAAATATAACCTTAGGAATTTTAGGAAATATGTCTGACAACCTTGATTTGAAAGGCGGTCTCTTTGAAATCAGAGTGAGGCATATTTATGTTGGAAAATTATTAGTGGATGTACTATACCAACTCATAGAAATAAGCAATTAAATGGGCTTCTTAAATTACATTTTTTTTTTCGATGGATCTATATTTTCTAACAACTTTAATAATATATAATCGATATTATTTTATTTTTCGCATCAAATTTGCGAATTCAGAATAAATCAATAGAACGAATTGTAAAGAAGCATATTACATCTATAAGGGAGTTTATGCAAAATACTAACAATTATTGTCCCTATTCTTTTGTTCTAGCAAATATTTTTTTATTAATTTACATATTATTGTTTCAGGTATGTAATACTTCATTTGAATAAATATGTATTGGTAAGTGGTATTTGCAATCTTATATCCGATAACATCATATTAAAACTCTACAGCTTTCATAAAGAATTTCACAACTAGTAAGTTGAATCAATATATTTTGTTTTGCATTTGTAAACAAATTGTTTTCGTTAATAGAAAGAATTAAATTAATTCGAAAGCTCGATAGTAAAGTCAAAAAATCTTTTCTTCCCCTTTTGCTCACATTGACTTGCTATGGATCCTTAAGTTCTTTTATTAAGCGTTATTAAAGAATCTATCTTTAAATTTAAAGAAAACAAATTTTGTGTGAAATACCAAATTTTTCGTGTTAATGTGAATAAGTATGGAATATAACATCAAAACATTCAAATTTTCATTCACCCAAAAATAGGCTCGCTGAAGATGATTTTTCGATCAAAATTAAAAGTCAGTTTTCAACTGCTCCATAGCTCAGTTAGTGTGCACACGTCGTCGTTGTCTTTGGTCGTTTATTTTCAGCTCCTGCAGGCTCAGAGCACGAAGCTAGATTTGATAAGTGAGGGGTCTGTGAAAGGTCTAGCCCTTATGAGCGACGTTTTGCGGTTTGTCGACGTATTGGTGTTGGTTGATTGTTTACTGAACCAGTGGACTCAAATTTATCCACCACACTGCGACTATTTCTCTCGGTAGGACGATTGTGCCGGCCGGTACATTATTGGTCTGTAACTTCCAACACTATTTATAAGGTAGCTGACTCTACGCTTCGGAAAGGTCATAGGTGGTCATTGCTAAACAACTTCAGTGACTACTGCACTAAATACCTCCCAGAAAATTACCAGAGCCCTTTACTTTTTAAACGTTTTAGTCCCTTGATTCCCGAAGTGTAGATTACACAAAAATCCAAATTATAATATTTCTAATATTAATCCAATAATTTTTTCCAATATAATTTTCGGTAAAATTATTTTGTGTTTAGTCGTATGCAAGAAATATTAATTAAATTACTTTATCTTTCATCCTGCTAAATTAATTTTAGCTACAACTTCAATATTAATTAACTAATACTAATTAATCTATTAGTAATAATTGTATTAATAAGCTAATTAGCAGCTTATCACATTAGCATTACGAAGACGAGATTACCAGCGATTTAAATAAACCCGTCATCAGAAAAATATAGAAGCATTATACAATAATAATATTGAGACGAGTATAGGATTATATAGTGCCGGCAAAAAAGTCTCTACCCAGTGAATAAAACACATAAATCAGGATATCATAATAATAATTATATTTTAATTTTACAAATTAATACTTTGACATATCACCCTTGTAGTCGATGACAAGCTGGATTCTCTTAAGCATGGATTGAGCAAGTTTCAAGAAATATTCTTCTTCCATGGTCACCCCTCTTTCAGCTGATTTATGCTGCTTGGTCGACACTCTTGAACCTTATTTTTTATCATTTTCCAGGCGTTCTCGATGGGATTAGGGTCGGGTAAGTTACCTTGCCATTCCAATAGGTTCACATTGTTATCATTTAAGAACTTTGACACTGTCTTGGCCTTGTGAGCAGGGGCACCATCGTGCATAATAAAGTCACATTCGTGAATTTCCCACAAGTTCAATAAATATTGTTCTAGAACAGTCAAATAGTTGCTTGCCCTCATTGTAGCATTCTTTGGCAAGAAATACAACCCTGCCTTTCCTTTATTCCCACTAAACGCACCGTATACCATTACACTTTAGGATATTTGAAGGTTTTAACTGTGAACATTTGGATCGTACATTGACGTGGTGTGTGGACGACGAACAAATTTGGAGATTCCTCTTACTAACCTGAACGTACTTTTGTCACTGAACATGACTTTTTTCCATTGTTAAGGTGTCCAATGCTGATAACTTCTACAAAAATCTAATCTATTTTTCTTATTTGTTTCTATATCGTTCACCTTTACTACTGCTTTCTGGTTCCAGTATATAGCCTTAATAAACTCAATGTCTTTTTTTGTCTAAATTGATGTTTTTTAATTCATCTATTAACTTCATATGCTGCACTCGGTCAAAGGCCTTCCTAAAAGTCTATGAAGCATACATATGCACTTTGTTATATTCCCGACATTTCTGCAAGAGTACCGTCAACGCAAATAATGCCTCTCTTGTACCCATGCCTCCTCTGAAGCCAAACTGAGTTTCATCTATCTGTTCCTCACATTTCTTATAAATTCGGTTTTGAACAATTTTCAAAAGAATCTTTAAAGGGTGGCACATTAGGCTTATCAATCTATAGTCATTACATGATTTGGGATTGTTGTTTTTTGGTAGAGGTAAAAATATCGATTTAAGCCATTCTTCCGGGATGTTGTCCTCTACATATATGTGGTTGAGAATTCGGGTGAGTCTCTTTATATTACCGTCATCTAAGGCTTTTAACAGTTCAACTGGAATTTGATCAGGACCCGGTGCTTTTCCTTGTTTTGCATTCTGTAGGGCATTCTTTACTTCTGAGGGTAAAATTTGTAGGTATTGTTTTTCTTCACCTATATCTTGTTCATTTTCTCTCTCGTCATGGAAAAGATGGATTATATATTGTTCCCATACTTCCTTTATTTTGCTCTCTTCAGTAAGTATTTCTCCATTATTATCTCTTGTTATGAGTGTTCTTCTTTGTCTGGTGTTGCCTGTAAGTTCTTTAATTTTTTTATGTAAGTTTGAGGTGTCATGTTTGTTGCTGAGTTCTTCCAATTCCTGGCATTCTTTGTTCATCCATTCCTCCTTAGCCTTTCTGATTTCATATTTGATTTTATTCTTGATGGTTTTATATTTATTTTCATCTTTATTTTTGTATTTTCTTTTTTCAGTTATTAGCTCAACTATTTCCGGTGTCATCCAGTCTTTTTTAGTTATTTTCTCTTCTTCGCCTAGGACCTCCTTTCCCGCTTTTAGTATGGCTTTTTTCATATCTGCCCATTCAACGCTTCCTTCAGTTAATTTATTTATCTCTGCGTTTAGTTGCTGTTGGCAGTTGTCGTCTTTTAGGTTTTTGATGTTAATTTTGGTGGTTTTAACTTTTTTCTCGGTTTCCTGAGTTTAATGTTGACGTTTGCTAGTAATAGATTATGATCCGTATCTGCATCTGCGCTTGGATAGGTTTTTGCACTTTGTACTCCATTACGAAACCTTTTGTTAATCGTTATAAAATCTATTTGGTTTCTGATTATATTGTTGGTGTTATCTTTTGGAGAAGTCCACGTGTATAATCTTCGTAGGGGTAGGTCGTAGTATGTATTTGTTATGACTAATTCTTTCTCCTGGCAGTACTGGACTAGTCTGTCTCCTCTTTCGTTTCTTTTACCTAACCCAAAATTTCCTACTATATTTCCAGTTTTTCCTCGACCGACTTTAGCATTAAAGTCGCCCATAATTATTTTTACCTCCTGCTTCTTTATGTTTTTTGTTAAAGTTCTAAGTCCGCGTAGAATTTTTCGACCTCAGCATCATTGCTATCAGATGTTGGAGCATACACTTGGATTAGATTTATGTTTAGAGGTTTGGCTTTCAGCTGAAGTAGCATCATACGTTCGTTAAAGGGAATGAAATTTGTCACAAACTCTTTTAAGTTATTGTTGATAATAATACCAACACCATGGCTGTGTTCTCCAGTGCTTTTGCCTGAGTAGAAAATAGTATTATTATCCTTGGTGTAGTTTCCAGACTTTGGCCATCGGACTTCTGAAAGGCCCAATACTTGTATGTCTAATCTCTCCATTTCTAACATGACTGTTGTTAATTTTCCTGCTTCATAAAGTGTTCTTATATTCCACGTTGCTATGCGTTTTAAATCGCTTACACTAAATTTGTTTCTCCACCCGGGGATTCTTCGCACCCCTGTCCCATTAAAGGGACGCCGGGCACTCGGGGCCACTGTTTGATTTACGTCCATTTGTGGTTGTTCTTGAGAATCCTTAGGGATCTTTAATGCAGTGGTTTCTCCTTGCTTTCTGCATCCTTATGCCGTTGATC
Source organism: Diabrotica balteata (assembly GCA_918026665.1). NCBI lineage: Eukaryota > Metazoa > Arthropoda > Insecta > Coleoptera > Chrysomelidae > Diabrotica > Diabrotica balteata. The sequence continues at coordinate 34,011,448 of OU898282.1, read as the reverse complement.
TTGGTTCATCCGCCTTTGTGATCGATTTCTCAATCTCAGGACAAAAGAGTGCCCTTCCACTTACCAACTCATCCGCCCGAAGCCGTTGGTCAGTAAGTGGGGGTTTGCTTATACCGGCAAACATTCGGTGATTTCGCAGTGTCACAACCGGTTAAATCATAATTACCGCCTGTGATTATTCAGTATCAGACCGGTAAAGAGATTTTCTCTACCGCTCCGATCCTGTAATGACATAGCAGCTGCCCTATGCCATGCTCTCAGTTGATCCGCGGGTGTTTATTTGGCAGAGCCTTATTCACACCTGCCCCACATATCTGTAGGACGTTCCCTATCAGCCATTGGGACGCGCCGTGTTGAGGTTGAGAACTACCCCCCTCCGAGTGTGTTTTCCAAGAAGTACTGAAGAGCCCCTACTCAATTCAGAACTCCTCCTTCTTGGAAACTACACCGGCACGGACCAATATTGTTCACTTCAATTTAGAATTTAATGATCCCAAACCTTACTGAGTAAAGCAAGAGAAGTTTGACACTGATTATTCGCACAAAGACCACTGTATACAGTACAAACACGCAGAATAAAATAAACTAAACAAACTAAGCGACCAGTAAACTACAGACAACGCCGTTGCAAATACGTTATCCCTTCTCCCCTCAAATGTTAAACAAGCGCAGACATGATGATTGCAATTTTTCTTTGAACTTAGTTATTTATTTGGCAATGTATAGATTTTTATGCACGCACTGTAAGTAGAACTCTTATTGAGAATAAGCAAGAATGTTCAAACAATAAATATAATGAAAAATTCAATGCACATAAAAAGTTACAGAATCGGCAGGAAGTTTTAAATCGGAGGAAAACTAGTACAGCACTGGTTAACAATACTACATACAGTAGATATATTGCATAGATACAATTAATACATACAACCCTAGTACAGTTGTTATTTTAAGAAGTGAAGAAAAAGTTAAGGTAAGTATGGTTAAAAAAATATAAATTGTAAGGAAATAGCAAATATGGAGATACGATTATAAACAAAAAGATATGCACAACTAATGGACCCATCGATAAAGGATTTTATCACCGGTGTTCTGTAAAAGAATATCTGCAAATATAAATTGGCACAACAACCGAGAAAAATAAGATCAAATATATTAATGCGCCAACACTCAAACCGAAATATTTTGTATGGAGGGATTCCTCGTCCTATCAAATTATTCCCTAACTATCAGGATATCATGACTATAGATGGTGTTCCTTTTTCATGTCGCGATTTGCTGGATGCGGACGCCAGTTCCTTCGACTTAGATCGTAGTGTTTCTTTTGGTCTGGTTCCATGCCTTCTCTCGCCAGGTCTCTCAATGCTTCTAATTTACAAGTTTTATTTGTACACTCCTGTATATTTTGGCATGTCGTTACATCTGTTGTGTCTAACACTTAATTAATACTCCATCGTCATGTTCGGGAAAGGAAGAAGGTCGATTCTGATCGGTACTCAGAGACCCGAGGTAGGAGCTCCTACCAGATCAATACTCCGGATCAACTCGGTTCGTTATCGTTATCTACGGCGTTTTATGCCTTTGTCGGTAGTCTATCTCCAGCGCGCATCGATGGTAGTGGTAGATTATCGATGGGAGTACGGGCGTACAGAGAGAGGGATCTACAGGGAGAGAGAGGGTGTCATTCTTACAAGACAAAGTAGAAGGTCCTAGATGCATAATTTTTGAGGCTGGTTTAATTGAAATTCTTATTAATCGTGTATAGTTGTAGTACAGTGACAGTGAAACTCATTATGGGAGTTGCATCCAACATATCCCTATTGGTCTGTTGAATTTCACAAATCCGATCCCTTCGGTATCGCATTGGCCATAGCTTATATAAGGCGAGCGGTTTACACTTAAAAAGGCGCTTAGAAACGTAATATACCGACTAATTTTTAGTTATTTCATCCGTTGGACCCATTCCCTGTTCCAAAACTAGTTTCGAACCCACAACTCGCGCTCCACCACCCATCTGGCTGCCGTCCGCAGTTTCTCCATTGGTGACCTTTCTAGCACTATCCAAAAAAGGTTTCCGATGTTACAATCCACTAATTGTCATGTACGTTTTAAGGCTGCGTCTTGCCATGACGTGTCACGCGTGTTGGTACCCGTAGTCGTGCTGTGTGTTGATACCCGTTTTCTTTACCTTAAAATCTAAAAATCAATACATATGATAATGTTTATCGAAGGCATAAATATCAGTTTACTCTTGAAAGAACAATCGTGATGTTCACAACTTCTCGTCAGATGCTAAACCGTCATTTTGATAGACTTCAATAATAAATCAAACCTGTTAAAAAGGAAACCGATTTTCGTAATTGTGTAAAGAAGTGTATTAAAATATAATTAAACTGTTTTATCTTGAGCCTTGTCGAATTAATTCGAGCTAAAAGTTCAGTATTTTAATTTGCACCTCTTCTTTGCCGTAATACGCTACTTGTAAATTTGCTGCCAAAGCCCTGTGCAAAAATAAAAAGGTCTAATGGAGAACAGTTGAATGTCGAGATTTTTACAGAGTTTTTTTCCTTTGCTGAGAAGCCGAGAATTTTATAAAAAGTACATAAAAAGCTCATGCAGAAAATAGTTCAGGATTAAGTTTTTGTTTAAAAAGAGTTATTACGGGAGTTAATTAATGAGGCAGGGAAGTGTACTGAGTTAAGCCGCATCTTCCGCTTTAACGACTTTATTTTTCTCTAACGTTTTTCGTTTACTTAATTTTATATTCGTTCTGTTGGTTTTAAAATTTTGGAAGTAGCAGTAAATTAAATATCAGAAACAAAAACGAAAATTTTTGTTTGGAAAGGAATTTAGCCAGTCTAATGATAAACAAAATGCCTCTAGAGCTTTTGATTTTTGGAACGGAAAATAGGGTAATGTCTTAAGGATATAAAATATAAAAGATAATATAGAAGAACGTTCCTTTATCCTTTTAAAAAATTTTCTGCTATTAACGTACATATTTGCGATTTTATCGATTGGAACACCCTTACGAATTACGCAGATAACGGTTAGACCATATTGAACCAAGCCGAGACCCAACTCATGGCCGAGGCCAAGAGAGGTTTTCACATGCCTCAACGCGGAAAGGTTTACTGATAATAATTTAGAAAAGTTTAGAATAAGCATGAATTATATTATATTAATCCTTACTATATGAGAAGTAAATTTAATGATAGTTTGTGGGAGAAAAGTGGCAAATTTTCCTTTCCTTATTTTGCTTTTTTTCAAAGAGTATTATAAACATAAATTCGTCTTCTTTGGATTCAGAATCTAATATCATCAAATGGTCATCAAGTGAAGTCATCACGATATCTGGGCGATGGATTGGGTTCAGTGTGCTAAAAAAATCATGGGAAATACATGAATGGGCCGCTCATGGCCCCGACTGTGCTTGGTCTCGACTGGGTTAAATATGCGACAGGCCATACTCTAGAGATGCTGTTTATTGCAATAATGCAATGTTGCCAACTTATTTTATGGCTAAACATTTTAAATGTATTGCCTTTTTTTTCTTTTCACTTTCAGTTAATTTCTTTGAAAAATATGATATTGACTTTCTATATCCATTTCATCATTTTGTTTCAATACATCTTCTACTCCTTTGATGCTGGCATCTGTATATACAGTCCCTACCCATATTATTAGACTCATTAAACAAATTCTAGTTTACTTTATTTCATTCTTCTTCTTTTTACGGTGCCTATCCGTTCCGGATGTTGGCGATCAACATGGCTATCCTAACTTTGCTTGCTTCTATTCTGAATAGTCTGGTTGTCGATGTATTAAACCACTTTCTCAGGTTTTGAAGCCAAGATATTCTTCTTCTCCCTAGTCCTCTTTTTCCAAATACCTTGCCCTGAAGAATGAGTTGCAACAAGCCGTATCTCTGTTCATTCCTCATAACATGAAGATATTCTAGTTTGCGCTCTTTGATGGTGTTAACATCTCGAATTCCTTGCCTATTCTACGTAGGACCTCAACATTAGTCACACGATACACCCATGAAAATTCTTAAGATACGTCTGTAACACCACATCTCGAATGCCTCGAGTTTTCTTAAGGAAGCTTCGGAAAGTGTCCAGGCCTCTACTCCGTATAATAAGGTAGAAAATACATAGCATCTAATGAGAGAGATTTTTGTAGAAAGTGGTAAATCATTTCTTCTGAAAAGCGACTTCATCATTATGAACGCTGATCTCGCTTTAGTTCATAATTAATTATAATTAACTATGTTAGTTACATATGAGAGGCTTACATAAATGATAGTATTAACCTTTTTATGTATTTATTAAACAAAAAACAAACAATATTAGTTTTGTAATTCTCTTTATCAACTGACCCTTGTTTCTTATTGCTTCTTCGGCCAATTTTCTTGTTAGGCACTCCCAGAAATTTTCGATAGGGTTCATGTCTGGTTAGTTGCTGGGCCATGGTCATAGAGGAATTTCTTGACCCATTAAAAAACTTTTAATACTTTTATCAGGGCTTATCAAAAGATGCTCTATCATGCATAAAAACCTTTATCAAATCATTCGTTTATTTATGGAATCAATCTTGACTGCAAGACCTTTTTATACTTGTCCTGCAGCATGGTTCCGTGTACCACAAATAAACGTCTCATTCCTTTGCCACTCATTACAGACCAGATTATCGGACAAATTGGGTGGTATCATCGATAATTTGAAATGTTGCTTCATCACTAAAGAAACCCTGCAAATAAATATGAGTAAGAATTATATATATATATATATATATATATATATATATATATATATATATATATTTATGACGAAGAGATTGCTTGATGTATATATAATATATTATATTATATATATAATATATTATATATACTCGCTATATGTCAAACCCGGAAAAATAGTGACAGCACATATAGCTCCCGCGGAAACCTCAAAACAAATATATATATATATATATATTATATATATATATATATATATATATATATATATATATATATATATATATATATAAGCGAGGTTCCTACAGCCTCTGCCGCCTCTCGCATTTCGACCGCCATCGTTCTCTGTCCATCCATTCGTCTCTTTGATGGCTCTATCTCTCATTAGGTGTCGTACATTTTCTTCCCAGGCAACTGAAGGCCTTCCCTTCTTCTTCTTTGTTGTGGTATGTAATTTAAAGCTTTCTTTGGCCATCTATCTTCATTCATTCGCTTCACGTGACCATACCACACTAGTTGTCTCGTTTCAATTCTGTCTACACTGGAATATACAGTATTTGTCCTCCTTCTTAATATCTTCATTCCTGATATGATCTTTTTTGGATACACCACACGCTCTCCTTAGAAAATCCATTTCTACTACTTCTATTCTTTTTCTATCTTTTTTCGTGATCTGCCAAACTTCTGCCCCATAAGTCATAATAGGCTCTACCAAGGTTCGATAGATTGTCAATTTTGTTTCTTGTCTAATATCTTTAGACCATAGTAGAGTTTAGAATGTTAACCGCTTTTTTCCCTGCTGCGTTCTGTTTTCGATGTCTCTTTTGGTAGTGCCTTCTTTAGATATTATAGATCCGAGATATTTATATTCATTGCATGTTTTTGTGTTTCTAATTTCTAACTCTGGATCTTCTTCGTCATCTCCTACTTTAAGATACTCTGTCTTTGACATATTCATATTGAGGCCCCATTTATCATATTCTTTCTTTAGTTTTCTAAACATGTAGTCCATGTCTTCCTCATCATTCGCTACAACTACTTGATCATCTGCGAAAAATAAAGTTGTTAGACATTTATCACCGCCTATGTCTATTCCCATTCCGGATACTTGTTTCATCCACTGCTCTAGCGCTGATTAATTATATTTAAATAAGTTCGGAGATAGACAACATCCTTGTTTAATCCCGTTTGTTAATAAAGGTTTCCTTCTTTAACGACACTTCTTGCATTTTTGTATATATTTGCGATAGCATTTGAGTAAGAATTATAAAGTATGAAAACAAAATGATTTGTATTAACTGACTTCTTGCTAATCATAAATAGTCCAATCTTTATGAAAATTGATCCAAGCTAGGCATTTTTTGAGTATTTGTATATGTGTTGTATGTCTCTGTGTTGAAAAAATCCATTTACAATTTTCATTTCATTTGGTCACATAATGATATTAGTCTGGTACCATTATCATGTACGTGTTTCCTCTCCGAATTGACATATAACTCCGTTATGGGCTTTTTTTCCAGTTCTGCTGTTTAAGTCTCCCAAGATGATAATTTCTCGATATGTACCGGACTTTTGCAGCCTCTAAATTCAATTTCTCAAAAAAAATCGTTTTTTAATGTTGACTGGTACATCATGATTTACTGCATATACATCCAAGATTGTGCATTTGTGTCCTCTAATCGTAAGGTTCATTTTTATCAATCTGTCGTTTATGGCTTCCCAAGTAGTTATGTATTTCCTTAGCTTCTTACGTATTAATATGGCAATTTTCTCCTTTGGTACCCTGCTGTAGAAGTGATCATATTCTCCAATGTTTTCTGATCCTTGGCCCTTTCGTTTTGTTTTGGTGATTACTGTGATGTGCAATTTCAGCTTACTCATTTCATACATTATTTCATTTATTGTAGGTCTAAAACCTTGCACGTTCCAAATTCCAAAATTCATACTCCTTTTTCGTAGCGTAGGGGTTAGCCCGATGTCTCAACCCCCAACTCGGAGGTCCAGGGTTTAATTTTGAAGTTTTCCTTCTCCTAGACAATTTGCTTTTACTGCAGCTTAAGAGCATCATCTACCCTTCGTCTGTAATCCTAAACAAGGAGCCCTTACAGGGTGCTATCGACCGGGCCAGTTGAACCCTGGTTTTTTTAGAGGTGTTACTCCTCTGTCCCTCCTCTTTTATCCGGGCTTGGGACCGGCTGAATCGGTTATAGAGCTACTCAATTCACCCCACGCCAATACAGACAGAGTTAAAACACAATATTTAACTTCTTTACAAAATAAAAGTGTACAAAACCCAGTAATGCTCACAAACGAAACATAATAATGCTGGCGCGAATCCCTAATCACTCGGACATTATTTCTACAAAAAGTACATAATGGTTTATAGTTTTTCGACACGAAACACATCACATGTGACAAATTAAAGCTGAATGATTGCATTGTCAGTTGATATCTGCTCATATTTTTTATTTAAATTTGTGCAGTTTTAATGTGCATCCATGATTCTTTTGTGATCGTATATTGTACTCTACATGACGGGAAATTGTAAACGAAAACATACATGCGACAGAAACGTGTTTTTTTATTAGAAGTTAATTGAAAATACCCAATGGAAAATATTTTTCGCATTCCTGTTTTCATAATAAAGGCTCTAAAATGGATATTTTCAATTATACTGAATTATTGGAAAATAATCGATTACTTTAGTTTTATATATTCATATTTTTAACTCCTTATTTGGGAGTCCAAATACCATTAAAAGCAGGAAATAACGAAGAAAGACATTCCAGGATTAGCCAAGCAAGATCAGCCACCTGACAGCTACACGGACTATTATGGAATAAAAAAATAAAAAAAAAAATTATAAAATAGTAATAGAAAGTATTGGGCTGTACGGCGCCGAACTCTGGGAAATAAACCAAAGAAACCAATTAAAAATTAAGGCCATGGAAATGAACTACTGGAGACGATGTTGCCAGCTCACTAGACTTGATAGGGTGAGAAACGAAGATATTCGGAGAGAAATGGAAATCGATCTAGACATAATAGACACAATCGAAGCCATAAGACTTAACTGGTATGGACACCTTCAAAGAATACCTGAAAATAGATGGCCAAAAAAATAGAAGAATGGACTCTGCCAACTAGAAGAAAACGAGGTAGACCAAGACGATCCTGGAGAGACGATGTCGACGATGCAATGACCGCCAGAGATCTAACAACTGAAGATTGCTTCGACAGAAAACGCTGGAAATTATGATGTGAGGAGAAGCGGTGCCAGCTGTAGAAGACTCACTTATATCATGTTTTTAAATATTTCTTATTTAAACTTTGAAAAATAAGGCTATTATCGAGCACAAGTTTAATTAAATCCTGCCTAAGTACTTTCGCTTAAAATAGCATATTCAGGAGCATTTCGTCAAATATGAGCTATCCAGCAAGCGTGTAGAATGTTAAAAACATGAGTAATAACATAAAATTGTACAAAACACTACACTAAAATAAGGACAAACAGTTTTAAAATTACTTAAAAGATTTTCTTTTGTCTCGTTATGTGCTTTACTCCCATAGAAGTTGTAAAATAATTGTACCGCAAATAAATGAACTTTTGATTAAATGAAATGAAAACCGCAACTTTTGAACAATATGCAGACTATAATCATAGTTCAATATAAGGTTGAATGTTCGAATAATTAAACTTTGAGGGTATACAAGGCAACTATCGAACACGGTGATTAATTTAATCTTGCCCAAGTACTTTCAATCAATAGATCATCTTCAGGGGCATTTCGTCAATTGTGGACTATCCGACATAGTAGAATGTCATAAATGTAAAAACTGGACATAACAATACAAAATACACTACACTAAGACAAACAAACACTTTAAAATTTATATGGCGAAGCTACATATTGTGAAGAAGCCGGAGACAGAATGGGCTCCCGGTCTGACGGAAATCTGTACATTTCCGTCAGACCGGGAGCCCATTCTGTCTCCGGCTTCTTCACAATATGTAGCTTCGCCATATAAATTTTAAAGTGTTTGTTTGTCTTAGTGTAGTGTATTTTGTATTGTTATGTCCAGTTTTTACATTTATGACATTCTACTATGTCGGATAGTCCACAATTGACGAAATGCCCTGAAGATGATCTATTGATTGAAAGTACTTGGGCAAGATTAAATTAATCACCGTGTTCGATAGTTGCCTTGTATACCCTCAAAGTATAATCATAGTTGTGACAGCTTTCTACATTTTTATAAAAAAGTTTATTACGGAAATATAGTTCACGAAAATTTTAAATTTTATTAACTATACATTGGATAGATTTCATCTAATTTGATTGGATTGATGAATAGTGAAAACGTACCATTCTCTATTAATTTAATATGACGGCACATAATAGATAGAGTTAGCACGCAATGGGAGTAATTAAGTAAGTGAATGTCCCTATACTATACATTGCGCAAGTGTAACATAGTGGATAGATAAAAATTTAATATTATTATACGAGAGGTGCTACTTACATTTTGAAGCAGAAAAACAAATATTTATTTATTAGTAAATTGATTTTTTTTTCACAAATGTCAACGTTTTGGGATGCTCTGAAACTATTTTCTTGGAAGCTGCCCTCTAAAGAGATAACTTTAAAATATGTACTTTAAAGCATTTATCAATTATTCAGGCAACGAAAAATCAAGTTCATCATTAACTGGAAACTTTATCACTGGATACTGGATATCGGCTTATAAAAACTTTTTTATAGTTCATATTACTGTGTGTAGTAGAAACGTAGATATTTTAATACTAAAGAAAACCCTTTTGGAATCATTTGTGATCCTAGCAGGGCATTTGATTAAAGAATCAAAATATTCTTATAAAATATATTCTGTGTCTCTATCGGCTCCTCATAGGCTTCTGACGTCTAGGCAGTTACTATCCCTCCTGGAATCTACCAGAACATGATCGATCTGATTTCCTGTGACATCGCCGTTGGAGACCCACGTTTGTTTGTGAATTTTTTTGTGTTCCAACATTGTTAATTGTATTAACATGTTGTGGGATGCTGCAACGTCTATTAATATTGCTCCATTGTCATTACTGACCTCATGGAGACTATGGCTACCTGGCATTGGTCTGCATGCTGATTCGTTCCCAATCTTTGCATTGAAATCCTAAAGACAATATGTATCTCCAGTTTGGAGAGATTATTTTTTAGTTCCTCTAGATTTTCAAAGAAGCTTTTTATTTGTTTTTCATTTTTCCCCATGCATGCGTGTATGGGCAGCAATTAGGGAGTAGTTACGTAGCTGTCCTCTTAATCTGATATAGCAGAGCCTTTCGTTAATGGGTTCGAAGATTATGAGTTATGACTGACCCCACAAGACTTTTATTGACTATGAAGCCAGTGCCGGATTGGTGTTCTTGTTTATCTGCACTCAGAACCAAGATGGATCATTTTCGATTGATATTGTAATACGCATTCTCAAAATCTATGAAGAAATCGTGTATGGGTCTACATTAAATTTACTAGTTTTTTCTAATTCTGCCACAAGAGGAAGATTAGTTTTATTGATTAAACCTCATTAGTAAATTGGTATCATTATCGTTTGAATGATAAAATTGTAATAGATACTGATTATTCCGTGTAATAGTATTTCTATATAAACTATATTTTTTGTTGAAAACTTATTGAAAAACTTGTATGTTAAAATTTTTATGTTAATATTATCTCTAGAAGTTTTAACATTTGTGATGACATTCCATCTATTACAGTTGTGCTGCTTGCTCGTTTTATAATTTCTTCCAAGACCATTATAGGTATGTTAGGTTCACATTCACTTGCTATAAGCTGGGTCGTGTTTGTGGTGGTGGATTGGTCTATACTTCTTTTTATTCTTCTTTATAGGTTAAGAATTATTTGTCAGCGATGTGACGTATGATATCTGATCGTTTTCTCGAGTTTCCTTTAACTTTATTCTGAACTTTCTGTGCCTTTGGCTTGTCTGATTTTATATTTTATGATGGTATTTATGTACCTTGTGGTGTTCTGTTTGGTCTAATGTTAATCGTTAATATATATAACGCAATTATTATCATAATCAACTAAATATTATTGAATTATTAATAATTTAGAATCCAGGAAAAACCCAAACGAAATAAAATCTTTCTGTCATCCTCAAATTCATCGAATGACTTTTGTAACAACATATTTTGGTTCAGTCTTAAGCAGAGACAGTCAAGTAACACAACTAACTTGCGCAACGCCTCTTTAAAAAGTAAATAATATTGTATACCTACCTTCCTAGTGTTATATTTTTATTATATTTCTAATTATTGTCTTTATTCTAATTGATTGTCTTTATTCTAATTTACTGTCTTTATTCTAATTTATTAAAACTCACGATAATTTATCAAAAGTCTTTATTTTATACCAATTTATTTTACACTTAATAATTACAAATAATTTTTTTGCGTTCGAACAATTTTAAAACCGATATCGCGAGCTTCTTGTTGACTGCCCGCTCAATGAAAATCTTCCGTTATTTATTCGAAACTAGCTGGTAACCAGAATATTGTAGAAAATACGATGCCGTTCTCGACGTAGACACAGCGGCAACTGGTCTCAAAACTGGTATGTTTTTTTTCATCGGCTCGTCCCCAGGAAGTTCGATTGTTGTTTTAGCGAAGGGGACCCAAAGGATGTCAGGTAGATTTTTGACATAGAAATTACGAGAATCAATACAAAAGAATTAGTCATAAAATATTTACAGTTCTATACGCCATAAGATTTAAAATCGTAACACTAGTCTTTATCCTAGCCGCTATAGATAGGTCTCTTCTACAAAATTAAAAAAGTGGCGCAGTAGGCGGTACTGCAACTAGCGCGAAGATTCATATTGTTTCTGTATTTTTAAAATCTACATAATATTCTTAAATTTGCATAAATTAATTTTATTTTGTTTAGTTTCTGTATATATACCGAAACTTTTGTTCTAGTAAAAACCTTTTAGACCGTAATATTACAAATCCAATCATTACATTTGAAATCTGAACGTGTCTCACAATCCAACTACTTGGGTACTATTATCAATGAGTCATGAGACAATACCCAAGAGATTAAATGTCGCATCGGAAAGACAAAAAGTTCGTTCTTGACTATGAGTTATGTGTTCAACAGCCATGACCTCACCCTAGAAACAAAACTAAGGCTCCTTGAATGTTATGTGTACTCATTGCTTCTATACGGAGTAGAAACGTGGACATTGAAGGCGAAAACTCTATCAAACCTCAAGCTTTTGAGCTTTGGTCATACAGGAGTATTCTGAAGATACCATGGGCAGACAAAGTCAACAATGAAGAAGTACTGCGGAGGATGAACACAACTGCAGATTTGGTCAACATCGTGAACGGCCGTAAGATTTCAAAACATCCCGTATTCAAACAGTTTTTATATTGGTGGAGATACGTAGACGATGTACTGGTATGTTTTACAGGAATTTAGAGGCAAGTTATTGTTCGTAACCAATTCTTATCGTTTATTAATTCACTCCATAGTCATAGTGAATTTACAATAAACACAGAATAGAATCAATTCATAAATGTTCTGGATTTAAAAATTATTAGACTTCAAAGCGAACATGAGTTCACCGTATTTGATTAACCTACCCATACTGACACGACTATACACAATTTATAATCCCATCCTACACAACATAAATTGGCAGCCTATGGGTATAACGAACAAACAATAAACAAAATATTAAAATAAAAATTACATAAGGAAGCCCTGAAATTAGCATTTCCACCACCAGAGAAAAAATCCAGTACCTTCTGTTCGATTACACATATAGAAAATATATCAGCAAAAATAGAAAAACACATAAAAAGAAAGGAATAACACCAGCTTTTAGAACAAACAACAACATAGGCAAATACATTAAGAACAAGACTCAAAAGAAAAATCATTTACACAGTGGTGTATATAACCTGCCCAAACTGTCCTGCTGACCTGCCCAACTGTTTAGCGACTGCCAAAAAACTTCATCGATCAAACTGGTAGAACTTTTAACAAACGTGTAGCAGGACACAAAGGGCTTTAAGTAATAGAAAAACAGATTCTATGTACGCGCTTCACTTTCTAGATTATAATCATTCTTTTAATGACGAATTTCAAATTCTTGTCATTCAAAATAAAGGCCTTAAACTATCTTTATTACAATCTATGGAAGTTACCAAATTAAAAAATATTCATAATTCTGAATGACCAACTTGAAACAAACAGTTCTTCCTCTTCAACTTATTTCGTTGAAGACTATAAAGTCTAAACGCTTACAAAATGTATATCGCTTGAGAAAGGTACGCTGCCGAAAAAGCTGTAGGATAATAAATTATTTTGAATTTTATGGACGTGTTGAAAAGTTTTCAGTACTTAATTTTATTGTTAAAACAATTTTATTTCATGTGAATATTCCTTACTGAATCGAGTATACGCTAATAATGCTGAGGAAATTTTGAGATATATCTACTTATCAGATAAATTTCTATCTATCTCTAACTCAAGCAAGCTTAAAGAATCAGTCAATTCAAGTCTTTGACGAATATTGTAACAAACAACCAGAAAACCGAAAGAGCAATTAGAGCATGAATAACATTTCACAAAATCAGCGCCCTTGTTTTAAAGCGTAGACTAAGTGTAATACCAAGACAGAGAATGATGAATGTTATATTTGCCCCTAATAGTGTAGGCGTGAAAACCAAATAGTTCGGAGGTATTTGATGTGGGAGTACACAGAATTATTTCAGACAACATACCGGATTTAATTAATTTTATCTTTAAAATAGGAAAACCATTAAGAAGTAACATGTAAACAGCTACATGGCAATGCAAATAATGTTTAAACATTATTTGTTTGGCAATAAGTGAAAAACAAAGAATATATCGACTAGGTTTGACTAGATCTCTGGAGGCGTAGGTTATAGAAAATGAAGTGATTCAAATCTCCCGTATTGTGAAAATATAAAAGCATGCTAGAAGAATTAGTGCATTCAATAGTACATACAAAATTTAAATCATCAGCGAAAATTAGTTGTAAACATGCTGTCACACTTCTGTCAAAACTGGAAATTTCCAGTTTGAACCACCGTCCTTCGTCATATTGCTGTTTTTGTTTGATGTATTTCGTTGTATATGACAGGCGGCTAAGTTGTATAGGGTGTCAGATTCTGCAAGTAGAGAGGAGGCATACTATAAAAAGTATTTCGTGAATAATGTCATATAAGACACAGGTCACCGTTGTGCAAATAACGATCGAGAAAATTTTATACACATCCTCAAACAAGACAAAATCTGTATTTTCTTTTTAGTATAATTATAGAAAAGAAATGAAAGTAAGCAAAAAATGCGTGTAAAATCAAAAGCATTTCTCCGATTTTAGTAATTCAAAAACAGGAGCTTTATCTTCTCCGCACTCATAAAGATCAATGAAGCAATACGTTTGTCTTTGTCTGTCCCATTCATCGTACTGACTCAAACTACACTAGAATATTTTGGCGCGTTTGTAATATACATGTATAATGTCAACACTCAGTAATGCCAACATAACTTTTAGCTGCGTTCAGCTTGCCAGCCGCACAAGCCATATTTACATACCTACAACCATTTTTAACCTAACCAACAGTTAGAAAAAGCAATTAGAAAATGAGAAAAAATAAAATAGTGATATAAACTTCTAAAAAAATTAGAATATACCCTCTTTAATGACAAAGTAGAGGTTACACAGGGAATGGTACTAGGCTCGGGCTTCAGTGTGGTAGAGGTCTCTTGGTTGGGCTCTTATTACAGCTCAAATACAAGAGAATCAGTTAGATAAATCAAGTACTGAAGATAAAGAGAAGAGAAGTTAGAAGGTAAGGAGAAGGGAAGTAATTGGGCACCACCCTATTTTTAGAGGAACAGGGAAACCTTACGACATATTGATTAAGATAACAATAAAGGTAAGATACGGTAAGATAATTACGCGACAATAAAGTAAACCGTGAGAGAAAAGTTATTATGATTGTGCTGTACACACTTAATATTTCGACACATATGCACTGTTTATATGATAAATCAAATAGTAATATAAATCAATAACATTGTCTAGATAGACCATACACGTAGTTCATCAACAAAGTTATATTGAGGTATAGTGGTTAAAGTAAATGCACTATAACAATTTTTACTAAACAGTTAAATGGCACGAGATAAGTTTTCCACAATTTATTATTGAATATAACAAAAAATATCTATTTGAAAAATAGTTACGAATAATTTAGTATCCTCAAGAATTAGAAAAAAGGTAAGAAATATTATAATTGTGTCTACGTCAATATTCGTCAAATCAGTGATTTTTACGCCTTGAGAATACGTAAATGTGAAGTTACTAAATGTTGATCGTGATCACCTTAAATCTATGCATAAAATTGATCATAAATATAACCTACATATAAAACAAATTGTTCGTAATTTATACGTATATATTATACCGTAGTTTTATACTGATAATAGTTCGTTCGGTTGGAGTTAAAGTAAACACCCATAAATAAGTAAGGTACACTGAACTGGAGTTATAAATCAACTCCTAACGATTTAGGTAGCGAAGATGAGCTTTAGTCAATAAAAATATAGATACTCACAATACAACAGGCAACAGGTAGGCACAGGTAATGACGTTCTTTTATAGAACGGTCTCAAGAATAAAGGCACTTGACGCGTTGCCCTCGCAACAGGTACATTGGGTTTCTCAAGCGGCGTGGATGATTCAGGTACGATAACGAACTACGGTGTTTCAATTCACAATCTCTCAAATTGATGTAGAAAGAAAAGGAAAGAAAGAGAAGCAGCAGAACAAGAAGAGCAAGTAGAAGTACAGGTAGTAGTAAATAGTAGAGACGAACGGCAAATAGAAGTGACTTCGTGTCCTCGAATTGGAAGACGTCTGTTTGACAAAAGAGAAAATAGTTAATATAGGAAGCACTGTATGAAGATATATGGATAATGGTGAGTTGAAAATACACTTACCGCCGTTTGATGAAGACAAACCGCTTGCCACAGGAACCAACTCGGAAATGAATTCGAATTCTGATCTTAGACAAGCTGAGGATAAAAAAAGTGTGGGAGTATTGGCCGAAGAGTGCCACGCGAAAATGATACTTAAATAACAAGGCTAGTGTGGTCGTATTTGTAACCTAACCATTTTCTCTCGGCATGGAAAATTATTTCATCGAAAACCAACATCTCCGCTTTTCTTAGAAGGTAAGCAGGGTACTCGACAATAGAAACTGAGTTCTTTGTTAAGAGGAAGGGTTTTTATTTAACAAATGAAAGATAAAAAGAGCAGCGAACATTTGGCGAATTATTTCGTTGTTGGAAAAAGGCATGACAAATCGCTCGTTGCTTTTGGCTTATTTTTAAGGTTCCTAGCGAAATATATAGACATAAGTGGCGTGAGAAAGTAATTTTCTAAGGGATTTAATTTAAAGAAATTTTAAACATGCTTTAAGGATCCGCGTGGACCCCACTATTTTTATTTCAAATTTCACTTGGTTCCAGGAAGGCTTATGATATTTTTGGGTATATGATTGGCTATACTCCTGTATTTTACTGGTACGGTTTCCTACATTTTTATAAAGAGGTTCTCTTCTTCTTCGGGTTCCTTCTCCTAGCGGAGGTTGGAAATCATCATCGCTATTTTAACTTTGTTGGCCTCATTTCTGAATAATTCTAATGAGCTGCAGCCGAACCACTCTCTCAAATTTCTTAGCCAGGACATTTTGCGTCGTCCTGGGTTTCTCTTCCCTTCTCATTTTCTCATTATGTCATAATTGTCGAGCTTCGTTTTTCCTTAAATTATAGATATGCGCGTTCTAATACATCCCTGTATGAACAGGTACTTATACAGAAATAAAATCACCCTATATCAGAGTTTCCATACTACAGATTGCAATACACAATCCTTAGATATACGTATATATCTTTGTTGTATTTACAAATACCTTTATTTTATTTTTGTAGTTATTGCATGTTGAGTGGCATCGTATCCAAGAAAAGCACGATATTTTATTTTCCGAGAATATTGTAAGGGTGGTTTTCTTTGCCATTAAAGAAGCCCCAAGGACGTTATTGTTTCAATGTTCTCGGAACTTGCCAGAGGATACTATGTTTTAAGAATACTATGCTACGTTTGAAGTTTGCAATATAATTTGATGTCCATTTCAACCTAACGATATCGCAAATAAGCGGAAGAGGGAATAACTAAAAAGTGTTTGAAATTTTCAGTATTTTATATTTATATCTCTATAGGCCAGTGAGGCATTATTGGTTTTACGAAAATCCATTCTTATTATCATGAAAACTCAAATGACACTTTTAACCAAATTAATAGAGCATATTACTCAAAGACTGGTGGAATTCGATCTTTATTTGTGTCCAAAAAAAAAACGCAGGAGAATGCGGTGAATAAATACAAACGTTTACAGTTAATTTTACAAGGCAAATTGAAAACAAGAGAGATCCTGGCTGGCGAATGTTAGGAAATGAACTGGTCTAATGTCAACTGATATTTTTCGAGCTGCAGTGAATAGAATAAGATTTGTCAAAGTGGTCGCCAATGTCATAAGGAGATAGGTACCTTTAGAAAAAGTATTAAGTATATCAGCCAAGCATTTGACTAAGTGTGGCATACATGACTCCTCTATAAACTAAAGAAAAATCTTTCGTATCAATACTGTTTAATTATAAATTCGTTTCTAACAGATCGTTTTTCACTACTGAAACAACAAGATGCCCGTTTAGAAATATTTAAAATCGAATCCGGTGTGCCACAAGGTATTGTACTCGGTCCCTTATAACTATTATTAACTGCTAATCTACCTACAACTAGACTAACAACAGTCGCAATATTTGGCGATGACACATGTATTATCGCATCTCACACAGATCGCCAAAGAGCTTCACAAAAAGCCCACTTAAATATAATAAAAACATGGTTAAAAAGCTACAAAAACATGGAAACTGAAAGCTAATAAAACAAAATCGACCCACATTATATTTACCTTGCGAAGAGAAAGCTGGTCTACCAGTACATATAAACAACAAACAATTAGTAGAAGTAGATACAACTAAATACCTGGGCATAAATCTAGGTAAAAAGCTACCATGGAGGAAACACATCTTTACCAAAAGAAATCACTTCGAGTCTGACTTATTTACTCTATCCTGGGTAGATATTCAAGACTGTCAATTGAAAATTAATTAGTGGTATACAAAGCCATAATTAAGCCCTTTTGGACCTATGGCCTACAGTTGTGGGACTCAGCCAGCAACTCTAACTTGGCAATCATACAACGTTTTCAAAATAAGGCATTGAGAACTACAGTGAACGCTCCATGGTACGCTATAATATAAAAATATTTCGTCGTGTAATACATAATGGTTTGACAGAATCACCATCTAATAAAGCTTTTTTTCTCTCAGCACTTTCATCTTCATTTATAACACAAATAGTATTTAATTGAAGTCAAAGAGAACTACGTATTGACCTCAAAGTTATCGGCCCTACTTATTACCCCACTCATTGTTTACCGTTTTTATATGTATCCTTGTTGTTGCATTACGACGTGATTAATCAATATTGTGTATGTGTATAGTCATGCCAAGCATGGCCATGCTTAGATTACTTCCAACTATGCAAAACTGAGGTGTTCGTTAAAGTTATGTATTTACTAAACTTGACCCAGTTAGGGCGTCCCGATTCTTGATTAAAAATAATTCCAATTAAACCTAAAAGTTCCCAGCATCAAAGAAGAGATCAGCAAGTGCAGTAAAAGTATAAAGAAAGACCTAGTGCGCATCCAAATGATTTCGCAAGTGAATTTTTAAACACGGATGTTGAAGTGCGCAGACTGAAGCTTTAGAAAGCAACTCACCTATCAAGTAGATTTTAGAAAAATTATAGCTATAATAAATAATGCTAATTTATTTTATTAAGTACTACAGTACGGTCGCGTTAATCAGAACTGAATCGAGAAAACGGGTTGTTCGCATGATCGCATTGTTCGGATTATCTATGACTTTCTATTGGGAGAAGAAAAACTGCAAAAACACAATGAAAATAACTGAAAATTCTTTATGTATATTATAAATAGAATATTATATTATCCAAATATATATACAATATATTTAATAAATACGTATTATCGATATAAATTTCAATGGGAAGCAGTAAAAACATCTTTATTATTTTCTGGACGCCAGTTGACGCCGACGTGCTGATCAAGCGCTATGTCTCTTATACGCCTCAGATTGCCGTGCTCAGGGCTATAACAGCTTCAGCAGCAGAAGTTTTTGAAGCAGGTGGTTCATCATCGACATCCTCCTCTTCCATTTCTTCATTTTAAATGGCCCTTACAATTTCTTTATCCGTGAGCATTTCTGGAGTGTCAATTTCTTTGTCACAGCTACCTGATTTCCATTCTCGAACCTCAGATTCTGTAATTATTGTCGTGTTGTCTTGAGCCAGCTGAGCGACGGGGGGGGCTTAAAATCATGTCTTTTTCGTTGGATGAAGAGTCGTCAACAGCCACTAAGTTTGGGCTCAAGTTTTTCCAAGAAAATTGAATCCAACGTTGTGAAATGGATGACCAACAATTTGCCAATTTGAAAACCACGTCCTTGAGATTAACTTTCTTTAAAGCTACTACCAGATTCGTTACACTTTGCTCGTCAGCAAGAATGTTGAAGAGTAAAGCTTTTCGACAGCTCAGTTTTGTGTTCTGGATGACATTCTGGTCCATTGGTTGAATCATAGATGTCGTGTTGGGTGGTAAGAACATGGCAAAAATTATTTCATCTTCACTACGAAGTTCATCAGTGGAATGGATGACCAGGGCAGTTGTCCAGAAGCAACGCTGCTCGTGAGGGAGGTTCACACGTGCGATATAACGACGAACATCAGGGACGAATTCAGTTTTGAACCAATCCAAGAACAAATCTCTTGTCACCCATGCACTTTTTGCCGTGAAGATTAACAGATTAACGAAGTTTGTGAGTCCCTGAAGCATTTGCATAAGGCATAAAGGTGATTCTTTCTTTTACAATTTTTTGACCAGAAGCGTTCTTTTCTTTAGTTGACACCAATGTGTGGTCTGGTAATATGCGCCAAAATAACCCACTTTCATCTGCAATGTAAATTTCCTCAAGTGTTAAATTGTTTTGAATCACAAGTTCTTCAAATGTATTTCGGAAGTAAATTTCTTAAATACCGTGCAGAAGGATACAACATAGTGTATTTGGATGAATCATGGGTAAATATCGGGCACAGTGTGAAAAAGAATGGGTTGATAAAACAATTACATCTCATCGCGATGCTTTTGTTCGTGGTCTGACAACAGGATTAAAAGCTTCAACAGCTCGTGGTGCACGATTCGTTTTATTACACGCAGGATCTACCAGTGGATTTGTTGATGGAGCAGAGCTCACGTTTTTGACAAAGAAAAATACTCAGGACTACCACGACGAAATGGATGGACCGACCTTCGAAGATTGGTTCGAAAATAACTTAATGCTAAATTTGCCAGAAAAAACTGTTGTGGTAATGGACAATGCCTCCTATTACAGCAGAAAGTCAGAACAAATTCCCTACCTACAAAGCGAGTTACTTGATGTAGTCAAAGCCTTCAAAGCAAAATATGACAGGTACATAATAGAAGATATTGCCAAAAAGCACAATGTGAAGATTCTGAGGCTCCCACCCTATCACTGTGAACTCAATCCCATCGAAATGGTTTGGAGTGAAGTGAAACGGTATATAGCTGGACGCAACGCGAGTTTTAAAGAAGATGAAATGCGAAATTTAATTACAGCAGCGTACCAGGTCATTACGCCAGAGAAATGGAAAAACTACGTAAGCCACATAATAGCAACAGAAAAAAAAATGTGGGAAATTGACAATTTGTTGGATGATATTGAACCAATTATTATAAATATAAATAACGGAGATAGTGATGACAGTGACGATAATAATGATGATGATAGTTAAGCAGAAACTAAATGTGGCAGCGATTGACAGAAAAAGAAACTAAATATAATGGTGTACAATTACGATTACTTACACACGAAATTAAATACAATGAATTTTGTACTGTAGAATTAAAAACAAACTGCTTGTGTGACATAAATAAAAGGCATTTCTTAATTTCTATTTTATTTTAATTTAACCCAACTATGTTGTAGCAAATATTATTTATGTTTGAGAACCACTGACAGAAGGAAGCCAGGCAGGGTCGTTAGTGGGCATTAGTACTTAAGCTAGCCTCAACACAAAAGATGGATTAGGCTAAGTAGTAAAAAGTGACGTTTATTTTAATACAAGTTTGTAAAGACGTATGGCATCGATGTTGTGCATTTACCCTGTACAGACTAGTCACTTTGAGACAATCTATAGATATGAATAGAATGGAAAAAAAGAACATTAATGATATCATACAAAAAGTAATAACTGCCTGTTCGTTTCATAAGATCTTAACTTTTGACAGACAAGCGCGACGTATGATATTCAAATAACGTGTAGGTATAGTTCAAAGTAATTAGGATCTAGTTTCCTTTAACTAATCTGGGGTATTTAAGTTAACTAATTTTGACAGTGACGTAGCTAAATTCTCGGAATAATTACCCTAAGTGACAATTTATGCATTAATAAATATCTTGCCGGATATTCCGCTGCCGATGATACTCATAAGCTGCAAACTGGAGATAATTAATTTTAATTTAACGGTTTTCTGCTAATTACCTTATACACAGCTCTGTCAAGCTTTGCTTGTTATGTGGATAATTTGAAAACGAACCGACAACAATAAACATGTTTAGCGTTTTTTTGTCAGAAAGGGATTTAAAGACTATTAAGAGTCTATCTTTTTTTTAATGAATATTAACAGTTAATTTCTGATTTTCGGCTTTATAAAAAAGTTATATAATATATAACCTAATAACCCACTTTATCAGATTTTAAAGAAATAAAACGGGAAGTGATATTCTCTGTCAATATTCGAATCTAAATTACGGTGATCCGAAAACCGTTACCGACTTAAATTCCTTCCACTGTTATGCGTTTGACGATTTTTTTATTCCAGTCCGCCCTTTCGAGGGCTTCCAATTAACCTTTTCAATTTTCTTGACGTTCCACTTACCGGAGTTCTCTCTTAGATTGACTTGAAGGGGACTAAATAGAAAATTACTCCAAATAAGCTATTAAATGTTGAGTTGTTTAGAGACGAAATGACTCGAATGAAGATTTCTTGCTTTTTTAAATGTGTAATTAAATTGATTTTTAACTGTAAATACTTAAAAAGTAGGAAGATATGACTGTTTAAAATTGTTTCAAAATATTTTTTATGTACCTAATATGTAAATTTTTAGCCCCAAGTTTTAATTTTCCTAGACGGCAACCCTGTAAGCCCTAGGCAACGTTGTTACAATTTTATAAGAGTTGTATGTTTCCATATATTGCCATAAGAGCATAATAAAGAACGTGTGAAGAGATCTCGCCCAAAAAGTTATTTCTTCACCAGATCCATCAACTATTTACCGCCACGATTAACCAGTGATTATGTATAACCAATGACAGTGCTCGATTAAATATACGTTATTTTCAAAATGTACTGCATATAGGAGAGCTGTCTTAATCTTGTAATTAGCCGAGCTAAATATCTTTTTTAATTTCTTCCATTCAAGCGTCCTTTACAGTTCTTCTTTGGTTTTCCTCTCCTACTCCTTTCAGGAACTTTCAAATCAGAAATCAGCTATTCTTCGTATTCAGTAATTAGCATCTCGTCGACGAACACGCCCTAACCGCCTAACCCTTATCTTATGCTCCCATTTTTGCGTTGGTGTCACCCCATGATTTTCCCTAATATATGCATTCTTAATTTTATCCTTTTTTGTCACTCCACCGACTCATCTAAGCATTCTTATTTCTGCCAACTGCTTCTGTTGCTTCTTTATTTTCTTAACTTTTAGTTTCATTGTGTAACAATTTATATGTTGCTTATAGGGAGTTGAAAAGGGGGGACTCAACCATTACTAGGCTTGGAGATAGGGTAAGCAAATAAATTGAAACGTTTGCTAACGGCTACGTGTGTTTTGGTGTGAGAGCTGAGTCGTGGATAAGGATTCCTTTTCTTGGGGGGACTTTCAGACACTAACTACAAAAAAAAAATCGAAAAAATACTTACAAAGATGTCCTAGGCAACACTACACAAGAAGATTCCTCAACTATATAAAATAGGACGCTGTTTAAAAGAATCCTCTAGGTACTTAAAAAGGATATTCTTTCCTAAACATTTAAGGGTGACTATCTTTTTAAAAGAAATAATTTTAAACTTCTGGTTTAAAGAGAAACATTACATATTTATTTTTGTTTCACTTAAACAGATATTACAAATAAAAATATCCAGATTTATCAACAAACTTTACATTTAGTTTAACCTTCTAACAAAACAGACTTTAAAATTTTGTTTATGTACCAAATGACAGAAAAGCATCTACTGACTGTCATATGTCGAAATGAAATATTAAACTTTTCTGAATTTTTAATTAATTATCAAAGGTAAATTTTATTTAAAAGAAAACTAAAATATGACAATTAGCTGATCGATAAAACTTATATTTATTTATAAAACTTTTCAATTTTTCATGAAAGCAAATCTTAGTATATTAACGAAAAATGTTAATTTAGAAAAAATTTAACAAAACTGTCTTCTTCGCCGACCAATTATTTCCTTTTCAATTATTAAAAAAGTTTGTTACCTTGGAATTGGTTACAAAAAACACTGTCCCACATAAACTCCCAACGATCTGGATTCTACCCATGGGAGATACAAAATGGAAGCTGGACAAATCTTGGGAGACGTCAAACATCAAACTGAGCTTCAGGTTATCCTGGATGATAATGATAACAATATGTATTGTTATCATTATCATCATATATATGTTTGTGTATAGATTAAAACTTGGCTGCTTAATTTTCACTTAATACCATGTAGACCTCTCTTAGCCAGCAGAAACGCTGTTATCAGATCCCTTGGCACGGAATATAGCATGCAACAAACCGGTGATTAATTAACTCACTATACAAATACTGCCAAATAGCATTTTGAGTATTAAATCACCTTCTTTTAACTAACTATCGCCGAAAAGGATCTTTTTTCGTTCAGACCCCAATTAGTTCTCCGACTACTACACTATTGAATTCCCGACGACAAAATTCTTCATGACTTCAACAATGAAATTGACTGCTTTTGGAGCCGGTTCATCAACACGTAGTTCTATCATCCTTAAAAATCGTTCTCTTCCCCGCATCAGCGGAAACATTTTTTGTTTTCAACGTAAATATCTAGGCGGAATCAAGATCAAAAGAAAAAGCAATTTTTATATTATCAATCTTAGAGACACAAAAAGATTAAAAATCGTTTTCAGTGTTTTATTATATACGGATTGAAACGAAAATGCTACAATTGGAATGTGTCTGTCACACAACACACCAATCACTTCATTCCACCTCATCTATCTAGCCCTAACTGTACTGTAATTCACCTCCATCTATTTCCCACCGATCATAGAGATTTAAAATTATTACCATTCATAATTATTTTGGTGTTCCTTCGGCTGACTCAGGGGCGCTCACTGCTTGTTAATGATGGGGAAAGGGGCAGCGCGACAGATATACATAAAAGAAGACATAATGGAATTTTTTTTTACTATTTTTCCCGAAACCAGCGTTGAAAACAGTATGAATCTCGCTTACTTTAATTTTAAACCATTTTTTGGTCGCAGACCTGTGTTATTGGTTTTTTCAGTTTCATAGTACTGTTGCAGTTTCGCAGCGATTTATAAATATTTGTAAAACATTAACAGATTTTTGTTAGTTTTGATTCTCCTCGGAGTATATTTAAACGAAATTTGCGTATACAAGGGCTCAGCGGTTTTAAGGGCTAAACATTCCAAGACGAGCCATCTGCGAGATAAGGACTCTCTCATATGCCATATGAGAGAGATGTGTTTTTTGAAGTTAAAATCAGAGTCGAGTTTTATCTCCCAAACGATACAGCTGTGTATGTGCGTTTGGGTTAAGAGTACCTGACACTTCGCATCGGTCCTGTGCCCGGGACAGACGTCAAATGCAGTTGGGGTGGAATGTGCATTATCAACTTTGTGGTTCATGTACGTCGGTAAAGACGTTTTTTGCGATAGCGGTGGTGCTATCAATTCATTGAGTAAGGTACAACACACCGTTTAACTTGTTGCTGCATCTATCAAGTACGTGCACTTGGTATATTTATTTCATATTTGTTTAGAACAATTATCTCTGTTGTGCCGCGATCCCGATTTAACATTGTCAATTGAACATTTTGCATTTGTTTTGTGTCATTTACTATATTTGTTTTTTGTTAACACCATTAATTATTTGTATGCACCGCATTCTTAAATTGTTTTTTTTTTATAACGTTGACATTATGTATCCCTATTTTTATGCTTTTTTGTAATATTAATTTTTTTTCTATCTTTTTATGTTTAGTATTTTTGCGTCTATAGTAGGTTTCTCTTTTAGATGTTAAATACGTCGTAGTTGTCACTTTGTTTGATCCATTAATGTTCTATTCCTTAAATGGTTATCTTTTTGGTGTCGTTTCATATTAATTAATATTTAAGTTTGTAAAAACTCTTGTTTAGTTATAATTGTATGTTTGGTTAATTATATTTATGTTCGATTTCACTTATTTTTAAAATAAAGTTTTATATAGTCCTCTGGCTTTCATTTTACTTTTATCATACACAATACGAAAGGGGGAAACCAGCGAGTTCTGGATTAAACATAATATTTTCTCTTTCCTTTCTGATGACCCCAATTGGTATATTGAGGTCATCGTGTGTTCAGAACGTAACAAGTATCTCGTCGAAATGTAATTTCTGTTATAAATAAATTCTTGATATTTTCTTTCTTATATTCTACATTTCAACTCCGTACGTTATTAAAGATTTCGCCATACTCTCATGTATTATTTTCTTGATTTCTTTTGAATGCAATGACAATGCATTTTTAAAGATTATCTGTATCTCTATTAATTTTTTCTTTCTGTCAGATGAAAAATAAAGTATGATTATCAGTGCTTTATATTTTAAGTATAGTGATTAGAAATTAGTCTGACATGCATCTACAATAGCTAGCAAGAACGACCAAAAAGGCGTTTGTTTTTATTTTTACGTTAATATATAATTGTAATTTGGAACTGCCTATTTCCGTTTTGAATATCACATTTATTAAGACAGCTAAATATGCTTTTATAAAATAATCAAATTGTGGAAAATAGCTGCACATCTACCAAATTTAATTTAAATTATTTGAGACAATTACATGCCAGGATGTAGACTGCTATGAAAATAGTTTAATAGATGTTCGTACGCATTTTTAAGCAGACATGGTCGTATACATTTTAATTAAACTTTCATATAATATGTTCTGAAACAGTGGAGCTCTTGAAGTTGATGAAATTTACAAAGTTATGCATGCAGACATGTACAAGGACTAGGAAAACTTTAATTCAGTTTTTAATTTGTAAACGTGCTGCTACTTAACCATATAAATTTTACTTAAAACAGAAGCAAGTTAAAAATTATACAAGAGTTAAATTTTGTGTACGATTTGTTACGAAACTTTTGCAAATAATAAACTATAAACTTAATTCACAAGAATTTGCAGTGATTTATACAGAGTGGTTCATTCGGGATTCCTAAAGTTCATGGAAGAAACAGAATAATCTATGAAGGTACCGGTTTTTATAATACTACATACTGACACCTGATATGAATAACATTGCAACTCTACTTACAATGTTTTTTAACTAAGTCTTAAATGACATTTAACTAAGTTTTACATGACATCTACTGTGTGTTTCAAAAAGGTATATCGTACATTAAATTACACATTTCGGGGACAAAAATAAATTGATTGAATCCAACTTACTTTAGTACAAAAGTGTAAACAAAAAAAGTTACAGCCCTTTGAAGTTACAAAACAAAATTTGTTTTTTTTTTGCATTATCTCCTAAACTACTTGACATTTTCTAATTAAAATGGACACGTTACTTTTTAGTTATGAAAGCATTTTTCATAAAAAATAAACAACAAAATCTAAGCAAGAAAAATTTTAAGGGGGGTGTCCACCCCTAAACTCCCACAAACTTTTGAATACATTCAAATTAAATGAATCTTGTGGCGTCATTAGTTTAACACATTATTAAAAAAAAATTTTGCCTTACAGTGGAACCTCGATTATTCGTCAGAGCACCGGACCAAGGGTATGACGGATAATCGAAAAGACGGTTAACAGAACATTAAAAAAAAATCATAGTATAACTCTCAAATTTTATTTGTATGTTTTATTTGACAATATAAGAGATATTTATTTTAGTACAGTCGAATCAATTTGATTTAAATTATTCGAAATTTTTGTTTGTTTTATTGTTACTTTACATTTGGCAACGGCTGAATTTCTTAATCGACGTAAAATCATGAAATCTACCTTATTTGCTTCTTCTTGTCGAGAATACCACTTGATGAATTGTTGTGTGTGCGATGCAGCCTCTCTAGCTTCTTTACACAGATCTTTGTGAGTTGTAATAGCATCATCAACATCGCCACCATCAAAGTCGGCTTTTGAATCAGTTTCGTCCGCCTCTGTTGCCATTTCAACGATTTCATCGTCTGTTAGCAATCGATAGCCGTTTGCGTCCTCATCACAAATTAACCATTCGTTTATGTCATCTTTAGGCAACGAAAACAAAACAGTTGATTCAGCCATAACTTTATTTAAGCGGAGCATTTTCATCTTAAGTTGATGCCAGGACCATAATTTGTTCCTGGCTCTTTTCAGCGTTACTTCCGAAACATTAGCCCAAGCATCCACAACATTGTCGACTGCGTGTTTTAAATTGTATGCTTTCCAGCATTCTGGCCAAGAATACTACTCTTCCATAACTAGGATTTAAATAATTTTTTTCCTGTATCTTCTTTTGAATCTGTTAATGACCGAATGATCAATTGGTTGTATCAATGATGTATTCGCAGGCCGAAAAGAGTACGTGATATTTTTATCGTCATTCCGCAGCATACCGGCTTTAGGATGGGCAGGTGCATTGTACAAAATGAGAATCGTCTTTGATGGAAATTTTTATGCAAACAAAATGAATTGATGACTAAATTTTTACTTATGTTGTCAATATAACCTATGTATGGATCCTGACGGTTAACAGAGGTGACGGTTAATAGAGAGACGGATAATCGAGGTTCCACTGTATCACTTATTTCAAAAACCAGTTTTTATTGAGTTATGACTTTTTAAAAAATTACGTGCAACTAAATAAATGGCTTAAAGGAATTAACAAGTACAAACATGTCTATAAGCTCTATAAATATGATATTACAATAAATGTTCAAAATGACCCCCATTTTCTTCAATACACATTCAGTATCGTGTTAATAATGAAAACCGAATGAGCTGAAAAATCATATTTCTCTGACGAAATTGATGTGCAGTTTTAATTATTCTAACCCTCAATTGTTGTTCGTCCTCTATTGTTACATAATACACTTTGTCTTTCATAAACCTTCAAAAGCAAAAGTCCATGGGGATAAGACCTGGACTTCTGGATGGCCAAGAAATAGGTGCGTCACGACGCCTTCCAATCCACCGATCAGGATACTGCCTGCAAAGATATTCCCGGACTTGATTACTGTAATGCGGTGGGGCGCCATCTTGTAGAATTTACATATTTTGCCTTATTGCAATATTCACTTCTTCCAAATACTCTTGTAAATCGTTTGCCAAGAACTGCAAATAATTGTCACCATTTAAATTGTTAAGAAGAAATACTGGGCCTATTAGATTGTTAACCACTATTCCTGCCCAAATATTAACTTTGAAAGTCCTTTGGTGATGAGTCGTTTCTTTGGTGTGAGGATTTTCGTCGGCCCAAATGTATTATGATGGTTTGTTATTCCATTTCTACTGAAGGTAGCCTCGTCGGCAAACAAAATATTTCTAATAAAATTAACATTTCGAGTATTTTCCATTAACAACCAATCGCAAAATCCAATCCTTTTAGGATAATCTTCAACCAATAACTCTTGAACCGTTGTTAAACGATAGGGTTTTAGCAGCTGATCCTTAAAACGCCTCCAAACCCTTACGTGAGGATCATTTAGATGAACAGCTATTACCCTTGTGCTTGTTTCAGGGACTTCTTGAATGATTTCTTAAATGTCTTCATAAGTTGCATCCATTATTGGACGACGACTCTTGCCTGAAACTTGCTCTTGGAATGTACCCGTTTCTCGCAAACGACGATCAATGGTCAGAAATAATCTTCTATCTCGTGTATTTCGATTGGGGTATTTTACTGGATAACGCCTTGCGGCTGCTGCACTATTTCCTTGACATTCACCTACGATATTACCGATAGTTTATTGAAGTAATAATTTAATCTGATCCAACTTACCCAAAGTTAAATGCATATCTGCCATTTCCTGAAATGTGTAGGCCATTGTTAATATCAAATTTTTTAATATTAATCTTATTCACAAAATATATGATAGCTTCACATTATTGACTATTATTATTGATGGAACTGTTTGTAATTAGTATGTCCGTATAAACTAAATGTAATTTTATGACCAACTAGGAAAAAACTAGTTTTCCAGAAGTATTGGTGGCCGCACAAAAGATGGAGTGACAACCTTCCATAGTAGGGATATTAATCCGTCAATGAACTAGCAAAATTGCTTATAAAGAAAAAAAAGAAGATTTACGATATAATTATTGACAAGAGAATTTTAACAATATGAAAAAGCTCCTCGTAAGCAAGGATTTGTCTCCTCCCCTAAAACTACGTCTAGTTAAATGCTACATTTTTCCGATCTTACTATATGATGTGGAGGCCTGGACGCTGACAGAGACGCCCACGAGAAAACTAGAAGCATTAGAAATGCGGCTGTACCGAAGCATTCTTCGTATATCCTGGACCAATAAATGTGGGTGTGGCTGTACCGAAGCATTCTTCGTATATCCTGGACCGAACATGTCACTAACATAAAGGTAATCCAAAGAATCAGAAAGGAGAAAGAAATCGTGAGCACAATTAAACAAAGAAAGCTTGAATATCTAGGCCACATATTGAGACACGATAAGTACCGTTCGGGCTCACATCGGTCGAACTATTCAGAAGCGCCGCAAACAAGATCAGAATTACCATGTTAATAGCCAACGTTCGCAACGGACAGGGCACTTGAAAAAGCAAATAATTTTATTGTCATCATTAAATATCATGTGCTCTCTCTATGTGTTGATCATATGCTCTCTTCGAAAGAGATTCTTAAGTTAAAGTGTTAAAGTTGTCACAGAAATGCAACTCAAAAATTTTAAAGTCTTCTAAGTCAAAAAGTACAAAGTAATTATACGTAATTTAGATACAATTAAATTTAAACGTAATAAAAGGTAAAAACGTCAAATAGTGGTTTAAATTTTACAACTGTGGTTAATTCCCATTATGAATTGTCCTTATTCGAACTTAATGAAAGTGCCAATCAAATACTTTCTATAGCAGTTTTGTTAAGTCGTAATATTTTTTCCTCTACGAGCTGAAATATCCATCGAAAATATCCGAGACTTCGATTATTACTTCAAGTTGTCATAAAAAGGAGCAAGTAATATTTTTTTAATTATATCCTAAACCGAAAATTAATTGTTTCATTTATGATTAGCGCGAGCTGGCGCGAAGTAATTTTAAAATTAATTGTCTTCTGACACAGAATTAGGTACACTGCTGAAATTATTGAAAATGTGAAAAATGCTAGAGATTTTATACAATGTAATAAATGATAGTCATTTGACTCAGTTTTATTAAAATCGCAATTTGTCTTTGGTCGGAAACTTTCTAAAGAACAGAGCTCTTACTGCGGTGGTAAATGGAAAACTGTAAACTCGTTGTAGGAATTTATTTGCGGACTTTTCTTTTTATTTGAGCTTTTTTTGGAGTTACAGTCAGCCAAGGAGAAAATAAAAAATATATATTCGGTTAACAAAGTTTTAGTCCATCATAAATCTTAAAAATGAAAAATTTGCGAATCTTAAATAACCACGAAGTTGTTAGAAAATTTTGTACGGAAAATTATGATATAAAATATTTGTAATTTATTTTAAGAACAATTTAATTTTTATTTTGTCTTTAAGAAAATTTTTTGCTGCTTTTTGTTCTTGGTGACATGTGGAACATGTACTTTATCTCTAGATAACAATACATTATGTAACGTCAACAATCACAATTATGCAGTAGTTTTCGTTACTAATTAATTTTTACTAAAGTACTTTTACCCTATGACGGCCGGTATACAATTAAGATATGATCAGTGGGCCTCAAACAGTGGGGCGTTATTATACTAAGTGACATAGATATCCGAACACCCAGTTTAAATGATTTTATTTCAATAAAATTTGGTACAATTTATTTATCTTACTGAAAAAAACAAGTGATAAAGTTTTTAGGCTTCAGTTGGAGATTCCGGTTTTTAAATTTTAAATTCACTAACAATCTAAAAATGAATATTTCAGCTGCAGTAAAGATCCAAATTTGGCGGATTGTGGTTCTTGACATTCTTTACGATTGGTTACGATGCCTAGAGTACGAAGACCTGTACGATTTCGTCAACTTAGTGAGTTTGATAGGGAGACTTCCGGAAGCTGGACTTTCTTTTCGGGAAGTTGCAGTTAGAGTGCAAAGAAGTGTAGACACCGTGGTTAGGTGTTGTCAGACATGGATTCAAGAAGGCCGTACGCAAAGAGCAAGGGGCACTGGACGCCGGCGTAGAACAACAGACCGTGAAGATCGCCGCCTAAGATTATTGGCCTTGAGACCGTTTCTCCACTGCCAGCTCCATTGCAAATGAATGGTTTGCAGAACACGAAAGATCTATTGGCATGCGAAGTGTTTACCGACGAATGAGCAGTTTTGGCCTGTTTTCATACCGACCACACTGGGTCTTCCCTTTAACTCCAGAACACCGCCGTAATCGCCTTCAGTGGTGCAGAGAATGGTCACTCTGGAATCAGGAATGGAACAGTATTGTCTTTAGTGACGAGTCTCGATTTTGTTTAGGCATGCACGATGGTCGAGCGAGGGTTAGAAGGCGACGTGGTGAAAGGGGAAATCCAAAGGTTTTTGTTGAAAGACATGTTTATCACACTGTTGGAGTTATGGTTTGGGGTGCTATAGCTTATGGTTCCAGGTCACCTTTAATCTTTATCAAAGGTAACATGAACGCGCAGCGTTATATCCAAGAAGTTCTAGAACCCCACCTTTTACCCTATCTTGACACCCTGGCAAATCCAACTTTCCAACAAGATAATACCTTATCTTGACACCCTGGCAAATCCAACTTTGCAACAAGATAATGCCGACTACATGTTGCAAGAGTCACAATACACTTCTTTCAACGTAATGATGTCACATTGTTAACATGGCCACCAAGATCTCCCGACTTATCCTCAATTGACCACGTGTGGGATATGATGGGTAGGAGATTGCTCAATTTGCAATTGTGCTCTCGAAGTGCTTGTCGAGCCTCAGACTCTACAAGTACTTCGAGAGGAGTTGGTGGTTGCCTGGAATGAGATACAACAAGAGGATATTGACCACCTGATCAGAAGCATGCCTAGGCGCGTTGGAGAATGCGTAACACATCGGGGTGCATTCACACATTATTAAAGGTAAAAGGGCTTTATAGCAATGCAATCAATTTGAAATTTTAATCATTTACTTATTATGCTTCATTAAGTACTTATACAAAATTTTATTAAAATAAAATCGTTTAAACTGGGTGTTCGGATTTCTATGTCACTTAGTATATTTAATTCCGATCGTTTGAAGAGTAAAAATATTTAATTTTCTGTATTTTATGTTCAGTAATAATTTTGGGTTTTGTCGTATCAAATGAATATAATATGTATATACAGGGCGTGTTAAAAGAAGTGGGACGGAATACACTGAATACACGAAATTATTTGTCGACATCAAATGTTCATCAAGGTTTTTATAAGTTATAAAACATAATGACGGTACTAGATTTTTGTTTCGATACAGAGCAACGACAAGTTGCTTATACGTATTTCGACATCTTTATGTCTTCTCAGAGCGATATAGCCACTACCCTGAATCGAAACAAAATCTATTCCCGTCGTAGACAATACTTATCAAAATAACTACATACGGACGTTACTACGCCATCTAATAGAAGTAAAACCATTCGTATAATTTTCACTCTACGCAAAATAGAGACTTATATAGACAAGAAAAGAAATCATACGATTTGTACCTGGCGAAATAAAATTCAAATTTTTACCACTGTGCTTTCTAAAACTTGAAAAGCAAACAACTTGATAAATCGAAACAAAAATCTAGTATGTCATTATGTTTTATTTATTTACTCCGTTTGGAGTACTAGAAATTGAATTCACTATGAATTTGGACCATGATGAACGGCATGTGGAATGCAATTTTAGATTCCCTTGCCGAGTAATTTATCGAGCTGTTTGCTTTGCAAGTTTTAGAAAGCCCAGTGGTAAAAATTTGAATTCGATTTTGCCAGGTAGAAATCGTATGATTTCTTTTCTTGTCTATATAAGTCTCTATTTTGCCTAGAGTGAAAATTATACGAATGGTTTTACTTGCCAAGTTGCTGGTATGTCCAAACTTGAATATAATATATTCAAGACTTTCTGCAGACAGTGTATTAAGCATAACCTTGAAACAAATTGGCAATAAATAACTTCCGAAGTTAGTTTTCAAGCAAAACAAAAGGTTTAAACACGTGTAATCCAGTAATTAATATCAAAGCAGTCCAGTAATTAGACCGAAGATACTTTATTACTGTCTGATATTTCACTATCAGAGTCGTCACTATCTGAATTGTCTATCCGAATAATTAGATGCCGGACATCATCTATAACTCGCTAGAATTGAAAAGACTGAACGATTATGCACGTTTTTTAACATTTTGAAATGGACCAGTGGGTAGCTGCAATATTTATGAATCATTCTTGAATGTGTTCCAGATTCTCAATGTTGATGTACATGCACAATGTTGCACATTTTCTGAATTATTTATTTAAATGTCAATGTCCAAACGCTAGAAACTGATCCACACTATTAACAACTTGAAACCACAATTAATGTTACAGCCATCAATGTTTATATTATTGCTGTGAGCTGGGAAATAGTTACAAGGTAAATGCAATGGATTTGATAATGAAAACTCTGTGTGGGGACTAACAACTGGAAAAATATGAACTTGTTTTTATTAAGGCACGAATATATACAGTATGTATATTTACAAAATAGTGTGCGAAATTCCTGCGTTTATTTAAGTTTATTTTCTACACAGAGCTGTGTCATGTTCTTACCCTGTCTTATTTTACGAAGGGAACGGATAAATCGCAAAAAATTAAATAAAAAAAATTAAATATAAATAAATAACTTACAAAGACGGAGAATTAACATATCGACACCTGATATAAATAACGTTGTAACTCTACTTACGATGTTTTTCAGCTATGGATTAAATAACATCTATAAAGGGTAACCTTTATTTTCGTCTAATAACTTTTATCCTATCTTATGTAAATATAAAGTTATTGTAAAACTAATTGTCGAGGGTAGAGTTGAAGGAAAGAGACCTAGGGAAGATCTCCAAGCTGTTGGGTAGATCAAACAAAAATATTGATTAACCAAGGGTTATATGAAGCCGAACAACTAGGACAGGGAAGGATGGAGAGAAATCGTGAAAAAACTGTAAAGGTCTGATGATGTCACCACATCCCAAAAGTGATAAGGACTGAGCAGTATGTATGATGTGAATTCTTAAATACTTGTTTGAGTAAAAAAGTCACGTTAAGGCAAAAGCAATAAAAAACTAATAATACTGTTTTTATTTTAATATATACTCATTAGTTATAAAACAAATTTTGTTGAAATATCATTGTACAAACCATTTACAATGATATTCACCTAAAATTCTTGAAAAACTAAATCAGGACCAGTAATTTTAACAACAATGCGGTACGTGGAGTGAAAAGTTAAGGAATAGTTATAAAACATGGATTGAGAAAACTACAAAAAATATTAAAACTGACGAAATAAAAAAATAAAATGTGAATTTTTTTTTAAATCGCTGACTAAGCAAAAGTGAGTTACAATGTTTTTCATATCATGTCGATATTACTAATAAATCAAAAATAAGCAACTTAAAAATATATATGATGTAATATTAAAATATCTTACAAACAGAGTAGAAGTATTCACAGTTGATATAAAAACTTTGGAAGGGCGACAATAAAACTTCTATTTGCATAATATCTAGTAAAGACGTTTTTGACATGCAAATAAAATATCTACTTTGAATTCACAAATTGAAAACCCTTATCTTCTTTTTATTTTAATACATTATGAATAAATTTAATAAGAATTCATACAGAAGGCAAATTTTCTCGACCTACTGATCCAATCATATATTTTCCCAATCGATGAAACTTTAATTCAAGCGATTTTTGAATCTTCTTTATATTCAAATGCCCTCTCAGGAATTCCTTTGGCAAAATTGAAATGTCTTGTCATCTGCGTCTATGTTTACTTTCCTTTTATGTCCCTATCTCGAAAATGTTCAATCTCTTTCACTCTGAAATAATTTTTAATCTTTATTTTTCAAGTTAGCCGAACAATTTTCTATTGTTCACAGCCATAATTGCTTTAAGAGGAATATTTTGAAAAATCAATTCGTTATATTAAAATTAAATAATTTGTATGGAAATTTACTTTTTAAAAAGTTTATTTTTACAATTAGTAGAACATCTATTACAATACGAATGAGAATTAAGACTAAACTTAATTTGTATGCTTCTCTTCTGTGATGGGATCCAAAGTTCAGATAGTGATAAAACTAATTGATTTCAAGGTTCGGATTCCTTAATTCTTTCCTCCTTAAGATGGAAGCTATGAACTCTTTGGAAGGACGTGGCTTCAGGAACAAAGCTTGGATTCTTTTTCGCTCATACATACACAGGCTAAAAATGGCTAAAATGATTAAACACACTAACAAAAATGAAGTCCAGGAGATGTAGTAATGAATTGATATTTGATTTTCTTGTAATTCTTCCAGAGTATGACCTTCAGGAATAGAAATGTTTCTTAATTTTAGATCGTATTTGGCTTCAATTGGTACTTCTTTTTGTCGGGATTGCAAATTCTTGTATTTGCAAGCAATTGCAGGCATGACGTAGACCTCGCATTGTTTTGAAGTAGGACTCAATTGGGCTTAATTGCATCGGTCAGTTTTATGGTTTTGGCATACATATTTTCTTTCTTCCTAAATGCCAACATTGAGAGAACCATTTTTCATTTGAATATTATCCAGAGAGTGCTACGAGCAGCGTCTCATTCGGGATAGGAAATATCTGATATAAATTATACTCAACAAATCTACTTAGTATGGGTATTTTTAAAATAAGTTTTAATTCAGATTCAAAGTCTGAAGTTTTACTTCAAAGTTTGAAGGGGTATTTGTCAGAAAAAATTATTTGTTTCTTATCATATTTATTTAACAATGCCTCTTGAAGAGAGTTTATCTGGTTAATATCGAATAGCTCGATATTTGTTATATTGGCTTTAGATAAAGTAATTGTTGTAACTATTTTCCTAAGGAAATTAAAAATTAGTTCTAATTGATTATTTAGTGTTTGATAATGAATGATAGAGGTTTCAATACAAACCACCACTTTGTGCTAAACAGAACCAAAATCTATTATACAACGCTTTTCTTATGGTGTTGAGTTCATTTGCCGATATGCTTTGGCTAAGTTCGATTATCTTTTGTCTTAGTTACTCCAAGTTGGCGGCTCGCTAGATATCATGCCTATACTTGGCATTTAGCATCATCATCATCATCATCAATGGCGCTACAACTCTTCGTGAGTCTTTGCTGCGTTTACTATTGCCTTCCATGTTTGTCGGTCCTGTGCCAGTAATTCCATTGTCGCACTCCCATCTTCTCTAGATCTTCTCTGACTGCATCTTTCCACCTTTTTCTAGGCCGCCCTACAGACCTTCTTCCATCTGGCCTTTCCCAGAACACATTGTTTATAAGGCGATTGTCGTTACTGCGTATCACATGTCCTGCCCATCTGAGTCTATTGGCCTTTATATATCTGACTAGATTTTCTTTTCCGAATAGAGACTCTAGCTCGTTATTGTATCTGCCCCTCCATTCGTTTGTCACGCTGTCTCTGCAAGGGCCATATATCATTCGAAGAATTTTACGTTCCCATACCAGCAATTTATTTACTTCTCTTTTTGTTATCGTCCATGTTTCGCTTCCATACGCGACTGTTGGTCGTATTATGGTCTTATATATCCGGATCTTTGCACCTCGTGACAGAAGTTTCGACTTCATCAGATGTTGCATTGCAAAGAAAGATCTATTATTTCTTGCGCTATGTTGTGATTGTTACTCCTAGATATTTAAATTCTTTAACCACTTCGAAGTTGTGATCATTTATGGTAATGTTTTGCCTTATTCGCCGTCGTTCTTGTTTTGAGACGACCATGTATTTTGTTTTGTCTTCATTTATTTTTAGACCGATGTTTAATGCAGCTTCTTCAAAGCTCGAGAAGATATCCTTAATTTCTAATGTTGATTGTGCTACTGCGTCTACGTCATCGGCAAAGGCGAGTATGAGGCGTTCTAAGGCCAGGTTAAACAACAATGGGGACAACGGATCTCCCTGTCTCAGTCCAGAATTTACGCAGAAAGCATTTGATATTTTCCCCCTATTCTAACTTGTGCAAAGGAGTTACTTACACACATTTGTGTTACCGCAGCTAGTTTCTTGGGTATGCCGAGCTCGATCATGCCTTCCATAATGTTGCACGATTAATTGAATCATAAGCCTGTTTGAAGTCTATAAAAATCTGATGCACGTCGTGATTATATTCCCAATACTTTTCAAGCATTTGTCTTATTGTAAATATTTGATCAATAGTCGATCTGCCAGGCCTGAAACCACACTGGTAGTCACCAACTATTTCTTCGGCGTATGGTACTAATCTTTTTAATAATATCGAAGCCAATATTTTATATGTAGTGTTGATTAGTGAGATTCCTCTGTAATTCATGCATGACTTCTTTTTTCCTTTCTTGTGTATTGGTACAATAATACTACCACACCATTCTTTCGGCATTATTTCTTGTTGCCAGGCCATTTCTATTAATTGATGGATTTTACTTATGAGTTCATGACCGCCTGTTTTAATTAGCTCGGCATCAATATTGTCCAGACTAGGAGATTTATCGTTTTTAAGCATTTTAGGGCATGCGTAATTTCTTCCATGCTTGGTGGGGGTATTTCTAATTCAACGGTTTGATACTCATGTTCTCCGTTGATTCCACCATTTTCATTGTTTTCATCAGTGAAATTTTGGATATTCAGGAGCTCTTCAAAATATTCAGCCCATCTTTCTATTATTTTGTTTTCGGCAGCCAGCATTTCTCCATTTTTATCTCTTACAAAGTTGGGTGTTCTTATATACGAGCCTCTCTTATGTTGTCTTACCTCTCTGTAGAAATTTTTACTTTGATTTCGTCTGTGTTTAGGAGCTTCTGTGTAGAGTTGATTTAGAGAGTCGTAGAATTCATTTTTATCATCCTCTAATGCGTCTCCGGTTGGTGCATACACTGAAAATATAGTTAAATTGGACCATTTACCTCTTAATCTTATGACGCAGATTCGCTCGTTTATTGATTTAAAGTCTAATAACTCTGATTGTAGTCTTTCATGTATTACAAAACCACATCCTCTTTGGCATTTAGCATTCCCCAAAAATAAAATCTAGGCCAGTTACGTCGGGTGACCGAGGGGGTAATTTTTATTGTACCTTTATCTCTATTATACCTTTATCTCTATTGTACCTTTATCTCTATTGTACCTTAATCGTACGTTCACAAAAAAGCCAAATAGTCTCTAACGGCCTCTGAATTATGTGAAGACCAGTCGTCTTGCTGAAACAAAATTT
This sequence comes from Diabrotica balteata, assembly GCA_918026665.1. Taxonomy (NCBI): domain Eukaryota; kingdom Metazoa; phylum Arthropoda; class Insecta; order Coleoptera; family Chrysomelidae; genus Diabrotica; species Diabrotica balteata. Next base: position 33,972,506 of record OU898282.1, on the reverse strand, counting down.
CGTTTTAAGTTAATTTTGGATTTAATTTGTTTTCGCAGTAATTGAAGATATTTGACCGCGTTTAGATTTTCTTCGCAGGCCTGTTCTACAATAGTCGTACTGCAGACAATTGGCCTATTATACATCTTTCATTGTCATAAATACAAGTCCTCGAGACTTCGACAGACCTGCTGTACACAAGTCGTTCAACAACACCCGATACACCTTTTTTGTCGTACCGCTTCCCTTGCATCAAGACAACGTAGACCCTCAGTCTATTCTGCGTCTATTCGTGCGCTTTGACTTAAGACGGCCACTCACGATACAGCGGCGTTGTTCAACTTTGTCGAGTTTGACGAATTGACAAGGATTTTGATCGTGTGTGACCGTGCATCCAATGAAATCGTACAATTTGATCGCAGACAGACTGGCCTGTCTGCTGCAGAGTTGATATCATCAATTTGTTGAGCGTGTCTGACCGTTTACAATTTGTCGATACTGCAAAAACACATTTTTAACTACACACTTACTTTGATCATATAGAAAATCGACATGGCTTCATTTAGCGAGAATTTTTTAAGATAATTTTTTTGAAGTATATAAAGAACAAGAATGCTTATAGCGAATAAAAGGTAAAACGTATCACGATAGAAACGCCCGAAAGCAGTCAATCGACATTCTAGTTTTAAAGTTCCAAGAAGTAAACAAAGATACGAATGAAGAGTATGTAAGAAAAAAAATTAACAATTTTAGAACATCTTAGAAAAGAGAATTAAAATTAGCATTATTTTATTTCCAAGAGTAAATCGGGCGCAGCGGCAGACGAGATTCACTTGCACCAAAATCTTGGATTCTTTGCACCAAAATCTACGTTTTATTTTAGGTTTCTTTTTACGCTTAGGTATACACAAAGTAAGAGACTCTAAAATGATTGTTTGATTTGACATGATCGAGAACCAAACAAATACTGCGGCACAGTACGGTGTGTGGGCGCACCAGATATGCCAACAAATTGAACAACGCCGCTGTCCGATTATGTCGAACGACACCGCTGTACCGTGAGTGGCCGGCTTTATAGTAACCGACACGGTTTTTTTACCGTAGCGAAAGTAAGAGAGGTCATAAATAATAAACGTTTAATGCCTTTTTTTGTTTTGCAGGCTTTTGTAAAATAAAAATATTATCCAGGTATCTCTTTGTATATGATTTATCTTGTCTATAAAGTTACCATTTATGGGGTTTTAAGTTTTTGTATTTATTGCTAAGTTTAATAAAATTACTTATCAACCGCAGATAAAATCTATGCAGTATATATACTGTATCGTTCGAGTGTCTTAAGAATCATCTTTTTTATATACAAATGAATTAAATATACATGCCATATGGTACATATACAAAAACGTACATAATCTCCTGCGAAATACGTACATTTACCTAATGGGACATGCTATGCTCGTGATTGCCAACTCAACATCTGACACATTTTTAGTAAATGCAAACGTAGACATTATTTCACTTTATACACGGCAGTCGAGGATTACGTTGAGGATTATAATTCCAGTATACAATAATTGCGTTAAAAAGCGTTTTAACCAGTAAAATGCTCTCGGAGAAAATTACATTTCAAGAACACAGAAAATTTAGACATGTCACTTGCGTTCTGTGAAAATAAAAATAATTATACTCATTGTGTATAAGCTATTGTGTTTTAAATAAATTATCGTGCGGAATTATGTTGGAAAATCTCTCTACAGGAGAGTAAGATACTAAAAAATTTGGCAACAGTGATACAAGAAAAAGTTGAACTATTGCTCTGAACAGTGGCTCAAATTATATGATAGTTCTATTCTACTCTTCTATTTCTTACTGAGTTCTTGATGTTTTCTACCTTGCATCTACGTCGTAGATCTGTACTTCTAGCTCTGTCATATACTGTATTAGAGAGATATTGCAGAGTCAATTTTGCACTTACTGTAATACAGCACGCGTTATTTTGACAGTAGAGCATGCACATATGTGATATTTGGCTTACGCTGCGTTAATGAAAATACGGCCTGCCGTTATTAGGGGAGCCGTTACGCTGTGCGGTATTCGTTGCGCTATTTTCTTTCTCAGGTTATGTATGTTGTTTGTCTTAAGTTTATTTGTAATAATTTTCTAAAATGAGTACATCAGAGAGTAGCATAAAGCAAAAATATAATTAATAATTTGAGATAATGATTGAGGTGACAAATTAAATAAAAGCTGAAGATCTTTAAGCCTGCTGGGATATGCGAGCATTCTCATCACTCCTAAAAACAAAAATATAAGGGCTTAATTTCAAAAGTAATGTAGAATGCAAATGCATTTACCACTAACAGAGTTTCTAGTATTAGTATGAATAAAATCTGGTAGGCGTAAAGCCCTTGCAAGTGTAGGAATATCTTGTCTGCTAAACCTAAAATTTATATTTACATCTGCTTCCAACATGTTTTCTAAATTAAATTCTTAATTTTGTGGGTGTAATACATGTTCGCCCACAATATTATTTAAAATGATGAACCTACATCATCATCATGAGCATTTGCTAAAATAAGTGCTTCTAAATCATGATCAATTTTCAATAATTTGCGAACAAATGAAAAGAAAACATAAACAACGTAAATAAACGCACCAAAGTATGTATAAGTTCAAGCAATATCTCTATTTGTGATGTGACAGCCATATGTCAAAACTGTCGAAATAGCGCGGTGTAAATAGTGCAACGCAGGCACTGTTAACTTTGCAATTACTCTCTAATATCAATTTTTCTAAGAGTATCTCCGCTGTTTTTACTTTTACTCCGCAAAGAGGAGTATCTCTCCTCTTTGTGTCAGGTGGTGTTTCTGCAGCGTATATCATCATTGCTCTAATGACTGTTTTGTAAATTCTGCCTTTTATTTCTTTCCCGGTAATTTTATTTCTGTATATTGTTTTATTCAGGCAAGCTGAGGGCATTTTTGCTCTATTCACTTGATTTTCCACTTTTGTTTTGAGCTTTTCATAGCTAGAAAGTGTGATGCCTAATTCAAGAATAATGTCATCCCAAACCATTGTCGGAGGTTTTTAACCACGAGATACGACGGCGTCCCGGTCCTCTCCTGCCAAATACTTTACTCTGCATAACGAGTTGAAGAATTCAATATTTTTCTTCGTTCCGCATCACGTGCCCGAGGTACTCAAGTTTATGTTGTTTCACTAAATTAAGCACTTCTTTTTCTTTTCTCATGCACTGTAGGACCTCAGCGTTGGTGGTATGGTCCACATACGATATATTGAGTATCCTTCTGTAAATCCACATCTCAAAGGCTTTAGTCCGTTTTTCTGGGACTTGCCTCAGTGTTCAGGCTTCAACTTCATATAGTAACACTGGAAGAATGTAGCACCTCACTATCCGCACCTTGATTCCCAAACTGAGATCACTGCAGCACAACAAAGATCTCAACTTGATAAATGTACACTGTGACATTTCAATTGTGGATCTAATCTCTTGAGCGTAGTCCCATTGTGAGTTGAGGGTAGTTCCGAGATAAGTGAATCTGTTGACTCTCTGGATCTCTTCGCTACCTGCCGTTAGTGCCCCTACTATATATATATATATATATATATATATATATATATAATATATATATATATATACCAACAAAAATGGTAGAAGATAATAGCAGATACGGTGGTTTAAATGGTTCCTCATCCACTCGCAGACGACCAACAAAAATGAAACCAATTAGGAAGTAGATCTTCTTACCATTTAGAGCATCTTAAATCGTAATGATTTCCAACGTTGAAGGACCACCCACTTTACATGGAAATAAAACCGCAAGCGTTAACAATACGATTTTTACTACACTAAGTTGATATCTAGCCAAGGGTTTGTCATGTAAAGTTCTTTTATGTAAACCGCCCGTCACTGTTCAAGCCACACAAGTCCGATAAACACTACACGAACACTGATACAATTTAAAATTTATACTAATATTACTTATTCTTTTGAACCAAGGATATTTCTGCGGTGCTAACCAAGTAATATGTTATAATTATACTAAGCGGAGTTTACAGAACTCAAACTAACAAAGAATCGACCCATTGGGTCTTATACTAAATTTGTAAGTAAAGCGTCTAGCTTGGCTGGTATACAACGTGACACTTTGAATATTACAACGATACTGATCGATTGCCATGCCTAACTACCACTGAGGGGTTTGAGAGGAACCGGTTTCTCGCTTTCTAAACACAGGGAATAAGTCGGTAGGAAGATTTTAAGAATATATATTAAAAATATATATATATATATATATATATATATATATATATATATATATATATAGATATATATATATATAGTATCCTAAAAAAAATCCAATTATAAAACACTGACGTAACAAGTCATGTCAGCGCTTTATATTTTGCAGTCATTCAAAGTCATATTATGCATAAATAATATTCAAAGATATTCCCGTTTTTACTAGTACCCAACCGATAAAGATAAATGCCTATGTCTGGTACTCTGGTATCGCCAGATAGCCGCCGCGCTACACGACTATACCAGACTCGTTCTTAAAATAAATATCATTGGATGTATTGCTCGCGTATGTAATAAACATTTGTTAGTGTGTATTTTTAGTACTTACTCCTCCTTAGATTGATTTTTGTTTTCACGTGCATTCTAATGGTTAACTTAATTATTTATTTCTAAATGCACGGTGAACTTTAAACTTACAAATTCCTGGAAAATAACCTTTTCTCTCGGACGCCTTAAAATAGATCCACTTTTCTTTTCTTGGAAAGAGCTAATATATTTCCTCAATTCAAATATGGCTGTAGGTAATTGAAATCCTTTGGAGTCGCAACATGATAGAGGCAAAGCATTTTATTCCAAATAAAACCACTGGAATTGTTTGCGGGGCAATGAAATGGAACTCAGATGGCATAAATGTTTTATACTTACGTGCAAATAACTTGAAACTTTTCATGCATACCAAACTACGTTTAGTTTAGAAACCGGAACTTATAGTAACTGCAGACCTAAATGTGTGAAAGAGAACTATGTTTTTGCTTCTTTTTGATTCTCTCTCCGTTGCTAACTGCAACGTGAAATATTTAATGTTTGATCATGATGCCATTTTTAAGCAGTTGGAGGATATTTATGAAACTTTATTATGTATGTTATACTCGTAAGGTTCCGCAAAAATATGATAGAATTCAACAATTCAACATAATACGATAAATAATTGAAAATATTGGTTAAAAATATTAAAAGATAATAACCACAAACAAATAGAAAAAAGCCATTAGGTTGGTTAGGTTAATGTTAGGTAATACCTGACAACGTACGTATTTTTTTAAGCCCTTTTCTTTATTTGGATTGTCGAATATAGGCCTCTCCTAATTCTCGCCATTCGTTCCATTGTTTGTAAGACGTTTCCACATTGGCCTACAGTTCTTTTAATATCGTCGCTCCATCGCATTTGCGGTCTTCCTCCTGTGTCTTTTGTCTTCATATGGCCGTCAATTCCCGATTTCTTTATTCCATCGGCCATCCGTAAGACGTTCGATATGTCCAGCCCATTTCCATTTCAGTTTAGCTGCCTGTTAGACAGCACCTTTTACTTTTGTTCTATTACGAATGTCTTCATTGGTTTTATGGTCTTTGCGTGAGATACCCAGCATCTGTCGTTCCATAGCTCTCTAGAGTTTTTCTGATCCTCTCCATGTTGATTTTAGTGAATGGTAAGGTTTGAGCTCCATATGTAAATACAGGTAGGATACAGAAATACTTTGGTTCGAAGTCTTTGAGGTATATTTTTAATTTTAAGTACGTACGAGGGTCTTCCGAATGCTGCCCATTCCATTTTTACACGTCTTCTTATTTCGGTAGACCTGTAATTCCTGTGGCTTTGAAGCCAGAGATGTCTTTGTCTAAGCTTGCTACTCTGTAATAAGCTTTGTTGAATAGCCCTGCAATCTCGTATGGTGTAATTGTTACCATATTTTTGGATTTTATAAACATGTCGCATTACTTGTAGGCTCTCGTAAGTGGCCCACAATAGTCACATCCAGAGACTGTAAGCGATGTGATGACTGTGGTGAAAGGGAAAGTATTAATACATTATTTACTTTAGCCACTTCCCAAGCTTCTAAAGTACAATGACTAGTGTGGTTGTCCTTAACCAACATAACATGATATTCAGCAGTAGGTTTTGAGTAAACACCTGTTTAAAATACTCACCAAAGTCATAACTACTCGACTAACAAGGAAATTAGACGAATACCAACCATATGAACAGGCAGGTTTTAGAAAAGGCTATTCAACTTCCGATCACCTGCTAACCACAAAATATTAATAGAAAAATGTAACGAATACAAGTTTCCAGTTTTCCTAACATTTGTCGACTACGAAAAAGCTTTCGATACCATAGAACACACGGACATAATAAACGCAATGCAAAATTGTAGAATAGACAGCAGATATATTAACTTAATAAAAGAAACTATGAACCAAGCTACAGCTACATACTACCTAAATGAAAATGAACACACGAACCCTGTACTATTAAACAGGGGAGTCAAACAGGGAGATACTCTATAACCCAAACTGTTCACCTTAGTTTTGGACGACGTTTTTAAAAACCTAAATTGGAAATATAAGGGAATAAACATCAATGGCCGCTACCTCCGTAATCTATGATTTGCAGATGACATAATCCTGATAGCTACTGACCTACAAGAAATGCAAACCATGCTTTTAGAACTACATACCGAATCTTCTAAAATAGGACTGAAAATAAATTTAAACAAAACAAAAGTCATGCACTCCGAAGACACCGTGACAATAATAAACGATAAAGTTATAGAAAAAGTTGAAGAATATATATACCTAGGACAAAAAATAATCCTAAATAGGAAAATTCAAACTAAAGAAATAAAAAGAAGAAGAAAGTTAGCTTGGGCAGCATTCGGTAAACTGAACTATATACTCAGAAATCAACAAATTCAATTACATCTTAGATCTAAAGTTTTTGATGCATGCATTATTCCGATATTAACTTATGCGGCACAAACATGGACAATCACAAAAAAGAATATGAATATAGTTAGAGTCACCCAACACGCGATGGAAATAGCAATGCTAGGTATATCACTTAAGGACAAGAAAACAAACACATGGATAAGACAGAAAACCAAAGTCACCGATGTGGTGCAAAAATCATTAAAGTTGAAATGGGAATACGCTGGACATGTAGCTAGGAGCGATCTAAACAAATGGCACAGATCAATTTTAACCTGGAGACCATACCAACACAAAAGACCCAGAGGCAGACCTCCTATGAGATGGACAGATGATCTGAAAAGGACTGCCGGGAAAAATTGGCTACAAGTAGCGTACAATAAAAAAACAATGGAAAGGAAGACTTAAAGAGGCTTATGTTCAGATGTGGATGTGAATGGCTAGAAGAAGAAGAAGAAGAAGGTTTTGAGTGCTTAATGAAATGTCGCAGCCATTTAATGTATATGCTTTTATTAGTGCAACCGTTTTGAGAACATGCATATACAGCTCCTGGTGGACAATCTTTTTCTAACTGCGGCGAGTGACGTTGTCGAGGGAAAATAAAAAGAGACAGGATGGAGGATCCTGAAGCACTCACAGCAGAGATAACCGTGACGTTTTCCTATAATGTTACTGCTCCCTTCCGCTTTTGTCCCTTAGGCGCTCTAATTTTTTCTGTTTACTGAACCGTCTCATCGAATACATGAGACGGCTGAAAATGATGTTTGGTCATAACACTATCCAGATTGTTAAAGAGTCGATCCACTTCAACTTTATTCTATTGATGCTTGTCGCTTCTGGCTTTCTAATAATAGGATGTCGTTTGAAAAACCCAGTCAAAAAGCAGACTTCTTGGCATCGTTTAATTGATCTGTGACACTAAATTTATCTATCATTGTTAATCTAAACCTCTTTCTTAAAGTACTGTAGGGTATTCCAGTTGCTTTTGATACCTTGTATATAGATGTACCGTCACGCCGAGTATTTTGACAGCATTTTCCATGGATTATACAGTCCAAGATGCTTTCGTAGTGATTTGTTATTTTTTCTTGTCATTTTGGTCTCTGAAAAAATATTATAAAATATATTAAAATACAATGGGGTAATGAGAGCTACAAGGAGTATTCAGAGCATACTAAGCTCTGATTACCCGAATACTACCATCTTGAAATTGAATAAAACTATCTCGTGAATATAGCTTTTAATGAAATTATACGCACAGATACTCACAGTTGATATCATTGGCACTAAAATAAAATAGGTTTGATTGTGGCAAACATATAACTTCACACTTACCGGGTCATTGATATTTCGGTTTTTTGTATAAGCTGGAGCAAACAAATTGATTAACGTCTGTGCGTCTCTGGAAACATGATAAGAGGCACTGGAATTCTAAGCGGTGCACGTAACATGACGGCGGATCAGCAACTATGTAAATACGAGTGATAGTTTTGTTTCTAGTCGCAACTCTCTCATTACCCGCTGGCGCTGGCTATTCTTACCCTCTGTCTCTGAACCATTTATTAGGACTGGACATAGTATTTCTATTGTAGATAGTTCATTGCTTCTGTAGTAATCGTATATTGAGGTTTTCAATAGTTTTATAAGTGATTAAATGAGTTAGAATAATAATCGAAGAAAAAATGCAATATTTTAATTGTGAATAAATTAATTAAATTAATATAAATATTACGAAAAATAGCTGGCTTAACTAATTGCTGTTATCTGCACAAAGAAACAAACACTTGCATTTAAAACATGGTGTATTAATTGTAGCAAGTGGTAGAATAGTATCTGCGCGCCTTCCGAGGTACGAAAAAGGACGTAACCGATCACCTGGAGATCCTTTTCGTATGCTGTCTACATTTAAAGTGTCTTGAGATGGGCATAAAACCCTCTGATAACATTTCTTAGGTGGTCGGGAGGTTGGTGGGACAAGTGCACCCCCATAAATCAGCGCTATTATTATGCGCTTTAGAAAGATGATAATTTTAACTAAATGGTAACAGAAATATGATATTGTGTAACGTTTTCTGTGATTTGCGACGTAGTTTCCAAATAAGAAAGAGAAGTCAATTTCTTTGAACTTACGTGTGTTAGCCAGATTGACAATGATATTTTACCGAAATAGAAGAAAAATAATAAATAATCTTCTAAAGTAAATAAGTAGTTAAAATATATAATTAAACGGGATCATATTGTAATACAGTAATAACAAGTATTGAGTGTAAAATATGTAAATAAATATTAAATACTTTCCCAAACAGCCTGCATTAACAGTTTTTCATCGAAGCCGAATTTCTTATGTAGATTTTTGTACACATTAAAACCTATGTGCTCTGTTTCAGCATTTAAATACATTCGAATCGTCTTTACAGGTAATTTCCATTTAGTTAAATTTAGTGGAGCTCTCTCTCTTCAATCCTGACCCCCAGGGGGAGTGTAGTGGTCGACGTGATGTCGTGTATTGTCCGTCTCCAGAGATCTCTGTCTGTGGTCATTTCTTTTAATTCATGCATAGGTCTTTGGCATATTCCTGTAATTTGATCTATCCATCTTGTTGAGGATCTTCCTCGTGATCTTCGGTCTGCTACCTTTCTTGTATTATGAGTGTTTCCATGTTTTCTGTGTTTGCTCTCATAACATGCCAAAATATTTTAATTGTTGGAGATGGACTTTACTAGAGAGTCGTTGGCTAACTTTTGGCTCTCTTAAAATTGAATTATTTGTTCTACGGTCGGTCCAAGGAATTCGTAACATTCGTCTCCAACAGAACATTTCAGTGGCGTCTATCTTTCTTCTCTCCGATTGTCTCAGAGTCCAAGATTCACATCCGTAGGTCAGTATTGGGAATATTAAGCAGTTGATCAACCTCATCTTTATCGCTCTTGAAATTTGACAGTCCTTCCATATTTTGGTCATTTTTGTTATGGCAACTTTTGCTAGATCACATCTACGTTTAATCTCTTCTTGTAATGACCCTGTGTTTGTGATTAATGATCCCAGATATAAGTATGAGCTCACAACCTCGAACCGGTCAATTGTGGTTATGTGTAGATGATTGTTGTAGTCTATCCAATATCATGATCTTTGTCTTTGATATGTTTAATTGCAGACCAAATATTTGACTTTCGTTTTCGATCAGTCGTATAAGTTCCATCAGCTCTGCTTGACTATTTGCAAGAAGGGCTGTGTCATCTGCGAAACGTAGGTTGTTTAATTTATGACCATTTATTGAGATGCCCTTTTCCCATCCTTCAAGTGCTCTTCGCATAATATACTCCCCATATATGTTGAATAATTGTGGAGATAGTATACATCCTTGTCTGACACCCTGTTCTGGATGAAACTCGTTCGAAAGTGTGTCAAGTACTTTAACTGATCCAGTAGTGTGTTCATATAGTTCAGTTATAAGCGTAATTAGATGTTGTGGTACGCCTACTTCTTTTAGTATTCGCCATAAGTGTCTCCACTTGACCCTGTCGAACGCTTTACGGTAATCTATAAAACAGATGTATAGTGGGATGTTGAATTCCCTAGATTTCTCGATTATCTGTCTTATATTCAGCAGGTGTTCTCGAGTGCCTCTACCTTTGGTAAATCCAGTTTGCTCTTGTGGAATTTCTCTTTGAAGAAATGTTTTCAGTCTCTCATTGATTATATTGTTGTTGTTGTTTGTTTGTGTTTAAATGACTGCGGACACTAAATCCATTCGCCAATCTTACAATTTGAGGTGTAGAGTATGTGTGTGTGTGTAGAGTAATTGTCTTGATACTTAGCAAAGTCGACGTCATTGTCTTTGCTAAGAGACGCTAATTGTATCCGAACGTCTGCGGTCCCTCCGGTGTGTACCGATCACACAAGGATAGAAATTATTTTCATTTATTAATTTTTTTTAATAAACGAAAATTTCCACCCGGGTGGGATTCGAACTCACGACCTTTAGGTTTAAAGGCAGGCGCTCTTACCACTGAGCCACAGAAGGGGTCATTGATTATATGTAGCATTATCTTGCTGGCATGGGATATAAGAGAGATAGTTCTATAATTGTCGCATTTATGGAAGCTGCCTTTTTTATGTATGGTCGTTATTGTGGATTTTGTCCAGTCTTCAGGCCATTGTTTGGAATGCCATATTTGGTTACAGAGTAGATGAAGTAACTTTACGCCGGTTTCTTCTGTGGCTTTAAGCATTTCTGCTGTTATCATATCTGGACCTGGTGCTTTGTTATATTTGAGCTTGTTGATAGCCTGTCTTACTTCATTTTCGAGTATATCAGGTTCTTCTTCCACCTCGTCAGAGATTTTGTTAACAAGCTCTTGGCGTTGATCATCTTTATATAGGTCCCTGCAATACGATCTCCATGTCTCTGCTATGTCTTCTCTGTTTGTTCTCAGGGTTCCAGTGTTATCTTCAATGGCCTAAGTTCTGGCTCTGAAGTCTCTTGTCAGGTAGCCGTATTTTTCTAAATAGATCTCTCGGCTGATTATTCTGACCATGTCTCTCAATTTCTTTGCATATACTTTGATAGTACTGTTTTTTGTCGGCCTTACATCTTCGTTTTATTTCTTTATTGAGGTTTCTTAAACTAGCTTTTTCCCTTTCACTATGTACACCACTTTTACAAAGATTTCTTCTATTCTCAATTACTTTAAGAGTTTCATCTGTTATCCAGTGTTTCCGTTTCACCGGATTATTTTTCTTTGAGCGATCCACTGGTGTTGTTACGCAGTGTTTAACAGTCTCCCATATTTCTTGTGATGTTCCGTTACGAATAGAGGGCATACTTTTCTGTACTTCCTGTAGAAGGTCGTCTTTCTTTCTTAGTTCTATCCTCTTTATCTCTCTTTGTTTGTTGGATGCTTTAAGTTTAAGCATTACTTTAGCTACGAGGAGAGTATGATCGGATCCGCATATCGCCCCTGGATATGATCTGACTGTTTGAATGGACGATCTCCAGCGAATATTGGTGAGGACGTAATCTATTTGATTTCTAAATTTATCTCCAGGACTTTTCCAAGTATAAAGTCGACGTACATGGTGTTTAAATCGAGTATTCATGATAGAGTAGTTGTTTGTGATAGCAAATTCGATTAAACGGTCTCCTCTTTCGTTTCTCTGACCTATGCCAAACTTTCCCAGTACATTCTTTAAGTCGTCATTTTGTGTAGTGTTGCCAACTTTTGCATTAAAGTCGCCACATATTATAGTAAATTTTTTATTTGGTATGTTAGCGATTGTGGTCTCCAGTTTTTCGTAGAACTCCTCGATCTTTATGTGGAGCTATAGAGCTTTTAGTGGAGCTATAGAGCTAAATATACTTGAATTGTTTTACCACCAAGTTAAAATACCATTTAATTATGCGAATCTGTACTTAGTTTATATTTTTTGGAAAAATTCATTTAAATCCTTTTACTTCTATCTCCGGTATTTATTTCTGTATTAGTGATATACTTACTTCTATATACGATCTATAAACTAAAAACCAAACCAAAAACAATTTTTTACAAAAAAAAATACAAACTAAACAGTATCACAAATATATCGTTACAAAACTCTTAATGTGTGTTAACATTCGGATTTAATGATGAAAGACCTATGTTTTTAATTGTAAGAGGCGGTGTTAATTTGTAACACGATTCCCTATTCAGACCCGACTACTTCTGCAGTCGTTTTTTTATTATGACGTTAATTAAACTTCACCGAAGTGCTATTGGAAGTTCACCCCTGCTATATATTCGATGAGATTTATTTTTTGTCCTTCTTTTGCCTTGAGTTCATTATAAATTATACTTATTACTGATTTTAGTAAATTGGGTTGACTAAAAATGAGATCTTTTATCAGATAAACGGATTATTTATAGACCGTATTAAATCATTTTATTACCGGCTAATCTGAACAGATCTCTAACTGAAAAAGAGACAGATTGCGACTAGTGGCAATAATATATAGCAGGATAACGAATAAATTGCAATGTATGGCAATATAAGCTTAACTCCTTATATTTCTTAATCAGTTGTAAAAAGTTTTTTTTATATTTTTTATAAGTTTAATAATAAAAGTGACAATAAAGGTTAAATATGTAACATGGAAAAAAAAACGGAAACAGGAGTGGAACGAACACATTAGAAGAATAGCAGAAGATAGGTTCTTAAGAACAACATGAGACAAATCAAAAAATAGTCGAAGAAGTGTTAAAATACCGAGAAAGAGATGGTGTGATAATTTAAACAATGCAAGGGGCTAAAAAAGGCGTTAGGAGCCTATATATATATATATATATATATATATATATATTATATATATATATATATATATATATATATATATATATAATATATATACAGTGTAGGAAAAAATTTTATGGTCGGTATGGACCTTACGTGAGATGGAGTGAGAAACAGCTGTTTAAAAAGAGAGAGGTATATTAGGTACGCCCTTTATATCGCCTGAATGGAAATATTAAAAAAGGGGAAATTCAACGTTGCCAAACTTATTGGTTTTATTTGACCTGTTGTCTTTTTTTGCATTTGAACAATGTTCTATCAAGAAGATAAAATGCTCAAGACAATCAAATTTGGGCGAAATTGATTTAAATGGCAGGTTACTGTTTTTTTATTGGGAATATGCCACAAGTTTTCTTTACAATAATTGTAATATAACATTTTGATTTCCATTTCGGAAATCGTTTTATATAAATAAAATTTATTAATGTTTCGTATTTTAAGTACGATTTCCGAACTAAAAATCTAAATATCAAAATAATTTCCCAATATGAAATAATAAACAATTAAACATGCATACAATAACGCCAAATTAAAAAATATTCATACACTAATTTATTTGGCAACGTCTAGTCTAGATTGTCGTCTGGTCAAAAGATCGAGTAACGAGAAGTAGAGGTGGGTCGTGCTAGTTTATCGTTAACAGCGTAGGAGCAAAATTTCGGGCCAAAGTTTTTTAAATGCATTCATTTTTTTCGAATCCTGAGAAAACTAATAAATATTTTTGAAAAAATTAAACGCAGAATGAAACAATACATTATTACCGAGAGCTGAAAGTCCCTGAAAACTTCTATAATGTTTATTTTAATAAGTTATAGGGATGAAAAAAAAAAACAAAATTTAGTGTGATTTTTAATTTCAAATATCTCATTAAAAAAACTTTTTGTTTATTCTAAGGGACCTTCGGCCCTCGGTAATAATGTAATCTTTCATTCTGCATTTAAATTTTTCAAAAATATTTGTTAGTTTTCTCAGGATTCCAAAAAAATTTAAATTTTTTTGAATGCTAAAAAGCATTTAAAAATTTTAATTTTCATAAACAAGTAACTATGATTGTTTAAAAGTAGTTTCAAGTAAGATAGTACCTACATAAATAAACATAACGGCTATTATCGTTTATGTGTATATCTTTTGAAGTGAAAGAAACTACCTAATGATATATTTATTATAACTTGAAAAATAAACTAAACAATCATCATCATCATATAACGGGGGTCCTACGGCGATTGCCGCTTCTCGCATTTCAGCCTCCATCTTTTCCTATCTCCCCAATCTCCCTCTTCTAAGCCTCTAGATTGCATTGTTTTTGTAATTTCTCTTCTCCAGGAATTTGGTGGTCTTCCCCTTTTCCTTCTTTCTGGCGGAACATACATTAAGGCTTTCTTTGGCCACCGCTCCTCCTCCATTCTCATCACGTGACCATACCATTGTAATTGCCTTTCTTGTATTCTATCTGAAAGAGTATCTCTAATTCCTGTACGGTTTCGTATTTCCTCATTCCTGATTCTTTCCATTCTCGATACTCGACATGACCTTCTAAGATAATCCATTTCCACAACGTCTACTTTATCTCGTTCATTCTTTGTCATCGTCCAACATTCGGCACCATATGTGGTAATTGGTTCTACAATTGCTCTGTATACGCGAAGTTTGGTATGCATCTTTATTTTATTAGACCACAGTAATGAATTCAGTATTCGGATGCATTTTTTCCCTTGGGTTATTCGGTTTTGTACATCTATCTTAACTCTGCCATCTGCTGATATGATGCTTCCTAGATATTTATACTGGTTGCAGCCTTTTATGACTGCGTTTTCAAGCCTCAGATCTGTGGTATTTCCTCCAATTTTTAAATATTCTGTTTTAAATATTCTGTTCTAAACTAAACAATACAAATAGTAAATCGGACTTACATTTACATTACACGTTATTATTAAATCGCGAATAGTCTAAATTGACATAAAAACATAAGTTTTTCTACTTTACTTCTTGTTAACCGTATTCTTTTTTATTTAAAATTAAACCAGATTTTGAACATGTGTTCACATTTACAATACTTTATGAATATAGTGGTTAAGTTAGGATATACATGGCGATGGTTTTTCCACCGTTGTAATGGACTCTCCATGCAGGTGTACGTGTAGATGAGTCATCTCCAATTAATTGATCAAAAATACACCATGGACTTAAGTCATATTTATTGGTTTCTTTTTCTTGTACTGGTTGATTTTCAATAGTACAATCTTCTTGTTCGTTAATTATAGAAGTAACCAGCTTCTTAACTTTTTGTTTTGTTCTGCACTTTAAATCGTGAATCCATAAATGTACATAATGACAATGTGCCACTCTGTTCTATCCCTCTAAATCTTTTTGCTAAACCCGATATTAGTAATTGTACTATGTCATATACTATGGATGTAAGTATGCCGTTTGCTAAAATTTTATTGCAAGATTCTTGCAGGCAGCGTACCATAACAATCACTGAACTAGCATTCAAGTATTTTTGGTCACTCATTGTACTTGTTATTTCTTTAAACGGCCGTAAAATTTGGGAAAGTTGAGAACAAATAATCCAGTGTTCTTTATTTAGATTAGGTTTAAGTCTAAGTCTGTATTATTTAATACCAATGTGGAACGGGTTGCCTCTTCTAACTCGGTCATTCTTTTTAACATGTAATAGGTGAAGTTCTTCCTAGTTTCCACGTCTTGGATTGGCCGTTTGGGAACTGTGTTCTGTTGTAATTAATACTTTAACAGCCTTTCTGAAGATAAGGTACTTTTTTGAAATGTGTTTTTTTGCAGAATTGTCGAAAAAAGGACTTTTTATTTTATCTATTTGTACACGACAGCATTTAAGTGCGTCCCCCACCAATAAATTTAATCATCATCATAAATCACAATCATCATAAAACAAAACATATTTAATAGCTTTGACCATATTTTAGGAATTATCAGTTACTGCAAAATTTACTTTTCGTTTTAGACCCGACTGATTAATAATTTCAGTAATCGCTGTTTTCTGGATTATGGTTTCCAGAAAAATGGCAGCAGCCTAATAAAAAAGTTTTGAATACTAAATTTTCGGTTAAATATTGTCCTGTTAATGCGAAGTAACTCTCAGTTACTCCAGATGTCCAGAGGTCAGTAGTAATACAGATATTTTCTACTTCTTTAACAACTTGCGATCTAATAATTTGCTCACTTTTGACATAACATTCCTGAAGTAATGAACCTGACAAAGTTTTTCTTGTTGGCGGTTTATATCCAGGAATCCACCCTGCAAACTTTTTAAAAGCTGGTTCTTTAACTATGGAAAATGGATGAAACGAAAAGTTTAGTTAATCTTGAAAATCAATCAGTCCAAGAAAAAGAAACTGATAAAGATGACTTAAGTCCATGGTGTATTTTTGATGAATTAATTGGACATGACTCATCTAAACATACACCTGTATCGAGAGGTATAAAAGAAGTCGACATGTAATTGTCGGATGATATATTACCCACAAACAATTTCGAACGGAGATTGGAACTGTCCATTACCGTGGTGAAAAAACCATCGCCATGTATATCGTAACTTAACCACTATATTCATAAAATGTTGTAGTATTGTAACAAAATCTTTTCCTTGTGAACACATGTTTAACATCTGGTATAATTTTAAATAAAAGAAGAACGCGATTAACAAGAAAAGTGGAAAAACTTATGTTTTTAAATGTCAATTTAGACGATTCGCGATTTAATAATGTGTAATGTAAATGTTATGTAAATGTGTTACCTGGGAACTGTTATCAACGAAAATAATGATTGCTCTGAAGAAATCAGAACCAGAATAGAGAAAACTAGAGCCACATTTACTAAATTGAAAAAGGTGTTCTGCGGAAGAGATCTAAGTCTAAAACTTAAAATTCGCCTTTTGAGATGTTACGTTATGTCAGTTCTCCTCTACGGGATGGAAACATGGACATTAAAAAAGATCGATACCAAAAAGATAGAAGCATTTGAGTTGTGGATGTATCGTAGAATATTAAGAATACCCTGGACAGAGAAAGTAACAAATGTGGAGGTTTTGCGGAGAGTGCGGAAAGAGAAAGAGCTGATACTTACTGTTAAAAAGCGCAAACTACAATATTTGGGACATGTTATGAGGGGAGATAAATACCAGTTGCTGCAATTGATTATACAGGGGAAGATAATGGGAAAGAGATCTATAGGAAGAAGAAGGCATTCATGGTTGAAAAACTTGAGAGAATGGTACAATTGCACCAATTACCAACTGTTTAGATCTGCAGCATCAAAAATACGCATAGCTTTGATGATAGCCAAACTTCGGAACGAAGACGGCACTTGAAGAAGAAGAATGTAAATGTAACTATTTAAGTACCATTTGTATTATTTAATTTATTTTTCAAGTTACAATAAATATATCCTTCGTTAGGTTCTTTTATTTCAATACTTATACACATAAACGATAATAGCTAATATGTTTGTGTACTCGCTAATTTGAATACTGGTAAACAATCAACTAGTTACAGTTTACGAAAAACGGTTCCGATAAAAATTAAAAAAACGAGAAGACCCACCTCTAGTTTTTTAGGTATATTAGGATCGGAACCAGAGAATATCTGATCGGAACTAATCGTCTCACTAATGGGCAATGGCCAATGAGTGTTAAAAGGATTTTAGGAGGGGAGACGAAGGGGAAATATGATTGTTATCTTTGTCTAATTCGTTGAAAATATGATTTTATATCTGCGTTAGATATCCTGTTAAATTTTACCATACCGACCTTAAAATTTTACCTACACTGTATATATATATATATATATATATATATATGTATATAATATATATATATATATAATATATATATATATATAAAGAAAGACGAAGAAAAGGTAAGGTAAATAAAAAATATTTTACGTTTCGATTTCCACTCCGAAAATCGTTCTCAAAAAACGGTTATTTAACAATTTTATTAAAGACTTACAAAATTAAAAATTGACATACTTCAACGCAGTGTCCTAGGCAAGAGCCATGCGTTATCAAGTGCAGTATTAATATGTGCTATAAGCGTTTGTGTATGCGAGAGTGTTTGTGTATTATGTATGTGTCAGTATAGCACATCAAACGATGGAGAGTGTTTGAGGCACACAAAATGAACGAGACTACGCTGCTCAGGATCGGGAGAGATGTGGGCGTGGTTCTTTGGATCATGTTTACTAACACATATAAACAAAAAAAGTAAAAATAAGAAAAAATATGAAGATGATAGCTACTAGAGCTAAATCAGAAATATGGTATAAACAATACAAAGAAAAATCATAAATAATTTGACAAAAAGAGCAGAAAAGAAGTTAAAAAAGTTACTAAAAAAGGGGCCACTTAGTCTTTTTGGGAAAGAAAAAGGAAACCTTAAAACCAAGATGCATACATAAACAAATACAATATCCAAGATACATTATATATATATATATATATATATATATATATATATATATATATATATATATATATAAACAATAAATAATAACACCTACCTCGTATGCCCATTGAGCAAACCTGTTAGCAATCATTTATTTGGGATCCAACAGAAAAAAAGAGTGCACAAGCCATATTTATTATTAATCAAAACATAGATCTAATTGGACATACTACTTTAGATCTTACAAACAAATTAATACCTTTGTACTTACATCTTTATAGAAAGTTTATTATAAATTTCTCTCGATGACCTGGTAAACCTATTTAAAAATAATCTTAACCCTTTATAGGGCAAAAATTATTTTTTGGTAATATAAACAAATTCTTTGCAGATTATAATTAACGAATGGTCCATTATTTTACTTTTATTCGTCTTTTTATTTTATTTTCATTCTTTGTTGAATTTTTAGGTGGTTGAAATTTCGACCACAGCCTCATTAGATATTTTGATACATGTAGTTGTGGTTCTATAATCGATCACAGAAAAAAATCATATTAATTAAATATTTTTATTATGAAATAATGGAAAACATTGAATACATAATCCAACCTGGCAATCTGAGCATTTAATACTTGAACGTTTTGGCTTCGCTCTCGTTGAACAACGTCGAGTGCACAACGTCTTGATGTTCCTTTTTTTGCCATGTGATTGCGAACATCGCTTAGTGCTTTTAATCTTCTTCTTCATGTACCATGTACTTTCAGAACGTTGGTCACCATCATAGCTACCTTAATTTTATTCACTGTCACCCTAAATAGCATGCTTGTATTAACACCATACCAATCTCGCAAGTTCTTCAACCATGAGGTTCTTCTTCGTCCGGGACTGCGTTTGCCTGCTATTTTTTCTTGCATGATACTTTGTAGCAACCTATATTTAGGACCCCTCATTACATGTCCGGATCCTCAATGCCAATTTTAGGTCTCTGTTACATAGCACCTTGGACATCCTTCTAAAATCAGCTCTAGCCTGCTCTATTCTAGATCTAATTTCGCCGTGACTTTCTGCGTTACAATTTAATTGCTGTCCAAGGTAAACGATTTTATCAACTTGCTCAAGTTTGGTATTATTTACATATATAGACGGTTTTATATGCTGTTGTTTACTTATTACGAGTATTTTGGTTTTCCGTATGTTAAGATCTAGACCTGCCTCCCTACAACTCTCAACGACACTATCAAGTAGTGTTTGCAGATCTTCTTGAATAGAAGCTAGCAGTACTGTATCGTCCGCATATCGCAAATTATTGATGACTTCGCTTTTAATGCTAACAGCATTATGTGTTGCTTCCATTTTCTTTAGTTTACTTCTTCCTATTGTTACCTTAGGTCCTGGCCTCTTTCTGTTATGGAATTCACCTATGAGCTCGTTGGCCAATGTACTTGTAAAATACAGGTGACTCATCGATTTCGGTTCAATAGACTTCATTTTCATTGTAGTCATATATGTGAATTTATCACCGTTGAATCAATTAAATAGTAAATATTCTTCATATACCATCTTCGGGATTTCCATCAAATTGGATAAGAAGCATGAAGTTGATCAAATAGATCGACTCAACTCATATAGCGCGTTGAATCACTTATGACTTTTGGATATTTGACACTTTCTTGTTCACTATTCGCTTTTCTTCGCAAAACCTAAATAATCTCAAGTGGATTATGCATAGTACTGCCTACTAAAATTTGTGCCCCCATCTTTCGATTTAACAATAGACATAAAATATCATCGTGTTCTCCCAATTTCATTGTTTGGTCATTTGAAATGCTTTTAGTTCTTCCTCAGTTAGGTCGAGATTGTTAAGCATAAAGGTTTGACTATGTAATTATATAAACTATAATATCTTTGCTTTTGGACAAAGAAAACACGTCGAATGGTAAATTTATATTGTCTAGTATGGCTGGGCCAAATGGTCTGGTAAACGGCGCATTCGAATATTTTTGTGCATCAGAACTTTACTGTGTTCTCTTGGTTCTCTTCTATTTCGTCTTCGCCTAAGGAAATACCGACGTCATCAAAAATTCGATTTGTTCTTACCTGATGGTAAAAATCTGTATCATCCATGGAGTTATCTGAATCATAATCAATAAAAAAATTTATTTAAAATCCTTTATAAAAGGTATATAATAAAATGCCCAAACGGGCTATCACAAAGATATTGCAAAACCTTTCGGATTATTAAATCCATCATCAGTGCAAACCTGAAAGTAAATAACCACTTTAATTAAAAGAACGTTGAATTTAAAATGTTGACTAAGGTTAAAGAAACATTGTGGTTAATACTTACGAGGTATACATGCTATGAGCCACCAAAATATATGGGTCCAAACCTTTAAATGATATAAATTTACATATGCTTTACATTATATGTGGTTACAAATTATGATGTTTAAGTTACCGTTGGAATTGGTAACATGGCGACGTATGACCCTACATAGATAAAATGGTCGTGAGACGAAGTGTCTTCGAGGACCTGTTGATAACAACTGATCAAAATGACATTGTTGACATGTTAGAACGGATGTTGTGTCAGAGCAGTCAGTGTAACTTACGGTAGTTGTCTAAAAATGACAGATGTCGGCATTATTTAAAATTGAAAAAATTAAAATTATAATAATGTAACAGTATCAACCATCACTGTTGTAGTCTGTAATGTGAATTAATCATATGGCTATATTGGAAACGTTGAAAATTTGGTTTTTTAAAAATTAATATGGGTAAACTGGAGTTTATGAAATTTTGTAGGATCAGTAGGCAACCAACTATACATGTGTATGGATTTATTTGTTCTAAGCTAAAAAAATTTATCAAAAGGCCCTGTATGTTGTGTAACATTTGGTACCTAGAAAATGGTAAAAAATGGCAAAAAAGGCACATGTAGGAAGATGGGTCCTATAAGATTTATTAATGAGGAATGTTGTAGTAAAAAGTGTGTTTAGATCTGTTGTTGAGCTGAAATTTAAATATGATAAGAATGTGAAATTAGAAATCTAATCAAACGAGCGGTTGAAAATATTCATGTTTCTTTTAAAGTACCTAATAACTTGGGTCAGTATATATCTAATTCTAAAGACCCCATCAATTATATGAACCGTAGTGGTGTTTATAGATTAAAATGTTCTGATTGTGATGCCACCTACATAGGAAGAACATGTAGATCATTGTCTTCACGCTCTTTAGAGCACATCATCATCATCATCATGGCTTATTCACTCCTGGCGGAGTGTTTGCCGCCCTTTTGGGCTCTCTGATTCATTTATTGCGGAGAATCAGTCCGCTATTGTTTTTTTATTATTATAGCAGCGTGTGTGACTTGGCCCTGTCTACAATTTTCCTCCATTCTTTCCGATCCTTACAGCGCTCCTTCCAATTGTAGATTCTCAGCTTCTTTATGTCTCCTAAGACTTGATCTCTCCATCTTGTTTTGGGTCTCCCCTTTGGTCTCTTTGTTGTTGGTCTCCATCCAGTTATTCGCTTTAGCGTAGAGTCTGGGTTAGCTCTTTCTGTGTGCCCCAGCCACCTGAGCCTTTGCGTTTTAACGAACTTGATTATGTCTTCACCCTCGATGACTTCTTTAATTTCTTCATTGGTTAATCTTCTAAATTCGCCTACACTTATCCTCACCGGCCCCATTATTCGTCGAATTATCTTTCTCTCTAAGATTTCTAACCTCATTTCATCTTTTTGTGTTAGGCACATCGTCTCTGCACCATAGGTGATCACTGGCCTGATTGCAGTCTTGTAAATTTTTAATTTGGTTTTCTTACTAATGTGTTTTTCTTTCAAGAATTTTTGGTAGTTCCAGTAGGTTTTATTACCCAGTAGGATGCGTTCATTTATTTCATCTGTTCTATCATTTCTGTCATT
The DNA here is from genome assembly GCA_918026665.1 of Diabrotica balteata. Lineage (NCBI taxonomy): Eukaryota > Metazoa > Arthropoda > Insecta > Coleoptera > Chrysomelidae > Diabrotica > Diabrotica balteata. The sequence goes on along the minus strand of OU898282.1, from coordinate 33,949,827 downwards.
TACCATCACTCCCAGGTATTTGAAACGGTGTACTCTTTCAAATGTATATGCACCAAGCTTAATTTCTTTCTCTATATTCGTATTCTCTCTTGAACACTTGAGGTATTTCGTTTTGCTTTGGTTTATTACTAGCCCTCTCTTCTTTGCTTCTTTATCTAGTATTAATATTATGTTCTGCATGGTTTTTAAATCTCTAGTAACCAGTGCAATATCGTCTGCATACGCAATCAGTTGGGCTGAAGATTCGATAATCGTTCCCATAATTTTGGCTGCTCTTACTGCGCCCTCTATGGCAATGTTAAATAATGTTGTTGACAGGGAGTCTCCCTGTCTGACACCTACCTCCATTTGTACTTCATCTGACGGGCCTTCCTTTGTTAAGATTCGTGCCTTGGATTCCTTCATCGTCATTTTCGTGAGACTTATTAATTTTTCTTGGATGCCTAATTGATTCATATCCTTAATTAGCTCCTCTCTTATTACACTGTCAAAAGCTTGCTTGTAGTCAATAAACAGTATATGTAGATCTATTCCGTGCTCGTAACTTTTTTCGACTATTTGCGTTACAATGTGTATTGCATCTATTGTTGACTTACCTTCTCTGAATCCATGTTGGTATTCACCTATTTTTGTTCTAGTTTCTTTTTCTATTCTTTGTCTGATCAAATTAGTTAATATTTTGTACATTGTATTTAATAACGTGATTCCCCTGTAGTTAGTGCATTTCGTCTTGTCGCCTTTTTTAGGGATTGGTGTTATCAGACCACAATTCCAGTCGTTCGGCATGCTTTCTTCTTCCCATATTCGTTCTATTAGGTTGTGGATTCTGTGGGCTAGTTCCTCTCCCCCATTCTTAAAGAACTCATTTATAATATCGTCTGGTCCTGCTGCTTTCCTTGTCTTTAATCTGTTTATAGTCGCCAATATTTCGCTGTATGAGGGAGGCTCTGATTGTTCTCCATTCCTATTTTCTGTTTGTTCTTCATTTTCTGCGTTTTCGGCATCGTCTTTCTTTTTAAACAGTTCTCTATAGTGTGTTTCCCATTCTATTTTTCCAATATTTGCTGGTATCTCTTTTTTTCTCTGTGATTTTATGTATTTGTATAGTCTTGCATTGTCATTACTATTGGCTTCGAGTTCCTGCAGTAATTCTTCGATCCATTTCTTCTTTTTTCTTTTGCAGCATTTGTCTGACTCTTTCTTCTTCTCTTTATAGTGTAGGAGATCTTCTTGTTTCCCTGTGGCCACCCACCTGTGTCTTGCTTTGTCCTTGTCTTTACTAGCTTGCTCGCATTCTTCATCGTACCAATCCTTTCTTTTATTGTTTTCCATTAGTCCTATCGTCTCCTCTGCTGTTGTTAAGATACTATCTTTTATGTCTTCCCATGTTTTATCTATGTTCGATGGTTTTAGGACTAGTAGTTTTTCTTCCAATTTAGTGCAGAATTTTCTGTTTGCATTATCTGTATTTAGTTTCGACCGATTCCACCTCTTTCTTTTCTTTCTGTCGTTTTTATCTTTAAGTATCTTCAATTTCATGTCGCCTATCACCAAAATGTGATCCGAATCAGCATTGGCTCCCCTGTAAGACCTTACATTCTGAAAAATTGTTCTCCATTTTTTTGAGATTAGGATGTGGTCTATTTGGTTTCCATCTGTTGTTCCAGGTATAAGCCACGTTACTTTGTGCTCTTTTTTGTGCTTGAATTGAGTGCTAATAATAAAAGTATTGGTTGCTGCTGCTAGATTACATATTCTCCTGCCATTGTTATTCGTATTTTGATGGATTGTTTCTTTTCCTGCGATTTCTCTGTTCGTGTCTTCTTTCCCTATCTTTGCGTTGAAGTCTCCTAATAGGATTAGTATGTCGTTCTTTGGTATTTCTTCGTACAATTCTTCAAGTTTATCATAGAATTCATTCTTTTCTTCTTCAGGAGCATTCTCAGTAGGGGCATATATGTTAACAAATGTTAAATTTGCTTGTTTATTTTTCATTCTAATATATGATATTCTTCCATCAACCGCTTTAAAGTTAATAATCTTGTCTCTTACGCTGTTACTAACTAGAAAGGCAGTTCCATTGCGCCCCTGTTTGCTTTCTCCTGCGTAGTACATTGTGTAATTTCTTCTAGCAATCATCCCTTCTCCTGCCCACCTTATTTCTTGTAGCGCTAGTATTCCCATCTTGTATTTTATCATTTCTTTTGCCAACTCTTCCATTTTGCCTGGTCTTAGAAGTGTTTTGATATTCCACGTTCCTATTCTTATTTTTCTATTTTTGTTTCTTGCTTTATTTTGTTTTGTTTTGTTTTTGCGTCTTTTCTTACAAAACAGTTTCATGTCCGTATTCATTGCCAACTCCGTTATACTGTCGCTGTCTTTTGTTATATTTTTTGTTAGTTTTTTGAAGCCATTTTCATCAATTTCCCTCTTGGATCTATATTATCAGATATGGGAGATCTGTCGTTTATTGTCCTAGCGTTACCCTTCTTCTCTTCAGGTTTCTTCCAGTAATTTACATCTATGCCTTCTAGTTGCTCCAGTGAGAACGGTTCACCATTTATCCATAATTTATTGTATTTTAATGCGGCTGTGTGTCCTTCCTGGCGTACCATTTTCATGTACTGGAGAAGATGCTTCCTTTCTTGTAGTATTTTCTTCGGGAAGTCCTCATTGATATATATTTTAGTTCCTCTTAGGTTTTTAGCAGCCTTCAGAATTTCCATTCTCGTAGCTTCCTTTTTCATTTCTACTATGATGGGTCTGGGTACATTTTGGGGATCACCTTGTCTGCCTATTCTTCTCATCTCTACCAGTTCTTCATCTAGGTTTATTTGTACGCCGATTTTTTTCGTTATCCCCTTTATCTTATTTATCATCTCTTGTTCGCTTTCTGTTTGGTTTTCTTCAACCCCCTGTATTACTATGTTTTTTCTTCTAGCTTGTCTTTCCAGTATTTCGATTCTAACTTCTTGTTCTGTGATTTTAGTTCTCATTGCTTTGTTATCTGCCTTCAACTGTTCGTTTTCTTTATTTAATTTATCCAGGTCTACTTGCATTTTATCTATTTTGCTTTCGATTCTTACATTTCTTTCGTCGATTTTCTCTAATTTTTCTAGTATTTGCTCCATTGTACCGCGGTAAGGGTGTCCGCCCAATCGACTTGTCGGAGCTTCAACCCTTCTCAGCACTTTGAAGTTATACTCAGATTTGGATTATCGTAATAATGATTCGGCTTTAATGCAGAAATTTTTCAATAGCCGGCAACGTCGCTTTTATTTCAGACAGCACTTCAGCTCTTATCGGAATGTTTTTGTCTATTGTTTATTAATTGTTTAAAGAGGTTATTGTGCTTTTTGCAATGCTTACTCACTGATATCTGCTGAATTTTGACAAAATATTTTTATCGGAAGAACAGCCGTCGGTCTGAATTCACTGTAGTCTATTTGTATTAGTTTATTTTTCACTTTGTTACACTAAATTTATATTTTAATACGGAGCGTATTTTGACAGTTTTGACAGTGACATTTTAGAGCACATAAAAAGAGAAAATTCTTCGACTTTCTCTCAACATCTTAAAGAACACAACCACACTCTCACTATCCCAGAAGATGTCTCACTTATTCATAATATCCCACAAAAAAACTTTCTCAAACTAGACCTATACGAACACCTAGAAATCATTAAAGAAAAACAGAAAAGTCCAAATTGTGTCAACCGCCATGCCTCATTCAATCGAAATTTTCTTCCGCTCCACCGTCAACTATTTTCATAACCCACTCTCCAACTTTACTTCTTCATTAGTATTTAAATTTTCGTCCTCCACTTATCACCCACTAATCGTCCTTAGCCCTCTCTAACTTTGTTCAATATATCCAACTCCCCTTCTCTCCTCACTTCTGTCTAGGCACCCAACATTCTACATGCTCCTTTTCAACAAAATAAATTCAGAGCAGATTATTCCACTCCCTCTTCAAAAACAATTTTCCATTAACATACACCTTCACCTACTTAACCACATATCTTCACCTTTCTTACTGTATTTTTCTTTTCTATTATAACTCCTTTTACCCATCCACTCTCCCTCAGGGTTTGGTTTTCGGGTCTCTAGGGTCTTTAGCCTCTTGTAGTTTTTCCACCTTTCTCTTCACAATAACAATTAAACATCACACATCTTTAGTAAATGTGACAGATCCAACTTAAACATAACTACTCTTACAGTTTCATATGTTCTCACAATACACCCCAAAAGCCTATTAAACTCACATACCTACCTAAACTCAAATTTATAACTCATCCCTTTTTTATTTTATATTTCTCAGGCACCAAATGTTCCTTTTAACATATAGGGCCTCTTGTTTTTTCTTGAGTTAGAATTTGAGCAAGGTATTAACAATACCATACCAAACCACCTTTCAGCCATCAGTTTTCTGTTGTTCTGGCATACGTGTCCACACACAAAAACAATCTACCATCTTTAATTTTCACACCTAACCAGCAATTCATGTTCATGTACTTGTAACTTGAAAAATCTTTTATTTTTATCAGGTGCCAAATGCTGTTTTTTGACATAGAGGGCCCTCCTTGTTTAAGTTTTAAGTTAAGTACTACATCAACATCACACCATAATCACATTCTTATCATATTTAAATTTCAGCTCAGCAACAGATCTAAACACACTTGTTACTACAACATTCCTCATTAATAAATCTTATAGGACCCATCTTCCTACATGTGCCTTTTTTGCCATTTTTAACCATTTTCTAGGTACCAAATGTTACACAACATACAGGGCCTTTTAATAAAATTTTTTAGCTTAGTACAAATAAATCCATACACATGTATAGTTGGTTGACTACTGATCCTACAAAATTTCATAAACTCCAGTTTACCCACATTAATTTTTTAAAAACCAAATTTTGTTTCAAATATAGCCATATAATTAATTCACATTACAGACTACAACATTGATGGTTGATACTGTTACATTATTATAATTTTAATTTTTTCAATTTTAAATAATGCGACATCTGTCATTTTTAGACAACTTCCGTAAGTTACACTGACTGCTCTGACACAACATCCGTTCTAACATGTTAACAATGTCATTTTGATCAGTTGTTATCAACAGGTCCTCGAAGACACTTCGTGTCAGGACCATTTTACCTATGTAGGGTCATACGTCGCCATGTTACTAATTCCAACGGTAACTTAAACATCATAATTTGTAACCACATATAATGTAAAGCATATGTAAATTTATATCATTTAAAGGTTTGGACCCATATATTTTGGTGGCTCATAGCATGTATACCTCGTAAGTATTAACCACAATGTTCTTTAACCTTAGTCAACGTTTAAATTCAACGTTCTTTTAATTAAAGTCGTTATTTACTTTCAGCTTTGCACTGATGATGGATTTAATAATCCGAAAACGTTTTGCAATATCTTTGTGATAGCCCGTTTGGGCATTTTATTATATACCTTTTATAAAGGATTTTAAATAAATTTTTTGTGATATATGGTATACAGCCAGCTACAGGAACTTAGTTTCCTAGTGGAATTTCATAATCAATAAATTCACCCTTGTCATCATTAGATAATGAAGTAGTAGTCGCGTTGAGTGCAATCGACGTTCGGTTTGAAATAGGAAGATTGTCTTCCGCGTCAGAATCAACCTTAAAATCTGAATTTATGGCTTGTTTATATGGAATAACATCTACATATGTAATCAAATAAATTATCCTGGGTCATATTTTGTAAATTTTTCAGTATATTGCTGTATTCCATTTTGCTACGAAAGATACGTATAATTATTATTGTATACAAAAACTTTAATGACTTAAACTACCGCACAGTAATTTAATTCTAAGAAACATTAATCAAGTAAGTCAGATTGGCGTACAGAAAGAATATAATTGAATGATTTAAAATAAACAAGAGCAAAAATACATTTCAATAGAACAATTGTAAAATCAACATGTGCTACTTTAAAGTTATGTTCAGTAAATCAAGATATATTATCTTAGCGCCAATAGAATCTGAATAGATAATAAAAGATTATAGTTTGATGTATGAATCCTTCGTAAATTATTTTTCTAACTTTTACAAACGGCCAAAAACTTTTGATCACGTACAACGGTAACTTGCACTTCGGTACATTTTTATGTCAATTACTAGCTCATAAGTATTCTTAAGTGTAGTGGTCGAAATATCTACCACAAACCTAATAAGGGTTAAATTTGAATGTTCTAAAAAAATATTAGAATTAAACATTTACCTGGGCCATTATTATTATATCATGATATAAGTAGTTTTTTAGTTTTTTCATCTACATACAAAATGTCGTGTTGTACATATACAGAAAAATGATAATACAAAAAAAATTACTGAGTGTACCCCTTCAAAAAAACATTACACTACACTGGGTACATCAACAGAAAAATAAAAATGATACTTTATTTATTTTACTATTAAACGAAAATATTCAGCTTAGTTATTTAATCTGCTGTTGTAGTATAAAAAATAAATAAAAACTTACTGGGACTTGTGGGCTTGTTTAGCTACACCCACTGCAATTAAAGGTGATCCACTTTGCACCAAATTAATCTTTACCTTTGATTTACTATGTACAATTTCGTTGACTTCAAGCATAACCATACTGTCACTAATGCAAAGATATTTTTGTTCTCCAAAAATGCTCAAACTTTGTTTTTCGAGATCTCGATCCTGAATCTTCTATTCTTCTTCTTGACTGGCTTTACAACTAGACCGTATCCATTATAGATCTCCATCTTCTATGATCTTGCGCTTCCATTTCCCATTGTTACACCGCAATCCTAGATACATCAGCATCTTTCAACATCCGGTTAGCTTTTATATGTCTGACGATGTTTTTAGTACCATACGAAATCACCAATTCAGCATTGAGGCGCCTTCTCCACACTTTTGTCAATTCATCTCTTTGAAGTTTAAATATCATTCTGAGTACCTTTCTTTCAAATGCCAGCAGCTTATTTATTTCCTGCTGATGTAGAGTCCATGTTTCACTACCGTATGTAACAACTGGGCGAATAATTGACTTGTACGGTCTTCTAGTTTATTCGTCTTCCGAGTTTGGACCGTGTCATTTTTGAGTGACCCAAAAGTGGGTTCATCTCGACGTTTCGCTACAATTGTATGTAGCTTCTTCAGGAGAACAAAGAAAAAGAAATCAAAAGACAGGAAGATGGGTAGTTCGCACGGTAACTCAGTTACTCAACGCAACCAGAGGCGAATACTAACTACCAAGATGGGCATCTGGTCACAGTAACTCAAGCCGATAAAGCAACGAAACTCACAAAAAGAAATTCCAATACCTTGTATCTAAGAAAAAATCACATTCCACCACTTCTACTTCTCATTCACCTCTTACTAACACCGTCGTTAATCTTTCTTCTCACCAATTAACAAGTGCAGAAAGCAGTCTTCTATCTAAAGGTCTTAATTTTGCTATCACTCCTTCCAGAATTCCTACCGAAGAAATAGTTTCAAATGTGGAAGCGGTACTCCGCACAATTCCCAAAATTCCAGCCGACCGTATCCGCTTTGACGTCGCTAAATGTCTTGATACAGCCAAAATCCCTACTTCCAATATATCTCGTGAGGAATTCATAGCTCTCAAAAATCTCCGTTCTCTTCTGAGATAATAATCCTTCCTGCAGACAAAGGTAATGCCACAGTCATCCTGGATACTCCTTCCTACATAGAGAAAGTAAACGACTTACTTAGGGATACATCCTGTTATAATACAATTTCTCGAGACCCCACTCCTAGAGTCGAACGCGAAATTTCCCATGCCATCAAACAATCCGATCTTTCCGATGATGTTAAGAAGTCCATAGTTCCGAAAAACTCCATCTGCCCCAGAATTTACGGTCTTCCCAAAATCCATAAAGACAACGTACCTCTTCGTCCCATTGTGACTACGATTAACTCTCCTACCTACAAACTCGCAAAGTACTTGTCGAATCAGTTTAAGACCTATACTGGTCGTACCTCTTCTTATGTCCGAAATTCCACACATTTCATCACCTTAATCTCCTCCCTCACGGTCGATCCCCAAGACATTCTCGTCAGTTTCGATGTATCATCCCTATTTACCAATATCCCCATACATGACTCTCTAGTTGTTCTGCGAGATCACTTGACCAATGATAACAAGTCTTTGGTTTTGGCAGATCTTGCGGAAAAATGCCTCCTTTCAACATATTTTTCTTTTAGAGGCAATTTCTACAAACAAATATCTGGAACACCAATGGGTTCTCCCCTTTCCCCTGTCATTGCTGACATTTTCATGGAAGCCTTTGAGTCTTTAGCCCTAGAATCTTACCCCTTAAAACCAAAAGTCTGGTTCCGCTACGTTGATGATACATTTATCATCTGGCCCCATGGTCAACATACCCTTTCTCCCTTCCTAGATCATCTTAACTCACAACATCCGAGTATAAAATTCACAATGGAAGTAGAAAATAATCGGTCCCTTCCCTTTCTCGATGTGTTAGTCACCTCCAAGCCCAATGGCCGATTGGGTCACTCTGTTTATAGAAAAAAGACTCACACGAATCGTTACCTACATGCTTCATCACACCACCATCCTGCCCAAAAGAATTCTGTGATCAACTCTCTCATCCATCGGGCCATTTCGATTTCTGAACCTGACAACCTTAGAGAAGAACTTGGCCATCTGCAAAAAACCCTTGTCGCCAACGGTTACTCCAAGTCCACAATTCAAAATATTACACACCGACATCTACATCCCCCTTTACACCCTAGGACGACAAATTCAGAATCTTCGGGTAATACTCCTGTGGCTTTTCTTCCGTATATTCGAAGTGTCACTGATAGGATTGGCAAAATTCTTCGCAAAGAAGGTATCAGGACTACTTTTCGACCACCCAGTTGAGTTACTGTGACCAAATGCCCATCTTGGTAGTTAGTATTCGCCTCTGGTTGCGTTGAGTAACTGAGTTACCGTTGCTAACTACCCATCTTCCTGTCTTTTGATTTCTTTTTCTTTGTTCTCCTGAAGAAGCTACATACAATTGTAGCGAAACGTCGAGATGGACCCACTTTTGGGTCACTCACAAATGACACGGTCCAAACCCGGAAGACGAATAAACTATAATCCTGACTCTGGTCGTGGAAGCCTACGATTTCATTTATACGGTCTTCATTTAGATTTTCTTTTTAGCAGCTTACAGCTTAATAATGATGAGAGGTATAATCCTCTATTCCCCACAGCTATCCTTGCGGAGAACTCTTTTTATATGTTGTTGTCATGTGTGATTACCATCCCAAGATATTTAAACTCTTTTACTACTTGGTTACACTTGGTCTTGGATATTTGGTTACTAGCATGTGTTTTATCTTCTCTTTATTTATTCGAAGGCCAAGACTAACTCCAAGACTAACGCCAACTAACTCGTGTTGTGAAAAAACCTCTCTCACGTCTCTTATAAAATGAGCTACTGCATCTAGGTTATCAGCAAAGGCTAACAATAGTTTTGATCCTCGATTCGCTAACCTAAAGACTAGATTTTCACTTAAACTTGATTTCCACTGAAACTCCAATACTTTGATCGGCGCGCTAACTACTTTGCTTCTCACGCCGGTCTCAATTGAAAATCAATTAAGCATAATTTGAGCTGACTAAAATAAACATTTTAAAATTTTGTTTATTCTATTCCAAGAAAACCAAAGTATTCCCATTAGAAAATTTTGAGATGTTTATAAAAAATATTTCTTCGAATATATAATTGCAACAAGCAAATCCAAACTTTATACACCGTCGAATAAAAGTTACTGCTTTGTGAATCAAATCGTTACAGAAGACGATGAGTCTCTTAATCCGCTATTACTGGTATGTATATTCTTGTTGTTGACTTCTTCTTTCAGTTTTGGCAACCAAAGCTTACTACATTTTGCAGATGAGTTTGCTACACATTTTTCTTCCTTAAGTAGGATGTAGGCAACTTCTTTGATTTTCTCTTTTTCGTGTCATATGATTTGTCGAACTCCCTGTTTTTAATGTACGTTTCAGTCATTACTTGTAGCTTAATCCCATGTAAACTCAATATTTAGCTTAGGAGTTATAGATTTATTTATTTTATCGTATGGCATACAATAAGAATAGACCGAAAAGAACACATAATTAAAAATCAATATATCAATCAATGTATTATTAATATAATGTAAAACATTTTCGGTCGCATTCAGGAACTCATCGAAAACTCCAGGGAATCGCCTTCGAGGGCATTCTTCAACAATGTGACGGATGGTCCGTCGTTGCACCCATCTATATAAGCTGTCAACACATCTACCCCTGCTTGTTCTTATTCTGTTTAGCGTTGTCCGTGTATTGCGGGTCAGTTCCTGGTTGTTTCTGAGTGGTAGAGGCCATTTGGTGTGCTTCCTGTGGTGAGTCGATCTCCCATTGTCATCTCCAAGCGTTGGTGTTTATAACTTTGTATTACGCCATCATACACCACTTTGAAATCTTCGAATACGTAGGTGTTAATATCAAATTCTTTAGTTTTTTTCGACTTAACAGATACGCATATTGATAAAAATAAATTCACCGTAAGGATAAATAAACAAACGTATCGAAATACGCGGTGAAATTTATTTTCTCCACAGAAAGAGATATTTTTTAAGGGCGTTTAATTAATTATTGTGTAAAATGTATATTGTCATCCAAATTTTTAAAAATTACTGTTTCATAAAAACTATTCTAGTTTTCAAATTTACTTCTTCTTTGATTTGTTCTCTAATTTTTGCAGATCGTGCTATTACTACTGATACTTTAGAACTTTTCCAATGCCCTATAAGAGAACCACCTTGCATATTTGAACTTTATTAGAGTTTATACAGCTTTCGTAGTTAGACAATCTTATCCGAATACCAAATTGAACAGGAAATTCGGTCCCATTACACAGAAAAGTTTGTGTTAAAGTTTAATTTAATTTTACCAATTTTAATTACAATTTTTTTTTGTTGCTATTCTGCGCGATTAGTTTATGTGTGTTTTTACGTTTAGTTTAAAATGTTTTATTATTGCGTTATATTTAAATGATATCGTCAAAAACACTACCACGGAAATTGGAAAGTAATAGTTTATTAAAAAGTAAGTTTAGATACCCATAGGGACTTGCGAATAATAACAAACCTCTACTAAAATTGTAATGAACTATTTTGCTTACCTCAGGGTAAAAACATGGGGGAGAAGATTGGACAAACAAAATAATCGGAACTAGTGCGTACGGCACTCAGAGGGTTGTTGGAGAGCTGGATCGTGGATAAGTTGAAATAAATTTGGGTCAGATTGGGGTATCTACTAAATGAAAACAAAGAGATACTTACATAAATCTCCTGGGCAATTAATACAACAAAAAAGAAGCTTCTAGCAATTTGAGATAAGGGCGCCTCTTCGAAGGATCCTAGTTTGCTGAAGGAAAGACAAATTTTTTCTTTCCTAAAATCAAATATACATACAAGGATTAGGAGACTTTTCTAAATTAAAACACAAAATGGATCAGGCAAACAAATCTAACATTTATTTTTGTCTCAAACAAACAGTTTTCAAAAATACATATTATACAAGAGCATACTATATAACAAATTAACAAAAACTTACGTGATATTTGTTTATAAAAGAAATGGCTACAAAAATTCTTGAAATGGTTCCTAGGTTATAATATGGCCAAATTTGAGTATCAAAAAACTTATGGATATCCTTTTTATGAAAATACTGTAGAATTTAACCTTATATATGAAATATCTTTTATATATAATAATCAAATTGAAATTGTTTTACAACAACAATGGATTAGAGCAAATGTCATACGTCAACATAACATTTTAAATCAGAATAAAATATGACATTTTTTTAGCTAGGATTCATAATATAATATAAAACTTTAATTAATACAAATTGTTTTATTTTAATGAAAGCAATTATTAAAAATGTCTATATAACTTGGAAAACATAATATATTGAATTGTTACCTTAATTCACAAAATTTTGAACTTAACTTTGAAAAAGAAAAAAGTTGATAAATCCCTGGGATTGGAGCTGCAAGGACATATTCTCAAACTGGAACACAGGGAACCATTTCCATACTCAGGAACGACGATCAAATCAGTTTTAGTGGAGGAATCAAGCTAGCAACCGATAACACTGCCGATGAGACATCCTATATACTAATCCTTTCAAAAACTCCACCTGTCTCCGGTACACTGTACAAATCCTCTGATTACTACTCTGTCAAAACGGAATTTAATGCAAAGAGTATTATTATATCATATTCACTGGTCTTAAGACATAACCAAAAAATTGAACCGACTTTCTACTGACTTTCTACAAAACCTAAACAAACAATATTCCCCTTGATATTCGTTCTTAACGACGAAAGACAATAAAACCTTTTTTTTTACAACAATATTAGGGGACTTCATGTAATATAATCGTTTTCGGTGATAAAAAAATGTTGAAATAGATACCTTCAAATTGGGTAAAAATAACTCGCAGTTTAAACCGGAGTTTTTGCCTTATCTCGTCAAAAAAACTTGAAATATCCTAGTTGCGAACATCAACACTTATTTAACTTCTCCGCCGAAATATAAAAAAAAACTTGCTACAACTTGAGATAAACAACCAGGAGTGTACTACAAAGATTTAAAACCGAAACTATTTATATTAATTATAAAACGCTACAGAATCAAAGAGCACAAATCGTAATAGATAACGAACCCAGTCCAGAAATTTAAATCAGGAGAGGCGTTAGGCAGGGATGTATTATGTCCCCATTACTATTTAATGTATATAGCGAAGCCATTTTTGAAGAAGCATTACTAAATTAAAGTGAAGGAGTAATAATTAACGGAAGATCTATTAATAACATAAGATATGCAGATGACACCGTGGTTATGGCAAGCTCTGCTGAACAACTCCAATTACTGCTAAACAAAACAAACAGTTTCTGTGAAAAATATGGACTAAAAATGAATATAAAAAGACCAAATACATGATAATAACAAAGAAAACAAATATACCAACAAACATACATTTGGGAAATGTACCGATAGAAAGGTTGATAAATACTAGATTAGATTTTTAGATTAGATTAAGAGAGGTGGCCTTTCGGCCTATTCCACTGCGACCTTTTCAGATCTATTGTGGCCCTCTAGTCCTAGACAACATTCTCTAGCCTGACCCTCTTTATAAAGTCTAGTAGCTTCGAGACTGTACCTTCCATGTAGCTGTTTGCCGGTGGATTTTCTTCTCCTAATGCAAAAAACCGCACATTTGCCAGACTGTCACACTGGCATAAAATGTGCTCTGCCGTTTCTTCTTCGAGGTGACAGAATCTGCACAGGTCATCATCTGATAATCCCATTAGCTTCAAGTGCCTATTCAGCTTACAGTGCCCTGTTAGAAGACCTACTATGGCTTTGACTGTTTTCCTATCTTTGCTAATTAGGTCTGCCGTAAATTTTGGCGAATGTTCTCTAATGAACTGTTTTGCCTGTCTTTGTCCTGGTGAATTCCTCCACCATTCCAGAGATTTGTGAGCTACCCACTCCTTTGTAGCCGTTCTTGTTACTGACTTTGCAACGCCGCAGAAGGGTTCCGGTCCAATGAATGGCATTGATGAGCCTTGTTTGGCCATTTCATCTGCTTTTTCATTGCCCTTATGACCCTCGTGCCCGGTACCCAGGCTACCGTAACCTTGCTACGGTCTCCTAGTTTATTTAGGGCACACACGCAATCCATACTAGCTTAGAATTGACCTCTACAGAATTGAGTGCCTTAAGCGCTGCCTGACTATCTGTGAAGATGGCAACTGAACAGAACGTTCTTTCCTGCCTTTCTATTTCTTCCACACAGTGATGAATTGCAGTTATTTCCGCCTGGAAAACTGTCACATCCTTAGATAGACTTACCGGGAAATGTATCCCTTGATTTGTCCCTACTATGCCGGCTCCAACACCCTCCGATGTTTTTGAGCAATCCGTGTACCAGGTAGCAGCAGCTTTTATGGGTACCCTTTATTCCGCTCTTCCCTGCCCGGTATCTTAATTGTGAATTTATTGTTAAAGCTATATCTAGTAGCTGTTGCATCGATAGGCTTCCCCATCACAATATCGGCTTTTAGCTCCTCGATTAGCTTTCTGTTGTCAGTACCATGCGTTTGGCTTATATGTCGCTGACTATGGATTAATCTGTGCATCACTGATCTGGCTTCGCCCTGTATAAAGATATGAAGTGGTGGTAAATTCAACAGGACTTCCAACGATGCAGTAGGAGTTGTTTTTATGGCCCCCGTAATACACAGGCATGCTAGCCTTTGTGTACTACCTAGCAGCCATATTGCTCCCACTTGCTTCGTCTTTGTCCACCACGTCACCGAGCCATAGGTTATCATGGGTCTAATAACCCTTGTATATAACCATAGAGTCATTTTGGGGTTTAGCCCCCAATTCTTACCGCACATTCTTCTACATCTGCCCAGGGACATAGTAGCTTTCTGTGTGGTTTTTATAATGTGAGTATTCCATGTAAGCCTATGATCAAAATATACCCAAGGTATTTTATTTCTTTGGCAAATGAAATCTCTGTTCTTCCCAGCACCGGTGGTTTTAGGCCTTGTAGTGCTGTTTTCTTGGTAAAGTTGACGATTTGTGTTTTCTGAGCATTGACTATCAGTCTCTCTTCTTTACACCAGTCGTCAACTATATTTAGGGCTGCTTGCATTCTCCCAGACACCACCTTAGCAAACCTGCCCTGACGACAATTGTTATATCGTCAGCATATCCTAGACAATAAAAGCCTTCTGTTGACAAATTTCTGAGGAGATCATCTACCAAGGTTGCCCAAAGTAGAGGGGACAGAACTCCTCCTTGTGGACAGCCTCCACCTGCTTTTGCTTTGATGGTTGCTTTACCCAGAGTGGATATTACTATCCTATTCTCCATGCCCTTATCCATCTGCATATTACCGCAGGTACGCCTCGTCTACTCATAGCTCCTATCAAAGAGCTGGTAGTAACATTATTAAATGCCCCTTCTATATCTAAGAAGGCGGCCATTGCTATCTCTTTGTCTTCCATTGACTTTGAGATAAGCCTATTTAGATCATCCAACGCCGAGTCCGTAGATTTACCAGGTTGGTATGCATATTGACGATTGCTTAGAGGATTTTCCTTTAGCACTTCGTCTCTGATGTACCTATCAAGAAGCCTTTCCAGCGTTTTTAATAGAAAAGAAGATAGGCTTATTGGTCTATATGACCTTGGTGTTAGGTCTGATACTTTACCTACCTTAGGCAAGTATATTACTTTGACTTTTTGCCATATTTCCGGTACTATCCCCCATGCTAAACTGGCTTTGAGGAGCTTGCATAGGTATGGTATCAATACCTCTAATCCCATATGCAACAGTATTGGATATATGCCATCCGTCCCTGGAGACTTATATGGCCGGAACTTATTTATAGCCCATCTAATTCTGTTTGGTCTTGTGATTGCTGTGGCTATTTCCCAATCTGTAGACCTTGGCCTAGTGAGCCTTTGGTCTACGTTGGTTTGCCTATCTGCATCATCCAGAATTGTTGAGCCCGGAAAGTGCGTGATTATCAGTTCTCTAAGACTTTCCTCTTTGGTGTCCGTAAATTTGCCATTAGCTTTCTTTAGGAAACCTACTTCTTTTGTTGTAGCACCATCCTTTGCCAGGACTTTATGGATTCGAGAACATGCCGGGATATCTGTAATCTCCTCGCAAAACTCTCTCCATGAATTCCTTTTAGCTTTCCGGATTTCTTTATTGTATAGCGTTAGCTTATACCTGTAGGCATCCCAATCTTGGTTACTTTTGGCTTTATTAAATAGGCTTCGGACTTCCGACCTCATCCTCTTTATTCCGTTGTTCCACCAGACTGTATTACTGCCCGTACTTTTCCTTGTTTTTTCTGGACAGTTTTCCTGGTAAGCCGCCATAATAGCTTCGCTTATCGTTTCTGCCGCTGAATCTATAGCCTCTGGGCCTTTAAACAAAATCATACTTTCCTCGAGATTTTTACTGAGGGACTCCCTATATCCTACCAGTTTGTATCTCTAGGATTTCTGTATTTAATTTCCGATGGAAAAATATCAAGGTCAAATCGTATATGTCTGTGATCCTAACATGAGGGTTCGTCAGACACAACCCAATTTGTTATTATATCACTTACCTTGCTTGTACAGAGTGTTAAATCTAACACTTCTTTGCGTGCCTTAGTGACAAAAGTTGGCTTGTTTCCTATATTAGATATAACCAAACCTTCAGATAAGATGAAATTCAAAATAGACTCACCCCTTGCATTGATGTTTGTGCTTCCCCATATGGTGTGGTGGGCGTTGGCATCACATCCTATAATAAGCTGTAATCCTTTTCCTAGACAATATGCAACTATGTCGCTTATAATGCTAGGTGGACACAAAGCCTCATCACCTGGAAAGTAGGCTGAACACACCACCAGTTTCTTCTCTCCTACTTCCGTGGTTATAGTTAGAACAGCTGTAACACTATCATCGGTGCAGAGCACCGGGATTAGTGTACAATCTACTCTATTACTGTGAATTATACACGACCTTGGCCTTATAGCTTTGGGTGTGTATAAAACCTTACCTTGTTTGGTTGATAGGCCAGCAATCTTCTCACCTATCCTCCAAGGCTCCTGTAGGAGGGCCACATATGCCTCCTTGTTCTACCCTTCTAACAAGCGTTGCCGATGCGGCTTTTGCATGTTGAAGATTGGCCTGCAGGAGTCTTATTTCTCTCTTCATTGCGAAGAGATGGCTGGTTCTGGATCTGTGGACATTCCTTCTTCCATGGGTCCGACACACCCTTGGACGCTAGTCCTTATGAGTATGTCAGCTTCACCCGAAGAAGGTTGTTCCTCTTCCTGAACCTCCATATGTAGGGAGGTTTCCCCTGTTTCATTGGAACGAGTTGCTACTGGCTTTTCATTCCGTGTTTTTGTCTTCCCTACTTTGGGTCGGAACGTTAACCGTCCTACTCCGAAAAAGGGTGACATTTTTAATTTCTGGAGTTCTTCTCGAGATTCAGAATCCATTGAGAAGGTCCATAACACCCCTTTGTCTGAAGGTTTACTACCCCAGACTGTCCATAGATTTGTCCTGAGCCCGTGGTTACTTATCCTTAATCTGTTAAGGATCCTTTTGGACTCAAGACGTTCCCCATGCTCGTCCTGTACGAAGACAGTGCATGAGTGCGGCTTGGGTATGTCTTCCCCCTCCACAGCCCTGAGAGATGCATTCTCCCAAGGCCTCAGGGTTGGAATCACCTCCTTTAGCCACCGAGCACTTATGTCGTCTGCACAGTTGAGTTCCAGGAAACCCGGCCTGTATGTACTCTTCAGGAAGCGAACATGTGGTCCTGCTTCCGGAATTTTGTCATACGCACCCAAGATGGCTATTTCGACTGCCTTAAGCTTGTCTGCATCCATCTTGGCTTCCGGGAATCCTGTTAATACCACTGCAACCTTAACAGAAGCGGCAGCTTCGCTGAAAGTCACACCTTCGGTTCTTGGCCTTTTCCCTTTGCGTTGGCTTTCGGGTGGTGTGCTTCCGTCTGACCTTAGCCTTTTTGAGCCATCGATCTTCTGGGTTTGTACATTTGTCATGGCCTCTAATGGCTTTGACGGCATCTCTTTTGCCCTTTCAGCTGCCTTGATGAAATTGGCCTTGATTATAGCCCTTTTGGCTTGAATGTAATCTTGGCCTTGTTTCACCAGCTTACTGATTTTGGCTTTAGAGACGCCAGATAGCCTTGCAGCCCTAATTTCTTCATCTGTCATGAGATCAACGTCTTCCAACGCTATTACTCTGACAGCCTTTTTGTTTCCTTGCCTATCAGCTTGGGAGATTTCTTTAGAACTTCCGGGCCTTTCGGCGTTCGGATTTTCTCCAGAAGCTCCCTGCCCTCCAGCTTTAGGAACTGTGATTTTGGCTCTGGAGTTCCCTGGCTCTTCGGCCTCGGAAACCCTTTCGCCCTGAGTTTTATCTTTATTATTTTTGTTTTTTTTTTAGAGATTCCATATTGATCCCACGAGTAGCTAGGGAAAGACAGTCAACCCCTCGCAGAGCCCCGCTTGCGAGGGTAAGGTCTAAATACTATGGGGTGCGACCTGTTGCCCCAAAGGAACCGTTTGCGACACTGTCACCCCAGTGCCTTACAGCCTTCACCACGGTGTCTCACGGCTTGGCGTGGGGATTGTTTATCGACTATCTAGTCTAGATCCGCTGAGTTTAGTTTCAACAGGGCCACCACGTGAAGGGTGCAATCAAAGATTGATTACACACCCCCAATCATTGTTGGGGGTACCCAGCGGTCTTGGGATAGTTTAAGGAGGTGCAAAGTCCTAAGACTCTCCGTGCAAAACTTGTCCCTGAGATTTGTTCTTTTCCCGCTCAGCTTTACGCCGATTAGAAGAAGAGCGCATCCCCCGGCCCTGATAAATACTAATACCTAGGAACCTGGATTTCAGACAATAATGATCAAACAACCGAAATAAGAGCTAGGATAGAAATAGCAAGAAATGCGTTTGTAAAAAAATGAAAACAATTTTCTACAACAAAGATCTTAGATTAAAACTGAGGAGAGTAAGAGCACTGAGATGCTAAGCGTGGACACAGAAGAAAACTAACACGGAAGTATGGCGAGAAATGGGCAAAGAATGCGAAATAATAAACAAGATAGAAGTAAGAAAGTTACAATATCTGGGACACGTAATGAGGGGACAGCGATATGAACTGCTAAGGGTGATAATACAAGGAAAGATAAGAGGAGGAAGGAGTATAGGAAGAAGGAGAGTGTCATGGTTGAAGAATTTAAGGGACTGGTTTAAATGCAGTTCTATAGAACTCTTTAGAGCAGCAGTATATAAAGTAAAGATAGTGATGATGATATCCAACCTCCGATTGGGAGACGGCACCTAAAGAAGAAGAAGTTTAGAAAGTAAAGTTTTACTAAACAAATTCAGTTTTTCTATTCGAGAGAGCGAACTAGTTACACCAGCTCAAATTCAAAATGTACAAATAAAGAGATGAGAGTTCTGGGTACGTAGTGGCAAGATTCTAAAAAGTTGGGACAGTTTGTGGGTTACTTTTGTGCAATGTTGTACTCATAACGTTGGGATATAAATTGACAATTCTTAATAGATTTAAGGAAAGTTCAGGGACGTGTTGCTTCGGTAACAGTTATTTATGTAGATACGATTAAATAATAATTATTTTGTGTAGATATCTACACCTACACGTTACTTGCTCGAGCTTTGTACCTCATTTTCTAATAAACTAAATGCATATCAGCGTAGTTCTCATTAGTAAAAACCATTTTGTTAAATTGAAATTGTTGTGTTTGAATGCCACAAAGTAAAATCTAAAAGAGAAACTTCACGAACTGACAACAATTTGAAAATAAAAAACGTAGGTTATACTTTTGTTGGCCTTTCAAAGCCAACTAATGCAAAAAGATTAATTTAACTTATATGATGAAAAAACGAAAAATTTTCAAATCGTTTTTTCTTTAAAAACGGTGTGTCCTACCGACTTAAAATAAAAGTACCTCTTAATACTTAAATACCTGAAACTCTAATAATCTAGTATCACAAATGCTAAAAAGTTTAAAAAAAAAGTTATGCGTTAAAATAACCATTGACCTATCCAAAACGGTCGCCTATGACCAGTACTAGAAATTAGCAATTAACGGAATGGATTCAACTCTGGTGTACCAATAATCGTACCAGTTTTCGTTATTTTAAATAGAAGCATTCTGGAGTTATTTAAAAAAACTAATTGCTAGCAGCCATCTTCAAAGAGTTCTAGCTCCCCTAGAAAGCATTTTCGAACTAGGTGAATTGGGTTAAACTGTCTTAAAATTATCTGAGGAATCTTCGGTCTTCGTTTGTCAGGAGAGTTTCTGGACACCCTGTATATCTTTATGATTGAAGAAGCTATTGGTGACTTTCAAGTTTTTATTTGAAGTTTTTAAGTGCTTAGTAGCACTGTATTTGATTGCTATTAGGAATATTATTCTCCTCAATTTTCCCGTTTATCACAGACCTCCTGTTACACTCAACGCTCCATGAACAATGATTAACGATTATGTTTGCATTTCAAGCCTTCATCGTTAAATACCTCTTCATTAATGTGTTCCCATACTCCTACTCGTATAATCTAAAAGTATTACCCTATTATGAAAATCCTTCCTCCTAAAGCAATTTTCAAATTGTTACAGAATGTTGGTGACACTTTAGTCGTGCGGAAATTATATAAACCACGCAAGTGACAAGAGGACGTTTTTCTTTAGATATCGTGACAACATGTCTTAAAGTAAATCTGCTTTTAGATGAACATATTAAAAAAAGTTTAAGTACTTTTAAACCGCTGTGATGGATTTCTTTTTTTTATTTTAAATTAAGTTTCATATCTTTTTGGTTGTAAATTAATCGATACTTTTTGGGGTATCACAGACTTTTTTTATAGTGGTCTGATGTTTATAATAACGATATTAATAAAAATGTTTTTTCTTTTATCTTTCTCATGAAAGATGACCATATGATGATGTCATCAGACTTCCAACTTAACCAATTTCTCACAATAATAATTAAGGAGAAGTCGTCGTATGCAAACGGCCCGAATAACGAATCTCCATAATAAAACAAATATAATAATATTAAATAAGCATGTTTGGTAAGGCAAGAGAGTAATTATTCAATTTTAATAATTTCAATGTAATCGATGAAATCAAAATACCTACATGAAAGGATTAGAGCTTTCGGAAAGTTCGTAAAATTTTTCATCAACTATTAGTCGAAAATATCCCAACCACACACACACAGTCGAAAATGTCTGGATAAAACAAGTATTGAAAAGGAAAGGGGAAATAAGAGAGCACCACTTCAAAATCCAAAGAGTTACCGCAAAGAGTACATCCCAGGCTGGAATAATGAATGTGAAGAACTCTACACATATGAATGTGAAGAACTCTATAAATTTGTGGTCCAGGGTTGATATGGAATTTTCATTACTTCTCATTAACGACAAGCACATTGTCAAAAAGTATATAGATTTTGTTTTGACTTGTGCATGAGTCGCTGTACAAAACGACATGTAAAATATTTTTTGTCTATTTGGCGGAGTCCGTGGAACACACATGAAGCAATCTCGTTTCCTCCTCTTTTTGCCATTGTCTCATACCACAGAAAACATGCAATGACTCCTGTTTTCATGCTGTGCATGGTTAGATTAAATGTCCATAATTGTCGTTTATAGAAGACCACTGATGTTTGCAGAAGTGGAGTTGGCAAGTATGCCTGTAAATCAAATGCAATTGAAGTAAAGTTTGGGTCATTCTGACTGCTGCTTGTCTGCCAACTTCATTGCATAAGTTAATTCAGCATTTATGTGATGATTTTCCCTTCTTTCCAGTAACAATTCCTTCTCGGTAGCTTGAACGTATGATAATTTTATTTTAATTTCATCTTATGTATGACAAGTATTCTTTTTAGGATTTTTTATTTTTATTTCACAGTTACGAAAGGCGTTGCCATAAATAGTTACACTAACTTGGTCATCTACTTTTTGTTTATATTTACTGTAAACTTCCTCCAGCGTGTAGTGAGGTGCAAACATTTTTTAGTAGTCTCTTTACGGCAGTAATGACTCTCATATACTGGAAGAGTTGCAAGGTGCTGATGCACCAAAGCCATTCTGTCAGTGGCCAGAGATGTGCTTGCTTCGTTATCTGGAATGGTTGCTGAAGCATCGGCAGCCTTTTTTTGTTGGACAATGGTCCATAGAAACTTTACTGTCTCGCCAAATATTGTGAGAAAACAGCTCTTACAGATTTCGATCCTTTGGCCCTGAATCGGAATATTGTAATGAACTAAAGTTGTCCTTTTCTTCTGTTTTTCAAGCGTATTTCGTCGCGTCCTGGTTCAGATTATCACCTGTAGTTAAGAGACCGCACAGCTAGGCTGCCCTTCGGTCACGTGTTTTTAAATTCCAATAGGCAGTGAACATATTTTTTGGATTTTAAAGTGAAATTTTTCCACTGCGCTTTTTTCTGCAAAAAGGCAGTGGTAGCCAAATTCGCCCAGCAGCTTCCATACATTGCCCGTAACATGCGCTAATCCTTGATTTCGGGATAACTTTCTTTTCTTCTTTCTTCTCTAGTATCACCTTTTGAGCCTCTCTTTTTAAGTTTTTCTTGGGATTGATTATCCTCTATATTTATTACATCATTACTGACATTACATCATTATTGACGATCTTAGGAAGTGAGACTGGATCTTTAGCACCGATATTCTCGTTTTCCTCTACATGGCCAATGACTTCTTCATCGCTGGTATCTTCAGAAAGCTGGGGTCCTTAACACTGTCATCACTGTCAGCCTCATTGTCTACCAAATATTTTACACCATCATTAAAGATTCCTGGTAGGGAGGTAGGATCTCCATAATTATCACTTTTGAAGTTGATCCTTCTGACAACTCTAGCTATCTTCTTTCGTTCGAGCTGGCATAGTCCTGTTGTACACATGTCCACAGCACACTCCCACCAAGGTTGAATTAATCTATGCTCATGTGCTTGAAAACAGGATTGCCAGAGTAGTAGTGTATTAAACAAGGACGGAGAGAAGATACCAAACTAAACCAAAATGTACTTTTACTAACTGGAAACAAGTCAACCAGGAAATGATTATGGTGAATTCAAATACTGTCCAGAAGGTAACTAGTCCACTTATTTCCTTTTCCACAAATGAAGTTTTTCATATATTTAACTTATTACGTTCTACACGTAAAAAAAATGTAGCCTTTCAGTGGTAGTAGACTTGTTTCTTTTTGCAAAGAGTTAGACATTGGTAAATCAATGAATATCACATGAAAAAAAAATCCAATATAATGATTCAATACTTTTTTGCAGTGTAGAGTAGTACATATATATATTATAATATAGATACATATTCTATTTATATGTATAGTCATATATATATATATATATATATATATATAGTATATATATATATATATATATATATATATATATTATATATATATATATAAACGCGAGAGTAAGGAACATATCTTTCGTTTTATCGGTTTTATCGGGAGATGTGTCTGACCAATGTAAACCCTGATTAACTTCCAGTCGAAGAGATACGAATAGTTGGACGTAAAAGAGCTTATTAAAATAGGTATTCGAATATCAGATTTATTGAAGCATTCGCTGTTTACAAAATTCGAATTTGCGGTAGTTGTAAACACTACACAAAAGAGTTACTGATGCATATATTATTTGCTGTAGTTGCTGGGAATGCAACCGAAATAGTTTGTGATATTGTCCTACGTTTAAGTAAATATCAATAACACGAAACGAATTTTTGTCGTGCATATTTTTTTTTGTTACATAATAATGGAAGTATCACATGGATAAATTGGGGGAGAACAACAGAATGTGTTTAGCTACGCCCGCCGCTTTACACAACTTGCAATACTTATGATATTGTAGATATTCTAAAACTAAGAAAGGCGAAAATAAAAGCAGAAGTAGAAAATAATACAAAAACTATCACATGAACAACCCTTTTAAATACAAAAATTAGGAATGCCATTACACTTCATTTCAAGGCTTAATTACAAATTACAAGCAAAACACGTTTTAATGGCAGAGTAGAGGTTACACAGGGATCGGTACTAGATCGGGCTTCGCTACTTCAGTCTGAGTAGAGGTCTCTTGGTCGGGGCTCTTATTACAGCTCAAATATAAAGAATCAGTTAGATAAGTACTGAAGATAAAGGGAAGAGAGTTAGAAGATAAAGATAAGAGAAATAATTGGGTACCACCCCATTTTTAGAGGAACAGGGAAACCTTGAGACATATAGAATAAGACAACACAAAAGGTAAGGTACAGTTAAGATAATCACGCGAGAATAACATAAACCGTGAGAGAAAATGATTATGATTGTGCGGTACACATTTAATACCTTGACACATATACACTGTTTATATGATAAATCAAATAGTAATATAAATCAATAATATTGTCTGAAAGAGATACACCACGCACAAAAATATAAATGTATATCGTAGCAAAAAAATAAAAGGCAAATAGTTATCAACAAAGTTATATTGAGGTATAGTAGTAAGTAAATGCTCTATAACAATTTTTACTGAACAGTTGGCACGAGATAAGTTATCGCACAATTTATTATTGCATACAACAAAAAATATCTTTTTGAAAAATAGTTCTGAATAATGTAGTATTCTCAAGAATAGGAAAAAAAGCAAGGAATATTATAATTATATCTAAGTCAATATTCGTCAAATATGTGATTTTTATGCCTTGAGAATACGAAGCGAATACGTAGCCATTTAGTAAATTTTTGAACGTGATCACCTCAAATTTATGCATAAAATGTATTATAAATATAATCTACATTAATATAAAACAAATTGTTCGTAATTTATACGTATATATTATACCGTAAGTTTATACTGATAATAGTTCGTTCGGTTAAAGCTAACCATAAATAGCAAAGTCACTGAACTGAAGTCGTAAATCAACTTCTTACGATTTAGGTAAAAATTTAGGTACTCACAATTGGAGAATCTGCATTGTACTTAGCCGGCAGCCAGTAGGCACAGGTAATGGCATCTTTTATAGAACGGTCTCAATCATAAAGGCACTTGACGTGTTGCCCTCGCAACAGGTACATGGGAACTGCCCAAGTGGCGTGGGTGAGTCAGGTACGGTAACAAATTACGATCTTCAATCCGCAATCTCTCAAATTCATTTAGGCAGATGAAAAGGAAGAAAGAGAAGCAACCGAACAAGAACAGCACACAGTAGTAATACAGGTAGTAGTAAATAGTAGAGATGAATAACAGAGAAGAATAATAGAGACGAACAGTAGAGACGAATGTAGAGACGAATATAGAGACGAACGGCAAACAGAAATGACTTCGTTTCTTCGAATTGGAAGACGTCTGTTTGACAAAAGAGAAAATAGTTAATATAGGAAGCACTGTGTGAAGATATATAGATAAGGGTGAATTGAAAATACACTTACCGCCGTTTGATGAAAACAAACCGCTTGTCACAGGAACCAACTCGAAAATGAGCTCGAATTCTGATCTTACCCAAACTAAGGATAAAAAAAGAGTGGGAGTATTGGTCGAAGAGTGCCACCTAAAAATGATACTTAAATGTCAAGACTAGTGTGGTCGTTTTTGTAACCTAACCACTTTCTCTCGACAGGAATTATTTTTTCATCGAAAACCAACATATTTGCTTTTCTTAGAAGGTAAGCGGGGTATCCGACAATAGGCGCTGATGTCTTTATTACGAGGAAGGTTTTCTATTTAACAAATGATAGATATAAAAAAACAGGAACATTTGGCGAATTGTTTCGTTGTTAAAAAAAGGCATGACAAATCACTCGGTGCTTTTGGGTTATTTTTAAGGCTCCTAGTAAAATATGTAGACATAGGCGGCGTGAAAGTAATTTTCTAATGAGAATAATTTAAAGAAATTTTAAACATGCTTATAGAGATGCAATCTGTACATCTAAAGTTCCTTTTCCACTGCTATCGATAACAAAATTCGCACTGAGTAATACCGCACAACAGTCTTACAGGTCTGAGACAGTCTTAACACAATAAACCCACTTATGGTGTATCACTTTTTGCATCATTGGGCAATTTTACCAAGTCTCATGTGTTATTAAACTTAAGGGCATCTATTTCTTCCTCCATTGCTTGTTGCCACTTGCTCACAATTTATTGCACCTTCATAAGTTATAGGTTCCAGTATTTCACAGTAGTTCAATAGTTAGGCTTAGACAGTGGATTTCTGTTGTGTAACTGTCTGTCATTAATATTATCATCTTCGGCATCATAGAACAGATTACAATCAAGATCCTCATCATCATGATCTGTTGCTTGAGAACTACTACCTTGTGACTATTCTAAACTCTAAACTTCCTTTCATTGTCACATTGTTGAATATAATACATAGCATCATAGTCTATTTCTTCATTATCATCATTAAAGATTTCAAATTTTAACCTACAAATTTCCTTCTTATTTTCAATTGTTTTTCTTTAAAATTTACATTGCAGCTCACTTCAATTCTTCTCTTCCTACAATCTCAAAGTCTATAATTTGATTAATATCCGTCATATCCAACAAACAATAACTTTCTTGATTTTGAATTATAGTTCTCACGGAACTCTGATGAATATAAACTCTGATATGCTTTAAATCTGGATTTCGTCCAAACCACTTTTCATATGGAGTCACGTTTTGACTTGAAGCTGTTCTACTGAGAACATATACAGCAGTGTTTACAGCTTCAGTCCACAATTCTTATGATACATTTTTATTGATAAGCATAGTCCTCGCACTTTTAACAATTGTCCTTAACTGCCTTTTAATGCGAAAAGGCATTAAATCTAGTAGGTAAACTATTAATTACTTTGAAACTAAACATACACATGTTTCTTTAACATCTTTTAACTGCCTAACTAATACCTCTATTGTTGATATATGCTCTGCAACCTTTGCATTCTCATACATTTTATATCTTGACATTTAATCTTGACATAATAGTAGATAACAAAATTATTATACAGAAATACAGTCTTTACATCAAAATTCCTTTTCCACTGCTAACGATAACAAAACTCGCACTGAGTCATACCTAATTTGAATTTGGTCATCCTATTCTTTCCACGCACTGCTAGTTTGGTCTTCGGGTTCTCTAACTGTTCAATTTACAACTGAAAGCAGTTTCTCTGTTTTAAACAAAATCGTTACACTAAATTTTCATAGCTGAAAATTTAAGCCTTCAATCTTGGCGGTTTTCCCAAATTCAATTTTCACAGCTGAGGCCAGTGTGCACTAAATGTTTATTGTATAATTGATACGACTCGAATGTATCTAAAATAAACAAGAGAGCCATTCACGACTTGAACGTGACAACAACTAAACTTTTTATTCAAACTTGACAGGCTACTGTTTAAATCTTAAAATGCGGTGTCGGGGCACATAACCTCATGAATAAAACAACCCTACGATCGATTAGTAAAAAGTTTATTAAATAATCATATTAACAAAACATTTGCTTACATCTAACAGATTGACAAGAAATAACATAACCTAAAAAATCAAAATTCTTCTCTTTTCAAATATGTAATATTATTAACCATTAAAAAGTTTACATTGAGGTAGATACTTAAATTGCTAAGTGAAGCTAATAGTAATCTCAGTATTAATTTCTCATAAGAACATTTCAGAGTTACTACAAAGTAGACATATTCTACTGTAAATATGCACTATGAAATGAAAATGAATGAATATGAAAAAAACAAAAATAATGACAAACACAGATGACCACAGACATATACACTATAAAACGGCAGTGAGATAGAACAAAATCCAGGAATATATCTACCTAGGCCAAATCCTAAGACTTGACTAAGAGAACCAAAGTGCGGAAATTACTAGAAGAGCAAGACTAGCATGGGCAGGATTTGGAAAACTTAGTTGGATACTTAAGAACCGCAAAATACCCCAATACTTGAGGAGCAAAGTGTTCAACCAATGCATCCTTCCTATCATGACATATGGATATCAAACCTGGACCCTAACCAAGGCAAACATGAATAAACTAGCCACAATAGAAAGAACAATGGAAAGAGCAATGTTAGGTATACGACTGTCAGATAAAAAGAGGAACGACTGGGTAAGATCGAAAACAAAAGTCGAGGACATAACAACAAAAATTGCCAAACTTAAATGGAGCTTCGCGGGCCACACTGCTAGACAGAACCAACGTGAATACTAACAATATAACATTGGAGACATTACGAAAGTAAACGACCAAGAGGAAGACCACAGATGAGATGGGTTGATGACATTAAAAAAATAGCCGGAACAAATTGGAAATATGTTGCTCAGGATAGAGACCGATGGAAGGAGTTGGGAGAGGCCTATGTCCAAATATGGACGACAGAAGGCTAAGAAGAAGAAGATTGGAATATGAAATAATGATGGACGGTTGAGAAGTATAATAGGAGCATTGTAGAAGTGACTATAGTGATTTAGAAGTGTTAAAAGTTAAATTTAATTGAATTAAATTAAATTAAATTGAATTTCTCAGGGTTTTTTACTACAAACAAAAATATTTTACGTTAAATTCGTGGCTTCTAGTATTTTCTGGATACTAAAAACACAATGATCGAAATGATCAAATTAATTAAGTTCGATAAAAGTTCAAAAAACAGCTAATCCATGTGTCTGAAGAGAATCGTCGCTTGTATTATATTGTTTATTAGTTTTCACACCACCAAACGCGTTTCGTTATATACTTCTAGTTGTACTAATTGGTTTAGGTTTCTAATTATAACGACGACAGAGCCAACCTTAAGTTGTAAATTCTACAGTGGTAAGCACAGTACACGTCTTCGTTTGTTATACATACAGTCGATAGCTTTGAGAGAAAGCACTGGAGTAACGATATGATTTTGAATTATATTAAAGTCATCTGCTTCCTTATTCTTTGCTGCTAAAATTGTTCGTTCACTCAACCAATTGTGATTTTTGTGGTTTAGCAATGATCTGCGGCAACACTTTATTAATAAGCTCGTCCACAGTTAATACACAATGTGAAAAATAGCCAGCAATTACTTAGCGAACTCTTCGCCAGAAAGATCGTTTAACAATGCAAGTTACTTGCTTGCCATTCCTTCTATTGTGGGTTCAACATTGTACATATATTTGAGCTAATTGGTTCAATGTATCTCGATCATATTCAATTTCAACTTCCAATTATCCTTGATTGAAAGCGTCGTATACTTCACGATTTGGCGATGACATTCCTAACTTGTCTAACAAACTCTGATGCACATGTCGTTATGCATGTCTTCAATCACAAGAAAAGCCTGGTTATGTATCTACTCATTAATCTCTAGATTGGGATCCTTTGAACTGACATAAATTCGATGTAAAATGTCACCTGACATGCCATCCTCGTACTTTAACATCTTTTGTGTAATTTGTACTATACTGTCTAAAAAAGTTACACAGAAGTTCCATTTTAACAAAAACAATAATGTGTTGTTATCTGGCAACAATTTTTGAAACTTTGTTATGGTTAAACTAAAATAAATAAAAATCTTGAGATCATTAAATATTTTATTTTAACTATCTTCTGTCTATGTGTGGAGGGTTTGGCTTCGAACTTTGTTCATTAGCCACAGATCATATTAATGATGAATAAAAACTTTAATGTTAAATAATATATAACTAGAATTTGTTTTGTTTCTATAGGTAACTGTTATACTTATTCATGTGCATTTGTTTATGTTTAATTAGTTTTTCTTATTTTTTTTTAATAATTCTTCTCTCATTTCGGGACGGATACAAATCCAAAAAATCTCAAAAATAATGAAAATCGGTCCAGCCGTACTTGAGTTATAAATGTGACTGGTGTAACTAATACTAATATATTATATAAATATATATCGTTTTTTTTTTCAATATTTTCTACAATAAAGTTTTCTTTCTATTATACATATTTATTTTTCTGAGTTAAACTGTATTACCATAAAAAACAAGTCTTTAAATTATCTACTGAATAACAGATGTGACTTAAAACTCCTCATACTTTCACAGACATTTGCTTCATTACCCACGTATTATTGTTTTCTCTGTTTGTTTTTTATTAACCTTTTTTAACTTTGCCAGTTCGTTAAAAACAATTGGAAGTATTCAACTAAATACCATTGTACAACTCCGCTAGTCAATACCGTTTTACGATTACGGTAGTTAATGAGCAATTCTGGTAATTTCACTCAGTAAACTAGTTGCTTGCCTTTCCTATCCAGAGCGCGTATCCAATTATTACACAAGGGTCCGGGTGACCCGTGCAAATTGAATTTAAAGTCGTAACGTGATGACTAAATGCGATTTATTAGAAACTGTGAGAGATTTGCATTGATAAAGGGTCTGTATTAATGTCGTTAACTAATCCTGAGCCAAATTGACTTAAGTGTTGAGCACTGATACATGTTATTTCGTTACTTACCGCGCTATTATCCTTAATCTTTATTAAAACTAGGAGAAGTGTATATATATATATATATATATATATATATATATATTATATATATACCTATATATAGTAAACTCTTAAATATTGGAGAAATCTGTAAGAAAAACTCTAATGTGTATCAATTGTTTCGCCGAACGTTTTCGCCAAAGAGAATTAATTTGGCTTCTTCAGGGCTGAAAGAGAATAAATTATAATTAGCTACCATATATTATCTAATAAAAAACATTTATCTTACCGTTACTTTTAGAAATGTCGAGTTAGGATGTTAAAAAACTTAGCTAGTAACAACATAGTGGTGTTTTTTGTTACTATGTGTAAAAAAGTTTTTTTAACGTTAGAAATGTATGGTAGCTTTGAAGTTAAAACGCAAAGGTTTACCCAAGGTTAATCGAAAAACCCAATGTACCTACATTTTAAAGGAAGTAATTCTTTGAATTGTCGGCAATAACTAAATTTTTGATTGTTATAAAGTTGAAATGTGAGGTTCTGTTTTCTCAGAACGCAAGCGCTGACAATTACAAGTAGTACATTTGAATATTTATGTCGTTAAGGTTCATTGGTAAAACCGATGAAGTTAGATCCCAGTTTGGGGAGATATTATTTTAGAATTTTCTGAAGTGAAATTCTTTTTTAATTAGTATATTGTTCATGTAATATTATAATAATACCTTATTCAGATGTTTCTAAGAAAAGTAAGGGAATGTTATCTTTTTTAGTTAATGAAAATTATTATTAAAGTAGGTTAGTCGTTAATAGATATATCAGTCAAGTTAGTTATCTGTGATGTTGTATTGTTCTTGGTATCGGCATAGCTCGCAACAAATGAAAACAATATAATAAATACGTGTATAAGATGGAATGCAACCATATACACGTATTTCTAACTACGGGTCGTCTTCAGTATGGTGCAGCCAAGTTAGAAAAGGAGCATGTTAACTTGAAAAAGGATCACATCATTGCTCCTGTAGTGATCCTACGACAGGCTTGGGCGTAACAGTAGCAAAAAACATAGAAACATACAAAATATGATAGTGATACCATGACACTAGCCTGCTCGGCATCCTTCAGTCAGGACTCCATTCACATGAACGAGGTTTCCTCTTATGATTTGAACTCTGAAATCAAATCTAAAATGTTTGGTGCATAGCAAAACATGTAGAGTGCATTACAAAATAAACTAAAATAAATGAAATAGAGAAACCGTGGCCTCAACCGACATCGAACAGATCATACCAAGTGAAAATAACGCGATTGCGGCTGGGTCAAAGTGACTTAAGCCATAAAGACCTATTTACATGAAGTCGCCAATATGCGAAAATTTATATATAATCCTTTCCGTGAAACATATATTAACTCAGTGTAATTTATACGAAGCTATAAGAAAGAAGCATAACATCTCAAATATAAAGGAAGCCTTAGGAGAAAACATATAGGTATTCTTCTTTGAATGATCTTGTGAACGCTTTAGTAACGTGATTGATTAAGCTTATAAGTCGATGGTTATCACAGAGTTAGGCATTTGTTTTCTTCGGGATTGTAACAAATTTCGACTGCAGCAGACTGCATTTTTCTATTATGAATGTTGTTAAAAGGTGCAACTAAAATTTCAAGGAATTCCTTGTTTGATTTACATAGGATCTTCAGTATTTCGCAGTGTACATTATCTGGACCTGCTGCAGTGTTGTTTTGTAGTGCTGCAGTGGCATCTTCTATATCTGATCTAAGGATAGAAGGTCCTGTTTCTTCTTCTGCGTTTATCTGATTATATCAGTGTTGGCCGATGCAAATAATTTTTTATGTAGGATTTCCATGTTTCTACATTAATCCTTGTTTGCTGTGTGATTTCTATCGCTATCTTTTATTCTGTTGGGTGACTTATTGAATGTGTCCGTGCTTGTCATTTATTTTATTCTTTATTGTATTGGTTTGTATTGCTATATTTTCTTGCATTAATTGAAAAGCCCATTTTTCTTTGGCTTCTCGAATTTTTGTTCTTATAATTTTGTAGATCTGCTGGTGTATATCTTTTTTTTTATTTTTATTCTTTAATTTGCGTCTTTCATTCATCATATCTATTATCTCATTATCGGACATATATTATTTGTTCTTCTGTTTGCCACGCTTGAATATATTCGCGCATGTAACTTGTATAGCTTCCCTCGATTTGTTCCATTTCCCTAGTATGTCCTACGTGTTCTCATTAATGTCCTTTATTTTCATATTAGAAAAGTAAGTTGGACTGTATGAGTTAAACTGTGTAAGTCAGACTGTTGGAAAGGAGGAACTGCTCGACTGGAGTGTTGTCGTACCAGGAGCGATGAGGGTCTTAAAAAACCCAGTTTTTGCGATCAAAAAAAGGGGACACAAAGAAAAGGGTCAGGGAGATAGTCTCTTGAAGAAAATCTACTACAAAGACTTTTGACAGAGATTTGCTGACAGTCTGTGGATATATGAAGGTAGTGCTTCGGAAGTGATGCCGGCCTTACACCAGCCATTCTGCTCCTGACCGCTGGATGACAGAGGTGAGTTTGGTTTAGAAGGTAGGCCTTCGGCGTAGACTCGGCGACGAGAGGGCATTGTAAAGTACCTCGGGAACTATCGCCGGGAGTACGAAGAACGAATCCTACACTGACAGTCAGGCGGCGTCCTGGACTGAGATGTCTTTTGAAGATTCTAGACCCCCTCCTATAAAGATGACAAAAAAATTATTTTTTACAATGTTATGGGTATTGCCGCTCTCGTACATACTTGGTAAATTCAAAGTTCAAATCTTTAGTGTATGTTGAGGACGTTTTTACGTTGTAGGGATTTCTCTGACTGACAACCCTACTATTTGATCGTGTATATCCTAACTTGCTGGATCTTTGGATCCGATCATCATGATAAGGTATGTCTGTCATCGTAGTATGTTTCCATAATGCCTGTTCGATGAAGTTATTTAGAGGTGGTTTTCCGTTGCCTTACCCGTCGCAGTTTTCTAGTCGGTTGGAGTCAGTATTTCACTGCTATTGAGAAATTTCTATTGTCAAATCCTTAAAGAAGTTATTCTTTAGTGAGTTCGGCATAGTGTAACTTTCAGTTTTAATATTAAGTTATTATAATCTACAATCACCAAAAATTGCGAGTTATTTAATTTTTTTAGTGTTCTTTTTTTAATTTACTTCAAGGTCAAAATATTTTTTACAACTCAAATTCAAATTTTTAAAGAAATTTAAACCACCAAATACTTTTGTATTATGCATAAGATTTTACTAAAACCACATTTTTACGATGGAAACATAAAATATTCAAAATTAGTTCTGCAACACGAACGGATTTAATTATCATAAAGTTTTCAGGGACACGTTCATAAGTTTTCCGTAAAACAATTAGATAAAAATATAGTGTCATTTGTAACTACCACCGCAAAGTATAAAACTTAAGTAAAGTTGGTTAATTATTTGCATTTGCAGAAATTTCAACGCTATTTATACTGTCTCTTAAACTTCTCTAATGCATGACAGTTACTTTCATTTGGAAGGGGGTTTATTAAATTATATCCTTTTTAACTAACTAGTCTTTCGAGGTTCTCTCCTTTTACATAAAGTTTTTTGTGGTTTTAGAACTTTTTTAATATATATGTAAATAATATACGAAAAGGAATATTCACATCCCGTCAAACCTGCCATTCTGTGACACTTATTTCGCTATTTTTAGCTCTTCAGAGAGTCTTGCTGGTAAGATAGAATGAAGAATATTTCCCTTCGTATATCGGTGGTTAATACAAAAATTTTCAGTCATTTAGTGACTAGTGCAATCTAATTTTACTTGAAGTAAACCTACTACAAAGACCTCCCTATCCCCTTTCTCCAAAGGGGTCTAAATCCAGTGCTCTTTGAATGAGAAGAATGCTTTCCATTCTGTCTTACTAAAAGGTCTGCCTGAAGAGCTAAAAACAGCGAAACACTTGTTACGGAATGGCAGATTTGATAAGATTATTTACACATTATTTTATACTTAGAAGTAGAAAGTTGCAATTTATTTTCTACGATACGATGCGTTCTTAGACCCATCTCATTTGTGGTCTTCCTCTTGGTTGTCTACTTTTGTAAGGTCTCCAATGTTGTATTGTGGCGTTCCAAGGTTTGTCTTTTTGTCTAGCAGGGTGACCTGCAAAGCTACATTTGAGTTTGGCAAGTTTTGTTGTGATGTCCTCGACTTTTGTTTTTGATCTTATCCAGTCGTTCTTCTTTTTATCTGACAGTAATATACTCAACATATCTCTTTCATTGCCTTTTCTGTGGCTAATTTATTCGTATTTGCCTTGGTTAGGATCCAGGTTTCACATTCATATTTCATGATAGGAAGGATGCACTGGTTGAACACTTTGATCTTCAAGATTTAGGTATTTCCGCACGTTGGTTCTCTTTATCATGTTTCAGAATTTGGCCTTGTTAGAGATTTGGTGCTACCACTTCTGTCGGAGTAGAACTATTTCGCAATATTCCGAAGAGCTGCGTTGTGGAAATTGTACAAAAATTGTAAAAGAAAATTAC
Source organism: Diabrotica balteata (assembly GCA_918026665.1). NCBI lineage: Eukaryota > Metazoa > Arthropoda > Insecta > Coleoptera > Chrysomelidae > Diabrotica > Diabrotica balteata. Next base: position 33,915,074 of record OU898282.1, on the reverse strand, counting down.
CGAAGCTCACCGGAAAAATATAGCAGACCAAAGCAAAGAAAAACAGGTTATTTCAACATTTTACTTCTTAGGCAAATTGAAATTGAACCGAGAGTTATTACCTGTTTTCTCAGTAAACACTGATAAATTAGATATTATCTCTGTAAAATGGGTAGAGTGAGTGCAGCAATATGAAGATTCGGATAAAATGCATAGGCTACGACTGAACATATTATTATCTGCAACTGTAAGGTTATCGTTCACCAATGCCATAAATACTTGAAACAGGTCATATCTAGCATATCTTTAGAACCTGATCAGGTAACAAACAAACGTCCGAAACATTTTAGAAGCCTTCATTTTTTGGACTAAACAAATACAGGGTGCTCCATAATTAATTGGACATTAGCTAATGGGTGATAGCTGAAATCAAAATAAAGCGTTTTAGCTCAAATTGCTTAGGCAAAATGTTGCTAGTTTTCGTTCTAGAGGGTGATTCATTAATATTTTTTATATTATTTTTAGGGATATATTGAAAACTATTCAACCGATTTAAGTAAAATGTGGCATCTTGCTATTATTTAGCATCCTTATTATGAAAATGATGTTAGTTTTACCATTGACACTAGGGCCACCTACTATAAAATTGGTTCATTAATGTGGCCATAATTTTTTTTTCCGCCCTGTATAAAAATTCTAGAAAAAAAAACATGAAATAACATTCGATTCTACACAAAAAAGGTATTCTTGTTTGAAATCAAAAAAGTACACAGTTTTCGAAATAAACGTATCTTTCGCATATGCATAAAATGATTTACGTATGCATAAAATGAAAAAAATTTACAAAAACTTATGTAAATTCATTTTTTTTTTGAGTTTAATGCGTCGACAACTAATGGTCATTGGCATGGTACAGTGAATTTTTACAGTCAGGTACCTAGTGTAGAGTGTAGTGTGTGTGTAGAGTAATTGTCTTGATACTTAGCAAAGTCGACGTCATTGTCTTTGCTAAGAGACGCTAATTGTATCCGAACGTCTGCGGTCCCTCCGGTGAGTACCGATCACACAAGGATAGAAATTATTTTCATTTATTAATTTTTAATAAACGAAAATTTATCCAACCAGGTGAGATTCGAACTCACGACCTTTGGGTTCAAAGGTAGGCGCTCTTACCACTGAGCCACAGAGGGGGTTAAAATCAGAAATTAAATTAAGCAGTAAAGTGAATATAAAATAATTGACAAAATGAATAATACAAAACGAAACGAAAAAAAATTACAATAAGTGTTCAAAATCTTCGCCATTTCATAAGCTGCATAATCTAAACCTTTTGTGTAAGTTTTGTCTTATTTTAAATAATGAGTTTATTTGGGTCCTAATTACGTTAACTCATTTACAATATTTTGCCATAACTCTTGACGGTTATTTATTTTTTTTATAAATAAGTGACTTTAGGTAGCCCTACAAGTGAAAGTCTATGGGATTTAGTTCGGGACTGCGTGCTGACCATGGGTATACACTACCTCCACCAATCCACCTTTAAGGATAAATTTCATCTAGATAATTTCTAACTTCTAGGCTATAATGTGGTGGTACACCATCATGCAGGTACCAAGAGTTACGTTTCAAATTTAGAGGTATGTCTTCTCTCAAAAGAGTTTAGTAAATCTTCTCTCAAAAAACTTAGATACGTTACTCAAGCCTAGTTGGTAATTCGAATGGTCTTACAATACAATCCCCAAATATGCCACACCAGATATTTATGGAAAACTCATGTTGAAAATGATGTTCTTGAAATGTATGAGGATTTTCTGTCGCATAGGTATGGCTGTTGTGCCAGTTAAACACACCTCTTCTAGTAAATGTGGCTTCATCGGTAAATAACATTTTATTATAAAACACTGGATCGTCTAAATGCCGCCCTATCATAAACTGACTAAATCGTAGCGTTGCTGGAAAATCCTGTATTAAAAGATTCTGTACTGGAGTAAAACGATACGGATACAGATTTTCTGTCCGTATTATTCTTGACACCGTAGATTTGCTTATACCAGTTGCCGCAGAAACAAGCCTTGTACTGGTTTCTCAATCTTCTGCAACAAGCACAACAATTTCATCCTCCATATCCGCATCAATTACTCTCGGTCTTCCAGCATTCCTGTTTTTGGGATGAAATTTTCATGATGAATCCTCTTTCGCATAATCTGTCGAACAATGATCTAATAGTTTTATGGTTTGGTTGCCTTCTATTGGGATAAAGTTCGAAATAACGTTGAGCTGCTTCACGAGAACAAAAATTTTCCTGGCATACACAGATCATATCGCGCATTTCTACATTAAAAAATTCACTATGACGAGGCATTTTACCTTCATCTTATGTGGTTTATAAAAAAACTTATTAGCACTTTGGAATCAGTGGAATAAAGCTGTTATAGTAGTCATGCACAAAAAGGGAGATATAACAGAGCTAAAAAACTATAGACCTATTAGCTTGTTATCTCACGTTTATAAGTTGTTTATGAAGATAATAACTAATAGGTTGACATCAAAACTAGACTTCTATCAACCTTGCGAGCAAGCAGGATTTAGAGCTGGATACGGAACAAATGATCATTTGCAAACCATTAAGTCGTTGATTGAAAAAAACCATTGAATATAATAGACCCCTGATACTTATCTTTGTCGACTTTGAAAAAGCATTTGATACGGTCAATCAAAGTGAAATGCTCCAAGCTCTAACACAATGTAGAATAGATCACCGATACATATCTCTCATCAGATACATCTATCAACATGCTACAACCTGTGTAAGACTTAATGAAGATACTGGGACTTTTCGTATTGAAAGAGGCGTTCGGCAAGGAGACAACATGTCTCCTAAATTATTTACAACTTTGCTAGAATACGCTTGTAAAACAATAGATTGGAACGAAAAGGGCATCAATGTAGATGGAAAATTTTTAAATAACCTTAAATTTGCAGATGATATCGTTCTTATTGCAGACAGCTTTGATCAGGCACAGATAATGCTCCAAGAACTCCATACTGCCACAAAAAGAGTTGGTCTTAAAATAAATTTTTCAAAAACACAATTTATGACAAATTTAGTCCACAACAAAAACATCTCAGTAGAAGACAAAGATATTGAGCCAGTTGACTCCTATAAATACTTAGGCCATGAGATCAGAATAAGTCGAGACAACCAAACAATCGAGCTGAAAAGAAGAATAAACCTCGCTTGGGCTGCATTTGGAAGGATGAAGGATATTTTTAGGTCTAAGATTCCAATGTGTCTGAAAAGAAAAGTATTTAATCAATGTATTTTGCCAGTGATGACCTACGGCGCAGAAACCCTAACGCTCACAAGAACAACAGTGAGTAAACTACAAGTTGCGGAAAGAGCAATGGAGAGAATTATGTTAGGGATTTCTCTACGTGATAGAATACCCAATGCTACTATACGCAAAAGATCAGGAGTAGCAGACGTTATTGAAAGGATAACAACACTAAAGTGGAACTGGGCAGGTCATGTAGCAAGATCAGTTGATGACCGGTGGACAAAAAGAATTTTGGAATGGAGACCCCGAATACAAGCATACAGAAATAGAGGTCGACCCCCAACGAGATGGACAGATGACATAAAAAGAGTGAGTACAAATTGGATTCAGATGGCTCAAAATCGGACTAAGTGGAAGAGCATGCGAGAGGCCTATGTTCAGCAGTGGACGTTAGAGGCTAGTTGATGATGATTAGCACTTTGACAAAAATAATGACTTGCGCTGCACTTTGACAACTAATAATAAATAAATTCGTAGTTACTTCTTGACGTTCACATTAAGTTCAAAGCATACTTGTTTTGCTAGGTACCTGCTTATTTTCGAAAAATTAAAACAGACATGCGTATCATTAACAAAATAGATTTATTTCGAAAACGGTGTACTTTTTTTATTTGAAACAAGAATGTCTTTTTGTGTAGAATTGAATGTTTTTTCCTAGAATGTTCATACAGGACAAAAAAATTATGGCCACATTTATGAACTAATGTTATAGTAGGTGGCGCCACCTAGTATCAATGGTAAAACTAATATCATTTTCATATTAAGCATACTAAATAATAGTAAGATACCAAATTTCATTTAAATCGGTTGAATAACGTTCAATATATCCCTAAAAATAATATAAAAAAATATTAATGAATCACCCTGTAGAACTAAAACTAGCAACATTTTGCCTATGCAATTTGAGCTCAAACACTTTATTTTGATGTCAGCTATCACCCATTAGCTGATGTCCAATTAATTATGAGACACCCCGTATAAATATATTTATACAGTCAGCCGCAAATCATGATATTTTTAACACTCGCGATATAACCAGAGTTCGAAAGCCTTGATTCTTTTTAAATTGCAATTTTTTAATTTCCAAGTCGCAGCTCCACATAATAATATTATAATATCCTAATACGCATATCACACATTCCACTGTTATTAAAATTAGGAAGAAATTTAGAGAAATTGGACGCGTAAAATATGTTGCGAATGATGGTCGTCTATCAATAAATGATTATTTAAATCTTGATGTATTATTTAGTGTGGCAGAGAATCTTCAAAATTATTTCAACCAAATTGCCGTTGATACGAAAAGAGAATACGTTGGAAAAAAGGGAATCTTTGGATTCGAGAATACAATTATAGGTCCCTTTTTCTGCGATGAGCTTCTTACGGGTCGAAGATATCTAGATTTTTAACAAAATGAACTTATATCCGCATTTTAAAGACATTTTTCCAAATTAAAATGATCGAAATTTGCCAAATGAAAACATATGGTTTCATCAAGACGGTGCACTTCCTGTTTCGTGATGTTTTAAATTGTTTGATCGATCACAAAATTTACAGGATAATAAATATAAGGGTAAAGCAGTGAGACAGCGTTTAAACTCGTTTTTTCTGACAAAAGTCCATTAAAAAGAGACAAAAAACATATTTATAGAAGTATTGTAAATCCGGTTCTTAAGTTTGGGTTGTTACCAAAGCTTCTTCTTCTTGTAGTCCCTATCCGTTTCGGATCTTAGCGACTATCACGTCAATCTGAATTTTGTAAACTGCGGCTCTGAAAACATTGGTAGTTGTTGGGTTGAACAACTTACGTAGATTTTTCAGCCAGGAAATTTTTCGCCTTCTTGTTCCTCGTTTTCGTTCTGCTTTTCACTTAAAGAATTAATTGCAGCAACCAATATCAGTCGGTGTTTCTCATGATGTGATTGAGGTATTCGAGTTTGGCTGTTTTTATTGTGCTTAACAACTCTTTTCCTTTTTGCATTCTTAATAAAACGTCCTGGTTAGTAACGTGGTCGGTATAGAATATCTTCAGGATTCTACGATAAAGCCACATTTCGAAAGCCTCAATTTTCATACATGTAGCGTATCTGAGCGTTGAGTCCACCACTCAACTCCGACCAGTTTAGGAAAGATATAACATCGTAGTAACCTGATTTTTATGGGTACTGATAAATCGTGGCATTTAAATAGCTTAGCCATTTTTTGAAATCCAGATCTTCCTTTCTATATCCTAGATTTTATTACTTGGGAATGGTCCCAATTTTCATTAACGTTCGTACCAAAGTAGGTGTATGCTTTTACTCTTTTGGTACCATTCACACTGATTCTTTCAATTTGCTGTTCCTTCTTAGAGATGATCATACATTTTGTTTTCTTAATGTTCAGTGAAAGTCCATATCTCTGACTCACTTCTGTCATTCTGTTTATTAACTCCTTTAGGGCTTCAAATCTATCAGCGAATACCACCGTGTCATCCGCGTATCTGATGTTATTGCTACATTCTCCGCTAATTCGAATTTCGGCTTGAACATCTTCTACTGTTTCTTGAAAGATTTCCTCAGATTATTCCTCCTATTATCAAAGCTAATAAAAACAAACTTATGACGACACAGATGGACTATTTAAGACGAAGTGTGGTAAATTGAGATGGAGAGATTGTGGATTGTGGAGATTGAGACAAAACAGTTGACATAGTTCGGACACGAAAGAAGATATCAGAAGACAAATGGTCCCAAAAAATATTAGAATGAGTTTCTCCTGAGAAAAGAAAGGAAGAGCGTATCCTCAAAGGGAGAATATTCCCTAATTCGTTAAATATCTGATGTATCTTTTTGATGCTCTAACGATAGTTTTTCATTTTCGTACCTGATCTACTGTAAAATCTTACGATTGTATTGTAATTTGGATAAGTAATCACTCAATACATGCATTGCAACATGTAGGTTTGTTCGTTTTCAATTGCAAAAAATAAATTATAGTACACAAACTTTTTTTATATTACTTAACTATATAATTTTTGAGAGATCTGTTTTTTTAAGTTTAATGTCGATAATTAAAAATAATTGTATAATTATTTTTTAAATATACGTTTGGCATTCGTTTTCTACCATACAACTTGCTTGCTAGATAACTGTAATTATCCCAGCAGACACTACATGAGAACAAAAGTTGCAGTAGTTGAATTTTAATCAAAAACTATTCACTCGCTTGTGTTGTAGCTACGTTGGATAAAAGTTCAATTAAACGCCTTTCTTTTACAAGTAGACATCATTTAGACTTCGGCATTTCTACCATTCCTTTAATTTTAGCAAACCTTCGTTGTTACTTTTGTGTCGAGTTGCAAAGAAATACTGGGTGTAATTGTTAAATAAATTTAATTTTTTTTTTTTCATTTTTCAAAAGACAGTTTTAAACAGTTTGTTAGTATTTGAACGAGAAATAACATGAATAATAAATATTATATTATATAACAATAAAACACTGAAAACATTATTTTCAAAACATAATTTATTGTAATATCTTATCACTATAGCTGTTTCGGCAGAGTGCTTAATTGATCTATTTTTGGTATGTTTTTACACTTTATAGTTTGTAACGGAATAGGTTGAGGCATAGGTTGAGGAGAACTGTGTGTCTCAAGTTGGTCAATCAGAATTTTGTCTGTGTTTGTTAATCGGTTAATTTCCATAAATTCTAGTAAAGATAGCTTAAGGCCTTTATTTTGGATGTAAGGAATTTGAAATTTGTCAATAAAATAATGATTATGAAGGCTAAGTGCGAATGTAGAATCTGTTGATATATTATTAAAAGCTTTTTATGTTCTGCTATACGTTTGTTAAAAGTTCTACCAGTTTGACCGATATAAATTTTTGGACAGTCGCCGCATTTAAGTTTGTATACACCACTGTGTAAGTGCTTTTTATATTGGCTCTTGTTTTTAATATATTTATTTGCCTAAGTTGTTGTTTGTTCTAAAAACTGGTGTTATTACTTTCTTTTTTATGTGTTTGGCTATTTTTGTTGATATTTTGTCTGTATATGTAATCGTGCAGAAGGTACTGGGTTTTTTCTCTGGTGGTGGAAATACTAATTTCAGAGCTTTCTTGTGTAGTTTTTTATTTAAAATTTGATTAATTGTTTCTTCGTTGTACCCATGGTTTACTGCTATTTGTTTAATGATATTTACTTTTATCTTAAAAGTTGTATTTTAAAGTCGGAATTTCTATTAATCTATGTAAAATGCTAGGATAGGTTGCCATGTTATGTAGGATGGGATGATGAAGTATGTATAGTCGTGTCAGTATGGGTAGGTTTATGAAATATAGAGAACTCATGTTTGTTTTTAAGTTAGATAATTTTTAAATCTGAAAATATTGTTTTGTTTCTATTGTATATTCAATATGAATTAATATGTGATAAAAATTGGTCAAGTTGCCTATTAGTTCAGGCATTACAATGCTCACTCAAGATTATCCCTAATTATGAATTATTACAAAGAACTGTTTCGAATCAAGGTGGCGTTCTTTTTTAAACAATATTTTTACCAGAGCAAACACAGAGGTAGGCAATGTGAATGGCTTTAGAAAAACGGGCAGAGAATTCATTGTATAGGTTCTTGGAAGATACTGATTTTTGAATAGACAACACAATCAAGCAATGTAAGTTTCTGGGAAGTCAAGAATCTTACGGCCACATTAAGATGCCAAACTTCGCTAAGTAACAAAACAGGGGCACATACAATGAAAATACATTTCGCAGTAAAGGGATTATAATATATATAATCATATAATACATAAAAAATAAAAAGAATAGAAAATAAATACAATATAACAAAAACACTCTAAAAAACAAACACATTGAGATTTATTTTGTCCAAAACCAAACCAGACAATACACAGGAGAGATCAGACTGTATTTATAAAAATACCTTGTAAATGCCACACTCTTTATGTGGTAGAGATTACCAAGTGTTAGGATAAATGAGCTTGAATGATACATTAAAAACAGAGACTTTGACAGATCACAAGTGTGCAAACATGCCTGGGATAATGAGCATAAAGTACAATGGAGAGGTGCATTAACAATTTTAAAAGAAACTGGCGGAAAAAAGAAAAAAAATCAAAGAAGCATCACTCATCGTGCTTAATGAAGAAAAATATATAGCAATCCCATCAACATAACATGGCAGACTCTACTACATTCACCAATACTGAAAGAAGAAATCAGCACTAAGAATATATGTACCAATATTTATAGGATAATAAAAGGTCAGAGACACATCATCATCTACAATTAACTACATAAGCATACAAAAATCGGAATTAGATCTCGGAGTGTACATAATCCTCAGTATTTCAAATAAAACAATATGGCTTGTGACGATAATATATTTTGTCGTCTAGAGTACGCCTATGTGTTAAACAAAACACGTTTTTGTTCCGTCTCAAATAGTATAAAAGTCGAAACTGAAAGACAGCTAATCATTGCGCCCGAGCAGGGACCATGTGTGACGTCGGGTAGTGTATTTCAGCCAGAGAAACAGGATTCGTTCATATAGACATTTATTTCGAACTAACATATACAAATAAAAAAAGAGTAATTAACGTTAAGTGTTTACTGTATATAATGCTTAAATACAAGAACGTACTGTTTATTTATTTCGGTAGATGGGTGTGACGATATTCGATATGATAAACTAAGATATGGCGATAGAGGAATTGAGGTCGTACTCGTTCCTCAACGCAGAACGAGTACTCTGACGGGGATAAAGGTGTCTATCTAGTTCAACACACTAGATGGAAAGAATACGTCAATCTCGTTCAACGCACCAGATTGACGCGGTCAGAGGAAGGATTGTCAATCTCGCTCAGCGTGCCAGATGGACTGGGTTCGGAAAGGAAAGGAAAGGTTCAACTCACCTGTCCCCAAGGTCGGATATTCTCAACTCAACGCGTCGAGAATGGTTACCTGTCTTTCAGTTTCGACTTTTATACTATTCGAGACGGAACAAAAACATGTTTTGTTTAACACATAGGCATACTCTAGACGATAAAATATATTATCGTCACAGGCTATTTGCATACAAAATCAAGACCAAGTGAGTCAACTGTCAAATTAACTTACCGCAAAGATGGCGGACGAAACAGTGTGTTGTGCTTCTAATATTATATTATTAATCTATGTTGTTGTTCCTATACATCAAAACATAAAGTTCTATGAGGAAGAAATGCTTCAGATATCTGTATGTCACACAGTATTATTGGCAACATAAAGTTCTACCAATCTTTGCTGATACATGGGCTATCTACAGATAGAATATGATTTAGCTGTGTTGTATACAAATTATGTTAAAGTAAGCTACAGTAATTCTGCTGAAATGTGTTTAGCCACGCTAAACTAAATTGGAGAAGCGTGAAAACACCTCAGGAAGTCTAAGAGTAACTAGAACCACTTGTTACCATTTAGTAACATATAGTGAAAATAAAAACCCAAATTAGCCACTTAAGTCAACCAATAGTGGAAACGGGCAGGGCTCCTCTGACACCATCCAAGTGTAGCCGAATAAATATATCGGCCGGGTTCAAGTAATTAGGTTAAATTACTTCGGATTATCCTTCGACTTTGGTATATTTCCATTAAGCGGTGGTTCTTTTTGTTGTGTGTATTTAAATAAACTATTCTTACTCAGTAGAAATGTATTTCAATTATAACCAGTTTACTTTTAAATTATTCAATAGATAATACAGTTACCATTTATTTGCTCTCTGCTTTATATAAGAAATATTATCACTTACAATTGTTAACACGTGATCGGATGAATCACAAAATGCGGCAGTTGAAAATTAAGAGCCGTGTGTCTTCTCGGACAGTTAAACGTAAAAAAGAGCGAGATCTGTACAATCTTTCGCAGAGTCAAATTTTGGTCTGTACCAAAGGGTGGTCAGGGGTAGGACGTGGGAGCGCTGTTGCCAGTTTGGATCAAATCCGAACAAATAGTATAATTGAAATTTTAAAGGAAATACTGCAACATTTCATGGGAAAAAGTATGAATCCGTTGCTTTAAAAATGTGTGAAAAATAATAAAAGTAAAGTTGAACATTTGGGAATTCTTATCTCAGATGATGTACCATGGCTGGCAGTAAATGTTGATGGAATTATTTCAAGAAAATGTTGTGTAGAAATAAAGTGCCCTCTGGCACGCAATACAAAATCTGTGCAATCAATTTTACGTAACCTTAAATGTTTATGCATAATTGAGGAAAATAATATTACTTTAAAGAAAAACCATGTGTATTATGGACAAGTAAAATTGCAAATGTTACTTACCCGACTACAAATATGTCATTTTGTAGTGTTTTGTCCATTTCGACATATTTTGATAATTAAAAATTCCACACTTATTATCAAAATACCATTTAATGTAGAATTTATACAAAACCTATATACAAATATAAATTAATATTTATCATTACTAAGTATTGGTGCAGAAAGGTTAACAATACCTGAAAATAATAATATTTATAACAAAGTCCACATAAGGAACTAGGTATAAATTAACTCTTGCTTTAAGAATTTTAAGCCGGTTTATAGTTCTTTCAACGTTTACTCTTGCTGAAGCAATTTCAGTAGTACAAAGAGCATCTTGCATTGATAATTGTTCTCTTTTTTCCCAAAAATGGCGGTCTTATTAATTCGATTTTCTTTTCAATGCATTTATTTTCTATCAAAAAGCCCTTATCTACCATTACAGCATTCTCATTTGGTGTCAACTTATCCAATAATCTTGATTGAATAAACATTTCATTGTCTGAGATACGGCCACCATAAACAGGACTTACAAATGTAATTAAATCAGATGGTGCTATTCCAATCGTAACTTTTAACGTATGTATATTAACCCTTTGTAGTGAGAGTAAGTCATTACACGACACTTGAGACACTTGCTTTTTTGTAAAAGTAATTCTGTGCAGTCCAAAATATTTTTTTTTAATTTCTTAAAACTAACAGGTAACTTCAGAAAGAACTTCCACCGTTATCTAAAAATAATTTCTACATGTGTTTGCCGAGACACCAAATGTAACAGAAAGAAAGACTAGGTCAGTTTTAACTTAGCAAACTTTTTTGTCTTCACTTAATACAGATGGGCTCCTCTTATGTGCTGATTTTTAGTGAGTGATCCGGCTGTAACTCTGGACAATTTCGGATAGCTTCTAAAACTAAATTAATTGTACCAGTGTTAATTTGATTTTATCTTCCGTAAATGTTGACGTTGTTGGATCTGAGTCAATCATTACATCTTTTGAAATAGATACTATACTAAATAGATGCCTTTGTGTTGCTCGTTTTGATCTTTTTTCTCGAGATGATGCTTGTGAAGGGGACAACACTTTGTCCAAAGATCTAATAGGTAGATTCTCAGAAGGAATGGAACCTTTTTTTGTAAAAATCGTTTATTAGTCCTCACATCTAAAAAATCAGTAAAACGTTGTTTCGATGATTAAGACTAAGACCAGGCTGAGACAATATTACTTAGGTAAATTTCCTATTAAATATGATTTACTGGAAAAAAGTAAACCGAATTCTTAAACTGTCGACTGCATACATTCGTGAATTCTGTCACAGATTTCGTAATACGAAGAGCTACTTGCCGGTTTTTTTGTAATTTCTCGTCCTTTGGAAGGTAGTGGAGATGTATATCTTTCGTACATCGACCAGAACAGTGTGGCACTGAACAATATCTATTACTTTTCTTCTTATTGCTCATTATTTTTAAAATTTGATGAATTTTAAACCAGTTTTAAAATCCTAAATTATTCAAATTTTTCACATTTATCCCTATTTTTATTAGTTATCTATTTCAACAGCAGTTGGCAGCACGGTCGTTTTGGAACGCCAATAGGTTAACAATTTCTTAATTATTAATTTTAGAAAACGATTTCTGGATTGTAAATCGAAACGTAAAATTAAGTTTCAGTGCAGTCAATGGTGGTTTAATGCCATATAAATACAATATTAAATTTAAGACGAATAATTTTAAGTTTATCATGGACAAAGCCCATTTGGCTTCTATTAACGTTCATATGAACTTATTTTTTAGGATAATCGGTAAAGCAAATAACTAGTTAAATTTTATTTTTAAAATTTACTTCTTTTTTAATTTAGTCAAATGCTAACAATTATTTTTTTGTTTCAGATATTTAGCCTGATTAACAAATAGTGCAACGATGGATCTCAAAATCATGTATTTATTCTTAAGTTACCTGGCTTCGACCATGGCGCAAGAAGACTGGGAAAAACACTGCAACAAATGCCATTGTCTGTGGGTGAGCGGGAAGAAATCTGCAAACTGCGCAGCAAGAAACTTTGATACCATTCCAAATGACTTAAGTGGCGATATTAGAGAAGTTGACTTTTCCAACAACTTCTTCTACTCGTTGGATCAAAGGGTGTTCGAGAATGCCCATTTAGTAAATATACATAAATTAAAACTACAAAATTGTACCATAGAAAAAATCCACCAGTGGGCTTTTACTGGTTTAGGCTTAGTGATTGAGCTAGATTTAAGTACAAACAATATTGTTACGCTGAACAAATATGTATTTCGACCTACTGTTAGATTAAGGACTCTAATATTAAGCCAAAATAGGATACAAATATTAGAAGATGAATTATTTTCTAATTTGACTTATCTACAAAAAGTTCTATTGGACCACAACGAAATTGAGACGGTTTCGCAGGAGACATTTCGAAACCTTCCAAATTTAAAATTCGTCTCTTTGTCATTTAACAAAATTGAGAGAATTACTTTCGATATAAAAGAGCAGTTGCCAAAATTGTCCAGCTTGAATGTCGAGAACAACCGGTGGATGTGCGATTGTGAATTAGACATTTTTAGACGGAGCGTAAAAAACAATAAATTAATCACTGATAAAGTAATATGTTCTGGTCCCAAAAGACTAGAAAACCAGTCATGGCTTGAAGACTCCGTAGTTTTTGCATGCTCTCCAAAAATAGTAGATGTAGGACCGTACAGTACGGTTCAAGCTGCTACAAATAATGTTACTCTTACATGTAAAGTTATAGGCGATCCAACTCCTGATGTTGATTGGATTAATAATGGACTTATAATTGAACGAGACCCTAGGAAAGACAAACAAAAATATTTTACATTTAAGGAAACTATCGGTGGTTACACTTGGAATAACTTGACTATCGTAAATTTAAATTACAAAGACAAAGGAGAGTATAAGTGCATCGCTAAGAATCCTGGTGGATATACTGAAAGGAATATTACTCTAGATATTCTTCCAGGTGCACTAACTGGTGGTGGAATTGTTGGAACGCTATCAACAAGCACGACTCTCGTAATTGGACTTACCGTTGGCCTTATTATACTCCTATTTCTTGTACTGATTGCGCTGTTCTGCTTTTGTAGAAGAAGTACCCATGGATTTTATTCAAAGAGAAGACCCAATGCTACTACGTCAGAGGAATACATAAATATGAGCACTGGGCAGGCAGAGATTAAAAAAGGACTTATTACTGATGTTAATCCAGTTACAAAACCGCCTCGTACATCAGTTTCACCGTCAGTTGTTAGTGGAGGAACTGAAGTCAGCGACGTTAAGAAGACTTTATTGGATAACGAATCTGTCTTTGGTAAGTTTAATAAATTTACATAGTTTTTTAGTTTTAGACTTTCAACTGGTATAGTCGGCACGTAATTTCGTGAGAAAATTTACAGAAACCAAAACAAGCAAAATACTAGTAAAATGGCAACGCTGTTAGAGTTACCACCACTTTATTGCAGTACATAGTAGTAGAACAGTAGCGTAGATATCGAATTTTAAATTAAATAAAAGTTTTTACTTTTATTTAATTTTATTTACCAAAAAGTTTCATTTTCTATAAAGTTTAAATAAAAAATATCGGTGTTTTTAACTTCTGTGATATATCTTGAGAGTGATAACACTAATCGACTCGACAGAACAGAACTTATTGTAAAATAATAATATCTATATAAAACATTGTTAATAATAGTAGTTATTCAGCGAGAATGATAGTGACAGTTTCAGTTGACATCCTCCTCTAAAACATTAATAATTTTTGTCCTATCAAGAATTGTGTTTATACCCTGTTTTTAAAGATATATAAGCAAAATGAGAATATCTACAATTAAAATAGAAATAAAGGTTTCAACTAACACCTAATAAGTACTTACTATCTACTCAGAATCACTGTTATCACTAGTATCACTCGTATCATCTAAATTTATAGGTAATTTGGTTAATGCTGGTAAATATTTAACATAGTCATTTTCCACTCCGATCACATGTTTTATTTTCTCCACCGCAGTGTAAAATTATAATCCTCTTTCTTTTATTGGGCGGTACTGAGTTGAAACACTTTTTGTTATTATTTGTCCAACTTTTTTTTCACGGTGTCATGAATACGAGGTCTCATCTAAATAAACAATATTTCGTTTCATTTTTCGATACTCAGTTATCTGGCTGATATAATTGTTTCTTAAAGAAATTATTCTAGTACTTTCCATTAATGTCTGTCTCTTGTCAATAGTTTTGTACTTAAAATTATTGGCTTTAAGAAATAATCGAAGTGTTGTTGCTGAACACGAGAGAATGCAATTTCGAACTAATTCACTTCGAAGGCTTTCAATAGTTGGAAAAATATTAGCCGCATACATTTGGTATATTGTTCTAGTTACAGATTTAATTAAGTGCGGTTCTATTTTTCTGAATTTGCCACAATCCTTTCTCTTCTGTCTAGAAGAAGATGTTTCTCCTTTGTAGCAGGTTGCTTTGGGCACTCTGGTTAAAAAAACATGTTTCTGCAATTGCCTCTGATTTAGACAATTCAGCACACAGTCATTCATAAACATTTTTTAGCATACGTTTGGCATCATCAGAAAGGTATTGAAAATGTCGCTTACGTTTTACTACACGCCTTTGTAAATCTTCCAATCGATTAGAGGGTTCCATTGTCTCTTCAGCTACATAATTATTATCGCACCACGGACGCAATATTTTAAAATTATCAAACGTATAAAAACATAATCACGTAAAAACGTATCAAAAAAAGTAAAAAACGTAAAATATAAAATGTTTTCCGTATAAAGAACACTGAAAAAGTCACTACCAAACTAACTTGCGGTTCACTATTTGAAATTTGAATTTAACTGAACGCTGTAGCAGTTATGATTTTACTAAAAATATTCTTGTCTCTCAAAAATCTGTTGGTCATATTCGCAATTTAAAAATAAAATATTATAAAAAATTGCCTACCTAAGTTTTCCCCGTCCCGTGCCTTCGGCACTGGACGGTCGAAACCTGATCCCTTATTTTATGACTCCGTAAGCTCAGTCAAATACTGATATAATCTTACCCCAAGACAAGTATGAATAAGTCTACCGACAAAAGATGATGCATTATGATTTGTCATAACAGCGATATCCGATGTTTTCATTGACCGTTAGTCCACGTGGACTTGTCATAAGTTCGATGAAAACTGAATTGGTTGATTGTTCATATTCTTCATATCTGGTTCATATTTTAAAAGATTATACCAGGCACGTCTGAATGTTAATATCGAGTGGAATCTGGAAACTTTGTATTATTATACGTCTGAGTCATTGATAATTTTACAGACTCCTGGTAGATTTCCTTTTTGTTAAATGATTTTATTACAGATACATATATTTTTGCACAGTCTCACGGAAATACGAGGCTACTATACTGTAATACGATAATATTAATTTAATTAGATCACCGGAAATATGTATGACCTGTATATAGTAGTTCACGGAGGAACTAATCACAAGCATTGCAATTGCCCTTAATTTATTTACGATAATAAAACAATTATTATGCCATAGAACTTCAAATAGCTCCTTCTTCTTCTTTAGGTACTTCTTCAAGGAGGTTTTTGGAGGTGATTTGCATTTAATCTTTAAGTACTGTTATAAATCTTGATTGAAGTAATTCATTGCGAATATTTTCTATATTATATAGGGTGGTCCTTAAGTAATTGTACAAAAAGAAACTGTAGATTCTACACTTTAAAATATTACGATTTAAGCTAAATTACTTTAATAAAATGTTATTAAGAAAGATACAGGGTGTTAAAGTGGAAATTTAGAATTTTAATTTTTGCTATAACTTTTATGTTTTTGAACATTTATGTATAAAAATTCATAACTGGGTTCTATTGAACATCAGGAATTATAATTTAATGCATACTTTAATGTAGCTGATAGAGGGCGCCACATATGTGGCATTCATTTGCACTTAACTTATTGGCTCTTAAAGTTGCCGGTGTTTGTGATAAAAAATATTAAAGATACATTATTTTAACAAAAAAAAAAAGGTATACTTGTTAATACCTTCAAAACTCAACATTTTTCGAGATATCTAATTACATTTTACATGTTAAAATAATGTATCTTTAATATTTTTTATCACAAACACCGGTAACTTGAAGAGCAAAAAAGTTAGGTGAAATGTATGCCACATATGTGACATATGTGGCGCCCTCTATCAGTATGCATCAAATAATAAGTATTGATATTCAATAGTACCCAGTTATGAATTTTGGTACATAAATGCTTACAAACATGAAAGTTATAGCAAAAATTAAAATTTTAAATTTCCACTTTAACACCCTGTATCTTTCTTAATATCAACATCGTATTTTATAAATATTTTTTGTTAACATTATAAATATATTTTTTATAAATATTAGTATAAATTTTAGAGTATTTATAATATTTTTGTTAAAATTTATATAAATATATAAGTTACATATTTTAGATTTTGAAAAGACATTTGATAAGGTTCAACATAAAAAGCTTGTAGAAATATTAAAAAGCAGAAATATTGACAGTCCATGATATGAAAATTATATCTAATCTATATCAGAATTAAACTGCCAAGGTAAGAGTTGACAACCAGAACACCCGAGATATCAGTCCGCCAAGGCTGCGTGCTGATACCTTTACTCTTCAATGTCTACAGTGAACCGTTATTTAAAGAAGCGCTGTAAGATTCGATAGAAGATATATCAATGAAGAAGTTTTGAATAAGTTGCGTTTTGCATACGATACAGTAATAATGAGGGATAACAACAATGATTTACAGAACGTGATGCAACGACTTAATGAATGCTGTCCTGAATACGGACGAAGTATAAAAAGATACTTATTATTGCAGCTAATTATGCAAGGCAAAATTCGAGGAAAGCGAAATGTGGGAAGATGAAGAATAACGTGGTTTAAAAACTTGAGGGAATGGTTTGAATGCAGTAGTGCAGTCAACAGGGTCCGCATAGCCATGATTATTTCAAACCTTCAATAGAAGATGGAACTTAAAGAAGAAGATTGTATCATTTCTCATTAGCTACTCGTATTTTTGCAAATCTCTACCATACGAATCCATCTATCCTTCACCCTACACCCTGTAGAGTGAATGCCCTCGGATAAACTCCGTAAGAGCCACATGAAAGAATAGGATTAGATTACTTTTCCGTGGTTTCTCAACCTCATTGCACCACGATACCTGTCGTAGTTGAGGCTCTAGCCTTCTACGCGTGTGACTAAAGAAAGCCCAGTAATTCTGGAAGTAATCTTCTTTTTATGCCTGATCAGTGTTTGTATTGAATTAACTATCCGACCTTCACCGAAGCAGCTTTCCGAGTACCATCTTGGTATCAACGCAACACCCCTTCTTCTGGGGCTATGCCGTGTTTTTCTATCCATCGCATCATTTAGATTTACAAAATTAGCTCTCCAAACCAATCCAAATTCGGATCTCACTCCTTAAAGAGGCTAAATTAAAAATCAAAGTGCTCAGCATTAAATGTCCATCTAGTTTCTTTCGAAAAGTATCAAGGACTGGTAAAAACTTATAACTTGGGGTTCCATAAAACCAAAAACTCTTGAGGCTTGAGACTCAAGACTTTAACTTTAATTCTTACGACTGCAAAGAGTCGGACAGGACAAATATTTTACCTACGAAAATTGGCTATTTATAACCTGACTGTCTACAACTTCAGGGAATCAGGACGAAATCTGATACCTTTGGGACGAATCTCAAGGAAGAAGGGGTCAAACGAGATATCCACGTACATTTACAATTACATTATTACCAACCAAACATTATTGAAGTTTGAATTATGTCGGATGGGAGTGGCGGGCAACTAAAAAACTTACGTTTTGCTGCTATGTGCTTGAAACTTCTTACGGATCACACTAACTTAAAAACTATTGATCGCAAGTTTTTTTAATCAGAACATATCTAAATGGAGTGTGATTTAGTCTACTCGAAAATCGAACAAAAATCAAAATATGTTCCTGTTTATTCACCGGATAATGGGCTCAGATGATAAGAAATGCTCAAACACATCTACGTCCTTTTGTCAGATTCATAATGTTTGATGACATCTTTAATGTCAAATCCTTTGGAATACAGAACTATAAAGTGAACAAAATTCCCTGGCAACAAATTTGCTGTCTACGATACATTAAAACTGATGCCGTTATGACAATGTCCTATAAAAAAATTTTGGAAATGAATTTCAACAAGTAAACAGCATGAAATGTCGTAGGTTACCCAAAAATATTGACTTAAACAAAGCTTATGATTAGCAGTTGCCAATTGCGATTGCTAAAATCTGCAGAGAATATGTAATGATTTATGTGTAATCAATAATTCCAAAGAACTATTATAACTTCTATAATTCTGTAATTGCCGATAAAAATATAAAAGACAATTTGTCGGAGCCAAATGAAAGGGAGGATTCAGAAGAAAATTAAATTATTCTAAAATATGATTTAAGTGTTTAACTATTATATTATTCCTATTTTTGTAGTTTTCAATATTAGAAATTTCTTTTTGTTTCATTTTTACTATACATTACTCATATTTTGCGTATATGCATTTTATTAAAAAATTTACAATGCCACAATCACGAATGTAACTTTGTTTCGAAAATTTATGAATATTTTTGTAAATACCTGATAATATTTCTAAAATATAACTCATTTGTTAATAAAACTACAAAATGTCGCATTAAATCCTGAATTTTAGCAACTAATTGAAAGTTTAAAAGTCGAATATCCTGCTTACGCTCATTTTGCACATTCGTGGGTGTAGCATTGCACCGACGATATGAGGCATTTGAAATATAAATAAAAAAGGCAGAATTTCATGTTCTATATTACAAACTGTCGCACGTCACGTGAAATTTCTCCAAGAAGACGGTTTTGGGTGTAGTTTATAGCAGAAGTCTTGTACTTTTGAAAAACGTACCAGTGTTATTGAAAAAAAGGTTTTAAACGTTTTAGATCGTTTTTTACGTGAATGTTTAACTTAGCGTTTTTTAAATTTCAAATCCCTCACAATTGTTACCAAAACGCAAAACTAAAATTTCATGCTATAGGTTTTGAAGGTTAGGCTTTAGTAATCGAAACTTCATAGTGGACAGTCAATGAAAGGGAGAGATTGTATGATCTCATGAGAATTATAGAAAATGTAAAAATCGCGTCACGTTTATTTATTTAACACCTTAATAAAATGTGAGTTTATTTGCGGCAAAATATAAATATATAAAATTGCATACGAAAGCTGAACGCTTTACTTTTCAAACGCATCTTGATTTTTGTCGATAGGACACTTAAATCAAGAGATATCGAATTGTTACCGTCGAGCTCTTACAAAATTTTTATTGAACATTGATTTCACGCGCGTAACTGATATTCGAAATCAACGGTCGCTTCAAGCGTTGTTTGTAAGAGAATAGTTCATTCTACAAAAAAAGTGCTAATGAACATTTTTGTTTAAAACTATCGCAGCTACATTTTCTATTTAAAACATTTTTTCTACGGCGTACAGATTCTTGTTAAATCGATTTTTTTGCGTTTTTACCCCACTTTTATTCCACTTTAAATTTTTTTGCATCTTTTAGGGTCCCAAAATTAATATTCTCGACAAAATTCAGCTTCTTCGTATAATTTTTACAGCTTCAGTGGCATTTTCCTCTCTGACGACTGGAGTATATACAAATATCACTATCTTCCATATCTATCCACATTTCTCTGTCTTGTAAACGATTTTAAAAAAATTATTCTATTTCTTTCAAGAATACATTGAATATCAATTATGTATCCTTGCCTGTCGGCTGTACATTAATGTGCCATCGATAAATACTACGCTTGCACTCTGATTCTAATATAATTTTGATGATTTTCAGAGAACTTGTTCGTCGAAAGCTAGGGATAAGTTTTATCTATTTTACGTAAAGAGTTCACAATCAACTTAAAGTTGTAAAAATAATTAATTAGTTTCAGAAACATTAAAGAAGGAATCATGCAATGAAAGTGTATAAATTTGAATAATATTCCTATGATCTATTCTGCTTTCCGATAGTGTTTTTAAGATAGTTACTATTTCCACTATGTCAAGTGCTTTGTGGAACTCAACAAAAATAAGAACTAAGGATTTGTTATATTCGATATGATTTTCGATTAGAGTTTTAAATTAATTACTATTTATAAACTGGGAATAAGCCACAATTAAAGATAAAAATACGTTAATTAAAAAAAAAATTGTTTAATTTACTGTTTGTATTTTGAGAACGATTTCCGAATTGGAAATTGAAAACGTCAATAAACGTATTTTTATCTTAAATTGTGGCTTATTCCAAGTTATAAATAGTAATTAATTTACAATGCCACAAGAAAATAGCTTCAGAACAATATTAGAGTTTTAAAGCAGATGGTTATTTGTTCCGTGGTCTGATTGAAACACTACTTTTTTGCATGACAGAGAAGATAAAAATTGACACAAAGATGCGAAAGAGATATTTTGTCAACAAAACTATTTATAACAGGTTAATAAAATTATATGCGTTTAAAAAAACATATCGACAATTTTATTACAAAATTTCACAACGCTACCGGTGAAGAAGACCTCCCATTTTTTAACTATGAGACAACTTCGCCTAGGTTTTCCATTTTATGAGCATTTAAAGCTCGAAAAAAATCATGTTACTGTTCGTTTGAAGTTACACCGAGGTTTCTCAATGTCAACTGCATCGAACATGCTTAATATCAACTACAGAGAATATTAACTATAATACACGAATCACCCTGAAATTCTTCAGTTATTCAAGTTAACAATTAAGTGATACGTTGCCAAACAGTGATATAATGT
The DNA here is from genome assembly GCA_918026665.1 of Diabrotica balteata. NCBI lineage: Eukaryota > Metazoa > Arthropoda > Insecta > Coleoptera > Chrysomelidae > Diabrotica > Diabrotica balteata. The sequence goes on along the minus strand of OU898282.1, from coordinate 33,893,533 downwards.
ACTAAAAAAAGATGGTCATTTTTTTCGTGGTCTGATCGAAACATTACTTGTTGTGATTAGATTGAATAGTGTTTGATTTCTTGACATGAGAAGTGGATCTCCTAGTTTCACCATCTTCCTTCGGAGCTCTATTATTTTTCATATTTTTGAGGGCGTGTAGAATTTCCTCCCGTTATATAACTGACATATCGTCTGATTCTATATTTTGTACCTTTCGTATTGGTTGTATTGGCCATAACTTTTTACTATGTGTAATATACCTGGTTTATCTGAGACTATTTTTCCATTTTTTAAGTTGGAAGACTTCCTTTCTAACATTTTCGATTTTTCTTCTCGATGCTTTCATGCTTTTGTTTTTTTTCATAGTTTCTTTTATTTAATTTACGTTCCTGTGTCTTGTATAACGTATCATAATACCTTCTAAAACGATAACCTTAGTAAAGAGTATAGATTTTTATTCTTCCCGTCTGTATATGTGTCCCAGAGCCCAAACCCTCGTAAAAAATATATTGATATCCAATTGAATTCAGAAAGTGTTCGAACGTAGACTTTCTGCTAAAATCGCAATTTTTTTTTTTTTCGATTAAAATACTATTCACTATCGAGTGGTCCTTTTTGAACTAATAGAGTAAGATAACGGTCCTGTGAACACGTAATAATTCCTGATCCTTTAATTCTAATACGTTCAGCAACATTTCCGGTTTAGTTCTAGCGAATATTTAATCAGTAGACCATGCTTTGCGATAGACGTAATTATTCACCTATGTACATACACTCACTAGCCCCGGCCTAAGTTATATTAATAATTATTAGCCTCTGTTGCAGCAGTTGATTTCCTTCTTAGTATCGCTCTACACTAGAAAAATTCAATACACTAAATGTTCTTTCTAGATTTTATATAATTCAGAAACAGATCGAACACTTAATAATGCAAATTATTACCATAACAATGTAATATAGTCTCACTAATCTGGGACTATTAAAAACCAGAGATTGCCGGAATATTAGCATGTTCGGATTACTGGATTGTATAGAAAAATTTATAATAAATAAAATAAAGCATTTCATGAACAGAATAGGTACAACGTATGTATTTGTGTTCATGTTCTACACGTTTTTGTATACGTGTTCATGTAGCAGACCGTTTCAGGCCCATAGTTTAGTAATTCTCTTTCATCTTCTGTCTCTAGCTTCTTTCCTCCAATTTTCTATCTTCTGGTATTGTAGATCTTCCTCAACTATTTCCCTCATTCTCCTCTGCCACTTTCCTCTTATCTTCCGATGTTCTCCATGCTATGTTCTTTACCTCTCTACTGTCCTCCATTCTAAGAAGATGACCTAGCTACTGCAATCTTCTAGTTTTGACAAAATCGTCTATTCTCCCTTCGCGTAACTTTTCATAAATTTCTTGCATTTGTTTTTCGCTCACATCCTATTTCTGTCTTTTCTCCAGAAATTCTTCTTAATATTCTTCGTTCCCATATTTCAATTTTCTGTTGTAATTTCTTTGTTAACACCCATGTCTCACACCCATACATTAGAGTAGGTCGCAGGATAGTTGTAAACAGCCTTATTTTTGTATTTCTCGATGCCTCTTTCGATTTTATTATTCTTTGCAAACTGCCTGCACACCTGTTTTCTTTTGCGATTCGTAGATCTATTTCCTTTTCTCCTTCGTATTTATTTGCCATAAGAACTCCCGTATTTATTTGCCACAAGAACTCCCAGATACATGTAATCCTCCACCTCTTCAATTTCCAGAATTTCTCTTCCTAACGCAATTTCCATATTGAGTTTTCTCCTTTTCTTTTGATTCTTCTGCAGCTCCATGTATTTTGTTTTATTTATATTTATCTGTAATCCCATATTTTCTACGGCCTCTAGAAGATTCTTAGCTATTTTTTCTAATTATTTTCTATTCTTAGCCAAAAGTACAATATCATCAGCCTAGGCTAGACACTGGTGACTCTTATTAAACATTGTTTCCGCTCTATTATCTCTCTTAGTATCTTTTCAAGAGCCAAATTAAACAGCGTAGTGGATAGAGGATCTCCTTGTCTTACACCTTTCTGAACTCTTCCTGAAAGTATTGGCTCTTCTTTCTATTAATTTTAACTTCGCTTGTAATGTTCTGAAACGTCGTATGTACCAGTCTGATTATCTTAGATGGGATTTTGATGGGTGAAATCCAAATTGCTAGGGACAACCAAACTGCTAAACTGCAAATAAGAATCACTTTAGCATGGGCCGCATATGAAGCTCTATCAGACAGCTTCAAGAGTAACATGTCAAATTATTTGAAAAAGAAGGCGTTTTGACCAATGTGTGCTTCCAGTGATGACTTACGGCGCCGAAATAGATGTCATAGAGCGTATTCCCTGGATTGCACTTAAGGAATCTGTGAATATTACTGTCATGTCTTCAGGTCGATTAAGAGTTTGTTGTACTGCCTTGGATATCGCAAAAAGTTCAGCAGAATATACCGAGTAAGGTATTGGAAACTTGAGCACAGATTCCTCAGTGCCAATGGCGGATCCTACTGTTTCCAAATCGGGTGTTTTTGATGCATCGGTATAAACTAGTTGACAGGATGAATATTTATTTTTAATATTGTAGAGGTATTGGAGAAAATGAGATGAAGGGGTATTGTCCTTAGTATAAGTTGACAGATCTGTGTTGCAATATGGAATTTGTATAGTCCAAAGGGAAGCATAATCAATATTGGTATACATAATACCCGGAAATGTGAAATTGCTAATTCTTTTGCTAAATGATGGTTGAAGATTAGGATTTTGATTGTAATTAGAATGCTAATGTGTGGAGAAAGCATAGGGGTAGGCAGAGTTGTTTGGATTAGTTGATAGCTTGCTTGCGTATTGTAAACTGAGACGTAATCTTCTAATAGAAAGTAGAGATTCATTTGTTTCGACATAAAGACTTTTAAATGGACTGGTTCTGTAGGCTCCTAGAGCTAGTCTTAGTGAGGTATTTTGTACAATATCTAATGCTTGTAATGAGTCCTTAGCTGAATTAGCAATTAATAGAAAGTTGAATGTGGGATGCCATATTAAGATTCTTATGAGAAATATAGATTACGAGGTCATCTGCATATAAGATTACTTTAACAGAGTTTCGGATACTGTTCTCGATATCGTTAATTGCAACTAACAAGAGTGTTGCGCTTAGTGTAGATCCTTGGGGTATGTCCTTTTCTTGTGTATAGTATTCTGAAAGTTCCTGATTTGATTTAACTCGGAAAATTTCTGTCATCTAGAAAATTTTTGACGAATACTAGAAAATTTCCATCTATGCCCCAATGCTGTAATTTAACAATAACGACATATTTCCATATAGTATCATAAGCTTTAATTATAGCAAAGAAGACTGCTATTGTCGATTAGTTGCAAATGTCTCATTATCTGCCGATTCTAGCGACACTAAATTGTCAGTTGTGATTCTATTTTTGATTCTAAAAAGAATTGTAATTGTCTATTTAAAAATTTTTCTAGTAATTTACATAAGGAATATGTTAAGAATATTGGTCTATAAGATTTCGAGTTCGACTTGTTTTTGTTAGTATTGTTCTGAAGCTAATTTTCTTGAGGCATTGTAAATTAATTACTATTTAACTGGGAATAAGCCACAATTAAAGATAAAAATACGTTTATTGACGTTTCAATTTCCACTTCGGAAATCGTTCTCAAAATACAAACGACTTTCGATTTTTTTCGAGAACGATTTCCGAAGTGAAAATTGAAACGTCAATAAACGTATTTTTATCTTTAATTGTGGCTTATTCCCAGTTAAATAGTAATTTGTTTTTGTTAGGTTTCAAAAGAGGAATTATTGTAGCGGTACTCCAGGATTTAGCAAATTGTTTAGTCGGAAATAAAAAATTGAATATATCTAAGAGTAGGTACTTAGCACCTAAAGGAAGATTAATTAAAACACAATTTGGAATTTCATCTCGTCCAGGAAGTCATTATAGTACTTCATTTAGTTCTTGCTTACTTATTGCAACATTTAGCGGACTGATGGAATCGGTAATTTTGACCTCCTTTTCCATTTTCTTTTTGTTTTTTTTTGTTTTGGACAAAATAATGGGTCATGTACGGAATCACTTGAATACGTCTAAAATGAGTTCGCTAAAGCGTTGGCTATTTGACTATTTAGATCTAACTGGTAAGCAGGTTTGTATGTTTTCAATAAAATTAGGTAGTGTGTAAAATAGTCAAAGAAGAGAGAATTGCTGAACATTGACATCTGGTTCATTCACAAATGCATCAAATTCAAAGTAATACCAACTTTTGCAAAATGATAGCTCTGATGATGACATTTATTATGTCGAAAGTATACTTTTATTTTACACACTATCAATTTTATGGAAAACATACAAAACCTGCTTACCAGTTAGACCTATTTAGAAGTGTGTACAAGTCTTACAGTCTTTTTCAATTTATTTTTTTATTGTTTGAAATTAAGTTTCCCGCAATGCCAAGAGAGTAACGCCCGGTTTCATAATCAGTTAAAGTGGACTTTAAGTTTTAAGTTGGTACCCTTGTCAATGCAATTCATATGGGTAAATGTCAACGTTAAAGTGAACTTTAGTTAATGTTCACTTTAAGTTGATTATGAAACCGAGCGTTAATGTTGTTGCTGTATGAAATGCCTTTAATCCTACGGATTTTATTCCACATCTCTGATGCAGGAGTATTTTCGTGTAGAAACGTAATTTTGCCATAATTCACGTTTACTTATCTTATTTACGTACCTTGCTGGCTCTATATCTTTTAAAAGCTGTTGTGTTTTCCGGTGTATGATGTCTTTATGCTTGGTCATGCTATCCAAATTATAGGAGTCTTGCGACAATAAGACTCTGCGGTAGTGTTAGTTAAATCTCACTCCTTATTAGTACTTATTATTTGCAATATTGTTTAGTAACTCCTAGCGGATATTAAATCTTTAAAAAAGAGAGGTGAGCAATTATATCTAATTACTAATAAATAAATATGCATACCTTGTTTCATGCATATGCATATTATTATCCAACTGTTCAATATTTTCTTTCCTTATATTGTTTTTTAACAATTTTTCTGCCATAAATTATGGAACGATACCCGTACGTAGTTGAAACTCCGAATAAAATGGCCGACTTAGTTGAGTTAGCTGTCAAAATCATAACGTTCCGAAGAAAACGAAGGTGGCTGGTTTTCGTATGCCGATTTACATAGAAACTAGTGATTTTATTGGAGTTTTTGATTTGCCAACTGCGTCCAAAAACTATTTTTGACGAAACGTGGAGTTGGCCAGTTTGCGAATTAAGGTATCAATACGCGATTTTGGTGTAAGAAGTGACGATAAGGCGCGGGCAGAGGGTGCCGGTTTATTGAAGCACTGGATTACCGAGATTCTCCTGTAATACTTTTTGGTGGATTTAGGAAGCTAACTAGCTAGCTAGGTTTGTTTACTTCAATTGAATCTGAAAATATCCAACATTTTTGTATGGCAAACGTTTTACAATATTGTGCGAATTAATGGAATCATAGTCTGTTTTAATGAAAAAACAGTTTATTTAGTAAAAAATTATATTTTGACAAAACTATAAAGGTAAACTAACATCATTCAGTAGGAAATATGTCCCCCTTTGGCAGCAATTACTGCTTTTACCCGTTTTGGCATAGATTCTATGAGTTTCTGGCAGTTGTCAGATATCCTTTCATCTCGATACCAAACCTGAATGGCCGCTTCTATCATTTTTGTTTTAGTGGTACAGTCGATTTTTCGCAGTCTAGCTTTGCAAATGGCCCATAAATTTTCAATGGGGTTGAGGTCGGGCGAATTACCGGGCCAATCTAAAACATTAATCTTCTTATTTTTGAAAAATGCCATCATTTCCTTTGATTTGTGACAGGGAGCAGAGTCCTGTTGAAGAATCGCTCCTCCTTGGGGTTGACATTTTTGGAGTTGTTTGTCCAAATACTTTTCCAACATGGATTTGTATTTTTGACTGTTCATCATGCCTTCAATTGGCACCAAAGATCCAACCTCCATGTATGAAAAACATCCCCAAAACATTTTCTTGTGAATATTGAAAAAATGAAAAAAAATTCACAGTGATTCCATTAATTTGCAAAATACTGTATTTGAATAAAAGCAATTTCCTTTACTTTTGACCAGCAGTTTATGTATCATCCATATTAATCTCATCAGTAGACCATTGTTATGTTGTAATTTCATATTGCACATACTGTAAGCACCTATATACTTTACTAATCATTGCATACGTGACAATGACCTAGTTGCCAGCCATAGTATTCTAAAAAAAAAACAGAATTACATATTGTGACCCATTTTCTATAAAACAAAGCAAGATTTATCAAAATATTATTGCCTTAAGTTGTTGAAAATCGTTCACAATCCTTAAATTATGTTAAAACGGTACTAAAAAGCCGTGTGCGTGATCTTTACTAATGTAGTGAATTACAAAAAAAAACAAAAAGGGAAACTGGTTCAGGAAGACTCGTTAAAAAGCCAGAAATGAAGTAAATGGTTTCTTTAGTAGTGAATACAAAAAAGTCGGGCGTTCCATTTAGAATATTAAAAAGGTTACATAAAACAGGGGAAGTTATTCAGAAAATAATATGAGAAGCAATTTAAGGAAAATAAAACCTTTACGGGTGCTTGATTATACATTTCTGTTTAGAATTGGGGAATCATTTGTTTAAAAAGATAATATATGAAATGATACTTAAATCAAATTAGGCATATTGATGTTTTTTTAAATATTCATTTTACGTGATTTTTGCCAATATGAATTTATCAAACATTTTTTTTAATCAATACATCCAAAGTACCGTTAGGTGTTGGGTTAGTTTAACTATATTTCATAATTCATTAAAACACTTATGTACTATCTTTCAACAGATACAATTCTTAAACCAAAATACAAATTGCGTATTTGTTATGTGTGCAAAAAGTACATACGAATTAAAAAAAAAAGATTAAAAGCCATTAAGTAGCTGGAACCGGACATAAAGAACCTTACAATATTTTGAAGTTCATTTACATTTTTGAACGCTTGAATTTTTAGTTCCCCGTTCTTCTTCTTACGGTGCCTTATCCTTAAGGACGTTGGCCATTACATTTGCCCATTTAATCTTATTTGTAGCAGCCCTGAATAGTTCTATGGAGGTCATGTTCGTCCATTGCCGTAGGTTTTTAAGCCAAGAGTTGCGTCTTCTTCCTGATTCAATTTTGCTATTGACTTTGCCTTCGATTATAAGTTGGAGCAGTTCATACTTTTGATTTCTTATGATGTGACCAAAATATTGTGTTTTCCGTTCTTTTATTAAAAGCATAAGCTCTCTTTCCTTATTCATCCTCCGCAAGACTTCCGCATTTGTCGTATGGCTCATGTAGGATATTCTGAGCATTTTACGGTAACACCAGAGTTCAAATGGTTGAATTCTTTTTTGTGTTGCTTCTGTCATTGTCCAGGCTTCAACACCATAGAGCAAGGTGGAGAAAACATAGCACTTAAGTATTCTAGTTCTCAATGAGATTTCCAGCTGGCGGTTGCATAATGGCGTTAACATGGGAATCTTCTTCTTAAGGTTCCATCTTCTAACGAAGGTTGGATATCAACATGGCAATTCTTATTTTACTTACAGCAGCTCTAAATAGTTGGCTAGAGCTCAGACTAAACCATTCCCTTAGATTTCGTAGCCAGGAGGTTCGTCTTCTTCCTACATCTCTTTTACCTTTTATTTTGCCCTCTATAATCAAACGTAGTAGCCCATAACGAGGACCTCTTAATATATGACCGAAATATTCAAGTTTCCGCCTCTTAATTGTCTGTACAATTTCTTCCCTCTTATTAACCCTATCAAGGACTTCAATATTGGTAATTTTGTCTACCCATGCTATTCGTAGCATCCTTCGATAACACCAACGCTCAAAAGCTTCCAATTTCTTAATCTCCAGTTGTTTCAATGTCCATGCCTCAGATCCGTAGAGCAAAGTTGTAAAAATGTAGCAGCGCAATAACCTTATCCTTAGATCCATTCTTAGGTCTCTACTACACAATAGATGTTTCATTTTTACAAATTTTGCCCTTGCTATTTCTATACGGCTTTTAATCTCTTGCGTTTGTTCTGCGTTTTGACTAACCAATGTTCCTAGATATTTGTATTTATCTACCCTTTCTATCTGGATATTATTAATATGGAGTGTCTCGTTGTCTTTTGGATGTTTTGTAATGACCATGAATTTTGTTTTCTTTAAGTTCATTTTAATACCATATATGGTACACTTTTCATTCAGCCGTTCCAGTATGTTTGTTAGACTTTGCAGAGTTGAAGTGAATATGACAGTATCATCGGCATATCTTATATTATTAATAATTTCACCATTTATTATCATTCCATCGTTACACTCTCCTAAAGCTTCTTGGAAAATGGCTTCGCTATATATATTAAACAGCAGTGGTGACAATACACAGCCCGTCTCACACCCCGAAGAATTTCTATTTCTTCCGACATTTGATTTTCAATTCTTATTTTGACTTTCTGGTTCCAGTAGAGGTTCGAGATTACTCTGATGTCGCGGCTATCGATGTTTTTCATTTTTAAAATATTAATTAGTTTATTGTGCTGTACCTTGTCAAATGCTTTTTCAAAATCAATAAAACATGTATACATGTCTTGGTTCATATCCAGATTTCTTTGCATGAGCACATTTATACCGAACAATGCTTCCCTGGTTCCCGTGCCGTTTCTAAAGCCTAACTGACTATCACTAATTTCATCATCCAGCTTTCTGTAAATTCTGTTGTGGACTATTCGTAGAAATACTTTCAAAACATGGCTCATTAATGCAATTGTACGGTGTTTTGAGCATTCTTTTGCATTTTGCTTTTTGGGAATAATTACGAATGTGGATACTAACCACTCCTTTGGTAAAATACCTGTTTGATAAATATGATCATAAAGTTCTACTAGAATGTCTATCATTTCATCATCGATCAGTTTAAGAAACTCAATCGGGATTTCATCCGGACCTGTGGCCTTTTTCCCTTTTGTCTGTTTTAATGCGTATTGAACTTCCTGTTTTAAAATTTTTGGTCCCGATTCACCAGAGTCCTCATCTATGATTTGTTGTCTGTCATCCCCGAATTGTTCTTTTATGTATTCTGTCCATCTGTTTAGTTGTTGTTTTGTATCTGTGAGAATGTTACCATTCGAGTCTTTTATAACATGTATATTATTTTGTTTTCCCGACGTCATTTCCTTCACTTTCCGATGAATATTGAAACTATCATATTTCTTTTCATATTCTTCTATTTCGTGACACTGTTCAGTTAGCCATCTTTCTTTTGCTGTTATTATGTCTTTTCTAATCCTGCTGTTTAAGGATTTGTATTTGCTAGTGTTTATGTTTTTATATTTTCTTCTTTCATTCATGAGAGTTAGTATTTCGTCTGTCATCCACATATGTCTTTTCTTTGGTATTGGTCCACGTATTTCTTCTCCCGCTTCTTTTAAAGCTTGTTGAACCTCTCTCCAATTTTCATTTACGTCTTTAGAGTATGGGAATACTAATTTTCATTTTAGCCTCATTTTTAACACTCACAGACAACGCTGTTCAAGTTTAATTGTATCCTTACTTTTTACCTAAGCTTCCTAGAATATCTTCGTTTTTGTTTAAATTCGTAAAACTATCAGCTTTTTAAATACGAAAAAACATTATATTGTTAAGAAATAGTTTAAAAGCTATTCTAATTGTTTCATCATCATTCGGGCTTGACAGCCTTGTATAAGTCCTAGCCTTCAATTCCCATATTTTCCATGTCTTCATCGATTTTATCAAGGAATCTTGTTCTGGGTCTTCCTCTTCTCTGACCAGTGGGTCTATCAAGGAGGGTTTTTCATCCGCATTACATGCCCTATCCACCTCAGCCGTCCAATCTTAATATGTTTTATGATATCTAGTTTCTGGTATATTCTATAAAGTTCGAAGCTGTATCGTCTTCTCCACAATCAATTGTAATTCACTGCTCCATAGATTCGCCTTACCAGTTTTCTTTCGAAACATCCTAACATGTTTCCTTACTTTCTGTTAGTTTCATTACTTTTTGTTAGAGTCCAGGTCTCTGAATCATATGTTAGGACTGTGCGTATTATTGTTTTGTAGAGTTTTATTTTCGTATTTCTTGATATAATCATTGATTTAAGAAGAATATTAAGGCTAAAATAGCATCTGTTGGCCGACTTGGCCGTGCAAATTCTGCGGTTTATCTTTGCGGTAGTATTATTTTTAGTGTTAGGAGCGCTCCCAGGCATACAAATTCGTTAACTGCTTCGATGACGTCTTTTCTATAACAAGTGGTCGTAGTATTTGTGGTTGCGTGCTTATTTTCATATACTTCCTCTTCTGTCTCGGCAATTAATGAGGCGCCGTCTGCATAACCTAATATATGGATTTCTTTGTTCTCTTTGATGTAGTCATGACCTTTACGTACTGCTTGTATTATTTCGTTCATTATTATGTTAAAGAGAAGAGGCCTTAAAGAGTCTTACTCCGCTTTCTATTGGTATACACTGTGTTAGTTTTTTATTTATCTTTGCCTGTATTCGATTATAAAAGTAGATGTTTTTGATGGTTTGTATAACATTAATTGGTATATTTCTTTTGTACAGTACGTGTAAGACGTCTTCGACTTGCATGCGGTCGAAAGCCTTTGTCAGGTCTATAAAACGTAGATATGCTGGTTTATTGTACTCGATGGCTTTTTCTGAGATTTGTCTTAGTACAAATACGGCGTCCACGCAGGATCTTCCGGATCTGAATCCTTTTTGTTCATCTGAAAGTTGTTAGTTTATTGATTTTGTTGGTTAGGACTTTTGTGGTAAGCTTAAGTGCGGTGTTCAGTACTTCTATAATGATTGAGGTCTTCTTTATTTCCTTTCTTAAACATTTGTGTCATTATACTGTTTCTTGATGCGTCTGGTATCATGCAGTGCAATATTAGTTTTTGTATAAGTTTTGTCATCTCTAGGGTTATACTGTCTCCTCCGTGTTTTAGAAGCTCGTTGGTTATTCTGTCTGGCCCTGGTGACTTTCTATTCTTGAGTGAATTTATGGCTATCTCTACTTCCTAAAAAACGGTTTCTATTTCGTGTCTTTTTTCAGGTACGATATTGTGTCGGTTATAATTTTACTTTCCTTTAAACAGTTCGGTCAGTTATTTTTTCCATTCCTTTCTTGGTATCTATTCCTTCATATTCATATTCTTCGTAATATTCCTATTTGTTTTTTTGTACCGTACTGTAAGTCGCTTTCCATCCTTTTTGTAAACTGTTTCTAGTGTTCATTTTTTGTTCTTCTTACCAACTGCTTTGTTTCATTTCGTATTCTTCTATAGGAGTTTCGAGATTCTGGAGTATTTGATGTTTTGTACTTCGTGTAGGCCTCTCGTTTTTCTTTATATTTCTCTTTTATTTCTTTTTTGAACCATGGTGTATTGTTGTATCTTTTGTTCAGTATGACTTTGCGTTTTTCTAGAGCTTCTGTTGCTGCTTCTTCAATGTTGTTTTTAATTTGCTCGCATTTATATCTTCGATTTCGTCTATTTGTTACAGCTGTATCTTCTGTACTAGCCTCCTTTGGTACATTTCTCTTGTAGAGTTACTGTAGAACATATTTTGGTGTAATTTTCATTTTAATTTTTGCTAGTACTAGTTTGTGCTCACTCCCTGCATTTAAAGTTTTCTGGTTTGTATAGTGGTGATTAGTTCTGTTTCTTTACCAACCTTCTCCAGTACTTCTTTATTTGGAATTCTATCTTATTCATTCAAATAACCAAAATACCCAAAATCATCCAACCATATAACCTAACCCAATTATTAAGTTCAGAAGATTGTAATATTTATCAAATTTTGTATAAACATATTTTATGTATTAGATTAAGTTTATAACCTATGTTTTTTCCCCTTCGTGCAAAGCCCTAAGTCTATCCGAGGTCCACCTGTCTCGTCTAAATGCTCTGATCGACCCCTGAGCGTCAAATTGTATCCTAGTCTAATATCCCAAATTATATAAGATAAAAAGATGAGAAAAAATAATAATTATATGTATGTATTTATGTATAAATGTATGTAAAAAAAAGAAAAAAAAAAGAAATTAAAAAAAAACACACAACAAAAGTAAATAATTCAAAACAAGCTGAATATATGTTATAAGAGTAATACAAGTCTAAGGTATAATTGTAAAATTAGATATATAGGAAATAATTCTTTGTAAAATTAGAGCAGGACTATGATTGTATAGCAAACGAGAAGAAAGCAAGAAGCACTCCTTTATTGCTTCCGAATAAAAAATACAAAATTATCCCATAAAGGTAAGATGGCGAATGGACAGAGTCTCCGAAGCCAATGATGCACAAACTCACACACACACATCTTATTCATTCTTCTGAGGACCTCTTCATTTGTGACTCGGTCAGTTTACGGGATCTTAAGTATTCTCCGATATAGCCACATCTCAAATGCTTCCAGTTTTTTTGCACATGTCTTCACGATTCAACACCATAAAAAAGGACAGAGAAGACGTATACGTATCCTTTTCTTACTAAATCATAGGTTTTATCTTCTTAACGTTTATGTTGAGTCCATATTCTTGATTGTAATACGTGATTTTGTTCATAAGAACTTGTAGGTCTTCTAAGTTGTCCGCAAATACTATGCATATACCCTTGCCTCACTCCACACTTGATTTTCACATAGTCAGTGTGTTCACCTTCAACTCTGAGATTTGCTGTCTGATTCCAGTAAAGATTTCTAATTATTTTCGGATCTTGGTTGTTAATTTCTGCTTTTTTTAGTATTTGTATCATCTTGGCGTGCTGTACTCGATCAAACGCTTTCTCGTAATCAACCAGACATGCGTATACGTTGCAGTTGGCGTCTTTGCATCTCTGGAATAAGACTTGTACTGAGAACAAAGTCTCTCTAGTACCAACAGCATTTGTGAACCCGAACTGATTGGGGAGAATTTGACTTTCACAGAGCTTGTAGATTCTCTTATGAATTATCTTTAGGAACAATTTTAGAGATGACTCATGAGGCTTATAGTACGGTAATCTTCGCATTTTTTGGCTCCTGGTTTTTTTGGACGTGCAATAAACTCAGATTTCAGCCATTCTGTTGGTATTTCTCCAGAGTTGTGTATGTTGTTGAATATCTTTGCGATTATTGCTATTTATTCGTTGTCCATTAGTTTATTGTCCAATAGTTCTGCTTGTATATTATCAGGGCCTACCACTTTGCCATCCTTTAACTGTGTTATTGCGGAATAAACTTTCTGCTGTAATATTCTTGGTCCATCATTTACCTTTTCTTCTAGCTCAAAGGTGTTTTCTCTTTGGTCTTCAAATATTTTTTCTAGGTATGCTTTCCACGTTCTTATTTTACTCTGTTTGTCCAAGATGATGTTTCAGTCAGAATCAGTTATATTTCCTTTCTGCTTTCGTCTTAGTCCTCCTGTGAGTTCTTTAACTTTCCTATGTACATTGTGGCTATCGTACTTTGACTGCAGAGTCTCAATTTCTTCGCATCTTTTCCTTGCTTCTTTTTCTTTCGCTTCTCTGATTTTCGTTCTTATTAATATATTAATGGTTTTATATTTGTCTGGGTCATTTTTGGCTTCTCTTCTCTCGTCCATTAGTTTCAGGATCTCATCTGTCATCCATGATTTTTTCTTCATTGATATATCCGTCTTTAAGTGTTTATCCTTTACATTTTGCACTATTTCTGTAATTTGTTTGATCGTTTATTCTTCGTTCGATTCGTCTCTAATTGCAGTCACTTGGTCGTTTAACGTGGTTTGGACTCTCATTTTCGTACCAAGGTCTTTCAGCATGCGTAGTTCGTACGATTGTACTTTTCTTTTCTGCACTGTTTTGACTTTGACTCGAAATACTCCCACCGGTGGAACGTGGTCTGTCTCCAAGTCTGCTCGAGGATTAATCTTGACAGATGTAAAGCTATTTCGGAATCTTTTATTTACTAAAATGTAGTCTATTTGATTCCTAATAATTCTCCCGGGTCTGTCTTGAGGGGATTTTCACGTGTACAGCTTTCGAAGTGGTAATTGCAAGAATGTATTGCAATAAGTATTGCAATAATATTTAATATTTAATGTATTGCAATATTATAATAAGTAAATGGAAAAATAAAATATTTATTACGGTGTTGTAAAGCAGAAGTTATCAAAATTGGATTTGAAGGTTGAAAGATTTGAGAGATTTTTGTATTACATATTATTGATCAAAATTCGGATGTGACTAATAATAAATCGAATATTTATACATTAACGCTATAATGATCCTCGTATCCTGGAAATGGAACAAAAAAAGTAAAGTTATTCACGGTTTCGAAAATATCGGAAAACTTATTATAAATGGATATAAAAGCAGACCAAAATGGCTTTAGAGATAAAGGATCATAAACCTACAATGTGGTATTATCATCAACAAAATTTCTTTACCGCACAAATAATTTTCTACAGGGTAGTTCTTAAAAAATTTACTGATGGTAATTAAATTTTATTGTAAATAAAAGGAGCATTAACAAAATTTATTGGCTATTCCTTATTATCATCTTTCCGACACTAAACTGTTCTACGCCATTCTGTTTTTTTCCAGATTAAAACTTGCCGCTGTTAGGTTTGATTTTACAGATTTCTACGAGAACTTCAATAAAGAAAGATACTTGAATGTATAAACGTAAATAACAATATTATGAGTGTAAGAAAAGTAAAATGCGATTATAAAAATGTTAAACACAGCACCTAACGCCCTGTAAAAAATACAAATTACGACATAGTAGCGGAAATGTTGAAGTAAAAGTATGAAAAGTATAGAGAAAAAATATAAACATTGATATTTGTGTATTTTATTGGTTTATAACGTTTTTAAATGTTATTGGTAGTATGCATTTAAATTCTCTTGCATTTAAATAATAGATTTTTCGATGGGCTTGCTTCTCTACACCTGTAAAAAACCCACTGCAAAAAATTCTATATCCCCGGAATACGAACGGGAAAAACCAAGACAACATATCAAACGTACAAGGACTTTGAATATAAACACATGAAATATTCAAAGATGGAGAAGCAAGTCAGACGAAGTCATAGGAGGTTTTATACATATTTATAGTGTATTAGAGAAATACAAGAGATTACAATCAGGAATATCAATATTGATAAACGAAGACTTGAAAGAAAATAAAAAAACTGGGAACAAATCAATGAGAGAATTATTAGAGTATCTATTACGGAGTAGAAAGGACAGGAACTCGAGATAATTGGATTATATGCGCCATCAGAAAATGTATCAAAAACAGATAAATAAATATTCTACGAAATCCAATCATAACTTATTGAAAGTTTAAAGAGCCGCAGACTTATTTGTGCTGTTGGGAGATTTTAATGTTTGGAAGGAGAAAAAACAAATGATAAAGTCGTATGAAAATATGGGACGCTAAAAAAATGAAAATGGGGAACAGTTAATTGAATCATGCAAACAGCACATTCTAAACGGATTCCACCAACAATAAAAACATACATAAGTATACCTGGGTCCAACCAACGAGAAACATCAAGTCAATTATGGATTATATTATCACAAAACAAGAAATACACATACAAGCAAAAGACGAAGAAGAAGAAGACGAAGAGTATTAAGAGGACGGGAGTGCGGAACTGACCACTATAGTGTATGTTAGTTTTTGTCAGTGATCTATTTGACACAGAATATATCATCATTAGATATTCTTCCAACACATACTCAGTTTTGCCATTCTTATTCTTGATCTTTAATTTCAACTTCTATACGATCGTCTTCTGTCATCATTTTCTGTCTTTTTTTATAGCCCAATGTTATATAGGCAATTCTCCATTCCTCTGGAACGGCATGTATATTAATACACAAGTTGAACATGTATGCTGTCCCATTGAATAATATTTCTATTCCATTTTTCAGCTCATCACCTAGTGTGTATTGTCTTCTTCTTCTTCGCGTGCCATATCAGAATTATCCGACGTTGGCAATCACCATTGCGAAGGCTTCTCGATCTTCTGCAATATGGAATAATTATCCTGCATTTGGTATCTGAGTCCATTCACGAATGTTTTTTAACCAAGAAACTTGTTTTCTTCGTACACCTCTACGGCCCTCTATTTTGCTTTTAAGAATCAGTTGTACAATTTTATATCGACTTCCCCTTACTATATGTCCCAGATAAGACATTTTTCGATCTTTAACAGTCTTTAGCAGTTCTCTGTCTTTGTTGACGCTCCTTAGTACTTCTTCATTAGTTTTTCTTGCTGTCCAAGGTATCTTCAGCATTAGTCTATGAACCCACATTTCCAATGCTTCAATTTTGTTCATGATCGATACTTTTAGCGTCCACACTTCTGCACTATACAAAAGTACAGACCAAACTGAGATAGTTATTTCAAAGAAATGACTTCATTTTCATAAAAGTAGCGTTAGTCATTGCTATTTTACGTTTTATTTCTATGTTTGGATCTAGTTGGTCCGTTATCACAGTTCCCAAATATGTCATTTTGTGAACTTTCTCAACTTGGACTCCGTTCAATTGAAGCTTTGCATCGGAATGTGGGTCACGACTAAAGACTAAAAATTTGGTTTTATTTGAGTTTATTTTAATGTCCATTTCCTCTCCTACCTCGTGAATAGGATCAAGCAGAATTTGAAGACCTTCAATATTATCTGATAGAATTACTGTATCGTCTGCATATCTAATAACATTCTATAAGTAGTTCCCCGTTGATTTTTATTCCATATAGTTGTCTCTCAAGTGCCTTTTTAAATAGCTGGTCCAAGTAAATATTGAACAACGTTGGCGACAAAATGCAACCTTGTCTGACTCCTCGTTGTATGGGGATTTTATCGGTGTAGTTATCTCCAATTTTTACGATAGGAGCTTGATTCCAATACACATTTTTAATTACACGAATATCCTTGTCATCTATTCCGATATAGTGTGTTTCAATAGTGAGTATTGTACTGTCATAATATATAAAGTTGTTAAGATTATATTTTCTATGTGGCATTTCTTGTAAACCAAGAGTTTGATTGTACGTATTTATTTTCTGCTTTATATTTTGGTGGAACGGGATTTTAAAATAGTGATTAGTAATCACAAACACTTGCTCTTCTACCCTCGATCTACTCCAAAACATTAAATCGGTACCTTCTATCAAGCCGGTCTTCCATCCTGCGTGCAGACTTATATGTCTCTTTCTCTACAGTAGAACTTCTTTTATAAAGCGCTTTTCTGTGCCTGTCATCTTTTTTTATTTGAAACCTATGTTATGTGGGACTTACCAGAAATTTGTTTTGTCAATATGAGCGAGATTCGCTCATATAAAATTATACAACATTGTATCCTAATTCCCATATCAATAATCAGTTCACTATTTCCATTTTTTACTACAGATTTTAATTTTGATTCGCTAATTCTTAAGCATCACACACATGTTGTTGTACAGACGTTACCGATTCTAAAGAGTTTATTTATTTAACTACTTAAAAAATACAAATATTGTTTGTAGGTCAAGAAAAAATACATAGTAGGTATATGAAAAACGAATATAAAACGAAAGTTTAAAATATCACAAACAGGAACACATATTAAATAGAAAATGATTTACGACAAAGTCAAGGTAAGCATTTCAGTGGATGTTCTGCAACGAGATATACCGGTGGTGATCGCCTGACGGGCCATAGGAAATTCAATGGGAAATTCTAAATTGTTGAATTCCTGCTTCCCTAATTATTTTACATCAAAAGTCATAAGAAACTATTTGTAGAGGACTGAAATATGTATTAAAAACAAATGTTAAAATTGTTCTACGAATTAATGTATTCCAAATTTTGTAAAAATAATACATTTTAGCCACCTTAATCAGGCCACACGAGGTACAAGAATGTGTATGACATGTTGCGTTTGGTCATATTGATGATTCTGATAGTTAACAATTGTATTTTGAATTGTCAATATTTTCATTTTGTGATTAAATTATACACAAATACTAAAATACGTAAATTTTTACAAATACTACTACTACTAGTGTAGTGTTGTTTACAAAGCAATAAAATTGATTGAAATGTATTCAGTTCATATGAACGGGAATTCATTGCTTTTCAAAATTTTTAACTCCGTTAGAATTATGAATATTAAACTGGTCTGCAATGTCGAGAACTTATTCTAGGATTATCTACAACTGCTGCATTTCTACAAACTCTAGATTTATATCATTTGTTTTTCTAAATTTTTTGGTACCTCAGCAATATTGTTTGTACAGGTACAATTAGAAATCACGGTCCCATTAGTTACAAAATTTTGTATAAATTTTGAATAAAACATTATTTATTATTGCTAGTTTCTCCTCAATGAATTACATTTTTTAATACAACTATATGGTTTTTTTTTAACGGGAAATCACAAAATAAAAACTTTGTGCAACTCAAATATTGTCAAATAATCGAGTCCCTCTACAAATGGTTTCTTCTGACATTTGATGTAAAATAATTAAGGGAAGCTAGGAATTCCAATCAATTCAAGATTTTTCCATTGAATTTCCTATGACCGTTTGACGATTCACCACCGTCCCTGTATATTCTGAGGAGTAAAACCAATTGTTCAGAAGATATTTTTTTATAACCTTTTCGAAACTATTACAACCCAGCTGTTTAATTCTTTTTGGTAAAATATTGTAATAGTTATAATTAAGGCAATTTTTATCTGACAGAAGCAATCTACATCGATTTGTTCGTAAGTAGTGACTATCAGACTGCTTTATTAAATGGGCCCGTTTTCTGCGAATTTCAGTCAGATCTTGAAATATCAATAGAAGTAGATGACCGGCATTCATCATCGATCAAGGTCCTGGTGCATACAGCGCTATAAAAGTGCCTCGACCTTCCAAGTCTATTATCGCCATAGCAGTTCATATCATTGCCAATGTTGCCAGTATTTGCTGCGCCTATTTTTCTACCATCCTCATTTAACTCGAATCTCCTTCCATTTCAAGTTTTGGCCTATCGGTACTTTGCTATTATCCCAAGGTTGTGACAAAAGGAATGTTCTAGGAAGGGTTCGAGTCTGCTGATGATCTTGCCTAGATGTAGATGCACATCTTAGTTGTTCTAGTTTTTATACAAGATTTATCTCACGTCTTTACCACCAAATATATGTATATATCTGTGATATATCTTCGTATAGTTGTACCTCCTGTCTCCAGACACCCACTTTTCACAGCTGCCACCAGAAGATTCTTCTCATGATCCTTCGTTCAAATATAAGCAGGTTATGTCTCCACTGGTTGTATAAGGGTTTTGTTTTTTGGCTTAAGTTTTTGCTTCTCATATGTCATACTCAATCCAAAATAGCATTTGTTTGCTAGGATTATTCTTCGTTTGAGGTACCGGCATAATGTTGAATTTGATAAAGAAAGGTCTGCAGTGTTCTAGATAACCAACCCCTGCTAAAATCCTGATAGCTTTTTTTGAATTCTAAAAACTTAAAGTGCATTTGTTGAATTGCCCCATTTGATTAGACCATAGTTTAGGTGAGAGTGGAGTAAATGAAAATATGTCATTTTTAATATTTCAAAGTTGACAACCCTTGCTAGTTAGCGAATAACATATAATAAACTTGATACCAATAGCTTTTTTTAAGTTCTGAGATATGAGCCGACCAGTTGAGTCGATTATCCATGGTTATTCCCAATAGTTTAACAGTTTTTATGTTTTTTGGATCATTGTGTAAATTACTTACAGATATGACCAAATGCTGCGTTTTATCAGAATTAAGTTTCTTTATCAGAATTAAGTAGAAACTTCCTCATGAGACATTTTTAAATCATCATTATTTTTTCCTGATATAACGTGTGTCGTATCATTTGCGAATTTTATGGTTTTGTACGGAGATGTGTATTTAGGCAAATCGTTGACATAAATAATAAACAAAAGAGGTCCCAAGACCGAATCTTGTGGGACTCCATATTTTCGGATATAAAATCGAAGAGATGACCTTTAGACACTACCGTCTGGTGTCTGCCACATAGGTAAGAAGTTATAAGCTCAAGAGGGATACCTCTGATTCCATAGTAATTTAATTTGTGGAGCAAAATGTCATGTGAAACGCAGTCAAAAGCCTTCGACAAGTCGCAAGCCCCCAAACACCTCGTTTACAACATTATATACCGCGTTCATAGTAGAACGAGCACTTCTGAATCCATATTGTGAGTTACCAAAGTAATTATTGGACTCAAAAACAGGAAAAAAATTGTTGTTTGAGAACCTTTTCAATCACTTTCCCGAAAGTAGAAACAATACATTATGTGTCTGTAATTGTCAGTTTTTGAGGAATCACCTTCTTCTTTCGTCTAGCCATTCACGTCCACATCTGAACATAAGCCTCTTCAAGTCTTCCTTTCCATTGTTTTTTATTGTACGCTACTTGTAGCCAATTTTTCTCGGCAGTCCTTTTCAGATCATCTGTTCATCTCATAGGAGGCCTGCCTCTGGGTCTTTTGTGTTGGTATGGTCTCCAGGTTAAAATTGATCTGTGCCATTTGTTTAGATCGCTCCTAGCTACATGTCCAGCGTATTCCCATTTCAACTTTAATGATTTTTGCACCACATCGGTGACTTTGGTTTTCTGTTTTATCCATGTGTTTGTTTTCACCTAGTTAGAGTTAAGTTAAATCATCTAACTGCAGCTTCTTTGGGCCAAATGTTAGTTCATGTGGACTTCGTCAATTTTATCGAAAGGGAAACCTTATAGCGGCTTCCCACGGTCGGCGATATTACGGACGTAAACGGACCAGCACGCACCACGCACCGTGGGAAGGGTCTCGTCCGTGGTAGCGCAGGCACGTCTGTGCTGGTCCGTCCTATCCATCTAGAGTCGGTAACATCAAAGGTGCGGTACATGCTCGTGCGACGCGATCCTAGCGCGTCTGTGTTTTAACAGACGACAAGTGCAAGTCAGAAGTTTTTTATTCGCTGACACGAGTAGTTGTCTGTAGTGTTGTCAAAGTTGTTTTGCAGTTTTTTGCTAAAAAATGGAATGGACAAACGAAGTTATTTTTGATTTTTTAAATTTGTATCAAAATGAAACAAATTTATGGAATTCTACGGCACCAGAGCATAAGAAGCGGAACCGATATATACGATGTATGGAACCAAATAAAAAATAAATTGAAGAATAGTACTATTTCGATTAAAGAATTAAAAAAGAAGAGAAATAATTTAATGTCGAATTTAATGTTTACAAGCCCGAGTGGCCTTTTTATGATATAATCAAACAATACTGTCACGGACCTACACAGACTGTCACGGACCGTAGGAAGAGCTCTGTCTGCGGTGCGTTCTCGTCCGTGCTGATCGGCTATCCGCGATGATCTGTAGAATCGCCGACCGTGGGAAGCCACTGTTATATGTAGAGTAATTGTCAGTTCTATATCATTTCAACCAGTTAAAAGTAATATCGGGTACCGTCTCACCCAAGAATTTTAGATGATCGGTTTTCATTTTAACACATATGCGACACACTTTGCCTACCTTGTTATTTACAGCTGACGATTCGTTGCTTTCAATAATGGGTTTGTATTTATTTTCTTTTTGCGATTGGGTATTTCAAGATGAGCGTCCTGTTTTTAGATTGTTTCTATTTTCTTTTTGTTTATCATTCATGTATGAATGAAGGTCGACTTGTTTTTGTTTAATGACAATTTAAAGAACTGAAGGAGGAGCATTGCTAGTTTTTGCAATAACGTACTTATATAGGTTACAAATTGGAGTAGATACACCTAAAAGACGTCCTGGAATTTTCAATAAATCAGCACGAAGAGATTTTTACATTTTTACAAGATTAACAATATAAGATGTTAACAACTCCAAATAATACATTAAGTGGATTATATTAAATTTCTAATAAAACGACCTTACCTTAACCGCCGTACCTGTACAAACGTATGTGATACGGGTCTTGTTTTAGGCAAAATATGGTCTTAATCCTTTCTTAAAATGAACTATTTTTATATTCTTGTTTTTTTTTTTTTTTCTTAATAAATTTGACGGTAACTTACATTTTTTAATAACAATATAAAATATACAAGAAACACCATGAGACTCGCCTAAAGAATGATCAAGGAAACTACGTTCATACCCAGGAAGAACTAGCCAAAAACTGGGCAAACTATGCTTCGTCCCTCTTTGCGGATAATAGACCGAATCTGCCAACTTCTAACTTACCCACGAAAAATTTATCCGGCCCTCCCATTATTCGGGCCGAGGTGAAATACGCTATAAAAGTAGCAAAACTAGGCAAGGCCCCTGGACCAGATGGAATTACTACGGAGGCCATAAAACAGTTAACATCGACATGCTGGTAACAATTTTCAATGCCATATATAACACCGGACACATTCCAACGGATGTGCCACGCTTTATTCAACCTTTATAATGATCCCTAAATCACAAAGAGCGACAAAATGCAAAGACCACAGACTGATAAGTTTAATGAGACATTTGCTTAAGGTGTTTCTTCGCATCATTCACACAAGAATGTTCAGACTGCTGGAAGACCTAAGGGGTGGACCATGGACGTTTATACGTCCATGGGTGAGACACAATTTGGTTTCAAGAGCGGACTGGGTACACGTGAAGCAGCTTTATGCTTGAATACGCTTGTACCAAAACTGCATGGATCAACGAAAGGATATAGTTCATAATCATTCCTTGATTATGAAAAAGCGTTTGACACCGTAAAACATGACGCAATGATAAAAATGCTACACAACGCTAATATTGCCGAGAAAGATATAATAGTTATCCAGAATCTCTATCAAATGAACAAATCAACCAACACAGAAGAATTTGAAAATTTTAAGAGGGGTGCGACAGGAGTGTATTTTGTCTCCTATGCTCTTCAATCTCTATGTGGAGAACATTTTTACAGAGGCACTGGAAGGCTCTGACTGAATAATAGACAACGAACATGATATGCAATGGATGTTAAATAAAATGAACACCGTAGGAAAAATTTATGGCTTGAAGATAAATGCATGGCAATAAAAAAAACGCACTTTTAAGAATACAACTGCAAGTAGATAATGCTCCAATCGATCAAGTGAAAACATTTAAATACTTGGGAATGATGATGGATGACCGATGGGATCCTCAACAAGAAATAAAATGCCGTATCGAACAAGCAAGACAAGCTTTTATCAAATTTAAACCGCTACGATGTAACCGCAATCTTTCCTTCAATCTTCGCTACAGGATGGTTAAATGCTATGTATGGTCCATATTGTTATACGGCATGGAAACATGGACGTTAAGAGTATCTTCCATTAATAATTTGGAGGCCTTCGAAATGTGGACGTTGCGAAGAATGTTCCGCATACCATGGACAGTTAGGGTGAGAAACGAGGAAGTCTGAAGAAAAAGCAAATATTGAGAGAGAACTACTCAGTTTGATTAAGGTAAAATTGGATACCTCGGCCATATTCTAAGAGGAAAATAATACGCAATCCATCAACTAATCATCCAGGGAAAGATTAAGGCCAGACGTCTGTATTTTGCGGCATGCATGCCGCAAAATACAGACGTCTGGCCTTAAGATAATTAAAAAGAGGTTTAAACCTTTGAAAGTATGTATATTTTAAAAACCCTTAAAAGGGCTACATCAAAATAACAAACGTTTTCGGAATAATAATTCCATCATCAGGTTAAAAGGAGATTAACATGCCTGAGCCACCAAAATATTAGGGTAAAACCCTTTACAGTAATTAAAGTTACCAAATAATGTGCATATTGTTGTTAAAAATAAATTATGTTTAATATTTTATAGATTTTACTTATGTAATGTTTAATATTTTATTAGATTTTACTTCAGGCAACATATAACCATGCCTTACGTGAGTACCAGCGTCCGGAGGGTAGACCTCTTCAACCGGACTTCAGCTGCTAACCCAGTTCATGGTAACATGGTATATAGCCAGCTGCAGGAATTTATTTTCCTTGTGGATTTTTTTAAGATAATTCGCCAACGCACTATAGGTGCACGGCACTATAAGAAGAAGAACATTTTTAGCACTACCCACCCAAAGCATCAACCTTAGTATTGTTTTTTTAGTTGGTCAGTTGAATTTTTGTTTAGTTACTTAATCCGAAAACCGTGTAACTCTCCGAATAGACTTGACATAAAGCCTTTATACCAAAAATTCTAAAAACTAAGTTTGTTTCTCCCTTTTAAAATCCCATGATTTATGCTCACACATATTTATCATTTTTTAAAGTTGTGTACATTATAGGTTACATAACTTAACGACCACATTTAAAGTAAGTGAACTTTGGGAAATGTATACGTATATAAAGTTCCTCTGAATGTTACAGAACAAGAAAAGCTACAATTTAACACATTTTTTCTCCCCAGCGGGGTTATGATATTCAACCAAAACCCCAACGATGTAATTTACTCCCTCGTAACATAAAAAACACGCCTTACTCACATTGCTTGTTATCGTTTTTTTTTTGTGCGTACTTTCAAATTTTATTTAATGTAACTTTTATTTGAACTTTTCATAAAAAAAACACCCGTTGCTAAAATGTAGCTGACAACAACTGTCAGTTAATTAAGGATATAGAAATTTCATTTATTACGTCATTTTTCATCTTTTTTAATTTTGACCTGCACAGCTTGTTTCGCCATTATTTTTATATCTTGTAGATACACATAAGACATAAAGAACAACCTTAATTTTTCAAATGCCATAAACTAACCACGAAATTGTTTTCCGTAAAAATATTTTACGATGTCATAATTCGGGCTCACTCGCAGAAGAAAAAAAATTATCTCGATGTGGGTTTAGCACGTAAAAAATTTACGGTACGTACTCCATATAAATGACTGACCGTAAAATAGAAAATGTGGGTCGTAGGTGATATAATTCCCAACTGTACAATATTTTCCAATTTCATGCGATGGATATATGTAATATCTACTTTGAATAGCATTAATAAACGTACGAGATAGGATTCAATTCTGGTGGTTATATAGATACTAATAAAATTGATTCATCATTGCGATAGTATATAGTACTGGTATAGTATAGCCGCTGTGCATGTGCCACGAATATAAAATGGGAGAATTTTAAAGTTGTCGTTATTATTTATGAATTTATGGATATGAAATTATTTTTAAATTAGGAATAATTCTAGGATATTATTTCGCCATTATACAGATAGGAGAAAAGTAAACATGCAATATTCTTAAATACAAATATGTCATTACACATTATATATATATACATATACAGTGCTAGTCAAAACCCGTTACCCCCTTGTATCTTTTGAATGGTAATTGTTATAATAGCGAAATTTGGAGGGAGGTAATAAACAGCCTCTCAACTATACTATAATTCCACTATTTGGAAGAGTGATTTCATCCTTTAAAGGCGGAGAGGTGGGGAACGACGTAGGAAAATCCAGTCGTGTACTTCTTCTTGATGTGCCTATCCGTTACGAATGTAGGCGATCACCATGGCAATCTTTATCTTATCTGCAGCAGCGCGGAAAAGCTGCAGAGATGTTCTATTGATCCAGATTCTGAGGTTCTTTAACTAAGATGTTCTTCTTCTTCCTGGACCTCGCTTTTTTTTTTCTTTTCAGGATATTGGAAATTGAGCAGGAATGAAAATTTTAGGTTGTTAATTTTACAATTTTTGTTTATTTTCTATTTTTTTTTTTAAGAATTTCTTTCTTTTGGTTCATTTGTATGAAAATACGAAGTAAAAATAAATCCCTATTTATATCACTCCATTTCTCTATTCGACCTTATGAACAAAAAATAAAATACACATTTTCATAATATCTACTTCAATTGTTGAGAAGTGTATTTACAGAAATTATTCGAATTCGTTGAATCACTTATAAACGATATGCTTAAATTTTTTGACATCACTACATATTTGTACATATTTTCAGAATTTTTGTCAAATATTCAACTATTGCAACGCATTTTTATTTAACTCTATACATAATATAAAATATTAAACTCGTACTGCCAGGAGATGCATTTTATGTAGAAAACAAAGATATTGATATGATTAATTGAAAATCTGTTCACTTTATCGCATACTTTAAGAAAATCATCGATTATGCTTTGCTTCAGGTTTTATTTCTTAATGTTCTGTATTCTATAAAAGATTTTAGGTTCACATTTTAAAACCTTTTTTTTATGTTTTAGATGGCGATGAAGATTCTCGATCCTTTGATTTCGACCAGCCCCATCGAAAAGGTCAAATTATGCTGGACACTGGACCTAATCATTACCCACCGGATCTACTACCATTTCCTCCTAGGTTGGCTCAGGTCTCACCTGCTGGAAGTTCCGCATCTACTGTTGCAGATACAACCCGTCTTCCGCCAACACACGGTCCACAGTCCCCTCTTCACAGTCCAATCTACGATCAACTGAATCTTTACCGTACATTACCCTACTCCAGATCCCATTCTCCGTTTGTAGGACCCCCAGCTAGAATACCTCGAACGGGATACGTTACAATTCCAAGACGTCCAAGGATGCAAAGTTGGAGTTCTGAGCCTCCCAATGTTGATGAGCTGATAGCGGAACCATTATATGACAATCTGGGTGCCAGAACTACTGCCGACGGAGGCACTAGTACTTTGTCTTTAAACAAATTGGACAGCACTGCGAGTACTCCAAGATCCATTCGACTTTTGCCTCTGAGTCCAACAAACTGCGATCCAATCGCTGAGAGTCATGAATCTCCTCCCAGCCAACCTCTTGCCAGTCAAACTCTCCCTAGAAATTTACATGCTACCAAATTAACGCCATCGAAGCTCCAGTGGACGAAAGACAACGCAGATGCTCTACGTAGCCCTGAAAAGAGAAATTCCATGTCTTCCTTGCCAGCTGACGGACAGCCAATTAA
Organism: Diabrotica balteata; assembly: GCA_918026665.1. Lineage (NCBI taxonomy): Eukaryota > Metazoa > Arthropoda > Insecta > Coleoptera > Chrysomelidae > Diabrotica > Diabrotica balteata. The sequence goes on along the minus strand of OU898282.1, from coordinate 33,866,479 downwards.
GAAAATTCCTCCAAGGCCACCACCAAAACCTAAGAAACGTATTTCTACCGGACCACTGTTTGAGGACGAAGGGGAAGATGGAACGGAAGTGTGAGATTGGCTTAAATCAGTGCGAGTAGCACTGGTTGTGACATAACGTGGTCCAAACTTGTAGTGATAGCTTCTAAAAGACAGCTTGGACTGACTGAATAAAAATTACGAAACAGTGCCTTAATTAAATTTGAAAAATGAATAATAGATTTTAATTCTTCTTTTGGAGGAGCAAAATTTATTGATCAAACATTTTCTTTAAAGAAATAGACAGTTTCTTAGCCCTTAGATTTCTTTATATATTTATTAGAATAACTAATTGACCTTTTTATTTTAACGTGTTAACTCTTTAACTGCCAAAATATTTGAATTCTAGATTTACAAAAGAGAAACATTTAACCATGTAGGGATAATATTTGTAAACAATTTAAAAACAAACAAATTCTATATTTAATTTATATAAAGTTAAAAATATTAATATTATATTTAAACCCATTTTACAGCAATTTTTTTAAGTATTTTATTTATTTCTGTTGTACTTGATTATTTGATTACTTCTAGATCTACTAATACAACATGAGTCCTCTAATATAATTGAATTTCTTTTTCATATTATGTACTATATAGTCGCATATCATTTCCTAATCTAAAAACAAAGGCAGCAGCTTCTTCGAGGATACTAGAAAAAAAATGATTAAGGATCTTCTTGAAACGGTGCCGTTGTCTGTATACTCATCTGTATGTCTCTGCTATAACTCGTGAAAGAAATGACATAGGGAGTCCTTAGAACTTAAGTTCCTGTTGATCCATGGAAAAGCCCTCTTGAAATTGAGGTCAAAGAAACCAAAGTTACAGGTAAATCCGAATAGAGAGGACATAGAGAACACAGTGTGTCACATTTCAGGTTAAAAAATTAAGAATTTGAAAAAAAAATGAATGAAGAAAATATATCCACGATCATTGAGTTCTATCAGACGCTTAAATTGCTGGTATTCTGCAGGTTAAAACGGTTTCGTGATTCATTTGTTGTCGAGATTTTTGAAACTCTATTGTGTTTATTATACTATAAATGGTGTTGTTCAGCTGTTGTAACATTAATATTTTGCTTATGGAGGATTAAAAGGGGGGACTGAAAAATTACTGATCTTGGGGATAGGGTAAGCAAATTAATTGAAACTTTTGCGAGCGGCTACTCGTATTTTGGTTGGAGAGATGAGTCGTGGATAATGATTCCTTTATTTCAGGAACTAACTACAAAAAATAAATAAAAAAATACAGAGATGTCCTGGGAAACAGATGTCCTTGTCATGTGTCGAAATGAACTTAAATTTTTCTGAATTATTAATTAATTATCAAAGGTAAATTTTATTTAAAAGAAAACTAAAATATGACAATTAGCTGATACATAATACTATATTTTTTTTATTTTTAAATTTGTTATGAAAGCAAATCTTAGTATATCACGAACAATGTTTATTTAGAAAAATTTAACAAAAGTACGTTCTTCACTGGCTAATTATTATCTATTTAAATTATTAAAAAGTTTGTTACCTTGGAATTAAGTACAACAAGTACTGTCCCACACAAACTTCAAACGATCTGGATCCGACCTATGGGTGGCACAAAATGGAGGCTGACAAACACCAAAACTGGGCATCAGGTTATCCTGGATGATAACTATATTTAAAACTCTGCTGCTTATTTTCGCTCAAAACCATGTAGGCTTCAGTTAGCCCTCAGAAAACACTGTCAAATCCCGTGACACGGAATAAAGCAACAAACCGTTGATTATCTGTCTTCACAAAGACTGCCACATACCATTTGAGCCTAATCACCTTGTTTTTAACCAAAACTCATTCGAATTAAGCCAAAATTTGCCGGCTTTTCAAAGTATAACCGAAAAGAATCTATTTTCGTTCAGACCCCAATTAGTTCTCTGACTAGTACTTTATCTAATTCCCGATGTTACAAAATTTTTCATAACTTCAACAATGAAATCGACTGCTTTCGCAGCCGGTTCATCGAGTAGTGATCTCATCACCCAAAATCACTCTCTTGCCAGCACACATTTTCCCACCAACTGAAGTTAAAAGATTGTTATTTGTTTCCTGCGTAAAATGTCTAGGCGGAATCAAATCAAGATCAATCAAAAGAGCAACTATAGTTATTTTAAACAGACTCGAAAATCTTAGAGACTCGAAAAAATTAAAATTCTTTTTTGATTTTTAATTATTTACTTGGTGAATTGAAATTGCTACACTGTTAAAATAATTAAAATGATATATAATACATCAAAACTCATTAAAAAAATTCAACTGGTAGTTCCAGGTCTGCAGAATTCTACACACAAAATTTAATACTTGAGAATCTGTATTGAATATCTGTCTCAGTGTATCATCGCCAATACAACTTCTGTTTGATATTTACCCTACATATTCTACTCTATAGTCCGGCAGAAGGGTACTTTTCTATATGCATGGAAGGGTGGATAGTTGAAAACTATTATCTTATATAAATTTTTTCGCTGAATACGAATATGTATGTAGGCCTTCCATCTCAAAACGTGGTACCAATTTTATAAACAATTTTTGATACAAATATATTTTTAAATTTGAATATTTTAATTTCCAACTATGATCTGGCAAATATTAAATGGAACTATAAATTACAAATCACGCGTCGTGAGAGGTCAAAAGTAGCCGAACTCACGTGTCTATCATGCATTCTCGGAAATTTTGAATTTGATCATTGGTGGTGGCGATAATTTGTTCCCTTGCTGGTCACTTTACATTATCATAATAGAATATTCTGCTTATAATAATAAAAGTTTAGATCCAATTTATAAGAGTTTTCATTCACATTAATAATATGTAGACTGAGCGGATGTGCGGAATTCGACTATGTATCTAAAGATGTAAAATACTCAAATAAGTTTATTCTTTTTATTTTAGAACGATATTTAATTATTTAGTCTGTCAATAGAAAGAGTTTTAGCAACCGCAGATGCTTGTTTAGTTTGTATGCACATATTGTCGTTTAAAAACATGCCAAAACGTGTTTATTTGGAAGAAATTATACATCCAGTCGTGCATGACATAATTCATATTATTACAAATACAATACTTCCCGCAATTAATTCTACGTATTGCGTTTACGGTAGTAGATAGAACGAAACGCAATTATCGAGATTCGAAGTTTATTTCTGAAAGTTGTTTCTCTTTAGTGTCAAATAACCGAGAAGTCCATTTACATGAAAGGGAACAGGAATGATCACAGCCCAACAAAATGAAAAAATTTGGTGCTTGAGAAATATCGAATTTTAAATATTTTTGATACTCTTATTTCAAAAGTGACTTCTTTTTCATATTAGTTTTTTTTGGTATATAATTTTAATCGATGGTATAATTTTAACTTCGCTCGAAAATATTTAAATAAAAGCATCTGTAAATCACTAGACGGACTTACAGTAAATATGATACATCATTCTATTGTAGAGTCAAGACACCAATCCAACATAATAAACGGTCACACCAGAAGAGTACCAAATGCGGGTTCTGATCACTACTGGATCGAAAGTAGAGTAAGGGCCAGAATTTTAAACATTTAAAAAAGGAAATAGGTTTTAAACTTGAACGATATAATGTAGAAGGAATTAAAGATACAAACAAAAATAGAGAATATAAACAAAATTTGAACATCAAACTAGAAAACAGACTAAAACATGAAAACATAAATGAAGAGAAGGAAGGATGCTGAAACGTCATAAAAGAAGCCGCTGAAGAATTACTAGCAAAGAAGAACAAGAACGAATGACTGTTTTGACGAAGAATATCAGATTATAATAAATGAAAACAAAGTAAAAAAACAGTGAAAATCTAAAATAATATTTCCCTAAACTAGGATTTAACTTCAGTCGGTTTTACCAATGAAACTTAACGACATAAAGATTCAAAAGTACTACTTGAATTGTCAGCACATTCGTTCTGATAAAACAGAACCTCACATTTAAACTTTCTAACAACCACAAATTTAGTTATTGCCGACAATTCAAAGAATTACTTGCTTTTAAATGTAGTTACATTGGGTTTTTCGATTAACCTTGGGTAAACCTTTGCCTTTTAAGTTCAAAGCTACCATACATTAGAGTCTTTCTTGCAGATTTCCCCAATATTTAACAGTTTACTTTACAATGGGACTGGTTGTAAATTAAAATATCCAAATTTGAAAATGTATTTATAAAAAATTGTTTATAAAAATTAATAACAGTTGAGATACATATTCGTATTTAGCGAAAAATTTTACATAAGATAGAACAGTTTTAAACTATCCATCCTTCCATGCATACAGAAAGGTACCCTGCTGCTGGACTAATCTGAGCGATTTGTATATTACTAACTTGTTGATACTGTTTGCCTCTACTGTATCAAATGTTTTATGAAAATTCACATGAGGTTTAATATATTTTTGTAGAAAGAATGGTGCAGTTAATTGATTCATATACCAAAATCTAAGCAAAACTAAAAAAATGTAACCGGGAAATGTACAATTTAAATTTTTTTAGACACTTTATATTATTTCGATATAATGTAATATATTTTTTATTAATCTGGACGCATATTAATTTTTTTATATATTCAATTCATTCGAGTAGTGTATATTCTATTCCATATCTATTTTTGTCCGATTCACATGTGTGATTATAAAATGAAAAAAGTTTTTAATAACAACGATAATAGAGAACTGACGCGGCATGAAATACCGTGACACGGAATCATTAAAAATTTGAAGGACCTAACAGTAGATCATTTATTCCACGCAACGTGAAAAAACAATCGTAGTGTCGGAACATTTTACTAACTTAATGAACTGAAATAAATCTCCAGGATACAAAGAAAAATATAGGGGAAGTTCTTTTCACGGGCAATTTTGATATCTTCAGTAAGGTCATTATATCGAAAAAGTTGGCGATAATGGGTTTTGCAAGTTTTAATGTTAGCACTGCTAGAATTTAGTAATTTTACGAAAAAATTGGGAATTTTAATGTCTTGAAAAGGTACTTTTACCATTTCCACAAAATGTCATTTATTATTTGAATTTTCATCACAAAAATAAAACTTTTCAACAATTTCTTGTAACATCACCGTCCACTTCCACTTTTTCTTTTCTCCCGATGCTATCAGTCTCTGAGATTAACTAAGAAAATTTGCCAAAACATGATAAAAACCACTTAGTGTTACTGTGAAACTGCTCAGAGTTTAACTGGGCTGAGATTAATCGACTTGTCCTAATACACGACACAAAGCTGCCGTTCTTGTACAAAGAAAGCTTGCAAAGATCAAAACCAACCATAACTCAGGTCTACTCTTTCCATTTTCAGACCCCACTGTTTAAAGGAAAACTTAACATCACCTTGCTAGAGCACACTGAAAAGCCAATATACTTTGGAGTCAGACCTCTCGAATCCTGACTCCCTTCGACAACCGCCACCGCATTTTGATCACGAACCGTATCCTGGCAGACTGAAATAAAGAAAACGTTTCCTTAGCGCCCTGCTAGACGATCCACCGCCCTGTTATTCACTAACAGAAACTCCACAAAGTGGGATTTCAAGTGACTGGTCGACGTAGCACATGGTGAATTTAAGAACTGGCGTATACCGACCAAGTTAAACCTTTTTAGGGAATAAGGACAAGTGTGACTGAGGAAGAATAGAGAACATGGAGTATCTACTAGCCTTTATTGCATAGATGCATTTCGATGACATATGGACAGGCAACCAACTAATATTGAACACACCCCACTACTGGGCCACAAAATATAGTGTCCCTAACACGAAAAAAATAAAAGTACGTGAAACTGTTTTCTCATCATTTTATCTTGCCATACGGGAGGACAATATGATTTTTGCCAAAAATCTAACATTTTGTTGATTTTTTGTCCCAACACATCCCAACTGTGCAAATAGTATAGAGCAGACGAGTGCGAAGAGGTTCTTTGTAGGTACTACAACTAGCACATCTAACCTTTGCGCTATATGTTGGCAAAAGAGCAGCTTTGCCTGTTCTTATTTCAATAGGTACCTATATTTTGAATGGATTTTCCGAAGTTTGATTTCTAATGTTTCCTTGTAGCACGTTAGCACCGATCAAACCTGTTGCAACTGGTTACTTAAATTCCTTCAGTAGTATAACAGTTCCATCCACTATTTATCCCTCTACTGCAAAGCTAATAATCCTTCATCACTTATTCTCTCTACTCGGACTATCCCCTTTCCATCCTCTTTTGGTTCCTTTTTGATAAACACGAAGAAACATGTCTTCTATCACTTCTGGCAGTGCCCCATGCATATATGTGATCCTTAGATAGTTCACTCTGAAGAAAAACACTGTTAAAAAAGTTATCAAAATATACTTCATGATTTTACCTACTAGATATCTAGTCAAGTCTTACACTACCCTTTGAGCTCGGTTGTTCTGTGTCTTCAGGTTGTTAATTTTGCCATTGTAGATGTCAAACTGTGATAGAAAATGTGAAGAACATAGATTAATTAGTTTGATCAGCCATGTACCTAAAGTACTCCTTACTATCATTCACTCGCGCATAAACACCAAATTAGAAGAAAACCTGAGTGAAGTTTAATTTAGATTCAGAGCAGGACTCGGAAGGAGGGAAGCACTTTTTAGTTTGCAAGTTCTAATACAGAGAGTGTCAACTGCCATGTGTTGCATGTTTCATTGATTTCGAGAAGGCATTTGAAAAAGTCCCACATGGGAAACTAATCGATATCCTAATAACATCAAGACTCGACGGTAAGGATATAAGACTGATCTCAAACTTATATCTCCAACAAAAAGCAACAGTAAGATTAGAAAATGAGCTGTCCGAGATATTCACAGTCGAAAAAGCAGTTAGACAGGGTTGCATATTGTTACCGCCATTATTTAACATATACTCTGAAAATATCTTAGAGAGGCCTTGAACGAATCAGAAGATGGAATTGCTATAAATGCCCAACTTATAAACATTAGATATGCAGACGATACAGTGTTGCTGGCAGTTCTATTAGATTGGTATAAAAGGCGTTGCATTAATGTTAATTTCTTTTTCTCCCGTTTTACATACCTATTATTTTTATTATGACTTCGAATATTTCGAATTTTCTTATCTTTCATGTTATTTTTAAATATAAATAATTATTTACCTGATTTATTACAGTAAAAAACAAACAACGTAGCAACTTTTTAGATAAGTTTCCATTATTTCACAATAAAGTATATAAAATATGTTCTTCTAAATACCATTTACTTTTAAAATTTACTGAAATATATTATATTGAGAAGCCAATTTTTCGCCATGTTGAAGATTCAATTCAATCAATAAAATGGTCGTGTATTGCTCAAAGGTTGCGAAAGAATCAGAAAACGTCCTTATCGCAATTTTGATATATTTTAATATTACTTTTGAGAGATATTATATCTCTCGTATTGCATTGTATAACGTTTAGTTTTATATATGGTTTATACAGTTTAAAAAGACAAGTTGACGTGCATTTATTTGTTTTTGACGTTCCTTTTTTATGTATCTGTCTTATTAAATTGCTTTTTACTTATATTTTATATTAACTTGTTGATGATTGCGCAGAGCTATTTCCTCTCAATTTTTCGTTTGTGCGAAAAACGTTTTTGCAGTAGGAAACGTATTACTAGAATTCCGTTACTGGAAGTCCAATTTTAAAATTGTATAAAACTTTAAATAATGTATTTTACTATGTGTTTTTTGTGGTTATACAAGTCAAAGGTACACTATTTTTCTATGACATTTAAATATATCTGTTTAAAAGGTTCACGTACCTCGGTGGTCTAAAAAGACTTTCAAAAAGTTTTAGTTTTCATCATAATATCGTCTAATATCAATATTTATGTTTCATTTGGTGTGTTTCAATATCGTTGTAGTGATCTCTCAATACCTCAAAATCTCTCAATACCAGACCATCCACTTTTCCCCCGATAGCACTCTGATGCGCTATAGAGGCTCTCTTATCCGTAAAGTGTGTTATGTGGGAGTCCTGGGTACAAGACCTAACCTAACTTACCATCGATCTGTATTGAGTCCCCGCTCTGAACTACAGCCAGTTCGATGACTCGACGCTCCAGGATGTGGGACCCTCTTGCCCGTTTTTTAGGTTTTGTTAGTATTTTTTGTTGCTTGCGCCTTTTGTTCTTCTTCTTAACATGGCGAAACTGTCTCTGTCTCGAGCTATTCTAAATATGTTAATGTTTTATTTTATGTCTGAAACACAAATGGTGTTAATATGGAATCAAACTCACATGAATAAAGAATATGTTCCTGAAGGATTAATTTTTGTATCTTGTATATCACGCCTTCTTATTCATTATATTTCCAAGTATTACGATCTCGTTATCTAATGTACACTTAATCTGTTTTATCTGTTTCGTATCTGCTTGAAGAATTTATTAGTAAAAATCTATTTGATGACCGAATTTTAAAAACCTATAAAGATTTTATGGCAGTAAATGTAAACTTCGATGTTTTAGCTCAGTAAGCTGTTCCCAAAAATATAGAACATTTATAGCGCTATGATATATCAAGATGTAGTTGAAGTTTTATATTATTATTATTTATACTGAGATCGTGTTGTAGTTAAAAATTATATTTTCTTTACTGATTCTTATTTTTTTAATCAAATATCTCATTAAATATAAACGATTTATTGATGATCCAGTCACGCTTGTCTATCTATTTGCCTTGATACATTGATTTAATGTAAAAGCAAAATTGTAACTAAAGAGTCTTTAAGTTTAATGCTTTATTAAAATATATATTGCCGAAAGAATCTAATCCTGCGTCATTTATATATAAGGTGTTTGTTATTTTATCTTGATACGTGAAATACATGGTTATGACCATTATTGTGCTGTAAGGTGGCATACAACCATTGGTCCTTCTTTAACGTTTTTCAGATGTTTTTTTCTACTTGAGATTTACTAATAGATAGATAAAGCTCAAACAGAATCTTCCAATCCACACTTCTTATCTATTATCTTTATGCAATCATTTGATGTCTATTATGTCACCATTTAGGCCACCTCGATCTATTATTTCAAAATGTAGTCAAGGGGCCATCGACGAGTTTTTAGAAGTAGAAAATCTGATAACATTTTTTTTAGGTTTGATTTAGGTAAATGTTGTTTGGTACTATATCTCTTCATAGTGTTCTGAGTCCCGAGATGTTCAACTTAGTGGTGAAGATGAAGCTATGTCTTGATTTGAAATAAGGTACAATAGTAATGCAATTATACATCGAGTGCCTCAGCTCCGTTGCCTGCTTGTTCTCCTTTATTGCTCCACTCTTCTTCTTAGCTGTGGTGGTGCTAGTCAGATAGTGTTAGTGTAGCTTTAGGATTGGCGTAGGTTTCAAACAAACTGGTGTCTCCCATATTGGAATAGCATATTCACCTTCGGGAAAACAAAGTGGCAAGGCTGCTGCTATCAATACTTGTAGTTACGCCTATCAGCACAAATATATATATTCAATATGACCCGTGGACAAAGATCTATGATAGATTATGTTCTAAACAACAGAGATATTCACCCATCAAAAATAATCGACGTTATATGCCTCAACTCAGCAGACATAGGTAGTGACCATAGCCTAGTATTATGTAAAATAAGAATCATCATGAAACACCTAAGCATAAGAGATCGGCTCCAACACAAACAAAAATTAGAGTCGAAGGACTAAATACTGAATACTTGTACAAAAAAAAGAATACCAGAGCAAATTGCTGGGAATGAAATATTAGAAAACGAAAACATCGAGTAAAACTGCGAAAACTCAAAAATAACAACTAACGCAGTAACAAAATCACTCGGAGGGAGGAAAGTAACGAACACGAACATTTCAAAAAAGATAAAGATAATAAATCACCAGGAGAGGACACACTATCGAATTAACTCATAAAATACGGAGGACCAGATCTGACGAATCAACTATTAAAATTAATCTAAAAGTAATAGAACAAAAGAGAATACCACACTACAGTTAACAACCAGAATTAATTATACTAGCAGAAGAACGACGGAAACTTTAGGTCGGGTATATCATGGACTGACGCTTCTTTATAATGAGGCAAGTGCAAGAGAAATCATTAGAATAGAACAATACAGCATATTTATGTTTCGTGGACCTTAAGAAGACATTTGTCAGGGTCAAATTAAAGGAAGTTTGGAAGATGTACGCAAGAGTGATGTCTCTAGGAATAATCAAGATGATCGAAAATATCTACTAAAACAACACAATAAAAGTAAAAGAAGCACTAGTCATTTTCTTAGGAGGAGACATTTTTTCTTGATTTGGTTGTTGTATTATTAGTGTCTGGGTCCTGTCATTGGTCTTCGATTATGATTGGATTAGTTTTTTCATAATTTTCATTACCTCCCTAGAAAGTTTCGCTGGAGCCAATGCTTATTCAGGGACAATATTGATGCCTGTGGCATGAAACCCAGCTGAAACATTATTGGGTATAGCAGCTCTTGGCCAGAGTTTTTTCCGAAAATTCTTTTATAAATCGTACGCCAGTCGGTAGTTTTTGTCGTGGTTCAGTACAACAAATCGTATTGATTCCAATATTCTTCAAAAGGCGTAAATATATATATTTGTCCTACGACTATAGCTAGTGAGTAGTGTAGCTAGGAATACAAAAAGTGTAATTCCATGCAAATCAGCCGCATCAACAATACCTGCGTATTCAAGTGATACACAGCTCAATCGAAAATCACTAAAACGGGACCTTGCGGTTTAAACTTTACAAATTATTTTACGCATTTTAAAAAGGTTGATGTTGTTATTGATCCTTTTAGTGGTTGAACCAGTTGAAACAGTATCTTGCCATTCTGGCTACATATGTTTTCTTTTGAAGAGAATCATTAGTGCCTTTCCACATGAAACGATGCTCACAAGTACAATTGTACTTGTGAAACGAAGATGTACAATTTTCATCATGTTTAAGTGCAACCATATATACCACTTTTTGATCCTTTTTTAGCATAGACTGATTATTGTTTATGAAGAGAAAGTCGACATCCTTTCTCATCCATATTGAAAATGAAATGCGGTTTATCGATAATGTCCATTTAGAAAGCTCTTCTTTTAACTTATTGAAATGGTAATAGTTATTTACTTTAAACTTATTAAGTTTGGATACTCTTCTAGTGTCCATGCTTTTTCCATGTATTTTTCTTTTTGCAAACTCTGGATGACGTTTTAAAAACAGGATTAACCGTTTAAGACCAGCTAATCTTTTAAAATCGTTAAATGGGTTTTGATACGGTTTGTTTCCATACGATTGTCGAATTAATTTGCCATTCAAAAGCATACCAACATCTGCTAGCCTAAAACATTATTCTACAATTCATTTTACTGAACAGGTGATAAATATGATCCCCTTTCCAATTTTTTGACGTGTTCCCACTACTTAAGTGGTTAAACAGTGTTCTAAGGCGAATTTCGTATCTCACTGCAGCAGTCCTTACTGGCATACCACAATTTATAGCTGCCAGTGCTTATTAACTGTTGTTCACTCGAAACAGCGCGCTTTTTCTTTATAGTTATCTACAACAAAACTATTTATATTAAAAAAAAATCATTAAAAAATAATTTTAAAAGAGTTTGGTGTATATAAATTAAGAGCAGATAATAACAGATACTATTATATATCAAAATTATCCATTACTTTTACTTCGAAATTTATCAGTAAATTTAGAAATACCTGAAAATAGTAGTTTGATGTGCGTCTAGCGTGCCGAGCAAACAGCTGAAACCAACATGACGGAATCACGCCTAAACTCGATTTAACTTTAGATTTAGCCACTAGATGCCAGTAGCGTCCAGTGACAAACGTGACTTTGAGAAGTCTTGGCTGTTTTGAATAAAAACAATCGATTTGTCTTATTTGTTCACGTTTTTTACAGTATTCGATTTTGTCGAATAAATAGTGGTGAATACATTATAGTTCTTCTTCTTCATGTACATGTCCTTTCAGAACGTTGGTTACCATCATAGCTATTTTAATTTTATCCACTGCCGCCCTAAAATAGCATGCTTGTATCTACACCACACCAATCTCGCAAGTTCTTCAACCATGAGGTTCTTCTTCGTCCTGGACTGCGTTTGCCTGCTATTTTTCCTTGCATGATATTTTGTAGCAATCTATATTTGGGACCTCTCATTACATGTCCGAAATATTCCAGCTTTCTCTGCTTGATGCTTTTTATGATCTCAGTAGTCCTTGCTGAGACGTTCTAGTAATGTGGAGTTACAAATCTTCTCCACCCAGGAAACTTTTAAAATTCTTCTATAGCACCACATTTCGAAAGCCTCAAGGCGATTTAGATCGATTTTATTCACAGTCCAGGACTCGACAGCATAAAGTAAGACCGAGAACACGTAGCAGCGAAGTAGGCGGATCCTTAATGCCAATTTTAGGTCTCTGTTACATAACACCTTGGACATCCTTCTAAAAGCAGCTCTAGCCTGCTTTATTATGGATCTAATTTCGCCGTGATTTTCTGCATTACAATTTAATTGCTGTCCAAGGTAGACGATTTATCAACTTGCTCAAGTTTGGTATTATTTACATATATAGACGGTTTATATTCTGTTGTTTACTTATTACGATATTTTGGTTTTCCTTATGTTAAGATCTACATTATAGTAAGAATTTGTATATGAGGCTTGTATGGCAAAAAAGCGAACAGAGATAAATACATCGAATACTCAACGGACTTGTCAAGAAAATCGAACAAACCTAATTATAACCGAAAGTTGTAGTGTAGTTGTACTTCATACTATAATAGTATGAATCATTGTTCGAAGGAAGTGTATGTGCCAATTTTATTATGACAAAATGACCGACGAATCTTTAATTACAGATGACGACTTATTAATATTTTTCATGAAACAAGTCTGTTTGTGAGTCAAAAGAATGAAGATGTACAAGTTTCGCCATTTACTGTTACAAAATCTTTTTTACACCTGCGGTACAGTTGGCGGCATCTTCGTATAATGCGTGGATCCGTCAAACACGTCTATTCACATTGTTAAAGATAAACAGATATTCGAGCATTGTAGTAAAACTTGTACAAATTATTAAATAGAATAATTTCTTTTATGTATATTCGATTCGTTTTATTATTCAATATATTTGATAACAGATAAGGGAACAATTTCAGAACAACTTTGTGTAGCATTATCAAATAATTTTAGCAATTTCGAGTATCTTTGTTGATTTTTAAATACATACATATTTATTTACAAATCGTTTGGTATCGAAGATATGGCTGCGGATTGCTGGATATATTCGCCCAACTATATTACAAAATGTTATTTTTAATAGTCCTTTGAAGCTCGATTAATTATGATTTTAGTGAACATATTAATGTATGTAAGAGGTTTGGAAATTAAGAAATATTATATAAATTGTAAATGAGGTTTTAGAAATATACCAGACCTCTTTCATTACCAGCTTTAAAACCTATCTAAGGTCTACGTAGCTATGTTCAATATACATTAGGAATAAACAATAATTTTGCTCCTCTACTTATTTAAACAAAGTTAAATAATGCTTCGAATCCCTTAAATGTTATGCATGTTATCCTTCGGGCTTCCACTTCGACTGATGCTATATAAAAATTCTTTGTTAAGCGCATTGTAGGTTTTTTATTGTATTTTTGTAATTTTCATCAGTTTTACCTTAAAATTAATTTGTAATTACAAATTTAGCTAAGTGTAATGTATTTTTAAAAGTTTGTATCATTGAAAACATTTTCTAATATGTAAAAACGCCACACTATAAGCCGTTGGTTTTTAAACGATTGACTGCAGATTAGACATAACTATTTAAGCTGCTTCTTTGTCAACCATTTTCCATACACTCCTGAATGTAGGTCTCTCCCAATTGCTTCCATTTTTCTGTATCTTGCGCCAATCTAATCCACTGTTTGCCTGCCACTGCTCTTATGTAATCTACCCATCTTTTTTGAGGTCTTCCCATGCTTCTTGTTGTCGTCCTTTGTCTCCATTCTATAATTCTCCGTGTCCACCTGTTGCCATTATATGGGGCTACGTGACCTGCCAGGGGCCATTTCATTTTTGTAATTTCTTTCACAATATTCCTAATCTTCATTCTACGTATTATCTCAGTGTTTCTAATCTTGTCTCTCAGTGATATTCCAAGCATGATACGTTCCATGGCTCTTTGCGTTGTTTAAAATCAGATTTTTTGGTAAGGGCTACTGTCGCAAAGCCGTAGGTACAAACTGGTAGTATGCATGTGCTATACACCTTTTTCTTTAAGTTTACAGGAAATGGAGGTGTTTTTCAAGATATATGCTAGTTTACCGAAAGCGCCCCATGCAGTTGTGTTTTTCTTTTAATTTCAGCATCTTGATTTGGTTTTCCTGGTTAGTTTGATAACATGACCTAGATATACATATTGTTCAACATTTTCTATGGTATGATTTTGTATTGTTATATTTGTCTGGTCTCGGCTTAGTATTTTTGTTTTGATGTAGTTTATTTTTAAGCCTACCGCTCCTGAAACTGCATTTAATTGTAACATATAAGTTCTTGTATATTATCGGCTATTAAAACTATGTCATCTGCGAATCTCAAGTGGTTTAAGTATGAATCCGTCGACGTTGATACCCTTATTGTTCCATTCTAGTTTCTTACAAATGTCTTCTAGAGCAAGGGTAAATAATTTGGGAGAGATGGTGTCTCCTTGTCTTAGTCCCCGTTGTAGTCTTATGGGATTCGTTTTTGAGCTTTCGTCCACTTTATCTGCATGGTGACATTTTTCATATATGTTTTTAATTATGTTAGTGTATTTGAATCTATATGTTCATTTTCTAGAGATTCACGCACTGCCCATAATTCGATGGAATCGAATGCTTTGGGAAATCGACGAACGCCATATGAATTGGAACATTATACTCGGTGCATTTTTCTATCAGTGTTCTTACGGTGTGCAAGTGGTCTATGGTACTAAAATGTTTTCTGAATCCAGCCTGCTCGATAGGTTGATAGAAATCGAGCTTATGTGTTAGGTGGTTGGTTATGATTTTAGTTAGTAATTTATACAGATGTGATAGCAAGGATACTGGTCGGTAATTCTCGATGTTTGCTCCTTTCTTGAATAGTAAAATGACTTCGGACTTGTACCATTCTTGAGGAATCGTTCCTTCACCAATTACTTTATTAAATAAAATATTTAATACCTGTTTTTCTGCCACCAATTTCCAACATTTCAACTTTAATTTTGCTGGGAAGTACTATATATAATATTGTGTTTTGTACTGTTTAGTTAAACATCTTATAGACCAAGGAAGTTAGTAAAAAGCCTTTTTTCATCACAACTATATAGACTAGTTTGACAGTTGAAATTTGTAGTAACGTATGAGATAGTACAAAAAACACGCTCATCTAGGGATTCATCAATTTTTTAGTGGAACTATTTTTAAATAAACAAAACGTCAAACTCATTATTTTGCTTATAACTTATCCATTTAAAGATTTGAACGTGAACTTTTTCAGAATAAAAGATACACAACATGAGATAGACTAAATGAAAATCGGTTAATAAACTAAAAAGTTATTGCAAAATGAACATCAAAATCGCCGTGTTTCAATATTGTTAATAACTTTTGTATTATCTATTAAAATTTGTTTAAATGTACCCGGACTTAAGGGTCTTAACGTGTTAATATTATTTAATTTACTTTTGCTAACAAACATTTGCTATGAGGTACAGTGCTTACCGATTGCTGGTAAAAATAAACTCCGGATAGCCCTTCTTTTAGTAATAGTATGTGGTGTAGAATTGATTAATTAATTACGTTAATTAGTTTCTCAACCACTCCAAAACGTGTCCTTCATTTTTCCGATTTGGAAAACAAAATCGACTTCCTGTGTGGTCTGTACAAACAGGAACAGAACATGTTTGGCTTTTTCTTTAATTTTGTTCCATTTTAACGATCGTAAAATGATGTTTTATTTTTTTTACAATTAATAATGTTTACAATTTATGGCAAAATTATAAACAAAGTAAGATCTTTCAATCTCGGATACAGAATGGGCAACAAAAGAATTGGTATGGTGTGTTACGTAGATGATGCAGCAATTATTGCCGAATCAGAAGATGATCTTTCAGTTCTTTTTATTAAAGACGCCAACTAAATATGACCATTTCTACCAACAAACTAAATGTATGACAATAGCAGAAGATCCGCTCAGATCTAAGTTAGTTGGTTGAGAACAACCCCATAGAACAGGTGATGCAATTCAGATATCTGGGCATAGATATATCAAGCACACACGATCCAGTTAAGGACCTAAGGAGTCAGATTAACAAAGCATCCGCATTGTCAGGATGGTTGCGGGAGATAGTCTGGTCAAATCCGTTTATGCGCACAGATAGTAAAATTAGAATCTACAAGACTTGTATATGACTGATCATGACATATGGCATAGAAGTGCGCGAAGATACCAACAAAGCGAAACAGATGCCGAAATGAAAACCGTAATAACAATAGTGGGCAAAACAAGGAGAGACAGGGTGAGAAATACAAACGTTAGAGAGCAGTGCAAGATTCAAAATATTGTAAGATGGGGAAGGCAGCGTAAGAGGATGTGGTACAATCATGTAAGACGAATGGATGAGAATAGACCAAAAATTGCCATAGGAAAACAACCCGCCAGTTCAAGACCTCATGGAAGACCACCTAAATGATGGAGGGATAGTTGGAAATCTGCTTCCAAGAAATTAACCAGAGGCAGCTTCAGAATTAAACAGATCGAAAGATCTCCAAGAAGTAGAAGAAGAAGAAGAAGATAATTCAAGATGTTTACAACAGACAAAACTCAATTTGCAATTGGGTACCAAATATGAATCTAAATATCCAAATTCCACTGGTTACGCGACTAGGCACATGCGTCTTTCGCTATGTCATACCCTCACCTGGCGGTGATTTGTAGCACCACCGCCATTACGAACGCTCCGATATTAAAAGCCATCTACATTGAAAACATCGTATAACGTCAATATTAGTGAGGCTATCTGAATGGTTCAGATCTTGACTAGTTTGATAGCAAAAATTCCTGAACCTATCGAGCAAAAAGACAAAAGAGGCAAACTAATCGTTATGACCAAAATTCATAAAAGTGGCCTCTTCATATGGCGGACATATCCGGAAATGCAAAGGCGCCAAATTTAAATTTTCCGACACTTATTAATAGTAGCTGTAAAATATTTTTCAGAATGTGTCTTGGACGAGACAGTTTTAATTAAATATTAACGATAATAGTCTGAAATGTGACAAAATTATTAAAAAAACTTCAATATAAATAAGATTTCATGTGACAGTTGGACAAACAATAACATAACCCAACTAAATTTGATTTCTTAAACAAGGAAAGAGACTCTCTTTCCTTGTTTAATGTGACCTGTCAAAATCGCACTTCCCGTCTAATAATATTTTTGGCCCCTCTACCTTTATATTCACTCTTCTGTCTTTTTGCTCGATGCCTGAACCATAACGTTGTAATAATTGTAACTTGCACTTAAATTGTTTGCAAAAGTGAATAGTTTTTGCGAAATTTAAATTTGTTTTTAAGATTTTTTGAAAAATGACCCAATTTTTAATGCTGGTCCAGATAATTTGACTAAATGGATCTCTAATCCGAAACTTATTTTCTCCGAGAAGACGTACACTAATAACATGAAAAAAAAAGTTTAAAAAAATACATTTTTTAACCACTGTTGCGTTAATTAACAATCTTGTAGCAAACAAAATTAATAGAAATTGTTTTAACAGGAATGTTGTACATAAAGAGTACTTTGCGCCAGACTAAAGTAAAAGGAGTGAGGGTAGCCAACTGAAGGGCCAGTCGCGCTCTCAAAAAATCGCAACTCTGTACCTGGACAACTTTTAGTCGAGTTTTGGCGTTTTGATTGTTTATTTAAAAATCGTTAAAAATAAAGTCTTTTGTACTATCTCATACTACAAATTTCAACTATCAAACCCATCTATACAGTTGTGTCGAGTAAAAAACTAACTTACTTGGCCTATTATGATTTTTTCTTTTTAATTTCTTAACTGACTACGTCATTTACTCTATAAAAACGTTTTTTTTTTTGTTTAAAAGCTGTCTTTATAGTGAGTTGATCTCATTGGCGCCTTTATCTTAACTCCTGTACACTTTATTTTATAGTATGTCGTCAAATAAAGAATTGGTCTCCACATTGTACTTTCCGCCAATCTTTGATTATGTCCCTGATTACAGCAAACGAAACACTACTTATCTTTGTCAAGATGTACCTAATCCTAACTTCATTTTTTGAGTAATTAATTGACCAATTGGTAACACTGCTGTACATGTATGTATACCTTCTTAGTGTAAAGGTGATTTAAATTGGTAACACGTACTTTTCAGTTTCTTAACCACGTTTACTGTATTGAGGCTCGTTTGAAAATTTTTTTGGGGGGGCTACTAGATCATAATAGGAAGCAAGCAAGTACTGCAGTGTTATCTGCGAAGTTCACTCTTATTTGTGGTTACGTATTTGTTGGTTTATACCGACCTCACGTCATTTAATTAGTTTGCATTCATAGCGAATAGGTTTGACAGTTTCTTCCTCCACTTCGCATCGTACTATGGTTCTCTTATGTTAAGGGGATGTTTTCTCAGTTAATAGTTTTAGTAGTTTTCTCAGTTAAGGCATCATCTCTGTGACAGTTTATAGCTCTTGTCTGTTAAGATCTTGTCTAGAGTAGACTAAATGAAAGGCTCTTGTCAATGATGTTAATAATTTTCTTCATATGTGTTTATCCCTAAAAGGTTCTAAAAATTATTGTCGTGATTATTTCCCAACCACTTTTAATTTCAGTTTTAATGGCATCTTCCGTGATGCTGCTTTCGTCGTTCTGAGTATTATTAAACTCATCGGTTTTTGTCTTGCCAGTAGTACCATATCTATAAATTACTTAAATATACAGGAAATACTATTGTTGCTGGAAAATAGTTAACATTTTGAATATTTGCAGTCGGCTAAAGAAAACTTGATGTGTCAATAACATGGAGCATTGCCGGATTTTGGAGGTAACGTGAGATGGTTTCTAAACGAAATATTTGACACATGCAATGCAATCCATGCAACATATTGACATATGCATTTAAGATGTGTCACGCAGTAATATCCTGTTCATAATTTACTAGAGTATACTAAAAATTGGGTTTATTTCGACAACATTCTAGATTGAGCATACTTCTTCTTCTTCCAATGGCGCTACAGCCCAAATTGAGCCTTGACCTCCTGTATCTTCTGCCTCCAACAAAGGCGATCCCGCGCCACTCGTCTCCAAGCCCTGACGTTCAATAAGTTGTGCGCATCTGCTGTGACTTCGTTCTCCCATCTATTACGTGGTCTTCCCTTTGGTCTTCTGCCCTGCATTTTACCATCCAAGGGCCTTTCTCGGCAATCTGTCGGCATCCATCCGTACCGCATGACCAGCCCATCGAAGCCTTTGTACTCTAGCGAACTCTGCAATGGGTGCTTCTTTGAACAGTTGGTAGAGTTCATGGTTATATCTAGATCTCCACATCCCATTTTGAGTGATGAGTCCAAAGATCTTTCCTTAGGATTTTTCTCTCGGAAAACCTCTAATCTTCGTTTAGTGCTTTCTGTCAAAACCCATGTCTCGCATCCATAGCATACTATCGGTCTGATGATAGTTTTATAGACCTTAAGTTTCGATTTTTCGATGTTACCGTCTTGGAGCGGAATATGTTAATCAGGGAAAAATAGGCTTTATTTCCCTTCATTATTCTCTTCTGAATTTCGGCCTCTTCTGTTCCCCTCGTATTCATTTCGACTCCCAGATAAGTAAAACTCTTCACTGTTTCAATGTCATCCTCTACTTTGATTTGATTTCTTGTTCGCTTTGTCCGCGTCTGTGTTAGTATTTTTGTCTTCTGTGTATTTATTTCAAGTCCAATCTCCTTGGCCGTTTTTTTTTCAGCTGCGAATATGTTTCTGCTGCCTCATCCACTCTGCGGGACATGAGGTTAATGTCATCCGCATATGCGGCGAGCTGGACAGATTTGTTTGTTAGGAGATTGGCTCTTCCGACATTCAGCTTTCTGATGACATATTCAAGGGCCAGATTGAACAGTGTTGGAGCTAGTCCATCACCTTGTTTCAGCCCTTGAACTATTTCGAAGCTGTCAGTAAATTCGTACTGTATGCGTACAGTTGCTATTGTGGAGTCCATCGTTGTTTTTACTAGTCGGATATATTTCGAGGGAATATTGAAGCTTTCCATGATGTTTATATAACCGGCTTCTATTTATGGAGTCATAAGCCTGTTTGAAGATTGAGCCAAAATGGATACCAATTTAAATATTATTTTAACTTTATTACACCCGGTACTACACTTGAGAGAAATATTTCATAATATTGCTGAAACATTCGATTCTAATCTATTGGCCAATATAGTGTATTTATTTTCGAGCAGCTACTTTTATTGAAAAATAACTTTGATACAAACTTTTAAGCAGTTAAAAAAGATTAGTTTAAATTGAGTTATTGCTCAATTCCTTTCTTGAAGAAACTTGTGATGTATCCTAGTTAGTTACTTATATATTTCTAGTGAACTTTACTATATGCACTGTACATAATATCTATTAACATGTCTATTGCCCAAATCTAATATGTATAGTATCAAATCTTAAATTCATAAACAAGATTTCAAAATATTAGTTTGTTATTTTTAAGCCTTATATCTATTTATTGTAGATTTGAAGAAGTGGATTAAATATTGCAGTATTATTTGGAAGTAATGTAATAAACTCTGTCTTAATACGTATATTGATGTTTAACTATAACTTTTTTTATTTTACATTTCTGACATGTCGTACAATTTAGGTTGAAAAATTTCAACAACGAATTTTAATTTCATCTCTATCTTAGAAGTCTAATAATCAAATATATATGGAGCTGAGAAAATACAGCACAATTAAAGAATACCTTAAATAATTAGTCGAGAATAAAAAGACAAATGAAGCGATTGTAGATATATCTTCTTTTATAATACCTTTATCGAAAAGTGACAGGTTGGCAATCATCATTGCTATTCTGACTTTCGAGGCAGCTGCTCTGAACAATTGCCTTTAGCTGCAACCAAACCACTCTCTAAGGTTCTTCAACCAGGAAACGCGTCTTCTTTCTACGCTTCTCCTACCCTCCATTTTTCCTTGAATTATGAGTCTAAGATGTTGAATCTTTTGCCTCTCATTAGGGGAAATGTGCCTATGATGGTCCCCTTAAGAAAATAGCTTCATAATAATTTTAATTATTTACTTAGCAGACTTTAAATATGACCACATAACGTCTCGTTATTTGTACAATATGGCAAATGTTTCAAATTTTGCAGAAAAAGTGATGTTAAAAATTTATTCATAATTTACTAAAATCCTGTTAAGGGTCCATCATGGGCATATATGCGCTCATGATGGACCCTTTGGTACGCCCATGATGGACTCGTTGCATTTTGTGTAAAATAATTAAATACCAAATTATTTTATTAGATCAAAAGACATTACAAACGATAAAAAATATTACACATGGTATTTTTAAGAATAAAAAAATTACGCGCACAATTCACACACAAATTGTTTATGTCGAGGATTTACATCTGCACATTCAGTGTGACACCAATTCTTACACACTTGACAACGAATCCATTTTTCATTGGATCGTGAATGCGAAAATAGTTCGTTACAGTAGATGCAAGCTGCATCGTCCGAGTCGCCTTCTACAAAAGAGCATTCACAATCGTCTTCAGAACCACTTGTAGTTGAAACACGAACTTGCCTTTTCACTTTTCTGGCGTCTTGTTTCCTTTTTTTTGCTTCTTTGTCTGCAATTTTTTGTTTTATATCTTCAATTTCTGGCGTTGAATTTAAATATCCTGTTTTACCCCGTTTTCTACCCCTTTTCTGCATTACTTGAGATACTCCAGCTAAAGGAGGAGGACAAATATCTTCTACCGAGATGTTTAGAACTGACGATGATGTTGATTTCTGATCAGTGGGGCTTTTTGATAAACTTTCAATCGAAGAAACATTTTGGCTCCAATGTTCGGTGGTGACTTCTGGTCAGAACATTCTGGCAGTGGGTTTTGTTCAGAATTTTCTCTATCTGTTGTTATAGACGGCAAAAATTGCCAATCCTCGAAGACATCTGGATTGAATGGTTGTATTCCTGTCTTTTTAAATGCATTGATTGCATTTGATGGTAAAGCACTTTTTAAATACGCTCTATTAAAGAGACTGGCTACTTTAAATTGGGTCACCGTTTTACCTGGATTCTGTCGCAGCCATAATTGAATTTCTTGGCCGTAGTAAATTTGAAGTGGTCTAAAAAATCCTACGTCCAAGGGTTGAACGTGATGAGAACAGTGAGCAGGAAAACAAAACATAATAATACCGTTTTCCTTTGCAAACTGGAGAGCTTCAAAACTTTTGTGACTACCATGGCCATCGAGTAACAACAAAACTTTGTTGGTTTTAGAAGCCTTTGTATACCTTAAAAAATGTTGCAGCCACAAATAGAAAATATCGGAAGTCATCCATCCTTTTTCTTGAGCGAAGGCTATACTTCCAGTAGGTGCATCGATCATAAGTTCATCTTTCTTTCTCTGTCGAGGAAAAATCAAAGCAGGAGGAACATATGTTCCAATTGCATTCATTGCACATACGACCGTAACATGTAGACCGCGCTCTGCACTACTTAAAGCACCAACTTGTTTGCGACCTTTACTAGCATAAATTTTCTGCGATTTCTTTTGCACAGTTGTCAAACCGGACTCGTCCATATTATAAATGTTTTCCGGTGGAAAGTGAAACTCGTCTAATATATTTGCTAATGCAGTAAAATAGGCACATATATTTGGTTTATTAAAAGCTTGAGCCCTTGCCAACGAAGTATTTTCTGGAGTGCGTAATGATATTCGAGGATTTCGCTTTAAAAAGCCTCTGACCCATTTCCAGCCTGCCATCCTGGTTTCCTTATTAAAATTGTGGCTAATATTGTTTCTTTCAGCTACTTCGTATACAAGTTTTCGCAAATCTTTACTAGTCAGGCCAAAAAAAACGAGTTTCCATAGTAATAATATGGTCAGCAACTTCCTGTTCAATAGTAGTGGAGAATATTGGTCTTCGTCCTCCCAAATCACCTTTGATACTTCCTTGATGCTTAATAAAGCGCCTTTTCAAAGTCGTTTTTGGAACGTTAAATGTTTTTGCTGCCAGCTTAAACCCCATAGTTTTTTCTTGTATGCTTTTTAAAGCTTGTTGCATATTACTCTCGTTCCACTGTTGCCTTTTTTGTAGAGCCATCCCTGTAAAACATATTATGTTAATCATTAAGTAACAAAAACTGAAGGTGTGTCCAATTTTATTTTCTTTTTCCTATGATGGACCCCTAGTCCGTCATAGGTAACGACACAGGGGTCCATCATAGGCAAATAGACAAGGCAGCAAATTTAATTCTGTTACTTTTGTTTTGACCATTTTAACCTAAAACAAAGTATAGTATTTGACAAAGAAAGTGTAGTCATTTTATACAAAACAAAAGCAACACTTAGCTTAACGTATGTTACCAGTAAAATGCTACTTACCAAAAAAATTTATTAGATCAGCAACGCCAAATTTTAATTTTATTTCACAAATTTACTGTTATAACAGCCACGTGTCTGAAACTTTGCAAATACTAAACTACAAACTTCGTGCGCAAGCGGCAACCGGCGATGTGTATGTAACCGCGCGCTATTTAAAATTACAGCCGGGGGTCCGTCATAGGCAGGGGTCCAACATAGGCACACTTCCCCTACATGTCCGAGATATTACAATTTCCTTTCTTGTATTGTATTTTTTATTTTCCCTCTCTGCCTATTCTCCTTAACACTTCCGCATTCGTGACTCTATCTACCCATGGAATCCTTAACAATCTCCTAAATGTCCACATTTCAACAACGCCTTAAGTCGATCTATTGTATTTCGGTTTAATGTCCATGATTCAGCTCCATAGTAGAGTACAATCCATAGTAGAGTAAGCAGTTGGAAGAGTACATTTACGCGACGAGAAGAGTCTGTTATACAACATGTAAACTTTTCAAATTTTATTAAAATCTATATAAAAAAAAATAAATGATAAAATTACTTTTATCAAATTTTAAAAATACAGAAAACAGTATGAAGTTTCACTCTAGTCTACAGTACCGCATACTGTACCACTTTTCTTAATATTTTATGGTTTTTAAGAGTTCTCGAATAATGTTAGTACCTACCTACTTTGTAGGGCGTCTTTGTTTCATACTTAAACGTCTTTTATATAGTGAAATATAGTGGATAATAGTGGAAGATACTTCCAGAGTCCAGATTTCAGTGCCATGCAACAGCGATTTACAAATGAAATATAAGTATATTTAACCATTTCTTACCGTACCTTTAGATGGATATTGTCATTACAGAAGAGGGATTTAATGAAGATTGAACGAGCCGTCTAATTTACCTATCGGGATCCGGTAATTAACGGAGCAACAAAATCACTTGGAGAGAGGAAAGTAATAAACAGTAACATATCAAAAAATAAAACAGCATGGTTATGGAGGAAGTGAAGACAAAATGTGAAGAAAACAAGAAAGTCTTTTTAGAATATAGAACACAACAGACATATAACCACTATTAAGAGATGAACGAACTAATAAAAATGAAACACATTCAGAAGGAAACATGGGTAGACTACTTGATCATTATTTGCTAAAGATGACGATAATGAACCACCAACATCAGAGGTGACTACAAACGAACAAAAAAATATTGAGGAGGAAGAGGTTAAGGAAATTAAAGAATAGAAAATCAGAAAGAGCAATCAGAGCCGCTTGCTGCCAGAATGTAATGTTTCATTTGGAGTATGGAATATGGAGAAGAGAATTTACAAAACAGTCATCAGACCAATAATAGCATACGCTACAGAAACACGACCTAACACAGAAAGGACAAAAAGGATGTTAGAAACAGCAGAGATGAAAACACTTGATAGCAAGACATTATGGGACAGAGCTAAAAGTACAGATATATGACGTAGATGCAAGGTGGAGAATATCAAGAACTGAGTAAGAAATAGAAGAGTAGAATGGAATGATCGGTTGAGTTTACCGAAAGTACAAGCTGGATATAGCCGCAAATTTTAAAAATATTTCGGTTTGGCAGTGTTGGCATGTTTTTATAATGCATATATTGTAGGCTTCAAATATAAAGAGATAAAGCTTTTAAAAAGTGCATTTTGACACTATTTTATGAATTCTGCAATTTTTAATTTATACAGTGCGTTAAGTTTTTGATTAGGTATTGCACACTATACGGAGCGCTAAAATCGGCAACGTTGCAAATGTTCGTTCTCCGACCGAGACTATCTGAACCGACAGAAAATCATTTTAGTTTAGTAACTCACAACAACGTTTTTGATGTACTTCTCTGTCGTCCGATCTCATGTTTCATTACGTATAGCCGATTTAATAGTAGGAAATTCGATAAAAATGCACTGACCTAATCGGTGCATTGTTATCGATTTTTTATTAATGTGAAAAATTTTTTGTGGTTGAATTAAAAATAAAAGCGTATTTCTTTCAAAAGATAAAATAAAAATATACTCTTATTGAAAATTAAAATATTATTCCTAATAAAATAAAAATAATTCTTTATGACCTACAGAAATGGTTCAAATAGTTGACCTTCTACGGCTGAACAGTACCCAATCTGTCATAAAAACTTCTGCGAACAGATGAAAGAGTTTCTGCTGTAACAGAATTGGAGACTTGTCTTATTCGATTTTTTAATTGATCCAAATTTTGGGCTCTAGCCTCAGGATGATCGTAGATAATGCTTTTTAAATGTCCCCAAAAAAAGAAGTCCATGGGTGTAAGATCTGGAGATCGTGCAGGCCACTTAATATCGCCTGTTCCACTGATAACTCGATTCGGGAAAGTATTGTTTTAAATACTCCTAATAATTCGAGCGTTGTGAACTGAACAGCCGTCTGATGAAACCAAACATTCTCCAGATTTACATCAGGAAGATTGAGAATAGCGGGAAGAACATGATTCTGTAACAAATCGAGGTATACTCTACTATTCAAGTTGCCCTCAATAAAAAATGGACCTATTATGTGGTCTCCTAAAATACCAGTCCAGACGTAAATTTTTTGAGGACGTTGAGTTCGGTAAACAACACTTCTGTGCTGGTTTTCGCGCGCCCATACCTCGTAATGGAAGGATTGTGTCTCCCTACTAACGAAACAGAAGATTCATCAGTGAATAAAGTGTTTTTAATAAAATTTGGTTCACTATTAACCTTCGTTATTAGAGTTTCACAAAACTCCATTCTTCGAAAGTAATCGTCTGGAAAAGCTGCTGCGTTTTCGAATATTTAAAATTCTTGTAACCGTGCTTTTTCCATACTTTCCATACAGTAACATTGCTAACATCTAACTCTCTAGCAACGCTTCTACTTGAACGTGTTGAATCTACCTCGATTGTTGCACAAATTTGTGTATCCCGGTATTCTCTTTCCTCAACTTTTTCTGCTAACACTTCTTGAGCGTGACATTTTCTGCAATTTTGAGGCAATAACAACTCTGAAAATGTTTAACAATATTATAAATTGACTGTACACAAGGAATTGGTCTTCCCTCAAAAAACACAGAAAATAAATCTACACACTGTTACGCAGAATTGCCACTATAAACGATTTTATTATTTGAGCTTTTTCCGCGGCCATATAAACAGACATGTTTACAAAAAATAAATTAAAACTCTACGCTGTGTATACCTTTAAACAACCACGGTATAATGACAATATGACAAATTTGCCGACGAGCAATGACGAGTCAACGAAGCAGATATGTAGTGGCAAGTCGACGACGCGCAGTGTTGCCATTTATAGAGTGTATACCTAATCCAAAATTAACGCACTGTATGAAGCAATACCGAGTAGATATTTGTCTCTTTCGAGATTAATTGCAAAACATCTGTTGTAATCTGGCAACTGCTGATTTGACGATTGCCAAATCTACCCCTAATCTATCAAAGGGTAATTGCTAAAAATATATGTAATAATTAACTGCAATTAATCTCCAAACAAAACAAATATTTACTCATTGTTGTTTTATATAAATCAAAAATTGCAGAATTCATAACATAATATAAACAAAATGAACTTTTCTAAAGCTTTATCTTTTTATATTGGAAGCATACAGCATCTACATTATAAAAACATGCCAATAATGCTATACCAAAATTTTTTGTTCCATGTTTGACATTTGCGGCTATAATCAGCTTGTACTTTCGATAAACTCAACCGAAAGATCATATAAGCCGAATGACAACAAATAGAGTAGAAAAGACGGCAAGAGACGGTTCCCAATAGGAAGACGATCAGTAGGAAGACCACGAAAACGATAGAACAACAACTTACTGGAGGCACATTGAAAAACAGACATAGTCCTGTCTACATAAAAAGAAGAAGAAGGGATCCCACGAAGATAAGAAAATTGATGTTTTTTTTACATTATGTTCAAGCCTATTTTTCTTTCTATTTTTTGAGATAATGTTTCCGATTATCGCATAAAATTACAGTTTCATCTGCATACCTGATATTCTCGATTTGTTCTCTATTTACTTTTATGTCGCATGTTTTAATTTTTTAGAGGTTTCTCAATAAGTAAAATGGAGACATGAACTACGAAAAAAGTAATAACTAAGAGAAAATAGAGGAATAGCAGCTCATAATATATAGATGCACCAGAAATTATAAAACAACATTCAAAATGAGCTTATCTCCCATGTAAAAAACTCAAAACATAGCTTTCATGAGAATGTATAGCTTGTTCTATTATAGAGAAAATAAATAAACTATTACTCTTTGTTGTCTATTCAGCGTTAAAAGCAAGACTGTAGCATCCAGCTATACTTACTAAAAACATATGTGTGCCGTTTACGGAGATTAAAATGTATCAACTAGCCTAAACAAGACAAGTTTAATAACAAATCGTACCAGTTTTTATCAAAAACGTTATCTTGCAAGCTGTAACTCTTAAAGTAATTGTACCAATTTAGATTTTACACAAAATCTTGTACAATTGCTTGCTAGTTTTTCCGAAGAAATATTGTATACAATTCGATAAAAATTCCATCAACGAGATGAGATTGAATTCAAAGGAGGTAAACACACAGCAATATGCTACATTCAAACCAAACAATTCAAATGTTGTAGCCTTGTATACAGATTTATTATAAAGGTACCAAAATCTATAATATAAAAATAAATCGCAAAATGTGTTGGTAAGCGCATAACTCAACAACGCATGGACGAATCTTAACAATTCTTTTTTTAAAATGTTCTTTGAAGTCAAAAAATATAAGAGCTATAGATTTGATTGGCCTCGCAATATTCTTTCTTTTGTTTCAGTTTCGTTTAGTCAAACAAACCGATGTTGTGTTTCCAGAAAGTGTTTCTAGATGTTGTTCAAAATTACAGAAACCATGATTGGTTGAGCGAACGGTTTATATTGGCTGCAAAAAACAGGCGATTTGAGGATATATAAATCAGTTTATTCGGCTACTAACCAAGATGATGTAGTCAATTATCCGCCTGAATTTTTAAACTCGCTAGATTTACCAGGATTGCCTCCTCACAATCTTCAATTAAAGGTTGGATCGGAGGAAAGATACTGAAAGGAAAGTATAAAGGAGAAGACGTTTTTATATATTTGAGTTTAAACGACTACAGTTTCCAGTGCGGCTTGCTTTTGCGCTGTGACCATAAATAAGTCCCAGGGGCAATCATTAGGTGTTTGTGGTATTAATATAGAAAACCTATGTTTCTCACATGGTCAGTTGTATGTTGCCTGTTCCCGTGTTGGAAATTGTTTGATCAGGTAATCAAACAAACAACATTGTATATCATAAAGTACTACAATAAAAATAAAACAGATTTTTGTTAATAATTATGATTCACTTGCTTTACAATAAACGAGATTACTGAAAATACTTATATACGCTTTATTTTATTATTCTTTATTACATCGCTTATTAACCCTATGTTAATAATATTAATAATAAATAATTAAGTATCTCTATGTTTTATCATTGAAGCACCAACTTTATAAATATTTGTCACCTTACTATCCCTTTAGCTTTAGATTATTTTTCAATCAGGTTTGAACCTTAAGTTCCCTCTTAGTTTGAAGCCCTCTGGCAGAGATCCCAGTCGGGGTTTCTAGTGGGTCCAAAAGGCTGGCCAAAGTTCGTCGAGGCGAAGATACTTAGGTCACCCGAGCTGACCCTCACGCATCGCCCTATCATTATGGTGACGGTTCTGTTCAGGAAAATTAAAGAAATAAACTGCCACATTCCAAATCTATTTGACAGAACGAAATCTGTCGGGTCCGCTAGATGTTAATAACTAATGGTTCCTAGATGAGTGGCATCTTGTAGTACAAGCACAATGTGTTACCAATCCCACAAAATAGGTATTTCTGATCGTAAGTGTTACGAATTGCAATAATTTATAACAATTAAGTCTAATAAACATTTTCAGAATACTTAAGCACGTTAAAAAGGATTGATGATAACTTACTATTACCCGAAATAAATTAATTAATAATGGTTAATATTAATATGAGCAAATGTAAGCCGGACAACACTGCAAGAAATATATTTTATGTAAGTACCTATATGTATTTAAATTCCTAAATTTTATTAATATGTAAGCATTTTATATAGATAATTAAATAATTTAATTGAATATTTGGAATTAAAAATTCGTATTAAATGATATTTGTAATTAATTCTATTTTATGTAATATATTTTTTAGTCCTTTGATTTAGTTTGACTGCCTGCGCCCTCTATGTACTAATGGAGAGATAAATAAATCCAGCAAAAAAGGAAACTGTAACGGGGAAAGTAAAGTTAGAAACTGTAACAGCAGGCCCGTCAAACTCATCGAACTGTCGAATTCTTCGATAATCTTCTTGTATTTCTGTTATCCTGATACTAACTTTTGTAGGCAGAAGTATAGATCAGCAGTATGAAGGATTTTTTGACTTTTTTAAAACACAGGTATGATTGTAGAAAGATGATTGTAGTTGTAATAAATAATAACTCTAAGTAACAAAAATTTTTTACGTACCTAGTTAATTATTTAACTTAAAAATAAAGTTTGGCTTCGATTATGTACGACAATTTCTGATTTTATCTCATAACAGAGAACCTTTAATAATCTGCAAAATTTCAAAATTTTTCTATTATGGATATTATACGATTCCGTAATAGAAAATCTTGTTTTTTTCCTTTTTCGTGTATTGGTATCAGAAATGATATGTTTCAAGCTGAAAGCATTTGTTTGCTTTCCCATATATTTTGTTATTCTTTCCTCAACTTTTCTAGCGTTCATGGCCTTTTTTAAATATTTATTTATTTCGATTTTAATGCCTTCACAAGCTGCAAGTTGATCATTTATTTCAACATGACATTTGTGCTGTTTTTTGGTCTAGTATCAATATATAGGTACTCTATGATTAGCACTTAGGTAATAAGAATAATTAATATTTTAGTTAATTAACAATAATTAAAAATAATGTTTAAAACAAAAATAATTAATTATATTTTACTAAATAATATATTTAGTGTGTTTACCGACATCTATGGGCTAATTGAGAGACGAATTTAAACAGTAAAAAAGGAAACTGTATCGTGGCGGTTAAAGCTAGAAAGTGTAATAAGATCCTAATAAACAAATTCATCAAATCAGCGGAGCAATCGATGATCTCTTTCCTTTTCTGTTATCCTGATACTAAATTTTGTCGACAGAAGTTAGGTTTTAAATGATTTGGTATGGGGTATCTATGGGATAAAAGATAATATTTCGCAGGAACCTGGATATATTTATAAGATGATTGTAAAAAGTAATAAATCTAATTAATATATATTGTTTTACATAGTTAATTTTTCTTTAAAATAAAGTTTGATTGAATTCAATGTTTGAGAATGTTTGCTTTTATCTCACAACAAAAAACGTGCTAATGATATGCGAAAGTTCCTGAAGATCGTATATTTTGTATTAAAGAATCATTATTATTGTTGTAAAAAGTTAAAAAATATGATTAATTAGAATACTCTATATAATATTCTATATTTTGGCTTTGGCTAATATTTTATAAAGTGTATCCAGTAGGATAATTTCCTTTCTAGTTTTCAAAATCTTATTTTTTTCATTTCCGTGTATTGCTATTCGAAATGATATGTTTCAAACTGAAGGAATTATTTCCTTTCTCGTATATTTTGTTTAGTTCCTCAACTGTTTCAGGATTCATGCCATTTGTTAAATATTTTATTTCGTTGTTAATGTCTACACAAGCTACCAGTTATTCTTTTATTTCATCGTATACATTTTTGCTATTTTTTGGTCCGTATCAATATATTTTTTTTTATGCTTAGTACTTAATAATAATAATTATTATTATTTTGTAGAATGATTTATTATAAATATTTTATTTATATTTAGTCTCACTGCTTACATCTATGCGCTAATAGAGAGACGAATGTAACCAGCAAAAAAGAAAACCGCAACGGGGCGGTTAAAACTAGAAACCGTAGTAAACAAATTCATCAAATCAAAGGAGGAATGAATTATCTTTTTACATTTCTGTTATCCTGATACTAATTTTTGTCGACATAAGTGGTTGGGTTGGTTGGTATGGTTGGGATATAGAAAAAAGACAGGGAAGGAAGGAAGGAAGGAAATCCAATCAATAAAAATTGTTTTAAATAGTTAATTATTTCTTTAAAATAAAATTTGATTGAATACAATGTTTGACAATTTTGGCTTTTATCTTACATCAGAAAACATGTAAATGATATGCAATGCAGAAGTTATTTTTTTCTATTACGGCCAATCTAGGCTATATTGTACATATCCCCTTTTTACTCCCTATATCTAGAAGGCTTGATTATTCTTCTACCTGATCTAGTTTGGGGTTGAATCTCACTTTCACTACTATCACTTGAACTGTTAATATCATTATGGGAATTATTATCAAGTTTGTCTGGTGATGTATTAGATATTTTTTATAAGATTCTCTAACTGTCAATTATAAACTAGAAGGATAAAATTCAGGATGATTAATAAATGATGTGGAGTTTCTTCTATACTTATTCATTATTTTCGAAATACTTTACAATATAGTACCTCGGACTCTTATGTTTATCTATAATTTCTGGGGACACTCAGACCTGTCTTTCTTCAGCATTACATTTTGTCTGTTATAAAACTCATCCCTTTCCTTGGCCTGTCATAATAATGTTTCCTCTATACCCTTTTTCTTTTTATTTCATCTTTTTCACTGTAGGCTTGTCCTCTAAGATTTTATTGCATACTGGTAATGTTATTTTCAACACTCTGTTATTTAACAATTCTGACGGAGAAATGTTTAGTCTGTTAACGGAGAGGACCTATATTTTAAAAGTGTCAACTGCACATCTTTACCAGTGTCATTACATTTTTTTAATATGCCCTTGCTGATGCCTACAGCACTTTCGACAAGTTCATTGGACCTTGGATAATGGACTAGATGTGATTAGGTTTGTATTCCAACTTTCATAAAATTTTTTTGAACGCATAACTGCCAAAAAGACTGCTAGGAATGCCTTTATTTGAGAACAGATTTCTGAGTTTCTCATTCACTTGCATTGCTATTTTACATTCTAATGGAAGTAATTCAAGCCAATTGCTGTAGTAGTCGGCAACAGTTAAATTATCGTGGCCTGTATAGTTAAATATATCTGCAGCTACTTTTGCAAACGGTATGTCAGGTCTTTAGTGCTGCAGTAATGGTTCTTTTTGGATGTTGCAATTATATTTTAGGCAAGTTTTGCATTTAGAAACAAATTGTTCTACATCATAAGCTAGCTGCTGCCAATAAAACATTTTCCTAGCTCTAAATTTGGCTTTTTCTATAGCAAAATGTCCTACATGTAATTTTCTTAACATTAGAGATCTTAACTTAACTGGTACAACCAGTTTAAAATTATTATATAGAAGATTACCAGATACACGTAAGTTATTTCTGATTTTGTAATACACTCGAAGGATGGATCTAGATTTTGGGTAATCCAACATCCAAGGAATCTCTGAACTCTCTGCAGCGGTTGTTGGTTTAATATCAGTTGGGTTGCGCCGATATCCACTTTACTGGTCACCATGTATTTAGTTTTATCGATATTTATCGACAGTCCCCAATTTGTGCATTCCATGTCAACCCTATTGATTAGCTCCTGCAGATCGTCGATGTTTTCAGCTAGAATCACAGTATCGTCGGGCGTACCGTATATTGTTAATTATTTCTCTCCTATGATAATTCCTTTTTGATCTTTTAAAGCTTCCCTAAATAGATTCTCAGATACACGTTAAAGAGGGTGGGAGATAGTATACAGCCTTGTCTTACGCCTCGTTCAATACTGATTGGCTTTGATTCTCTGTTGTTGGTATTAATAATGGCTGTTTGGTTCCAGTAAAGTTTGGCAATAAGTTCGATGTCTTTCTCATCTAGTTGGATGCTCTGCAAGGCGGTAAATAGTCTGGTATGCTGAACGCGATCAAATGCCTTTTCAAAATCAATGAAGCACATATATAGGGTTTTCTTACTACCCAACATCGTTGAAGGAGTGTTTGCATTGAAAATAGTGCTTCTCTAGTTCCAAGGCATCTCCGGAACCCGAACTGCTCTTGACTAATTATTTCTTCGCACTTGTTGTTAATTCGGTTTAGAAGAATATGCAACAGTATTTTAACGGCATGGCTCATTAAACTAATGAGTCTACAATCGCTACATTTCTTAACGTTTGGTTTCTTAGGTAGAGGAATAAAGATCGATTTTAACCAGTCGATGGAATTTCACTGGTATCATATATTTGATTGAAAAGTACAGTGAGTTCTTTTATATTGTCATTTGAGAGTAATTTTAGCCATTCGCTGTATATTTGATATGTTCCACTGGCTTTGTTGTTTTTGGCTTGGTGTATGGCTTTTTCCACTTCAGCTTTTAAGATTGTTGGTCCTGTATTTGCACTTAAGTTAGGTAGTGATCATCGATCATCCTCAAATAATGCTTTAATGTAGTTTTCCCATTCCTCCATTACTTCGTCTTCTAGGGATAGTGCATGACCTTCATTATTCGTTAATGTTATGGGTGTGTTTCTTTTGTGTACTGTAACTTCTTTTATTTTCTTATGTGTGTTATATTCGTCATGTTTTCGTTGCAATTCTTCTAGTTCCTCACATTTTGCTCGCATCCATAACTCTTTGGCTTCCTGATTTTTCTTCGAATCAGATTATGCTTTCGTTGATACTCTGAGTTATTTATATTTTTAAGCTGTCGTCTTTCGTCCATCATTTCGATTATTTCATCTTTCATCCACGCTTGCTTTTTATAATGGGTGACAGTTCCACTTTGCGTTGCTGTATCCAACCATTCTTTGTACCATTCTTTATGTTATACCATCTTTCTTCGGCTGTTGGTACATTGTATACTTGTGTGATGTTGTCTCGAATTTTTTCGTTCATTGTCTGTTCAAAGTGATGTTTAAATTCTTCTTCTTTTAGTTTTTGTCTACCGTATTTCTTTGTAATGGAAGGCTTTTTGATTGTCTTTAATTTTAGGTTGATTCTAGATGCCAGTAAATTGTGATCGGTGGCTGCGTCGGCACTTGGATATGTCTAAGTACATTTACATGAGTTTCGAAATTGCTAATCATGATATCTATTTGGTTACTCATTACACTACCATGGCCATCGGTGATATCCATGTATAAAGACATCTTTTTGGTTGTTTAAAACATGTGT
Source organism: Diabrotica balteata (assembly GCA_918026665.1). Classification (NCBI taxonomy): domain Eukaryota; kingdom Metazoa; phylum Arthropoda; class Insecta; order Coleoptera; family Chrysomelidae; genus Diabrotica; species Diabrotica balteata. The sequence goes on along the minus strand of OU898282.1, from coordinate 33,831,410 downwards.
TGGTGATAACAAAGTTTTCCTCTTGGCAGAACTCCACCAATCTATCACCTCTTTCGTTTCTTTCCCAAGACCGAATCCTCGAAACATTAGAAATACAACAAGTAAATAGTTTCCTTGCTAAAAATTAAATAAAAATGTTTAAAAAGTTCATTTCTACTTTCAAATCAACGATCGAAAAGATCGCTTGCATTCAAAATCGTAATAAACTGGCCGCACTTAAACACACAACTTCTGTCTACAAAATTTAGTATCCGGATAACAGAAATACAAGAAGATCATCGGTTCATCCATCGTTCTGATGTGTATGCCAGGAATTCTTAAGTTTTCAGCATTACAAGTACAGTTTCCTCTTTCGATAATTGTTTTCGTCTTTCAGCTCATAGATGACGCAGTAGTCAGACTAAATATAAAATTTAATAAAACATAATTAATTATTTACAAGTATTCTTCTTACATTTTCATTTTAAATTATTAAATTAAAATATTGTTATAGGTATATTGTAAATATATCTAAAATAAAAATGTATCAAAGAATACTTGTAAAAAAATTAATGTATATTTAGTCTGCCTGCTGCGTCATCTATAAGTTAATTGAAAGACAGAAACAAGTAGCCAAAGAGGAAACTGTAACGGTAACGCTGAAACTGTAAGGATTCCCGGCAAAGTCATCAGATCGACGGAAGAAAAGATGATCTTCTTGTATTTCTGTTATCCGGATATTAAATATAGAAGACAGAATTGTATGGTGGAAAAAGGGCCAGATGGATCATTTAAAATTTGAAAGTTGAAGTGAACTTTTCGCCACATTTTTATTCCATTTTTAGCAAGGTTCGGAAACTATTTTCTTGTGATAAGTTCAACGTGTCATGTCCAACCATTTGTCGCGTTTATTTAGATTCAGATACGAATTTGTGTGATTTAAAAAAATGATACTTCGAAGTTCACTAAGAAAAAAATTGACTGAAAACGTTTGATCAACATCACCAAAGGTCTGCAAGATTTTCAGTCAATTTAACTAAAACCACTCATAAGAAATACACCAGGAATATGCACGAATAAGGTAAATAATAAGGTAAGGGTTGAATCGTCTGGAATAATCATCAAAATGAATACCTACAGGCAAATAAATTCCCAAATATTCTTTTGATTCAGTCTTTGGAAAACCTCCAGGCTGACATTTAACCCAAATGGAAGTATTTTAAAGGCTTATTTCGCAAATGGTGTTATAAATGTACAATATCTTGTACTCTCCCAATCCAACTGAATATGGTAAAATTCTTCCTTTTAATCTAAAACAGTCAAGACAATTCCTTTCCCTTAACTTTGACCCTAAGTCTTCTACGGTAGGTATAGGGAATTGATCAGAACAAACATACTTATTTAAGTGTAAAGGATCTTAACACAACCTTAACTACATAATTTTTTCTACAACTACTAAATTATTAACCCATTCTGTTTATTTATCCATTTTGACTATTATTATTTTTCTTTTTTCAAGTTCAGCAAGGGCTAATTTTATTTTTAGTTTTATTGTTTCTGTGATCCTCCTACAAGTACTTACTACCAGATTAGCATTATTTTATAAAATAATCTTATATTTGAAGGGTACTTTACCAGTGATCGATATTCATCCAGATATTCATTATTGGAGGCGCATACGGGTAATGGTCACAATTTATTTAAAGAAAAAAATGGTGCGCCACTGAGATATTTCAAATTAAATTTTTTTTTTAATTCTTCGTTTAATTTATGACAAAACATCTTTCTTCTTTTTTTTTTCATATGAGCGCCGTTTTTTTTACAAAAAAAATACCTCATATTAAACGTGTTTTTTTTCTTGAATAGGTACATTTTCAAGAACTATCTAATACAATAATAACATTAAACCAGAAGATTCCTTTTACCTCATTATTTAACTATCGTATTCGTGCATATTCCTGGTGTAATTAATTCTTATATAAAATGTGGTTTCAATTAAATTGACTGAAATTTTACAGACAGGTAGTTTTGGTCATGTTGATTAAACGCTTTTAGTGTCCAATATTCAGAAATCAATGTTTTCTGAGTGAGCTTCGAAGTACCGATATTTTTTAAATCACATATATTTTATATACGGCATTTGAATCTCAATAAACGCGACATTATGGTTGGACATGACACGCTGGAGAAAAACGCAGAAAAAACCACAAGGAATAGTTTCCGAATCTTGCTAGAAATGAAATAAAAATGTTTAAAAAATGGCATGAATCATGGAAAAGTTCATTTCAACTTTCAAATTTTAAAACAAGGAACGAAGAGATTCAAAAATCTCGCTTGCTTGCTTGCCTTTTCCACGTACCCAACACACCACACAACTCCTGTCTACAAAATTTAGTATCCGGATAACAGAAATACAAGAAGATTATCAGTTCATCCATCAATCTGATGTGTAGGTATACCGGGAATCCTTAAATTTTCAGCGCTACAGTTACAGTTTCCTCTTTCGCTACTTGTTTTCGTCTCTCAGCTAGCTCATAGATGACGCATTAGTCAGACTATAAAATTTAATAAAACATAATTAATTATTTTACAAGTATTTTTTGATACATTTTTATTTTAAAATATTAAATTAAATTATTGTTATATATTGTAAGTATATCTAAAATAAAAATGTATTAAAGAATACTTGTAAAAGAATTAATTATATTTTATTAAATATTGTATTGTACTGCTGCGTCATCTATGAGTTAATTTAAAGACAAAAACAAGTAGAGAAAGAGGAAACTGTAACTGTAAAGCTGAAAACTGTAAGGATTACCGGCAAACTAATCAGATCGACGGATGAAACGATGATCTTCTTGTATTTCTGTTATCCTGATACTAAATTTTGTAGAGGTTGTAGCACACACTATCAAATTTTGAGAAACGATTTCCGAAGTGGCAGTCAATAAACGTATTTTTATCTTTAATTGTGTGGCTTATTCCCAGTTAAATAGTGATTAATTTAAAATGCCACAAGAAAATAGCTTCAGAACAATCTTAATATTCTTCAGTGGAACTGTCAATCTATAAAACAATTAATTGACTAATTTGCTTAATTTTCTAGAATGTCATACAATTGATGTCATTCTTCTGAACAAAACTTGGTTGTCACAAAATAAAAATTTATATATTAAAGGTTGTATAATGTTAAGAGTTGATCGACGTGATGGCTATGGAGGCGTTGCTGTTTTAGTTGCAAACAACATTTCCTTTTCAGATAGAAAATCCAAAACAAATTATAATCCAAATATAGAGGTTTGCGATGTTTTTCTAGACCAAGTAAAATTATCAATACTCTGTGTTTACAAACCTCCTAAAATATATGTCTCATCCAAAGATAGGGAAAATTTATTTGGACAAATTAAAAGTAGAGTTTTAATTGGGGGCGACTTTAATAGTCATCACTGTAGGTGGGGTTTCATACAGGATAGTGCACAAGGTAATATTTTAGCTAACGCTTTAGACAATACTAATCTAATTTTACTTAATGACGGAAGACCAACCAAAATATCCAGACCAAACGAACGTCCTTCAATGATAGACTTAACATTAGTATCTCCTCATTTAACAGGCTTTACTACCTGAAATCCTCTAAATAACTGACTAGGTACAATCCACATCCCTATTCATATCACCATAGATTTGAAATATTCTCCAAGAACAATCCATACATACCTCCACAAAATGGAAAGAGTCTTCAGCGGAATGGTCTATATTTGAAAATTACTTAGAAAAATGACTTCTAGACACTCATTCTATAGATCTTTGGAAATATTCAATAACTTAATAAAAACAATTAGCCAAGCTGCAGACTCTACTATGATTACTCAAAAATCATTTCAAACAAAATCCGGTCTTCCCGTATGGTGGGACGACGAATGTAAAAATTTAATATCTTGTCGAAAAAACGCTTTTCGAGAGTATAATATTGTCTCAAATCTTGAAAATTATAAAAAATTTAAACACATTCAAGCCAAATGCAAAGTTGTTTTTAGGAATAAACAAAAAACATCTTGGATCTACTATGTAACTACTATTACTAAAAATACACCGCTCTATAAAATATGGACATTTGTTAATAAAATGGCTATCAAAATTCTCATTCAAAGACACAACCAATTTCAACAGAGCTAATAGAAGAGTTACCTGACAAGTTCGCTCCACCATACGTCCAAGACCAATTAAAACACGTATTCAATATGCAATTACAGTAAATTTAAATTACTAGAAAATCAAATAAACATCCAAGAACTGGATGCAGCTACTAAAATATCAAAATCTACTGCGCCCGGGAAAGATTATATCACTTATTCCATAATTCACCACCTTCCGATAAGGCAAAAAATCGTTTATTAAAAATATTTAATGATGCTTTTGAAAGGAAATTATGTACATTGACAAAATGAAAGAAACAATTATATGTCTTTTTATTCAAACCAACAAAGACAAAACTCTCTCATCGTCTTAGCGACCCATTTCTTCGTTGTCTTGTATATCAAAAAACTTTCGAAAGAATTATCAAAAATCGTCTTAACTGGTCAGTCGAACACTATAATCTTTTGCCAAGCACTCATTATGGATTTCAATCTGGTCTGGGAACCCTAGATGCAATAAGTCACTTAACAACAGATATCAACTAATTTTTCTAAAAATAAATATTTAGCATGTTTTTTTTTTCTAGACTTAAAGGCGCTTACAACCGTGTTTAATTTAACAGTAATGCATTCAAAGTTATGCAAACTGGGGTTGTCTACAAATTTATTCGCTCATATAGTTAATCTTTTTAGCACCGAACTTTATATATCAGAGACCATAGTAATCAGTTACATGGTTCAAGAATAAACTCATACAGGATTATCACGGAGGTCCAAGCCACAATTCTCTTCAACATATTTTCGGCAAGTACAGGGTGTTTCAAAAAAGGTAACCCCGTCTCTAGGGTAGGTAAAAAACTGAAAAATAATTGGGGTTGGCTTAGTAAAAAATTTTTGTAACGCCATCCGTTTTCAAGATACAGGGCGTTGAAGAAAAAAAAAATTACGCATTTCTTACGATTTTGCCGAACTACTGGCAACATTGTAATGAAATTTTATACGAATATGTTTTGGAAGCTGATACATCTCATGAATTTGTTTTTATATCTGATTCTCATAGAGGGCGCTAGGTACACGGATCATACTAAGTATTAGTCATTATAACTTTTTTAAGAGTATAATTATTAATCAAAATTTCAAGTAAACTTAAACATCATTCAATTTTACACGAAAAAGGTACTCTTGGTAAAACTCGATACTGTGTACCGTTTTCGGATATTTTGATTTAAAAATTATGAAGTAATAATTGATGCTGGTAGTAATCACAAAGTTCTAATAGAAATACCTCTATTTCTCCAGTGTGCCATAGAAATTTGACATTTATTGATTATTATGACGATAAATCAACAATAATTGGAGTTTTGCAACCTTGTTATTTGTAAAATCAAATCAAAATGTATCCAAATGTTGAATACACTGACATGTTATTAACCTTAGGCGAATGTTCTAGTGCAGTTGTGACACGTTAAGCAGAAAAGTTACCAAGTAAAAAACATTTAGAGCCGTTGAACGATGTTGTCGAGAAACTGGGAATGTGAGACCAAATAAAATAAATTTTGGTAGACCAAGAACAACAAGAACAATTAATAAAGAAAATAATATTTTAAATTTACTTGACCAAGATCCAACAGTTAGCGAAAGGAATATAGCAAGACAAACAAATACTTCTTCTTCAAGTACTTATCGGATACTGAAAGAACAGTAATTACATCCTTATCATTACAGACAAGTCCAAGAGCTCTTGCCAGATGATCTACCGGTTAGAGTGGATTTTTGTGAAACATTGCAACAAAGGACAGTCCACAATCCAAATTTTTTAAAATGCATTCTTTTTACGGACGAGGCCACTTTTACGCGACAAGGTATGTTTAACTCGGACTACGCAGTTTGTTCGTATATTAAGGAAAAAGTCTATGCTACAGAGGTAAATTCACGCCAAGAATTGGAAGAAAGAATTCAACGTCAATTTAATGACATCATACATGATCCTTTACCGTTTAGAAGGTTATGGAATCTTTAGAAAAAGAATAGACTTGTATATTCGCGAAAACAGAGGGCATTTTGAACACTTACTGTAATTGAATTTTATTTTATGTTCTTCTTCATTAATTTAATTTTCTTCTTGTGAATTTTGTTTAATTACTAACTATTTTATACCAGCATCAATTATTACTTCATAATTTTCAAATCAAAATATTTCGAAAACTGTACACAGTATCGAGTTTTACCAAGAGTACCTTTTTCGTGTAAAATTGAATGATGTTTAAGTTTACTTGAAATTTTGATTAATAATTATACTCTTAAAAAAGTTATATTGAATAATACTTAGTACAATCCGTGTAACTAGCGCCCTCTATGAGAATAAGATATAAAAACAAATTCATGGGATGTATCAGCTTCCAAAACATATTCGTATAAAATTTCATTACAATGTTGCCAGTAGTTTCGGCAAAATCGTAAAAAATACGTAATTTTTTTTTTTACTTTAACGCCCTGTATCTTGAAAACGGATGGCGTTTACAAACATTTTTTACTAAACAAACCCCAATTATTTTTCAGTGTTTTACCTACCTAGAGACGGGGTTACCTTTTTTTGAAACACCTGTATACACGACATTTTTGATGATTCCATAAAATGTATTACAGTACGCCGATGATATATGTATTTACTCCGTCCGTGATTCATATGACGATTGTGTGGAGGTCTGGAGCACATGATGAAACTAGTGGATAATTGGACTAAAGACCATAAACTTACTATATCCACAGAAAAATCTGCCATTATGATATTTACAAGACATAGGATACATACGCCTGATAGTCTACACTGTCAGGATATGATATACCCGTTGTCACTGAGTATAATATATCTTGGTATAATCCTAGACCCCAAATTACTATGGTCTAAACATGTCCAATATGTAAAAAAAAGATGTGAGAAAGGCATCAATCTCCTTAAATGTGTCACTTGCAGGAAATGGGGTGCTGATCCCAAAGTTGCATTGATGTTTTACAGGACCTTCGTGCGATCAATTTTGTTATTACGGATATGTGTTATACGGATCAGCAAGCAAAACACATTTACTAATTGTGTTGATCGTATTCAGTTTAAAAGTTTGAGCTTTGGGTGCTATGAAATCAACACTATGCCCCTGTTACTTGCTGAAAGTAATGAAATGCCATTAGAAATCGTAGAAATGTATTAGCAACAAAATGTGTATTAAAATTTAAGGCTAGAACAAGTGGCTTACTAAGTCTTCTTCTTCTTCGTCTAGCCATTCACGTCCACATCTGAACATAAGCCTCTTCAAGTCTTCCTTTCCCTTGGTTTTTATTGTACGCTATTGTAGCCAATTTTTCCCGGCAGTCCTTTTCAGATCATCTGTCCATCTCATAGGAGGTCTGCCTCTCGGTCTTTTGTGTTGGTATGGTCTCCAGGTTAAAATTGATCTGTGCCATTTGTTTAGATCGCTCCTAGCTACATGTCCAGCGTATTCCCATTTCAGCTTTAATGCTTTTTGCACCACATCGGTGACTTTGGTTTTCTGTCTTATCCATGTGTTTGTTTTCTTGTCCTTAAGTGATATACCTAGCAGTGCTCTTTCCATCGCGTGTTGAGTGACTCTAAGTATATTCATATTCTTTTTTGTGATTGTCCATGTTTGTGCCGCATAAGTTAATATCGGAATAATGCATGCATCAAAAACTTTAGATCTAAGATGTAATTGAATTTGTTGATTTCTGAGTATATAGTTCAGTTTACCGAATGCTGCCCAAGCTAACTTTCTCCTTCTTTTTATTTCTTCAGTGGCTTCAGTGGCTTACTAAGTATGATGTATGAATTATCCATACAAAATCTAGTAAACAATTATTAGAGAATAAAAAATTCACCACCATTAACAGATGCCTTTCTGGAAACCAATGATTTACCGGTGACACTTTCAACAAATTTTATTAAACCATCTTATAAATTAGAATTTAATACAATCTTTATGTAGTATTCAAAAATGTATGTCTTTATGTGTATTCAAAATTAAATATGATATTTTCGAAATATTCAGATTCACATAAAATAAATAACAAGCTGTTGAACTCCATATTGAGTGAATATACTGATAAAACTATAATTTACACAGATGGCTCTAAACTGAACGATGGGAAAGTAGGGTTTGCAGTGTATATTCCTTCCAAAAACAAATCACTTAAAATAAAGCTTCCCCCACATTGCTCTATTTACACTGCAGAAGCGGTAGCGATTAGGAAAGCTCTGGATTGGCTAGAGCACGCAAATTTGCAAGATGCTGTCATCATCTCAGACTCTAAGTCAATTCTTAGTTGGCTTAATAAACTAAGTGTAAATCATAAAACATGTGAGCTGATATGTGACATTAAACAAAAAACGAGAAACAAAGATTGTAACATTAATTTGGACTAAAAGTCACTCCGGGATAAAAGGTAATGAAATAGTAGATGAGCTCGCTAAGGATTCTACTCATTCAGGTATACAAGAACATATTTACACAGTATCATATCTAATCAATTTTTATAATAAAAAAATAAATGTTAACTGGCAAGGCAGATGGAAAATATTGGCGAATATTCAAATAATCATTATTACAAGATCCATCCTACGTTACCATCCTAACAGAATTACCACACATATTCCATTATAATATATCTAAACGATCAGCAGCAACTATCACAAGATTAAAAACTAGTAACGGTGCTGTTCTTGCTCACCTGGCTAGATTAAACATTGTAGAATCAGGAAAGTGTTTATGCGATATATTTCCAGTGTGATGTTAATCACATCCTGTTTGGATATATTAAAATAAAGCACTCTCATCTCGTTTTATGAAAAAACCTGGTTAAAAGTAATGTGCAACTTCCAGTAAACATAACCCACCTACTGGCATTGAATCAGAAATCTATATATGAACTCATATGCTTAGATTAATGAAACCGTTTCGTTAATCTAAGCTCATATGTAATCACTTATATGCATCCGGATATATAATATAAATTTAGTACAATCATGTTTTAATTGATAACATAACATAAATCATTTAAAAATCTGTGGCAAAAGGATTAGTTTCCATGCCAAACACACTATCATAACCTCCCTAGCCAGGGGGAAATGGGCTCGGATGTTTTCCTCTGCCCTGAATCCAAGACACACCGAGCAATGGTATGGTGTTTAGAAAATTTCCATCCTCATCCAAAAAAAAGGTTATGAAATAAAAATCTATGTTGCATTAAGAGAATACATTTATTCCACTTGGTATAATAGTCTTTTACGCTACTTTGTTCTTCGTAAACAAGAAATTGTAAATATTCAAGAATAAGCCTCAGTTTTTTAAAATGGTTAACCACTTAATCCAATAACACCGATAAACACTTTATTTTAAACATCAATATGTAATGTCAACAGTCTATAAACACAAGAGAGAGTTAGATTTATGTTATAACCACCCTTAACATGAATATTATTTAAAACAGGCTTGTATCGTATTTTTCTATGTTTCCAATAATGATTTTATATGGATTAAATCCGCACAGAGCATTGTAACTATCTTACTCAAGTTACGTATTGATCTGTAAGTCCAGCATAATATATTTCACATTTATAGTTTTCCAAGATTTTGGGCTGTTCTATACAATAAAAAACTGTGTAAGATTCCTTTCTGTTTTATTTTTTAATTCAAATTCAACATAAAACAACCTCAAAGATAAGGTGTGTTTATCTATTCTATAGAAATTTTAATCTTGTTAAACTATATATTATGAAAGATAACACAAGAGAATACATTTAGGGATATAAATACTATGCTCGTAATATGCTCCTTTGCGGAAATAAAATTACATCATTTAAATACTGAAGAGCGTCTTTCACTTAGAAGATCATAATTTTGCTCATATACATTATCTAAATTTTGTAAAATTATTTGTATGACCCATTAAGAAATCATTATATTCAATTATATATTCATTCACTGATTGAAGAAGAGTTTCTAGTCATGAATTCGATTAAAATGGTGTAATCGACTTAAGTATAGTTTTGATTTTGTCAGATGCCTTATAAAGGTTCAAATAGCTAGCAATGCAAAGCTATCCATTGCAAGCTTTTTGTCGTCGTTAAGAGATCGGTCAAAATCAATAGGGCCTAAAACATACTTAAGTTGATCTATTTATATTTTTGGTCAATATCGTGATATGTCACTTATTACGATTTAAGCATATTATCATTCTTTTGAGAATTGTTGGGTATCCAACGGAATTGTACGTTGTAATTATTCTAACTCTAACAGTATGGGTACCATTCTTTGTTTATTATATGCTCACATTAAAAGCAACTACTATCTAAGTTCTTATATATAGTTTATCGTACAGGGGTAAGAATTAAAATGGTTATTGTTCTTCGGATCGTCCATGTTCATAGCCAGAGTCATAATTTTTTGTCGTCCGGTTTGGTTCAAAATTGGGCGTTCGTTTTGTTCGTTTACAATATAACATTGTTGCCTTTTTTAGCTGCCACAGGTAATTTTTCTCCAGTTAAAAAGGGATTGTTCTTAGACTGAAATAAATATACAAACAATTAAAAGAATTTGTTTTATAATAAAAATAAGCACTAAAGGATTCCCCACACCGACGCGAAACTTTTGAGACGCGAATTTTCCGTTGCGGAACATTCGCAGGCGGAGCGGTAGCGGACAAGGCTTCCCCACATTGGCGCGAAACCCGACGCGGCTGTTCGCCATACAAATGTGAACAAATTATATTTTTAGTCGTTTATTCGTAGCTTACAAATACATAATGACTTCTGTCTGATGAAGAAGAAGCTCTTCTACTATTGGCACTTGCCGAAACTGAAAAAAACAGGTAGCTCCAGAAACAATAACTTGGTACGGGACACATTCAGTATTGTTAGTATCAACACATATAGGGGAAAGTATTGGTATTAACTGTGTATTGCTCCGAGAAGAACATCTAGTATTTGAATTGCAAGTGCAAAAGCCAGCTGCTTCTTGTTCTTGTTGAAATTCCAATAAAACTTTTTTCTTGTATTTTTATAATCTTCGTCCCTTAAATCATAAACTATAGGATATTGTTTCACAATTTCAATTAGTTTTTCTGTAACAGCCATTTTAATTCACGCGAAACTATAACTGCAGCAGAAAAAACCGTGCATGCAGCGTTTCATGAAAACAAAGCTGATCTGCCGCGACCGTTGTCTGAACACCTGCATAAGTCGCCGTGCCTTACGATTCGCCGCGATTCCGCGTAGGTTGAGGCTGCGAAAGTTTCGCGTCGGTTTGGGGAATCCTTAAAACTACATCATGCCTTTCGAATAATTCATTAAGTTAAATGGAAACCAATAGGAACTGAAAAACTGCCTCTATTAAAATAGGTAAAGGACTCATTAATATTCATGCTTCTCTAATTTCTCTATTCTAGATTAGTTATAATATCTAAAATATACGAGGTACTCGTATTAGGAAAACTTAGGGGAGAGTCATGGTACAAAGAATAACAGGTTTGATATTGCGCAGGCTACTGTCAGCAGATCCCCTACTCTTGACGTCACAATGAGAGTTACCGTCATTATAATATATCTGTTTATAACGGAAATTTTATCAATTTTTTAGCTTTTGGCTTCTTTGGTAGGCTTGTTGTAGATTTTATGGTGTTTTGTGAGATTTAAGTTGATTTGATACTTAATAAAAGAAACTATGAACCAAGCTACAGCTACATACTACCTAAATGAAAATGAACACACGAACCCTGTACCATTAAACAGGGGAGTCAAACAGGGAGATACTTTATCACCCAAACTGTTCACCTTAGTTTTGGAGGACGTTTTTAAAAACACTAAATTGGAAATATAAGGGAATAAACATCAATGGCCGCTACCTCAGTAATCTACGATTTGCAGATGACATAATCCTGATAGCTACTGACCTACAAGAAATGCAAACCATGCTTGTAGAACTTCATACCGAATCTTCTAAAAATAGGACTGAAAATGAATTTAAACAAAACAAAAGTCATGCACTCCGAAGACACCGTGACAATAATAAACGATAAAGTTATAGAAAAAGTTGAAGATAATATATTACTTGAGACAAAAAATAATCCTAAATAGGGAAATTCAGACTAAAGAAATAAAAAGAAGAAGAAATTTAGCTTGGGCAGCATTCGGGTAAACTGAACTATATACTCAGAAATCAACAAATTCCATTACATCTTAGATCTAAAGTTTTTGATGCATGCATTATTCCAGATATAACTTATGCGGCACAAACATGGGCAATCACAAAAAAGAATATGAATATACTTAGAGTCACTCAACACGCGATGGAAAGAGCAATGCTAGGTATATCACTTAAGGACAAGAAAACAAACACAATGATAAGACAGAAACCAAAGTCACCGATGTGGTGCAAAAAGCATTAGAGCTGAAATGGGAATACGCTGGACATGTAGCTAGGAGCGATCTAAACAAATGGCACAGATCAATTTTAACCTGGAGACCATACCAACACAAAAGACCCAGAGGCAGACCTCCTATGAGATGGACAGATGATCTGAAAAGGATTGCCGGGAAAAATTGGCTACAAGTAGCGTACAATAAAAAACAATGGAAAGGAAGACTTGAAGAGGCTTATGTTCAGATGTGGACGTGAATGGCTAGACGAAGAAGAAGAAGAAGTTGATTTGTAGGCTTTTTAGTGTAAAAAAAATATTATTAGGAATATTTTGAACTCTTTATGCGATTTTTATAAGTGATAGTGGCTTTGTAGGTATACCTACTTTATATTGGACAATAATTTGGTGTTTTAGAAGTAATAAATAAGGTATGTTTAATCATTGAGTCAGTACTTAATACCCAAATATAAGTACTCATTAAAGTGATGCTGGTTCCTTTTCTTTATTTGCCACAATCGAAAATTTCATTCATAAATCAATTTAAAAGGCAGGAAAGACTTTCCAAAAGAAGAGTCGAAGAGGATTGTGGAACTGATAATTACACAATCTCTTTCGCTCTCAAATGTATTTTAGAATTAAGAAATTAAACCTAATACTTAAAGAAGATGTAATATCAAAACACGACTTATTTAATGTGCACAAAACACTAAAAAAAATGAGTAACATATTAAAAAAAACGAGTTCCCTCTGTACTCGTTGACAATAATTACAAAATTATTGTAAATGAGCACGAAAAAGAAAAGAATGGCAGCTGTATATATCAGAGTTGTTTGAGGATGACAGGAATAATATTGCCGAATTCTAACAAAACTGTACTGACGTCCCAGAAATTATGAAATGCGAGGTATAACACGCTATAAACATTGCTAAAATTAGAAAAGCTTGTGGTCCAGATGATACATCAACTGAGTTGCTGAAACTAATAAACGATGATAACATAAAAGTAGTAGTAAAACTTTTTAATTCGATATTATTAAGAGTATAATACCGCAGTGATTCCCATAGATTGACTCAAATCCATCTTTGTCACAATACCTAAAAAAACAATGCGAGAAAATGCTCAGAATATCAATTAATTAGCCTAAATGAGCCACACTCTTAAAATTTTCTAAGAATACTTCACAACAGAATTAGACGCAAATTGCGAAGAAGATCTCGAGGATACCGAATTTGGCTTTAAAAATGCTATGGGAACGAGGGAGGCACTTTTTACGCCTGACAATCACATTCTATGCAAAGCTTCAATTAAATGGAGTCCAAGTTGAGAAAGTTCACAAAATGACATTTTGGAATTGTGATAACGGACCAACTAGATCTACATAGAAATATAAAAAGTAGAATAGCAATGACTAAAACTACTTTTATGAAAATGGGCAATGCAATTATCATCTCAGTTAAGAACTAAGACAAAGAAAGAAAACCAATGAAGAAGTACTAAGGAGCGTTAACAAGATAGAGAACTGCTAAAGATGTTAAACATCGAAAAGTGTCTTATCTGGACGTATTGTAAGGAGAAGTCGATATAAAATATTACAACTGATCCTTAAAGGCAAAATAGAGGGCCGTAGAGGTGTAGGAAGGAAACGCATTTCTTGGTTGAGGAACATTCGTTATTGGAATCGGATATCAAATGCGAGACAATTTTTCCGTATTGCAGAAGATCGAGAAACGTCGGATAATTTCTGATATGGCACGTGAAGAAGAAGAAGTAGTCTATCTGATTTCTGATGCAATATTTTTTATTGTCTTCTGGCGATTTTCACGTGTTATAATCTGCGCGATGGTAGTTTTAACCATTTATCCATTGCAATCATGTTCTTGACAGAACTAGAGTATAGTCTGTTATAGTTATTAACGTTTTTTCATATTTTTTCGTGCGATGCATTAAGACTTGTAGATCTCTAGAGACTTGTGCAATCTCAGTATCGGATTGATCGGTTGTTGCAGCATAGACTTGTATAATATTTATGTTGATTGGATTGCCTTGCATTATAGAAGTAGAATACGAAGTGATGTGAGTGATAGATCACTTTTGTAACGATTTTTTTCTATAGCTTCCCTTTTTATGATTCTTGATTACCATTCCGGTGTTGTTTTTGGAGATTAATTGAGTAATATATTATCTTCTTGTCAATATCCATTTTTTCTGAATCAATCGTGCTATCTCAACTTATTCTGAGGATATCAATATTTAACCTGTTCATTTCTTGGATGGTGTTGTAGATTTTGTCTGCTTCGATGAATGCGTACCTTAAAATGATTAGGGCCTGTTAAATTCACGAAATGTATTATTAATCATCTATCATCTTCTTCTTCTTAGTATGTTTGCTTTAAAGCCTGTTTCTTCTTCAATATTAGCTTCTAAATTGTTTAAATTGTCGCACTATCTTTTTCTTGGTCTGTCAATTACTTCTTCGTCATATGGTGATTTATCTCGTGCTATTCGTACTATTCTATCCTCTGCCATTCTACTGATGTGTTCGTTCCACTCCTGTTTTCGTTTTGTCACCATCCATTTATGTCTTCTATATTGCAAGCTCTTCTTATGTTTTCGCTTCTCTCCCTATCCAAAGACTTCTCCTTGATATTCGTCTAAGTATTTTCATCTCTGTTGTTTCTAGTAGTTCGTCTCGTTTTAGATGTGTCAGGTCTTGTCTCCGCCATGTATGTTAATATAGGTCCAATTGCTGCTTTATAGATTCTTGTTTTTGTGTCTTGTCTTAGGTGTTTGTTCTTCCAGATTGTGTCATTAAGAGAACCCACCGCTTTACTTGCTTTTAAGCTTTGTTGTCGTACTTCGTCTTAAACATCTCGTAACTAGTTAAATCTATTCCCAGATATCTAAACCTTGCTTCCTGCTTTATTATTTTACCATAAATTTAATTTTACACTGCGTGGGTATTTAGATGTTTGTCATTCATTTGGTTTTTTCTGCTAGATATTATCATATTGTATTTATTAGCTGTTGTAGTGAAGATATGTGTTACTGTTTGGAGCTCGTCTTCTGTTTTCGGCGATTAATGCTGCGTCGTATGCATAGCATAATATTTGGATTTGTTTGTTCCCTATTCTGTAGCCATGACCTTTACGTACTGCTTGTATTTTTTCGTCCAGTATTATATTAAAGAGAAGTGGGTTCAACGAGTCACCTGTCTGATTCCGCTTTGTATTGGTACACATTGTGTTAGTTTTCCATTTATCTTTGCCTGTATTCGATTATGGAGGAGGATGTTTTCCGACGGTTGTATAATATTATTTGGTATGTTTTTTTTATACAATAGTGTGTAAGACGTCTTCGACTTAGGATGCGATCGAAAGGCTTTGTCAGGTTTATAAAACATATATATGCTGGTTTATTGTACTCGATGGCCTTTTCTGTGATTTGTCTTAGTACAAATACGGCGTCTACGTAGGATCTTACGGATCTCAATCCTTGTTGTTCATCTGATGAAGCTGTTTGTTTATTGATTTTATTGGTTAGGACTTTTGTGGTAAGCTTAAGTGCGGTGTTCATTAGATTTTATACCTCTATAATTGTTGGGGTCTTCTTTATTTCTTTCTTGAATATTGGTATCATTATGCTGTTTCTTCATGCGTTCTGGTATCTTGCAGTGCAATGTTATTTTTTGTATAAGTTTTGTCATCTCTAGGGTTATACTTTTCTCCGTATTTTAGAAACTCGTTGTTGTGTTATCTGGTCCTGGCGACTTTCTATTTTTGAGCGAATTTATGGCTATTTCTAATTCCTGAAAACTGATTTCTATTTCTTGTCTTAATTCAGGTACGTTATTGTGTTGATTATTATTTTACTTTGCTTTAAAGCAGTTCCCTCAGGTATCTTTCTCATTCGTTTGCTGGTATGTTATTGTATTACTTCAATTCTGCCATTTCTTTCCGTTGGTTTCTTATAAATCTCATATTTGTTTTTGTGTACCGTAGAAGTCGCTTTCCATCCTTTTTGTTAACTGTTCTCAGTGTTCATTATTTGTCCTTCTTACCAACTTCTTCTTCTTTAAGTTCCATCTTCTATCGAAGGTTGGAAATCATCACGGCTATGCGGACTCTGTTGGACTGCGCTCTAAAAAGTTCTGCACTACTGCATTCAAACCATTCCCTTAAGTTTCTTAAGCCAGGATATTCTTCGTCTTCCCAATTTCGCTTTCCTCGGATTTTGCCCTGCATAATAAGTTGTAATAATGCGTATTTTTGCCCTTCATCACATGTCCCAAGTACTCAAGTTTTCGTCTTTTAATAGTTAATATTATTTCCGCCTCATTTCCTATCCTTTAGTTATTCCATGTTTGACATTCTTTGAATCCATGATATTCGTAGGATTCTTCTGTAACACCAAAATTCAAAGGCGGCCAGCTTATACAGATGAACTTGTTTTAGTGTCCAAGCTCCAGACCATAAAGAAGAGTAGAGAACACGTAACATCGAAGCATTCTCAGGCGTAGTTCTAACCTTATATCCCGACAACAAAGAAACTTTTTAAGTTTAATAAATGATGTACGTGCTATTTCAATAGTGTCTTATTTCTTTGGTTTGGTCTACATCTGATGTTATCCATGTTCCTAAATATTTATAGTTATTAACATTCTCAATTGCAGTATCTTCAATAGTCAATTGGATATTTGCATGTGCAGATTTAGTCATGATCATGCATTTAGTTTTCTTTAAATTTATCTTCAGTCCGTACTCATGACAGCGTTCATTAGGCGTTGCATTAGGTTCTGTAAATCATTGTTGTTATCCGTAATTATTACTGTATCGTCTGCAAATGTAAGTTATTCAAACTTCTCCATTGATAGATATACCTTCTATTGAGTCTGAGAGCGCTTCTTGAAATACCGCTTCACTGTAGACATTAAAAAAGTAGTGGGGGACAGCACGCAACCCGGGCGGACTCCTCTCTGTATTTTGATATTTTCGGTGTAC